>OZ005656.1:84836484-87706484 GCA_963930645.1 Salticus scenicus
ATGATTTAATTTTAGCAATAAATTTCCTCTTTAAAAAAAAAAATCATTAATTGAAAAACTGGTAAATTATACAGGAAAAAATGAGCATTCATCGCAAATGCGCTCTGCTGTTGAAAAATAAAATGGTGGTGCATGCTTTTTGAGGAATCAAATGTGAACTATTTCCAAAAGTTCGAAAAAGTATATTTCAAACTTTATATCGGAAAAAAATATTTGAAAAATTTTATGGATAGAGACTAAAATGTTGGCGCGTAGTGACTTGAAGCAATTTTTCTTTCTTAAGTCCTTCAGTTGAAGGATGCCAAATATAGATAAGCTATCTCTGAGAAAAAGATATAATTTTGAAGTTTAAGATATCAAATATCTTTTTAACGGAATCAAGAGCTATACACAGCTATAAATATTATTAATTTTTTCTATGCGTAATAGGAAAATATTGGATTCGTAAAAATTTTCGATTACTGATTTTCAATGGCATTACTCATTTTGAGATGTTCTAAACACAATTTCATCATTTTTAGAAAATGTTTGTCTGTGCGCCAGTGAGTTATAAACATTTTGTGAGCGCTGTATCTCACAAAATAATGGAAGGCATTTCACAAAACTTTATGCTTCGTAGGACCTTGATATAAATTATTACCGATTGCATTTTGACATATATCACCCAGCAGGTGGCGCGGCTGGGCTGAATATTTTCCCATATTGGAGAAAGCTATATCTCAGCTGCTATAGTTTATAAGATAAGTGCACAAAACTTTTAATGTTAGTTAGTCATTATGAAATACTCTAGTGATTTAATTTGGGTGTGTATCAGCAGACAAATGAACTGCCTTTACTCATATTCTGCGATCTTTCAAATGAATCTTACTTTCGATTCAGAAAATTTTGTGAAAACTATGGCATACTAGTTATTCTCATTAACAGTGATTCTAAAATATTTATGAATATATAAAAAAAATCAAAACTCAATATAGACACTCTCGATTTATGATATTAAAAATTCCAATATTTGCCTTTAAAAAAAAAAAAAAAAAAAACTATTTGCTCATTCTCTTATTTTATTTTATTTTATTTTATTTTAACTTTTTTGTTTACTGTTTGTTGTTGTCGGTAAAAAAAAAAAAAAAAAAAAAAAAAAAAAAAAAATACTAAACATTGTTATTTCATATGCGAATTTCATTCATTAAATAGTGATGAAAATAGTATTTTGAATATATTTCGGTTTAGAATTAAGTACATATTGTTTAACTTTCTTTTTGTTGTCTGTTTTAAACACTGGCTTTCATATTTCAGATATTCACCCTTACAAATATTCACCCTTTCAAATATTCGCACTTTTTTTCCCTCGGCATTTCCATTCGTGTTTCTGAAGCAAAAAATATTTCGCCTATTTATTATTATCATTAAAAATCTGTATAGATAAAATTTGTTGCGTTACATTGAACTAATTTTCAATATTAAGTAACTAGAATCATGAAATGGTCACACAGAGCTCACTTCTACCAGTAAATTGAATGCAAAACATGTGAGTCTAGTAGTTTTTCACAATGCTATATCTTTTTTTAATTTTCCATTTATCATTATTCTTGAATTTATTCACTTTATCTTTTAACTTCACTTATTTTGTCGTGCAAGACTGGTCACATACGACAGTATTCGGCCTAAAATGTCTATTATAAATTATAGTATGAAATGCATCTTAATGCTCACTGGAGTGTTTGTCGACCCTGATGATTAAACACTTTAGCTTTTCAGAGCAATTTTCAACTGTTTCTAATTATTAATAAGTTAATCATTGTTCCATTTTGTTACAGTGATATATGGATTGACAATCTTACTTGTTGCCAATTTGTAACTTAGTACTTCATTTTTTAATCCGTTCCTTATTTGTTATATCAGATTTTGGGTTCCAAGTATATCACTAATTCCAAGTGTATATATATATATATATATATATATTTTTTTTTTTTTTTGTGTGTGTGTGTGTTAAAGACTATATAGATTGACATTCTTATTTATTGCCATTTTGTAATTTATTAGTCTATTTAAATTCATTTCCTTATTTATTATATCAGATTTGAGGAATAATAATCATGCTGGTATTGTGGATATTTCATCTATTTAATAAAACTATTTATATTTTTTTCCTTGCTAATTGTGATGACATTTCATCATCTATTTTCTTGCATTCTACAATCATTGTAAGAATATACTCTTTAATTTACGCTCTAAAAAGACTCAGTAAAATTCGGAAAGTTGACAGTTAAATTATACAGTCAACTCCCTACTCGAGAAAAAAGTCCATTACCGTATTTAAAATAAATTGCTGTAACATTAAAAGTGTTAACCATTTATTTTATTTTATTTTATTTTATTTTATTTTATTTTATTTATTTATTCATTTATTTTGAGGGGGAGGGGGAATTGTCATAACAAATTTACGGGCATATATTTATTTTTATGGTCAGTGCCTAGAACACTTTTTCCCAATCCCTAACCCTAATCTACCGATGAAATTTCTTAGAGTATAGTACCTGAATATTTGATATTTGAATTTGATTGTATAAACAGTTCAATACATTGTTGTTTTTTAAAACCAATCCTTAATTATTGCAATTTTAACAAGTAAAATGATAATAATAATGTATTCATTTTAATGTAATTTTTTAATTATAAATTAAACGAGTACATCAAATATATATCAAAATTTAGATTCCTATTACTGGAATAATAATTACGCAATTGACGTTTTCAGCAAAAATCATTCATAGCTGAAGTATCTTGCATAAGTAGATTACGTTCTGCTTCGTTTGCCAGGGAGTAAAATTGCAGCACTGCTACTTATTGTTCATCCTTGTAACTATACACGGTAAAACTCCAAAAAGTGCAGTTTTTAATTCTTTAAGTAATAAAATAAATAATAATCAATAATAAAGTAAATATTATAGAATCTAGTAATTTTTAACAGATTATGTAGATTGCATTTTTATAAGTAACATTTTTATGATTCTTTGTGTATTTCAAAGTATTAAAATAACTAATAAAAGCAGATGCCAGTATGCTGCAGTTATTTATAATGATTATTAAAAATTTATTTAAACTACAAACAAGATGGAATTGTAATTCGTTTCTTCAAGTAATAAAAGAAAATTATTTTGCCTAGTTTTTATACAAATTTTAAAGTGATCATAAAATTGCCCCCACCCATAAAAACTAAATAAATGAGCAAATAAATGTTTAAATTAAATTGACGTTAAAGCTTTTATTATTATTATTATTATTATTTCAAGGTGTTTATAATGAAGAAAGAAAGAAATAAATCTTCATAAACAATAATTTTCAATTTTAATGAATATTGAGCATTAAAAAAAAAAATGGCATAGTCTTAAACACTTAGATAATAAGCCGTGCATTACCAGAAAACTCAAAATAGCATGAGCTATTTTGTCTGTATCTAGTACAGGGCATTTCTTTACAATATGTTTGTTTTTATACATATTTTCTATTCAATAAATATAAAGAAAATACTTCAAAACAGACATAAACAAAATTTTATTTACAGGTAGCCCTTGTTCATAGTATTTGACCACTTGGGACATAAATTGTGACGCTAGCACTTGTCAGATCTAAGCAAAAAAATGTGACACAATATAAAATAAAATAAAGAGATGAACGCAAAATAAATTCTGTTGTTGAACAATATTTTACGATTCAGTTTCTTCGAATCTAAGTTGTCTCTATACAAGTTTTTTTTTTTTTTTTTTTTTGGGGGGGGGGGGGGAGGGGGTTAGGGGGTTTATATTTTACATTTAAAAAAAATATATTTTAGAGATTTTAAATAATAAAGTAGATTTTTGCAAAATGAAATTTTGGTAATTAGAAATAATTAAAACTCAAGTTTTATCCTCCTGCATACCATGATAAAAAAATAATTTTTTTCATAGTATATGAATAAAGACCGTTTTGCTACAATACTTTGTTAATTTAGATGAAGTTTGCAATGATGAATTCGTATTTTTATTTTTATTTTTATTTTTATTTTTTTTATATTTCAAAAAACACTTATATTTAACATGAGTTATGTTTAAAAATAAATAAATAAATAATTCTGGTATCAAATATACTTTATTTTAATTTATTTCATTTATTTATTTATTTTTAATTAATTATTTATTTATTTTTTTCCAATTTGAATTTATTTTTAATTTCATATCTTACATTAATAAATGAAAGAATTCAATTACTGTATTTCTAAAGATCCGTTATTCACTTGAATATTTATTTTCTCTTTCAAACTTAAACAGACACAGCAGTTTGTTAAACATTCACTTTGGAGAGAAAAAAATTCTGACGGAGAGCAATGGTATTTTTCTCTGGCGGACACCCTCTATGCTGGAAATATGACGGTACAGCAGTGCCATCTCTCGGAGAAAAATATCATTAATCAAACTGTTGTGTTAAATCAGAATAGAGTTTGATGTGGAAAGGGGAAACAGTTTTTTTGAAGGCAGCAAGGGGAAAATAACGAAAAGGAGATAGAAAAAGTATGAAGAAAGATATAACATTACAGTGATGTTTTCGAAGATGCGGAGAAAAAATTTAAACTCAATTGCATTTTCATTTTTGCTTTGTTTAAAGTATTTCTATATTCTAGATTTTTTTTCTTTTTTTTTAACTAAAAAGTCTTTTTTTTTTTTTTTTTTTTTTTTTTTTGTATTGAATGAATTTATTATAAATTTATCTTTTCCTTTTTAATAATTTTAATAATATGATGAAACAAAGAAAAAGCACATACACGGCGGGAGTTGTATAAATTTGTCTATAAAATTAAAAATAATGTGTTAAAAATGATTAGTAATTAATTCATGAAGTCAAAGGATTACTACATAAGAATTGCCAAAAATAAATGTGAATAATTATAATGAAAAAATATATTAATTTATAATAATAATAATAATAATAATAATAAAAAGAAATTACTAATCTTGAATATTTTATTTGGTTATTTCTCGTTCATTTTACCATGTTTTTATTAACTTCTATTCATGTTTGTTTGTTTGTCAGGTACAAATCTTGCAATCAAATTTTAACTAACTTCCCTACTAGCTAGACACTTGAAACTTTCACAGTAGCTCAGAACCCGGGGACAACACAATACTTCGAAGTCAATTTTTCGAATTTTTGATTAGTTTTCTTATAATTAATCAAAATATGAAAATAATAACATCCTAATAGCGTTAAAATAGCCATTAAAAAATTAGCTATAATTTAATTGTTGCAAAAAAAAAAAAAAAAAAAAAAAAAAAAAAATACGAGTTCGTTTTCTTTCGACATAAAAATAAATACATTTAATTCAACGTGAACGTTAAAAAATTATAAAAAGTTAAATTATGCATCTCACAAAAATTGACGTCATTATCACTTTAAAAATTTTATGCACATTCATAAGTGGTAATGTAGTTCATGATACTAATGTACGTTGTTCTAAAAGGAGTAATATTTCATTTTGAAAACCACCTTCCCCCCCTCCCCCCACACACACTTTTTTTATTATTTCACTGAACTGAGTCCGCGCTCTTAAATATTGCTTAAATATTATTTTTTTTTATCCTCGCGTATTTTATTAATGATTCATCATAAAATTTAAAAACATGGTATATAAAAGTTTTTTTTTTTATCTTATAATTATTTATTATTTATAATTATTATTATTTACTAAAAAGGTTATCTTCTTGTCTTGAATGAAAAATCTAACTTATTTTGACTTTCTTCTTTCATTCGATAATATTTTTAAAACAAAGAAAAAGTACAAATACGTTTAAAAGTATTGATGATTTCTTTTGAAAAATAAGTCATATTGAAAATTTAAATCTTCCAGAAGGGAAGCGATTCTCCTGTATGTACACTTTTTTTTTTTTTTTTTCCCTAGTTTACTATTACTGAGATTCTCTTACATGTACGAATATTGTTTTTTCTAGTTTACTATTACTATTATTAATTGTTCGTATTACTTTCACTACAATTCATTAAAAATATTTCCCATGTACATATGTACATTTATACGAAATTTTATCCTATACTACCATGTTAAAAAAAAAAAAAAAAAAAAAAAAAATGGAATAACAACGTTACTAGTTAAACGATTAATCCACTAATATCCTCACCAGTTTTGGGGAAGATCCCGCTTAATACCAGGTTTGGCTGAATTTCGTTCACTGGATCGTGAGATATAGTGTCCACAAATTTTTTCATACATGCACACAAGCACAGACATTTTGTAAAAATGGTCAAATCCTGTTCAGAACATCTCAAAACCTATGTAAATCCATCAAAATTCGATGTTGTAAATTTTCACAACTCCAATATTTTCTTATTATATATATAGAAGAAGGATTAAAATTAAAATTCCTCCACTTATAAAACCTCGTCAATTAATCTTGTTTTGTTTTGTAAGATTTTTTAGCAGTCTTTAGCAGAGTTTTTAAAAGAATTTGTCAATATTCCGAATGCATAATTTTATTGAAAATTTATTAAGGTTTGAGACTATAGTAAATAAATATAACATTTATTAAAATTAAGAAACAGTTTCTTTGTTTAATGTAGTTTTATATCGCATAATCTTATAAAAATTATGAAAATGATTTTTCAAAAGAAATTTTTTGGACAAAATAACCAGTTCAATAAGTCTAGTTCATAAAAGTAATCAATAATAAAGGAGATTTTATTTTAAAGAATAAAAATTATATTTAAAAATAATTTACAAAAAACTCACAAACAAAGTTAAAATTTCATATTTCAACGGGCAGTTTACCTTTTATTACTATTATTATTATTATTATTATTATTATTATTTAGAAAACATGATAAAAATTGTGAAATTAATGCATTTCATTTTTCAATTAAAAGTAATTTTTTTTTTTTTTTTTTTTTTTTAATCTGGACACTCAATTAAACTTAACTTTAATATATATATATATATATATATATAAGAATCATTTAAATATTTATTTAAATAATACCTACTAACTATTTAAATAATTACAACTTCGGTGTATAAAAAAAAAATAATAATACAATAAGTTTTACTAATGTATATAACACAAGAGTGAGTGTGAATTTTTTGAAATTTCTAATATCACATTTAACCCCTTACCTGTCGATGCAAATTTACGAGATTCGCTTCAAAGTGCCACAGCTCTCTTTGAAATGTGAAATAAGTAAATCTTTCGAAAACACTGTCAAGGTCACGTTTATGGTTATTTTATTTCATTGTAAAACCATGTCAGTAATTTCACTGGTAGCAGTACGACATAAAGAATCGTATTTCGGAAGAACGTATATATACGCCCCGGGAAGTTAAGGGGTTAATAAAGTTTTTCTACTAATATATATGCTAAAAAAATATATCTAACAAATCTTCACACAATATGATTTAAAAAAAAAAAAAAAAATCTATAATAAATACTCAATTCCATGCGTCGGTTAAGTATATAGGTTAAGTGCATCAGTGATTGACACTTTTAGAGCAATCTCTGATGTTTTTAATATTCTAGTCATCAGAAAATATTTTTAGATATCTTAAGTTAGTACATATGGTAGGAAAGACATTCAGAACCACATGTGTGTTAAAATATATACATTTGATAACAATTATTATTATTATTATTATTATTATGAATTTTTATTTGACACCCACTCAATGTTCCAGTAATTGACGCTGCCAGTTTTCATTTTATCAGTAATTGACCCCTATGTTCCAGTGTTTGACACTGCTATTTATTCATTTTACCAGTTATTAGCACCCTATGCTCCAGAATTTGACATAAAATATTAAAATTCTGAAGATGTAAAATATATGATTTTATCATTTTTCTTATTTATTAATTATTTCGGGATAGATGTCAATTACTGGAGCATGCCAATCACTGGAGAACCTACCCTACACTAATATATATATCGCAATTCCAAAAAATATCTTTGATCTCTTAAAATATGAATGTGAAGAACGGCGGAACATACAGAAAAAGCTATTGAAATCCTGGTTTCTGGATAAGCATAAGTGCCTCTTAAATAGCTGCCTTCGCTATATGATATCTCGCAATTTAATTGGTGTATCAGTCAAAATGAAACGTCAAATCATTCACAATTAAATTCACTTTTATTAAATATATATAAACAGAAATAGATATTTGGAAAGTTTTTTTAAGTTGCTTTAAAACGCATTGAAATAAATTTGAGAGGAGGATGAGGTGATATAACAAATTTATAATATAAACATAAAATGTTTTAGTGTTTATTTATTTATTTATTTATTTATTTATTTATTTTTTTAATGATGTACTTTCTGAGTAGTAACTAAAAGGGTATATATAATAGGTAGAAAGACAATCTTATCGAAAACAAGTTTTATTATGAAACAATAAAAACAACATACATGATTTTAAGGATAACTATTATAAAAATAATCTATTATTGTTTTTTAAGTACATAATCTGTAAACGATACGTCCATATATCATTGACCAAGTCGCACATGTTACCATTGTAATTATCCCCTTCATAAGCGCCGGAACATTAAAGAGATAAAGATAAAAAATAGCGCGTTGAGTTAAAGCATGATTTAATACCAAATTTCTTCATGGTTCGGGTGTTTTTTGACAAAACAAGTAAATAGTTGGTAATAGAGTTAGTTACTCGCCTTAAGGAAGTAGAAAACGGAAATTAAGTATGGCTATCATATATGTCATCGAAAACATGGAAGGCATATGAAATCGACATTGACAAGGAATTATTTTATTCAATTGCTTTTCTTATAAAAAGCCTAGCCTACAGGAGAAGAATGTTAAATCAAGCATATATGTTTGATTGATGCAGATTTTATTTATGGAATTATCCAAAGAAAAATTCACGACGAGATCAATGGGTACTGACTGAAATCGCTTCACATGATTGAAAATTACAAGATTCCCAGCCAATATTTTTATTAAGCTATGTGCCCGGAGATTTTCAGGGTCATTTTCCCATAAGATTTGTCTACATTCTTGTGAAGACCACGTTTTGAAAACATTAAGATTAATGGACCAAAATATCTGTTGAATCTTGTACAAAATAGGAAAAAATTTTAGACAAATCCTTTTAACATTAAAATTGCTCAACCAATTTATTTAAGGTTAATCTTAAATCTAAACTGTGTACAATATTCTTTTAAATGCATTTTTCACTCCGCACATAAATTTTTCAAATATTATTAAAATTCGTGATTTAAATACAGTTTTTTATTTCATAATAAAGAAAAAGGTACTTAAAGAAAAAAAAGAAAAAAAAAAAAAGAAAGAAAGAAAGAAAGAAAGAAAAGAAAAGAAAAAATAAAAAGTGGTCATATTGAGCCGAAGTTGCATATTACTGATGCAAATTTAGATAAACGAGGAACCTTTATTTATTAAAACTTATTTCTTATACATAATTTTTATTTTTCAGACAACTGAAATTTCATTTTAAATAAAATGATGTATGACCGGTATATGGTTATTGAGTGCTGATGAGTGATGAATAAAAATTTTATAACCAGCACCATAAATGGCAAAAGTGTTGCGTATTTTTCGAGTTGAAATAATTAATCATCAAGGGGAAAATGAGTAGACACGAGTACAGCAGGAAAGTAGCTACGACAGTTTTGTCCAAAAACCTTTTTTGTATGGTGTTTATAGTGCCTCTATACATCGAAATATGTTTCATTAAAATAAAAATAATCAGATTAATATGTTTCTAAAAATCAATTAAACAAGCAACTACGTAATTCCTCTAAATACTGATGACAATTTTCCACACCTGTGGTCATACAAAAGTGCTTCAACCTTGAACTTGTGACTTACACCTCGCCCTACTTATGAAGATCTACACCCAAAGACAACTGGCAAAAAAATGCACAAAATTTATATAAGGAAAACTCCTGGCGTTGAGTAAACCACGAGTGTGGCTAGGCGTTACATTCATTCATGAGCCATGTCGTCCAGCCCTGGGTTGGAACCTCTTCACCTTGGTGTATGCTAAGAAATGTACCCACCCTGACCCTTGAAAAGATGATGTAAAAAGAGCTAAAGCATGCTTAGGCGTATGTGTGGTTGAAGAGCTCTAGGGTGGATCAGTTTGTTGTCAGCGACCTTTAGCACGTCAAGGGTCAGTCCATTAAAAAAAGTAAAGCTGCTGTTTGAAGAGATCTGAAGGAAAGATTTATGGACAAAAAGCCTAAAATCATTTTTAAACAGTATGTAATATGATAATATTGGCATAACAAAAGCTGAAATTTAGTTCTGCTATCTTTATTTTACTTATTTATATAATTTATATAAATAATTCACTAATTCTTAGAAATGTCAATTTGTATTTATTTGGCATCGGTATTTACTAACTGTTATATTTAAAATAAATAAATTTCATTTATTAACAAGAAATCTCAAATATTCATAAAATTACATTAATAAACTTGTTGTCAGCGATTCTTAGATCAAATTAGGCTTTGATATATTAGGTAAATTTTTAAAGTGGAAGCTGCTCCTTTAAAAATTAAGCAAAACTTAATAAATGGTTTAATAAATGTATATATATATTTAATAATAGAAATTAAGATGCCGAAATTTAATTTTAAATTCTTAAATTTAAAGGACACTTTTAATTTAATATTAATTCCGAATACATGAACTTGTCAATTTTTTAAAAATGTGTTGATAGAAACTGTGAACAGATTGTGAACAGATTATTAATGAGTGGTATACAGAAAAGAAATTTTTTGAAACCATTAAAATATATTTTAAAAAAGGAAATTTGTAATCTAAATAAGATGAAATTTTACATTTTTACATGAAAAAATTTTTCAGAGATCGTGCTATCCAATTTTTTTTTTTATCATGGATGTTTAAACAAAAGTATTGGATTTTAGTATTTACTTTTAGATTGCTTATTATTAACTATTATCATTTGTAATAAAAGGCTGCCGCTTACATGTACCATTGATGAAAATTTATATTTTTAACTTATATGCAAACAATGACACCCCCCCCCCTTGCCTATTTTATCATCAAATTAATATATATTAGCAGTAAATAATTTTTGATATTACAACAATCAAATTTTCTCTTCTGCTAAAAAAAAAAAAAAAAAAAAAAAAAAAAAAAACTGCTGTTTGAAAATTTAAAAGAGGAATAAATGAGTAAAACTCACATTTAAATTTCAATTTTTTTTTTTTATATTTGATATCTATTGGTAAAGCAGGTTAATAGTCAAAAATGTATGATAATATTCTTTACTCTACAAAGTAATATTTAGCATTAAAATAACTAGCAATCTTTCTATGCTTTTTATAAAATAGTGTATATTATCGAGGAAACTTTTACAACATCTCACATTCAAAATGATTAAGTTTACTCAAGTAAACTGTAACTGAATTATACTACACTATATAACGGACAAAAATAAATATTTTGACGACAAAATAAATTATTTATACATGTCGAATTATGTTTTTCATATTCAAGTTTCACTAACTAATTTGAATAAAATTTCCTAATAATTATCACAATAATTAAATTCATAACTGATTTATCTTCCTGTAAATTAAATACTTTAAAAAAAAATCAACTAAAAATTATTACTTACTTTTGAATAATTAATACTATAATTATCATACTTTCAATATACTAATTACTTTACTTTCATGTGATATGAAAATTTTAATTTTTTCCATGTGTATAAACACCGCAGAAAAATCTCTTACTTAAAATTACTAATTGAAAGTTATATCAGTCATGTAAAATTGTCATACTGAGTGAAAAATGCCCAAGGGTTTTAATTTTGATAACAAAGCACAAAATATAAGCCACAACTTTCCCGTTTGGTCTGAGTCAGGTATCCCTCATTAGCATTGAAGATTCATCATAATACTATAAAAGTGAAAGAACACTAATAACGTAGAAAGAGCGTCTAATGAGAGCCCGTAATCCGTAAACTGTCTTACATAAGGTATTCTATAAATATATATGAAATAAATAAAAAAATTCTGGTGAATACATTAGATAAAGTCAAATTAAAGTTCTTATTGAACTGAAAAGTATTTTATTAAATGATAATTTCATTTAAAGACCAAAAAAAGTCTAATTATAGGTTTCTAAGTTTAAAACTAATATGTTGGGGCCATCACAAAACTTTCTTCTAAGTATTTCTATATAGTAGCGCAACCTAATGGTAATGTGAACTGATATTTATTACAGACTTTTACAATATAGTACGATGTACAGTTTTACGTGTACAGTTTTATGAAAATTTTACCAACAAATGTTGACATAGATCATGGCCATAACCAATATACATATAAATTAAATTAACACTCTTTTCCATAATGGCCATCTCTCTTCACAAGTTTAGTGCATTTATATGCTAGGGAAGTCCAGATATAGCCTTTACATACATGGGAAAATATTGCAGCATCATTTGTCGTTGGATATACACTCAAATTGAATCAGCATAGTTTTCCATAACGGCCCTATGCCATATAATGTTTTGTGAAAATTATACACAATAGAAGCTAAGATACAGCCTTACCGTAAATGGAAGAAAGGAGAAAATAGCAGAATATCAGTGCCACTTGTTTAGGGATTAGCTCCAAAAGTTGATAGTCATCAACTTTTAGTATACAACTAAATATTAATTTTTGCAAAATTCTGTTCTTTAGCTAGAGTTGCCACAAAGTTTTAGTTTTTCCCTTTTCAATATGAAAACGGTTGTTATTTAAAATGTTTTTAACCTCTAGAAATTTATAATGATATCTAAGTTTTACTGGGGATTTTAATTACACTTAAAGAAATGGTAATTTTCTCGCCAAATTCACAAAATACGTACTTCCATGATTTTGCACAAATTCTACATATATTGCCATGATTTTCATATATTTATCATTGTTGTCAAATTTATTTCTATTTTTAATGCTAATTATCAACAAATGTTTCAAATTGTAGTCAGTGGTTAAAACAAAAATAAATAAATAAAAAAAGTTTTTAAACGTATTTGAATCTAAGGAAAATAAATAAATAAATAATTGAGACCGTGTTTAGACAGAAAATTGAAAAATGAAAATTATTTCCATATTTTCAGTATGAACAGCGACGAAATTTGCTTCATCAAAATATTTGTCATTTTATGTTCTATTAATAGGATAAAAAAAAAAAAAAAAAAACTGTAACATTGTTAAAATTCATCTTAAACACACATGGGAGTGTGTGAAACATAACTATTATTTCTTTAATAATTGAATAATTCATACATTTATAATACTATTTTACTTCACCTCGGCATCAGACAAAAAAAAAAAAAAAGAAAAAAAAAAGAAAAGAAAAAAATGTTACTATTTATATTACTTTTTTTTTTTTTTTTTAATTATGATTTTATTCAAAACGTCCAAACACCTTTCCACTTTTTTCCACTTAAATAAACAATTTTTTTTTTTTTTTTTATAATATATCTTTATAATGCAAATGTTAAAAGAACGATAAATAATAACCAATTATATTAAATTAAAGACTGTTTCAAATGTTTTTAACTAGATTAAAATTACTATCAATAAAAATATTTATAAGCGTATTCATTATGATTATTGCTTAAGACTCCAAGATTTTTCTAATATGTTAATCGGCATAATGTTACTCAAATTAATGAACAGTTGCTATGCTGACAGTGAATAACGGTGAAATAAATTTAATTCCCGTTATTATACCGCGAAATAAAAGAGATACAAAAGAAGAGTTTTACAGGTTTGAGTGCTAAACAAATAAATAAAAAACATTTGCACGACAAACTTGTTTTTTGTGACACTTCACTCTGACTGAATTTAATAACTTTAAATATTCTTAAGGGGAAATTTTATAAAGATATCGAAATTTTATATTTACATTGACAACGATTTTTAAAAGAGTCTTTATTTTGGGGATTTTCGTCACAATTCAGCGCTTATAAATTTTAGAGGAAGCCACCACATTCTTAGAAACTCTGCATGTTAGTTAATTTTGTTAGTTTTTTTTTTTTTTTTTTTTTTTTTTTTAATTTCATTATAACATACAAATATTTTATTTATTTATTTATTTATTTATTTTATACATCAAAATATTTGTAAAGAACACTAAATCTTCAGCATCTAGACATCCAGGAGAGGAGCATTTATACTAGTTTCTGATATTAAAACATAAATAAATTTGCAAACGTTTAAATAGAGTAACGTTAATTTTAATTAAAAATAATATATATATATATATATATATAAATGCATTTATCACTTCTTTTTAAAAACGTTTATAATGTGACAGTGTTTCAACTATTTTTATAAATCATTCCTTAAACGGGTAAACAATAGTAACTGATCATGAAATAAAATCGTTTTTAACGCAAAGTCAAAATGCAAAACGAGATTTTTGCGTTTGTGCGTGACTGCCAAACAAATGAAGAAGAATCGTATCACTAACTTTTCTTTTGTAATAATTTACTTTGAGTGAGTAACAAGTTTAAATGTTCTTATGAGAAAAGCTCATAAAAATATGGAAATTTCATGCTTATGTTGGCAGCAGCAATCTCCGAAAAAGTCCTTAACAAAGTGATTGCCGCAGCAGTTCAATGCTTCTGGAAATCTTAGAGAAAGCCCGGTAATTCCTATAGACTCTGCATGTTGGCCGATTTCATCCGTCAGTGATTGTCAGCAGCGAGCTAGCGTGAAACGATTCACGCCTACAGCCTTTCTATGTGAATATTTCGACGGTGGCACGCAAAAAAGCATAAGGCTTTACCTCCTCCAATTTCTTTTTCTCTCAAAGAATTTTGATTATTAAAAAAAAAAAAAAAAAAACCTCGTACGTGATGATTTTTTTTTAAACCTTTTTTCCCGAGATTAACAAATTTGTGTGTGAAAGTTTGTCAAGTCAAAATTGATACATAATATTTAACAACTTCTTGCGTAAAAACAACAATAGTAATGTATCATTAGGCGGGTTTGTAGAGATTTTTATCGGCCTCTAATCCTGTTCTTGAACTTGAATTTAATAGAATAAAGGCAAGATGATTCTTTCAGCAGCGAAATAATCAGCTTGGTTTTATTCATTCGCAGCTGGTCGGATTGTGGGCTCCTTTAGGGAATTTTTCATAAGGGTTCAGAGAATTCATATTTCAGAAGTTAGAAAAATATGTTCGCATAATACATCATTTCTATATGAATATTTCGACGGTGGCATGCAAAGAAAATAAGGATTTACCTCTTTTAATTTCTTTTTCTTTGAAAGAAGTTTGATGATTAAAGAAAAAATCTCTTGCCTAATAATACTTGTTTTAAAAGTTTTTTTTTTCCCACACAAGATTAGGAAATTTGCGTGAAAAAGCTTGTCAAGGCAAAACAGATACATTTCATTTAAAGGCTTCTTTTGTAAAATCATGACATTAAAACATTATTAGGTGTGATTGTAAAGATTCTCAATGTCCTCTATCGAATCCTGTTCGTTAACTGTAATTTAATAGAATAAAGACCAGATGATTATTTTAGCAGCTAAATTATCATACTGATTTTATTTATTCGCAACTAGTCGGGTCATAAGTTCCTTAAAGAAATTTTTCACAAAGGTTAAGAAAATTTATACTTCTTGAGTTACGGAAATAAGCACACACGGTATGTTTGGAAATCACAGCATGACACTATTATATCATATAATAAAACAATACAAAACTACATCTTTTCCTTACAGCTATTCTCGAGTCATACTCTGCTTTTTTTTTTTTTTTTTTTTTTTTTTTTATCAAATCATATTAAAATATTCCAAAAAATAATTACTGGAAATTTTATTAACTTAAAAGTTGGAAATTTCGTTTTTTTTTTTTTTTATTATTATTTATTTATTTATACAATATGCAATACATTGAATGGAACGAACTGACAAATTGCTTTGCTTCGTAAAATCTGCTTCCCTGATCTTTTCTTGGATAACAGATTTTATACCTCGATACATAAAAAATATGACAGTCTGTATATTAATGAAAGTCATTGTATTAATACAAAAGTATACATTCATGCCAATTAAAAAAAGAAAGAAAAAGTCAATAGGTTTATGATGTATCTTAATAAATTATTTTCTTTCATTATTTTTAAAAAAAAAAACATTTTCTTATTATTTGTTTTGGGAAAATATGACAATTATTTCAAAGCAGTTTTAAAACAAAACACAGTACAGTATTATTCGAACAAAAATACTTTGTTTAGAAAGTCTGAGTTGATATTTTGCAGTATTTTTCTTCCTTTCCTGTCTTAAAATACTTGAAGATAGTTCCAACATTAGCAACCTACATTTTGTATTATTAAATAATAATCTGAACAACAAGCATACAAAAAATCTTGACAGTGTTATATCAAATTTGGTTTTATTAGCGTATTTAAAATAAATTTTAATATGATTACAATAAGTTTATTTACAGTGAAATAAATAAAAAGATTATTCCTATTATACTTTATCATTTTATTTCTTTAAAACTTTTTAAAAAGTCTTTTCTATTTTCTTTCTTTCTTTCTTTTTCTTTTTATTTATTTACCTTTTTATAAACAAATATAAATAAACAAATAGAGTGAGTTTGTTTATTTATTTGGTAAGTTAGAGGGCATAAGAAATGTAAACGCTCACTATAAATGTCAAATTTATTTTGAAATAACAAATGTACTCTTTAAAGTCAGGGTGCTTTTTAATAGCTCATATATTAACCAAAAAGCTTTTAATAATAACAAAAAATTATATTTAGCTAAATTATTTCGATGCATGATGAAAAATTAATCTTCAAAGGATTTTAACGAGTTCCTTTAATACAAATAATATATCACCATGCTAAAATCCTACGATAAATTTACTGCACTAAATGAAAAGAGAGAAATAAATAAAGAATAAAAAACATTTCCCCTCCCCACTACATTAAAAGGGGGGGGGGGATAGTATCATAGGGTGGTAGGCCATGACTAAATACGTGTCCATCTAGCAACTAGACCCTTGGGATTACTTTCCGTGATTGTAGGAAACTTGGAAACAAGTTCTTTACTCAATATATGAATGTACTTTTCTGGGAAACGAAAAAGAATATAAAATATAATCGTAAAAGAGTTGGCAGTTTTGTAAGTCGAATATCTGTACAGTTATTCACTTGTTGAATCACCCAGCTATATAATAACGATTTTATAACAAAAAAACATAAAAAGATCGAGTGTTAACAATAAAAAATCTTAAAGGTAAAAAGATAAACTGCTTGCATTTTTATGAAATATATTAAAAATGGAACATTAAAAAAAAAAAAAAAAAAAAAAAAATCATATTTTATAATCAAACAAATTGCGAAGAAACATTTTTTTTTTTTTTTTTTAAGAAAAAGAATAATATTTTTTCATTTACAGTTTACATGAAACCTTATTGATTTTGTCTTCTACTATTTTAAATGTTTAGATTAATTTCTTTAGAAATCGACCTATTGCAATCAGTGCTGCCAGATTGAGGGAAATTTTTATTCAATAGCCACCATTAAATTTTAAGTGTAACGGTTGCCTAATTACTTGAAGACTTTTTTGTACTATGTCTTCGAAACGGTTAGGCAACCGTTACAATTAAAATTTAGTGGTGGACATTGAATAAAAAATTCCCTCAATCTGGCAGCACTGATTGCAATCACTTAGTTTATCTATCTATCTATGTACGTATATCAATATAAAATAGACAATTCGTCGTCACAACTTCCGTAAGGCTGGATTAATTCGAACAAAACTAAGTTGTGAATTTATCTTACAAATATCTTGGAAGAATTCTTTGGCAAGTCTAGTCTAGCATCTTAACGTGTATAAGTTTGAACATATTTATGAACTGATATGCTTGAAACTCTGTTTGTGCATTTTAAAGTTTAATTAAGTTTATTACACAATTTTAACCGCCATCTTATTTCAAAATGGCGTCCACTTAAAAAGAATAAAGAAATTAATTTACTCTCCCGATTGAACCGGGAAGATTTGTTTCAATATTACACTCAAAAAATACTTGAAATGAAGATTTTAATTTAGAAAACTATTGAAGTGTGAACATTTTTACATAAAGGCATTAATTTATTGAAATTACAAAATGGCATGCTGAAACATTTATTATCGAATTGTTAAACTCACTAATTTAAAGAAAATAATATATATATATATATAATGATTTTGTAATAATTATTTTTTAATTAGAGTGCTGCAATTAAATTTTATTTTCGTAAAATACTCTTAATCATAATCTAAAATCTCTTTCACTTTCACTTACTTATCTATAGCTTATCTCTAAGATATTTTCTCATTCAATCTCTGTATTAATACGTATATTTAATTCTCTTTCTTTTTTATCTATTTTTGAAGCACCATTCATTCACACATACCTCTGGAAATTACTAAATACATAGTTTCACAAATGTCTTTTAAACTTAAATGACTTTGCACTTAAAATTTTCGGATGTTTTAGAAAACCAAAACAAAAAAGAATTATACTTAAAATACTTAAAGTGCAATTAAAATTTGAAAACTTATTTAACTCTTTTCGCAGTAAGTACTTTCCTTTCCACATAATTTCATCAATTGCCCAATTAAAAAGTTTATTAACTTAATCTGGAAATAATTGTTTATACATATTTTTCAATGTATTATCCCTTCCTCTACATTTTTTTACAGTAAAGTTTCTCAACTACATATTACGCATCTGCTATAATCTTCAAAATAATCCAATCTTCCTTAAACGAAACTTATTACGGTTTTCCCAAGAGGCTATTTAAAGTCCATCTCATAGGTCAAGGGCTTCTCTAAAAAGCTATTCCATTTCTAATCCAAATTATTAGAAAGGATATTTGGTACTATGGGAGGAAAAAAATTGCACTCCTGGGAGAGTTTAGAGGAAACATTTAGTAAGAACTGAAGCGGTATGTCAGACACTTAATATCGTAATTATTTCTTCCTGGAGTCATGGATGAGTACACGCAACTTGCTATGATTAACACTTCACTTGCGTCCACTCTAGGATAAATAGCCCATGAATTCTACAATAAAGTGGTCCGAAAAAAACCTGATCACTTCAGTCTGAGGTTGTTAGTAAATCCTAATGCTTCCATTATCTTAATTACTGGCAGAATTTGACAAAAGCGATTTAAAGGTAACTCAATACCTTAAGGAAGTAACGAAAATGCCTAATTGTAGAATATATTAGTATTTGCCAAATTTAAATGTAATGAATGAATAATTAAACAATAGACTTCAGTGTATTTTATAGAACATGTAATTTTCAACTTAACAGAATGAAATTATTAAACAGACCTAAGGAAAAAGAAATATACAGAGAAATCATCACCCCCCCTCCCCCCCCCAAAAATAAATAAATAAATAAATAAATAAATAAATTAAATAAATAAAATAAAATAAAATAAAATAAATAAATAGATAATAATAATAATAATAATAATAATAGAACAAATAAATAATGCTAATTATTATTCATATTACAATTAATATATATTGTCTCAAGTTACAGTCTCGAGAATCATCCGTATTCTACAATAAATAAAACACTAAATCCAAATAAAAGAAACGACGTCATTCAACTCTACAATAATCTATCTAAAGAAAACTTTTAAAACCCAAATTCTTAATGTATCGTATCACATAAATTTTTTCGAAGTTATGATTTTGCAAATTTTGAATTTTAAAAAATATTTTAAATATGTTTGTGTACTACTTTGTGAATTTATCGATGAGTTAATTTTTATAAAACATTTTTATGTTTGAATACTAAATTTTTGCCTTAAATTTCAGCATTCGAACATAAAAAAAAAAAGGCTTCTTAAAAAAACTCTTCAAAAATTCTTAGGATACTATGTATTACACGAAAAATTTCCTTTTATCAATTGACATCTTTTGTACTAATTATCTGCAAAAGTTAATACTCCGGACCTTCGGGGTATCGAACGCTCGACCACCGCGTTCCCTTCATGGCGCTCTAACCACCTGAGCCATGGAGAGACAAATGAAAAGGCATATATTTACTTAAAATGGAAGCGCATTTTGTATTAGCTTGAGATTCACAAACATACCGTAGTGAATGACAGTAAGTACATAAGAATTTGGGGAAAAGAATTTTTTTTTTTTTTTTTTTTTTTTTTTTTTAATTACAAAATGGTAGAAAGCTTACAAGTAATGGTTACAAGCAATGGTAGTAAACCAATGAAATAATTTTCTAATCGACTTACAAGTTACATAATTGTCATTTGAAAGAATTTATACTTGAGAATTAAACAGCTAAAAAAGCAAAAACATATGTTTTAGTCTAAAGTAAGAAGTCAGCCATTTTTACAACAGACATTAATAAAACTGTAATCCTAGAGATTGTCACAAATACGTCTGTACGTCTGTCAAACTTGTCACACAATTTGATGTGACATTTAGGATCAAAATGTGACGAATGCGAAATGTACTACTTAATTGCATAAAGTGCATTTATAGGTAATTTATTTATTTCAGAATTATTTTGTATTTAATCATTTATAGGATATAAACTTCATTTAATATGTAGTGAAGAAAATGTATAATGCATCAAAACCCTAAACTCTTTGTAGAAGTATTATGATATGTCCCCTTACAAGCACTACATGTTTCCTCACCAATTCGGATAAAGTATAAAATTCACGTCATATTCATATTACATAACTTAATTATAGATTTAAAAAAAATCTAATCTGGATATTTTCGTGACATTACTATATAACTATAATATTATACGGAAAGGTTTTTCGGATTACAAGAAGATGAAAAACTTACTTTATTGAGTAAAAAGCTTATATTTCTAATCAGTCAGAAAAATAAATATGTAGAGTTTACCAAAAATACTAGTGTTTCAATGTTACATTCCATAATCTTTCAAGCTGTAGACAAAGAAGATTAGATATCCATGAATGACACAAAAACATTCATTTGAATTCAATCTAATTTTAATAAATCTCACATATGATCAATTCACTTCCCCATGAACAGATTACTGATCAGAGTTATTATTATCGGCATAGAATTTTAAAAGATAAGTTTTCACTGAATATATGCAGAAACTATACGAAATATGTAATCCTCTAGTGAAAACAAGAAAACATATTTATTTGTGTGAGAAACCTATGCTATTTTTAAAAAATATTTTTTACCATGTTTTTATTAACTTCTATTCCTGTTTGTTTGTTTGTTTGTTTGTTTGTCCGGTACAAATCTTGCAATCGAATTTTTAACTAACTTCTCTACTAGCTAGACATTTGAAACTTTCACAGTAGCTCAGAACCCGGTGACAACACAATACTTCGAAATCCGATTTTCGAATTTTTGATTAGTTTTCTTATAATTAATTAAAATATGAAAATAATAACATCCTAATAGCGTTAAAATAGCCATTAAAATATTAGCAATAATTTAAGTGTTGCCAAAAAAAAAAAAAAAAAAAAAAGTTACGAGTTCATTTTCTTTCGACATAAAAATAAATACATTTAATTAAACGTAAACGTTAAAAAATTATAAAAAGTTGTGCTCTATGATTCATCAGAAAATTTAAAACATGGTATATAATTTTTTTCTTTATCTTATAATTATTATTTCTAACTTTGTTTTTAACTTCTAAATATATATATATATTTTTTTTAACCTTTTTTTAATGGAGCATCAAGTAATTTTATTGTAAAGAGTTAGCTTCGTTAATGTCGGAAATAAAATGTTACGAAAAATGTACACTGAAATTTTAAGAACTAATAAAATCTTGGTAACATCAGATGTAACATAAGTTGCATACTTTTTGTATGAAATAATACATTTTGAGATCCATGTGATCGTACTGTAATTAAAATATTAGAATTAAAATATTAAAAAATATATATCCTATGTTTATTTTGTACAAAGCTTCAAACCAGGAAGTTAGAAAAATTGTCATTTTCGACAAAAGAAAAGGTATCCCTGAAAAAAAAAACTCCACTATAACTTCACAGATCTTCTAATCTTTAAATTATAGTTTAGAGGATTTAACTCTAAACTCCGAAAAACGTAATTTTCTTTATGATTTTCAAAGAAGTCTTACTTTACGATGCTTCTAAGAAAACATTCCCCATTATCAACAATTTTAAAAGTTTGTTTAAATATCTTTGCTACTGCCACTATCTAAAGATATCAGATGAAGGATGACTAATATTCTTGCTAAGTTAAGCAATAAGTCAAAAAGCGTTTTTCTCTCAAACACAGTGGTCTCTTAGGCATTTCCAAGTCATGCAAAGTAGAATGTTGCTTTATTATAATAATTTTCTTTATTTGATTTGCCATCCTAAAAATGATTGGGGTTTGGATGTACTTCCGTGAATGCTAGGATGGAACACAGAGCTATCAATATCCCGGAGTGGTGTGTTGTTTCTAAGTACTCGAATTATCTTTTACTGCCGAAAATGGGCTTATCATCCTCTGATCGTAAAGCAGATCAACGAGACAGTGATTTTAAAACCCGTGGCCATTATTCATCTGAAAAGCGATCATCGCTTCACTGATTCTGAGGCTTGTAGCCATATCTCCCAACGCGTGCCAGAGAATATATATCCGTGGCCATAACTGACCTGAGGCAAACTTTAAAGTGGTCTACTACAGTTAGTAATATACGTCGGTTTTCGACCATTCTTTTCGGAGAATCGTCGGCTTCCTCAACCCTTAGGTACCGAACGACTGTTGAACCGCTTTCTTTCTTCGGGCTCAAGGGTTTCTTTGTTCAATCGGAAGGGTTAAAAGAACCGCTTGAACGATCTGATTATTCTTCAAGAGAAATTTTGCTGTGGAACATCTCTTTTTTATGATTAAGTCCATCATCTCCCGAGTATAAGACTTTAGGTGACTCGCCATCTGGATGCTCCATAGTTTAAAAAAAAAAAAAAAGTGCTTATGGTGTTTTTTTTTTTTTTTTTTTTTTTTTTTTTTCACTTTGATCTAATGATTAAAAAAATGAGAGAAGAAAGAGAAAAAACAAGAGGAAATGGAGAAAAGGACCCAAGACTCCTTACTGCATCGATAATCCGTGTGTGAATCTGAGAAACAGATGAAGCAACCAGCTGACCTTGACTAGGTACCGGACGTGAACGGTCCAAAGAGAGCAATGGGAACGCAAAGTTTTACTGTAATTTAATCATTCCTTTCTTATTTTTAGATATCACATAAAAGTATTTTGCATCGTAAAAAAAAAGGATATTATCTAAGTTCGTACAATTTCAAAAACATTCTCACGATATAAAGAATTGATTTGAGGAAATCAATAAAGGGAAAAATATTTTTCATAATTAATTTTACAAATTAATGATGAATTAAAGATTATACTTTGATATTTATCAAACTTTGCATTAAAGCGTTTTAGATATTCATAAAAGATAGCAATGAGAACTCAGACTTTTATAGAAATTTAATCATCCCTATTTCTGGATACCACATACTTTTATGTAGGAAAAACTATTTCTCATAATTAATTACACAAACCACTAAAGGTGAATTAAGCTTCATAGATTAATGTCTTTGAATTTTCTGAGATTTCATCAAAAGCTACAAGAAATAAATAAATAGAAACTTTATTGCCTCAACATTTATCTGCAGTAAAAGACACTGAAAAAGTAATATTGGATAATAAAAAGTATTTACTTTGTATACAAGCATTATACATTAGAAATACACGCAGAAATTGTTTCAAAGGAGAGTAACTGAAATAATTACCCTCTTTTATACGATGAAAGATAAATAAGAAATAAAAAGGCGATAAAAACGCGGAAATTTTTATCCCCTGATAAAGGGTAGTTCTTAATTATTTCGATCCCAAGCAGATGTGTGTACTTGAAATTTATGTTGTTTGATTAAGAAGTATGTATCCTTTATCTACAAAATTATCGTTATCCATATTGGCATCCAGAAACTTAAAAAAATTGTTGTATGATATTGAAAGCCGAAAAGAAAAATATATTCCTAAATAAAACTGCAGAAAAGTTTACCCAAAACTGGCACATACGGCCACAAACGTGAACGTTACTGTGACCCACTAATGGATCATCAGGTCTCCAAGACAAATCTACCATAATTCACCGGTGAATCGCAGACAGTTAAGATGTTAAAACATTATAAGAAAATATTACAGATTTACACTTTGAGGAAAAGATCTTGTCAACATAATTTAACAATCTTACTTTTGCAAAATCGAAATGAATCACAAAACTGATTTTCAGAAATTGAAAATCTGCAGTCTAAAATTACTTCTAAAAACAGAGAGCAAGAAAATATAGCTTCCTTCAATACAGAAAACAACTCATTTCTTTTAGGACTTTGAATGTAAGAATAAAAATTAGCTCTTTCCAAATAACCATAGCAGATTTTAATTATATCGTTTCCACCAACAAAACACACAACCCAGCGAAAACATTCCGTTAAGTACAAGAAAATATTTCTTCGCCATTTTATCACTTTCCAATTATTTTGCTATCGTTCCGACGACGTCAAACAAAGGTTTAGAAAAATCTTAATTTTTGCTCCGGAAATGGCAACAGCTGTTATTACCAACCCCCATCTACCTCCCCCACGCCTCCTTTTTACGACGACCCACCTTTTAATTAAGAAGTCGTTGCGACGCAAAAATGAGAATAAAAATATTATTATTGTTATTTGACAAACTTTTCGTGTCGTCAAATTATCTGGGTATCAAATTGAGTGAAGTCGCCGTTAAAAGTCTTTGAAGAGCAAGAAATTGATTAATACGCAAAGACGAGGGAAGTTGGGGAAATAAAATAATACATTGACATCTCGTTTAAAAGAGAGAGACATCTTTTTTTTTTTCCTCCATTGATGTCTTCGTTCATATGCTGTACACTTGTATATCAAAGTTTATAAGGTAAAATTTTTAACATCTTTGACATCGTGAGTTTTGCTTAATTAGTTGGGCTTGTACAGAAAACAAACTTCGCTTTCGGAAAGCATTTTTCGGGAATATGTTTATTTTGATATAAATATATAAATATCACAAAAGCTAAGTTTTTATGGCATTTTTCTAAGTTACCTCCAGCTTCTGATATGATACAAGAAGAAGTGAAAATGATGTACATATAGAGATAGTCTTGCTTTTTAATAATCTATGCGTTCATTAGAGCACTGGTAAAAGTAACGACATGACTCGAAAAATTACCTGTTCTCACTAATGAAGTGAAATGAAGAAATAAAAAGCTTTATTATTCTCTTCAAGATATTTATCACGTGATGTTTCTTTATTTCAGAAAATCTGAAGCATACTACTGATTAAAAAAGGTTATGGAAAGTTATAGAAATGTTAATTATAGTTATTTAAAATGAATATTTATATCTGGATTAAGGTAAAACAATGTTTGTACTTGTTTCTCTTAAGTTTCAATTTATAAATCCGAATAATAAAAAACAAATGGAATAAGAAAATGAGAAAAAGAAATCTTCTTTTATAGCAGGGTCCTCCAAAGTATCTAAGACGAAATCTTTTTAAATTTGTAAATCCATCAGTTCAATAGTCAATTTATTTATAAACATATTTCCTATAGGATAAATTAAAAAACTAATCACTCGATTCATAATTTCATTTGCTAATAAATCAATCATTAAGTAAATCCAACCAAACTATACCATCAATTTATTTGATTGTAAATCGGTCAATATAACCATAATCAGTATTAGACTCAACATGTCCAACCATCACCCCTTGAAAACAGTTTCTCTTTATTATGATTATAAATTCTAAATTCTAAATTCTAAACAATAAATAAATAAATAAAAATACTAGAGTGTTAAAGAATAGCATTTCGAATTTAATCGAAAACTCGTTTTCTGTTATTTCAATTAAGGTAACAATTCGCATACAACTTTATATTTCTGAATTTTGAAATAAACAGCTTTATACTGGACAAATTTTTTCTCACTCTTGTACACACATACACATATATATACATAATAGATCTGAAGCAAGAAAAGTCTTAATTATCTTTTAATTATTAACATATATTGGTAAATAAATATGATTTGAATATTTAGAATTTTACGTATTTCCATATAATTCTAATTATTTGTAATTAATATTGCGAAAAAAAAATCATGATATTATAGTTGACATTTTTAAAACTTGGGGGTCTTTAAACCTAATACCAAAGCATTTTTCAGACGTAAAATTATAATTATTTAATAATTTCAAAATCTGATTAGCATGCAATTAAAAATAAGCGCTTTACTTTCCACCTTCATTAAGACAAATGTTCATCACCACCAACTTAATTCAGCATTAATACAAAAACTTTTGAGCGGAATTATCGTTAAGAAAAAGGAAACATTTCAATAAATAAATAAATAAATAAATAAATAAATAAAAAGAGAGAGAGGCAGACAGATAGAGAGAGAGGCAGACAGATAGAGAGAGAGAGAGAAAGAGAGAGAGAGAGAGAATCGGTGGTTAGCAGCCTGATTTCGTACATAATCTAACTGAGAAACAAAATGGAATTTTTTTTCTGATTGTGGCATCATATAAATAACGTATAAACTGAAAAAAAGAAAATCGACTTTCTTTTATTTTGG
Source organism: Salticus scenicus (assembly GCA_963930645.1). NCBI lineage: Eukaryota > Metazoa > Arthropoda > Arachnida > Araneae > Salticidae > Salticus > Salticus scenicus. The sequence goes on from OZ005656.1 coordinate 84,863,158, forward strand.
AGTGCAACACATTATATCTTAGAAAAACGCATAAGAATCCATAGAGACAAAACATGTTCTAGAAAACCTGTTTCTAATTAACATTTAGGGAAATCCAAAATGTTGTGAAATCAACCACTAAAGGCCTGATTTCTCCCATGCTTTTATCAAAATTCTATTTTTTTTTCTTTTTTTTCTTTTCTTTCTTTTTTTTGACATGTCGTAATCATCATTTGTATTATAAAAATTCAATATCTCTTTAACTTATAATAAATATTATAAGTTCTTGGAAATAATCTTAGAAAGACGCACACACACACAAAAGAAAAAAAAAAAAAAAAAACTAGAAATACAAAGAAAAGAGACCTAGTAAACCTTTGTGTAACATTTGGAAAAGTTAGACATTTTCACAATGTTGAGAATTCAGTCCTTAGTTGTATGTTAGATTTCGTACATAATCCTATCGAAAGAAAAAAACTAGCGAAAAATTTTCACAATGCGACATCTTGTAATTTTTAACTCCATGATAAACTTCAATATCCGTTTTAGCAATGGTGACCATATTAGAGTACCTTTATAATAAAATAGCTTTAAAAATATTACAACTACCCAATTAAGAGGTATTTTGTACCGAAAAGATAATAATTATGATAAATAATTTCATTGTTTCAGTTTATCAAAACATAGAAAACGATATCAAAACAGGAATTGTTCTCGAATTTCATTTCAAGCACATGTGATCACTTTTGTTTCAACTTTAAAATGGAACAAAAAAAAAAAATACAAAAGTGTTCAAGAAACGAAATGAGGCCTAGAAATTCTATGTCTAATTCTATGCTTAATTATTTAGGGAAATGGTAGATTAAATATATATATATATCAAGAACTCAGCCTGATTTCATTTACTATCCTATTAAAAACGTAAGGGAAAATTTTCAGATTGTGATATTAAGTGCTTATCACTTTTAAAATTGCACCGCTTTTCAAACTTTGTAAAAATAAAGAGAAATAGGACCCTGAAATCACCCAAAAGATTACTCTATATAAAAAGCGTCCTAGAAAGGATGTGTCTGCCTTGCATTTAGGAAAGTGATACATTATCATGATGTTTAGAATCTAATCGTTGGCAGTTTTATTTCACACATACTCGTGTCGGCAATTTCTCAAATCGCAACATCTCGTGATCATCATCCGCATGACAAAATTCAAACGTTTTTTCGCTATGAAGCGAAACAAAAAGGGCCGAGCACGCGCTTCTTAACTGAATATACTACAGAAAGAGAATTATTTGCTTTATGACTTGCAAATAGCTCATTCAATTCTGCCCATTAGTTCACTACTTGACCAACCAAGTTTAACAAAATATCAAATTTTGCCCCTGCATTCTTAGGATAAGCAGATAGTATTTGAGACTTCGTGAAGATGGTCCTCATAAACCTCGCGTAAAAATTCCTCACGGCGTCACGCCTCTTTAGACAAGCTAGGTCACAAAATGTATTTTCTGTTGTTGGTTTGAGAAGTTTTGCGAGGGGAAAGCACGAATCCGTAGCAGTGGCTGCAATTCGTCACACTTTAAGAAGCTCGGCAGAAGAAAATTCCGTAGATTGCGAATTTGGATACAGAAAATATACCCATCGGCAATGATTACGTGAATCATTCCTTTTTCAAGGTCTTTTTTTTTTCAAGGATCTTTTTTAATCTCTAAGTAAGTGCGCACCACCGGCACGAGTGGACATATACATGGGAGCGAACAAAAGCGGAAGATGAAGACGGGTTAAAGAACTGGCACGGATAGTAGAAGTAATTTGTGACTTTTGGAAAAAGTTGATTTGATAATCATAGATAAGGTCCATCTTTGATATAAATCATTTTGGCTACAATGCGACGTAGTTAAAGGTAAATCGCTTAAGTATTCTCAAACAATCAATCATCTACGAAAATATTAAAAAAACAGTAGGATATTCCATGAAAAATGTGCATTATATATTATTATGTCTGTACATTAAATCAAAGTTTTATTTTTTGTAGACTGAAAAAATTAATACATTTTAAATATTATTATTTATTATTAAATATTTATTCAAGATTACACATTTCATTTAAGAATTACTTCAAGTCTTTATATAATTTACGGGGGAAAAAAGCTTTTATTTATTTATTTTTTTAACAAAAATTGGAAGAAAAATATACAGAAAATGTCTTACTTGACCCAAAATAGTTAAATCCCTGATAGCATTGTATATGAATTTAGATGAACGTAACATTTCCTATTATAGTGACGGTTGGTTGGTTGTTGTTTTTTTCCCCTAGCACAAGGTCTAAAATTTTCTAATATAGTAAAAAAAAAAAAAAAAAAAAATCATTAGGTTTTAGCATTTAATCTGCAAAAATAAATTTATTTTAATACCGATTGTTGATCAGTCTTGCTTTTGCCTCCAAGGCAGTAGCACGTGTTTTTTTGCACCTGATGAAGGAAGGCTACGTCCTTTCGAAACCGGTTGTGCTGGCTTAAAATTTATGGTGTATGAAGAAGTCTTATTGTCTATTTACCGATTGTTTAATTTCTATATTTCTATCATGTACAATTCCAAATAAACAAATTTTTCAAGTAACATTATTCGTTCTATATAGAGAAATATTTTATTAATTTCTTCAAGAGCTATGTCAATACATAAATAAATAGAATAAAATAAATAAAACAAAATTAAGTAAATAAATGAATGAATGAATATTCTAAGCCATATGCTACAAAACTGCATTAAGTAGTTTACAACTGTAGAAAAAAAAAAAAGTAAAGAATAAAATTGTACTTTTAAAAAATTAAAGAACACGCTTTTATTGAAATGTGAACTAAAAGGCACAAAATATCTATCTTTATAGTATTAAAATGAAGGGTAAAAAAAAAAAAAAAAAAAAAAATCGTGTGAGTGGCACACCATAATATTTATATCTTTAATAAAAATAAAAAAAATTAAAAATTAATTGATTAATTGTTGCCATTCGACGTTATACGAATACGGCCAAAGCCTGTGCCACATACGATAGAGTTTTATGTATATATAGATTTTTTTGTTTGCCCCTAGAACATGCCCTTGATGGGATAGAAGCCTGTAAACACTTGTATGTAGTATTGTCATCGACTATGAAGTCGTGTGCAAAATTTCAGGTTAATGGAACGAACAGAAGTGGTCGAAAATTGAATCGCAAGATTCCGTTACATACATAATAGTTACATCATATCAAGTTAATAAAAGCATGTTAAAATAAAACCGTGTTAAAAAGTCTAGTAATATTAATTGAATACATAACATAATGAAGGAATGAGAAATAAATAATTTAGAATTAAACAAAAACCATTTTTTAAAAATCTCCCCTGACTGGGCTCGAACGTTAGACCTTTAGGTTCGTAGCCCGGAGCTTTAGCTCACAGCCACAGCGTTCGCGTAGGGAAAGTCTTTTTTTATAATATTGATTTTTTGTTTGCTCCCAGAGCGGTTACAAACGTACATACAAACATACATACAGGTGAAGCTAATAAAAGCGTGTTAAAAAGAAAGAAAGAAAAAAGTTAGAGTTTATATATTTTATCTCATATTTTCTTAAGAAATTTAACTATTTTAACAGCTGATTTAAACAAAAAAATTTATATTGCTTTTCTTTAGAATCGCACATGCAATCACAAGTTTTGCATTTTAAACTTAATTGTTTTTATTTTGCTACATTGGAATTAAATTTTGGGTACAATAAAAACACAAAAATGAAACACGGAAGCATTCTAAATATGTTATAAATCAAAGCATCCTTTGGCATTTTGGTTACATCCCCTAAACATTTATTTTCTATTCGATATTTTTTCGAAAAGTCCCCTTTGTTATTATATGTTTTTCCCTTTATTTTATTTCTCTGATTTCTAGCCACTTTTTTTTTTTTAAACAAAAAAATCTTTCTCTCTATATACCTTTCTCTTGTCTTTAGATTTCTTACTGCGAATTCTCCTGATTTATCGTTTGCTAAGCTTTAATTAATTCAACAAGCTACCAAAGCCCGCAGCCGAACGTTTTGGGATTGTTTTCTTACATCAACACTTCACTTTTTATTCTTTTAGTCAGACATTTTTTTTATTATTATTATTTCCTTGTTTTCCTTATGTTGAAGCTGTAGGAACAAAAGTGTTGGCTGCTATAATAATGTCTTTGATTTTTTTTTTTTTTTTTTTCATTCTTTTATGCTTTGAGTGATTCCCTTGTGTGATTTACATTCAAACGTTCTTTTCTTGATAACTCGAGAATATTTTATCAGCTTTCAAAATTATGTCGTTGCTTCTAATTACTTTAGACTGGTGCAATTTTTTAACAGCATAAAACAACATTTAGTAAATAGGATTTATTGCATGATTCAAATGGGAAAACTAATATATGTTAAGAATAAAACCTTTGTTGACAAAGGACAAAACGACTAAAAATTAACGCTTTTGTAAGAAATGTCTCACAAAATCCTAAAAGTTTGAAAGTTTTTCTGTTTTTACAAAAGATTACATTTAAAACGAAGTTAAATAAGTATTATTGTTATAAAATCTTATAATTATTATTATTATTATTTTAGGTTTAATTTTTAACTTTCGTTTTTAACTTTCTTCCTTTTGTTTTATTTGTTTTCCTTTTCAATTTATTTATTTTATTTTTCAATTTTTGCCGTAAGCATGAATTTCCATAAGATTTTGCATTAGATGTCAACAGTAATTTTTACCAAAAGTTTTATAAGTGTGAATAATATTGGAATTTGTTTGACTGAATAATTTATTTTTGATCTTTTTAAAAAACTTAAATATGTGCATTACAATTTTAAAACGTATATTTATCATCAATTTTAATGACTAGCAGTTTTTTCAGAATAACAGTATCTTCAAATTGAATCGTGATAGATCATTAATTTAAATAAATTCAGACTTCCTCTCGGATACCTCTTGGTACAAATATTCTTTTTATTGGCAAACATTTATAAGAAATAAACAACTAAATGTATAAATAACGTAGCATCAGAAATTATATCCTAAAAACAATTATAAGGAAATTAACTGTTGTAAGGAGCTCAATTAATAATTACAATTAATAATGCTAAGAGTCAGTGGAAGATGAAACACCTTTTTATAGGCGAACACATGTTTAATACAACAAAAAACGTACATTATATTGCAAAACCTTAGTTAATAATTAATTATAAGTTTGGATATAGCATCATATGCTTATTTCATTCTTTCTCTTTCTGTAGCCATCTCCAAAAAAAAAAAAAATAAATAAAAATAAAAATAAAAATAAATAAATAAATAAATAAAAATAAATAAATAAAATCTTGTTTTTTTTTTTTTTTTTTTTTTTTTTTTTTTAAGAGAATGGTCTATGTTAGTACCTTATAATTACCTTGTACAAGTACCTTATTAAACTAAATGATAGAATGTAATACGATATTTTAATTGCTCAATTTTTTTAATATATCTATATCTTGCTTTTCAAGTCATAACTTGCGTTTCTTTGTTAATAAATTGGCAAAAAAAAAAATCACTTTTGTAAGAAATCTGTCACAAAATTCTTAAAGATTAAGAGTTCCTTTTTTTTTTTTTTTTTAAGATATAGTGACATCTAAAAAAAAAAATTCAGGGTTAAACAGGTATTGCTTTTATAAAATCTTATTAACTTTCTGTTTTTTAGATGATTTAATTATCAACTTTCTTTCTTTTGTTGCCCACCAGCAGCCGAGCGGTTCTTTGCTCAAAGCTGGTAAATGGGAAGTGTCGGATACAATTCAGGTCACACTCATTGACCTAGCCGTTACGAGTGTTCCGTGGTTTTCTCCGAAACTCGCGTAAATACGGGATAGTACCCCTTATAAAGACCCCCCACGGAGGGCGTTCCACCTATAGGCCTAGGACCCTATCGTAGTCAATCGGCCTTAAACCCACCAACCAACTTTCTTTCCCTTTTTTTTTTTAAGCTCTAAGTATGACATGTCATTTTTTACAAAAAAATAAATAAATAAATAAATAAAAGTTTTTTTTCCCCAAAAGTTTTTGTAGTGAAAATCTGAAACTAATATGTGGATTGATTCGAAGGGATAATTTATTTATAACCTTTTCAGTAAACATAGACATGTGTATTACAGCTTTACAAGAGACATATTTATCATTAATTTTATCATTAATAGTATGTTTAGAACAATATTGTCTTTAAATTAAGTCGAGAAATGTCATAAATTTAAATAAATTCAGTGTCAGTTTTCAACAAATTGAGTCCACATTCATTTCGCATGTAACAATGAGTTATAAAGTTAACTTCATTCATGTAAGTCCAGTATAAGCTTTCTAATAAATTACATTCTTTTAAAGGGTGTGCTAATAATCATTAGAACTTTTTTTTTTTTTTTTTCTAAATTATTGTTTTAGAGCTATGATGAATTGCATACGTATGCACTGAAGTATAATAATATTACGTATATCAAAATTTCTCGAGAAAAAAAAAAAAAAAAAAAAAAAAAATGTAAATTGTAATTTACAAGAAATTAATATGCTTCCTAAAAAGAAATATGTATTGAATAAATAAATACTTTAAAAGTAGCAAATATTAATGGTATTTTTCTTCTTGAAAATATTCAATGAATGCGTTTAATGATATTTAATGTCAATTCCATCACTTAATTTCAACTAAATCATTCTATCATTTAACAACATTTAAATATACTTTGTGGATATTCAAATAATTTTATTTAGAAGTACTTTCAGTCTTTTTTTTTTTTTTTTTTTTTTTTACATATATATAAAAAAGAAAAAAAAAAGAGAGAGAGAGAGAAAGAAAAGGAAAAAAAAAAAAAAATCAGATATTATTTTTTTGCGATTTAAGTTATCTTTTGATTAAATTACAGATATTCAAATCGAAAAGATTTTTATATATTGGGAGTTTCTATAAATTAGTTTTATAACTAGAAAAATACTTTTTTACAGGGAAAAAATGTATTTTACATTAATATGAAATAAAAACTGAATTCACATTTACTACCAAAAGTCATGGTTGGTTGGATGGTTGGGATTCAACGTCGCACTACTACTGCGCTATGGATAATCGTCAAATATCACGAAAACTGATATTTATAACGCGTAATTCACAAGTAATAGATTTTTTTTTTTTTTTTTTACAATTCTTTACCTTCGCAAGGTGATGCAAATTTCTTCAATTAATTTTAATTCAATTATCATTTTTTAATGACATTTAAATATAATTTGCATCTATTCTTATAACTTTGTTTAAAATTATTTACAATTCCTAGAAATTTCAGAGAATAATTCACAGTCTTTTTAATAATTTTTTGTAATACAAACTGTTCAAAATCTTATAAAGTAATTGAAATTCTTACCCGGAGTCTCTATAATTTGACACAGTTTCCAGTTATAAATAAATAATATATATTCTCAATTTTTATTCCATATTGTTATTTATTTATTAACTGAAATAGAGGTGATGCTTGGAAGCATCGGTAGAGCATTAGCACTCTATACCCGGAATACCCAAACTCATTTAAATTCATGAATAAAAATCCCCTGATAGGAAGATTATACACCACAACTATCAGCGCAGTACCTGTATGGCACACTTATCCACAGTACATCTTCAGGATGTTTCTGGGATGTCTTTTTATCCTGAAGACATCTTTAAGATATCCTGGGAAGAAGACCTGCTGTTAGAGGAATGATCTTGAAGGACTACTCCTCAAATCGTGACAAGAGGCAGGTCATGTTTTTATTTGTATTACTGCTACATTTCGCAAAAATTTACAAATTTATATTTATATTTCGGAAAAAGTATTATAAATCACTGATATACTCACGTTGATAATTAATTAAAATAATATTGGCCATTAACATGCATATATAAAATCAGATTTTTAACGCCACTGTTTGTTTTTTAGTGTTATTTTTACATAAATTTTAGTTAAATAATTTCTAATATTTTTCTTCGGAAATGTTTAACAGTGAACTGAAACCTGAAAGATATTTAAATATATAACGTTTTAGCATTTATTTATTTATTTTATTTTATTTTATTTTTATTTGACGAGAAAAAAGAAAAGTTGTAATTTTTCAGGTAAGAACGCGTACTACAGTCTAAAAAACGGTATTTTACTTTAATATGGAATAAAAACTCAATTTACATTTACCATCGAAATTCATGAGTGTCGATATACTCCTTAAAATCACCAGTAATGGATAAAATTCCTTTAAAATAATTTCTTCTCCTTCGAAAGATGATGCAAATTCCTCCATGCAGTAGACCATGAACTTCAATAATCACTACAAAACGTTTTACGAGAAATAGAAAAGCTGTATTCAAATCAACAAATTTTCGACTCTCTTCAACATTACTCTTTAAAAATTCTTCATTTCCCCATAAACATGAGTTGAAATGAAACGATCAAAAAAAGAAAAAAAATTCAGCGGGCTCTTTTTTTTTTTTTTTTTTTAATCTTTCCTCTTATTTTTTTTATTTTCTCTTTTTGCTGGTCGTTTGTAATGGAATTTTCGCGTGACATATAACATGCTTAAGTAAGTCTGCAGATAACATTAAATACAGAACAACCAAATATATTTTTCGTCGTTTAAACATTGCCGTAGCCCTCCTGATGCAATGAATGAAGAATTTTTTCCCTTTCTTTATTATTATTATTTCTTTTTTTTTTTTTTTATCCCGTAATTTACATTTTTAGTTTTGTAAAGCGCTCGCTTGCTTTTATATTCACATTAAGTATTTTACGAATTTTGAAAAAAAGAAAAAAAAAAGGACTTTTTCAGTATTTTTATGAAGTTAATAATAATACAGCATGGAGTTTTTCTGTAATTGTTCAAAAATTTTGTTGTTTTATTTATTATTATTTTATTTATTTATTTATTTATTTGAAGGTTTTTTTTTTTTTTTTTTTTTTTTAAGAAAAGGAAAGAAAAATAATTTCTTTAGAATATAACATTAAACTAAGTTTGTTAAAGTATTCATCTTCATCATCATCATCTTTTTTTTTTTTTTTTTTTTTTTTTTTCTTTTTTCTTTCAATTTTACATTTGTTAAGTAAGTTCGTAAAAATCTGGAATATAATATTTTAGTAGTATATTCAAGAGATATAGCATATAATATAATTAATTTTTCATTCGGTAACTGAACTATAAAAATCTAATTTAATGATTTAGAATGTTATAATTGCTTTTTTATAGAATAAGCTAAAGTTCCAAGAAGTTAAATAAATTGTTATTTCTTTCTCTCTTTTCTTTTCTTTCTTTCTTACTTTTTTTTTTTTTTTTTTTTTTTAAATACTTTTTAGAAGTTAGTCTAGTGTAACGAATAAAAAAAATATTTAAAAAAGTTGCAAAAATAGCAGTTAATTAATTGTAATATTTTCATTTAAAATTTCTTCTTCTTAAATTTTTTCAACCAGATTAAAGCAAATAATAATTAAATACTTTAGTAGTTAAGAAAATTAGGATAGATGTGAAATATTTTAAAATCTTACAGCCAAGTTCTGTGTTTATGCAGGTTCAAATTAACAGGTTTGAAAATAAACAAGTGGATGCTAGACACAAACATTTTATCATTTAGACGCATACATACAATGCACGCATGTGCACGCGCATACATAAACACATGGAAAATATCCGATTCACCATTTCTTCTTTTCTATATTATCCTATGGAATTTTTGCTGCTTATTGTATAAGAATATTTGAAGTTTTTCGAATTTTAATTCTCGAATATTGCTCTTTGAACATGTTGCTTTTTATCTTAGCGAGTATTAAATATAGGGGTGGGGGGAAATGCAGAGATTGAAATTTAAAGTCTGGCGTTTTCTTAATAAAGTGAAAAATTTAAATTTATTTTTTCAAAAAAATGTTCACTAAGTAAAAAACGACATGTTCAAGGAATGGAATGCAAAATGCAGAACTTCAAAAACTTCATTTTTGATTAACATATCCTTGCAATAAGAAGCAACAAAAGTCCCATGAGATAACATGGGAAAGGAGAAAGTGTAAATCTAACTAATGCTTCAAAGAAAAAAGTAGTTTTTGTAACGGTATTTAAAAAAAAAAAATGAAAGTATTATCCTTCTATTAAAAAATATGTCGGTCAAAATCTCGACAACATGTTACTTGATTTCCTTTCAAAGAGAGCTGCGAAACAGATTTATCAAAAACATCATCTTCTTACCGGTGGCAGTTTATTTACACCTATGAAAACAATTACAGCTTCCATGACTGACCTCCGGCCTTATTTTGTCATGAAAATGATCATTTTACAGTGTCCTGACCCTCCCTCAATTTCACAGAAGCTTCCAATTTACCAGTGTTTCGAAAGCGTAAAGGATACGCCTGGGTTAACCAGCTTCTGTAAATAAAGTAACTGCGAACAATGGACAAAGAAGAAATCAGCGTTCGAAAAACTGCTTTCTCAGATGGGATCCTAAAGACTTGAGTGGCAAAACTTTTTTCCTATTTCGTAAGGCCTTTGATAACGGAATATATATATTGGTGATTTTAAGTAATAACATTTCAACCATAAAGGGCAAAATACTCATTATATGCGTCTGTTTTAAACCGTATATAACATACTATCATTTTATTAAATAAAATAATTTAACAAGCACAATTAATGACTAATAAATAACATTGCTCTGAAAAAAATCGAGATATGATACCATTTTTGCTGAATCTTATGTAAAATGATCCCCTGAATCCGAATATGACTCCCATTTTGCCCAGTCACCCACAGTTTTCTAGATACACCACCCCCGCCCTCAATTTCTTTCCCTGATCGAAAATTTTATGACCATGAATTTGATTTGAAGAATGAAAAATAATTAACACCTAAAAACCAAAAATATATATAAAGTTTAATAAATAACATTAAAAACAGATTAAAAAAAATTATAATATGTAATGCATAATTTCAGTGGCAAATCCCTCCCAAAAGTTTTCCCTTTTCGCAAATGTCCATGTTTTAGAATTTTCCAACTCTGTAGCCCCTCAGAAGATATCTAACGGTGAAAATAATCCCTTCCCCCTCCTAAAATACAAGTTTATAGCCATAAAATCCCCGAAAAATGATAAAAATAGGGGTCCATTCCTAAAAGACGGTGGGTGGTAGGGCAAAATGGGCGTCATATTCGGATTCACGAGGTCATTTTACATAGAATATGCTAAAATGGTGTCAGAGGCAATTTTCAAGCCGAGTAGTGTAAGTAGAGTGACACTGGTGACATACACAAACAATTATAAACTACATAATTGATAAAAACACCAAATTTCATGCGAACTAAATTTTTAAAGTTCAATTTTATTTTTTAAATTAACTTTTTAGAAAATAAACTGTAGTTTCTAAAGCTAAGTCTTTTTTTTTTTTTTCTTCTTCTTCTTCTTCTTCTTCTTCTTTTGCTTTCTTCAAGGAAGAAAAGTCTTTTTTCTTCATTGAAGAAAAAAGACTTGAGACAGTTTTATGCAATGATATTTCAGATCAGATGTAAAAAGTAAAATGTATGCTTGTGATACACTTTATATTCATTTATCACCTCAATCTTTATTAACTATATACTTTATTAATCCGTTAACGCCCGAATTAATTTTACTAATATATATTTTGATGAATTTTTCGAATCTAAACAAATGTGGACTACTGACAATAAAATATATTAAATTCAAACAACTCTTCTGTTAGTTTTTCTGTTAGTCTATCCTCATTTGAAGACGTTTGGAGTTCCAGTGAAAAAACTTCGAAATAGGTAAACACCGAGATAACGGATTAGCTTCCTATTATATGTTGACAAAGACCTCAATAGTAAAGTATAACAATGATATTATTATTCAACTTCACTTAAGTTTGTATGTCTCCGCAAAAAGCAAATATATGTGCGATGCATGAAAAATCATAAAATAACTATCCAAATTATGAAATAATAATTGATACGGGTACATAAAACTCTGTGGAATCCTTTGAAGGGATACCATAAACTGTCTCTAAAAAGCAGAAATCATTCCAAGAGACCACAAAAGATATACGCGTTATTTCATTAGTTGTCCTCAAATGAGGACGCTTGGCGTTAACGGGTTAATAAATAAATATATATATATAAGTTCACCTAATGACTAATGTAAACTTAGGCTAGGAATGAAAGCATAGATAAAGATATTACAAACTGCATAGTTTAAGAAAATATCAAATTTTATATAAACAAGTTTTAATTATAGATATTTACTAAAGGTGTTCGTATTTTTTGCTACCATTATTTCTATAGAGAAATATTTATTATATATCTATAATATTTTTTGTGATTGAATGCAACAGAAATGATTGATTAAAAATATCGGTGTAAGACGAAAACTTTTTCCTCCTTGATATATGCAAAAGAATACTAGATTTTAAGAAATTGTACGTTTTAAGAAGCTTATGTATTAAGGGTACCCATACCGGTTTCAGTCTTCCTATCTATCTTTCTTTCTTTTTTCTCTTTTCTTATGCGTGTGTCTTCCTTTATATTTGTACCAAATTAAATATATAGATATAGATAGAGAGAAACATTATTTATTTATTTGTTCGAAGATTTCTCTACAATGTAATGAAGATTTCTCTACAATGTATTGATCTGATCATTTTATTTTATTTGTCACATGTTTAATTTGATTCACATATTTTGCGAAAATTACATTATTTTTAAATCATTACATTGTAGAGAAGTCTTTGAACAAATAAATAATCCATATATATATATATATATATATATATATTAATTCGGTACAATAGAAGACATTCTTAACAAAATATTGGAAAGTGAAGAAAAGTACCATGTAGTTTATGCATAATACGTGACGAAAGTAAACTATAACTGTGTGATGGAGCCTAAATTGATCTCGGTATCCTTAATTTTGGACAAAGACAATTAAATACTATTTGATTTTAAAGTTCTTATCATTTATCAAATTATAAAATGGGTGCTAGGATAGAGTCTAATAAAATATTACTGAACAAAAGGAAAAATACGCTACAAATATAAACAAACATGGTATTTTCCTATGTCTTCAGTCATTCTTAAAATTTAAAATAGTTATTGAATTTTAAACAATGATTTTTATTGATTGGAAATTATTTTTATTTATTAATTTTTGGTATTAGAATTATTAATGTGTACTCACATTTCATTTATTTATTTCAACCGGGCTGTAAATGCATTAGACTATCCAGTCAAAAACTAACAAATAGTATTTTTTCGTATGAAAATAATGTAATGGTCTGATTTTGTTTTTAATACTATTGTGATACCAGGGTATGAAAACTTAATTTACCATGCCTCATCATGCGTGTAACAAGCAATATGCAGAGTCAGATCGCAGAACAAAGAATTTTTGTCACTGAAGATAGAACTAACCAAGTGTATCTTTTAGATTCCTTTTGCACACCTACCTATATCCAGAACAAACAAAGGCGGCATATTACTTCCATAGGCGTATCAATAGTCTTTCCGAGTCCGCCCTGTGGACGTCTGTGGGACCACAAGAAGACACCCTCCTAGTGACCTCTGGCAATCGACCGAGGGTGGCAAGACGACTTGCTGTCCCTCATTAGGTCCACCTCCTCTCTAGTCATCTTTTCGCAGACCTCGCCCTTATTGTCCTCTTGGGTGTCTGTCATCCCCCACTTCTTGCAACTTTGACCGTGAACCGAGTCCGAATACACCTAGTGATGACCTGAATGAGTGTCTCAACGCCCAAGAAGAAATTTTTATTTTTAGTTTTTTTCACCCGCACCCATTAACTTTCTTGTGTCTTAATTCGCAATTGCACTTTCACTTAGAAAAATATTACATACACACTTCCTTTTTTTCTCTTTTGTACCCTACAACTTACTTATTAAAAAAAAAAAAAAAAAAACTATAAATCATTCTGGATGTGTAAGCTTTCCGTTGCAAAATTTTTTCGCTTCATTTGTTTTTCAGTTGTAACTGTATGCTAAGAATGTGTTAATTACTTGTAAAAGAGCCCCTCGTTATTATCTTTATCTGATTTATTTGGGCGTTTCAGCTTGAACACTAACTGTGTCTGTAGATATATTTTCCTGAGCTAATTAAAGTTTGTAGTTTTTAATTATTTTACGTTACAGGTGTATATATACAAGTTCTTACAAAAAAAAAAAAAAAAATCACATATATTAAAAACATTTGGATTTTTTTTTTTTTTTTTTTTTTTTTTTTTTTAACTAACGGATTTTAAAGTATGAAAACTACTGAACTACTTTTTTTTAAACTACTGCTAGATTCCAAAATTATTTTTGTTAAGAAAAATAAAATTATGATAAAAGGAATCCAATGTAAGAAGTAATGATAAAGTATCAAATCTGAAAACCAAAATAACTCATTAAACAATTTACATTGTTTAGATAAATTTATTTTAAAGTGTAATGGAATTTATATAAAACAAATCAAATCTGGAGATAACTTAGTAAGAATCAAGTGTTTATTTCATTTCCTTTAAAGATAGTCTAGAAAACAAAAATCTCGTCCATTATAGCTATTATGAATACTGAAAGTTTTATTAGTCTCATCGTCTAAGTAATTTAAGAGTATGAAGCGTTAGACCATGATGTTCGACTCCTCCCTAAAACTACTTGTGTCCCTTCTACTTTGTCATCTCTACTCGAGTGAATTCTGTCTCGGTCCAAACAATTTTTTTTTTCTTCTGTTTCTTGGACATAAACCGACCTCGTTGAGGACTAATGAATTGTTTTCCTGTCATATTTGTTTTCACGCTATTGCTTCTCCCAGTAGAGCTATTATCTCCATTAGGATGTCAAGTTTGTCGCCATTTTTACGTCTTTCTTCAATTTTCACTTTAATGGCAAATATCGTGCCAGAGTAGCCTGCTGTTAAGTACTTATATTTTTCAATAAGAGTAATATATTTTGTATATAGCATTGTCTACATGTCTAAAATGAATTGAAATTAGGAAATGGGAGTAAACTAACTTCTAAAGTTTCAAACCTAGACTAATTTTAGTTCTTTGTGTCATTTAAAAAATCATACTACTACCAACACTGGACTTGTTTGAAGAGCAAACAAAATACGCTTGAATGACACTGACGAAAGAGAAATTGAATGTTTGACATTTCAAGAGGTGTCAAATTTATGTTGTATGCTGTTCCTGAAATCTATCTTTGATCTGATGTTTGCTTTAACAAAAAAGTATTTTACGAAGTCAGAAGTGTGTAACAATAATGCTGATGTATTATCACAGAAATAAGTTGTCACCATGTTAGAATTGAAATTTGAACTCAAACTCAGTCATGTTTGTCAAAGTTTTTGAACACTGAATCCGATGAATTAATAAAAAAGTAAGACGCTGTTATATCAGAGAAGTCAGAAGTCATATCTTCAACAGCAAACTGAAATCATTATAAGTTCAACTTTTATGCTGGCTTGTAATGTTCAGGTTTCAACATCAGGCAACCATTTTTTTTTCTTTTTTTTTTTTTTTTTTTTTTTTTTTTTTAAGTTGCTTATAAAATTGTGACGAAAGGCAGAAAGTGAAAGAGAGACTTAATTCAAACTGATTATAAAGAATGTAAAAGAAAGTCTTTACCATGAAAGATATTTTATTAAATGGGATTTTTATGTGTTTTATCAAGTAAATATTGCGAGTTCTTCTTAAATATATATATATATATATATATATATATATATATATATATATTGAATGTTTATTTTTATTCTTTTTTCAATTATTTTTTATTCCGTCCTTAATTTTTTTTCACCAAATTTAAACTTTCCATTCATGATTTTTAACTATATTTAGTGCAATACAATATTGAGTGAGTAATGTCCACCGGTTGTCGGCCTGGATAGCTCAATTGGTAGAGCCGACCTTGTAAGTCAAAGATCTGGGGTTCGACTCCCGGTCCAGGCATTATTTTCACTCAGTCGGAAAAATAAATTTAAATATATTTAGTGCATTTCTTTTTTCATGGTTATAGAGTTAAAATTAATTGCACGATTATTTGCAAAAAAAAAAAAAAAAAAAGGTTTTAAACTTCCATTTATTTATTTTAATTTATTATCATTTTGCACACATTTATTATCATTTTGCACACATTTGTATTTATGATAAATAATATTTACATATATCATTTTACAAAGCATTAAATATTTCCGCATTTTTAGGCCTGTTTTGTTTACACATTTCATTTTAAAATTGTCTTGAATTTCAAGACTTACATTCACCGCTTCTCTGTTCTTAACTTTACTTTCTATGTCTTGCTGTCTTTTTAGTTTAATTATTAACAAAGCATTTAAACAGACTGTTTATCCTTCATTCCAAATAGGAACGCTTTAATGACATAGCGAAAAGATTACTGTATTCGGAAAACCCATTCCTTTGTATTATAGTAAAACTTTATTCTACGATTCATTCTCATTCTGATAAGGATGTGCATCCTTACCTTACAACGCATCTTGAAGAATTGACTCTCTAAAACGATCATAAAAATCACGTTTATGATCCCTCCAATGTCTTCTGCTCGTTTACAGAGAGCTTCGGAAAGTATGGACATTCCAATATCAGGGTTGCCATTTCATCGATTTCATGCATGGTTTGGCATCCTTTTACGATAAATTTTTAGTAATGGAATTGAATTGATCGGACGTTCTCTAACAGGAATAGTGGTTGGTCGTACAAAATGTACTCTAAAGAAGCAATTATATATATATATATATATATATAGTATTATTTGAAATTTGAAAGTAATTAACTTTAAATTGTATTAGGCAGGTTGAATTGAAAGTTAAAGACTGTCATGTGAGCCAATTACTAGTCAGGCACATGATATATATGCCAAAGATTAACTTATTTCATCGGTTAAAAAAAAAAAAAATCTTCATTGACTACAATATTTTTAAAGAAATTGTCTTATTGTTATAAAATATGAAAATAAATTACCCTAATATTATTAAAAATAAGAATTATTTTTTAAAGAAATGTGTAAAAAAAAAAATTAAATAATGTGTTTTTGTATAAACACATATATATATATATATTCTGTTATTCTTTGATCATATTTGTTATAGACCTCATCCATTAATGTTTCAGAAACAATTTATAACAACTTTTTAAATATGATTTGCCTTGTATACGACGATTTCATTTCCATGGATGGTTCTTTGTTCTTTAATTATCCTCTTCCTTTCTGGTGTTTGATCATTGTAATGATGAATTTTTATTATATATATATCATAACATCAGGCTTGGGATATAAAGATTTTCATTTCATGATAGTATGGGTACTTCATATGTTTTTCTGATTATTAGAAATTAAAAAATTTTCATAATCAGCCTAAAATCGTTTTAAGTATTTTTCCATATATGCGTGCACTAAAATGTTACTTGGGTGTCAGTAGCAATACTACTTCCAGTTATTTACGTATGTAATAAAAAAATACTGTAATAGTAAAGGAGAAAAAGAATATAAGTTTTAAGTTTGTAGAAAAATCCTATCGGTATTTTTTATTGCGAATTACTGAAATCTATATAAAAAATATTTATGGAAATTTATTTTTTAAAGATAAATAATTAATTTAAAAAAAAAAAAAAAAAAATGCTCCTCTGTAATTTGTTGAAATTTACAAAATTGGCAACATAATAATAATAATAATGAATTAAATTTTTAATTAATTAATAACCATTAACTTTAAAATTATATTTAAGTTAATAATTTAATTATCTAAAGTTATCTATTTCTATTGACGATAAAGTGTTCGGTTATTACTGAAAAATACGTCATTATTAAATAAATACATTATTATCTTTTTCTTGGCTAGATTACATTCTTCGCCAATTGCCATTGTAACCCTACCAATTCCCAACTCTTTCGATATATTACAGAACATACCAGAAATCGTCTGATAAGTATTGCTTAGGTGGGTTTACGCTTTGAAATGGAAGGTATCGTTAAATATTATATTCTTTGAAACTCCTCCCTGTCAGTACATGGCATTAAACAATTTACGACAGCAGCATAATTGCACAGATTTATGGGTACAATAGGACGTTTGCACTCTCATATTTTCACCTAGATCAAGCATGTTTTGATGACCGTAAAAATATTTATAGTTTTTAACGGTCTTTAATATTTTGCTATTACAGAATGCCCGGCTATAACCTGGCTTAAATTATTTGTCATCTTTTATCTGTTTTATGATGAAATAACTCCATTAAATTTTAAATCTGATTGCTATCATGCAGGAGTTAATATGACTTTATCTATTTATTTATTTTTTAAGGAATTTTATATTGTTTATATGTTTAGGTAAACAAAAATGATATTCAATGGTGAGATACGCATTGACAAAATGCTTTATTAAGATTACAGGGAAGACGTTTAATCACATTTTATATAAGGGACAAGCAAAGATTGTTTTTTTTTTTTTTCCCTTTTAACTATTCTATGAAAATTTGGAATTAATAAGGTAAAGAAAATTATATTCAATGGTGAGATACGTATTGACAAAATATTTCATTAAGATTACATACAAGACGTTTTATCACATTTTATATAAGGGATAAGCAAAGATTGCTTTTTTTTTCCTTTTCTTTTAACTATTCTATGAAAGTTTGGAATTAATAAGGTAAAGAAAATTATATTCAATGGTGAGATACGCATTGACAAAATATTTTATTAAGATTACATGGAAGGCGTTTTATCACATTTCATATAAGGGATAAGCAAAGTTTGCTTTTTTTTTTTTTTTTTTTTTTTTTCCTTTTAACTATTCTATGAAAGTTTAGAATTAACAAGGTAAAGAAAATTATATTCAATGGTGAGATACGCATTGACAAAATATTTTATTAAGATTACATGGAAGGCGTTTTATCACATTTCATATAAGGGATAAGCAAAGATTGCTTTTTTTTTTTTTTTTCCTTTTAACTATTCTATGAAAGTTTGGAATTAATAAGGTAAAGAAAATTATATTCAATGGTGAGATACGTATTGACAAAATATTTCATTAAGATTACATAGAAGACGTTGTATCACATTTTATATAAGGGATAAGCAAAGGTTGCTTTTTTTTCCTTTTCTTTTAACTATTCCATGAAAGTTTAGAATTAATAAGGTAAAGAAAATTATATTCATTGGTGAGATACGTATTGACAAAACGTTTTATCAAGATTACATGGAAGGCGTTTTATCACATTTCATATAAGGGATAAGCAAAGTTTGCTTTTTTTTTTTTTTTTTCCTTTTAACTATTCTATGAAAGTTTGGAATTAATAAGGTAAAGAAAATTATATTCAATGGTGAGATACGTATTGACAAAATATTTCATTAAGATTACATAGAAGACGTTGTATCACATTTTATATAAGGGATAAGCAAAGGTTGCTTTTTTTTCCTTTTCTTTTAACTATTCCATGAAAGTTTAGAATTAATAAGGTAAAGAAAATTATATTCATTGGTGAGATACGCATTGACAAAATATTTTATTAAGATTACATGGAAGGCGTTTTATCACATTTCATATAAGAGATAAGCAAAGATTGCTTTTTTTTTTTTTTTTTTTTTTTTTTTTCTTTTAACTATTCTATGAAAGTTTGGAATTAATAAGGTAAAGAAAATTACATTCAATAGTGAGATACGTATTGACAAAACGTTTTATCAAGATTACATGGAAGGCGTTTTATCACATTTCATATAAGGGATAAGCAAAGATTGCTTTTTTTTTTTTTTTTCCTTTTTTTTTTTTTTTCTTTTAACTATTCTATGACAGTTTAGAATTAATAAGGTAAAGAAAATTATATTCAATGGTGAGATACGTATTGACAAAATGTTTTATTAAGATTACATGGAAGGCGTTTTATCACATTTCATATAAGGGATAAGCAAAGATTATTTTTTATACAGTTAAAATTAATTGCACGATTTTTTGTACAATAAATATTTTTTGTATAAACAAAGATAGCAATCATAAACAAAGATTTTTTTTTTTTTTTCTTTTAACTATTCTATAAAAGTTTAGAATTAATAAAATAAAGAAAATTATATTCAATGGTAAGATACGTATTGGCAAATTTTTTTTATTGAGATTACATGGAAGACGTTTTATCGCATTTCATATAAGGGATAAGCAAAGATTTTTTTTTCCTTTTATCTATTCTATGTAAGTTTAGAGTTAATAAGGTATAAATTTTAAAGTGTAGTTAATTAAAAAAGATTAATACATTTATTTAATAGTAAAGAAAATAAAAATTTTAGCCATTTTTGTTTGTAACAGATATTAACTTCATACGCAGTAGCAATTATATTGCCACAGAATTGATTTTTTTTTTTTTTTTTTTTTTGTCTTTTACGTCTTATTTAAAAATAAAATTGACTTAAAAAATTTTTGATATATTCTCATTTTCACTATAATGATACTCCAGAATTTTGAATAATATTTTAAAATCTACGCTTGATTTAAGATTTTTCTTTCGTATTCTTGTTTAATAACGATTTGTCTCTTAAAATCATTATGGAAAACACTTTGTCTTTGATTTTCAATATTCACGTGCTTTGATTGAAATTGAATTCATTGTTCATTCAATACATTCAGGGCCCGATTAACCTTGTAACTGAGGGGAAGCACAAATCCATTTGGGGGCCCCCCACTGACTGCTTGGTCTAAAGACTCATACAAACATTTCGAAAAATTTATAAATTTTTCATTAAATTTTGTAGTTACATGGAATGGAGGACAAGTAAATCCGTTTAAAATGCAGACAAGTAAATTCACTTAATTTTTGTACCAAAATATAAACTGGTGAAAGCCTATATTCACCACAATATAGGAAATTATTCCATTATAAACGAATGTGTAAAAGCTTCATTAGCATATTTCCTATATAATCTAGAAATGATAGTTGTGCAGTCAGGCAGTGGCGGATCCAGAACTTGACTTTTTGGGGGGGCTAAGATTTTTCAAAGTGTTATTCTAGACCGATAAAAAATTTACAATTCCAATATTCAATAGTGAAGGTCAGTGTTTTTTTGGGGGGGGCTTCAGCCCCCTACCCCCTCCCCTTAAATCCGCCACTGCAGTCAGGTGTACTGTGATATTTTATAATCAGACAATGCTTTTAAACCACAAGCTTACAATTCGGGGCCCATTTTTTACTTAATTTGGGGCCTTTTCAAAATTTTACAGGGGAAGCACATGCTTCTCGTGCCTATTGGGTAATCAGGGCCTGAATACATTGTTACGCTCTTTTAAAGACTTTTTTTTTTTTGCTTGTTTGTTTGTTCTGGGATGATAAATTTTAAAATCTGAACTTCTAAATGCTTTATTGCAAAAATTATCTTCTCTCTCTTTCTCCCTCTGTGTGTGTCTCTCAAGACCTATATCTTTTCGTGGAAAACTACGTAAAATGGTAAGTTGGAAACTTATTACTTCAAAAGTAATACATATATCTAAACTATAATTAAATTAGGTAATAACTTTTAAAAATAATATCTTTACTAAACAATACCATTAATGAAACATTTTAAATTAATCATTGTAAACTAATAGAATATCTTGTTTTTCTTATAAATTAAATAACAAAAGTAAAATTAAATAAAATAAAGAATAAAAGTAACAATAGCAATATAATAAGAATAATAATAATATCTGTATAAAATAGTATTATGGCTTAAAATATAATCCTTTGAACTCTTTGTAGTTAAATTCTTTGCAGATTTCTGTTCGAAATGCATGATTCCAAACAATTTCGGAAACACATTTATTTTTCTTATTTTAAACGTATTTAGATTATAGGCCAACCGGCTGCGAGAGACAATCTTTTTATTCTGATACAAAACTCATGTCACAGACAGATTTTCTCCACTTGCGTCATGCTGCCCGGTTGCTTGACATACAAACGACAACGTCAAAAATAGGAGGTAGCATAAATTCATGCCCCTATGACTCTATACACATTTAGTAACTGCATCACTGTTACTTTCGTAGTGGGCGTTATTTTATTTTTTTTATTTTTTATTTTTGCCAAAAATGAACTTGTGTTAAATAACCCACTAAAAGTTCTCACTTCCAGCTCTAAAAATATATTATCTTACAATTTAATTTTTATGTTAAAGGCACGCATAATTTTAGATGTAAAGGTGTTTCATGTGAACAATTCAAAAACCGTTTTCTAATTAAAGCTTATTTAGCATTAATACAAATTTATTTGTCTTTTTACGTGCTTAAATAATAATAATAATAATAATAATAATAATAATAATAAATCAACATATATATATTTTTAATACTTAGACTCGCATCTCTTTCTCTTTCTAGCCTTCCTCCCTCTCTCTCTCTCTATGTGTATATATATACATATACAGGGTGGTTTAAAAGGTCATGCTCAAAAGGAACGTGTGGGTGTGTCAGATTATGAGGAGTAAGAATTGCATAGTAACCGGGGGATCGGAAACGCGATCATAACAGCGCAATTGCATCGTGATCGTCACGCAAAGAAGAGATATTTTACATAAAAATGTAATCGAAGTACGAAATACAAATGAAAAATGTTACAACACAACTCATAAGAAATGCTCAAAATATTGCCCATTAGTCGCGATGCATTCACATCTTCTCTTGCATCTTTTTACGTGCATGCAAGTTAGTCAGAGCTTGTCGTACTCTAGTGGTTTACAATCACGTTTCCGACCCCCAGTTCTTATGTAGTTCATAGTTCTCATGACCCAAAACATCCACATGTGTCTTTTGCATCACCTTTTGAATCAACCTGTATAATATATACATATATAGATAGATAAATATAGCTATATAGGTAGAGAGAGAAAATAAATAAATTGAAATAAATAAAATAACAAAATAAAAACAAAAGTCCTTCAAAATAATAATAATAATAATAATAATAATAATAATAATAATAATGGAAATGTCCTAATTTAGAGGCAGATTGCAAGGCTTGAGTTTTACATATTTTCATCAACCAGTCACTCGTCGATGTTGTTAACTAGTAGAATTCCAGACTTTCAATGCACTCATCTTCATTGTCCTATCATTACCAAAGAACAGGTAAGCTGTCCTTGTACAAAATGTAACACAATGAATGCAAAATCTCTCCTAAGTAGCAATTGTGCAAACTTTTCCACGTCTATAGGAGAGATTTCACAGTCATTTATTCAATAATTATTCGCTTTTTAGAGAAAACAGTTGATTCTTGGGTAGTTAGTCTAGGTTAGTAGCTCATGAGAAAGCATATTTATTGAAATTTTATTTTTCCGACTAAGTGAAAATAATGCCTGGACCGGGAGTTGAACCCCGGATCTTTGACTTACAAGGTCAAGGCTCTACCAATTGAGCTATCCAGGCCGACTGGTATTTTTCATTACCTGCGACTTATTTCTGTCGAGCTATCTGCATGATAGACCAGATGTTTTCTGCCTAACGGTTGCCTGAGTGAGTAATGCCGACCGGTTGTCGGCCTGGATAGCTCAATTGGTAGAGCCTTGACCTTGTAAGTCAAAGATCCGGGGTTCGACTCCCGGTCCAGGCATTATTTTTACTCAGTCGGAAAAATAAAATTTCAATAAATATGATTTTCTTCCAATCAGTTAATTGTGTGATTTTTATAAAAATTGTATTTCTTTCCCATTGTTTAATGCTGTTTTCCATTACCTGCGACTTATTTCTGTCGAGCTATCTGCATGATAGACCAGATGTTTTCTGCCTAAAGGTTGCCTGAGTGAGTAATGCCGACCGGTTGTCGGCCTGGATAGCTCAATTGGTAGAGCCTTGACCTTGTAAGTCAAAGATCCGGGGTCCGACTCCCGTCCAGGCATTATTTTCATTCAGTCGGAAAAATAAAATTTCAATAAATATGATTTTCTTCCAATCAGTTGATTGTGTGATTTTAATAAAAATCACGGGAAATCGTTTAATAAAAAAATATTTTACACTACTGCCATTTTGTACAAATTCCTAAGAAGTGTTCTAAAAATCCAAGCATTTATTTTTGAAAACGAGACAAAATAACTACGTTTTACCTTAGACGTTTAAAACAGTCAACATACTCATTCAAGGAGGCACTCTACTATTGCTGTTGTACAACTACGTGGAATCACAGCACGCACACTCTACTAAATTCAATCCTTTATGTGCGAAATCTCTCCTACCGCGCTATTTCTTCTAGCTTTACTTTATTCATACAATTTATAAATACAAAGTTATACAATAAAATTGCGCCTTTATTTTTAACTTTATATCGCAAAAATTAAAAGTCCATTTTGTTAATATGCAATATAAATTTTTTAACACATTTTCATTATCACTGTTTAATTTTATTTAATTAAAGAGCTAAAATTGTCAATATAATTTAATTAGCTGGGCATTAAGAAAATTAAATGAAGATTTATGTGTCATTTTAAGCATTCAAATTATACGCATGCTTAACTTTTTCAAATTATTTTCTAAAGTTTATAAATTTTCATCTTCTAATCATTTCAGGATATTTAATATATCCTGCATTATCATTCCATACTATTACCTGTCGATTGTTAAATCTACCCACTCTCTCTCCTGAGCATATAAGTCTTAAAATTTGTGCCACATAAACAGAGAAATGTGTGACAATGAATTATTTTCATTCATTACCCAAGCCTTATCAATTTATCCTCCGCATTCAGCCATTCAACAAGAAACAACTGTCTCCAAGAGATAAAAGACAATTCCAAGTGGAACAATCTAACATTGATTTGTTTCATATTTTGGAACTTTTATTTCGTTCATTAGTTTTGTCTCCTAAACAATAATGAGAGGCATTACGATTCTAAATTATAAGAAGAAAGTGAAGTTAATTTTAAACGCGGATATTTTTGTGGTCTCAAAATTTTTCTTTTTCCTGAATATAAAAAAAAAAAAAAAAAATGTATATAAGGAATTGAATCTTGGAAAGAGATCATTATCTTTCTGCGCTTTTGTATAAAGGAGAAAATTAATTAATTTAATATTGTGATTCCACAACATTGTTTTAGGAATTAATAGTGTATTGTTTAGCAGTTAATACTGTGTTTATATTTTATTGGTTATTAAATCATGTAAATAAATTTGCAAATAAATTTCAACATATTACGACGAAATTAAAACAGAAAAATTTCCATTGGCTATATTTTTTACAAGATTTTTTTTTAAATAGTTGTTCAAATAAGTACTTACAATAAATGTTATTTATTACTTAAAAAAAAAAAAAAGTAGGTCATTCGTTCTAAAAAGTTTCCTTCATTTAGTATTCTCAGTAAGTTATTGACTCATAAACAAAAATAAAGTAATATAAAATGTATTTTGTGATTTTCATAGAAAGTTCTAATATCTACTGCATTTTAGCCGTAGACTTTTAAAAGATCGCATCTTTATTGACAGAAAGATGTTGGATTTCCTAATATGAGTGGTTCCAGGAACGATAACAAAAATTACTGTTATATATAATATTCATTGTAGAAAATTAACGAATAACTTGTACTATTTCAAGTATTTTTATGCAATTGTAATTAATTCATTCTTAGAAGTTATAATGCATTCCGGGTTGTTATTCACTCCATATTTCACGTAGCAATAAATAATAATATAAACCATATATATGCATTATTACGAATCACAAAGAAACTATAATTAATCTATCTCAATGCAATTGTGATTTTAAAAACAAAAACTTTATAGTCTAAAAAATCCTTTTGTAGTTATCTTGGAAAAATAAAAAGGAAGAAAGAAAGGAAAATATGCATTTTATGGGTTGTTATAGATTTTTCCGCTTACTGAGTAGTTGTTTTCCCCTAATACACTTATAATTCAAACGTAAATAATTATTAATTTTTAGTTTTTTAAGTATGAAGTTCGTAGATAATAGTTTTGAGCTTTATCTTTAAATGCATGATCAAGTGTTTCATATTAAGCTGAAATAGCCATTGTTTTATTTCATTGTAAAGATATAAGTTACCGTTTTGTCCTTTTCCAAAACTCCCGAAGGGTTCAAAAATAAATAAGTGAATAATACATAGCGAAATCGAAAAAAAAAAAAAAGATCCAAATACTACAGACTTTTTTTTTTTTTTTTTTTTTTTTTTTTTTACATTTATCCAAACCCTTAAATTCTCCCTGGAATTATCTTGCTGATTTTTACTGTTCAGACATCTGATATTGAATCTTTCAAAATTTTCTTTTAATATAAACAGTTACTGTAAATATTTCCTTTGATTCAATTTTAGAACGATAATTTCTCTCTCATAATCTATTAGACCGTAACGGGACGCTTTTCAGTTAAGACCACAGTCCTTCGTGATCATCGTAGCGTAGAAATCCTCCTGTCCACGTGACAGCAATAACTAGAAACAAAAGACTTAAGGCAAAAATCATACAATATGGCCTCTAATATCCTGTAAAATACAGCAGGACATTCTGATTGCGATATTTTTTTCTCTTTTACCAGAGATTTTCACGGGTGAAATTACCCAAAACAACAAAAGAACTATGTGATACCGTCCCCTCGAGCTATTATTTATTTACTGCGTAGCGCGTGGCATCATCCCAGAGGCGATGGACGGGAATCTGGAATTATAAGTGGTGCTTTTATGCCTTATTCTCCAATCTTTCAATATTCTGTATGTGATTATACTGGTCATTAGAGTGGTCTTGCAGCAATGTCAATTTTATCAGTCATGATTCTTGGAAAATTCCATCCTCAATTCCGTAAACATACGAATTTTCCAAAGAATAATGATGTCGCCACGGACAGTAAAAATATATTTGAATATTTTTAACTTTTGTGTTTTGTAACTTTAAGCAGTTTAGAGTTGTTTTATCAGGAATTCAGGAATAATATATTACGGCATCTTTTATAAAGTGAAAGTATCTTAACGTTCATTGAAAAGTTTATTATATATTTTTTCTAAAATATAGCTGCTATGATAATCTCGTTGCCCTAAAGGAGGATAATAAAGTGTTGTGTTTATAATTTACTCTTTAAATAAGAAATCTCATAAATATTAAAAAAAACAGTTGTTTTTTAAAACTTGCATATTGATGAAAAGAATTTCCTTCCTGTTTACCTATACTGTATCTAAAATTGCTTATTGCAGTTGTTTATTTTAACATAAAAGTGCAAAATCTAAACTTATGTTACTAGACAAAGTACTAAAAAATATTATAAATTCCTTTTCTTTTTTTTTTTTTTCTAAGTTAAAGGATTTAGTTTTTTCTTTTTTTCTTTTTAAAGGTCAAAGTACAGAACAATATGTATAATTGTATATTAATAATTAAAATAGCATATTGATCGTATCATGTGAGATTATACGTTTAGAAAAAAATCAACAAAAAAGAAATGAAAAAGAAAACATAAATATAAATAAATATATGCATATATGAATATAAAGCGTATGGAATTTCCACTAATTAAAAATAAAACTATTTATTCTTATTTACTTTACTTCTTATTAAATAGTGAATGGGTTGTAATCGTTTTAAATATTTTGCTATATTCAAATCTTTTCCGAAAATTTTTTTGATCAATATGATTAATCTACGATTAATCAATGCGAGCAATATGATTAATCTACATAGATTAATCTATCATTTAATCTACGATAAAAAATATTTTGAGCTATAAATACTTATTGTGAAGTTTATTTTATTTATTATGAAAATTTTTATTAATTCCACAAAGAAAATATTTATCAAAGCTTTTAAAAAAAATGTAACTACGGTTAAGACTTAATATTCGCATTTATCTGGTACAATCTAATTAATGATAATTTAAAAGATATTTTTGACTTTAAATTACATTCGTTGATAAGAAACATAAAAAAGTTACCTTATTCATGTTTCTATTTTAATATTACTGTTTCTGAAGGCAAAACTTTATTTTTGAATTCGAAAATTACGTACACGTTGAATATAAAAAGTTAACGAAATTTCCAGTAATAAATAAGTTTTTTGAAAACTGATATAAAAACATAATGAAATGAAATATAAGAAAAAGTTACTAAAATGTCTACTATAATATTTATACATTAACATTATTTTTATCGATTTATTTTTTATTTATTTTACTTTATTTATTTGTTTTTAACTTCGTTCAATATAAAAATTTATAAATTTTATATCACATTTAAATACTTTCAAGTAATGTTTCATTTACTTTTGTTTTTCTCTTATTATTATTATTATTATTATTATTATTATTATTATTATACTTTATTTTTATTTTTAATTTATTTGTTTATTTATTTTCAGAAACTTAATTTCATATTTTATTTGTATATGTAAATATTTAAAAAGAACAATCTCACGTTCTATTCATAAAACATTGAAAAATTTTTAAGAATTATTGTTAGAATTATGCCACAGTAATTGTAAGTTTCTTCTTTCATTGTCTTACATATCTCTTACCTAAAAACGCATTTACCTTATATGCGGTTGCTTTTTGTATAATATACATCTATTTTCTGTGTACGTATTGTGTATATATACTCCCAAATTGTAAATTTTGAACTTTTAAATTGACTTTCAAATCATAATAAGATAAAGATTAATAATTTTTATAGTTACAATTATTGCAAAATATCTTTAATGCTTCTTCTTTTTTATTTCACATGTTAAAAAAAAAAAAAAAAAAAAAAAAAAAAAAAAAAAAACATGATCTTATAAAAACGAAACCTTGAAACTTATGTGGAATTCTTGTACTAGTTTAGCACCGCTTATGTCTTAAATAAATTACATTCTAAATTTTTGTTTATATACATATTCTCAAATTATTTTTTCAAATAATGAAATTAATTTTCTTAATTTTAAAACTATTTATTTATTTTACTCAAGAAAAATTACTAAAAGTTTCAAATAAAATCTTGTTACAATATCTGTAAGGCTTCTGTTTTTACTTCACTGCTTCAAACATATTTTTCCCTTTCAAAAAACATCCATCTGATATAAAACTACAAACTTAAAGTTTATACCTTATTTATATATATACTCTCAGATCACCTTTTATACAAGCAAAAGAAGCCTGGGGCTTCAAAGTCTTTTCAGAGGGCAAAAGGTAAAATGCCATGAAGCTACACACAGTGAAGTTTTTATAGTTCTGCGTTTTGGGATATTTGAATATTTTTGTTGAACTCTTTTGGTCTGCTCCTCACATTTAAGTTGCGTGCAGTGGCGAAAGTTTTACGAAAAATACGTTTAGGAAACCCCGAGGCTATAGTTTAAAAGGCCTCTTGGAAGTCCACATATGCAAATACGGACATTTGAAACTTATGGGAGATAACCAAAAGTTTGTATTGTTATAGAGGGGAACTGTAAAATGGTGGACAGAATGTATAGATATCTGTACTGAGGTAGATATTTCCAAGAAGAAAGTTTCTTTGATCTGATTGCATTAAAAGTGCGTTTTTTCTGTTTATGTCCACTTTTGTTTATTGATACAAAGTGCGTGCATTTTAAGAAAATATCCGTATTAGTAATTTATTTATATGTTGATAAAATAAGTATATATATATATAACAATGTTATGTGAAATTTCTCTCTCACTAAATTCATTCCAATGACTTAAGCAATCCATTTTAACTTCTTAACTGCCCCTGGCGTATATATACGTTTTTCTGAGGTACGATTGTATGTACTGCTACCAGTGAAACAACTGACATGACTTGACAATGCAATAAAATATCCGTGAAAGAGATATTGACAGTGTTTTTCAAGGATTTATTTATTTCAGAGATGAGAGAGAACGGTTGCACTGGAAAGCGAGACTCGTAAGTTTTCCTCGACAGGTAAGGGGTTAATAACATAAATAATTCTCTCTCTCTCTCTCTCTCTTTTTTTTTTTTTTTTTTTTTTCTTGAAAGGACAATTTATAAGTAGTGGAAGTATTATGGTAGATGCATATAATGCGGCTTTCATTAAAAAAAAAAAAAAAAAAAAAAAGAAAAAAAAAGAAAGAAAAGGAAATGAAAGAAATGTTAAATAATACTAGTGAAAAGTAATATTAGAAACATGAAACTCGACATACTTTAAATTTTAGATTGAAAAAAAAAAAAAAAAATGTAAAAAGAAAGAAAAAATGTTTAAACGTCTATCTTTAAATATGAAATTAATAATGCTAAAATTAATATCTTAGGCATTTTTAACAAATCAAAATAAGTTTTTCCCACAAATAACGTAGGAAAGTTTTGTCGTCTATTATTATAAAACTTTTAGAGGAATGAAACATTAAAATACACTCTTTACTTGATTATTTTTTGAAGTCTTTTGGTATTTTTGCTTTTATTTTTCGAATTTGTAAAATTAGAAGATATAAAATACTTAAAATATATAAAATTGAATTTTAGATTTTATATCAACTATTTTATTAAAAATGGAATTTTCTTAATTAAGTAAAATATCTTTTTTGTTCCCAAAATCATTATCATTAAATCATTTATTTAATTCCAGATATGAGAAGAAAAAAATTATTTATTTCCGGACGCAAAATTTCAATCCTTTACAGATTGATTGCGTATTGGCATTCGAGGTATACATGTATGGGGAAATTTTAGCTCAATCGTAAAATAAGAATTGGTTCAAATTTCCTTGCAAGATTCAACCCTGACGGATAACAAATGGAGTTAAATAAATGCAAGTAAAAACAAAAAATATTTTTCTAATACTTCTAATTTGACATACAATTATTGTTTTTTATAGCTTTTTTCCTTCTTTTTTTTTTTTCCAACATTTTATTAGCAAAATCTCAAAACGAAAATTTTATATTCCTAACATGAAGTCAAACTTGCCTACAGCAAACAAACAAACGCTATTATTTTAACATATAACTCATTATTCTAAATGGTCAAAAATAGATGTTTTAAAAGAAGATAAAAATAATAAACATTATTCAATCAAAAGTATTTGAGGTATTTGGTAAATTCCAAATGACCAATTCCACTCGTGCGGGAAACATCTCTGAGACAATCCTCTGCGCTTGATTTGATCTTGACTCGCACAATTGCTCTCCGTAAAAGAACACTCGGATGATCCCATCCTCGGATGAAGAGACAAACGCCTGAAGAAAAGAACACAGAATTACTAAGAAACAACAGGGAAGGCCCCAGGGTACTCATCCTATTCATCACCCATGTCAGGAAAAATGAGAGGCTACCAGTACCTGTGGCATAACGCCTCTTATCGCTGGAAAGTAGCACTGCGCCCGTCTTGGCGTGCCGCGGCACACCCGGCTTTCGCGTGCCAGTATAGGAACCGGTTTCCAAGTGATGTCACAGCATCAAGCAGATATTTTAATCGGATTTTTTCCTTAGTTCTACTGGAAGATTTTTGGGATGCAGAAAATGCTCTTTTAAGGACAGACATCATGTTTTTTACTCTCTCATAGGTATTACATAAAGTTACAAGTAATAATTTAAAGATTGGAATGCCTCAGTGATTGAGCAGACCAGTAAAGTAAAAAAGTGGATTATGTTGCCATACGAAGAGTTTCAAAAGGGACTTCAATTTTTAAGAATATTCCAAGAATGTTAATCAGTTCACTTGAAAAAAAAAAAAAAAAAAAAAAAAGAAAGAAAAACAAGACGTGAAACATGTGTAACTTAAATTTTTCAGAATGTGTGTAGTTATAGGTTAGAGAGAAAGTATGTAAAAGTGTTTAATAACATTATTCCTTGGTCAGTTCATTAACTTTTTTAAAGGAACGTAGATAAGCAGAATTCTTATTTATTTATTTATTTATAATAAGAAAAAAAACATGCATTCTAAAAAACTGTTTTAATACTTAAAAAAGAGAAGCGAAGTTGTAAAGTATTCTAATGCATTCTTTTGCGCTCTCTCTCTTCTTTCTAATATTCCTATAACACTTTTTAAAAATATTTTCCATGCGCATACACAAATACATAATTTAAAATTTATATATAATAGACTGTTTCTACTATATATATATATATATATAGGAATATAAACAACTGTAAAAAATTTAGAGTGCATAAGTAGAAAAAAAAAGAAGGAGGAGGAGGATAAAGTCAAAGCTAAAACATAAAAGATTAATTCTAATCAAAAAATTCTGTAAAATATTAAAAACTATGGCAATACACATAATTTTATGAAAGATTTAAAACAGTTACATTTATTTTATTTTATTTTACTTTATTTATTTTTTTCATAAAAATTGTTTTCTAAAGTGTTCAGATGCAGCTCATAAAAATGTTAATATTTTTAACAGAAAATGTCTTAAATTTCAGCAAATTTGTAAATACAAAGACATAGAAAAAATATTAGAAAAAAAAAAATCGAAGTTGTAAAAATAAATTAGATTTAAAAATCACTGAAAATTTTTAAAAATTAATCTTATCTAATATTAATTTTACGGAGTGGAAAAAAAAAAATTCCTTTTAATATTATAAAATAATAATATGTTAGAAGGTCTTGAATTTGTTTGTAAAATTATTATATAGATTCCTCGAAAATAAATATAAATAAATAAGGGGAAAAAATTAATATCAATATATATTTTTTTTTCTCTTGCGATCTTTTAGATTATAGTGCAATTTTACTCTTAAAATTAATACTTCTCTTCAAAATTGTGCCTCATACATTTCAATGAGAAGAATTTGAAGAAAAAAAAATCTGTTATCATTAGGAAAGAATGTAGGTTTAGGTTTCACATATAAAACCCACTGACAAAGAGTGCTAATGGTTACAATGTAAAATTAGGTGATAATAAATAAACAATTGAAAAAACTGTATTTGCAGAAGATGACAGAGAAAAAACATTTAACAGGAAATTCTTTTTTTTTTTTTTTTTTTTTTTTTTTTTTTTTTCCTTTTACCAATTAATATTTTTGTTTCAATTATTTTTATAAGTGATAAGTCTGTAATGGAAGCAAAAAAGAAAAGAAAAGAAAGATTAAAGAAAATTTCACTAACAATGAATTTGTTTTTAGCTTTACCAAATATGTTCATACCTGTTCCAGTATTGCGAAATATACATGTCAATACATGTTCAATGACGATATACTTTTAGTTTAATTAGCATTAGTCTCATTTATTTCTACGGGATTCATTTGTTAAAAAAAAAAAAAAAAAAAAAAAAAAACTTTTAGTGACGTAAGTTTGCGAGATTCATCAGTATTCGGTGAGCACTTAATTACCGTAAAATGATCTCTTCACCTGTTGAATAAATATCAATAGACATTAAAGTACACAAAAAGAGAACTTGAGCTCTCTGTGTCACGGTTGATGGTAAGACATAGTCGAGTCTTTTGTTCTTTCTTTATTTCACTGGAGGTGACAGGCAACTCAAACCACTTAACATCGAAATCACCCGGAGCATTTACTTCAGCACCTAGTCTGCGAGACGCAGTAATCTTATCGTAGTCCTGTAATAATCTTAACCGTAACTTTGGGGAAAAATAAATAAACAGATGAAGTGGAGTGAAATGAAGAAAGAGAAGAATCTTCTCCTCGGTCGTAGGCCCCTCGGAAAAAAAGACAATGGACTGGAACACGTTACGGAGTTGTGCAGAATTGTTTTTCCGGAAAATTACAAAACTTGTTGCGCCTTTTGTAAGGAAAGATAACTAAATACTGTCTAATCTTGTGTAAGGTATGAACAGTTATTGGATGAACTCATTATCCTTTTTTTAAATGCTTTGACCCAAAGGAGAGTAATAACTTGATGGATTCCCCTTTCTGGTTTTTTGACAGAAAGAATATCGTTACTGTAAATTACTGCGCGTTAAACAGCTTATGTGATAGTGGAAATTGATATAATATATCATGCTTTAAGGCTCCTCTTTTAAAATTCCTCCGTCGCCGGTAGCCAAAACCAATGTTATTTTATGGGGAAATTTATTATCATATTTACTCATTATCTAATACATCTTTTAAAATTCCGATTTCACATCCAGGATATTCTCAACCGTTAAATCTGTTCTTGTTATATTTTCTATTCTGAAAATTTATAAACTGTGAAAAATGCTCTTTTATAAATGCTCGTATTTTATAAATACAAATTAAAAATAGAAAATAGAAAATAATAGAAAATAATTATTAATTTAACGATTGTGAATTTTCGGAATCGTAAATCAGAATTTAAAGATGTGTAACGTAATCAGTAATTCAAACAGCATTTTTTTTCTATAGAATAGCAACGATTTTGGCTACTGGCGACTGCTATTTTAAATGTCACGAGTAATTAAAAATTTTCAATTTATTTTTAATATTTTTAAAGCAAATTAGTAAACAGAAAAAAGATTGATTAACTTCCTATATATTAAAATCAGATCCTTATTTCTCAGCATATATATATATATATATATAAATGATAGATATCGTAATAAAATTTAACCTTAAAATTTAGCAATTAATAGGTACAAAACAAGACCAACACAACAAAAATAGAACTGATTTTATTTTATAGGTAAGACTGACACAAATATACATTAAGAAAATTTTTATCCATATGGTGGATTTTTTGTAAAATCTGAATATTTTATGCAATTAATTTTTCAGTAAATAAATAAAATGATAATGATTTTTTTTTAATAATTTATGTAATAGAAGTAAATAATTAAATTCCCTTGCATAGAATAGTTAATTATATAAGTACTAACCAATTACATTCAATTTTAAAACTTCTAATTGTATTTAAAATTTTCATTATATTAATTATTACAAATACTTATGTTAATAAAGTTATGATTATTTATTGATAAAAATATATAAAAGTTACCAAATATAAAAAAATATCTATAATTGAAAACTTCTAGAATAAAGAAATTTTTCAAAATCAGGAAAAGAAACCCATTTTATCATTTACACTCTGATTGGTTTAAAAAGAAAGAGAGAGAGAAATTTGACGATTTTCCAGATAGTTTTTCCAGAAAACAAGAAATCATAATTTTTATTCTTCAGTTGCATTAACTATGAGAAACTGAAATGTAAAAATGAAAAACAAGAACAAAGAAAGAAAATAAAAGAGCAAGAAGATGTTTTTTAAATTTTATAAATACCTGTAAGAGGAAGATATTATTATAAATCTAAATAAAATCTGAAATTTTCAAAAAGGAGAAAAAAAAAAAATAATAGTTTATCCATAACACACAGTGTTAATGATTCGGGAAAAAGAAGAAAAAAAAAACACACACACACACACACACACAAAATCTAAACCCGATTCTTCAAAAAAGTTACGAATAAGAAACAAAAACTTGTTGCGCTTGGCATCAAACGGTGCTTTTTAATTAGAATTTATCTTGTGACACTAAAAAAAACAGAACATAAGAGAATGTATCCATGAACAACATTAAAAGAAAGAAAAAAAGAAGAAGAAGAAGAAATTAGATTGTATTTGTCAAAAATAGTAAAATACTCTTAAAAATCATTATAAATTTCCATAAAATATAACATTTAAAAAAAAACTACTCCGTTATATTGATTATGTAAAAAATGACAATAATCGAAACCCGATGTTTTTAGAAGCAGCTTTGAAGGAAAAACTAGAAACTTGTTGCGCTTGGCGTCGAAGTAGCGCCTTTTAATTGGTTTTACCTTACACCGACATTAGGGAACAGAAAGCAGAATGTAAAGGGGGGAAATTTCGTTGAACAGCGCGAGCAATGGAAAAGGACATCTCTCTTTTTCTCTTTTTTTTTTTATGATAGACAATTTTTTAGAGATTGTTATTAACTTATTATCATTTTAGGATTTTGTAAATAAATAAATACATTTTATAAATGTAGATTTTCTCGCGGATTAATAAAAAATTTGTTATGGGGAAATTTGAAAATTAAAAATAAAACAGAAAAAAAACGTGCCCTTTATATATATATTCGAATAAATAATTAAAAAAAAAATATATATATAGAAATTTTGATAGAAAGGAAAGTTTAAAAAAAAAAGTGGGGGGGGGGGGGGTCCGCGAAAGGAAAAAGAACGGTAAAAGATTTTCATAGTTTGACACATAAAATACTATAGAAATATGTAGTTTGATTCATTTTTCCATAAATATTTTACTAAATCTCTTCTTGAATCTCCTCTTCTATTATTGATTACCTTTTACGAATAAAAATAATCTGACATATAAAAAGTTACGTGTGTGTATGTGTGTGTATTTTTTTTTTTTTTTTTTTTTTTTTTTTTTTCATGGAGTTTATGCTGTAGTAATTTTTTTAAAGGAGTGGGAGAGAAGATGATATATAGAGAATTTTGTATTTGTATTTTTATAAAATAATTAATACAAATAATTAATAAATTTATTGTAAAGTATAGATATTTTTTTACTTGAATATATTATAAACATTATTTTTATATTTAAAAAATTTTATTAAGCGTATTTTGTACTTCCATTTCCCAAATTATACTATGTTCATGATATATATTTTTTTAAATTCTTCTAAGGTGCATCTAAAAAGATATTCTTATAAGTTGCATAAAAAGGTGCATCTAAAAAGATGTAATGTACAAATTAATAAATAAATTTAGATTAATGCAAAAGTATTTAGTTTTCAATTAAAAAAAAAAAAAAATGTATTTTAAAAATACGTTTAGAGTATCTTATATTATTAAAAAAAAAAAAAAAAAAAAAAAAAAAAAACTGTTTTAAAAAAATAATCTTCCGTTTAAAAAATATAATGAAATTAAGAGAAAGAAAATATTTTAAATAATTAAAAGAAAGACAAAAAATAATCTGTGCATCTGTAAGAGGTATTTTCAAACTTTCTGATTCTGTTTCCCTTAAAGAAGATATTCCATCTGTTTACTGTATGATTGAAAATATTTTTTTATGAAAGTTCAATTATTAATTTCTAAAGAGAAAACTACAAAACATTTTTTAATATTTACTATTTATGTACGTAAAAGGATAATAGTTTTAAGAACTCACATGTGTTATTCATATTTGTATAAACCATAATTACTAGCTATTTTTACTATGTGTGCACAAATGTCAGTTATTAGTAATTTTTTATTCTTTTTACAACACACGTTCACCAATAAATAAATAAATGAATAAATTAATTAACTTACGATTTAAATATTGTACTCATGTTTATTAATATATCATTACTTACGAACAGTTTTAGGAAATAATTACAATGTAAATATTTTTAATGTTTACATAAACCTCGAATAAATTAAAAAAAAAAAAAAGAAAGAAAGAAAGAAAGAAACTAAGAAAGAAGAATAAGAAAGAAGAAAATAATAATTTAAAAGAAAATGTATGAAATTTCTAAATTTTTTCGAGGTTTAAAATATTGTTTTCAAAACATATTTATTACACGTGTTCTTGTTATCAAGTATTTTATTATTAATTTTATTATTATTGCTTGTAAATTTGTTTTTAATTATTACATTGCTCTAATTTTAATGATACTCTCAATCGATACAATGAAAATACAGTTTTATCATTCAAAATGCTTTTACTTCTACTTAAATTCGAAAACTGAAAAGAAGTGAGAAAAAAAGAAAGAGAAGTTTTGTCAAAAATGTATTAACACTCTAGTAAGACAAAAATATAAAGAAAATTTAACGATATACATTTCCTTTATTAATATTTAAAATGTGATAAATATGTCAAATCCAAACACTCTCTTCTCGTATCGTCTACACAAACCGCCATTTATACCTTCAATTACAGCCCACTGTAGTCAAAACTGCACAAATAACAATTTCCTGGTTACAAGACAATAAGTTTCGAGAAATCAAAATTCAAAAGAGTCACCCAAAACGCAAGCATTAACGGTTGAATCCCTCAAAAAACGACTCTGAGAGAAAAA
Organism: Salticus scenicus; assembly: GCA_963930645.1. Taxonomy (NCBI): domain Eukaryota; kingdom Metazoa; phylum Arthropoda; class Arachnida; order Araneae; family Salticidae; genus Salticus; species Salticus scenicus. The sequence goes on from OZ005656.1 coordinate 84,900,986, forward strand.
AAAAACAAATATACAAACAAAAATATTCCAGAGAGCGACTCTCCCAGACGTGTGACCTAAACGCGCCTGTGACTTTCGAACTGGTTTTTTACTATGAGCTGAACATCCCCGCACGCTGCAACCATCCAACTACTTGTTGGTCTCGGCTTGCCGAGTAGGCCGTTTTTTTCAGCGGCAGTTTCCTTGTGATTCTGCCGGCAGCTGGTGCGGGTGCAAGCCGCCACCTTAGAAAGAACATCGCTCACATGGGTGATTAATGTAGAAAGCAAATTTAAAGGGACGGTGTTGTTTTTGAAGTGCCTTATTAAAGCATGGTGTTTGTTAGATGACTGATAATTTAGTTTATAGTGATCTTTAATGGACTACCAATATGAAAGGTAAGATAAAAGTTACTCAGAAACTTTATTTTTATTTTCGATTAGTTGTAGGTTGTTTGTAGTTTTGACGCATATCTGACATGCGCACTCAAAGTCAGCGTGTAATCTTTCTTTTCTTATTAATTAAAAATTTTGTGTGGCTGAATTTTAATTAATATAAACCGCAAACTAAACATTTTTTATAAAGAAAATAAATATTTTAAAATTACTATGTTTCGTACCAAGCGTACTTAAAAAATCTAATAAAGCTGATTTGGAATGTATTAAATAGTAATAATTATTTACAAAAAAAAAAAAAAAAAAAAAAAAAAACTTTAAACGAGCAATTTAATTTAATTTTTACTTTTATTAAATAAAATCATTTTATCAATTTGGTGATTATTATAGAATTTTTAAGGTTATTTGTTTATTATATGTTAATAATAAAGATTTTATATACGGAAAATATTTAAATTTTTATATACATGTGAATTTATAGGTAATTTTTAGATTGGTGGGTTTTAATAAACGTTAAGGAAACAAGAAACAAAATTCAAAATATATAAAAATTTATTTTCTGTTTAATATTACCGATAACTAAACATAGATTTATTAACTACTTACTGCCTATCTTATTTAAAGTGTAATGTTTCAAAACTGATTTAAACTACAAATAAAAATAAATTGTTAGTGAATAAGGAGCAGTATTTTTCATAGACTAATTAAACAATTTCTCTACATATCGTGATTACGATATTTATAACTTTAAATACCTCAATACATACCAATATAAATATCTAATTAATTTGCATTATTTTATAACTTTTATTGAAAATTTATTTTCGTGAATTCTGCTCCATTAATATACATATATTTTTTTTTATTACAAGTAATTAAAAAAAAAAAAAAAAAAAAAAAAACTAGTGATTATTTTTTAAACTATAATTCTCTTTGATACTAATAATTTGACAGTTTAATATTTAATTGTTTTCTTATTTAATTAATATTGCCCTTCATTTTTCTTAAAAGAACCAAATAAAATACCGTAATTTTAAAATAATAATAATAATATTCAATTACTATAAGTGCAATTAATTCTTGCCTGTTAATTACACATTTAATTGTGATATACATATTTAAATATACATTGGTTGTGTAGTATATATTTAAAAATTAAAAGTTCATCAGTAATGTATAAAGAAAACGCCTAATCTTCAAAAGTATTTTTACACATAGTATTCTAATTTTATAGACTTTTAATACCATTTAATACACATTGAAATGTATAAAATAGTCATTTATAATTTTATTATTTATTTAGTTTAAACCCGTTATGTTAATAAATAAGTAATGAATCAATTTCACGAATTGTATTTTGATATTAAAAAGTTTATTGAATACGCACACAGATGTGTTTATAAATTGTTTTTATAAAATATAATCATTCTCAACAATTTTTTTTCCCATTTTCCTTCTGATTTTAGCTGTAAAAAAATGTTTTAATTGTTTATAGTGTATTTCTTATATCTGCTACTAATTTACCAAAAATCAATGAAACTTTTATTTCAAGTCATTGCTTAATATTTAAGCGAAAATAAATATTATGTATTATAATTGTAATATTTTTATCATTTTACATTTTATAAATGACATTTAACAAATTTTTGGATTTTAAATTAATTACCATTTTTTTTTTTTTTTTTTAGAATAGCTATTAATTGACTTTTTTTTTTCTCTTTTCAAAGTGTAAATTAGAAACTTTTATTAAGTTCTACGCTGATTTTTTTCTTTCTAAATATTAAAAGCTTTTTATAAAGCTCAATCAAATTGTATAAATATTTAAATTTTCATAATTTTGGTAAGATTTAAAACATTTAAAACTCTCAATTTTATAAAATATTTAAAACATTTAAAACCCTCTTTCAATAATAATAATAATAATATTTTTATAAAATTACACAATAGTTAATTAACATGGTCATAAATGATACTATCAACATTATCAAAACGATTTATAATTATGTATACATGGTTTATACTATTTTTTTTTTTTTAATTATCAACAATATTACCACATAAAAACTTTCATAAACCCCTTTTTTTAAAATCGAGATTTTTTATAAATAGAAAACAAATTGATGTTTATATATATATATATATTAAGTGCAATTTTTGAAAATTCCAATTATTTTATTTTTACAATAGAAAAATATATTTTTTAAATTATTATTTTCCAGTAAAAAATTAATAATAAAATGGAACTTTCCTTCAAAATTGTTATTCGTACTAATAGTTACACTATAGTTATTATGACTGATTAATATATATATATATATATATATATATATATATATATATATATATATATATACATATATATATATACATATATATATTCTTTAAAATATATTTTTTCTTTCTTCTTCTTCTTTTTTAGAGAGACCGTTTTATCCAAATTAGACACTACAAGTGAAATCCTACAAAAATTAAAAGCTATTATTTATATAAAAGAAAATCAAAGTAGTTAAATTGTTATTTAAAATTTACGAAAAATAAACAAAATTACACAAAAATCTTCCAATTTTCAAATTAAATTAATCTATAAAGATTTGTTCATTAACCAACAGAATTTTTTCATAGAAGGATTCAGAAGCATATAAAGTATTTTATATTTCAATTAAAATTTAATATTAAGTCAAAATAAAAACACTAGTGGAAATGATAACAATTACAATGATTGTAAAAGCAGAGTAAAAATGTTGCACAATATTTTTAACGTTTTTTAAGAAAGAAAAAAAAAAATCATTTTGCAAAATTATCGATTGCGCAAGGAAAATATTAATAATTTAGAGCTAAATTTCTATTCTATTTAGGGTAAACTAAAAGCAATTCACTCAAAATCTATAAACATTTATACTCCATTTTCTTGATCGTAACAACGGAAAGGGAATTTTGACAGATAAAATTTGTTTTTTCTTAATGACAATGAATTCGGTAGATATGAAAACCAAATCAATGTTACTTTTTTATTACCAGTGTAATTTTATTTTTAATATAATATTATTATTTATTTGTAATTTTTTAAATACACTTGTATAAAAAAGAATGTTATATATATATGACATGTAAATGCTAGTTGCTTAGTAAATGCTTAAAAGATGGAAACTTTGGAAAGTTAACTAGTGCAAAGTTAACTTTTGTTAATTTATGTAACAGTAATTTGATATGCAGAATTTATTAACTTATTTTTCTGCAAATAAAGCAAAATTATCATAATTTTTTTTACTATATGTTAAGGACAGGAATCATTTTGTTCTATCACTTTCATTTTTTATTTCACTTTTTATAGTCAATCATTTGGAGAGTAATAATAATCATGTATTTCCATTAAATAACTAAATTTCTTGATTTGTTGGATTCTTAACAAACTAATTTAACCTCTTATGTTCTAGATCGAAACTCGATCGTTTGTGCGGATATTACGAACTTTTAAGTTCTGTAAAAGACGGAAGACGTATCAATCGAGTTCAGGATTTCCTTTTTCATCTGGCTCTGGCATTAATATAAATCAGATATTTCTATAAAGATTTAAGATGTTTCGCCTGCGCTTTTTTATTTTAAAATGTATGAGAAACATGAAAATTAAACCCTATGCAAATATAAAAGTATACTATAGGAATTTCTTTGCAAATTACATCTCTTTTTGTATAGTGTTATCAAATTTCCATAAAATGATAAACGATACTATGAATATGATTTTAAACATGTTTATAAAATTCAGAACGCATTTAAAAAGAATGCCACGTTATGGTGCTACTTAAACCCCTCTGAACCCCGAAATGTCTTTATGGAAAAAACTCATCTTTTGCACATGAATGCAAATTAATATTATTAAAAGATATGGCTCCCCTTTTTTTTTAAATATACAACTCTCTCCTAAATCAGGAGTTAAATCCATTACAGTATATTACTTAAAGAAAATAATAATAAGAAATAAAGTATATTTACATCCTATATAATTTTTGGAATATTTCGATGTTATCAGAGAAAATGTCGAGAACAGTAACAATTATATGTCCTATATTTGATATGTCCTAGTATCAAAGTTCCTTTTCTTTCTTCATTTTTTTATCGACGCACGAAAGATAGATTATAAGGAATTTTGAAATGTTTAAATTACTGAGGGTGAAAGTGTTAAATGTTTAAGGTAGACGCAAAGCAAGATAATTCAAAAATTAAATAATAATAATAATAAAGAGACAGTGATTAAAGAACTTAAATATTTTTATTATATATAATGATGCCTAAAACGTGAATGGTAAACTTTGTTCATTGATAGGAACGTATTTGGACATAACTATCTTTCTTTGGGGTCTCAGCCCCAGTAATACGCGCTTATTTGTTTGCATGTGTAGGTAAAAAAGTAGTGCGCCACATATATACGTACAATTCTTTAAATTAAATTTTTTGATAAATATAATTGTTAATAAAAAAAAGCACCACAAAACTGGCGTTGTAAAAAATATTACTTACAAACTTTGAATAAACACCATAAAATGCTATAAACTCGCAACAATTGTTTCGGGTCGAAAAAATACACGACACTTCATCAGTCGAATAAAGTAAGCACGAGTACTGCAGCCAAAGCGGCAACGCAAATAATATAAATATAATTGTTATTCATATTTTATTAAAAAACTTTAAAGAGCTTTTTGCAAATATTATAGTGTCAAAAAAATTTTAACTACTTTAATAGGAATAAATTGTACAATTTCCATTACAACACTTCTTATTGTAAGAAAGAACCATTGGAATCCATTTTCAATCCACTTTCTATTTTCAATCTATTTTCTTTTTTCGCATCAAAATTTGTATTTATAAATTAATTTAATATGAAAAATCAATAAGAATTTTCAGTATAAAAAGATATTGTATTAACGCATTGTTTTTATAAAGTCAAGGATAAAATTGGGAATTAAAATATCAAATCTCTTTTTATCAGTATATTATCTTGTAATTAATTTCACCTTTTGTTTTTATTATTATTATTTAATTTCTTTCTCTTTGTGTATAATTGTGCTTATCTGATGATTTATTTTAGTCCTATTGCATACAATAAAATAACAAAATTTCTTATTTCTTCTACATTTCGAACATTATATATAAAGATAAAAAGATAAAATCAAATCTCAATTTCAAGTTTTTTTGTTTTTTTTTTGAGGGAGGGTGAGGGTTGTTCCATAGTGCAGAAACTCTAATCAGAAAATTATCTGTTTCTGTTGTGATTCTGTAGACTAACTTAAATTTTTTGAAATCAATTCAGCATTTTTGAATAAATAAATAAAAAAATATTTTTAAAACCTTATGTATAAAAAAAAAAAAAAGAAAAAAAGAAAAAGAAAAACAACCTTCTAAGAACCTTATGTAAAGCTATAAAAGCCTTAAAGCAAGATGCTCGTTAAATAATTCTCGGAATGAAATTTAAGAATTAGAAAAGTTCAACTCATCATCTTCGTTAAATAGATTTAAAATCATTCGAATCGAATTATTTTCGCAAAATACAGCATTTTATGCTTTTGTTTCCGAAACAAATTCGCCTTTTAAATTCTTAAATGATTTTCGTTGATGAATAACTATATATTTTTTTTCCCCTATTAGGTTGAAAGTCGATCATATCGACCAATATTTCGCCGAATTAAATCAAGCAAAACAGAATATTTCACATAATTTCTGTTTTCTCTAAAATTTAAATTTTGTATTGTTAGCAAGATATTTTATTATATTTAATAAGATAAATTTTGATAAACAAAAAGGAAATAAAGAATATGATGAGAGAAGCAAATCATGTGTATAAGAATAATTGAATTTTTTAGCAATTTATTAAGCTAAAAAATGTTCATATGTAAAATTTATGCTCATGATTTTAGAATAATCTCTTAATATAAATATTATTTAGCTATCAATTTATTCAATGAAGGATTTTAACTATTAAATATTTAAAGAAAATAAATATATCCACATTAAGCTCTTTTATAAGAATGTGTATATCGTTAACAATTACTAGAAAATACACTTCTGTTCCCACTGTGGATTAAACGATTTTTATAGATAAAATTCTTAAATATTTCTTGCTAATTCCGAAAACCTTTTTTTCTTCTTCCAACGAAATTATTTCAATAGCAACAGCGGAACACGATAACAATACAATTAATAATAATTATTAATTAAATTTCAATACTTTGGCAATAATTTACAACCATTCAATAAAAACATTTAAATGCACATTTTACAATAAAAAATTTAAAAATATCTTCTTTTCTTTTCCACAACTGAGTAAAACAGTTAGTTCTAATGAAATACTTTGAAATATTATAATACCTACACACCGTATTCTTTGTCATCAATAAATAAATATAGTTAATTATTTGAGTAATGAACGCTCAAAAGTAAAAATATGTTATAACGACTAAAGAATATATATTTTATATACATTATGAAACATGTGTAGTGAAATACTTCATACACTATTTACTTTTCTTGAAAAAAATTAGCATTATCTGAGAATATATATATATTTATCTATTTTTTTATTTTGAATTTTAAGTATTATATCATCATAGTATTTAAAAGTGAAAAAGCTGGACATTTCTCAAAAATTGATGCATTTTAAATGTACTAATAATTATTACTTACATAGACTTTCTTAAGATCGATATTTTAAGTAACTGTAATTTCAATATAAAAATATGTATAGATATTATGAAAACCTGTTATTAACATTACACAAAATGAAATGATAAAAAAACGCATGAAGAAGAGGGGAAAAAAAATAAATAAATAAATAAAATAAAAATAAATCAGAATATAAATGAAGAAACTATACAATATCAATATTTCATCAAGGGCTTTGATCGAATATTGTATGCAAAATAGATGTAATTTCTCTGACTCTGTAAGCCTAATTGCCAAACTTTTGCAGAGACCAGAGCCTGAATACATCTATGAGGATTTTATAAATAAAAACCAAAATATTTTAAATATTAAATTTATGTGAAGGTGAAAGAAACCTTACAAGATTAAAAAAAAAAAAAAAAAAAAACCTTACATTTATGAAATTTTAAACAGAAATCCTAAAATCAAAACACGTTTGTTAGCATGTTTAAAATTTAGACTGTGAACGTTCAAGTCAAAAATTATAATTGGTGACATAATTTAATTGAAACTTAAAGAAATAAAACAAAACAGTAAATCATTATAAAATTTAGCGTACAAGACATACATTGTTAATTCCAAGAACATTCAAAAAATTATTTGAAATCAGGGTAAATTTTAGCACATAGGAGATACATTATTATTAACGCTAGTTACATTTAAAAAAAATTAAATAATTAAGGCTTTTATTGCTGATTAAATTTGAATCATATACTCACGTCAATTATTACTTATTAAACTCACTCACGCAAGCCATTATAGGTTGAATTGTAAGTAACATTATAGGTAAACATAACTTATGTTAAATATAGGTGCTTTCTGAAATATATAAATCACAATAAAAATTATTTTACAAATATATATATATATATATATATTAAAGGATATTTATTTAATGAAAATCTCTATTAGTTTTTCTTTTTAAAACTGAAAAAAATTACAAATTTATCATTGCAAACTTCATCTAAATTAACAAAGTATTCTATCAAAATGGTCTTCATTCATATAGGGTAAGTGCTCCAGTGATTGGCATGCTCCAGTAATTGACATCTATCCCGAAATAATTAATAAATGAGAAAAATAATAAAATCATATATTTTACATATAAGAATTTTAACATTTTATGTCAAACACTGGAGCATATGGTGCAAATAACTGGTAAAATGAATAACTAGCAGTGTCAAACACTGAAACATAGGATTCCAATTACTAATAAAAGGAAAATCTGGCAATGTCAATTACTGGAACATTGAGTGGATGCCAAATAAAAATCCATAGAAAAAAAAAGTAATTGTTATAAATGTATATATTTTAACATCTATGTGGTTCTGAATATCTTTCATGCCATATGTATTAACTTTAGATTTCTAAAAATAATTTCGGATGACTAGAACATTAAAAACATCAGAGATTGCTGTAAAAGTGTCAATCACTGGTGCACTTACCCTATATATGTGCGTGTGCACTTATGTATTCCTTATTCAGAATATTATCTTTTCTTTTCTCATTTCGTATAAGGTAATCTAATTAATACATAACTAAACTAAATATTCTTGCATAACAATTTCCGATATTTATTATTTATTTATTTATTTGATATATCATTGCTATTATTATTATATTAAAACTAAACTCCTTTTAAGCTGAGTTTGCGAAAGGAATTTTAAAATTTATTCATAACTTTTTCAAACTTTTTTTTTTTTTTTTTTTTGTATCAATATTTATGAGTCTCGATACTATCACATAAAATTAATACGTTTTAATTTATATTCTGTTCAGATTTTTTTTTTTTTCCTTCTACAGTAAAATAAAATGGGATATATTAAAAAGTGCCGTTATTTTTAGATTATACCAAGTGCATCTGATAAAACTGTAAACGAAAATATCGCCCGTGAGTAGAGAAAAGCAGCGGAAACTTGATAATAAATTCGCCACTGCACTGGGAATATATTTTTTTACTCAGTTAGGGGATTCTGTATTCCCCACTCTAGTATGAATGAGGGGAGATACTGTACTACCGGGATGCAAGACACCTGCTGTAAGATCAAGAATATCTAGCGGAAATCAAAACAGCCGCTGTGGTATATCTGCTCACATTTCTTTGTGAGTTAAAGCTGTTTACAGGTTGATGTAATTCATGGCCAACTTCCTCATCCTGCATGTGCAGTTACAGTTAGAAAAAAAATTCATTTGGCTATTTTTAAGTTTTAGAGGAAACGGTGGATTTAAATACTTCACCTACAGGCTTAAAAATTATGTACTTTTAGTTGCTATCGATACGAAAATAAGAAGAAAAATTTATATAAACGTTTTTCGAATGTGTAAAATAGATTTCTAATATAATGGAATGTGGATTTATGTAAAGATATAGAACATTTATGTAAATGAGTAAATGTCTTTTATTTTTAATTTAGAAAAAAAAGTTAAATATCAATTATTATATTACTTAGAGATAAATTGATGACTCCTCAGTGATATCATTTTTATTATTATTATTATTATTATTGTTGTTGTTGTTATTATTATTCTAATAATTATTCATTTTTTCTTATTAATAATATTATAAAATCAGGAATTATTTATGCAACATATTTATTAATAATTATTTGTAGAAATAATTATACAAAGAAACGATTCACATCCGATACATTTCAATTATTATAGTTATCGATATAAATATAAGAGAAGGATATTAATCATACAAATAACATAGTTTTTTTTTTTTTTTTCCCATGGTAAAAAAATAGAATAAGTAATAAATCATTATATATTTTTTTAGTTCTGTTACATTGCATTTCCAAGTAATTAAATTTAAGTTAAGATAAAACATCATAACTAGGAATTTCGTTTAATAAAACGCCAATTATTTAAAAAATAAATAATAACATTTTCTATGAAATTTATAGAATTTATAAAAATTACGTTTCCCGAAAGGAATATTTATGAATATTCCATATTTAAGTTTGTAGGTATGCTGAAATATTATCACTGTTTAAAAGTAATTCATAAATTCGTAAGAGAGAGAGAGAGAAAAACCTGAAAATCATTGAGCGACTAAAGTTTTGTTGGAAAAAATGTCATAATAATTATTTAATAGTTATTATCTAATATTACTCAAAGTATTATCCAAGGGGAAAAGAATTGGAAAAAAATTTTCTTCAGAACAATGTAATACTATTAAACTGCTGTATTATAAATAATAATAATAATTTTTTAAAAAAGTTGGAGAAATTTTTCTTTAAAATAACGTAAAATTCAATTAGTGTGGTGTTTAAAATCTATTAATTAACATTAAAATAAATTAGAAAAAGAAAATTTGAAGAAAATTGCTCCAAAACAACAGAATATTCACTTGCTGCATTATGCTTACTATATTAGTTAATAATAAAATAAATTAGAAAAAAAAATTTTTTGGAGAAAATTTTCGCCAAATTAACATCATAATTTAAGTTGCGGTATAATGGTAACTTCTTTAATTAATAATGAAATAAATTAGAAAAGGAAACTTTGGAGAACATTTTATCAACTGTTGCAATATGATTAATTTATTATTTGATATTTAAACAAACTACAAAAAGCAGCTTGTAAAAAATTCCCAAATTTATTTTATGTGTAAACATTAATATTTTTATTAACTAGATTACGTATTATCTTTAGATTATTTAGTTATAGTTAAATATAGTTATAGTTAAATGCATAAATATATATAAATAATAAAATTATTAAAAAGGTACATTAATTATATCATAAAAAGTATTTACAATTTTTATAATTACATTCTTTATTTCATTCTAATAAAATAAGAGATATCAGTAATACAAATATTCAAAGAAAATAAAAACCGTCACAAATACAAAAGTTAGCGAATATCCAAAACTTCATGTAATATGAATAATACGTCAGTAATCAATTTCTCATATCATTCTTCATCAAAGCTTTAGTTAATGTCATCTGCTGCATTTAAACTTTCTTTTGTAATCAATGTTAGTCACAATTTTGTAATAACAATTCTTATTATAGATATAATTTTAAAGTTATTACATATTTTTGTTTTTTATGATTATTATTACTCTGTTTTATATAATATATTAAACAATTAAAATGTTTCACGAATTATTCTTAAATTCCTGTATTACCAATTCTACAAGAATCAAGCATTCTTTCTTATTAAATTTTACTGATATAATAATATTAATACAAAGATTCAACAAAATAAAATGGTTGGAATCTAAAATTTCTAATGAATAACTGAAGCACTTAGAAATAATATATTAATATATATTCATAAAATATTTTCTTAAAAATTTATAAAAAGTGAGATATCTTATTTCACTCTTAAAATATTGATCAGAGTCATCGCCGCATATTTCGTCAAGCTATCTCTAAAATAATATCATACTCAATTTTTATAATGTGAATACACTTCATAAAATGCGTATAATTATTTCTATAAAATTAAAAGAAATGAAAAGATGGGATGAACTTAAAAGTATCAATTATTATTATTACTATCATTAAAGGTTACTTTAATTATACTTTAGTTACTTTAATTATTTTAAATTAGGTATTTTTTTAATTAGTTACTTTAATTATTTTTAATTTACTTTAATTATTACTTTAATTTTAACAGATAAAATGTCTAATGAATTATAGCTAAAGCTCTGCCTTAAAATATTTTTGTATAGGAATCTTTTTTTTTTTTTTTTTTTTTTTTTTTTCCCAGTTAATTTTAGTAAAATGTAATAATTTTGTCATATAATCGCACAATTTAGTTTCTATTTACAATGAGTACATGACGAAATATTAGCAATTTTAACAAATAAAATGTCTAACGAATTATAACTAAAGCTCTGCCTTAATATATTATTGTATAGGATTTTTTTTTTTTTTTCAGTAAATTTTGCTGATATAAGAAGAAATATCAATACAAATGTTCGCCAAAATAAAATAGTTTCAAGAAATAATTAAATAAATAGTTTGAATAATTACATCCAAGCTCTAGTGTATAATCGAATTAGAGTCCACGAAAGCAGAAGTATATTAGCAATCGATTACTTATCTCACACCTACAGTCGGTAACAAAAGTGCCCGAGCACTAGCGAAAATTCCTATGTAAAAAAAAAAAAAAAAAAAAAAAAAAAAAAAAACACTTAATACGGTTTTGTTAAATAAATCCTTATCGAATCATGTTCTTAGTCAGTGTAAGAACATGATTCGATAAGAATTTATTTAACAAAAATGTATGAAGTGTACTTTTTTTTACATAGGAATTTTTGCTAGTGTTCGGACACTTTTGTTACCGACTGTACAGCATTGACCAGTGACATCTTTCGCATATTAAACTTTCTTAAAAAAGTTTTATCTTGATCCACGCGATGTTCTATTTTCGTATTGCAGATACTTCATATAATATTATAATTGCTTAATTAAAATTAGAAGAATTAAAAAGAAGTTAGCATAGAAATATACAATTTTGTTTTATTATTAAAAGTTTCTTTTAAAAATCGTTGTGCAACTTTGTTTCCATTCATGGCGAATATGTTAAAAAAATATTATCAATAAAACGATAATTAGTATTAGATAGAGCTATAGATATAATTCGTGAAACAATTAAATAAATAGTTTGAAGAATTAAATCCAGAGCTTTACCTTTACGATTGTACAGGAGCCAATATTCCCTCTTATTAAATTTTGCTGATATAAGAAGGAATATTAATATAAAGATTCGACAAAATAAAATAGTTGCAAGCCAAAAACTCTAATGAATAATTGAAGTTCCACGAAAGCAGAAAAAATATATTAGCAATCGATTTCTTATCTCACTCTTAAAGCATTGATCAGTGTCATTTCTCCCGTAAAAACTTTTTAAACCTTCATTGAGAAAATTTCTCCAAATCAGCGTAAGACTCAATAAACTGCGAAGTGAATTCTTCAACACATTATCTCTCTTTCAAATTATCTCACGATTTTTTCTCCTTTTTTTCATTACTTTACAATTTTACTACCAAGTAATTCCTTTTTATTTTGTGATTTGTTTTCTAGGGGGGAAAGGGAATTTTCAGCTTTAGACAATCTGTTTAATACTTTTTACTCAAGAAATATTTAAAAAAAAAAAAAAAAAAGATTTAATGGAACTTTATGAGACACGTTCAATTTTTATTTTGTTTTTATGCTTTATGATGATTTGTTTCAGTTTTCTAAATTGAAATATAGGTAATGTAAAAGAATTATTCGGTAATTTACTGTTTAAGTTTTAATCCCAAGTTTAATTATTTTTTTATCACTTGTGTGAGGTGAACATGTCTAACGTATTTCAAATAAAAGCAATAAAAGTTTAAAACAAATGCGTAAAGAAATAAAGTTCAAAGTTTTTTTAATAAAATACAAATTACTTTTTTGAATTAACTTAATACTGGTATGATAATTTAATTAAATTCTCATTATAAATTTAAGGTCATATGAGTTATAATTTAGTACGTAAATGTATTAATATTATAAATATTAAAAATAATTTTAAAAGAATTAATATAAAAACAATATTTCTTTTTATATCATATATTTGGCTTATACGTACGCAATAAAATCAGCAGTAATATAAGAATAAAAAATTTACTATACCATACCATATCTTTATCATACTATGTTGATAAATAATTTTGGATCTGTATACCTGTATATATTTCTGTCCCTCATTCCTTATCTCGAGATCTGAAATCGGAAGTTGGATCGTAAGTCCGTATCTCGAAAACGACTCTAACGATTTATTTTTTTTTTTTCAAAGTTGCTATATAAACACTCTATTAGACTTTTTTTTATGTGAATTAGTTGGTTAATTTAGAAAACTGATAGGCATCCTTTATAATTGGCTCAATTTTAGGTCTCGGAAGTGCGTTCCTCTAAAAACGGCTGTACGGATTTTTTTTCAAACATGCAATATTAACCCCCTCTTGCATGTGATTATTGTTTTCCAGTCAACAATTAAGTATACCAAGTTATAGAAAAAGTTGATATTTCAAAAACGGCTCTTATTTATTTATTTATTTATTTATTATTATTATAATTATTATTTTGTGTGTGAATATTGTTGTATAAACCATTTTACATTTTCCTCCTCACCTATTACGGGGTTATAATACAGGGAAATTAACAGTTATCCTGATTAGGTAGACAGTTTTAGTTCTCAGAAATTGGTATTTCAAAAAATGGCCCCACACATTTTTTTTTTTTTTTTTTTTTAACTCGATAGGTAAGTTCTGTTTTATATGTCCAAATGTTATCAGTTTTCTAATATTAACAGAAAAGTTTTAGGTGTCTACTTTTTTAAGTCAATTTTATGTCTAATGATCACATTATCTTCAAAACGTGCATATAATACGTGTAATAGTGGGTAATAGAAGTCGTGCGGTTGTTTCACACCAGATTTTTTCAATCATGTAAGTATCTTGGTACAGAATGACCAACAAATAGAGGAAGTATTTGAAGTATACAAAATAATTGTATTAGTGATTGCTTTTATATCAGGGATTAAGTTTTAAGATAAAAATGAACTTGAATAGAAAGTTCTTTTTAAACCCGACTAAAATTTTCTCAACGATACATTGTTCTATTTCCAAATAAAAACGCTATGATTGAGTTCTCATTTAAATTAAATTGTGAAACATATATTAAGAGACATTTATAAGAAAAAAATCTGTTTAAAAAAATCAATTTAAAAAGCAGAAACAAAATTAAACTTATTTCGAACTCACTGTGAGCGCCCATCCAACATCAATACTAATCACCAAACTTTAACCAAAAGCATGAGTGTTTACTTCGAAAAAGAAATATTTTGTTATAAACACCAACTTTTTTTTCTTGACTGATTTTTTTTTTTTAAATCATTTTAACAATAATTTTGTACATTTAACCAATTTGCTTCGATTGACCAAATACATGCATTTTACAGAAGAGTCACTACTGTCACTGGATAGTCTGATCAGCAAACGACATATACCTCTGTGTAAACAGTCAATGTGTGAGTAATGTACTCGTTCTGAATTCTGGAAACCAAAGTTTTGTTGAGGCTACATCAATTAAAAAAAAAAATAAAAAATGGTTCATTTAACAAAATTTTTGTTGTTTCAACAAAATTTTGTGTGTGTGTGTGTGTTGTTTTATGGATCAGACCGAACATATAAATATCTCTGATTCTAGTTGAAACTTGATGTTTGGTGCTAGATAGAGCTCGAAGTTGCTTGAAGAGTGACCAGAAAGTCTGCTATTTGTTCTGTTTTTAAATCGATATTAAATATTTTAAATATGTTTTTAATAAATATTCTTTAGCTAAGTTAATGACACATTGTGATTTTTCTGATATATTTAACTCATTAAAATTTATTAAATTTTTCTATCATTTTTTTTTTTTCCAAAAAAATTCTTTTTTTTTCCCCTTAAATGTTCAAATCATAATCTTTCTTTAAACTTTTTGATATAATTATAATTTATTCTTCTTTTTCTCATGGATAAACAAGACAAACATTAATCACAGTCTTTCGCTATAAATATTTACAGAATAACTTTTGAAATTCTTTAAAAAAGGAATTGTATAATTAATTATTTAAAAGATGAAAAAAAAATTCTAATATATATATATATATATATGGGGGGGGGGGGCTGTAAGACAAAAGACAATAAAAAAATATGTATTTCGAACTGCTTTTGATGGCTTAGAACATTAGCGCGGACTAAAAACACGGTTATTGATGTCAAATGTTAACCCTCAGTTAAAACGAGCAACAATCTATGCTAAAAAGACTGAAATATATTACAACAAAGAATTCAGAAGCTATATCAAGAAAAAATGAAAAACAGATTTATAAACAAAAGCTTTACAATATAATCTTACAATTATTTCAAAGATAAAAGAGATGAACAAAACTTGGTTAACTTTAATAAAATAATAACAAAACAATTTGTAATACATATATATGAATATATATATATATATATATATATATATATATATATATTTGTGTGTATGTGTGTGTGTGTAGCACGTAAAGTAAGCACGTAATTGGAAAATAAATGTTATGCAATACAATGAACTGTATTTTATTTATTTTTTCCTAACATAACTCATCTTTAAAAATATCTTTTATCATTATCGTTACAAGCGTAATTGATAATAATATTAATTTATTCAGACTCGTTTTACCCCTCTTTTTTTTTTTTTTTTTTTTTTTTTGAGAGAGAGGGGGGGGGGATGCATTAAATTTCAGAATAGTTGTATTAAAATCATTTTTGTGGGAGATTATTATTATTATTATTATTTATTTATTTATTTTAGCTTCAAATGGTTAATTATTCTATATAATGTGTGTGTACATTTACTTATTTTTTTATGAGGATTACTTTGTTTAACATAAACTCCATACAAATATATATGTGTGTCGTGTGTGTGTGTGTTTCTTCAAGATTACTTTTTTTTTTCCTTCAGTATACTCCTATAACATCATGCGCAGTAATCTTTGACTATTTATTTCTGATTTTAAATCCCTCTTCACTCTTTAAAATTCTCTTAAAATGTATCTTTTCTCCTTTAAATAAAACCGTCTCGCTTCTTTTATTTATTATAACCTATACTTGTTTCTAAAACTGTATCATTGATTCACATTAGTTTTCTTTTTAGTACTTTTTATTTTTTTCCATTTAAAATTATTGGAAATAAACCTTTTAGGGGTCGTATTGAAACAAAACGCAACTGGGAGATTCCCTCTTGTCCCCCTTTCTTCCCCTCTTGCAAGGCCGTATGTTAATGAGCTCTACAGTGTTGCAGAGTAAAATGCTGTGCTAATGACTGTTACGGCTGGCAAGGACTTTATCGTCCCCTTTTCGGGGGTTGTCAACAAATAGAAACTATAACAGTTTAATTTATTTCTGAAAACTGAAATGTTTAAAAATTTTAATTGATAGTAACGAAATATATTTATATTTGATATATCATAGTTATATTAAATACTTAAAATTAAATTAATTTTATACACATATAAATTTATAATTATTAAAATTAAATTATTTGAACATTATTTGAATATTATATTAAACTAACATTAATTATTTGATATATAGATATGCTAAAATTAAACTAAATAATAAAAGCATTTATAAGATTTCATTTCAAACAAATTAAGCATTTAATTTTATATAATTAATTAATTTTAATGTCCCCCCTTTTTTTTTTCCATTTTAGTGACCACAAATTCAGTAATAGTAACACAAATTTTATCTCATTTTAATGGAACAGGAAAAAAAACATATTTTTCTATACAACGTATTGAAATTGTACTAAATACTTAAAACTATTAATTAATTTTATTTTAAACAGATTTAATTTTTCATAAATTATTTTTTTTTTAACTTTTTTTAAAATTATATATTTGTCAGAATTAAAGTAATTAATTTGAAATTAATTTTCAAATTAAAATAATAATTTGAACTTCGTGAAAATTAATTATTTAAATGCTATATTTCTAGCAGCTACACATTTATCTGTTATACAAAATATTTGGGCACGTGTAAAGGTAAAGATTTTGATTTAAATTTATAATTTTTAATGGGCAGTAATATTCGCTTATTTAAGAATTTATCATCCTACAATTTATGCATTTTACATACTTGAGCCTCTGCAGTATAATTCAGCATATCAGTATTTTCTTTTCTGTAAAAGTTATTCATTATTAGATATATAAAATAGAATTTAATTAATTTTTAAGCGAGAAATTTTTTATTTTTATTTACGCACAAATATGCTATTTTCCAAAAACAGATATTTTTATTAGGCTAATTGATCCATTCTTAGATTAAAAATTAATTAATACGCATATTTGAGTTGAGTAATTTAAAATTCACTTTATGATATGAAAATTTTTGCCAGATTCGTATTAGTTATTTAATACTTATTTAGTTTTGCTAAATTTTTATAGGGCATTTCTTTTAAAATGCTATAAAATGTAATAAAAAAAATTTTAAGTAAAAATTTAAAACAAATAATATTAATTGGGATATTTTTATTTTAATTTAGATAAATTTCTTCATATGTTTTAGATTATATATATATATATATAAAAGGAAAAAATAAAACTTATAATAATAATTATTATTATTACTTTTTTTTTTTTTTAAGTGACTAGTTTCAATTTTATTAAAAGGAGATTTTGCGCTAAAAAACTAAACCCAGAAAAAAATCTTCAAATTAATATATGACGGTAGGCTATGGACAGGGTATGAAATGTATCGTCTTCATGCACTGAAGACGATTCTACCAGAGCCTCCTTAAGTAGATGCCTGTCGCGTGGCTCTTAAGCTTGTCAACAGTTCAAGCGGTAGACAGCGCCACCTGGTACAGATTGCGCGACTTTTTTATTCAACGGCCACCAATAATTTTTAATAGCGGGATTTGAAATATAAAAAAGGCGAATAGAATCGGAAAAAAAAAAAAAAAAAAAAAAAAAAAAAAAACGTCGATTATATATATCATATATCACTTCTTAAAATTATTGGTGACAGTTGAATAAAAAAGTCACACAATGTGTACCAGGTGGCGCTGCCTACCGTTCGACCTGTTGCCAAGTTTAAGAGCCACGCGACAGGCATCTAGTTAAGGAGGCTATGATTCTACTAAAACAGCTCTTCAGTTTGGCGTTTTAGACGTAGATTTTTTTTTTTTCTAGGTTTAGTTTTAATTTTACAGTTCATAATAATTATTGCTAGCAGTAATCATACATCAGATAAGCACAGAAAATGTAGTAGGACGTTCTAATAATTTCTTTAAAACAATGAGGTTCCTTTTCTTTCTTTCTTTCTTTTTTTTTTTTTTATCATTTTTAGTATATTTTAATAATGTGTTTTAAAAAACTTAAATTTCTTTAATTAAGACTATTACATATATAAACTGCTGACAAAAAACATCTGTGCTACATTTTATAAAAAGTAAATAAATAAATAATTAAAATAGATAAAAATAAAAATAACCATTTACAAATTAAAAACAAATGTATTTTATTTTATTTTATTTTTATGTTTTAATTGAGTTTTTTTTTTTTTTTTTTTTTTTATCATTATATTCTATAATGGAGATATTACTTGATTAATATAATTTCTGTTTATGCGAATTTCTACTAGCGCGAATATATATATATATATTATCAGACGCCTTCTGGATTAATCTGGGATAAAATTCTACTTTTACACATTCAAATAGATTATTTATTTATTTATTTATTCGCTTGTTTTTGACATCCGTTGAAATAAGCATATGCGTTGACGTTAAAAAATAAAAATTTCGCGCGAGATGTGTTAAAAAAAAAAAAAAAAAAAAAAAAAAAAAAAAAATCTGGACTTGACAAATCATAAATTTTTCGTTTAATAATAGGAATATTTGAAGCAATTTGAATTAAACAGATTGCATTGAAGAAAGCTTAAAATTATTACACCCTATAGTTAACAGAAAAGTGAGATTTCGTTTTAAATGTAAAAATTTTACTAATAATGAAACTATGATAATGAAGCTAATATAATTAATAAAAAAATTTGTAGTAGTAATGCAGAAGTAAACTTAGTGCGATTTTTTTTTTTTTTTTTTTAAGGTATTTTAATTGTCTTGTCATTTTTTAAATTGAGACGCGTGTCTGTAATAATAAATATTCATGCGAGTTAATTAAATGTTATTTAACACTTTTTAAATCCATAAAAATTTATATATATATATATATATATATATATATATACATATAAACATATAAAAATAATGAATTACATTATTATATTATAATTATTCGGGTTTTAAAGAAATTTTCTGAAATCAGTTGCAGTTTTTTTTTCTTTTTCTTTTTCATTAAATATATGTTTCGATTAGTATAGTAATATAGCGGGAACCGTTATCTGTACCAATGAAGTAAAACATTTGCAATTTTTTAAACTCTCTGCTTCTAAAATAGTCATTTGTTGGGTCTGTGTAATAAAATATTGAAATTTTAAAGAAATTTTAATTCATACAAACCATGGTACGTTGATTTTATATTAAAACAAGTTTAAACGGATAAAATGAAACTGTGAAACATTTTTTTTTTTTTAAATAATTAGGGGGGAAATAAAGTGGTGCCCTACCAATACTTGAAAGAAATATTGAGGATAAAGTCAATTAATTAGTATTTTAATATTCATAGTATTGCTATATTTCTGCAAAATAAATGCTGTGACGCAAGATGCAATAAAATTAATAATAATACTGAATAGTATGACCCATATATGACTTTCTAATATAGTAAAAATTTAAAAATTGATTTTACTAAATATGATCAGATGTTTATATTGCGCGATACTGAGAAGAAAACAAAGGATTATAATGTCTGGATCAAAGTTTTAACCAATAATATTGCTTAAACTTTGAACAAAATATAATATCAATAATGGTAATTAAGGAGCAAACATTCAAGCCGTGTTTTCTCCCCCCCCCCTTCCGAAAAAAAGAAGAAAAAAGGGAAAAGAAAGAAAGAAAGAGTTAGGGATTTTTTTTTTTTTTTTTAACTCAGCATAAAGTAGCATGTCTACATATGTATACATGCATGTCTACAAATATGTATACATGTCTCCCTAGTAACTAAAAATGCATCAAAACAAACGATAATTAGGGTTTAAGTTTTGGTTTTCTTTAATTTATTAGTTTTTTTTTTTTTTTTTTTTAAATTATATTCGGAGAAGAAAATATGGTTTGAATGTCTGCCCCTCAGTTATTATCTTTTTTTTTTTTTTTTTTTTAAGAGAACTAACAAACAGCTTAGTTACTAAATAATTACACCTTATATTATTATGACATCTTAAATATATAAAAACAAATGATATTAGTCTTATCATATAGAAATTATAAGATTCATCTTAAACCGTCCTTAATAGGATACTGAATTATTTATATGTTATTTTCAAGTGCCAGGATGCTTATAAATAAATCTTTTCTATAAGTAACATACTGCAACTTAAACGGTAAATGGATTGCTTCTAAATTTCCTACATAGAATGTACCCGAAATGCACTCTAAAATAAAAGAATATATAAGAATAGAAATATATATATAGTTTTAAAAGGTCCACTGGATGACGCTTTGCAAAGAAAATTAGAAAATGTAATAAAGGAAATTTTGAACGCAGAGTACTTAAACAATTTGAAATAATCAATAAATGATTATTATTTTTTTTTTTTATCTTGCGTGAGCAATTTCCGTTGTTAAAATTAACATTATTTCGTGCAAAGCGCTACCTAGCGAACATTTCTTGAACTATTTTTTTTTTATTTCTTTGGCTCATCTTGAGTATAGTCAATATACTAAATTTGGTAGCAATCCGTTTTCAGTTTAAACATATTTTAATAAAACCTTCTTCTTCTTTTTATTCTCTTTCTTCTTCTTCTTCTCCTTCTTCTTCTTCTTTTTTTTTTTTTTTTTTTTAATTATTGCAAATAATTTTTATTACAAAAAAGTAAATTTGAAATGCATCTTATTATTTAAGTAAAAGCGATAAAAAACAAAATATACGATTTATTTTTTCATAAAAATCAAATAAATAAGTATTACAAACTGCAAATTATAGATTTCGTTTCCGGTTTATATATATATATATATATATATATATATATATATATATATATATATATATATCTTCACCCCCTAAATTATAAAAATGAACAAATAATAATAATAATAATAATAATAATAATAAATGAATCAATTAAAAATTTGTTCAAACTAATATTTTATTAATAGTATTGGTTTTCATTTGTACCTTAAAATTCAATATATTTATCGTAAGCTTAGTATCCTATGTTAAAAATGTATAAGTAATAATCCACATTATTCTATGAAAGCTGTAATATAGAAATTTTTTGCGGTTTATGCTACAGCTCTTTAATTTAAATATCAAAACGGAAAAAAAGAAAAAAGAAAAATCTGGAGTGACTCTACTCAACCTTCCGAACAATGAGTAATTAACAGTTTTGTAGATAAAGTAAAGAAAGAGGAGTTGTTAAACAAACAAAAGAGAGAAAAACATAATAGAGTGCTTGAGTATTTTTCTCCATATATTACACGATGTTCTATTTAACGCTACTGAACTTTGAGCCCAAAGGTCATAATCATAAAGAATTTTTCGTTGTGTCCCTGTAAAAACCTATAAATACGAGATTCACCAAAATGCTTATGATTAGTGTGACAGTGATTTATAATATTCATATAAATTTTCAGCTCAATTGAATAACGCGTTTAGATGCTATCGCACTTTTAAAAATTTGGCCCCATAGGCCATAATGATAAAGAATTTTTCTTTGTGTCCCTGTAAAAAAAATGTAAGTGCTAAATTCACAAAAATCTATACAGTTCGTGCAACTGTGACCAATAACATGTGTACAATTTTTTTGCTCAGATTAATAAAGTGTTTCGACGCTATCGCACTTTTAAAAATTTAGCCCCATAGGCCATAATGTTAAAGAATCTTTCCTGGTGTCCCTGTAAAAATCTATAAGTGCTAGATTCACCAAAATCAATAGGGTTCGTACTATGGTGACTTGCAATATACGTACCAACTTTCAGCTTATTCGAACAAAGCGTTTAGACGCTAGCATGTTCATTCACAGACATACACACACACATACATACACACACACATACGTACACACACACACATACATACATCATCATAAAAATAGTGAAAACGGACTCAGGGGACCTCGAAACGTATAGAAACATCAAAATCTCAAATTCGGATTTTTGACATGATTACAATACTTGCCTCACTATAGTGTTCGGAAAGTAAAAAAAAAAAAAACTTTTGTATAATTTACTTTATGTTTAATGCACTGTGATAGTCAAAATTTTTTATTTACACATAGGATGTAAAAATATTGTAATATGTAAAATAACAAACTATGCTACCTTATTTCTTTCCACTTTTATCGAATATCAGAATGGTAAATGTTGCTCTCATACATGTCCATATTTTTAATGAAGAGATTTCAAGAATAGAAACTTTTTTAGAGAGATATGAGTAATTTTGTGATCATTAACGAGAAAATTATGCAATTTTAAACCATTATTATTATGACAGCCTCTTCAAACAGTCTGCAAGCGTAATAATTAGTGCAATCCACTTCTCCAGTTTCAACGTGAGATCAAGTGCGGACACACGGAATGGTAGATTTTTGAAACTGTCCATCATCTTCATATAACTAAGCCTGTTTGCCACTATATTTTATACAATAATTTGAAACATAATTTTGCTTTCTAAATATCCAAAACAAATAATCATTTTCGAAAGCCAAAAAGTAGAATGTAGCGAAAATATTTTTAATGAACTTATTATGAACTACGAATACAAAAAACTATCTCAATGTTAGATTTATTAATGAAGTGTAATAATTTACATTCAGAATCAGCCTTAAAATATTTTCAGATAAGGGATAATGAAATTTTTATTTTATTTTAGCGTGTGGTATATGGGAGTAATCATGGCTGCTAACAAATGTTTGTCCGTTTATCGTTTTAATAAAAAAAAGTTTTTTTATGTGTTGTAATACTGTGCCGCATGGTTAACGATTATCTCAAAAATGTACCATTAATCTTGAACTCAATAAGAATAATTTATGAAAAGTATTTAAATTAAATTTTAAAGTATATATTGAACCCTTATACGTGTAATTACATATAAAAAAACTAAGATAAGTTAAAATGAAAGAATATGAAATTTACTAGGATAAATGTAATGTAATGTAGATGTAATACTGTGTAGATGTAATACTGTAATAAATGTAGATGTAATACTACAAATAAATGTAGATGTAATACTGTGCCGCATGGTTAACGATTATCTCAAAAATGTACCATTAATCTTGAACTCAATAAGAATAATTTATGAAAAGTATTTAAATTAAATTTTAAAGTATATATTGAACCCTTATACGTGTAATTACATATAAAAATACTAAGATAAGTTAAAATGAAAGAATATGAAATTTACAAGGATAAAGTATCAACTTTTTTCTAAGTCACTTGGCTTTTGCTTCGTAGAAAGAACTTTGAATATATATACAGTCGGTAACAAAAATGTCCGAACACTAGCAAACATTCCTATGTAAAAAAAGTACACTTCATACGGTTTTGTTAAATAAATCCTTGTCGAATCCTGTTCTTAGTCAGTGTAAGAACATGATTCGATAAGGATTTATTGAAAAAAATCGTATAAAGTGTACTTTTTTTACATAGGAATTTATGCTGGTGTTCGGACACTTTTGTTACCGACTGTACATATATATATTAAAGATTTTATACTTTTTTAATGGCGTAGTATTAATTTAAAAAATTGTTTTAAATTGTTTTAATTCATAGACTAAATACTTTTTTTTACTTTGACCGAAGTATTTTCTTAAAAACTAAAAGATAATGTAATTATATTATATATTCTAAGAATACAATATATTATTCATTCTAAGAATATAATATATTATTCATTCCAAGAATACAATATATTATTCATTTTATTTTTTTTAACTGAATTTCGCATATTGATATTTTAAAATAGATTACATTTTAAAACTGAAAATATATTGATGTTTGTTAATTAAAATTCATCCTAATAAAAAATAAAAATAAAAATAAGAAAAAATAATAATTCTTTATAGTAATTAAAAATTATTTAATTTTTCATGTTCTAAATCAGGTTTCTTTTTCTCCATAAAATTATCTGTTCCCACCCCCACTCCCCCTCCTTTTTGTGTGTGTGTGATTATTCTTATGTACAAGTATAATTTGCAAAAATTACAGTCTTCTTAAATATAAACTGGTCAGACACAGCGGGAAACCACATTTAATTAGAATACCTTAATAAAATCTTCTGACAAAAACACTATTGCTAAATTATACCCATAACATTTTAACTGAATTGTCTTCACACGGAAAATATAACATTTCTAATCATTTTACCTTTTAAAGTACCACTTCAGAACATAATTTTCAATTACACCAAGATACATTTCAAAATTCTCTTCGTCACAAATATTCAAAGTGCTCTGTCTCTCTCAAACCAAGAATCGACCATCACATATTCATACAGAGAGTATCATTCATGGATTTTTTTTTCCCACAAGCATTCATGAAAACCAGCTCTGCAACTCAAAAACTTATTTGCCGAATAACATCCACTCTTCTATTTATCTAAATGGGCCATTTAATTCCCGTTCAGCATCGCTCTAATTCAGAATATTGCATTCATGGACATAACTTACGATCCAAACTGAAGTTAAGAGAACCACAGAAGCTGGGCGTTCCTCACTCTCCAACTAAATTTACGCACAACCCCCCATGCCGAAGAACCCCATTTCTCAGGCTCATTTGAATTGCAAATGAGCAACCGGCGGTGGTACAAACATACACACTCACACACACATGCACACAAACATGCACTCGACGAACTTTACCTCGTGTAACCCCTTCTCACCTCGGATTGCGATGACGCAAGATCTTCCCTTTCCTCCCCCGCGGATTAATAAAAAGGAAAGAGATCCCAAAATTTTGCATAAATTTTCTACTGGTTTACAAAGTTGCTTCGGCGGTATGTAGCTAAAAAAAAAAAGAATATTTATTCTTTTTTTTTTTTTTTTTTTTTTTTTTCGGGATGAAATTGAGCATTATAATGCTACCGAGAGTGTTATGTCACTGATGTATTTATTATTATCTTTCTTTTCCTCTTTTTTTCATGAGAAAGAAAAATTCAACGAGAGATCAACATGTTCTTGAAATTCATACTCGGAGTGGAATATGAATGGAGAAGTAAATGAGAAAATGGAATTTTCATGTATTGTTAACTTTGTTTAAAAGAAAATTTTACATAAAAATTTAGGCAAAATTTTATTGAAAAAAGCAGATGAAAGCATATTCATTTAATATTTTATATAATGTATGTAATGTGCTTATAGTATAGATGACGTTTGTAAGAATACGTGATATAAAGTATACTTAAGTGTTACACACAGATAAATAAAAATTACAAGTTTATTGAAGTAAAATTATTTTTTGACATTTCGTTCAAGAAAAAGAAGAAAAAAATCCTTAAAAAATTTTTATTAAAAAAAATATATGCAGAAAAGTACGAAAAAAGAAACATTTTTAGACAGATTTCACTTTTTTCTTGCAGTCAATTTTGCTTCTTTATTTTAATTTATATCATTTATTTTGTAGTAAAATGAATACATTGGCTGATGTTTTGTTTCTATTTATACATAACAACATTTTCTAAAGTTATTTTTCTGGTTAAATTAAAAAAAAAAAAAAAAAAACATGTTACAAATGTACTGCAATGGATATTTCAACTGTCCGCTTTTTATGATTATTCAAGTTATTTCTTCATAGAAGCAGAATTTCCAATTAAAATACTCATTATTAACTATCATATCGTTCATTTTCCAAAGAAAACATTACCATGTAAATATATATATATATATGTGAGAAAAACTTTTTATTTATTTATTTATTTATTTTTTAATTTTTTTTTTATTTTATCATTATTATATATATATATATATATATATATATATATATATATATATATATATATATATATATATATATATATATATATATTTCCTGTAGATGAAATATATCGAGGGGAGAATTTTATAACTCTCCAGTTTTTTCGTTTAACCTCCCTTTAAACTTCCTGATTTGTAAAACCCCTCTTTCATTCCTACTTTACAAACCTTATATTCATATGTTTAAATATATTTTCGACTCTAAATATAATTCTTCACTCACAATAAATTTGTATATGTACATTATAAAAACAATAGACATTATATGTACACGTTAAAATTGAAATATTTTTTTTTTTTTTTTTTTTTTTTTTTTTTTTTTCATAAATTAAAAAAATCTCCTGACTGCAAAGTAATTGGAGAAATTCAATAAAACAAAATTATGTCACAAACAACATTTTCCGAATAACTAACTTGAAAACCTCTCTGCATTAATTAATCTTCCAAAAATATCACGAAATAGCATAGTAAGTATAAATTAATGAACTGTAATTTACAAACGTTGTGTTCTGAAGAGACACAAATACTTAACTAGTAACTACTGAGTAACTAGCTTGAAACGTTCTTTTATTTCAATACTCTTCTGAAGGTATCATACAACTGAATCAATATAACTAGTGTAAATTAATAACTGTGAATTAAGAGTATCATTATTGGAGTCTGGAAAAACTCTTTAGACCTTCTGCGCCTAAAAATTTAAATTTTAACAACAACGCAAACAAACAAACAAAAAAAAAACTTTTTTATTTTATTTATTTTTTTATTTATTTTTTAACGCGAAATATTAACGCGTTATGTATTAGTTCAATAATTTTTAACAGGAGAAGTCACATTTCCATATAAGATAATAGACTAAAAGTATACATCGCATCAAAAGACTAAAAAATATCATTTTACCCAGTTTTGACAAAAAATAATAATAGTAGACTTTTAAAAATTATTTATTTGATATATTATTTAAACATTTAAAGTTATTAAAAAAAAAAAAAAAAAAAAAATCCAATAGATTTTTTTTAATATATCAGTTAAATGTAGAAATAAATAATATAATTCATGTAAGAAATGTAAACAAATAAAATTAATTTTTTAATATCTTTTAAAAATATGAAATTAGCAACTGATAAATATAAATAGCAAAGATACTTTTCTGTCGGCTTAATGGCTCTTTAATAGTACAGAATTTATCTCTATAATTCTAAAAGCAGTATGTTAAGAACTCTTCGATCGTATTTAAAACTTCAGTTTCTTTATTATTAAAAATATTCAAAGTGTTTATATAGATAATAAGCACAATAAAAAAAAATACTTTTTCACGAACTTAATTACAAAAACTTGCCTTTTTAAATTACTTCCTTAAAAACTTTTATTGTGGATAGTAAATTTTTAAACAAAAACAGCACAATACACTAAAAATATAAGCTAATTTTAATATCTCATATTTATATCCTTCATATATTTTGTAAAAAGATACAGCTTCTTGACGTTATTTTAAACTAGTCTTTTATATGAAACGTTCTATTCTACCACGTATATGTTAATTATCATACTTGTTCGTAAAGCAGCATTGTTAACTAAATATTTTTCTATCTGTTCTGAAGAAGTGTTTCATTCCATATAACATGCCAAAAGAGAAGAAAAACCGCGTGGATTTTCTTACCCATTTAGGCGCCAAAGCTCCCGCTGCGGGAACAATTGTTTAAGAATTTTTTTCTCAGCAAGTAATTAAGATAAATATATTTTTTATTTTTTACATTGAATATTGAAGCGCCTAGCTTCGGTGGTAATTTTTCAAAAAGTTTATAATGTAACTAACTTCTGTTTTTTTTTTTTTTTTTTTTTTTTTTTTTATCAATTATTCAAACAAAGATGTTTGTTTTTCAGCAAAACGTCAGCAAGGAAAAAGAAAAAAAAATCAGCAAAAATAACTCATTTGAGTGCAAGGGTTTAAAAAAATGGATATTAAATAAAGCAATTCTTTTCTTATGTTATAACAAACAGGAATTAAGAAAACTAATTTAAAAGGATTTTGCAGTTTTTCAACATCTGTTCTACCCCAGTTAGGTGCCAAATTTCCCATTTTGGAAATATATCCTATCTTCTAACAAAATGTATTTTTTTTTTTTTTTTTAATTATTAGAAATGCACATTGAAACCCAAAATTTACGAAAGTTCAAAAATTTTCAGTGGGATTCATATAGCGGCGTTTAATGGGATAACTTCTAATTTACAAATTAAATGAAATCAATGTTCGTTGATGGTCTTTTTTTTTTTAATTTGTACTAAATATCTAAATATAACTAACTTTGCTTACAAACTTACAGTCATTTTTGCTCATTTTGTTCAGTTGCTCTATATGCAGTTACATTTTATCTTTGGAACATACAGAAAATCTAGTTTATAAGAAAAAACATTTATAGTAGAACTTTTACCCTAAATATAATTTATGATTTTTTTTTTTTTTTAAGTAAAACACTGTATAATATTCAATCCTTACAATCATTTCTTGCATAAGAAAAAAAATATATAGATATATTTTTTTTCTCTTAAAAAAAAATTAAAAAAAAAAAAAAAAACAATAATAATAGTAATAATAATAAAAAATTAGAACATTTTTTACTACACTTTAATTTAGACTAAACATTTCAAATTGTACTAGAAATTTTATTAATAAGTTTCCATTAGTTTGAATATACTTTGATATAAAAACTTCTAATACCATCTGCAATATTCTGTATTTAATTGGATCAAATTTAAGGATTTTATTTTATGTTTGTTTTTAAAGTAAAAAAAATTCCCCTATGCCTATGAGTGTAGGACTCTTCTGTTTATTTCTAATATGTTTTTAATTTTTATCACCAGATTACTATTTGCCTTACATATCTGTCAAAAACATTTTTTCACATTGTATTTTGCATATATCGTATATTTATTGATGAATGAATATATTTGTCGATTGATGTATCGACGGGTTAATTTACAAATGATTTATGGATAAGTTGATTGAATTTAAGAAATGAAAATTTTTAATCTTGACTCCTCTTGGGAGTAAATAATGTCTTCGAACTGAATTAATTCTTTATTAAATTCTTTGTTCTTACAGTTTTCTTAATTTTTAGAAATTTAATTTACCATTTATTAAACAAATTACATTTTTTTTCAACACTAATAACATAAAATTTCAAATTGTCAATTCTGAAATTTGACATTCACTATAAAAAGTTACATAAATAAAGGGGAAGTAAAATGTAATTGTATTAGAATTATAATTGATTATCTGATGTAAAAATTTCTAACCATAAAAGAAAATTTAACAAAGATTTATTTATATTAAAATAATATTATTAACTGGGAAGGGGGGGGGGGGTCATACATTCTATGGAAATGCATGCAAATACAACTGTCCGAAAATGTTAAAATTAACTGACTTGGTTTATACATGTATTCATTTTATAGTCTCAAAACAGTCAGAATATCAAAAACTTAAAAGAGTTCAAAATGAAAACAAGCACAAAGGAAGTTTATTTTGAAAAGTCATATTTCGATGGACCTTTTCCAACTGCTTAAACTTTATTTCGAGAACTGTTTCCTTCTGAAAGACAATTTCAAAATACATTAAAAATAAATCTCTCTTTTGAAACGTCTTACTTATCAGCCATTAAATTCCGAGAAAAATAATTTCTTAACTTCATCTTGATGCGAATGTCCGATATGAAATCTCTTTAGACTGCCACGTCTGAGCTAATTATCCACCCTGCTCATCATGCAGCATCGTAAAATAGATACTTTTCTGTTTCTACCAAAGAAATATCTGGTGTCATATCTAAAAGGAGGAAATGCTGCATGCTTCTCCTAACTTCCAATTTATTCACTAACAACTAAAAATTACAACTCTGAACTCAATGTTAACTTCTTAATTTCAATTTCAAACCGACCCCTTAAGTTGATAATCCAACCATCTTCTTGGGATGTAAATCAAAAATTCCCATTCGTTTAGAAAAGGGGAAGCATGTTAACAAAACGCAAACTTTCATTGCAAACGAGCGTCGTTAATTTGAATCGTTAGCCGTTCCCCGAATGTACACCAAAACCAAAATAAAGGGGGTCTACGACTTCCTAAATTTTCCAGCACATTTTGACGCAAAGACGGTTTAGTTAGTTCAGAGTAGAAGATGATTTGCAGTGAAATGTTCTGATGACTATGCTTATGAAAATAGATTACTCAGCGGATACTTTTAAAAACGGTCAAAGTTAAGTATAAGGATTGTTTGAAAGTACTTCTTGTAATCTAAAATAGAAAATTAATTCTGGTGTCAAAAGTTGAAATTTAAATTTAAAATATTAAAGTTTTTTTTATATTATTATTAAATTTGGATAGAGTTTATGATATGCTCTTAATAAATATTTTTTTTTTTTTTTGCTTTGATAACATTTACATCAATAACTTACAAAACATACAATAGTTCTTTCAAGCATATTTCGAATCACTTATCTATACATATAAAAGAGTACTTCCACTCTCTCACTGACTCATCAACGCACAGCAAAATCTACTGGAGCGACTGACTCGAAACTGGGTCATATTATAGAACATATAGTGTAAGCACCCCCTAAGAAGCGATTTTGCGAAATTCGCCCCCCAAGGGGGTGTAGGGGGCAAAATATGATTTCACAAAACCTCCATATCTCAAAGAAAAAAAAAGATAACCGTAAATTTTTTACTTTAAAATATAGCTAACACAAATATCTAAAAACTAATTTCTGGAATTTTAGAAATTGGGTCCCCAAGGGGGAAAAGGGGGGCAAAACATAATTTCACATGCGCAAAACGTGGTTTCACATACTCCTATATATCT
Source organism: Salticus scenicus (assembly GCA_963930645.1). Classification (NCBI taxonomy): domain Eukaryota; kingdom Metazoa; phylum Arthropoda; class Arachnida; order Araneae; family Salticidae; genus Salticus; species Salticus scenicus. The sequence goes on from OZ005656.1 coordinate 84,932,508, forward strand.
GGAACAGAAAAACAGATATATGTGAAATTTTTGCTCTAATATATAGCTAATACAAATACCTAAAAACTAATTTTTGGAATTTTCGAAATTCAGCCCTCAAGAGGGGAGGAGAGGGGGCAAAACGTGATTTGAAATAATCCTTTATATCGCAAACAGAAAAAAAATGTATGTGTGAGATATTTTTGCTCTAAAATATAGCTCCCACAAATACAACATAAAAACTAATTTCTTTAATTTTAGAAATTAGTCCCTGGTGGGACGGGAAAGGGGGGCTGTGGGGCAAAAAAAAAATAGAAATATAGTTAAACCGTTCAAAATTGGTACAGATAGGTTTTAGAGACCTGCAAGACAAATGAGGATATTTTCGAAAGTGTAAAGTTATTAGGAGTGTCAGAAAGGTGGTGTGAGGGGGGGGGGGGGCTGCGGAGGGGCAAAAAATAAAAATAGAGTTAGACCGTTCAAAATTGGTACATAGAGGTTTTGATACCTACAAATCGATTGCGGATATTTTCGAATTTGTAAAGTTATAAGGAGGGGCGGAGGGGCAAAAAATAAAATAGAGTTAGGTCGTTCAAAATTAGTACATACAGGTTTTTGATACTTACAAATCGAGTTCAGATATTTTCGAATTTGTAAAGTTATTAGGAAGGGTTGGAGGGGGGGGCGGAGGGGCAAAAAAAATTGAGTTTGGTCGCTCAAAATTGGTACATGAAGGTTTTTGATACCTACAAATGAATTGCGTATATTTTCGAATTTGTAAAATTATTAGGATAGACGGAAAGAGGAGGTGAAAGGGCAAAATATATAAATAAGAGTTAGAGCGCTAAAAATTAGTGTCGTTAGGTTTTGAGGCCCGATAAATCGATTGCGGATATTTTCGAAAGTACAAAATTATTACGAAGACCGGAAGGGATCGGGAGCAGGGGTAAAAATAAAGAAATTCAGATAAAATGTTGGAAATTAGTATTATTAGGTTTAAAAGCTCGAGAGAACGACTGCAAGTATTTTTTAAATTCTGAGATAATTAGGAGGGGCGGGAACGGTAGGTGAAGGAGCATGTGCGCCTGTATACGCTGCCGCAGGCAGTGGTGGCCCGAACCGATTAGTCCACTGATGGGCGAAGCTTTCTTTTGTTTCTTTTTTTTTTATTTTTGTTTTCCCTTACGATAATATAGTGATTCATTAAGAGTGTTGAACATAAATGCGAGCGCGCAGCGCACAATTGCCTGCGCTGCCACGGGCAGTGATGACCCGGTGCGACATTTTTTCCAATCAGATTTTTTTTTTTTTTTTTTCTCTTTTTTTTTTCGCATGATAAAAATGATGCAATTTTGAGAATTCATTAACTATAGTGATTCATTTAAAAATAGTGACCAGCGAAGCGGGCGTAGCCTGCTAGTAGTAACATATTCGAACGGGAATTTTTATAGCGCAGTACTAGTGCGACATTAAATCCAACCTACCAAACTACCTACCTAACATCGAACGGGAATTCGAACCCGGCACTTGGCGACTAGTATTCGAGAAATGAAAAATTTAATAAAAATAATTTTATATAAGCATCAGATTTTACTTTTAGTAGAAAATAAGGACTGTGGAATAATAATGATCTTAAAAAACGCACTAATAAGATCATGACTTTTATTTTTGAAAACATTTTTATTTATTTTTATAGAACTAACATCACTTTAATAAAAATAATAATATTTTCTATGAGATGAAAGGATTTGTCAGTTTTTTTTATTAATAAAGACTTAAATCATTCATTTTTAAAATATTAATCATGTTATTATTATAGTATTCAAAAATATCTCCAGCTTTTAAGATTGTTGATAAGCAAAGAATATTAAGAAATAATATACCTTTATTTGTCAGAGGTGTAGAAATCATGGTTGCAAACTTTTACGCATTTGGATTAACACTATTTTTGTCGAATTTTTCTTTTTCTTTTTTTTCTTTTTTCTTTTTTTTTTTTTTTTTTTTTTTTTGCACTTTATTTAAAGAGTAAAATTATTTAATTACATAAGACTAAATTTTATAATAGTGATATTTAAAAAGCGTAAATATTTACAATTACACGAAAAATCTAAATTTTTCACAACTGAAAACAATATATAGAGATAGATAGATAGAGATAGATAGATAGATAGATATAATGAGGATAACTATCTAGGGATGAAGTTAAGGTAAGTTTGAAGCGAAATTAAACTAATTAAAAAAAATAAAATTAGTAGAATTAGTTGTTTAAAGAAATGAACTAAAGTCAGCATAGGATAATCTAATTTGGTGAAAATTAATTCTTATTTGTGTATGTGGTACTCAGTGGCATTAAATCTTCTATTACTCTAGTTATTGCTGCGTTTTAAAAATTAATGTACACACACACATACATACATATGTATATATAAACAAATATTTATACAATTTATACAATATTACCAGAATTTATACATTCCATTATATCACCAAAGGCAAATATTAACATTAAAATAGTTAATATAAATGACATGTATAGATATTTTTTCATTTATCTGAATGAAAATTTGTAATTTAAATATGTATGTTAGAAATTTTTTAACTTCAACTTTTATAGTTGTAAAAATAATAATAATAATAATAATAATAATAATAATAATAATAATAATAATAATAATAATGGCATTTGATTTTATATATTTCAAAGAGGAAAAAAACTAAGACAAAATTTAGTCAAGTATAAAAGAAATTTCATCAGTAACAGAAGTTATATAAATATGTATATATGTGTATCTGATATAATTTTAAAATTTTAATTAAAAATTATACATAGAGTTGTCGTCTAAAAAGGAAGTCTAAAGAATTTTTATGGATTTGGCCGAAATTGATTACCTTTGCATGGAAGAGAAAAATAAGTAAATAAGTAAATAAACTCTTAAAATTTTTATCGAAGTATATTTGCTTAATCGAAGAAACTAGTGCACTGTGACCTTTATCAAAATTTCTTCTATAATCATTAAATTTTAATAGTAAAAATCATTTGTTTAAAAATCTTCTATTCTTTATTTTATATATATATATACATATAGATAATCGGAACGTACGGTAGAAATGTAAAGATTACTAAATATTATCAGTACGTACAGTTGGAATTTAAAGTTTATTAAATAATTAGGAGTATTCGAACACTTAGTATGATCAATAACAAAGACCTACAGTTGGAATTTAAAGATGATTAAATAATTATGAGTCTTCAAACAATTAATGTGATCAGAAACAAAGACACTGGAATTTGAATACACACACACACACACTCACACACACATATATATATATATATATTCCCTTTCACTATTTAATATATATATATATATTGTATTAGTTTGTATTACTTATTATTTTGTTTTTAGTATTTTTGTTGTATTATTAATAATTTTTTGAAATTTGTTTAATTAGTGCATCGGATGATAAATCTTATTTTTAACAAATGCATTTATTCAGAAATCAAAAAAAGTATTCAATTTAAAAGGTTATATAAGCGTTTCTTGTTTAATATAAATTTACCGTAAAACGTTAAGTTGGCAAAGATATATTTTATTTTAATTTAAGTACCTTAACAATGAATAAAATAAAATAAATAAATAAATAAAATACTGTATTATTTAAATTTTTGCATACTTATTTTATACTTGACAACATGGTAATATATTATTTAAATCAAATCAGTCAAGTTAACACTGATAATTTAAATAATTGTATTTCAAGGCATTCAATATACTTACAGTGTGTTATGAAACTGACATGTTGGGGCCATAAAAAAGCTTTTTTCTAAATTTTCAACATCCAGAAAATACTTTCCCCCTGGGAAAGATCGATGCTTCTACATATACAAAAATTTTATCATGCTGGACGATTACTACTATAATTAAATAAATATACATATATTTTTTAATTTCAAAATCGTTGGTTAAAAATAATCCTTATTATGCGTATTTTTATATCATTTTGTCCTATACTATCATAATAAATTTAAAAAATAAATAAATAAAAACAGAGCGACAACGCTATCTGTTGAGTAATATACCCCAAAAGCTAATCAGCATCAATTTAAGTCAAAATTTATCCAATAATAAACTTATATTGAATTCCATCTATTAGATTGTGAGATACAACATCCCAAAATTTTGGTAACATTCAGAGATTTTTCACGCAGACACATAGACAAACAAACTTTCTCTAAAAGTGGTCAAATCATGTTCAGGATATTTGAAAACGAATGAATCTATTAAAAAGCAGAGTTCGAAAATTGCCGATACTTTCTTCTTATTTATATAAAAGAAAGCAAAAATAAATTATTCTAGCAGTGTTACATACTTAACATTAATATCCTGTGGCATTGTTACTTATTAATACATGATTTCTAAAAAAAGATTTTAATGATTTATTACTTGATCTAAATTATATTTATTAGTATGTAAATTGCTCTAACCGAATCCAAGAAAGCATTGCTATCTTTTACAAATATACTTCCCCTCTTTTTTTCATATAAAAGATTTTATCTGCTTGAAATTCAAATTTTTGCAATGACTAAACGGCCCCCATTTCTTCATTACGTCGGGTGGAGACAAAAGGGTTAATTACTCGGTTAACAGCTCGCGAAATCGTCCTAGTCAATCTGTTCTTCTTTCCACGCCAATTAATAGGGGCTCCACAATGCCTTCTTCCATCCTCCCTCCTTTTGTCCGGATACTCATACATACAGTTTCGAAAATTTTCTCCAAAATTTTATTATTTTCGCATAATGTTCTGTCGCGGAACAAAGACGAATGAATTAATGGCCGTCGAGTGTTGAAATTGTCATCCGCTATCTGATGCAGAAAAATCGTGGCCTTTATTTTCTGAAACGGGCGCAATCTTTTCCCTTCAATTTATTTGATCCGTCCCTAATGGGTAGGTGGTTAATATCTTTGCATGTTAAAGTTAAACAAGTCCCTAATAGTTACACGTTTCATTAAAAATTAAACGTTGGGGTTTTCTGGAATTGGAATTTGTTTCATGGAAGTTTCAGTTAATCTATTTTGGTATCTCTGGAAAAGCATGTACCATAAACGAAGGATTTGGGAATGAACCGTATGACTAGTTACTAAAATTTGGAAATTATTTTTAATTTGTTAATGTCATGTGACAAAATTATGCAACATCACTTAAACATTCATCGATAGGTTATTCTGAAATAACCAATATGATTGTTAGTATTCTAGACATGATGTAATAAAATTATATAAGAGAATGTAGAAAATGAAAAAAAAAAAAAAAAAAAAAAAAAATGGCTTTACTAATTGATGAACGAGAAAAAAAGAATCTTAAGTAATAATAATAACAATATATAAATATGAATAATGTGTACACAGGGAATCTCCATTGTGTCTAGAAATCTCACAACAGTGTGGAATGAACCGTACGGCTAGTTACAAAAGTTTCAGAATTGCTTTTTATATCTCTGAAAAAAATTACGTAACGTCACTAAAAATTTATCCATAAGTTACTCTGAATCAATTAATATGACTGTTAGCGTTAGCACTCTAGATATAATGTCATAAAAATTATATTGAAGACTATTAGGGAAAGAAAAAAAAGTCTATAAATTGATAAACCAGATAAAAGAAAATTAATTTAAATTTACATTAATTAAGACTTGGCGTGGGATTATAAAAACAAGGCAAATAACAACGTCTAGAACGCCAAAAATAAATAATAGGAAAATAGAACAGCTGTTTCGGTAGCATTCATGCACTGAAGATGGTACGCCAAAGGCTACCGAAACAGCTGTCTACTTTATTATTACGTATTTTTAGTATTCTAGACTTTGTTATTTGCCTCTTTTTTTTTTTTTTTTTCTTTCTTTTTTTTTTTTTTTTTTTTCAGATAACAGAAAAATTGTCAAAAAGAGTTATGAATAATACCTACACATGAAATCTCCATTTTGTCAAGAAATATCAAAGAAAAAAAAAAGTTGAATGAGCCGTATAACTAATTAGTAAATTTATTTATTTATTTATTTAAGGCTAACAAAATGATCTAACATCGTTAAAAGTTCTTTGCAAAAAAATAAAATAAATAAAAAAATAAAAAAATAAATAAATAAATAATATATATATATATATATATATATATATATATATATATATTAAAGTTAACATTCTAGACGTGATCAATAGAAAATAATGAAAATGTAGAAGAATATAAAAAATGGGAAACGGGTCTTCATATATTATTCTATTACAAAATAGGAGAATTGTTGAAATTATTAATATCAACTGTATGTCGATTTTATACAAAGTCTAGGTATCTTAAGTCTCTCACTGCCTAGTTACTAAAATTTAAATTACTTATTCGTTAGACTTACTGATGTTAGACTCCTAAATGATGTAGGGTCATTAATAACCCATTCATACGTAGCTCTTAAAGAATATTCAGGCATGTAGGCATAATGTAAGAAAATAATATTGTATAATATATTGAATTGAAAGCAGGGTTTTTTTAAATAATGATCTAGAAATTTCAAAAAAAAAAAAAAAAAAAAAAAAAAAAAAAGTTAAAATTTGGAATAAGAGCTTTTTATAAAACAAAAGATTCAAGACATTTTAATATAAAACGCAACTAATAAAATAGCTTTTCAGCTTACTATGCAAAAAACAATATTATTGATTGTAGTTCTTTATTAAGTATGCAATTGTTTAATTTACTTAGTTATAGTTTTTAAATGTAAAATACTTCGCATTTTTTTTTAATCAAATGATAGATTTATTTTTTATTTATTTATTTATTTATTACAAATTAAACTCAGGTGCTTTAGCGAATTTTTAAATTTGTAGTTTTAAAATAAAATATTTCTTGTTGTATGCCTTACCTAAAAAAGATTTATTACATGCTTAGATAAAATATATTTATATATATATATATGTTAAATGTTAAGAAATATAAAAATAAATCAAAGACATATTAGTGATTATGTACCTCAAGTATGGACGGAAAAATAAGAAGGAATACACCACTTAATTTCAAAACAGTTTCTTTCTTTCTTTCTTTCTTCCTTTTTTTTTTTTTTTTTTTTTTTTATTTAAATAAATAGTTGCTTTAGATATATTCATTGCACCTTAAAAATTAGTATATTTCATTTTTTTTCCACTAATTTCGAAATTTTTACCCTATCTTAACAACAACAACAAAAAAAAAAAATAATAATAACATTTTAACTTTGCAGGAAAAAAAAAAAAAAAAAAAAAAAAAAAACTCACTAGGGGAAGAAAAAATAAATAAATAAATAAAAATAAAAATAAAAATGAAGTCAATTATATATAGCTTAGGAGTTTTCGATTAATTTTAATAAATTATCGCACTTATTTGAAAGCAATATCGTTTAGAGTTCTTTGTTCTTTTGATATAATTAAGTGATAATAGGAATAATATTTTACTTTATTATTTCACACAGAATATATAATACATTATAAATATTTAACCTGTATTTTCAGCGTAGATTTATTCCTAAAAAATAAACAGCAACAAAATTGATTTAACCTTTTCAATTTACAGTTATTTGTATGATTTCTTGAAATATCGTATGATATACTATATTTTTCTTTTTCTTTTCTTTACAGCTGAAGCAGAACTGTTGCAGGACACCCTAACATGCGGTTCCTGCCAAAAAGTGTTTGTCCTTTCGGAAATAGTGAAATTCATCCAGCACAAAGTGCATAGCTGTAACAAAGAGAACTCTAACTTCATCATCGTTGAAGATGCTACAAAAACGGACTTCGATGATGAAGAAGATCCTCCGGCAGGACCCCTTGTATCGAGGGTGCCCAGCATATCTGCGCCTATATGCAACAGAAAGGGTTTACATCACCAGCACCATCACTTACACCGGAATCGGAATCGGACAGATAAGCCGGTTACGGCCGGATTAAGGTTCGATGGTGCCACTGTACTGCAAGACAACGATGGTCCTCTGGACGCCACTACGAACAGTTTTTTAAGAAAAAAAGAGTGCGAAGAAGAGAAGAAAGTGACCAAAGAAGAACCAGTTGTCAAGCAGGAGGTGAAAGATCCTTCTCTACGGCCCAGTCCAAAGATTTTAGTGAATTCTTACACAAATACCTACGTTACAGGTAAATAAAAATGATATAATTATTAATGTCAATTATAATTCATTATTATTATCATTATTATTATTATTATTATTATTATTATTATTATTATTTTATTTTATTTTATTTTATTTTATTTATTTATTTATTTATTTTTATTTATTTTATTTTATTTTTATTTATTTTATTTTATTTTTATTTATTTTATTTTATTTTATTTTATTTTATTTTATTTTTTTTTTTTTGGGGGGGGGGGGTAAATTTTGTTTTTGCGGATGCTGAATCCAAAAATAATCTTCATCTCTACCCATCGCGTGAGGGTCATTTTTAGAAATAATAGAGTTTTACTCTAAAAAATCACTAATTTCATTACATTAAACTAAACATGTTCTTTTTCAACTTTTTTACAATTTTTTAACAATATTTAAAAAACAACTTTATGATATATAATGTTAACTATTTTGCTTATGAAACTTTACTTTTTTTTTTCTTTTTAATTCCCCTCCAAATACGCATTCGTTTTTACCTTTTACACTGCTCCATCCCACTTTTGCCTTTTTTTTTTTTCTTTTGCCTTGCTTTTTAGAGTTATTCTTATAAATATTGTGTTTAAAAAAAATAATAATTTTTAAACATAGTTTTTATCACTAACAATAGAATACTTGATTTAATATCGTGCAGTGTGTGCAGTTATTATTATTGCATATTATTGTGTGTGCAGTTTTTTTGGTTGAATATCTGTCGTATTCAAATTCATTTTACATTTTTTTTTCCCTTTCTTTCCACGAAAAATCTATAAGAATATAACAGATAAATTTGCAGTTTGAAAGGTCGAAAAATATTTAATGTAAGCTTTATCAAGAATATAATAAGGAAAAATAAAAATTAATTTTACATTTACAAATGTCTACAAATTCGTAGGAGAAAAAAAAAAAAAAAACGTCTTTTTTTTTTTTTTTTTTTTTTTTTTTTTTTAATCATCTAATTGTTTGAACACTCTTTCAATGTTTATTTTTATACGTTATTTATTAAATTCTCCTCATGATTTTATGTTTCAGTAAGGAATTTGAAACTTGCTATCCTAATGATTCCATATATAATGCCCATTATTTACGGGCATTATTTTATGAAATAACCTAAAATATACGTTTATAAAGATTTTTTCACGATTGAAAGAAATATTTGCCTTCTCATTATTAAAACTTATTATTTTTTTCACTTCTCATTAAAAATTGTTTCTGAAATTTAGGAGGAAAACATAAGAAAATAAACTACTTTAATAAAAATTTTACATAAAGTACATTTCCTTTTTCTTTAAAAAAAAAAAATTGAAATGTAACGTAATTTTTGTTAAGCTATTTATGACACTTTCCTCCTTTCCGTATGTACCTGCTTTATTCGCAATGTTATAAAAATAACACACAAACACGTATATATATATATATATATATATAATTTGAAACAAAGCAAAGTGCAAAGAAGTTCTTTTTTTCCAAACATTCTCCTGAACGCTAAATGATAATTTGTCCTTATAGCATGTCAAAAGTCATTCTCAAACATTCTTCATAAAGCTTATATTAAAAACATTTCGGTCTTTTCAAAAGCAAACTTAACTGTTATATTCTTATACTTTTTTACCCTTAAAAAAAATACTTTGTATTATGTTTGAATTTAATTTCAAAAATATTTTAAGTAATTTTTATTTTAATGCATAAAAATTAATAAACAAAAAAGAAAAAAAAAAATCATTCTTTGACAATTTTCATAATTTTGAGGAAAAATCTCAGAGGATGACAAATGTAACAAAATTTTGTTTCCGCTAAACATTTTACTACTTTGAAGCATTTGAAAGTCTTATACAATTACACTCATTGTAAAATTAATTATAAAAGGCATTTTAATTTCCTTAAGATTTTTTTTTTTAAATAAATGCCTCCTTTTCCTTAATTATGAAATCTGCTCTAGACGAGTATTAGGAAACGTACTTTGATACAGTTGCCTTTTTTATTTTATTTTTTTTCTTCTCTCGCTTAAAAAAAAAATCTCAGTTTCACAACTCTGCTGATGTTTAATTAGTCCTGAAATCCCGTCAAACAATATAAAAATCATTTAAAACCCTTCGCGAGTATAAAAACTTAGAACTTTTACTGGCTTATTATCGTTCATAATTTTTCTTAATTGGATATATTTGATTGCATCCTGGAATGGAGTAAGGGGTTGTTCATTCATTTCTAAGTGCAGTAAGCTGATATTTAGTTAATTAAGTACAGCTTATTTAAATAACAGGGAATTACTTTTCCTGTGTTTCCGTTTTTAAAACTAATTATTAAATAATAAAATAGCCATTTATAATAATAATAGTAATAGTAATAATAATAATAAAATCAATAAATAAAAAATATTATTCATTCTTGAGGAAAACTAACTGAATTTGTATAGAAGTGTATGAAGAAATAAAAGTAAATAAATAAACTTAATATTATTTGCTAGCGCGAAACTAATGGATGCAATGTTAATATATTGACACACGTTGTCGCCAAACATTATGCTGTAATTAGCACTACAAAAAATACATTCCTCAGAACTTCTTGCAAAGGAGAAATAGTTTATTATTTATATTTATCTATTATCTACGTATTTATATATATCATATATATATATATATATATATATATATATATATATATATATATATATATATATATATACATTTAATTATGTTTGTATATTTCAATATTTTATATTTGGTATCATTATATTTTATTAGATAATCTTCGATACAAATATAATAGTGTTAACTTTAAAATATAGTAACGAGATTCATTACCTTAGAATGTTAACGCTTCTTCAGTACTAAAGAATGGTTAGCAAAAATTATTTTTATTAAAATTATTACTCGGATTAACTCTACATTTTAAGAATACAAATTATTGATTTTATTTTAAACATGGTCGGAAAATTTGTAGCTTATATACAAAATGAAAGGAATGTAAAAAAATATCAAAGTATATTCGACAAATTCAGCCTAAAGCTGAAAGAACATTGCATATTTTTACTTTGTCTAGACCTCTTGAAACTTCTTATTTGAAAATGTGAATATGGATTTACATTTCCATCATATGTTCACTTATTGTGACACTCAGTGCACAAAAATTCCAAACTATTACTAACTAATATAAATCATATTAATTTAAAATATTTAAGTAATGCATCTAAATGTCACTTTTTCGTTTTAAGTTAAATGAATTCATTCCTCTTAAATTATTCTAATTAACGCATGTCCAAGTTCATTGTTTAAATTTTAATAACTTTTCTTTTATATGAAATGTACTTGAAATACGCGCACTTATGAATTCTACATTTGATACACCCATTTTCTTTCTTATTAAAACTAAAGGACTTCGTGGCTATCACAAAGCCTTCTTTTATGTCATTGTATATGAAAATGGACCTACTGGCTAACATGTAAAGAAAAATATAATCATAGCTTCTCACAACAAAGATTTTTCATATTAATTTTGGTGTAATTTAAAACATTTAGTTGCTGAAATGCAAGTATATAGTAAAGTTCAGACGGCGTGTAATAGCAACGCCACATTTCGGCCGATATACAAGCCAATTAAAACAGAATCCTTTTTGATAATGGTTCTGTCACATATCAACAGTTGTACAATTTTACAAAGTAGAAGCTGAGATATAGCCTTTCCCTAAATGAGAAGGAATCGAATCACAGCAGAGCTACCTGTAAAGCGATATGCACCAAAAGTTAAATGATACCAGTTGATGTGAAAGTGCTACTAAATATAAACTTATATATATTTTTGTGCATTAGTTCTTGATAAAGTTTTTGTCTTAGATGCACAGAAAAACGGACATTTTCTAAAAATGGTCAAATCATGTTCAAGATATCTTCATTGGAAACTGGAAGTCGAAAATTTTTACGAATTCAATAATTTTGTGAATATAGAAATCAGTAAAAAAAAAAAGGAAATACATATATATATATATATTTTCTTTTTTTTAAGAAGCTTTTTATACTAATAGTTTATACAAGTATACTAGCCTACATTTCAAAATTTCAATTGTATCAAAATTCATCAATTTAAAATAATTAAAATAATTCCTCATCTACTATATGAACGTAATAAATAAATAAATAAATAAATAAAGTAGAATAAATCCATTTAGTACTATTTTATTTATTTATTTATTTATTTATTTATTTTTATATTGCTTCAAGTTTTATGAAATGCCAAAATATCTCTAAAGTATAAAAAATCAGGCTGTAAAGACAAAGCATACGATATTAGAAATAACGTGTATTATCAAAAATAAACACTCTATCTATATAGATTAAAATCAAATTAACTTTTGATTTTCTTGCTATAACAGATCGTAAACGATCGTAACGGTCAGTTACAATCAAAATACATTGCATCCCCGTAATCTATTACAGTTTTCTATGAAAACAGGTTTCGATCAGGCAACATCTTCGTAATGCATGAGCCCATGTTATTTGGGAGTCAATCAAATAGAGAGATAGTAGATAACGTGTTTTAGAATGGGGCGCAGACATTTAATGGTGCCCATAAATATAAAAGGTACCCTATTTTCTATGTCTTGACACGAAGATCGCTTAATACGTCAATGAGGACGAATAATACTTACTAAAGAAGAAATAGGAGACGGCTTTGAGTTATACTAAATACAGATCTTCTTTATGGATTTGTTTCGTAACTTTTTGCACTTAAAGTATTAAATTTAAAATCAGTGAATGAGCATATATAAACTTTTGCATTAATAATAACATTTAACGTTAAATCTAAATACTTATTAAACTAACGGAAGAAAAGTTGTAGAATTTGATTTGATTATAAGTAAACTAATTATAAACAAATATGCAACAATTTGGAGGGCAGTATGGAGCAAGTAAGCAAATAAGATTTTCCTCTCCCTTTTTTCATGATGAAACTTTTTTTTTTTCCTGATTATCATATTAATGATACCTTTTTAATTAAAATATAATAATATTATTTTAATAAATTAGGTTTTGAAATGTAATTCTAAATGTAACTTTCTTATAATGCATTTTTTTAAAACAAGCAGTTTGGAAAAAGTATAAAACGGACGAAGAGAGCAAATTCAATATTTAACACAAACCAATAGTTCAACATAAATATAAAACTTAGAAATTTTTATAAATAATAATATATGTTCATAAAATATATTTACGACTTTAGCACAACATAACAATTTGTTTCAGACACTTTATATATATTTTCTCAAAAATTCGATTTCATTAAATTATGTACAAAAATTATTAATACCATTCAAATGTGATAATATTTAAATATTTACAAAGAATTGTATTCATTAACTAAAAAAAAAAAAAAAAAAAAAATCTAAGAAAAAATTGTCCCAGAAAGTTTTTAGGTCAGTATTTTAACAAATATATGACATGAAAGATAGAAAGAATTGTGCAAATAGCAGGAAATATACCATAGAATCTTTTTTATGAAACAAATCCCTATGACTTAAAAACATTAACAATGTGTGCATGTCCCTTTCTATTTTTTTTTTTTTTTATTTTTTTTTTTCTGTGAAACAAATATGACCTGAAGACACCAAACTGTAGATATAACACAAAGTGATTTACGCGTTACAGGTCATGTTTGGCGACTCTGAACTAAGACCTTCTAGCTTTTTAAGAATCAAGCCTGTCACACATGTTCTTCAGCGAAAGTTTCTTAGAATTGTTATTATTATTATTATTATTATTTTAATATTAATTCGTTTATCGACCACAAACATTAATTAACAAAGAAAATGCTTAAATTAAAAAGCTAACATTTCCTTTTACTGGTGTGTATGAGTATACATATTAAATAAAAAATATTGCAAAGATTTTTATTCTTCAGCTACGCTAGAACAAATGATATGGCAATGTTGTGAATTTCCATTATCTTGTTTTTTGTTTCATATATGTTTGGAAACCACACGAGCAGTTTGAAACATGAAATACATTATTATATTTTGCTTTACACACTCATATATATATATATATATATATATATATATATATATATATACGTGTGTATGTGTGTGTGTAAAGCAAAATATAATATTTTTATTTATATATACATAAAGAAAATTTATTTGAAAAATAATAATCAAAATGAAAAATATCATAAAGCATAAACCAAACTAATAATTTACAAAACACTTCAAATTGCTCGAAATATTTTCAAACACGCCTAAAACGAAAGAAAGATAAGGAGAAAATTATAACATTACCAATTTCATTTGTACCAAAAAAAAAAAAAAAAAAAAAAATCTTTATTTTTTATAGTAAATCTGTTATTGTTTAGCAACAAAACGTAATTTACAAGAATAATAACATGAAATTGGTTTCTAACTTAGAGTTGACGATTTCATGAAATTAATATATTTATTATCTATATAGGAAAAATTCATTCAAAGAGAGTCAATGAATTGTTTCATGGACAATAAAAAAAAAAAAAAAACTGACAAATTTATATCTTTTTAATAATTTATTTTCATTTCACACCTAACGATCTTATTCTTTTTAAATTTGACTTCGCTTTAAGACAATTTATCTCAAATCTTATGCAATCCTCTATATTAACCGTATGTATACAATGTATCACATCGTGTGTACGCAATTGTTAAGAAAAAAGCTCCAAACATTAATCTATAAAATCTTCTAATTCCCCGAGGGTTTCCACCGCCTCTCTTTTTTTTTTTTAAAGGACTCTTTTACCACTATTGTCTTAGAATAAATTTCTTCTTAAATGTACATGCTTGTGTTATAACGATATTTGCTGTATAAAATTATTGGTACACAAATTCAAGGTCATGGAAACCCTGTTCCCATAATTATATACACTAGGTCTTTGCATAAATTCGTTCGGTTTTTTATTGCTTCATTTAAAAAAAAATACATCAAATCAAATGAAAATTTTTAATCAAAATACTCTCCATTATTTTCTACAACCTTTGCCCATTTTTCGGGTAACAAATGTATATCGCGGCGATAGAAGCTCTCGTCTTTGGAGGCAATAAAATGATCCGCGTCCGCACGAACTTTTGCAACGACCTAATATATATATATGTGTGTGTGTGTGTGTGTGTGTGTGTGTGTGTGTGTGTGTGTGTGTGTGTATGTGTGTGTATATATATAAACGTTTAATTTAAAATTACATGTTGATAAGGTACATCTTTACAAAAATTTGTTTATCTTTATAGAAAATAATTGAAAGAATGTTTTACAATTTATAAACACTCGCCTGTACGTTTATTTATTCGACTAAGAAGATACAAAAACAATGATGTAACACTATTTGTTGCAATATATACAAAATATTTTGCTTGTACATAATCCAATTCACAAACACAGATTCATCTCAAAAACAAAGAGAACGTGATTCATTTGTTATGCCATTGGATATGATAATGTTACGTAATAATTTAATAATCTAGTATTTTGTTTTATGAAGTTTCATCCAGATATTTTCTTAAATAAATATTTCTCTTTTATCTGCAACTACTGATAATAATATTTTTATATATTTTTCTTCGCTTTCAATCTGTGAGTTTAAAAAAAAAAAAAAAAAAAAAAAAAAATCTATGCTTTCTGTCAAGATTCGTAAGTTATCCTTTTGTTCATGACTTTTAGTTGGAACGCATATGATTCAGCTGCTGTCATGTTCTGAATCTCTGTTAATTCTGAGTATAAACGAAGTCGAACATTTATGTCGAAAGAAAAATAAATAAAATTCTGTCTGTCTTTAGTTTTACAAAATAGGAGGTTCCGGTTCCAACGTACGAAGAAAAGGGGAAGGTTGAGCTTGAAATTTAATAGGTTTTACGTCGCACCAGTACTACGTAAGGAATAATTAGTGATGATCTGAAATTTACCCTTAAAAGTGGTCCGAAGACATTATAATTTTGTTCCTCCACGAATGGAACAAAAATGTGGAAAGAAAATAAGTTATTTTCAATTTCCTTAATAATATTTTTTTTTTCTTTTCTATACATCTTTGCAAGCATTACCACATTTAAAAATTAAATTTCAAAACGTTTTTGCATTTCTATAATAAGTAAAAATAATTTTTATAATAAGTAAAAGTAAAAGTGTATTTAAACATGCCAAATGTCACTGTTTAAAGAGCAATAGTTCAAAATTTTCAGATGACAGACTTTCAATATAAATCCATCTGGTGGCCGAATGGCTACCTTTCTGTTATTCAGTTACTAGGTACCTGGTTCGAGTCTCGGTTAAGACAGAAATGTTCGTAGTTATTCGGAAGGTTTAATTAATCCTTGTATACCAATAAGGACAAACTGAACCAAACATTCAAAGTAGTATCATTTACAGCGTTTATAATAGAGAATAAATGAACTTACATAAGCACGAATGGTTTAAATGAATTAATGTGCAAAATTCCAAAACAAAACTTCAACCTTAAGTTAAACGGAGAGAAATAGCTATGATCACTTTGTTTCAGAATTTTTGCATTAGAGCAATTTCATTAATAAAATATCAAAAATGTATTTCTATTAAAGTACATCTCACTTGTTTTCTAATTAAGAATTTTACAAAAAATACAAAGCATTCAATTTTTGTTCGTTCTCGTAAATGCACAATACAAAATCCTTTGTAATATTTTTTATCGCATTTCGACGTTGTTTAAAATATATATATATATATATACTATAGGAGCTATTGTATTTTTGAGGTTTTTAATTTTCTATCTATCATTACATTTACTAAAATTAAGTTTTCTTTTTCTTTCTTTTTTTTTTTTTTTTAATGAGAACAACATTTAAATGTGAACAACATCATATGTATAAAATTCTTATTGCATAAAATATTACAATTTTAATAGTCATTAATACATGAAACATTTTTGCATCTAATTCATAAATCTGATAAACTATATAGAGTACTAGTTCATTTATTATTTCTTTATTTAATTTATTTTTTATTTACTAAAGCTCATATACTGGAACAAATGTCGCTAAAACGTTTGCTTGTCATTTTTCAATCTACGACCATATCCTCCGACTTGAAAATATACATTTTCTTTTTGTCTTATACAATCGTCATTTTCACTAATTAGATTAAAATCATTTCTAGAAAGAAAGATGATATTTATCTCAAAACATGTTGTAAGAGGAAGAGGGAAAAAAATAGTCATGAAAGAGAATATTAGAGTGCTATTTTCTTGAGATTGTATATCCTGATAATTTGGACCTTTTGGTCGTTAATTTATACCCATTTAAATATTAGATCTGAGGAAAATCCTATAAATATTCAAAGAATCCTTGATCATTTCACTAATTAAGGAATGCGAATGGTTGTACATCGGCATTCCTCTATTCCCTTCACCGAATGGTTTTTATTTAGAACAAGAATTCTCTTCTTTGATAATTTGATTAAACAGTGTAAGACACGGATACCTTTAGTTTCTACGGTGTACATTAACAAGAATACCTTTCTTCCACATTTCTAATTAATTCGGACTAACGAAGAAATCTTCCTTTTGACATCGGAGCTACAAAGAAACAAAACCATCAACGCCATTTTCTTAAATCGATTACGATGAAAATCTGAATCGCATTCATCGTTCTCTGCTGCCACCAGTTGCCAGTCGAGAGTTGTGAACAATAATACAAATGAAGGGGGCGTAGTTGCTCTGGAGTCGCGCCGAGACTTAATCATTTTATCATTAGAGAAGGTTCTGTGTTTTCTTTTGCTTTTACTATGCTTGTGTCGACACATACAGAGTCGCTACAGCTAATAACAAGCAGCAAAATCTTTCAGGAAAGTGCCAGCCAGCCAGCACAGGGCTCAATTTCTCGTCTGGGTGTGTATTTCTACGCGCCTTGAGTTGCCTGTAATCCTCTTAAAAGTTACCTCTCTTGTAATGTCTTTCAGAAAAACAAGTCGCATTTTCCGAGTTTCGCCTTTTCCTTAATTATTTTAATGATGTTTCTCTTCGTAGCTCGTTGTAGTAACAAACAAGTTTAGTGCTATTGCCGCTGCTGTCATTACAATAGCATTACTGGTGTTTTAATCACACCACCTTGCTTAATACGACCTTTCAGTCGGCGGCGCACGTGCAAGTAAGGAGGTGAAAATCTTTTGATCCATACTCTTATAATTATTGCAAGAACAGAAGAACAAATATTTTCTACACACTTCCATAAACTGATTAAAGAACTACTAGCACTAAATTTTAGGAAAGAAAACTTTTATTTTTGTTTGGTCGACGATAGGTATTATAGCCTTGCACCCTTTCCAAATAGCTGAAAATTAGAGAGCACTAGTAACCATTCGAGTTTTTTCTTTCTACTTTCTTTACACATTTTGAAATGCTTTCAAAGGAAGAGGACTGAAGTAAACACGTTTTCACCCAGCCTTGAAAATAACACATTTAGCAATGCCACTAAAGTGTATCATTTGTTCAGCTTTCTAGGTTTAGTGCAGATAAAAAGTTTTTTAAAAACAAATTCGACCTTTCAGAATACTTAAAAAAATAATCTCATCTTTGAATAAACTATATCCAAACTAAAACTAAGCCCGCATATATACTGTTACTTTTAGAAATAGCAAATTGCTACAACAAAAGACCGTTAACGGATTGTTATTTTTCTCTAAAATTCCAACATTTCTAAAATTAACACAATTATATCCCTTAACAACCAAATAAATAGCATCAGATAACATTCTAAAATTTTCAAAAGTTTTTTTTTTTTTTTTTTTTTTTTTTTTTTTTAACTAAACCTACGCAGTTTTAAATCTTTACAAATGTTCTATTAACATTTTTAATATTCTTAAGTTCTAAATTATTTTTAAATAATAATTTAGAGCTGTATATACACTATTTAAAGTACATTTTTCTAAAAGTATATTAAATGATAGCATACTGTAAATAAGAAACATCAATTGTAATGAATTACTCACTTAAAATATTGTTCTTACTTCATTTAAAATTCGAACTTTTATTTAGAAACCTGGCTTAGAATCTTTAAACTAGTAAATAACTCCAATGAGATAAAATTTAATATAAATAGTAACTCAGTTGCTTTTTTGATCAGGAGTTAAACGCTCAGTTGTTTATATAGACGAAAAATAAACTAATAATCGATGTCAAAATTTATTTTAAATTCTACAAAAAATAAAAATAAAATTATTTTAAATTTATTATTAGAATTTTGTATTTGAAACATTTATACAAACGAGCGTACAATACAACAATTCGACTATGGAAACATTATTTTTGACCAGAGGTTGGTTCATTAAACAGAATAATTTTAAATTTGAAACGTATTTTTAATTTTATGAACGAAATGCTTTTAAAAATAACTGAATAATAAATCTTTTAATCTAATATGCAAGACAAATTTGTTTTAACCATTATTTTAGCTCTAACTATAATTTTTAACATACTTTTGATTTTAACAATCAAATTTTTCAAATTAACCATACTTCAGTGAAAATAATTAAAAAAAAAAAAAATTATCTTGTTGCTCAACTTAAAAATATTAAATAAAGAAATGTTTTTTGTTCTTTCAACAAAAAATTACATTTAAGTAACAAACATTAATTATTAATTAATTTGATAAGTAAATTACTTATTATTTTATTAATCTATTTCTTTAATAACTATTAACTAATGTAAAAATCTAGTTTTACGAAATCTTTTTTGCGAATAAAATAACAATGAAATATTAATTAAGTAATCTTCTTTTTTTACGTTATCTTTTAATCTAAAATTGTAGATTCCAACTATGGATTGGGTAGTAATTGATAATGTAAAAGCTGATTTAGAGTTGTTAAATTAATTAGAAATTAAATTAATTAATTTAATTTAATCAATACACATTCTTAACTTCATTTTTCATATACAGGCCTTGCAGAGCTTCTAAATTTTTTTTTTTTTTTTTTTAATATATTGACACCACTATTTTAAAATAAGACTTTTTTTTATGTAATATTTTAGCTTTAAAATGTTTAAGAAAAATTATTATTATTATTATTATTTTAAATATGGGTGGCAATGTAATAAAATGTGAATAATATTTTAGGAACGCTCCGAGGCCTGTATCTACCTAAACCGTAATTAAAGCACTTTATTGGCTGAGTAATGCATAACTTACCATAAAATTCAAGTTTTATTTTAAAGTACTTGCGAATACATTTCATCTGCAACAGATCTGTTCAGCTTCCTTATATTTTTAAAAGTTTTTTTCAAAAAAATAAATTTATTGATAAACTATAATATTTATTTCATCACAAGAAAAGGTTTTCGATGAAATCTGTTGAAAATTGTTTTTTTAGCCTTAAATCTTCCTGGCTAAGGAAAACTTCAACAGTTTCAAACTTTGTAGTCCGATTTCAATAGATTTGTCATATTTTGAAGTTCAAAATAAAGAATCACTATCAAATCTTATTTTTTCTGGACAATAAAGTGATATTCCACTGAAACACGTTTAAAAAGAGATAGAGAGAGGTGAAACTGGATCGGAAAGATATGGTTTGAAACGTCTGTATTCACATTAGAAATGAACTAAAAGACACAGTATATTTTTAAAATATGAAAACCCTTTTTTTTTTTTTTTTTTTTTTTTTTTACATGTGTCGTTATTCATTTACATACATATTATAAGTAGGGAATTTTATTTGTTTTACAGTTGTTATAGAAAAAAATTAATTAATTTTTAAATATGCACAATGATATTGATTTTTAACAGTATTATTACACAAATAAATAAGAAACATAACATTTCTTCAAGTTATGAGTTATATATTTCTTTACAATTGGAAAGAAAAAAAAATATATATATACATTAATGTATCAATTTTAAATATTATTCTTTAATCCTTAAAAAGGATAAAATATCCTATATTAAAAATGTATTTTATTTTTTAGTCTATACATATTACACAGTACAGTATAAATATAGTCCTATAAAGCTGTTATTATATAATTCATTATAAAAATAGAATAAAAGTAATATTAGGAGAATTACATTATAAATATTACATAATGTAATACATATAAATATTACAAATAAAATTTGTAATAATATAAAATAAAAACAAAATAAAATTTGTAATAATATAAATATTACAAATAGTACATTATAAATATTAGGATATTTTTTCACTAATACATACTGAGATATATATTTTTTATTTGTTAATTACAATTTTGAAACATTATTTTAATATATCTTATTTTATATTAGAATTCTAAAAATACTTTCTACTGTCTAAAGAAAATACAAAATTATTTTCTATATGAATTTTACTACTATAACACTTTGTATAAATATTTAAACGCGTATTAGTTTAATACACTAGAACAATGTCCAAAGTGTTATTTTCAAATCTAAAAACTAATTACTATTCTTTAACATCATCATTATTCAGTAAGAATAAAAAATCAAGACAAGTAATCATGAAAAATAACAAATTATCAAGAATGTTTCAACAATTGGTTGAGATTGAATGGGATTTAAGTCGTACTAGAGCTGCGAAATTTTAAATTTGGGACGAACTTAAGAGTGGGTATTTTATGAAACATTTTTCGATCAGTTAAATTATAATTATTATTATATAAAACCCTTTCTTAAAAATGTTAAATATAATCTATTACAAAAAAAAAAAAAAAAAAAAAAAAAAAAAAAAATCGTCTGTTTTTATAACATTTTGGTTTGAAATCAGTTTTTACTTTCTATATGAAATATTAAATAAAGAAAAGGGGTAAAATGAATTTTAAAAAATTGAACAAATATTTAAAAACAACAAAAACAATAATCTATTCAAATCAAAAGTATGCCAATGATATTGAATTCTTTGAGTTTTGATGAAATACTTATGTCTAATTATGCATAATTTGAATGCGTACATAAAATGATCCAGAACAAAATTTTAAAAGGAGAAGAGTTATTTTCTTTCTCTTTATTAATTGCCATACGCTGTGTATATTTTCGAAAAAAAAAATACGCTTTATAAAGTTACGTATATTTAAACAAACTAGCAAAATATGTACATGCTTATTTAAACGTGACATTTATTTATAAATAAAATAACTTACAATATAGGGAAGAATAAATTATTTACAAACAATTTTCATGGAT
The DNA here is from genome assembly GCA_963930645.1 of Salticus scenicus. NCBI lineage: Eukaryota > Metazoa > Arthropoda > Arachnida > Araneae > Salticidae > Salticus > Salticus scenicus. The sequence continues at coordinate 84,954,803 of OZ005656.1, forward strand.
TCTAAATAATGGACCCAAACAGAAAGTATGAATATTTTTAAAGTGAATTTACATTCTTTCTTTTATAAATAATTAAAATGGATCCTAAAAATAAAATCTTTCCACTAAACGCATTTGAAACTATTGACTTGAAGCATGCATTTATTGAAAAGATTACTTTTTATGATTCTTTTAAAAGTATTGTTGGTGAAAACATTCAATACCTCTCATTCAAACACAGACAATTACAAATACTTCAGTTTTAACAGTTGTTGACTTCAATGAAAACTCTATATTAATACGACAATACGACAATACGACAACTTCAATGCAACAAATCCTAACTTACGATGAAAGGAAATAAAATTCACATTAGAAGACACACAGCAAGCCATCTGTAAATTTTAAAGTACCTTTCTTTTACAAAATTTTAAACTGCCATTTTTGAAAGTACACGAAAGGAAAAAGTGAAAAAAAAAAAAAAAAAAAAAAAAAAAAAAAAAAAAGACAAAACTTTTATGTTTCTATGAAAATGTGATCTGTAAAAAGCAGAAAAATTATAAAAGCTCCTATCTTTTTCTCCCCACTGATGTTTTAATTTAAAATTCTTTTAAGTTCCAATCTTGACCGGAAGCACCCATCAAAGTTTCCTTGAGATCGATATCAGACTCGTTCTTTGCCCACATTTATTCTTTCCCTCCCCTTTTCTACATAGCCGTATGCGTTTTTTTTTTTTTTTTTTTTCTCTCTCTCTCTCTCTTTTACTTTGATTACAAACTTTTAAATTTGCTAAAAGTATACTTTTTTTAAATTGATACTATTTAATGACTTTTTATTTTACATCAGTAAATTTCGTGTTAAAATGGGATAACACATTTTGCCTAAAGGACAATAGTACCTATTCTCCTATTCTCCTTTAGGCAAAATATGTTATCACATTTTAACACAAAATTTATTGATGTATCATAATTTAAATAATCCCTTTTTACTAACAAATAAAAATAATGATAATAATAATTTATTTATTTTATGGTGTTTAAGAAGTTTGTAGGGAAACACCATAAATTTAAAACATATGCTATCATTATTTCGGATTAAAATAATTATGCCCGACTTTTCATCAAGTGTGAAAAGGTAGTAACTGCAAAACCATCTCATGTGAGAAATGTACGATGGGTACGATATAAGTAATACACATTTAAAGCGTATTCAGTGAGCATTTTCGACACATTTATTTTCAATTATGTGTAACACATTACTAATAGACAGCAGTTTTGCATTGTGTTCAGTGTTTAAAAATTATATATTTTAGATGGTCACCACCTTAACAAGAATATTATTTGGTTCTAATAATCACGTTCAGTGCAATTTCGGGTAGGATCTTTCGTTTTTTAAAACGATTTTAAATATAAATGTGCTGTGATGGTGAAGCTTATACTACTGAAGAACAACTCCACTAAATACGAAATTTCAGTGGCGGTCTACACTGTAAAAAGATAAAAAAATAAATAATAATAATAATAATAATAATAATAATAATTAATAATAAATAATAATTAATTAATTAATTAATTAATTAATAATAATAATAATAATAATAATTGCAAATTTACTGAAATATTTACCCAGAATATCTATAAATTTACAGCCCGTTTCAGTGAAAAATGAATAATCAAAAACGTCAATCTTTATTCTGTATTTTTGTTTTGTTTTAATTGTTTAATTCGCAATAAAATTAAAAATGAATTTTTCTACTGAGAAAAAGTCATTTAAATCACTAATTCGCCCAGCCTATAATTAATTAAGTAATATTAGCTCTTAAAATGTATATGCATAAAATAGACTTTTTAACATCTCCATGTACTTTTCTTTATAATTTTACGTGAAATTTAAAATAAATAATTTCCTGTAGATTTTCTGTTGGAATTTTTAACAGTGTAGATCACGATATTTTCCTCCCATAATGAAAGAAACATGTATCAATAACTCTCATCCTCATACGTCCTGTTCAGCTATATAAAAAGCATGCATGACTGTCATTATTTGAAGTAGTAAATTTATAATGTGTCCCTGTAGTATAGCTTACCCTATATTAGCAGCATGTACGAAGCAATAAATGGCTGCTGTGCAAGAAAAAGTAAAAAGGTACAGTCGGTAACAAAAGTATCCGAACACTAGCAAAAATTCCTATAAAAAAAGTAGAGTTAATACTGTTTTGTTAAATAAATCCTTGTCGAATGATGTTCTTAAACTGACTAAGAACATGATTCGAGAAGGATTTACTTAACAAATTAATATTGACTCTACCTTTTTTATATAGGAATTTTTGCTAGTGTTCGGATACTTTTGTTACCGACTGTAAGTAAAGTAATTAATTCAACTCGAAATAATTGAGTTATGTTTCCCGCAATTTTTTTCCCCAAATAAAGTTCGAAATTATTACTATTATTATTATTATTATTATTATTATTATTTTAACTTTTTTTTTTTTTTTTTTTTTTTTTTTTTTTGGGGGGGGGGGGGGGGGTCATTCCCAGCGTGGAAGATTAAAATTGCGATGGTATATCTTCGGACCACCCTTAGGGGTGTTCTAGACCGTCACCAATCCCCATAGCGTAGCTCTAGTGCGACGTAAAACATCTTAATCTCAACTCCAATAAAGTTCGTACACTTTATAATTAAACACAAGTTTTTGGGCACATTGTACGGCACATTTGGATGATAATAATTTACTTAACAAAACAGTATTAGGTACACATCTTTTACATACGAATTATTGCTAGTGCTTCAATAATTTTGCAGCCGACTGTACCTTTATGTTGCTAAGTTTCTCCCGATTCATTTAATATATAGACAGAGTACTTCATGATATATAAATACCCGTCACAAAGCTTTCAAAAATTAATTTTATTAAATTAAATAGGATTTTTTTTTTGATAATGTTTAACATAAATAACTAAAATATTATACTTTAATAATAACAAAATAATTATTATAATTAATTTTATAAGATTAAGTTTTTAAATTGTGTGACATGTGTAACATGTCATTGAATAGTTCGTATATATTACCTGCTTTACCTGAAAATAATTTTGATGTAGGTTATTTATTTTTATTTATTTTTATTTTTTTTTATGTATAACACCATTAAATAAAGTAATTTTGAAAATTAAATAGCAATATTTAACAATTGTTAAATTCTAGATATTCATTAATCTTGATAAACAATGGTGTTTGGAATCTAGAAATCCACAAATGTATTAATTTTTGTTGATATTTTACATGCATGGAATAGAAGAAAAATGTTTTCATATTTTATTTGAATTATTGACCATTCTTTGTTTAAATATTTATATGAGTACTAATATTCATAACTAATTTTCAGACGCAAATATTACGGAATATATAGCTATGATATTCATTGATTAAATTTTTAATATTTCATAACTCACTACTAGAAATTAAAATAATTTGTATTATTTTGTTTATGTTATTAATATTTTTAGTATGATGAAATGAAATATGCAGTAAAACAAAGTTATTATTATTTAAATTTTAAAAGTTAGATCCGAAGTTAGTTCCGAAATATGTATATATATATGTATATATATATATATATATATATATATATATATATACACGATTCAAAACGATATTTTCCCTCTACAAAGACAATTTAAATCTAAATTTATGAGATTTTTTTTTTAATTGTCATTGTTCTTTTACTTATTTCACGAAACGTACAAGAAAATATTAGAATTTTACAACTGAGTTTAAAAAACTGCCAGACTGTAGACAGAATTAAAAAAAAAATTCAGTGTTTTTAATTTTAAAAATACTATACGGTGCCACTTTCTCTTCTTGTACCTAGCACCTTAATATTCTTAAATAATACTGCAAATTGTAATAATAATAAAGATAACAATGACAAAAATTTTAAACGTCTAATATAAATTTATATATTAATTGTTGGACCAATTTGTAAATTTAAAGGATAGACTAGTTTTAATTGAAATAAAAACTAGTTTTAATTAAAGTAACGACTAGTTTTAATTTATATATCACACACACACACTATATATATATATATATACCATTCTGAGCCATTTTATTCATTATTCATTCCATTATTTATGTCTTCGTCATATATTTAGCTATTCTCATTTTTTGTGGTTCATTTTTTACAGTAAGCTGATTTGAAACGTTTAATAATATCAATTAGATTTTTTTTTTTTTTTTTTACCATAGTCAAGTAAAAGGTCTTATTTATTTATTTATTTTACTTTTTCAAAGTATTTTGTAATTTTAAATGAATTAAATTTAAATAGATAATATTATTCATTACATTACGGTACATAACATTATTATTGTTATTGTTATTATTATTATTATTATTATTATTTTATCGAATAAAATAATTGAAACTTTTCTTGTTATCTAGTTGCCAAACTGGACTTTGTGTGTGTTTTTGTAATGAATTACTCATCTTTTTTTTTTTTTTTTTTTTTTTTTGTTCTTTTTATTCTTCTCCTTATTAATATAACATATATATAAACTATCTCGATTTACAGAGGAGTTGTATTTCCTCTACAGAGCAGATTGCGCCTCGCCTCTTATTAAACCACACTCTGATATCAATTTTTATTTCCATTCCATAAATGATTTTTTGCTGGAAGTTATATTATTTCAGAGAGTTATGATCCCTACCCAGTGAATCCTCAATGTCTGTTTAAATTCAAGTATTACAGAATTTTTGAAACAGTGTATTTAACATTCGTAACTGAATAATAATAGAATGTTATATATTTACATGTTAAATATTCAGCAGTGATATTTTTAATATTTAAAATATTTTTTAAAAACAACTAAAAATAATTCAAATTCTTTCTAAAAGCACATAGTATCAGTTATCTCACATAACATCAAACAAGAATAATATCAATTATTGATACATTTTCTTTTTAAAATTTTCAAATTTTATATTGAAAATTTATATAAAATTGAAAATTTTTAAAACGTTATATTATAGTTTCTTATGCATTTAAATATGCTACATTGCAAAGTATTTTATTTTATTTTTTTAAGATTCGAAAATTTTAACTGCAATATCAGTATCTTTTTAAAGTCTAGTTTATGTTATAATGTAGAAAAAAGAAGAATGGAGAAGATAAAAATTGAAAAGTAAAATAAATAAATATGTACCTTATAAGTAAAATCCTCTGCCAGAATCATTTCAATAAGTCATCATATATAAGCAATCATTTTATTTTATTGGTTATTTTTATTACAGTCTCAAATAAAAGGCAAAGCAAAGCTCTGGAATAAGTTGCAAACATAAATTCCTTAGAAAAATAATTATTGCGCCGATAATTAAATAAAAATGGTAATAATTTTAACAATGTGAACTTGTAGTAAATACACTAAATATACAAGATGTTGAAGGATTTTTTCCCCCAAAAAATCGGTACATATATACATTAATTAATTATTCATCACAGTTAGACATGATTTTTTTCCCCGTCCTTATGATAACTTTTCTCTTTGTTCCATTTGAAAAAGAGATACACTAATTAATTTCTGCCGAAGCTTCATATGTATTGTTAGCAATTTTCTGGAAGTAAAACGTTCTGTAATTAAGAGAAAAAATTAAATAGGTGTGAATTGTACAAATAATCTTTAAAATGTAGTCTTTTTTACTTCTTTTGTTGTCTCCCATATCATCTAACTTTCAAGTCAGAACACTTGAAATCACAATACGCATGGGGAATAAAAAACTTTTATTCCTTGAGTAAAAAAAAAAAAGTATACTCCTCCAATTTCTAATTCACCTCCCCCCTCCTCCCCCCTTTTTTTCTTCTTTCCCAGTTCTTTTACAAATTTCATTTTTTTTTTTTTTTTTTTTTTTTTTTTCCCTCAGCAAGCATGTTCAAATTTATTTTTTATTTACTTCCTTAAACTTCAAACACATCCCCATTCCCCCTCATTTATAACGTCCGCAATATGTGATTTTATAAACTTTTCTAAATGTCCGGCTCCTGTGTTAGCTTTTTCTTTTATTTTGTTTTAACATCTCCTTAGCTGTTGTTGTAGTCCGGCATCTATTTGCGGATTTTTTTTTCTTTTTCTTTTATCTGTTCAAAACGTCAGCAGTTTAAAATGACCGTAAAAAATGGGATTTTTTTTTTTTTTTTTTTCCTTCTTCCATTTAGGGGATCAGTAAACAATTGCACAAATTACTTCTTTTTCACGGTGAAAGTTTATATTCACAATAAGTTAATAGTAATATATTTATCACGGCGATATTACCTGGATTTCTTTTCTTATTTTAATTCGAGTACAGATAATCTTGCGATTCAAAATCTATCTGTAGATTTTGTATCTCTAAAATCTGTGCAAAGCAACCATTAAAAATAACTACAAAAATATTTTCTTTTCCTTTTCAATTTAGAAAAATTGTCAATGATTTATTGAACCTTATAATTCTTTATCTAATTGTTACCAAAATTGTAGTTTAAACTTAAAAGTATACAAATAGTACAAAATATTTTTGAAATTTAAGTAAATGAATGAATAAATAAATAAAACATAGATATATATATATATATAAATAATCAACTCCTCATGCACCACAGAGTATAATATGAGGCTTACAGAGGTAAGAGGCAAACAAATAAACACAAAAAAAACCAATGACAATAGTAATAATAATAATAATAATTAAATAATATAACATCAATAAATAAATAAATAAAATAAATAAAGTACATACACAAAATATGTGCTTGCACATATTCACATACATTTACACACGTATGCATACATATACACATATATATGCATATTATACACACATTTACATACACATACATACATATATACACTCATATATATACCTACATATACATATACACACACACACAAAAAAAAAATATATATATAATAATAATAATAAAATAAAAAATGACAAGAATAGAAGCAGTTAAACAAGCCACAAAAGTATAGAAGAAACGATAAATTTTCAAAATACTGTAAAAGACAACGTATTCTGAACAAGAATAAAAAGTGACGGAGGAAAATTAATTTTTATATTTTATACAGTAATCACCGTTTCTTTCATTTTATATATACATTACTCATGTCATTTTTGCTGATGTTTCTATTGTTTTCGTCCCTATAAGTTTACAAAGATTTTAAAGTTAAATTCTTTATTCATAAAGATGAACATAAAGTTCAATTTTTTTCACTTCTTAGTGGTAATTTAAAATATTCTTGTTCTTTAAACAGATAGTTTACTTATAATTAATAATATAGCTCCATCCAATTAATTTATGATAATAATAAACAGTATCTTTTTTTTTTACATATAATTTCAATAACCTAATTGTAGTGTAATTAAACTTTATAAAAAATGCGCGCAAAATTTACCAAAATAATAATTAGAATATTAAAAACAAACTATCTTTATATAAAAAATATTTTGTCTCTTTCCCCAATACTTTAAAATAAAAAAAATTTCTGATATATATATATGTATGTGTGTGTGAATATATTAATTATATAAATATATATCAATGTATTAATTAATATCTCTCTCTTTCCCTGTGTTTGAGTGAGCTGATACATATATATATATATATAGAGAGAGAGAGGGGGGGAGAAGGTGTGTGTGGGGGTGGGGGGAAGAGAGAGAGACAGGTTTACAAGATTACAGATTTTAATGCCTGATTTGCCTACACAGAATGAAATCAATTAAAGAGGAATATGAGATATATTTAATCCAAAAAATTATAGGAATGTAAAAAAAAAAAAAAAAAAAAAAAAAAACTTAGAAGATAAATTATTTACTTACAGGAAAAAGAAATAGCATTTGCAAACATAAAAACGTTGAACAGCATTAATAGTTAATTCATTGACTATGTATTAGTATTTTTGTTTAATTATTATTTAATTTAAATTAGTTAAATAATTATATTACTTTTTTTATTTTTTTGGTAAGAATATTGTTTAATCGACAATTACTACAAAAATAACATTTTCCTCGTGTTGCAACAATAAAAAAAAACAATTAGTCATTTTCACTCTTTTTTTTTTTTTTTTAAGGTCATTTATTCCCGCAAATTTCTTCGCGTTTTTCATTAAATTTGGGGGTTTAAAAAATACATACATCGTAGTATTCAATAATTTATTAGTAAAGATTTTTGTTTGACTCTTATTAATATTTTTACTCGTACTGAGATGTTGGGCAAATGAATAGCAATACTTTAGAATATTTAATCCATTGCAATTTTCAGAAACATCTACGTATTTTGTGTGATTCCTCAATCAGCAAATCGTATACATTTTTAAAGTTTAAATTAAAATCTAAATGTTCATTCTATAAAAAAGGAACATTAAATTCCGTAACGTTCATCCGATTTTTCGATATTTTTGATAATATATATATATATATATATATATATATATATATTAATTTTCTATGTATTTATTACCATTTTATCAGCTCAATTATAATAAAAATAGGGGGAAATGTTATATATAGGAGAAAATGTTATATATATATATACAGAAAAATTTGAATATACGACTAAAATTATGTTATACTAGGAGGAGACGGATTCTCTATTTTTCCAATTCTTCCACCCTGTATGTATTCAGTATAATAATTTTTCACTTAATTAATCGCGCAAACGACATATAGAAGATTACCATTAAAAAATACAGGGCGAAAATACGGACTGTTATCATCTGTATTACATGGTTTTATCCGTATATCCAAATTTTTGTATATCCGTATATCCATAAATTATTTTAATTTTTACAATTGCCTAATTCTCGTTCCTATTTACATGTTTTTAAGTAAATTCTTCACTAATTCTTCTTTTATTATTATTCAGTTGCCAAAATAGTAATAAACACATTTACAATTTTCTGATTTTTTTTTTTTTTTTTTTTTACTTTTTTTCCCTCCCAATAATATCGAAAAATATTTTATACTGTTATAATAAATTTGATTGAACTAATCTTTTCTCAAACTAAAGTGATCCTGTTATTATTTTTCAAGGCAGTATATTTTAATTTAAATGTTGACTTCAATTTGTTAAATATATCAGGAAACCCTCAAATTTGAAATTTTATAAATTCTTGAAAATAAAAACTAGGCCAATTACATATTATTATATATATATATATATATATATATATATATATATATATATATATATATATACACACATTTTTTTTTTTAATAAGTTTTCTTTTTTCAATGTTTTAAAAATAATTTGGGGACTTTTTATTTTTAACAAAACAAAGAAACTTTCATTTGAAAAAAGAAAAGAAAAACTTTAAAGTCGGTCAGATGGTGTAACTTCCTTAGCCAACCAGACGGTGTTGTAGTTAGCGTCCCTGACTCCTGCACGGTTGGGCCCGTGTTCGAATCCCGGTCACGGCATGGATGTATTGTCCCTGTTAGCTGTAGCGATGGCCACCCATTAGTGCCGTTTCCCAAACTGTCATCATTTCGGGAATCCCCGGCCAATGCTTAGTTTAGTCACAAGTACCGCGCCATTGAAAGAAAAAAATGATAATGATAATTTAAAGTAAAATTCAAAAACTATTTATAATGTCACCACAATAACTGAAATATTAATTTCGGTTTTTAGAGAGAAAAATGATAAGTTAATAAAACAATATTAAAATATTTTTCATTAAACCTATTTCTCAAAGTTTTTTTTTTTTTTTTTTTTTTTTTCCGGAAAAGAAAATTGCCTAAAAACCTTTTCCTTTCTTAAATTAGGTAGTTTTATTTAAAAAAATACTTACTACTTATATCCAAATAATTACTCACATAGGAAGTTTTAACTTTTAGGGTAGAACTTCAGAACGAAAAAACAAAATCACGTGCTCTTTCATTAAAGTATTATATACCCTTATATGAAATGAAAAAGATAATTCAAGGATAATAAGTTATTAAAGTTTTTTAAACACACATCTTTGGCTAATTCTACGAAAGTTTTCAATTCTTCTCATAGCCGATCCCCCTCTCTTCCGTAAAATTCTCCATTACATTATTTCCCAACTGTTCCCGGTGTTCCAAGCTTTAGAAGCGTCCATTTAACAAGTGTTTAAAATTTCAATGACAAATCGATTATTTTTTCTTCAAAAGATGGCTTTGAGTAGCCTTGTTGTTGAAGAATGGGAGGTAGAGGGAGGGATGAAAGACAGATTTAAGAGGAAATATAGAAGAAGGAAAAAAAACTATCCACAAAGAATGGACCAAAAAAAAAAAAAAAAGTTACGTGTTTTGTCCAGTCCGTGAAAGACAGCTGTGGCATGCTGTAACGGGCTTTCCAATTTTAAACATCATTTCTAGCTTTATTTCGTTTCGTCCCATTTGATTCTTTTTTTAAAGCTTTAAGTGAAAGCTTAGACTCTGATATATACTTCTCGCCTCAGCTTTAAGTCCTAATGCGACGTAGAAAATGTGATAGCAATGTATGAGGGAGGTGCAGGAGACGTTTTTTGTTGAAAAATATATAACTAAAAAAAATTGAATTACAAGAGATTGTACTTATTTTTGTATTTCTTTACCGCGTGGAAACGACCTGTTTGTCTCTAGAGTGAATTAAAGTTTCTTTTTCATTGATTTTTTGAACTGAATTAAACTTTTTTTATAAGTTTTTTCTTTGAAGATTTTAATCTTCTTTTTTTTCATAATTTTGGTTATTTTATATCAATTTAATTATATTAAATAATGACAAAGTCAACGAACGCCAATGGATTATACGCAATCGGGAAACTTTTTAATCTTCTATTGCTTCCCACTTTTAGTCTTATGGACATTGCTTTAACTTTCGTTAAGTTGACATTATTTCTTTCATAATTTCTCCTCCCATTTCGATTTCAATGAAAAGTTCTATATATTCAAAAACTCCAAAAAACTTATTAAACGACTAATGTCTGAATCACTCAAGTAATCTTCTCTCCCTGTCCTTAGTAGCTGTCCAGTTATATACATATATATGCTTTGTTTTCCTACTATTCCATTGATAACATTAGGAAACTGAAATGTTTTCATTCATTTCCATTTATCTTGTTTAATATCATTTTTAATCATATATAATGTAACCTTAGGATTGATCATACTTGATCATTTATTTTGGAAATTCTATATAACTTTTCATATTTGTAATATTTAATGTTTTATTATAAATGTATATATTCTATATATATTTATTCATTTCCGTAATTTTATAACTTTTTATCAATTCAGTAATATCTGCCAACGTAAATTTTAAGTTTTTCGTCTGGCTTTCACAAAAACTTTGAAGAATGTTTTTTATGAATTGTAAATTAGATAGTAAATTAAACTCTGTAAAAAGCAGATTAGGATTATTTCTTTAACACAGCAGGTAAGCATTGTCACCATTATGTGGTAGACTACCTTTAAATAAAGCTTTATATCCAGCAACATCCAGTTTGAAAAAAAATGGGGGGCTGGTTTCCCACCCAAAAACTAATTTTGTTTAGAACAGTATTTAATTTAGAAATTGGGCGGGAGAAGGAAATTTCTAATCGTTTGGTCCTCAGTGGGCCCTGGCGTGTGAATGTGCCGCCAAAATGTACAAAATAGCGTGGCGAACCTCAAATGAAAAAATATCTTATTATTATATTTTTTTATTGCACAGCTTAATGTTTTGAGTATGGATTTTGATAAATCAAAATTAAATCATAAATGTCCATTAAACTGATTTTTGTCTTTTTTTGTTTGGTGAATGATTGTAATTTTATGAGACTAAATCTTTTTTATGTAAGTAAAATGTGTTATATATGTCACATAATAACTGAGACGTAGCAAAACTTTGACGATATCTTCAAGGGCCCCGAGCCCAATTCCTCTCCGAGCTTTGATGACTTCTTCTAGTCAGTTTTGACCTTTCATTCCTTCAGGTGTTAGCCTTTTTTTTTTTTTTTTCGTTTTCTTCCCATGCATTTTTCGATGGATTTTTAACACGCTTTTATTATCTTCACCTGTATGTATGTTTGTATGTTTGTTTGTAACCGCTTTGGTAGCAAACAAAAATCTATATTGTAAAAAAAGACTTTCCCTACGTGAACGCTGTGGCTGTGAGGTAAAGCTCAGGGCTACGAACCTAAAGCTCTAACGTTCGAGCCCAGTCAGGGGAGATTTTTAAAAAATGGTTCTTCTAAATTCTAAATGGTAATTCTAAATTAGTTATTTATTAAAGATTCAAAAATATGTAAATATTATGGTGTGTCATTCACACGATTTCTCTCTTACCCTGCAATTTAATTTTATAAAGTTGGATATTTTGTGCATTTTAGTTCACATTTCAATAAAAGCATGTTCTTTAATTTTTTTTAAGTATAATTTTATCTCTACTCTTTTCCCTCGTTTCTTTTCTTTCTAAATCGCGATTTTCCATGGATTTTTAGCCTTTTTCCCTCGTTTTTTACATTCTAAAGTGCGGCCATCGAATTCCAAAATTTAAAAATTTGGAGAGAAAATGAAACATCTTTATAAACAAGAATCTATATTAAAGGTTTCCTAAATAGAAATCAATGAAAATTTTCACTGTTGCTCCATTAAAATAACTCTATTTTACAATAAATGTTTGCTAATCGTTATAATAAGATATACGAACTTCTTATATGTTTACCGCTTAAAAATACTTTTTTTTTTTTTTTTTTAAGTTTAACTAAATGAGTCGCATTTTTAACATTTTATAATTTAAAACTCGATTTATATGTTACACTTTTTAATTATCTTATTAAATAAAATCCATTGCATCTTAATTTTAAACCTACATCGTTAAAAAAAAATTCAGCTAATGCATGCATTATAAGATTTTAAAAATGCTTTCCTAATATTTTTAGTTGTTCATTTTAATGTTTTTAATCACTTAAAGGCGCAACGTTTATTTTACCTTAAAAGTATGCTTAAGGAGTTTTTCTGAATGTTAAACAGTTTTCCAAAAACGCACTTTTTAGGGAACATAATAGTAAATATTTTGAAAAGCAAAATTACTGTTATATAGCTATAAAGTAATCTACGTATAAACGAGAAATTAAAAATTGATATAATTTTCTTCATCTGCATTTTGCAATCCTAGAAAAAATTCTTTTAATTACTTTTTATGTTGAAATTTCGCTTGTGGATATTTTAAGTGAGTGTTTATTTTATCTACTACATCGTTGGAATTTTTATTTCCTTTTCTGAAAGTTCAAACAAACATACATGTTTATAAAATATTTTTGTTTGTATTTTTAAAAATAATTAATTTATACTTTCTTAAATTTCAATATGTCTTAAATTTTTTCATTTTTATATTTTTTATAAGCAGTTTACTGTTACCATTGATCGGCAATTCATCTCTTGAAAAAGATACAAATTGTTGTATCTAATAATTAATGGAAATAATGTTTTTTTTTTACGTTACATTTCGCATCTTTCATCGACGAATTTAAGCATATGCTGCAAAACCAACAAAATGAGTATTTTCAAATGATCAAAATATTATAGGATAAAGTAAACAAATATTGTTAGAAACAGAATAAAATAATTCCTTTTCATAGATTTTTCTTAATCAACAAAAAATCAGCCGTGTTTAAATGCATTTTAATGCTTGCATTTTTACATATTTTGCATGTTTTGGAAAATAAATAAAGCATTGTTGCTAAGTAATAAAATTATTTGGATTCTCGGAGTTGCATCGTAAATAATAAAATAGAAGCGATGAAGTAGGTATATACAGAGTTAAAAATAAATTTCATTTAAAATTAGAGGATGAGGCGAGATCTGTTGTTGATTACACAATAAAAAATTATAAATTATCCCAAAATATCGTGTACGAATCATATAAATTTTCCTTCAAAAATCAATTGTTAAGACATTCGGCTTCTAGCAGTATGACAATATTTTGCTTTTACGTTCCTTGATAAATAAAATCTTTATAAATAAACGCTATAAATTGCAAAAACGCTGTTTTGTTCCTACTTTTTCCACTTTATGAAGGGACGTACTTCTTTATTTGAATTCGAAACACATGTTGAGCTTTTTCTATATTCATGGTGTTTGTTTATAAAATTCATATTCATCATCAACCAAAACAAACATCTCGGCGTATTTTACTTATATTTTACTGCCCATTTCTCCTTTAAAAAAATAAATTAAATTAAAGGAAATGAAAACAAAAAATTAAAATCTATCTATTATAATATATATTTTTTTAGTTTTACCCGCATTGGTTCTGGTGTAGGAACGTGTTCAGGGGTGAAACTACTTAACCTTGAAAAACCCTAAAACCTTATTTCCAAGTAGAATGAATAGCGAAGGAAGACTTATTAATATCACCTGACTATTTTTAAGAATATATAACTATACCTATAGCAAGTGATATCTGACCCTAAAACCTTATTTGCAAGTAGAATGAATAGCGAAGGAAGACTTATTAAGGATATATCATTTGACTATTTTTAAGAATATATAACTATACCTATAGTAAGTGATATCTGACCCTAAAACCTTATTTGCAAGTAGAATGAATAGCGAAGGAAGACTTATTAATGATGTATCCATTTGACTATTTTTAAGAATATATAACTATACCTATAGTAAGTGATATCTGACCCTAAAACCTTATTTGCAAGTAGAATGAATAGCGAAGGAAGACTTATTAATGATGTATCCATTTGACTATTTTTAAGAATATATAACTATACCTATAGTAAGTGATATCTGACCCTAAAACCTTATTTGCAAGTAGAATGAATAGCGAAGGAAGACTTATTAAGGATATATCATTTGACTATTTTTAAGAATATATAACTATACCTATAGTAAGTGATATCTGACCCTAAAACCTTATTTGCAAGTAGAATGAATAGCGAAGGAAGACTTATTAATGATGTATCCATTTGACTATTTTTAAGAATATATAACTATACCTATAGTAAGTGATATCTGAAGATGTTTTTAATACATTATAAAGCAAATTAACCATTCAAAATTAGAAATTTCTATCAAAAATAATAATTTAATAAGAAATTCAGGGCAAAATTTACCAAAACCCCGAATTCAGAGGTTTGAATTGAAGATGTGAAATGTTACGTTAAAAAAAAGAAAAAAAAAAAACATTATTTGCATTAGTTATTATGTACAACAATTTGCATTTTTTTTTTTTTCCAAGAAATGAATTGCCGTTCAATCGCAACAATAAACCGTTTAAAACCCTAAGAAATTACTTTCTGTTAGAATGGAGTAGAAGGCTGATTTTTACCAACTATGTGAAAAATACCAGAACCGGGAATCAAACCCCGGGCCTTCTGCTTAACGCGCGGATGCTCTGACCACTGAGCTACCCTGGCTGATAACCATCTCGGCACTTCTCACATAATTTAAGAAATTACATCTCTGAAACTATGATTTTAGTATGTGTGTGTGTTTACGAATGCGTGCGTTTGAGTTAAATGGAAATACGTCTCCTCTGTTCTAGTAGTTTTGATCACAGTGACTTTTTTTTTTCCGTACAAATGTAAGAAAATGTTTCATAAGCAATAAATGGTGAAAGATTTTACTGCGTATTTGCGTATACGTGCAGCATATGTGAGCGTGCGTACATGTATATTTAAGTAAAATCGAAATCTGTCTTCTTCAGATTTTAGTAGTTTCGCTCTAAAATGCATATTTCTTTCCCTACAAATATGGAAAATTGTTTCGTAATTTATAAATTATATATGATTTTTCTGCCTGTTGTTTCGTTATGATATGTATATACATTCTACATGTGTAAATATTCATAATTAAGTTCTTCATTTTCACTTTCCACTAGTTGCAATTATAATTCTACCTCCTAATAGGGAAAATGTTATTTTATTCACGGGGCCCACTGAAAAGGTAACAATCCTTTTTAATTAAAAACAAAATTATATGCTTTCACACCTTTCTTACGTTCTTCTACATAAATAAGAAGAAGGTATTGGATTCGTAAAAGTTTTTTACCACAGATTTTCGATGGATTTACACGTTTTGAGATGTCATGAACACGATTTGACCATTTCCTGTCGTCTGTCTGTGTGTGTTATTTGACGTCTGTCTGTGAGCATCAAAATTTTTTATGGACGTAGTATCTCATGAATCAATGAAGGAAATTCAACCAAAATTGGTATTTAATTGTACTTTGACCTAAACTGGTGCTAATTAATTACATTTGACGATCAGTTGCTCAACAATTAGTCCCAATAACCCATGTTTTCAAAAATTTAACACGGCAGTATTGGACAAAATATTGTACAAGCGTACTTAATGAGAATTGTTTTTAACGAATGATTGTTAAATTAATAACAACTGTTGATAATAGAGAATCGCTCCTCCCTTAGGAGGAAGTACACTCCTCCCCGGAAAATGTAAATTTTTAATATGGGTATCTTCCAAAAATTCTTATCAATACCTTTAAAACGAAGGGTTGGATCATAGATCTGCGATAATTTGATTTATCAGTATTTTTCATTTTAAATTAAAAAAAAAAAAAAAAAAAAAATCCTGAAAAAATGCATATATTTTTTTTTTTCTTAATGTAGTCGGCAAAGCAAAAAATTGACTTTCTTTGGAAATTTAGTGTTGTACTTCATATTAAGATGAAAATTGTCTGCATTTATCATGAAAGATAATTTTAATAAATTAACTTATACAGCAGAAATTCGTATAGAAAAATATAGTAGAAATAAGGTAGTAGGAAAAAACATACTATTGGGTTGTTCGGAAAGTAATTTCGTTTTTTCCTTCGAAAATGAAAGACGATTTTCTCATATTGTATAAATATTTTAATGAATTATATATTCTCCACTTTGATCGGTTTCTTAGCGATCTCACGAGTTGTTATTTGGCAGTTTTTCATAAATCAATACTCTATTTTGTCTTCATTAGCACAAACTGGTTTTCTAGAACGTTATGCATCTTCAACTCAAAATTGCCAGAACAAAATTTGGTAAACCAGTTTTGACAATAGCGTTCTTTCAATAAATTTTCTGTGCACACATCGTATACTTTTTTTCCTTGTTTGAATAGTATTTTCACATTTTTGATAGCAAAAACAAAATATGTCGAAAATGTCGCTTCTGATTTTCTTTATTTGATAGGGCACCAATCAAAAACTATTGAGCAGAATAAAATGACCTTTTTCACAAGCAAGCCTTGCTATATCAGCTGTCACAATATGTAATGGCAATGCAACTTAAATGTGAAGAAGGTGTGGAAAAGATACAATTAATTCCTCTGCTGAGAAAAACGAAATGACTTTCCGAACAACCCAATATTTTTCCTTGCAAAGAAAAAAAAATCCTGCTCAAGAAAGAGAAACTGTCTTACAAACTACAGAATACTAAAATTATTCGGAATCGAATATTGCTTTTCGATTTCCTCAAAAAGCGTTACATCTGAATTAGTACCGATTGCTCCCTTTTGGTAGCATCAGCCATACTCTAACTCAGCGAAGCATGGCTCTAGGTCTTTAAATACACCCCAGCCTTCCCACACACACATAAAAATTAATTTACAAGCATATGATTTAGAATGTTTGCAAATTTCTGGCATTTGCCAAATAAATAAAATAAATAAACAAATAAAATTAAAAGAAAAAAGCGTTTAACAGAAATTATAAACTAGCACTTTGGATTGAAAATCAGTTTAAAATGGCACATTTGGAGTGATTCCCTTTTCTTTCTTTCTTTTTTAATTTATTTTTGGTCTCTTATGTAAATATGAAAAACGCACATTATTTATTTATTTTTAAAAGTTATCATCATCTTCAAGATATATCTTCAATTTTTTTTTTTTTTTTAAATATATTTATCAATAATACAACAGATTCCATTAAGATGTATAATTTTATAACAATTTTTCTGTGACCAGCACAGTTTTTACATTCCATCAATTATTTATAAATGCATTTGGGTTCCAAACTTAATTACAGAGAAAATTTTCTTTATATTAATTTTTTTATAAAAATTATAATGCATTTTCTGAGGCTTGAAAATATTTAATCTGCCATTAACTTCTTTTAAAGGTAAGGTTTTCCGACTTTTAAAGTCTTGACATATGTATTGGATGGTGTATTTCTATTTGTATTTTATTTTTATGCACCATAAATGGAATTTTTTTGTAATGTGCATCTTTATTGAATTAATAAATTGATGTATTTAAAATATTTGATTTAAAATTTCTCAATATCTGAATTAAAAATAAAAGTTATGCGCTTACTAAAAATTAAATAATCAGTTCGTATTGATAATCAACTCAAAATGTCAATCTTGACGCAATTTTGTACTTCATTTTTCTTTTATTGCATATGCGTATTTAGAAAAATAACAAAAAACATAATTTGGTTTTAACAAACATGAATCAGGTTGTTGGCAACTATTGCACATTCAAATAAAATATAAAATACATGTTGAAAAATTTGTCAGGGAAACTTTACGCATTAAAATAAAATAAAATACATGTTGAAATATTTGTCAAAAGCAGACACAGTTTAGATTTAAATACACCTTAAAATCTTTTTAAAAACTGAAAAAGAAACTTCGCATTACAGCCAATAGATTATCGTACAAATATAGCTACTTTTACAGATTAGAATATCAAAAAAGGAAATAAACATTTATCGACTCACTGTACGATTACGAACACCAAATTTTAATGGGTTAGCAAAACAACCCTTTTTATTTTCCTCGGAATACTTGAAATGCATACAGATAATTTGATTCGCGTAAAACGGCGCAAAGTACTTCAAGTGGAAAAGGAACAAATTGACCAGAAACTTTTTTCCTGCTTTGGATCTTTTGAGGAGCTACCAAGACCTTTAACTACAGAACAACATAAAGAATTTTATTCGTGCCACAGATTAGGGTTCTTCCTTTTAGGCAAGCTAAAATGAAATTTTGCTTTAGAAAATCTATTGGAGTTTTTCCTTTAAGCGTTTAGTTTTAACGTAATGGGAGGTTTGCTGTGAGATTTTACGCCATTTGATAATGCAAAAGAAAATAAATTTTTATTGAAACAGAAAATCAACTGATTATAGTAAACTTGAAATTGCTACGCTTCTATTACTCAATCAAGGAATAATTACACTGCTCTGCAAGAAAAAATTTGCTTTTCGAGATCTGATACCATTCTTGCTGGTTCTTATGTAAAATGATCTCCTGAATCCGAATATGATTCCCATTTTGCCCAGTCATCCACCGTTTTCTAGATACACCCCACCCCCCTCCCTCAATTTATTTCCCTGCTCGATAATTTTATGACCATGAATTTGATTTGAAGAATGAAAAATAATTAATTTAACACCTAAAAACAAAAAAATATAAAGTTTAAAAAATAACATTAATAATAGATTAAAAAAAAATATAAGATATGTAATACATAATTTCAGTGTCGAATCCCTCCCAAAATTTTTCCCTTATCACAAATATCCATGTTTTAGAATTTTCCAGCTTTGTGGCCCCTTAGAAGATATTTAAAGCTTAAAATAATCCCCCCCCCCTCCTAAAAATCGAATTTATAGCCATAAAATCACCGAAAAATGATAAAAATAGGGGCCATTTCTAAAAAATGGTGGGTGGTAGGGAAAACTGGACATCATATTCGGATACCGGAGGTCATTTTACATAAGAATATACTGAAATGGTGTCAGAGGCAATTTTCATGCCGAGCAGTGTTATTTAACTTGGCCGGTATTTCTCAGGGGTAGAACCCCTGGTCAAACGACTTTTGAAGAAAACCATTGAAAATTCTGAACAGTTTTAGGCCGACAAACGCTACCTGCATTCGAACTCGGCAATTGCCCTCTACCACTTATAGAAGTAGAATACCACGGCCATTGGTGAAGCTTTGTATCAAGTATTAGAGGAATAATTCAAATTCTTTTCAGAGGCGGTTCGGCACGTTATCATCGCAAAAAGTAAAAAAAAAATACATATATATATATAAATTAAACATTAGCTTTAACGAACAACGCAATCTATTCCGGGGGGAAACATTACAGAAAGTTGATAGTTTTAACTAATTTGATAAAAATCTAGAATTAAAATTTTAGAGGATTAAAAATCGATCTGTCAAGTTATAGTCTCCGGAAACTTTTTTTTTTTTTTTTTTTTTTTTTTTTTTAATGGTAACTCTCTGAACTACGCTTGATTACAACATTACAGAAATACTGCTAGAATATTATAGAAACAATTCAGAAACATTTTGCTAGCAAAACGTCGTTAACTACTCGGAGAAAAGCTAAGAATGATATAATTTGTAGGATAAGGCATCGATCTGACTGTTTGTTATTTCCCTGAAAATTTGTGCTGATAGAGGATACAGAAAATAAGCTATTATTACGATTTCAAATAAAATCAAAGTTCTTACGCAGATGTGCACTATTTTAATACATTTTCTGAAAAATTATGTTTAAAATTAGTTACACGTCGATGCTGTCTACAATAGTAATAAGAATAAATAATATAAACAAAAGAATTAAAGAATTCTAGGACGTGCATGCAAGATTTTCTTGAAAAACTCCGAACGACTGAGTAGAAGAGAGCCACCTAGTGTCGAACACGGTACCTGCCGTCTAAAAGTTTCAGGAGAAAATAACAAAAGAAAATTTAATCGAATAAAAATTTCTTAGTAAAGATTTCACGGATAAGCAAACAAAAAAAAAAAAAAAAAAAAAAAAAAAGAAGAAGAAGAAGAAGAAGAAGAAAAGGAGAAAGAAGAAAAAGAAAAAAAAAGAAATTGGACTTTTCTTTTTTTTTTTTTTTTTCCTTGAACGTTATTAAAAAATGACCATACAAAATGTATACAAAATAATAATAATAATATAATAATAATAATAATAATAATAATATAATAATAATAATAATAATAATAATATAATAATTATCACATTAATATTCATTATATTTATTTTAATTATAGTATTATATGAATTTTATATAACTATTTATCCAAAACTCTGTCAATATCTCTTTTAATCATTTTCTTCTTAATCCGTCTCTCTTTCTTATACTATGCTAATTCATTTTTCGCTTTTTAGTCACATAGCATTAAAAAAAAAAAAAAAAAAAAAAAATAGTGCCATTAAAACAGCACTAAACGTTTTTACGTCATCTATACTTTTATTTTATGTAATTAAACTCTCGATTTCTTTAAAATTTTTTGTTCAATTCTTAATTAATTCTTCTTTTAATCATTTTTTAAAACTATATTATATTCTAGTTTTTATTTATTTTTTTTAATAGATGGAGTCTTCAGAAGTATCAGTTTTTTTTTTTTCTTTTTCTTTTTCTTTTTTTACTTTTAAAATAAATACTAGATTCTTTTACATTATCTACATTTCATCTTCAAATAATTAAACTCTCAGTTTATATTGAGACTAATTGAAATTGCGACATCCAATGAGTATTTTTTTCCCCTCAAATGAATGTATTCAAAATAAATCACATTAATAAACCTAATTTTTCATAATTATGATACTGGAAACACTGACGTATGGTCCCCAATCACCTAGACAAACAAGCGGCTGAAAGAATTTTCAATTACAAGTAACTCATAAGAAAATTATTGAAAACATCTCGGTTGTTTTTTCTCCTGAATTACATCAAACCTTATTTACCAGTGATTTCACAGCAACAGCGTATCATGTCTACAGTAAAGTTAATTACATATACATCCTGGGAATCGTTCGCGAAAAATACATAGTAAACTTACCTTTGGCAGACACGGAAAACATATCCAACGCCATCTTGTGACGTTTATATCGCGGAAGATTTTGCCAGAAAAATAATTAAGTGCTTCGAATTTTTATTAATTAACGTTCAATCGTGTTTTATCATAAGCTAAACGAGAAAACTTAATTAGCTGAGGAAAAGCTTTTGGACGAAAATTCATTAAATAAGCGAAATTAGTTTCGCCGCCATTGTTAGCACAAGAGAGAATAGAAATTAGAAGGCAACGATGAAAAAAAAATGGTGGGAGGCTGATTTAATCTTTGCCAGCAATCCTTTGGCAATTATCGAAGTAAAGCCTTTTAATCTTGGTAGCTTTTAAAACGATTCAAACTGCTCTTTCTGTCGGCGGTTATTTGCTGCAAAGTATTATTTCGTTTTGTAAAAATACCGAAAATGCTGAGTTGACATTCCACTAGTTGGTTTTCCAGTACAAATGTTCCATATTGAAATCGTGCTTTCTAATTTTTAGTTTGTTTGTGTGATCAAATATATCTTTTCATGTTCTTTCAAATGTTCATTGTCAAGAAGTGATGGCGAAATTAATCGTATGTTTGGTTTTATTGATGTTTCTAAATTAAAATGGAATTAGGGACTTTTTTTTTCCCCCTTCTTCATCTTCAGGTGATGAAACTTGTTTCTGTTAATCACAACAAATTTTTATGGGAATTAACATTAATTTTAGCTTCGCCTGTATTCGAGAAAAAGAATGTTTGTTCAACAAGCTTTAGGGATATAATCATAGGTTGCTGAGATTAAAACGTAAGCTGAATGGGAAGAAATACAATTAGAAATTCACACGTAATCCCTACAAAGGGAATTCTGAAAAGTCCGTACAAAGCGAAAAGATTATCCATAGTATTTCAAGAAGTGAAATACAGCGCCAATTTTGTTTTTTATTTTTACTTTTTCGAGAGAAAGAATAGCTGGGGGTGTAAGTTTTTCACAAACAGAACTAAAACTTTTAACAAGCTTTAACTATTTTTCAGAGTAAAATTGTCTTATTTAGAGTTTAATCCAATGTAAATAAATAAATATGCAAAACGATGCAAACATGCAAAAAAATGCTGCAAACAACCATAAAATAAACATCTTAGGATTACCTTTTTCTACATAGTAATTTGGAAAAAAGAGGGAAAAATTCTTTTTAAAATTATAATTGTTCTAAATAATATTTTTTGTTCGCGATTTCAACTCTTTGAAGACTTTAAACCACTATAAATTTATTTAGGATTATGTTAAAATAAATAAATATAATTCTAGGTTTTACATTTATTGTTAAAATTGCACCAGAATTACAACAAACATTGACGGTATTAGCACAATGTTTTCTGAAAAATAAACATTGATTTTTGTACATTTAAATTAAATTAACTCTTTTGTAGAATTTTCTGTTCATTAAATAACTGTCATACATAAAGCTTATAAGTAATTTTAAAATATGTTGCCATCATTAAAAGATTAAGGTGGGAATTTTGTAATATTCTGATTTATAGAAGTCTTTTCAAAATTTATTCGAGCAACGATTTGCTTAAAAAGTCAAGCTTGCATTAAAAAACGTTTTTTTTTTTTTTTTTTTTTTTTTTTTTCATGTTCAGAAATGCACAGCATTTTTTCCGTTCCAGTTTTAATTGCGTACTGCTGTAATTTATGAATTTGCGTAGCATTACCGAATAAAATATGTGGCTCTTCCAGAATGTAAAATCTCCCTAATGTTAAAAATAGTTGAAATATTTGCTTCTAGGGCCGTTTCTGAAATCTCTCGGTACATAACTGCATATTTCTATTTGTTGCGCTATTAGCAATTTTATATAGTTTATTTACATAAAGTGATGAGTATGTTGATATTGATAATAAGGTTAAGGCCAATTATCTACACATTGGGTCCAAAGATGGGGCAAGATGATGGGTAATAGTTACTAATATATGTTACTAATGGATAAAAAATCAGAAAATAATAAACACGCTCTACTGAAATCTATGAATCATTGAACAAATTCAGAATAAATAGTATATTTTTTTTTCCCATCTTTTCTGAAACGGTGCTTTTAAAAGTCTTTAAACAAAGTGTATGAAATCCAATACTTTTAAGTGATTCTATAAAAAAAAAAAAAAAAAAAAAAAAAAAAAGCATACCTATCCAATAGTCATTCTGATTTGAAATAAACCTGCAAATAATTTTAATGAATCGTACACAAAACTTATTTAAACTAGAGTTTCTAATGAAATTCTACAAAGCGCGAGTATGCGATTTGAACCAGATGATTCCACCAAAAGTTAAATACGGTGTATATATATATACTCAAATTGCTTAATTCAAATTGTTTTAAATGGAATTTAAGACGTAAATAGAACATATGTATGTATTTATATAAATATTATTTGTAAAACTTTTTAAACATATTACAGTAAGAAATGAAAAAATAATATTATATTACCATTTAATATGTCCCGTTAGGAAAGAAGGAAACAGATAAACAAAGCCCAAAGTGACAATGAAAGCATAACAATAATTAAATCTTCATTAAAAAAAAAAAAAAAAAAAAAAAAAAATGAATTATTGTGTGCAAATGTAGGTAACTTTCTCTTTATATGAAAACTTAAAGCTAAAAATTTAGAGATACAATATTTGATTTACCTATAACACAAATGAAATAAATTGAATAAGAGAAAAAAATAAATGTAATTCAAAATTATACGAAATAAAATACAAAACCTAGAAGACAAAAAAAAAAATTAATTAATTATAGAAAACATTTTTTTTTTTTTTTTTTTTTTGCATGAATTATATGAAAATTAAAGACCATTAATTGAAAACAAGTTTAAAATTACGTCAACAGAAGTTGCAGTTTCATATATGCGGATAAAGCTAAAATGTTTATTGTGAGAGTTGATAGAATATGTATATTGTTCTCTGAAATTACTCTTGATTTAAGAAAACTGTTCTACAATCTTCTAAATTAAAAGAAAAAAAAGTAATAATAACTGCCTATTAAAAATATATACACATGCATATAAATTATGAATAAGAGTTTCTAAGCAAATACCATAAACTGATATAAGACATACAACAACTGTTTCTCTGTTTCTGGTTGAAATAACTTAGCACGACAATTCATTAGGCGAAAAAACTGGCACATGTGCAGCAAAGACCTGCACACGTGCCTACCCTTTTCTATTTTGATGTCGGGTCATGTTTAGCAATTTGTATTATTTACCTGAAAGTGTTATTTTAGTATTTTATTGCATTTTGCTGATATATAAATGGTATGAAAGATTTCCTTTAGATAAGCGTATGCTACTCCTATCATCTGTAAAATCATGGCTTCTAATTATTTTCTAATGAAATAAAGCTGAGTGAAACCAAATCATTATTATTGGCATAGGGGTCGTTCATTGTAAAAGTGAATTATCTCCTTGTAAATTGATTTTGGAATAACGAGCTTTATCCAAATTTATTTGTAGGAAAAAGAATCAAGATTCAGTAAGTGTTTTAATTATAATATGTATACTCAACAATGTATCATTTTTAATAAACCCAATTCAAATATTACACAGTATAACTGCTAAAAAAGCCTTTATAAAACATAAAAAAAACCTATAAAGACATTCTCTTATATATATAGTAAAACGTTTCAATTAATTACATACTCGTCCTTAGCTTTAGACTCCTCTCGTTGGACCTTCTTCAGAGTTATGTTATAATAAGATTCCATTAAGACATGTATATGTTCAAAGATACATAGTCAAAAAAAATATATATATATAATAAGTCCATTAATTTAAAGTCCATAAGAGCCGAATTACTATAAAACAATAAAATCCACACGCAATGTCTCTTCTTTTTTAAATAGCCACATCCATAATTTAAACTTTTTCTGTAGTGACATATATATATCAACGATAATTCTGAAAATTACTTGAATAAACTCTTTAAAATAATATGTGGAAATTCTATACATATTAAACTAATTACGATAGTCATTGAGTTACATATTTTAACTCTAAATAAATACTGATAAGAATTACTATATAATTATTTGTTGCTGCAGTATAAAGACATATTTAAGAATTGTCAACTATGCATATTTCAAGTTACAATATCCGGTTTAAACTTTTCTAAAGATTTTGAAAAATGTAGCATTAGATTATTGCGTCCTTTAACAGGAAAATATGTTTTTTTTTTTTTTTTTTTTTTTTTTTTTTTTAACGGGGATTTTATTTATATCTAAATTATTTATATCTAAAAATACATCATTCATTGTATCATTATTTATATCTAAAGGTTTAAACCGGATATTGTAACTTGAAATATGCACTGGGTGTTAGTTGCATAATTGGCAACTCTTAAATATGTCTTTATAATACAGCAACAAATAATTACGTAGTAATTCTTATCAGCATTTGTTTAGAGTTAAACTATGTAATTCAGTGACTATCGTAATTAGTTTAATATGTATAGAATTTGCACATATTATTTTAAAGAGTTCATTCAAGTAATTTGCAGAATTATCGTTGATATATCTCAATACAGAAAAAGTTTAAATTATGGATGTGGATATTTAAAAAAGAAGTGACATTGCATATGGATTTTATTCTTTTATAGTAATTTGACTCTTATGAATTTTAAATCAATGGGCTTATTTTTTGACTATGTATCTTTGAACTTATATAGGTCTTACTGGAATCTTATTATAAAATAACTTTGAAGAAGACTCAACGAGAAGATTCGAAAGCTAAGGATGAATATGTAACTAACTGAAATGTTTTACTATATATATAAGAAAACGTTTTTATAGGTTTTTTATATTTTATAAAGGCTATTTTAGCAGTTATGTTGTGAAATATTTGAAATGGTTGTATTAAAAATAATACATTGTTGAGTATACATACTATAAATAAAATTAATTTATACAATGTAATCGAATCAGAAGTGTTATCGATTTTTAGAGTTTCATACGAAACAGAGTTATAAGAATTTTTATATTGTAATAAAAATTATTTCAAGTAACTTAGAAACTTCCTTTTTATAATGAATATTTAGAAGTTTTAGTTTTCTGAAAATAATAATAATAATAATAATAATAATAATAATGTCATTTATGGGATTTTAATGCAATTATTGAAGTTTCTTCACTATTATAATGAATGACGTAACTAAATGTAATATAATTAAGCAAATATATACATATTTAAAAAATATGAAGTTACACCACTTTTACAATGAACCATCCCTATGTAGAAACTAAATTTTATACGTGAGAAATGGTCACTTCATTTTTTTTTTTTTTCACGAGGTCAATGCACGGAATAAAGGGTTACACTTCAAATCAAAAACTGACTCAGAAAATCTAACCGAAAGAAAAGCAAAACGGCAGTCAAAAGGGGGTTCCCAAGTCGGATTTTACAGAAAAGGCGCGCCCATTGTGCACCCTTCATTCACAGATCGCTGGACATCCTTTGATGTCCGTTCAGGACACCTTCCTTGCCTTTCTAAGCGTTCGGCCAGTCGACGAATATAATAATCTGTCGGTCATTTGTCCGGCTCCGATGGACATATAGGACACATTAGGACTGCACGCACAAGCCTTTAAAGCGATATTCCATCCGGTCTCAGCTTTTGTATAATAAAAGATGTTATGAGAACTTAGAAATATAATCTGGAAATCAGATGACTTTCGCCGAGGTGAAGCATTTGTGAAGGCAGCGGAACGATTATTGCCTTAACCCTTTCAATGGCGGTTGTATATATTATTCCCATCTAATTTTAATTCTTAACTGAAAAAATTCGTCGCAGATTTTTTTTTTTTTTTTTTTTTTTTTTTTATGTAATTTGACCTTTATAATTTAAAGGGAAAAAGTCGTTTATTTTTTCCCTCAAACTTTGTTCGTAAATTGTAATGGCTTTCCTTATTAAATCTGCATAATTTTCTTGCTCTTCAAGAATTAATAGAATTAAGCGACAGAGTAAAACTTTCATCGTAGGTTAATTCCTAAATATAAAAAATTTTTAAAAATTTTTACCCTTATAATTTTCCTAAACATCAAACATAAAAAAGGTATATTTTAGAGATAGCTCAAGACAGCTTAATATATTAATTTAAAAGCAATTTAAAATTTTATTAAATTATATTAACCTAAATATTTAATTTAAATCAGTGTTGCTCAATAACTAGTCATTTAACTCATAGACTATAAATTAAAAACAAGTATATACATTTTTATATTTCCTTTATTTATTTGAAACAAATTAGTGTCTCATAAGAAAAGTATTATAATATTTAAATTAAAATTAATTTTACTATTTATGAAGGTACAGTAAGTGGGGTGTGAACGGAGAAAGAATATCTCCAATTCGCAAAACTGTCAAAGACTAAGTCAATTGGTTTAAGATCCGTTACAGTTACCTGTTAAATATATCTTTATTAAAATCGGGGAATTCACTATTCCCCTTTAAAATATAGTTTTTTAAATTTAGTTTTTCCCCTTCCATTCGATATACACACACACATATATATGTATATGTGTGTGTGTGTGTGTGTGTGTGTATTAATATCAATATATTAATACACACACATATGTGTATATTCCATATTTATTGAGTATAAATATGGAATATTTTTAATACATAAATATGAAACTTCATAATGACAATTTTATTTTTTTAATTTTTCTAAACACATAAAAAATTATATAAAATAATAATGATAATAAGAGGAGCTATTTTTAAATAAATCCCACAATTTCAGGGATTTATTTAAAAATAGCTCAGTGTTTCTTGAAAAATTAGTTTTAAAATACAAAAAGAAGAAGTAAGGGAAATTCCCCCAATTAAATACATTTTGGTGCGCAAGCGAGGCGAGTGAGATTGTTTTTCTTTTTTGAGAGAAAAATAGATTAAGATAGTTTTTCTCTTTTGACAGAAAAAGATAAATAGTTTTTTTCTTTTGAGAGAAGAAATACATAACTTGACAGCCCCATCACAAGAGGGTCAAACAAACCAGAATCTATAGTTGAAATGTTCTATTTTGAAAATTTAAATTACAATTTATTCATTTTACTTAAAAATATTCCACATTACCATTATCATACTCATTCAATTTATTAAAAATATTCTACAGTATCATTTTCATACTCATTGAATCTAATGAATATGCGTTGGAAATATATCAAAAGTAGCTAATTTTAGTTATTATAAATGGCATTACACGCCCTTATTTGGAAGCTTGTAGGCAATAAAGTTATAAAATTAAATATATATTTAAAAAAAAAAAAAAAAAAAAAAAAACGGTAAATTCTTTTTAATCTATCACTTTTAAAATTTTTACTTACTGGTGAAAAATTTATGAGTAAGTGAGTGCGTTATTTTTGTCCAGTGCTACGCTATAGGGAATTGTTGACGGTCTGAAGCACACCCCTAAATGTGGTACGGAAACATGACATCACAATTTTGATCCTTCATGAAGGTAATGGCGGTGACCCTCAGATGTATAATTTGAATGGGAACATGGGGGGGCATTGCACTAACGACGGATTTTACGTGCACCAGTCACCATTAATGTACACGATAGTCTTCGGCTGGCTTGATAATCGAACCCGTAAACTTTCAATTACGAGTTCGGCGCTCTACTGACCAGGCTGGCTACTGTGGTCCTTACAAAATTTATGATTTAGTCGTATTAATATCTAAACAAATTCACTTGAAAACAATTACATCACAATATGACTAAGTATGCAAAATATTAGCATAATAAATGGCATA
The DNA here is from genome assembly GCA_963930645.1 of Salticus scenicus. Taxonomy (NCBI): domain Eukaryota; kingdom Metazoa; phylum Arthropoda; class Arachnida; order Araneae; family Salticidae; genus Salticus; species Salticus scenicus. The sequence goes on from OZ005656.1 coordinate 84,984,327, forward strand.
TTAATCTTCTATAGTATAAATTCTATATTATTATTATTAAGAATAACGCATATCATGCAATCTGTTGTATCTGCAGCAATTAAATTTGACATTAAATAATAAATTAATTTTAAGTATTATTAACATATCTGTACTTAATTTTATTTTATTTTTTAAGTGGGGGTGTACAATATTGATTTTTTGTCATTTTCAGTTAACCTGATTATGAATTAAATATGTTCTATTTTTATTTTTAAATTGCTTTGTATAACCGTTTTTTAAACAAAAATTAAATTGACTACATTGTAGCGTTATTTTTATTATTAATAATTTTTTAAATAATTAATTAATTATTATTGTTATTTATTTATTAATTTATTATTATTTATTTCATTGTTATTATTATTACTTGATAAAGTTCTTTCAGTTTAAATTTCTTGGGTGGATTATTAGAAGTTAAAAATTGTCTTTATAGGAGCTTGAAATAGGTTATATACACTACTTCCTTTCAAGGCAATTTATAAAGGAAGAATAGCCAAATCAATATCTATATATAAATTTTCAAATAGAAAAACTATTTCATTTAGGATATGTAAAGTCAAAGATAGCAATAAAACAAGACTAATGTCTTCTTTCTTTCTATGATTCTACTTTTTAATAAAATTTCTGATCATTCTTACTTAAAATATTAAACACAACACAGAGAAAAAAAAAATCTAAATAATGTCATTCAATCTAAATAATGTCATTCGTCAGGTAAAATAAACAAATAACCATCTGTTGACTTGCAATTGTCTTTTATAATCTAATTCGAAATGGGAAAATCATTAATCTGTGGAAAACATGGTATTGGTATCAAACGTCCATTGCAAAATAAAGGAAGAGAGAAAAAGTGGGGAAAGATATTCTGCTTCCTAACCTATCAATCATTGATCAATGCAAAGACCCCCGTGTCCCACATTGTGGTGAGGTTGCTAGAGATTAATAAAATAATAATTAGTTTAAAATTCATAATAACAACTTTTTAAAAAAATGCTGAAATTAGTAACTATTTTTCATCGGAGATAGCAAAAACAACTAAAAAATGCAATTTTAAAATAATCCAAATATTATTTTCAATCAAATAAATAAATCGGCATCTGTTGGCTTATGATTGCTTTTTATAAGTTAATATCACACTGTAGAATCTTTAATCTGTGGAAAACACGATATTGGAATTAAAAATTCATCGCAAAATAAAGGAAGAGAGAAGAGGGATTTCTGCCTCCTAATCTCTCCATCACTGAAGATATAGATCAGCAAGAGGAACCTGAACCCCACTTTATGACGAAGGTGCCAATGGTTAAAAAAGTTATAACTAATTTAAAATTTCTTAAGAGCTTGTTTAAATGTATTCAATTAAGTAGTCATTTTTCATAAGAAATGGCAAAAACAAGTAAAAGAATACAATAAAAAAAAAGAAATTCTAATATTTTCTTCAACTAAATTAACAAATCAACATCTGTTGACTTGCAAATGTCTGCTATAAGCTAATGTCACATGGCAGAACCATTAATCCGAGGAAAACACGACATTAGAATCAAAAGTTCATCGCAAAATAAAGAGGGGGGGGGGGGAGGCATGGGTCTCTGTCTCACAATCTATCCATCATTGAACACATAGATCAGAGGAGAAACTCGTGTCTAACATTCTTGCGAGTGCGACAAGTATTAACAAAATAATAACAAGTTTAAAATTTGATAATAACTGGTTAAAAAATAAGTAATCACTTTTTAATAAAAATAAAAACAACTAAAAAATACATTTTTTTTAATCCAAATATTATATTCAACCAAATAAACAAATCAACATCTGTTGACTTACTGTTTTCTATAAGCTTATGTCACACGGTAGAATCATTAATCTGTGGAAAACACGATATTGGAATCAAAAGTCTGTCACAAAATAAAGGAAGAGGAAGGTGGGGGTGGATGGGAGGTTCTGTCTCCTAACCTATCCATCACTGAACACATATATCAATACAGGGACCCATGCCCCACATTGTGGTGAGGGCGTCAAAGATTCAACTAAAAGGAACATCGCAATACACCTTTAGATTCATGCACCATTGGAAGGGCTACCAATGCTGTGGGTGCTTTGCCATGAAAATACTGTGCAATGAACACAGGGTGATTTGTAGGGGATTGTAAACAAATTTTATAAATCTTTATATAGATTAATATTTATGAATAATTTAATAATAACCTTTTTTATTAGTACTGATGAAATTTCATTCTAACAATTTAATCTTTATATTTCATGTTGCTGGAAGTAGTTTTTGATGTCAAATATTACTACGTCATAAACATAATAATAGTAATAATAATAGTAATGATAAAGCGACCATTCCATAGCTTTTTATCTATTATAATAATAAATAAGATTTTAAAAAGCAAAAGTTTATAACACAGTTTTTAAATTTACCTTTGAACTTTTCAACTTTAAAATCAGTTAAATTTATAATAAAGTATTTGTGTTAATAATTCTCAATGATAATTTCCACACAATTTAGTATGTGCACAACTTTTTTCCATGTTAACAAATATAAATAAATAAATAAATAAAATAAAAATAAAAATAAAAAAAACTTTATTATTATTATTATTAATATTATTATTATTATTAATGATAACTGACATTATTTACTTAAAAGAGAATGTAAAACCCAACCCACATTTAGAATTAGTTGTCAAATATTTCACTAATAATCCACACTTGTAATAAATTACTAGTCTGTCAAAGAAAAAATAATTTTTGCTATTTTTATGCATATCCGTTACTAATCAGCTATTTTATTCAGTTTCTTTATTTATAAACAAGTTTGAATTAAAATTTTCAATTATTTTTACAAGAAAAAAAAAAAGAAAGAAAGAGAGAGGAAATTACATAATTCATAAATGCTTATTTTTAAAATTAATTTCAAATATTAAGTTCATCGAAAAATTCCATTTATCATTTTTTTTTTTCTAGTGGCATTCTGTGCTCTTAACACGATTACATAAAATGTAAATTTACTAACAACATTTAAATATTGATAACATTTAAAAATAATTCATTTATAATATTCGTTTATTTTTATTAATTCGCTTAATTTCAACGGCTTGCTGTTAATCAAAAGAATGATAATACAACAATAAATATAAAAATAATAATCCAAAATGTAGAATCAAAAGCCGAATTCACTCTACTATTAACTATTACACGACCCCCAAAATCTCATCGTCTTTTCCGGAAGCGGCGTTTCGCTAACAGGGTGACAATTTGTTGTCCACAATTGCAATTGTCTCTCTTCCCGATATTTTCCAGCTGTTGCCATGCAGTACTCACAAAATTCAAAATAAACAACGAAGAATGATGGATCAACCCACAAAACGAAATCAACAGATGGACATCGGTGACAAGCCGTTACTGATATCTAGGAATGGTGGCCGCTTTGAATGTTGTAGTATACACGACATAACAAATATATTCCTTTCTTGTTTGTCAACATTAAAATGTATAATATTATTTATACAGTGATATCGTTAGAAAGTTACTTCCATTTTCAGTAATATTGCAATGTTGACTGAATTAGTGAAATGCTTATTTGTAAAATTACGAGAAAGCATAAAACTAAAAACAGTTGTTTACAATAAATATTTTCACTCAAGGAATGGTGAACGTCTTGAGAGTTTTATTATAATATATACAACTTCATAAAATAATAGTTTTAAGAAACTATTTACTTTTTATTAGTATTGTATTGTAGGTGACCTAAATACATACTTACTAAATTACAATATATTATAAAATTGAAAATAATTGTTCGCAATAATCCTTTTTACCAATTTCTTCTGCACTGTCATTATTGGACAAGACAACAAATTTCGATTGTGTTGTTTGGCAAAAGATCGCATAATTTGCTATATTATAAAGTAATAATCAGACATACTTATCTAAGTTTTATTATTTAGCATAAATGATATTTATATGATTATTCATAATTCGAACGATTTTTATTCATTGAGTTATCCGATTAAAATCGATAGCACAGCTGATTTTATCCAATTGAATTAGTATTTTTCAATCCAGTGTAAATACAACTTTTTTAATGAAACTGTCTTCATAGATGCTTCAGAGATGTCTTCATAGATGCTATTCCAAAAAAACCATTTAATTCTCGATCAAACCAGACTTAATACAATTTTGATTTTTTTTTTTTTTTTTTTTCCATATCATGCCAGCAATAAACATGTTAACTATAAGGCGAAACTTGCAAGTTCAATATAAACGCAGTCTAAATAAGATAACTACAGGGGAAGTTGGATAATATTGGACATCTGTATTACTAGGTACTCTTATAGCTCATTTGAATTAAATTACATTCCTCACAAAACAACACAGTTCTACAACTGCACTACTTAAAAGACTTTTTTTTTTTTTTTTTTTTTTTTTTTTACACTTTTTATATTAATGATATTTTAATCCTCATCATTAATATAAAAGGTGTACTTATCGAGGGTTGTGTCGGAAATGAAAAATAAATGTTCCAGAAGTTAATTATTTTTGGCACCACAAACAAATAGCACTTTATTATTAAACAACGACAAAACTATATAATTGAGATATGTAATTTACTGTTAAATTAAAAGCAATAAATTATGTATCACAAAATTAGTTATCATACGGGGGAAATTTAAGAAAAAAAAATTAACATAACTGAGAAAATTTTTAAAAATCATCAACTTTTAAAACCTTCACAACTTGCTGGTTTTTTGTGTTTATTTTTATTGTTGGCTAAAACAAATGTTGCTTTCATAAAACAAATTACATCCTTCAAGATTAGAGCGAATTTTCTGAACCCAACCGTCGCAATTAATTCACTAAATTCAATCTTTCTCAAAGGTTTCGCCGCAGAGGATGCAATGAGTGTCCTGTTTTTCTTCTCTCTTTTCTTTTTCAGATTTTATTTTCCACTAGTGCGATGTAAAACCCAACCAACCAACCAACCAGCTTTTATTTTCATCCTTGTTTTAATTTTACCACAATTCTTCTTTGGAACAGAATATTATTTACGTTTCTCTAATTGTTTTTTTTTTTTTTTTACGTTCTTAGATTTCCTACAGGTTCATAAATAGTATTCTCCTCTCACTTCTGACTTAGTTTACCCATATTGTGCTATTGGTTGATTGGTTGGTTGATTGGGTTTAACACCGCACTAGTACTGCGCAATGGGTAATTGGCGACGGTCCGGGGCGCACCCCTAAGGATGGTCCGCAGACATGTCATTGCAATATTGGTCCTCCATGGAGGGCTGTGGCTCTCCCGCTTCGGTGACTCCAAAGGTATAATTTGGATGGGAAAATGGAGGACATTGTGGCTACGACGTATTTTACGTGTACTAGCCACCATTATTGTACTCGACGGTCTTTGATCGGCTCGAGTATTGAACCCGAAATTTTCCATTTACGAGCTCGACACTGTTCGGACCGGGCTATCGCAGCCTTTATATTGTCTTATTAAGCTAAAAGTTTCCATGAGGATACAATTCTTATGAACCTTAAATAATGGCTGATATATAACACCTTTCTCCGATACAACACAGAAATCACGTAATAGATCATCGGTTACCACGTATGTACTAGTAAGTTTAATAATAAACATGGCCTAACACGCCACAAGTAGCAGAAAAAGAAAAAAAAAACATTCAGTTTTAGGTAACTTATGACAATCAGAATTTAATTACGTTCACTTGCTCTTTTAAAAAGGAAAGAAACTAATTTTAAAAGAAAAAAGTTTCACACGTCTCAACAGCATCGCTGGTTGACTAAATTTGGAAGCATCTGATCTTTCTTCCTTTACTTCATATGCTTGTGCCTTGACAGAGAATTCTATACGCAACAAATACTAGAAATAATGCTTATCCAATATCAGCTGCTGTGCAGTACTACCGACCTTCCCACACATGGTTTTCAGTAGTGTCCTAATACAATGGTGAACATTATAACCATCTCTTCTCTTCCCTTCGATTTTTTTTTTTTTTTTTTTTTTTTTTTTTTTTTTTTTTTAAACATCGGTTTCGGAAATAGTAAACAAAGCTGTTTAAATTTAATCCTCTGAAAACTTACAGCCCTAAATCAGAATAGAGACAAAGTGTGTTTAAAAAAAAAAAGTGTGCAACAATGTAAACTTTTTGTCAATTTTAAATATACACATAAAATTGGCAGTGATCCTTATTGAAATATTTAGCAACGAATGATGTTTTCCATTTCTCTATGCATGTTAAACATCAAAACAGTGTATAAAAATGCATTAGAAACTACACAAACTGGATTTTACAAACGCATTAAAAAAAAAAAAAAAAAAAAAAAAACAGATATTTATCAATGCATGCTTTAAAATATATTGATTAAATTCAGTTGCTTTTCTTTACTTATTCCACATATTCTACTATTTAACTTACATAATAATTCTGAACTATAAGTAGAGCTATAAGTTCTGCTATTAAATTCTGAACTATAAGTTCGCAATTATAAGCAGTGATAGTACCTTAGAGGTGCAATTCACTTTATTTCAGTCCGCAAACACTACTGCACTTCAAATCAAACAAAAAATAATCACAATTTTTGTTCACAGGTTAAAAATAATAATGGCCCTATTACTATATTGCTGAGGTTAAATTTTCTCCTCTTTATGACTTGGAATTATCTCTCTATGAGTAAATGTATAAAGTAAAGATGAAAAAATGTAGCTTAAAATCTAAATGAGGATTTATAGATTCTAAATTTCGGAGGGTAGGAATTTCGCGCTTAACTGATTATATTTAAATCAATTTAAATTACCTCAGCTAGGGTTAAAATTAAATGAGCATACTACCTTATTATAATTTTAAATTAGATTGAGGCCAGATACATATTATTCAACTTAACCTCCAACTGACCCCAACATTTGTTTTGCTTTCCCTTAAAAACTATCATTGAAGAATCTCTTTACCTTGGAACACCAAACTTTCAAAATCCGTTTCAATTCATCAATATCCCAAAACCTCGTCAAACATTAAACCCTCAAACTAACTTCAAAGAATACTCTTTCAGTAAGATTATTTCTCTACCAAGCTAGACACCCATTCCACACATATGTTCACCCTTAAAGAAAACGCAACATAACTTCTTTATTTCAAACATGAAATCTACACTGTTAAAAATTTTTCCCTAGGTTGAACCAAAACATGGTACATTTTTGCTGCAACCATGCGATGGTGAAACCTTTTACCATTATTTGGTGCTTTACTAAACCAAGGCTTGGTACTGCAATAGCTACATCCATAAGATGAAGAACTTTTTTTCCATAATTTGGTGCTTTTTTAAACAAGAAGGGCCAAATCATAGTAGAAAGTTTCACCATTGCATGGTTGCAGCTATAGATGTACGAAGTTTTGGTTCAACCTAGCAAACTGAAGCTACTGTAGTACCAACATTTGGTTCAACTTTGAAATTTTTAACAGTGTACTTCGCACATTAATTCTTAAGGCGCTTTAACGATTTTCAAGACTTATCTAACATTTTGTAACATGGATAACATCAGTATAAATACATACGTACAATGCTGCAATCAATAATATTGTTTAGAAACCCTGACTTCTGACTAAGAATCGTCTGGACGCATATTGTGATCAAAATCTGTAACTTACATCCATTTCATACAAGTTATGAAAAATTAATACAAAACAGTGTTACAATAACTTCATTATTGTTCTAGTTATGATTAAACTTTGGGTTCGTCATAGAATCATCTCCAGAGAAATTTGACCTATTAGTGTTGTGCCAAATTTCCAGTTCATTTTTTTTTTCATAGTTTTCAAATTTTATCCTCTATTCTTTTCCTTTACATATATATATATATGTATGAATACTAACTCTATTTTCTATATTGGAATATGTTTCCAATACATTTAACCGTAGATAACTACTAGAAAATATTTATTAAAATTTTCTGTTAAAAATTAGTGGTAATATATATTCCAGGAAAATAGGAAAACTTCGCATCTGTGTTTTTTCATTCAGGTTATTAAAGGAAATTTATGGTACATTAAAAAAATAAATAAACAAATCAATCTCGAAATTTATATTTTCTGCAGACTTTTCTAAAGTATGGCTTTAACATAATAGTTGTACTACAGTTTGCTTAAAAAAAAAAGAAAGAAAGAAAGAAAGAAAAAAAAAAGAAAAAAAAAAAGAAACTAAATTAATAATAAAATAAAATAAAATAAAAATTTGAAGTTAATGTAATAAAATTAATTTATATTATTAATTTAAACAAAAGGATCTAAACATTTATCGGTCATCAGATCATATAAATTAAATACTACAATCTTTTTAAACAGTTTGATACGAAAAATTATTAAAATTCATGTTATTGAACAAAAATAATACATGAAAGTGAACTTTTCAATATCTTAAATTTCCTTAAAGAATCACAACGCCGACAGAAATAGACTTATTTTTTATTGCCAAAGAGTTATATCTCCTTATTTTGACCACAGTCATATTTGTAGTTGAGAGCTGTGATCCATCTTCTGCTATTTCTTGATATTCTATATCTTTTCAAAGACTCTTGTTCCAATTTCTAACTCCAGGAACTTTATGCAGATTCGAGCAAATGAAGCAATCTAACGATAAAACTCCAAGCGTGCACGAGAAAGAAAAAAAAATGTGATGCAATTTCTTCCATTGAAACTGGTCTACGATCAAATACGGGCCTCACTAGTTCTGACAGTGATTGATGCCCACTGCACGATCTAGGGAATATTTTAATTTCCTGTGCTGTGGACAGACCCCCCTTTCCTCACTGGACACGCTCTACCCTTTACCCACCCTTGAATAGATTTTACCCCATTCGATTCTTTGCTGCTCCTGTTTTCCCTGAAGTTTATTTTTTTCGTTTTCACTTTTGCTCATGTACTAAACTTTTTTAAAGTAGATAAGCTTTTTTTGTTGAAAATTTAAAACTAGCCTAACATCGGCATCAAATTTCCAAATTTTTTTGATAATTTCATAATAAATAGTTATATACATATATATTACTAAGAAATAATTTATAATTTATTGATTCTTTATAGATTAATAATTTTTTTGCTGTAATCCCAAAAGCTTAAATGACATTTTCTCAACTTACGACAGAAAAGTTTAAAAACGTATACATTACTAAATTTTCATTTTACGATAGCCCGCCACCCTATTAGAGAACTATTCACAATATATGATGCTTAAATCATCGTTTTAACATAAATTTTCTAAAAGGTTTGACCACCATTTAAAATTAAAACATTTGATGTAGTTTTGTCCTTGTGTATTCAAAATTATAAGACACAATTTAAACCAATCAACCACTCATTTTAATATATCTCTAAGAGTAACTATAATTATTATAATGATAACAATACAAGACACATGCATTCTAGAGTGAAAAAAAAAAATTGTGATTGACATATATACACTAAATTGCATCTCTAGTAAAAATAGTTCCATGTTATCCTTATAAATTCTAGTTCCCTTTGCTAGCGGGTTCTAAAAACCCCTATTAGAATTCTAGATCGTTTTTCTATATTATACCGAGAGATCAAACTTATTGAAAAACCTTTACAATTAAATGCGAACTCAAGAGGCGCATTTTAGTAACTATAATCTTAGTTTATGACCCAATTCCAGGAAATCAAGGGAAAATTGCTCTCAATACAAAGAATTCGTAATATTCATAATATTTTTTCACTATCTATAAACGTATAGACTAGAAATTCTGTATCTTATCGTCTATCCAGGTTATTCGTTTACCTTATACTCGTAGCTCGGAAATCTATATTTCTAGTTTAGGGATTCAGAAAATGAGTACTTATTCGTTTTAGATGGGCGGTATATATATATATTCTCTCTCTCAGTGTAATGAAATTTTCTTAATCTCTTTAAAAAAAAAAAAAAATAAATAAATAAATAAATAAATAAAGTTTTGTTTATATTAATAAAATATTTAGAAAACGAAAAAGCGATTTCGTACATGTTACTTATTCCTAAGAGAAAACTTATTTAGTTTCTTTTGCTAATTATGAAACGTATCTCTATGGGATAAAATTGTACTACTAAAATCCGATTGTATGTATGTCTGACTATCTCCTCACGAATCGCTTAACGCAGAAAGTCGTAAAAAGTACCAAAAGGTGCGAAATAACTCTAGAATTTTGAGTTAATAATTTAGATTTGATTATTCCGATTAATTAAAAAGATATAAACTGAAAACTTAAAGTGAATGATAAGTTGCATCACAAGTTATTCAACGATTTCAAAGGAATTTATTTTATTTATAAAGTAACATTTTAGAAAAAATAGTGATGCAGCTTTTTTTTTTTTTTCTTTTTTAATCATTTTTAAATAGTGAACAGTGAAGCGGTGAAACTCTACTAGTATTATAATAATTCCTCTTAAACAGAATGAACAAATTTTAACTGTTTCAACATATACGTAAAATAAATAAATAAACAAATAAACTATTTTTAATAAAATTATTAAAATAAAAAATTTTAAATATAATTTTTACTTTATGTTTGTTCTGTAATACTTATTTCTGTTTTGTATATGAGTCTAGATAATTGCTCTTAATTCGTTGCATAACATTCTAATCGATTGAATAAGGTCATACCTAAGGTCGTACCAGAAAACAACTAATACAACTAACAACTAACCATACAACTAGCAACTACCACGTTTAGGACATCGTGTGCTTTTTAAGGATTTGCTCAAAGGTTTCCGTATCTATCTGTATAAAATCGTTTGTCCTGAGTGAGTGAGTGAGTGAGTAACTGATTCATCATCGCCAAGGACAAACCCCTGGACCTTTAAGCATGAAATTCTGTGAATATGTTCCTTCTGTTATGTCATCCACTAAGAAGCGATTTTACAAAATTCGCCCCCTAAAAAGGGCATAAAGGGCAAAACGGGATTTCACAAAATCCTTCATATCCCAAACAAAAAAACAGATATCCGTAAAATTTTTGCTTTAAAATATAGCTAACACAAATATCTAAAAATCAGTTTTTGGAATCTTAGAAATTCGGACTCCAAAGGGGGGAAGGGGGCAAAACGTGATTTCACATAATCCTATATATCTCGAGAAAAAAAAAAAAAAAAAAACAGATATACGTAAATTTTTGCTCTAAAATATATCTAATAAAAATACCTAAAAATCAATTTCAGGAATTTTAGAAATTCAGCCCAAACGTGATTTAAAATAATCCTTTATACCGTAAACAAAACAAAAAAAAAAAAAAGGTTTTTTTCATGAGATTTTAGCTTTAAAATATAGCTCACACAAATATCTAAACACCAATTTCTGGAATTTTAGAAATTCGTCCCAGGTCTGTCGGGAGGGGGGGGGCTATGGGGGAAAAAATAGACATAGAAATACAATTAGACCGTTCAAAATCGGTACAGATAGGTTTTAGAGGCCTGCAAGTGGAATGAGGATATTTTCGAATGTGTAAAGTTATTAGGAGGGGCGGGAAGGGGGGTGGCAAAAAAACAAAAATAGAGTTAGATCGTTCTAAATTGGTACACAGAAGTTTTTGATACCTACAAATCGATTACGGATATTTCCGAATTTGTAAAACTTTTAGAAAAGCCGGGAAGAAGGGTCGAAGGGGGGGGGGGTCGAAAGGGGAAAACAATAAAAATACACTGGTTTTTTTTTGGGACCTACAAATCCATTGCAGATATCTTCAAAAAAGAAAAATTATTAGAATAGAAAAAAAAAAGGGGGGGGAGGAGGGGCAAAAGTACAGAAATAAGAATTAGAGTGTTCAAAATTAGTATTATTAGGTTTTAAGGCCTGATAAATCGATTACGGATATTTTCGAAAGTGTAGAATTATTATGAGGGGCTTGAAGAGGGACAGGCGCTGGGCGCCGGGGCAAAACAAAAGAAATTCAGACAGATAGAGCGTTGTAAATTATCATTATTAAGTTTAAAATCCTGAGAAAACGATTGCGGATATTTTGAAAGAGTAAAATAATTAAAAGGGGCGGAAACGTTGGGCAAAGGAAACGCGTGCATACGCTGCCGCAGGCAGTGGGGCCCAGACTGATTATTACACGAATGAGAGAACAATTTTTTTGTGTTTTATATTTATGTTTTTCCCTTACGATAATATAGTGATCCCTTAAGAGTGTCGAACATAAATGCGCGCGCGGCGCACAATGCCCTGCGCTGTGAAGGCAGTGGGGATTCGGTTCGGTGCGACATTTTTCCTGATCAGAATTTTTTTTTTTTTTTTTTTTTTTTTTTTTTTTCACATCATAAAAATTAATGCAATTTTGATAATTCATTTATTATAGTGATTCATTTAAAAATGAAGAACAGAGAAGCGGGCGTAGCCTGTTAGTTTTCAGATAAAATTTCAAGAATGGATTTTCGAGAAGTTCAATTTTTAGAACTCTCTATTTCCAAACAAATCAAAATTAAATTAAATAACATAACGAAATCTGTTTTAATAAATAAATGAATGAAAAAGAGTAAAAACTACTTTCTTTTGTTTAATTTTTCGTTCTTTTCTCATTTTTTTTTTTTTTTTTTAAATTGTATTTATGCCACATTTCTTTTTAAACTGTTTATTACATAAGTGTTTTCTTTTCTTTTTTTCCAGAACCCAATATTTTAACATGCAGTACATGCAAGAAAAATTTCACTTCAGCGTGGGTGTTGGTGCAGCATGCTCAACACATGCATGGGATGAAAATCTACCTCGATACGAGCAAGAGTTCCTCAAACAACTCAGCGGTACCTCCAGCTGGACCTCCAGCTGGGCCTCCACCTTCACTAATTAACAGCAGTATTCCTCTTCCTCCGGTGCTGCCACCATGCTCTTCAATGAATGGCCCATCTCATCATCATCATCATAGCATGCTACCACAACAAACATTGTCGTTGGAAAATCATCCTGCTTTGCAACTCTTAAGGATGCCTCTAGGTGAAAGGCAGTTTGGACACACTTCGCTCAATGCCCCCAGCCTGTTTCCTCGGCCTTCTAGTCAAGACTTTCGTGTAGACATGTTAGCAACTCCCTCTTCAAATGGTGGTAATAACAATAATGCAGAAGGTAGTCAACAGTTTCACCGTATGAATCATCACCACCAACAACATTTACCACCCCATACTGCTCCCTCAATACCTGGACTCGGTATGCCAGGCTTTGATCCTCATAACCCTTTCATTGACAGAGGTCCTCTTGGATTAGATACCAGACCAAGACCACCTTCTATGAGCTTAGGCTTTGAGCCACAAATGGACTTTTACTCACAAAGGTTGAGGCAACTAGCGGGTGCCACAAGTCCTACAACAGTGTCGGCTTCCCCACGAAAATTAACACCACCTTTTACTCATCCTCCAATGTCTTCCTCTTCTCAGCCTTCTACTCCTACATCGACACCTCAGCCGGTTCTGAATCTTCATACTTCTTCCAGTGATAACCATACGCCAGCACCTTCTCAGCAGCACAACAGTAGTCAAGAACATCGAGGATCTTCTGCCTCATCAACAAGCAGCAAAGGTGGAAATGCAACTGATATTGCAGAAGATTCTCCAAAATTAATGAAAACATGGTCTTGTGAATTCTGCGGGAAAGCCTTCAGATTTCAGAGTAATCTCATTGTTCATCGCAGATCTCACACCGGTGAAAAACCTTACAAATGTCCAATATGCAGGCATTCATGCAGTCAGGCAAGCAAACTAAAAAGACACATGAAAACACATCAAAGCAACAATGGTAAAGCAACACCAGGTTCAGAAAATAATAGTGTTGAATCGCCTAGATCTACTCCTGATTCTACCTCAGAAGCTGGTAAAGAAAGAAGACAAAGAAGACAGTGTCTTGATGAAGATGAAGATAATTCTGATGGTCAAACAGCAGATAATGAGGAAGAAGAAGAAGATCTGGATGACGAAGACGAAGAAGAAGATGAACTTGATGATGAAGAAGACCTTGATGACAGCAATGAAGTTATGATGGCTGAAGACTTGAGTACTAGAGGACCAAATAGTTCAACACCTGTTCCCCGCGAATCTCCTAACACAGAAAACAATAAAGCAAAATCTACACCTGAAGATGTGGTAGCAAACAACGACAATAACAGTAGCAACACAATAAGCATTAGTAATGGAGAAAATGGTAACAACAGTGGAGACAGAGAAATTTCCAAACCTGAACCAAGGCATTCATTAATTAGTGAAGTCATGGATAAAATAGGACTAAGTAATATACAACAATACAACGAAGCTTATCAAAAAGCTCTAGAAGAAAGTTCACTGAAAAATTCTTCAAAAGAAGAATCAGAATCTTCTAAACCTCCTGTGACAGAGAATGGTCCAGAAAAACTGAATAACCGGGAAGATGGCAATAATACTAATACTAATAGTAATAGTCATGGCGGTAACAACAAATTAACTCCTTTCCATCATTCAATGGAATTTGGTCCTGGTTTTTTCGGTGCCTTTGACTATCACCACCACAACGCTTTCGAAATGAGTAAACGGCTTAAATTAGATATTACGGATCATCTTCGCAATACAACCGACAGAGATTCTCTTTATGCTGGATTATGGTTACCTTCAGTACATGGTTCCAGTCGTCACAGAGATCTCTTCGATACCTCGGAATTATCTCGTCACGGAAAATCTTCAGAAAGTGCCTTGAAGTCTGTCACACCTACCAATCTTAGTCCGAGGCCAGGAACAAGCGGCGCTTCAGTCGCTCCCTTGCTTCTAAACTCTACTAAAGGTGGAGGATCCGCCAAAGAACGTCGCAATGATACTTGCGAGTTTTGTGGTAAAGTTTTCAAAAATTGCAGCAATTTGACTGTGCATCGACGCTCGCATACTGGCGAGAAACCTTACAAGTGTGAACTGTGCAGCTACGCTTGTGCTCAGAGCTCTAAACTAACACGACACATGAAAACACACGGTCGACTCGGAAAAGACGTTTACCGATGCCGTTTCTGCGATATGCCTTTCTCGGTGCCGAGCACACTTGAGAAGCACATGCGCAAATGCGTTGTCAATCAAAACGCTAATTACGTTGACAGGGACTCAGACTCTAAAGACCTCACGTGAAAGTGGGGTGAAATTAAGTCTTCAAACTGGTAATAAATGAAAAACAGAATCTAAATATAAATATAAATGATTATATAAATATATATATTATTTTTCAATTTCCGTGTGAAGTGGATTTTCATTTACTTCAAGAGCACTGCCACGGTTTTGAACATACCAAATCGTAATTACAAATTGAATCTTTATCGTCTGAAAGCAAATTATAAATTAAAGTAAAATTAAGGTGTGTCATATATAACTATTGTTTTTTCTCCTCATAAAACAATTATTTTTTATTATTCAAATAATCACGTCGTATCAAAATCATTATTTTAGAGATAAACAATATTTATTGTCATAAAATTTACAATAGTTATTTAAGGATATCGCCAGCAAATATTAATTTGGTGTCTGAAGATAATTTCCAGATAAAGATTCAACAATTGTAATTATTTGGTAAACAAGAATCGTGTAAAAAGTGCTCAAAGGCCAACTGGCATTGGCGAAACTGTTGAAGACAAAGAAGAAGAAAACACGGAATGGATCTCGCCAAATAAAAAATAAAGAGTCGTGTGTTATCGTGTGTGCGTGTTTTATATGTGTGTTGGTTTTAAACCTAAATCACACACTCTCCTATACATAATTATAAAAAAGAAAGAGTTATGGATGCAGCCTTTTCTTTACTGTTTTAAGGTAATCACCTGTTGCATTTTTTCTATGTGTGACTAAAACTCGACTTTTAAAGTAAGGAGTTTTTAGTTATACCAGAGTTTTGAGTATTCGTTAGATATAGTTATAGACTGTTTTGGAAGTCTTTTTAGAGTTTTGATATAAAAAAAAATGATAAGTCGCCAAAATTTGTTTTTGGAGACTTTCTCATAATTTCCTTTGTTTTCATTATGTGCTATGGACCAAACTGCTTTTTCTTTCAACTGTTATAAGGCGTTAAATGTTTTTCACTCAACTCTTAGAATTAAGTTCATTGTTTTCAAAATTAAGTTCATTATATTCAATTTATAATCAGGAATTTTTTTAGGAATATTATCAAATCACATAAGTATCAAATAATTTATTTTATGCTGTATAAATTATTATATGTTTGAAAAACATTTTTTCTTCTTCATAATTTTTTTGCTCATTATTTTTACGATTTGACCTTTAATTTAAAATGAATTATGTATAGCTCATATGAAAATAATGTACATATTTTACTGTTTGGTTTGACAGTCATATCATATTTTATAAATTTATGACAATCAGAAAAATGCAGTCATTTTTGTCAAAATACCTTTTTTAATGGTTTTCTTTAAACGCGTTTAGCTTGGTTAGTAAAAAATATAATAATTTCCTCCATCAAAAAATATAATAATAATTTCCTCCTTCATTTTAAATAACGTATTTTTCTTCGCAAAATTCAATTCAAAATTTTTGTTAACATAATCTCTTGAATATGGGTTAATTTTAAAATCATACTGCTGATATTTATATTTCATAATGTTTTTTTTTTTTTTTTTTTTTTTTTTTAATTAAGTTAATAGCAGTATATAATTTTATTTATATTTATATTTCGTTTCTTTTTTTCATAAAATGCTTTTCTATTTAGTTTTTATGTGCGAAATCATGTTTTCTGAAAGTTCAGTATAAAAAATAATGTATTGCTTTAAATTTTATCTTCTCTAGCAACTAGTAACAGAAAATAAGAATTTTATTTAAAATATTTGAACATACTTTTGTAATTTTTCAGTTAGAATTTAATTAAAAATATGTAAACATTGTGGCAATAACACTGGTGACTATATATTGTAATAACTAATTAAACTCATAATGATATTTCTTTGGGTTTAACTATTAACCCACTAACCGCAAATACCTCTCTGCTAATTCCTACGTGCAAGATCTCGGATTATTGGGAGAACACTTCTTCCAAGTCCTTACTATAATAAATTAAAAAAAAAAAAAAAATTGTAAAGCCTGAGTTTAACTTGATCTGTCGGCATTTAACTTAATTATTGTTTTGCAACAGTTCACTGTATATTCAAAATCTTTCCAACTAAATGGCAAATTGTTTGATACAACAGAAGGTGAGTATATTGTGCTTTGCCATCGGTAACATGGGCTTTAAAAAGAGAGAGAGTGTGAGAGTGGTATATTTTATGTTAAATTCATGTAGAGAGGAATGCGATTATGCATACAAATTTTAAACAAGCAGAGGGGTTTTTTTTTTTTTTTTATGCTACTTTTAAAAAAAATTCTTTTTCCTAACGTAACAAAAGAAGTAATACTTATTATGAAATTTAACGTTATAGATAAACTGTGAGATTTTTATTAAGTAATCAGCATTAATGAAAAATTTTTAATGAGAGTGCTTTTCTTATTATATTTAATAGCATTTTGTCGTTAAATAAAATTATTTTAAAATTTTAAAATATGATCCAAGAAACAGTCTTTATAAAATAATAGACTTTAAAAAGGAAGGATTGATATTTTCAAAAATAAAAAAAAAAGAAAAGAAAAACTAATTGGAAATACAACATATAATTGCATTCTTAATTTATTGTATTTAGCTTAAAGATGCAACTGTTTGTTAAACTTGTATAGTTAAAAAATGACTGTAACTAAGTTTCACTATTCCTTAGCTCAAATTGAATACTGAAAACGGCACTAAACACTAACACCAAAATTCTCAGCATTTTGATTATGACTGATTCGGCTTCAAAATTTCAGCTGATATCTTCGAAATGAAAAATTAAAGTTTAATATTAGAAAGGAATTGGCTAATACAAAATATTTACATGCAATCTGCTTTTACAATATTTGTCATAAAGCGTTAATTAAACATGTTCAGTAAAAAATGTATGAAACTTAGCTACACCATCACTTTAGTTCAAACTGGCAACTGACAACAGCACAAAATATTAGCATCAAACTTTCAAAATATTTGTAATGAGGGATTTGGCATCAAATATTCGAAGAAAGTATCAGAAATGTGAATAAAAACTCTCAATATTTTTACTTGACATAATAAAATCATTGTAAAACCTATACAATATAATGTAACAGGAAATATCTGAATTTATGTAGAAAAGAGAAAAAGATGTTATCGCTTTTTCCTTTTCTGCTTTTATAATTTTTAACTAAAATCAGTTCTTCTAACTCTGCACTTTCTACTTTTAAATTAAAGGGGGGGGGGGGATTATTGTCCATGTTACCGAGGTCAGCAATATTTGTCAGCGAGCATTTCGATTAAATGCATGTATGATTACACACATTTCAATTAATTATATATAATATGATATGCCTAAATGTCAAGTAGAAATAGTCATTCTTTAAAAAATTATAATTTTTTTCTTCTTCACCGAAGAAGGATATTTCCTAATCGAGGAAGCCTGGAAATCAGGGTACAGCTTTCCGTCGTTTGGATATAAAATCTGTGATGTAACTATTTAATAAGTATAATGTGAATACTTCCCTTATACCCGCACCCCCAGCACTTTTACGGTGTTTTCTTCAAATAAAGGCATTTCAATATTATACTTACAAAAATAAATAAATAATTCAACCATAGTGTAGAAAAACACCATGGTAACATTACCGCTTTATTTAACTAGTAAAAGATAGTGATTTTAAATTTATATAAATATTAATTATATTTATATTTCAAATACATATTATAATTGATGCTTTCTACACAGGTTCTGCGTGGCTAAATGTTTGAACCTTTTGCACTTGGAGATATCTAGCAGATAACTTTGATAACTTAAATGCATTACAGTAGTATAATGATTGTAGTGATTTATGTGATATGGAAAGAAATAGCAAAATAAAAAGAAACAAATTCCAATGAACGTGTTTGTATTTTTAAACACTAGTAGAAAAGTAATTGGCATTTTATATTTTCTATCTTCTCCCAAACAGAAAATCCAAGTGTAAAGGATTAATATCTGAACACATATGTCTATGTAAATTTTATTAATTTTATATTTGTGTAACAGTATATAAATCAACAGTGTCTAATTTTCAGAAAATCTGCAATTGATCCAAGTGCAATAATAATAATTAAATCTCCCATGCGTTTTGAGACTTATTAAAACTGAATAATTTATTAAATGATAATTACTTTCATTTCCTGATTAGGCAAAAAAAAATAAATAATAATAATAATAATAAAATAAATAAAATACTTATGATACATACAAAAAGGTTTTGAATATACCTATGTGAACTTGATTTCTAAATAAGTTTTTGAGTAAATTAATCACTTTAAATAATTCACGAAGATTAAATTTGCTATGAATTTAACCGAGATCTTGCCGCTTTCTGTCCTAGATCACCAGGGTGTTGGTCTCACTTGCACTGCATCTTGGGAAATTTGGAGTAAAATGATTCCTATTATATATCTGGTATGTGCAAGGGTACAGTGATTGCAGTCTAGACGCTATGGATCAAAGTTCCAGTTTTCATTCATAAGTTCGTCTCCAAAAAATTATTTAAAATTAAATATTATTCATGAAGAACCTAAAAGATTTTGATAAATTTATTGCAACTCAATTTTTAATAATTATTGATAATTTTGCCATCCCTGACAATGAAAGAAAATGTGTTAAAACGTTGATTTTATCGAAATTCAAGCATTAACAATAAATAATAACATTAATTTTTGTCTTGGAGTTAACAATGTTTTTTTTTAACATCTTAAAATATTAAATGCACTTACATTTTAAATGTATGTAATATTCTTATCCTAACTAACTTTCAAAATTTAGATAATGGTTCTTTAATTTAAATATTTTCTCTTGAATTTGGGTATTATTTAAATAATTTCTCACCGTTTATGAAAATATTTATTTATAAAATGAACATAAATAAACACGTTTATAATAAATATAAACTGGCCAAATAGTTTTAAAATTCAAATAATTCTCAGATTCGATAACACGCATTTATTTAAAATCGAGTTTCATAAATTTATTAAAACTCGAGCTTTCATGATTGAATAATAATTTTGAAGTCAATTTAAAAATTTGAATATAAATTTAACCAATTAAATTGAAATTTACAGTAACTAAAATAATTTATCAGAAATATTATAATGAACATTATAATAACTTCATTAAGATTCATAATGATTACTGATAAAGACTAAAACCGTTACATTTAATCATTCACCATTTCTATTACGATATGCAGTTTGTAAGACAGAGTGAAAACTGGAAATGCGTACGATGATCCTAGCGTCTTGGTCGAAGGGCCATTCATGGCAGTGTGAGTTTATATTGCAAAACGATGTACTCTGTATTTCCTATTTCGGACCTCATTCAACTGATAGTTTGCTCTCACCATGGGGCAGCTAAAAAACTAATGTAACCTACCTCTGATAACAATCTATAAATAATAATAATAATGGTGTGTGGTCTAATTTTCTTATGGTTTGCTAACTATTTTTAATGCACGTTTCGAATATTTAGATGGACTAACTTTCATGGACTAATATTTAGCACAGTTTCAGAAGAATAAAAAAAAAGAAACATTCTTCATGTGTGGTGTGTGTTCATACTGTTTAATGAATGTGCAGAAATTAAATACATAATGACAAAAAAATATATATACGCGTCCTTGTACAGATCTACAGTTAGTGTTGTTTCAATTTTCTGTCCATACTTTTTATTTTGTGAAACTAATATCAGGAAATTGTGAACCCATGCATAGAAAAATCACTGATTTACTGTACTAATGTCTGACGACTCTTGATTATCATATTAATTTTTATATAAATCCTGATAATTCCTGACAGATTTGCTCAAATCGTGTACAAAAAAACAGCATTTTTATGTGTAGTGTACCTCACATTTGAGAATATTTTATGCATTCAATACACTTTGTGTCAAATGTACAGAACAAGGAGCATAGTGTAAGCCAAGCAAACGGTAAAACCGAAAAGAGGAAAAGAATTTTAGATAAAACCTCATTTATAAAGTATAAACTATCGCCATCTATTGGCTTTCATCTGCACCATAAAAATTTATTAATAGGATAAACACTATGCTCACTGTTTTTAAGGTTAACTGATTCAAAATTATTATTGCTTTGTTTGTAGAATATGTAAGTTTCATTTTATGATATGTTAATTATCCAAGATCTTCCATGTATGGTTACTAATGTGTTGAAATCTGTTTTTATCTTTAAATTAGTGTTTTCATTTTTTATTTCAAGGCTAAACGGCTAAAAAGTGCAATATTTGGATTTCACTCGATGCATGAGTTAAATTGTAAGACAGCATTCGAGTACTAACTATTACTCCTTTGAATTTGGTTTATATAGTTATATTCGATATATTTTATGCGTTTTAACTATGTTTTCAGATAATGTTTTACTAGAACAATGTTATAAAAGTTATATTTCCTACTGTGAAATAAATTTCCTTTTATGATGTATATTCACTTGCACTAATTATGCACGGTGGTCTTTTATTTGATTTCTTTACATGCTTTTTCTTTCCCTATTATTATTATTATTATTATTATTATTTTTATTTTTATTTTTTTTATGTGATGATTAAGAGCTGTTTCCTATATGCATTTGGAACAAATTTTGAAATATAATAATAATATTTTTTGAAAATATCAATTATTGAAATATTAGAGCCATTGAACAAAAATAAAAATTAAAAAAAAGGGACCCAGTTCGCTTAAAAAATTAGTTATAAAAATTTATTCGGGGGGGAAAAAAATAGCATTAAATAGAAACCAAGCTAATTCAGGACTATTAATATATATATTTTTAATAAGGATTATTTGATGTGATAATTTTTTTAATGGGAAAATTTAATGTTTTTATTACTAATAATAAATAAATTCAAAATATTTAAAAAGTTAGAGCATGTAATTAGAGAAAAATCATCTTTCTTCAAACAGCCAAAATTATTTTCAAAATATTAAAAAACTAGACAGATAATTTCATAAGTTTTCTTTAATTTAATAAAATAATATCTAGTAATTATTTTCTCTGTTAGCTGTAATAATCTATTAGTAATTTTTTTCTTTGCGTTGATTTTAAAAATAAATTAATAAAATGTTCGTTATGCAAGCGGATTAAAAATTTCGTTAGGGAAAACATTTTCAAATTTATATTTAAATACATGTTTTATATCTACGTATTTTATTATAATCGTTAGTTTGATACTTTAATTAGTGATTTTTAAAATGTTATTTGTTATTTAAAATAAATATATTTAAATTATTAATTTTAGAAAAGATACTTTTTGCTTTATTACGCAATTTCATTTGTTATTTCGATTCTTACGAAATTTCGCTCTTAAGATTTTCAGACATGAAAAAATTTATCGCGGCATCCCTAAAAATTCCCCTTTTAGCAGTATAAATGTTTTTTCTTTTTAATTTCTTTCTTTCTTTTTTTTTTTTTTTTCTTTTTTTTTCAAAAAAATTTACCGTTGCTAATTTTTTCCCCTACAAAATTTTCAATAAATAAATAAATTATATTACTTCTGTAACATATATGGATTACTTAAATAAGGTTAGTTCTAGTACAATCATATGATTAAAAATAAAATTTTATATGGAAATTGATATAATAAAAAATCAGTGAAGCAACATGATATTTCATTTTATTAATGGAATTGGGAAAATTTTAACAATCATAATTCCAAAATTGTTATTTAAGACAGCATGTATTTAGTAGTGAACGTTTAAATTAAGTTTATTTATTTATTATATATTTAAATATAGATAATTTTACAAAAGATTATAGGCTTAAAATATGTTAATACGAATTTCAATATTTTGAAAATAATTCTATTCTGTTAGTTATTTAAATTTTCTATGTATTCAGATGAAAGCCTTTTCAAAACCAAACTTTTATAATAAATGATGAAATTGCATCCACTTAAACTTTTTTTTTTTTTCAAAAAAGTTAGAAAAATGTCATCATAATATATTTTTTTTTTTTTTTTTGAAGAAGAAGAAGAAGATTACTTAAAATACTAAAATCCAGCTTTTTGTAAAGGAAAAGTAACATTTAAAAGTTTGTCTTTAATAATTTTTTAGAAGAAGATTACTTAAAATACTAAAATACAGCTTTTTGTAAAGGAAAATTAACATTTAAAAATTTATCTTTAATAATTAGTTAAAGAAAAAAAAAGTCTAAATTTCAATTACATATAATTTTCATGTTTTGATTATGGCAGACTTCGCTATGATGCCAAAATAAAATAAAAGAAAGGAAAATAGAAAAGAATAAAAACATTATATCCAAATAAATGTTTCAAAAATATTTCATGATATCATAAAATTTTTTTGAATTTGTCGCATGTTACAACAACTTAAATTTTTATAAAGTTTTCTTAATAGCATGCAATTTTATGAAACTGTAATATAAAAAATCATTTTTTTTTTCTACTCATTAATACATAAAATCTTGTCACCCTGCATGCATACTGTTCAGCTGTTAAAAAAAAAAAATGAATACTTGCGACTATTTTCATATACTAAATGTGCTCATCGGAATCCCATCAATGTTCATTAATTTATCATTTGTTCACGCCTGAGGTGTTCATTTAAATGTAATATCATCACTTGTTCAGAACGTTTGTTGTTATGATGTACAAATGGAGACTTTTAAAACAGGGAACGACTTGTCCAATAGATGATTTTTAATTTTTTTAAAAACTAATTGTGATTTTGTTTTGCACCCGTGCAGTACTAGTTAGCATTTAGGAAAAGAAGAAAAGTGCAGAAAAACTTGTTGGCCTTATGTTTTTCTTAAGAGGTTTGTTAATTATTTAAACTGATTAATCACATTACATGCATGTGCTTGTACATTACTATGTTGTGAGAAAGATTTTTATTTATGGACGGAGAATGAATATAAATTAAAATCTTAATGGAATGGATGTGTCAGTCTATCTTTGTGTCTTCCTTTACACGAAATTTACTAACACATAACACATATTAACCGCATATTTCATAGTGATGCATATATGAATGAATTAAAATTTGGCTCCCTATTCAACTAAGGAAGAAAAATTTAAATTTTTTTTTAAACTGATTTTCATTTAAAATATATATACAGGGTGTTTCAGTGAACCGTTTCAGAACTTCTAAGAGGGGTAGGGTACATCCTGACAACTCGAAATCATATAGCAATGTGGGGTCGGAAATGCTTTCCTGAAGCGGTGTTGTACACAGAAGCTGCCGGAGAAATTCGAGATATGCCTGCAGTATTCCAGAATGTTCGGATGTGTATGCGTCGGAGATGTTAGGCGTGCATTGTAGCCCGTGGAAGAAACTTCGAACACAACACTTAGTTTGATCCATGTACCTTTTGCTTCTTTTCATGTATTATTAAAACGATTTCTCACTTACGGTCTCTTTTCTTTATGGTGCTTCTGTGTACAACACCGCTTCAGGAAAGCATTTCCGACCCCACATTGCTGTATGATTTCGAGTTGTCAGGATGTACCCTACCCCTCTTAGAAGTTCTGAAACGGTTCACTGAAGCACCCTGTATATATATATTTACCGTGATACTATAAGTTTATTCAGTAAATGGCAGTACTAAAAATTATGGGGTAGATAGCATACTTTTTTAAAGTATTGCACGTGTTCATGTTTTGGATAGTTTTAAGTCATACATTTTGCTTGAAATTTTCAGCTCTGAAGATATAGAATATTTTTCTTAATCATATGTCATTTTATTTTAATTCTCAGTCTTTTATCAGCTGCAAGCAAATCTGAAGTGCTCAGCTTCAAAATTGAGATTAATGTACATTGATTCATATATGTATCAAATACAGACGTTTTTTTAAATATCCAAAAAAAAAAAAAAAAAAAAAAAATCAAAGAATATTTTTGTATTTTTAATAGCTTTTCCAGCCCAAAATATGCGAGGAAAAAAATATTAGCTCAAAACAAAAATACGTGCAGTGTAGGATTAATATTGCAACAATCATAAAATAATTTTTTTTATTATTATTAGTTTTTCATAATTTCACACAGGAGCGTACTGATTGTGACGCCTGTGAGCAAAGTAATTACATAAACTTTTAAAAATAATTACACAATATAACATAATATAATATTACATCCTATTATGTCACAATACGAAGTACATAATTATATTAACATACAAGTAAAACAATGAAAATTATTATTACATTACATACATATATGCAAGTTGTAAACAAAACTCTAAAACATTTTCCACTGCAAGTGTAGAATCCATGGATGTAATATGTACAATCGGTAAAAAAAAAAAAAAAATATATATATATATACTAGCAGGCTTTGCCCGCTTCGCTGGTCATTATATTGAAATGAATCCCCAAAACAGCATATCATTGATAAAAATAAAATATCTTAAAAAAAAAAAAAATCATTGAAATCCGTCAAAATCTAATTTTAAGTTGCCCAATGCCTTCCGCAGTCCCTTACCTGCATTTTACTCCCCCTCCCTCGCGGTTACAGTTGAAAGTTTTACAAAATCTCATCAAAGGGCATATTTCGCACACTTAATTAACATCCACACACCAAAATTCGCCATTCTTAGGTAATTTGGACGGATTTAAGCTCCAAAATGTGGTTTTTGCCCCGCCCGCCCCAAGAGGAAGGAGGGGGGGGGAGGGTAAATTTCCAAAATTACTTTATATTTCATGTTGCATACACATACCTGACCGACACATCAAAAAATTGAGATCATGAAATTATTTAAAGCTGAGCTATGCTTTAAAACTTTTTTTTTTTAAATCTCTCCTCCGTTCTTAAAGGAGGGAAGGAAGAGTGAATTTCGTAAAATCTCTTCATACTATGAGTTAGATACATATAATCGTCCCTTACATAAAAAATGTCCAACCTTAGATAATTTAGTGCAGCGTTACGCATGAATACATGTTTTTGCCCCCCATTCTCCAAAGGGCGGTAGGGTGGAATTTCATAAAATCCCTTTGTAGTGTGTGTTCAGTTCGATTTCCTCGTGTGTTGAGTACCCTTCTTCCAAAATATTTTCCCTCCCCCCCCCCTTAAAAATCCAAAATTCCAAAATCGCAGAAAATAATTTTTTTGTACTGAAGTCTGGTCTTTCCATCTGCAATTTCTTCACCGTTAAGTAATTTGGAGCCGAGTTAAGCCTTCTGCCCCCCAAGGAGACGGGGGGGGGGGGTATTTTGCAAAATTCCGTCTTAGTTGGGGGTCAGGCTCCGAAATCTAACCTGGTCACTAAAATTTGTGACCCTCTTTCCCACAGAATCGTCATGGCAGTGTTGAGTCAGTGAATCATTGAGTTTACTCTTTTATATGTACAGATTTGTTTATATTTTTTATGGACTACTTGGCTTAAGGTTGTTGTCACAAAAATAAAGTCCTTGGCGCAAAATGTCCTATCTACTTCAGTATTAAAATTAAAAATATACCCAGGATTATCAACTAATAAAGCTCTTTAATACAGATCTGAATTAGCTTTCATTTTCTTATTATTTAATTTTGATAAGGACGTTATGTTGTCATGTGCCTAAGCAAATTTAATATGTGTTTTTTTTTTTTTTTTTTTTTTTTTTTTTATTCGCGTGAAATATTCTTTGGCAACAATTAAAAATTAAAATAAATTATTTTAAAGTATTATTATAGAAGAAATATTTATATTATACAGAAGATTAATTAAAAATTTACATTTTTCCCGGTATAAATAGTAGCCTATGTCTTATTCCAGACTATTACCTATCTCTATACAAAATTTCATCCAGATCCGTTTAGCCGTTGTGGTGTGATTGAGTAACAAACATCCATCCAAAATTTCGCATTTATAATATTAGTATAGATTATAGTTATCATGTGCATGTGTTAGATTGAGTTATTTTGCTATCAAATTGACAAAATTTTAATTTTAAATTTCAAAACTCTGTCGTTCTTGGCGCTTATTGTATTTGGTGATCAAAAACGTAATACGAAAATATGTATGCCAGATGTATATTTTCGTAATATGCATTGTACGAAATATTGTTTCATATTATTCATTAGTCTCTTAATATAAGTTGTTAAAATAACCATGATTTTTGAAAGGAATTAAATTATGTTCGCCAAATAATTTGTCGATATTTTTTTTTTTTTTTTCTGCTAAGAATGACCGATATCAAATCTATTCCGCTGCAATATCGTATCTTATATCAGATACTTTATTTAGACATTTGGAAAGAAATTTGACTTCAAATTATGATAGAATATTTATCATTTTCCTTTTAATTAGTGTATTAGTTGGATATTTATTGTGTAAATATCATCCTTTTAAATGAAATGTTTGTGTTTTCAATCGAATATAGAAGTTTGCCATTTTTTTTTCCTAGAGTTTTGATATTAAAAATTCAAATTTTGTCAATTTTACAACAAAAATAACTTAATCTAACGCATGGACATGATAACTAATACATATCTATACCTAAATATGGGGATTAAAATCGGAAAATAATTTTCCTCGATTTTTAATAATTTTTTACAAAAAATCCAATGTTTTTCTTGAATCCACAAACGGCCAGTTACGTCATTACTTCGCTTGCGTATTAGCACTTTATCAATGTGTAAAAGAAATTTTTAATTAAAAATGACGTCAATTTTTGTGAGATGCATAATTTCTTTTTATAATTTTTTATCGTTCACTTTTAGATAAACGTATTTATTTTCCTGTTGAAAAAAATAAATAAATTCGTTTTTTTTTTTTTTTTTTTTTGGCAACAATTAAATTATGGATAAATTTAAATGGCTAATTTTTTGCTATTATTAGCTTACAAAATTGCTATTTTATGCATAAAAATCGCAAAAACAAATTGTTTTTTGGAATAAAAGGTAGCCAACTTTTTAAGTTAGGGTATAAGCTATCTCCATTACAAATTTCATCGAAATCCGTCGAGCAGTTCTGGCGTGAAACTCAGTCAAATAAATTCACGGACATTCACATTTATATATATATAAGATTAGTTCTGTGTCACTGACCGGTGGCTGTTTTTAGGGTTTTCCCGGAAATTATTCGATTTTTTCTCGCCTTTTAAACCTTCCCTAGACCTCCACGAACATTTCAAGACTAAGATAAGATAAATCCGTTCAGCCGTTCTCGAGTTTTAGTGAGACTAACGAACAGCAATTCATTTTTATATATATAGATATATATCCCTCCCCCCCCCCCCAATTAATTTCGCCGCAAACCGTCCTATAAATATGCTAAGGGTGCCAATTGATTACTAATAACGTCTAGTTTATAACGATATAGTTAGATTTTGCTCAGGGAGTCATCTAGATATTAAATCTGGCATCGACTTCTTTTTTTTTTTTTTCAATGGAAACCTCAATTTTCGACAATTTATTATTATTATTATTATTATTATTTGGTTGGTTGGTTGGGTTTTTTACGTCGCACTAGTGCTGCGCAGATGGGTAATTGGCGACGGTCTGGGACTCACCTTAGAGGTGGTCCGGAGACATGCCATCGCAATTTTGATCCTCCACGGAAGGAATTATTGTTATTTGGATGAAATGATCTCAGAAAATGGTACAGTTTATATATTTTTCTCAATTTTTCACAAAGTTATAATTTGTCGAAATATGGAGATGCTAATGTTAAATGAATGAGACAAACATTAATTCATATTTTTCCGAAAAATTATTTTATTTAAATTTATTCTTTTTATGCGTTAGAATGAAGTGACCCAAATGCATAATTCTTGTTAAAAAACATATTTTGAATTATGAAAATTATTAATAAATTCATGCTTGAAAAAATTATTAATTATGACCTTTATTAATTTTTGTACGATTAGAGAGGGCATCATCAAGGTTTTCCTAATTTACAGCTTATTTCTATCATATGTTTTCGAGTTGCAGTGATATTTCAATTTTTATTGCTCTTGGGGATCTGTCACTTGTTATCATTTGCGTTATCTATAACTTTGTATACACATTATTTAAAACAGTTTTTCAAGTAAGTTTAGATGCACACATCATTTTTTAATTAGCATTACTTTAATTTAGTTTATAGTTAAAATTGTCATACTTCTTTTCCGATTTTTATCTGAATGGATGTTATACATTTCTGTGTAAGATCGAAATTTAATTTTCTTAAATATAGCGATTTACGCCTAACACATTTTCGCTTGTATCTCTAACAAGAATTAATTTAAAGTATATAAACCCTACTTTTTTCCGAACCGCTTTGTTCTCAGGAATTCAAATATGTAATCAAAAATGGGTGTTACCATTCGAAAAAAAATGAAGTTGGGGTAAATTTTAATAGGCAGATGACCCCCTACCCCAAGCAAAATTTAACTGTTGCATTAATAACTAGACATTATTACAAATCGATTGGCACCAGCCGCATGTTTCTACTAAAATTTACAATGAATTTAGTCAGTCAGGGATGGCTTTTTTACTTTCTCTTACCCACATATATGGTAGAGAAAGTATTATTTTGGGGTGAAATTTTCGAAATTGAGTTTTTGTTATATTTATAAGTTTTAAGGTCCCCTGAATACGAAAAACGTGTTTTTAACGGTTGGTCTCTGTGTGTCTGTGACCAGTATATCTCAAGAACAAATAACAGCAGGAAGTTCAAGCTCCGTATTTTAAATCTGTATCATATAGGGATGTATTAAAAACTTTTTGTTGAGATCAAACAAATAGTTTGGGTACAAGGCCATCCAAGATCGGTACAAGACCGTCCTATACATTACTTCTATGAGACAAATTTTATATAAGTAGAATTTAACATCTATAGGCTACACTAAACCAAATAAAATGAAAATATAAGTATGTATTATATGCATAAATCCTGTTTCATGCAGAATATGGCATAAAAAATCATTCACCATGTATTTCACAGGGCTACACAAAACTGGGACAATTTTGGAAATTGATAGAAGTGCATTTCAGGTTGTTATGTGTGTTACTAATATAGGATTAAATTTAAGTGTATAATGTGGTATATACATAATTTTTAGAAAATATACAGAGCTGCCAAAAAATAAACGAAAACATTCTTTTTACTCAAAGTATAGTGGAAGTGCTTTACCATAATATTTTACCAATTTTAGGAAAACTGCTCACAAATTAAAATTAATTCCTCATACCTATACAGTATATAAAGTATTTTTTTAAGCTAAATACTCAGCGCTCTTTTTTTTTTTTTTTTTTTTTTTGTATATTTACATGTTTTGAGGTTTCCTGAATACTGAAGCCAAATTTTTAACGTTTGATGTTTGTCTATGTCTCTTTACAGACTAACTTAAAAATAAATAATTTCAGGCAATTTAAATGTTGTATTTTGAAGTTAATATAAAGTTGTTATGTGAAAAGTTTGACCAAGATTGGTAGGTTTAAAGAAATGTGGGGATGAAAGTTGTCCAACTAATTTAGAATGAAATTTTAAGTTTAAGGGCCCGCTTCACTCACCGCCGCCGGAAGCCGAAGCTAATGTTATTCTATGGGAAATTTTCTTTACAACTTATTAACTAATACATATTTTTAAATTCTGTTTTTACATTCTGAAAATTACTAACTGTTAAATTGACGGACCTTTTTAAAAAATATATTTTTTTATTTTTTATATTTTATTTTGAAGCTGCAAAATACGAATTTTCAATATGTGAAATTTTTCATTTTGCAATTTCAAAATAAAATATTAAAAATTAAAAAAATACATTTTTAGAAAAGGTCTGTAAATTTAACGGTTGGGAATTTTCGGAATGTGAAAACAAAATTTAAAAATATGTATTAGTTAATAAGTTATTTGTAAAGAAAATTTCCCATTAAATAACATTGGCTCGGGCTTCCGGCGACGGTAAGTGAAGAGGGCCGTTAATAATAGCTTTGAATTCTATATAAGTACAATATTCAAACGGGGGATTGGGTGGGGCGGTAGCCCCCCTCATACACAATTAATTGTTAAATAAAGCCTAATTTGAATCGTTTTTAACGTAGATTAATATAACAATACTCATCATCTTACCCCTTAATTTCCAATGAATTTCAGGGTAAGAGAAATTCGTGTGTGTGCCATACCAGATTATTTTATTTTTTTCCCGATTGTGCAAAGCAACGTAACATACATAATTGCATATTCTGCATAATAGCATTTTAAAAATACATATCAAATCATTCTTTGAACAACTTACAAGAGAAAACCAATTTTTCTGGGTTTTATACAGCAAAATAGCAACTCGGCCACGTATTATATTAAATCATTGCCTTTCCGTTTTCATAACTAAATAATAAAGAAGATTTTTTAAAAAAAAAGTAATTAAAAGAGTTTTCAACAGTATGAAAATAAAATTCTTCATCAGTTTTTAATATTTTTTCTAAGTTTTACAGTCGAATGATTATACTACCTCTGACATCTTTCAAATTAGGGTTATTCATAATGATGATTTATACACACGCACTTTTAATAACTCTTTTTTTTTTTTTTTTTTCTTTGTTAATTGTTAAGGAAGCAAAGCAATCTTTAAACAATAAAATGAAATATTTTAACAATAAAACAAAAGACAAATTGCTAATCAGCTTTTGTTCATGATTTTTCAAATTTAAAGGCCCTCTTTACCCACCGCCGCCGGAAGCTAAAGCTAATGTTATTCTATGGGAAATTTTTCTTTACAAATAACTTACTAACTAATACATATTTTTAAATTCTGTTTTCACATTCTGAAAATTCCCAGCTGTTAAACTGACGGACCTTTCTCAAAAAATTATTTTTTTAATTTTTTGTATTTTCTTTTGAAGCTGCAAAACACGAATTTCCAATATGTGAAATTTTTTCATTTTGCAATTCCAAAATAAAATATTAAAAATTAAAAAAAAAAAAAAAATACATTTTTAAAAAAAGTCCGTCAATTTAACAGTTGGGGATTTCTTGAATGTGAAAACAAAATTTAAAAATATGTATTAGTTAATAAGTTATTTGTAAAGAAAATTTCCCCATAGAATAACATTGGCTCGGACTTCCGGCGACGGTAATTGAAGAGGGCCGTTAAGATGACAAAGGGTGCATGCTTTCTATAATCACTTTTCGCTATAAAAACATTTTCCTAAATTAAACTAAGAAAATTTTATTTTCTGAAAATAGTGATTCTGAAACATCAGGTTCTCCAATTTTTTAAATTAAAATGTAAATACGTAGTAATTCAGCTGTTGACGTGAAAAGTTTTGAGCATGTGGATCTCAGATATTCTTGTTAAAGAAGACACTTATTAGATACAAAAAAAAAAAAAAAAAGTAAGAAAGAAAGAAAGAAAAAGGAAAAGAAAAGAAAGAAAGAAGAAAAAGAAAAGAAAGAAAATTATTTTATTTCTCGTCCAATAAATGCACCCCTGTTGAAAAGTTTAACAAGATTTGCAAACGATCAGTTTTTCTCAAATTAAAAACTTATATCTCAATTAAATGTTTTCAAACATTGAGTATTTAAAGACCTGGGTCTTTCTCATGTTTTTCAGTGAAGATTGGTTTAAGACAACAATTAGGAGGCCGGTAACAAATTGAGCAAAATTAATAATGTTTGTGATCTTCCTGTATCGTTAAGGAAACGAAATGAGCTGTAAGTTTAGGATATGTTAACATAGACCCAGTTCAATTTGTGGATGAATTTGTGTGATGATAGCATGTTAAATAAGGGAGATATAAGCATTTATTTTTAAAACTCCAAAAAAAAATCAACATTTTTTAATTTATAATATACAGAGTTTTTAACGAAAATTATTCCCACTTTCAGATAAGTTGTAAAAACACTTTTAAAACAATATACTGCAATCGAAATACAAATATCTTAAATATCTCATGAAATATGAATATTTTTATGAAAAACGTTTTTACTGCGCATGTACGAAAGATAAAACATTTTTTATTGCATAGGTTGAAAGCTAGATGTATTGGGCGACTTTTATCAAAAGTGCATATGAATAGAATAAAAATTAAGTGAATTGTACGAAAAAGAACGAGCTAGATTTTAGATATTTTCCAAAAGTTGAAATTTCTTAAGGGTTTTTTCACATGCCGCGTAATTAATTTTACGATCCAATTATTTCAACCACACTCCAAATGTACTTTTTTTGTGAAAAATCCCTTATAAGCTTGTAACTCTAACATATTTTTGTTTATTTACTATGATTTGTGAAATCATAAGGGTTCACTAAATAATTAAAAACCACGTGCGAAATAACTATTTAAAAGAGTAAAATCCGCTGTAAAAGGCACGTTAAAAATATTTAAAAGAATTTTAAAAGGTTAAAGAGCAGTTAGACAACATGTTTCGTGCTTATTTACTAGCACATCATCAGGTCTCGTTAGTTAATGAAAGCCACCGAGCTTTATCTTGTTGTTCTAAGAAAGGCTGCCATAGGGTTGCTAAGTCTTTACTCTGATTCTCGTTGATGCATTTATCGCCAAATTTCCAAATCATGATCTTGGAAATCCTGTGAAAATTGTGAAATCCTGTTCTTAGTCAATCTAAGAACATGGCTCGATAAGGATTTATTTAACAGAACCGTATGAAATGTACTTATTTTACATAGGAATTTTTGCTAGTGTTCGGACACATTTTTTACCGTCTGTAATACACAGGCATGCAAATATTTTAAATATATGTATTATGAAGATGAATGATTTAAAATATATTTATTTTACATTATTTTATACGGAGAATAATCGAGCAATCTAAGAATTTTAACTTGAAATTTTTACAAAGTAAATAATTTTTTAGTATTCATGTCTAAAGTATCTAAAAATCAAACAAATGCTGATTTTTTTCTTTCCGACCCAACAAAACAAAATTAACTCTCCCAGAAACACTCATGTTACAAATGTGGATAAAAAAATTTATTTAATAAAAAATATATTGTAAAAATAAATTCAAGTATTACTACATTCTAGCGAATACAGTCGGCTGCAAAATCAGTCGAGCACTAGCAATAATCCCTGTCTAAAAAAAGTACACTTAATACTGCTTTGTTAAATAAATCCTTATCGAGTCATGTTCTTAGTCAGTCTAAGAACACCATTCGACAAGGATTTATTTAACAAAACAGTATTAAGTGTACTTTTTTAATACAGGAATTATTTTCTAGTGCTCGAAAAATTATGCTGCCGATTGTAGTTACTTACTATTTACCTATTATTAAATCCTAATGGCATCAAAACTTTGATAATGAAATGTTGGTGTGTGGCATAAGGCAAATAGTCTTCCCAAACGACTTAGACCAGAGTGGGATGCCCTACATAGGCATCTTTCTAAGGACTTTAAAACCGTATTCACGAGATTTTCGGAGAAAACCACAGAAAACTCCTAACAACTAGGATGAGGAAGGCGACATAGGATTGTATCCAACACCTCCTACTTGCCAGCTCTGTGAGAAGTACTTCTCAACCACTGATGTGGCCATTGAGAATGTGAAATTATAGAAATTCTTATCCAGCACTTCAATAGGATATAGCAGAATTCTAATAAAGTGGAATACAATAGACTAAAAATTCAAACAGATTAATGAAACTTCAATCTAGGAGTTAGATAAGGAAACACTTATAATTTATAAAAGCAGTATTGATTTCTGTCTTCTAGCGAAGAAAAAAGAAATTCTACAATCTCGTATGTTTTGGATGAAATATTGCAGAATAGGTATTTTTCAGGTAATTACACATAAAAATTTTTGAAAATTGTTAAGAGGGATTTTATTGGTAGGTTCCTTTTCTCCACCTCATCTGATTTTATAACTGTACAAAATTGAGAAAAATTTAATTAAAAATAAGTAACTAAACTTACTATCAATTCTGCACACATTTTATTTATTTATATAATTCTTTACAGAACTTATTCCTTCAAAAAAAAAAAAAAAAAATAGAAATCTGAAAAACAAAATAAATCCTGATATAACGAAATGTCTATTAAAGAGAATAAGTACGTATCGCTCTGTAAAGTTTCTATATCACTTAATTATTAATAAAAATTCTTAAAACATTTTTTTAACTGCTTATGCTTCTGTCTGTGAGTATTCAGGGAAAAAAAAATTAAGTTCAAAGGAATATTGCCAGTATTTTTTTTTTTTTTTAATCCCAAGATGCGCTCTTAACCCTTAGCTTTCAGGAAACTTGACTGTGACCTCATCTCATCACCTTGACTGGGGGGGGGGGGAATATAAAAAGATAGTGGGGTTAAGCTTACCTTCACCTTATATGTAGGGTTCAACGTCATATCCGTAGATGTTGAATGCATCACTAAACAGGAAATATACATTTCTGAGCTACTTGGTTTATTCTGATTAATCTTTGACCTATATGGCAGTCTGATATTGAAATAAGAATGACAATCTAAACAAAAAATATGTCTTTGATAGATTTTAATTTAGTGCCAAAGGCATTCCAGATTTTCATATTGCGATGACGTTGCGAAAAAGACATTTGAAAAAAAGAGTCTCCAAGCATTTCATCGAAATAACAAAAGCAGCTTCATTGAAATTGTAAAAAACAACTTCTAGATTGTTTCTACCGCGTTCAATAAGCGATCTACCAAGGAACACCAGTCAGATCGATTTCTGTTCACAAAATTTATATAATCTATATTTTCCTTGAAATGGTCCAAGCAATTTACTTTCTGTTTTTTTTTTTTTTTTTTTTTTTTTTTTCCCTCCAAATGAAGAGCAGTTACCAGTGCAATCGAATTTTCTAGATATTACTAAATATTAATTGAATTTCTTATCATTTAAAACCCTTCATCATTCATTTTCATCAGAATAATTAAGGTATTTTACTTTATGTAATACCATTTCCGCAGGTGAAAAGCGGGTTACTAACGAAAACAAATTTTCAAAGCAAATTTTCAAACAAGTAGTCAGAGTAATTTTTTTTTTTTTTTTTTTTTTTAGTTTTTCTAAAGTCAGACAAAATCCCATTATTCCAAGCGATCTGAGAAATTAGGGATGAAGCTTTTATTGAAAATATTTCTAGATAGAAATGAGTTTGAGTACAATAATTTTATCGATTACTTTATCATATTTGTCAAAGTTTCTAGACGTATAGGATGTCTTCTAGTGGTAGATGATAACTCAGGATTATTTTTTAAAAAATGGTTAGAAGGCTGAATGGTTAGAATTAGCTGATCCTTGTTAAATTAAGATTTGCCCCCAAAAAAAATTAATAATAGAGAAATGAAAAGAAAAAAATGCACATTAAGCAAGTAGCACTTAAGTACAGTAAGAAAATTGTCATTCGTAAACAATATATTCATAATGGGACAAGTAGGCCTAATCTGAGCTTAATCTTAAATGTGGTGTAAACGGGGTATTTTAATATGCTTTACACCACTTGACTTCAACGATAGTTTGGCGCAAAATGGCCTGTGTATTTGAAAGTATCAAAAGGTAAAAATGTTATTACAATACATTTCATAAAAAAAATATACCAATAAAGATATAGTGTATCTTTTAGAATAATTTTCAAAAAAAAAAAAAAAAGATGTGTTTGGTTTTTTAATTCCTTTTAGTAGGGAAAAAAAAGGCAGATTTTATAAAAATGCAGGACATTTTTCGAATAATATTGCAATTTGATGATAAAAACAACGATATAATGTTTTCCAATAGCCTTTAGCAAAGACCATAACGGATGGTTTATATGGGATACATTTTGTTAATGTAATGATGATTGTGCTGCAAAATTATCTAAACTAATTAATTAAAAGGAAAGCAGAATTACTTTCATGATAAACCATAATGTAAGAAAAATTTGCGAAAAAACAGTAATTGTTTGAATATAAAAAAAGCAAACATCACAAAAATATGCCGGTCAAAATTGCTTCATAATATATTAAAAATATTGTGGGCTTCAAAAGACCAATTAACCAATGGTTTAATTTTTTCCCTTTTATTAATTTACATTTTTTTTTCCAAAACTCTAGATAAAAGATATTTTTAGGTTAACAGATAGCTGAATTTTTATCATCAAAGTGACAAAAAAGTGTAAATATTATTTCAATAATGCTAATAACTGGAAAAAACTGCTAATAAAAAAACTCAAAATGGCTATGCTAAACATTTTTCAAAACTTTTCATCTAAAAGTTAAGCCGAAGCAATCATAGTCATTCTCGATTAAAAATACTTGCTCCAAAAAATAAAATAGAAAGGGAAAAAGTTAAAAAACAGGCGACAGATAAAAAATTACGGCATTTAGCAAAAAGTCGTTCAGATTAACGATACAATCGTTAAACTTCATCACCTCAAAATGATATGGAGAAAAAAAGGAAGAAAAACTTGTTTATTTTATGTTAAAAGTATAAAACTTGTAGTAAAAAATTTAGACAACTTTAATAACAGTATCATTATGGCCTCTGTCATTGGCTTCTGTTAAAATCTCTATGACGGTGGAATGTCCAAAAATTTTGTATTTTTGGTCATTGGTATATAATTTTCGTAAATATCTTTAAAACGGAAATGCTATGACAAACCTACAACATTCTACGCCAAACGTTCTTGAGTTATGCGAGATACACTCATAAATACAGACGTCACAAAAACTCGTGTAAAATTGTAGATATCTCTAAAATGAGAGCTCGGATC
Source organism: Salticus scenicus (assembly GCA_963930645.1). Taxonomy (NCBI): domain Eukaryota; kingdom Metazoa; phylum Arthropoda; class Arachnida; order Araneae; family Salticidae; genus Salticus; species Salticus scenicus. The sequence continues at coordinate 85,022,029 of OZ005656.1, forward strand.
AAAACCAAAGTTGGAGATATGCAACTAGATCTCATGACAGTCACAAATACAAATTTACGACATTCTAGAAACATTTATTTTTGAGCTATGCGAGAGATAAAATCCGTTCGCAAATCGGTATTACAATACCATTCATCTGACTTTGTATAAGGAAGTAATTACACATAAATGCAATATTACATAAACATGCCAATGTGCAAAATCTATAGATACATGCATTAAAATCCATAAAAATAGACAAATAGACAAATAGTAAGAAAGTGCCACAGAACTGGCATTTTAAAGTAATCAATACAAAACTTTGAATAAACACCATAAAATTCAATAAACGCGGTTTTTTTTTTTTTTTTTTTTTTTTTTTTTTTCGGGTCGAAAAAACACATGGCCCTTAGTCAGGTGAACAAAGTAGGTACAATAGTGAATCAAAGCAACAACGCACCGCTTTGATTGCAGCACTCGTGTCTAATTTGTTTGCCAGACGAAAGGTCGTGTGTTTTTTTCGCCCCGAAACAATTGTTGCTGGTTTATTGCATTTTATGGTGTTTATTCAAAGTTTTGTACTGATTATTAAATAGACAGATATTTTGACCAATATAATTTTTCCCAATCTAAGCTAAATAGCTGCATGTAAAGTTTTTATAAATGCATATACTCATATACATATTAAAATCAATTCAATCAATCAACAAATTAAAATTAAATTTAGATTGTATGAAATCAATTTTAATTGTAATGAAATGATAAAACTTGAACAACGTGTTAGATAATTAGTATCAACTTCAACAAAAGTATAAAATTTTCCCTTGAAGTCAAAATGTAGAATTTTTAATTAGTATCATGGGTTTTTTAATTATAGAGTAGCAATTCAATGTATGCCTATGCAACAAAATTTATTCAAGTGATCTAGTTAATAAACGGATTACTTTGTTATTTTAAGTACATCGTCAATGTAAAATGTTCAATACTGTATTTTGTATAATATAGTAATAGCTTTTACACAATCTTTTTGGTGATAAGATTTGGTCTTCTTTGTGTCGGTTTTCAAAATTGCAAAATGGTTAACATTACGAAGCAGTATTGAAGATTTAGGAAAAAACTAAGCTATGCAAAAATAACTTGAAATAAATAGTCGTTAACAAAGGAATCTTTTCATCCATATAGATTAATTTCCGTTAATATCCGTTACATCGTACAATCGGCAGCAAAATTATTGAAGCACACAGCCACACTTTTCATAAATATATAGATGTATATATATATATATATATATATATATATATATATATAGTTTGATCGCTAATTTTTATCCTCAACTTACATTTTTATAAACAATATAAGACTAAGATCATGACTCGACAAATATTTACATAACAAAACTATATTAGGTGCCCATCTTACTATTGCTTCAATAATTTTACTGCCGACTGTATAATATACATGCGTTATGTCTATAATTTTTACTTTCTACTACATTCGTCAGAAGAAAGTACTATATTTTTAAATTTTTTCGACATCTGTTTTTATTGGATTTATACGTTTTAAGAGTACATGAAAATGTTTCAAGTATTTTTGGATGAGGGTGTGACTGTACGTCTGTGTGTAATGAAACTTTTGTGACAACTCAAGGTCAAAAAACTAATGCAGAAAATGTCATAAAAATTTATATTTATTTGCAAATTAATGTAAATTTGCGTGAATCAACTTTTGGTGCATATCGCTCTTCCCTTTCTTTCTTTCTTTCTTTCCTTTTTTTTTTTTTTTTTTATCCCTAACTTTTTAATATGGCAGTATAGGACAAAATTTTGTATAAATGTACATAATGAGAATTTTTTTTAACCAACTAATGTGAAATTTTCAAATTCGATTTGTCAACCAAGATTTTATTTTCTTATATATATATTAAGGAACATCACCGCACCCGCCTAGGGTTTAAAGTTCCCCCTTCGGGCGCGTAAATTTTCTATGTGAGTATTTTTCAGAAGAATTCGTCAATATTTTCAAAACGACTGGTTGAACCATATATCTGTGATAATTTGATAGAAATTTATTTTTTTTTTTTATTTTTTTTTTTTTTATTATTATAAAAATAATCTGGTGTGTCACTCACACGACTTTCTCTTACCCTGAAATTTAATACTATAAATACAGCTTGCAGATTAATAGGTAAGATAGCGAGTACTGTTATGTAAACCTATGTTAAACAATTCATATTAGGCTTCTGAAGAGTTTTATATGATAATTAGTTCTGTGTGAGGGAGGCTACCGCCCCCTCAACCCCCCTTTCATTAATGCACCTACATTTATATAGAATTTAATTCGGTTATTAAAAAATAATTCTCTTTTTAAAAAATAATTTATTAAAATTATTATTAAAAAAATTATCTTTTATGATAAGGCAGACCAAATGTCCAAAAAAAGTCCATTTTATTCTAAATATTTTTTAAAAAAAAAGAAAAAAAAAAAAAAAAGAAAGAAAAAGTACGATTTTTTTTCAAAGTTTTTTTTTTTTTTTCGTTAAAAGTAAAAAAAAAATCGATAACTTTGCTTTAAATTATCGCAGATCGATGGTTCAACCATTCGTTTTAAAGGTATTGGTGAGCTCTTTTGAAAGATACCCATCATGAAAATTTACTCCCCTCGAGGGGTGACTTCCTCCCCAGGGGGGGGGGGAGGCGAGGCTCCTACATACACAATTTTTTTTCCCCAGTTAACTATCTCTATTACAAAAAATATATATTCGTTTCATTTGGTTTAGTGCAGTCTATAGACGTTAAACTCTACTTTCCTGCAATTTCCCCCATAGACGTAATGTATTAGAATTCTCTTGATTGTCCCTGTACACGAACTATTTGCTTGATCTTAACGAAAAGCTTACTGTAGCGTCCCTATATGATACACATTTAGAATACCAAGTTTGAACTTTCTGCCATAATTTGTTCTTGAGATATGCTGATAACAGACAGACACACACACAGACATACAGACACACACACAGACATACACACAGACCATTTGCTAAAAACATGATTTTCGTATTCAGGGGACCTCAAAACGTGTAAATATAACAAAATCTCGCGTTCGAAAATTTGACCCAAAAACAATACTTTCTCTACCTTATGGGTAAGAGAAAGTAAAAATGCACTTCCTAAGATGCATAGTTGGAAATTTTTACGCTTTTTAGCTACCGGAAAATTAAAAAAAAAAAAAAAAAAAAAACTTTTATTTCATTTAATCAGTGAAAAACTGTTTAAAAAAATTCCATTAAAATTTTCCGGGAGCCAAAAAGAGAAAAAGTTGGTAACTATTATAATATCGTTTGTTACTAAGATGCGTCAAAGTAGAAACCTTAAGCATATTATTTTGACAAGGAAAAAATTTAAATGGAATACCATTATATGCCAAAATCACTTAAATAGTAAGGAATAAACAACTTGTGATGTGTTACCGTTTCTAAAAGTAAGCTGTCGTCAAAATTTTTCATATTTAATTATTTATAATTCATTTTCGCATAAAACAAAAAAACTCTTTTAAAATAATTTTACACCTTTCGATTTATGTAATATATGCAAAAATTTTATTTTTTTAGGTTAAAAACTTCTTTAAATTCATTTATTTTAAATAACTTCAAATATTTATGGCATTTTTAAAAACACAACTGTGATACAAATTACTTACTTTTTAAATATATATATTTTTCTTTTTTTTATTAGAGTTATCAAATCGTACTACAGTAAAAGCGTACTTTAATATGTATGCTAATTATATGCAACGCTATAGCTAAGGGGTGGCGACAAGAATCGTCTGCAGGAGCGCAGATATCAAACTGCACTATCGACGACGATATTAATTAATAATATTGTACTTCAGCGACGATCATTCTTGCCCTGGGGAAGGAAGGGTTGTTTAATCCTAGCAATGACGCAGATGATGATACCTAGTTCATAAGACTGCAAAACGGAAAATGAAAATCTTCAATTCCAAACACTAGCTTGCCTCTTTAATATAAAATCAGTAATAAACTTTTTCCGGTATCTGAATTCTGCATTCGGTCAAGACTCGCTGAATGCTGGGGTTCTCTAGAAGCAAAATTTTTAACATGCTCCAAAACGCGATAGTCAAAATCCACGAAGCGGATATTTTCAATTGGCAAAAGGAGAAAAAAATGCAAATTGCCTTTCGAGGCAGAATCGCAGAATGAAAGGTTCATAAATAGGGAAAGTTAGAAGAGGGCTTCTGAACAGATTCGAATGCATTCGACCGACTTTTTTTCGGCCCTCCACCCTTTTTCCGTTCGGAGCAAGCAAGGGCGTTCGTTAACCCTTTGAGGGTCGTCTACTAACCTCACGTAACCGGGGTCATTGGGGAGAGCACGCGCCTATAACAAAAGACTTGGTTGCATAAAAAAGGGTTAAACTTCCAGAACATATGTTCTTTAACAGAAAAAAGACCCAATTACGGTAGCATTCTAGACAGATCAACGATCCCACGATATATGAACCCTAGTTTTCTAAATATGATTTGAATAAAATAGTATTTTTTAACGTTAAAAATATGAAATATTTTTGCCCTTGTAAATAATGTCTCGGAACATATTTGTATGCCGTGATCTCTGTTGCCTACTGACTTAATTTGGTCTATACTTCTGGGTCTACCTATTTCATGGGTATGTTTAAACATTTACTGTCCTTCCTAATTTTCAAAATGATAAGATTTCTATTTCATTGTTGGATTTGAACACTTTCTCATTAAATATGTTTTTGCTTTCTTGTACGAAGTAAAGGTAATATTGAAGAGGTGATTTATGAAACAGGAGTTAACTCATAGCTCAAAATACATAGCTCAAAAACGGTTGACCGTAGAATGTTAAAAATATATATTTCAGACTATTACAACAGCATCTTCAATTGTGCACCTACAACTTTTATCTCGATATGACTTCCCACTCTAGAAAGATCTGTATTTTTACAAGGAGTTTCTTTTTTCTTTTTTTTTTTTTTTTTTTAATTTATTTATTTATTTATTTATTTATTTTCTGTGACACATCTGTATGTACGTACAGTCGGTAACAAAAGTGTCCGAACACTAGCAAAAATTCCTATGTAAAAAAAGTACGCTTAGAACAGTTTTGTTAAATAAATCCTTGTCGAATCCTGTTCTTAGACTGACTAAGAACGGGATTCGACAAGGATCTATTTAGCAAAATAGTATTAAGTGTACTTTTTTATATAGGAATTTTTGCTAGTATTCGGACACTTTTGTTACCGACTGTACATGTGTATAAGTGTGTATTTCGCATAATTCAAAAACGTAGAATGCTTAAAATTTGTATTTAGGGTTGTTATAACATCTAGTTGAGCACCTCTGGTTTTGGCCACTACTTGATTTTAAGTTTAAGAATACATGAATATCCAAAATTTTTGTTCATTACATGACCGTACGGTATTTCACCAGAATCTACAATAATATAAAGCTTACATAATAAATAATATTGTTGCAAAGCATAAAATTGGCTTTCCTTAATAGTAGTCTATTGTCTTCAACATATCTCGAATTTGGCGATGAATTTGATGATTTGGAGAAAATAGCGAAAAAAATCGGCTGAAGGTTCCCAGTTCTAGAGAGTCGATTTCAATTCGACAGAAAATGTATTAACATAGTTTTTCCCAATAATCTACCGATTTTTCACTAATAAACTTCGCTAAAAAATATAAAAAAAGGCTACCAGCACTCAAGTTAGTTCTAATGAACTCTGTGTAACAGAAGAGACTATATCACAAGCTAAACATGTCTGATATAAGAGTGATAGTTATACTCTGTGATATATATAAAGATGTTTTAACACTTTTGCGGCGTGAATAAGGGTTTTTACTAGATTGTTTCAAGACTATTCGTCGAATGAAGTTCCTTCATCGACAAAAACCAGCCTATTTATTTACGAAACACTTATTACTCACACTATAAAATGTCAATGTTTTCTATCAATATGCATAGTTTAATGAGTGGTTAAGGAAGTCAGGTGGGTGTTCACATCAGATTTTTTTTATCGGTAAATTTATCAAAAAGGATACGCAAGAAACAGAGAAATATGTATATAAATTGGTATAAAATATTTTTACGCAAATTTGTTCAAAAACTATATACATATATTTTTTTTCTAAAATTAGGACACTATGCTTCTCAAAAGACTTACTTTTATAACATTTTAATTTAATTTGGTAAAACAATCGTGTTCTTTTTATTGTTATCAGTATTTAATACATTCCTTTTATCCAATTCAATCTCGAGCACATATTTGATTTTTTTTTTTTTTTTTTTTTTTTTTTTTTCAAACCGCGTAGGGCCGCAACTCTCCCTGTTCTATCACCTAAATCAAAATTAATCATGCAAAGTTTTACACAATAATCATCTTACATATACAATTTCGAGCAAGTCTAGGCTGAAATATATCTCCTCAAAAATGGTACCATCACAGCACATTACTGCCACCTATGAAATGATATGCCCTAAAGCTTAATTAATAAAGTTTGGCATATAAGTTTGGCATAATTTTTTGGCATAGTGACTGAGATCAAGTAAACTATGAAAAATAAGGCTCAGCAACTTCTTTTATTTATGTGTCACGAGAGAAAATTTAATATTGGGGAAAAATACACTAAAATATTGACATTAAATAGTCATTAATAAAGACTATGAAATAAAATACGATGAAATAGAAAAAACACGCAAAGATTGTTTTTTGTCGAAATTATTAAGCATATGAGTCTTCCTCAGACGAAAATAAATAAATACGGAAACAGCTGGAAAACACGATACCTATACATATAAAAACACATCATAAAAATAAAGGTGCTTTTCTTTTTTTATTCATATTCCGTTCATTGTGGCATGAAGAGTTGTAGGCTTCTGACCCTAAAATAAAACCTATCAAAGACAATTATTTTTTTTTTCTTTTTATGCAATAACATTGTTTTTGTTGTTGTTGTTGTTTGTTTATTTATTTAATTAAGTGAGATATAAGAGAAGTGAATAATTTCTATATCTCTTTTTAAGTTAACTTTCTTCTACATTTATAAGAAGAAACAACTGAATTTGCAAAAGTTTTCGACTTTGATTTTTTAACAGTTTTTTTTTTTTTTTTATGTTTTAAGAGTTTTTGTACTTATTTAAACTGCTTTAGAAAGTGTGTGTGAGTGAGAAAGTGAAAAAATAAATTTTAGAAGCTTTAGTTTAAGAAATACTGCAAAGAATTTCATGAAACTTTATATTTTGTTGCACCTTGAAATAAAGTGATGCCTATCCACTTTTTTGCATATCATTCAACAGGTGACGTTGCTATGTTGTAATATCCTTCCTTAAAGAGGAGTCTATATCTCAGCTTCTAATGCGTATAATTGCACCAAATTTAATATGTATGGTAATTATTTTGAAAAACTACGCTGACTCAATTTCGGTATATATCGCCAAAAAGTGACGCTGCTATGCTGCAATTTCATACATTTACGGAAACACAACTTGTATAATATAAATGTACGAGACTTGATATGTGGAATGGTTGTTATAATAGACTTATATTGATACAATTTAAGTACACGACGGTGAATAATTTAAGTGCAAACAGTGGCGTTGTTATACTGCACTCTATTTCATTTAGGAAAAAACTATATTTAAATATCATTATATATATATGTATAAGTGCACCGAACTTTGTATATAAAATGGCTTTCATGATAAAATATGTTAGTTAAATTTGGGTGCATATCGTTCGAGAGGTGGCACTGTTTAGTAGTCTTTTTCAGTCTCCGTGTTTTCCAAACAATTAGTACTGGGTTAGAATGATATATAAAAAAGTTTTGTGGTAACCACAGTATGCTTTTTTTTTTTTTTTTTCTTTGCTGTTATGGAAATAATTAAAAAAATCCTATTCTACAAAGTTAGGAATAATGTTCTTAATATGTTTTTATATAAAGGTAATCAGCAATATCGTAAATAGACGTGTAAATTACAAAGATATTTTTATTAATACTTTTAAAGATAGTAACAATTTTTCTTTAGAACATTTTTTGTCGTCACTTGCATTCAAAACTAGTGGTAAAAAGAGCTGAAAAACTAATGTTATTTGATTTATTATTTAATGTTTACATAAATTACTAATACTACATAAGTTCGCAATAACGCAGTGCAATTTGTTTATATTTTTCTGCACACATAAGGACACTACAAATGATTATTCCCGAACCAAGAACCAAAATTCAAACCTAGAACCTGGTGTTCCAGGAGACAGCTCTCTCTACCGACAGGGAAACTGGGCCGCTAATGTTGAATGATGAATAATAAAAACTTAGCAAACAAACAAATGATATTTTTCTATAAAAAAATAAAGTAATTAAGCACGATCTTTAATCAGATGAAAAAGTAGACACGAGTGCAGCATGAAAACAGTATAACTTATTATTATTATTTTTTATTCATAATTCTAGTAATGTTATAAAACATTATTCTATTATCTAAACGTTATATATTTCAATAGCAAAACCTATATAATTTCAATATTGTGTGTAATATATTTGTTTGGTCTTTTGAAAAATAGCTTTAATATTCATCACATAAAACGTAGCAGAGATACTAATTGAGTAATACAAACTAAAATTGAATCATCATAATTAATAATGTTGTGGGGTTAGGTGATTTTCCTCTTAACGTAGACAGCAGTCTAACCTCATATTATTCTATGGGGAAATTTATTTTGCGAATTTCTCATCACCTAATGTATTTCTTTAAATTTCATTTTCTTTATAGAAAATTCCTGGCAATTAAATTGATTCTCGTTTTTCGAATATTGGTTTTTCAGTTTTTTTAATATTACATTTTGAAGTTTTAAAGTATAAAAAAAGCACTTAGTTAATTTTTCGCCTTACAGAACTTTATAAATATAATAATAATAATAATAATAATAATAATAATTGGAAAATGAGAATCAATTTAACGGTTGTAAATATTCTAAACATGAAAACAGAATATGAAAAATAAGTTTGGTAATGAGTAACTTGCACAAGAAAATTTCCCATAGATTAATATGGGGTTATAAAAAATCTCCACAGAAGTGACGTTTAAAATTAATAAGTACAAAACTTTGTATAAACACCACAAAATGCAAAAACTCGAATATAAAATATAACAAAAAATAGAAAGTATATCCAAGTGCGGCTTTTTTTTTTTTTTTTTTTTTTTTTGTCGTTTAGTGTATGTACGTGGCATGCAAAAAACCCATGTGAAATTTCAACTCTGAAAAATATCTAAAATCTTGTTCATTCACTTGTTGATAATTATCTTGATTTTTACTCTATTCAAATGAACTTTTGACATAAGTCACTCAATATATAAAGCTTTCAACTTCTATAGTAAAAAAATCTGGTGTGAAACAACCACACGACTTCCATTACTCACTATTACACGTATTATATGCATTTTTTAAAGATATTAATGATTTTTTTGGAATTTTCCAGTAAGAGACACTTGATACACGCGTAAAGACATATAAAACAGAATTTTACACAGCGAATTAAAAAATAAGAAAAAAAAATTATGATAGAGATATTTTTTTAAACTCTAATTTCCGAGATCTAAAACTGAACTATCTAATCAGGATGGCCATTAATTTTTCTGTAATAACCACGTAATACAGGAGAAATACTATCTAAAATGAATTTATGCAGCAATTTTCCAGAAAATCGTTAGAGCCATTTTTGAATACCAATTTTACTACAACTTGGCGTACTCAGTTATTAACCGGAAAACAATAATTACATACAAAAGGATATTTAACAGGAAGTTAATATGGCGAGTTTGAAAAAAAATCCGTGCAGCCGTTTTTAAAGGAACACACTTGCGAGACCTGAAAATGAGCTATTTATAAAGGACGCCTATCAATTTTCCTGAACTAACCAACTATATCATAATAAAGGACATCTAATAGAGTGTTTATGTAGCCACTTTGAAGAAAATCGTTCGTGCCGTTTTTGAGATATGGACTTACAGTCTCTCTTCCGGTTTCTGATGAACTGGTTTTCCAATTTTCCCCAAAATTTAAAAAGTTCATCTGTACACCAGACCTGTATCAATTCTGGAGTTTCGTAGTTCTATCTTTAGTAGTTTCGGAGATATGATAACCAGAAGATTCCACACATACATACACACACACTGACGAATTGCCAAAAACTACTTTTTTTGGACTTAAAACTTGTAAAACAGGTGAAAACTTGATATCGAATTTTTGGACCGAATACAATGCTTCCATTACCTACGGTAGCAAGGTAATGGAAATAAAAAAAATCTGTCTTTCGCGCATGTGCATTAAAAAGAATGTTGTTTGCAAATACTCATATCTCAGTGAAAATTACATGTGTGAATTTTATGTTTCAGAGAATAATAATTCTCTAATGATTTGTCAAGTTTTCTGAAAGTTTTGTAAAATCTTGTTGAAATTTATTCTTGTTATACGCAAAAAAACTAACGAAAAAAAATAAATATTTTTTGGAAAAATTATATATATATGTCTAAATAATTGTTCGATTCCCACAAAAAAGCATACAAATAGTATATGACATATATCACATATTATGTGAAATTATAAGTTAAAGTTACAAGTGGTTTGTAACGTTTTACGATACAGGGTAATCCAAAATATTTGTGTTTTATTTTCAATTTGTGGTTGGTTTCCTAACTACACCCGTGACTAAATCGATAGTGAAAAATATGCGTTTGTAAATGTTCTTTGTATGTCTGAAGTTCAAGGTCATTTTGTTCAGTATTTTTTTAAGAAAAAAAAAATGAAAAAAAAAATCCCTAATAATTTAGCCAACACTGTAGTTTACATTTTGCCTACCCTGAATTATACTTGGAGGATCATAAAATTTGCATTTTCTTAAATACATTTTATTTATTTATTTATAGGTGATCTTTAAAGGTGTGTGCTCGATATAAAAATATTTATTTCATACGTTTAAAATATTCAGACACAAAATTCATAACATATATATTGTGTAACAGGTATGTAAAAAACACCTAACACAAAGATGAAGTATGAGCTGCCAAGGATACAAAAAACGAAACAATGCTAAAAATATCATTCTTTCTTCAATATCTTTTTCGTAGGAGTTATAAATAAAAATGTATGTATATACGTAGATAGATCACTAGAAATATATGCATAGGAATAAAACTATACTAAAAATAATTCATTTAAAACCTACAGTTACTCTTAATAAGAAGAAAATAAATATTTATATTTAAAATACAGGTTTTGATGAAGGAAAATCAGATAGATAGAGTATCTATATATTAATAGGCAAGCATAAAATTTGTAGTCCCTTTTTAACATATTAATTATGGGAGTAGAGGGTTGAAAATGGTATCATTCGAAAGGTATGGTTAGCCGGAAGGTGCGAATACAAATATTATTTTCTTACGATGTCAAGAAGGTATTTAAAAATACATTTATTTTTTATGCATTTTCCCCCATTTTCCCCTTTTATACACGTATTCCTTTACATTAAAAAATACCTAAAAGTAGAAAGTTGTTAAATCTGGCAATTTCATAAAGCTCAAATAAAACCATAGACACAGTAATTTGTATAATGTAGCATCACTATACGCAAGCGAAGTGATGATGTCACTGTCTGTCCATGGAGCCATGAAAAAGATTTTCTATGTTAATCGTCCATTGGATTTTTTGTAAAAAATGATTAAAAAATAACAGAAATTATCTGCCGATTTTAATTCCGATATTTGGGTATAGTTATATATAAGTTACTGTCTACATGTGTTTGATTGAGTTATTTTTTCTGTAAAATTGATAAAATTTTAATTTAAAATTACAAAACTCCAGAAAAAAAAATGGCAAACTTCCAGTTTCGAATGTAAACATAAACATTTCATTTCAAAGGGTGATATTTAAACAATAAATATTCAACTAATATACTAAATAAAAGGAAAATGGATTTGTTACTAACTGCTGCATGTATAAGTAGACGATACGGAAAAAATTCCGATTTCCGTTTATTGCTGAATTTACATGTTTTGAGCATTCTTTACGTTTCAATTAACTGAAATTGGCTAGTTATTTTTTAAAAAAGTGTCTTTATTGCTAGCTTTTGTGGGTAGAAGAAGCAAGTAGAAGATACACAAAAACTCTTTTGATTTCCGGTTTTCGATGAATTTACACGTTTTGAGATTTCCTTGCATTTTAATTAAGTGAAATTGACTACTTATTTTTTAAAAAGTGGATTTATTATTCTTTCCTCTGCATGTATAAGAAGAAAGTATAAGATTCAGAAAAATTTTAGATTTTCGGTTTTCGATGAGGTTACACGTTTTGAAATTTCCCGAACTCAATTCGACCATTTTTGAAAAATATCTTTTTTTTTTTTTTTTTTTTCAAACACTGTACTTTATAACCAATCGAATTAATTTAACAGAATTTGATACTTGGTTGGGCCTTGGTTTGACATGGTACCTATTAGCTTCTGGGCTGTATCACACAACAAGGGACGTTTTCACTTCTCTCATTTCAGGAAAGGCTAACATCTACAGAGAGAAATAGTTATATTAAGTAAAACTCTGCTGATTCAGTTAGAGTGAATATCGGCAAACAATTGCCGCAGCTGTGTTGCAATTGCATTCCGTTTAGGACAAGGCAATAACTTTGCTTTGCCTCGCTTTGCAAAAAAAAAAATGGTCGAGTTTCGACCACTGGGCGATACTAGTATTAATAGAAATGCATTTTTTAAAAAAAATTGTCTTAGATTGGACAAAACATGGTACACAGTTGCTGCAACCGTAAAATAGGGAAAATTTTTACCATATTTTGGTACTTGATTTAACCTAATATTGGTACTATTGCAGTTGCAACCAATATCTTTTACCATGATTTGGTGCTTTTTTTTTGAAGAAGAAGAAGAAGCATCAAATCATGGTCAAAGGTTTCACAATCGCATGGTTGCATCTATAGTTGTACGAAATTTTGGTTCAGCTTAGCATATTGCCTCTAGTGTAGTACCAAATTTTGGTTCAACAGTGAACTGAAATTTTTATCAGTGTATATCTGGTAAGATAAATCGTGGATTTATTTTTCCCTCTAATACGATAGGTCTGTTTAGATCTATATAAACAGTCACTGAATATGAGCCTACAGTTGATATCGAGGAATGCAAAGTATATATTTATGTATATTAATCTACAGAAGCATCAATAAGAGAAAATTGGGTAGATAGTTAAATTGATCAATCGAAATATTTATATAAACATATGGATAATCATTTATCTTAAAATTACTATTTAATATCAACGAATGTTAAGCATATATTTATATATAAAAATCTATAAGTAAATCGATAAAACAATATTGAATAGATTGATAAATCAATAGATATAAATCTATGAAGAAAATTTATATAAATATAAAAAAATAATATATGGATAACATTTTTTACACCTATTTTATTTACACCGAATTTACAACTATTATCCGGACGTATTGAGTTGTTAAATATACTTACATTTATAGAATCTTCAGTACGGTAGAGAAAATTGGAAAGTTATTACATGCATTTATCATTTACGGAATACGAAAATCGGACATGAATTTTTACTTCAGTTTCAGCTAAATGCATGCTTTACCTATTTTCAATATTTCTTAACATGTGATATTATGGAAATGGGCGTTTTATTTCATTTATTTTTAAGCTATTGTATAGCTTTTATCGCGGGCTTTGAGCGCGGTGACCGAATCAAAAAATTCCGTAACGAAAAAAAAACCTAACACATTTCGGCAGACTTCGGTAGACTTCGGCTGTACGAAGCTCGCACGGATCGAGACGAGCTGCTCCGAAATCGGATGAATACGTAAGCAGCTGTTTGTGAGAAAGTATATAGGTGTATAGGTATCTATCATCTATGTACAACAGTGAATAGCTGTACGCGTAAAATTTGTGTATAAAGTAGATCAGATAAAACTTGAATATCCCCATTCGACTTGCAGGCCTTTAAATCCTATTAAATACCTTTTCTCTATTAAAATTTGTTTTCTTATCGGTCACCACGCTCAAAAAGTGTAACTTGAATTAATATAAAAAAAAAAAACTTGAACATCCCCATTCGACTTGCAGGCCTTTAAAACCTATTAAAATACCTTTTCTCTATTAAAATTTGTTTTCTTATCAGTCACCACGCTCAAAAAAGGTAACTTAAATTAATATCAAAGAAAAAACTTGAATATCCTCATTCGACGTGCAGGCCTTTAAAACCTATTGAAATACCTTTTTTCGATTAAAATTTGTTTTCTTATCGGTCACCACGCTCAAAAAGTGTAACTTGAATTAATATCAAAGAAAAAACTTGAATATCCCCATTCGACTTGCAGGCCTTTAAAACCTATCAAATACCTTTTCTCTATTAAAATTTGTTTTCTTATCATTAATGTTATCTTATTCATTAATATCAAAGAAAAACCTTGAATATCCCCATTCGACTTGCAGGCCTGTAAAACCTATTAAATTCCTTTCCTCTATTAAAATTTGTTTTATATCGGTCACCACGCTCAAAAAGTGTAACTTGAATTAATATCAAAGAAAAAACTTGAATATCCCCATTCGACTTGCAGGCCTTTAAAACCTATTAAATAACTTTTCTCTATTAAAATTTGTTTTCTTATCGGTCACCACGCTCAAAAAGTGTAACTTGAATTAATATCAAAGAAAAAACTTGAATATCCCCATTCGACTTGCAGGCCTTTAAAACCTATTAAAATACCTTTTCTCCATTTAAATTTGTTTTCTTATCATTATTGTTATCTTATTCATTAATATCAAAGAAAAATCTTCAATATCCCCATTCGACTTGCAGGCCTTTAAAACCTATTAAATACCTTTTCTCTATTAAAATTTGTTTTCTTATCGGTCACCACGCTCAAAAAGTATAACTTGAATTAATATCAAAGAAAAAACTTGAATATCCCCATTCGACTTGCAGGCCTTTAAAACCTATTAAAATACCTTTTCTCTATTAAAATTTGTTTTCTTATCATTATTGTTATCTTATTCATTAATATCAAAGAAAAAACTTGAATATCCCCATTCGACTTGCAGGCCTTTAAAACCTATTAAATACCTTTTCTCTATTAAAATTTGTTTTCTTATCGGTCACTACGCTCAAAAAGTGTAACTTGAAATTATATCAAAGAAAAAACTTGAATTTACTCATTCGACTTGCAGTCCTTTAAAAACCTATTAAAATACCTTTTCTCAAAAAATAGAGTTAGATCATTCAAATTTGGTACATCGAGGTTTTCGATACCTACAAATCGAGTGCGGGTATTTTTGATATATTCTCATTGCGGATATATTCTCATTTATTCAATAAAAGAAAAAAATTGTTTTCTTATCGGTCACCACGCTCAAAAAGTGTAACTTGAATTAATATCAAAGAAAAAACTTGAATTAATATCAAAGAAAAAAAAAATACTGCATAAATAAAATAAATAAATAATTATAATTGCATAAGTTGATAAAAAATGCTATGCAATAGCTTTACCGCGGCAGTCCTCGAGTGCCACACGTATTTTTAAGCTATTGTATAGCTTTTATCGCGGGCTTTGAGCGCGGTGACCGAATCAAAAAATTCCGTAACGAAAAAAAAACCTAACACATTTCGGCAGACTTCGGTAGACTTCGGCTGTACGAAGCTCGCACGGATCGAGACGAGCTGCTCCGAAATCGGATGAATACGTAAGCAGCTGTTTGTGAGAAAGTATATAGGTGTATAGGTATCTATCATCTATGTACAACAGTGAATAGCTGTACGCGTAAAATTTGTGTATAAAGTAGATCAGATAAAACTTGAATATCCCCATTCGACTTGCAGGCCTTTAAATCCTATTAAATACCTTTTCTCTATTAAAATTTGTTTTCTTATCGGTCACCACGCTCAAAAAGTGTAACTTGAATTAATATCAAAGAAAAAACTTGAACATCCCCATTCGACTTGCAGGCCTTTAAAACCTATTAAAATACCTTTTCTCTATTAAAATTTGTTTTCTTATCAGTCACCACGCTCAAAAAAGGTAACTTGAATTAATATCAAAGAAAAAACTTGAATATCCTCATTCGACGTGCAGGCCTTTAAAACCTATTGAAATACCTTTTTTCGATTAAAATTTGTTTTCTTATCGGTCACCACGCTCAAAAAGTGTAACTTGAATTAATATCAAAGAAAAAACTTGAATATCCCCATTCGACTTGCAGGCCTTTAAAACCTATTAAATACCTTTTCTCTATTAAAATTTGTTTTCTTATCATTAATGTTATCTTATTCATTAATATCAAAGAAAAACCTTGAATATCCCCATTCGACTTGCAGGCCTGTAAAACCTATTAAATTCCTTTCCTCTATTAAAATTTGTTTTATATCGGTCACCACGCTCAAAAAGTGTAACTTGAATTAATATCAAAGAAAAAACTTGAATATCCCCATTCGACTTGCAGGCCTTTAAAACCTATTAAATAACTTTTCTCTATTAAAATTTGTTTTCTTATCGGTCACCACGCTCAAAAAGTGTAACTTGAATTAATATCAAAGAAAAAACTTGAATATCCCCATTCGACTTGCAGGCCTTTAAAACCTATTAAAATACCTTTTCTCCATTAAAATTTGTTTTCTTATCATTATTGTTATCTTATTCATTAATATCAAAGAAAAATCTTCAATATCCCCATTCGACTTGCAGGCCTTTAAAACCTATTAAATACCTTTTCTCTATTAAAATTTGTTTTCTTATCGGTCACCACGCTCAAAAAGTGTAACTTGAATTAATATGAAAGAAAAAACTTGAATATCCCCATTCGACTTGCAGGCCTTTAAAACCTATTAAAATACCTTTTCTCTATTAAAATTTGTTTTCTTATCATTATTGTTATCTTATTCATTAATATCAAAGAAAAAACTTGAATATCCCCATTCGACTTGCAGGCCTTTAAAACCTATTAAATACCTTTTCTCTATTAAAATTTGTTTTCTTATCGGTCACTACGCTCAAAAAGTGTAACTTGAAATTATATCAAAGAAAAAACTTGAATTTACTCATTCGACTTGCAGTCCTTTAAAAACCTATTAAAATACCTTTTCTCAAAAAATAGAGTTAGATCATTCAAATTTGGTACATCGAGGTTTTCGATACCTACAAATCGAGTGCGGGTATTTTTGATATATTCTCATTGCGGATATATTCTCATTTATTCAATAAAAGAAAAAAAATGTTTTCTTATCGGTCACCACGCTCAAAAAGTGTAACTTGAATTAATATCAAAGAAAAAACTTGAATTAATATCAAAGAAAAAAAAATACTGCATAAATAAAATAAATAAATAATTATAATTGCATAAGTTGATAAAAAATGCTATGCAATAGCTTTACCGCGGCAGTCCTCGAGTGCCACACGTATTTTTTTTTCTTTTTATTTGATTTAGTTGTCACACTGTTCCTTAATATAATGCATTATTACTTTTGGCCACTTTAACAAAAGTTATCTTCAATAGAAAACCGCTTACAAAAACGAATAATAATAAAAAATAAAAAAGAAGAAGACACGAAATTTTATTCCGCCATCAAAATATCTTTTATGAATATCACATCCAATTCTTACTAATCTCTTCAAAAATAAGATGTCAGTATTCTCGAAATCTAATCAACAGATCCCCTTTATCCCATCTCCTCTTTCACCTCCTCTCTCTCTCTCTCTCCTCCAAGTTAACTTCTCCACACTAATTCTTAACACTCAGATGTACAAGCGATCAATGAATTTTTCAGCATTTTATTTTTCCCGAAGTAACAACATCAATAACTCACTTTGGAGAAAACGTCGCCCATCTTCCTCCATAATGATCCATTTCAAATTCAGTTCTTGCTCTTCTGAGAGGTAAATAAGTTTTTTCTCACTTACTTCGACGTCTGATATTTAGCGAAAAGCGGGCATCGTCGGGCCCTTGCCTGTCCTGCCAGCAATTTACATATCGTAGATATACGAATATGCGTTCACCCAAGTACCCCTTCCACTGGAAATCAACTTCATTAGCATCTTCATGCAAGCCACTGGAATAAGCAATTGGAAAAAAGAGGCTTGGGAGCAAAAGGATCCTCGGAAGCAAGAGATGCTCTCTCCCCTTATGGAACTCCATCAAGGATTCTAGACCGTGCGCACGTTTTTTTCGTCGACTTGGGAAGATATATAACCAGTATGCAAATGGATCACAGGTGGTGAGACTTTAAGATTTTTTCATCATCATCCGGCCATCCCAGCACGTGTCTGCTTTGCATCTTTTTCCCCATCACCCTTTAGGTATTTTCATTTATATATTTTTTTTCCTTTAACAGTATATCCTCAAGGAAAAAAATAGAAGTTCTGCCTCCTCATGGTTCAAGTGACACATTTTAGATGACGTTTTCGGAATTCGTTATTTACATTCTGAATTCTTCTGTGAGTTTCTTAAAGGATAGAATTTTCGGTTGTCAGAATTAAGACTTGAGTAGAGAAGGTTTATTTTATTGAAAAGCATGGATCAAATCATAGTCTAATAGATTCACTTATTCATTTTACACATATATATCACTATATGTAGAATTTTTACAACAAATTTACCGCAAGATTTTAATGATTAGAAAAGGCGAAATGAGTTGTTCTGTTATCCAAAACAAAAGTTACTTTTTTATTTTTGTAAAAGTTGATAATACTGAATAAAGGTTATATGATATTGATCATTCTCAAATTGGCATAATTCTATATTCAATAAGCAAAATACCATTATTATTATTTATTTTATTTTATTTATTTATTTATTTATTTATTTATTTATTTTATTTTTTTTATTTTTTTGAAAACTCCTTTATGTCGACTACATTTTCTAAAGTCTTTTAGTATCTCTAGTGTTTTTAAATTAATGTTAAGTGCAGATGTGTTCAAAGGAGTTAAGACTTTTTTAATTATTTGTACATTCATAACAAAGAATATTTAATTAGCGTAATTTTTGAAATCTCAGTTTTTGGTACATTTTTAATATCCTGAAAGTGATTATCTTTTGACTGTGTTGTTTAGTACTTCATTGTAAGTTAGAAAATTTTTTCAGGAATTAGAATTAAAAAGCTATTGCTTGTTGCATGTCACAAAATTTCGTATTTAATTGGACATTGGAATAAATTGGTCTTATTTAAGTTTCTGTGTATATCGAATAAAGATTATGCTACGATGTCTTTCTGTCCATAATGTACGCGTCAGCTATACTCTGGCTTACACGAAATGGAATTAACTTGATACGTTATGGTATGTTCTTATTAAAAATTAAGATTTTTTTTTTTTTTTTTTTTTTCATGCATCGATCAACGAATGAATTCTTATAGCGTACTTTTCATTATAAAATGATGGTTATATCTCAGAACTTAAAATGTATGAAAATTAATATACAAGCTAAAAATTTATGCTCATTCAGTATTAGTTTTGATCACGAAACAGAGGATTGACTTCCATCATTTTTAATTCTTTGTATGGGATCTATTCTACATAACCTACCAATAAGTATTTGGACATTTTCGAATTTATACATTTTGTCAAAAGTTCTTTTGGAACCATCTTGAAACTTTGGTAGCGTAAAGAATTCGTTATACCTCATATATTTCAGCAAAAGTTGCGTCCTGAAAAGGAAAAGGAGACCAGTAAAAAATTAAAGAAAATCAAAATGTTTTGGATCACCCTGTATAAAGTAATGCTTGAAATACTCTTGGCTGTAGCAAGTGATTAAGAAGAATTTTCTCATTATCTGCTTAAATTTTTAAGAGGCAGCCAAATATATTCGTGGAGATACAGCGGTTTTGTTTTTTTTAACATTCCAAAAAACACACGCTACAGCCAAAATTTCAAGCATTACTTTTTACAGGGCGATCCAAAACATTTTGATATTTCTTTAATTTTTTACTGGTCCTTTTTTCCTTTTTAGGACGCAACTTTTACTGAAATATATGAAGTATAACGTGTCCTTTACGTTATCAAAGTTTCAAGATGATTCCAAAAGAACTTTTCTAAATATTTGACAAAATGTCTAAATTCGAAAGTGTCCAAATACTTATTGTCTGGTAGTATATTTTTTATCTAATAAACAGGGTTACACAAAATTAATTTATTTTGTGCTTTCTCCTTAAGAATACAATTATAAATATAGTTTTTGTTATATTTCTTTCTCTTTAATTAAAACAAATAATATAACAAACACCACTGGATTGTGAACAGTAACTGCATAGAAAAAAAAAAAAAAAAGACATATTACTCTCTGTTTCTAGGAGATCACATTATTTAAAGTGTAAATAATATCTCCATACTGCACAAAAAATGAGGTTTTAACACATATTAGTCATATGCACAAAATCATTTGCACACAGAATATGGTAGGATTATTAATAATGTTTGGTTTACATGCTCACACAAATTATTCAGATATATTTTAATAAATAAGTAGACAATGCTAGAAGTGTTTTGTTTTTCATATTTCAAACAAAGTTGAAATGTTGACAGTTAAACGGGTTTCTATAGTTGGAAAGTGTTTTATAATCTTGTGAGCCGCATGATTTTTCTTTCTTCTTTAAAAAATAACTGAAGTAAAGGTAGAACCCAAAATGACTGAAGTAAGATTCTATGTCATTTATTTATTGACATCATTATCATTTTTTAACAATTAATAATTAGTACACCTTAAAGTCTTTTTTATGTATATATAAGAATTATTTAGTTTTGTTGTTACTATTAAATGGGTTAGAATAAATTCTTTGGTCTGTGTCGGCACAGCGCTCGGTTTTTATACATGTGTTTCTAAATTATTTTTTCTTGCAAGTTTAAATTACTAAACATTCGTTCACATGATACTTAAAGTAAAGAGCATCATATTTACATCATGATATTTATATGTTTTGAAGTCCAAGTATCTCCAAAAAGTTAAAAATGACATTATAATCCTTTAATTAAAATTTTATAACCATGTGTATATTTCGTTACATTAATTTCTCGTGATGTAGTTAAATTCTACACGTTTAATTAATTATTATTATTTTCCTTTTATATGTATGAAAATTTCACATAGCAACGAAAAGAGTTTATTCTAAAAAAATGAGTTTGGTTTCTGCACACGAAAGAACTATGTTACATGCATATATATTACACTGAAATAAATTTTTAAATGGGATTTCGTCTGTCAATGAACATGAATTTCACATGTTTAGTTTTTAATTTATTATTTGAATCATTGAAGGAATTTCCGAAAATCATGAAAACAATGAATAAAATGTTCTCTTGTTTCTCAATACATTGTTGTAGTTGCGATGCATTCTTTTATTTATTTATTTATTTATTTATATTATTATTCGTTGGAAATGCCTGCATGAGAACCATGGATAAAATTTCCCTGTCTTTATTTCAAAACATTGTTGTAGCTATGACATTAGTTTCGAGCGTTACATTCAAGAAACCAAAGTTTTTATTATTAAGAAGATGCCAAATAATAATAAATGTATGACGTACATATATGACGGACAATTTTATAAAATCAAACCTTTTTTTTTTTTTTTTTTTTTTTTTAATAAGCTTACATATTCATCCACAAAGCGAAAATCTTTTGGTGTCTGTCTCACAGTTTTCTACTCGCAGTGTTGTTACTAAAAATAATAACATTGCATAATAAATAATGAATTGTGTGACCCTTTTAAATCTAAATCTACGTCACACGTAAACTATGTATGTACTACAGATTTATTTCATATTGATTGATGTCCTTAAATTTTTAATTCAAAATGTCAAATTAACTACCGAGTTTGTACCATTTATCATTAAATCTTTCAATTTTGTTTTCCTCGATACCGTTTTACTCATAGCGTGCAGTCTGTACCTCCGGAAGACTGTCATGGCGAGTTTAAATTGCTTTAATCCCCTACCGAAGAGAAACTTATTTCCAACACCAGAGTTCTCTTGTGTTTCCCCCGACTTGGGGATGGTGCGAGAGGTATTATGATGAAAGAATGAGTGATCGGTGCAAACCTAACGGTTATCGTAACCACCTGATTTTGATTGTTGTAGGAGATGGTTACGAAAGTTATTTTGATTTTGGACTGTTTTATAAAGTAGTTTTCTATTAAAATTATAATGTTGTGACGAATCGAAATTCTTGTTAATTATATTACTCTTTGAGATTACCCTTCCCTACTAAGATCATTGAAATAAATTTGTTGAAGATATTTTAATGAGTTTGGAGAGCATAAATGTTTTATGTAAATAATTTATCATTTCTGTCACGTTTAGTTTCTTTTAACAGAGCATGACTTGTTATAAAAATGGGAAACTTTAATTAAAATTCTCAAGCTTAAAATAATGTTGATAATAAAAAAGAAAAAAAGTTTTTTTTTTTCAAAAAACATAAAATTTTTGAGGGGAGTGGGAAAGGTTTGAAAGGAGAGGGTCGAGCAAGTTCTTTGGTATTAGTTTTATTGAAAGAGACAAATGTAAGCCTATCTGTCATAACCCCACTAACTATCTGATTTTGATCGTTATAAGAAATGATTACAGGTTATCTCATTTTTTTTCCATTTTATTAAACAATTTTCCAGGGAAATTATAATGTTATGTCGAATCAAAATTCTTGTTAATTGTAGCCCCACCAATGGCCAAGAGGTTCTGTTCTCAAAGCTAGTACTGCTGGAAGATGCCGTTTTTTTTATCAGAAACTAGCGTGAATAAGAGAATTCTTTGGAAAGACCCTATGGAAGGCTCCCACCATACCTATGTCCCTCGTACAGACAATTGGCATTAACCCCCACCGCAACTACCTTATTAATTGTACTTGGTTGAAATTAAAGAATAGTTACATTAAAATCAGATGTAGTGGTGCAAGCTAAGTCACCTCTGAGGTTTTGGCAGACTTTTTCTAGTTCTATTTTATCTCAAAAATACATTCAATCAAAAAATAATAATAATAATAATACCTTTTGTGGCAAAACTTGAAAACCTCATAGTAATTCTAATCACTTAAAAGGGAGTAAATTATATTCAAATTGTAGTGCCAATATCCAATTTATCATTACATTCACAATACACTAAAGTGTAAAAAAGTAAAGTGTAAAGTGTTCAAATGTTCTCTTATAAACTATAGTGTAAAAATAAAAGACTATAAAAAAACATTTTATAATTAAAAGAAAATTTTTAGGTAAAATATTAAATTCAAAACAATAAATTATTGCGCATTTTTTTTCTATTATTATTATATTTTTATTATTAGTTCAAATATTTGTATATGCAATCAAACAAGTGCAATACATTCAGATTAAAAAAAAGAAATAGATTGATAGATAGATTTATATATATATATATATATATATATATATATATATATATATATATATATATATATATAAAGTGAGAAATTTAATAACGTTATAAAATTCAGCAATCCATGAAAATACCAAAAACACTCAAATAAATAAATACATATATAAAACTAAGGATGAAAGGAATAAAAATTTTTTGCATTTGAAATGAATCAAAAGTATTACTGTACTTTTTATAATTCCCAAAATTCTGTGATGTTTTGATATTGTTTCTTACAAAATTCATGACATTTAAAAACTAGCGTGTTGTGCAAATCATAAAACTTTTTTCTGTATTTTCCTATGCAAATCCCCATAGTACAAATTATTTATTATTATTATTATTTATCAAAATTATTCTCCGTAGTGTGTGAAGATAATTTTCATCTCGGAGAATTATAACAGTTAATGTCCAAAGAAAGTCAATTTTGCGCCCTATCAGACGATATCTCAAAAGACGCGCTTATTTTATTTATTTTAATTATTTTATTTTTATTATTTTTATTATTATTTTAATGAAAAAAATCTGGTCTGCCACTCACACGACTTTCTCTTACCCTGAAATTTAATACTATAAGTACGGATTGGAGATTAAGGGTTAAGATAACGAGTACTGTTATATAAACCTACGTTAGAACAATTCAGCATCGGCTTCGGAACAGCTTTATTTGACAAATATTTCTATGCGAGGGGGGCTACCGCCCCCTCAACCCCCCGTTTCACTACTGTACCTACATTTATAGAGAATTCAAATCTGTTATTAAGTTCAAAAGTTCATTAAAAATTATTTAGACAATTTTCACACGCATCATTCCTTGAAACTTATCAATCTTGAACAAGCTATTCTAGTAACAAACGTATTCACTTCAAAATACATCATTTGAATCGCCTGAAATTATTTGTTTCTAATTTAATCTAACAGACACAGGTAAAGATCAAACTATAAAACTTGACTTCGGTATTCAGGAAGTCTCAAAAAGTGTAAATATACAAGAAACCAATCGATGAATAATTAGCTTAAAAAAATACATTATTTACCATATGGCTATTAGTAATTAATTTTAATTCTAAAACAGCATTCCTGGACATGGTAAAATATTATATGATATAGTATATTATAGTAAAGCACTTCCACTAGCAAATAAAAAAGAATGTTATGGCTTAAATATTGGCAGCCTTGCATATCTTCTGAAAGTTAGGTACACATCACATGGTGCACATAAATATAATCCTATATTAATAACACACCGATCAACCTGAAATACACTTCCATGAATTTTCAAGTATTGTCGCATTATAATATAGTTCTTTTGTGTAGCCCTGTATACGAACAGTGAATGATTTCTATACCATATTCTATATGAAACATGTTTTTACGCATATAAAAAATATATAGTCGTATCATTTGGTTTTGAGCAGTCTATAGATACTAAACTCTACTTACATGCAATCCCCCATAGACGCAATGTATATGAATACTCTTGGGTGTCCCTGTACAGGAACCATTTGCTTGATCTCAACGAAAAGCTTAATCTAGCATCCGTATATGATACACATTTAGAGTACCAAGTTTGGAATCTCTGCTGCTATTTGTTCTTGAGATATGCTGCTAACAGACACACGCACAGACCAACCGCAAAAGACATGATTTTTAGATTCAGGGGACCTGAAAACGTGTAAATATAACAAAAACTCACTTTCAAAAATTTGACCCAAAAACAATACTTTCTCTACCTTATGGGTAAGAGAAAGTAAAAAAAAAAAAAAAAAAGGTTGAGGGGGGGGGGGGGTAGCCCCCCTCACTCTGAACTAATTATCATATAAAACTCTTCCGAAGCCTAATTTGAATTGTTTTAACATAGGTTTATAAAACAGAACTCGTTATCTTACCCCTTAATCTCCAATCTGTATTTATAGTATTAAATTTTAGGGTAAGAGAATGTCGTGTGAGTGACACACCAGTTTAGTTACTTTCTTTTACCCATAAGGTAGAGAAAGTATTTTTTTGGGGTCAAATTTTCGAAGTTGAGTTTTTGTTATATTTACACGTTTTGAGGTTCCCTGAATACAAAAATCATGTTTTAGCGAATGGTCTGTTTGTCTGTCTGTGTGTCTATCTGCTATCAGCATATCTCAAAAACAAATTATAGCAGAAAGTTCAAACTTGGTATTTTAAATGTGTATCAGATAGGAATGCTACACTAAACTTTTCGTTGAGATGAAGCAAATGGATCGTGTACAGAGACACCCAAGAGAATTAAAATAAATTACGTTTATGGGGAAAATTGTTGATACGTAAAGTTTAACATCTTTAGACTACATCAAACCAAATGAATATATATATTTTTTATGCGTAAAAACATGTTTCATGTAGAATGTGGTATATGAATCATTCACTGTTCGAATATTGATATGAATCATTCACTGTTCTCTTGTGTAGCTCAGTAGAGCTACACAAAAGAATTAGATTATAATACGAAAATACTTGTAAATTGATGGAAGTGTACTTTAAGTTGTGCCGTGTGTTATTAATATAGGATTATATTTGTGTGCACCATGTGATGTGTACATAACTTTCAGAAGATATGCAGAGCTGCCAATATTTAAGTCATAACATTATTTTTACTTTCCGAACAATATAATGAGGAAAGATATTGTAATCATGTCAAAAATCCGAATTTGAGATTTTGATGTTGCTATACGTTTTGAGGTCCCCTGGATCCGTTTTCATTATTTTTACGATGATGTGTGTATGTATGTGTGTATGTGTGAGAGTGAATACGCTAGCGTCTAAACACTTTGGTCAAATAAGCTGAAAGTTGGTACGTATGTTGTAAGTCACCGTAGCACGAACCCTATTGATTTTGGTGAATCTAGCACTTATATTAAAAGCAAAAACTGTTTTATTTAAGAGACAAAAATTTTAAGTTAAAATACATTTAAAAAACAAAAAATACATATAAAAACAATTAAAATCAGACGTTTCGAAACCCGCCGGGTTTCCTCATCAGTAATTACAACACAATATGCAAACATTACATGAACACTCAAGGAATTTTAAGGAGTACCGAATACTGAGGAGCCTGTGCGCATGCTTCATTGATAGTGTGGAGATGCTTGACAGTGTGCCAGCTCTCAAGGAAAATATGCGATTTATAATTATGAAAACCAGAATTTAGAATTTTTATATTATCGAAGTCAGGAATATGATCGGTTTCTATTGAATGGATTACAATTTTAGAATTTTGGTTGCAATTTTTAAAAGATCGTCTGTGCTCTTGTAGTCTAATTTTTGCTGTACGGCCAGTTTCACCTATATAAACATATTTGCAATTTTTACAAGGAATTAAATATATTACACCTGTTAAATCTAGGGAAGGGTTATGGGTTTAAAGTTAAAAAGGACGTTTTTTAATTGTTTAATTGGCCGGAAAGCAGCATAAATATTATGTGGTTTAAGAAATTTAAATAAATCGCGTATTTTCCTTGAGAGCTGGCACACTGTCAAGCAGCTCCACACTATCAATGAAGCATGAGCACTGGCTCCTCAGTATTCGGTACTCCTTTAAATTCCTTGAGTGTTCATGTAATGTTTGCATATTGTGTTGTAATTACTGATGAGGAAACCCGAGCGGGTTTCGAAACGTCTGATTTTAATTGTTTTTACATGTATTTTTTGTTTTTTAAATGTATTTTAACTTAAAATTTTTGTGTCTTAAATAAAACAGTTTTTGCTTTTAATATATATAATTGAGAATAGCACTTATAGTTTATTTACAGGGACACCAAGAAAAGTTCTTTATCATCATGGCCTATGGGGCCAAATTTTTAGAAGTGTGATAGCGTCTAAACGCCTTTTTAAACTGAACAAAAAAATTTATACACATGTTATAAGTCACAGTTGCGCGAGCTGTATAGATTTTGGGGAATTTAGCACTTACAGTTTTTTACAGGGACACAAAGAAAAATTCTTTATCATTATGGCCTATGGGGCCAAATTGTTAAAAGTGCGATAGCGTCTAAACGCCTTATTAAACTGCGAAAAAATTTATACACATATTATAGGTCACAGTTGCACGAGCTGTATAGATTTTGGTGAATTTAGCCCTTACAGTTTTTTTACAGGGGCGCAAAGAAAAATTCTTTATCATTAAGGCCTATGGGACCAAATTTTTAAAAGTGCGATAGCGTCTAAACGCTTTATTCAATATATCTGAAAATTTATATGAATATTATAAGTCACTGTTGCACTAAATATAAGCATTTTAATGAGTCTAGCATTTATAGGCTTTTACAGGGACACAACGAGAAATTCTTTATCATTATGATCTATGGGCTCTAAGTTCAGTAGCGTTAAATAAAAAATCGAGTAATACATGGAGAAAAATACTCAAACACTCTATTATGGTTTTCTCTCTTTTGTTTATTTAACAACACCTTTTACTTTACTTTATCTACAAAATCATTAATTACTCAATGTCTGGAAAGTCGAGTGGAGTCACTCCAGATTTTTATTTTTTGTAAATGGAAGTGCTTCACTATAATATTTTACCATGACGCAGGAAAGCTGCTCAGGAACTGAAATTAAGTCCTCGTGGCCATATGATAAATAATGTATTTTTTAAACTAAATATTTATTACTTGGTTTGTTGAATATTTACACGTTTTGAGACTTCCTGAATACCGAAGTCAAGTTTTATAGTTTAATCTTGAACTGTGTCTGTTAGAGTAAATTAAAAACAAATAATTTCAGGCGATCCAAATGATGCATTTTGAAGTTAATACGTTTGTTACTAGATTGTTTGTTCAACATTGATAACTTTCAAGGAATGATGAGTGGGAAAGTCGAATAATTTTAAATAAACTTTTGAACATAATAAGATGTGTGGATTCTATATAAATGTAGATACAATAATGAATCAGGGGTTGAGGTGGGGCGGAAGCCTCCCTCACATAGAATTATTTGTGAAATAAAGGTGTTCCGAAGCCTGATTTGAATTGTTTTAACATAGGTTTACATATCAGTACTTGTTATCTTAACTCTTAATAGCCAGTCTGTACATTTAGCATTAAATTTCAGGATAAGAGAAAGTCGTGTGAGTGCACACCAGATTATTTCAAATTGTCACATATCTATGTTTCAAGAATTTGTTTTAAAAGTATGTAAGAGCCCTTTTGAAAAATACTCGTATTGAAAATATGCACCATTCGGGAGGGTGGGGGTGGGGGTGGGGGGGGGAGAGAAGCGATGCTCCTATTTATTCTAATTTACTATCACTATTATATAAGTATATATTTTTTTCCAGTGGTTTATTAAACATAATCCACATTGTGTACATTTATATAAAATTTTATCCTATGCTACCATATTAAAAATTTTGAAAAAGCCAGACGACAATGCCTGCTGGTGACCTATATACGCTAAAAGCACCAATAAACGTCAAGGTATAAGCAAATACAAACAGATACTGAATTCCAACCAATGGTTCATGAGATAAAGCTTCCACAAGTTTTGGTAATACTCATACAGCCAGACATACATTTTTAAAAAAATAGATCAATCATGTTCAGTACATCTGAAAACCTGCTAATCTATCAAAAACCAGAAGTCGAATTTTTTTCCCGAATCTAATAATTTCTTACTATGTAGGTAGGAGAAGAGAAAGTATTGTTTTAGGGTCAAATTTTCAAACGTGAGTTTTTGTTATATTTACGTGTTCTGAGGTCCCCTGAATACGAAAATCATGTTTTTAGCGATTGCTCTGTGTGCCTGTCTGTCTCTCTGTGTGTGTGTCTGTTATCAGCATATCTCAAGAACAAATAGTGGCAGAAATTCCAAACTTGGTATTCTAAATGTGCATCATATAGGAATGCTACACCAAGACTTTCGTTGAGATGAAGCAAACGGTTCGTGTACAGGGACACTCAAGAGTATTCAAATACATTACGTTTATGGGGGAAATTGCATGTAAGTAGAGTTTAGTATCTATAGACTGCTGTAAACCAAATGAAACGAATAAATATTTTCTATATGCGTAAAAACATGTTTCATGTAGAATATGGTATAGAAATCATTATTATCTGTTTTATAAACCTATGTTAAAACAATTCAAATTAGGCTTCGGAAGAGATTTATATGATAATCAATTCTGTGTGAGGGGGCTACCACCCCCTCAACTTTTTTTTTTTTTTACTTTCTCTTACCCGTAAGGTAGAGAAAGCATTGTTTTGGGGTCAAATTTTCGAAAGTGAGTTTTTGTTATATTTACACGTTTTCAGGTCCCTTGAATCCAAAAATCATATTTTTGCGGTTGGTCTGTGTGTGTGTCTGTCTCTGTGTGTGTGTGTTTGTTATCAGCATATCTCAAGAACAAATAGTAGCAGAACATCCAAACTCGGTATTCTAAATTTGTATCATATACGGATGATACAATAAGCTTTTCGTTGAGATGAAGCGAATGGTTCGTGTATAGGGCCACTCAAAAGTATTCAAATACATTAAGTCTATGGGGGAAATTGCAGAAAAGTAGAGTTTAACAACTATAGACTGCACTAAACCAGATGAAACGAATATATATTTTGTGTAATAGAGATAGTCAACTGGGAAAAAAATATTTTGTATGTAGGAGCCTCGCCTCCCCCTGAGGGGGGGGAAGTCCCCCCTAAAGGGGAGTAAAGAGCTCGCCAATACCTTTAAAACGAATGGTTGAACCATCGATCTGTTAATTTAAAATAAAGTTATCATTTTTTTTTTTTAAATGTAATATTGAGAATAAATTCAACTCTTTTTTTTTTTTTTTTGTGTGTGTGTGTGTGTGTGTGTGTGTGTGTTATGCTACTTCTGTAACATGGAAACTGTGTGCATTATCATGGAAGATAATTTTTTTAAATAATAATTTTAATAAATTATTTTTACTGAGTAAATTTGTATAGGAAAATATAGAATAAAGTCGTGTAGTGGCCACAACACAACACTTATTTGTTGTTAGTGGATGTGTTTTACTAATAATATTTTACCATTTTCAGGAAAGCTGTTCGGGAATTGAAATAAATTCTTCATAGAGATATGGTAAATAATGTATGTTGTTTTAAGCTAAATGTTCATCGCTTGTTTTTTTCGTACATTAATGAAACGGGGGGTTGAGGGGGGCGGTAGCCACCCCCTCCCCCCCTCCCCCAGTACTAATTATCATACAAAACTCTTCCTAAGCCTAATTTTAATTGTTTAACATAGGTTTACATTACAGTTCTCGTTATCTTACGTGTTATCTCCAACCTGTATTTATAGTATTAAATTTCAGGGTAAGAGAAAGTTGTGTGAGTGACACACCAGATTTTTTTTTTTTTTTTAAATATATTGTAACATTTTAATTTTTTTTTTTTTTTTTTAAGAAACTTTTTATTTTATCCATTTATTTATTTATTTTTAGATTTATTTATTTTTATCTATTAATTTATATTTGTCCAACATAACAAAAAAACATTTTATAAGATAAGCAAACCGATTATACAGCAAAATTCATAAATTTAACTGTACAAACAAATTTTAGGCAGTATTCAGAAGTTACCTTTTCTATAATTTATAAATTTCTAAAAGAACCTGTTTCCATTGATAAATTTTTACACGTGAAACAATTTTTTATTCCTTTTCCATATGAAAAGAAATCCAAATTTTTTAATGTAATGATCTCGCGTAAATACGGGCTAGGATCTCTTAGAAAAACCCCCACGGAAGGCTTTTCACCTATAGGCCTATGATCCTAGAGTATTAAATCGGCCTTAAACTCCACAACTATCTTATGTAATGATATGTATCAATTTGTAAGATGACATGTAAGAAGGATTTATTTGTTCTTTGTATTAAAAATAATGCAAGCTATATAAAATTCATGTAATGTAATTTTGTAATAAATAATACTGAAAAAGTGTGTTGAACGAAGAAGAAAAAAAGAAATTTGTTAATAAAAGGGTTAAACTTAGTCAAAATTTCTTTTGAAAAAATAATAATAATAATAAATATCAAATAAATGCAAATAAAATATCACCAGGAATTCTTACCTTCTGCACAAAAATAAATAAATAACCCCAGCAATATTTTGTTTGATAATATGTACTTATATTTTTAAAAAGAAATTTGCTCAAGCATTACAGAAACATTATAAATAATCTGGTGTGTCACTCACACGACTTTCTCTTACCCTGAAATTTAATACTATAAATACAGGTTGCAGATTAATAAGTAAGATAACGAGTAGTGTTATGTAAACCTATGTTAAACAATTCATATTAGGCTTCTGAAGAGTTTTATATGATAATTAGTTCTGTGTGAGGGAGGCTACCGCCCCCTCAACCCCCCTTTCATTAATGCACCTACATTTATATAGAATTTAATTCGGTTATTAAAAAATAATTCTCTTTTTAAAAAATAATATTTTTATTTATTAAAATTATTATTAAAAAAATTATCTTTTATGATAAGGCAGACGATTTCCATATTAGAGAAGTAGTATAACACCAAATATCCAAAAAAAAGTCCATTTTATTCTCAATATTTAAAAAAAAAACAAAAAAAAAAAAGTACGATTTTTTTCTAATTTTTTTTTTTTGTTAAAAGTAAAAAAAAAAATCAATAACTTTGCTTTAAATTATCGCAGATCGATGGTTCAACCATTCGTTTTAAAGGTATTGGCGAGCTCTTTTGAAATATACCCATCATGAAACTTTACTCCCCTCGAGGGGGGACTTCCCCCCCAGGGGGGGGAGGCGAGGCTCCTACATACACAATTTTTTTTTCTCGGTTAACAATCTCTATTACAAAAAATATATATTTATTTCATTTGGTTTAGTGCAGTCTATAGACGTTAAACTCTACTTTCCTGCAATTTCCCCCATAGACGTAATGTATTAGATTTCTCTTGATTGTCCCTGTACACGAACCATTTGCTTGATCTTAACGAAAAGCTTACTGTAGCGTCCCTATATGATACACATTTAGAATACCAAGTTTGAACTTTCAGCCACAATTTGTTTTTGAGATATGCTGATAACAGACAGACACACAGACATACACACAGACCATTTGCTAAAAACATGATTTTCGTATTCAGGGGACCTCAAAACATGTAAATATAACAAAATCTTGCGTTCGAAAATTTGACCCAAAAACAATACTTTCTCTACCTTATGGGTAAGAGAAAGTAAAAAGAAATTCCTCTAAAGGTCAGAACTTTCCGGCAGGTCTCATTAAAAATCGTTTAATTTCGTTTTAATTTCTACTTCATTTATTTAATTTAATTTTTATTTAATTTTACTCATATATGGTAGAAAGAAAAATGGTTCGAAGTCTGTTTTTCCAAACTATGTTTTTGCTATATTTAGACGATTTGAATTACCCTGAATCCAAAAATCAGGATTTTAGCGGCTATCCTATCTCTGTGTCTGTGCATCTCTCTTTGTGCCTGTCTGTAGACTCTTATAACTTACGAAAAAATTTAGCTTGAAATCCAAATTCGGTATTCTAAATATGTATCATATAGATGTGCTACATGAATCTTTTCGCTGAGGTCGGACAAATGTTTCGTAATCAAGGACATAAAAACTATTCAAATACATTAAGTCTATGAACAAAATTTTAGCTATGTACAGTTTAATATTTTTAGACTACACTAAACGAGATAAACTTAGCTTTGAAACCTTTGCACGGACCCTGCCTGCCTGGGCTCGGTCAAGCTTAACGGGTTGGATGCCGGCTTAGCTTATAATATTAGATGCATAAAGACATATTTTATGGAGAATATGATACAAAAGTGTTTATCCTTCGTTTACAGGCACACGCAATGTATTATAGAAATATCATTAATGCTATGTTTGGAAATTGCTCGATGTGTGTTGTATCATTTCAAGTTGTGCCATTTTTATTTATTTTTTATCTTATTTATTTATTGTGGGCTAAATTTAAATACACTAAAACTTACATTTCACCAGAAAAATGGTTTTAATTAGCTGAAACCAATATTTATGTGCAATGTTTCACCATTTTAACTGTGTCATTTCAGTAGTAAGCGCCACTGAAATGGTGAAACTTAACACCAAAATATTGGTTGCAGCTAAAAATGTCTATTTAGCACAATTTTTAACACTTTTCAACCTTGTTGAAAAGTGTTAATGACTTCGGTTTGTCTGTTTGTCTATCTGTCTGTCTGTCCGCGCTCTAACTCCCGTAAATATTTATGAAATTTCTTGAAACTGATATATGTTATTCATGTTCACTATCGGACGTTCCCTATTGAAAATGGAGTTTATACCTCTACTGGTTTGCGTACAGGGACACCCGAAAGTATTTCAAAGCATTGTGTTCTATGAGAGGTATTTTTGTAAACCATATTTTCATACCTTCACTGTAGACATATCTTAATGAAACTGAAATATGTTATTCAAGATCACAGATCACTATCGGAAGTTCTCTATTGAAAATGGAGTTTATACCTCTACTGGTTTGAGTACAGGGACACCCGAAAGTATTTCAAAGCATTGTGTTCTATGAGAGGTATTTCTATAAACCATATTTTCATACCTTTACTGTAGACATATCTTAATGAAATTGAAATACGTTATTCAAGTTCATTACTGGATGTTTCCTGTAGAAAACAGAGTAAATATCAGCACTGGTTTATGTACAGGGACACTCAAAAGTATTAAAAAGCACTGCGTTCTATGAGAGATATTTCTGTAAATCAAATTTTAATAACTTTACTTTCTACGAAGTTTTATGAAATTGAAATATA
The DNA here is from genome assembly GCA_963930645.1 of Salticus scenicus. Lineage (NCBI taxonomy): Eukaryota > Metazoa > Arthropoda > Arachnida > Araneae > Salticidae > Salticus > Salticus scenicus. The sequence continues at coordinate 85,056,252 of OZ005656.1, forward strand.
CTATTTGTCTGCACAAAAGAATGCACATAGAATATAGCATGATTAGCATTAGATTTACAGGGTGACACAAAAATATTCATTTATATTAAAAGCTCGTAATAAAAGTTTGCGAGAATTGTACTTTCGTTTACATTAAGCGTTTTTTACAATTTTTAACATTTGTCAAGTGTGAATAGGATTTTAGTTTGTGTGTATGTCCGTCTGTCTGTCTGCTCGTGCTTTAGCTCCAGTAAATATTTATGGAATTTTTTGAAACTGATATATGTTATTCAAGTTCACTATCGGGTATTCCCTATTGAAAATGAAGTTTATACCTCTCCTGGTTTGTGTACAGGGACACCCAAAACTATTCGAAAGCTTTGTGCTCTATGGGAGGAGTTTCTATAAACCATATTTTAATACCTTTACTGTATAGAAACTTAATGAAATTTTAATATGCTGTTATTAGTTCCCCATCATACTATAGGTATGGGAACTTAGGTAATCGTGAAAATTTTCGACCTCGGATTTTTGACTTTTTTACACGTTTTCAGATGTGAGGAATACGAAAATGACAAAATTTGTATGGTGTCTGTCTGTAGGGTGTCTGTTAGTGTGTTAGTCTGTTAGTCCGATAGTCCGTTAGTTTGTTAGTCTGTGTACACGATATCTCAAGAACAAATTGTCGCAGAGAGGTCAGATCAGTTTTAAAATATTACTTTCGACACTGGCAAGAACCCTATTCATTTGCAACATTCGAATTTAAAAACTTCGTAAATTATTAGAAATTTACGATTTTTTTAACATGGGAGAATAGGACAAAAATTCACTTAAACGTGCATTAAATGTAAACTTTTTACTGTAAAAATGTCAAACCAGTTTTAAAATATCAGTTTTGATGCCGGAATGAACATCAGTAACTATAAATATGCTACTTTGAAAATTTTGCAAGTTATTGGAAATTTACGAATTTCTTAACATGGCAGTATAGGGCAAAATTTCACATAAACGTCAATTTTGAGCGATATTTTCATCGTAAAGATGTCAGACTACTTTTGAAATATTATTTAGGACACTGGCATGAATATTAATGACTATGAATTTTCCAATATAAAAATTTCGTAAGTTATTGGAAATTTACGAATTTCTTAACATGGCAGAATTGAGCAAAATTTCACATAAACGTCAATCTTGAGGGATATTTTCATCGTAATGATGTCAAACCACTTTCGAAATATTATTTAGGATACTGGCATGAATATCATAGACTATGATTTTTCCAATTTAAAAATTTCGTAAGTTATTTGGAATTTACGATTTACTTAACATGTCAGAATAAGGCAAAATTGAGCATAAACTTCCATTTTGAGGATCATAAATACATTAGACAACTTCAAAATTGCATTTATGATATTTGTTTGAACGTGATTGAATACAAATATTCTAACAGAAAAATTTCGTAAATTAATCGTAATTTACGATTTTATCAACATAGCGAAATTGTAAATTTTTAATATAAATATGAATTTTGAGGATTATTGCATTGAAAATAGTAGCATGAAAACTAAACAACGGAATCGACACTGATAAAATAAATTATTAGATTAGAATAAGATAAATATATCGAAGTGAACGGTGGATAGCCTATTAGGCGGGGATTCCATTCTGTCACTGTATCAAGCTTTGGTCAAATTCATTTCTTTTAACATGATTATAATATGTCTCGCGCTAGAAATTTATGAGAACATAAATATGAGGGAGAACTGAGCAGAGTCCACCTATGCCAACTAGTTCAAGTTCCGTTTCGGATGTTTCCTATGTAAAATCGAGTATATTTATAACTTTTTTGTGTACAGAGGCACTTGAAAGTATTCCAAAGCGTTGCGTTCTGTGAGAATTATTTTTATAAACCAAATTTGAATAATTTTACTTTGTACAAAGCTTAATGGAATTGAAATATATTATTCGTATGCTCAAAAGGATGCTTTATATAGAATATAGTATATTTAACGATTGATTTACAGGGCCACACAAAAATATTCAGTTACATTAAGAGCTATTAATAAAAATTTACTAGAATTGCACTTTCGTTTACATTAAGCGTTTTAACACTTTCTTATATTTTTAGTGGGAGTATGATTTCAATTTGTGTATCTGTCTGTCCGATTGTCTACCTTTCTATCTGTTTGTATCCGGCTCCTATCGTCGTTAAATATTTTTAGATATTTTTAAAAATGATACAATCAAGTTCACTATGGAATGTTCCCTATTTAAAATGACATTAATAGATCCTGTGCAACTAGTTTGTTTACAGAGACAACAACAACAAACAAACAAAAAAATGTCAATGGATTAAGTTTTAGGACAGAATTTTTTAAAAGTTGTAGTTAAAATCTTTCTATTGTAAAAATCATAAAAACATTCACATGTATTTTTAATATTCTAAAATAATGTTTTGTATAGAATATGATATGATTAACTTTTTCAGATTAAAAGTTATTCGATACAACAATTACGTAGAGTTGGAAAGTGTTACTAATCAATGCGTGCTGCATGATTTTTCTTTCTTGTTTAGTAACAGCCTTAAATGTTTTATCAATGTACACTCTTAAAAAATAAAATAATACATTTCACCAGAAAAATGATTCCAATTAGATGCGACCAATATTTAGGTGCAATGTTTCACCATTTCATTTGTGCCATTTCAGTAGTGAATGCCGCTGAAATGGTGTAATTTACAAAACATTGGTTATAGCTAAAAAAGCCTTTTTTTTTTTTTTTTTTTTTTTTTTTTGTTAAATAACAGTCTTAAATGTTTTATCAATGTACACTGTTAAAAATAAAACCTTACATTTCACCAGAAAAATTATTCTAGTTCGATGCAACCAATATTTAAGTGCAATTTTATTTGTGTCATTTCAGTATTCTGAGCCGCTGAAATGATGAAACTTAGCACCAGAATATTGGTTGCAGTTAAAAATGCCTATTTATCTCGATTATTTCACCAAAAAAATATTCCAATTAGCTGCAATCAATATTTAGGTGCAATGTTTCACCATTTTAGTTGTGTCATTTCAGTAGTAAGCACCGCTGAAATGGTGAAACTTAGCACCAAAATACTGGTTGCAGCTAGAAACACCTGTTTACGAAGAGTTTTTTTTTTTTTTTTTTTTTTTTTCCCCTGATGAAACGTTGAACTATTATTTTTAACAATATAGCTACAATATCCGAACAGGAGGGATATTGTAGCTAACTGATAAGGCAGTGCCCCTCCCCCCCCCCCGCACACACACACAAAAAAAAAAAAAAAAAAAAATATTGTCGTTAAAAGTATCTCTAAAACAAATTTCAACTGTTACTTAAGTACTTTGTAAATGTTCATTTACTGTTATTTTCCACAATGCACTAAAATATTACATATATAATAACGTACGCTAAAAGAAAGCACTGTGAGTGTCACACCAGGTTATATAGATTTGTTTTGAATAATTTAAAATTTCTTAAGTTGAAAATTGGACAATGGATCAAACTCAAACAAAAAATTTTATTCATCTAAATCGATTCTGATTGAATAAATATTGCTTTTGTTTATTTATTGTTAAAGGAGGGGGGAAAAAGGAAAATGGAAAGGTTTCTTTAATCCTTTGACGACACTAACGCTTTAACCCTTTTCGGCGCAAGATAATTGGGATCATTTAATTTACACTGCCACCGGAATTCACGAACAAAATTAAAAGAAAAGAAATTGACGATCTTTTCTGCTATGTTATAAAAGTAAAATTTTGCTAAAAAGTTTCTGGGATGAGATTTTGCAGTCGAAAATTAAAATTAGGTGATGCTGTAGTGGCATCACCGCCCCTGAAAGGGTTAAAGCGCTCTAAACATCGCTGCCAAATTTAGTAAATCTTTTATTCAACCACCACCAATAATTTTGAGGAATGATATTTCATAAACATGATGGGCGAATAGCCTTTGAAATGGTTAGGCAAACGTAACAGTTAAAATTTGGTAGTGGTATTGAATAAAAAAGTCGTTAAATTTGGCAACATTCACCAGAAGAATGAAATTAAATAAGACCGGCAAAGAGTTAAATGGATCTATAACGAATTCTTTTTAGAGCATCGCAATAACAAAACTCTAAATATCAATAATAATTTAACATTATTGTAAGTATACGGCTTAACCATATCAAAAATAAATCTTGTGTTAAATATTTAAAAGAGAAATAAAAGAAAAAATAACTTCAAGGGTTTTTGAACTACATACAAATATACAATATAAAATGGCAATCAAATGGATTAACATTTTCACGACAGCATATTTCGTCTTTTGGATAGTAGTTACAATATTTCAGAACTTTTCTATATTCACATTTATAATACAAATAGATATACATTATGATTATATTCTTTCTGATCAAAGTATTTATATTCATAATGTATTTCATTGTAAAAATATGAATACTGAGTACATACTTAAGAAATAAATAGCATACAAATTGCGAAAGAAGCGCTCACTGGCGAAGTTACAGATTTTCAAATGACGTGAATCTACGTCAGCGGTCGCGAAAATGTTAATATACGATTACAAGTTCTGTAACTTGCCAGTAACTAATTTTACATACGTAATAAATTAATTCAAATCATATATGAAATAAATTAAATCATTATGTGAAATACTTGACTGCGTCAATTTTTATACATTAAATCTGTACTGATAAGTATAAAGGATTTAAGTCCAAAAATGTCGATTTTGAGTTAAGTACATAGTCAGACTCAGAAAAAAATTCTCAATCGATTGGTATAAAGGATTTAAATCTATGTCATTTAGTCTTTGAGAAAACCTATTGGTAAAAAAAAGATTCAAGTCAGAAATTTAGCATTAATCTTTGGTATAAAATATTTAATTCAATTTTTCCCCTTTATTAAATGAAGATTGACAATCACTGAATGGTATAAAGCGTATAAACCAACATAATCCCTTTTTCCTAATCGATTCTTCTGATCAGTTTTTAGTTAGTTTAACTTTATTTTTCGTCATCTGAAAAATCAAGAATATGGACTTAAATCCTTTATACTTATCAGCACAGAAATCATATATGAATTTGATAATTAAACTTAAAATGCCAAATATGAAAGTATGAAAAATCCTATGCGAAATCGCATACAATTCGAGATTGCTGTAATCAATTTTTAAAAAGACATTTTCTTGTTTTAGCTTAAAAAATTCTCATTTTAGCTCCATTAATCCACGAAGGTCATCATAATCGTTTATCACCTAATAAACAGAACCAAAAAAATTAACCCAAACCTCCACATATTCGTTTTATGTCTTGCAAACACAGCCTAGACATATCACACCCAGAATTTCTTTCGGCAAATTGTTAGTACTGTCCATTTTTCTACACCACTTAATTTTTAGAGTATTTGTTTTCTTAATTCATCGTAAATATATTTGAAGAGAATTACTCTAAAAATTAAGCGGTGTAGAAAAATCGGCGGTACTGACAATTTGCCGGATTAGGTTGGCATGACGTGAATCTGAAATTACGTGAATCTGCGTCAGCGGTCGTGAAAATGTTAATATACTTTTACAAGTTCTGTATTTACTTGCCAGTACACTGTAAAAAAAAATTTCAGTATTTTACAACAAAAGGTGCTGGCACCGCGGCTGCCAGCACAGTTGCTGTAAAATTTACAAACTGCTGTTTTTTATGGTGCTGTAAAATTTACTGCACTTTGCTGTGAATTTTACAAGATGCTGTTTTTAGTAGTGCTGTAAAATTAACTGCATTTTGCTGTGAATTTTACAAGATGCTGTTTTAAAAAGTGTTGTAAAATTTACAACAAAGTGTAGTTAATTTTACAACACTTTTTAAAACAGCATCTTGCGAAATTCACAGCAAAGTGCAGTTAATTTTACAGCACTACTAAAAACAACATCTTGAAAAATTCACAGCAAAGTGCAGTAAATTTTACAGCACCGTAAAAGCAGCAGCTTGTAAATTTTACAGCAACTGTGTTGGCAGCCGCGGTGCCAGCACCTTTTGTTGTAAAATACTGTTTTTCTTTTTTTCTTTCTTTTTTTTTTTTTTTTTTTTAACAGTGTAGGCAGTGATGCCAGATTGGGGATTTTCGAGGCTTCTGGGGACAATTTTGGGGACCAAATGTTTGTGGGGACTATTTTGGGGTGTTCTTCAACTTTCTGTCAATGTTGGAAACATAATGATTTATCCCTACGACTATAGAGATTTTCAATAGCTTTATTGTTATTTGGGGATTTTTTTTTTAAATTGCCTTCATTTGGGGAACAATCTGAGCTTAAATCATAGAAATATCTGTTTGATTTTTTTTTTTTTTTTTTTCCTCTATAGTAGAAATCAAGCTGGGGATTTTTTCGAAAAAAAAAAAAAAAAAAAAACACCCTGATTTGGGAAAATTTGAAGACCTGTTTGGGGAAATAATTTTCGACCATCTGGCATCACTGAGTGTAGGCGGTAGAGATGGGAATAATCGAATGATTTTGATAATCGAGTGATTTCCTTTCGAATGATTTTACAATCGATTATTGATGACGTAAGCGTAGAATAACCGTTTTGTAATTAGTTTCGGTTTCTTCGTAGCTATCAGGTTGCTTTCTGTTTATACTTTGTCTTCACTCATTGCTATGAAATTTTAAGGTCTAACCTAGAGTCCTGCACACCCGACCCGAACCCGACCGATGAATTTTATATCAACCCGAAACCCGACCCGAACCCACAGTAGAGAAACTTTTACGACCCGCACCCGACCCAAACCCGCTGTCTTTAGACCCGAACCCGACCCGAAACCCGTAAATTAAATTAAAATTACTTATTCATCTAAAAATCATACAAAACTTTTTAAAATTATAAAATAAGGTAAATTTTCACTGTCATACAGTTGGTAAATTATTTAAAAAATAATTTGAAATGTAATCACTAATTGTTTAGTTTAAAAATTAAAAAATCTGAAAAATAGATCAATGATAATTTTTAACAATTTATGTAAATTGTTAACTTCAAGAGTAAACTAGTATGTTGTGACCACAACAAGACGTTATACTCTTTTATACTTTCCTATATTTTACTAAGTGCAAATAATTAATTAATTTATTTTTTTTATTATTATTATCTAGCAAGATGAATGCAAACGATTTGCATCTTAAGAGACAACTAACACTAAATATCCAAAGTATGCATTTTTATTGCCTATAAATGGCATCTTAAAAAGTACGTTTTTATAACGCGATAAGAATTCAAATTGGATCATCACAATGTCTCGTAATAGCCTTTTCACATTTCAAGCCTTGTTTGATTATACTCAATAGAACCTGAGATATAGCCTCCTCCTAAATCTCGAAAATTGCTGATAGCAACGCCACCTGTTGATCGGTTGACAAAAATTGATGGGCACTAATTTAGGTCAAGGTGCCTCTACATATAAATTCATATATAATTCTGAACAGTAGTTCCGGAGATACAGTCGCCACAAAATTTTTGTCACACACACACAGGCAGACAGACATTTTCTATAAATGATAAAATCGTGTTCTAGACCTCTCAAAACGTGTAAATCCGTCGAAAATTTTAATGAATCCAATTCTTTTATTGAATATAGAAGAAAGTAAAAAATGCACTTCAATTTAAATGTTCGTAATTTATTGTTCAATACTTATAGTCTGGGGGAAAAATGATGAATTATTCCTTATTGCTTTTTTTCCAATATGGATGTTTAACTTTACTAAAATAATTTGTGCAGCATGTATGTGATTCACAGTTAAACATCTGCTATTTAAGGGTCATTGATCACTTTAAATTCCCATAATCAGCAACTTAGTTTCCTCCGGTGACAGTTTTGCTTGGTGCATTATTTATTTGTTCTAGAGAAGGCGATAAAGAATATAATCTGCCTTGATGGCATTCGTTTCCTTTATGTGTTTATTTTACATTACTTTTTTAAATTAAATTACAACAAGTGTTCCCTGTATATTTTCTGCATATACAAATGTAAATGGAAGAAAATTTAAAATTTCATTAACATAAAAGCGAGGATTAAAATTCATTGAAAATAAAGATATCTTAAAAAAAAAAAAAAAATGTAAATTAAGAAATAATTTAAATTCTCAAAACGTAAAACCAAGGTTATGTTGTATTTCTTATATGTGTATATATATATACATATATTAACAATAGTAAATAAAAATTTTAATACAGTACTTTAAAATTTTCCTACAATTTCTATAGATGATCAGTTTTCGATTTGTTGAGGACAAGAAAACGTATACGGATATTTTTTTGTCATGCTTACACGGATTTTTTTTTTTTTTTTCAGGTGGGTATCCGCGTATAGGAAAACGGAGCTCCGACACGTGTCTAAAATCAGTTAAAGAGCTATAATTATATCTACAAATTTATGCTTTCAATTGTAATTTTTTTTTTAAATTATGTTCTCAAGTCGACCCGACTCGTAGAAAGCTAGTTCAAAACCAGGTCATGTCCATTCGCACAGCCGTACGTAATTTTCTGTGTTTTTTCTCCAAAACTCACAGGAAAACTGCTATTGAGTGTACTCCCCTCGAACCTAGGTCCCAAGGGCAGACAAACACCTTCAATTCTTACATTATAACCGAAATGTTTAAATTAGTCCACAAATAGACACTGAATAAAATATTGGAAATTTTTATTAGGTTCATTTGGTTATTATTTATACTCAGAATTCCTTTTTTAGAAAAAAAAAAATATATATATATATATACTAAGGCCAGACCATTATGAAACCTGAATCCATTACTTTTTGACATGCTTGAAAAAAATAAATAAATAAAAATCCTTTTTATTTGTAAATACAAGAAATAGGCAAGTATTTCTTATTCATGCACTAAAATATCTCACAGCATTTTTTTTTTTTTTTTTTTTTTTTTTTTTTTTTTGTGCTAGAGGCCTATTTTAGTCGGTACAGTTGTCCAATTTTTATAGGTCACTCTTAATTAGTGCTAAGGGCCTATTTCAGTCGGTTTATTGAATGGGGATTTATTGAATGAAGTCCCCCCAAGGCCCAACTTTGACATGAGTCCCCCCCAGGCCGAACTTTGACATGAGTCCCCCCCCCCCCAAGGTACCCCTATTTCACTCGGTACAGCGTTGTCGAATTTTTATAATACACTCTTAATTAGTGCTAAGGGCCTATTTCAGTCGGTTTATTGAATGGGGATTTATTGAATGAAGTCCCCCCAAGGCCCAACTTTGACATGAGTCCCCCCCCAAGGTACCCCTATTTCAGTCGGTACAGCGTTGTCGAATTTTTATAGGTCACACTTAATTAGTGCTAAGGACCTATTTCAGTCGGTTTATTGAATGGGGATTTATTGAATGAAGTCCCCCCAAGGCCCAACTTTGACATGAGTCCCCCCCCAAGGTACCCCTATTTCAGTCAGTACAGCGATGTCGAATTTTTATAATACACTCTTAATTAGTGCTAAGGGCCTATTTCAGTCGGTTTATTGAATGGGGATTTATTGAATGAAGTCCCCCCCAAGGCCCAACTTTGACATGAGTCCCCCCCAAGGTACCCCTATTTTAGTCGGTACAGCGTTGTCGAATTTTTATAATACACTCTTAATTAGTGGTAAGGGCCTATTTCAGTCGGTTTATTGAATGGAGATTTATTGAATGAAGTCCCCCCAAGGCCCAACTTTGACATGAGTACCCCCCCAGGCCCAACTTTGACATGAGTCCCCCCAAGGTACAACTTTGATATGAGTCCCCCCCAAGGCACACCTTTGACATGAGTCCCCCCCAAGGCACACCTCCCCCTCATTGGGAAAAAGAGAAAAAACGTTGTTTTGCGGCTATAAGACAGTTTGGACTTCCAACGTTATTTGTTACAATATCTGCAGCTGAAACACATTAGTTTGATTTAATGAAAACTTTATCATGGAATTTAGATCGTCACGAATTAACTAAAGAAGAATTTGTCGATATTAACAAGTTTAGCAGTAGGCCTCTGGCACTAAATTAAAATCTGTCAATGTCAGATTTTTCATGTTTTTTTAATTTTTATTATTATTTGTTTCTTTCTTTTCTTTTCGTTTTCCTTTCTTTTCTGTTTTTTTTTTTTTTTTTTTTTTTTTTTTTTAAATGTAAATTTAAAGACTAATATTTTTTTTATAAAAGTGTGTGAAACTGTTTAACCCATATTTCACCCTCGTCCTAAAATAGGACATAAGTGATGTTTATATAAATTCTTTTGAATATTTTAATTCAAATTAAAGACGATATATTATTTAAAAGTCCAATAAATACACATGTGTCTTTATCGTTAGTTTAAATTAACGTTTAATATATGTTTTTTAATTTTTAAAATGACGATTTTTAAAGATTTATTCATTACATTTTCAACATATTATTACTTAAAAGATTTTACATTCAAGAATAATGGATGTACAAATTTATTGAAGTAATATTTTACACTTTGTACTGGTAAAACAATTATATAAGTATATATATATATATATATATATATATAATATATAGATGTTAAAACCCGAATAAACTACTCCGTCAGAAACGCCAAAGAAAAATATTGGAAATGCATACAGCTGTTTCGGTAGCCTACGAGCACTTCTCCTGATTCAGAATCCTTTTTGCACTGAAGACGGTACGCTATAGGCTACCGAAAGAGCTGTATGCATTTCCAATATTTTTCTTTGGCGTTTCTGACGTAGTAGTTTATTCGGGTTTTAATATTCCAACGCCAAGTCTCCTGTTATTATTATATATATAGATGGTCTGTTTTCCTTATATTTCCAAATGTCCTAAATTATTGTCCTACTTTTAGGACAGCCTGTACCGATTAAACTAATGAAAAGTTGGTAAGTTTTTTGATTTTGTGTGTATACACAGACATTGAAAAACATTTCTTCAATGCTTGGTAGGATATGGGTTAAACGGGAAAAAAAGGAGGGGGGTGGGTGGAGATTTCTTTGTGTCAGCCATAATACTCTTAAAAGCGATTACAGAAATTCTAAATGATTTTCAAGGGTTGATATTTAATTGCAGTTTTATTTTTAAACGTAGCTATGACTGCTAAAATTGCCATATTGTTTATTAACTAATGCTTAGAACAAGAAAATGCTACCTTTTTTTTTCTTTTAAAGTATATAATGTTATTATTGCGTAAAAATAAATAAATAAACAAGGGAAATTAAAAGAAAAAAGTGAAAAGAAAGGAAGAAATAATATTTAAAGTTGTAGCGCTAAATTCAAACTCTTACGAATATATTAAATAGCCTATCGATATTGAGCCATCTTCCCTATCATTTAAAAGAATATAGACGGCGCTGTCGCCATTCTCGGCAAAATATCTAATGATATTTTGCCGATCATTAAAATGAAGTGAAAACATTTTGTTTTTAGAAGTCAGAAGTTCGTCGGCTCTCGCTGAGAGATGTAGCTGTTTTCGTGTCAGACGCCCCTGTGACCATGGGCCGCAGGCAGCGGCCTGTAAGAATATTCGTTCTTATTTATCCCAATGTTCTGTTTACTGCGCACGATGTATATAGTTATTGTGATTGTGCTTTATTATAATTAAAATATTAAATAATGGAATGCCAGAGCTCGTTCTTTCAATGTTCTAAGGTGTCATTCCGTTAAAAAGTTAAGATTTTTTTTTTTTTTTTAATCTTAAAACGTAAAAAAAAATTAAAAATGTAAAAATCTCTAACACCAAGTTTATATGTGTCTCCTATTAAACATACACTAACACGCATTAAAATTAATGATAGACAGTTATAAATTTATAGTAATTCGCTTGCACTTTGAGACAGAGGAAAAAAATAAAAAGCAAGCCTTTCATTCAATATCTACAGTATATAAAAGTCATAGTTGTGGTATGGTCAGTGCCTTTGATTGAAGGAAAACTGTGATGCTTAGGCGTTTTAGAGTGAATAAACTCATCGGGTTCATTTTCAACTTTCATCCAGTATTTGTTTACCTTACTCAGCGAGAATTTCTGATTTCCGTTTTGACATGCTTAGTTTATAATCTGCGTTAAAAGATGTTAATGTTTTTTTTTTTTTTTTTGAACATACATGTATATAGATACAGCATAATTGATTATCCGCAAAATTGAGAGCAATGGGTTTCGTACGTAAACCGCAAAAAGGCTGAACATGAAATTGAAATGACATAAAATGCATTCTAGCTTAAAAACTTGAATGTATCGTATATAAAACATAATACAAACAATGAAAATATTTATAAAAAGTAAAATTATTTGTACAGTAGAACCTCATTAACGTGAATCTCATGGGGGATAAAAAATTTGTTCGTTATCAGTAGTTCATGTTATCAGTAACTAATCTTCTTTTCGACGGGGATTGTGGAAACAGTTCATGTTAAAAGTAATTCACGTCTACGAGGTTTGACTGTACTTCATATACTATAGGATGTAAAAAAACATAAAGAAAAAAAGTGAACTTAAGATGAAGCCATGGTTCAATTTGTAATCTAATTTATGCTCTAAATTAAACAGTACCGCAGACATGCAAACATTTAGTTTATTCCACAGAATTGTGAATAACCGCCACATTTTCACACCACTTTATTTGTAGAAAAATATTCTCCAATATTTAATTACGGTTGAATATTAAAGAAAGTACCCGCCAAGAAAACTGGTGTGAAAGAAAAAAAAAAAAAAAAAAAAAAAAGCGGTCACATCAATGTTTTGAAATAAATTGAAATCTTGACGTGTTTGGTAGCGTATTCTACTGGAGAACAAATAAAGCAAAAACCACATAATTCTTTATATTTACTTTTTTTTTTAACCTATCATTTGTATGATTTATTTTTTGTATGATATTGTTGATGATTTAAAAAGAAAAAAAAAAACTTTCTTCTGATTTCACCCATTTCCCGCTCCACGAATTATCCACAACGTGTGTCATCCGTTTGCGGATAATCGAGAGTTTACCGTATATATATATATATATATATATATATATATATGCAGATTATTACGGGTAAATCGAATTGCAGTAGTCGGTCGATACAGGTTTTGGGTTTTTTTTTTTTTTTTTTTTTTTTTTTTTTTGAGCGCATTTTAAACGCAAATTTTTTTGTATGGGGTGGAGGTGGGGGGAGAAAAGTAAATTTTTTTCTTTAGCGATTTTTCTAAAAGTTAACTAATTGTGTTCAGGACATCCGAAAATGTTTAAATCCATCGAAAAACGGAGATCGAAAATTTTTACGAATCCAATATATGTATTTTTTTCTCGTTTATATTGATTTTTCAAAAAAACGAGAAAAATAAAATAAAATCCTTATTTATTTATTTATTTATTTATTATTATTATTATTATTATTTCATTTATTCAAAATATTTAAAAAGCGCAATAAATAAATCAATAAAAATAAAAATAGCACATTCTTTTCCTTAAAATATGAAATTGCGTTCTTTAGCAGCAGTTACATATATATTAATGTTTTAAAATTTCTTTTATGCTATTTCTATTTGGTGCCAAAGGGAAAAAGAAAAAAAAAATTTCATTTACTCTACTTTGTCCGAAAGAAATAGATCTCTCGTTCTAATAGCTTATTTCATGACAAAAGTTCAGGGCTGGAAGTTTCCGTCTTTCTTCAAGATATTTTCAAAATCTGAATGGCAATTTTTATCATAAAATAAACCAAAAAATTATCGTTACTGAATAATGGCTGGAAAATGTCCTGAAAAAAAGGAGGGTGTTTCGAATTCTACAGAAATTAAAAATTCTGGAAACAGTAAACGTAAGATTATTTAAATAAGCAGATAAATATAATATAAAATCTAATTTCAATAGGTATATCTGTTATAGCAGATATCGATTTTGAAAATAAATAAATAAATACATAAAATAAAATAAATTCAATAAATAAAAAAGAGAGAAAAATCTTCCGGGATTCAAAAACCCCACTATCGGATCACAGTTAATTAACAGAAGCGCTACCTGTCGGCCGATATACACATAAATTTAAACTAGCGTAGTTGTCTGGCCAAATTTTTCAAAGGTCGTTTGGATGGTGAGCAAACATCCAGGTTCAGATTATAAAACGGGCATAGAATGCAACTGGCGCCAAATTTCGGCTGATTGTCGAAATTTGCTACAGGCAGAATTTACAAAAGTGTTTGCAGGGTGAGTGAACAGGCGGTCGTAGATTTTAAAACAGGAAAACAACGTCGAAGACGTCACCGAGCAGGAGTTTAATACGGTGAGTTTTCTGAAGGATCGCAAACCCACTGGTCGCCGAAGGCGAATTTGTAAGCTATACTGAAACAAAAGAACTTTCATCCTGATTTAGTTAAATTAATTATTTAAATTTTTTTATAATTCTACCTCTATTTAAATTGGTATTAAAATTCTTAAAATAAAGAAAATTGGAATGTAAAATTAGAATTTCGTTTAAAATGACCTAATGAAATCTTCAAACTAAGCTCTAAGGATCTCTACACAAATTAAGTGTAATATGAAATTGAATATGACAAGGAACATTCAAGGTCAAAGTCATTGAATATGACCCTAAAGCGCTCCCAATTTTTGCACAGATTCGGCCCCAGAAATATACCTCTTTTAATTTTTAAAATAAACTATGTGCATCATACTGTCATACGAACATTCTTTGCTATTAAAAAAAAAAAAAAAAAAAAAAAAGTCAAATAATATCTTAAGGACCATGTTTTTATACTTGTTATATTATTTATCTTGAAGTCAAAGGGAATACATTTCAAGTTCAAGTTAAGAAAATCTTCTTTTAACCCTAGAACACTGGCGTGTTCATAAATACTCTATCACTAGAGATACCTGAAATTGACGCGCTCATATAAAAGTCGTTTTATTTGCTTATATTACATTAATATTGTTTTTAAATATGTTTAATTATTTGCTGTTTTACCCAATATTACTAATTTTTCATTATCTGAATAATCATTTCGAAGCACTCAAACTCAAACAAGTGTATCGATAGTAGGGAAAGTGCAGAAAAAACCATTAAATGAAGACCGCACGTAAAATTTACGTACCACAAGTGTTCTAGGGTTAAAAATTAATTTGTAATCATAAACATATTCAATTTGTTATGATAAATTGCTTAATAAATAATTAATATTTTTTGTTGAATTTCATGAGTGCAAGTTTATACACGTTAACATAAATCTGTTCATATAAAAAAGTGCATTTAGCACTTCCTTGGCCAGCACATAACTTGATAAATGTAATTGTATGAAAAACCTTTAAAATGACTATACTGAATGATTAATAAGAAACATTTTTTTTAATTAATTGTAAATCGTTAAGAGAAAACTTATATAGATATGCTACAATATGTTTACACCTAATGCGTTTTAACAAAATTTTAATTAATCAATACAAAATGTTAATATAAAAATTAAAAACTAACCTTTCTGATGAATGGACATTCTTCATTCCATGCTCTTCACGTTGTTCATTCCTCGTTCCTGGTTCATCTGCATCTGAGTTCAGAGATGCAGATGTTATGCTTCCACAAGCAGATGTTCCTGTCTAAAGTCCACAGGAAGTCGATTTTACAGCATTTAGTGCTTGAATTTATTTCACAGCATAAATACTTGAAAATATACCGCAGAAAGTGCAGGAAAAATTACAACATTTTTTTACAGTGTAACTAATTTTACATACGTAAAAAATTAATTCAAATCATATATGAAATAAATTAAATCATTATGTGCAATACTTGACTCCATCAATTTTTATACATTAAATCATATATGAATTTGATAATTAAACTTAAAATGCCAAATACGAAAGTATAAAAAATCCTATGCGAAATCGCATACAATTCAAGATTGCTGTAATCAATTTTTAAAAAGACGTTTTCTTGTTTTAGCTCCAAAATTTCTTATTTTAGCTCCATTAATCCACGAAGTTACTTACAAACTTTGAATAAACACCATAAAATGCAATAAACTCGCAACAATTGCTGCAGTCAAAGCTTTGACTGCAGCACTCGTACTTACTTTATTCGCCTGATGAAGGGTCGTGTGTTTTTTTGACCCGAAACAATTGTTGCGAGTTTATTGCATTTCATGGTGTTTATTCAAAGTTTGTAAGTAATTTTTCAACGCCAGTTTTGTGGTGCTTTTTTATTAAATCCACGAAGGTCATCATAATCGTTTATCACCTAATAAACAGAATCACAAACTAACCCAAACCTCCACATATTCGTTTTATGTCTTGCAAACACAACCTAGACATATCACACCCAGAATTTCTCTGAAACTAACAGCTGTGTCTACGAAACAAAAAATAAAATAATGAAAAAAAAAATCGCCCTTTCTTCAAACTGCTATGTTTTTACCTTGCAAAGTGGACGATGGTCTTTTATTCACTTGCATAAAATGTTCACAAATGTCCAGTTTGCGTGTGGTAGAAAAACAACGAATGCTCCACACCAACGTATGCATTTTTCGCCTACCATTATTATGCAAAAATTTTCTGTATGAGAAATACAAGTTTTAGACAGCCTTGTACATATAAACACTGCGTTTGGAGATTTTTTTCGTTTATTCTAATACATTCATAGCAGGAGGTTTGCATATGGTTCTTCAAGACCAGCCCCTTTATATAATAAAAGGTTGGCACTAACGCTATTATTTAGATCTTTCGTGTAAAGGCTATTTTGGCTAGAAAAATGTTGTGAATTGATTTAAATAAAAAATTCCAAGTTAGGGTGTTATTTTCGATGTAGCAAAGTAATTCTAAAGGTGGTAGGATATCAATTTTTAAAAGAAAACAAAAAAATTTATAGCTCTGAATTTTCGGTTTCGAATTTTATTGTAGAAGTAAAAAGTAAAATATTACACTTACAAGTTTTACTCAAATAGACAGATTCTTTTTTTTTTTTTTTTTTTTTTTTTTTTTCAGAAAGAAAAGAATAAATTATTTCAGAAAAGTTTTATTGTTAAAATTTTAATTAATATTTCAGAGTTGTATGTATATTTATTCTATTAAAAAAGGATATAACATTTTATTTTCTTTTTAAGATATTGTATTCAATATTTCTGAAATAAAATAATAAAAACAAACTTGAATTTCTCAGTGTTTTATTATAGTATTCATAGCATTTTTATTTAATTAACATTATGGACATATATAATAATATATTGTTTGCTAAATGTTGAATTAAAAATATATATATATTATGCTACAACAGCAATAAACCAATTAACTTGACCTATGATAAACATTGAGCTGTGACTGTGAGATGACTGTGATGACTGAATAATTTTGACTGTGAGATAGATGCCAAAGGGTTTTCGTCTTATGGATAAATATGTAAGCTGATAAAGAGCGGTTTGATTTTGTAAAATTGTACGTTATATTTTTTTTATTATTATTATTTGGCATCTTCTTAATAATAAAAGCATTGTTTTCTCAAATGTAACGCTCGAAACTAAAGACAAAGCTACAACAATGTATTGAAATGAAGAAAGTAAAATTTTATCCATGTTTCCTATACAGGCATTACAAGCAAATAAAATAACGAAAAAAGATAATCAGAAATTTTTTATGTTGAACATTTCTCTTTAAAAGTAGTGTTTAGATCTTGAATTTAAAAAGTAGAATGGAGTGAGAAAAAGTATAACCTCAGCTTATAACTCAATTGAGAAGATGAATTTGGACCTAATAGATATCATACCTATTTGTGTGAAACTTTCTTTGTTGTATTTAGCCTTAGGAAACTAAATCAAATCTCAAATAGCAACAGTTTGAAAATTTTGAAAAATTGCTTTCACTATTCAACAGGGTGACGATATCAAAATAATTTTGCCATTGCTCAACTAATGAAATAAACTGTATAGTTTATGCTAGGGAAATTAAGTTTAAGTTTGTAAACTAAAGAAACGGAGGAAACTAAGTTGTATGTATATTTTGAATGTAGCTTCAGATTTGTTCTGTTTTTTAAGATATTGACTTGCCACCCATGGTTTCATTTATCCCAAAAATTTAGAGTGTGGGAAAGTGTAACTTTTATGGCAACTACCCTAGTTACACTAGCCTCAAGCACCTTGTAAGTAATGTAGTAACTCACTTACCTTCGTGGCTCATATGAAGGAATGCAGGGGTGCAAAATTGGCGCAGGACTCATACCGGTAATGGTTTGAAATTTTTCACTACTTATAAAATTATCGGTTTAAGAAGAAGACAATTTTGTCCTGAGCCAATTTTCCATCCCTGAGGAATGCGATAGAAGTATCATCAAAAGACATTGTCTCAGTTCTTTCTCAAACTTAATTAAGACGTAAGAAAGAACTGAAACTTGATTTTTTACTCCTATAAAATTTATTAGAGCCAAAGTAATGTTGCCTTTTAACCATGTTTTTATTAACTTCGATTCTTGTTTGTTTGTTTGTCTAGTACAAATCTTGAAATCGATTTTTAACTAACTTCCCGACTAGCTAAACATTTGAAACTTTTAGTACGGCTGAGAACACGGTGACAATACATTTTTTTAATACTTTTAGTCAACTGTTTCACGCCCCTACTGCCTTCAGCAGCGTTTATATAATTCGACAGAAAATTTAATTAACTAACTTCCCGATTAGCTAGGCATTTGAAACTTTCAGAATAGTTCGAGAACACATTGAAAATGCATTTTTAAAAATATTTTTAGCCAACTGTTTTGGGTTCCTGCTGCCTTCGGCAGCGTTACCAGTACAAAGCTTGCAATCGATTTTTCACTAACTTGCCAAATAGCTAGATATTTGAAACTTTCAAGATAGCTCAGACCACGGTGACAATACATTTTTTTAATACTTTTAGTCAACTGTTTCAGGTTCCTACTGCCTATGGCAGCGTTTATATGATTCAACAGAAAATTTATTTAACTAACTTCCCGACTAGCTAAACATTTGAAATGAAACTTTCAGAATAGTTTGAAACACGGTGAAAATGCATTTTTTTAATATTTTAAACCAACTGCTTCGGGACCCTGCTGCCTTCGGCAGCGTTACCAGTACAAAGCTTGCAATCGATTTTTAATGAAACTTTTATAATAGCTGAAAACTCGATAACAATGAATTTTTTTAATACTTTTAGCCAATTGTTCCGCGTTCCCGCTGCCTTCGGTAGCGTTTATATGATTCAACAGAAAATTTAAAACATGATATACAAATAGTTCTTTTTATCTTGTAATAATTTTATTTAATTTGCTTTTGCCGAAGTAATGATACCTATTTTTATTTGGTTTTTGCCAAAATAAAGCTGCCTACTTTTAATTTCCGTATATTTACCCAAGATGTTTTACCTTCTAAATGTCAGAATATTTTTTGAATTTAACACAATATATTTGAACTTTTTTTTTTTTTTCCTTAAAAATTGTTTGCTAACTGTTAATTGTCTTACATTTACCCCCAATTTTATATTTTACATTTAAAATCCCACCATTATATATATATATATATATATAAGCATTTTTAATTTAGTATAAGAATCCAAAGAAGTTTACTAATCAAAATTACAATGTACGTTTTTGATTCTGTTATAATTTTAAATTTTTAGCTTCATATTATTTATATGCATTTTTTTTTTTTTTTTTTTTTACAAATTTTGTAAAGGGTTTCCGGAGGTGTATGGAAATGGTCGCAACTCTGCGGGTAACAAGTTGAAATATTTTAAAATTTCAAAAAGTTCCAGATTAATGAAGGGATTTTTTTTTCTACATAGAAACTTGATGTAGATATTTCTTAATACACTGTAACACATTGGTCAAAAAAATCTCAGGACTTAATCTACAGAAGATGGCACAAATGAAATATCTCTATGTGGGTATGGTAATAAAAACCTTCAAAATATACACGTCAAAGTTTCATGATATTTCGACTGTTCTTTACCGAGATATTAAAGTTTTAATATTTTTTTTATATAAGTATTACTTTTTATATTTCCAAAACGATAGACGAAGCTGAACTTCACGTGTTGATTAAACATCGCTTTGTGATGGACAAAAATACGTTGAAACTGTGAAACCATTTAAGAGTTTCACCAGTTTTCAACAGTATTTTTGCCCATTCCAGTATGCCATAGAAAATAAGAAATATTCTTTCCGCTAGAAAAACATTTCAGAAGGATAAAGGTAGTTATTTATTTTTACAGATCTGAACATGATCAAAAGAGTCTACAATTGTCTAAAAAATTATAAAAAATACATTTATAAACAGATAAAGAAAAAAGAAAAAAAAATCAAAATTAAGGAAGAAAGAAAAGGAATGGAAATACGTACAAAACAAAACTATGATAATGTTTTACAGCATATGAAGTACTTATTATTTTTTAACCTTGTGACTGTTAGGTGGCTTCCTTCTCTTCAAAAAAGTTAGGCCTTTCATTTCATTTTTGTTGATCATTTATAAGGCTATCAATTTAATAATTAGTTAATTCTGAGCTTCTCTCTTAATGCCAACAGTATGTTAGATTTGAATGGCTTCTTGCTGCTTCTTACTTCATGAAAGAAATACATTGTGGCTTTTGTTTTTCCTTCTGGCAGAAAAATAAAATAAAGATGAATAAACAAAAAATTATTGATTATATAAAAGAAAATTAAATGCAAATAAATTTTAAAATTACTTCATGGTTGCTGTTGGCAATTCTATCTTCCGTTTCGATATTATAACTATAATCATGTATGTCCGAAATACACAGGCAATACGAGAAGTCATGGTTTCGACTTCTGAAGGAAATACTATTTTTTCTTTTTTTACCCCTTCTCTTATTTTGATTTTTATGAAGTTTTTTACGTCTTAAAAAACTCTAACAATTCGCTAATGATCTTTCTTCGCGACTTTTATGTCTGATATTTGAAATTTATTAATAGTCTTTTGCTCTCAGCCATTGTTATTTATTTTTTACGTATTATTTTAATTTCTTAGAAGGAGTATAAAATAAAAATGAGCGATATTAAAGCATTGGAACTTGAGACAGGTGTTTACTTTAACCATAAAAGGTATTCGATTATTATTTTTTTCCGTGACAAAAAGTACTTATGAAAGGATATTGTAATTGCAGTTTTCCGAAATTTTAAATATTATTAAAATTAAATTTTTTCAAATAAAAAAAAAACTAATAATATAAAAAAATGTAAATGGTGATACCACATCGTAGAATTTATGAATAGAAAAAAAATTAAATAAAATACCTTCCTACAGCATCTTTTATCATCAGAAGAAAAAAAATAGCCGAGATGTTTAAACTTACAAGAAAACATGCCTCTAAGTTGCGTTTTCGACATAACGACACTTCGTGGAAGATATCTGAGATCGGAACAGAAACAATTAGTTAATATTGTTAAGTAACTACAGGGTGTTTATAAAGTCCCGGACCCATTTTGATGTTTAATAACTCATAAAATAATGAAGATATAACAAACGTATGGCATTTATTGATGGAATAACTCATATATATTTTTTTCAGGTTTGAATATCTTTACTTTTGTAAATATCGTCTGCGCGTGTGGTTAATTTCAGATAATTTCATTTTCCAGTCTAAATATCTGTCTAAATATCGTCTGCTTATTAATTGCATTTTTCTCTCTTTTGTTTTTGGCAACTATTGCAATGTTATGTTTACTTTTGATGTGTTTGTTCTGTGTAGTACTTTTGTATGTGACAGTGTTGCCGGACTTGGGGATTTCTCCCCATTTTGGGGAGTTTTGAAGCTTCAGGGGAAATATTTGGGGACAGAGATTTAGTGGGGAACAGTTTGGGAAAAAGAAAAATTTTGGGGAAATACACGGGGATTTTCTTTAAAATTAGTAAAAGATGACATTTTCCTAAAATTCAATTAAAAAAAAAGGGGGGGGGGGGCAATTCTGGATGCTATTTGTATTTCAGAAATAGAAAAGCAACTTTTTCATCTTTTTGATTATAAATTTTATTCAGTTTCCCCCCCCCCCCCTCACTTGTAATCTCTGATTCCCGGAATAATTTGGTTTATATGTGTTGTAGCAAGTATAGTGAATGCTCAATACTTATTGATTACTGCTTCGCTTGAATAATCAAACTTATACTAAGCTGAACTAGCATAAATTTGGATGCTTTGTCTTAGCTAGCTTGAATTAAACTTGCAGCGATGGAATATTCAGTTTGACGAAAGCTCTTTAAGCTTCCTGGGTATACCTTGTTTTTCATGCATAAAAAAAAAAAAAAAAAAAAAAAAACTGTTTTTATATACTTATGGGTTAAGTACAAATGATTAGAGATGAGGAAACTCAGAAAGTTAGACAAATAGACTCAGACAAATAGACAAAAGTTACACAAATTTAAAAATTTCTAAAACTGTATTGAAATTTATTTTTGTAAATGGGGATTTTTTTCTATAAAGAGCTTCATTTGGGGAAAAATATGAGCTTAAATTAATAAAATTATTTTTTAATTTTTTCCAAAAATTTACATTTTTAGAATAAATTGAGTTGGGGATTTTTTTGGAAAAAGCCCTTGTTTTGGGGAAATTATTGAGAACTGTTTGGGGAAATTCACTCTGGACCATCTGGCAACACTGGTATGTGATGTTTTATTCGAGCGGATATTAAGGAGAATGCATACACCACAAGAGAAAGCACAGATGTTATGGTGGTACATAGAAACGAAATCGATAGTGCAAGCACAGAGAAATTGAAGAAGAATTTACCAAAAAGATCCTCCATCCAAAAGCAGCATCTTGCGGTGAAAAAATAATTTTCTAGAAATTGCAAGTATCGCAGATAAGATACGTTCCGGACGTCTCTGCACAAGTGATTTTGATGTTGACCGTGTCAGAGAGACGACGGACGATAGGCCTAGGAGGATAGGCCTAGGAGGATGGCCTTTGCAACAGATATGATAAGGAGGAAGGAGGATAGAAGATAATGCTGATTTTCTGAAGCGCATAATGTTCTCCGACGAAGCATCCTTTCTGGCATTGTTAATCGCCATAATGTACGCATATGGGGATCTGAAAACCCCCATGAATACCGTGAGGCACAAAGGGATTCCCCAAAGGTTAATGTGTGGTGTAGACTAATGCACGACCGAGTGTTTGGGCCTTTCTGTTTTACAGAAAAGACGGTCTCATCAGTCGTATACTTAGACATGTTGGAAAACTTCGTATTTCCACAACTAGAAGAGCTTCAGCCACATGTCTTTTTGCAACAAGATGGTGCACCACCTCATTGGGGTACCATCGTTCGTAGATCTTTGAATGACCATTTCCCATGAAGATGGATTGGGCGAGGAGGTCCAATTCCTTGGCCACCCAGATCACCTGATATAACGCCGCTGGACTTTTTCCTTTGGGGATTTGTAAAGGACAATGTTTACAGGAGGAGAGTGTCGAACATTGATGACCTAAAAGTCAGAATTACAACCGCAATAGCCTCTGTGGATGCCGACATGCTTGCCGCTACCTGGCGTGAAATTGACTATCGACTTGATATTCTCCGTGCGACGAAGGGTCACACGTGGAAGTTCATTGACAAGGGTCATGAAACTTTTTGAGTCTATCTAACCATTTATGTTATTAATTTTAATTTATCTTTATTATTGAGTTATTAAACATCAAAATGGGTTCGGGACTTTATAAACACCCTGTATTATGCCTTGTCCATAAGTATTATCAAATCAAGGGACTCTTGATAGTTCAATTTCTTTTTACTCCAGTGCACACCGGAATATTTTTAAATGTTTTTTTTCCTCTATTAATCTCACAAGTGATACCTTTTAGTGCGCTGTTACTTCTACGATGTATTTGTGTTTACTTTTTCCGGCCTATGAAGGATCATGTATAATTATTTAGGCCCGAATCAATTGTTTATTTATTTCCACATTTCATATTAGTTCAAATTACTAACATTGGTTTACATGATATTAAAAATAAACGGCATAATCTTTTACATCGTTATATTTACATATTTTAAAGTCCAAGTACCTCCAAAAAAATTTAAAAAAAAAAAAAAAGGAAAGAAAAAGAAAAATCATGCTTTACGCATTGATTATTAAAACTTTCCAACTGTACATATGTGTTGTATTGTATAACTTTCAATGTTCTTTGTCTATGTTATCACACAAGGGAGAGACAGAAGGTCTGAAATGCATAATTGAATTCTGATACACTGGTCTGATAGACTAATTGAATTCACAATCATTCTTCATCATTGTTAGAAAGTGTTTGAAAATGTTAGACTTACAAGAAAACATTCAAAAGGTGTCATCTTCAAAAAATATTGAAAAAAATATATGTGATTCTACTCTTCATAAAACACCAGGAAGTGAAAAAATTATCGGATGAAATGAATTACAGCGACCACAAAAAATTATCAAAAATAAGCATATTTGGCGATTTCGCGCTGTTAGGCGTTCAGTTCGCTAGCACCGAGATTGCCGTGTACGAACAGAACCGTATTTTATTTCTCCGCCAAGTACTCAAAATCAGTCGCCTAACAATGTGAAATCGCCAAATATGCTTAATTTTGATAATTTTTTTGTGGTCGCTGTAATTCATTTCAGCCGCTAATTTTTTTTACTTTCTCGCGTTTTAGGAAGAGTGGAATCACATTATTATTATTTTTTTTTTTTTTCAATATTTTTTGAAGACGACATCTTTTGAATGTTTCCTTGTTAGACTTAAAGATGGGAGGTTCTGGTGAATCCCCAAAAAGGATCTGTTGTAGAAGCATAATGTTCAGCACGCACCTCATAGGAACATCATGAAGCTCTTAGGGTTCAATAATCTTCAATGTGAAGATTAATTTTCATAATCTTCAAAAGATATACAGGGCTGCAAATATTTAAGCAAAATCATTCTCTTTTATTTTTTATTTTAATCTATGAGAATTTTGCTTTAATTTAAGATGAAAGAAATGTTTACGACAACATCGAAAGCTTTAAAATTACTCATACACATACAAAAAGAGAAGAAAGTAAAAGAAGATAATAGAAAGGAAGACAGATAATTTACGCAATGACTAGTTTTTTTTTTTTTTTTTTTTTTTTTTTTTTTTTTTCAGCATAAAGAAAACATATAAAAAATATTTAAATTTTGCCGCAAATCTATAAATCTTCATTCATTTCGTCACACCGTAAACCGTTTTTAAACACAAAAACGCAATATAATGACAGTTTGAATCTAACCGACATTTGCTTAAATATGCGAACTTGAATTTAACTTAAGACAAAAGGAATGTTTAAGACGACACAGATACAAAATCAAAAACATTAAAATTACATATATACATAACAAAAAGAGAGAGAAAGAGAAAAGAATAATAAAAAAAAAGTCAGTTTTTTTTTAAGTAATACATATAAAACTCTGCAGAAAACAAAATTTAATTTAGTACGACAGGACATTTTTTAGTCATATCTTCTATATAAAAAAGCATGCAGTAACTATATTGAATTCTCCATCTGACCGCTGTTAACGGATGTATCCGGTCACTGAGCCGTTCTTTTCACACAATACACTTATAATTAAAAGTTATATAATTACGAATATTTAGCTTCTTCTTCAAGTTTTAGAGTCTTAAATAATAGCCATAAGGATTATAATCATGCGCACTGTAACATTTTTCAATTCCTACTATTAGTTCACACTTTCCCTATATATATCTTGTACAAATCTTGCAATCGATTTTTAACTAACTTCCGGACTAGCTAGAAATTTGAAACTTTCAGGATTGCTCAAAACACGGTGACAACATTCAACATTCAAGACAATACTTCGAAGTCCGATTTTCGAATTTTTTATTAGTTTTCTTATAATTAATTAAAATATGAAAATAATAACATCCTAATAGCGTTAAAATAGCCATTAAAATACTAACTATAATTTAATTGTTGAAAAAAAAAAAAAAAAAAAAAAAAATACGAGTTCATTTTCTTTTGACATAAAAATAAATACATTTATTAAACGTGAACATTAAAAAATTATAAAAAGTTAAATTATGCATCTCACAAAAATTGACGTCATTATCACTTTAAAAATTTTATGCACATTGGTTCACAATTGCTCTATGATTCATCAGAAAATTTAAAACATGGAATATAAAAAGTTTTTATTTTATCTTATAATTATTTTTATTTCATTTTGCACGCGCGCTTCTTATTTCCTAATTCAAAATTATTATTAAAAAAAAAAAAAAAAAAAAAAAAAAAACTTTTTCGATAGTGTTTGTAACAACGAGATATTTATTTATCTCGTTGGTTTGTAAGCAGGAATTGACTTTAAAAAATTTTCTTTTATATTACTTGTTACTTTCAAGTTGAAATAAGCCTTATTTTAGTACTTGGAAAAACTGTGCATGTGCAGTAAAAGCAACATAACAATTTTGTACTTTTTAAAAACAGCCAAAGATTAAAATGTTTTTGGAGACTTTTAATTTTTATTGCGATTTCAGCGACGAATTAAAATAGCTATCACATTTGCATAAGTAAAGACCTTGACGAGAAACGTCCGAGCTACTTAAGAGCTGAATTTAAAATTTTGCAAAGGAAAAGTTGTTCCATTTCTTTCACACGATTTTCTCAATTTTATTTGAAAAAATTTTTGACTTGTTGTTAGAGTAAGGTGACCAAGTGTCCCCACTTTCTGGTGACAGCCTTTGTTTCGAAGGGATTTTTCTATGTTTTGAAAAATTGTAGAAAGTAAATTTTTTATCATTTTTAGTCCATATATATTAAGAATTAAAAAATACAACCGTAATTCTTTAACTCTTCTCTGTTATAAAGGCACTCAACTCTGGTCACTATATACTAGAGAGAAAAAAGAAGAATCACCTTTTGATTGATCTAATTATACAAAAAGCGTAATAAATAAATAAAATAAAATCAATAACTTATTTTTTACTTTAAAATAATAAAATGCGTTCCTTAGCAACGGTTACTATATTCTTTTCTTAAAATTTATATGCTACTTTTCTCTCGATTTTAATTTAACCCGCCAGTGCACGGGTGGGAAAAAGACACAATTTTCTTTCAATATTTGAATGGTTACAATATAACAACCACAAAATAAAATCACACAATAAAAAAATACGAAGTATAAATTTTACGTTTCTTATAATAAAATTTTCACAAAATATATAAAATGTTTCTCTTACATTGCATTCTAGTAAATAAACTGGGTCTCACAGACCCAACCCCTGCACTGGCGGGTTAATAAATAAATGTATATTTATTTATTTGTTTACGTGTTGACAAAGGAGAAAGATCCTGGCAAATTAAAGGTGAAGCGTAGCAAATGAATGATTACGGTGATCGTAATCACCGCTGATAGCAATAATTCTTTCTTACTATTAAAAAGAAAGACCAAATTTGAGACACCAAATTTGAAAACTAGTGAGAAACTTTATATTTTTAACTGAAAATTCGAATGATTAATCACTACAAAGAATTTAAAAATATAGAACTTTTGGCGCAAATCTATAAATCTTTATTGATTTTAGCACACCGCAAACCGTTTTCAATCACGAAATTGCAATACATGTTATACTTTTAACTCGGCCGCCATGCTTTATTCTTTTTTAAAAAGAAGTAGATGCACCATTCAAAAGTGGATGCCCTGCGTGGGAAAACAGAATATTTTTTAGAAGATACTTTTGTATTTATTTTGTTAAAGTAAGCTCTTCGTACCGGATATGGGAGCTCGTAAGCGAGCAGCTCTCAGGCTATTCGCGGACCATTGCCTTTTCGGGTTTTTTGATGACCAAAAAGCGCCGATAATCGTTTTCTTCAAAGAGATGCGCAGGTTTTTATGAAATGGAAGAGTATTACTTTAGGAGTAACTCCGACTTTTTTGAATAAAATTTATTATTCTTTTTGTAAAGTAAAAATTAATTTTTTTTTTTTTTTTTTTTTTTTTCTGAAAGTAGAACGCAAATTTCAACGAAGTTTAATAGACTCATAATTAAAGTTTAAAAATTAAAAGAATAAGATCGTATATTATAAAAACTGCATAGCATCATGAATTTTTGCGACATCCTCTTTCTTATAATTTAGCAAGTTATAGCACAAATTGATCAAAATTCGTTAAAATCAAATGTATCGTAGTTATAGTTAGACATATGCAGAGTAGTTATAATTAAAGTTACGCTGTTTGCACCCTCTAGAGCAGGTCTGTCCAACATAAATGTCTTTAAAGGCCGCTTTGGAAGTAAATTTTATTCCAGGAGGCCGCATCGAACGTGTGCGTGTGTATATATATATATATCATTATCATCATCAAATTCCGCCTTTATGGATTCACTACAGGATGAAGGCCTCTCCCAGGTGATTCCAATCTGCGCTGTTCTCTGCAATTCTTTTCTATTCTGCTCTACCAAACTTCACAATTTTACCTCCCCAACGACACAATGGTCTCTTCCTCGATCTTTTCTTACCTCTCGGTATCCAAAATAGAATTTTGTGATCCATCTATCATCATTTCTTCTCACAAGGTGCCCAGCACAGCTCCATTTTAACTTATTAACTTTAGAAATGACATCAGTAACTTTGGTTTGCTTCCTAATCCAAGTGTTTCGCTTTCTGTCTCTTCGGGTGAGTTCTAACAATCATCTTTCCAATATATATGTACGTATGTGTTTTAGATACAATTTAAAACACAATATGTTATTAATACAGTTTTATCTTTATTCATAAATTAGAAGTAGAAAGTTTAAACATCTGTAACAATACTTTAGTAATATTCTTAATAATAAAAGCTAGACGGGCTTTTCTACACATTTTGAAATGTTTTAAAACTTTTTCGATGGCTTTCCAGATTTTGAAATGTTCTACCTAAAAAATAAATAAATAAATAATTCTTTGAACAGGGAGAATTCTAAGATGTTGTCTGTAGGACACAAAATTAACTTTCTTTCAATATTTAGGGTTATATATTTCAGATATGAAAGTTGCCTGCAATCACCATGGAATATAATTAAAAATGTAATTTCAATAAATAGGGTAAATGCACCAGTGATTGACACTTTTAGAGCAATCTCTGATATTTTTTAATGTTCTAGTCATCAGATATATTTTTTAGAAATCTTAAGTTAGTACATATGGTATGAAAGACATTCAGAACTACATCCATGTTAAAATATACACATTTGATGACAATTTTTTTTTTTTTTTTTTATGAATTTTTATTTGACACCCACTCAATGTTCCTGTAGTTGACACTGCCAGTTTTTCATTTTATCAGTAATTGGTCCCCTATGTTCCAGTGTTTGACACTGCTAGTTATTCATTTTACCGGTTATTAGCACACTATGTTCCAGTGTTTGACATAAAATGTTAGAATCTTATATGTAAAATATATAATTTCATTATTTTTCTTATTTATTAATTATTTCGGGATAGATGTCAATTACTGGAGCACCTACCCTAATCTTCATTTCAGCAGTTTGTCTAGAAGAATGTAAAAGAAAAATTTTTAATGGTCACGTCACAACATACTAGTTTAAAATTAATTCCAACTTTTCGATTCTTACTACATGAAAAAAGAAGGAATACACAAAAAATTTTAATCAATATTTTATAAAATAAATGTTTATTCTTTAATTGTATTCAATAAAGCCGAACCATTTACTTCATCTAGCATATGCATAACAGACTAATATTTATTCACGTTCTAAATTTTACACTACAAATGAAATGAATATTTCATAGAAAAGTTTGTATGCATTTCTCAATAAACTCTTTCGTATATCATAAATTTATTACGTAGATGAAAAGTTTACACCAAACTTATTTATCTCAAATTAATGAATTTTCTAATCTGAGTATATCCTGAGTTGGCTGGCTGCAATATGTTATTAG
The DNA here is from genome assembly GCA_963930645.1 of Salticus scenicus. Lineage (NCBI taxonomy): Eukaryota > Metazoa > Arthropoda > Arachnida > Araneae > Salticidae > Salticus > Salticus scenicus. Next base: position 85,086,083 of record OZ005656.1, read on the forward strand.
TTATCAGGGAAATTTCTCCTCCTGATCAACATGCATTTGTTACGTAAATCATTAGAGTGTTATCCAAAAGGGTTTATAAGGCTTTTGTCTTAAATTTTCATTGCATTATCTGTTATACTGCCGTGACAGGACAATTATGTATTTATAGGTTAAAGGGTCTTATGTATTTAAATTTTTTAAAATCGATTTTTTTTTTTTTTCTTTCTTTCTATTAAATACAAGAAATCTATTTCATTCCATCAATAGAGTAGACAAAATATATTTTAGATCAAACATTAACGAAAACGAAAACTGGTATGTCCTGGACATCACAAAACTTTGTTCTATATTTTTCTAAGCAAATTCTCAAAGTACAAATTATTTATTAAAATTTATTTTTCCATGATAAATACAGATTTTTCATCTCAGAGAAGTATTTAAATAAATGTTGAAATAAGATCAATTCTGTTCCCTACAGACGATATGAGAGAATGCATTTATTTTTCTTATTAAAAAATCGATAATTTTGTTTCAAATCATCTCTGAGATGTATTACACTAAAAATCTAAAGAACATCAATTTTGTTCCCTACAGATGACATCTAAGCAAACGGATAATTTTTTTTCCTTGTGAAAAATGTCGATTACAGATCTATTGTTCAATCATTTGTTACAAAAGTATAGTTTTTTTTTATATACTTATATTGAAACGTTCGTCGATAAAGGGGGAAGAGAGGCTTCTTCATATGCAAAATATTTTTTTCTTGTTTGGTTGCCACGCGATCATTCGCTGATTCATTATCACTTTACTATAACCATATTCTGGAACACTTGGAAGCGGTTTCTTATTTATGAGTGATTCATAACTTTTACTTTCTTCTATATTCAATAGAAGAAAGTATTGGATTCGTAAAAATTTTCCACCTCAGGTTTTCGATGGATTTGCATGTTTTGAGAGGTGTACAACATGATTCGACTATTTTTAGAAAATGTCTGTCTGTCTGTCTTTGTGTCTGTGATAAAATTTTGTGGCGACTGTTCCTCAGGAACTACTGCACAGAAATTTATACAATTTCGTATGTAGTTGCACCTTGACATAAATTAATGCTTATCAACTTTTGGGGAAAATTGTCCAACAGGTGGCGTTGTTATCCCTCTTTTTCGGATGTATTTTTCCCTTAAATCGGATAATTGGTTCAAAAGGTATCAAATAAAAACCTGCGAAAACTTTTACATATTTAAAAATCGATTCTTAACTATTAGATTGACAAGTAGTAATATAATTAAGTTAAACAAAAGTCTCTTATTTTCGAAAAAAAATTCAAACCTTTCAAAAATTAGATTGAAAATAATCTGGTGTGTCACTCACCCGATTTTCTCTTACCCTGAAATTTAAAACTATAAATACACATTGGAGATTAAGGAATAAGATAACGAGTACTGCTATGCAAACATATGTTAGAGCAATTCAAACTAGGCTTCGGAGCAGCTTTATTTGACAAGTAATTCTGTGTGAGGGGGGCTACAGCCCCCTTCATACCCCGTTTCACTACTGTACTTACATTTATATAGACTTCGAATCTGTTATTAAATTCAAAAGTTCATTTAAAATTATTGAGACAACTTTCACACCAACATTGCTTGAAATTTATCAATCGTAATCAAACTTTTCTAGTAACAAACACATTAACTTCAAAATACAACATTTGGATCGCCTGAAATTATTTGTTTTTAATTCATTCTAACAGACACAGACAAGGGTCAAACGTTAAAAACTTGACTTCGGTATTCAGAAAGCCTCAAAACGTCTACATATATAAAAAAGAAACATGCGATAAATATTTAGCTTAAAAAAATACATTATTTACTATATAGCTATGAGGAATTAATTTCAATTCCTGAGCAGCTTTCCTGGACATGGTAAATATATATTGCAGTAAAGCACTTCTACTAACAATAAAGAAGAATGTTATGGTTTAAATATTGGCAGCCCTGTATATCTTCTAAAAGTTATGTACACATCACGTGGAGGACGTAAATATAATCCTATAGTAATAACACACGGCACAACCTGAAGCACAATTCCATCAATTTTCAAGTATTGTCGTACTATAATCTAGTTTTTTTGTGTAGCTCTGTAGATGAACAGTGAATGATTTCCTACCATATTCTACACGAAACATGTTTTTACGTATATAAAATATACATATTCGTTTCATTTGGCTTAGTGCAGTCTACAGATGTTAAACTCTACTTACCTGCAATTTTTTCACACCACACCACACATAACACACACACACAATACACACACAGAGAAGAGAGGGACACAGACCAACCGCTAAAAACATGATTTTTGGAAACGTGTAAATAAAACAAAAGCTCAATTTTGAAAATTTGATCCAAAAACAATTCTTTCTTTACCTCATGGGTAAGAAGAACAAGAGCACGTGTAAATAAAACAAAAATTCAATTTTGAAAATTTGACCCAAAAACAATTCTTTCTGTACCTCATGGGTAAAAAGAACAAGAACAATACATTTTCAAATATTAGCCATTTTTTCTTACATGCGTCATGAATATTTCTTCTGGGGTCATTTTCATTAACGAAGATTTTTGTGTACAACCAAAATGTGGCTGCAAAATCATGGACCTCTGGGTGACACCGGAGTGGAGGAGACATCCCCTCCGAGGAGGATCAATATTGTGATAGTATGTTTCCGGACCACCCTTAAGAGTTAAAAAAATATATAATTAAAATTTAAAAAATAATAATAATACAAATATTTTAGTTTCAATACAAAGTAGTACGGTCGTACTAAATTAAATTCTATCTCGGAGATTTTTCCCCCTTATATTTGATTTCTGATTTTTTTCGTGTGAACTGATTTTAATTCATATTCCACTTTCTGAAAAATATAATTTCCATTTAAAATTTAAAGACGAAAAACAGATACAAAAGCTAGTTATTATTTTTTTTTTTTCCGGTGTACAATATTTCAATGCATTTTCTGAAATTTTCGTTCTGTTTTGTTCGTTCTGAAACTAATTGATAATTGATACAACAGTTACATTAATGATATGAGTTTCAAGCCTGTAAAGTTATTAATTTTCAACCTCCATTACTCAATGTGATAAGCCAGTGTGAATGCATATAGTGTATATTATGATATATAGACTTCGACAATTTCATAAATTTTCGTAGCTTAGAGTTACTTTTCATTTAAAAGAAATCAATTTGAAAATAATAGACATACAAGAAAGTTTTGTAATACGTAATTTTTTTAAGATTAGAAATTTTGTGAAGAAATCCAAATTCGTCCAAATCAAATCCTAATTTTTTGTTTCGAGGGTCTGTTCAAAGTTAATTTAATCCCTCATTGTTGTCACTTTTTTGGGACCCCGTCAGCCGAGTTGTATATTATTCTAGAATAGATCCTGATAGATCTGTTCGTGACTTTTTTCCGTCCGATGAAGGTTCCTGCTCATTTATTTCACACAAAACATACACGGAGTCAATTTTATTATTAGTAGGAATATTTGTCCTCCCAACTTATAAGATGAGAATTTGTTTCTTTCTTCCTATCAAAATAAGGAGGTGCATTATGCATGCATGCGCATGCATCATATGTAAGTGCAAATTCAAGCGACACTGATTTTAGAAATATAACATCCACTATCAAAGAATCTTTATAGATGAAAACCTTAACCTGAACTTGTTTATGTGAATTAATTGATGGATAAATCTGACTTTCCTCATCTGAGAAACTGCGTGAAGTCCTCCGCTCGTAAAAAAATAGAAAAAAAAATATCAAATCTCTTACTGAGATCGGCATGGCATGGGGCCGACGTAATGCAAATGGTCATCAAAAATCTTTCGGCAATAAGTTACGCAAAAAAAAAGAAGTAGCAATAAAAAAAGGGAGCAGAAGAAAATTTTCGGCGTGCAAATTACCTGGAAGATCATTTCCGCTGCGGCTCTGGAGCAGATAACGAAGGGACGTCATACATTCGTTAAAAAAAAAGACCATCGAAATAGCCATGAGGGAGGATATGCAGAATATAGCGTCCGGCCATCAACTCTATCCCTCCGTCCTTTTTTTTTTTTTTTTTCTGTTCTACCCCCTTCGTTGATACGACTCTTATTTTCCCCCCGTTTTAGCCCGACAGACCCAAACGCAATCATTCGTAAAAAAGAAAAGAAAAAAAGAACACGAGTAAAAAAAAAAAAAAAAAAAAAACGAAAAAACGAGGGGTGAGGGAAGGGTAGAAAAAAAAAAATGAACTCCGATATATTGGCTTAAAAGGCTTCCGGTAAAAGAACGAACGATTGAGGGAAGAATATAGCAAAAAAAATTATAAAAAAGGATTCTTGGGAAAAAATAAAAAAGGAAAATTTTTTGGAGGATAGGGGTATATACAGTGACGAAGGCCGGGAAAACGTGCGATGGACGGGTCAATTTATCAAAGGGGGGGTAAAGGGGAAAAGATGTCGACCTGTACACTGCAGGACGTTCATTTTAAAGCACGCATGCTTGCGTTCTATTGCGCGGACCTAGACCTCCCCCACCCTACCATGTCTGTTTCGCTTAGCAACCCGGATTCCAATATGGACGATTGAATGGCAGCTTCTATTATCATCAAAGACCTAAAGGCTTAGACAAGGAAAAGATTTAAAGCTTAAATCCCAAAGAGGTGAAAAAAAAAAAAGTCCACTTCTCTCAGAGTCGATGGGTGCGATGAAAAATGAATCCCAAATGTCAAGGTGTATGGAGTTGGTCCTTCCATAAGGCTCAGATCAAAAGGTTGTGACAGTTGTAACTCTTTCCGAAAACGTTTTATTTTGCCACACATAAAAATGTGGCTGTAAATTTTAAATCTAGTGGGAGAAGGTATATTTTATTTTTATTTGTTTTCAAAAAGTTACAAGTTAAGGGTTAAACGTTGATATCAAACTTTAAGTTTAGAACAATCGAACTAGCGACGAGCAGCCCGATGTGTTGCACGAAAACGTTCCAGTTTTCGAAAATAAGTATAAATAAATGAATAACAGGAAAGAAAAAAAAATTATCTAATTTTCTTTTTCTTTTAGAAAAGATTTTGGATAAAGATATAGCAGAATCTAATATGAACAGATATTAAATATGTGCAAAATTTACAGTTTCTGTAACTTTTAATGATAAAAGACGTTTTCATAAATTACTTGATAATTAAACTTGACTAATTTTGTGTTCTCTCTAACTGTAAATAAAATACGGATTTTGTCGAAAACTTGCATATAAACAATTCAAAGGATGCGTTCAATGATTCTGATAAATAAATAAATATAAATGAATATAAATAAAAATAAAAATTACCCCTAGGGGGAGCATTTTAATCAAAATGCTTGGAATAATATGCAATAAATAACTGTGGTCTATTTTAACATTTTCAAACCTTACGACATTTAAAACTGTTATTCTTACATTTTGCAAAAGTTTTTACGTCAAAATTTGACAGATGATGAAGTGGTTAACCGTTCATTTCTCACTCCTTAGCCAGCCCGTTCTCCCGATCTTAATCCGTATGATTTTTGGTTATGGGCCATTTAAAGAGTTTTGCTTATCATGCAAATGTTTTAACTTTTGCTGACTTGATTGATTGCATAACGTTGCATGTGCCATAGATTACTGAGGTTCAGTTGAACACACAGTTCATCGGCTACAGATCTTACAACTGAAATGATGGGGCTCACATTGAACAATATGCTTTACACTGCTAAACGGTCTCTAAAAAATAACAAAAGTATCTATAATAATGAATAAAGATGTTTGTATTAAAATTTGTAGCTTGTTTGTGTTTTGATGTATGGTCACACTAGTGGATTTTTTTTTTTTTATATATAGATATTATTATTATTATTATCATTATTTTATTTTGTTTATTTATTTATTTAATTGCAGAAGCTTTGAGCGCATCGTTTGCATTGTCTGTATACAAATTTTTGACTCAATACGCATTTCAGTTACAACTACAGAGAGCATTGAATCGGTCAAGTTTAAATATAGCCACCCTGTTATTTATTTATTTAACAACGTTGAATGGGATAGTTTTTGAGTCGGGAAGACTTGCTGGAGAATGTAGTTCTGCCGTCATAAATGCAGATTTTAGAACAAAGTTCAACAAATATGGAAAGGAACGAAGAGTTAATTTTTATTTGTACTTTAGTAAAAATAAATCTTTCTGGCAACTGTTATAGTTGATTTCGTTTGACAGCTTTAAGACTTATAGTGACAATAACATTTTGTCTCGAATAATCCAAATTTTACATCAATACACCAACAATGCTCAATATTTTCTATATACGAGACACCACAAGCATTCATGCCATCACCGGGATTTGAACCTGGAATCTGATAACAATGCCCTACCGACAGGGCCGACAGGACAGCACGTTGATAAGTTGATATCGTTGAGCGACTGCTAGCAGTATTTTTGGTGAGTGGCGACTACTTTCTTCATAGTCGATTTCATTTGTTCTGAACCCTACATCAATACTTTTTTTTCCCTATTAAGCCCAGTCGTTATTAAATAATGGTTATCCATTAAAAACTTAACTCTCATACTTATATTAGTGCAAAAGCACAAGCAATGAGTAGGTACTTTGAACTCTAAAAACGAGTTTTCCAATTGTTGAATAGGTTCGAGCAACGTTCAAGGTTGGTATTTCAACCATCATGTATATTCATGTCTGAAACTACAAATATTTCCAGCCATCAACAATGAAATAAACTAACTTAACTGACACAATTTGCACTTTCTTGTAGTTTTGAATAAAGAAATAAAATTTTGTTTGCTTTGTCTCAGCTTGTTTTTAACTGATTTCATGTACCCCTTAGTTCCATATAAATAAACTAGGAGGCTCGCCTCTTGCTCGTTCCGCACTCCAACCACCGAGAAAGGCTTCATCTCCCCCCGACTCGCTTCACTTATTAACCCCTGCGGTGCTCTGCCCGCCTATTCGCTTCTTTGCCTTTTACTGAATACTAATAGTGCATAACACAAGACAAAAGCAAAAAAAAATAAAATAAATAAAATAATTATAGAAATCCCCATATTCAATGCCAAATTAAAATAAATAATGTTTAATACCTCTTTTTTTTTTTTTTTTTTTTTTTTTTTTTTTCAGAATAGAAAGAAATTTGTAATATCTGGACCATTTTGCGTTACACCTTTAGTATATGAACTTCATGGCGACTTTTAAATTTTTGTGACTGTTTATTTGGCGATGAATTTTTTGTTATAATTGCTTGTTTTAAAAAAAAGAAGAAAAAAATAGTCTAGTACCTATTTTTTCTAATACCTATACTTTTTACTTTTGAATATTTTATTCTCTCCATATATTGACATTATTTAATACTCTCTATATATTTTTAATTCACTGCTAAATAATAATTTTACACATTCCAAAATATCTAAAAAGAAAAAAGTCTATTATTATTATTATTATTATTATTTTAATTTGGAAAAATCTCCTACAGCTTTAACTTTTAATTTTCTCCTATTTACTTCTTAAAATAACGAAGAATAAGATCTATTCCACTGTCTATAACAGTTTTAAGTGCTGAATTTTTTTCTTGCCATAATTAGAAATGTGAAATGTATCATAAAAATGCCTAATACTGTAATGTTAAAAAATTATCAATGCTAAATTACAAGATTCTGTCATTTATAAATTAATTTTAATTTTAATTTATTTATTTATTTTTTATGTCAAAATATATCCGAAGTATAGATATGACATTATTTTCTTATTCAGAAAAAAGGAACACATAAAAAATTATAAACATAAGAAATTGCCAGTAAGAGTAAGAAAATTGATTTTCCAAAAGTGCAGTCAGTGACAAAAGTGTCCGAACACTAGCAGAAATTCCTATATAAAAAAAGCACGCTTAATACAGTTTTGCTAAATAAATCCTTGTTGAATTATGTTCTTAGGCTGACTAAGAACAGGATTCGACAAGGATTTATTTAACAAAACAGTATTAACTCTACTTTTTTTATATAGGAATTTTTGCTAGTGTTCGGACACTTTTGTTACCGACTGTAGAAAAAAAAAACATTTATTTTATTTATTTATTTATTTATTTATTTTACACCACTGATCACGTATTAATTTTCCTGTGAAAAATGACGTCATAAAATTGAAGGAACAACGATTTCAGAAACTTTTTTTAAAATGGTAAATAGAGTACCTTTATAAACCCGATGTTTTTTGAATAATAACTTCGTTAATTAAGATGATCGAAATTTGTAACAGACTGAAATGTCCTCCTAGGAATATTCGGCACACATTGATACCTCTCATGAAACAGAAAATCCTGCCCTCTGCGAGAAGATGTGGTCGTAGACAAAAAAATTTGACGCCAGTGACAGTATTTTTTTTTATTTTTATTTATTTATTTTTTTTTTTTTTAAATAATATATAGAGATATGCAAAATCTATTTATTGGACAAAATTTTTAATTTTGTATTAACATATAATATTTGTACGGGTGTCCGGTACTGGTTGTCATAAAATGTCATCGGAACCAATGGTGTACAACCTTGTGAAATATTATCTCATTTGACTTTCAGGGACAGACGCGGTCGTCACCACATCTCAGAATCCACAAAATTTTATAATGTAAAAGAAATATGAATTCATTGAATCTTATCGGAATACTTCAACATATTCATAAGAAGTTATTTTTCTCTAAACTTTTAGAATAGATTTACGCTTGTTAGAAATGACCAACAGAATTCAAGTAAATATCTGAAATAAAGATTGACTTGTCTTGTATTTACAAGAACTAGTATCGCCCAGTGGTCGAAACTCGGCCACTTTTTTGAAAAGCAAGGCAAGGCAAAGTTATTACCTAGTTCTAAACGGAATTAAATTGCAACACAACTACGGCAGTTGCTTGTCGATATGCACTCTAACTGAATCAGTAGATTTTAACTTAATATATTTCTCTAAGTTTGGTACGCTGTAGATGTTGAGCCTTTCCTGAAATGAGAGGAAAACGCAACGTGGAAACGCTCCTTGTTGGGTGATACAGTCCAAAAGCTAATTAGTACCATGTCAAACTAAGGTCGAACCAAATATCTGATTCGATTATATTAATTCCATTGGTTCGTAAAGTACAGTGTTCGAACTCAAAAAGACAGATATTTTGCAAAAATGATCGAATTGAGTTCGGGAAATCTCAAACCGTGTAACCTCATCGAAAACAGAAAATCTAAAATTTTTCTGAATCTTATACTTTCTTCTTATACATGCAGAGGAAAGAATAATAAATCCACTTTTTAAAAAATAAGTAGTCAATTTCAGTTAATTGAAATGCAAGGAAATTTCAAAACGTGTAAATTCATCGAAAACCGGAAATCAAAAGTTTTTCCAAATCTTATACTTTCTTCTTATATATGCAAATGATTATACACAAGCGAAGTGTGGCGTCACTGGCCGTTGTTGAGGCCAAGTAAAAGATTTCCTATGTTAATCGTCCATTGGATGTTTTGTAAAAAAATCTTAAAAATTGAGGAAAATTATTTTATAATTTTAATTCCCATAATTGGGTATAATTACAAATTAGCTATTGGGCACATGTGTTAGATTAAGTTATTTTGCTGTCAAATGGACAAAATTTTAATTTGAAATCTCTAGAAACAAAATGATAGATTTGATATCTGTTCGTCCTTGGCGTTTTGTATATTTTGCAATCAAAAACATAATACGAAAACATACATGTCCGATGTATATTTTTGTAATACATATATAATTTGCGAAATATTGTTTCATATTACTGATTGCTGTCTTAATGTACGTTTTTAAAATAACCATATGTTTTTTTTTTGAAGGAATTAAATATGCTCGCCAGATAATTTAGCGACCTTTTACTATTTTATTTCATTTTATTTTTTCCGCTAAGGACGATAGATATCAAATCTGTTCCTTTGAAATGAATCTCATTCTTTTTTAACTGAAATGTTTATGTCTATAATCGAAAACGAAAGTTTTCCACTTTATTCTTCTACAGCATTGAAATTTAAAATTAAAATTTTATGAATCTGACTGAAAAAATCTAACAGAATCTAACACACGCAGACAGTAACTTATGTAAAACTATACCAAAATATGGGGATTAAAACCAAAGTCTGTATAGACATTTTAAAAATTCATAAAAATTGAAGGAATCGGTAAGAACTGAACACGGTTTGCGAAAAAATTATTTTTGTGAAGGTTTTTTTTTTTTTTAAGAAAGCAAAAGTTAAAATTTTCGTCGATAGAGGGTGCTGTACGTAAAAAAAATCTCACATTCCCATTAAAAACTATATTTCTTTGCATACAAATGTTTACAAGCATATAAATCCTATTCAACGTTTCCGCCATCACTACACATTGTAATTTGCAAACAAGTTACAACACTGCTAACTGCAGCTTCAGTCGGAGATTCCTACCTGAGGGGAATCATCTTCACCAATAACGCTTTACCCACCAAGTCAGAATCACAATTAAAGATTCATGTATTCGCAAATAAGAATCAAAATAGGAAATAATCTGTGTTAATCGTTGAACCGTGTAATTTATAGGACTCTGATTTGCATATATCTCGTTCTGAATTGGTGCAGTGTCCTTTATTGATCAGAAATTTAGCTCCCCCCCCCCAAAAAAAAAAAAAAATAAATAAAATAAAAATCTCTCTTCACGAGAATTTTTTCACAAAACGCATTCAATTCTACCAATGCGTTCAATTTTTTATGAATTTTTAAAATGTCTACTGACCTTCACAATTGAATATTGCAATTGTAATTTTTTATTGGTCTAGAATAACACTTTGAAAAATCTTAGCCACCCCCCCCCCCCCCTCCAAAAAAAAAAAAAAAAAAGTCAAGTTCTGGATCCGCCACTGCCTAGTACATACTTAAGCCGTAATGGCCTCTGACACTTCTTGTTATTTTAGCTTCATTTGTTTGAATTTGTCCTTATTTCACATGGTTTTCAGTTCTTATATTAAAGATGCGTATTCATTTCTTTTATCAAATATATATATATATGTGTGTGCATACTAAAAAGAAGAAATGAATGAATAAATACATAACTCTTGTTATAACAATAACTTTCCAAGGAAAATAACATCTTGTGAGATAAGTTTTTCATTCTTTCCTATCGGAGATGTTCTTTTGATTCACTCTCAATAAACAGGGCTATTCAAAATATTTGTCTTTGAAAATACTCGTATTCTGTTTTTTTTTCCCTTTTGGTTGCTCAACTAACCACCTAGAAATGTTTTATGCATGCAAAAAGGGACAAAGTGAGTGGTCGGTTCATTAAAAAGAGGTTACGATCACCAAAGAGCGCAAGTCCAAAGGCTGTTTTTTTACGATCGATTCGGCAATCAGCGTGGCGTCATTAGGAAACTGTATAATTGCATCATTAAAATCTCGCCCACTGAGTAAAACCAAGTATGCAATGACCAGAGCGCTAACCAGAAGAAGTTTATGGATATGGACTCGGTAGGGGGTGACCTTGCATGGGGGAAAAAGTATGCGTAAAGGGGAGATATTTGATGAAGCGGAAATGGAATGTTTTATACGGCCATCCACTCTCGGTGGGAAATAGGTCTGATAGAGGCCAGTATCAAATCTTAATTCTTTTTTATCTTTCGATATTTTCAGATGAGTAGCACAGTAATTTTAAAAGGATGGATATTTGAGCATATATGTATAACAAGTGAAATATATGAATAACGTATAAACAAGTTAACATGTCTAGGTATTATAGATAAATATCTGTAAACACAAACTTTTTGTTAAAAAGATTTTATATAGCGAGTAAAAAATGTCGGTCTCATTTAGAAAAATGCCGTTTTAAAAACGGACATCAATAATATATAAAAAGTAGCCTGTTACGGCCATCTCGAAAATTTCTTCTATATCATTCTGTATAACATGCACAGAAATTAATCATAGCTTTTCGCGATAAAGATTTCACATATTCAGTTTGGTGCAATTTAAACCAATAGGTACTGACATGTAGCCATGGAGAAAATCAGAGAAAGTGATTAATTAACAGCAGTGTCAGATTATATGCACCCAAATTAAGTCATCGCTTGTTTTGAAAATGAACATCTTATTTTCAAATTTGGTGCATTTGTACATCATAGAAACTGAGATATGGTCTTCACATGGACGGGAAAAATTGCACCATAGCCACGCCACCTGTCAGCCGTCAGGCACTCAAATGGAATATACATTGTGTTTCATAATGACCATCTCAGATATCTAATTTCGTGCCTTTATGCGCCACAGGAGCCTTTATATATCCTTCCCATGCACGGGGAAAATTCTCCCCTAGCAGCGTCATTTGTAGTCCGATATGCATCCAAATTGAATCAGCATAGTTTTTATAAATGGCCTTCTAACATATCAAATATTGTTCAATTATACGCAATAGAAAGTGATACAAGTGAAAGGAATCGCAGCATAGCAGCGACACACCCAGGGACTGATTTAGACCGGGGCACACACTATTTACACTTACACCATTATTTTTTAGGCAATACTTTCCTCTTATAATAAATAAAAAATTCTCATTAAAAACTATTTTAAAAGAATTCTGGTGTCTAATAACCATGAGTAAATTCGATTGTTTTACACCGTTCATTTTTTATAAAAATAATTTCCTAGTCCAAACGTGGAATTTCTATGATATGCAGTAAAAAATAATTGTAAAAATATTCCGGTGAGAGAGTGCCCCGGCCTAAATCAGGCTGTGGACACACCTGTTAGGCGATTTGCACCAAAAGTTGATAGACACCAATTTATGTCAAGGGGCAACTAAATACAATTTTTAGGAAATTATAAGCAACACTTCTGGAACTAGAGCTGCCAAAAAATTATTGTCAACTATACGCAGATAATATGTTGTAGCTATCATAAGGGGTGAAACTCCCTAACACGCAAAAACGCTGAAAAGTGCTACTTGCATACAGATAGGGTAGACTTTTTAACAATATATATCATATGGCCACTTTTAATAAGTGAAATTTTGAAAGTTCCTAATATATTATAAGGCAAATTAAACATTAAAAATGAGAAAATTCTATAGAAAATAAGATAATTTAACATGAAATTCAGAGACAGCAAAATGTTCAAGAACCCTGAATTCAGGGGTGGCCCTGGCATCACAAAATATTTTTTATATTTTTCTATTCAAAGTTACTCGGTACCAATAACTTATTAAAATTATTATTTATTAAAATTATTTTTCATTGTGATTGCAGGCGATTTTCATTCTGCAGAAGTGTAACACTAAATATCCAAAGAAATTAAATTCTATTCTCTGTAAATAACATTTTTAAAAATCCATTTATATATTTTATTTTTTATTTATTGTTATTATTATTATTATTATTATTATTATGTTGTGTGTGTGTTAAAAATTTGCCTTCATGTCCTTCTCGGGGAAAAGCGATGATCCTACACACACACACACACACACACACACATATATATATGTATATGTATATTATATAATTCCAGTTGATGATTACTATTATAAATAATTATTTTTAAGTTCATAATGGTTCTTTAAAAATAACTCTCATTATGCACATTTATATGAAATTTCGTCCTATACTGTCATGATAAAATTTAGAAAAAAAAAACCGGTCTTTTGCACGATTTATACCAAATGTTCACTAATGTGTGTTAAAGTAATGTAAAATTCAAGGAACAACAGATGATGAATTTGTATGGAGTTCGGTACAGACTAAGATATATTTGCTACAAAATTTGGTGTCTCACACACAGACAGACTTTCTTCCAACTATACAGTCGGAGGGGGGGGGGACGCAACATACGCTGTAATTTCGTTATTAATTGACGCAGGAACATCTAATAGACTTAATTCAACAGGAAATTAATTTCACTTTCAGACTTTCTGAAAAAGTTGTCGAATTTTGAATTAGGGGTTACCTACATATTCAAATAAGTGCCAACTTTGATTTTTTCAATAGCAACACCCAATTTTGACTTCATATTCGAATTTCTAAGAGTCTGGCAATGCGGAAAAGTATACTGTTTATATACTTTATCTTTGGTATTCATAGAATTATAATCAAAAATGTGTTAGGGGTGATCTGTAAATGTAGAAAAATAAAATTAAGGTCCTACAAGAATTTAGACAAAATTTTACTGTTTCACACCGGATATGTTTCAAGAAATAAAGAATTTAAAAAACTTAATTATCCTAAATTTAGCTTTTTAGATATGTGTATAACTTCAGTACTTTTTTAGATAATTATAGGTATATTTAAATACATTACACTTACGATTGGTCAGACAATACTCTTTTAAAAAAGTGCAAGGGCCCTCTTCACTCACCGCCGCCGGAAGCCGAAACTAATGTTATTCTATGGGAAATTTTTCTTTACAAATAACTTATTAACTAATGCATATTTTTAAATTCCGTTTTCACATTCTGAAAATTCTCAGCTGTTAAATTGACGGACCTTTTTTAAAAAATTAATTTTTTGATTTTTAATACTTTATTTTGAAGCTGCAAAATGTGAATTTTTTTCATTTTGCAATTTCAAAATAAAATATTAAAAATTAAAAAAATACATTTTTAAAAAAGGTCCGTCAATTTAACAGTTGGGAATTTTCTGAATGTGAAAACAGAATTTAAAAATATGTATTAGTTAATAAGTTATTTGTAAAGAAAATTTCCCCATAGAATAAATTGGCTCGGGCTTCTGGCGACGGTAAGTGAAGAGAGCCGTTAAAAAGTGTCTATCATGGCTATACTGATCACCAATAAATCTTAAATTTTCTTTTGTAGGTGTGACATCACATAATATACGAACTGAAGTAATATATATATATATATATATATATATACAACAACGCATAAACTAAATCTTTTCGTATAAATTATTGTAAGGTTTCATGAAGTAAATATTTAACAGTTTTAATCGCACTTACCAGTTTTGGGTCAGTTGAACTATTGGAACTGTACGATTTGTTTTATAATTTCTATGAAAATATAATTTCTTAATTAACGCTTTCGCGACTGCTGACGTATATTCACGTCATTTGAAAATCTGTAACTCTGTCAGTGGGCGTTTCTTTCGTAATGTGTGTGTTAGTTATTTCTTAAGTATATACCCAGTGTTCATATTTTTGCAATAAAATATACTATGGATAGAAATACATTGATTAGAAATAATTTAATTATAATGTATATGCATTTGTAATATAATTGTGAATACAGAAAATTTGTTCTGAAATATTTTATTTTGAGAGAATAACGCCCGTAGGCGTGCATCTTACTGTCAAAAAGACAAAAATCCTGCAGTCGCAAATGAGTTAAAATATATTTATAAAAGTTAAAATATATTTTAAAAAATATATAAAGTTAAAATATATTTATAAAATTTTAAAGACTAAAGTATACTTGCCAACATCATAATTAATATTCCGTAGTGTTGCTAGTCCCGCCCTTTTTCTCGAACCAGTAAATTTGTAGAGTAATATTTTCCAAAGGCAATTACAACTAAATAAGACGAAAAATACTCTAAAAAAAAATGCTGGTGTATAAAAGATGGCGGGACTAACAATACTACGGAATATTAATTAGGATGTTGGCAAGTATGGACTAAAGTATCCTTAAAATAATAATCCTCCTCCCTACAAAATAAATAAATAAATAAACAAATAAATTAAATTAAAAAAAAGCAATATATGAAGTAAATTATTAAGCCTTTAATTATGACGGTAGTTAAGAAACGATTTTATTGTACAAGTCTGTCTTGCCTTCCAATTCCATTCTTTTTTTTTTTTTTTTTTCAATTGACAATTTTTACATTCATCCTATTTTTCTATTTTAAACAGGAAACCCCGCCTATTTAGTTAATTTTTTTCTTCTAGTGTTCATTTAAAGGATTCAAAATGTATCACCAGTAATCGATAAAGTAAATACCACTTGTGCATATTTTTGTCAACGCAAAATAAGGGGTTTAACACGAATACTCAAAGTCACATTTACTTTTCTTTTCTGTATTGTTTTGTTTTGAAGAACGATGAAAGGCGGGGCTTATCTTCTTTAGAAAACAGGAATTCTTGATGCTAACACTAATGTCTAAAAATCATCATTTTTGTTTCATTTCTTTGTATTTGACGCTGTTGTTATATAATTGGACCAATAAATAAAAAATAAAAATATTTTGTTTAATTTTCTCTGTTATTTTTTAAGATTTGCTTCGTTATCTCATGCAAAACTTTATAAGATACGGCCCCCTAAACCACTCCAGAAAAAAAGATTTATTTATATCTTGAAAACTAATAACTGGAATGAGCTGCAAATTTGCACACCTATATTTTTCAGCATTAGGATTCAATTTTATGTAAAAATTATTGTATGTAATAATTCATAATTTTTACGAATAAGAATTTGTTAATATTTTTCAGAATTAAAAATATTTGTCAGAATCAAAAGTAATGATGGATTATGTTTGGGTTTCTTCACTGTATCTCGTAAAAAAATAAAATAATATATATATATATATATATATATCGATCAAGTTAATTTTTGTGAAGATATTAAAAAAATTTGAAATATGAATTTAACATTAGCACTGAACGCTTGTAACTCTGTAAAAAAGTAAGTAAAATATACAACCAATATACTTTTTCGCGTTGTCGCAATCCCAGGAATTCAAATATAAATATAAAATAAAAATGAGGCATTACCATTGAAAAAAATCGAAGTTGGTGCGAGTTTTAACATGTAGACGACCCTCAATTATGACGACCCCCAATTAAAAATTTCACTTCATCTTCTTAAACTGCTCACAATTCCCCGTCGAATGATACATATTGCATTTTTGTGCATCGATTAGCAACAAAGTTACGTCGAGTATTGCGGTTTTTAACACTTTCCAACAAGGTTGAAAAGTGTTTATGACTTCGGTTTGTCTGTCTGTCTGTCTGTCTGTCCGTCTGTCTGTCTGTCTGTCTGTCCGCGCTCTAACTCCCGTAAATATTTATGGAATTTCTTGAAACTGATATATGTTATTCAAATTCACTATCGGACGGTCCCTATTGAAAATGGAGTTTATACCTCTACTGGTTTGTGTACAGGGACACCCGAAAGTATTTCAAAGCATTGTGTTCTATGAGAGGTATTTCTACAAACCATATTTTCATACCTTTACTGTAGACTTACCTTAATGAAATTGAAATATGTTATTCAGGTTCACTACTGGATGTTTCCTGTATAAAATGGAGGGAATACCACCATCGGGTTATACACAGGGACACTCAAAAGTTTTCCAAAGCATTGCGTACTATGAGAGATATTTCTATAAATCAAATTTTAATAACTTTAGTTTAAAAGAAATTTTAGGGAATTGAAATATGTTATTTATATGCACAAAAGAATGCGTTACACAGAATATAGTATGATAAGCATTATATTTACAGGGTGGCACAAAAATATCCAGATAAATTAAGAGCTATTAATAAACAAAATTGCTAGATATGTACTTTCGTTTACGTTAAGTATTTTTAACACTATCTAACATTTTTAACACTTTCCAACAAGGTTGAAACGTATTTATGACTTCGGTTTGTCTGTCTGTCTGTCTGTCTGCCCGTCTGTCTGTCCGCGCTCTAACTCCCGTAAATATTTATGGAATTTCTTGAAACTGATATATATTATTCAAGTTCACTATCGGACGTTCCCTATAGAAAATGGAGTTTATACCTCTACTAGTTTGTTTACAGGGACACCCGAAATTATTTCAAAGCATTGTGGTCTATGAGAGGTATTTCGATAAACCATATTTTCTTACTTTTACTGTAGACATATCCCAATTAAATTGAAATATATTATTCAGATTCCCTATTGGATATTTTCTGTATAAAATGGAGCAAATACCACTACTGATTTATGCACAGGGACACTTAAAAGTATTCCTAAGCATTGCGTTCTATGCGAGATATTTCTATAAATCAAATTTTAATATCTTTACTTTCCACGAAGCTTTAGGAAATTAAAATATGTTATTTATATGCACAAAAGAATGCTTTTCATAGAATATAGCATGGTTATCATTAGATTTACAGGGTGACACAAAAATATTCAGTTATATTAAGAGCTATTAATAAAAAATTTCTAGAATTGTACTTTCGTTTACTTTATGCGTTTTTGAAACTTTCTATATTTTTTTTAGTATGAATATAATTTCAATCTCTGTATCTGTCTGTCTGTTCTTCTGTCCGTCTGTCTGTCTCTCTGTCTGTTTTACTGCGCTCTAATTCCCGTAAATATTTATGGAATTTCTTTAAACCGATATATTTTATTCAAGTTGACTATCGGATGTTCCCTATTGAAAATGGAGTGAATACCTCTTCTGCTTTGTGTACAGGGACACCCAAAATTATTCGAAAGCATTGTGTTCTATGGGAGGATGTTTCTATAAACCATATTTTAATACTTTTAATGTATAGAAACTTCAATTAAAATTTTAATATATTATTCAATTCCCTGTCGGATGTTTCCTATGTAAAATAGAGCCCATTTGTTAGTGGTTCTTTGTACAGGGGCACTTGAAAGTATTCCAAAGCATTGTGTTGCATGAGAGTTATTTTTATAAACCAAATTTTAATAATTTTATTCTCCGCAATTGAAATATATTATTCGTATGCACAAAAGAGTGCCTTCTCTGTAATATAGTATGGTTAGCATTAGATTTACAGGGCCACACAAAAATAATCAGTTACATTAAGAGCTATAAATAAAAATTTGCTGGAATTGCACTTTTGTTTACATGAGCGTTTTAAAACTTTCTTATAATTTTAGTGGGAATATCATTTCAATTTGTGCATCTGTCTATGCGATTGTCTACCTTTCTATCTGTTTGTCTCCGGCTCCTATCATCCGTGAATACTTTGAGAATTTTTAAAAAATTATACACTCAAGTTCCCTATGGAATGTTCCCTATTTAAAATGCCATTAATAGGTCCTGTACAACTAGTTTGTTTACAGGGACAACAACAACAACAATAAAAAAACAAACAATGTATTACGTTTTAGGACAGAATTTTTTAAAAGTTATATTTAAAATATTTCTACTATAAAAATCATAGAAACATTGACATGCATTAATAATATTCTAAAATATTGTTTTTTATAGAACATGATATGATTAACTTTCAGATTTACTGGGCTACACTAAATATTCAGAGAGATTAAAAGCTGTAATTATAATCTAACGGCTGCGTTTTCTTTTGCGTTAAGCCTTTTTAACACTTTCCAAAACGCCTAAGAGTTATTTTAAGATCAATTAGTCTATCTGCATGTTTTTCAGTCGTTCTGTCTGCTGTGTGATAAAGTAGGCAAAGAATATTAAAAGTTATTCGATACAATTGCGTACAGTTGGAAAGTGTTACTAATCAATGCGTACTGCATGATTTTTCTTTCTTGTTTTTTTTTTTTTTAGTGTTTATGACTTGGGTTTGTCTGTCTGTCTGTCCGCGCTCTAACTCCCGTAAATATTTATGGAATTTCTTGAAACTGATATATGTTATTCAAGTTTACTATCGGATGTTCCCTATTGAAAATGGAGTTTATACCTCTACTGGTTTGTGTACAGGGACCCCCAAAAATATTTCAAAGCATTGTGTTCTATGAGAGGCATTTCTATAAACCATATTTTCATACCCTTACTGTACAAAAATCTTTGAAATATGTTATACAAGTTCACTATCGGATGTTCCTTGTTGAATATGGTGTTTATACCTCTACTAGTTTGTGTACAAGGACCCCCCTAAAATATTTCAAAGCATTGTGTTCTATGAGAGGCATTTCTATAAACCATATTTCCATACCCTTACTGAGCACAAATCTTAATGAAATCGAAATATGTTATTCAAGTTCACTATCGGATGTTTCCTGAATAAAATGGAGTAAATACCAAAACTGATATGTGTACAGGGACACACAAAAGTATTTGAAAGCACTGTGTTCTATGAGAGGCATTTCTATAAACCATATTTCCATTCCCTTACTGTACACAAATCTTAATGAAATTGAAATATGTTATTCCAGTTCACTATCGGATGTTTCCTGTATAAAATGGAGTAAATACCACAACTGATTTGTGTACGGAGACACACAAAATATTTCAAAGCATTGTGTTCTATGAGAGGCATTTGTATAAACCATATTTCCAAACCCTTACTCTACACAAATCTTAATGAAATTGAAATATGTTATTCAAGCTCATTATCGGATGTTTCCTGTATAAAATGGAACAAATACCACCACTGATTTGTGTACAGGGACACACAAAAGTATTCCAAAGAATTGCGTTTTATGGAGATATTTCCATAAACTAAATTTTAATAACTTTACTTTGCACGAAGATTTATGAAATTGAAATGTGTTATTTATAAGCACAAACGAAATGCTTTGCATAGAATATAGCATGATTAGTATTAGATTTACAGGTTGACACAAAAATATTCAGTTATATAAAGAGCTATTAATAAATATTTGCTAAAAGTATACTTTCGTTTACATTAAGCGTTTTTAACATTTTTTAACATTTTTAACACTTCCCAACGAGGTTGAAAAGTGTTAATGACTTCAGTTTGTCTGTCTGTCTGTCCATCTGTCTGTCTGTCCGCGCTCTAATTCCCATAAATATTTATGGAATTTTTTGAAACTGATATATGTTATTCAAGTTCACTATCGGATGTTTCCTATTGAAAATGGAGTGTATACCTCTACTGGTTTGTGTACAGGGACGCCCGAAAGTATTTTAAAGAATTGTGTTGTATGAGAGGTATTTCTATAAACCATATTTTCATACCTTTACTGTACAATATCTTCATGAAATTGAAATATGTTATTCAAGTTCATTATTGGATGTTTCCTATATAAAATAGATTACATACCACCAACTCTGTTTTAAATACAGGGACACTCAAAAGTACTCCAAAGCATTGCGTTCTTTGTGAGATATTTCTATAAATCAAATTTTAATAACTTTACTTTCCACGAAGTTTTAGGAAATTGAAATACGTTATTTATATGCACAAAAGAATACTTTGCATAGAATATAGCATGGTTACCATTAGATTTACAGGGTGTCACAAAAATATTCAGTTATATTAAGAGCTATTAATAAAAAATTGCTAGAATTGTACTTTCGTTTACATTAAGTGTTTTTGACACTTTCTATCATTTTTTAGTGTGAATATAATTTCAATTTGTGTATCTGTCTGACTGTTTTTCTGTCCGTCTGTCTGTCTTTCTTTTTGTTTTTCTGCGCACTAATTCACGTTTCACGTAAATATTTATGGAATTTCTTTAAACCGATATATTTTATTGAAGTTCCCTATGGAAAATGGAATGGATACCTCTTCTGGCTTGTGTACAGGGACACCCAAAAGTATTCGAAAGCATTGTGTTCTATGAGAGGAGTTTCTACAAATCATATTTTAATACCTTTAATGTATAGAAACTTTAATGAAATTTTAATATGTTATTCAATTCCCTATCGGGTGTTCCCTATGTAAAATAGAGTACATTTCTAACTGGTTTGTGTACAGGGGCACTTGAAAGTACTCCAAAACATTGTGTTGTATGCGAGTTATTTTTATAAACTAATTTTTAATATTTTTTTTTCCACAAAGCTTAATGCAATCGAAATATATTATTCGTATGCACAAAAGAGTGTGACTTCTATGTAATATAGCATTGTTAGCATTAGATTTACAGGGCCACACAAAAATAATCAGTTACATTAAGAGGTATTAATAAAAATTTGCTGGAATTGCACTTTTGTTTACATGAGCGTTTTAACACTTTCTTAAAATTTTAGTGGGAATATGATTTCAATTTGTGCATCTGTCTGTCCGATTGTCTACCTTTCTATCTGTTTGTCTCCGGCACCTATCATACGGGAATATTTTGAGAATTTTTTTAAAATGATACACTCAAGTTCCCTATGGAATGTTCCCTATTTAAAATGTTATTAATAGGTCCTGTACAACTAGTTTGTTTACAGGGACACCACAAACAATAACAATAAAAAAAAAAAGTCAATGTATTACGTTTTAGGACAGAATTTTTTAAAAGTTATATTTGAAAAATTTTCTACTACAAAAATCTTAAAAACATTGACATGTAGTATTATTAATATTCTAAAATATATTTTTGTACAGAATATGATATGATTAACTTTCAGATTTACAGGGCTACAGTAAAATATTCAGAGTTTAAAAGCTGTAATTATACTCTAACGGCTGCATTTTCTTTTGCGTTAAGCTTTTTTAACACTTTCCAAAATGCCTAAGAGTAATTTTAAAATCAATTAGTCTATCTGTATGTTTTTCAGTCCTTCTGTCTGTTGTGCGATAACGTAGGCAAAGAATATTAATAGTTATTCGATACAACAATTGTGTACAGTTGGAAAGTGTTACTAATCAATGCGTACTGCATGATTTTTCTTTCTTGGTTTTTTTTTTTTTTTTTCCCCGACTGTAAAATCATCTCGTAGTGTTTTCTTTCAAAAAACGATGACAATCCTGAAAGTGAAAGTACTTGAAAAGGAATTTGTCATGCTTATCAGACAGTTATTTGTCTATCAAACGGTGTGGTGCTGTGATGCAGACGTTATTTCTACCTCGATATTAGTTTTCACAGGACGAACTGCCTTATACATACACTCAGTTCTAATTCGTAATTTGAAGAGCGTAAAGATGAAATCAAAACGTTTATTAGGCCTTTAGGTTGAACTGATTATAGAATAATTGATTGTTGGTACTTGAAATAATAATGTTAGAAACTACTAAGCATCAGCCGCCCTCTACAGAAATTTTATTTTCCATTGAATATTGGTGCATTTTCTTTCTTTTTTAGTACGACAGGACAATTTCTTTCAGACAGCGATTTTGCGTTGTCACCATTTCACTTTGATTTTGCCAAGATGCCCTCTAACATTCAATTTTAACATTTAATATCTTAAACTATTTTGTCAAATATGCAAAATATTTTACATTTTTCAAAACCTACTGTTAAGCTGGTGATTCTTTCTTGCTTGCATGTAGAAATCAGTTTCCGATCTTGGTATCCGAGACTATTATCATTTTTGAAATTGGATAGTTTCTGAATACATATTGATAACAGTTTATGGATATTGATGGAGATATTTTCTGAAGATATATTGATAATAGTTTATGGATATTGTTGGAGATATTTTCTGAAAATATACTAATAATGGGGCTTTTGAACATTTGTTGGCTATATTTTCTGAATATATATTTAAAATGGCTTCTGAATATTTGTTCGCCATGACTTCAAAATATGCGAAGAAAATGGTTTCTGAATATTTGTTGACAATATCTTTAGGATATGTATGGTGTATGACTTCTGAATATTGGTTGGCTATTTTTTCTGGATATGTATTGATAATGGTTTCTGAATAGATGGCTATATCTTCTTAATATATGTCAGTGATATCTTCCGAATAACTAGTGAAACTTTCTAAATTCTCTTTTAAAAAAAAAATTAAGATTTTAATATATAAATTAGTCCTGTCGTACTAAATTAAATTCTGTTAAAGACAGAATTTTATTATCATTATTATTATTACTTTATTTTTTATTTATTTGTTTTATTTTGTCTTATTTTGTCTTATTTTATTTTTTGAACGATCCTTCATTATTTGTATAATGAAATACACTTGATGAATTAAACTCTTATCGCTCGTATGTCCCGTCTGAGGGGACATTAAAAAATCGAGCCACGCCTTAAGGTGTTTCTCTGCAAATGAAATGTTATTTTTCTAAAACGGATAACTATAGGCTACCTTTCGGCTACAGGAAAATTTTAACAGAAAGATTCATTTTATTTAATGATGAAGTAAAATAAAACAAATTATTACAATTTTTCGGTAACCAAAAGGTAGTAAGTTGGAAACTATACGTGTGACGTTTTAAAGGAACGCCAAAAGGCGTGTCTTACTGTTCAAAATTGGAAAATATGCGGAGCGCAAAGGGTTAAGCTGTAATAATTAAGAAATTAAGTCAACATGCTTTACTTTAGCCAATAATATCAGAAATCGTTATGCATTAGCAGCACTTCTAATCTGTTACTATTTTTCTTAAAAATTAGGGCGAAATTATTTTAATCGCTTATTATAATCCAGCATAATAAATTACTTAGACCTTAATCTCAAAATTTCTTGCAGCCTAATAGTAGAAAAATTTAGATTTTTTAAAAAATCTATTTCTTTTTTATTATTTTTATAGTCATCGGTATGATTTTAATTATATTGATTACTATATTTATTATAAAACTTTTATTATATGATTTTTATTATAAAATTTATTTTTCGAAGTTTTTTGTGTAAATTATATATACCAGGTTATTCTGCGATCATAGGTCGAACTTGGAGGGGAAGTAGAGACCACAAGGATTTAAAATTGCATAGAAACCTATTACCATAAATGTCATTTAACCCTTGAAGAACTCGATGTTTTGGTTATTTTTAACAATAAAATCCAGATATGGACGTGGCTCTCGAATGTTCCATTTAAAAAATACTTTTTCATGCTAATATTTACATAAAGGAATATACGTAGTAATAATTATGTTTTTAATATATGTATTTATCTCACGGACTGCATTTATACGAATATTGTGTGTGATTTTGCGAAATAATGAAGCATACAATATTTTAAAATTTATGCATTAGGTGAAGAGGGAAATAGCCAAGAAACTAGACATATATTCCTCTAAGAACCCTGTCGGCTGCTCATGACTATAGCAGGAATCGCACTTTCCGTCTTTATTATTATTATTATTATTATTATTATTATTTTTAGGGCACTTTGGGGGGCTAGAAATTTCTGACTTTTATACCTCCGCTATTTTTATAGAAAAATCTCTATCCTGTTTAATCATGACACATTACCTAGAAAATACCATGAAAATTTCTTTATAAAAATATTGGCTGAAAAAAAAAAAAAAACTTAAAGTGCCCTAAAAAAAAAAAAAGACTGAGAATGCGATGCCTGCTATAGTATACTAATTTCATGCATAATTGCCAACTTAGCACACCTTTTGGCTAACAGAAAAATTTAATAAAAATATTTATTTTATTTAATCAGTGAACTGTAATGGTTTTCACCAGCATTGCCAGATTCGGGACTTCTATTATTTAATAGCCACCCCAAAATTTTAATTCTAACGGTTGCCAAATTACTTCGAAGATTAATTATCTATTATTATATCAAGTGTCACGTCTCAAAATTATTGGTGGGCTTGAATAAAAAAAATCCCCAATCTGGCAACACTAGTTTTCACTGAGAAAAAAAAAAAAAAAAAAAAAAAAATTATTAAAATTTTCCAGTAACCAAAAGCAGTGTTGCCAGATTGGTTTTTTTTTTTTTTTTTTTTTTTTTTATTCAACTTTCCCCAATAATTTTGAGAAGTGATACTTGATATGTGTAATAGATGATTAATCTTCGAAGTCTAATTAGGCAACCGTTACATTTAAAATTTAGTGGTGGATACTGAATTAAAAAAGTCCTCAATCTGGCAACATTGGCCAAAAGGTGCCAAATCGGCAACTATAGTTTCATAGTTGCATATAATTCCACCCCCTGTGAAAATTTTAAAATTTTGCATGTTTCATTATTTCGCAAAATCATACATAATGTTCGTATTAACACAATCAGTGCGATAAATTGATTAGAAACAGAGTTATTACTATGTATATTCTTTTATGTAAACATTAGCATGTAAAAACCTTATTAAAAAATAAAATAAAATAAAATAAAATAAAAAATGCAGCATTCAAGAGCCACGCCCTTATCTAGATTTTATAGTTAAAATATAAACAAACACATCCAGTTCTCGAAGGGTTGAAATGACGTTTGCGATCATGGGTTTCTATGCAATTAGCAATCCTTGTAATGTTTTCTATCTCCCCTTCAAGTTCGTCCCATAACGTAAAAGGACCCTGTGTATCAGAGGTGTTTGCGTTCCGGATTTTTTATTGTATTACCCACCAGTAATTTTTTAATAGTGATATTATTAGTAGTTTTCTAGTAATGTTTAGCAATTAAATATAGCTAAAAATACAATTCGTAATTACTGGTGGGAAATAAAATAAAAAATCCGGAACGTAAACACCCGTGGTGTATGTATATATTGTATATAGTATATATGTTAATTGCGTGCCTAATATCAATTTTTGAAAAAATATGAGCAGAGTGCAAAATAGTTAAAAATTACTGCAATTTGTTAAAAATGCGATAAAAAAAACAAATCGTTGTACAGTTGAGAAAACAAGATTAAACCTATCCAGATCAAAGATTTTATGGAAAAAGCACTTCTTTGTACAATACTTTTCGGTAAATCCTAATGTTGATCTCATTTTCTCGCTCAATTTCCTCTCCCTCATTAGCTTTAGTATGTTCGTACTTTTTTTTCTTTCTTTCGAACGATTAATCGAAAGGAAATTTCCTCATTGTCAAATAAAATCACCACGTTTATAAAAAAAAAAAAAAAAAAAAAAAAAAATTATTTGTTTTTGTCGAAATAAATGTTCCCAGCACCAAATTGTTTCAGAAATTGATTCTCTAGAATGGACATTTAATGACGATACCAACCTGCCACAAAAGGGAGGAAGTTTGTCAGTTTTTATCATCGTACTACCGACTGATGAAGGAAATTTTAAGATAATGTTAAACATCTTTTAAGCACTTTGTTAGTGAAAAATCGCCCAGTAAGTTAATCTCTATTACTCGACGTCGTGCGTCAGATTTTATCGTTCAGAGGAATTTTGTAAATTACGAATAAGGTGAAATTATCTTTGTTAAGTAGCCGTTAATTACTTGGATTTCGCTTTAACTGACAAATACTTTCTGATCGTTGAAGAATATTTATGAGCAAAAGAAGACAAACAGCGATAAAGCACAGTTCAAATGAGCGGGGAACTTAAAGCTAAAACAAAGGAAATATTTTTAAACAGAACATAGGTTGCATATTTGACATTGGTTTCTTTTAATAATATAAGAGTTCTCGAGAATATTTCCAAAAAATATTAAAAGAGAAATAGTATTAATGTATGTATATTACATCAGTTACAAATCTTTCTTTCTTTCTTTTTTTTTTTTTTTTTTTTTTAGTACGTACTTATATTCTTGAAACGAATGATTTAATTTACCTTCTCAGACATAAATTACTTTTTTTGGGTGAGTGAGTGAGTAGGTTTTTACGTCGAACGAGGCTTACCCTATGGGCAATTGACATCGATCTGGGACACATTCCTAAGGGTTATCCAGAGGATAAGGGTTAGCCTCCTAAACATAGATGCCGTCCGCGTGGGTCGGAAACTTGGCAACAGTTCAAACGATAGACAGTGACACCTGGTACAGATTGCGCGACCTTTTTATTCAAATGTCACCAATAATTTTAAGAAGCGATATATGATATATATAATCGACGTTTCTTGGATTCTATTCGCCTTTTATGTATATCAAATCCCACTTTTAAAAATTTTTGGTGGCTGTTGGATAAAATCTGTACCAGATGTCGCTGTCTACCGCCAAGTTTCCGAGCCACGCGGAAGGCATCTAGTATAGGATGCTATGGACAAGCCATCACAGTTTTGATCCTCCACTGAGGGGGATGATAAACGATAAGGACCCCGCTTCAGTGATCCCCTAGACATTTTGTAAGGTTTTATTTAACTTGCTATGTTATTTATGTGTATGGGTCAAATGTAAGAATTGAATTTTCTACCACTTCTTGTCATCGGATTGAGTTGAAACTTTGCATACATGTAAAACTCCGATGACAATACATGCAAAGTAGTAACGGTCTTGGGAATGGGGGTTTGGTAGCCCTATGCCCCAGGCTCCAATTTATTTATTTATTTCGAATTTTACCTATTTCTTATCGTTAGATTGAGCTGAAATTTTCATACATGCATTATTCCAACGATAATACATGCTCAAGCTATAATGCACTTGAGGTAGAAGGGGGGAAACCCCTACTCCAGTTTTCGAATTTTAGTCCACTCCCTGCCATCCGATTCAGCTGAAGCTCTGCATACATGTACGTTATACCATTAGCCTCCTAAACTAGATGCTCGGAAACTTGGCAACAGTTTAAACGGTAGACAGTACCACCTGGTACAGATTGCGCGACTTTTTTATTCAACTGTCACCACTACTTTTAAGAAGTGATATATGATATATACAATCGACGTTTCTTCGATTATATTCGCTTTTTATGTATATCAAATCCCACTTTTAAAAATTTTTGGTAACTGTTGATTAAAAAAAGTCGTGCAATCTGTACCA
This sequence comes from Salticus scenicus, assembly GCA_963930645.1. NCBI lineage: Eukaryota > Metazoa > Arthropoda > Arachnida > Araneae > Salticidae > Salticus > Salticus scenicus. The sequence continues at coordinate 85,114,468 of OZ005656.1, forward strand.
GGTGGCGCTATCTACCACCAAGTTTCTGAGCCACGCGGAAGGCATCTAGTATAGGAGGCTATGGACATGCCATCACAGTTTCGATCCTCCACTGAGGGGGATGATAACGCCACTTCAGTAACCCCCAGACTTTTTATAAAGTTTTATTTAACTTGGTATGTTATTTATGTGTATGGGGTCAAATGTAATAATTGAATTTTCCACTACTTCTTGTAATCCGATTGAGTTGAAATTTTGCTTCGATTCTATTCGCCTTTTATGTATATCAAATCCCACTTTTAAAAATTTTTGGTGGCTGTTTAATAAAAAAGTCGCGCAATCTGTACCAGGTGTCGCTGTCTACCGCCAAGTGTCCGAGCCACGCGGAAGGCATTTAGTATAGGAGGCTATGGACATGCCATCACAGTTTCGATCCTCCACTGAGGGGGATGATAACGCCGTTTCAGTAACCCCCAGACTTTTTATAAAGTTTTATTTAAATTGGTATGTTATTTATGTGTATGGGTCAAATGTAAGAATTGAATTTTCCACCACTTCTTGTCATCCGATTGAGTTGAAATTTTGCATACATGTAAAACTCCGATGACAGTATATGCTCAAATAGTAACTGTCTTGGGGATGGGGGTCAGACTCCACTTTATTTATTTTTTTTTTTATTTCGAATTTTGCCTATTTCTTATCGTTATATTGAGCTGAAATTTTCATACATGCATTATTCCGACGATAATACATGCTCAAGCAATAATGGACATGAGGTAGAAGGGGGGGGGGCTGAGGGCCTAAGCCCTTTTTACAGTTTTCGAATTTTAATCCACTCCCTGCCATCCGATTCAGCTGAAGTTTTGCATACATATACGTTATACCCATTCGCTGAGTTGAAGTTTTTAGTACATTTTTAAATAAAACTCTGTTTTATTTTTTATTTATTTATTTATTTATTTATTTTTTAAATTTATGTCTTATTTTAAAGTTGATATGAATAAAAAGAAAGCTTTTGTATGACTCAAGTAGTTGCTTTACGTTTAATCAAAATTTATTTAAAGGTATTCAATCAAAACACGAGTTATTTTTTCTGCTCATTCAGGATAATTTACTGGTTAGAAAACGGCTGTTTACTATAATTTTGTTGTGTTTTCTATTGATTGTATCTTTAATAATATGAATTTTTATTTTAGGTCTTACAGACTTATGGTTTATGCAAGCGTTCAAAAAATTTTGAAAATTTTTTATGAATACAAAATTAATATAAAATGTCGATATTAAAAGTTGTTTTGATAATCAGAATAAACTTTTTAAAAAACGCTTGTATACACTTCCTCTCCATAATTGCTGGACATTTCGATTTTAGACGTTTTGGCATATCTCAAAAGATTTTTGATGAATTATCTTGAAACTTAATAGGTGTAAAGAACATGTTATACCTCATATATTTCAGCAAAAGTTTTTTCCCAAGAGTTAAAAGAAACTAGTAAAAAATTAAGGAATAACAGAACGTTTTGGATAACCTTGTAAAAAGTAATGTTTGAAATGGCTGTAGCATGTGATTATGAGACATCTTTCAATTATCCGTATTCATTTGTGTGTGCATACATTCACTGAGAAACAAAGTTTTCTTTCAGAATTCAAATATATATAATTACCCCTTTCTTCTTACCCCCAAAGAGGAACTGAAAGTCAGTGTATTCTACCGATAATAACTTCTGAATTTTCACAATATTTGGTTGAGGTTTTGATAAATCTACCTCAATATATTTTGTTAATTGAATTATGCAAATGAAATTTTGTTGACGTTTGCACATGCGAAGTTAAAAATTATTAGTAAAAATGCTCATATTTCATTGCATATTTAAGATTTTTGTATTCTGATTGCAGTGTGATGAGTCTAAAATAGTATGTCAAGTTTCCTAAAAATGGCTTTGCATTGGCTTTAATACCCTGCGTGTTATAATAAAAACTGGACTTTATTTATTTTTTTTTTCTTTGCAATTTTTTAAAGAAATCTTTTTATTTCCATGAATATGTATTCCAGCCTCATACGAATGAATACAGATAATTTTAAAAAACCTCATAATCATATGCTGCAGTCAGAGCGCATTTCAAGCATTGCATATACAGGGCAATTCCAAACATTCTGATTTTTTTTTTTTTTTTTTCCTGTTATTCTACTCCTCTTTTTGATTTTGGGACGAAACTTTCAAGGAAAAATATGAAGTATAAAATGTTCTTTACACTCCTGAAGTAAAAAAAAAAAAAAAAAAAAAAAAAGAAAGAAAAGAAAAGAAAAAAAAAAAAAAAATCGTCACGTATTTTTTGAGATATTTGGCAAATTATCTGACAACGAAACTATTTTTGTAAAAGTAGAGAAATATGAAAATTTTTTGAAGAATTGGCCTAATATTACAAATAGAAAATATTAAGCTCTATACAAATAAAAAATGGATTTTTACGAAATTTTCACAAACGTATGTAACAGATTTAGATATATTTTAGAGACATTATTTCATTCTCCCATTTATTTTTTCCGTAATATTTTTAAGCATCTATTGGCAAGTAAAATAGTAATTTTAGATAGCTTTAACTCATTGTTAGTAAATTGTTGTCTCGTAAGTAAATTTCTAACATTATTCGAAATAGTTTGTCAAAATTTTTTGTTAACCAGTATTTTGAGAATTACAGGTTAGACAAAATTGACTTGTTAAGTAGCCGTTAATTACTGGCTTTAAGCTGTAAAAACTTTCAAACTTATTTTGACACGAATATTTGCGAGAATAAAGACAGACATAAATGAACAAAGCCAAAACCTAAATACATTTCTAACTAAAGTACATGTGACAACATCGAGTAGTTTTCTAATAATATTGACAAGCGGGAGATTTTCATTGATCAAGCAGCAGAAAATAATAACGAGAAATCTGGCATATAATTTCTTTTCTTTTCTTTTCTTTTTTTTTTTTTTTTTCTTTTTTTTTTTTTTTTTTTTACTTATAAGATGTGATATTTATTTATTCATTTAGTTATCTTATAATAAATAAACACTTTAAAAAAAAAAAAAAACTGATGTAATACTTAGGCAAAAATTTAATTAATTTTTTTTTATTATATCATCGGAAAATTTACTCATTCAGACGAAAGACTAATCTATCAAAATCAATTCTTCTGTCACGACATTATAATTAAATATTATAGGTAAATTGATATTCTTAACTTCATGCGTGAAACTAATCTTTTATAAATACTTAGTGTAAACGTGTTTGTTACAATAATAATAATAATTTATATATATATTTGTTACAATAATCGAATATATCATATCACATAAAAAATCAGAACGTTCCTGGCACTCAGAATTTGAATCATCATGATTCTTCTACTTATAACCACTTAATTTCATCAATTTTCGATTTCAGACCATGATAAAAAAATAAATAAATAATAAATAAATAAATAAAAACCCTGTTATTTTTACTATACAACTGATCCTTGATTTAAAGGCACTCGCTAGCGACATCAAACAGAAAATCGTCGTCGCCTGCGATAAAAGTTTTTTTTTTAATTAGCCTTAATATATGATTAAATAATTTGGTTTGTCACTCACACGACTTTCTCTTACCCTAAAATTTAATACTATAAATACAGACTGGAGATTAAATGAGTACTATTGTTCAAAACCTATGTTAAAGCAATTCAAATTAGGCTTTGAAACAGCTTTATTTCACAAATAATTCCATGTGAGAAGGGCTATCGCCCCCCTCAACCCCCGTTTCATTACTGTACCTACATTTATTTAGAATTCAAATCTGTCATTACATACAAAAGCTCATTTAAAATTATTCAGACAACTTTCACACACAGCATTCCTTGAAACTTATCAATCTTGAACAAACTTTTCTAGTAACAAACGTATTAACTTCAAAATACAACATTTGGATCGCCTGAAATTATTATTTTTTTCTTTTTTTTTTTTGATTAAACGTTAAAACCTTGACTTCGGTATTCAGGAAGACTCAAAACGGGTAAATATACAAAAAACCGAGCGATGAATATTTAGCTTTAAAAAAATACATTATTTACAATATGGCTATGAGGAACTAATTTCAACTCTTGAGCAGCTTCCAGGAAATGATAAAATATTATAGTTAAGCACTTCCACTAACAATAAAAAAGAAAGTTGTGGCTTAAATACTGGCAGCATTGTATATATTCTGAAAGTTATGTACACATATGGTGCACATATATATAGTCCTATATTAATAAACACACGGCACAACCTGAACACTCCCATCAATTTTCAAGTATTGTCGCATTATAATCTAGTTATTTTGTGTAAACGAACAACGAATGATTTCTATACCATATTCTACATGAAACATATTTTTACGCATAAAAATATATATATATATTCGTTTCATTTGGTACGAATGTGGTGCAGTCTATAGGTGTTAAACTCTACTTACCTGCAATTTATCCCATAGACGTAATGTATTTAAATTCTCTTGGGTGCCCCTGTACACAAGTAATTTACTTATCTCAACGAAAAGTTTAGTGTAGCATCCCTATATGATACACATTTAGAATATAAAGTTTAGATTTTCTGCTATAATTTGTTTTTGAGATATGCAGAAAACAGACAGACACACACACAAAGACCAACAGCTAAAAATATGATTTTTTGAATTCAGGGGACCTCAAAACGTGCAAATATAACAAAAACTCAGTTTCGAAAATTTGACCCAAAAACAATACTTTCTTTTCCTTATGGGTAAAAGAAAGTAAAAATACGTGTTAAAATTTCAAAGTTGTTCGCCATAATTTTATGGCATCTTTAGGTACAGATAATGAAGATAAAATGCCATCATTATCTGTACCTGAAGGTGTCATAGAATTATGGCAAAAAATTTTAACATATTTTTTAATCGTATATAGATACTAATTTTATTTTTAAACGTTTGTGTGTTTTAAAGTACCTATTAAAAGTATCTGACGACACCTGCATTTTTTTCCATTTCCTATCTTTTAACGAAAGATGAGAAGATGTTTTATGACACATTATATATATGTGATTTCCCATATCACAAATATGTCCTTATAAAAACCTATATTTCTCTCATTATAATGCAAACAAAATAAACAATTTTTTTTCCAATTTTTCCCATTAAAAAAGTATATAAAATCATTCCTTCTCTAAATTCACATTACTCAAAAATCCTTTTTTGTTTTCATGTTTCGACCACAGCCGGTGCACACCAATTAAAATGTACGTAACTGGAATTCAATATGAACCTTTTAACCAAAATTTCAGAAGAAAACGATCGCCTTTAGTGCATTTGAGCTGAACAACTACATTGTTACGGCAAAATTTCCTGGAAATACCGACTTCAAAACGGAGAGCGAATTCCAAGTCAAATTCAGTTTCCTTTTGAAATCCAAGCTCGGTTCATTAGTTGATGTATAATTGTAATGTGAAGCAACTTCATTATTTTGTAACACGAAACATGCGTGTAAAACATCAAGAACTGCTCTGAAAATATATTTTAAATTGCTGTGTTTTTGTGATTCTAAGGTTACCCATTAGATAAACTATGAAAGAGAAATACTTAATCTGCATTTACTAGGTACCTGGAATTATGTGGAAAGCTTCTTCGGAATTGTTTTACTGGAATAAAAATAAAAACTAGAAATTTAAAAACCAACTGAAGTGAAACAAAAATATAAATTCTAAATGCAAATATGAATGTTTTTAAGAACTTATGCTTTAAAAATTTAGTTTAAAATAAAGTCAACTTAGAATAGAATTTTGAGTAACTACTACAATTTTTTAAAAATATATTATGTTTTCAATTTAATTGCATGAAATATATTTCTTTAAAATAATATTAATATTTAAATTTTGTTTCTAATAATTATTTTTTGATAAGTGAAATTAATTTTTTACTGTAAATTTGTTTGTTATATATTCAATTTCATTTGGGAGCTTCTAAAATAGTGAAGTGTATAAAATCTATAACCAATTTTATAGAATTTTTTATCTTTTATTTTAAACTAGCAGGCTTTGCCCGCTTCGCTGGTCACTATACTTAAAGGAATTTTTTTTCTATATATATATATATATATATATATATATATATACATACTCTCTCTCTCTCTCTCTCTCTATATATATATATATATATATATATACTGAAATCGCTCAAAAGCTCGCTCGCTTTGGGTTCTCGCTGCCATCAGTAGCGCCTTGTTCGTTCTCGCAGTCTCCGGTGCTTGTCTCTATTGCCTGCGTCAATGGCTTACCTGTGGGTTTCCATTTGGGTTCTTATCATACATGACAGTTTCGATATGGACAGTATCGAAAATTTTGAAGTAGCCTTTTTATATTTGAATCCCAATTACATATGAACAACATTATGCATGATGTACATAATATTTGCTTTCAAGTTATTTCCTATACTTATTTGATTTAATTGATAAACCATAAAATGACAGAGATTTCAAGCCAAATATAATATTACAATATGCTATGATCGGCTACGTCTATCACACGAGACAATTATTATTATTATTTTAATTATTTTAATTATTATTTTATTTATTTATTTTTGATTTATTTTTAATTTATTTATTTATTTATTTTGTGGTTATATATACTTCATGCTTAGTTAATAGTAGTTGGTATATAGAAAAATAAATTAATTAATTTATACCTAAACCTGATCATGGTACAACCTTAATATAGCTCCCCTTGGCGACTTTTGAATTTTTGTCGCCGTTTTAGACCAAAATATAATTTATGCGATTATTGTTCCTATTTCTTTCCAACTCTTCCTTCTTTTTTTTTTTTTTTTTTTTTTTTTTTTCAATATTTTATAATTTAGTTATATTTTTGATGCGCTACTTTGCTTTAAGTGGCTGCCCTTGGCGAAAAATGTCCGATCCACTTCAGCATCAAAATTTAAAAATTTGTCCAGAATTATAAAATAAGTAAATACCTTTAATATAATGCTGAATTAGCTTTTATGCCAAGCGTGATTCATCCGCGCTTAAAAAAAAAAAAAATCTAAATTTGAGGTATATATAAAAGTTATGAAATAAAATTCAGAAGAAACGTGCTAGATTTGTATTATTACTATTTTGTTTTAAAGTTATAAAGACGTCATTTTCTCATTCACCAATTTAACATTTAGTAATTTTTTTATTTTTCACGTGAAAGCATATTTCATTTTATGTTGAAAAATAAATAAATAAATAAAAATACCTCGTGAACTTTTTTGGCAACAATTAAAAGTTTAAATGGCTTATATTAAGGCAATTACCAATTTATTATTTTCATATTCTAATTAATTTTAAAAAATCTAATCAAATTTCCGGTATAAATAATAGCCTATGTCCTATTCTAGACTATTATCTATCTCTGTACCAAAATTTCATCTACACTCATGTCCATAAATTAAGGATAATGCTAGCTGAGGCAAATAAAGGTTCAGAAACAAAACAAACATGACTTATTCATAAAGTCCATTTATTAAACAAAAGGTCACGAACAAAAAAAGGTGGTTTATGTAGGATACCATTCATAGAAACTACGATTTTCGCTCCCTGAAGCAATTACAAAAAATATCTCCCTCACGAAAACTTAACAATACATGGTTGGTATGAAGGTTAATACATTTTATGTCTCTCAGATGATGAAATACAGTCCTTACAACGCCTAGGAATGCTGAGTATTAAATTATTGATCTTATCTTGGGGAAGGTTACTCTACTCAGTAAGCAATGCTCTCCGAAGTTCCGGTACACATGTAGGAGGTGGTTGACGGACTACAACTCGTCGGAAAAGCCTGTCCTACACATGCTCTATCGGATTCTAGTCAGGTGAGAATGCTGGCCATTCCATGCGAGTGATAGCTTCAGATTGTAGGCATCTGTATACAACGTTTGCACGGTGAGGACGCGCATTGTCATCCATAAACACAAATTCTGGGCTCATAGCACCCCTAAACAAACGTACATGTTGTTCCCGACTGACGTCCCGATAAGTTTGGCCTATCATTCTTCCGATTTGAACATGCAGATCTGTTCTGGTGCCCAATATGACCCCCCCCCCCAAACAAGTATTCCTGCCCCACACGGTGTCGTTCAATGGCTTTGTTTTGGTGGTAACGGGTACCTGACGTTCTACATATGAAAGTCTGCCGTGAATCACACTGCAAGATAAACCTGGACTCGTCGGAAAACATCACACAAGCTCACTGTGCCGCTGTCCACATTGCATGTTCTCTACTCCAAGTTAACCGCTGGCACAGTGCATTGCCGTGCGTGGAACACATCTAACAGGCCTGCGAGCATATAGACCAATATCTCCCAAACGTCTATCCACGGTTTGTCTTGAAACTGTGGCTTTCGTGGCTGCAGACAGCTGACGAGATATGTCTGATGCTGTGCTTTATCTGCTTATTTTGTCAATTACTACCAAATGCCGGTGGTCATTCAGAATTGTTACTCGTCGCCGACCAGCACTGTAACGTCGACTGGCATTTCCATCATTTTTGAATCGTTGGCAAAGCCTAGAGATGACACTTTGGGTTATTCTAAGTTTCCCCAATACTTCTATCTGAGTACGCCCACATTCTAGTCGGCCGATAATTCTACCACGTAAAAAATTATCTGCATGCGTCCTCTGTGTCATAACTATTCGGTTGTGGCACTGAGTGGCACACAGAACGCTTGTGAACAATTTTCCTTCTTTGCTCCCATTCCTTATCTACCCCTTCTTACACTTTCGTCATTGTAACATCATAACGGCGTCATCTGATGGCTTCTTATAATTTGCATATTATTCTTAAAGATGTGTGTGGTATTTCTACAGGTGAAATTTTTGCATTAAAGTTCGATTTCAGTGTAAATCTCAATTATCCTTAATTTATGGACATGAGTGTAGATCCGTTTAGCCGTTGTGGCGTGATTGAGTAACAAACATCCATACATCCAAACTTTCGCATTTATAGTATTAGTATAGATTATTTCATAAAATTTATTTATTTATTTATTTATTTATTTTTCATTTTTCGTTTTGTCAGAGAGTTTATTATTGTGAGTGAGTGGTCGTTACATCACACTAGTGTTACACTATGGGCAGTTGGCGGCGACCTGGGGCTCAGTCCTAAGGATGGTCCGGAGATATGCCATCACAATTTTGATCCTCCACAGAGGAGATGGTTCCCCCCCCCCCCTTTCAATGACCCCCAGTTGTATGATTTAGATTTTAGTATTGTGAATGTTAGCTAAACCATTTGTTACAAAATAAAGAAAATAATGGTCGAATACTAATAAGGAACTAGTCGAATAAACTTATAATTAAGAATGACAATGAAATAAATTTTGAAGATGTACACATATTTAATATAGAGATAATAATATAAACTATATGAAAAGACTTTTGTTAGAATTTAAATAAAATATTAGACATGGCATCACACACTTCCACCTTTCTTTTATGCCTCCCTGTTGCCAATCTCTACACCAAAAAAAAAAAAAAAAAAAAAAAAAAAAAGAATTTTTTTTCTTTTGTAGTTCTTTCTAGGCAACATCCTCTATTAGCCTCTTACAATATTTAAAAAGAAAATATACTGCCTTTCCATAAATGGTCAGACATTTTCGATTTCAGACTTTTTTTTTTTTTTTTTTTTTTTTGTTTGTTTGTTTTTAATCTCGAAAAGTACTTAACGGAACATATTGAAACTTCAGGTGCATAAAGAACATGTTATACCTCATACATTTCAGTGAAAGTTTTGCCTCGAGATTAAAAGAGGGACCAGTAAAAAATTAAATAAGAATGAAAACGTTTGGAACCACTCGGTAAAAAGTAATGCTTGAAATGCGATCTGTCTGTGGAATGTGATTCTTATTATCTGCATAATTTTTTATGAGGTTCCCTATGTATTCATGGAGATATAAAAAAAAGTGTTACTTTTTTAGCAATAACACGCAAGATATTAAATTCAGTGCAAAGATTAAAAATAAAAGTACTAGAGCTACGCAATATGAACAAAATATGAAATTTACATTTAGCAGTGTTATTTTTTGTACGATATAAAGCAAAATTGTATTAACAGCAATGTATAATAAGATTCCATGAAATAGAAAAGTCCATTTAATTTCACGCATTAGTTATTGAGATACAGTACCTACATTGCATTAACAAATACAGACATATACAAGCACACAAAGTTACATAAAGTTATAGATACATAGTTACACAAAGATTGGTTTCTAATAATAAAATCATGCTTAAGACGTCTCAAAAAGCGTAAAGTTACCACAAAAACGAAAGTCACTTAATTTTACTTTTCGTTCGTTATATGAATCCAGAAGAAATAATAAATAAACAATTTGAAATGTTTGTTTAATGCGTAAGGTAGAACATTTTCGTATTCTTTCCATGCGACCCCTTTCTCTTGAGATTTTTTCTTTGAATTTTTTCTTGTTTTCTTCATATCGTTGGCTTCTTTTTAGGGGATCACTACTGGAGTGGTCACGCGTGAAGCCCTCATGCATCGTTTGCGGAGCCATCACTCACTTCATGGGAAGAATATTTGTCTTCTCGGGCTATTTCTGAAGAAGATATACTTCAAAATAAAGTGATTAATATCATTTATTATATCCCATAATTTGTTCGCTTATAACAGTCTCAAAGCAATCAACCGTTCCAGGAATTTAAGATAAAAATCAATTAAGATTTAAGTACGTACATTTGGTTGTAGTAATTTTTTTCTCGCCAAGCGATACAAAGTAAATTTTATGAAGATGCTGTAGGATAAAGTTCACATTTTTTGGGGTTTTACGAATTCTTTTGCTCGAAACAGAGGTTAGAATTTTTTTTTTTTTTTTTTTTTTTTTAACGATAGGTAATTTGGATTAATGGGGTTTTCGTTAATTTTTGTTTAATGCTCGGCTCGGTTGCAATATCGTCATATATTTAAGCTGCTGAAATTTTGTTTATTATACTAGAGAACCACACTTTTCTTTCCGCAATTAAAAGTTAGTACACTAAATGGAACCATTACGGTAATTAAATTTGAAATATTGAACGTGTATATACAGGATGTTTCATTAAAGATGGGCAAAACTTCAAGAAGTGATAGTACGCACTCAAACAAACAACTTTCGTCAAAGAAAGAGTATTATATGATACAATTATGATACAGAATTATGATACAATTCAATGTTACTGGCGTATTTGGAAACATAGTCCATACAAACGTTACACGTCCATTCCAGTCGCGAGTTACTGCAATAAGAACGGCACTTATAGCATGCAAATGTGATATGGGAATAAGAACTCGTATGCAAATTTTCGTTGAAAAATTATGCACGAGAGGTGGGAAACTACCTGGACGTAACATTTCCGAAACGATGAACTGGGCGATGTAGTCATATAGCTTGACCACCGTGCACGCCAGACCTTTCATATCTCGATTTATTTTTGCTGGGAGATCTAAAGGTTCATAAATAAATAACTTAATGTATATGGAGATACTTTGGGATGAAATATTAAAAGAGAAATTAAAAACAACGTTAAAAGCACATATGAAAAAAAAAATCAGAAACTATACAGCCGTTTCGGAATATTTTATGTTCTTTCCTCAGTATTAAAGACAAAAGAATAAAGAAACGAAAATATTAAAACCCCAAAGCTTGCCAAACAAGCATAGTCCGAGACATGGGCCAAAAGCAAGTTGTGAAAAGTGTCACGGGTACAAATACAAAAACCGAAGTGAGGGAATTTGAAGTGGAAACCAACAAGAAGCACAGTATAGAAAAGTACAGTTCAGTTCTTTTCTGTATTTTTGAACGCAATACAGATCTTTTCAGTACTGCATTTCCTATTGGTCCCCACTTCAATTGCGTCACTTTAAGAAAATGAACATTTCAAGTGTATTAGGTTAAATTTTTGTAGCCGAAATCTGTAGCAGCCAAATTTATGAATTCATATGAGTTGACCAATCATATAACACCTTACATCACTATCGTCTATCCCAGGCTCGGTACTCGAGCCAGCCACAGACCGTCGTGTACACTAATGGTGGCTGGTGCACGTAATATCTGTCGTGGGCGCAATGTCCTCCATGTTCCCATCAAAATGTTTATTAATTAAAAACAATTTTAAATTTAATAGCAATAAAACTATAAGGCAAAACTTAAAAGCAATATTATTAAATCCAGATAATTATAATAAGTTAGAACATATTTATAATACCTTAAACGAAAATTACTCATTTATTAAATATAAATTTTTACACTACATCCGTTGACTTACTTTTCTCTGTTAATGATATGTAATCTGTCTAAATGTAATTATTATTATATTTATTTATTTTCATTTCTTTTTTTTTTTTCCTTTTTTTTTATCATTTTAAGCTTTCCTCAAAACAGTCTTAAGTACAATTTTCGATGTATCTTCTATTAATAAATTAAACTACGGTCTTCTTATTTAGCAGGACCGTAGACAGATTTTTTCTCCTGTGGGAAAAAAGATCCTTATAACCACGCGGTTTCGGAAACACAGTGAGAAACTAATGTAACCAATGTTCCCATACAAATTATGCCTCTGGGGGTTACCGAAGCGGGGGAGCCATCCTCTCTGTGTAGGACCAAAATCGTGATGGCATGTCTCCGGACCACCTCCATACCGTTGCCAATTGCCCATTACGCAGCACTAGTGCGACATAAAACCCAACCAACCTCTATCGTGTATCGTTTCGACAAAATTTAATGAATTGGTCCACATTAGAGAAATATTGTATAGATATTCATCTAAAGCAATAGATTTCAAAAGGTGTGCAAGGCACACTGGTTGTGCCCTAGAAAATCCTAGAATATTTTCCGATCTGTTCTGTGGCATCCCAGGGAAAATGTGTCCAGATATAAAAATATAGTTACACTTTTTTAACGTACCATTAGATATATACCACTCTTTTTCTCAACACATTATTATCCTATCAGCTAACAACAGTTTTTCTTGAAAAAAAAAAAAAAAAAAAAACAGCAATTTATTTTTGTGTTTATTACTTAATTTGAAAGTTTTGAAAAAAAAAAAAAGGGGGGAGGGGGTATGCGCATATCACTTATTTTTTACATAAATAACACTAAAACAATGCACAGATTCCTCAAAAACAAAATTATTATTTTACTGAGCAATCACACTGGAAATGGAACAAGTTAAATGCCAATAAAACAGTAAATGTACAGCGTTCTCGGATATAAAATGAAAATTATTTCCAAAGTAATATCTTTGCTAATTAGAATTTTCTACTATCACTACAACTGAATGCAAAGAAAGGGGAGTTTTTAAATGCATTAACAAAAATACGACATTTGCTTTTCAAATAGTTAACTTAATTATTGTAACATATTTCTCAGAAAATTGTATGCAGTGTGTGTCTACACTTATTTGAAGGTTTTCAAATGTGCCCTGACTTCAGAATCTTTGAGAACCATTGATCTAAATAATCAATAAAAAAGAGACATTGAAGAAAAGAAGCAAAAGTAATTTGTTATTAGCAGGAACAAAAGCTTAATCCTTTCAGTCGCAGTGTTCTCGCTGATGGAACACCTAATTTTAATTCTCAAGTGCAAAAACTCATCCCGGAAATTTTTTAGCAAAAATTTACATTTATAACATAGCAGAAAAGGCCCTTTTTTAACGTGAAAATTTAAAATTTCTTGTATTTTAATTATGTTCGTAAATTCCGGTGGCAGTGTAATTTAAATGATCCGCTTTACCTTGCGCCGCAAAGGGTTAAAATACTCCAGAATAAATTGAAATGTTGGGATCTATGCAACTTTTACGAGTTTTTGTTATCGATAATGTTTACTTATAAAGTGATTTATTTATTAAATTAAATATTATTTGAACTTAATAAGGTTTACTTACATATGTTTCAAACCGAAAATTTCTCGAAAAGGAACAATGCTAATTTTTTATTTTTTAAATATTTATGATCAGCTATGTGTCTAAAAGCCATTTTTAAAATTAGTTTAGTAACTTTTAAAATAAATTAAGTAGTGAACGTTAAAGGGTTAAAAGTATTTACTTCAAAATTTTTAACCAAATAAATCTGAAATTTGGTGTTTATAAGAAAAGTTTTATCGGTAGATTAAAATAAAATATTTTTTCGGAAATAAGTTATTATATGACTATTACTAAATGCTATGAAAGTTTTGTTTGGTTTGACTTTACGCTCTAAAGCTTTTTTTTTTTTTTTTTTTTTTTTTTTCCGCACATCTGGGCTTAATTTAATTGACATTTATTGTTTAAATCGAATTCCTAATTACTAGAAACATCCATGCGTGCTCGAATTCCTAAACTAGCATCTGGAAATTCATGACTACTGCCAAAATTTTCAAAGTCTGTTCAAAATTTAGTATAAAGACGCCTCCTTCTAAACATGAAACAGTCCCCTGGGCATGACATTAGAAAGCATAAAATTCATAGTAAAATTCACTGAAAAACTTGTGTTAAAAGTTAATAAATAAATAAACTTTGTAGGCAATTATTTTGAATTTCAAAAGCTCATAACAGTTGTTTCGGGTTGAAATAATAGCACGACCCGAAAAAAAGTAGGCACGAAAGGGAAAAAAAAGTAGGCACGAGTACAGCATCAAATTGGCAACATACAAAGTCGTCACATGCTTCGGTTTTGTGCATTGCTACTCAATCTAATATTTTAGCTGATGAAGGCTCGTGTCATTATTTCGTACCGTAACAAGTCTTACGCGATTTGTGGTTTTTGCTTGTGTAGTTTTTTATTCATTATGAAATAGAAAACACTGTCTTTCCTATAGGATAACCTGTCTTCCCTTTTTCCCTTTTATTAGTGCTAGAGGCCTATTTCAGTCGGTACAGCGTAGTCGAATTTTTATACGTCACTCTTAATAGTGCTAAGGGCCTATTTCAGTCGGTTTATTGAATGGGGATTTATTGAATGAAGTCCCCCCAAGGCACAACTTTGACATGAGTCCCCCACCCCAGGCCCAACTTTGACATGAGTCTCCCCCAAGGTGCCCCTATTTCAGTCGGTACAGCGTGTCGAATTTTTATACGTCACTCTTAATAGTGCTAAGGGCCTATTTCAGTCGGTTTATTGAATGGGGATTTATTGAATGAAGTCCCCCCCAAGGCACAACTTTGACATGAGTCCCCCCCGAGGCCCAACTTTGACATGAGTCCCCCCCCCAAGGTACAACTTTGACATGAGTCCCCTCCCCAGGCCCAACTTTGACATGAGTCCCCCCAAGGCCCAACTTTGACATGAGTCCCCCCCAAGGTACAACTTTGACATGAGTCCCCCCAAGGCACACCTTTGACATGAGTCCCCCCAAGGCACACCTCCCCCTCATTGGGAAAAAGAGAAAAACGTTGTTTTGCGGCTATAAGACAGTTTGGACTTCCAACGTTATTTGTTACAGTATCTGCAGCTGAAACACATTGGTTTGATTTAATAAAAACTTTATCATGGAATTTAGATCGTCACGAATTAACTAAAGAAGAATTTGTCGATATTAACAAGTTTAGCAGTAGGCCTCTGGCACTAAATTAAAATCTGTCAATGTCAGATTTTCATGTTTTAAATAATGAAATAATGTCGTGTCTGTATAATTTTTATTTTTTTTCTTTATTTAATTTATCTTTTCTTTATTCTTAATTTATTTTCGATCGCGCTTATGTAAGTAAGGATTATTATTCAAAAAAGCACTTATCAGGAAAAGATATACCATATCATTACTTTTAAATTGTTCATTATCGTGATTCTTCAAAATACGTATATACCTCAAGTACCAGTTTGATTAGAAGAAGAAGAAAGAAAAGTAAAGTAAATGAAAAATGAACTAATGAGGGCTTATTGTATCGTTGTACTTCTAGTTAAAGTTACGAGTCATTGTACTTAAATCAAATAATTTTTGTTAAAGTTTAGTAAGGTCGTGAACCTGATTAGTTACTTTTATATCAGCAATGGGCAAAACTAAATAAGGAAGAAAATAAGCATTAGAAAGCTTATAATTTCACCCGCGATTCCACCAGAAGTAAAAATAAAATCTTTTACACATCTAATAAATGTTTTTTTTTTTTTTTTTTTTCTTTCTCTCTTTTTCTCTTTTCCAGTCATTGCCATAAAGTAAAATAAATAAACAAATAAAAATTATTATTTTGCAAAAACTTTGTTCATAAGCATGATACATTAGCAAATAAAAACAATTTACTGAGTTTTATTTTATTTTATTTTATTTTATTTTATTTTATTTTTATTTTTATTTATTTATTTATTTATTTTAACCTACTCGTTTTAATTCCAGGCGCGCATTGATCCGGAAATACGCTTAAATATTTTATTCTTAGAAAAAGAGAAAAACAAACTGTTTATTCTTCAGTTAAATAATCTAAATAATTGGAATAGATTTTTAGAAGTAAGAACCGAGGGTCATTCTCGGTCAGTAACTAACTGGACTGGTATCGTAATATTTAGACTCCAAGGTGAATAAACCGTAATAATTCTAATAATATTTAAGGAAATCTTTTTTAAAAAACAGTAAAAGAAATGAATTATTTATTTTACTAGTAGAAAATAGAACTCTTTGTACTAATTAATTTGTTAATTTTTTTTTTTTTTTTTTTTTTTTTTGGTTTAATAAGAAACGACATTATGCCGTAATAATGTTGTAACGGTCATACATAGGATCATACATGTTTCATAACACCAATTGTTATAAATAATTTTTAGATCTTTTTTTCTTATTTCTTTCTTTAATGTTTTCAGACGTAATTTTATTATTTGGGATAAGGTTGGGTAGTACCGGACAGCAGCTAATATAAGACAAGCGTTGTTTTTAACATTTGTTGTATATGGCATACTCTGTCAGGATAATGCTGATATATTTAGTCAAGAACTGCTGATGACATGTAGCAGATCATCTTTATTACTTTCCGAACACTATAGTGAGGAAAGTATTGTAATCATGTCAAAAATCCGAATTCGAGATTTTGATGTTTCTATACGTTTTGAGGTCCCCTGAGTCCGTTTTCACTATTTTTACGATGATGTATGTATGTGTGTGTGTATGTGTGTATGTGTGTATGTGTGTATGTCTGTGAACACGCTAGCGTCTAAACGCTTCGTTCGATTAACCTGAAAGTTGGTACGCATATTGTAAGTCACCATAGTACGAACCCTATAGATTTTGGTGAATCTAGCACTTATAGTTTTTTTACAGGGACGGCCTATGGGAGCAAAATCTTAAAAGTGCGATAGCATCTAAACGCCTTATTCAATTGAGCAAAAATTTCATACACATATTATAGATCACAAATACTCAATCTGTATAGATTTTGGAGAATCTAGCACTTATAGTTTTTTTACAGGGACACAAAGAAAAATTCTTTATCATTATGCCTATGGGGCCAAATTTTTAAAAATGTGATAGTGTCTAAACGCCTTATTAATCCGAGCAAAAAAATTGTACACATGTTATAGATCACAGTTGAACTAACTGTATAGATTTTGGTGAATCTAGCACTTACAGTTTTTTTACAGGGACACAAGGAAAAATTCTTTATCATTATGGCCTATGGGACTAAATTTTTAAAAGTACGATAGCATCTAAACGCCTTATTGAATTCAGCTGAAAATTTATATGAGTATTATAAATCACTGTTGCACTAACTATAAGCATTTTGGTGAATCTAACATTTATAGGTTTTTACAGGGACACAACGAAAATTTCTTTGTCATTATGATCTATGGGCTCAAAGTTCAGTAGCGTTAAATAAAACAACGTGTAATAGATGGGGAAAAATACTCAAACACTCTATTATGGTTTTCTCTCTTTTGTTTGTTTAACAACTACTCTTTCTTTACTTTATCTACAAAACTGTTAATTACTCAATGTTCGGAAAGTCGAGTGGAGTCACTCCAGATTTTTTTTTTTTTACTTAATTATTATTATTAATTATTATTATTTATCTATTTATTTATTTATTTTATTTCATTTTCATTTTTATTCATTTATTTATTTAAGGGAAAGTGAGTGAATTAAATTAAGGTTGTCCAGTTTGCTAAAAATAAATGTAACTTGTTTTTTCATTTATTGTAGAAAACAATATTTATTTTCCTTAAGTTGTAGCCCATAAACATTCTTAAGCTTATTAGTACGCATGTGATAGTCGATGCTTTCTTTGTTACATGATTTTCAGGTTGTATGGGAAAAATTTGTTGCGTGTTATATCGGACAATGGTGTTATGGGTTGTGTCGGACAAAGTTGTTGAGGTTGGTTGGGTTTTACGTCGCACTAGTGCTGCGCAGATGGGCAATTGGCGACGGTCTGGGACACACCCCTAGAGGTGGTCCGGAGACATGCCATCACAATTTTGATCCTCCACGGAAGGAATGGCTCTCCCGCTTCGGTGACCCCCCTGAGGTATAATTTTTGATGGGAACATGGAGGACATTGCGGCCACGACAGATTTTACGTGCACCAGCCACCAGTAGTGTACACGACGGTCTTTGGCCGGCTCGAGTACCGAACCCGCAATCTTCCAATTACGAGGTCGGCGCTCTACCGACTGGGCTACCCGCGGACCCAAAGGTGTTGAGGGGTTGGGGGTTAATACACAGTTTAAAGTAGATAAAAATTTACATTTTCAGGAAATTTTTTTGTTTAACAGGATAATATCGGTAAATTAAAATCAACATCAGAAGTAGAAGGGAAAATATATAAGAAGCTATAAAGAAAAGTTAGCGAAGGAAATAACAGTTAGAGGATAGAGTAAATAATATTCTGTTCCACAGACTTGAAAAAGATGAAAGTAAAAAACAGAAATAAAATCTATTGTAAGAGAAAATGAAGACATGAGATTCAATGCATTATTCTTTATGAATATAATTTGCTTTTTTCCGATTTGCTTTTATGAATATAATGTTTGTTTTAAAGGGGGGAGGGAGAAACAATGCATTTGCCTTTAAAATGCGTTTTAAGGTTTCAAAGCCTAGTATTTTATAATTTTTTCTTATCTATTATTATTTTTTTTTTTTTTTTAACTTGAGTTAACTCAGTTTTAGAATATGTAATATGTACTTTTATAATTTTTTCAAAAATATTTCTGTTTAATAGTAAAAAGTTGTTTTTAAAACTAAGAGTGGTTATTTTCTTAAAAAATTTTATTTTTTCATGTACAACCCTTCACAAATAAAACTGATTAAATTGTAATGACTATGAAAAAAAAAAAAAAAAAAAAAATGGAAAAGAAGAAGAGCTTAACCTTTTACTATAGAAAAAGATGTTTTAAGTGGTGTATTACAGAACGATAAATGTTTGCATTAGATGCAATTTCGTCCAAAAGAGCAGTAAAAATAAAAAAATATATAATGTAGGAGAAGCTTAGGTGGTGCTGGATTCTACCCGACCTGCTAGGGAAATAATGCAGTTGTTACACGGCGCAAAGTGTTACTATTTGATGACCTTTATTTCCGCAACCTTTGTTAAATACAGTAGACTCTCGTATAACGCGGGGGGATACGTTCCGCGTAATAGAAAATCGCGTTGTAGGAGACATACATTGAGCAGACGATTTCATTCCGCAATGAGACCAAAAGCGTCGGGTATTAGCATAGTAACGGAGCAAGTCTTCCTGGAGCAATCCTTCCTTGAACAGGTTGAAAGTAGAAAAGATGTCGTCACGTGCTTCCTTTATTTTACGCGTTATACGAGACTCTTTATCGCGTTGTATGAGTAATAGTCGCAGATTTTTCGTCGCGTTATACGAAATCGCGTTTAGTGGGCGCGCGTTGTACGAGACTCTACTTTGTATATAGAGGAGAGGAGGGTATTATTGAATAGTCGGGAAATATGGAATACCGAGGTTTCGGCTCTGAGTAGTGCTGCTATCTCCTCAAAATACAATGAATTATTCAAGAAGGATTCCCATGAAGTAGTACAGTAAGAAGCGACCGATTATTGTCGTTGTACCATTCTCTATAGAACAAAGTATGTTTTGTGATTTTCAAGAGTTTTTGCAGGTACGTTTTCAAACATTTAAACTTCCTAGTACACATGAGGTTTGAACATTGATTATAAGCATAATGTCAGCTCAAAGAATTGTAATTTGTTATACGTTGGTCGTTTTTTAGCTGCAAATATTTTGTCCATCACTTTAAAAGTTTATTTTCAAGGATGGTATGTCGGGTATTATGGAATACTAGGTATTTCATACTATCATCTGAAATTGACTTCATGTATTCAACTGAAGAAACAGAAAATAAAGATGCCGAATGTATCTTCTGTCACAGAAAATTCTTCGAAGATGATTTTATGAAGTCTAATTAATTTTTCTATGGTTTAAACAGTTTAAACCACCGATTCCATATTACCCGACTATTTCATATTAATTCAGAAATTTAATTCCTCAACCTGGAAAAAAAATTAATTTTGATAGAAAGGAGTAGAAGGCTGATTTTTTACCAACTATGTGAAAAATACCAGAGCCGGGAATCGAACCCCGGGCCTTCCGCTTAACGCGCGGATGCTCTAACCACTGAGCTACCCTGGCTGACAACCAGCTCGGCACTTCTCACATAATAAATTTCGTGGCCGTTTGGAGTTACACCATATTCAAATTTGTCACTTGATATAGCTGCTTTAATGCAGACTCGGTGACCTTGCCAACGTATATTATGTGAGAAGTGCCGAGCTGGTTATCAGCCAGGGTAGCTCAGTGGTTAGAGCATCCGCGCGTTAAGCGGAAGGCCCGGGGTTCGATTCCCGGCTCTGGTATTTTTCACATAGTTGGTAAATTCAGCCTTCTACTCCTTTCTATCAAAG
The DNA here is from genome assembly GCA_963930645.1 of Salticus scenicus. Classification (NCBI taxonomy): domain Eukaryota; kingdom Metazoa; phylum Arthropoda; class Arachnida; order Araneae; family Salticidae; genus Salticus; species Salticus scenicus. Next base: position 85,135,333 of record OZ005656.1, read on the forward strand.
TTATTATTTTTTTTTTATATTAATCTCCATTTGTAACTTTTTTTAAGTAAACTTTTCATAACAACAAAAAAAATTTTTGGATTTTTTTTTCATTGACAATTTATTACAAATAATTACACTATGTACTCATCATGATTTTGGGGATTTTTATTAAAAACAAATAAAGTTATTTTAAGAAATGTAAATGGTATTCAATAATACCCTCCTCTCATCTGTCTATATATATATATCAACGATTAGTCAAGTGTAAAATTAAGTGGGGAATATACTTGTTTAAATGAATAACTCTAATTATTATTTGTTTCATTATTTCACATTATGTTATGCTGTGTTTCTATTGTTTTCCCCCGTTATCCTTTAATTCTAGTTAGGTGTAAGTTATTAAAAAAATTTATAAACATCTTTACTATGTATATGAAACAACCATAGGTCAAACTATAATAGTTATTTTTACAATAAATTTTGTAATTAAGGAAAGGCTTTGTGAGCGATCTGTATATCGTATTGTAAACTTCTGCGAAACGTTTTAAATTAATTATTAATTCCATATGCACCATTTTCTACAGAAACCACGCTCTTAAGTATGTTAATTTCACTTTGTTATAATGTTTTATAACGGTGCTAGAATACACTTCAAAGATATGTCGTCTATTGATCATAATGTTTCGATTCTTTTTTTTACATTTCTGTACATGAATTAAAAAATCAATATCAACATTTACCAAAAACTATATAACTAATTCAATATAACTCTTAAATATTTGTTTCAAATTTCAAGTCATTCGAGTGATTTTCGTGATTCAGCCATACATGCAGACACTAAAAGTCTTAAATCTGAAAGAGTTGGTTGTAGGGTTTAAAGCCGATTGCCTGCGCTAGGGTCCTAGGCCTATTGGGGGAATACCCTCCATGGGGGGTCTTTCTAAGAAGTCCTAGCCCGTATTTACGCAATTTTAGGAGAAAACTACAAAAAACTCCGAACAGCTAGGTCGATGAGCGTGACCTGAGATCGATCCCGGTCCTTCCCATGTACCAGCTTTGAGCGCAGAACCGCTCGGCCGCTGGTGGGCTAAATTTGAACGGAAATTACGACTATCATATCTAATAGTTTTATTAACTATGCTGTATTAATAATTTAAAATAAGTATTTTTTTTTTAATGTTGCAAAATACTATTTTATATCGACACGTTCCAATAAATAACACATGCTATAAACAACTGTTAAGAGAGTTGTTTATAACACATGTTATAAACAACTGAGAAATGTTAAGCTCTTTCTTAAAAATTAGAGTATTTTTTTAAGTTACGAAACATCGTTTTATATCAACATGTCCCAATAAATAACATACGTTATAAACAACTAGAGAAAAATTAAGCACTTTCTTACCACTTGACCGCCTTAAAAAAAGGCAAAATTGTAATGTTGCTTTCACTGTGCTGTTCTCTAATGTACTGAAACAAAGGTTATATCATCTTGTAATTAAAAAAATAAAATATGTATAGGAGTGTAAACCATATAACTCTAATTTATAACCAGCACACTTTAATACAAAAATAAATAAATAATTAATTACAATTAAGTAATTTAGATTCTAAATATATTGAAAAAGTAAAATTGCTTAGTAAACGTACAGTCGGCAGCAAAAGTATATGAGCACTAGCCAATAATTCCGATATAAAAAAAAGTACACATAAAACTGTTTTGTTAAATAAATCCTTGTCGAATCATATTCTTAGACTGACTAAGAATATGACTCGACAAGGATTTATTTAACAAAGCAGTATTAAGTGTACTTTTTTAGACAGGGATTATTGATAGTGTTCGGATACTTTTGCTACCGACTGTATATATCCGATTCGATGGTTTGAAAATTAAAGCTCAGAGTTAGCAATCAGCAATCATAAGTTAAAGTTAGCCGCATTAACTATTTAACTATTAAGGGGTACAAATCCCACAACACCCAATACTCTCAGTATTTTTTAGGTTATTTAGCTAGCTTATTTTATCCGAGTACCTCCCATTATATCTGATATATTCCAGCCCTGTGAATGGACGAGAGGTTCTGCTATCAAATCTGGAAGACGGGAAAGGCCAAGTTCGAACCCAGGTAGCGCTTGTTAATCTAGCAGTTCGGATTTTTCTGTGTTTTCTCCCAAAACTTGCATGAAAATGAATTACCCTTACAAAGATCCCTTATAGAGGGCATATCACCCAGACTTAGGACAATTGCGTAGTCAATTGGCCATAACCCCAACACCAAATCCGAGTGCGTCCCATCAAAAATGGCATAGGCTGGTAGAATCTCATGTACGTACATCTCATACATGTACGGTTTTATTAAATAAATTCTTGTCGAGTCCTGTTCTTAGTCAGTGTAAGAACATGATTCGATAAGGATTTATTTAACAAAATCGTATGAGGTGTACTTTTTTTATACAAAAATTTTTGCTAGTATTCGGACACTTTTGTTACCGACTGTGAGTTATATTCATCAAGCAAATCTTAAAAAGAAAAAATTCCTTAACTATTTCAGTTATTATGATCCTTTTTCTCTTACTATTCAGTGCATGTCGTGTACTTTTTCAAGCAATCAATAGGTAAAAAACTTGCATTTCAAATTGCGGATTATTGTCAACAATTGGATTTTTATTTTTTCAAGTTGACTTCTTGATGCAGATTATAACGTTTTATAGACATCTCCTGATAGTCAATGATAAATGATCCATGATCAAAGAAGAAATCATATGACACAACATGAAAAAATCTTAATGGAATTTGCATTTTCAAAGATTATTTGCCGAAGGTTGTTTAAAAAAATATGATAAAATTACAGAGAAATAAAAATAAAGACAAAAAATAAGTTTTTTTTTTTTTAATGTAAAATGGTATTTTTATTGATTATTTTCCTTTTCTTTCATGAGATAATCTATATATTAATAGGCAAGCATAAAATTTGTAGTCCCTTTTTAACATATTAATTATGGGAGTAGAGGGTTGAAAATGGTATCATTCGAAAGGCATGGTTAGCCGGAAGGTGCGAATGCAAATATTATTTTTTTACGATGTCAAGAAGGTATTTAAAAATACTTTTATTTTTTATGCATTTTCCCCCATTTTTCCCTTTCATACACGTATTCCTTTACATTAAAAAATACCTAAAAGTGGAAAGTTGTTAAATCTGGCAATTTCATAAAACTCAAATAAAACCATAGACACAGTAATTTGTATAGCATCCTTTTACGCAAGCGAAGTGATGACGTCACTGGCCGTCCGTAGAACAACAAAAAAGATTTCCTAAGGATTTGATTTATGAGAAATCATTTTTTTATTTTCTAATTTATTTATGATCTAATTTCTTTCTTTTTTGTTTTATGATTTATGTCAGCTGTAATTTAAAGAGATATTAGCCGTAGGATAAATTTCATGTTTGTGTATTAATATGTAAATAATATATATTATTTAATTTTTAAACTTCAAATGTTCTTTGTTATTTGTCTTTTGGCAACAAAAAGTGTCTTAAGGACAAACGTTTGAAAGGGTTGGTATTTTATTGAAAGAACCAGTTTTTACACACGGTCAATTTTATATTGCAGCAAGTCGGGTCCGTTCTTTCAATAGCTTAAAATTTTATATTTCAGAACACAGTGGGCAAGGTCATTTAGCTAATGACGAAAGAGTATTTACAAAGAACATTGTTTACAGAGAAATTTAAAATTTCTGAATTTATTTATTTAGTGCTAACTTAAAAGAATTCTGAGATTTGAATAAATTTGTGGTCGAATTTCGACCACTGGGCGATACTAGTTAAATAAAATATGCATCCACTTAATTATTTAAAAGAAAGTTTTTTTTTTTTTTTTTCGCTGGTTAATCAAGCACTAAACATTGATTCAATCTATAAAATGTTCGTAAAATTAAAACAAATTCATTACTACCACCTTACCAAAAAATAAAAAAGCCTTCAAATAAATTTGTTTATATAAATATTCAATGTAGAAGTAAAGCACTTTTGGGAATTTATGTATTTTCATATTTTATCTATTTAAAGGTTTTTAAAGATATATATATTTATTTTTTCCCAGTACTTTTGTGAAACCTGCGTAAGAAATGAATAATTTTCCAAAATCTAGTTAAATTTAAAATATATAATCATACATATAATCATACAGAATACAGAGCAACAGATTCAGTGATTGCAGATGGTGTAAAAATAAATATAAATACAATACAAACTAGTTGCATAGTCCACCACACAACAGGTGGACTCTGCTCAGTTCCTCATAATAAATTTACATTAAACCATACTATATTGTACTGAATTGTACTACCCACCATTCATTTCGATACATTTCCTTTATCCTAATTTGCTGATTAGTTTTATTAAGGTCAGTTTTGTATTTTAGTTTTCATGCAGTTCCATACTACTTCGAATATAATAATCTCCATAATGCAAATTCATGCGAAATATTACTCTATTCTGCCAAGTTAAGAAAATTTTAAATTTTGGATAACTTACGAACTTTGGAAATCAGAATATTTATGTTCAATTCAGTATCATAAATGATATTTTAAAATTGTTTTGACCCCTTTATAATGAAAATATTCCCCAAAAAGAATGTTTATTTGAAATTTTGCCCTATTCTGTCATGTTAAGAAAATTATATATTTTGAATAACTTACGATTTTTTTCAATTAGAAAATTCATAGTCAATGATGTTTATACTAATATCATAAATAATATTTTAAAAGTAGTTTGACACCATAAGATAAAAATATTCTTCATGATGCACAATTATGCGAAATTTTGCCCTATTCTGTCTTTTAAAAAAAGTCGTAAATTTCGAATAAACTTACGAATTTTTCAAAGTAGAATTTTTATAACTAATTATGCTCAAGCCTATATGATATTTTAAAAGTAATCTGTCATCTTTACGGTGAAAATATCCCTCAAAATGGACGCTTTTGCGATTTTTTTCCTATTTTGCCATCTTAATATATTCGTAAATTTCGAATAACATACGAAATTTTCAAAGTAGAATTTTCATAGTTAATGATGCTTATGCCAGAATCATAATTTATATTTGAAAGTTAATTTGACATCTTTAGAATAAAAATATTTCTTTTAATTCCTTTTAACCGAAATTATGTTACATTCTCCTATGGGAAAATTGTTAATGTCGAATAACTTATTAAATTTGCAAATTAGGATGTTGCAAATCAGCTGTGTTTTTGCCGGTGTCATAAGTAATATTTTAAAACTTTTTGGACCTCTTAAGATAATTTATTCTAGAGATAACGTGTACACAGACTAACATACTAACTTACTGACTGAGTGATTGACTAATTTACGGACGGACAAGCATATCAATTTTGTAATTGTTCTATTCTTCACATCTCAAAACGCATAAAAAAGTCAAAAACAGAGGTCGAAATTTTCACGATACCTAAGTTTCCCATACCTATGGTATGATGAGAAACTAATACATCCAAATTATATGTGCACATGCAGAAATTTAAATTTGAATGCTAATTAGGTAATTATTCAAATATAACTGTTTAATAAATGAACTGTATTAAATCATAAAGAATGCCAGAAAATCATTAAATTGAGGTATTTTGTAAAAGCAAATAAAATTATTCTTAAATACTGAATCAAAATTTTAAGAAATATCACATTTAACCAAAAAAAAAAAAAAAAAAAAAAAAAAAAAAAAAAAATGAAAAGAAAAGAAAAATGAAAAATATTGGTAAAAGCGAGGATGATTTAATAGACATGTCACAAATACGAATTAAAATAATAGTTGATTTATTAAATCTTACAATTTCGACAAAGTACTAATGCAACATTTAGTTCATAAGTACAAGATTTGCCAAAATAAAATCTTCAATAAAAAGAGATTTTGACTCACTCTCATTTTTTCTCCTATACTACTGTTGCTACTTTCATCAGAATTTTAGGTTTTTTTTATTCAAGTTTAGAAATAAACTAAGTAATTACTGAAAACGATACCGAAAATGATGAAATGCTCTTTCAGTTGTCCAAACAATCCAATCATCATCGCATTGCAAATTTATATGCTGTCTTTGCTTAAATTTTCATATTTTAAAAGCATTTTTTCAGTAGTATTTTCAATTATAAGGTAATAATAATAACTTACTTTAAAATGCACATGTATCATGATATATGTTAATTATTTTACGTAACTCTGAAAAAGTAATAGTATATTGTCGATGCAGAATGGTTTACCACGAACTTGGGTAATACAACATCAACTATATATTGATTGAAGCATTTGAATATGGTTAAGATATACATCAAAGAATTACTTCTTATAAATTTTATGTGTTTGAATTTCTTTGCATGTCTCTGTAAAACAACTATTATCCCTCGCTTTCCCAAGATCAAGACGTTATTGCAGAAAAACTGCTTTCAGGTGCCGCTTGGCACGTTTGGCGAAAATCATCATCACCGCGCCTCATTGTATCGTTTAGAAGTTGCAACATTCAACTGGTTACGTTTGCTATCTCTGGCGAATTAGCGCACTTTTTAAATGAGGCGGGCTTAACTGAATTTCAACTTCAAAATGGGGTCAAAATGACCCCATCTTGGGAAAGCGAGGGTTAATCGCTACACAAGCCGTCTTAATAAGAGTCCTTCATTATCCTATAGTGACCTGTCAAGAGTATGCCAATTTTGTAGTAATAGGAACATATTTATGAAAGTTAGAGTGCGAAGAGACAGTGAAACAGATAAACCAATGTAATATTTTAACGCGTATATAGATATTTCAGAAATGTTGAAAAGTGTTTAAAAAAAAAAAAAAAAAAATCAATATTTTTAATGAATAAAATATAATCATGGGAATTCTTTCATTTAAAAACATTTCTCTGGATGAATTTAACTATTTCAATTTTGGTCACGGCTTTTTAGCATACTTGTCATAAACACCACCATAACATTTCTTACGTTTTTTGACAGCGGAGTAAAATCATGCACTGCGGAATTCATGACTTTCAATAAAGCCACAGAGGAAGTTTTCTTCTGTACTAATCTTCTAATTCTGGCACTAATTCTAGTTCTTCACAGTTGGTTAAAACTTGTGAATTTTCCATCAACAAATAAACATTAAATGCTTGAAATAAAAGAATAATTTCAAATAATATGATATTTCCTCTCATCTCTTTTCTTAAACATATTCAACACATACCATACATCTTTCAGTGTTGGAATTGTCAACAATTTCGGATTTCCTCGGGAAAGGAAAAAAAAAAAAACTTCACTTTTTGATAATGATATGTTCACCTTGACATATTATGACAGTTAGTTATAAATGATCCATGATCCAAAGAAATCATAATGCATATAAACGAAAAATTAATGAAATTTTCATTTTTACAGATTATGTTTACGTGGATGGAATGAGATGTGATGAAATTATACATTAAAAGAGAAATACACAAGCAAAAGATAAGAATGCTCCTGTCATACTTGCTAAATTACTATAGCTATTTCGACGAAATAAATAATTCTATTGAGTAAAGTGTGAGAAAATTTAAAACTATATCCTTGTTTGTGTATGTATATATCTCTTTAAAATGTCTTGTAGAGAAAATACATTCACACACACATATATATAATGCAAACTACACATTGATAAAAATTTCGCTGTTAAAATACGGTAAAAGCTTGGCAGGACAGGCTTACGCATTTTCCCATTTTCTTGTAAATATTACTGTATGTACCATTATTTACTTAGACTGTACTTGATCGAAATGACTTTAGGCTGCTGCCAATTCATTCAGATACTGTGGTTCCCATTTCGATTACGGTTTGTGGTCGCAAACAATTAATTTTCTAACATAGCCCGTGATCTGCTGTTAACCCTTTGGGTGCTGAATACTCGCGGCCTATGCGGTCCATACGGACGGCGCGCGGTTGGCGATGACGAGTTGTTTCATTCTTATCGCGGACGCGCTTTATGCGAGTGTTGCATAGTACACTGATCATTTTTGCCGGGCGCGTATTTGCGTCCATAGTCCATACTGATAACATCTGCTAAGCGCGTATTTGCGTCCATAGTCTATATTAATGACTTTCGCTGGACGCATATGTGCGTCCATAGCACTCAAAAGGTTTAAAAACTGTAAAACCTGCATTTCATTCACTCCTTGATCGTATATGATTGTTGGAGAAAGGATAATACTGAAAAGAATTATCAGTTTCAGTCAGAAACATATTATTATAGCCAATGACTGATATTTAGTGGGAAAGTGAAATGTTTATAATAATACAGCAATCTACACTATAATTAAGACAAAGATACCAGTGTTCGCCACACTCACAAAAGACATATTAATATAACCGTTCATTGACATCTATGAATTTGAATCCGCACGAGTAAGATTCTCCAGTTCTAGAGAATCTAGCGCGAATAGATTCATAGATGTCATTAAACGCTTTTTTTAACATGTCATTTGTAAAGGTGGCGAACACTGGTGCAAATTTTAAGGGTTGCGAACAGTGATGTCTTTATCATAAGCAATAAAAATCCGTAAAACAAGAGTTATTCTTTACGATTCAGAAAATACCATTTAAAGTGTTCATTAAAACAAAATATACTGCCAAATACATAGGTTAAGAATTTCAAAGTCGGAGACATTTAGCCTTAAGATAGTAATATACATTAAGCGACAAAACGAAAAAAAAAAAAAAAAAGAAAAGAAAAAAAAGAAAAGCCGCACTGCAGAAAAAATGTCTTACATCTTTTTTATTTGTAATAACTTTAAAATTAAGGGTTGGAACAAATAAAACTGTCTTGTTTGCCTAATACCAAAGGGATGACATGACACCTATGTACATTTTGGATATAATAATTCTCTTCATTACACTCTACGAAGTACTTTACAAGAATCTGCATAAAACTTAAACATGATGTAATAACCGTACACTTTGTATTCTATTATGATTTATTATAGTAAATAAACAAGTTATATTTTAATATATGAAATAAAACTATTTATTTGTAAGATCTAAGCGATATTTTATTAAAAATATCTATTCTGTATTGGGTTAATTCCACCTTTATATGGAATTACTGTTTTATGAACAATGGCATAGTATTATACAATGTTTTAATGTAAATCTCAGAAATTTCAATGTGCCAAATATCACAAATATTTTTTTCTAGTTCTGGCAGAGTTGTTGGCTGCAAATTTTATATCTTCCCCCCTCTCCCCCGCCTTTTTATAGACGAAACATTTTCGAGCGGATCGCGATTAGGAGTATTTCCAAGTCTGGTAAAGAAGAAATTCTACTATATCTTTTGTGGGATTTAACTTAAAGTGAAAAAAGGTATTATTACTTACAGAATTATAGGTTCTCATGGGAATGGATAGGAAATTTTGACAATTTGAAGTGAATAAACTTACCACAGACGCCGTGTAGTAAGGTGCATTATCTTCTTGAAATGCTGTTTGTGGCAATGTCCAAGATACCTCCAAAATAGTCGGTCAGGCACCACTTTTATAAAGACTGTGTTTTATTTTGAGTTATTTGATCCCTTGAGCATAAAAATTTGCCCGACTGTTTGAAGAGTTATGCACCTCCGTACCATAATGTACGGAGAATGTGTCACTGTTTTAAAAGTGCGATTTTCATTAAGTCGGTCATATTTTCGTTGTCAGATCTACTTGTTTTCTTTAGCTCGAAATAAGTTAAACTTGACTCATCAGAGGGTACCAGTTCAGCCCAATAATTAACTAATCATTTTTTAAATTCTTTTAGCCATCTGAGGTCTTGCTTAACTAATTCTCTTCACTAAGAATGCAATTTTTTCAAATTTTCTGTCATTTAATAGTTTCTGCACTGTAGTTAAAGAAATTATGCTGCTAAACACTTTTTCTGAATCTCTTTTATGTTCTAAATGTAATACAAACCGATTTTATGAGCAATGGCTTTTTAACTTACGGTCATCTCGCTTGGATGAGCAACATGGACGCCTAAAAACAAAGTTCCAGTTTCAACGGCCAAAAAATTTTCTATCTTGCTAAAAAACATTTTATCAATATTTCATTAACATTTTATTTTGCCATCTCACGTATTCAAATGTTTTTTGATTTTCATTCAAAAAATAGTACTTTTTGTGGCATCGTTAACTGCCTTATTCTTACCATTTTTTAAATAATTTCTAAAATTACAATTTTAATGACAATTGAATTTTGTTTTTAACACTGGACTCAATGCTAAAGTGTATGTGGAGGACAACATAATGAAATCTGTTCGAAAATTTGCTATTTAAACAATAAAATTGGTGGTTGTAGAAGATAAAAAGGAAAATATTTAAGTGCGGCTTTTTCTTTCTTTTTTTTTTTTTTTTTTTTTTTTTTGTCGCTTAGTGTATATTTAAAACATCCAAATCTCCAGAAAACGTGTTAAAGATATAAAATTTATATAAAGATGAATTGTCTATCAAGGGTAACTATACTAGTAGTGGACATTTTAGGGACATTTTCCGGTTACTATTTGCATATTATTTTTAATTTTAATGTCTGTAACAATAACTAGTGTTCTATTTTTAATTAACTATTTATATACATGTACGGAAAAAATTGTTAAATAAATCATTTTTATACACGAAAGATTACACAGGTCTGCAAAATTGCACTTTTCAATTTTTTGTTTTCATTGCGTTGGATGTCTTTAATGTGTTTTGATGCGCTAAATACAGAAATGCTTGTCTTTTCTTCCTATCATCACGTAAGGGTTTCTCACAAAGTAAGAATAAAGACAGGAAGACTTTACACAAAGACTATAACAATTTTAGAACTTTTAACGTATAAAATGTATTAAAATAGGCTATTACTTACACATTACATTTTAACTGTGTTTCTTTGCATTGAAGCACCGTTAAAAATTTTTTCTTTTGTGCACTGCTTGGGAGCTTTGAGGGGGGGGGGGGGAGTTTTCTATGCAGCATTCAACAATTATCTGCTAGCCTGTTAACACGCCGTCGTATCTGATATCTTCTGTGTATTTCTTTGATATCTTGATGAAATAGCTCTCCTTGTTTTATACTCACATTATCTATATTTTCCGGGAAATGACTTAGATGGGAGTTCACAAATGGAGTTTTAAATTAAAAAAAAAAAAAATGTAAATGATGTAAATTTTTTAATATATTTTCCTTAATCAGCATCTAAAAATACACAAGAAAAACACATAACCTTGGAGAAAAAAAAATTTCATTGCAGACCTCAGAAAAGGTGAAATTAAATGCGAACTGATTGAAATGTATATTTAATTGACAAAAGTTATTTGTTTCATTAACGCTTTTAAAAAAACGAAAAAATCTATAAATTGTTACTATAAATTGAAAACAAATTATCCCTAAAAAAAATTAAACGGCTTCAGCAATTTTATTAAAATTAGTCTGAACTTATAATTAACACATTAATTGGCCTTTTGTGTCAGAATCTTATAAATACCAAGGTTAGCCAGTAATTTTTTCAGATATTTACTTGCATTAGTTTAGTGTATTGATAACATACACATCAGATTCGTATGCTTGACTCGTAGTCCGCTTGTAAATCTTCGTCAGATAATTACAGATACCACATGACAGAATTAGAATACGAAGAAATGGAAAAACACCCAGGGCCAGCACGGGAATCGAACCCGCTCTCCTACGCTCGAAGGCGATTAGCAGTGTGGTGACATAATCACTCGGCCACGGAGGGCCTATTTACTTGCATTCTGATAGTCCCTTAAGAAAAAAAAAAAAAAATGCAAATATCATCTAATAATTCGGGTTTAAAAAAAACTAATTCTGAGTGAAATGAATTGATATATCCCCCTAAGTATTATAATTTAAAAAGTAACTTTTTTTTTTTTTTTTTTTTTTTTTTTTTTTTTTTGCAATTTTTTGAAGAAACCTTTATATCTCCATGAATATATGTGGTAGCCCCATAAAAATTTATAGAGAAAATTAGACGAAGCTTCATAATCACATACTACAGTCAAAACGCACTTCATGCATTACTTTTTTCAAGGTACTCCGAAACATCTTTTTATTTCTGTTTAATTTTTTAATGGTCTACTTTTACTCTTCGAGGCAAAACTTTTGCTGAAACACATGAGGTATAACATGTTCTTTATACTCACAAAGTTTCAAGATAATTCGTAAAAAGTTTTTCTAGACATTTGACAAAACGTCTAAATTCGAAAATGCCCTATTATTTATTGGTAGGCAGTGTATAATTAAACTAATGTAAGTAAAATATTTTGCATGACTATTTACATCCGTAATTTGTAAACAAAGCTGATAGGTTTAGGGCTACATACAAATGAAACACTTCCGGTTGCAAAGCCGCTTGCAAGCGTTCCAAATGTATGACTACAGTCGGCAGCAAAAGTATCCGAGCACTAGCAAAAATTCCTATGTAAAAAAAAAAAAAAAAAAAACACTTAACGCTGTTTTGTTAAATAAATCCTTGTCGAATCATGTTCTTAGACTGACTAAGAACAGGTTTCGACAAGGATTTATTTAACAAAACTGCGTTAAGTGTACATTTTACATAGGAATTTTTGCTAATGCTCGGATACTTTTGCTGCCGACTGTATTTGCAAAAAACTTGCAAAAATTTACGTCATCGAAGTTGCAAGCGTTCCGTTTGTTTGTATGTAACCCTAAATCTGATAAATATTTATTTAAAAAAAAAAATGACTTGCTGACCTATATGTTTAACAAAGTTTCCGATTTTAAAATCTTAAAAGTGTTTCCTATCACAATGTAAGGAATCAATTAAACAGTACGTTTAAAAATTTAAAGACTTTCTTTTTCCCATCGGGAAAGCATTATTTCTTTCAAATATATATAAAAATCTTTTGAGAAAAATTATTTTTAAAATAAAACGAAAAGTTTCCTTTGAAAGTCTAAAAAGCCCCTTTTTTGTAACGGAAAAACTTTGCTCATATATAACTTTGATGTAAGATTAACTCACAACAAAATACCATCTTCTTCTCTAATCTGCGTATTTTACTAGATTAAATCCCGTTGTATGGGTGACTTTCACCTTTACACTAGAAACAAAATGGTGGATCAAAGCTGTTTGTTCTTTAATCTATGCTGTCATGTAGAACAGTGCGATTATAGCGACAGGACAAGCGAAACGGTCAAAATATGCCACGGCACAAAATAATCGCTATAAAAATGACCGTCAATCCTTCACACGGACAGGTAAAATGTTGAGACCACTCACTTCTTCCCAGGCAATCTTCGACGTTTATCGAGTGTGCAATTTTTTTCTTCATCTTTTGCCAGGGTCAGCCTTTATTCTTTTACGTGTTTTCGTGTTACTGGGATGGACAATGATGGATGCTTGGAAATAGTCTGACAACTGAGTATACCAATACCGTTCTTAGAAGAAAAGTTTAATACCGTTTTATGGATAGAGTGTTGTGACCTTTATTTTACATCGTGGGAGGAAGGGAAAAAATGCCACCACATTTTAAAAAGGAAAATAACGTTTTTGCTGTAGATTAACGGTTTTATCGTCAGTTCTAGAACAGCATTTTTGTTTCTGAGTTTCTATTTTCAGAATACAGATGGAAGTTAAAGTTTTGATTTCTAAAATTTAATAGTGTATCTAGCACTTTTTTCTTTTATATATGACATACAGTAACATTCTTTTAATCATTATAACTAGAAATAGAGCATATTTGAGAGGGAGGGGTTGGAAAATAATAGAAAATCTCTTTAGAAAAAATATTAGTAAAAATTAAACTTTTATTAAATATTTTTTAATAAATGTTATTATTATCTTATACTATTAAGTGAGCAATATGTGTATATTTCACTGATCTCGAAAACGGTAGCTCGGACAGTCACGAGATTTAACACAAAGGTGCCCCCCCGAAGGGTCATTGTGCACATCGAAGTCAGATTTTCGAATTTTTGATTAGTTTTTTCTTAATTAATTAAAATGTAAAAATAATAACCTTCTAATTTCTGATAAAAAAGCCATTTAAATTTTAACATTTTATCTATAATTTAATTGTTGCCAATTTTTTTTTTCGACAAAATAATAATAATTAAAAAAAAAAAAAAAAAAAAACGTACATTTATTTAAAATGAGTAAAATAAAGAAGAAAGATTAGAAAATAAATTAGAAATATCAGTCGCATCGTTACAAATAAGATAGCAAATGAAAGGGAAAATTTTTGTAAATCCGATGCATTAAACAGCTTATCAATCGGATGATTAGTTTTTTCTTAATTAATTAAAATGTGAAAATAATAAGTCATTTAAATTTTAAAATTTTATCCATAATTTAATTGTTGCCAATTTTTTTTTCGACAAAATAATAATAATAATAATAATAATAATAAAATAACGTACATCTTATACTATTAAGTGAGCAATATTTGTATGTATATTTCACTGATCTCGAAAACGGTAGCTCGGACAGTCACGAGATTTAACACAGAGGGGCCATAGAATAATAATAAAGGAAGAAGGAGCATAAGTGTTTCTAATAAGCTGTTGTGTTGCCACAACAAACAGCGATATTATTCTTCTTCTATGGCCCTTCTTTAAGGTTTTGAGTAGCAAAAGTAGCTTTCGCTGGCATTTCACTAGAAGGCGTTTGTAAGCATTAAGAGTATTGGCATGCTCCTTCTTCCTAATTATTATTCTATGAGAGGGGCATCCCGAAGGGTCATTGTGCACATCGAAGTCAGATTTTCGAATTTTTGATTAGTTTTTTCTTAATTAATTAAAATGTGAAAATCACAACCACGGAGTAATATTAATAGGAGTTGAAGGTCCAATGGGAGAAAGCTACGAAACTGTGATCTAAATTTTTGGTAAATATTGAGGGCGCCACTTGTCATTCCTCCCTACTTCGGCGCGGATATACTGTTGTTTTCAGTAGAATTTTGCTGAAGTATATTTAAATTTTTTTATTTTAAGCAATTTAATTTGTTTGTAAGTTCTTAAAACTGCATAATTCAGATGTTTCAAATAAATGCTTCGTTCCTAGTTGTAAAACAGGCTATGATAGTGATAAGAAAAACAAAAAAAAGCCCTAGGAGAAAAATAAAGTCCGAGTTCGTGTTTTCTGCACCTAAAGTAAGTTTATTTTTTTTTTCTTTACAAAATTTCATCCATTCTCCTTCCTCCCAATTGTCTGTTTTAGCTAGCTTCGGTTCATAAGAATCGTCATTTTTTAAAAGCTTTCTTTCAAAGTAAAATTAGTATAAAATGGCTCTTAAAAAAAACATGTTGGTTAGTATACTCTATTTAATGAAATTTGCTTTCAATCGATATTTTTTTCAGCTTGATATTATTTAAAAAAAAATAATTAAAATGAGACATTTCCCCATTGAATAACATTGCGGAAGCTGGAGAGAAGGAAGGATTGCACGCTGGCGCCATCTGTAAACATTGGAAAACAACATCACAAAATTTCAGCGTTACCTTCTTCTCCTGTCTTTTTACTCCGTGATCACAACCTTCTAATTTCTGATAAAAAAAAAAGCCATTTAAATTTTAACATTTTATCCATAATTTAATTGTTGCCAATTTTTTTTTTCGACAAAATAATAATAATATTTAAAAAAAAAAAACGTACATTTATTTAAAATGAGGAAAATAAATCAGAAAGATTAGAAAATAAATTAGAAATATCACTCGCATCGTTACAAATAAGACACCAAATGAAAGGGAAAATTTTTGTAAATCCGATGCATTAAACAGCTTATCAATCGGATGATTAGTTTTTTCTTAATTAATTAAAATGTGAAATTAAAAACCTTATAATTTCTGATAAATAAGACATTTGAATTTTAAAATTTTATCCATAATTTAATTGTTGCCATTTTTTTCGACAAAATAATAATAATAATAATAATAATAAAAGTACACTTATTTAAAATGAGGAAAATAAATCAGAAAGATTAGAAAATAAATTAGAAATGTCAGTCGCATCGTTACAAATAAGATAGCAAATGAAAGGGAATTTTTTTTTAAAATCCGATGCATTAAACAGCTTATCAATTGGACAATTAGATTTTTTAAAATTAACTAAAGTATTAATTTTAGGTGGCAACAGCAGAAGATTGTATGGAAACCGTTAGGAGAAAAAAAAATGAAAAATCTGCTTCACATTAAGTCACATGATTTTTAAAAGGGATTAAAAATTGCAGTTTCAAATTCTTTTAAATTTTCTCTCACGAACACAAAAATATAATATACAGCCTGTACCCCACAAGACCAACTTGCATTTCAAATTTCATCAATTATTTTGGTTAATAAACAAAAGTTATTATTATTATTATTTTTTTTTTTTCAAATTAAGTTTTATTCTATTTTTGAAAAGATTTATGTGATCATAGAAATAATAATATATATAGATCTATCATCCCCATATTATCGTGCAAAGATTTTTGATGCCGAAAAAAAAGCTTTGGAATCAGCCATTAAGTGGTATTGAAGGAAAAAAAAAAAAAAAAAAAGAAGAATGAATTTGAAACTATATCTGGGGCTTTTCATTCATCTTTAGTAAATAAATTATTCATGAATTTTATTTGCTAAAACATTCGTGCATATTCCCGTGTGTATTCACTCGAGGAAAGACTGCCACATTTTGGTAAAATCGCCGTCTTTTCCCGAGTGAAAAGGAATCATTTTTTTTTCCCCAATGATCAATCTATATATTATTACTATATCTATGTATGTGATACGATAGATTAATAATTTGGGTTTTAAAAAATCTTTTAAATAGATTATTTAAACTCTATGAACCATATTTTTATTTTATCAGCTTCATTAACAGATCCTGCTGGGCGATTTTTTAAATTTTGGTGTAGAAGTACACCGAATGTTTTTCGACAAGAAGTTTAATATAGCAACAGCCATTTTAATCTAAGTAGCGCATCAAATATATAAAAACATAAATGATTTATTTTTACACAAAATTTACAGAATAAATGCAGTTTTAAAGATAGGAAATTTATTTCAACAAGCACTATTTTAAACCTAAAAAGCATTAAAAATATAAGCAGAATATAAAGGATTCTTATGTGTAAACAAAAAAGAGTCTGATAAAATTATTAGCAAAATAGTCTTCCCCTTTTCATCCAAAAAAAAAAAAAAAACAAAAAAAAAAAAATCCATCGCTAATATGGCGACAAAAATTCAAAAGCCGCATATGGAGCGACATAATAAAGTTGTGTAACACGATAATGTTTACCTATTTATTTATTTTTTTATATAATAATCACTATTCTAATTTATCATACAAACAAATGAACCCCTGTGTGTTACTGCACTCTCACGCTGTCGAATAGAAATATTTTAAAAATTCAAATTAATATTTAAATAAATAAATAAAAATATGTTTAATGGGAAATATATATAACCATAAAAAGATTAGTTGTCTAAAATACGGCAGAACTAGCGCTCATAGCATATTGTTACAAGGGATTAAGTCTTATTGTTACAATGGATTAAGTCTAAAATGGTGACAAAAATTCAAAAGCCGCCAAAGAGAACTATATTAAGGCTGTACTATCAGGTTTACAACCCATGAATTATATATAAACACAAAAAATTAATTGTCTCATGCGACAGACGTAGCCGGTCACAGCATATTGTAATATTTGGCGTGAAATTGCTGTCATTTAAGGGTTGATTGGATAAACAAAAAAAACATATGAAATAACGTAAAAGCAAATATTATGTTGTCTAAACCCAGTTACGTTTGAGTCCAGTCCGAGTTACATGTGAACAACACGTATAGTGTTGTTCACATGTAACTGGGATTCAAATATAAAAGGGAAACTCCAATTTTTTCGATACTATCTATTTCGAAACTGTTATATAATAAGCACCTAAATGGAAGCTCATTGGTAAACTATTGTCGCAGGTAATAGGGAAAAGCGCCCGAGTTGCAGTTGATGACCAAATCGCTGCCGAATGCAGCAGGGACCTGGAGCGAGCTTTTGAACAATTTCAGTAATTTATTTTATTTTATTTTTATAAAGCTATATAGAAACGAGTTTTCTTTAAATTTAGTGGCCAGCGAAGCGGGCAAAGCCTGCTAGTTATTATTAACCACTATTACTTTTTAACTGTAAAGTTTATCAACCGTAATCTTTATTTAACGTTATTGTAATGTTTCAAATAAAATAATAAAATTACTTTACTTCTAACACAATACTATTCTTTGGTTACCGTTTCTCAATAGTGATAGTAAAAATGTAATTATGAAATTATGGTTATTAAATTTCATCATAATTTTATAAAACAAATTCATTGCAATAAAATTCTTACATTTTAGTTTTGCAAATATTTAATACAAATTTAAAAAAAAAAAAAAAAAAAAGTATGCAAAAATGTACAGAAATTAGTCTGTTGTCGCTACAACAAAATTTTCTTCTACATTTTTCTGAACAATTTTAAGCTGTACAAATTATTTATTAAAATTATTATTTATTAAAAATATTTTCCATGGTGAATGCAGATAATTTTTATCTCACAGAAGTATTACACTAAAAACCAAATTAATATTAATTCTCTGTCCTATAGACGACATCTGAAGAAATACTTTTCATTAATAATAAAAAAAAAGGGATAACTGTTGTAAATTATCACATATATATATATATGGTTCAACTATTGTTTTTTAAAAGTACTGACGAGTTCTTTTAAAATATATCCTTACCGAAAATTTACATCCTCTGGTCGGAGGAGGAGCTATTCCCATGCACATACAATTTTTTTCCTCGTCGTCTATTGCAATTTAAAATATTTCATTTTTATTTTCACATTGAAAAGTTAAAAATAATTCTCATTATGTACATTTAAACACAATTTTGTCCTGTACTGCCATATTAAAAATTATGAAATAATATAGTGTGCCGCTCACCCGACATTGTCTTACAATGCATTTCAATACTATAAAGATACACTGCAGATTAAGCTGTATGATCAGTAAGATAATAAAGTTCAATCTACTTTAAAAATAAACTGAAATAGGTTTAGGAAAAGTTTTACTTGACATATAATTCTATGAAACGCTCCATTCAATTATAGTGCCTACATATATTTTAGGGGAAAAAAACATTAATTTGCTTTCAAACTTGCCAATATTGATCAAATTTTTCAAGTGGTAAGCTAATATGAACTTCAAAATACCAAATTTGAATTTCTGCAGTTGCTTGCTTTTAAGTCACGCTGATAACAGATATACATACGAATCAATTGCTAAAAACTGAACTTTCGTATTCAGGGCACTTCAAAACGTGATATTATACAAAAAACCAGAGTTTAAAATACAGCTTCAAAAGAAATACTTTGTTTACAGTATAGATATGAAGAATGGATTTTCCTCCTTGATTAGTGTTCGTCTACATAGTAAAATGTAGCAAAGCACTTCCATCAATTACATTCAATAAAAAAGAAGGTTTAGCTTAATTTTGGGTAGCCTTGTCTATAAATTCTATGCACATCACCTTATGTACTTCAATTTAGTTTTATATGAAAAACACCTAACACACAATGAAATACACTTTCAGCAACTTTCAACTATAGCCCCAATTTATCCAAATACTTTGGGTAGCCCTGTAAACGAATGATGAATAATTTCCATACCACAATCTGCATAGTGCCTAAAACATGTTTTTATGCATATAAAAAAAAAATATCTTCATTCCATTTCGTTTAGAACAGCCTATAGATGTTACACCAGAAATTCCCCTCATACATGTAATGTAGTATTTGAATTCTTTCGGTTGTCCCTGTATACATTGAGTTTAGTTTAGCATCAATATATGATGAAGATTTAGAATACCGAGTTTGACTCCCTGCTACTAATTGTTCTTCAGATATGCTGATAACAGACATACACAGAGTAAGAGAGACCAACTGCTATTAACATGATTTTCGGATTCAGGAAACCTCAAAACATATAAATATAACAAAATCTCAGTTTCAGGTTCGACCCAAAAACAATGTCTATCATATATATGGATGAGAGAAAGTAAAAATTGTATTACTATGTCATGTTAATGATGCTGAGCGAATGATTCACAAATGTAATCAGCACCAGTTTTAGTCAAGGTCCAACTATCAATATTAAGTTTGGTTAAATCTCGTTCATTATTCGTTCGCACAATTTTTGATACACACACACATTTTACGAATTCAATAATTTTCTTATATATATATAAAGAAAGTAAAAATCTTACAGAAAAAAAAAATTAATTTTCTTCTATATTCATAAGAAAAAAATGTTGGATTCGTGAAAATTTTTAACATTCGATGGATTGAGAAATTTTGAGATGTCCTAAACACGATTTGACTTTTTCTAGAAAATGTCTCTCTCTCTCTCTATGTGTGTATCTGTGTGTGTGCTTCCAGAATTTTATTGACACTTATTTCACAAACCAATGAACAGAATTAAATCAAATATGACAGTTAGTTGGACCTTAACTTTAACTGTTGTTGATTACACTTTGGGGATTACAGTTGATTACAGTTTGTTATAATTATCTTATTCATCAGGTGGAGTTGCTGTTCCATTTTTTCAAAAATTTTAATAAGGCAGCATAAGACAAAATTTTGTATAAATGTACACAATGAAGATTATTTTTAGTTAATCATCGTGAAATTTTAAAATAAAAATATCGATGATAATAATAATAGTCAGCCAGAATAAAAAATTCTGTATATGTGGGGACATCAATTCTCCTGCCATGGGTTCCAGGGGAAGTGGGGGGGGGGGGGTCGAATTTTCAGTCTGAGTGTTTTTCAAAAGAACTGGTAAATGCCTTTAAAATAAATAGTTCAGCCCTGCATCTGAGATAATTTAAAACAAAGTTATCGATTTTTATTTATTTATTTATTCGTGGTTTATGTATACATTTAGTTATATAAAAATTTATATTTCGTTCCATCTTGACATAAATTGGTGTCTATTAACATTCGACACATATAGCTCAACAGGGTAAACAGTCGGTCCAAATTTTCATAAATTTTAACATTGCGTCACAGGACAAAAATTTCGTAAAAATGTACACAATTACGGCCGTTTTTAACCAATCATTGTAAAAATGTAAAACTTTATATATAATAACACAAGTCAACCAGGATAAAAGTTTTGTATGCAGAGTTCGAAAAAATATATAGATACTAATATTTCTTTAACTATTATTTTCATAGAAATAAGTATTTTTTTAGTTCCCCATCATACTATAGGTATGGGGAACTTAGGTAATCGTGAAAAATTTCGACCTCGTTTTTTTGACTTTTTTATACGTTTTCAGGTGTGAGGAATCCGAAAATGACAAAATTTGTATGGTGTCTGTCTGTAGGATGTCTGTTAGTGTGTTAGTCCGTTAGTGTGTTAGTCCGTTAGTCCGTTAGGTTAGTTTGTTAGTCTGTTAACACGATATCTCACGAACAAATGATCGCAGAGAAGTCAGATCAGTTTTAAAATATTACTTTCGATACTGGCAAAAACCCTATTTATTTGCAACATTCGAATTAAAAAACTTCGTAAGTTATGAGAAATTTACGATTTTCTTAACATGGGAGAATAGAACAAAAAATTCACTTAAACGTGCATTAAATGGAAACTTTTTACTGTAAAAATGTCAGACCAGTTTTAAAATATCAGTTTTGATGTCGGAATGAACATCAGTAACTATAAATATGCTACTTTGAAAATTTCGCAAGTTATTGGAAATTTACGAATTTCTTAACATGGCAGGATAGGGCAAAATTTCACATAAACGTCAATTTTTAGAGATATTTTCATCGTAAAGATGTCAGACTACTTTTGAAATATTATTTAGGACACTGGCATGAATATTAATGACTATGAATTTTCCAATATAAAAATTTCGTAAGTTATTGGAAAATTACGAATATCTTAACATGACAGAATAGAGCAAAATTTCACATAAACGTCAATCTTGAGGGATATTTTCATCTTAAAGATTTCAAACCACTTTTTAAATGTTATTTTGGATACTGGCATGAATATCATAGACTATGATTTTCCAATTAAAAAAATTCGTAAGTTATTTGGAATTTACGATTTACTTAACATGTCAGAATAAGGCAAAATTGAGCATAAACTTCCATTTTGAGGATCATAAATACATTAGATAACTTCAAAATTACATTTATGATATTTGTTTGAACATGATTGAATACAAATGTTCTAATAGGAAAATTTCGTAAATTATTCGTAATTTACGATTTTATCAACATAGCGAAATCGTAAATTTTTCATATAAATATGAATTTTGAGGATTATTGCATTGGAAATAGCATGAAAACTAAACAACAGAATTGACCCTGATAAAATAAATTAATAGATTTGAATAAGATAAATTTATCGAAGTGAACGGTGGATAGCCTATTTCATTCTGTCACTGTATCAAGCTTTGGTCAAATTCATTTCTTTTAACATGATTATAATATGTCTCGCACTAGAAATTTATGAGAACATAAATATGATGGGGAACTGAGCAGAGTCCACCTATGCCAACTAGTTTTTTAATGGTTAATAGTCTCAAGCAATACAAATTTAGTATTTAAAAAATTTGAGCGACTCCACTCGATTTTCTGAACTTTAGGTAATTAACGATTGCTTAAACTATTGGATCTGCAAATCAGGAGCCTCAACATCCTAATTGCATCACTCATTTCTCAGCAGATAATTTTTATTTATACCATATTATTTAAAATAATTACTATATATATATATATATATATATATATATAACACATACATATATAGGATTAACTTGTTACATAACCAAATACGTTTCTGAGGGAGCTAACGCTCGCTGACACAGCGGTACACAGATGCATACAGACAGATAGACCCAAAGAACTCAAACACTTTTTGAGTTATTACATGTACGCCTGTACTAACATTTACACAATAAATTAAAGTAAGAGAAGTCTGAAACCGATCAGCTCAATCGAATAAGGCTATAACGCTATTGCACTTCAAATAATTTGAGCAGCCCATAGTTTATAATGATGTAGAATATTTTGTTGCGTCTCTGTAAAAATCTATAAATGCTAGATTCACAAACCTCCACACATTTCATACGATGGTAACTTATATCATGTATAAAAATTTTCAACTCAATCGGATAATGCATTTAGACGCTAACGCACTTTAAATAATTTTAACCCAAAGGTCATAATGATAAAGAAATATTTGTTGGGTCGCTGTAAAAATCTATAAATGTTAGTTTCCCCGAAATCTGTATAGTTTATGCGACGGTGACCTAAAACATGTATATAAATTTTCAGCTCAATCGAATGAGACATTTAGACGCTATCGCGCTTCAAATAATTTTATCCCATACGCAATAATGATAAAGAATTTTTTGCTGTGTCCCTGTAAAAAAAAAAAAAAAAAAAAAAACTGTAAGTGCTAAAATTCACCAAAAGCTACACAGTTCGTGTAAGGTGACCTATAACACGTGTTTAAATTTTCAGACCAATTGGATAAGGTATTTGGACGCTATCGCCCTTCAAATAATTTCAACCCTCTTAATGATAAACAATTTTTGTTGTGTCCCTGTAAAAAAACTATAAGTGCTAGATTCCCCAAAATCAATAGAGTTCGTACTACGGTGATCTATAACATACGTACTAACTTTCAACTCATTCTAACAAAACGTTTACACGCTATCGTGTTCACTCAGACACATACACAAAAACACACATGCATACAATGCGAAAATTCGTGTAAAATCGTATATATCTCGAATAAAGGAGTTCGTATCAAAGCCAAAGGAGATATACTACTACAGTATTGTAAAGTTGGAGGTATACTACTACACATCATCATAGTCCCAAATATAAAGTTTCAATATTCTACGACTATTCTTTTTTAAGCTATGGAGATATAAAATCCATTTCGCAAATCATGACTACAGTACTGTCTTTACATATAATGTTCGGAAAGTAAAAAAAAAAAAAAAAGGATTATTACTGGT
Organism: Salticus scenicus; assembly: GCA_963930645.1. Lineage (NCBI taxonomy): Eukaryota > Metazoa > Arthropoda > Arachnida > Araneae > Salticidae > Salticus > Salticus scenicus. The sequence goes on from OZ005656.1 coordinate 85,159,362, forward strand.
TTTGATTATATAATTTTTAATAAAATAATGGAAGATAAATTTTAATAATTTTTTTACCAATAATATTTTTTTGCGATGAATTAGCTATTATAAATGTAGACGTGTGAAAAATTTAGCTATTTCTATATGTAGGTCTTTTTAAAAACTAATTTACTAGCAATAATGTTTGCCTTATATTAACTAGCTTTCAAAAATTGTTAGAAATGCCGATTGAACCAATAAACTATTCATTTTTTCTCATCATAAGCGTTTATTAAAAGCCTTTTCTAAGAAGTGCATTATTTGCTTTGAGTCACCTATGAAACCTTAGCAATTTATCAAACTCTATGTTTCCACAATTCTCTTGCAGATGCTTTCGAAATCAATTGTTGCCAAATCTACTGTACCAAATATCATCTTTAAAAAAAAATCATTTTTACCGGTGCTATTGTGAATGGAAAAGTCAGGCATATTATTTACCGCATAATCCAAAAGACAACACGATTTTCACTGTTTTTGACAGTCGAGGCGTTACGCTTACGACAGAAATAATAAAATGATAAACGTCAGCATCAGAAGGAAGGAGTTTTTAAACGTCCTCGTGGTATTTTTTTTTTCTTTTGTAGGAGGGCATGATAAATAATGTCCTTAAATTTCGAGCATCCTGTCAAAAATAGGTTTCGTCATGGGCTCGTGGCTGCGCCAGCCTTTATGGCTATCTCATTTTGGACAATACCAAGGGATCACTCATGATTTTGAATGATTTCTTGGAGACGCTTTTTCAGAGTTGATCTTCAAGAAACGCGGGAATTTTCGAAAAAAGACGGGTAGAGTGACAACAAACTAAATCTCAATTTTGTTGATGGGACTGTATTTAGATTTTTGCTTTCCGTTATAACGCAATTCGCTGAAGATGGATGGCTTTGTAAAAAATTCTGCCGAGTTTCGGACAATTTATGTATTTTTTTCCCTGCTATAAAATTCCATACATAAGGCGATTAAGTTAAAGTTTTTGAAAGAAAACCGATGTATTTTCCAAAAGTTTATTTATTTTAACGATTTTAGTTGGTTTTTAATGGTTTTTATAATCGCGATATTTTTATTAGTTTATCGGCAATTTTTAACTAAAAGAAGCGAAAACACAAATAAAAATACAGTAGAACTTGGATAATTCGAAGTTGAAGGGACCAGAGAAAAATTCGAAATATCCAAAAATTCGAATTACATATACTATTTTGTCAAAAAGAAGAGATAAATTAAAAAATTAAAATTCTACGATCAAAGATTTAACACATAAACTTTATATAAAAAAAATACTGCTACACCCCCCCCCCCCAATTAAATCAATATTTTTTAAGAGCTTAATTATTCAGCACTTTTTAAAAAATAGTCAGATATTTTTGTTTAATTCTTTAAGTACAATCTTTGTGTCATAGCATATGACTTCAACCTATCAACTGATACAAAAATAGAATCTTCTACATTAGACATGACTTTTAATTCAAAGAAACTTATGTTCATGTATATGCACCATATCTTCTGATGAACTAGGTAGGGGCTTCTCGTGTATTTCCTTTTCTTTCTTTTGAGAGACTGTTAAAATAAACAATGCACTTTAGCTGAGAAAAATCTCGGGAACAAATTTTACTGTAATATTTTAAAGGTAATCGTATGAAAAATTCGAATTATCCAAAATAGAATTCGAATTATCCAAGATTTTTTAACATTATTTTAATACAAAATTCAAGGGACCGAGTAAAGAATTCGAATTATCCGGAATTTCGAATTAAACAAGTTCGAATTATTCAAGTTTCACTGTATGTATGAAAATGTAATGTATAAAGTTATTATTATTATTATTATTATTATTATTATAGCAAATAATAATAATAATAATAAATAAAATTTCGCCCAGACGATGGAGTGGTTATCGCCCCTAACACCTACATGATTGGGCCTGTGTTCAAATCCCGAACAAGGCATGGGTGTGGTGTCCCTGTTAGAGGTAGCGATGATAGTCCATAGAAATGGCCGCCTTTTGGCGACCCTCTGGCCAATGCTTAATTACAAGTGCAATTTAAAATAAATAAATAAATAATAATTCATGCCCCCCCCCCCCCAAAAAAAAACTTCGAAAACATGCCAAAAGGTTTCGCGCTCCTTATTATTTATTTATTTATGCTCTCAATTCTTGTTTCATTTCTCATCTTATCAAAGCCTAATGAAAAAGGTCTAGAGCCATATGATCGGCAGATTTATTGTGATACAATTTAATACAATGGAAATTGTTTGAGTAAGGCGATGAAATGTCATCTTATCTTGAAAATGCGCTAAAGACATATTTCTGAGTGCGTAAAATGGTCTCAAGGATATATCTCTTCATTTTTTTTAAAATAAAATGATAATAATAATAATAATAATAATTAAATTAAATTAAATTAAAAATAAATGCATGATGCTATCTAGTATTTTTAATTCTTATTTTTATTTTTTAATATATTTCACAAAAAAAGGTCTAAACTTTTCGAAATTCATATGAACACTCTCTGCATTGGTTTTATCATTTTAAATTGTATTGCATATATTATTCATTCCTGTCTTATTTGAATTAAATTTAAAATTTTCACACACGTATATATATCTATATATATATAGATATATATACATAAGTTAATTAACGTTTTTGTAGAAATTTAATTTGCTGTAAAAGAATATCCAGTTAATCTTCTCAATGCTCTGTATGCAAAAAGTGTAATGCTACAGCTGTATAATTCTAAGCATTGTTTTCAAAGAAAAAACTTTCAATTAAGCTCATTAAAAATGTTCATCCTCTTATAGCTTTTCTATGCTATCTTAAAAATTACCTTTTTCATTAGAGATTAATTTTACTTAATCTGTTTAATTATAAGTATTTTTAATTACTTTTTAATTATGGTTGATTTTGATTTGATGCTTTTAAGCAGTTTAATAAGTTTCTTAAAAATATATAAATTTTGTTATCTTGCCTTATAATACAGGTCTTCGAAATCGTACACTTTTTTTAACACTGTTTTGGATGTTTCTAATTTTCTTTGAGACGCTGAATTCAGAAATAGTACTTGTATTTTCATCTTATCTCATAAGTCTAGGAGTGAGTCCCAGACCGTCGCCAATTGCCCATTGCGCAGCACTAGTGCGACGTAAAAAAAAAAAACATCCAACCATTCTTATCTCTTAAGGGTTTTTCACAAAGTAAGGATGAACATCTGAAGCATTGACACAGAGGCTATAGCAAAATTGGTATTTTTTACATATGAAATACATTTAAATAGGCTATTATTTACACATTATCTTTTTTATGTCTCTGTTTTTTTACATCAGAAATCTGTTTAGAGTTTTTTCGGTTGTGCACGGCCTAAGGAGGCCTCTCTGTGCAGCATCCAACAATAATCTGCTAACATGTAAACATTCCATCGACCCTTATATCTCATTTCCATTTCTTTGATATCTTGATGAAGTCTCTCTCCTTGTTCTTCACTCACATCGCTTAGATTTTTCGGGAAATAATTGGGTTGGGAGTTCTTAATCAAAAGTTTACATGATGGAAGTTTTTCAGCATTTTTTTCTTAATCAGCATCCAAAAATAATCAGAAAAATATATCACCTTGAAGGAAAAAAAAATTGAAGTCCTATGTAATTATTCTATTAAGGCTGAAATGAATATTTTTTAATTCAGCTGTGGCACAAATTAGGGGAAACTAGGGAGACTTGACCCAGTTTTTAGTTTTTCATTTTTCATATTTTTTGTATAACAGATGGATCTGAATAAAAAATATAAGAAAATAGTCTGCTATTTTGTACATACTGTGGCTAAAAATGATAGCATAGTTCTTACTAGAAATTTTGCAAAATAAAAAATAAATTCGTCTTCACATGGGTCAAGTGTCCCTAAGCCTAGAGGGACTTGACCCACTTACTCAGGGAGACATGACCCCTTCCTCCCTCATGAAAGCGAGAAATCTCATAAGTATTGAAAAGAAAAACACAGGTTTTGTGATTTAAACGTTTTCTAGTTTAATTTTGTAGAAAATTTTAATGAATACAAAAAACTGTTTATTGTTTTCTTTTGTTTTTCTCATGCTTTGTACTTTAAACATTAAGAACCTTTTTTGCATTTCTTTAGTCAATTTTTTTTTTTTTTTTTCTTTTCTCCTTTCTGCCTTTTTCTTTCTTCTATTTCTCTTCTGCTTGGTGTGACAGTAGCTAACTTATTCTTATCCTTCGTCTTTTCAGTTATTTTTTATGTAACAAAACACTGGGCTCAATGATTAAAAATATTTTAGTTATTTCTTAAATAAAACAATTTATTAGGCCTAAATATTCACAATGTTTTACTTATTCTTTAAATTTATATATATATATATATATATATATATATATATCATTAGGCCTAAGTCACAATATTTTAGTTATTCATAGGATAAAAATCCATTAAATCAAACAAAGAACATTAAATTAACATTTTCATTAAATCTGTAAAACCACCAGTGGGCGTCTCTTTCGCAATTTGTATGTTATTTATTTCTTACGAATATACCCAATATTCATATTTGTACAATCAATATACTATGGATACAACTACTTTGGTTAGAAAGAATATAATAATAATGTATATCCATTTGTAATATAAATGTGAAAAGAGAAAATTTTGTCCTGAAATGTTGTAACTCGGAAGAATTACGCCGACAGACGGGCCTTATTCTCAAAAAGACAAAAGCATGTGGTCGCGAAAGTGTTAATCATTGGGTCAAGTCTACCTAGCTTGCTTGGGTCAAGTCTCCTTAAGTTGTGTTGCTTTTTAATCCTAATTTGTTAGCAACTTACATTACAGTTATATGAAGTTATATACTATATACCAATATGTAGCTAAGACAGGGACTAAAACAGTTATACTTTTGAAATTGACTTGCCTCAAAACTGGAAATTCAAATTTAACAAAGTCCAAGCTCTTCAAAATTTACTTGAAAACTGCAGTATCAATCAACAATAAATTGATAGAAAACTACTGATAATTCTCCAATGGCTGTTCCCTGCAAAATACTGTTGTATGACACTGCTCGGCATGAAAATTGCTTCTGACACCATTTCAGCATATTATTATGTAAAAATGACCTCCTGAATCCGAATATGGCGTCCATTTTGCCCTCACCCACTGTTTTTTGGGAACGGCCCCCTATTTTTATCATTTTTTCGGTGATTTTATGGCTATAAATTTGGTTTTTAGAAGGGGGAGGATTATTTTAACCGTTAAATATCTTCTGAGGGGCAACAGAATTGAAAAATTCTAAAACATGGACATTTGTGACAAGGGAAAAATTTTGGAGGGGATTTGCCACTGAAATTATGCATTGCGTATCTTATATTTTTTAATCTGTTATTAATGTAATTTTTTAAACTTTATATTTTTTTGTTTTTAGGTGTTAAATTAATTCTTTTTCATTCATCGTCAAGTCTGCGTAGTTTCCTCTACAAAATGCAATTTTTAATCACAAACACTACTATAGCTAATACAGAGTGCCTATAAAATGTTGGACACATTTTAATGTTTAATATTTCATAAAATAATGAAGATGTAAACAAACTTATGGCGTTTGTACATACAATAACTCATATATTTTCATTTATTGGGAACTTTGCCATAGAAAATTTTCTTTTCACATTTGAATATCATTTCTTTTGTAACTATTGTCTGTCCGTGTTATTAATTTTGTTTTAAACTGAAAAGACACTCAAATCTGTTATTTACTTAGACATGTTAGAAAATTTCTTATTTCGACAACTAGAAGGGGTTCAGCCACATGTTTTTTTTTTTTTTTTTTTCCAACAAGATGGTGCACAACCTCATTGGGATACCATTATTTGTAGTTCTTTGAATGACCATTTCCCAGAAAGATGGATTGGGCAAGGTGGCCCGATCCCTTGGCCACCGAGATCACCTGATATAACTCCACTGGACTTTTTCTTTTGGGGATTCGTAAAGTACATCGTTTACAGGAGGAAAGTGTCGAATGTTGATGCCTTAAAAGCCAGGATTACAGCCGCAATAACCTCTGTGGATGACGACATGCTTGCCCGTATACCTGGTGCGAAATTGACTTCTGTCTTCATATTTTTCGTGTGACGAACAGCACACATGTGGAAATCCACTAACAAAGGCCTTAAAACTTTTTGAGTCAGTCTAACCAACACTGCAAATAAAGGGGTCTTAATGTAAGACATAAAAACAACTGAAAAATCGCTTAAGATACGTGAATGTCTTAATATACACTTTAGACATTATAGATATCTTAACTTAAGACAGAAATGTGTCTGAAATACTATTTCAGACGCAAAAAAATGTCTGGAACACATAACTATGAGAGGTTTCAGACAGCAAACGCGTCTAAATTTTAAGACATTTTGGGAATCCAGGCACTTTGCAGTACTTAGCAAAGTTTTCATATGGAATCTACTTTAAGCAACATACTTAACATAGAATTACTCATATATAAGGGCTGCTGCCCCCTCAACCCCATTTCATTAATGAACCTACATTTATATAGAATTTAAATCTGTTATTAAAAGTTCACTTAAAATTATTCAGACAATTTTCACATGCAACAAAATTATAGGTTATTTTTACTTTTATCATCTATAATTATTGTAACCTTTTCCATTAATATTTTCTTAATAACATAACGTAAGGTTTACCCATATTTTGTTCTCTAATTAACTTAGAGATATAAAATTGGTATCATTAGAAAGCTTATAATACAGACCTTTAAATGATATACCACATGTATATATTTTTAAAATTTTTCATTTTACGGTCAAACATTTTGACCTTTGACCTTCCATATCTCAAAAAATACATATTTAATTTTCATTTAAAAATTTTATGTTATTATTACGTTATCTATAATTACTATAAGTTTTAACATGGGACGACCATTTTTTTTATAAAACATACGTTATGTTAATATGGAAATACTGGTAGAGTTGCATTTTAATTTATAACTCAGTATCCCATGGCCGTACCGTGTTGAAACTTACAGTAATTATAGATAATAAACGTAAAAATAACATATAATTTTTAAAAGAAAATTAAATATGCACTTTTTGAGATATGGAAGGTCAAATGTCAAAATGTTTGACCGTAAAATGAAAAAATTTAAAAATAGATACATGTGATATATCATTTAAAAGTCTGTATTATAAGCTTTCTAATGATACCAATTTTATATCTCTAAGTTAATTAGGGAACAAAAGATGCGTAAACCTTACGTTATGTTATTATGAAAATACTCATAGAAGGTTGTATTTTATTTTATAACTCAGCATCTCATGGTCGTCCCATGTTGAGATTTAGAATAATTATAGATAATAAAAGTAAAAATAACATATAATTTTAAAAAGAAAATTAAATATGTACTTTTTGAGATATTGAAAGTCAAAGGTCAAAATGTTTGACTTTAACATTAATTTTTTTTAAATTGTACATGTGATATATCATTTGAAAACCTGTATTATAAGCTTTTTAATGATATCAATCTTTTATCTCTAAGTTAATTAGGAAAGAAAATATGGGTACATTTGTAGTAGAAGAATTTCGGAAATTTGTATTTTTTACCCATTTTTGCAGCCCTGTATATCAAAAACTAAAAGAGATAGGGACTAATTAATTGGTATACATTCATTTCTCAATAGGACAAATAAATGAACCCAATCTCATAAAAATGTGAGAAAGTCAGGTTCAAAATGCTTTTTTTTTTTGTCTTGATTTGACATGGAATGATTCCTATACAGTTTTCGTGAGGCTAACCAAAAACATGTATAGATACATTTTTAGCTCATTCGAATAAGGCGTTTAGACGCTATCGCACTTTAAATAGTTTGAACCCATAGGCCATAATGATAAAGAATTTTTCTATGGGTCCCCGTAAAATAACTCTAAATGCTAGATTGACGAAAATCTATACAGTTAACAATATACGTACCCACTTTCAGCTCAATCGATCAAAATATTTAGACGTTATCGTGTTCACTCACACATACTTGCCAACCTATCCCGGAAGTTCGTTAGTCCCGCCACTTCCCGCCTATTTTTTCACGCCAGTCTTTTTTTAGAGTACTTTTCTTCTTATTTAATCGTAAATATATTTGAAGAGAATTACTCTAAAAATTAAGTGGTGTACAAAAAGGGGCGGGAACAAACAATATTCCGGGTTAGGTTGGCAAGTATGCTCACACATATACACACATACACACATGCATACATCACCGTAAAAAAAAAAAAAAAAAAAAAAAAAAAAAAATGAACTCAAGGGTTCCTTAAAACGTACAGATACATTAAAGTATCAAAATTGAATTTTTGTCATGATTACAATACTTTCCTTTGATATGTATGTTCGGAAAGTAAAAACTATAAATCTCAATTATTTAACCATTGCATTTAGAATGAACATTTAAATTACTTTATAATGATAAAGGGAATTTTGTGATAAAAACCCATTGTAACTGGTATATAAAATCATATTTTTCTAATCTTTATTAGACTAACAGTATTATTATGGACAAAATTTGGATAAATTAAAAAAAAAAAAAAAAAAAAATCACTTTAGAATTATTTTTACCCAGATTATATATCGAAACCTTCATTAGAAGTTATTTTCAACATAAAAAATAAATGTATATATCTCAATTTATCTTAAAAAAGATTGTTTTTAATGTTCTTTAATTTATAATATTAAGTTTTAAATGAAATATTTTAAATTGCTTTACAGTTATGGAGTACAATTTTTGCTGGAGAATGACTATCCTCCCGATCATACTATAAGAATGAGGAATTTCGGTATTCATGAAAATTTTCGACTTCAGTTTTTTACTTTCTCTTACCCATAAGGTAGAGAAAGTGTTGTTTTGGGTCAAATTTTCGAACGCGAGATTTTGTTATATTTATACGTTTTGAGGTCCCCTGAAAACGAAAATCATGTTTTTAGCAAATGGTTTGTCTCTGTGTGTCTGTGTGTGTGTGTGTGTGTTTGTGTGTCTGTCTGTGTGTCTGTCTGTTATCAGCATAGCTCAAAAATAAATTATGGCGGAAAGTTCAAACTTGGTATTCTAAATGTGTATCATATAGGGATGCTACAGTAAGATTTTCGTTAAGATCAAGCAAATGGTTCGTGTACAGGGACAATCAAGAGAATTCTAATACATTTCGTCTATGGGGGAAATTGTAGGAAAGTAGAGTTTAACGTCTATAGACTGCACTAAACCAAATGAAACGAATATATATTTTTTGTAATAGAGATAGTTAACTGGGAAAAAAAATTTGTGTATGTAGGAGCCTCGCCTCCTCCCTGGGGGGGGGGGGGGAGTAAATTTTCATGATGGGTATCTTCAAAAGAGCTCGCCAATACCTTTAAAACGAATGGTTGAACCATCGATCTGCGATAATTTAGAACAAAGTTATCGATTTTTTTTACTTTTAAAGAAAAAAGAAAAAAATCGTACTTTTTTTTTTTTTTTATATTGAGAATAAAATGGACTTTTTTTTGGATATTTGATGTTATACTACTTCTTTAATATAGAAATCGTCTGCCTTATCATATGATAATTTTTTTAAATAATAATTTTAATAAATTATTTTTTAAAAAGAGAATTATTTTTTAATAACCGAATTAAATTCTATATAAATGTAGGTGCATTAATGAAACGAGGGGTTGAGGGGGGCGGTAGCCCCCCTCACACAGAACTAATTTTCATATAAAACTCTTCAGAAGCCTAATATGAATTGTTTAACATAGGTTTACATAACAGTACTCGTTATCTTACCTATTAATCTGCAACCTGTATTTATAGTATTAAATTTCAGGGTAAGAGAAAGTCGTGTGAGTGACACACCTGATTATTTAAGTTTTTACAAGTTTTGAGGTGTGAGGAATTACAGTCATTTGCAAAAGTTTAAGACCACCCATAGAAAAATCAAGTTTAATGGAATTCCGTAAAAATAACATACATGTTTTACATATAAAAGAGCAAAATACATGGTTATATACTGTAATTAAAGTCAGTATTTTGTAGGACCTCCTTCGTTTTTAATAACTTGTGCGATTACTATAAATAAGAGACTTGCAGTAAGCCTTAGAAATGTCTGAGCACCAGGCATGCTTTATTGCTTGAACAAGTGCCGTAGCAGTGGATGGTTGCTTTTCGGCGACTTTATTTTTTCCAATACACCACACATTCTCTATTGAATTCAAATGTGGGCTGTTACCTGGTCAGTCAAGTACTTTGATTTTCTGTGCCCTAAGATATTTCTTGACAATCTTCGCCCTGTGACTCGGAGCCTCATCATGCATGAAAATTGAACATTTATGAACACGCATGTGAAGCTTCAACTTCTCACGCAACAAATTAAGGTACCGCTATCCGTTCATAGTGGTTTTAGGTGGCACAAAATACAGACTAGCAGTACCGGACACAGACGTTTCACCCCATTTCATTTGGTTTGGAGGATGTTTCACAGTTTGAATCGTATGTCTCTCATCATAGCTTTTTTCCTTTGGGAGGCTAACACTTGTAGCACGTGCAGAAAATTGCTGCATACTTGACTCATCCGAAAAAAAGATCCTACTCCACTGCTGTCCAATTCTGATATTGTTTGGCGAAAGTCAGTCATTTCTTTTTCATACTTGGAGTAAGTCGAGGTTTCCTTGCAGGTTTATGGGATGATAAACCAAAATCTTTGGCTAAACATCTTGAAATAGTACTCAAACTGACGTTGGTGCTTTTCGTAGCCAGAGAATGTCTCATCGTATAGCAGGAGGTTCTTGGATCTCGTACGACCATTCTTCTTATCACATGATCATCACGTGCCCTCGTTTTTCTAGGGCGACCGCTTCTCTTAAGGTCCACAAATTTTCCCAAAATTTTAAATTTACAAATAGCTTGATGCGCAGCTGTCTTGCTTACATTTACTCTCGAACTTATTTGACCCTCAGAAAATCCAATTTTATGCAGGGTCAATATTTCTGACCTCTTTTGTAACAGTAAGTGAAGATTTTATACCCATTACAATAATTACACAACAGCCCTGTCTACGACAAAATCCAATAAACAACTGGCGATAAACATGCCGGGCCCTTTATTTATAGCAAAAGAATGCGTTTGATGCAATCAGAACATGAGATGACGCAATAATCGGCACAATGTGTTAAAATACTGAAAATGGCTTGCTCTTAAACTTTTGCGAATGACTGTAGAATATCTCAAAATTAATATGTTGCCGTCTGTAGGGTAGTCAGCTTGTTAGGGCGTTGATTTCTTTTCTTTTTTCTTTCTTTTTCTTTTTCTTTTTTTTTTTTTTTTAATCTGTGTCTGCATTATCCAAGAACAAATTACCGTAAAGAAGTCGGGCCAGTTTTAAAATATCAATTATGATACTGGAATCTAATTTAAAAATACTTTGTGAGTCATAAAAAATTTACGATTTAAGACTGACTTAACATGTGAGGACAAAATTTTGCAAAAACATGTATTTTAAGCATTATTTTTATTTAAAAAATGCTTAACCAATTTTAAATTATCATTTATGATACTGGGACACACCATTGACTATGAATACTTCTGTTTTGAAATTTTCGTAAATTATTCGAAATTAACTATTTTCTTAAAAGGGAAGAATGTAATTAAATTTCGCATAAATGAACAGGAGAATTATTTTCAGAGTAAATAAGTCAGATTACTTATGATATCGCTACTAAAACTATTGAACATTAACATGCTGCTTTAAAAGTTCCTTAAATTATTCAAAATTAAAGTTCTTTATAATATGGCAGAACAGGGCAGCATCTCATATAGCCCTGTTTAATGGAGATTATTGCTTTGAAAAAAGCCCAGAGTTGCATGAAAACTAAAATACGAAACTGGCATTAATAAAATTAATCAACGAATTAGGATAAGGTAAATGTATCCAAATGGAGGTAGGGTATAGTCTATTGGGTCGCACGTTTTACCTGCGATCGTTCAGGGCAATCAGTAGATTTTTTTTTTTTTTTTTTTTTTTTTTATGATTATAATTTATTGTATTGCAGAAATTTATGAGAAAAAGTATAAGATAGAGAAGTGTGCCCCTATGATAAGTAGATTTCACTTGTAATAATATAATTGATGATTAAATTTTTATGAAATTAACTTTAAAGTTAATTTCTTTCAAATATGTAACTTGTTATGTGTGATTTGATAATTTTTTAATTAATTTACAGCTACTAGTTTTAAAAGATCTATTGCACTAATATCTTTTGTTAAACCAAAAAGTTCCAATTAATAACGCTTTTATCTGAAAAATTTCATAAAAATTCACTTAATTATTTGTTATAGCTTTTATTATTATTATTTTTTTTTTTTTTAAATCTAAGATATTTTGAATAACAAAAATATATAAATCTAATTTTATAAAAATTTCAGCCTAATTTTTTAGTTAATAATTTTATTACTAATGATTTACAAGAATGTAAAAACTCTTTTTTTTTAATCCTGTAGTTTTAAAGTACAAATATTTATAGCAAAAATAGCTATATATTTAGTAAAAAATGTAAGTGGCTAAGTAAAATGACATTGCCCTTTGATGTTTTGATCATATTTAAATTGATGGTATTATGGTTATAGAGTTCCTAAAAAAAACTTGCTTTTAATTAAAATGTTCCTGGTAATATTTTGAAATCTTATAGAAGTTACTTATGTTTATAAAACTTCGTAAATTCTAATTTATTAAGAGTTTTAAATTATCTTTGATCTCAACATAATCTTCTTTCATCCATTGCCTGCTATATTTATTCAGTTTTGAAAAATTTAAATTAATTTATGACCAATAATCAATTATTTATAGCCGAAAAACTATTGAACATTCAAAGTTAAATATTAAATAGTCCAATACCAACCTATTTCGTTTGGTTTTTATTCTCTTTTTTTAATGCATTCCATTAAAATATTCTTGATGTAAAAGTTGCAGTTAATTTTTCGTTATGCAAATTTTGTTAGCTATGGAATGAAGATTTTCGTTTTTATATAAAAAACATCACGCATAGATTTTTAAATCAATGACAAAGAAAGTTTATAAAATAAATAAATAAATAAATAAATGAACGAGAATTACCAAAGTTAATACTAAATCATGAATGTTTCAAAAAATTTTAGTTAATTTGTTATTGGCGGAATTATTTGTTTTGACTGAATTTTTTTGACATACTCATAAATGATTTCTGAAACGTTAATAGAAGTTAGTTGGCTACAAATATAAGATATGAAAATCAAAGATTTTAAAAGAACAATTTCAAATTAATCATTTAAATCAAAAAACCAATTTAAGGCAAATATATTACTTTATGTCATATTTCATTTATTATTATCATTATTAATTTACACTAAATAAGAATGTTTTTATATTAGAAAGTAAAATAAAATAGTCAATTAGAACTGAAAAACAAAATATTAACTTTCTCGCCAGTGTATACTTTTAGCTTATTTGCAAACTTTTTCGCTATTTTTTTCGGCTGATTACCAAAACTGATAATTTTCTAGTAAGAAACTTTTAAAAACCGCTTATTCCGATTTTTGTGATCTCATCAGTAGTCGTATGGTTCTGCTATCGAAGATGGTTGATGGAAATTGTCGGGTTCGATCCCAAGTCGCGCTCGTCGATCTAGCCGTTCGGCGTTTTCCGTGGTGTACTCCGAAACTGGTGTAAATTAGGGTTAGGACAAAGACCCCCATGGAGGACATTTTACCCAGGCTTAGGATCTTCGCACAGGCAATTTGTCTTAAACCGCACATCTAACTACTGATTTTTATGAATGCCTCGCCTAAGACTGTTTTGTTTTAACTGTGATTAAAAGTATTTGTTTAAAACCGTGCCAACCTATTTAAATTTGACGAAATGGATAGAAAACAATTTGTCTCCATAAAAGAATAAGACAGATACTGCTTTGCAAGCAACCCGAAGTCATTCCACTAGCTGCATATTTATTCTCGTAATTGTTTGAAAAAGGCTTGATGTAAAAATTCGATTCATCACTAGAGAGGAAGTGCATGGAGATATCTGAAGAAATAGCTGCCCCAATCGTCAGTTGGATAATTCAGGCCCTGCAATCACGTGTATGGTACAAATCTGTTCAGAAATAAAGGCTCTTGCAAAAAAAATATTATTTTTATTTTTATTAAGCTCTCAAAAATTGACGTTTTGCAATAGGGCACTGACAAATGAATCTAAATCAGCGTTGAATATTCTCCATGAAAGATGAAATACTTTTTAAACGAGTTACACTATTGATCAATTTAGGGTGTTGCAGAGTGTTGCCATATTGCAGGGACTTTTTTATTTCATAACTATCACTAATTTTCAAGAATGATCTGTGATGTAAATGACAGTCGATTAAACAAACATTACAATTAAAAAATTTTGGTGGATATTGACGATATTGAATATAAAAATCTTCACAAAACTTGTAGGACAAGTTGTCAATACTGATGTGTCACGAAGATTTTAAATAAATTAGTATTTTACACTAGTTTTATCAACTGTTAGGACAAAGACCCTCATGGAGAATGTTCTACCCAGGCTTAGGACCTTTGTGCAGGAAATTTGTCTTAACCCGCATAACTAACAGCTGATTTTTATCAATGCTTCATCTAGGACTGTTTGGTTTTATCTACGATTAAAAACATTTATAAATAAAATAGGATTGGATTTACAATTTAAAGCACAGCGCTGACCAAAAAAGAGAAAGAAAAGAAAAAGAAAGAAAAGAGAAGAAAAAGAAACATGAAAATTAAAAAAGAAAAAAAAAAAAAAAAAAAAGAACGAAAATTTGTTAAGGTAATACCTTAAACATCTCAATGTATTTTAAAGAAGCGTCTTTCACATTTACAATGAAAGGGGCGGCAAAGGATGCTCAAAATGAAGAAAACAAACTCCCAAAAAAACTTTTTGATTTTTAATCGTAAAAAAAAAAGAAAGAAAATAAAGAAAAAGAGCGAGAAATCATGCGGTAAGCATCGATTGTTAACACTTTCCACCTGCATGTGCTTGTTGTATCGCACAGCTTTTCGTTGTTCTTTGTCTACGTTATCACATAATGGATAGACAGAAGGACTGAAAGGCATACAGATAGACTGATTGAATTCCTAATCCCTCTTAAACATTGTTAGAAATAGTTAAAAATGCTTAACGCAAAAGGAAATGCAGCTCTTAAATTATAATTCCATCCCTTAATAAATCTGTATATTTAATGTAGCCCTGTAAATCTGAAGGTTAACTTTATTATCATATTCTATACAAAACGTTAGCATATTAACAATAAATGTATTTTTTTTTTTTAATAATTTTTTTAGAAGAAAGTTATTTAAATGTTATTTATAAAATGTCTGTCCTAAAACGTAATGCATTGGCTTCTTCCTTTTTTTTTTTTTTTTTTGGTGAGGGGTGTTTTTGTACATAAACCAATTGTACAGGATAACTTAATACCATTTTAAATAGGGAACATTCCATAGTGAACTTGAATAACATATATCGTTTTTTAAACATTATGGAAATATTTTCGAACGCTAGGCGCAGGCAGACGGACAGATAGACAAATGGACAATCGGACAGACAGATACACAAATTTAAATTATATTGAAATATAAAAATTGTTAGAAAGCATTAAAAACGTTTAATGTAAATTAAAAGAAAATTCCAGCAAATTTCCAATAATAGCCCTTAATGAAATGAATATTTTTGTGTGGCCCTGTAAATATAATGCTAATCATACTGTATAGAAAGCAGTGTTTTAAAACTACGAATAACATATTTTAATTTCATTAAGATTTGTGCAAAGTTATTAAAATTTGGTTTATAGAAATACAGTTGGTAACAAAAGTCTCCGAACACTAGCAAAAATTCCTATATAAAAAATGCACACTTAATACGGTTTTGTTAAATAAATCCTTGTCGAATCCTGTTCTTAGTCAGTCTAAGAACATGATTCGACAAGGATTTATTTAATAAAACTGTATTAAGTGTACTTTTTTTACATAGGAATTTTTGCTAGTGTTCGGAGACTTTTGTTACCGACTGTACCTCTCATAGAACGCAATGCTTTGAAATAGTTTCAGGTGTCTCTGTACACAAACCAGTGGTGGTATTTACTTTATTTTCTATTGATAACATCTGATAGTGAACTTGAATAACACATTTAAATTTCAGTAAGATTTGTGTAAAATAAAAGTATTAAAATGTGGTTTATAGAAATACCTCTCATAGAACACAATACTTGGGAATACTTTCGAGTGTCCCTGTACACAAACCAGCAAAAGCATTCACTTCATTTTCAATAGAGAACATCCGATAGTGAACTTGAAACTTGAATAATATATATCAGTTTCAATTCCATGAATATTTACGGGAGTTAGAGCGCGGACAGACAGACAAACAAACCGAAGTTATAAACAGTTTTCAACCTTGTTGAAAACCGTTAATAAACTAGTATGTTGTGGCCACCACAAGACTTTCTTCTATATTTTCCTATACATATTCAATCAGTAACAATATTAAAAAAAAAAAAAAAAAAACGATTATTTTTCTAAGTTTTTTTTTTGTTAAAAGTAAAAAAAATCGATAACTTTGTTTTAAATTATCACAGATTTATGGTTAAACCATTCGTTTTAAAGGTATTGACGAGATCTTTCGAATGATACCCATCTTCAAAATTTAACCCCCCTGGGGGGGGGTACTTCCCCCCCCCCAGGGGGGAACCGATGCCCCCCCATGCACAATTTTTTTTTCCTAGTTAACTACTACTATTATCAATAATTCATATTAATTTTACAATCACAAGTTTAAAATAACTCTCATTATGCCCATTTATACGGAATTTTGTCCTATAAAATGCGATCACAGCGCCACCTGTTGAGCTATTGATCCCCAAATCTAATGGGCACCAGTTCATGTCAGGGTGCAACTAAATACCAAGTTTGGTTAAATTTCATTCATTGGTTCGTGAGATACAGCGTCCACAAAAAAATGATACAGACACACAGACAGACAGACACACAGACAGACATTTTTTAAAAACTATCAATTCGTGTTCAGGACATCCCAAAACGTGTAGAACCGTCAAAAAACGGAGGTCGAAAATTTTCGCGAATCCAATACTTTCTCTATATTACATATAGAAGAAAGTAAAAAGGAAGGAAGAAAAGAAGAGAAAAATAAATGCTGTTTGGAACTTTATAATGCCCCTCACTTTTCCCATGCAGAACTATAGAAATTTCAAATATTTCTTAGGGTTGTGTGTGTGGGACGTCTGATTTTAACAGTGTCAATTGATTTGCCTATAAATATGCAAGCAACAACTTCTTTTATCTGAAACTTCTTTCTTTACTTTCTCTTACTTATATATAATATGGTAGAAAAAGTATTGTTTTGGGGTCAAATTTTCGAAATTAAGTTTTTATTATATTTATACGTTTTGAGATCCCTGAATATGAAAATCATGCTTTTAGCGGTTGGTCTGTGTCTGTGTATGTCTGTTATCAACATATCTCAAGAACAAATAGCACATGAAGTCCAAACTCGATATTATAAATCTGTATCATATAGTGATGCTACACTGAACTTTTCGTTGAGATCAAGCAAATGGTTCGAGTACATGGGCATCCAAAAAAATTTAAATACATTACGTCTACGGTTAAAATTTCTGATAAGTACAATGTAACATCTGTATGTTTCCCTAAACGAAATGGAATGATCATATTTTTTATATGCGCATATAAACGCATATTTTGTGCAGATTGTGGTATGAAAATATTTCACCGTTCATTTACAGGACTGCATAAAGTTATTTGGATATACTGAGGCTGTACTTGGAAATCGCTGCACAAAATGAAAGTATATTTCATTTTGTGCTAAGTGATTTTTATATAAAATTAAATTTAAATACAGTATGTTTATGTGATGGGCATATAGTTTATAGACAATCTACAGGGCCACCCAGAATTAAACTAAACGTTCATTTCTATTGAATATAATTAATGGAAGTATGCATTTTGCTACATTTTACTATGTCGACGGACACCGCTCAAGATGGAAAATTAATTTTTTATTCCCATACTGTAAACAACGTATTTTTTGAAGTTCTATTTTCAACTTTGGCTTTTGTATAATATCAAATTTTGAGGTTCCCTAAATACGAAAGTCCAATTTTTAGTGGTTGTTCTGTATGTATACCTGTTATCCGCATAACTTAAAACAAAAACTGCAGGAAGTTCAAATTTGTTATTTTAAAATTCGTCCTTGGTTGCCACTTGAAAAATTTGATTAAGATAAGCAAGTTTGAAGGCAAATTAATTACAGCTTTGATTTTTTTTTTTTTTTTTTTTTTTTTTTATGTAGGCCTAGGCACTGTAATTGAATGGGGGCTTGAGAGGGGCGGTAGCCCCCCTCACATAACATTATCTGTCAAACAAAGCTATTCCGAAACCTATTTTAGATTATTTTTAAAATAGATTAATCTTTATTACCTCAGTTTTTGTATGGCATTGAAATGCAGGATGCAGGTAAAAGAATGTCGTGTGAGTGACGTACCAGATTATTTTCTAATTATTTATTTATTTACTTATTTTTATTTACTTTATTTTATTTTATTTTTATTTATTTATTAATATTTATTTATTTATTAATTTTTATTTATTTATTATTATTATTTTTTTTTTTTCAGGAAAACGGAATAAAAGTAAATAACGAATGTAAATATTTATTTCGATTAGATATTTTAATTCTTAATTGCAGTAAGATTTTCCTGATTGGTGTTTACGTATCTGTATATTTATTTCCCAAAATGTTCTAAAGAAAAGTCAAATTAAATTTTGTGCTTTTTTTCGCCCAGAAGTAACATTTAGTTGTTTAAAATTCTTCAATTTTCATGGTTGAGCTCTTGACAAGTTGCGCCATCTATTGGAGTAATGCAAAGTTCCTTCCTTTCATTTTATTGTAACTACCTTTTTAATTTTTTTTTTTTTTTTTTTTTTTTTTTTAACATTAATAATTTGTTAGTTGCTTATTCTTACTGATTGTGTCTAAGAATCTATAGTTCGTCTTACATGTCAAACAATGTTTTCAATTTTATAAAATGCACAAAAGGAAAATTAAAAATTTTAAATATGTCAAAAAGGAAATCAAAGAGTTTGAAAAAAATGCTTTCTTGCTACTTTTGTGAAATTTTTCATATTGCCAAGCTGTCTTAGTTAAAGTCTATTTTTAAGTTAACCTTTAAACAAGTTTTAATAAGCTATGCAACTTACAATTTTTAGTGTTATTTCAATTTCATTATATATATATTATTTTTATTAATGCGATTATAACTAGATAGCATTATGATAATCGCATTATCAGTGGTCAAAGCAATCAAATAGGAAAATATAGGAATTTCCTCATTCAAATATAGGAACATAATTTCAAGAGAAGATTAAGAGATTCACTAAAAACGAATTACCTCTAACATTATTTTGTAATCTCGGAATGATTAAACGACTTTGTAAATAAAACGCCTTAATTTAATTTCATCTAATTTAACATAAAATAAATGAAAAGATCTATTACTGTTTACTTTTCACATTATTTAGAATAGAACATATTTCCAAATTTATGATCGCTTACTTGTCTAGCTTTCATACCAGTTTATATTATTTAACATCAGTCCACATAACATTTTTTAAATAATGATATCTTTTTTTTACATCGTAATGTTTAAAAAGTCAAAAAGAAAAAAAAAAAAGAAAAATCACAACCCTTCAATTTAACTACATGTAACTGGTTGAATAGGTTTTGAGGCTGCTATCAGTGCCTACTTAATGAATTTGGCTCCCCCCCCCCCTCCGAAGAAAAGAAAAAAGTAAATAAATAAAAAGTAAAAGAACAAGTGAAAAATATCAAAATAGTAACGGCATTATGAATTCTTTTGATTGTATAATTTTTTTTTTTTTTTTTTTTTTTTTTTTTTGTTGAAGTGATATTTGCTAAGCTCTAAGTAACAATATGTTTAAATTAGGATATATTTTAAATTACCTTTTTATTTTATTCATTTGAAGACATGGGTGAAAATTCCTTTACTTTTTATTTAATTTTATGTTAAATTAGCCTTTTGAAAAAAAAAAAAAAAAAAAAAAAATGTAGGCCTTCCATACCACAGTTAAGGTTTTTTTTTTTTTTTTTTTTTTTTTTTAATCGATAAATTGTTATAGCCATGAAGTTGAAATCTCAAGTCCATTGGATTATACTGGAATTGTTTGCGAAGTTAAGTCAATTCTTATTATGAAGGTACTATACTGAATGCCTACGCACATTGTTTTATCGGAATATATTTTTTAAATTTAAGAAAAGTGATTGATAGTGTGGGTGAATATTAGGCAGAGTGAATGTCAAGAAGAAAAAGCAATTATTTTTGCTATGATTGGTATTTTGGAAAAATACGAGAATTTAAATAGGATGCCTAACAGGGAAAGCAGAAAACAAGTAAGAAAAACTTAAACTGAAGTAGTAGAATATAGGAAATATAGGAAAATTTTTCTGAAATATAGGAAAAATGTAAAGAATTATAAAATATGGGACTTTTTCATAATTTTTTGAAATATATAGGAAAAATAGGAAATATAGGAACACTTTGAGCCCTGCATAAATAGAATAATAAAAAATAATATAGGAACACTTTGAGCCCTGCATAAATATTATAATAAAAAATAATCAAAGCCGTAGCCAGGTGACTGGGGAAGAGGGGATTGAGCGTTCCGTTCTAACACTCCCAAAATCTGTATATTTGTCCAAAGCATTTGAGTTATACTTCATATTTAACACCCAGCATTATGTACCAAAGTTTGAATGCCTTGCGAATTTTTTTTTTTTCTGACTACGGTCTTGAAAATATTCAATAAAATTTCAGAAAATAAATGAATATATTCTTCCCCTGCAGGAAAATTAAATTTCAATTTTTGTTACGATTTATTAAGTTTTTTTCTTAAAATACAGTGTAAATTTTCAAACAGAATTTAAAATAATATGTTTGAGTTTGAATGGTTTGGTTGCCTTCATATCTTAGATTTCGCTCATTTAAAATTAACTACCACCAGAATTTACAAATAAGTCTAAAACAAAAGAAATAAATGAAGTTTTTCCCCTCTAAATTATTAAAGAAAAACTTTGTTTAAAAAAAAAAAAAATCCGGGATGAGATTTTGCAGTTAAAAAAATAAAATTATCACCTGAAAGGGTTAACAAAAACTTCACTCAGCATTCAGTTTATAATGATAAAGACTTCCAAAATATACCTTAGCCAAGATAATACGCAAATTTAATTTAGGGTTATATTAGAATTTACGAACAAAATTAAAATAAAGAAAAAAGGCTTTTTACCTTTAAGAGTTATAAATATAAAATTCTGTTAAAAAATTCCGGTGTGATTTTTTGTTTTGGGGGATTAGTGGTTGTATCTTCACGACGACGACGTTGTGCGTTAAAGGATTAAAAATTAATTAAACATAACACATTTCGAAATATTTTATTCTTCTTCATCAGCATTCATTTAAACAAATATTTGTTATGTCTACGACATCTAAAGCAACCTTATAGGACTCTAGATTATTATTATTATTATACTTCTTACTATTGTTAGTACTGATCACTTAAACTAATAAAGGCTATTTAAGTATTGCTTTAACAATCTTCTTGTAGATCGTAGATGTACAACTTCATAAATCGTCCATCAAATTTCAAAATCGATTGTTTTGAAAACCATTTTACTCATTGTCGGATTTCTGCATTGTTTAAATTACTCAAGAAAATTATTTTAAAAATTCACAGTGTGTACGATTGGTATGCTGCAAAAATAAAATTAAATAATTATAAGATTTTAAAAAAAAAAAAAAAAAAAAAACTTTTTATACAAAGTTGGTAACAAAGGTATCCGAACACTAGCAAAAATTCCGATTTTAAAAAAGTAGAGTTAATACTGTTCTGTTAAATAAATCCTTGTCGAATCATGTTCTTAGTCAGTCTACGAACATGATTCGACAAGGATTTATTTAACAAAACAGTATTAACTCTACTTTTTTATATAGGAATTTTCGCTACTGTTCGAATACTTTTGTACCATGTTTTAAATTTTCTGATGAATCATAGAGCTCTTACCAATGTGCATAAAATTTTTAAAGTGATAATGACGTCAATTTTTGTGAGATGCATATTTTAACTTTTTATAATTTTTTAACGTTCACGTTTAATTAAATGTATTTATTTTTAAGTCGAAAGAAAATGAACTCGATTTTTTTTTCAACAATTAAATTATAGCTAATATTTTAATGGCTATTTTAACACTAATAGGATGTTATTATTTTCATATTTTAATTAATTATAAGAAAACTAATCAAAAATTTGGAAATCGGACTTCAAAGTATTGTGTTGTCACCAGGTTCTGAACTACTGTGAAAGTTTCAATTGTCTAGCTAGTAGGGAAGTTAGTTAGAATTCGGTTGCAAGATTTGTACCGAACAAACAAACAAACAAACAAGAATAGAAGTTAAAATAAGAATATGGTAATAAATAAATGAAACTGAATAATTTTTGCTACTATCATAGGCTTAAATGACTACAAAATTTGTGAAAATCGTTTTATCTTGTAGCTAAATATTAATTTGATTTTTTTTTTTTTTTTTATCACGTGAAATGATTTATTTTATCAAATACAGTAGAGGTGTAGCCTTTGACAAATGACGTGAAAAACTTTGACAAATTTGGCTATACAGTACTGTTTTTTATAATTTATGTATGCATGTACTGTATTGCATTTTTAACTGATTACATTTAAATATGTATTAGATGTATTCTTTTACTTCATTTGTTAAGTTTTCATTCATTTTAACTTTATTGCATGTACTTCCCCTCGATTTATATCAGAGTCCGTTTAATACGAGTTTTCGCTTGTCCGAGTAACCTCCGTCCACATCACTTTAGGTAAGCGAGGCTCTACTGTAATCATACTTGCCAACATACTAATTGAAAAAAATATTATACTGCGCCATGAAAGAATTTGTACCATGAAAAAATGCAGAATTATATAATCATAAAAACACTTCAATATCAATAAATCTGTAATTCAAGTGTTCTATTTCAGTCACAAAGTTTACGCCGGTTGGGAGAGCTTATGTTCTTTATTAGAAATTAAACACACAATAAATCACTATTTGCAGTATACTTTGAAGAATTCACAATTATAAATTAATTCAGTAATTATTTAGGATAACATTGTTTCTCCATAAAAGGAGCCAAGAATCAAGATATGTAAATAATAACTTTTCATGTTCAAGAGAAAAGAAAAAATACTTCCTGTTTTAGACAGGCCGAAAACTAAACTAAACTAGTATGTTGTGGCCACCACAAGACTTTCTTCTATATTTTCCTATACATATTCAATCAGTAACAATATTAAAAAAAAAAAAAATTTTTTTTTTTTCCTTTTTTTTTTTTTTTTTGTGAAAATTAATACATATTCAATCACTAACAATATTAAAAAAAAAAAAAAAAAAATAGAATTTTTTTCTGTTTTTTTTTTTTTTTTTTTTGGTTAAAAGTAAAAAAAATCGATAACTTTGTTTTAAATTATCACAGATTTATAGTTCAACCATTCGTTTTAAAGGTATTGACGAGACCTTTCGAATGATACCCATCTTCAAAATTTACCCCCCCCCCGGGGGGGTACTTCCCCCCCAGGGGGGGAAGCGATGCCCCCCCATGCACAAAATTTTTTTCCTAGTTACGTACTACTATTATCAATAATTCATATTAATTTTACAAACACAAGTGTAAAATAACTCTTATTATGCACATTTATACGAATTTTTGTCCTATGCTGCCATGTTAAAAATTTAGATAAAATGCTATCACAGCGCCACCTGTTGAGCTATTGATCCCCAAATATAATCAGCAACAGTTTATGTCGGGGACCAACTAAATACCAAGTTTGGTAAAATTTCGTTAAAAAAAAAAAAAAAAAAAAAAAAAAAACGATTATTTTTCTAAGTTTTTTTTTTGTTAAAAGTAAAAAAAATCGATAACTTTGTTTTAAATTATCACAGATTTATGGTTCAACCATTCGTTTTAAAGGTATTGACGAGATCTTTCGAATGATACCCATCTTCAAAATTTAACCCCCCCGGGGGGGTACTTCCCCCCCAGGGGGGGAACCGATGCCCCCCCATGCACAATTTTTTTTTTCTAGTTAACTACTACTATCATCAATAATTCAAATTCATTTTACAATCACAAGTTTAAAATAACTCTCATTATGCCCATTTATACGGAATTTTGTCCTATGCTGCCATGTTAAAAATTTGCATAAAATGCGATTACAGCGCCACCTGTTGAGCTATTGATCCCCAAATCTAATGGGCACCAGTTCATGTCAGGGTGCAACTAAATACCAAGTTTGGTTAAATTTCATTCATATGTTCGTGAGATACAGCGTCCACAAAAAAATGATACAGACACACAGACAGACAGACACACAGACAGACAGACAGACATTTTCTAAAAACTATCAATTCGTGTTCAGGACATCCCAAAACGTGTAGATCCGTTAAAAAACGGAGGTCGAAAATTTTCGCGAATCCAATACTTTCTCTATATTACATATAGAAGAAAGTAAAAAAAAAGTAACATTCTCAAAGAGAGAAAAACCACCTCTCATTTGGCAAAGAGCCAAGTCGGGCGGGATGGAGCAAATCGAAACCAAAATCTACGTTCAAACATGCTCCGCCCCCATGAACGAAGGTTCATAAAAATATCCTAAAAAGTACAATAACAACATTAGTGTTGTTACAGGTTTTCATTTTCTTGGTCTTCAACTGCAAATAGATAAGAAAAAAAAAAAAAAAAAAAAAAAAGAGAGATTAATATACATAATGAACATTGTAACTAGATGATTAACATAAATGGATTAAAAACAGGAACATAAAAAAAATAATAATAATAAATAAAATAAAATAAAATAAAAATAAAATAAAAAGTTCAAAATAGCAGAGGTGATAGTTTGGCGATCGGACGCTTCAACTCTCCATAAATAGTTTTCAGTAGAACAACACGAATCTTGCCATCTGCTCCAGGAAATAATTTGATTATGCGTCCCAGTTTCCACTTCAAAGGGGGCTGATTATCATCTTTTATTAAAACCAAATCGTCTTTCTTGAAATTTGGTTTATTTATTAACCATTTTGATCGCCTTTGCAAGTCTGATAGGTAATCTGAAGACCATCTGTTCCAGAAACTTTGAAAAATTTTTTGTAGAAGTTTCCATCTTTCTAGCGGGGTTAGGTTAACTGAAGAACAGTCAGGTTCTGGTATTGAAGTCAAGGCAGTGCCTATGATAAAATGTCCTGGAGTTAGAGCATTTAAGTCACTTGGATCATTCGAGAGCGCAACAAGAGGTCTGGAGTTCAAGCACGATTCAATTTGAGTAATTAAAGTAAGGAACTGTTCATAAGTTAATATTTGTTCGCCAATAGTTCTTTTTAAATGACCCTTCATCTGTTTTATTCCAACCTCCCAAAGTCCTCCAAAATGGGGGGCCGATGGGGGATTGAAATTCCATTTGATTGTTTCTTCGGACAAATATCTGTGGATCTTTTCGTCAGAAGAGATCAAGGACATCATTTTTTTCATTTCGTTGTCGGCACCTACAAAGTTCGTTCCTCTGTCTGAAAACAATTCTTCAGGTTTTCCTCGTCGAGCAACAAACCTCTTCAAGGATGCGAGGAATGTTTCAGAGGTGAGATCACTGAGTATTTCCAAATGAATTGCTTTTGTGGAAAAACAGATATATAAACAAATATAACTTTTATAAGATCTAACACCTCGGCCCTTACGAGGTTTGATGAGAAAGGGGCCTGCAAGATCAACCCCGACTTTCGAAAACACTCGCGATGGCACTACACGAGCAGCTGGAAGATCACCCATCAGTTGAGAGGCTAAGTTCGATGTGGTTCTAAAACACTTCATACAGTTCCGCAGATTCCTTTTCACGGCGTCTCTTGCATTAATTATCCAATATTGTTGTCACAGGACTGAAATTGTTAACTGAGTTCCACTGTGAAGATGTTTTTCATGAAAGTACTTTATAATTAAATCTGTAATGTGATGCGTTTTAGGAAGTATCATTTGGTGTTTTTGACTCTCAGGTAGGTTTGCGTGTCTTAATCTTCCACCAACACGAAGAATTTCATTTTTGTCTAGAAAAGGGTTTAAAGAAAGGAGTTTGTTACTAGCATTCAGGTTTCTTCCAGATTTTAAAGTCTTTATTTCCTCTCCAAATTCATGTCTTTGAACCAACTTCACAATAATTTTAGTTGCCTCATCAAGTTCTTGTATAGTTAAAAAGCCAGTATTTCGCTCAGATCGACATTTAGTATTTTTTATAAATCTAAGACACCAGGCTGTAACACGTCTTAATTTAGACCAAGATGAAAACTTATATAATAATTCAAATTCATTATTGCCATGAGTTAAAGAGCAAACAGTAGTTTTCCGTTGTTCTCTCAAAATCTCTTCTTCAGGTATTTTGACTTCATTTTCCGGTAGTGGTGTCGGTAAGTGCTCTTCTTTCAACCAGATTGGTCCCTTTAACCATTCTTCATTCTTCAACAATTCAGTTGCTGTGCAACCACGAGATAGCACATCAGCGGGATTTTTAACCCCTGGACAAAATCTCCACTGAGATGGGGCTACTAATCGTTGAATTTCACGCACTCTGTTCTCTACAAAGGGCTTCCAGTTACTAGCACTTCCTTTGACCCAATAAAGGGTAATTTGGGAATCACAGAAGCATAGTATGTTTTTGACGGGAATTGAGAATAGCTGCCCAAGATAATGAGCTAATCGAGCAGCTGTTAAGGCTCCCATCAATTCAAGTCGAGGCAAAGTAAGTTTTTTGAGAGGAGCTACTCTTGTCTTTGACATAATAAATGAAGTTTCACGGGAACAAGGATCACGAAAATAAGCTACTGTACCATATCCCTTCAAACTGGCATCGCAGAAAACACAAATTTGTATAGTTTCAGGAGTTAATTTTTCAAAATTCGTAAAATATTTTCTAGGCACTTCAAAACTTTCTAAATCCTGTATTTCACTATGCCATTTCTTAAATTTTTGTGTTAAAGCATCAGGTAAAGCAGAATCCCAATCAACACCCTGCTCCCATAATTCTTGCATTAGAAATTTAACTCTTATTATAAAAGGGGAAATAAACCCTACAGGGTCATACACCTTTGCTACAGTTTGTAAAACAATTCTCTTAGTGATAATTTCATTATCAAACCCTTCTAACAGAGATTGAATGTCTATTCTTAACGTGTCATTATTAGTTGACCACATTATTCCCAATACCTTAGAGATATTTCCCTCATTTATTTCTTCATCAACGTTTATTCCATGTTTTTCCCACAATTTGCTTAATTCGTAAGAATTACTTTTACATTTTCTTAATGTCATATTGGCATCTTTAAGTATTTTCACAGCACCAGACGATAAAATAAATGCTTCATTTACAGAATTAGCGCCATGAAAGAGATCATCAACATATAAGGAAGTATCAAGCATATTAACTACTTTCTCAAACAAGTTCTTATAGCCCTTTATGTGATGTTTAATGGTAGCTGAGAGCAAAAAGGGTGATGTTGTAACACCAAAAGTTACACGAGTCATGCGGAAAACCTTTAATAGAGGATTTTTACTATTTATATCCTCAAACCATAGAAATCTCAAAAAGTTTCTATCATTTTCTGCAACCTGTATTTGCAGAAAAGCTTTTTCAATGTCACAAACAAAGGCAATTTTATGAAGGCGGAATTTTAAAATAATATCCAAAATATTAGGATTTAAATTGGGGCCTGCAAATAAACATTCATTTAAAGATTTTGCTTCCTTTTCTTTGGAAGAAGCATCAAACACTATTCTGACCTTTGTAGTGGACTTATCTGTTCTTATCACCGGTCTGTGGGGCATATAATATACACCAGTTTCATTTTTGTTTATTTTACACTCCTCTATTATACCCATTTTCTTTTGTTCCTCAAGAATTTTTTCATATTCATTTTTAAGCCATTCATTTTTAGACAGTTTTGTTCTCAAACCCCAAAGTCTATTTTTGCCTATTTCTATATTCGATTTTAATTCATTTTTATTTTCCTTCCACAAAAATTGAATTTCATATCTTCCCTTAACAAAATTTAAATTTTCATTAAAAGAATTAATAATTTCTATATCTCTCTGTGACATAGAATCATTCTTACTGTCACATATTCCAAGTGATTCTAAATCCCAAAAACGCTGCAAATCAAAACTGTCAAATTTATTTACAGATACAAAATGCGAATTAATTACTTCTGTACTATTATTATTCAATTTCCCCACTACAGTATATCCGAAAATAGTATTAGCAACATATAAATTATCACCGATTTCTTCAATGATACCTCTCTGTATTTTCCAAAAATAATCAGCTCCTAGCAAAATATTAATTTTGGAATCACTTAATGAATTGTCTGCCAATTTCCAGTTTTTATTTTTAATATAACTTTCAATTTCTGGTTCGCCCCTTGGGCTTTTCAAGGGAGTCGCGGTTATTAAGTCTGTAGCTAATACTTCAACATGGATGAGCCGACGAGGATTTATTTTGCTACGCAGTTCAATATTAAAAACCTCGAATTCCTCTTCTTTACCTTTATTTATACCAAAGGCAAAAACAGTTAGCTTTTCTGTTCTTACACGGGTTAATTTTAATTCGTGGGCCAATTCTTTAGTAATAAAACTTTTTTCACTTCCGGAATCCAATAAGAGTCTGACAGTTTTTGATCTAGAATTAGATTGTGCTATGACGCAACATGTTTGCAATAACGCTGCCTGATTACTGTTTTTCAAATGTGAATTCGATACTATAGTGTTCTCTACTACTTCTGGTTTCAAGTTTTTTGAAAAACAAAATAATTTGTTATGATCTGTTGCTTTACATTTTTCGCAAGGCTGCGATTTCACCCTGCACTGTGATGACAGATGAGATTTTAGAAAACATTTATAACACCTGCCATCCTTCTTTAATTTTAACCTTTTCTCAACATCAGTTAAATTAGTACATTCAAGAGAATGATGATCATAATTCTTGCAAAATATGCATACATTTTTTACACCTACATTCAATGAATTCATTTTATTTGAAAATTTTCTGTCATTAATTTCGGCTTTATTTTTATTTACAATTACCGAAGCATTTTTATAATTAATCATACTAAGTGATTTTTCACGTGATTCAAGTTCTATTTTAAGAAAATTAATTAAGTCTGTCACATCAGACTCATCCTTCCTTTTATCACTTTGCCTGTAATATTCAACTACTAGATCGTTTGGCAATAATTTTAATAAAATTGGATTCAGTAAATGACCATATTGGCCTTTTGTCACCCCTAAATTAGATAAACTGCGAATATTTACTTCACAAGCGTCATAAAACTTTCGCAAAGCAGTTATATTTGATGAACTTTTTACGCCTTCTAAGTTTATCAATTTATTCATGTGAGCATTAATGATAATATCCTTTTGCCCAAAACGTGACTTCAACATTTCTATGCAATTATCATAATTTTGTTCCGTAAGTGAAAACCCTTCAATAACATTGTACGCTTTGTCAGTTAAAAGCGTTTTCAAGTAAGTGAATTTTTCAATCTTTGTAAGATTTTCATTTAAATGGATTGAATTTTCGAAACAATCGAAAAATTCGTTCCATTTTTCTATTTGTCCACCAAATTTTGGTAAGGACATTTTCGGCAATCTCACTGCCGAACCAGTTTTTGTTTGGGTTTCACTGACAGAACAGTTTGAACTACTTTCATCTTTATTATTACGTAATCTTTTTAATCTTAGTTTGATTTTGCATTTGGCAGAAATTATTTGCTCGCCGTATTTATCGCTGGTCGCGATATCTTTTTCATACTCTTTAATATCTACTATTAAATTTTCAATTTCATTATTTAAATTTTTTAATGCAATTTCTCTTTCACCTATCATTTCCTGGATTTCGATGATTTCGTCTGATTTTGTATTTTCTAGATCATCCAATAATAAATTCTCTAATTTATTTATTAATTTAGTTACATTTGAGCGTTCCGTAGAACGCTTAGCTTTTAACTTTTCAATATTCATAGCGAGCAAATAATCAAACAAAATAATTCAAATAATTCAAATTTCTAATTTCATTTAATCAATGTTATAAATAGTAGTTAAATTTTGCTTACCTGGTTCCATATCCAGGCAGCTATCCAATAACGAATCCGGAATTCCAGTCATTATTATTTTTCAGTTTCGTTTTCACAATAAATTATCCAAGCTTTCAAATCCAAATCCAGATAAATTAATATCTAAGGGTAATTTCACTTTCAAGGGATTTCACTTATCCCGAGTTTCGTTCACCATGAAAAAAAATATTATACTGCGCCATGAAAGAATTTGTACCATGAAAAAATGCAGAATTATATAATCATAAAAACACTTCAATATCAATAAATCTGTAATTCAAGTTTTCTATTTCAGTCACAAAGTTTACGCCGGTTGGGAGAGCTTATGTTCTTTATTAGAAATTAAACACACAATAAATCACTATTTGCAGTATACTTTGAAGAATTCACAATTATAAATTAATTCAGTAATTATTTAGGATAACATTGTTTCTCCATAAAAGGAGCCAAGAATCAAGATATGTAAATAATAACTTTTCATGTTCAAGAGAAAAGAAAAAATACTTCCTGTTTTAGACAGGCCGAAAACTAAACTAAAAAAAAAGTAACATTCTCAAAGAGAGAAAAACCACCTCTCATTTGGCAAAGAGCCAAGTCGGGCGGGATGGAGCAAATCGAAACCAAAATCTACGTTCAAACACTAATTAATATTCCGTAGTATTGTTAGACCCGCCTTCTTTTTCACACCAGTATCTTTTTAGAGTATTTTTCTTCTTATTTAATCGTAACTGCATTTGGAGAATTTTACTTTAAAGATTTCCTGGTGTGAAAAAGTGGGCGGAACTAAAAACACTACGGAATATTAATAAGGATGTTGGCAAGTACGTGTAATGCTAATTCTAAGCATAAATAGATTTTTGCAACAAAAACTTTATGTTGTAGCCCGTATTATTTAATCGAACTGTAAAAAAGCAAATCCGATATAATATAATTTTTTTTTTTTTTTTTTTAATAAAGTGGATTGTATAACTGTAATATCTTCAAAAGAAAAAGAAAAAAAAAAAACTAAACCTACTTTGTTTCTAAGAAATAGGTAAAAAAAATCTACAAGAAACAGAATTTTATTTAGTACGACAGGATGCATTTGAATCTATTCTGCCATATAAAGACATGCAAAATAGCTGTGTTTCATTCCCCAGCATCGGTTATTTCTTAAAATGTCTTTGGTATAGCTTTAGCATAAGAGCCCTTTGGTGGTTTTTTAATTTTTGTCGTCATTTTGGCGATGAATTAAAATGGCTATCGCAATTGCACAAGTGGAGAAACGTCCGGGCTACTTCAGTGCTAATTTTCAAATTTTGCCAAGGGGTTCTATACTGAAGCCTTTCTTTTCGTTAGCATGTTTTTTTTTTTTTTTTTTTTTTTTTTTTCAGTTTTATGTTAATTATAAAAAAAAAAAAAAAAAAAAAAAAAAAAAAAAAAATTGTACTTTTTTTATATATATGACTTGTTTTTATTTTATTTTGGACATCTGTTATTTATTTATTTTTATTTATTTATTTATTTTATAATAATTTTAAAGATAAAATGGGGTTTGGTTTTTATTTCATATCTTTTGAACCTATTATATGATTGAATTAGAAAATACGGCGTTAACTAGATTTTGTTCTGATTAATAAGTGTATAATTTTTTTATGAAATCTAATAATCCGGACCGATACGACAAAGTATCAGCTTTATATATTTTAAGTATAAAGAAAAATGTTTACATATTCATTCAAAGGGATATGATACAAATTGGTAACGACAAAGAAAAAAAAAAAAAAAAGCTAATTAAAAGAAATAATACGACCTGTCGAACTAATAAATAAACCCACATGCATTAGTACCTGCAGTATATTCAACCATTCATTTACTAAACAACTAACAGATTTACATGCATCCAAATACATATATATTTTTTAATAGATTTATACATTTTTGTTTCTTCTCTGTTCGGTACACCGCAACACAACTCCGAAATGTAACAAAAAATGTTTCAGAGGAACCCACATGCAGAAGTCATTTTAAATTTCTAAGTAGGCACGGGGGCATCTTGCTGCTTGGAAAATGCACTTGTGATCGATTTCTGCTAATTGAAGGCCTTGATACTATTTTGACCTGAAATAATTGTTGTGAGTTTTTACAACTGATAGTGTTTACTTATTAAATAATTATTATTTGAATTTAAGCAGGTTAACGTATAGATGTTTTAAACCAAAAATTTCTAGACAGTTTATTATTATTTTTTTCTTTTTACATAGAGAAACGATGGAGAAGATGGAATAATCTGCTAAACTGGAATACCGTTATACTCACCTGTACGGCGCTGCAACCCAGCGGAAGCACGTTAAACGTCCTCACTAGGCCCCAGATATGAACGGTAATTCACCCTGTGTCAATGAGAAAAGCAACATCTATGCCTATTTTGTGTTTAAGTCATTTGAGTCTATTAGTCTGTCACGATAAAAAATATTCTATTTTGTTTCTCTGTAAATGAACTATAAATCTATACTCATAAAAATCTGTATAAATCGTGCAAGGGTGATATATAATATACTTACCAGTTTTTTAGTTCAAATTGATAAGACGTTTGGATACCAACACGCTTTAAATAATTTGAGTCCTTTGAACATAAGTTTCTCTTTGTACCCCTGTAAAAGAATTCATACACTCATCAAAATCTATACAAATGGCACGACAGTGACCTATAACATACCTACAACTTTTCGGCTCAATTGAAAAAGGTAAGTATAGACGCTATCGCACTTTAAAGAATATGAATCCGCATGTCTTAATTAAAAAAAAAAAAAAAAAAAAAAAAAAAAAAAAAAATCATTACGTCCTTGTAAAAATACTGCACGTGGCAGATTATTCAGCAAAAACAATACAACTCTTACGACGTAGATCTATAATCTACCTAACAATTTTCAGCTTAATGAATTAAGATGTTTGGGCAATATCGCATTTTAAATAATTTAATCCCATAGACCACATTGATAAAGAATTTTTCTTTGTCTCCCTATGGAAAAAAGAAAAAAAAGAAAGAAAGTAAAACTCGTTAAAATCTATGCGGTTTATGCGACGGTGGCCCTTAATATTCCTAATATTTTTTATCTCAATCGAATAAAGTGTTTAGGATGTTATCACGACTTAAATAATTTGAGTCTATTTTTTATTTTATTTTTATTTTTCCCTGTCCCTGGAAAAAAAAAAAAAAAAAAAAAAAAAAAAAAGGATATAAGTGCATTTATTAAAATCTATACAGTCCGTGAGACGGTGATCTATAATATACATACCAAATTTCAGCTCAATCGATCAAAGCGATTAAACGTTATCGTGTTCACTCATAAAAACACACATACATCGTCTTAAAAGTAGCAAATACGAACTCAGGAGATCTTAAAGTGTATATCCACAAAATTTCATCGGCGAATTTTTTCCTGATTACAATACTTTCCTTACATGATATACGTTCAGAAAGTAAACATATGAAATTTTTAAAAAGTGCGCTTACAAACCTTAAAAAATCGAGGGTGACTCCACTCGATTTTCCGAACATTGAGTAATTAATGATTTCTTAAATAAAGTAAAAGAAGTCGTTAAATAAATAAAACACAAAATTATAATAGGGTGTTTGAGCATATTTCCCCAAATAGTATGTTGTTTAATTTAATGATATTGCATTTCAAATAATTTGAGACCATAGGTCATAATAATAAAGAATTTTTCGTTGTGTCCTTGTAAATATATATAAATGCTAGATTCACCAAAATCTATACTGTTCGTGCGACAGTAACCTATAACATGTATATAAGTTTCCAGCTCAATAGAATAAGACATTTAGACAATATTGCACTTTAAAGATTTTGAGCCCATAGGCCATAATGATAAAGAATTTATCTTTGAGTCCCTGTAAAAAAAAAAAAAAAGTATAAGTGCTACAGTTACCAAAATGTATACGGGTCATTCAACGGTGACCTATAACGTGTGTATAAGTTGTCAATCCATTCGAATAAGCAGTTTAGACGTTATCGCACTTGAAATAATTTGAGCCCATAGGCCAAAAGGATAAAAAGTTTTCTCTGTGACCCTGTAAAAAAACTATAAATGCTAGATTCACCAAAATCTATACAGTTTTTGCGACTATGATCTATAATATGTATAAAAAATTTCAGTTCAATCGAATAAGGCATTTAGACGCTATTGCACTTTAAAGATTTTGAGCCCATAAGCCATAATGATAAAGAATTTTTCTTTGTTTCCCTGTAAAAAAAAAGTATGAGTACTACATTAGAGATCTGCACGGGCCGAAATTTCCAGGCTGGGGCCCGCCCCGGACAAAAAACGATAATAATCAGGCCCGACCCGGCCCGGCCCGATTCAAAAACATGTAAAATTAAAAAAAAAAAAAAATGCCTTTCTACGAAAAAGATTTTTAATATGTGTTTTGCAGAGGTTTTATATAGCTAAGCAATAGAATGTTCTTTAACAAAACTGCTGAACGTTTACAAGATATCTATTTATAAACAGAATTTCATTATTACAGACGTACAGGAGGCACAAAGGCAGACAAAAAGTCAAATCGAAAAACATTCCTCAAACAATATAGGAAGATATTTAAAAGGGTTAATAGTACTAAAAATACACTTTCAACAACTTCCTGTTATATACCGTAATGTATCCAAATCTTTCATGTGATCCGGTAAACAAAACTTTAATGCTAATCCAACCATATTCAATAGAAAAGATGCTTTTGCACGTGCTAAAAATGATGCTACTTTAATCCAGTGCTCCGGAGAAAAGAAAAAAAAGCCTTAGAGGAAAAGTTACAGTGGAAGGATTTTTATAGCCTTCATACCACCTAAACACTACATACCATAGAAAACAAAGCCTTATATACAGTAACGTATCTAATTTCTTTTCTTTGTTACATGTACGCAAACTGGTAGTAACGTGCATATTATTTTGAATTGGAAACCATCTAATATTACTTTAAATAAAACACATTAATTTCAAGACATGTTTAAAATATTTGCGGAAAATCAGATCGCGAACAGACAGCCTGATAGACAATTAAATTGAATTTACAGACATCTTTTAACAAAATAAAATTTTATGTGACATACCAGACTGTAAAATTATGTAAAATAAATGACTGAAAAAGTATTTTATCATTTTCCTTTTTCGTTGATTAACGAGGAATCCAGAAAAAGATTCGGGCCGGGCCGGACTCGGGCTTAAAATTTCCTCCGGACCCGGCCCGGCCCGAGAGCAAATTGAAAAAAATCGGCCCGAACCCGACCCGAGGGACGGGCCGAAAGTCCGGCCCGTGCAGACCTCTATGCTACATTCACCAAAATCAATAGGGTTCGTGCAATAACATATGAACCAACTTTCAGCTCATTTGAACAAAGCGTTTAGACGCTTTCGTGTTCACTCATACACACACACAAACATGATTACAATAATTTCCTTACTTATGTATGTTCGAAAAATAAACATATATCAGTGATACATTTACCAAAATCTATACAGTTCGTGCGGTCGTGACCTGTAGCATATATATGTATACATATATTATGGCGATACAAGAAAAAAAAAATACTGTAGCATACGATTAAATACGAGCATAACGACGTATTTATTTACAGAAATGCGTTGAGAGATGAGAACGGTCATTGCTCCTAGTTCAACCAACCAAACGTGTAGGATTTAACTACCTTATCTATTAAGCTAGATTTTAACTATTTTATCTTATTTATTATAAATTCTTTTGGGGAATCTAGGGAAATGTAAAGCTTTATTTTTTGCTAAAATTTTTCGGTGTTTTTTCTTCACTGTAATCAACAATATAGTAGATTAAAAAATAAATATATAAAAAATAAAAAATACGCTTGATCGTATCTAGGTAACCGAAAACGATTTTTTTTTCTTTCATTTTCTTTGCCAATATGAGCATCAAAAACTGATAAAGGAATCACCATTCATACAAACAATATATCTTTGAAATATTAAAATTAGTCGAATATTTTAAATAAGCAGTTCGAAAATTCGAATAACTTGTGATTTTATCATGGTTTTACTAACTCGCTTTCTTGTTTGTTTGTTTGTTTGACGAGTACAAATCTTGCAATCGATTTTTAACTAACTTCCTGACTAGCTAGACATTTGAAACTTTTAGAATAGCTCAGAACACGACGACAATGCTCTCTTTTAATATTTTTATTCAATTAATAAATGTTTGAAAATTTCTTATAATTGCTCTCTTTATTACGCATTTAATCATTTTCTTTCAAGTTGATAGGATAATTCATAATAATTAAAAAAAAAAAGTATTTATTAATACGTAGTCAAGTTTATAGTATGATTCAACAGAAAATTTAAAAACGTGTTATATAAAAAGTTCTTTTTATCTTGTGATTATTTACTTTCTCATATACTATGTGAGGAGAATATTGAATTCATGTCAAAAGTTTGACTTTGAGATTTTGATGTGTCTATACGTTTTCAGGTCCCCTGAGTTCGTTTTCGCTATTTTTATGGTGATATATGTATGTGTATGTGTGTGTGTAGTGATCACATTAGCGTCTAAACGCTTTGTTCAAATGAGCTGAAAGTTGGAACGTATGTTGTAAATCAACGTAGCACGAACCATATTGATTTTGGTGAATCTAGCACTTACAGTTTTTTTGCAGGTACACAACAAAAAATTCTTTATCATTATGGTCCATGGGCTCAAATTATTTAAAGCGCGATAGTGTATAAATAATAATAGCAGGAGACTTGGCGATGGAATATTAAAACCCGAAAAAACTACTACGTCAGAAACGCCAAAGAAAAATATTGGAAATGCATACAGCTGTTTCGGCAGCCTTAAGCGTGCCGTCTTCAGTGCAAAAAGGAACACTGAAGACGGCCTTTTTGCACTGAAGACGGCACGCTTAAGGCTGCCGAAACAGCTGTATGCATTTCCAATATTTTTCTTTGGCGTTTCTGACGTAGTAGTTTTTTCGGGTTTTAGTGTATAAATGCCTTTTTCAAGTAAACTGAAAATTTAAATACATGTTATGGATCACGACTACAGAAACTATAAAGATTTCGGCGAATTTATCACTGATAGTTTCTTTTCAAGGACACAACAAAAAATTCTCTATTATTATAGCCTAAGGGCTGATATTATTTAAAGTGCGATAGCATCTAAATGCCTTATCCGTTTGAACTGAAAATTTATGTACATGTTACCGATCACCAACACACGAACTATATAGATTTTGGTGACTTTAGCGCTTATAGATTTGTACAGGTCACAAAGAAATATTCTTTATTAGTATGGCCTAAAGTGCGATAGCACCTAAACGCCTTATTCAAATGAGCTGAAGTTATATACATGCTATAGGTCACAGTCACACGAACTGTATTAATTTTATAGAATCTTAACACTTATAGTTATTTTTACAGGGACACAATGCAAATGTAACGAATCCTCTTACTTTACTTTATCTACATAATCGTTAATTATTTAATGTGCGGAAAGTCGAGAGGAGTCACTCCAAATTTTTTTTATGGAGATGTCAGACATTATAAAGCTCTTTGTAAGTAACACTCTTAAAATTATGAAATTTTTCATGTGTATGCATTGGAATGTAACATTATTAAGCATATTAAAATATTAAAACTATTTTAATTTTTTAAAAATAACATTGACAGTGTTAAATATTTTGGGAAAAAAAATTGTAAATACTTTAGAGTATAAGTAATATTTATTTTTCCCCTTAGTTTTCACGTTATTACTGCTTAAATATTACTTTTTAAATATTACAGTTCTTAAATATTTCCGACTTACAATACATACAATTAAAACACACTTATAAACAATACAGTAGAATCTTGATCCATCGTTTTTCACGGGGTGCGTTAAAAAAAAGAAAAAAAGATGAAAGCTGGAAAACGACGAAGAAAACCATGTTTATGAATTAATACATAACAAGGTATACTGTATACTACTAATAAAAACTAATTTGATACTTTCCAAACTGTCAAAGAAATACATCAATGTTGTAGAACATTATGTAAAATTTATTTTTAAAAATCAGTAATTTTATGTTGGGTTTTTGTTCCTTTTTATAAATTAAACATTAATTTTTCCAGATTTACAACATTTTTTTTTTTTTTTTTTTTTTGTCCTTTTCTGCTATTTCATGTGTTTATATATAAAAGTTTGTACATTTTTAAACGTCATAATTGCGTCATCAGTTTAAAAATTATCCTCTGTTTCTTCGCCATTATTTTCATTTTTTGAAATCACACATTTCTTCCATGCTTTAAGATACCGCATATCGCAACGCCTTTATTAATGCAAATATTAACACTAAATTTTGTACGACGCGTCCTCTGCTACACGCAACCACTCTTCATCTGCATTATCATCGTCATCATTATTTTCTTGCCCTTCTCTTTGGTATTCTTCATCTTTTTTTTTTTTTCTCCGTAAATGTATTTCACGAAACAATTTTCTCGATTACTGAAGAGGTTACTTACTTCCATGCTGAAATTAGAAATGGAATAGATAGTCCGAAGACATGACATCACAATTTTTGGACTTCCATGGAAATGAGGAAAAGAGTTATTTTTAGGATGGAAGAAGTAATCCCAGTTTATATGCCATATGGAACCGCTTGACCTTGAGGAGAAAATTTTTACAAAATCAGGAGAAAAATTTTACAGCGATGAATGCGGGAAAATGACTTTTTGAAGCATGATACATGCGGGTTTCAACGATCAATGCGGGAAAACGATGGATGCGGAAACGATAGATCGGGGTTTCACTGTACCACATAATGTATAAAATATGATAATCATACCTAACAATGCATATTTACAATTCTACTTATACTTTTCTTAAATAAATAAATGTAGGAATACCCTGTTACATTATAACAGTGCTTATTTTCAATAAACAAAATTAATGGTTTTATTGCGGTTAAAACAATTATTGTAACAAAAATCTAAATACGTACCGGAACATATCTGTGTATTGTTTTAAAAGATTCATCAACAAGTTAACTTTTAAGAAAATTTTTAGTTTTGAATGTTGAAATATGTGAATTTTAGGTTTTTCAAAGCTCAAAATTATGTCTAAATTCTGATGAAAACTAAAATAATGGATACAAAAATTTATTTGTATATTTGTTAGGAGTCTTGGCTATAATGTTTACAAAATTTAATCTCAAATTAATTTGCAAGGAGACTTTTAAAACATGAAATTTTGAAAAATATTCCTTTCGATAAAAATCTATCGAATTTTTACTTTCCGAACACTATAGTGAGGAAAGTATTGTAATCATGTCAAAAATCCGAATTTGAGATTCTGATGTTTCTATACGTTTCGAGGTCCCCTACGTCCGTTTTCACTATTTTTGCGATGATGTATGTATCTGTGTGTGTGTGTGTATGTATGTGTGTATGTATGTGAGTGAACACGCTAGCGTCTAAACATTTTGTTCGAATAAGCTAAAAGTTGGTACGTATATTATAAGTCACCATAGTACGAACCCGATTGATTTGGATGAATCTAGCACGTATAGTTTTTTTACAGGGACACAAAGAAAAATTCTTTATCATTATGGCCTATGGGTCCAAAATCTTAAAAGTGCGATAACATCTAAATACCTTATTCAATTGAGCAAAAAATTTATACACATACTATATATCACAGATACTCAATCTGTATAGATTTTGGAGAATCTAGCACTTATAGTTTTTTTACAGAGACACAAAGAAAAATTCTTTATCATTATGGCCTATGGAGCCAAATTTTTAAAAGTGTGATAGCGTCTAAACGCACTTATTAATCTGAGCAAAAAATTTGTACACCTGTTATAGGTCACAGTTGCGCCAACTGTATAGATTTTGGTGAATCTAGCACTTACAGTTTTTTTTTACAGGGATACAAAGAAAAATTCCTTATCATTACGGCCAATGGGACCAAATTTTTAAAAGTGCGATAGCATCTAAACGCCTTATTCAATTGAGCTGAAAATTTACATGAATATTATAAATCACTGTTGCACTAACTATGAACATTTTGGTGAATCTAGCATTTATAGGTTTTTACAGGACACAACGAAAAATTCTTTATCATTATGATCAAAATTCAGTAGCGTTAAATAAAACATCGTGTAATATATGGAGAAAAATACTCAAACACTCTGTTATGGTTTTCTCTCTTTTGTTTGTTTAACAACTCCTCTTTCTTTACTTTATCTACAAAACTGTTAATTATTCAGTGTTCGGAAAGTCGAGTGGAGTCGCTCCAGATTTTTTTTTTTTTTTTTTTTTTTTTTTTTCTTACACTTTTCTATTAAAAGAGGTAAAAAAAATTTCATTTTTTGTTAACATATTTTACAGATAATTTTTTTAATATTAAAACTTTATTGGTTGAATTTTTGTTAGGTTAAAAGTCCACTGTTCTGTTCTTTTAATATATCTACTATAATCTGCAAGTAGACCTAATAGTTGAAATTTTAAGTTATTTGCCAGTAGATCCTTTTAGTTTATTCGCCATTTTTTCGAAAATTTTTAGTATGATGATCGAAAGAATTATTTATTTATTTTTATTTATTTTTTACTTTATTTATTTATTTCTTTTGGTCCAAATTTTGAGAGAAAACTTTTAAACCGTCTAATTTTGAATAGTCTGTTTTAAGTTCGCTTACTTTTGTGAAAAACACCATTTTTAAAATCGTTGATTTTCAAAAATGGTCCATCTTCAGATCGAAAATTTTTCTTAAATAGACCCCTCTGTCGATTTCCCATGTCATTTGATGAAAATTGAACTTTTTATATTAATTTGGTAAATGAAATACAATATTTTAGTGGTCTGTTGTCGGAATAAGGCATGCGGAGCTGTTTCCCCGAAGATTAAAAATAATTAAGCTGAATCGCAACAAAAATCTAAAATAAGCAATTTTTTTTTTTTTTTTTACATTCCGAACATACATATGTAAGGAAAGTATTGTAATCATGTGAAAAATCCGAATTCGAGATTTTGATGTTTCTATACCTTTTGAGGTCCCCTAAGTCCGTTTTCACTATTTTTATGATGATGTATGCATGTGTGTTTGTGAACACGCTAGCGTCTAAAGGCTGTGCTCAAATGAGCTGAAAGTTGGTGCATATGTTGTAAGTCACCGTAGCATGAATCCTATTGATTTTGGTGAATTTAGCACTTACAGTGTTTTTACAGGGACACAAAGAAAAATTCTTTATCCTTATGGCCTATGGGACCAAATTTTTAAATATGCGATAGTGTCTAAACGCCTTATTCAATTGAGCTGAAAATTAATATGAATATTATAAGTCACTGTTTCACAAACTATAAGCATTTTGGTGAGTCTAGCATTCATAGGTTTTTACAGGGATACAACAAAAGATTCTTCATTATTATGATCTATTGGCTCAAAGTTTAGTAGCGTTAAATTAAACATCGTGTACTATGGAGGAAAAATACTCAAACACACTATTGTAATTTTCTCTCTTTTGTTTATTTAACAATTCCTCTTACTTTACTTTATTTACAAAACCGTTAATTACTCAATGTTCGGAAAGTCCAGTGGAGTCACTCCCGATTTTTCTTTTTCTTTTTTTTTTTTTTTTTTTTTTTTTTTTTTTATCACTAAAGGACAAAATTCACTTCACGCATTTTTCAAAGCCGTTTTCCTAAATATGTTATTATCTACGCTAAAAATCAACAAGTGTTCTGCTTTTTTGGTGTTCAATTTCCGAAATATGCCAAATTTTTTCGACCGAACCAAAGAACTTTCATTGGAATCTAACCGAAAAATTCCCACGTACTAAACGTTCTTGGTGGTATAACAAATATCTCAATTCAATTTATTCAGATTTCCTTCAGTATCATATAAGGGGCAATCAGTAATACCTGTAAGTAATACCAGTCACGTTTTAGTAATTAAATCAGCGAGTAACTTTTATTTTATTGTTTGATAAAAAATCAAATCTTCATTTTCATTAATACATAAACTTAGTTACTATCACCACGGCCCTACTAGATCACTCTACGCCAAAGGCGCCAACGTTAAAGACGTTGGCCTTTCACGACGTTGGCGTGTTGGCGCCGAGGAGTGATCTAGTAAGGCCGTGCTATCACATTAGTACGAACTAAAGAGTGCCAACTATTTTTATAAACTTTAAATTTTAGTAATTAATTTAGCTCGATAACTCTTGCTTCATCTGTTTTGTCCTTGGATGGAAAATAAAAATTTATTTTTATTTATATTTCATTCTTCATACCACTAATTTAAAATTTTAAACAACATACGATTTTTGGCAGGGTTTTAACCAGGAACAAAGATGTATTTAAATTGTCCAGTAATATAAATAATCCAATTTCAAATTAAAGAGGAACACTTTACTGATAGAATACTCTGAATTTTGGTCAGCGATTTTTAATTTTAATCATATATGTGGGTGTGCGTTTAAATTTTATGAGAAATGAAAATTCGTCACCACATTTTGATCTTTGCTCCGCTGTAAAAAGAAAAATGTTTTAATTAAAATTTATTTAAAAACTCAAAATTTATTGAGCAAAAGCTTATTAAAAATATTTTGTTTATTATTATAAGTTTTGTACATAAATGTCTCACTTTTAAATCAGAAAATACCGATATAAAATATCAATAACTTCATAAAAATGTAATTCCTACAATGAAAAAAAAAAATCTGTGACTGACATCAAGAAACTAAATTGTGACTCTAGTAAAAACAGTTCCTTGTATCAGTGTTGGGCATAATTGACTAAAAAGTAATTGAATTACAATTGAATTAGAATCATTTTACAATTATTTTACTGTCAATCGATTAACAAGTAATTGATTACAAATAAATTGAATAAGTAATCAAACTTATTGAATAAGTAATTCAATTTATTTGTAGTCAATTACTTGTTAATCGATTAACAGTAAATTATTGTAATTCAATTATTTTTTTAATCAATTATGCCCAACACTGCTTGTAATCCTTATAAATTCTGATTCCTTTTGCTAGTGAGTTGTAAAAACCCTTATTACAATTCTAGAGCGTTTTCCCATATTATCGAGGCTAATCTCATTTAAAAAATTCTCGAAATAAATGCGAACACAAGAGACGACTTTTAGTAGGCTATAATTTTGGTTTATGACTCAGTTCTAGGAAATCAAGCTAGAATTTTTCGCAATACAAAGGATTCATAATATTCATAATAATGTTTCACTATCTAGAAAAGTATAGACTAGAAATTCTCGATCATTTCGTTTATTCAGGTTACTTGTTTACCTTGTACGCATAATTTCGAAATCTATATGACTAGTTTAGGGATTCGGAAAATGACTACTTATTCGTTCTAGATGAAGGGGTACGTTGTTTTACTCGGTGTAATTTTTTACAAAAGAAAATAAGGGAAAAATCAGACAAAAAATGATAAAGATATATATTTTTAAAGAAATCACAGAATACATAAATAAATAAATAACATGATTTCAATTACATAAAGCTGCTTCAGTCCACTTGAACGTATCTGCATTTTTAAATTAACTTTTGCAAAATGATATAATATTGAGTCAATTTACAGGAGATTTCAGGCAAACCATATTAAAATGCTGTTTTTTTTTTTTTTTTTTTTTTTTTTTTTTTTTTTTCCAAATCCAAAACAACAATATCTCAATTATATTAATAACGAATAGCTATTGATCTATTATAGTAAATATTTTGATTTAATTAATGAGTTTTTTTTTTTTTTTTTTTTTTTTTACACAGTTAAAAATACATTCACCTTTGTATATTCTGTTAGTTTGATTATTTATGAGAATTCGTGAGAAATTAGTGTATAACTTAACACACCAATTTCTGATGATTTTTTAAACAAATTTTTAAGCATAAAAATTTTACTCTGACAGTTTAATTGCAAACTATTGTCTTCCATTTTATATCTTTTTTAGTTCCCCATCATACTATAGGTATGGGGAACTTAGGTAATCGTGAAAAATTTCGACCTCGGTTTTTTGACTTTTCTACACGTTTTCAGGTGTGAGGAATCCGAAAATGACAAAATTTCTATGGTGTCTGTCTGTAGGGTGTCTGTTAGTCTGTTAGTCTGTTAGTCTG
The DNA here is from genome assembly GCA_963930645.1 of Salticus scenicus. Taxonomy (NCBI): domain Eukaryota; kingdom Metazoa; phylum Arthropoda; class Arachnida; order Araneae; family Salticidae; genus Salticus; species Salticus scenicus. The sequence goes on from OZ005656.1 coordinate 85,203,857, forward strand.
TTAGTGTGTTAGTCTGTTAGTGGGTCAGTCCGTTAGTTTGTTAGTCTGTGTACACGATATCTCAAGAACAAATTGTCGCAGAGAGGTCAGATCAGTTTTAAAATATTACTTTCGACACTGGCAAGAACCCTATTCATTTGCAACATTCGATTTTAAAAACTTCGTAAGTTATTCGAAATTTACGATTTTCTTAACATGGGAGAATAGGACAAAAAATCACTTAAACGTGCATTAAATGAAAACTTTTTATTGTAAAAATGTCAGACCAGTTTTAAAATATCAGTTTTGATGCCGGAATGAACATCAGTAACTATAAATATGCTACTTTGAAAATTTCGCAAGTTACTGGAAATTTACGAATTTCTTAACATGGCAGTATAGGGGAAAATTTCACATAAACGTCAATTTTGAGAGATATTTTCATCGTAAAGATGTCAGACTACTTTTGAAACATTATTTAGGACACTGGCATGAATATTAATGACTATGAATTTTCCAATATAAAGATTTCGTAAGTTATTGGAAATTTACGAATTTCTTAACATGGCTGAATAAGAGCAAAATTTCACATAAACGTCAAACTTGAGGGATATTTTCATCGTAAAGATGTCAAACCACTTTCGAAATAATATTTTAGGATACTGGCATGGATATCATAGACTATGATTTTTCCAATTTAAAAAATTCGTAAGTTATTTGGAATTTACGATTTATTTAACATGTCAGAATAAAGCAAAATTGAGCATAAACTTCCATTTTGAGGATCCTAAATACGTTAGACAACTTCAAAATTACGTTTATGATATTTGTTTGAACATGATTGAATACAAATATTCTAATAGGAAAATTTCGTAAATTATTCGTAATTTACGATTTTATCAACATAGCGAAATTGTAAATTTTTCATATAAATATGAATTTGAGGATTATTGCATTGGAAATAGTAGCATGAAAACTAAACAACGAAATTGACCCTGATAAAATAAATTAATAGATTAGAATAAGATAAATATATCGAAATGAACGGTGGATAGCCTATTAGGCGGGGATTTCATTCTGTCACTGTATGAAGCTTTGGTCAAATTGATTTCTTTTAACATTATTGCCGAAACGTCAGTGGAGGCCCTCTGTTGAGACTCAAAACGGTTTTGGGCTGTGTCTGTCTGTCTGTCTGTCGCGCGATAGCGGCCGCCAAAAAAGCGCTATTTACTTGAAATTTGGTACACATGTTCATGAGCCCCACGAAATCAGCTGCATAGTTTTTGGTATGTATTCCATTTGTAGTTCGTATACAGGGACACGCCAAAGTTTTTCTTATCATTACGGCCTATGGGAGAAATTTATATGTACCACGATAGCGGCCACAAAAATCACGCTATTGACTTGCAATTTGGTACACGTATTCATGTGCCCCGCGAAATCTGCTGTATAGTTTTGGGTGTGTATTCCATTTGTAATTTGTGTAGAGGGACACGCCAAAGTTTTTCTTATCATTATGGCCTATGGGAGGAATTTGTATGTACCGCGATAGCGGCCACAAAAATCACGCTATTGACTTGCAATTTGGTACACGTGTTCATGAGCCCAACGGAATCAGCTGTATAGTTTTAGGTGTGTATTCCATTTGTAGTTCAGGTACAGGGACACGCCAAAGATTTTTTTATGATTAGGGCCTATGGGAAGAATCTGTATGTACCGCGATAGCCACCGCAAAAATCAAGCTATTGACTTCCAATTTTTGCCGAAATGTGAATGGAGGCCGTCTGTTGAGACTCAAAAGGATTTTGGATTCCGTCTGTCTGTCTGTCTGTCATGCGATAGCGGCCGCAAAAAACACGCTATTGACTTGAAATTTTGTACACATGTTCATGATGCCCACGAAATTAGCTGTATAGTTTTCGGTGTGCATTCCATTTTTAAGTTCGTGTACAGGGACACGCCAAAGTTTTTTTTACATTATGGCCTATGGGAAGAATTTGTATGTACCGCGATAGCGGCCCCCAAAATAGCGCTATTGACTTGCAATTTGGTACACATATTCATGAGCCGATTGAGCAAGCATTTGACGAAACTGATATAGATCTGAGACTGACCGCCTTGGCGAAAATAATGCTCCTTTTATACTTTTCTATCGAAAACAGACTGTTCTGGAAAATTCTGGTATCACATCAGCCAATGAGATTAGAGCTCCCATATTTGGTATATCCCTAATAAGGATTTTCTCGCCAAGATCGCCAAAAAAATCGCCAAGGAGGGAAATAGTCGCCAAATTTGGCGCCAAATTTATTTATTTCCTTATAGGAGCTTTTTAATGCGTTTTTAAAGGAAAATTTGGCTATTTCAACGCTAAAACGACTATAAAGGCACAAAATTAGCATTTTATCAACTTACTAAACCTCTTTGAAAGAATTTATACAAAAATAAATGCAATTATTTACAATTTCGTAACACTTTATATCATATACAAATAGGTATACAAAGAGAGATACAACGGGGGGTTGAGGGGGGCTGCCGCCCCCCTCAGGAATGTATTTGATTTTGGTAATAAGTCGATCGAATCAATATATACTATTATATAATAAGGAATAAAGAAAAATGACCTATTGAATAATGTCTGATGCAAATAGGACGTTGAGGCTCCTGATCTGCAGATCCACTAGTAATATGTCTCGCACTAGAAATTTCTGAGAACATAAATATGATGGGGAACTGAGCAGAGTCCACCTATGCCAACTAGTTTTTTTTTTTTTTTCCACCCGTTTATAATATAAAATTAGACTGTTATTATAGTTTAGATATTTTAGTTTAGGTTCTCGAGATCGTTAGAGCAAATGCCAAGCAAAATATGGCAAATGCCAGTCAAAATTTGGCAAATTCCAGTCATTTCTATTCTTTTAATAACGATAAAAATGTTTAGACGCAACTAAATATTATATCAAACCTATATATAAATTTACTCCATAAAAGAATATTAACTTTTTAACTCTATAACTAGATTTCTATTGAGTGAATTTTCATCAAATTATGATAAACTTCTGTCATATAAATTAAACAAGCAATTCACTATTAGTGGAACTTTAGCAGTACATAAAATTGACTTGATTTTTCTATCGTAGAACATAGTTTCATTGCTTACCCTTCCTTCTGAATGTAATTAATCAACATTCGAACGATACAAATAATCTAATTTAATTATGATAAACTTCTTTCATATAAATTCATATAATGTTTTGGTTTAAACAACTCTACTTTCAACCATAACTCTTATTTCCTCTCTGCATTTTTTTTTTTTTTTTTTTTTTTTTTTTCCAAGCAAACTGTTGCTGAAACATAATATTGTTGTCAATTGCTAAAAATGAGTGGTATATTTAATTATTTTTAAAATATTTAAAAATCATTACGTCTCGTAGTTAAATTAAATTTTAATCACATTAAAAACGGAGACAGATAATATACATTTTAAAATATTAAAAACACAAAAACATAAATTTAAATGTTTCGAGCCTTTTACAGGCTCCTCATCAGTAAAAAACCACTTTTTTTTTTTTTTTTTTTTTCGCCACTTAATGAGGCATGCGCAGTTCCTGATGAATACGCTGTACTCACATAATGAAATTCTGTTGTTCATCTCATCATTTACACTTGATGTTTTTTAATGATGTTTTTTACTGTTTTTTAAAAGGCTCGAAACGTTTAAATTTATGTTTTTGTGTTTTTAATATTTTAAAATGTATATTTTTAATGTATATTATCTGTCTCAGTTTTTATTGTGATTAAAATTTATATTTAATTATGCAATGTTTCTCTCCTCTGTTTTGTATAATTATTATTTTTATAGTCTGTTACTGAAACAATGATTATATTTGGTATTGAAACAATATTTATCAATCAAACCAGCCAGGTTTAAAATTTTCTTATATGCTGAATGGCAACCACTCAAACTTATAGAGTGTTATTTCTGTAATTGTGTGTGTGTTGTTTTTAATAAGCAGATATTCTGAAACAGCTTATAAAAATACAACCTGACACATCTACAGATTGTTAGCTGAAAATTTTCTACAATAACCTACTCTAGTTGCGCAACAAAAAATAAATAAAAAATATTTTTATAATATAATATATTTTGAGGAAAAGAAATTCTTGAAGAATTCAGGATATTTTTGTGAAATATTTATTCTCTTTTATATATTTTTAATAATTAAAAAAACATATCTTGTTAAACAGTAACATAAAAATATAACCTGAAATCTAATAATTTTTGTTGTAAGATTTTTGAAAAATAAAACAATAAAATAAATAATTGTGTCTATAAAAATATAGTTTAATTGCCTTAAATTATACACCGACTTCTGTGCGAGAAAACTTTTTACGTCATGCATAAATAATATATACTCTTTTGATACACTATTTTTCTTCTCTCTTCACAGGTTTCGATAAAAAAAAAATGTGGTGAGACAGTACCATAAAAATATAATTCGTAGGTCTTTATTATTTTTCATGTTGATAGAAAAAAAGAGAGAGGGAGAGAGAAAGAGAGAGAAATAAGCTTTTTATATTAGCCTCTTTAGGTAAATTATCTCAATTTTAAAATCATTTTGTTAAAAATGTTTCCAAACGTATGAAACCTTACACTACAAGAACTATCTGAAAAAAGAGAGAGGGAGAGATATCCCAGCGGACAAAAATGCAGCGGATTTATATAAACACCTACTAATGTAAAATGCACCTGTAAATGAGAAGAGATGGGATAATCATGACAAAAAAATATGTAAACGAAATTAAACGTTTTTAAGCATGAAAAGTGTGTCAACTGACAGTAAAGAAGGAAAGATGGAAAAGGATGCGAAGGGAGAATAACATGAAATAAAAAGCAGATTTACAGAAAGGAGTAACAAATATTCACTTGCTGTTAATTTCCCGGGGGAAATTAGTTTTATAACGAAGACGACTCGCCAGTAAAGAGGAGACCTTTTACAACAAGTGAGAAAGAAAGAGAGAGACTTGTATGTAAAACCGGAGATACTCCTGAGACGCACCCTGAAGGGTTAGAAACAGGAAATTCCGGAGATAAAGAGTGGTAGAATATCTACTTCTCTGTTACAGACGTGTTGAAGATTTTAAAAGCTTCTTTTTTTTTGCTTTTGTTTTCCTAATCTTTATCAAATATTCTTGCTCAACTTTTTTTTTTTTTTTTTTTTTTTTTGCCATGAATTGAAGACCAAGAAAAATTTTGTTTATTAAATTTTATGCAGATTTCATGTAAATAAAATTTTTGGTGAAAAATAAAATTAAAAAAATGTAAAAAACAAATTGCTTGTTGGTCACGCGTGCAGTTACTTTATATATATATAATCTTTTGCATTTGTCCGTTAAAAAAAAAAAAAAAGTTAGAAAAGAACATAAATATTCTTTTGCATACAATTTTTCCTGAATTATATAAACAAAACAAGAAAAGAAAGAAAGAACAAAAATAAAATTTTCTCCTAAGTAAAATGTAAATTTGGATGAGAGATTTTTTTTTTTTTTTTTTTTACTAAAATTGGCTGGACGACTTGTTTTTTTTTTTTTTTTTTTTTCTTTCAAGAGGGTCTGCAGCAAAAAAAATAATAATAATAAAATAAAAAAAGAGAGAGAGAAAGAGACCGAATGAGATTTTACTATAGTTAGAATTTTCAATAAAGCTATTTGTACTATAAGCCAATAAGTTGTTGTAGGTCCTGAAACGGGAGAAGGTGCCGCAGGAATTTAGTACGATCATATTTTTAAAGGATCGCGAACCAGCTGGACGCCGAAGGCGGCTAGTATTAAATAATTTTGGGGCAGAACGCATTTTGAAATGTGTATGTGTGTGTTATTAATCTTTTTCTTACTGATAGATCGATGTTTCTTAAAGTTAAGTCATAACTAAGTTCTAAAAGAAATGTGATATCTATCTGAACACCATATGACAGGAGTTTAGAAGATTATAGGCTAAAAAATGCTGATACACTGTTTGGATTGTGATAGCAATTTATATACACACAATTCAAATAATAATGTCCTTAGATATAATTTTGTAATCTTTGTAATATAAAAAAAAAAATGGGCTTTCGTTTTGTACATTTTCGGATAGGAAATGGTAGTAGTCTCTTATACATTATAACGGGAAAATTTTTAATAAAATAAAATAAATCTTTTGAAGTCCAGAAGCAATGTTTAATGTATCTGCTTTGAAATTGGAAAATTCCAATTCTCATAACAAAACTGGATTAAAAATAAAATATAGTGTAAAATAATGTAAAAGAAAGACTATTCAACAATAGTCAAAATAAGCGCAGATAAAATCGATAGATTCTAACTTTTCTAATTGAGGTGTTGGCTTACTTTCGGCTTCTTTGAATTGATATAAAGTGGGGAAAGAAAAAAATTGGCAAAACATAGTTCTCCAATATGGAAGCATTTTAGAATTGATTGAGCTTTAATTATAAATCGGAATACAACAATCATAGTTATTTAGAAAAAAACACAAATCCCATTTAATATTCAGCATTTCATTCAAATCAGTAAGTAATAATTTGTAAAGATGTTTTCAGCAAAGCAGGATGGACTGCGAACATGGCGTTCAAGGTCATAGCCAGAAAAAAATTTCAGAGAGGGTTCAAACTTTAGTACATAATATTGAATATTAAAAATAGTGAATAACTCAAAAATATTCCACAAATATGCAAAATTTCTTCGGGAAGGAGCGGGGGGGGGGGGGGGATTAGACCTCCAAAATCTTCCTTGCTTAGGTCTTGATGATACTCTAAGTTCTAAAATAAATATAGATAGATAGATATCTCGGGACACTTTTCCTGTTCCAAACGGCGTTAATATAACAATTGGTTACATATTTAAAATAATGAATATTGCAAGTTTTTTTCATCAAATATCCATGTGGTCATACTGACAAAAAGATTAATCATTGAAAAAATAATCATTTAAATATCTGCAAAGCTCAGTTTGATATAATATAAATCTAATCAACTTAAAGCAAATTGAATTTTATTATTGAGTATTAGAAAAAACATGATGTTTAAGTAATACCATTGACTAACTGCTTTCATCGCTCTTCATAGTAAACCAGAAACACTCATTCTTTACCGGAAATGAGTTTTTGCAATTAGTTGCCAACTTTCTCAAATCTTTTACACAAAAGTTTTACTTTGAAAGCAATATTTGCTCGGGATATATCCCAGTTGCAATTAATTGAAACACAGTAAAGCATTGCTCTGTCAGTAACGTTTTGAGCTATTTCAATTATAAGGGAGTGTCTGAATGTGTACTGAGAGGGTAAAGTACACGTGATCAATAATTCCGTTTCGTCCCGAAGTGCTTACGTGCCCACCCCGCTGCAAAGTCATTAAAAATTTGTCGATACACTCGCTATTATTTCTTAGTTTAGATTCCCTGAGAGAAGTCGATCACCCATAATCTTTGCATCCACTACCAACTTTCCACTACAAACAAGACAGTGGCGCACCGATTTGGCAGATCGTCAAAACTTACAGGCCAAGGCACAAGAAGATATTTACATTCTTTCCAGCCTCCTCAACATTAGAAGTTAGTTGAGATTCCAGCGACGGAGTTCAGCATCCGATGTCTTCCCAAAAGTCGACTTTCGTACAGTAGACGTGGTTTTAAAAATGAATATCGAAGCAAAGGAAATGAGGTAGGGTTAGGAATCGATATGCAAAGCAACTCCGGGGTCTCTCGGGTATATATATATCTGTATATATATACACGCACAGGCGGTCTGTTTTCGATTTACTTCACTCCCATGGTGCAGGAAACCCTTTTATGCTTTGTTAAACTGCACCGGACAAAGTTTAGATTTGGTTTGGAGTTTCGTGTCTTTTGTTTTATGGGATCCCGTTCCGAATTCATCTTTTGTTTGCCGGTTGACATTTTCTGAATGTTTTATTTTGCAAGCAAATACTACGCTAAAGCATGGTCAGAATTTTACTGGCATTGTATTTTCTATTTTATAACACACAGTAAATATAGATTTTTGATTAACTTTCAAATTGTGAAGGCTATGTATTGAATTCGACATGCAATATGTTGTTTTATTTATTTATTTATTTATTTTTTTTTTTTTTTGCTAGTGTTTACGATAGAATAAAATAAAATGAAGTCGGCTGGAATTGCTATTGTTTGAGTTTATATCAAATGTAATAATATTAAAATACGTTTGATCCACTAAAAATTGTGTTTGTTTCTTATTCTTTGTTTCTTTTTGTTTCTTCTTGTTCTTTTCCATTTATTAGTTGCTTTGTTCAATATTGAAACAAATATTGTTTCTATGCATTTGTCTAGAACTCTAAGTCATCATGTTCCTCACAGAAATGTGTTTTCATGCTCGAGGAAATAGAATAAAAACACAGAGGAAAAATATTTTTCTATTATTAAATCTTTGAGTTCGAAAATGCTTGTTATTCAAATAGTTTTCTGTTAAAAGGGAAAATAGATTTACAAAATGAATTATAATAAATTACCTATAAAACATTTCTTCAGTTTTTATGTTACAAATTACATACTTTCTTTTAATCACCCAAAATATAAATGAACGGATGAATAACAATAAGTTCTGAATATTTTTAATTAATCTTCCTGGTTTTTTTTTTTTTTTTTGTGTGTGTGTGTGTGTGTGTGTGTGCCAATAAAATGAACGCATTTAATAGGAAACATTATTTGTATACGCCGAAAACATTACGCTGTTAAAATTCAAGAAACTAATAGTTCATTGACCCGAATAAACTACTACGTCAGAAACGCCAAAGAAAAACACTGGAAATGCATACAGCTGTTTCGGTAGCCTAAAGCGTACCGTCTTCAGTGCAAAAAGGATTTTTCCCGTGTTTTTCTTTGGCGTTTCTGACGTAGTAGTTTATTCGGGTTTTGATATTCCAAGGCTCCAGTTATTATTAATACTTCATTGTCTTTACCTACATAATCACACACAGAACAGACAGATGACAGAAAGACTAACTCAACTTATAATCACTCTTAAACCTTGTTGGAAAGTGTTAAAAACGTTTAATACAAACGTAAATGCAATTATAGCAATTTCCAATTGTAGCCCTAATATATCTGAATATTTTAGTGTGACTCTGTAAATCTTAACGCTAAACATGCCATAAAAAATCTTTTTCTTCTTCTTCTTCTTTTTACCATATGAATAATAAACGTCAATTCCATTATGATTTATACGGTACAAAGTTATTTAAATGCGATATATAAAAATGCCTCTTATAGAATGCAATGCATTAGTATTATTTTGGTTGTCCCTGTATATAAACCAACTGTGCTGTTTATACCATTTTGAATATGAAACATTCCAAAGTGAACGTGAATAACATATAGCAAATTAAAGAAATTCTAAAAATATTTACGGACACTAGAGCGCGTTCAGACGAACGGGATGGAGACACAGACAGGCAGACTAATTAAGTTCATAATTGCTCTTAAACGTTGTTAGAAAGTGTCAAAAATGCTTAATAAAAATGAAAATGCAATTCCAGTAATTTCTAGATATAGCCCTTAATGTATCTGAATATTTTTATATGGTCCTGTATATTTTAATTCTAGTCATAGATTAGATATCAATATTTTGTGCTTATGAATAATAAATTTTAATTTCACAAAGGTTTGCGCAAAATAACGGTATTAAAACAATAAGATTTGTAGTTTTCTTGTTCTGTGTTTTTCTTGTTATTCTGCAGTGAATAATTTGTTGTAAAATTTTTCAGTACAGACATTTCTTTTTATTATGTGGGTAATTATAAATAAGTACAAAACAATCACGTGATTCGCATAGATTACTGACACTTTGCAACTGTAGTTACTCACTGTATCATTTAAGGGGATAAAAATTATGAAAAAGTGAGGTGACAGCGCCACCTGTTGAGGGATTGGTCCCCAATATAATCAGCACCAGTTTAGGTCAATGTCCAACTAAATACTGGTTAAATTCTGTCACTGGTTTCGTAATTCGTTCAGTCAGTTTTCGAGAAACAAATAAATTTATAAACAAATCTCGGTTAGACTTCCTATACTGCCTGCAACAAGCGGCTCACCTAAGCGCACTGCGTAGGTTTAAAAACCTCGTTTCAGGTCCCCAGTACGACTTAGGGAGGCATACTATTGTAACAATCGCAGCTATCGTAGATCACAAGTCGGATCGTACACTCCGCAGCAAAAGTATCCGAGCACTAGCAATAATCCCCGTCTTAAAAAAGTACACTTAATACTGCTTTGTTAAATAAATCCTTGTTGAGTCATGTTCTTAGTCTGTCTAAGAACATGATTCGACATGGATTTATTTAACAAAGAAGTATTAAGTATACTTTTTTTCAGACAGGGATTATTGCTAGTGCTCGGATACTTTTGCTGCAGAGTGTACGATCCGACTTGTGATCTACGATAGCTGCGATTGTTACAAATGCCTCCCTTAATATTCATTTCTCGATGCAACAACAAATTCGTAAACGAACTTAGATTTGAGTCCCTACTGCCTTTAACAATGTCTTACCGAACTCTGAGAATCTTCTTATTACATTGCAATTTTTTTGCAGATGTATTAGTGTAAATATCAAAGTATAATTAAAATAACCAATAACTTATCTTGTAAAAACAACAAGCTATGCAACAATAATCGATAATGGACAGAGCGTTTCAGCAAAATTGTATGTATATGTACAAAATAACTTAACATTATAAATCCAGTTAGCATGTATACCTAATTAAATAATAAATGTACACAGAGTTCATAATTTTGCTACCACTACTAGCCGATTTCTTGGTCCCGTTCCGAATGATGTGGGGCCTGCGATAACAGTTGAATTTTCAGCCAATTGTGACAACCCTCGAGAAAGTTTTTAACTCGAGCAGGAATACCTAATATTTTAAAGAATTATGTAAGAATGCAATCGTTTAACTCTAAATCAATTTAAGGAAGTGCATTTTTTAAATCGAGCACTGATATCCATTTTACACTATCTACCATTAAGTATTTGGACACTTTCGAATTTAGACGTTTTGTCAAATGTCTAAACATGTTCTTTAGGAAGCATCTTGCAACTTTGGCAGCGTAAATAACATGTTATACCTCATATATTTCAACAAAAGTAGTGTCCTGAAGAGGAAAAGGGGACCAGTAAAAAATTATACAAAAATCAAAATGTTTTGGATCACCCTGTAAAAAGTAATGCTTCAAATGCGTTTTGGCTGTAGTATGTAATTATGAGGATTTCTCTCATTATCTGTATAAATTTGTATGAGGCTACCACATATATTCATAGAGATATAACGATTTTTTTTTTTTTTTTAAGACATTGGTTGAATTAAAGTAAAAATGTGAGGTAAAACTCCTTATAGTTGATCGAATTAAAATAAAAATGCGAGTAAAACCCCTTTTATTTCGAGAGAACTGAAATTCTGTTCATTTTATCTTTTATAACTTTCTGAATTTACCTAATATTTGTTTCGAGTTTTCATATATGTTGTTCAGCACTTTTGACGATTAAATTATACAAATGATTTTTTTTTAGCTAGCGCATGCGTAGTTAAAAAATATTTAGTAAAAATGCTCATATTTTGTAAGATATTGAACATTTTTGCATTATGATTACAGTATGCTGTGTCTAATGTAATATGCCAAATTTTCTAAAAATGTCTTTACACCAAGTCTAATACCCTGCTTGTAAAAATTTAAAAAGTGGAAATTTCTTTTTCGAGTTTTGTAAAAAGAAAAAAAAAAAAAAAAAAAAAAAAAAAGTTATATATCCATGAACATATGTGGTAGCCTCCTAAAAATTCATACAGGTAATGAGAAAGATCTTCATAATCACGTGCTACAGCCAAAACGCATTTAAACCCTTACTTTTTACAGGGTGATCCAAAATATTTTGCTTTTTGTTTAATTTTTTACTTGTCCCCTTTTCTTTTTCAGGACACAACTTTTGATGAATTTAGTCGGTATAACAAGTTCTTTATACTATCAAAGTTTCAAGACGATTCCTGAGGAACTTTTCTAAATATTTGACAAAACATCTAAATTCGAAAATGTCGAAATACTTATTGGTAGATAGTATATTCACCAAAGAACTCGAATATCACTTATTCAACAATAGTAATCAATATCTTGTCGCACAGTCTCACAATCATAAACTCGTAACTTAGAGCTCAATGGAATTAATTCAAATACCGACATATTCTTTTCATACTCTTTGGAGAAGGTTCGAGAAAACAGTCTGGTAAATTATACAAAAAAAAAAAAAAAAAAAAAAACTAGTATGTTGCTGCCACTACAAGATTTTCTTCTATATTTTCCTATGGAAATTCACTCAGTAAAGCTATTTTATTAAAACTATTATTTATTAAAATTATCTACCATAATGAATGCAGATGATTTTAATCTTAGAAAAAACTAACACTAAATATAAGAAAAAAAAAAAGACAATTTTATTCTCTATAAATAAAGTCTTAAAAAATGTGTTTTCGTAATGGTTATTTCACATATCAAGTTTCGTACACTTACATGCCATAGAAGTTGAGATATGGCCTTCCCGTTCTCAGGGAAAATTGCAGTATAGCAGCACCACCTGTAAGCCGATAAGCATTCAAATTGATTCAGTATAATATTTCATAATGGTCTTGTCATATATCAAGTTTTGTGTGATTATACGTAATAGAATCTGAGATATAGCCTTCCCTGAAATTGTGGAAATCGACGTATAGCAGCGTCACCTATTGAGATATTGACACCAAAAGTTGTTAAACACTAATTTATGTCAAGGTGCATCTACATATAAATTTGTATGCAATTCTGTGCAGTAGTTCCTAAGACATGGCCTTCCCTTAAAATGTGAAAATTGCTGTATAGAAGTGCCACCTATTGAGCAACTGACCCCAAAAGTTGGTAAGCACTAACTTATGTCAAAGTGCATCTGCATATAAATTTAAATGCAAATTCGAGCAGTAGTTCCTAAGATATAGCTTTCCCTGAAATTGTAGAAATCGCGGTACAATAGCACCACCTGTTGAGAAACTGACACCAACAGTTGGTAGGCACTAACTTATGTCAAAGTGCATCTTAATATAAATTTAAATGCAAATTCGTGCAGCAGTTCCTGAGATATTGCCTTCCCTGAAATTATGGAGATCGTAGTACAGCAGCGAAACCTATTGAGCAATTTTCACCAAAAGTTAGTAGGCACTAAATTAGGTCAAGGCACATTTGCATATAAATTTATATGAAATTCTGTGCAGTAGTTCCTGAGAAACAGTCGCCACAAAATTTTTGTCACACACACACAGAGAAGCAGGCAGACATTTTCTAAAAATGGTCAAATCGTGTTCTGGAACTCTCAAAACGTGTAAATCGATCGAAATGCGGAAGTCGAAAATTTTACGAATCCAATACTTTCTTCTATTTAATATAGAAGAAAGTAAAAAGTAATAAATAAATTAAAGCTGGTTAACTCGATTTCAAATTGAGATGAACTTTCAAATTTTGGCAAAACTAGACTAGTTTCTCTCTCTCTTTCCCAGAGAGAAAATAATAGTAGAGAAATAGTAAGAGAAGTAGTTTACACGTATGGTAGTAGTAACAATACTACCATGTAAATATGGTAGAGAATGTGTTGTTTTTGGGTCAAATTTTCGAAATTGAGCTTTTATTATATTAACACGTTTTAAGATCCCCTGAATCCGAAAAACATGTTTTTAGCGGTTGGTCTATGTGTGTGTGTCTGTTATCAGCCTATCTCAAGAACAAATAGCAGCAAGAAGTTCAAACTTCGTATTCTAAGTCTGTATCATATAGGGACGCTACATTAAACTTTTCGTTGATATCAAACAAATGTTTCGTGTACAGGGACATCCAAGAAAATTCAAATACATTACGTCTACGGGCGAAATTGCAGGTAAATAAAATTTACATCTATAGGCTTCATTAAACTAAATGAAATGAATATTCATTTCTTATATATGCATAAAAGTATGTTACATGTACAATATGGTATAAAAGTCATTCACCTTTCGTTTACAGGACAACACAAAAGAACAAGAATATAGTGAAACAATACGGAAATTGATGCAAGCATTCCAGGTTGTGATGTGTTGAATTAATATAGGATTATTTTAAATGTACAGTGTGGTGTGTACATAATTTTTAGTAGATATACAGGGCTGCCAATAACTAAGTGAAAACATTATTTTTTATAGTATATAATTAGTGAAACTCCTTTATTATAATATTTTACCATGTCTAGGAAAATTGCTCAGAACTTAATTCCTCATACTCATATGGTAAATGAAGTTTTTTTTTTTTTTTTTTTTTTTTTTTTTAAGCTAAATATTCAGCGCTTGTTTTTGTATATTTACATGTTTTTTAGTTTCCCTGAGTACTGAGGTCCAGTTTTTAACGTTTGATCTTTGTTTCTGTCTTTTATCAGAGTAACTTAAAAACAAATAATTTTAGGCAATTCAAATACTATATTTTGAAGTTAAAATAAGGTTGTTACTTAAAAAAATTTATCAAGATTGATATGTTTCAAGGAATGGTGCAGGTGAAAGTTGTCTGAGTAATTTGGAATGAAATTTTAAATTTAATAACAGCTTTGAAATCTATATAAATGTAGGTTCAGTATTCAGACAGAATTATTAGCCAAATAAAGCTGTTCCAAGCCTAGTTTGAATTGTTTTTAACGCAGGTTTATATAACAGTAGGGGAGAGTGGGGCACATTGGGACACCTTAAATTTCAGCTTTCATTTTGTAAATAGGAATTAGTTTTCTTAAGACATTATTGTGAATAGCACAGTCTACTTTTCATTGCAATTTGGAATTTCTCACACTAGCAGGTAGAGATTAATCCAATTTTCTTTGTTTTGCAAGGTTCAAAGTTACATTAAGGGGCGATTTAAAAAAAAAAAAATTCTTGTGCAAAAAATAAAATAATTTAAATCTGAGCATGTAGGAATTAAAATATGGACTTTCATAATAATTTTAATGTTGCACTGTACTGATAAGCTTAACGTTTTAAGAGTTACATTATGATAATGATCCATCTGGGGCAGGTTGGGATACTCTCTCAACCTGTCCAACCACTATGCAATGCAAAGAAAACAATACTTGCATGTACTATATAAATTTATTGAGACTTTAAATGTGCTAAAATTGGGAAAATGTTTATTATTATTAAGGAAACTGTTTTTTCTTTAGAATTTAGATGAGAGCAATTTTCGAACGTAAAATACAATATTTGTTAATGTAATATACTAGTACAATAGGATCCCAGAAATCCACACTCCTAAAATCGGCAAATTCCAGAAATCTGCACATCACGACCAATGCGAACAATGAAATTTATAATAAAGTTTTCAAGGGAAAAAATCAGGACTTATTTAACAGTGAATTTTTTAGAAACTGAATCTAAAGAATAAGGAAAGGTAACTTTAATATAAGTCCAGATCAAAGAGATAAGTTCATATTTTTTTTAAACAACATTTGTATTCGTATTTGAAAAAAAAAAAAAAAAAAAAACTAGTATGTTGTGGCCACCACAAGACTTTCTTCTATATTTTCCTATATACATATTCAATCAGTAACAATATTAAAAAAAAAAAAATAAATAAAATACGATTTTTTTCTAATTTTTTTTTTTGTTAAAAGTAATACGTATTCAACCAGTAACAATATTAAAAAAAAAAAAAAAAAATGTTAAAAGTAAAAAAAAAATCGATAACTTTGTTTTAAATTATCACAGATTTATAGTTCAAACATTCGTTTTAAAGGTATTGACGAGATCTTTCGAAAGATACCCATCTTGAAAATTTACCCCCCCCCCCCCCGGGGGGGTACTTCCCCCCCAGGGGGGGAACCGGTGCCCCCACATGCACAAATTTTTTTTTCGTAGTTAACTACTACTATTATCAATAATTCATATTAATTTTACAATCACAAGTTTAAAATAACGCTCATTATGTACATTTATACGAAATTTTGTCCTATATTGCCATGTTAAAAATTTAGAAAAAATGCGATCACAGCGCCACCTGTTGAGCTCTTGACCCCTAAATGTAATCAGCACCAAATTATGTCAGGGACCAACTAAATACCAAGTTTGGTTAAGTTTCGTTAAAAAAAAAAAAAAAAAAGATTTTTTTTTCTTTTTTTTTTTTTTTTTGTTAAAAGTAAAAAAAATCGATAACTTTGTTTTAAATTATCACAGATTTATAGTTCAACCATTCGTTTTAAAGGTATTGATGAGATCTTTCTAAAGATACCCATCTTGAAAATTTACCTCCCCCCCCCCCCACGGGGGAAGCGATGCCCCCACATGCACAAAAATTTTTTATAGTTAACTACTACTATTATCAATAATTCATATTAATTTTACAATCACAAGTTTAAAATAACGCTCATTATGTACATTTATACGAAATTTTGTCCTATGCTGCCATGTTAAAAGTTTACATAAAATGCGATCACAGCGCCATCTGCTGGGCGATTGATCCCAAAATCTAATCAGACCCTTTCCATGTCAGGGTCCAACTATACACCAAGTTTGGTTCAATTTCATTCATCGGTTCGTGAGATACGGTGAAACATACGAAATTTTGCGATCACAGCGCCACCTGCTGGACGATTGATCACCAAATCTAATCAGCACCATGCCCCATCAGGTTCCAACTATATACCAAGTTTGGTTGAATTTCATTCATTGGTTCGTGAGATACGGTGAAAAATACGAAAATTTGTCCTATACTGCCATGTTAAAAATTTACATAAAATGCGATCACAGCGCCACCTGATGAGCTATTGATCCTCAAATCTAATCAGCACAATGCCCCGCCAGGGTCCAACTATATACCAAGTTTGGTTGAATTTCATTCATTGGTTCGTGAGATACGGTGAAAACACTAAACCACAGACACACAGACAGGCAGACAGACATTTTCTAAAAACTATCAATTCGTGTTCAGGACATCCCAAAACGTGTAAATCCGTCAAAAAACGGAGGTCGAAAATTTTCACGAATCCAATACTTTCTCTATATTACATATAGAAGAAAGTAAAAAAGTAATAACTGTTCAGAGACAGCACGAAAAAGAAAATGCAAGGGAAAAAAAAAAGTTTATATTTTGATTTATATTTCTAAATTGTAATAAAATTTGTAAATTGATACACAAGTTTATATTGTATCAGAAGTTAAAACTTAAATGTCATATTTTTAATTTATGGAGCAAATTTTAATTTATTAATTGAAAAAAAAAAAAAAAAGAGGTATTTATATAAAACTTAATTTTATATCTTTCACTACTTTCACTATTCTTTAATTGCCTTAATTAATTATATATATATATATATATATATTATATTTTACTGCTTACTTATATCATTATCATTTTTGATGCATTATAGCATAGAATTCTGTATCCAAAATGAAAAGAAAAAAAAAAAAAAAACCTAAAATCTACGAATTTCTAAAATCTTCGCAGTTTCAGGTCCCAAGCTGTTCGGATTTTTGGGAGTGTACTGTATACTAAACATTGTCATTTATTAGACTCTAAGTCTGTAAATAAAGATTTATTAATCAATTAGAATTTTATGCATTAAAGTTTTATTGTCGATGTCCCAAGCTGCCCCACCCAGTGGGGCAGCTTAGAACATTGTAAAGACTTTTAAATTTTTTACTGAAATTAAAAATGATGGAGTATTGCATTGGAATAAGTTTTAACTGAAACAGGAATGTTTAAACTTTATGTGAAACTAAGTTTGGTGAAAATTGAATAAAACATAAATTTTCTAAAAAGTGTCCCAAGGTGCGTTATCTTACTCTTAATCTCTAATCTGACTTTATAGTATTGAATTCGAGGGTAACTCGTGTGAGTAACACACCAGATTTTTTTTTTTTTTTTTTTTTCTACATTTAGTAGCCAAACTTACCAAGTAGCTAAGAACATCGCCAAGACTAATTGTGGTTCTCCTGCCTCTACAAGTATTTTCACTGCAGCAACAGGAATTAATAAAAGTAAGAAGTTTTACCTTTTGTAATAATCTCATTGCGTGGCCTGTATTACTCAATTCTACTGAAATCTCTAAAACGCAAGGTCATTCATTACATTTAACAACTAGCAGGCTACGCCCACTTCGCTGGTCACTATATTTAAATGAATTTTCAAAAGAATTGGATCAATATTTATTTTTTACATCACATTATAAATAAAAACTAAAAAAATTACATTGAAATCGCTCTAAACCCCGTTTTGGTTACCTGCTGCCTACGGCAGCTCTTTTTTTCCGCCCGCACTGCATCGGATCCAGGTTCCCACTGCCTGCAGAAACAGAAAGGTCTTTCCCGGGCACTTCAATTTGGGTATTTATCAATGACTGGTCGATCTGCTATTATTTAAGAACTGTTATATGCTATTATACAGCCCCAGCTATTTACACTATATTGCTATTTGATTCCGACCAATATAAAAAAATAAAATAAAAAGTAGATTTTCTTTTAAAAAATTAAATACATAAAAAACAAATAAATTTTAATCAGTTTAATCCTTTCTTCTATATACTACTTTTTTTTTCAATAAATACTATACATTTAAAAAAAATAGAAAGAAAAAAAGAAAGAATATATATATATATATATATATATATATATATTTTTTTTTTTTTAAGGAATTAATTTAAAAAATGAAAAAAAAAAGTTGTTGTATTATAAAAAGTATACATAAACATTACTGTTATAAATACGTTTTAAAATTTAATAGTTAAAATTAAAAACTGCTGAAAGTTTAAAATTTGTAATGACTTCACGTGTAAACATATTAAAAAAAAGTATAAAATCACTTTTAAAACACGTATATAAAATTTTTTATTAAAATCAAACACAAAGCTTTTCGCTATTATTAAAATAGCATCAGGTGTTGTTAATTAACAGCAGAGTAGACAGCATTATATACTGGAGAAGTTCAATACAGTTACAGTTTAAAAATAAGTCTTCAAAAATCACGAGTCATTTAAGATCACTTGGCGTCGCACTAGGGTTATACAGCAAGTTCTGTAGAAAAACGTTGACACATAAAAAGAAGGTCCAGTTCACAAAAAGTCGCACCAGAACTATATGGCAAAGAAACACTTGCAGAAGCACACACAAATTAACGAATTAAAAAAGTCAAATGCAGCCATGAGGCAAGGTTAAGGTCTAGAAAGGTCATATTAGATTTACATGTCGATATTCCCCGAAGAAACCAAAACTTAAAGGCATACAATAATGTACCAAGTGATCTTAAATGACTCGTGATTTTTACAAGACTTATTTTTTAACTGTAACTGTGTTGAACTTCTCCAGTATATAATGCTGTCTACTCTGCTATTAATTAACAACACCTGAAGATTCTATTTTAATAATCCGCGTTTGTAATGATCGATAGATGGCGCTCTCTGAACACTGCAGTTGTTAGTAAATATAACAGTGTTGAAGCAATCGGAGTTCGGGCGCCAGTGCAGGAAACCAGACGGTCACGTGATGAAAGAGAACCTTTTTTTATTATTGTTATTATTATTTTGGCTCTCTCGGAAACATGTTCGTTTTCGGGAGTCAAGTAAAATCGTTCAGGTATTCATAATCTAATGGAATCATACCTGATAATTCTAATTTTATTCGTTAATCATTATTCGTTAAATCAAATCAAACTTTTGTTTAATTTGTAGTCGATTCTAAAACCATGTGCAATCATGAACTATTCTCAGTGAAACTTTATTCTTTTACTTTGTGACAATTCATTTAAGTCATAAAAGGCATTCGAAATTCTTTAAATGTTATTCGATTAATTCTGTGAAATAATATTATGTGTTTGTTTCCACAACTCTTCTGAATAAGTTGTCATCTGTCTTACAATTCGTGAAGTCAAGAGAAAATGTGTTTAAGATTTGTGTCAATCACATATTCGGATATATTGTCTTGATATTCTGCAAGTCTGTTATTAAATTCCAGTATATTAGTAATCAATGATTTAATCTTTATTTTGTGTGTGGCTTAAAATCTATTCCAAGCGACCACAGGAAATGCAGGAGAGAGGTGAGTTAGCTTTTCTTAATATTATGCATGCTGAAACTGATTTAGTTTTAGTAAAATGTTTTTTTGATGCAAGTCAATTCTTTATGCATTAGTCTAGTTATAATTAATCAACATGTTTTTGGTCCGTCGAGCCGGAGGCTATCGATGATTTATATATATATATAAATCATCGATAGCCTCATGGCTCTAAGACGGACCAAAAACATGTTGATTAATTATAACTAGACTAATGCATAAAGAATTGACTTGCATCAAAAAAACATTTTACTAAAACTAAATCAGTTTCAGCATGCATAATATTAAGAAAAGCTAACTCACCTCTCTCCTGCATTTCCTGTGGTCGCTTGGAATAGATTTTAAGCCACACACAAAATAAAGATTAAATCATTGATTACTAATATACTGGAATTTAATAACAGACTTGCAGAATATCAAGACAATATATCCGAATATGTGATTGACACAAATCTTAAACACATTTTCTCTTGACTTCACGAATTGTAAGACAGATGACAACTTATTCAGAAGAGTTGTGGAAACAAACACATAATATTAATTCTGTGAAATAATATTATGTGTTTGTTTCCACAACTCTTCTGAATAAGTTGTCATCTGTCTTACAATTCGTGAAGTCAAGAGAAAATGTGTTTAAGATTTGTGTCAATCACATATTCGGATATATTGTCTTGATATTCTGCAAGTCTGTTATTAAATTCCAGTATATTAGTAATCAATGATTTAATCTTTATTTTGTGTGTGGCTTAAAATCTATTCCAAGCGACCACAGGAAATGCAGGAGAGAGGTGAGTTAGCTTTTCTTAATATTATGCATGCTGAAACTGATTTAGTTTTAGTAAAATGTTTTTTTGATGCAAGTCAATTCTTTATGCATTAGTCTAGTTATAATTAATCAACATGTTTTTGGTCCGTCTTAGAGCCATGAGGCTATCGATGATTTATATATATATATAAGAAAAAAAAACTATATATATTTAATATGTATTTGATATTCTTATTCTTATTCGTAATCATTTATTCTTAAAATGATTTATTTTTGTTCTTGAATGTTTGTTCTGTAATTCGAAGGCCTATAGTTATGTGTATTTAAACTTATATATTCTAAAATGCCGAAATTATCTAAGCAAGTTTTATTATTTGAAAATTTATGTAAGGAAATCGATAGTTTTAGAGATAGAGTAAAGGGGTGTAGTAAAGATGAACAATCTAAGGTTAAATTATTAAAAACCAAAGTTCAATCGTATGATCATGAAATTGCGGCAATATTTAAAAATTTATCCGCTAATGAGAATGAGGATTATATGGATATGTATTTGAGATATAAGGGAGTGGTTTTTGATTTACTGGTGGAGTTAGAGGAGAAAACAGAAGTAAACGCGTGCGATTCAGATACTCACGCGGAAAATAAAGATGAGAAAAATGGTAAATCCTCTCTTATTAAATTACCTAAATTTGATCTTCCAAAATTTTTTGGTGAAACCGAAAATTGGATTTCTTTTAAAGAAATTTTTAATTCGACAATTCTACAAAATAATCAATTATCCAAAATTGAAAAATTGCAATATTTACATTCTTCAGTGCGCGGAAACGCAGCTAAATTAATTCGAGGATTCGCTCTAAAAGAGGAAAATTTAGATCAATGTTGGGAAATATTAAATGAAAGATATGAAAATAAGAGACAATTAGCATTGAGTCAAATTAACAAAATATTTTCTATGAAAATTGTAAAAGCAAACAATGCTAAAACTTTACTTGAGTTATTAGATACTTGTAACGAAGCCGTCAGAAACTTAAAAACTTTGGGTTTAGATTCTAATGCGTTAAGCGACTTAATTATAATAAAATTCATGATGGGGAAATTGGATGAATCGTTAAAACAGAGATGGGAATTAATGTTGGACAGTGATAAATTGCCTGATCTTGATCTTTTTAGGAAATTCGTTGAGCGCGAAGCGCGCGGTGTTGAAGAGATAAAATGTAAACAAGACGTAAAATTCACTAATTCGAAAAATATACATAATGTACTGAGTACAATTGTGAAAAGGGAAAATACGTGCATTCTTTGTAATGAGCATCATCCGTTATTTAAATGTCCGACATTTAATTCAAAACCGGTTAATGAAAGATGGAAATTCGTTGAATTAAATAAATTATGTCAAAATTGTTTACGCCAAAATCATAGGCTGGAGAATTGTAGGATAAACATTAATTGTAAAAATTGTGCAGAAAAACATCATACATTGCTACATGTTTATGGTAGAAATATAAATTCTGAAAGGGCGAATCATGTATCGCCAGATATATCAGTCTCTAATAGTGCTCAGTTTTATTCTAGTAATGTTTTGTTATCTACAGCACTAATTAAGGTTAAATCGAATAAAGGAAAAATTATGCATTGTAAAGCTTTGATAGATAATGCTAGTCAAAATTCATTAATAACTAAGGAATGTGCTAAGCGACTAAATTTGCCCTTACGGAGCACGTCGCATAGTATAATAGGGATTAATTGCGTTTTAGCAGAGACTGCTCTAAACGAAACAGAAGTTAGCTTCACTCCGCATTTTTCGTCGGAGTCATTTTCAGTCAGCGCTTTTACAGTTGATAGGGTTACCTCACCTCTCCCTAATTTCCAACTACCGCAACATGATTGGCCACACATAAAAGGATTGCAACTAGCGGATCCAAATTATTATATTAGTGGTCCAATCGATATTCTTCTTGGGGCAGAAATAGTCGCCTCAATCTGCAATGGCAGTCCCATTCAAGGGCCAGCTGGAACTCCTACAGCATGTCCAACAAAATTGGGTTACCTCCTTTCAGGTCGTGTTGATAGCTTTCAATGTACAAATATCAGTCTAATATGTCATACCACTGTGGAGGATGATATCAACAATACATTAAAACAATTTTTTGATACAGAATCAATTCCAAATGTAGAATCAAAAAAGATAGAAAATGATCCTGTGGAAAATATTTATATGAACACAACTAAAAGAAATAGTCAGGGAAGATATGTCGTTCATCTACCTTTTAAGCCAGATAAGGCACTAGGTGACAGTAAGTCAGGTGCTATTTCAAGATTTCTTTCCATTGAAAATAAATTTAAAAGTAATCCACAATTAAATGTGGAGTATTCGAATTTCATGAACGAATCTTTGGGTCATATGACAAAATTAAATCAAAACAAATTTAGTGAAACGCCACATTATTATTTACCGCATCATGCTGTGGTAAATGAAAACTCTGAAACAACAAAATTACGTGTAGTATTTGACGCCTCGTTTAAAACAACAAATAACAAATCTTTAAATGACATTTTATATATTGGTCCTAAACTACAGTCAAATATTTTTGACAATTTAGTAAAATTTCGAGCCAACCCTGTAGCGTTCAGTGCTAACATAGCTAAAATGTATCGGCAAATCTTAATTGAAAGGAAACATAGAATCTACCAAAGAATTGTTTGGAGAGAATCTCCCAATGACCAATTATCTTTTTACGAATTGAATACTGTCACCTACGGAACAGCTTGTGCACCCATTGTTAACTTCTGTATCCGAGCAGCTCCTCCTATCCCACCTACCAATTCTATGCATCATTCCTGTCCCTCACTTGTGGGTTTAGTGCAAAATGCTCGCATGTCTGATTTAACCCTTCACGGTGCCAAAAAAGGTGTCGACAATGTTAATCATAATTCTACATCAATACAAGGTGAAAAATGTGATAAAACTCTGTCCCTGGAACCAGTCTCTACTCTTAAATCATCTGATATTCCAATTAACTGTCAAAAATTATCTGCTTATGAGTCTAATGTTTTCATAGAGAAAAATCTGCCTGAAAATACTTCGATCATTGACTTTCCTGCGAATTCTCATTCACCTTTTTCAAGCCCTGTTAAAAGAGTACCGATTTCTGCGACTTTGAGTCCAAATCGTTTTATTGATATTCGAAAACACCTCCTGAGCTACAAAGTTGAAAATACCCTAAAAAATGAAAATACGATGTTAAATAAGGAAAATCTCGCACTTCAGAAAACTTTAGATAATCAAGATTCCCCTACTAAAGACCTCCACATCCATAAAATACCACCCATGTACCCTCTACATTCAGTTGCAGTTCAGGAACAATCCTTTGACAATACCCTTGTAGGAAGCTCTAAACCTCCACTCGCTCTCAATCTCCAAGAAAACCAGCAAATTTTGTTACCGGAATCCCACCACTTTACATCCTTATCCACCACACATTATCACTACTTAAGTGCTCATGCTGGTTCTAATTTAGTCTTATTTAATCTGGTTCTTATTCCAAAAAACTTTCGGATCTCTCACGGGCGATCCACTGTTAAACCAGTCATGAGACAATGCTTGATTTATCTTCGTTTGGCAGTAAAGTCTATACTACCATTAAAATTGCCAGAAACCTCACTAACTTTCATGTTTTTAAGTCTCTCTTTTAGGTGTAATTTTCTTATACAGGCTAAAAAGACATTTTGGAGAAGGTGGACTAAACAACATATGCAGAGCCTCAACCAACAGCCAAACCAAGCCAATATGTCAAGCAACTTGTCATCCCTGTTCCAAGTATGTCGATTCCTGCCCCGGTGCCTTCCCCGCCCGCGCAGTATGTTGAAGCAATCGGAGTGCGGGCGCCAGTGCAGGAAACCAGACGGTCACGTGATGAAAGAGAACCTTTTTTTATTATTGTTATTATTATTTTGGCTCTCTCGGAAACATGTTCGTTTTCGGGAGTCAAGTAAAATCGTTCAGGTATTCATAATCTAATGGAATCATACCTGATAATTCTAATTTTATTCGTTAATCATTATTCGTTAAATCAAATCAAACTTTTGTTTAATTTGTAGTCGATTCTAAAACCATGTGCAATCATGAACTATTCTCAGTGAAACTTTATTCTTTTACTTTGTGACAATTCATTTAAGTCATAAAAGGCATTCGAAATTCTTTAAATGTTATTCGATTAATTCTGTGAAATAATATTATGTGTTTGTTTCCACAACTCTTCTGAATAAGTTGTCATCTGTCTTACAATTCGTGAAGTCAAGAGAAAATGTGTTTAAGATTTGTGTCAATCACATATTCGGATATATTGTCTTGATATTCTGCAAGTCTGTTATTAAATTCCAGTATATTAGTAATCAATGATTTAATCTTTATTTTGTGTGTGGCTTAAAATCTATTCCAAGCGACCACAGGAAATGCAGGAGAGAGGTGAGTTAGCTTTTCTTAATATTATGCATGCTGAAACTGATTTAGTTTTAGTAAAATGTTTTTTTGATGCAAGTCAATTCTTTATGCATTAGTCTAGTTATAATTAATCAACAAACAGCCACGTGTAATTATTATTCTTTCTCCGCCATTTCATCATGGAAAGTCGATTGCATAATATGAGGATATGCAGTTGTGTGATAATTTCACCTTAGCCCACCAGAGGGCGAGCATTTCATTACAATCGCGGATAGCAAAAAGCTTTGTGTTTGATTTTAATAAAAAAAATTTATGTACGTATTTTAAAAGTTTTATACTTTTTTTTAAATTTAATATTCTTATTTTTTCCCACTGTATTACCATTTTATTTTTATTTATTTATTTTTTTTTTTTCAATAAATATAATAAATTAAAAAGAGAAAAATAAGATTTTGCTTTCAAATGAATGTAATAAATAAAAAATAAATAGTGTAATAGCCGTTGCCAAGATACGCAGACGATTGTAATGAAAAGAATAAATTTATGAAAAATGAAACATAGAAGTCAATATTTAAAATCTAAAAAAAGAAAAAATTAAACAAATTCAAATTCGAAAAAATCTCGATGAGGTGCACACCTACAGGATCCCAGGTATCCACCTGTACAGTTTTGTAGCTCTGTGATCAGTAGTGTGAGCACCAGAGCGCAGACAGCCACACACACATACACAGACACTTCTCTTTATTTATATATAGATAATTTTAAGTTTCGTGGAAATCTCTAAAACGGAAGATTATATAATAACCAAAAAGAGTGATTATTAACTAGATTTTATAACAATCCTAATTACAAATTTTTTCGTCCAACCGCTTTTGAGTTATGCGAGACACGCACATGCGTACAAATACAGACATCACAAAAAATTCTTGTAAAATCACGAATATCTCTAAAGTGGGAGACCATATTAAGAGCGAAACTTAAGGTGTACAGCTAGACAATGTAATTGTCTCAAATATAAATTTTCTACATTCAATATTCAATCGCTCTTCAGTTAAGCGAGATATAACATCCGTTTAATAAACTGGTTTCATTCTACTAGTCTTTACTTTGTACAAGAAAGTTAAAAAGTTAGCTTCATTTCAAATTACTATAAGGCTTCTATAATTTTGCGACCCTAAACTGTTGTTTTTCGCCAAATTTGGTCATTAGAATAGTTTGTCATCAAGGCGAATCCTCCATAAAGCCAATAGACTGCAATGTTCCATATGCTTTTCATGCCATTTGCACTGTAGCAACAAAAAATAATAAAAGTAATAAATTTTATCATTTGTAACAATTTAATTACATGGTCTGTATTACTAAATTCTATAATAATCTCTAAAACGCGTTGTCACTAACCCATAACTTTGAATTTTCAGGAATCTCTCTAGAATGGAAAGTTATAATAATAATAATAATAAAGCTATGAAGATATTTAAGATATTTTTGTGAGACCATTTACTGCATAACTAAACCAAAATATGCTTTTATAGGGTTTCTGTTTTTCGGCAATGTATTGCAAAGGAATTCACTATGTGAGTATGGGAAATACCCTTAAGCTGCCTTCAAACTCTGGCAACTAAGAAAGCTGCAAGTGCGGCTCTATTGATGTTTCTTTGATGTGGTTTAGGAGAGTCGACGCTCGCTGGAATCGAAGCTCACAAACCTCTTAGTGCGACAATTGCATGAGAAAGGGGTCTCTTTTATAAAAGAGCAATAAAAAGTAATGTCCTTCATTGTAAATGTGTGCAAAATTTCAAGGGTCACTTTCGGACAATGGATAATTAATGACTTTTGAAGCTCTGTAAGAAAGTGGCTAAGACCACTCTCCAAGATAGATGCTTCTAAAAAAAGGAAAGGGAATGATGCTCGAAGGATGCGGGAAGACCACCGCGTGGAGAGGAGATTCAAGAAAAGAGCGGGAAATTTTGTAATATGGTCCTTAGCTATTAGTGAAGCCAGCCACCAATGGAAATACATACACACACACACACACACACAAAAAAAAAAAAAAAAAAAAAAAAAAGACGGAATGTAAAATCAATTGAGGTAGTGAATCAACGAATGCTTTGCCAGCTTCGCTGGTCACTATATTTAAAGGGGACTAATGTGCAAGTTGTACCTGACGGGACTAAAGTGAAAGTTGTACCTCAAGGGACTAATGTGAAAGTTGTATCTCACGGGACTAATGTGCAAGTTGCACCGAACGAACAAACTATTTCTTTCAACGAAAGTGCCTACTAACCCTGGACGATAGGTCTAATATATCGTATCATATTATATATCGTATTTATCGTAATATAACTCAATACTTATTTCGCTTCCTTCTTCGACTCGTTTTAATACGCATTTTTTATATGCATGAGCAGCCCCCGAAAAACAAAAACATTAAATTCATTTTTTTACTTATTTTTATTTCATATTATTTCACGCGCACTTTTTATTTCCTAATTCAAAATTACTAAAAAAACCTTTTTCGATATCGCATTAAAACATCGCTTTCAAATTATTCAATTATATTTTCGATAAATTTTAGATTTCGACAAATGTCCAACTATCGAAATCGACAACGCAAAAATCCCAGATTGAGACTAATAGTCCCTCAGTCCTAATAATGATCAAATGATAATAAATATGTAATATAACCAAAAAGGGAGATGCACAAATAAGTGTTATTAACAATCCTAAATAAATTTTTAACATCAGCAACCATTTTTGAGTAATGCTGGACGCATGCACACAAAAACAGGTGTCACGAAAAAAACTTATCAAATCGCGGAAAACTTTAAAAGAGAAGATTATACCAAGACCAAACTTGGTATGGGGATTGCAACTACATATAACAGTTACATTATTTATTTATTCATTTATTACTGTAAAAATCGTTTTTATACACAAAAAATTACAACATTTCACGTCTAACCATTTTTGAATTATCGAGATACAAAATCTGTGTTACAATACTTTCTTTTACTTCGTACAAGAAATTTAAAAAAAAGTTCGAAAGATTCTTTCTTAATTTGTATGGAATTTTTACATATGATACTTCATTTAACGCTAAACTCCGTTTTTACATGCAAAACATTTTTTTTTTTTTTTTTTTTTTTTTTTTGGTGCGTGTGTGTGTGTGACCTTATAATAACTAATTGCACACCTCCAATTTTGTAATTGATATAGTCTTTCCTTTTAGAGATATCCACCATTTAACAATAGTTTTTGTGACATGTGCATGTACGTTATTTCGCATATAACTCAAAAACAGAGCAGTTACTTGCAATTCAGCCTGAAGACGAGTGCGATAAATTTTCGAAACACATTGTCTTACCATTGATCTTACAGCATTTAAAAATTTTTGCATGAACTTCTTAACACAATTGCAGTTTTGATTTGCACGAAATGAGAATTATAATAATAAAATTCCAAATACTTCGATTGATTCACATTTTAAATTAAATAAATACACTTAACTTATACAATATACCCAATATACAGTAGTGCTTTTATTTTTAAGCATTTAAAAAAAAAGAAAAGTAATTTGTATCAACAGGTATTTATTTTATTTATCTTTCCACATACATACATAGATTCTCGATAAAAATAGTAAAATTTCTTTTTTTCTTGCTTAAAAAAAACAAGGCAACAATATTCTTTGAAGTCTTAACTTGTACACTGACGGAAAAAAAAAAAAAAAAAATGTATGCTTAAAATCTTCAACACGTCTTTTACACACAAGTAGATATTCTACTTCGCTCCGGAATTTCCTTTTTCTACCCCTTCAGGCTGCGTCTCAGGAGCATCTCCAGTTTAACATACAACACGTCTTTTTCTTCTTCTACTTTACAAGGAAGAAAAAGTCTTCCCTTCACTGGCGAGTCATCTTCGTTATAAAACTAATTTCCCCCGGGAAATTAACACTAAGTGAATGTTTGTTACACCTTTTTATAAATCTGTTTTTTTATTTCGTGTTACTCTTTTTTCGTATCCTTTTCCATTTTTCCTTCTGTTGCCATTTTTTGACGCAATTTCATTCCAAAAAAATTTTTTTAATTTCGTTTTTATTTTTTGTTTCATTATCCTGTCTTTTCTCATTACAGTAGGGGAAAAATATAATAAGCAAGTATTTATAAATGAGTGTCCATCGGGACATGTTGTTTTGCAATTAACTATGCATAATTAAAGAGTATTTACTATCCCTGAAACATATCTTCAAACCATTAAAATACAAATCATGCAGGTGAATAAATAGTAAAAGGGCGTTAACATTTTATGTATGCAGAACCGGAAGGATCTGGTGGGAGTAAAACATGTAGAAATAGCACTGTTTTGCCCTTTTGCCATTCATCACTTATTTTCAGTTAATTGGTTGGTTGGGCTTAGCGTCGCACAACTACTGCAGTGGGTAATCGGCGACGGTCTATTTTCAGTTGAAAAAGGTTAAATATGTGAAACATTTTTTGGTGCATTTATGCAATGGACTCATTGCTATCATCATTAAAGCATTTTTATTCATATTTCTTAATATTTAAATAGCTAGAATTTAATCTTTTTTTTTTTTTTTTTTTTTTTTTTTTTTATCCTCCCCATTTTACCCCAGGGAAGGGTGAAAATGGGTAGTGGTTAAAAATGAATATCATTATCCCAAACGAAATGAAAAAGTATTTTATCTTGAAACAAGGAAGAATAGTACTAAAAAATGTTACTTTTTTATTTAATAGAAAAAAAAAATATTGGATTCGTCAAATTTTCCAGCTTCCTTTTTTGATGGATTTACATTCACATTACCAGAACACGATTTAACCATTTTTAGAAAATGTTTGTCTATCTTTGTGTATAACAAAAATTTTGTGGCAACTGTATCACTGGAACATCTGCACATAATTTCTCACAAATTTATATGTAATTGCATCTTGATATAAACTGGGACCAATCAACATTTGGGGTAATTCACTCAAAAGTGTGGTGCATCTGTACTGCAATTTCTTTCATTGAAAGAAAGGTTCTACTGTATATAATGGAATAAAACAGGATATTAAAGAGGACCGTTAAAAAACATTATGCTGATTAGATTTAAGTGCGTATCAGCTGATTAATGGTGTTCCTATGTTGCAATTTTCCCTTTTAACAGGAAGGCTATATATAAAATTCCGTTGTATATAATTGCACAAAACTTGGTATAGAAGAGGTTCATTGTGAAACATTATGTTTATTCTATCTGTGAGTATATGGACCAACAGGCGACTTTGCTGTGCTGTAGTTTGAATGGGAAGGCTAAATCTCAACTTCTATGACATATAAACTCACCAAACTTGATATGAGATAACCATTAAAATAATTACAAGATAAAAAAGAACTTTTTACATATCATGTTTTTAAATTTTCTGTTGAATCATATAAACACTACCGAAGGCAGCGGGAACCTGGAACAATTGGCTAAAAGTATTTAAAAAAAATTCATTGCTATCGTGTTTTGAGTTATTATAAAAGTTTCAATGGCTAGCTGGCTAGCCGGGAAGATAGTTAAAAATCGATTGCAATCTTTGTACTGGTAACGCTGCCGAAGTCAGCAGGGACCCGAAACAATTCGTTAAAAGTATTTAAAAAATACATTTTCACCGTATTCTGAACTATTCTGAAAGTTTCAAATGTCTAGCTAGTCGGGAAGTTAGTTAAATAAATTTTCTGTTGAGTCATATAAGCACTGCCAAAAGCAGTAGGGAACTGAAACAATTGATTAAAATATTTAAAAAATGTATTGTCACCGTATTCTGAGCTATCCTGAAAGTTTCAAATGCCTAGCTTGTCGGGAAGTTAGTTAAAAATCGATTGCAAGCTTTGTACTGGTAACGCTGCCAAAGGCAGCAGGAACCCGAAGCAGTTGACTAAAAGTATCAAAAAATGCATTTTCACCGTGTTCTGAAAGTTTAAAATGTCTAGAGAGTCGGGAAGTTAGTTAAATAAATTTTCTGTTGAATCATATAAACGCGGCCGAAAACAGTAGGGTTGGTTGGTTGGGTTTTACGTTGCACTAGTGCTGCACAGATGGGCAATTGGCGATGATCTGGGATTCACCCCTAGAGGTACCGAAGGCAGTAGGGACCTGAAACAATTGAGTAAAAGTATAAAACAAATTTATTGTCACCGTGTTCTGAAAGTTTCAAATGCCTAGCTAGTCGGGAAGTTAGTTAAAAATCGTTTGCAAGATTTGTACTCGACAAAAAAACAAATGAACAAACAAATAAGAATCGACGTTAATAAAAACATGGTAAAAACGAATGCTGACTTAATTTGGCTGTATATCGGCCAACAGATAGTGCTGCCATTACTCACTTTCTGCAATTTGCATTGCAAGATCTCAACATCAGTTGATAAAATTGCACCAAACACTATATGTAGCATCTTAATTGCTAAAAGATATGATTAAACTTTTGTGCATATTAACCCTTAAATGCATGCATTTTTATTTTTAATAAATAACATTTGAAATCAACCAAAAAAATGGGAGTAGTTAATGGGAAAAATACAAAAAAGAATCCACATGAGAATTTCTGCAGAAAATCATATTGATGTATTTCTACATCGTTAGAAAAAAATAAATAAATAATAATTCGGTGTGTCACTCACACTACTTTTTCTTACTCTGAAATTTAATACCATAAATACAGATCACAAATTAAGGGGTAAGATGTTGGATACTGTTATGTAAACTTATTTTAAAACAATTCAAATTAGGCTTCAGAACAGCTTTATCTGACAAATAATTTTGGGTGAGGGGGGTCTGTCGTCCCCTTCAAACCTTCGTTTCATTATTGTGCCTACATTTATATAGAATTCAAATCTGTTATTAAATTCAAAAGCTCATTCAAAGTTATCCAGACAACTTTCACACACAACATTCCTTGAAACTTACCAATCTTGATCAAACTTTCCCAGCAATAACCTTATATTAACTTCAAAATACAACATTTGGATCGCATGAAATTATTTGTTAGAGACACAGATAAAGATCGAACTTTAAAAATTTGACTTCGGTATTCTGGAAGCCTCAAAACGTGTAATATATACAAGAAACCGAGTGATGAATATTTAACTTAAAAATATACATTATTTACCATATGGTTATTAGGAATTAATTTCAATTCCTGAGCAGCTTTCCTGGACATCCTCAAATATTATAGTAAAGCACTTTTACTAACAATAAAAGAGAATGTTATGGCTTAAACATTGGCAAACCTGTATATATTCTGAAGGTTATGTGCACACTACATGGTGCACATAAACATAATCCTATATTAATAACAGAAGGCACAACCTGAAATATACTTTCATGAATTTTCAAGAATTGTTGCACTATAATCTAGTTCTTTTGTAAACTAGTTCTTTTGTTCTCGTTCGCCTTGTAAACGAACAGTGATTGATTTCCATACCATATTCTACACCAAAACATGTTTTTACGTATATGAAAAATATATATTTGTTTCATTTGGTTTAGTGCAGTCTATAGATATTAAACTCTAGTTACCTGCAATTCCCCCCATAGACGTAAAGTATTTGAATTCTATTGAGTGTCCCTGTACAAGAACCATTTGCTTCATCTCAATGAAAAGTTTACTGTAGCATCCCTAGATCATACACATTTAGAATACCAAGTTTGGAATTTCTGCTGCAATTTGTTCTTGAGATATGCTGATAACAGACAGAAACACACACAGACCAACAGCTAAAAACATGATTTTTGTATTCAGGTAACCTCAAAACGTGGAAATATAACAAAAACTCAGTTTCGAAAGTTTGACCCAAAAACAATACTTTCTCTATACCATATATATGGGTATGAGAAAGTAAAAAAGCTACATTTTTCTTGCATTAATTATCAGTATATGCAAAAATATAAATATTATTTATTACTCTTACCTTGTTTCTATCCAAAAATAATTTTTTTCTGTATGATTTTATTACTTCTTATATAAATAATCGTAATTCATAACAGCTGTGCTGAAATGAAATTGTACTCAGATAGCACGCCAACAATGAAAATTGTTACAGATAAAGAAATAAACTGTCGAAGATTCTAGTTGTGTTTGGAAATGATAAAAAAAAAAAAATGCAATACAAAAGTTGCTACATAATAAAGAGAGACAAGGTTTTAAACATACGATGCAGATCTACATCACTGTGCATTTAAGGGTTAAGCAGTAAGTGATGCTCTTATACAGAATGATATAAAAAAGTTTTGTGATGGCCACAACATCCTAGTTTTATCTGCAGTGATATCATATCTTTCGTTCAGAAGTAGTTTTGCTACAACATCTTCAATGATTATTTTTCAGCTTTACATTGTATTTACTTTCTTTTATCACACGGCATTTTCTAAAACTTTTGTTTCTTTTGACTGAGGTGGTGAGATGACTTAAATAGAAGACTTTAAATTAGATGCCTATGTAGCATGATTACCCATTAAAGTTTTGACTGAAAATTCTGTTACATAGTCTATAATTTTACTATCTCTCTTACAGTGAATTTAGACTTCTTTGTTAATAGATTAAAGACCTTCCCCTTTAACATTTTTATGATATATTCACTCTTCAAACGTCCAGAAAGTTGTTTAAGCAGGTAAGGAAATGTAATTTTTGATACTTTTTGAAAATGTCCTTCTCTATATAAAATGATTTTAGATTTTTTTTTTTTTTTCTAGGAGCACTTTACTGGGTCAAAACCCAATATACAAAGGTTGTAAAGCATGAGATGTGTTTGGAGGTAAACAAAGAATGATTTTTTTCTTTTCTATAACTAATTTTGACTGCCAGCATTTCAAAAAGTTTAGAATAAATTTCTAAGCCATTCTCATTTTTCTCCATTATAGTATGGGAAATTATATTTCTCAATTATTACCTTTACTTCCTTTGTGTGACGTCACTGCTATGTAGTTATGACGATATTACTACGTCACTGTTTGTATTAGAGCTCCAGTTTGTATCATTCTTTCAATGTATGCGCACGCACCGAGAAGTGCACCTGTTTTATTCAGATGGTGTTTAATCGTTGTCGAGGGAAAGACGTTCCCGCTTGGATGTAAACCAATGTTTAGTTATTGAGTCGACGTCGAGCTGTTATGTGAGAGACAGACGGTCTGAAACCGCTCGTAAAATATGTATATGTTAGTGTTTCTGTAATGTTCCTTTTCTTTATTTTAATAAATGTTGTAATGTTATACTGGTCTGTAACCGTTTACCTATATTTTTGGGGGCTCGACCTATCCCGTTAAATTCTACCCCTAGATAAACGTTACAAACAAAAAGTCGCTACTTCTGTTTTTCAAAAACAGTAGCGTGAAAATGTTGTTCTTCAAAGATGTGTTTGTTTTCAAGTAGCTGTGAAAAAAAAAAAAAAAAAAAAATCTGTGGACGATATTTTACTTATTTCATTGAAATACATTCGGACGTTTTAAAAAGAACACTTTCTGTTCTTCGTTTCATCCAGTGGACGCTGTTCTTTATTATGACGTAAATTTACGTTTTTTTCAGCATGAAATATCATTATTTTCATGACGTTGCTTACTTAATCCTTCATTCAATATGATTCAAGTTTTGTTCCTGCCGATGATTTGAAATTTCTCAGTGTGCTATTTTCTTCATGCCCGACGTTCTTAAAGTGACACGGATTCATCATCTATCTGATCCTGCTCCATAAAATAATTCCATCTACGCTCTACGCTGTATATAGGACTGCCCTTAATGTCAGGTACGAGCATGCATTTTTTTTTTTCTCTCCTCTCTGCATGGTAGTATATAAAGAAAAAAAATTTTTTTCATTTGTAACTAAAATTTGAAATTCATTCATTGCCATTTTACGCCCTTTAAAATTATTTGTTTGTTCATTTTTATATAAATAAAGAGTTTTCTTCCTCCATATTTAATTGCTTTCCATGAATAAAGAGATATTCTGTTCCCCAACATTTATTTATTGTTCCTAAATATATATATGTTCTGGTTTTAATCCATTTTTTCCCCAATATTTACTTAAAAAAAAAAAAAAAAAAAAAAAAAAAAAAAAAAAAAAGAACAATTTTTTTTTTATTTACTTCGGTTTTCTTATTTTATGTTTCTTGCATCCTAAAAATGGCCCTTAAATTAGGCGACCTTCCGCTAGTTGCAAATTCTTTGAAATATTCTAAAACAAATACCATAAAATTGCTAAACACGCTATTAGGATACCCAACATTTGACCATCAATCGCGTAAACGTATGCGAAATTTTAGCGGTTTTACTGCCGATTTCGACATTAATAAACATCAAGAACAAATTTTAAAATCATTTTCTTTGTCCGATTTTATATCAATCGCTAATTCGCTACATTTAGAACCAGTCGGTAGTAGGGAAAATTTATGCAAAGAAATTTTTAACGCACTTACTAATTTATCTGAATTTCAGAAAACATTAGATACTAGTTTTATGTCAGACGAAGACGATCTCAGTGTAAATAATCATTCTGTTGAAACCCATTCTTCGATCGTTCCAAATAGTTCTGTTTTTCAAACCCAAAGCGAAACTTTCCCTTCGAGTGTTCAAAATATTTCTCCGAATGACGCTGCAGACGCAATGTCTGATTTGAGTAATCATTTCTGGTTTCTCCTCAGAGATTTAGCTAGCACATGTAGAACTTTTTCTGGAAATGATTCATATTCTATTCGTAATTTCTTTAATGACATTGAGGAACAATTCTGTTTATTTCCTAGTCTTACCGATCAACAAAAACTTATCTTTGCTAAACGTTTAATTAATGGTTCTGCTAAAACATTTTTATTTTCGCAACGAAATATTAATACTTACGAGTCATTTAAAGCCGCGTTAATTTCTGAATTTTTGGATACCATACCATCCATCGAAATACATAAACAGTTAGAAAACAGAAAAATGCGTATGCTATTATTGACGATTCTTCGGTAATTCAATACACCATTCAAGGTATACAGGGTAACCCCTCTGAGAAAATTCTTCTCTGTGGAGCAAAAGCTTTTTCAGAATTTAAAGAAAAATTGCGTATTTATGAAACTGCTCTTAATACAATAAACTTAAATCAACGAAATTCAGTTAATTATAAACAAACATATGACAGTCGAAAACGCAGTACTGGTCACACACAATCAGCTTTCACTCGCGAATCCAAATTTAATACTGGTCCGGCATCTCAAAATAAATTACGTTGTTTCAATTGTAACGATATCGGTCACTTATCTAAATTTTGTCCTAACCGTTCTCGTGGCCCTAGGTGCATTGCATGTGGTCTTTTTGGACACAAGTCTACCGATTGCCGCCGAACCGCTGCAAATGAAGGACCTCCTTCCAGAGATAGAGTTAACACTGTACATGAATCGCATGCTTCTCATATGTGTAAACAAGTTAAAATTAGTGGTAATGAATTAACTGGTTTGGTTGATACTGGTAGTCAGTTAACCCTTTTGAAACATTCTGCATGGATAAAAATAGGTTCCCCACCGTTGTCAAAAATTAATAAATCCTTAACTGGTTTTGGCTTTGCGCGTATACATGTTATCGGTACTTTTAATTCTTTTATTACTATAGACGATCAAAAGTTTTCAGCAACTATTTCAGTTGTACCCGACGTGTCCACATTTTATGACCTTATAATTGGATGTGACGTCATCCAACAAGCGAACATTAGCATTTCACCCACCGGTGTTACTTTTTCTAGTTTTTCACAACAAAATGAGTGTACCGCAGATCCAAATTTTATCATGACGATCACTGACGATAATCCCAAATTTGATATTGGTCCTAATGTTTCACGATATATTCGTAACGACATTAACAAACTGTTGTCGGCCTATAAACCTAATAAAATCAAAACTGCGAACATTGAGCTTAACATCACTTTAACTGACCTGACGATACACCTATTTTTCACTCACCCCGACGTCTACCCTTTACCGAACGAGACATTGTAGACGCACAAGTCTCTGAATGGCTTAAAAATGGTATTATCGAACCAGTGTCCTCCCCATATGCCAGCCAAGTTGTAGTTGTTCGAAAAAAAGATGGTAAACACAGAGTTTGCATCGATTACAGGAAACTCAATCGTAAGTTAGTTAAAGATCACTACCCCCTCCCCCTAATTGATGATATTTTAGATCGACTTCAACATGCAAAAATTTTTAGTACAATAGACCTACGTAATGGATTTTTTCATGTACCCGTAAACAAACAGAGCCGCCCTTTCACTAGTTTTGTAACCCATAACGGTCAATTCCAATTTCGCTACATGCCTTTCGGACTTAGCTCCTGCCCTTCAGTGTTCATGAGATATATAAATGCCGTTTTTAGAGACTTGATTGCTGCCGGCATAGTACTCCCTTATATGGATGATCTTGTAATTCCCGCGAGTAACGAACATGAGGCCGTAGAACGTCTAAAAACTGTTCTTCAAACAGCAAGCGAGTACGGACTCGACATAAATTTTAACAAATGCCAATTTTTACATACCAAAATAGATTTTCTCGGTCACATAATAGAAAATGGTAAACTTTTGCCATCCCCTTCCAAAACTAAAGCTGTTTTAAATTACCCAGATCTGAAAAATGTTAAAGACGTACGTAGATTCCTTGGCCTTACAGGATATTTTAGGAAATTTATCCCTCATTTTTCTACCATTGCAAAACCCTTAAGTGATCTTCTGCGTAAGGACACCCCTTTTCAATTTCAAAATGAACAAAGAGCCGCATTTCAAAAATTAAAATATTTACTTTCCCAAGAACCAGTCCTCAATATTTTTAATCAAAATTCCCCTATTGAGGTACACACAGACGCGTCTATAGATGGCTTGGGGGCAGTCCTGTTGCAGAAAAATATGAACGATAATCAATTCCATCCAGTCTTCTATTTTTCGAAGAAAACATCTGATAACGAAAGAAAATACACCAGCTTTGAACTTGAAGTTCTGGCTGTGGTAGAAGCCCTCAAAAAGTTTAGAATCTACCTCCTAGGAACTAATTTCAAAATTATCACAGACTGTGATGCGTTCGTCAAGGCACTTAATAAAAAAGAAATAAATTCCCGCATTGCACGATGGGCTCTGTACCTTCAAGAATTCCATTACAATATTGAGCATCGAACAGGTTCCCGCATGGCACATGTGGACGCTCTAAGTCGAGCTCCACAATGTTTCATCATCCAAGATAGCCTTCATCTAAAACTCTTGAAAGCTCAGCAATCTGATGAAGAAGTTCAAGCATTAAAAACGCTTTTGCAGTCCACACCCCATGATAATTACATTATAAAAAACAACCTTCTGTATAAAACAGTGAACGGTGTCGATTTACTCGTCGTCCCTACAGACTTACAGCATAGTATAATTAAAGAAGCACACGAGCGTGGACATTTTGCAGCACTCCGTACCCAAGAGCTAATAAACAAAGATTTTTATATACCTCACCTCAAAGAGAAAATCGAAAGTTGCATTAAAAATTGTGTAAAGTGCATACTCTATAATAGAAAATGAGGTAAACAAGATGGTTTCCTCCACCCAATTGATAAAGACGATGCACCCCTGCACACATACCATGTTGATCACCTTGGTCCCCTAGCTACTACATCCAAGAAATACAAACATATTATGGTTGTTGTGGATGCGTTTTCCAAGTTTACCTGGCTGTACCCCACAAAATCTACAGACGCCGCAGAAGTTATCAGCCGACTAGAAAGCCAACGATCCATCTTCGGTAACCCCGCCAGAATCATAACTGATCGAGGTCCAGCATTCACTTCCACTGCATTTCAAGACTATTGCCACGACCAAAATATTATCCACATACCAATTACAGCAGGTTTACCACGGTCAAGTTGAAAATAAAAATTCTACTATCATCGCAGTATTGTCAAAATTGTCATCCGACAACCCCGAAAAGCGGTTTTCCCATGTGCCTGCTCTCCAACAAATCCTCAATTCGACATTTCAAAGAAGCATAAAGACGACACCATTTCAATTACTATTCGGTACCAAGATGAAAAATAAAGATGACATCAAGATCCTGGAGCTTCTCAAGGACGAATCTACAAACACATTCCAGAGGCAACGTGAGGAGCAGCGTATTGACGCGAAAAAGCAGATTCGAATAGTGCAAGAAGAAAATCGCATGCAGTATAACCTTCGAAGACGACCAGCTGCTTTAAAACTTAATTGACATAGTTCTTCAAGACTTTTTATTTTTTTTTAAGAACTCTTCCTTGGACATTTTCGTGTGCACAATTAAACGTTTTTTTAAAAATCATACGTTGAACTTCAACTTGCCAAAATAAGAACTCTCCTTTTAACAAACTATTTTTTTTTTCATGAACAATTTTTTTTTTCCATGAACATTCTTCAATACCTGATTTTATTTTTGGTGAAAATTATCTACCTATTTTTTTTTTTTCTACTTGTCTGTATGTATATTAACATCTTATCTTATTTTATTTTAGTATTTTGACGATATGATTCAGGTTTTGAGTGTAATATTTACAATATTTTCCGTTTGGTAATTGTGGCGACTTCTTTTTCGCACCTGGTTCTTTTCTTCCTGTGAATTCATCTCGAGACACATTAAGACACTGATCACGCTTTCTTTACTTTTAAAGATTTTACTTTTACTTACGGCACAAACATAAAATACATAAACGAACACATAAATTAACATCCAATAAAGTATTTTAAAAACAACATATATAATGGAACGTTAGTCCATCTTGATTCACGTACGCACACACTGTTGCCACACTTTCGTACCAAACTTTTTAGTTCTTGTTTTGGGATAATCTCGAAATCAGAGGTGCGGCGTTCACAGTAATGTATACAATTTTTTTTTTATTAATGCAGCTATATTATTACTGTATCTATAATTCTATTATGTAGTGTTGTATATTGTTTATTTTTTTTTTATTATTATTTCTTTTGTTTTTGTATAATTTAATTTTTTTTTCTTGTGGTTTAATAACCTTCAGGCGAGGCCGCCTGCTTGGTCATGATGGCCGATATGGGAAATTATATTTCTCAATTATTACCTTTACTTCCTTTGTGTGACGTCACTGCTATGTAGTTATGACGATATTACTACGTCACTGTTTGTATCATCCTTTCAATGTATGCGCACGCACCGAGAAGCGCACCTGTTTTATTCAGATGATGTGTAATCGTTGTCGAGGGAAAGACGTTCCCGCTTGGATGTAAACCAATGTTTAGTTATTGAGTCGACGTCGAGCTGTTATGTGAGAGACAGGCGGTCTTCTCCGCTCGTAAAATATGTATATGTTAGTGTTTCTGTAATGTCCCTTTTCTTTATTTTAATAAATGTTGTAATGTTATACTGGTCTGTAGCCGTTTCCCTATAATAGAAGAATATTTTTTATAAATCAAATATTCTAAATGCTTCTTATTTGCTGTTAAAAATCTGCATTTCAGAACTTTTACTAAGTAAGGGATGAGTAAATTCTGTTAATAAATTAAAGGAAACATTAGTTTTTTTTTTAAAAATTTAAATCTATAAAATAAAAAGAACAATATAAGTTTTCTTTTTTTTAATTATCAAATGTAAATATTAGAAATGAAATAAACATTATAAAAAAACCAATGTACCTACCCAATGCTTTAAAATCATTAATTACATTAAAACTATTAAACATGAATGAGGAAGCAAACATTCAAACAATGTTTTCACCTTCAGATACAATAATTCAGGCAACAAAAAAAACTAATAAATTAAAAAATAACAATTGTTTTATTTTTGGAAAAAACTTGGTTTGAACGTTTGCTCCACAAATGTTTCAATTGAATAAAATATTAAAGTAAATATATGTAATGCATAGCACGCATATATCTAAGTTTGGAAAATATATAGCAGCGTTAATTAGTTACACTGTTTGAAAGTACTTGTTTTGTTTGCATTGCCATCTTCAGAAACTAAAATACTTTTTTGTCAATTTCAATATCAGTTTTGCTAACATATTTTCAACATATAATCATAGGTAATGATGATGTACATAAATGTGAATTTTTGTAGGCGTATGAAATTATTAGTTTTCATTTTATTTAATGAAATATAATTTATACCCAAATTATCCCAATCATCCATATTGTATTAGCAATTCATAAAATTTGCATCTACAAGGAAAATAAATTAAGAATAAATAACATACACTTATATTACTATGATTTAGAGGTAAGTGTTTTATAGTTTTATTTTCCGAAAACGTAGTTGCTCATATATAATTTTTTCCAAAAAGTAAATAAATGTCTGTTGGTCAGTTGGCTGAAACTAAAATATCCTCAAGCATAAACAAATCACTTGTAACCTCTATTTTATGAATATGCCTGTTTTAAAGTTTAAAACTTCAATATCCAAACATTTACTCAAAAAAATTGTTAGAGTAATAGAATAATTTAAACTAAATAAATAAAATTTCAGAATAAAAGGAATGTGTGCTTTACAATACTGCTTGGCGATTTTTTTCAAACTTGCCAATTTGGCACGTTTTTGCAGTTCTGTTTGCCAACTTTTTCAAAATGGCCAATTTTACATGTTTTAAACCAACTACCTAGAAATAAAGCATGAAAAGTAGCTTTTCAAAAACTTGAAGAAATTGCCTACTGTTGCCATTATTAAAAAAGAAAAAAACAAAACAAACATATCAAATAAACTCCAAGGTACGTAGGTAGGTTGGATTCAACATCGCTCGCAATCTGCACCTCAACCTCACCCACAATCTGCATGAATTTTTAAAATGCATGAAATTTTGTTTTGCAGCGATTAGTAATATGCACATCTGTACACTCCACGTACATGAAAACTAAAAAAAAAACATCACTGGATACCTCACCCGCATTCTGCATGAATCTTTAAAATGCATAAAAATTCATTTTACAGCGATCAGTAATATGCACGTCTGTACGCTCCATGTACATGAAAACTAAAAATAAAAACACACGAAATTTTTTTTCGCATCAATCAGTAATACGTACATGAACAAAAAAAAAAGAAAAAATCACTAAATACGTCTCCGGCAAACTCCATGAATCTTTAAAACGTATGAAATTCTTTCGTTTGGCAACAATCAGATACGTGAAAATCACATAGCTTCAAAACATCATGGTCAGGTTATCACATTTCAAACATTGATCGTTCAACGATGGATAAACATCGAGGGTACCAAGGTTGGCATCTTTATCAGCAATCGTTAACAAGACACCAAGCAGTATCGTAAACTGCATTCCACCTGAGAAATTTTATGCTTAACAACACAAATAATTATTAAAATGAGAGTATTTTATTGTTAATTGTTAAAATTCTGTCTTTTTTTTTTTCTCAAAGCTATTTCTCAAAATCCATTATAATTTTATGGCATATTATTGAAATACAGAATATATTTTGCCACTAATTAAATTTATGTTTATTTCGTATTTTGGTATAAATAGCTTTATAAAAAAAAAAGTTCTATCGATTTAGAGCAAAATAAGTCTACTTCCACAGTTTTGCATGATTAAACATTCATTTGGACTGTTAGCGAAAAATTATTGTGCATTTCAATAACAGATTACAAAATTATTGCATATTTTGGTAAACACAACAGAAAAAACTAAAAATTTTATTGGTAGGCAAAGAAATAATCATGAATTTTGGCAATTATTTGTATTATTAAACATAAAGTTTGTTAATAAAAGGCAAATGATTCTGTATTTCAATAATAGGCCGCAAAATTATCATGGATTTTGAGAAATAGCTTTGGTGGAAAAAAATAGAGAATTTTATCAATTAGCAATAAAATACTCTAATTTTAGCAATTATTTGCATTGTTAAGCATAAAGTCTCTTAATAAGTGGCAATATGATTCTATATTTTATTAACAGGCTGCAAAATTATCACTCAATTCAAAATAGTTTTCGAAAAATCACAGATAGTAACTAGCATAGGGAATTTATATTTAAAAATAATTGAACTTAAAAAAAAATTATAAAAAGTTAAAAAAAAATCATTAATCCACGACTTGAGTATACTAAGATATCTATATCTTGAGTATTGAATTACATATCTGGAAAACTATAATAGCACATTTTGAGTATTAATTACATATTTTGCACATCTCTAATCATAAATATTGTACAATTTATATCCATACTTGTAGTTATTTAATTACATAAAATTTTTAATAATCACCTGATGTGTTGATTGTCTGTGAGTCTGTGACAGCTATATAGGCACTAGAAAATAATCTGCAGCATAACTTTACAATAAGTAACAGAAAATAATTAAATTGCAAGATTCAATAATCATACTTTTATCACAAGATTACATATATGTAATGTTGGTTAATCCGTTAGAAATGATCAGAGCACTATACGTTATAAAAATGATGATAGTGAACAATTCTACCTATATATATATTTCACAATTTAATAAAACATGTTTACGTTGCGTATGAAAATAAGATCAACAGTGGCAGAAGAATACAGTATACACACAGTGTAATCAACTTTAGCGTCTAGAACAAGCACCAAAATTTTTTTTTTTTCCGTTTTTTTTTTTTCTTACTCTTTCAAGGAGTTGAGCAAGCACCTCAAGATAGTAATGATAGTCAGATCGAACCAGATTAGCAATTTTTTTTATATTTTCATCCGTTTTGGAAGTGGAAGGGCGACCCGGGTGGTTATCATCTCCAACGTCTTCTCGGCCATCTTGGAAATGCTTGAACCACTCAAAAACGTGTGAATGTGATAAACATTCATCGCCATAAACTTGTTTCAATAAAATATAAGTTTTACTAACGGTTTAATCAAGTTTTATGCAAAATTTCATGACAATTCGT
Organism: Salticus scenicus; assembly: GCA_963930645.1. NCBI lineage: Eukaryota > Metazoa > Arthropoda > Arachnida > Araneae > Salticidae > Salticus > Salticus scenicus. Next base: position 85,248,072 of record OZ005656.1, read on the forward strand.
TGCTCTACTTTTACACTTATCATGTTTTCGGCAAAACGAAACAAACACCTCTTACACAAACGAAGGTTACGTCCAGACTGATTTTTCTACAAACACGAGAGGCGCTACAATTGAAAGAGAAGGCTTTACGCTGCACAGCTGTCGTTCGTTCGGATTTGGCGCATATGTAGTTCATCTGTAGCAGCAATAGTCTCGTCATTTAATAGCCACACCTCGTATATGAGTTTGCAGCGTTTAGTTTGTCATTCCGCTTGCGTCACTCGAAAAACTGCCGTTTTTCATGATATATCTATCTATCTATCTATAATGAAAATTTTGTCATCACAATAACTCCCGAAAAAATATTCCAAATCGAACTAAATTTGCACAGTGAACAGATCTTATAAGTATCTTGGTTGAGTTCGTTAACCAAGTTGCTCAAACTTTTTGTTTTCAAGTGGCGGCCACTTGAAAATTTCAAACCCACATTGTGAAAAGTGTATTTAAAGCCAGATTTGTTTGAATTTTGATGTAAATATACATAACATAAGGGTTTCAATGAAAATTATTAATGAACTTTATCCGCCATTTTTAATGAAGTGGCGGATATCTTAAGTTAAGCAGAGCCACTTCAAATCAGGCTACCACTTCAGGGGTCGATCCAGGTAAAAATTGTGACCCATTTGCAGCCCCTTCACAAAATTCAAATCTCTAAAATGGGCACCTTCACAAAATTCAAATCCATAAAATGGGTCCCTTCACAAAATTCAGATTCATAACAGCAGCCCTTTCACAAGATTTTTTTTTTTTTAAATGATGATTTTGTAAAAATTTTCCACATTAACAGTATTATTTTTAAAGTGTCTATACTTTGTTCATAATATGCTGTTAATTTGATATTAAACATTAGACAGAGTAACTCCTAAAGTGAAAGTGTCTGTGCAATAATTCTTTTTATCACAAAAAGAAATAAATTTTCACAAAATTAATTTACTTTTCCCAAAAATGGGCCCCAAAACTTAAAACCTGGATCACTTGAAAATTTAAGATCGTGATAACTTCCGAAATAATACTCCAAATCAAACCAAATTTGGACAGTGAACTTATCTTATAAATAACATGTGTGAGTTTGTTAACCAAGTTGCTCTGCGATTTTGTTTTCAAGTAGAGACCACTTGAAAATTTCAAATTAAAATTGTAAAAAGCGCATTCCGAATTTGTTTCAATTTTGATGTGCACATAGACCGTATAAGTGTCTCAATGAACTTTATCTGTCATTTTTAATAAAGTGGTGGCTATTTTATGTTAAGCAGGGCCACTTGAAATCAGGCTACCACTTGAAAATTTAAAATCATGATAACTTCTGAAATACTCCTCCAAATCGAACCAAATTTGGACAGTATCATATCTTATGAATACCTTGGATGAGTTTCTTAACCAAGTTGCACCGATATTTTGTTTTCAAGTGGCGACCACTTGAAAATTTCAAATTCAAATTGTAAAAAGCGTATTCCAAATTTGTTTGAATTTTGATGTATACATAGCCTATAAAGTGTCTCAATCAAGTTTATTAATGAACTTTATCTGCTATTTTTAACAAAGTGGCGGATATCTTAAGTTAAGTGGGGCCACTTGAAATCAGGCAGCACTTGAAAATTTAAAATCATGATAACTTCCAAAATAATATTCCAAATCAAACCACATTTGGACAGTGAGCATCTTTTAAAAAGTTCAGATGAGTTTGTTAACCAAATTGCTCTGCAATTTGGTTTTCAAGTGGAGCCCACTTGAAAACTTCACATCGTAAAAAGCGTATTTGAGACCGGATTTGCTCAAATTTTGATGTATATATAGATATATAAGGGTCACAATAAATTTTGTTAATGAACTTTATCCACCATTTTAAAAAATGTGTAGATGATATAAACTAAGCGAGACAACTTGAAATTAGTCTACCACTTGAAAATTTATAAACATAACTTTTTAATTTCTGATTTAATTTGAACCAAAGTTAGACAGTGATCTTATCATATAATTATTTTGAATGAGTTTACTGGGCAACTAAATCCAACATCTTGTTTTCAAGTTGGGGCTACTTGAAATCCTGCTGCCACTTGAAAATGTGCCATCAAGATAACTTTTAAAATACTAAATTGATTCAAACAAAAGTTAAGACAGTGAACTTATGGATCAAATATCTTGGATACGTTTACTTGGTAACTTGATCTGCAATTTTATTTCCAAGTGGCGGCCACTTGAAAAATTCGTTCTCATTATAACTTTTGTAATATTGAATCAAATTGCATCAAATTTGGGTAATGCATTTGTCATTCAAATATGAGATAAGTTAGCTGGGAATCTCACTCCCCCTTTTTTTTCTACTTGAAATTATGGTGCCACTTGAAAAAATTTCATCACGATAATTTTTGAAATACTGATTTAATTTGAACTAAAGTTGGACAACGGACTTATCATAGAAATATCTTGTATGATTTTGCTGGACAAGCTGCTTCACCATTTTGTTTCCAAGTTGCAGCCACTTAGACTGACGCTTGAAAATTTATCATAAGAATAACTTTTGAAACACTGCACTGATTCGAACCAAAGTTGGGCAGTGAACTTATGCTTCAAATATCTTGGACGAGTTTGCTGGGCAACTTTCAACATTATATTGTTTCCAAGTGGCGGCCACTTGAAAATTTGTTATGGTAAATTTTTAAATACTTAATCCGTTCAAACCAAAGTTGAAAAATGGATTTATCATTCAAATATCATCAAGCCTATTATCTATCACCAAGTCCATTAATAATTTGTAGCCGCCATTTTGAAACCAAATGGAGGCTACTTGATAAGGAGAAAGAAATCAACCTACTGTTCCAAATGAGTCGGAAGGGCTTGTTTTTCAATTTCTACTATTAGTTCACACTCTCCCTATATATATCTTGAACAAATCTTGCAATCTATTTTTAACTAACTTCTCGACTAGCTAGAAATTTGAAAATTACAGGATTGCTCAGAACACTGTGACAACACAATACTTCGCACACTTCTTATTTCCTAATTCAAAATTATTAAAAGAAACTTTTTCGATAGTGTTGTGTAAGTAGGAATTGACTTTAAAAAATTTTCTTTGTTTTTTTAATATATGTACCCAGCCTACGCTAAGAAACATTTTAATTGAGAACCAAAATACACAGATATTTTAGTTCTAGCCGTTGATAAAAATACTTACAATTATTTACATTGAAACTCCACATACTTAGACAATTTAAATATTTAGAAAAAACAAAATAATTATGAAATGAAAAATTTATGATAAGTTGTCAAAATTTGTTATAATATTTAGAAAGATTGGAGTGTAAAGTTGATTTTTTTATACCAACTATGTGAAAAATACCAGAGCTGGGAATTGAACCCAGGCTCTCTGCTTAACATGCGGATGCTCTGCCACTGAGCCACCCTGGCTGATAACCAGCTCGACATTTCTCACATAATATCTGTTGGCAAGGTCACTGTATCTGCAAATGCAGATATAACAGGTGAGAATATTTTTCGTAGCACAACTCCAATAGACCAGGAAATTTCAAATTAGAAATTATATTCAAAAATACATCAACCATAAAAATTCATTTAAAAAGATTGGAGTGTAAGGTTAATTTTTTATACCAACTATGTGAAAAATATCAGAGCTGGGAATCGAACCTGGTCTTTCCGCTTCACGTGTGGATGCTCTGCCACTGAGCTACCCTCGCTGATAACCAGCTCGGCATTTCTGACATAATATCCGTTGACCAGGTCACCATGTCTGCAAACACAGATGTAACAGCTGAGAATACTTTTCACAGCACAACTCCAATAGACCACGGAATTTCAAATTTAAATTAAGCAGAGAGATTCGCGGCTTTGGTATTTTTCACATAGTTGATATAAAAAATCAAACATATACTCCAATCTTTATAAATGAATTTTCATGGTTGATGTATTATTGAACATAAGTTCTAATTTGAAATTTTATGGTCTATTGGAGTTTTGCTACCAAAAATATTCTCACCTGTTATATCTGTGTTTGCAGACACAATGAAAAACATGCATTAAGCAGAGAGCCCAGGTTCAATTCCTGGCACTGGTATTTTTCACATAGTTGGTATAAAAAAATCAACCTTACACTCCAATCTTTCTAAATGAATTTTCATGGTTGATGTATTATTGAATATAATTTCTAATTTGTTATAATATTTTTACTAAATTCTTGACAAATTGGACGATTTTTGTGTTTTTTATTATTTTCATATCTAGTAAGCTATTTAAACTTTTTGAGAAATTAACAAATGTTTGTAAATTAAACAAGTATAATAAGAAGGCCTTACTTGGAAATTTGCAGCATAAATATTTTTCTGTGCGGGCCCCCACCTTCTTAAGTGCAACAACTTTCAGGTGTGTGCTTGCTTGTCCAGCTCTGGCACTGAAGTCACTCTTTTCTTCATTCCACATAAGTGTCGCCACCTATCAATGTCTGTTGATTCGTTCCGATTGCAACTGCGTGGATTGGTAACAATTTCAACGGCTTCACAATTCACTGTGTAATGATAGTTATTGTAGTTTGCTAATTTTTTAACGTTATCAAAATCAATTTTTAAGCTATTATTTTGAAATATTTTTGTTAACACGGTGGTAGTTCTAGTGAATTTGATGTCAGCTTTTTGTTCTTTTATTCATGTTTTTATTTTTATTTTGGTCATGCCTATCTAATATCCTTTACTAATATTTATGCTGCAAATTTCCAAGTAAGGCCTTTTTATTATATTTGTTTAGTAGTTGAGGAAATTTTAATTAAAATTTTTAAGTATGTATGTAAATTATTTAATTTTTTTTTCTTTTAAATATGCATTAACTTTAAACCTTTATTTTGTGGAATTCAATTACAAATTTACTGGTATGCATTAATAATCACATCAATTTCAGTTTTCAATCACCCCCCCCCCCCCCCCCAATCACATACATTCATAAAATTTATTTATTTTTCCTATATGTGTGTCTAACAAATATTTTCACTCTCACTACAAAAAAAATAGTACACATCTACAAGAAAAACTATTTATTGAAGCACAAAACAGAAAAAAAACATATAATATTTACATAAATAACTACATATGTTATACATACATATCAAAAGTATGTAAAAATCATATTTAAAAAAAAAAAAAAAATAAAAATAAAAAAAAAAAATAAATCATTATTCTAAATAAAATGTTTGCAGTACATGAAATAAAATAAAATAAGATAATGCAATAAATGTCAGGGGCATAGCTAGTTCTTCCCAAAAAAAAAAAAAAAAAAAAGGATGAGGGGACTATTTTTTTTTTTCAAACAGGAAGAAAAGGAAAAAAAGGGGGGGGGGGGACACACCTTTTGCAATAGACCACTTTGAATAAAGCAGAATTTTTAGTTAAAAGAGGGGGGGGGGTAGTCTCTTGTCTGAAATTAAATTCAGTTTAAGGTAAAATTTTGTTCTTTCTTTTTTAGTATAATTTCAGCAAAATTGTCAAAAAGATAATTAATTCTATACAAATAAATGGTTGAAAACATCAGGGGTGATTGTGACTCAAAGGTAAAAACCCTGAAAATTAACTCTAAAATAAAAAATCCAGAATGCTAAATGATATTCGAATTATTTAGACAAAAAGCTCACAATATTTGTATGTTGCATCAATGAATCAATAAAAATATACAATTCATTCACATATCACCTGGATGACAAATGAACAACCAATATAAACAAAAGATAACTTTGTAGTATATATGTAAATACAGATGGATAAGATTAAAAACTCTAAAATCAGGGGGTAGCCCCTGAACACAAACACCCCTGTATTTCATTGTAAAAGTGTGATTCTACAAGATTTATAGTTTCTATGGTAACTTAAAAGAGCTTATTTATTTTTCTTATAATTAAAATTAAATATATATACATATTATTCTGTTGAAACTGTTTATATACTATTCATTGTAAGTTCTAGCACAGTATAGAATGTTTCGAGACAGTCTTAACTGATAAAATTTGATTGTTGAAATGTATGATCATTTTGCCACTAATCAACAAAAATCGTGATCCCCCACTCTCACCCCCAAACCTAATTCTAAAATATGAATTATTTTTACTATAAAAAATAAATAAGCTTTTCTGTTGTTTTATGCTTTATTTTTAAGGCTGATTACAATAATATACATTTTTTTCTTCAATTCATTTAAAATAAATATATAAAATAAATTGCCTCATTTTTGTGAAAGATCCACTTTTAGAAAATTTTTGCTAAAGTCCATTTTAAGTTTGCTGATTTTTGTAATGGGTATATTTTTAACAGGATCAAATTTTCTGTAAAGATTGTTTTCATATCCAAAATTTCTGATAGACCCCTATATCCAAAAGAAATTGTGATAGTGGTTTGAAAGTAATAAAGTAAATGTGTATAAATGAAATAGCAAAAATGATAATGACTTTTTTTTCTGGCCTATAAACTTAATTGATGTTTAGAACATAAAATTATCATAACTATAAATTTTTGTGTCATCAGATAAAAAAAAAAATAAAAATAAATAATAATAATCAAAAAGGCATCAATATACTTAAATATATATATTAAATAATTTTTCGATAGATAAATGCATAAATATAGATTATGTTTACAAAGATTTTCACCATCTCTACCATTTTAATATAGACTGTCAGAATAGGTAATTTAGATTTTACTTTATAAATAATGTCATTTCATGTGCTACAGAAATTAGAAGGGGAGATAGAAAAGATGTTAAAAAATTATAAGGTTCTGCAGAAATAAATAGTTCCTAATATATTACCTAGAATATTGGGGAATTTGAAATTCGTCTACAACAGGGAATTTGAAAATTAGCCAAAATAACAAGGGAGAAAGCAAAAAATCTGATGAAATTTTATAACTGCGAGCAACAGAGGAATCTTTAGAAAAAGCTTAAAAACCAAACATCAGCTATCACACTTCATAAAGAGGCCATTTTCTCCATTAAATTGCCCTCAAAATGTCTAATATACAATAGATTATTAATCTAGAATTTTCTTAAAATGCACCTAAAATCCATTAAACGGTAGGGATTCAATCTAAATATTAAAATTTAGATTTAAAGGAAACTCAATTCTTTATTTATAAGATTTTGTATATTTTTATAGTCAATATATATATTTTTTTAAGTACCTTACAAAACTATGTTTATTTCACAAATATTAAATCAGCATAAGAAAAATAATGCTTTTAAATTTATAGGTAACACATTCGCAACCGCTGACGTGAATTCACGTCATTTCAACTTCTATAGCTAGTTGCTGCTGACATAAATTCACGTCTTTTCAGATTTTATTCCTGGTTACCACCGACGTCATTTCAAGAATTTCTATAGAAACAATGCTTCAGTATTATCTCGACAGTATAATTATAGTATCAATTTTTTTATATTATAGGTTCGTTCTAATATTATATAACTAATCTGCATTCCAAGCTTCAGGTTATTATAAGAGTAACATCTCAAAACATTACATTCAACTTTTATCCACGTTTAAACATCAAAAGTTTGTGGCAACTAGCTTTAGTTTACTTCAATATTCCTTGGCAAGTTTTAGAAAAGGCAAAAGTATGCTGGTCACGAAAGTGTTAAATGTAGACAACAGTTTAATTTTGTAATTAATCCATGAAATAAATAATTTTTATATATACTAAGCACAGATTACATATTTTTATTATTATTCAGAAATATACAATTTAGATGAAATATAAAATAAGAAAACCAATCATGGCAAAATAGCTACAAGTAAAACTACTTACAATGCCTCTTTTTTTTTTTTTTTTTTTAATCTAGGGTCATATGTATAATATCAAGAATTTTATAAAAACGCAATAAGCCATACATGAATTTACTGATAATTAGATCATAGATGAATGTAAACAACAAATATGCTCATATTTCAGTTTTATATAAAATATTATAAAGAACCATATAAAAATTGAAAGTGAAACTACTATACTTATGATAAGTATAATTTTTTTAAGAAACAGTTTTATATGAAAAGCTTAATTAAAGTCTACACTAAATTTAGTCAAATGGAACAATTTTAAATAGGCACTTTAATATAAGATCACCATTTAACTTAAAAAGTCTTTATTTTGTAATAATTTAAAATTAACTTTTAACAAAATTAAATAGGCAAAAGTTATATGCAAATAATATGAAAAAGAAAGTTCAAAAAATTGATATATTTTTTAAATTATTTTACAGCCATGTGTAGACAATAGGGGATAAAAGTGTCCTTAAAATGTAATTTTCTTTAATATTTCATCTAGTATTAGTGAAGCTGTATTTTTGACATACTACAGAATTGCTTGTGACTGAAAAATAAATAATTTTTAAAAAGTTATCACAGATTGCATATGTGATTTAAAACACAAAAATTAAATATATCTTTGTAGTACAGTAAACTATCAATTATTTGCAAGTGTCACAGTCTTTATAATATAACTGTATAAAGATTTGAAAAAAAAAAAAAAAAAAAAAAAAAAGATTTTTATCATAGTTTTATTTTTAATATTTTTTTCATTTAAAAATATTGCAAAATCAATCTCTAATCCTTTTAAACAGGAAGTGACTCTCAGAAGTAGGGTTATTATTATTATTTTTTTCTTTACTACTGTGTTTGTTCTTTTTAAAGCAATTTTTTAATTTGTTCTAATAAAAATTATTCATTTTATGTATATTATTTGAACTTACAAAAAAAAAAAAAAAATACAGACTAATATGTATGTATGTTCATGTTTAGGTTTAAATTTCACATTATTTTGACTAAAATAATTAATTTAAAAATTATATGTAAATAGATAATTTTGGAAATTAAGAGAAAATATTTGGGTGCCATCGATACTTGACTGTCACATTTTAATTTCTAACCTTGGTTTGAAAAAGCAAGATAATGCAACCTCAGTGGTGATTGTGACTCAAAGATAAAAATCCTAAAAATTGAAAGTCAAAAAAAAAAGAAAAAAAAAATCTGGATGCCAAATGATACTAAATTATTTGGACTAGAATACTTCAATATTTCTACATCTTGTATCACCCAATCAGTAGAAATGCACAATGAAAATAAAAGATAATTTTAGAAATATGAAAATAGAGATTGATTAAATTAAAAACCCTGAAATTTGGGGTAGTCCCTGAACACAATCACACGATTCCTTATGTAATAATATTATTTAAAACAATGATTTAAAAAGGTGCTTTGACCAAAAAAAAAAAATAATAATAATAATAATAATAATCAGGATGGCCGATTTTTTTCTAAATAAGTAATAAATATGTTTAAAAAAAAGTTTCATAAGTTATAATTGTATGTGTAAGGCCCCACCTGTAAATAAAAATTATTCAAAAGCATTTTAAATTGTGTTAAGCCTTTTCTTCTTCTTCTTACCATTTTGCATTCTATTATTCAACAAATAAGTTTATCCGTGGATGTTAAATTACCCACTTCCACAAATAATTGTGAGTTTACTGTATTTTTAAATTACATAAATACATGTTAAATTTAAGCAGCTTCTTATTGACATGAGTGTAAAAGCAACATAAATATTACTAAAGAAAAAAAAAAAAAGACTAGCAAACAGTTTTTATGACTAAACAAATACAATAAATGTATATTTGTATTATTAGATCTTTTCAAACTTTAAAATAAATAAATAAAATAAACTGGTAACAAATATAAATATTTTATATAACAATTTTCGAAACTTGAATTATAGTTAACCAATAACAATAATAGTAAAACTTCTGAATTAGTTTAAAATCATTTATGACACTTTTCAACATCTAAAAGAAAAAAAAAAAAAAAGGAAAGAAAGAAAAGAAAAGTATCCTGTGTATTTTTGAACTGTACTGATTCCAAGACAAAATCTAAGAATATATGATCAGATAGAAAAGAAAAAATGCCCAGCCAATGAAAAAGATCCAAAATATTATCTATCAGTGCCGTAAAACTGGGTTACTTGAATTCAAAACGATACAATGAATAAAACTGCTCTTGATACTTTTTTAATGAAGTAATGGACATAGTTTGTATCCTTCGTGGACAAATCATGAACTATGTCCATTATGTCAATAAACTAGAACCAGGTGCGGTTTCTAATCATTTTATTGTTTCAGGTTCAAATAATTTCCCAGGATCAAAGTAACCCAGTTTTACAATACATAAAATGATACGTAAATAAAATAAAAATTAGTAAAAATAAAGAACTTTAGTAATAAATGACATTAAAAAGCTTATAGAAGATACATCACAATAAACAATTTTTACAGAATGGGTAAAAACTATACACTACATTTAACATGCTCAAGAATCCTTTTTATAATCATTTGCTCTAAAAACTTCTTGAATGAACTGGTTTTGATATAATTATTTTCAACTGCCTATGTCTTCTTTTAAAAAGAATATTACAGCACTGTATTATTTGTACTAATTAATATAAGAAGTAAGCTACAAAAAAAAAAAAAAAAAGTACCCTTATTTAAGTTTTTTTTTTTTCTCTTAATTGACTCAAGTCTTTTTTACATACATACAATTTCTTTTCAAATTAAATATTCCAGTTTTGGATATATCACTTTATTAGTATTAAGAATTACATTCACATTATTAGAAGTAAGCATTCACATAATAAATGTTCTTTCTAAAATTCGTTATAAAAAAATGAGCATTTTTATAAAGTTTGGACCATTTTATCAATAATAACACAGTTGCACAATACTAAAATATCAAGATAATTATAATAATGTTTAGTTGCCAATATATTTATTTGGTCTTTTTTTTTTTCTCAATGTTCAAAAAGAAATGCATCAAATAAATAACTATTTTATGAATAAACTTTATTTATTTATGTACTATAATTTATATATATATATGATAATGATAATTTATAATCTAAGTCTTATCAATTAATGATGCAGCCAATGCTGTTTTAAAAATACAGAAATTATGCAAATAATTAAAAAGTTAAGGTAAGCAACTTTTCACAAAATAAATTTATTTTTTAAATGAAGGAAATTGAAAAAATGATTTTTTTTTTTTTTTTTTCATAAACCACAATTTAGATGAAGGTATCAAAAGTGATTTTACAAGACTTTTTATATAAAAATAAAATTTTGTTTGAAAACACATCGAATTTTTTCTACACCTACATGTAACAATAACGAAACAAAATTTGCACATTACAAATAAGTGATAACAAAGAAATTAGTTCTAATAATCAACAAGAGGCTTAGTGGCATATGATTTCGCAACAGGGGATTTAGATCTTGAACGAGAGTAATTATGCCTAAAAATAAAATAAAATGAATATAAATATAACATTTTATTTACTCGCATAACAAAAACAAAGATAATTGAATACAGAATCAATAATCAAATCTAACTGAATTACATGTAAAATTTCAGACCTATAAATATTTATAAAGAAGCAGAATTAAAAAAAAAATCTGGAGTGACTCCACTCGACTTTCCGAACATTGAGTAATTAACAGTTTTGTAGATAAAGTAAAGAAAGAGTAGTTGTTAAACAAACAAAAGAGAGAAAACCATAATAGAGTGTTTGAGTATTTTTCTCCATATATTGCACGTTGTTTTATTTAACGCTACTGAACTTTGAGCCCATAGATCATAATGACAAAGAAATTTTCGTTGTGTCCCTGTAAAAACCTATAAATGTTAGATTCACCAAAATGCTTATAGTTAGTGCAACAGTGATTTATAATACTCATATAAATTTTCAGCTGAATTCAATAAGGCGTTTAGATGCTATCGTACTTTTGAAAATTTAGTCCCATAGGCCATAATGATAAAGAATTTTTCTTTGTGTCCCTGTAAAAAAACTGTAAGTGCTAGATTCACCAAAATCTATACAGTTAGTTCAACTGTGATCTATAACATGTGTACATTTTTTTTGCTCGGATTAATAAGGCGTTTAGACACTATCACATTTTTAAAAATTTGGCCCCATAGGCATAATGATAAAGAATTTTTCTTTGTGTCCCTGTAAAAAAACTATAAGTGCTAGATTCTCCAAAATCTATACAGATTGAGTATTTGTGATCTATAATATGTATATAAAATTTTTGCTCAATTGAATAAGGCGTTTAGATGCTATCGCACTTTTAAGATTTTGCTCCCATAGGCCATAATGATAAAGAATTTTTCTTTGTGCCCCTGTAAAAAAACTATAAGTGCTAGATTCACCAAAATCTATAGGGTTCGTACTATGGTGACTTACAATATGCGTACCAACTTTCAGGTTAATCGAACGAAGCGTTTAGACGCTAGCGTGTTCACCCACAGACATACACACATACATACACACACACATACATATATCATCGTAAAAATAGTGAAAACGGACTCAGGGGACCTCAAAACGTATAGAAACATCAAAATCTCGAATTCGGATTTTTGACATGATTACAATACTTTCCTCACTATAGTGTTCGGAAAGTAAAAAACTAAGAATTAATAACTTCTACAATTTTTAAAACATCTTATTAAAATGAAAAATGAAAAAGTTATAAGTATTGTTGCTTAATAAAGTTTTGTCAGTATCAAAAGTAATAAGTGGCAAAAATAAAAAAAAACTTTCACTTATTTAAGTTCAGTACACTAGATGAATTAAGTTTCATGAAAGATTTTTCACACACCTCTTCTGGCAAATATAATACCAGTTATTATGTCCGTGTTAATAATATCAGCAAAAGCATCAACAATGATACTTTACTATAACCAAGATACCTAACAACTTAATATATGATTTACATTTATATGCCATTCATTTAGATGTGTAGAGGAAGAAGCAAAATTTCTTCCTCATTTAAAGTTACTTAGCTAATTTAAAAATAAACAAATCCTATAAATGAAACTAATTGAAAAATTTAATGAAATGTGTTGTAAATTAAGTGAAATATCTTTGGGTTTTACAAGTTTCATAGAATTATTTCAAGTACTTTTCGATATCTGTAAATTTAAATACAAAAGATATCTAAACACAGCATGCATTCAAAAAAAAAATTAATTAAAAATTTATAAAAATCAACTGCATTTAAATAGCATAAAAATAATAGAATAAAAATAATGCTTTGATATATAATCAGTTTATTGACATAACAGTTATTACAGCATATTTATCAGACAATTCTGTACAAAACTGCCAAATTTCATGTTTTTATGAAAAACACATTTTGCTGTATAAGCCAAGAAATTGAAAAGGAAACAATAAATTTAAACACAACAGAACTAGCAGAAGAAAGGTTCTCCCTCTCTTTTAGAATAGAGATTACTTTCCCTTTGGAATCAACTTAAAAGAAACAACATATAACTGATAAAAAAATATATCTTTTGCCTACTTCACTCAATGGAAATGGTTAATGATTAACTTGTTCATTCATTTTTGAATGATGATCGCGATTGTAAATTCCCATTCCTGACTTTTTTATGCTTTTAGTCTTACAGACTAACATGAAATCGCCTTATTTTTTTTGCAACATTACTTTGAAATATAAAAATATTAATTCTTACTTCTTTTTATCCCTCATATTTCATATATATAATAATAATGAATTATTAAACGTAGTAAAAGTCAAGCAACAGATAGAAGATCATTGAAACCACATAGATCAATAAGAATGAATATTTTTCAAGTAGGAGAAGCTCAGAAAGGTGAAAAAAATTCGTCAAGGGAGACCTTTTCACCTTTGAGCACCAATGTATGATTTTGTTCACTAGCACAGGGTTCATACTCATGTATGGGAAAACAATTCTCTGAGATTTCCCTGAGTTCCCAGACAATTTTCACGATAATATTAGCGACATATTACAAGAAACGCTCCTCTAGACAGAACAAAATACACAGCTACTTTCACTGTTTCGTGTCATATTACTGTCGATCATGATAGAAATTCAGGTAGAAATCATTGTTTACATGCGTATTTTCACAATACTTAATGAATTGAATTTTGATATGAAGCTAAACAAGAAAAATATAACTTGAGAGAAAGAAAATATTTGTTTTTCCAGGTTTTATAACCGATTTTCCCTGACTTTTAATGAAAATCTTTATTTTCCCTGACTTTTTTTAACAAATTCCAAATTCCCTGAGTATTCCCTGTTTTCCAGGTTTTCCCTGATGAGTATGAACCCTGTAGCAGCTATAATAGCAAATCACTAGCAAGCTCCCTATCGTACATGAAAATAATTGAAGTGGAATAATCGATTAAGTACAAAATAACCAAAGGTTAATCAAGAACAAATTTAGTGCCACATTGAGGCACTTTCACAAAGTCACCTTTTGGCAATGAGGTACTTTCACAAAATTAACTTTCAGCAAAGAGGCACCTTTACAAAATCAATTCTCAACAATACAATGGCACATTAAAAAAATTTTATAAGCTTCGCTGCAGACACATAAGCATACCTGCCAACATTTGAAAATGATAATTAGTAGCACACAGATTTTAAAAATAGATTGGATGGTTGATTGGTTCATTTTTATCATGTGACACACGAATCCTGAATGAATAAATGTATGTATATTACTGTATTTTCTTGCGTATAATCCGCAGGGTACTATTTTCAGTCCTGATGAACAATTTTCCACAGATAATATCATACTGCCGAATGCCAGACACCTGGCTTTATTTGCCGAAGAATTCCGGCCACATTATGTTTAATGCCCCCTCCCCACCTCAGATTAAACATTTTTTAAAAAGTTATTTTTACCTAAATAATTTGCATTAGTGTTCATATATAATGGAAAACCATTTAAGAAACAAACATGACTTATGAAGCCAGGTATAATATAATTTTATTCAAAATGCAGAATTCCTGTTTTTACACTATATTCAACCAGCCATTAAAATTCAGCAAAAATACTACCTATTAAATAAATATTTTTTGTTGTGTGTTTAATTATGTGTATAATTAAAAAATATATAAATTATAATGATTGCAAAAAATTCTAATCTTAGCATTGGGATAATTGTTTTAAAAATGTTAAATATAAATATTAAACACATTCAATGGTTTCTGTAGGCATTTGATTATGGATTGGTAAGGGAGGGGGGGTGGTAAAAAAAGAAAGAGTGAGAAATATTGAAGAACACTACTTCCTTATAAGTTCTAGCATCTAATAAAGTAAGTTTAAAAATAACTGACATTTATGTTGCGGATGGAAAAAGATTAGAAATCCCAAGGCTTTCGTGAGGCATTTGTTTGCCGATTGTTAGGGGGTGGGGTGGGGAGAGGAGAGGAGGGCACAAAAAAATACACGAATGAGAAATATTTAACAATTCTATCTCTTTATACATTCTAGAAGCTAACAAAGCAAGTTTAAAATGAAAATTGACATTTATGACGTGGATGGAAAAAGATTGAAAATCGCAAGGCAAAATGTCAGAAATGTTACAGTTTTGGTGCTAGATAAAAATTCGTAATTTTGAGCCGATTTTCGTAGCGCCGTAGTTTACAGCCCAAATTCGTAGCAATTACGAATTATTCGTAGCAGTTGGCAGGTCTGCACATAAGAAATAACTCGCCTAATATATATTTATTTTACAATTGTTCCATTTTATTTCTTAAATATAATTTAAAATATAAAAAAAAAAAGGAACTGCTTTTGCGCATTTCGGCTATTTGTTCTGGAGCTTTATTAATTTTCACAAACTT
Organism: Salticus scenicus; assembly: GCA_963930645.1. NCBI lineage: Eukaryota > Metazoa > Arthropoda > Arachnida > Araneae > Salticidae > Salticus > Salticus scenicus. The sequence goes on from OZ005656.1 coordinate 85,263,817, forward strand.
AATCGATTTTTTTTCACATATTATTTTTTAAATTCAGAAATGGGGTACCACTTTTAAAAAGCTGGATTAAACCCTGATAACAGAGAATCTAACAGAAAACAACCATAATAAAAAAACAATACTCTCAGGATGATACATTACGAGTCACAAGGATTAAAAAAAATAATAATAATAATTTAGGGGTTTAGTTGTTCATGGGGTAAAACAAGCAAAGTTCAAGGTTTATTGGTTCATAGCTGATAAAGAATAATGAAACTATACAGCAACAGGATATTTATTGATTGATTATTGAGTTGAAGAAATTGAATATTTAAAGGTTGGTTGGTTGGTTGGTTGGTTGGCTTTTATTGGCGCAAAATCCACAGTGGGATATGCTGCGCCAAACAATTAAATAAAAAACAAGAAGCAGCTTCTGGATGGGTTCACCCAAAGCACGTACAATAGTAAGCAGCTCAACTCCTATGGAGATAGATGTCCTCCCAATGTCGGCCATTACGGGCGGCAAATGTAAACAAACGATGTCACACTTTATGGTTACCGGAAAAATCTTGGCGTATTCGGTTAATATACAAGTTTACGTTTACATTGTTTTGATTCGTTCGCTTTGATTAGAAGTATAATTATTTACTTTTCTTGCAATATTTTGGTATCATTTTAGAACAACTTAGAAAATATAATTAGTTTTGCATATGTTAAATAATAATCATATTTTTATCATTAAAATGTGTTGAATACTAATCAATTACATTCACATCTAAAATAAAATACTAATGTGATTTTAGATTGTTGTTCTTTCATGATTGAATTGAGTGCTTTTAAATATTTGTGTTTAAATATGTAACTTTATTTAGTCCTTTAACAAGTTTGTCTCTAAAGATGTTAAAGTTATTATTATTATCTTAACGCTATTTTTTTTTTTATTTTTTTTATTTTTTTTTTTTAAACTTCTTTTTAATGATGAAAATGAAAGTACTTAATATTTAAAATTGTTGAGCGAAGAAAAAAAATATAATCTACACATTACAGTAGGTTACACAATAAATTGTAAAATGTTACTTTGACTCATTGTTTTTAACATTTTATTTAGAATTCTCAGTTCGATTTTAAAAGGCAAAAGCACATTTGTGGCGATAAATATTTCCCTGGTGTCTTTACCTTATAACACTTTTACAGATAAATGAACTACATTTAATGCTTTTTAAAATTAGCTAAACACTAAGTATGTGTTATTTTTAAAAATATTCCATTTGAAAACGGAACCTCATCTAAAACGGATTCATTCTTATTAAATCTACTAAAAGTTTTCATGTATCTCAAATATTCTAATATGTTTTTAAATGGTGTTAATTCATAATTTTGCATTTAAAAACCATCATACTAAACAATCTTTCTATCAAAGCAAGCTTTTTATCATTTGTTTACGTTTTCCTAAAATTAAACTTTGTTGTAAAAGTTCAACTTTATTCCATAATTTTTTCTACGGCGTATACATCAAATTTGTACGCTTGAACAGACTCTTCTTCTTCCGTCTCACACAACAAGCAACAAGAAAGAAACCGAGGTCCGAGAAAAACAACAAACAAAATTGGCGATTAAATCTTGGCGATTTAAGAAAACCTAACTTGCCAAATGTGGTACACGTTTTGGCTGAATCGCAATCCTTTCCAACGATTGTTTTTATTTGCCGCCCGACCGCTAATAGCAATTGGCGCTGCAGTAAGCGGACATTATTTTGTATTATGCTGTGCCGCTTAATATTGTACTCGCTTTGGGTTCACCCATCCAGATTGTCTAAAGAACAGCTAAAAGGGAAAATAAAAAAACATAAAATACAGTGTAGATAATAAAAGCAGATGTAAAATATAATGAAAGTGTAGATAATATAACAGATGTAAAATATAATGAAAGTGTAGATAATAAAAACAGATGTAAAATATAATGAAAGGTAGATAATAAAAACAGATGTAAAATGTAAAAAAGAGTGTAAATACTAAAATTAGAGGTCGTAATAAAAACCAGCATTTTTAAAAAAATTTGTCAATTGATGATGAGGAGTAATACCTAAAAGGCTCGTCAGGTTTGGTGAGGATGAATTAAAGTGATGTCTGTAAAGATGACGAAGACAAGGGCAGTCGGTGAGCAAATGGCGAATAGTCAGCACAGAGAAATGACACTTTGGACAATCAGGTTCCTCTTCCCCAAGTAGTAAATATTTATGTGTAATCCTTGAATGCCCTATTCTAAGACGAGTAATTATAAGATCAGATTTTCGAGTGATAAGGGTAGGCCAGATTGCAATTTGAGGTTTTATTTCTCGTAATTTATTATTATGTTGATTATCCCACTCCCGTTGCCAAATAGTTTTAAAAGTGCTTCTAAGTGTGTGCTTAATGTCATCTTATGGTACAGGACAATTTAGGAGAATAGACGCCTGCCTTGCGGCTTTGTCCGCTGCCTCATTTCCCTTAATGCCAACATGACCGGGAACCCAGCAAAACAAAATGTCAAAATGTCTTTTTTAGAAGGTCGTTATAAGTTTTTAAAATTGAGATAAAAGAGAGGTTACAAGAACTGGATGAAAGAGAATCAAGAACACTCTTTGAGTCAGTATAGATTATGAATTTTCGATTGGAATGAGATGAAATATAGTTAAGGGCAACCTCAATAGCAAAAAACTCTGCAGAGAAAATAGAATAAGAGTTAGGAAGTTCATAGCTAAAAGTAATGTTATCAGAAACGACACCACAACCAACCTTATCAACAGTCTTAGAGCCATCAGTAAAAATTTCTGTATAATCCATATAGTTGTTGCGATGTGCTGTGAAAAGGGTCTTAAAGATGGAAGCATCTGTGTTAGCCTTGTCAAAACCTTTAAAAGGATAAATGCAAGAAATAACTTGGAAATTCCAGGGCGTCATATTTAAAAGATCTCTAGGACGAACTTTGGTGGGAAGATGGGAAATGCTTGGAAGATAGTTTTTTATTCTGAGACCAAAATGTGGGATGCATGATGGACGATTTAAAAAGAGGTTGTCATTATTACTACGGATATGAGGATGAAGCGGATGATTAGGATGTGAAAGAATTCGATAGTATAGTTGCAAAGATAGCTGTTGTCTAATATTAGTGAGGGATGGCTCTACACAGTCTGCATATAAACTGAGAATTGGAGAAGTTCGAAAAGCCCCTGAGCAAATCCTAAGAGCACTGTGATGCACTGTGTCAATCTTTTTCAGATAAGAAAAAGGAGCTGACCCATAAATTTCACAGGCATAATCTAGCTTTGAGCGAATAACAGAACGGTAGATTTTAAGTTAGGAATTGCGATCTGCACCCCAAGATGTATTCGAGAGTACTTTTAAAATGTTTAAAGTTTTGTCACATTTCGTCCTTAAATATGATATATGTGGCTTAAAATTAAGTTTTTTGTCAAAAATTACACCCAAAAAGCGGGCAGAGTCAACAACCAAAATAGGTCTGTCATTTATAAAAATCTGTGGATCAGGATGGAGACCCCGTTTGCGACAAAAGTGCACACACTGTGTTTTGTCAATAGAAACAGTAAAACCATTCTTATTAGTCCATTTTATTATGTTTTTTACAGCAAGTTGTAGTTGGCGTTCAATGAAGCTCATGTCATTCCCCTGGCAAGAGATTTGCAGGTCGTCAACATAAAGACAACCATGGACACTTTGTGGTAGTTGTTCTAGGATATTATTGATTTTTAAAGAGAAAAGTGTGACACTCAGGACACTGCCTTGAGGTACACCTTCTTCCTGAAAGTAAAAATTTGAAAAAACTGAACCAATATGAACTTGGAAGCGTCTGACTCTCAAAAAATTCTCAATAAAAATAGGAAGATTCCCCCGAAAGTTCAAATTAAAAAGGTCTTTTAAAATGTCATGGCGCCATGTCTTGTCATAGGCCTTTTCCATATAAAAAATTTGACACCAAATGGTTACGTCTTGCAATTGCTTTCCGAATATTTGTCTCCAATAATAAAATATTGTCAACCGTAGAACGGCCCCGTCGAAAACCACTTTGCCAAGGGGAAATTAAATTATGCTTTTCAAGAATATAAACCAGTCTAGTATTTACCATTTTCTCAAGCAATTTACATAGGCAGCTAGTTAGAGCAATGGGTCTATAATTTTTTGGATCAGTAGCATCTTTGCCAGGCTTTGGAAAAGGAATAACAATAGCATCGTGCCAAGCAGCAGGAAATATATGCTCAGTCCAGATTCTATTATAGAGAAGAAGCAGGTTATTAAGGGACGCTTTGGATAAATGGTTGATCATAATGTAAGTAATTCCATCAGGCCCAGGAGCAGAGTTATGACAACGTTTTAAACTGTCTCTCAGTTCTCTTCCTGTAAATAAAGTATTGTAATTTGGTGATGAGCGGGACATGAAGTTTATTGTTGAGCGTTCAGAATTACGTTTGAAAGACAGAAAGGGTTCAAAATAGGAATTTGTACTAGAGATGTTAGATAATGTTCTACCAATGGTATCTGCAATATTTTTGGTTGAGGTAATAGTTTGGCCATTTTCTTTTAAAAAAGAGATGCTATGATTAGTATAAATACCCATTGCTTTCTTGACACGATGCCACAATTTTTTGCTGCTAATATTGGAGGTAATACTTGAAACGTAATTAACCCAGGAACCTTTCTGAGCTTTCCTGCGTATTCTCCGTGCACTGGCCTTCGCTTGTTTGAATGCAATATAGTTTGTAGTTGTTGGGTAACGCCTAAAAATGCCCCATGCTTTTTGTTGCTTTCTCTTTGCAATGTTACATTCTTCATTCCACCAAGGCTTTGGGTATTTAGCAAGACGACCAGACGATTTTGGAATTGAGATGTTAACAGAGTTGATGATGCAGTTAGTGACATCAGCAACTGCTTTGTCAATATCACCCTCAATCATTGATTGCGTAATAGTAGCTTTCATAGTAAAGGAGGTCCAGTCGGCCCTGTCATAAATAAAACGTGGATTACCAGGATGATGGTCGTTAAAATTATAAAAGGATAAAAATAAAGGTAAGTGGTCACTACTATGTAGATCGTTACTCACAAAAAAATTAAAATATGGATATAGATTGGGAGAGCAGATGGCAAGGTCAATTGCATGGAAAGTCCTAGAAGGTTCGTGAAAGTAAGTATTGTCCCCCTTATTTAAGATACACAAGGAGTTGTCAGTAATAATATTTTCAATGATTTGACCACGGGGGTTATTATTAGGGCTTCCCCATAGCGAATTATGTCCATTGAAATCTCCAAGTATTAAGAAGGGAGTTGGAAGTTGAGAAATAAGGCTATTGAGGTCATGCTGGTTTATGGATGCATTTGGTGGAAGATAGAGGGTGCAAACAGTCATTAATAGATGAGAGTGTAATTGAATGGCAACAGCTTGAATGTTCGTATTTAAAGGTATATTGGAGTGTGGTACATTATTAGAAATCAGAAGGGCTACCCCACCTGTAGCTCGGTCAGACTGTGTAAAATCTTTCCTGAAACAGGTATAGCCACAAATTTTGACTTTATCGTGTTGTCTTAAGTATGTTTCTTGGAAAGCGAAGCATACAGGCCGATGATCAGAGATGATATCTCTGATTTCATTACGTTTATTTGTAAAACCTCGACAATTCCATGAAATGAAATTGGTCATTTTTTTTTTTTTAGATTATAACATCTACGTCATTGTCCTCTGATGCAGTAGACATTCCGTCCTCCCCATCAGAAGGATGGAGGCTGATCGTATCTTCTTGTTTTGGAACGTTGACTTTATTATTTTTATTTGTAGTGAGAGTGGGCAATTTTGTTAGTTTCTTTTTCTTGATATTGAGATGAGAGGGTGAATTTGAATATTTTACAGAGGTAGAGTTAAGACATTTTTTCAGACAATAATGTTTTAGTAGTTTGTGGCGTTTTCTTTAAGCTTCTTGATTCGGATGAAGATGACTGTAAAGAGCTAGAAGCCTGATTTGGATTGGATTGTAAGTTTGGGGAATTCTTTAATTCAGTTACAACTGGAGAGCTAGTATTATGAACAGTGTCAGTTTGGATTGCAATAGACTGATATGTTTTTTTGGTAACTATGGCAGCAGCATATGATTTTCCAACAATGGGTGTCCTTGATTCCACAATTTTCCGTGCTTCGGGATATGATATGTTTTGTTTTGTTTTAATAGTTTGTATCTCCTTTTCAGTTTTCCATTTTTCACATGATTTTGAGTAAGATGGGTGATCCTTTTTGCAATTAACACAACAGACAGGGGCTTCACAATTTTCACTGTCAATTGCACTGCAACGGGCACATGTTAGTTTACCACGGCAAGAGGTCTTTGAGTGGCCAAAACATTGGCAATTGAAACATCTTAGAGGGTTAGGGATGTATGGCCTTATAGGGCATTCAAGGTATCCAGCTTTGATTGATTGGGGAAGTTTAGGAGAATCTATTGTCAAAATAATGTGTTTGGTGGGAACAGGCTTCTTATCGCGAAAGATTGAAATTTGTTTAACGGCAATAACTTTTTGGTCTTTCAAATTATCGAGTATTTCACTTTCTGGAATATACTGTAGATCTGGTTCAGAAATCACACCACGGCAGATATTCAATGTTCTATGTACACTTACTGTGACTGGTATATTGGCAAATTGGGTACATTTTTTTAAGTTATTAGCTTGCTTGTTATTTTCAACCTCAATTAGCAGTTCACATGATCTAAGCTTTTTAACAGATTTTGGATCACCCATTATCATTTGAATTGATTTCTGAATTAGAAAAGGAGAAGTCTTAAAGAAATCTCCTTCCTTTCTCTTCACTACAAAAAAATCGAGCTTCGCAATTTATGAATACATTACTCTCATTAAGGGTGGAAGAAAACTCTTCCATTCGTTCAGCCCAAGATTTCTCATTTGAATTTTGAATAGCTTGGCCCGAGCCAGACGCATTAATCGAATTTCCTTTACTTGTAGCCATATTGAGATAAGAAAAAAGGGTCGAGGGTTTCCTTAGTCCCACAAGTCAGCCCGTTTCTTGAACAGACGGAAAAGCAAAGGGTTTTCAGAATCGCTCCCTGGGACACCCATAACCACTCACCAGCTACCAGACTGTCGACCAAGATTGGGAATCACATGTGGTAGTCGTGTTAGTCCGGTGTTTCTCGTTCGAGTAGTCACCGTTGTCTCACCTTCACCAAGGGCACCAGTCTCCCAGTGTGCTCCCAAGGCTAGACTACCGTGAGACCCTCACCAAATCGCCAACCCAATAACCAGCGCCACACCTACACCGGTCTCAGCTTGGTTAATGTTTTAGAAGTTAAGTATTTTTAGTATAACCAAAAAGAACAAGGCCAAAAAATAAAGGTGAGTGAAAACAAACAAGGTAAGTAGAAACCGAAAAGGTGAGTAGAACAAGGTAAGTACTTTCATTTTCTTTTGTAAGTTTTTAAAATTAAAAATTTTTTTTTTTCATTTTTTTTACAAGAACAATAAACAAGAACACATACCAAACACTTATTGGCAGTAAAAAAAAAAAAAAAACTAACAAGAACGCAAAAACTAACAAGAATGAAAAAACAAGAAAAAAATGCCAAAAACTTATTAAAAAAAATAAATAAATAAATAAATAAATAAATAAAAATAAAATAAAAAGTTAAAGAAATAAAAAAGAGAGGAAGGAAGGGGAGGGAAAAAAAAAAATGGAGAAGAAAAGATCACTCGGGCCCGGGGTGCGTGACTCCCCCTGAATACCTGAAGAAGGTACCCCCCTGGGGGTGAATATTTAAAGGAAAAAGAAAGAATGCATATTAATACAAGGCCTTCTGCTTTTTTTTTTTTAATTATTTATATAATTTCACATTCCCACTCAACCATCCAGCCAAACACCACCACCCATCCACTTTAATCAACCACCTTAATTATTTATATAATTTCACATTCCCACTCAACCATCCAGCCAAACACCATCACCCATCCACTGTAATCAACCACCTTTTTTATTGTCTTTTATTTTTTTGGTTATGATACACTAAAGTGCACTATAATTTTTTTTTTTTTTTTAAATAAATGTACCGACATGGTTATGGATATAAAATAGAAAACACAAAATTTTTGGGAAAACCCATTTTAGCAGTGGCTGTGATCAGTTTATTAATATTCTTGTTTTTATACTTCAGAGAACATAAATTATCAATTTGAAATAAATGGTTAATGATGGTGTTTCTAAATACCGAAAGATGCAGTCAGGAATTAAAATGTGTAAAAAAGTTTACTTTAAAACTAAAATCTTGCCGTTTGTCATAGATATATGTTAAATTTTATTACCATTACAGATTATTTTAAGATCTAAAAAGTTAATTGATTGATTATTTAGAGTATTTTTAGTTAGCTTTAGATTAGATGGAAATTACAGGAAAAGGTATTTTGTGATTTCTGTAACGATAAACATCATCATAACAAAATTGCTTTTCATAATAACAGATATAGATCTGCCAAAATACTGGAGCTACTTCCCCCTTGTGGGATTCCTACTTGTTGCAAATAGATGTTGTTGTGGAAGATATAATTATTATGGATAACAAAGTTAAGAAGTGTTCTGAATTTTTCTCCTTTAAAATTGTGAGGAAGATTAATTTGAGTTTTATATTCTTGAAAAAGACTGTAAATGATGCTACTAAGATCTGATAACTCAATATTATTGAAAAGATCTTGAAATTAAAAAGTCATAATATTATCGACTGTATCGAGTGAATTAAGGTATTAAATTAATTGGAAGTTATTTTTAAGGCAGTGTAAATTATCAACTTTGCAAGTTTAACTGTAAATTTGCTTAAGAATATCCAGTAATTAATGTATTAAATTAACTGGAAGTTATTTTTAAGGCAGTGTAAATTATCAACATTGCAAGTATAACTGTAAATTTGCTTAAGAATATCCAGTAGAGCTTTATTAGCATTGTTGTTATAAGTGTTACATCCAATAGTGACAATGCTAAATTTAATTGGAGATCTGTGAAACTTAGGTATGAGAACTATATAAGGATAATTAAAGTTATTGAAGGGAAGTTGAAGTAGTTTATAGTAATTATGTATTTTTCGGTTATTAATAATAAGGTTATTATTAGTTAAACTGAAGATGTTACTATTATTGATTGAAGAGTTTAAAATAGAGAGATAGTAGGATTTACAAATAATGGCATAATTATTAGGTGATTTGTCAACATAAGTGATCACAAAGTCATCCTGTAGTGATTTGATTGAGTTAAGAAGTTCAGATTTTTTAAAATACACCAGTTTTGAATAATTGAGATATAGAGCATTTTTAATTTTTTGTAACAATGAAAATTTCCATTGAGTGAAGTAGGCAATAGGTTCATTACAAGTAATAGAAATTTTATAAATAAGCAAATCTATGTCATAAGAAAACTGTTGAAAGATTTGGGGAATGCTAGTTTTATATGTAAGTCTAAATCTGGTGCCAAATTCCATGAATTTTTTTAAATAATTATCAATAATATTGAGATTACCAGTGATAATGTGTCCACGGTCTCTGTCAATATTTTGACATAGAAGGATCGCTGCATTTACATGTTACAGTGTTAGTAAAAGAGGTAGACTTAGATACAGAATTATAATTAAATATCTTTCTGCCAAGAGGAAGAGGATATTTGAAGGTACGAGATAAATTTAAATATTAAATTGGAAACAAACATTTTTTGTCATTTATGATAGATGTAATGTTAATTCTATTCAATATTTGATTTGAAAAATTCACAATGAATTGAATATTTGTTTCAATTTTGTTGGGCTTTTTATTAATTTTTTAATTAAATTGTTTGATTTTGTACATTATAATATCATAAAATATGTCTGAAAAATGTTTATTATATGATTGGCTTTGAAAGACAATTAGAAAATTCACCAAGTATTTCTTTTTAATTGAAAAAATAAATTTTCGAATAATGAACCAGTTATAGTTAGATAAGTAATTAGTCTGTAGCAGGGTTTAACCTGGCAAAAAAATTACTTTAGCATTTTAGTGAAAATAGGCAAGCACTATTTTAGCTTTTTTGAAAGTTAATTCATTGGATACCATTGATTTCTTTTACTTAGCTTTGTTATCCTCAGTTTTATTTTCTATTCTTTTGTTCATTGATGATTTTAACCAAGCATCCATATTTGTGACTTTAAAAATATGAATCAGGGAAACTATGTTTTGATTTTAACAATAGAAAAAGAGGTACTCATATCGTATGTGTAAAATGAAAAAGCAATTGAAAAATTAACTAAAGTGTAGTGGTAGATAATCGTGAAATACTAGTGCTAAGAATGCTTCTATGAATCAAATTCTGAATTCTGACATACTTTTAAATATTTTTGCATTTAAATTCAATCATTAAAAATAAATCCAAATTACTATATAAATAATCATTCCCAAAAATTTCAGTCCTTTCGTAGATTTTGCCTGCAAATATTAAAAAAAAATAAAAAATACGAGTTATTATATAGAGATATTTTATACAGTTATCCAGTTTTAGCTTTTTAGCGAAATTCTGACCAACATGTTTTAGCAAAATATGATACCTTTTAACAAAATGCTAAAAAAACTAATGCAGTTTAAACCCTGATCTGTAGATCTGAAATTTAAGAATGGCGCTTTTAAAAAATATTAAATCTGTTTTTTTATTACCTCCAGAAATTTTATTGTTAATATTGTGATTGAGTTGTGCATAAATAGTTGAATAATCATGAAGAGGGCTGATGCTAGAATATGCTTTAACAATTTTATTAAAGTATTAAGATTTTAGACCATATGGATAAATAGTATTGTAATATTGCATAAATTTTGATTCTAGAAATAATCACTCACTTTTATTTTTATGAATTTTGATAATCTCTATGGTACATGAATTAAAATTACGTAATTTAAAGTGTTGTAGTTCTAGTTGATTTAGAAGGTGCTGCAGAAGATGAGAGGTTTTTTGAATCAGAGCGATCCTGATTAAGGCAATGTCTGCGTGTGTGTGTCTGTGGACAGCATAGTGCACAGGTAGCTCAGAGAGTTATGTGATTTGACACGATGCAGAAACTGAATAATGCATATATACAACATAAGTTTCATATTAGCAAAATAAAAAAAAAAGAAAAAGAGGGAAAAAAATTTAAAAAATCTTTTTTTTTCTTTTTTTAAATAATGAAGTTCCTTAATGTGGATTGCGGTAGGAGCTAACTGGCAGAAATCATCACGTAAGGAATATGCATTATGATCCATTCGAATTTCTCTCTCCTGAAAGAACCCCCCCCCCCCCCCCCCCCAGTAATTTCTACTTTTTCTCCCTAGTTACAGTAGCTAAGGAGGAATGCAGAGGCCCAGAGTGAGGATCTAACATGCTGAATCAGGGTTGGCAAAAACCCGGGTTTTTCTAGAAAAACCCAACCCACTTGGGTTTTTGTGGGTTTTTCTGGGCTTTTGTGGGTTTTTGTTTGAATACATTTGCATTGAAATGTTAGATATATGTTATTTAGCATATTAATTGTAATACACCTAATTATATTAAACTACTAATTAATAATTAATCTAATATTTATCTTAGAAATAAAAATTGGTTTGATTTTAATATTAAAATAGTGTTAATTAGTACAATGAAGCTATATTTTATTTTAATGCATGCTTATTCAAAATAAATATTCTTAATGACAATAACTGATAAAATAATAGAATTTAAATTCTTAAGTACAATACATATCATTTAAATTTTTTAGTTCCCCATCATGCTATAGATGGTTTTTGTTTTTTTTACTTTTTTACACATTTTCACGTATGAGGAATACTACAGAAAATGGCAAAATTTGTATGGTGTGTGTTAGTTTGTTAGTTCGTTAGTCTGTGTACACACTATATCTCAAGAATAAATTGTCACAGAGAAGTCAGATCAGTTTTAAAATATTACTTTTGACACTGGCAAGAGCCCTATTCATTTGCAACATTCGAATTAAAATACTTCGTAAGTTATTAAAAATTTATGCTTTTCTTAACATGGGAGAATAGGGCAAAATTTTACTTAAATGTGCATTAAATGAAAATTTTTTACTGAAAAAAATATGAGACCAGTTTTAAAATATGAGTTTTGGTGTCGGAATGAACATCAGTAACTAGAGACATGCTATTTTAAAAATTTCGAAAGTTATTGGAAATTTACGAATTTCTTAACATGGCAGCATAGGGAAAATTTTCACATAAATGTCAATTTTGAGGGATATTTTCATCGTAAAGATGTCAGTCCACTTTTGAAATATTATTCAGGGTACTGGCATGATTATCATAGAGTATAAATTCTACAATTTAAAAAATTCGTAAATTATTTGGAATTTATGATTTACTTAAAATGGCAGAATAGGGCAAAATTGAACATAAATGTCCATTTTGAGAATCATAAATGTATCAGACAACTTCAAAATAACATTTATGATACTTGTTTGAACATAATTGACTACAAATATTCTAATAGGAAAATTTCGCAAGTTACTCGTAATTTAAGATTTTATCAACATAGCAAAATGGGGCGATATCCCATATAAATATGCATTTTGAGGATTGTTGCATTGGAAAGAGTAGCATGAAAACGAAACTACAAAATTGATCCTAATAAAATAATAGATTAGAATAAGATAAATATATCATTAGTGAACGGTGGATAGCCTATTATGTGGGGATTTCATTCTGTCACTGTGTCAAGTGTTTGGTCCGATTCATTTCTCTTAAAATGATAATCATGTTAAGAGAATGTCCTGTACTAGAAATTTATGAGAACATATATATGATGGGGAACTGAGCAGAGTCCACTTATGCCAACTAGTTTTAATTATAAAAATAAGTTGCACTGCTTTATTCTTTTTTTTTTTTTTTTTAAGTTTTTTAATAGTTGAAATGAAATGGTTATAGAAGAAAATTTCATTTTATTAGATTTATAATTATGTTGCTACTAAAATTAAAATAGAATTATTATAAAGTTTTAAAGCTAAACAATTTAATTATTTAAATATTGATTCTGGACAACATTTATGTCCGCTGTTAAACAAAAATATCGTTCAGTTTTACAGGAAAAGGAAAATTGAACCAATTATAGAAGATAAACTTGCTTTTATTATATTTATAACTGTAGCTACTTATTATGTTTAATACTATTTTCTAGAAAATAAAAATTAGAGTTTTTTATTTAAAGGTAAGGTGTTTCCTATACTTTATAGATGGGATTTGTAAATTATAAATAATTTTTAACAAAAACCCACTTATTTGCAAAAACCCAGTGGGTTTTTGTTGGTGGGCCCGCCCAGAAAAACCCGGGCGGGTTTTTCTGGGCTGGGCCCACTTTGCCAACCCTGATGCTGATATTCATTACTTTAGTTTATTTTAGAATTCCTTTCTCCCCACCAAATCCACATTGAACCTTGTCGTTTAGAATAGACAAGCATCATGAGCAGCCTTTGTATAACCTTAATTGGAAATTTTGTTAAGACTTATTTGTTTGTGTTTTAAATAATATGTGAGTTACATTGTCTTATTATTGAAATTTTGCAATGAAAACTCAATAAATAGAAATTGCAACAAAGATATGTAATACAAATTTAGAAAAGTAAGTTGATAAAATTGTATATATTTTGATACAAGGATTTACTGTTTATATATGTGTGAATCAAATGTTTATTTGATTTTCTCTCTAAAATTTATATTTTTTGTGGTATCATTAACTGTCTTATACTTGCATTTTTGAAATTCTTTCTAAAATTACAATTTTTCGAACAACTGCATCTTGTTTTTAATACTTGGCTCAAACCTAAATTGTACATGGAACACAACGTAATAAAATCTGTCTGAAAATTTACTTTCAAAACAATAAATTGGCAATTGTAGAAAAATAATTGGAAAATATCCAAGTGCGGCTATTTTTTTTTTTTTTTTCCCTTAGAGTATATATCCCTAAATCAAAAGCTTGAAGATATAACAATATTTATTCATCGATTGCTATTAGAATATACTGAGGGAGGTTCTAAATTACTTAAACAAAATTTTCATAAACTTCCACTTACATTGGCTGGAAATTTCAACATAAATTTCAATAATAAGGAAAAATTTGAAGAACTCGCATCCTTTTTATCAGATAAATTTGATTTAAGTATTAATAATGATCCACCGTAGTTCAGAACAAAATATTGTATTACAATTGATGCCATTTTTTCAAGATACTTGGACAAAATTGAATCTCAAACATACGTTTCTTATTACAGTTATCATAAGCCAATAATTACCATGATAGAATATGATAACATAAAAAAAAATTTTTTTATTTTTTTTATTTCAGTAATATTTTTAATATAATTTATAATTTATTTTTTTATATTTAATTTTTAATAAACAAATATCTTCGCTAAAATATTAAATGCAACTTTTCAATTTGATTCTTTATTTTACATTATTTGCATTGAGGAAAAAAAAAAAAAAAAAAAAGATAGAAAATAAATAAAATAGTGAGTGAGAGAGAGAATTATAAAAAAAGATAGAAAATGAATAAAATAGTGAGTGTGAGAGAGAGAGAGAATTATAAAGAATCTAGATTTCTATATCAAATCAAATTCAGAATTGGAGAAAAGGCGTAAGGAGTTTTGTTCCTAACAACGGTCCCCCGACCGCACATCATTTTTTTAAAAATTACTTTATCAATACAACAACTAAATATTACAACAGAGTATAGTACAGTTGCACTATCGGAAAAAACAAAAAAATCTTAAGAATTTATAAATCAGTTAAAAAAATTAAGTGATGAAAACATAAGCAAAAAGTTAATTACTTAGAATGCCTAGAATATCGATGAGATGGACTTCTTGAGGATGATCGCCTGTAAGGAGAATTTCTGCGATTATCTCTGTTATCATATGAACTTCTCGCAGGACTTCTACGATAACTACGATGAGGACTCCTTCTAGGGCTACGTCTTGATGGGCTTCTTCTACTGGACCGATATACTGGTGAAGATTTACGTCTGTCATGAACGGGGCTCCTTCGAGATGATCGGGGAGGAGATTTTGTACGACTACGCCTACGATTTGAATGATTTCTTGATTGACTGTGATGACTACTCGAAGCACTACTATCACTTTGACTTGATGACCGTTCACTCCTCCTAGAGCGATGACTGTCAGAAGTGCGAGGAGTGTAATCTGGATTACGTGACCAGCCTGAATCACTGTCAGAATCATAACCATATCCCCGCATTCGATGTCTTCTTTCTCTTTCTCTACATATTCAAAATATTGTATTTTAAAGTCTTTAACTACACAATTACAGTAATTCTATATATATTGTTTAATAAAATAAATTACGTACAGATAACACTTAATGATTTAATTTTTATGTTTAAGGGAGTATTCTGGTTTGAAAAGAAAAAAAAAAAAAATCCCCCCCCCCTATATTTTTTAAGTTTAGACCTTTAAGAACACATTCTCAAGAATTTTTTTTTTTTTTTTTATTCCAATAATTTAGAGTTATAGCTAATTTAGTGGTGCAGAAACTAAACCCATCACACCAGAGAAAAGCAGATGCTATTGATGAAGCTTATAAATGAAGAATTGAAAGTAATAAAGCTGATATAAAAACTTATAAGAAAACTTATTGCATAGATGTTTAGGACAGAAACCCAAAATAATAACGAATCGTTAAATTCATTAATCTGGACTTTTGCATCAAAGCATATACATGCAGGAACACAGACAATTGAAATTGCAAATTACATTGCTGTTAGCATTTTCTTAGCAATTTTAAAAATAATGAATGACATGGGAATTGCTATTGGTCCTGAAGCTTGTGTATGTGTTACTAAACAGAGCAATGAATGAATTGAGTGCTCTGAGCAATGAGCTTAGAACTACTCATAAATCAGAATGAGTTTCCAAAAGTATATATTTTAAAGTAGAAGAAGGCATACTATAAATCAGAAATCAGCAATTAATTAAACATAAGTATAATACACAATTCTATGACTTAGAGTGCTGCGGCTGCCTGAAATTTTTGCTCAAAACTTTAAATGCAATTTTTTTTTTTTTTTTTTTTTCTTCCCAAGACTTTTTTCAACATGGTTGATATAGATATTTCAAGTTCTATTTAACCAATTTACTTCAAATGTACCAAATTTCAATATATAACCTTCTATTGCCCCCACCACTTCTGTGTAAAAATTATTAATTTATTATTATTTACTATTAAAGGAAAAAAAAAATTATGGGAAAAAATTGTTTTCTTTTAAGTGAGGCCTATAATGACATTCTTACTAATTAAGAATCTTTTTTCATAATTTTTGTTTCAGATGACCAGAAGGGCAGCAATCGTGTCAACCAGAACACACTTTTTTTAACCCCCTGTATTTTCTCAGCTTATTAATTTTTTTTTATTTAATTTAAAATTATTTAATTTTACTTTTTCCTTTCTTTTTTAATCAAGCTTTACAAAGCGTCCAAAACTTGTGCTTTTAGAGCAGAATACACCCTTAATAAAAGTAAAGATGTAATAATAACATAAAATGAATTAACTTACTGCAATGTAGATTTAATTTTAAATTATCTATCAAACAACATGTAGAATCTTGTCTCACAACCATAATATTAATCTAGATTTAAGTATTTGATGTCAAGAGCTAAGAAATATTGTTTTGTATTTTATCATAGTAAATAGATTGTAAATCACTGATGACATAGTAAATACGAAACTTCAATGCCACCAAAATATTATACAAAATATTTTCTAAAAAAAAAAAAAACGTAAATAAACTAAAGATAATAATAACTAAATGACCCTCAACGACAAAAATGTTAGTGGGCAAATATACCTCTCGTTAAAATGTAAAACTAATAACCAAATACCACAAAAAAATAAACTAATTTAATCAAAATTTTGAGAGTATTAAAGCCTAATAGTCCAATACATTGTTACATGCCAAAAGTTAAAATAATGATAAATAAATGAACATACCTTTGTCTTAATTTAATAGCCATCTCCCTAAGCTCTTCGGCACGATCCTAAAAAAAAATTTGTTTATTTTATGATGTACCATTTCAGAAATAAACAATCACTTTTTTTTTTTAACATAAAATTTTTTATTATATGTAATTCTGTCACCTAATTATATCACTTATAAATAAACAAATTAACAAACTTAACATTTTTGAGAGTATCTAAATTTCTTTTTATTTATTTTTTAAATAGAGTTTTTTACCTGACGCTCTTGTAGTAACTTTTCAGTTTTTTCCATCTGAGCTTTTTTGTCAGCTTTATCTATAATACAAGAGAAAATAAGTTTATTTAAAAGCAATGATGAATGAAAAATTTAGATTTAAGTGAATAAATGTTGAAGACAACAGATACAACTTGCAACATGATTTAAAATAATAACAGGCTTTGCTTAATTCTATTCGCTGCTCACTATTATTTACATAAATTTACCAAAAAAAAAAAAAAAAAAAAAAAAAAGCTTGAAAATTTTCAAAGTTTTATTTTGAATGATTACATTTAATTTTGGGCTCTAAGATTTCTCTAACCCATCTGATTAAACAGGGAACAAAAAAATTAGAATGATCCTATTTCATTGCAAAAAACCTCAAATTTCTGAAAACACAATACATGATTAAAAAGATACATGAATTTCTTCATTGAAAACATTAAAAATGTACACACACACACATATATACATACAGTGAACTCTCGTTAAAACAAACTGTCAAGGGCTGACAATTTTTGTCCATATTAACGAGAGTCCATTATAACAGGAGTTCATAAAGTGAAGTTCCATATTAGCCCTTACAATTACATTAACACACGTAATTTTGAATGTTTGTCGCTTGTGCACTTTTCTCCTCTAAAGTGTAAATTTTGAAAAGGCTGAGCTTTACAAAAAAAAAGTCCTGTTTCATCAATGTTAAATATGTTTTTAGCTTTGATAGTTCGTAGTCTTTGATAAGGCATGACAAATTCTCTTTCCACTTCTTTTATGTTTTCTTCTGGTACATTTCCGATAACGAAATCCTTTGCTATGTCTCCACAATATAAGGAGACAGGTGCAAATTGTTGACTTAAACTGTCACTGTCAATCAATACTGTTTACCTCCCACGGTGCAATAGAACAGAGTGAAAGAGATTAACCCTTTTATTATTGCTCTTTTTCATGTTAAAAAAAAAAAACTTTGAAAAGATTTTGGGGAATGACTGTTTTTCGAAGCAAGTAAGCTTTGAGGGAAAAAAATGTCCATCTTAACGAATAAATTGTACGTATAAAGCAATGTTTATTACATGCAATTCCTATAGGCCTTAGCCGGAGATTCTGTTTTTGTACATAATAATGAGAAATCCATCTTAAACGGTGCCGTCTCAACGAGAGTTCACTGTATATATGCTGAAGAGGATTCAAACAGTTTGAGATATAAACAATTCACTGTTCAAAAATTTAGAAAAAAAAAAAAAATTAATGAACAAAATGTAACATTTTTTTCATTTTCACTCCAATCAACAAAATTATTTTTATTTTCAAAAATTATTCGCAAAAAACTACAGCTTTTTTTCCTGAAAAATACCACTTTTGAAATGATATAGAAATAAAATTCAAAAATAGATTTAGAAAAATAATTATGCATAATTAAAAAAAATTTTCATATTTAAATCAAAATATAACTATTAAATCATATTACTGTTAGCTATTGCATTACCATGAATACCTTAAATATAACAGTAAGTTTTCATTGATATATATATCAGGGTGCCAAATTTCCGTTCCCCATTGGCGAGTGGAATTTTTACTGTGGCGAGTAAAAATTTGGTCTAGGGTGACAGAAAACATTCTTGTTATAGAATTAAATATGGCAAAATCTTGCCTTCTTATAACCTCATATTTAATCCCAGCCTGGCAAAGGAAAAATGCTTAGTGCATGCATAAAAGTTTTAGTCTCTTTGGCAGTTTCGTTTCTCCCATTGTGATTTCTCCAAGCAGAATGAGAATAGACGAGCAGAGAACCTCTTTGCCCATCGCCCACTATCCGAAAGAAGAGAAATGTGAAAGTTTGCCTATGCGATATTGGCGCATGAAAATGAACCCTAACTCTATGTTTATTTTGTTGAATAATGATCAAAAAACAGTTCACATTTTCCAGTTTTTTACTGAAACTCCAAGGACTCCACTTGTAATGATTTGTAGGCATGTAAGCAACGATTTTATCGAAAAAATTATTCCGAAATGGCTATTTCAAATGACAAGAATGAACAAGTTATTCACATCGACATTCCGTCTGATTACAAAAATAAATTTGACGGAAAAGATATTTCTGATGTAAAAAGTTAAATAAATAAATAAGTAAATAATGAAGCTTAATCTTTCAAAATAAAAAGATTTTAACAGAATATTGTTTAACAAAGAGTTTTCTTCTTCTTCTTCTTCTTTTTTTCTTTAATAACTCTTTGCATTTATGGTATTAGGCATTTTAATCTTTTTCAAATCTCAAATACAATACATTATAATGATTTTTAATTATAGATGTTTATGAGATATTATGATAAACGACACACTTTTAATATATATAATTTTAAGCATATTTGTGAAAGCATTTCAAATAGTTAGGAAAAAGAAAAAAAAAAATTTCAAAATGCACAAAAAAAAAGAAAAAAAATCTGGAGTGACTCCACTCGACTTTCCGAACATTGAGTAATTAACAGTTTTGTAGATAAAGTAAAGAAAGAGGAGTTGTTAAACAAAAAAAGAGAGAAAACCATCATAGAGTGTTTGAGTATTTTTCTCCATATATTACACGATGTTTTATTTAACGCTACTGAACTTTGAGCCCATAGATCATAATGATAAAGAATTTTTCGTTGTGTCCCTGTAAAAACCTATAAATGCTAGATTCACCAAAATGCTTGTAGTTAGTGCGACAGTGATTTATAATACTCATATAAATTTTCAGCTCAATTGAATAAGGCGTTTAGATGCTATCGTACTTTTAAAAATTTGATCCCATAGGCCATAATCATAAAGAATTTTTCTTTGTGTCCCTGTAAAAAAACTGTAAGTGCTAGATTCACCAAAATCTATACAGTTGGTGCAACTGTGACCTATAATATGTGTACAAATTTTTTGCTCAGATTAATAAGGCGTTTAGACGCTATCACACTTTTAAAAATTTGGCCCCATAGGCATAATGATAAAGAATTTTTCTTTGTGTCCCTGTAAAAACTCTATAAGTGCTAGATTTTCCAAAATCCATACAGATTGAGTATTTGTGATCTATAATATGTGTATAAATTTTTTGCTCAATTGAATAAGGCATTTAGATGCTGTCGCACTTTTAAGATTTTGCTCCCATAGGCCGTAATGATAAAGAATTTTTCTTTGTGTCCCTGTAAATAAACTATAAGTGCTAGATTCACCAAAATCTATAGGGTTCGTACTATGGTGACTTACAATATGCGTACCAAGTTTCAGGTTATTCGAACAAAGCGTTTAGACGCTAGCGTGTTCACTCACAGACATACACACATACATACACACATACATACACACATACATACATACACACACACATACATATATCATCGCAAAAATAGTGAAAACGGACTCATTGGACCTCGAAACATATAGAAACATCAAAATCTCAAATTCGGATTTTTGATCTATAATATAGAAAAATTATAGAAAATTCTTTATTGATAGATAATTCTTTCTACAGAGTTCCCCCTAGGTTTGAAAAAGGGCAGGGTGCTGCTACCAAGGAAAAAGGGGCAGGAGGATGCTATAAAAAGAGGGCACATTTGTGGAGAATGAAAAAGGGCACATTTTATAAAAAGGGCATATCGCTTCGCAAAAAATAGCCTCCAAAATTACAAACAATTTTATTATATTTATAAATGCAGTTGCTAAGCAATCAGCAATTCCCCCCCCCCCCCCACTAAATGTACAAATTAGTCAGCAAAAATTAGATAAATAAATTTATTTTTTCACATTCTTTCATCTTTAACTATAGTTCTATTAAACCTAATAAAAAGTATTAAAATTGCTTCCTGAAAAATTTGTAAAAAGCTCTTGAAAATCTTATAAATGTTGAAATGAAAGTAAAGAACTATAATAAAAATTATCTTTAATAAGATTTTCGCAAATTTCTTTAGATAAAAACCAAAGACCTTTTTTAGGATTATTAAAGAAAAATATTAAACATTCTAATCAAATAGTTTGATAAAAAGTTAGATTTAATTAATTAATGATATTTTTTTTAATAGTTTCCAATTTTTTATGTATTATTGCTAATTTCTAATGTTACAATCAGTTAGTAAATTTAATATATCCTTGGAATTTACTCACTTTGTTTGCTGGATTTCAATAATGGTAAATGAAATATTCTTTTGAAATTTGATCTCTAAAAATGTAGCTCCTACAACTATTAGGGATGAAACTACCCAACATGCAAAATCCCTGGAAACTGTTACTACTTGGCTGTAGAATGAATAATGGAGGATGGAATACTTATATAGGTTAGGTTATTATTAAAAGTACTTATTTGTACCTATAATGAGTTAAATTTATAAAGTTCTTATACATATAAGGCAAATTTAACACCCAAAATGAGAAGTTTCTATAAAAACAAAATAACTAGCATGAAAATCAGAGGTTGCTAAATTTTGAACTCTGCATTATCTAACCATCAAAGAATATCACAGGTTAATATATTTATTTTGTGTGTGTGTGTGGGGGGGGGGGAATAGTATGTTGTGGTCACCACAAGACTTTCTTCTATATTTTCCTATACAAATTCACTAAGGGCAAATAATTTATTAAAACTATTATTTATTAAAATTATCTAACATGATGAATGCAAATGATTTTCATCTTAGAGAAAGCTAACACTAAATATCCAGAGAAAGTTTTATTGTCTATAAATAACATCTTAAAAATATGCTTTTATAATGAGTATCTCACATATCACATTTTGTACAGTTATATGCCATACAAACTGAGATATAGCCTTCCCATTATCGAAGAAATTTCCAGTGTAGCAGCGCCATCTATTGGTTGAAAGCATCCAATTTGAATCAGCATAATGTCTCATAATGGCCTTTGCACATGTCAAGTTTTGTTTGATTATACACAATAGAACCTGAGATATAGCCTTTCCTTAAATTGCAGAAAACACTGTGCAGCAGCGCTACCTGTTGAGTGGTTGACACTAAAAGTTGATACATACTAATTTATGTCAAGGTGCATCTACATATAAATTTATATGCAATTTTGTGCAGTAGTACCTGAAATATAGTCTTCCCATAAATTGCAGAAATTGATGTATAGCAGCGCCACCTGTTGGCCGATAAACATTTACATTGAATCATCATGTCTCATAAAGACCTTAAAAATCAAGTTTTGTTCGATTATATGCAATAGAACCTGAGATATAGCCTCCTTTAAATTTCGGAAATCGCTGTATAGCAGCGCCACCTGTTGAGCGATTTTCACCAAAAGTTGATAGGTACTAATTTAGGTCAAGGTGTATCGACATATAAATTTATATACAATTCTGAGCTGTAGTTCCAGAGATACAGTTGCCACAAAATTTTTATCACACATACACACACAGACATTGTCTAAAAATGGTCAAATCATGTTCTAGACCTCTCAAAACGTGTAAATCCGTCGAAAACCGGAAGTCGAAAATTTTTACGAATCCAGTACTTTCTTCTATTAAATATAGAAGAAAGTAAAAAGGAAACTGTAAGAATCGAAATACTCTATTATTTTGCTGCTAAGATTAAAATCACATTGTTTTCAAAGCTAAATTTCCAAATAATTATCTATTCCGTCATTAATCGATAAAATTTGAGTTATTTTTATAATTTAATCTCAAAATATGCAGTAATTTTGCAGCCGATTTTGGAAATGCAGGATCATTTCGATTTCACCGCTAACTTTCGAAAATGTACGTTTAATTGCAACTATTTATGAAATACTTTATTATTCCGATGTTAATAAAATCCGTACTTTTATAAAAAGCTGACTTTCTAAATTCGCAATATTTTTTGTAGCCGATAGCGGAAGTATTTAATCATTTTGCCGGTAATTATCAAAATTTGTGTTTAATAGCAATACCTAAGATAGGCTTTAATTTTACGCTAATCGATGTAATTAGTTTTTTTTTTTTTTATGATTTGTGATATTTGTAATAATTTTGTGACTAATTACCGAAATGCGAGAGCATTTTTACACAAATTTCAAAATATCATTAAAATAAATGAACTTTTGTTATTGTCACAGATAAAAAGAATATCCTTGTCTGTGGTTATCGTGTAAATAAAAACCAAAGCACTGCACAATCTAGATTTCCTTTTCATTCCCCCTTCTTTCAGCTTTTGATTCTAATTGATTGTGGTTTTTCATCTAATGTAAACAAACACTTCTCTTTCCTGAGTCATTTTTTTTTTTTTTTTTTTTTTACTTATTTATGAGATTGAACTTAACGATGATTTTTGTGGTTCTTCAGCTAAATCATAAAAGTAATTATATTTGCTATTTTTGTTAACGTGATTTTAAAGATTAAAAAAAAAAAAAAAAAAAAACATGATTTATGATGCAAAAGGATTATTGAAATATAAGAAAAGAGCAATATCTTCCATATTTTCCCGTTCTTTTTTTGCTAACACCGGGGAGGCACTTATTTGTCTGTTCCCCACCCCACCCTTATAGCCAGCAGGCTGCAGGGTCATTTAAAGAAGTTCGACGGCAACTATGTTTACGCTGATAAATAGTTTATACACCTGCTAAGTGTCAACTCGCTTTTGCAATAAGCAGAACACACAGAAAAGTGAAAAAGCTTCTAGAAAGAAAATTTGTATTAATAAAGCACTAAGAATATTTAAAAAGGAGAAAAAATGCGCTATTTTGGGTCGTGGTGGTTAAATTTGGGAGCAAGAAGGGCGTGATTTTCGGGCATAAAGGGTGCGTTTTTTGGGCAAGGAGGGCGCATTTTTGTACTTTAAAGGGCAGTTAGGGCGCTCATAAAAATTTAAAGGGCAGGCAGGGCGCGACGCCCTTCTCAAAGGCTCAAAGGGGAACCCTGCTTTCTATATATATAGATAATTCTTTATTCTTAAAATTTTTCTATAATGTGATCTATAATATGTGTATAAATTTTTTGCTCAATTGAATAAGGCATTTAGATACTATCGCACTTTTAAGATTTTGGTCCCGTAGGCCATAATGATAAAGAATTTTTCTTTGTGTCCCTGTAAAAAAACTATTAGTGCTAGATTCACCAAAATCTATAGGGTTCGTACTATGGTGACTTACAATATACGTACCAAATTTCAGCTTATTCGAACGAAGTGTTTAGACGCTAGCGTGTTCACTCACAGACATACACACATACACACACACATACATACACACATACATACACACACACATACATATATCATCGCAAAAATAGTGAAAACGGACTCATTGGACCTCAAAACGTATAGAAACATCAAAATCTCAAATTCGGATTTTTGACATGATTACAATACTTTCCTCACTATAGTGTTCGGAAAGTAAAAAATGACAACTCTCTCTATCTTGTGGCGAGTAAAACATTTTTTTCGGCAAGTGTATCCGAGTTGAAATTTCGGGCCCTGTATATATATATATATATATATATATATATATGAAAAAGGATAAAAGAATTATTACTTTAAATTAATAGTCAGTGATAAAATAAAGAAAATCCCATTAAAAATTCTTAATTTTTAGATAATTTGGAGTGGAAGGCTGATTTTTATACCAACTATGTGAAAAATACCAGAGCCGGGAATCGAACCCGGGCCTTCCGCTTTACGCGCGAATGCTCTACCACTGAGCTACCCTTGGTGATAACCAGCTAGGCATTTCTCACATAATATCCATTGGCAAGGTCACCGAGTCTGCAAACGCAGCTGTATCAGGTGACAATATTAAACGTGGCACAACTCCAATAGACCACGAAATTATAATTTTGAAATTCATTATTCATCAACCGTAATTCATTTTAGATAATTTGGAGTGGAAGGCTGATTTTTATACCAACTATGTGAAAAATACCAGAGCCGGGAATCGAACCCGGGCCTTCCGCTTTACGCGCGGATGCTCTACCACTGAGCTACCCTTGGTGATAACCAGCTAGGCATTTCTCACATAATATCCATTGGCAAGGTCACCGAGTCTGCAAACGCAGCTGTATCAGGTGACAATATTAAACGTGGCACAACTCCAATAGACCACGAAATTATAATTTTGAAATTCATTATTCATCAACCGTAATTCATTTTGGTGATAACCTGCCTAGCTGGTTATCACCAAGGGTAGCTCAGTGGTAGAGCATCCGCGCGTAAAGCGGAAGGCCCGGGTTCGATGCCCGGCTCTGGTATTTTTCACATAGTTGGTATAAAAATCAGCCTTCCACTCCTAATTATCTAAAATAAATTACGGTTGATGAATAATGAATTTCAAAATTATAATTTCGTGGTCTATTGGAGTTGTGCCACGTTTAATATTGTCACCTGATACAGCTGCGTTTGCAGACTCGGTGACCTTGCCAATGGATATTATGTGAGAAATGCCTAGCTGGTTATCACCAAGGGTAGCTCAGTGGTAGAGCATCCGCGCGTAAAGCGGAAGGCCCGGGTTCGATTCCCGGCTCTGGTATTTTTCACATAGTTGGTATAAAAATCAGCCTTCCACTCCAAATTATCTAAAATGAATTACGGTTGATGAATAATGAATTTCAAAAAAAATTCTTAACTTGAATTTAATTCTAAAGTTTCCCCTGTAAAGTTAGTTTTGCAGCAAAGCATGTTCATAATGCAAAAGTCAGAAAATTGGACAACTTTTAGAATAAAAACTGCTGAATCTCCACAATCTTCTACTTCTTGCGATAAAATAATGCATATTAATTAATCCTGGATCTCTGGGGTTCAGCTAAACTGTCAATCATTGAGTTAATAGCCAATAAGAAAATACAGGAGGAAAGTAAATTCGCACCAAAATAAGCAGTATTTAAGCGAGAGCATGCAAAAGTCGATACCCTTTTTGTGTATTGTCTTGCCTAAGTAAACTTGTGTCAATTAGTGGCCCCGGGTGAAGGGACGAACTGCAGTTCCGAGATGTAATCGTCAAAACCATGACACCCTCCGTACTCTGCTCCCGAGTGAATGTTCAGCATGCTTGGACCTAATGACTTGATAATAAACTGTAATCTGTCCAAGACCTTCAAATAAACAACTACATGACACAACTGAACTCCTAACTGAGTAAAAACCCTTCTTCATCATGCATAATGAGTCACTAAATAATATTGTCACATATAAATAATAATTTTTGTACATTCTAATCAGAACAAAATAGTAGATGACATTTATTTATTTTTTAGAGCAAATCAATGATTTTATTATCAAACATAAAAAGAAATTTGTCTGATAATTGAACATACAAGGATAATATTTGGGGAGTGGGGGATAGCTAGAACCATACACAAATGCAAGATGCTGAAATAAAATAGTAAAATTTTGCTAAATCATTATATTAGAGTAACATAAATACCTTTAACCTACAAAAATAAATAAAATAAACAAATGATTATGCATTAGTATTTAATCAATAACATAGATAAGTTAAATTTTATTTTATTAAAGTTGATGTAACAAATACAAATACAGATATCAGAAATTAAAAAAAACTGAATTCAATTCAAAAGCTGAAAAATCTCATCCTTCAATTTAAAAAAAGTAGATAATTCAAGATAAACATTTCTGAAGAACATTTAGTAAGCTTAAGTATGACTATAACCATTAAAATTTCATGACTTTTTAGAACATAGCTAACAATGTGAACTTAAAAAAAAAAAAAAAAAAAAGAAGATAACTTGATCTAAATCAAGGAATAGTTTAAATAATAACTGTCATCATACACAACTTAAGCCAGAAGTAAATCACTTTTATATTTCTAAAAGAACTTATAAACTTAAATATCTTTCTAGAACAAGTTGAAAAAAATAATCATAAAATACATACATTGCTTCTTTAACTGCAACTGCATTTTTCTTTTAAGTCGTTCTTGAGGAGTTAATTTGGTCTGGAAAGGAAAATTAAAGTATAAGTACTAGTCTAGTACCAAATTATCTAACAGAAAGTCTCTTTTTATTTTATTTTTTTTATTTTTTTTTTTTTTAACAATTATTACTACAATTTAAATTTATTGTTCAAAGAAGCCGAAACTACAATCATTCTACTTATTTCTTCACAATAATGTATAGAGAAAAATTTACACAGAAAATCATATGAAGCTACATATTGTTGTAAGAAAGTTTTTTTTAGGCTAACAATTTTATGCTATTCTTTAAATAACAGTTCTGCAAATTGTTCTTCTGATGATAATTTATGACATTTTCTAAGAATATTAATCAATTATGCCATCTAGATATCATAGTTGATGGATAGGATTGAAATGACTAGGAGATTTGCACTGAGATTCGAACAAATATTTCATTTTAGTATAGCTGTATATGAAGTATCTTGAAAAACCAGTCTCTTTAATTGGAAAAGTTGAGTACAAGACATATACTTCCTATTATTCACCACCATAGAACGATGGTGGGCTGTAAATTTTAATGGGTACCATGGGATTTTAATTAATAGCTGGACATGAATTAAATGACATTTTTATCTTTATTTCTATTTATCAATACTTCATTAAAAAATCAAAGTATAGGTAGCTTTTTTTTATTTATTTATTTTTCAAATTTCAAAGGTCGTTCTTTGGCAGAGAGATAAACAGACTGCATACAACATAACACAATGATATTGACCCCCCACCCTTTTTTTTTAAATAAATCTTTTTAATTGTTGTGAGTTGAAACTGTTTTGCAGCCACAAAAAGGATGAGTTGGTGATTATTCTTTCATCTTATTGAATGAGATAAGAAACTTTTTTTTTTTTTTTAATATATTATTTACTTTCCTTCAAATTTTTTTTGAAATGAGAATAACTCTCATTAAGTGTATTTTTAAAGTAGAATTTATAAAGCAAATTATAGTGAAATTTTGCATGATTTTATCTTGTTAAAATTATTAAATTACTTAAAAAACAGCTATAAAGATTTATAATTGTAAAGTTAAAAACTAATAGGGTTCTCGCTCTATCATAAATAATATTTTGAAGGATGATACTTTATTTATTTAGGATGATACATAGATATGTGTATACAGCCTAAAAAATTATGCTGATTTATATACAGTCAACCAACACATCAATTTTATGATTTTCAGATTCCTCATACAACAAAACATGTAAAAAATAAAAAATATATAGAAATTTCTATAAATACTAAAGTATTTCCACACATCAATTATGATGAAAAACTAAAAAAGCAGTAGTTTACTTTTGCTATAAATAAAAAATTTAATGTTAATTGCAGTTTTTTTTTTTTTTTTTTTTTTTTTTTTTTTTTTTTGGGGGGGGGGGGGGGGTACAAATGCTAAATGACAAGTAACACTTTTTCTTAAGATCCTAGTGCCCTCCCTGCTGAACAAAATAAATTGCATTTTCTCAGTACTTATGCAACAGAAAAGAAAAAAAAAGCATACTTTATTGTCCCTTGTAATAATTGCCATTTGCCTCACATAGGTTAAACTAAAATAAATATTGAATGTTGCTTGTGGTGTCTCGGTATGCCACTAAGCAAGAAATTTTTAAATCTTCTATTGTGAAGCATAGTTCTGAACTTGATTATAGTTTTAATTTTCACCAAGCCAGTTATATTTATGCCAAAATTATATCGTGTGTATTATATTAATGTCAAATGCATTTCTAAGTTAAATTTCCAATTCAGCTATCTTAATCGTAATAAAATTGCTAATGAAAAATTTTATTCCACTTTGCTGGCTACAGCTTCGAAAAACTAGTTTAGATTCATTAAGTAATTTTCCTTCATTTTTCTTATTTAGATTTTTTTCTCCTATAATTTGGTTTAATTCTAAATTTGAAAAAAAAATTCATACAGCCGTTTTGAAAGGAATACACTTGCAGGACCTGAAATTTAACTATTTATACAGGACGCCTATCAAATTTCCTGAACTAACAAACTATATCGTTCGAAAGGACATCTAATAGATAGAGTGTTTACACAGCAATTTTGAAGAAAATCATTACAGCCTTTTTTGAAGTACACACTTCCGTTTTTCCAATTTTCACCAAAATTTGGAAAATTCATTTGTACATCAGACCAGTTTCAATTCTCAAGTTTTGTTGTTCAATCTTTATTAGTTTCTGAGATATAATAGCCAGAATATTCCCCTCATACATACATACACTGGACTCAGGAGACCTTAAAAACATGCAAATCAGGTGAAACATCGATATCGAATTTTTGGACCGAATACAATACTTCCATTGCCTACAGTATTCGGGTAATGGAAGTAAAAAGTAGGTGTTAAATGAGGGATTATAAGGCATTGCTTCTAAAACAGGGGACTATATATTGAAAAATGGCATAGTAATCAAAAGAAAATATGATGAAAAAATAAAATAAAAAGTAAAATAAACATTGCATAAATATACAAATCAAAATAAACACAATCCTTATTAGATCTTATACTTTTTCATATTATGATTTGTTTTTATATTAAATGTGACCTCTTAGAGAGGTGTACACAACTATACATGAGCCTTTAATGGGGGTAAATTAATATTAAATTCAATAGGGAAAACTTTGGGACCTTGAAAAACTAGTCCCATAAGAATGTGAATTTTCAGAGAGGTTTTTCTTGTAATTTTTGATGAATGTTACTCAAAATCTATATGGCATTTAAGATATTTTCCACTTATTGAATATAGTAACATTCACTTTACTGCAACGATTACACCATGTGTGGCAATTGATTTTTTTTTCCATTCATTTGGGACTTGATAATTGGTAGGAGGTATTTCTAATTTAAACTACGATAACTGAAGCCATTATTAAACAAAAGGGATATACTGGGTGGAAACATCGCAAAGGTTGTCAAATAGATAAAGAACATTTATTGAGAACATGAGAACACATAATTTAGATACTTGGAGATGGTAGACACTCAACTTAGGCACTTACCAATGCTAAATTTAATCAACCTAATTTTATTCAAATACAAATGCTCTATTTTTTACTTTTGTTTACTGTTGGCATGCAGAAGACTTTAGTAATCAATTTTTTTCCCTCCAACTTTTTGTAATTTAATATTTTTATTTGTTTAACAAATAATTTAGATTCTTTTTCATTTATACTCACTGACATGACTTCTGAAAATTAAAGTTTTTAGAAATTTTTTTTTTTTTTTTTTTTTTTTTACTTTAAAAGTGTATAAATGCTTAAATTGAATATATATTAAGATTGAAAAATGGCTCACAAATATTCATGTTCGGCATTTAACTCAACTATGAGCCCTTTTTAACATGTAAATAGTTTTTCAATTTGCAACACTGGTACATAATGAGAATTATTTTTAATGTGAAATAAATAAATAAAAAAGTTTATAATAAAAATGTCAGCCTGATTTTTTTTTTTTTGCTATATTTTAAAAGCAACAAAATGTTTTTAACCTGTACTCTTTAGGTGTATTGTAAAAGAATAATAACTGTGCATTTAGAATAATCAGAATGATAACTGTATAAGAATCAAAATAACTATAATTTAGTGTAATAGTGCAACTACACTAAAGAGTTATCTTAATGGCTTAATTATTAATAAAAAGTATTTAGCACTGACTAAGAGCAATTTTTCATAGTGCATTTAATAATAAAAGTTCTTACTGACTTTGGTGGCAGGTGGAGCTTTACCCATTAGTTGTTGTAACCTGTAAAAGAAAAAGACTTCTTCACAATTTTGTTGACTTTTTTTTTAAATATATATATGCATATATATTTTTCCCATTAAAATAAATAATATTTAAGTACTTAACCCCTTGGGTACGGATTTATTTGAGTAAATATTTGCATGTGGAACGGATATAATTTTTGGTTGCTTGGAGTAGTATGTAAAAGCAGTACATTTTATGTAAGAATTTATTTATTTCTAAAATATTGGTGACATATGTAGTATTAAGATGTCTTCAAGTAATTAGAATTGCAAAGCAAAAGTAAAAAACAAAAAAAGTGAATGACGTGTCTCAGACCTCAAATATACCCAAGGGGTTAAAACGCTTAAAAAAATTAATTTCCAAAAGCATGTATGCTGTCTTTTCTAACTGAAACTAATAAAACAATAAAAATTAAAACATTAAAGTTAAAATTAAAGAACTGCATTGTATTAATTTCAGAACTCATAATTTTTCCCATGCATTTTTTTTCATACAGAATTATAAATAATATTTAACTACTATAATTTATTATACTCCATAAACACTGAGCAAAATGAAGAATTTAGAAAGTATAAACATCATGAAAGCTAAAAACAAACAACACTTCTTTTTTAAATTAAAGTAATTAAGACTGATTCTTTATCAAGTAAAAAAAAAAGAAAGAAAGAAAAAAGGAAGTAGGTAAAAGGGCAGAGTGAAAGTGTTGCCAATTTCTTGCTGCACTTCTGCCTCATTTTTCTGACTGACTACAATACTTCTACATTTATGTGGGAAGTGCTTGGGTTTGCTTACATAATTTAAATTAATATAATTTATAAGTGGATGGATATACAGTCAACTCCCTCTAATTTGCAAAAATTTTATCTAAGGGTTGTGCAGATTATAGGATTTTACAGATTATAGGTTCACTGTTTATATTTTTCTTTTACAGATACAAATCTTTTACAGATACAAAGTGGATTATTATTATTAATACATTAATAAATATTATTAAAATAGATAGATGATTTCTAATAAATTTCAGAATAAAATATTTCTTCAATAATTATAAAAAATAATCAATTATATGAAGGTAATGTAAGCATACTCAAAATAATACATAGCAATAAAATATAAACATAGAAATGTATTTTAAAAATACAAAAGAAAATATATTTTAAGTGCAGAAATGAATATTCATACTTTTGTTAAACATTGATATAAATGATTTTATATCATGATTTTAAAGTGTTTTGTTTTGATTTTGTATAAACTTTCCTGGCATTCTTTGGCCTGAGCTTGTGCTGGTCTGTATGGATTGCAGGGTAATAAATATGAAAATCTTTTTGTGTGTGTGCGCGCACATATGTCTGCATGTTTTATTTAAATATTGCATCAGAATTGTCAAATGTATCAAAATCCAAATTCATCTAACAGAAACACAAGTGTTCCTATGTATTACATCATCTCATAAAATAAAACTTGTACTTTAACTAATAGTTGGCAGCATGAAGCTAAAAATTCAATTTAAAAAAAAAAAAAAATGGTAAAAAATAAATGTGTGAGAAAAGTTGTCGATTTTTTCAAAATCTCAGCTAAACATTTGTTTACATAAACATCTATTGTAGATTAGAGACATTTGCAGATCACAGGTTAGCACTTGCAGTTGGGAATTGACTGTATTAGCTTATATATGTGCGAGTGGAAACATTTTCTTTAATACTATAAGAAATTATAGATAAAAGGAACCTCTGCTTTAAAAATAAATCAATCTGTCTTTTGAAACATCTATTGATGTGTTGACATTAAAAAAGAAGGTAACGGACAAAGACATCAAAACAAATTTTTAACTTTAAAAAATACTATGTACAGAGTAGCACTGAAAAGAAGGCAATTTCATAGCTCAAACGATTTCATTGCGACAGAGTTCACAAAATGGTGCTGGAGGTATCTTCTTTCCTCTCAGCAAAGAAAAGGAGAAAAATGACATAAATGTTTAGTTGTTACACTCACCTCCTTTTGAAAATCAACACCTCAATTAGCTTTTATACTTTATATAAAACATTTTCCTTATTTAAAAAATAAATAAATAATTTTTTTTTTTTTTTTAAATGGGATTTTGAAATTAAAGCAAGAATAACATAAGTGTTAGTTTGCCCATACATTAACTTTTAACAATTAAAACAATTTTTATTTAGAAGTAACAAGCATGTTTTGGGCATAAACAATTCTAAAAAATATACAATACACACATAAATTAAAAATAAATAATTAAAAGATCATAAGTTTAAATTTTCTAAAAACTTACTAAAAAGATTGTCAGATGCATGTGTGTGTATTTTAAATCCAATGACTGTTCTCTGAAAGGTTAACAAATGTCATAACATTCCTAAATGTTTACTAAAATGTTTTTTCAGATGAATATTTTTTGTTTTTAATAAAAATATAACAAAAATGCATATTTCTACTAAGTACAAGAGCCTTAAAATAACATAATAAAGAAACTGTTCATTTTATTCCAAGGTATGAATACCATACTAATTTTTAGTTAAATTAAATGTTTAGAAACTGTTGTGTTCACCCTACAGACACACATATATATCACCTTAAAAAAAAAATAGCTAAAATGAATTGAAGATAACTCAAAACAAATAATTACATCAAAATCTCATTGTTTAATTTTTTTCACGATTACAATATTTTTCTTATATAGTTTATGCTCAATAAAAAAGAGAGGGGGGAGAATAGTCAAAATAGTAAAATGTCTAAGAAAAAATTACCTAGAAGTTGAGGGTAAACAATTTTGAGTTGAACTTATATTAGAACTTCTATCTTCTTCACTATCATCTGAAAATTCACTATTTGAGCGAGATAAACTATGTCGGTAATAAGATTTTATTGGTGGGGGTGGCAATTGAGGTGAAGCTGATTTTTCCATATTATTTTTTGGAGCAGATGACTTAGATCTTGATCTTGACCTGGATTTAGACTTTGATTTAGATCTGGATTTAGTTTTAGTACTCCGTGATCGAGCATAGGATCGAGAACGAGATCTCGATCTTGATACAGTACGAGACCTACAATAAAAATAAGATATGTAATAGTATATGATTGAAATTTTGTAATTTAACAATCTCTAACCCCTCAAAAATAAAAAAATAAAAACTCAATATCACACAAGTTATGAAAATATATCAAGTTTAAGAAAGTGGCAATGGAACTGCAATAAATTAATATTTAATGACAAATTAAATTCAACGCAATCCATTTAAATACACTCTTGTAATTGAATTATTTATGCTATATTTATTATTAAATTATTGTTACATTTCATAGAACATATTAATTATTTTTCTTCCAATAAAGTTAAGATTTAAAAAAGGAGGAGGGGGAGAGATTTGCCATATATGAATTTAAGCACAAAAGCAGAATTTAAGTCAAAATCAAGATAACTTATATCTGGCTTATGAGCATACGCACAAATATATATGTAGCTTTTGGGTAATATAATTTTTCTTGAAGCAGAAATATTCCCTCTGAAAAAACTAAAAACAGGTAAGACAGTATAAATATTTAATAAGAAAAATAAATTAATATTACATTATAAATGCAACATTCTACCTTAAAATCAACGGATATTTATACAACAAAATATGTTAGTGAGGCAAATGGACTGTACATAAAAAGGAATAACATAGCTGCCAACCTTTGAAAATCAAAATTAGGGAGATTCCAAGCTTTAAGAAACAAAATTAGGGAGATTTTGTATACAACATAGTTTAAGCCATAAATAGAACATTAATAGTACAGTAATTGTTGGAAAGAGAAGGAGCAAATAAAAGGGAAATTTTGCAGTATCTAGAGGCTTTCTTCTTATTGCAAATATGAGAAAATAAATAAATAAGACATACTGAATTAAAAATACTACTAGATTATATTAAATTCTAACCATACTGAAATTATATATACACATACATAGACTTGGGAAAATTTTTCCTATCTGAAAAATATATTCTTCATTTTTCCCCCAAGTTTACAAATTTAGTATAGATATGATGTATAAATACTTAATTTAATTGAGGAAAAATAAATAGATTCATAAAGTTCAGCAATAAAGCCTAAAAATAATTACATACGTGAGAAATATTGAGTACTTCTATTGTTTTATTGTTTCTAGAATTGATCACTATCCAGAGATGGGGGAAAAGGGGGGGAGGATTAAAAAAAAATAATTACAGAGTAAGAAATATTAAACTCATTCAATTCTCAATTCAGGAATTTAATTCATCAAACTGGTAATTAAATTGCCAACGTAAATTATGTGAGAAGTGCAGAGCTGGTTATCAGCCAGGGTAGCTCAGTGGTTAGAGCATCCGCGCGTTAAGCGGAAGTCCCGGGGTTCGATTCCCAGTTCTGGTATTTTTCACATAGTTGGTAAAAATCAGCCTTCTACTTCATTCAATTCTACTTCTAGAATCTAATAAAGCAAATTTAAAATAAATATCATCATCTATGTTGCAGATGGATTGAGAGATAAAAGACTTCAAAACACTTGATTGCCGATCGCTAGTTAAGAGATAAATAAAGGAGGGGGGGGGGGGCAAAAAATAACAACATGAGCAAGAAATATTTAACAATTCAATTTCTTTATAGGTTCTAGGATCTCATAAAGCAAGTTTGAAATTAATATTGACATTTACGTTGTGGATGAAGAAAGATTGGGAATCGGAAGCTTTCGTAGAACATTTGAAAATTAGGTGGTGTGTGATGAAAATTTTGAAAAAATCGGGAGATATTAATGTTTTTCGGGAAATCGGGAGATTGCCTCAAAATTCGGGAGGCTCCCGAATTTTTCGGGAGAGTTGGCAGCTATGGAATAATTTAAATTATAAGTTTATTGGTGTGCTCATTATAGAGCAGAACAAGCATCTGTTAGTTGCAGAGTACAAGTACATACTGACTAAAAAGTGGTGCCCAATAGATGGCGCTTGATGCACATTATTAAAAAAACTTTACATATATATATTTCAGTGTTAAACATGATTAACATAAGAACAATAATAACAAAATATATTTTGCATTGAAAAAAGCTGTCTATGATGATACTGATACAGTAACACAGGAAAGAAAATACATTTTTGTTATAAATAAAATGAAATTTTAATAATTTTCTGTGAACCTTTATTTTTAAATAGATTTTAAGCTAAGATAAAGCATTCTGCTTCCTAGGATCTTAAAAAAAATAAATTAAACAGAGATAATGAATATACTTAAAAATGCTACAAGAGGCAAGATAAGCAAATGGAATTGTTATTCTTTTATTTTCAGAGGTTAATTCAGAACAAATTTAGTGCCGCATTGAGGCACTTTCACAAAGTCAATTTTTAGCAATGAGGTACCTTCACAAACTTAACTTTCAGCAAAGAGGTACCTTCACAAATTCAACTTTCAGCAAAGAGGTACCTTCGCAAAGTCAATCCTCAGCAATATAACCGCACACTAAAATATTTTATAAGCTTCAGTGCATCAAACACAGAAAAATACCCTCAATTTGAATATTTACTGGAGACACTGATAAATATCTAAGTAAACACCTGCTTATCTTACATATAACCGCACACTAAAATATTTCATAAGCTTCAGTGCATCAAACACAGAAAAACACCCTCAATTTGAATATTTACTGGAGACACTGATAAATATCTAAGTAAACACCTGCTTATCTTACATATAAGAAACAATTTAACTCGCCCATATATATGTTTATTTTTACAACTGTTTCATTTTATTTTTTAAATGTATTTTAAAATTTAAAAAACTGCTTTATGTATTTTAGTTAATTGTTCTGAAGTATCATTAATTTTCACAAACTTACTTGATGTTTTCACAAATTATTTTATAAATTCACAAATGGGGTATCATTTTTAAAAAGCTGGATTAATCCCTGATTTTATTTTTTTATTACTTAAATATATATTTAGAGACAGCAAAATTAAAAAAAAAAAAAAAAAAAAAAAAACTGAATTCAGGGGTAGACTCTGAAGGTTTCACCTTTGTTTAAGTGATAAATCAGTTAATAGTATAAATGAACAGAGGACTGATTAAATGTTTTTTTCTTGGGAAGGTAAGCATCCTATTATGGAAGGGGTAGGGGATCATATACTGCTGTAGTGCTTTGGGTCACTATCTCTGAAAGTTAGGTCCTGCTTACCCACAAAATGTAGTACAACTAATATTGTTAAGTCAGTAACAGGATTTCATTAATAAATTAAAGTCAATAAAACTGTAAAACAATTTTGAAAGATATTCTTATTTTAGATTAATATTATATACAAAAGAAGGATTACTATGTTCCTCTAAAAGCCAAGCTAAGGCAAACTTTTAAAGATAATAATGTGGTAAGTAACAGGTCTTGTGAGAGAAAAAATTTATTATAAATAGGGGAATTAGTGAAAGGGAAATACTCATACGCAAGTAAGAAATTACTCTGTCAGCTCAGCGTACGTTTGGCAAAACTTGAATTCTTTTCCAAGCAGTTTCCAATCAGAAAATGAGGGCAATCTCATAAGCTTACAAATTTGTCACATGTAATCTTAAATATAGATTTTAAACTTTATAGTAGTATGCTCATTAACAAAGCTAAGGCTGCCAGTAATATGATCTATATTTAATAAATGCAAAAGAATTAAAAAAAAAAAAACAGGGTTTAATAATGCAATATCTGTTCACTGAATGGATATATGCCAATATTACAGGTGTTAAAAAAACTAGTATGATGTGGCTACCACAAGACTTTCTTCTATATTTTCCTATATACATTCACTCAGTAACAAAAAAAAAATAATGATTTTTTTTTTTTTAAAGTAAAAAAAAAAAAAAAAAAAATCCATAACTTTGTTTTAAATTATCACAGATTTATAGTTCAACCATTCGATTTAAAGGTATTGATGAGACCTTGAAAATTTTAACCGTTTTCAAATCCTTCTAGCGGTAAGTGTTAGAATTATTTAACTTAACTTTACATATTTATTTAGATAATAGTTTTGAGGGGAGGGGGGGGGGGGACTATATTTTGTATAAAAGTAAAACCAAAGTTTTTTCTTTCTCTCTCCTAATTAAAAAAATAAAAAGAAAGAAGAAGAAAAAGAAAAAAAATGAGTTTTAAAAAACAAATATCAAAAATAAAATGTCACACTGGGAGATTAATACATACCTGGATCTAGATCTCGACGGAGATTTTCTCTTATGCTTTTTTGATTTGGATCTACTACTCTTTTTTGAAGAAATAGATGATGATCTGGAACGTGAACGAGACCTTTTTCTACTTCGGTGACTGTGACTTCGATATTTCCTGCTTTCTTTTCTTTTAGAATGTGACGGAGATCTTGATGAATCTGAGGATATACTATTTTTTAAAGTCACTTTTTCTCCATCACCATTTTTTGAAGGTAATTGCGGACCAATAACATTACCAGAGCTGTCTTTATTTTTAGATCTACATGAAAAAGAAAAAAATATATATGAAATACTTATTTTAAACTGATGTTATTTGAAAATTGGGGTTTTTTAGAAAAAGAAAAAATAATTTTAAAAGCATGAAAACAAATAACATT
The DNA here is from genome assembly GCA_963930645.1 of Salticus scenicus. NCBI lineage: Eukaryota > Metazoa > Arthropoda > Arachnida > Araneae > Salticidae > Salticus > Salticus scenicus. The sequence goes on from OZ005656.1 coordinate 85,302,322, forward strand.
TTGTTCAAAATTGTTCAAGAAAAATTTCTAACATTTCACATTTTTTTTTTTTTTTTATGTCGCATTGCATCTGAAACTTTGACAATCTGCCGACCAGGTTGTAAAATGCTATCCATATACAAAAGGCAGGATTAGATTTTGAAATTTAAAACTGGTCTGAGATACACAAAGTGGTTTTAGAAGCTAAAACTTTCCAAAACATAATGACATTAATATTTGTGATTTTTTTAGTTGGTGAGTGGAGAGGGAGGGGAGGGAGAGAGAGAAAGAGAGTACAAGAGGATCTTTATTTATTTTATATCTTCTCCCCACAATAAAGATTTTCCATTAATATAAAGGGGGGGGGGGGAGCGCGTAAGAGTAATAGAAGTTTCAGTTAAATAATATATATATATATTTGTATGTTATTGCACAGTAACAAACTTCTTTTTGTTCCAAGCACATATTTTAACCACCATAATGTTTCATCAAAATACAATTTTCAGAAAAATGTAGTTATTTTGGATCTTATAAAAAAGTACCACAGAACTTGCGTTTAAAAGTAATAAGTGCGAAACTTTGAATAAACATTATAAAATGCAAGAACCCACAACAACTGCTTCGGGTCGAAAGAAAAAACCACCGTTCATCAGGTGAACAAAGTAGGCACAAATGCTGCAAACAAAGCGACAACGCATAGAACCAATTTAAGTGAAGAGCAAAAACAAATAAAGTCAAATGTAAATACAAATATTGGTGTGACAAAGTTCAGGGTTGCTGTATTGATGCACACTACACCTGGATTGCTTACAGCTTTTACTCAGACAGAGCTATTATGTACAAACCAGTTCTAACAATACATTAAACCGGTATTCTCATGTATCCCACAGTTACTAGATTAGCAGAAGTTACTAGTTTTGGCATAATATAACATGTATGGCAAATCTCTAAATATTACAGGAGAAAAATGCCAGTTTTATTTTAACTACGCAAACAAACAGGTTTGTCACACGAATCTGGAAAAAAAAAAATCTCTGAATTCTCCCCCACACCCTTTCTCTCTCTCTCTCTTTTTTTTTTTTTTTCAAATTCAGTTTTCAATTTCAATAAAACAAGATGATATGTTATCATGCAGCATTAGCATCTAACATGTCTACAAGTCAATTTAATATGTTTTAGATACATAAATTTTATCAACTTATTATATAGTAGGCAAAATTCAAAATTGACTTTATTTCATCATAAAGTATTTATTTTTTAAGTTTTCATCCAAACAATAAAATTAAACAATTTACAATTAAAATCTAAAATTAAATTTTGTTATGAAAAGTTTTTCTTGTAATGTTTGAAAAATATTCAAAATTCCCTGAATTTTCCCAATAAATCTTGAAATTCACTGAGTTTTTCATGTTTTCCTTGACATTCAGGTACCATGGCAACCCTGTAATAAAATACTTGAAATAATGGGTGTTCTAATCGGCAGGTGATTATTTATTTCATAATTAAGTGAGTGTATATCATAAATTTTACAAATAAAAGCACAATACCGCTTAAAATCATTAAAAAACAAATAACAATAGTAATAACAACTCATTGTATTAAAAAAAAAGTGCTACATAAATTACAACCTAAAAGCAATTCTGATGCAGTACGTGAGAAATATTGCATATGATTTAAATTTGCCATTGCACTGTTAGAGGCCCCGTTCACAACCTCACTTTTACTGGGGTTGAATTCCCCAAATTCTCTCCAATTGAACCGGTTCCTCAAAAGAGGGGTTGATTACTAGGGTCAGAAACTACCCCAGTCGGGACTGGGGTTAATCCTTCTAAAACACGTCTTTTACCCACAATTCCTTTCGGATTCAACTGTGCGCTGCGCCGTATTGGATTTAATCATGGTAATACAATCTCTTTCTACCTTCATGGATTTAATTTATCTCTGTTCGCTGTCTTTCACTTATTTGTTTTTAAGTTTTTTTGTTTGTTTGTTTACTTGAAAGATGTCTAGGAAAATTATGCGTAATGCTCGTTGCTCTCAGGAAGAGACAAAAGCTTTACTGCATTTAAGTTCACTGTTTATTTCTACAAAAAACCTTAATAACAAAAACAAATGAAGTTTGAATGCATTATTATTATTATTATTATTTTTTAATAATTTAACTGACTAATTTCAATTTAAGATTATCCATTTAAATGCTACATAAAAATTATATTTTATGTTTTCTTAATAACCGATATTTCTAAGAGAGTAAAGCCATACAGTATTCTTTGATTATTATTCGGAAAAAAATACAGTAAAAGAGGGAAGTAATGAATGCAATAGAAAATATAAATAAATAAATTACAATTATTTGTCAAGTAAGATTTTATTAGCACGGTTTTACTTGTTTTAAAACTTATTGTTCTTTAAAAAAATATATAATTATCTAAAGAAGTATAATGAATAAAAAACGGGAGCAACTCCCTGATGAATAAATTGGTGTTTTCAATGTACTTTTAAAGATGATGATTTATAAGTCGCATAATTGTATTTCTAGTGCATAAATAAAGATCCTTTTTTCTATTTATTACAGTTAAAAGAAAATATTACTTCAAATATAATAGAATAATGAAATATTTTCGTTTGTGCTTTTCATTCGTAAATTTATACACTACTTTTCCTTAAATGGCCGGACACTTACGATTTCAGACGCTTTGTCAAATATCTAGAGAAATTCTTGATGAATTGTCCTAAAACTTTCGGAGTGTAAAGAATATGCTAATTTCATATATATTTAACAAAAAAGTTTTCGCAAAAGCAACAAAGGAGGTGGTAAAAAATTAAAGAAAAAAAAACAAAATGTTTGGAATTATCCTGTAAAAAGTAATGCTTTATATACGGTCTGGCTGTAATATGTGATTATGATACTGCCTGCTGGGCGATTTACTGTAAATATAATCAGCACCAATTCATATAAAAATTTTAAGTTTTTCGGAATTCCACCCATTATTAAACGAGATACAGCGCCCACAAAATTTTTATAAACCATGCACGACACACAGACAGGCATGCACTTTTAAAAATGGTCAAATTGTTGTCATGATATTTCAAACCGTGTAAATGCATCGAAAACCAGAAGTCAAAAATTTTCTCGATTGTAATATTTTCTTCTTGCAAATAGAAAAAATAATAAAAATAATTGTTTTTATCAACTTCAGAATTTATAGAAAGTAATCTAACCTCTTGCCAATTCATTTTATATTTGCGATAATCTTAAAAAAATATTTCTTATAAATTTTATTTCTTTTTCAACTTTAAATAAGAAAATTATTTCTGTCTGTTATGTAATTTTGCGGAATGGAAAAAGAAAAATGTAGGACTATTTAACACTAAAATTCTTCTTTATTTTATTTCCTTGCAGAGTATATATATATATATATTAAGATTAATGCACTAAACAAAAACATATCTCAACATTTTTCAAAGATAAAATCATGATTGTGGTAATTTACTAAAAACAGTCGGCAGCAAAAGTATCCGAGCACTAGCAAAAATTCTTGCATAAAAAATGTGCATTTAATACTGTTTTGTTAAATAAATCCTTGTTGAATCATATTCCTAGACTGGCTAAGAACAGGATTCGATAAGGATTTATTTAACAAAACTGTATCAAGTGTACTTTTTTTAAATAGGAATTTTTGCTAGTGCTCGGATACCTTTGCTGCCGACTGCATATTTTTTTTTTTTTTTTTTTTCTGTACATCTATAACTAACATCAATAGAATTTATGCGAATGTTTTGGTTTGTGAATTAAAGGGACCTTACTTCTTTCTTTCCCCATTGAAAACCGGTTGTTACCCTCTCCATCCTTATTCCGAGATAGATAGTTGTAAACGGACAAAACAGAAAGGGGGATTAAAAGAAGCATCGTTAAAATGCGGGTTGATTTTAAGCGAGGTTGTAAACGGAGCCAGAAGGTTAATGAAGACCATATTTCATACTCACAATGAGGTTTTCCCATGCTTGGAGCTAGAGTTGGAAGTTTTGTCAGCAGCTTTTGAACGCTGTTCAGGGTCAGATCCATCATCCCCAAAACTTGTAATAAACATTATCTTTCCAGCATCAGGAGGAGAACGGGAACGAGATTTGGAAGTTGAATGCCTAATTATAAGTTTTTGATTATTTATTTAAGTCTACAGAGTACATTTACTATTTAATTACATTTTTAGATAAAAATTCTTTCATTTTATGGTATAAACAAAAATACATAAAAATATTTCAATAATCTAAATAAGAAAAAGAAAAAAATTGTTGAAAGTCAGTACAACTATTATAAGGCTATACATTAATTAACAAATAGAGACATGCTTATAATCTTAAGTCAAATGCAAAAGTTAAACTTGTTTTTATTATTATTATTTTAGTGTAATCATGTTATAAACATAACAATCTCCTGTAAAGCTTTACTTATCATGTTTACTCAAATGACTTTCTTAGAATAATAGAAGAAAAGAGAGAATTAGAATTAGTTAAACAAAACTTAATTATATTAAGTATAGTTCTAATACATCATAAGCACTGCATTTTATCTTGGTGGCTTAGTATGTAGTTGTCTTGTACTAACCCAGTTTCAAAAACATTTTTTACTTCTCGAAAGAAAAAAAAAAATAAAATAATAATAATAATAATACAGAATGACAAATGTGTTAACTAGAAAAAAGAAAACATTTAAAAAACTGTTTTATTAATTATCAAACATCTTCTACAGGGGATCAACACATAAACTTACCTCATAGGTGTATATGTTGGACTGTCTCTAGCAGCATAACTAAAAAAAAAAGTAATTAAATGTCATAAACAGAAAAAAAAATTATGATATCATGGGAAAATAACTTACAGAATCTATTCAAAAGAAGCATAATAAAAAAAATATAAATTACATACCGATTATAAAATACTTCAATTGATTATTTATATATATATATATATATATATATATATATATATATATGTATTCTGAGAATTTTCTTGTTTGTGTAAGTCTTAAATAATCAACAGGATTAACCTCTGTACCAGATATCATACAGCGTGCTTCAAAATATACTTACAGATGGCTTATAAAAATGGGGAACCCAAGCTATAGAAGACTGCGCGCATATGCACACCGCAGAGCTCAAGCTATACCAATCTGCAACGCACACGGCCATTAGATCTCATCCAGTTACCAGAAAAATCTTCTGTGTCGCATAACAAAATCCTTTCATATTTCATATCATAAACACTTGGTGAAATCCCTTCTGGGTGTGAGCGTATTAAAATGAGGAATAGTGCTAGTGAGAACAAGTCTCAATTCCGACAGCTTCATTAAGGCTATATGAACGAAAAACACTGTGATAACTATCAATCTAAGGATGATTATGTTTGAAAATCACGAAAAATTAGGCAAAACTGTTCCGAAAAATTAAAAAAAGTATGCTATCAGTTCCCCATACTAACCACCCCCTCCCCTCCACTAAAATAAAAAAAAAATAACAAGGAAAGAAAGAGAGAGAGAGAGAGAGAGAAAAGTTGTCCTTTTTATGAAAAGTAAAAGAGAGAGGACCGAAAATTGGAAAAAATGTTTAGCCTCTTTAAACCCTCCTCATCTGCCGCTTACAATTTATTCTAATGAAGAACATAAGTTGATGTGTTGTCGATCAGTTAACGTGCTTCTCAATGTCAAGGGCAGGGTACGCCGATTTAAATCAGCTTGATTAAAATCATGCTTAAAATCGTGATTAAAATCACTTTGATTTTTTTTTTTAAATCATTGATTTAAAAATCAAAAATAAAATTTTACAATTTTGGGTCAATATGTAGTTTTATATAGTCTTAGAACATAAGAAAACTTGAACTTACTTGTTATTTACATCAAATACCCAATCCCCCCAAAAAATAAAAATATCTGTGTTTATTAATTTTAAAAATGATTCTTTTAATTTTCTACAACTCTATTTTTGTCTTCTATTCTTATTTTGACGCTAACTACGTTCATTTGCAGCCAATTTTTTTTTTTTTTTTTTTTTTTTTTTTTTAATACAAAGCCTTAAATTCTCTGCTTTAAGTTTTTTTTTTTTTTTTTTTTTTTTTTTTTTTTTTAAGGATAATAAATATTGTATCATCTGAACTGAAGCATTTGATTTGTCTGTCACTCTGTCCTTCATGTTTAACTTTTCTTATTTCTAATTCTGATTACTATGTTTTTCAACTGGCCAAGGCATTCTTAAGCAATTTTTCCTTTTTTACTTAGGCTTTCATAAAATTAGAAATGAAATGGTAATGGCCTGGCTAGTTGTTGCAGTTTTCTTAATTTTTTAAAACTTTAATCTTTTGAAAAAATTTTAGAACTTATATGTATTTTATTGGTAATAAATTGCACAAACTAATGTGTGTATTATATATACATATATAATATACACATTGAATTTCCTTTAATTGAAAATTATTCTCCAAAAAGTTTCTCTTCAAAAAATTTGTTAATGTGATATTCAAGATGTTTTAATATGTAGATTTTAATGACAATAATAATAAAAACCAATGTAACATTTAAAATGAGATAAAAAATACAAAACTTTTAAAACTTTAAAAATTCCAAATACATCACAGCAAGATTCAGAATCTTAAAGAAATATGGCATTACTTTTGTCAAGGGTGAAATTACTTAACATGCAAAAATCCTTAAAGCTGCTACTTGCATACAAGATGAATAGCAGCAGGAGACTTAGGGTCGTTTGATGATTACTAATATTTTCGATTTGCCTTTCTGTCTATATGTCTTCTGTCCATCTGTAATAATGAATTTCTGTTTATACACAATTAAATTTTAAAAGATCCATAGTTTTGTTGATGGATATTCTATTGCTTGGGTATATAAAACCTCTGAAAACTAGATACTAAAAACTTTTTGCATGGATTTTTCTTTACTTGCTGGGCCAAACATTGCAAAAAAATAGCTAATCTTTCATATGGGCCAAGCCTGTGCCTCAAAAATTCAGCTTCTGCAGACCTCTAACACTAACTGACATTATGACTGATACAAATTCAATTTTGTTATTCACTCTTCCTCCTTTTGTTAGTCACTATTCCTCATAGCTCAAAATGTGTAACAAAGTCAAAAAATCAAGGTCAAAATTTTTCACAAATATTTAAGTTTCACATACCTATAGTATGATGAGGAACTAAAAAAAAAAATATTCTAATAAAACTAGGTATTTTTCTTTTAAACCTTATTGGTGATTCATATATATGTTCCATTAAATATATAAAAATAACTTTAAAAAAAAAAAAAAAAAAAAATCAATATTTTTATTGAAAGCAAAATATAACCAAAGTTAGAAATGTATCTTTATGAGAATCCCAACATTTCCATATGTAATAAATCTTAAATTTTCTAATTTCATTTCACAAAAAGCTAATAAATAAGCTAATTTAACATTGTCAAAAAACAAGCTAATTCATCAATTTATTCACTAAACTACTAAACTATACAAATGTTCATTGCAATAAAATTATTACCTTGGAGGACTAGTTATTTTTCTTCCAGCAAGTTTTTTTTCTCTTAATGCACGCCTTTCCCGTCTAGATTTCCTACCCTATTTTTTAAAATAAAAATATAAAAAAAATTATGGAAGGAAAAACTGCATCCATAAAAATAAAATAAAAATTTCAAATAATGCATCATAATAAATCATGGGTGCTACACAAAAACAATATAAAAATAAGCTAAAAACTTTATAGCTTAATCACTACATGCATTATGAAAAAATTGTTTAATATGTTATTCCACATAAACAGAATTCTACGATGAAGAAAGAAAATGACTAATTTATATGCAGTCAAACTTTGATAAGTGACAATTATATAAAGTCACTCTGCTTTTCATAAGTATCATGCTTCAGGATTCCCAATTAAGATTCAAATGAATATTCCCAAATAAGATTCAAAATTTAGTCTGAATATGTGCTCACCTCATAAACACTAAGTTTTGAATTTTGTTAATATACAATCAAACTTTGATAACTCACATTTTTATAAAGTCACTCTGCTTCAAGTGGTGGGATTCATAATATGCAATCACGATTCAAAATATATAATTCTGACTATATGGACATTTCACATATACTAAATGCAGTTTTACAATCTGTTTAAGCATATCATTATATAAGTAAATAAGTAACTAATGATAATAAGCTATTAAGCAATAAAATCATAATTTTTTTTTTTAATATTGAAAATTATAAATAATATAATATATATATGACGCATGAACTGTTTATAATTTTTTTGCTAAGAATCCTTCTACTTTTATTTAAAATTTTAAGCTTAATATAACAGAAAATTCCATGCAGGAAAAATAATAAATAAATTAAATTATTAAAAAATAAAATTAAATTAAAAAATTAAAACATTCGGAATAATTCCACTTGACTTTTTGAACATTAAGTAATTAACAGTTGTTTAAATAAATTAGGGTAAGAGAAGTCATTAAATAAATAAAAGAGAAAATTACAATAGGGTGTTTTGTATATTGTTGTTTAATGTAACATTACTGCATTTCAAATAATTTGAGCCCATAGGTAAAAAAGAATTTTTCGCTGCGTCCCTGTAAAAATCGATACAGGCTAGATTCACCAAACAGTATATTGTTTGCACAATGGTAAAATATAACATGTATATAAATTTTCAGTTCACTCGAATAAGGAGTTCAGACACTACTGCACTTTAAGTAATTTGAGCCTACAGGCCAGAATTTTTTTTTTCTTTTGTGTGTGTGTGCATTTCTATAAAAAATCTATAAGTGGATTCACTAAAATATATGCATTTCTTACAATGCAGATCTATAACATGTAAATAAATTTTTCAGTTCAATTAAATAAGAAATTTAAATGCTTCAAATAATTTCAGCAAATAGGCCATAATGATAAAAATTTTTTCTTTGTGTCCCTGTAAAAAACTAAAATTCACCATAAAAATAGCAAAAATGAACTCAGGGGGCCTCAAAACATATAGATACACCAAAATCACAAAGTCGAATTTTGTTATGATTACAATATTTTCCTTCTGTATATATGTTCAGAAAGTAATGAAAGCAATTAAGAAGTAATAGAATTCTAAAACTTTACAATAATGAAGCTGTTATTATTCAACAAATGAAAATATGATGGTTATATTGAAAAATAACCCTTTTACCATTTAATAATAAACACTTTAAAACTAGTAAATGTGTCTAATTTTTAAAAAAAGGAAAGGAAAAATAACCATTTTCTTACAAAAAAAAAAATTTGAAATATGGAAAATAAAAAATGATATCAATCTAGAAATATCTATTCACATTTTATTATTTATTTACTTTACAAAATTTGATTTTACACTATTCTAATTAATTACTTTAATACAACAGTTGTTGTATTCTCTCTAATGTGGTAGTAATTTTAATTCTGATGCATTTCTACGAAATAGAAAATCATTTATAATATTCTTTATTATACATATTTAAAAAAAAAATGTATATAAACTATATTTAAATTCAGAGTAACTTTAAATCAATCTCTCCATTTATATTATGTATTCTTTTATACTTTTAAGGAAAAAAAAAGTGAAACAAGGAAAAAAAAAAATCCATTTTTCAAAAGTTTGAAAAATATTGATTATACACGTTTTGTGAGAGAATAAAATATAAAAAATATTGTAAAATATTATTAACAAATTCTGTATATAGGCAATCCTTATATAACATGAAGATTAATATATAACAATATGAACTACAACTGTTAAAAATTTGGGGCATCAGATTTTCCTTTTTACTTATTTTGTTAACAGATTCACTTATCAAATTATAATAATAGTGATGTTTATAGGCATTTTTTATATTTACAAACTTTGGATGTAAAGACCATAAATTAACAAAAATAAAATTTAAAACAATGCCTTTTTTATGCTTAAACAATATAAAAATATCTAATCATTATTTAAGGATTGCCTAAAGTTTAAATAAACAAAAATTAACAGCACTAAAACTGTACTGCTTATGAAAAGTCCAAAAGAAGATTCGCCTAAGATTTTCTCCAGCAAGTAGCTCCTACTAAAGGCAAGACAAATCTAAGAAATATATTATTTGCAGTAGAAGTTCTATAATTTTTATCACATTTTATAAGATATAATTTAAAATTAGCCAACACAGAATTGAATAAAAGTGTTAAAAATATGACAAAATACGTTTTTAGAAAAGAGAAAAAAAAAATTAATGATTAGTTGAAAAAAATATCAACAATACATTTTCAAAAGAAATTAGCTGAATCAATGAGAAATTCATGCTCAGAATATTTAAATAAAATTCACTTAACCAAAAAATCTTTAACAAAATTTAACACTTACAAAGAAAAAAATAAAAATACTATGTTGTAACCATCATAAAAATTTCTTTTGATATATTTAAATGGCATAATGTTTTCATAGTATGGGTATTACAAATGTACTGCTGCCGAAGAAAAACTAAAATACAGTTGTTAAAATTCATTTCAATGTGTACAGTTTAGCAAGGAATTCTTCGATAATCAAAATTAAATCAGCATTGAGATTTAATAATGTACTTCTTATATATTCAGCTTTTTAAAATTATCTTTAGGAATAAAAACACAATTAAGAGATGCATATTTAAATATATATATGTCATAGTGGTACATACAGTTTTTCATAATGCACATATATCAGCTTTATCAAGTCATTACATGTCATTTAGCCCAAATCACAAGAAAATGAGTGAGTACTAATTTATTTCAACGCTTACAACAAAGCTGTATGAGGAGTAGTGGGAATCTATTGGGATTTAACATAAGGTGAAGAATATTGCCTTCCATATTTTGTTGCAATTGTCAATGTTTGATTTTTAAGAGAAAAATTATTTTTGAGTCCCTGTGAACTCAAAATTTTACAACTATAATCATATATCTATAATAGCTATGATGAATACCATCAATATGAATCAAATAGAGTTAACTTAAGGGGACTCTCTACTTATTGTCTCCGAAAGCCAAAAACCAATGTTATTCTACGGGGAATTTTGTCCTGTTGTAACTCATTAGCTAATACACATTTTAAAATTCCGTTTTCACATTTAGAAAATTCTCAATTGCTAAAAATTTTATCGCTTTCTAAAAACTGATTTTTTTTTTAATTTTTAGGATTTTATTTTTAAGCTCAAAAATGCAAAATTTCACATTGTGAAAATTTGCATTTTACAACCTCAAAATAAAATATTAAAAATCAGTTTTTAGAAAGCGATAAAATTTTAGAAATTGTGAACTTTCTGAATGTGAAAACTAAATTAAGAATATGTATTAGTTAATGAGTTATGAGGGGACGAAATTCTCCATAGAATATCACTGGCTTTGGCTTCTGGGAACGATAGGTGGAGAGTCCTCTTAAGGGCCCGCTTTACTTACCATCACCAGAAGATCAAGCTAATGTTATTCTATGGAAAATTTTCTTTACTTATAACTCATTAACTAATACATATCTTTAAAATCTGTTTTCCCATTCAGAAAATTCACATCTGTTAAATTGACGGATTTTTTTTTTAAATGAATTTTTTTTTTTTTTTTTTTAATTTTTAATATTTTATTTTGAAACTGTAAAATAAAATCACATACTGAAAATTTGTATTTTACAGCTTCAAAATAAAATATTTAAAAAATCTGTTTTCAAAGAAGATCCATAAGTTTAACAATTGTGAATTTTCTGAATGTGAAAGCAGAATTTAAAAATATGCACTAGTTAACACCCGTCAAAATTTGACGGATCATGTGCAACTTAAATCTTTTAACAGCATATGGTTTTAAACATCCCTGCTTTAATATTTTGCATTTCTCTTAACCAGTTTAAAACCACCTGCTTTAAATATCTTACGGTTGGAGTGGGTGGGGGATAAATTTCAAGAAATTTCAATATACAAAATTTAAGCGTACTCCATATAATAAAAATTTAAATTGAAGATTTTTGCTAATTTTACTCTAAATATGACCAAAAGAATCTTAAACATAATTAAAAGAAAGAATTTAGGAATTATTGCTAGAGCCTCAATAATTTTGCTGTCGATTGTACATAACTTGAAAATAAAATTTATCGAGTGTTGATGATATTCCATTTAAATTACAATATGACAGTGGTGCCATCTATAAGCTATTAGTGTGTGTGTGGGGGGGGGGGGGAATCTCAGAGTGTTTTTCTTTTTAAAGATTTGTAAAAAGATACATTTTAATAATCACATAAATTTATAAGGCAAAATAATTTAAGTTAAAATAAATTTTAATAGTGTTTCATGTTTTCTTTACATTCAATAATTATAATTTTATTAGCACTTAGAAATATGGAAAGGAAATATCAGTAATTGTAATAATTAGATTTTTTTTTAAAACTTCCTTTGATTTTAAATATCTATCTACATTGTTTCTAAACAAAGTTTTCAAGGGTTTTTTTTTTTCTTCTTCTAAAGAAAATCATAATATAATATAAGGATTATATTATATTATTATTATTATTATAATATATTATTATAATTATTATATTATAAGGAAAATATCAGTTTTGAACAAGAAATATATTTTAATTTTTTTTTCCCCCTTCTTCTTTCTTCCAGTTTAATTATTATTATTTTTTTTTTTTTAAGAATGAAAATTACGCGTCCCTTGGGACACACGGCAATAAATTTTTCACGTCCTGCCTCTGATTTTTTGCGTAATTTTATGCACTAAGCACGTAAATGGCATTGCTGGCTAGTATACCTGCTCGATGGTTCGTATTGCACTGTGCAAAGAGAAAGGAACATTCCTGTTCCGGATTGATTCAGAGATGACGATTTTGGTCTTTCCCATACCTGCCAACATTTGAAAAGTACAATTAGTAGCACACCAATTTAAAAAATAGATTGAACGGTTGGTTGGTTCATTTTTATCATGCAACACACGAATCCTAAACAAATAAATGTGTGTATATTACCGTATTTTCTTGCGTATAATACTTGGGGTACTATTTTCAGCCCTGATGAAAATTTTTCCATGTTCCAGACATCCAGCTTTTATTTGCCACAGCAATCTGGACACATTATGTTAAATTTTTTTACCCCCTCCCCCCTCAGATTAAATATTTTTAAAGTTATTATTTTTATCAAAATAATTTGCATTAGTGTTCATATATATATAATGAAAGAATGTACTGTTTAAGAAACAAACACGATTTATGAAACCAGGAGTAAAATAATTTTATTCAAAATTCAGAATTACTCTTTTTACACTATATTCAACTAGTTACTAAAATTCAGCAAAAATGCTAGTCAATCAATAAATATTTTTGATGTGTGTTTAATTATGTGTATAATTTTAAAAAATATAAATTATAATTATTGCAAAAAATTATAATCTTAGCTTTGGGATAATTATTTTAAAAATGTTAAAATATAAATATTAAACACATTCAAAGGCTTCTGCAAACATTTGATAATCGGTTGTTAGAGGGGGGGGGGGGGGGGTAAAAAAAAAAAAGAGTGAGAAATATTGAACAATTCTACTTCTTTATAGGTTCTATCCTCTAATAAAGTCTATTTAGAAAGAACATTGACATTTATGTTGCGGATGGAAAAAGATTAGGAATCCCAATGTGCCGCAAGGCGTTTGTTTGCCGATCGTTAGGGGGTGGGATGGGGTGCGAGGGGGGACAAAAAAAAATACACGAATGAGAAATATTTAACAATTATATCTCTTTATACATTCTAGAATCTAATAAAGCAAGTTTCAAATGAAAATTGACATTTAGGGAGTGGATGGAAAAAGATTGAAAATCGCAAAGCAAAATGTAGTCAGAAACGTTGCAGTTTTGGTGCTAGATAAAAATTTGTAATTCGATTTTCGTAGCACCGTAGTTTACGGCCCAAATTCGTAGCAACTACGAATTATTCGTAGCAGTTGGCAGGTCTGCTTTCCATAAATCAACATTGGCTTGGGCTTCTGGTGACGGTAAGCGAAAAGGGCTGTTAAATAAAATTCATGATTGATAATTTATCTTATTTTCTTGAAACAATGAAGTTATTTATGTTACATTTGTCTAATTGTATTAATTTTTCACTTATTAGTTTTCAAATAAAATTTATAAAATAATGTTGTATCTTAATAAATAAGTATCATCTCCTCACAGTCATAACAATAACTGATTTATTTTTCTTGCAAGTTGAGTTAACTGAATACTTTTTCCTGTGGGTCAAATTTAGTTTTCAACAAGTTGGGTTGACTAGAGAACACCTTTCAAAAATTTTTACCGTAAACAGAAATTTGTTTTATATAATTATAACTGTATAATTGATATATGCAGAGGGTGTTCACACATTTTTGTAACGATTTGACTTTTTCCTTGGATTTAAATTTAAAATAAAAACGTGACTGACATAAAACTGTAATAGAATTTAACTGTCTTCTGCACCATTAAAAACATTTTTTGCTTTAAAATGTCACTGGAAAATAAACAATGGATTGAAGGCTATATTTTTTAACTTTCCGAAGAGAAATTATTCAGTTATAAAAGAAAGACGTGAAAATGCATGGTTTAATAAAAAAGTAAATAAATGTCAAAGTTTGCTTTTGACTAGAAAAAAGGCAAAAAATTTATACCCAGCAAAGATATGTACACATCCTATTAAATCTAAACTCACATCTCATGCTTTAAAAGAAAATAGAACCCCCCAAAGAGCTATCGTAAAATCTTTATATATATCTGTAGAAACTGTGAATAATGTTACAAAATCTGATTTAAAGCTAATCTTAACAACAACAACAAAAAAAACATGATGTTCATCGCTTAATACCGAAACATGTTTTTCGACTTAAGCCTATGTGCAGACTGTTATATGAAAACTATTTGGTGAGTGAAAAATGGAAATATATAGTTAATATTGATGAGGCTTGGCTATTATCTGTTTTCAATAGAAAAAGATCGATTTAATGGCGAAAAGGAAAAGACTTAAAATGTTGATTAAGAGAAAACAAGGAAAGTTTTTTTAAAGGTTTTATGGTTATACTATAAATGTAAATCCAAAAGGCCTACTTAGAAATTCTGCAAAATTTTTCGGTGTGGAACCACACCACCTTTTTAGGCATTGAATTCCGAGTGTTTCAAGTGTTGCATCGGCACTTGAGTCAGTCCTTCCTTTTACCTTCGATCAGATGTTTCCATTTCTCAATGTCTGTTGATGGCTCGTTCTGGTTGCAACTGTGCATGTTTTTTATTATCTCAATTGCTTTGGGATTTATAGGGTAATGGTAATTTTCGTAGTTTGTCAGTTTTTTAATATTGTCAAAATCTATTTTTATATTATCGTTTTGAAAGATTCTGGTTAGGGCAGTGGTAGTTTTATTAAATTTTATATCGTTTTTATGCTCTTTTACTCTAGTTTTTATTTTTATTTTAGTCATTCCTACATAAAATCCTTTTTTATTATCGGCAGTTTCATATTTGGTAAATTCCTGCAGTTTACAATTGGTTTATTATGTCTTTATCGCTACGATTTTTTCAAAAATATTTGGATTGGGTTTAATGAGTATATTTATATTCATTTTAGAGGCTTCTTTTTTAATTTTCACAGCAGTACCTTTATCAAATGGAACTGTGGTTGTAAATTTTGGTTTTATTTTTGGGCATTATCTATGTGATTTAATTTTTTAATAAGTCTTTTGTATAAGCAGTAGATTAAGTTCTTTTGATATCCTGCTTTGTTTAGTTCCAATATGTCAACGATGTTTTTTCTATAATAAATAAAAATTTCAAAGTAAGTGAAATTCTCGAAAGATTAAATAAAATTGATAAAAATATACAGTTCACGTATGAAATTGAGAATAACCATGAATTAAATTATCTAGATGTCATTATAATACGAAATAAATGTAACGAATCTTTTGAAACTACCGTTTACAGAAAACCGAACAACAGTGATGAAATTATTAACAGTAAATGTAAAACACCGTATAAATACAAAATCACTACGATTCAAACCTACATTAACCATGCCATTTCAGTTTGCTCTAGTGAAATTTTACTCGAAAAGGAATTGGAGAAAATCTTAGAAATTGTGAAAAAAGTGGGATATTAACAGAACTTAATCTACCGCTTATACAAAAGATGTATTAAAAAATTAAATCACATAGATAATGCTCAAAAAATAAAACCAAAATTTACAACTGTGATTCCATTTGCTAAAAGTATTGCTGTGAAAATTAAAAGCGAAGCCTCTAAAATGAATATAAATATATCCATTAAACCCAATTCAAATATTTTTGAAAGAATTTGTAGCGTTAAAGACATAATAAACAAACTGCAAGAATTTACCAAATAAAATATGAAACTGATGATAATAAAAAAGGATTTTATATTATAGGAATGACTAAAATAAAAATAAAAACCAGAGTAAAAGAGCATAAAAATTATATAAAATTTAATAAAACTACCACCGCCCTAACCAGAATCTTTCAAAACAATAATATTAAAATAGATTTTGACAATATTAAAAAAGCTGGCAAACTACGAAAAATTACCGCTAAGTCGTAAATTGCAAAGCAATTGAGATAATAAAAAAAGTGCGCAGTTGCAACCAGAATAAGCCACCAACGGACATTGAGAAATGGAAACATCTGATTGACGATAAAAGGAAGAACTGATTGAAGTGCCGACGCAACATCTGAAACACTCGAAATTCAATGCCTGAAGATGGTGTGGATTCACACCAAAAAGTTTTGCAGAATTTCCAAGTAGGCCTATTGGATTTACATTTAAGAAAATTTTAATTAAATATTTATGTATAGTTTTAAGGTTATTAGTGAGTGATTTCACTTATAACGGAAAAATTAAAATAAGGAAATTAGAAAAGTGTCATAATTAACTCAGATTACTCTCATAAATATGTTTTAACACCTATTTTCAAAAAATAAATTTTATCACCTGACCCCAAACAATCTTCAATGCGTTGAATTCCATCAGGATAAGGTTACAAGTCATACCTCTTAAATTTACTGCTCTTTTTTTTTTTTTTTGAAAATATGAAAAATGAAACCGGAATTGAAGCTATTTGCTTTATATGCATCCCACAAAAGTCCCCTGACATGTCTCTTATGGATTATTGTATATTTGGACTTTTAAAACAATCTCTTTAAAAATGACAACCCAAAACATTGGATGGACTATGGAAAGTTTTGGAAGAGGAGAGGAACAAAATCAACTTTGATGTCCTAATAAATACTCTGTGATCTATGAAATCAAGATTTAATATGATAGTTTAACAAAAGGGCTATTAGACTGAACAACATATTACAAAATAAAATACTCATATTTGGTTATATGTATATCTTTGCAAAATCGTTAAAAAATGTGTGAATACCCTCTGTAAATATACTATAATTATACCCATGATTAAATATACACAATATTCAAATTAATATAGTAAACCTAACATCCATAACAGACAAAAGCAATTATTAACAAAAAACTCCCCTCTCCTTAGAACTGAATAAGCATTATGCAATAATCTACAAACTCTAAATTTGAAGCATATTTTGATACACTTAAAATACAGGACATACATTAATGGCTAAAAATTATTATTAATACATAGTTTAGATTTTTAAATTTTTTAACTTAGTGTATTAGTATAATTACATTTTTAATTCTTTTTAAAATGATTTGATTTACTAACTGTGTGACAAAGAAAATTTACTTTATTATTTCATAACTTAAAAGCTTTGCACGATTTTTAGATGAATTATTAATCTTCATTTAGTTTTCAGTTTTGGGTCAATTTTCAGGATAATTTAAAATTCATATGTTGGATTCAGGTCAGGTTAGCACTCTAAACTAGACATAATGCAAATTCTGTCAATATTTTTAAGACTTTTTTTGGCAGTTAAGCTGCACAGTTTAAAACAATCTGCAGTACTTGCTGCCATGCTGTACTGTTTCTGTTATTGGGCCATTACTATATCAACCGTTCTTAAAGGGCTGAAGTCATCTAAAAGTCCTTAAGAATATATAATCAATATTCAAATCAAATCTGTTTCAACTGAATACCAAAAAACAAACTAACATATTTTTATTTTCCAATTTTGAGATCCCAACAACACTTATACTTTTTTTTTTTTTTTTTTAACCAACTGGAGAATTATGGTGGAGAATTTCTTAAAATTGCACAGCAGTAGCACTAAACACATTTCTATATATTTAAGGAAACATAAAAAATAGCAGAACCTAACCAAATAAAACATTTTTTCAAAAAAGTCAAATTTCAATAAAGAAAAATTGACTTAAAAAAAAAAAAAAAAAAATGAAAAGAAATTACAAAAGAATAAAAAAAATAAATAAGCAACACATTCTTTTGCATAGAATTAATCTGAGATTGCACTAAAGAAGAAAATTATATTTACCTCACAAACAAATTTCCCCAGTGATTATTTTTAATTTAAGCAATTCAAGGTTTACTAAATAGTTTTGAAAAATGTTTTGGGAATTGTACAATCTAGTGTGCTATAGAATGAACCCAAATTAAATAAATTTTAAAATATTAAATGGTTAATTCTATGCGACTTGTATAACCATTTGACATATTTTTGCAAAATGAAATTTTCATATGTCTAACAAGGAAACATTCAAAAGGTGTCATCTTCAATAAAGTATTGAAAAAAATATATTTGATTCTACTCTTCATAAAACACCAGAAAATGAAAAAATTATCGGCTGAAATTAATTACAGCGACCGCAAAAAATTATCAAAATTAAGCATATTCGGCGATTTCAAACTGCTAGGCGATTGATTTTGAGTAATTGGCGGTAAAGCAAAACACTGTACTGTTCATACACGGCACAATCTCGGCTCGGTGCTAGCAAACGTATCGCCTAACAGTGCTAAATTGCCAAATATGCTTAATTTTGATAATTTTTTGTGGTCGCTGTAATTAATTTCAGCCGATAATTTTTTCATTTTCTGGTGTTTTATGAAGAGTAGAATCACATATATTTTTTTCAATACTTTTTAAAGATGACACCTTTTGAATGTTTCCTTGTAAGAAATATCACAATTGACTTTAAAAAATATCTTTATAGATGTATAGTAAAAAATTAGGAATAAATATTTTAAAATTTAATATGAAGAAAAGACTGACTGATGATGAAGTTTTGACTGACATTACAAAGGAAGGGGGGGGGGGAAGAAAAATCAAACTCCATACAAAGAAAAATATTTCTAAGTTATCTATTTTAACAGTAATTATGTTTATCAATATTTTAAAATGTCACCCCCCCACCTTTTATTTATTTATTTTTGTGTGTGTGTGTGTGTGTAACACTCATCACATTTCTTGTTTAATAGATTGAAGTATTAAAAATAGTTACACTATTCATTTTACACTAATTTTCATGTTATATGGAAATGCCCAAATGTTAAATTATTTGATTTTTTAAAATGAAACATTAATGGATATATAATGAATATAATAACATTTCACAATCATGAAAATACGGCAAAAGATGTTGACAATACAGATTTAATTTGGGTTATAATAAACTAGTATCACTTAAGAATATTCCTTAAACAAAATAAAGAATGAAAAATCATGTGATTTGCATAGATTATTGATACGTTTTAACTTATACTAGTATCGCCCAGTGGTCGAAACTCGACCATTTTTTTTGCAAAGCGAGGCAAAGCAAAGTTATTGCCTTGTCCTATACGGAATGCAATTGCAACACAGCTGCGGCAATTGTTTGCCAATATTCACTCTAACTGAATCAGCAGAATTTTACTTAATATAACTATTTCTCTCTGTAGATGTTAGCCTTTCCTGAAATGAGAGAAAATCGCAACGTGAAAACGCCCCTTGTTGTGTGATACAGCCCAGAAGCTAATAGGTACCATGTCAGACCAAGGTCCAACCAAGTATCAAATTCTGTTAAATTAATTCGATTGGTTCATAAAGTACAGTGTTTGAACAAAAACAAAAAAAAAGGTATTTTTCAAAAATGGTCGAATTGAGTTCGGGAAATTTCAAAACGTGTAACTTTTCAAAACGTGAAAACCGAAAATCTAAAACATTTCTGAATCTTATATTTTCTACTTATATATGCAGAGGAAAGACTAATAAATCCACTTTTAAAAAAATAAAAATAAGTAGTCAATTTCACTAATTTCACTTAATTAAAATGCAAGGAAATCTCAAAACGTGTAAATTCATCGAAAACCGGAAATCAAAAGTTTTTATGTATCTTCTACTTGCTTCTTCTACGCACAAAAGATAGCAATAAAGACACTTTTTTAAAAAATAAGTAGCCAATTTCAGTTAATTGAAACGTAAAGAAAGCTCAAAACATGTAAATTCAGCAAAAAACGGAAATCGGAATTTTTTCCGTATCGTCTACTTATACATGCAGCAGTTAGTAACAAATCCATTTTCCTTTTATTTAGTATATTAGTTCAATATTTATTGCTTAAATATCACCCTTTGAAATGAAATGTTTATGTTTACATTCGAAACTGGAAGTTTGCCATTTTTTTTTCTGGAGTTTTGTGATTTTAAATTAAAATTTTATCAATTTTACAGAAAAAATAACTCAATCAAACACATGTAGACAGTAACTTATATATAACTATACCCAAATATCGGAATTAAAATCGGCAGATAATTTTCGTTATTTTTTAATAATTTTTTACAAAAAACTCAATGGACAATTAACATAGAAAATCTTTTACATGGCTCCATGGACAGACAGTGACGTCATCACTTCGCTTGCGTATAGTGATGCTACATTATACAAATTACTGTGTCTATGGTTTTAATTGAGCTTTATGAAATTGCCAGATTTAACAACTTTCTACTTTTAGGTATTTTTTAATGTGAAGGAATACGTGTATAAAAGGGAAAAATGGGGGAAAAAGCATAAAAAATAAATGTATTTTTAAATACCTTCTTGATATCGTAAGAAAATAATATTTGTATTCGCACCTTCCGGCTAACCATACCTTTCGAATGATACCATTTTCAACCCTCTACTCCCATAATTAATATGTTAAAAAGGCACAACAAATTGTATGCTTGCCTATTAATATATAGATACTTATCATTTAACCTTCAGTATAATTTGATCATATAGTGGAAAGACAAAGTGCTTTGAAAAGAATACTAACTTTGGATTTCCTGCTGTTATTTGTTCCTGAGTTATGCTTATACAGTGGTGGACATAATTATGAGACACCTATTCTAATTTGACAAACAGTGAAAGAAAAGATTCAGAGCTTAAAAATGTTTTATCAAATAAGCCAAAAACATAAATTTATTCTGTTATCACATGTAATTGTTTTACAGAAATGATATTCTTATAGAGTTTAATAAAAAAAAAAAAAAAATTAAAAATACCATGGACAAAATTATAAGACACCCTAACATTTTAATTAAAACACCTGCTTTTTTTCGAAAATAATGTGCAATATGCAAATTTTCTGCACGCTGTTATGATGTCAGCAGTTAACTAAAGCAGACGATAACGGACTTCATGCATTTACAAACATGCCACGAGGTACAGAATTAAAAAAGAAAGTGAAAATCACGAAATTTGGAGATTAAATGGAACTGGTGTTTCAATTAATAATATTTCAAAAGTTATTAAAAGCTCTAGATGTGCAATTAGAAATGTTTTGAAAAGAAGAATTAATGGATCGGTGATTAAAAGATCTGGACGTACTCCTTGCTTGTCCTCGAGAGACAGACGCCATGTGCTTTCACTCGCTACACAGAATAAGATGTCCACTACAGGCATTAAAAATGCTTTGAAACTGAAATGTTCAAGGAGAACCATTCGCAGGGTGTTGCATGCTTCCTATGTGAAATATAAAAAATTGAAGAAAAAACCACCACTTTTAAGCCGGCACAAAATGGAGCGTCTAAACTTTGCTAAACAAACTATGGTCTGGACCTCCAAATGGTATTCAGTGTTATTTTCTGATGAAAGAAAGTTGAACCTGGATGGTCCTGATGGGTTTCATTATTATTGGCATGATTTACGGAAGTCTCCTCATGTACTAATGAGCCGCCAAATGGGTGGAGGCTCAGTAATGATTTGGGCTGGTTTTTTGGTTCAAGAGAAAACGGATATTGTTTTTGTGCATTCAAGAATAAATTTCGAAATGTATAAGAATCTTCTTAAAGATCAACTAGCCATGCATATACGGTGAACTTCTTTGAGGCGAAAACTACACTTATCAGCATGATAACGTGCTGATTCATGCATCACACAAAACAAAAAAGTGGCTTTCAGAGCAAAGTATCAATGTTCTCCCGTGGCCTTCTCGCTCCCCAGACTTAAATCCCATCGAAAACTTGTGGGGAATCTTAGCTCATGCGGTTTACCGAAATGGGAGGCAGTTCATATGTGTCGATAAAATGTGCTTGGGAAGAACTGTCTTGCAATATTTTGTTAGAATTGATAAATTTGATGTGCCAAATCACATCTTTCATGTTATAAAAAACAATGGCAGCTCCACCAAATATTGAAGAACCATGTTAGAGGATTTTCTTTTAGACCATTAGTGTCTGCTAATTATGTTGACCACTGTATTTGGAAAAAACGGTTGGTGTCTTATAATTTTGTCCATTATGTTTTTTAAGTTTTTTCATTAAATTGTATGAAAATATCATTATTATAAAATAATTATACACGATAACAGAATAAATTTATGTTTTTGACGTATTTGATAAAACGTTTTTAAGCTCTGAATCTTTTCTTTCACTATTTGTCAAATTAGATAGGTGCCTTATCATTATGTCCACCACTGTAATAGACACACACATATAGACAGACCCACAGACCAACCATTAAAAACCTGAATTTTGAATTCAGGAGACCTCAGTATGTATAAATGCATTCGAAAATTCTATCCCAAAAGAATACTTTCTCAAATGTGTATGGGTAAGTGAAAGTAACATAATGCCCCTCTTGTGGTAATTGTTATTAATGCTTATTATATCATTAACATTTCCTCTAAGCAAATCTAGACAACATACGAAAACAAACTGTTCAAGAATATGTTAAAACAAAGATAATTTACCAATTAAAGTAAAGCAAACTTGAACATTATTGTTATTATTTTAATCTAAAAAAATATGTAATTTCTACATAATTTACATAAAGAGTTTTCGGTACTTTTCCATTTCACCAAAAGCAAGCGATAAAGTTGCTTTCTAAATTAATCTTTCAAAAACTCTTTTGTATATACATATATATATATGGAGTAAACCAAAAACCTCCAACTTTTGAAAGACTAATATGTTTTATTTGTCTTTATCACCTATGTCAATATCTACTTTTATCGCCTGAGCTGGCGAAATGGAAAAGTACTGCATTTTTTACTTAAAGAAATTTCTACATAAAGAATCTCATCCTTATATTCAGTATACTTTCATATTCTCTTTTATTGTGAACAACTGATACAAATCTTTTTTTTAAACACAGTTAAAATTCAAAATTCTATTTTAAGTAAAAATATAATAATGCTCAAAACATAATACTTACTAACTTTTCATTATTTTATTATTAACTTTACTTTGCTTATTTGGAGTAAAAAAAAAAAAAAAATCACTTCTTTTCATATCAATAATAATAATACCAATTTTTGGCCATGGCTGATTAAAATACTTTTGTATCCAGGGTACAAGACAATTTTTGTTTATGTTTTAGATTCACTCTAATATTTAATGTTATACAATAAAAAAAATAAATAACGTACTGAATATTGTTTTCATTATCAACTATAAAATGCCAAATTTAATATTTTCATGCAAAATTAATCTAAACATATGAATTTTGCTTTAAAAAAAATTACATGATAGAATTTTTAAGATTATCATCATTTTCTGCGAGTAAAAATCTAGAAAAATTAGTAAAAACTAGTATGTTGTGGCCACCACAAGACTTTCTTGTATATTTTCCTATATAAATTCTCTAAGGACAAATAATTTAAAACTATCATTTATTAAAATTATCTAACATGATGAATGTAAATGATTTTCATCTTAGAGAAAACTAACACTAAATATCAAAAGGAAGATAGTTTTATTGTCTATAAATAACATCTTAAAAAATGTGTTTTTATAATGGTTATCTCACATATCAAATTTTGTACAGTTATATGCCATACAAGTTGAGATATAGCCTTCCCCTTATCGAGGAAATTTCCAGTATAGAAGCGCCATCTATTGGCCTATAAATATCCAACTTGAATCACCATAATGCCTCATAATGGCCTTCTCACGTATCAAGTTTTGCTTTATTATATGCAAAGAACCTGAGATATAGCCTTTCTTTAAACTGCAGAAATCGCTATGTATCAGCGCCACCTGTTGAGCGGTTGACAACAAAAGTTGATAGGCACTAATTTATGTCAAGGTGCATCTACTTATAAATTTATATACTACTTATAAAGTAATTATGTGCAGTAGTTCCTGAGATATAGCCTACCCTTACATCACGGAAATCGCTGTATAGCAGCGCCAGCTGTTGGTCGATAAGCATTCAAATTGAATCAGCATACTGTCTCATAATGACCTTACATGTCAAGTTTTGTTGCATTATATGCAATAGAACCTGAGATATAGCCCCCCCTTAAATTGCAGAAATCGCTGTATAGCAGCACCACCTGCTGAGCGGTTGACACCAAAAGTTAATAGGCACTAATTTAGGTCATTGCATCTACATATATATTTATATACAATTCTGAGCAGTAGTTCCGGAGATAAAGTTGTCACAAAATTTTTGTCACACACACACACAGGCGTTTTCTGAAAATGGTAAAATCGTGTAACCCTCTCAAAATGTGTAAATCCGTCAAATACTGGAAGTCGCTAATTTTTATGAAACCAATACTTTCTTCTACTAAATATAGAAGTAAAAATCTATGCAGATTTTTTATTGCAGATTTGTGTTAGACCCTGTCTACAGAATGAAAAGTATATTTAGCACAGGAAAAATTAATTGACAAAATATAATAATCAACCATTATACTAATTTTAAGCTTTTCTTTGATTAACACATATGATAAATTTATAAACAATTTCATATATATAAGTCACGTCACAATGTATGTCTCAATGAATACTAATTTATAAAAAATTTCTGCACATTACAATATAATTTACGAAGTTTATACTTAAAAGCGTTAAGATTAATTTTGAAAGGAATATAGCAAGCTATTTAAGGACTGAAAAGCAAAATATAATTACCGAATACATTGCCTTTTCCTCTTCTATTTCTCGTGCCAATCGCAGCTGCTCTGCTTCCTCTTTATCCTGCATCAGATATCTGTTGGAATGTCCCCCAGGATTAAATTTTGCTTAAAAAATTAGCAATTACAAAAAAAATACAGTATATTTCTTTACTATCCAACATAGAGGTTTTGCAAAAGAAAAAAAAAAAAATCATTTAGTAAGCTCTGAGGGTACCACAAAGTTCTATTTTGCAGTTTATGGAAAAGAGGAAACCAGAACTTCTAATATAATGTAGATAAGATCTCTTACGTAATGAAGTCATCATCTACCATCCCATATTTGACAGAATGTGCATTCATTTCTGCACACTGTGAAGGGGTCAGAGCACTCACGTCCACAGTCACATCTACAAAAATAAATAAATAAATAAAAAAAATAAAAATAATAATCTTAGCTAATAACTGTAAACTAAAAGCATAAAAACCATTGATTAAAAGAACTGGTGAGAAAAAAATTGCTATTTGTTTTAACCCTTTGTTAGATTCTGTTTTAATAATTACACTGCAAACTAAAAGCATAAAAATCTTAACAAAAAATTATTAACTTGTAATAATCCTTTGCCACATTCGATTTTAATAACTGCAATATTTAATGTCTGATCGCACATTAAAATTATGTTTAAAAAGCATTAATAATTTTGAATAAATTTTGTTATAGTTATGAGTAGAAGCACTTAAATGAATATAGAAACAAAATGAATAAGTAAAACAATTAAGATATATAACCTTTTACTTATCTTCACGTTACATCTTGGTATACTAGTTTCATCTGGGGCGCCCCAGCTTGGTCACTACCTTTGCTTTGGTGTTCGAAACTGTGGTCTTCTTGTTTTCTTGTTCTTTTAAAGATCTTTAAAAGAACAAGAAAACAAGAAGACCACAGTTTCGAACACCAAAGCAAAGGTAGTGACCAAGGTGGGGCGCCCCAGATGAAACTAGTATACCAAGATGTAACGTGAAGATAAGTAAAAGGTTATATATCTTAATTGTTTTATTAATTTAATTGCTTCATGGATAGAATGTTTCAAGTAAAATGAATAAGTCCACGAGTTGAATATTTTTTAAAAGCTTCCATTAACAGCAAAAAAAGTTTATTTCTAAAAAAAAAATCTTCTAGTTTATTTTATAATAAAGATATTTACCCAAATCTAGATCGCTTAAATCATCTTCTTCTTTATCTTCATTATCCTCCTCCTCGTCTGACACTTTATTTGCATGAGGTGGAGATTCAGTGCTATCTTCATACACATAACCAATAGCTGCTTTCTTGTCAACAAGCCTAAAGCAAGTTTGTTTTTATTAACAAAACTAATAAAAAATAAACTACAATAAAATTGAAATTAACAACACACTAATACAATATAGATACAAATTACTTAAAACTCACCTTTTTTTCTCTTCTTCACAACTAGGCTTGAAAATACCATATCTTTCTTCCATGAATATCTGATGAAGAAATTTATCTTCATTAACTGGAAAGAAGGAAAACTACAAATTAAAAATTCATGATTTTAAAGCTAATTCCTAAACTAAGGGGAGGAAAAAAAAAAAAAAGATGGATATAGTATTTTTTAAAAAAAAGTATGAATATATTAAAAATAATAAAATTAACTTTTAACTTCCTACATCAGAAATAACTGTCGATTTTATTATTCTGCACAGGGCCTGATTATCGCACAGGCCGACAAGGCCTCGGCCTAGGGCACCTCTATCTAGAGGCACCAAAATAATTTTTTAATTTAAAAAATGCTATTTTTGGAAAAGATTTCCTTAAAAAAAAAAATTAACCAAAAGTTAGCTAACGATAATAACCTTTAGTTGAAAGTAGGGATATTTTAATATCGTTTAACCAATTATCCGATTAAATTAAAAAATACAACATTAGCTAGATTATGAAATGTACCAGTTTTTGTGGAGATCGGTCGAATGGTATAACATTTTACAGTAGACCAAAAAATCCAGATAAATTTTCACTTGCAAACTTACAGTTATATAATACAAATTAAAGAACTTTGTACCATCCTAATGGAAAATGTCTTTACATTTTCAGTAGTATTTGGTCATGTGTTCATATTTACATACCCGCTGACTTTGTATGGTATGAATGATGTAGATTAGGATTAAAAAATAAAACAGTATTATAAAGAATACCTTGTAAAAAATTACATTTCTATGCAAGTGGATTCCAACAGTCATAGAAGAAAGATTACCCCTGCACCAATAATAATTTGAGGTCTCGTTGCAAAAGAAGTTAAAACTAATTTCTTATGAAGGTGATGCTTTAACTTTTTACCAGCAGTCAAACTTTGTGCACAAATTAAGATTTAAAAAAAAAAAAAAAACTTTAATTTGTTCAAGAGTGTGTATGTGTGTGGGGGGAGGGGGGGGGGGCACCAAAAACATTCTGGGCCTTGGGCCCCAACAGGTGGTAATTAGGCTCTGGTTATGCATACCAAATGTAAAATAAACACAAATGTACTACAAGGGTGAACCTACCTAACATGCAAAAACCTTGAAAACTGCAAATGGCATGCAATGTGGCAAGGAGAGATTTATTAATGATACATCATATATGGCTATTATTAAAAGCATTTATTTTTATACCTAAAATGAGAATTTTCTATAAAAACCAAAATAATTTAACATGAAATTCGGAAACAGTAAAAATTTCAAAAACCCCAAGTTCAGGGGTAGCCCCTAAAAAGTTTCACCCTTAGCCTAGTACTATCACCTATATTTTGAATAGTGCAATAGTTTAATATGTGATTCTTGTGCATTAAATTATGTGGAACATACATTTATTATTTTAAAAAAATAGGTAAAATTTTTTTAAAGAGTAAAATAAATCATTTGATCCAGAATAAATCTTATTCCTAAACAAATTAAAATATGTTTAAAGCATCATTATATAGAACTTAAGATTATCACAAATATGCCTAAATATAAAATTTTATAAATTTTCAACAAGAGAAATTTAATAGTTAAGAAAAAAAAAAGAGCTTATTATAGGAGTGATCTCAAAAATAAATTTGTAACTATACAAATTTTAAATCTTTTTTAATTAATTTTCAATAGCAAAAACTGTTCTTTAAAATACAATAGTAAAACAGTTTAAAACCTATGAAAGCTTAAAAAATTAAGCTTTTATGTAAATGATAGAAGATTAGAAACCAAAACGAATTTACTGATAAACTGAAAAACACTGGGTATGAAAATAACACGATCAAGTAGAAATACTTAAAAAGTTTTTTTTTTTTTTTAAATAAAATTTAGTGATAAATTCAAACAAAATTTTTGAAATGTCAATTATCTACTGATTATATACCGTGTTAATAAACAATTGTAGGATACCAATTCTATGGACAAATGACTATGTTTAGCATACAATACAAAGCAAAAATATGCAATGCAACATTCAGACAAGTAGATTATAAATACAATCCTAAATCAAAATACATATAGGAGGCAATTTATCTGTCCTATTATAAAATAAGCATAACAAATTTCAAAATAACATAGAGGTGAAAAATTATAACTAAAAATTTAATTTAATGAATTTTCTATGTGAATGTAATTTCCTATCAGCTTTGTTTTCTTGTCTTTGCACTAAATCCCTATTTTACATTTTATTTTGCATTCATATTTGTTATTAGGTCATAAAATTTCTTCTGTTTTATTTCGTATAAAATGAAATATCTTCACTCTTCCTTAAGTACTTCCAGAAGGAATGTATATTACTGTATGCACCTCTTATGCACCTTTAGTTTTTACAGAACTACTTTTAGTTTAATTCATTTGGCCAACTTACTTTTTGCCATTGTTACTATTTCGTATAAATATATGAAAATATATAAAAGAAATAGCATTTAATTAAAGAAAATACTTTTCCAATACATTGATTTTATTTTGCTAAACACTGCAGTTTAAGATTTAAAAATTAAAATGATAAGAATATGACAAGACTTTTTGTTTATTTTTTATTTTAAACTGTACTTTTTAGCAAAATAAAACTAACATATTATTGAGTGTTTTAAATATATATAATTTAGACATCCAACTCCAAATTACAGATCAAAAATAAACTATCCCTGTAACATAATTTTTTTTTACCATAGCACTTTATAACATAGAAATGTTAATCATCTTTAAAGATAGAAATTGCTTAGCCAACTGCCTCTTGCCATTAAGTGTGGTGAGTGAATGTATAAAAAATAAAAGGCTACAGATTGAGCCACAGAAATTCTATCAGCCAATAAAAATTTTGGTAAAACCCTGCTGAAGATTTAGACGCTATCTGGGTGGTAACTTAAAATTATGCCAACAAAAAAGCCACTTGCAAAGAGGTGGGAGTACACAGTTTAAAGGTATATAAATAGCTAGCCAAAATTTTCAGCCTGGATATCACTCAAGTATCCAAATCTATCCCAAAATATGTATACAAGAAATAATATTCTTGGACAGTCCAGACGACTCCATCAATGTAAATATACATACATAAATTATGCACACACACACACACACACACACACACACATATATATATTAGACTATAAAAGTGGATAATGGCATGATCTCTCATTCCAATTGGAAAATTTTAATAAATATACCTTCAGTAACATGTTTAAACAAAATAAGATTTTAAAACTTATATATAACAAGAGCATAAGAATAAGGAGAGGAATGTATAACCTCTAATTAAACAAACGTTAGAAAGTTAATTCCTTAGATAGACAAATTACATATTAATAAATAAATAAATAAATATATATATTCAGTGATCTTGTATCTGTTGCTTGGCTTCTACTATGCTTCATAGATCATCTTTATTATATAAATATTAAATTAAAATACAAGTTTCAGAAATAAAGCAGAGTTTATTCATTTTGCAACTTAATAAACTAAAGCACTCGAATAAGCAATGACATTTTATCCACTCTTAAATAACGTTTCTTGTCCTAAGTAAATTTGGAGTTCTCTTTTGCTTACTTTTCACTTTAAAATGCTTCCTCAAATAAGTATTAAAAAGGGGTTCTCACACCTTTTTAATAAATTGGCACAATAATAAAACAATATAAAATAAAGATTTCTTTCCTTCGGATTAGATAATGTCCAAAGCATCTTATAAAAATATTTTCTCCAGCACTTTACAAATATTCTTTTGTTAGATAATTAACACTTTATTTATTTTTCAGTTAATTAAAAATATATATACAGAGAGAGAGAGAGACTTATAATTAACACTAGGCAAATAAATCATAAAATTACATTACATAACATAATAGTTTTTTTTTTTTTTTTTTTTTTTTTTAATATCAGTTCAGTTTAGCTGATAATAAATTTAAACAAACAGCTGACAATTTTATCGTTTTCTTCCTTGTTTTAAAATTTGTTTAGCCTAAATCAACCATCCAACTTCAGTAATATCTTTTAATATTATGTAAACAAGGAAAAAAATATATTAAAAATTCCTTTAATAACCAATTTTTATTATTTATTTAACTAATCAGAGAAAAAAAAAAAAAAAAAAAGTTTATTCAGAACCACTGAAGCTTATAAATTTTGACTTTGAAGATTACACAGAATTTTCATAAAACTGAGGATATTAGCACCACGTGTGCAGAATACGTTTAATCTAGCATTCTAGGATTGTGAGGGAAGTTTTAGCTATTTGGGGAGATTTTGCAGAAAAATATACAATTGATATCAATTTTAACAACAAATTAGAAAATTTATTGTTAAAATCGCTTCCCCCATTTGGGAAAAATTTCACACAGATTGGGGGGAAATGTTGTGAGTAAAAACATTTTCTGCATTCCTGATTAGCATCATTACCTGCAAAATACTTTTGATATGTTTATCTTACCTCCAAGAAAATCATTTTGTACCAATGTTCGATATCTTTCATAGCAAGTTTTACGATCATCTTCATCATAAGATACCCTGGGAAAATTTTAAAATAGACATTTCAACTATAATTTTATATCGATAGTATAAAAAAAAAAAAAAAAAAAAAAAAAAAAAAATACAAATGGAAATAGAATAGTTACACGTAATTTAACCCTCTAATCATAGCTGTTTTTATCTTTCCATTCCATTAAACATTAAAGGTTTTTGGCACTTTTTTAATAGTGACTCCCCATAAGATATTTTATGAAATATACAGAGGCTGTTCACACACTTTTTAGACGATTTTATTTTGCAGTAAGAAAAAATCGTTTGCATGGAGAATTTTATTTTCACAACAGTTATATTTTTGGAAGTTTTATCTATCTTCTGATAGTTAGAATTTGTGTTTAGATGCAAAAATGCGCTTTTAAAAAGTCAGTGGATGGAAAGATGCGTTTCCGCTATTTCTAAAGTCAGTTTTTAGTTAAATCTTTATGAAAAGCATTTATCAGGAGAAAAATGGAAAAATGTCACAACAATAGATGAATCTTGGGTCTATTTAAGTGGTTGCAATAAAAAAAGATCAATTTATTATCACAAAAGTGGAGAAAAAAAAAATTTCTACATGGTTCAGAGAATCAAAAGAAAGTTTTTTTTAAAGGATTTATGATTGTCACTGGTTTTTCATACAAGCGCAAGATAAAAGCAAAAGAAATGTGACAATGTCAAAATCAGCTCTAAATACTATCAAGAACATATTTTAATTCCAATTTTTAAAAATGAAAACCCAGATCTTATCCACAATGCTATCAATCCGTTGAATTGTATCAAGACAAAACAAGCAGCCACACATCACAATCCGCAATTGCTTTTCCAGAAAAAAAATGGAACAAAAAATGGAAATTAAAACCATACCCTTCACTGATATTCCTGCTAAATCTCCTGATGTATCACTGTTGGATTTTTGTGTTTTTCGACTCTTAAAATCAGCATTATCCAAACACCGACCTACAACGCTTTGTGGACTTTGGAAAGCTGTTCAAGAGGAGTAGAAAAATATACCTCTTCCGATATTATAAAAAGCATTATTATCATAGAAATTACGATGTAGAATGATAGTTAAGAACAAGGGCTATCAAACTGAACAAATAAAACACAAAATATGAGTGAAATTGTTTCAGTACACTCCATCAAAATCGTCTAAAAAATGTGCTAACAGCCTCTGTATAGATGAAATGCAAAAATATTAGCATCCAAAAAACTATACAAAAAAATGTAGATTTTTTATTATTTGTTACAAATTAGAGGGTTAAAATAAAACAATTTAAAAAGAAAAAAAATATATATATTAAAATGAAGAACTTTAAAGAAAATAAATGCTATATACCATATATATATACAGGACATCATATATATATATAATTAAAATTTTCTAGCTTACTTTGGAGTTTGAGTTTCAGAAAGGGGTTTATATTCAGGTATGATATCTAGATGAGCTCGAACATCAAATCTGTCAATTAAGTTATCAGGTTGACCTTGCCATGGCATCCTAAAAATAGTTTTGTTTTAAAATCAGTACATTTATAGACTATACTCTTAATTATAACAAACTAAAAGCAAGGTATGATTTACATTCTAGATTTTAAGTATTAAGATATATATTTTATATATAGATATAGATATATGATAATTTGAAACTCAATTAGAAAAAAACCTGAATCTTATATATTAAAACACAAGCCACATTTTTAAAGACCAAAATGGATCTGAGCATGCGCTGATGGCTATTCTTTTCCTTAGACATAACTGGAAACCAATCACTGAAATGCACACACTTTGCTTCAAAGCATCTGAAGTAGGCTCTATTTCTTTTATTAGACATAGACGTTCATTCATATTTATCATCTAGCTTTGTTCACACAGATTAAAAGGTACATCAAACAGATTATATTAGCTATAACCTAATTAAAACTCGATATGAACAATTTACACGATTAATTGACTGATTGATACTTTTCGTGGAAGCATATTAAAAACAAAGCAATTTGTTTTTGTGAATTCTTGCAGCATTTTTGCAGAAAATTTCTTTACATGATAATATAAAAATACTGAGTTTTTTTTTTTTTTTTTTCATAACTCACAATTTTTTGTTTGGGTGCCATCTGTTAGTATCGAATGTAAACAAATAGAAATAAATATTTAAAATTAAACTTTTTCTTTCTTTTTTTATTAGAGAAATTTAAAAAAAATCTTAAAATATTTAAAATTTTATACAGGTAAACATTTAAACTGTATAAATTATTACTAGAAATTTAAGGAACAATTTAGTTTTTTTAAATATTAGACTAATTCTTAAAAAAATTTTAACAGTATGAGTATACTTTTGCTGAAATATATTATTTTCGTAGAAGAAAGTGTTCTAATGCTAAACGAATAAATATTTTTAAAAAATAAATTCTTATTGGTTTCAATCAAAATCAAGTAAATAAGTTATTTATTTTATTCACACATTTTACGAACTGTTTTAGGATTTTTACAAAGCATAGTATGAGTGTTTCATTCCATAACCATTGTTGTTTTAAATAAATTATGAATTTTTGTCAGTAAGTTATACCATTAAATATTATTTTTATAAAAGTAAAAAAAAACTGTTGTGAATTTTTAAAATAAAACAACTAAGCTTAAAACTTAACAATATAATTAATATAATTACTTTGAAATAAGAAAAATGCAGAACATTATAAAATTAATTTTAAATTAAATTATTTTACCTTATAAATTTGTGTGATTTTTAAAATGTATCTTTTTATAAATCTAAAAAAAAAAAAAAAAAATTCCTTTTTAAACATTTTAAAAGAAAGGAAAATAATTTATAATTTATGAAAGTGTGTGCGATATCAATGACAACAGATGGCACCAAAATTGTCATATTGAGATTGAGATTGGAATGGACTATCATTGATGCTCTATATGGAATATTTGAGAGGAATAATATTCTTGATATTATTTTCGAATAAAAGTATTTAATTTTATCAATTTTTTATTTTTTTTTTAACTGAATCAAAACTATGTATGAATTTCGCAGTTTAGTTTTAGAATAAGCAAATTAATGTTCTTGAGTTTACCTTTTAAATGTTCTTTCACATATGTTAGTTGATTTACAGATTCTTGGTCTACAGATGAATTTATGCAGTTTTGGTAAAATGAGTAGTGGTACAGACATCAGTCTGTAACGGTAACAACAGGGCGATTTTCTTTAAATTTGCTACAAAAATACATCTAGACTGGAATTTATGTATAAATTCCAGTCTAGATGTATTTTTGTCTGCATTAGTTGGTTAATACAGAGAATGAAAAATGAGAAGCTTCTAAGGGAATGTGTGCTTTAAGCCTATATACATCCCCAGCCCCCGACTTCTCAAAGATAAGATGAAACTTGAAAGCAAATATATTTTTTCTATACATATACATATGTATATACAGCCATCAAATTCAATATTAAAAATGAATTAATACAAAACATTAATCTAAAGAATCAAATTTAAAAATAAATTACATTAGAATATAATAATACATCAATATAAAAATATATAAAAGCAAATTCATAAAAAACAAGCAGAATGAAAACCTCCCCACACCAAAAAGAGAGAACCCTCTCCGGCTGGTAGGGCTACTTACCAGTTCTTAAATGGCACTCAAGAGGAAGAAAAACCTTAAATTAGATTACATTCAGGTAGATTGAAATGTTTACTTAGTAAGAATGTAGGATAGTGATTAATGGTTAAACTATTTTTAAGATTTTCAAGAGCAATATTCAGGTCTATTTTATTATGGCAAATTGTTTTAATTCTGTTAATTTGTGCAAACATAATATTTTTTAAAACTTTAAGACTAACACAGGAAAACCAATTAGTCAAACTACAAACCTTAAAGCAAAAATCTTATCTTTTATCATAAATACCAATTGATCATTTTTCACTAGTTTTTCTAATTTTTAAATCCAGAAAAGAAATTTTTGCCAATCAGAAAAAAAAAAAAAAAAAAAAAAAAAAAAAAAACACAAATTTTTCTGATGAGTATCCCCCCCCCCCCCCCCCGAAAAGATGTTTCTTTAAATTAGTGGTTGTTTAGCAACGAATGAGCAAAATTCCTACTATATGTTCCTACATATAAAATATGTTCCTATTAGGTGATAACTAAAAAAAAAAAAAAGTGATTTTCTCACTTGAACTTTATTTATTAAAATCACCCAATTTTTGTGAAGAATCTAATTTAAGTTTACTGATTTTTTTTTTTCCCTTTCACTGTCTTACGTTACATTTAAAAAATAAATTTAAAAAAAAAATATATATATATATATATAAATATATAAAGAAAAAGTAAGAATAACAAAGTCATACATAGTAGCAGGACTATCAGCAGCAATTGCAACAGCAGGATCAAGATGAATTTTTGCTGGTCTCCCATGAACTTGAAGAAATTGAGCAGGATCTTGTTTCTATTGAGGAAAAAAAGTTATTAGCAAACATCTTTTAATAAAATGACATAAACAACATAAACATTAATGCAGAATGGTCATAATTAGCACTAGCAGATGCAATTGAACAATGCAAAACATCAATTTAAAGCTATTATTTTTCAATCGTCCATTTGGGAATGTATTACAGCTGCTAGAAAGTGACAGAAATTCGGAAGTGAAAAGAAGGTGTCAAATGATGCCTACTCTTCCGTAAATTTCTTAGGTATCAAATTAAAATTCTTTTCTTAATATAACGAACATTTTGTGCTACTTTAAAAACAGATTTTTTTTTTTTTTTTTTTTTTTTTTTTTTTTTTTCTGAATAACTGAAATTTTCAATTTCTATGATTATAAAAACCTGAAGCAAGTGTAAAACTGGTATAAAGCATTTTTTATTATTACTATTTTTATGACTTCTTTTTAGAAATTAATAGAAAAATGCACTTAATCATGCAAAACAAAATTAAAACGGAATAACCTCCTAATAAGTCAGAAATAAAGTTTTATCCAATGTTGATAATTAAACATATATTCTTGTATATATTTTATACAATCAAATCTTGTTAATATGAAATTGAAAACACTTTTTTTTTGAGTGAGTGTTTTTTAACTGTTAAAATAATAGTGCCATCTCATTTTATTTCTGACTGCATATTAATTTCTGTTAAACAAAACTTCCCATTAAGCAATTTAATGTGGACAATGTTTTACTATATATAAATTACAAGGATAAAACTCAAGCAATAACAATGATTTGTTAAAATTTTCATTTTCCAACAATGATTTGTTAATTCTCATTGTTTTGGATAAAAATTCATATAAATTTGCACAAACTGCCATATTAAAAGATATGAAAATGAAAAACTAGATAGCAACACCTCTTGTTGTACAATTATCACTAGAAATTGACAGAAACTAATTTATGTCAAGGTGCAACTGCATATATATAAATTTATATGAAATTTTATACATTAGTTCTTGAGCTAGAGCTGACACAAAAGTTTGTCTCTTACACACAGAGACAAACATTTTCTAAACATGATTAAATAGTGTTCTGGACCTCTCAGAAATTGGAAATCCATCAAAAATCAGAAGTCTAAAATTTTTACGAATATAATACTTTCTTCTTTCGAACATAAAAAAAATAAATAAATAAAAATAAAATTATTCGGAAAAAGTCATGAATTTAAATGTAAAAAATTATTTGACAACATTACTACATATAAACAGTGCTGTAATGCTGAGTTTAGAGCACAGAAAATTATTAACAATCAAGTTTCTTAATAAACATTTTTCAGATCTCAACATCATGTGAGCTTTTGTTCACTAAAAATTTAGAAGCAAGTGACTTAAAAAATCGGAGCAACTATTATGATACGAAAATTAAGATTTTCATATATAATCTACATTTACAGTCTTAATATAGATTTCTTTAAATCAATGAAATTATATATACATTATAACACCGTTAATCCGGAATCGTCGGGACCTCGCCGATTCCAAATTATAGATCTTTTTTTCAGAACTTGGATGCATTTAAGTTACTAAAATATAATATATGAATGTTTATTTAAAAAAAAAAAAAAAAAAGATAAGCATCGATTATCGTGTAATAAATAATTGATTATTTTTTTAGTCAAATATTAACAATTTTATTTATTTGAAATATTAAAAGTAAAAAAATCACAAAAAATAGTTTCCTTTTGTGTGGTGGCGTCAATATACTGTCATTGCAATTTCAATAGAAGCTAATTGTAGAGCTCGTAATGACATTGTTTTGAACGACATTGTTTGTTGTCGACTTTTGTGTATTGAAAGTGTAGTTCATAAATACGTTAGCAGGTTTCAGTCGATGACTGCACTTTATTTAATGAATATTCTGGAAATAGTAGAAAAAACTGTTCTTTGTACCACAAAAATCAATGATCAGCGAACATTCGCGAAACAATCCAACAAAATTGTATTTCATACCATAAAAGTGAAGTAAACACTGTTAAGCATGCAACAAAGCAGCAATTTCTCTAATTAAGGAACAATAACTTTGGAAAGCCTAATCTACCACTTTTTGCCTAATTTGGGTGCAAAATTACCTATTTTGATGCCAAGTGGCGAAGTCTGACACCAACACTCACCTTTGCAGAAGTTATAAAAGTACCATCTTTTTCCATTATCACTGTAATACTGTCTAAAATGCAATATGTAAAGAAAAAAGCAAGTTTCGAATCTACAATCATCAATAATGATACTTGTCTTTTATAGTCTTGTTAGTGATTAATAGAATTTTCGAAGAAGTTGGTTCTGCACTAGAAACCAATGAATCTTTCTGAAAAATTACAAAACTCTGTTCTTGTTGAAGTTAGAGCTTTTAAATTTTGGCAGCCCTAAACTATATGTTTTTACCAAATTTGGTCATCAAGTCACCAAATTTGACACCAAGTCTAGATTCTGTATTTTCAGTAAATTTGACAATATTAGTAATGAAATTTGCCGAAATCAGTAAGCATTTTCTATACTTTAATGGAGTTAATATTTTTGATGTAATGTTTCATTTCATACCATTACTTTTTGCGCAAGAATAGATATGTTGGCCATCTTCACTCGAATGAAAGTTATTAAAGTAATTAGTTATGGAATATTATTCCTGAACAAGTGATATTCGCTCTCTGTGATGTATATAATCCCATAGCTGCCAACCGTTCAGATTTTGGATGCGAGAATTCTTTTATAAATTTTCGTAACAGATTTGCAGAACTTTTTATAATGAATTAAGACAAAAGTTTTATAAAAAATTATTAGTATCTGAAAATTGGAACGGCTGGCAGCTATGTAAACCTATTATTGCGACTTTTGTGTTCACAGTAAGAATTTTTGGTTTATTTTCGGGAATTTTCATGTACTAGAACCTGCTTGTTTATTTAAGAACTAGTTAGATGGCTTTCTGTGTGTCAGCTCATTCAGAAAATGATTACAGCTCATTCAGAAAATGATTAGTACAGAAATGCGATTGAAGTTGCCAAACATTTTTTCAAATGTATGGAGAAACCAGATCTACTTAACTAACGTGACAATGAACGGTTGTAACATGTAAAAGAAAATAATGGCTGCTTATATTCTATATTTGAATCTAGATAAACAAAACATTCCATTCAAAGGACACAAAAAATGTGCTAATATTTGTAATAAACATGGAAAATTTTCAAGAACTAAGACACAGAGGAGAATGAGTAGTGGAGATGAAGTTTTTGATACACATTTAGAGACAGCATCATCCTGATCAATTCATGTTATCAAAACTATGCAGAATAAAATAATCCGATGTTGCATAGAAGAAATTACTACTAGCAACATTATTTTGTATAATTCAAGAAGCTAAATTTATCAGTAGTTTCTTTTTCCATCTGTAAATAATTATCTGTTCATGAACTCACTTTATTTGAATAAAGTCATGATTAAATTTTATAGTATATATATATATATATATCCCTTTTTCATATAATAATGAAATTGCTTTCGAAATTTAGGTTACCCAAAATGATGTTTTGAAATATTTCGAAAAATATGAGCTCACTGAATGATTATTATTATTTTAATATTTATCTATATATATAAAAGAAGACTTCCTGAGTGAGGGGGTGATCTATCAACGCCCAGACCAAACCCCTGGACCTAGAAGCATGAAATTTTGTGACAATGTTCTTTCCATGACGTAGGCATCCACTAAGAAGCGATTTTACAAAATTCGCCCCCCAAGGGGGGGGAGGGGGAGAAAAACGTGATTTCACAAAATCCTTCATATCTCAAACAAAAAAAACAGATATCCGTAAAATTTTTGCTTTAAAATATAGCTAACACAAATGTCTAAAAACCAATTTCTGGAATTTTCAAAATTCGGTCCCCAAGGGGGGCGGGGGGGCAAAACGTGATTTCACATGCGTAAAAACGTGATTTCGCATAATCCTATATATCTCAAACAAAAAAATAGATATGCGTGAAATTTTTGCTCTAAAATATAGCTAATGCAAATATCTAAAAAACAATTTCTGGAATTTTAGAAATTCAGCCCCGAGGTGGGGCAGCAGGGGGGGGGGGGGGGGGGGGGGGAGGGGGGGGCAAAAAATAAAAAGAGAGTTAGATCGTTCAAAATTGGTATATAGAGGTTTTCGATACCTGCAAATCGATTTCGGATATTTTCGAATTTATAAAATTATTAGGAGGTGCGGGAAGGGGGGGCGGCGGCAAGGGGGGGCTATGGGGCAAAAACAAATAGAAATACAGTTAGGCCGTTCAAAATTGGTACAGTTAGGTTTTAGATGCCTGCAAGTCGAATGGGGATATTTTCGAAAGTGTAAAGTTATTAGGAGGGCCGGGAAAGGGGGAGGGGAGAGGGGGGGGAGGGGGGCAAAAAAATAAAAATAGAGTTAGATCGTTCAAAACTGGTATATAGATGTTTTCGATACTTACAAATCGATTGCGGATACTTTCGAATTTTAAAATTATTAGGTGGGGCGGGAAGGGGGGGGGCTATGGTAAAAAACAAATAGAAATACAGTTAGGCCGTTCAAAATTGGTACAGTTAGGTTTTAGATGCCTGCAAGTCGAATGGGGATATTTTCGAAAGTGTAAAGTTATTAGGAGGGCCGGGAAAGGGGGAGGGGAGGGGGAGGAGGGGGGCAAAAAAATAAAAATAGAGTTAGATCGCTCAAAATTGGTATATAGATGTTTTCGATACTTACAAATCGATTGCGGATACTTTCGAATTTTTAAAATTATTAGGTGGGGCGGGAAGGGGGGGGGGCTATGGTAAAAAACAAATAGAAATACAGTTAGGCCGTTCAAAATCGGTACAGATAGGTTTTAGAGGCCTGCAAGTCGAATGGGGATTTTTTTGAAAGTATAAAGTTATTAGGAGGGCCGGGAAGGGGGGGGGGCAGAGGGGCAAAAAAAAAAAAAAAAAGAAAATAGAGTTAGATCATTCAAAATTGGTACATAGAGGTTTCCAATACCTACAATTCGATTGCGGATATTTTCGAATTTTTAAAATTATTGGGAGGGCGGGAAGGGGGGGGGGGGAGTAGAGCGGTAAAAAAATAAAAATAGAGATATATCGTTCAAAACTGGTGCATAGATGTTTTTGATACTTACAAATCGATTGCGGATATTTCAAATTTGTAAAATTATTAGGATAGACAGGAGGGGGGGGGCGAAGTGGGAAAATAATAGAAATAAGAGTTAGAGCATTTTGGGAATTTTTTCCGAAGGCAGTGAGAACCCGGTGCGACATTTTTCCTACTCAGATTTTGTTTCTCTTTTTTTTTCATGTGATAAAAATTAATGCAATTTTGAGAATTCATTATAGTGATTCATTTAAAAATAGGGACCAGCGAAGCGGGCGTTGCCTGCTAGTATATCTATATATATAAAAGAAGACTTCCTGAGTGAGGGGGTGATCTATCAACGCCCAGACCAAACCCCTGGACCTAGAAGCATGAAATTTTGTGACAATGTTCTTTCCATGACGTAGGCATCCACTAAGAAGCGATTTTACAAAATTCGCCCCCCAAGGGGGGGAGGGGGGGAAAAACGTGATTTCACAAAATCCTTCATATCTCAAACAAAAAAAACAGATATCCGTAAAATTTTTGCTTTAAAATATAGCTAACACAAATGTCTAAAAACCAATTTCTGGAATTTTCAAAATTCGGTCCCCAAGGGGGGCGGGGGGGCAAAACGTGATTTCACATGCGTAAAAACGTGATTTCGCATAATCCTATATATCTCAAACAAAAAAATAGATATGCGTGAAATTTTTGCTCTAAAATATAGCTAATGCAAATATCTAAAAACCAATTTCTGGAATTTTAGAAATTCAGCCCCGAGGTGGGGCAGCAGGGGGGGGGGAGAGGGGGGGCAAAAAATAAAAAGAGAGTTAGATCGTTCAAAATTGGTATATAGAGGTTTTCGATACCTGCAAATCGATTTCGGATATTTTCGAATTTATAAAATTATTAGGAGGTGCGGGAAGGGGGGGGGGCGGCAAGGGGGGGCTATGGGGCAAAAACAAATAGAAATACAGTTAGGCCGTTCAAAATTGGTACAGTTAGGTTTTAGATGCCTGCAAGTCGAATGGGGATATTTTCGAAAGTGTAAAGTTATTAGGAGGGCCGGGAAAGGGGGGGGAGGGGGGCAAAAAAATAAAAATAGAGTTAGATCGTTCAA
Source organism: Salticus scenicus (assembly GCA_963930645.1). NCBI lineage: Eukaryota > Metazoa > Arthropoda > Arachnida > Araneae > Salticidae > Salticus > Salticus scenicus. The sequence continues at coordinate 85,344,276 of OZ005656.1, forward strand.
AACTGGTATATAGATGTTTTCGATACTTACAAATCGATTGCAGATACTTTCGAATTTTTAAAATTATTAGGTGGGGCGGGAAGGGGGGGGGGCTATGGTAAAAAACAAATAGAAATACAGTTAGGCCGTTCAAAATTGGTACAGTTAGGTTTTAGATGCCTGCAAGTCGAATGGGGATATTTTCGAAAGTGTAAAGTTATTAGGAGGGCCGGGAAAGGGGGAGGGGAGGGGGAGGAGGGGGGCAAAAAAATAAAAATAGAGTTAGATCGCTCAAAATTGGTATATAGATGTTTTCGATACTTACAAATCGATTGCGGATACTTTCGAATTTTTAAAATTATTAGGTGGGGCGGGAAGGGGGGGGGCTATGGTAAAAAACAAATAGAAATACAGTTAGGCCGTTCAAAATCGGTACAGATAGGTTTTAGAGGCCTGCAAGTCGAATGGGGATTTTTTTGAAAGTATAAAGTTATTAGGAGGGCCGGGAAGGGGGGGGCAGAGGGGCAAAAAAAAAAAAAGAAAATAGAGTTAGATCATTCAAAATTGGTACATAGAGGTTTCCAATACCTACAATTCGATAGCGGATATTTTCGAATTTTTAAAATTATTGGGAGGGCGGGAAGGGGGAGGGGGGGAGTAGAGCGGTAAAAAAATAAAAATAGAGATATATCGTTCAAAACTGGTGCATAGATGTTTTTGATACTTACAAATCGATTGCGGATATTTCAAATTTGTAAAATTATTAGGATAGACAGGAGGGGGGGGGGGGGGGCGAAGTGGGAAAATAATAGAAATAAGAGTTAGAGCATTTTGGGAATTTTTTCCGAAGGCAGTGAGAACCCGGTGCGACATTTTTCCTACTCAGATTTTGTTTCTCTTTTTTTTTTCATGTGATAAAAATTAATGCAATTTTGAGAATTCATTATAGTGATTCATTTAAAAATAGGGACCAGCGAAGCGGGCGTTGCCTGCTAGTAGAAATATAGAGAAACACATTTCATAAATTAATATTCTTGAATACTAGGGGTGGGAATTGATTAAGAGTTTTAACTGGGTTAATCGTAGTTCATTAATCGGATTTTTAATCGGTTTTCATTTTCCTTTATATAATTTTATTTCAATGATGAATAAAAAACTCTCATATTGTGTACATATATATATATATATATTCATAAGTTTACTAATAAAGAAAAAAAATAAAAAAAAATCAAAAATTTTTGTCTAATCAATTATATCTGTTTCATAGCTGGAATTTAAGTCAATTTTCAGAGTAATAATTGGTGACTTTAAGTGTTAATTTTATATAAATATTTTCACCCTTTTTTTTTTTAACAAATTAATTTTTCAAATTATTTTGAAAGAAACAGAATTTATACATATTTTAGTTTTATATTTGCAGGCCTTGTCCATCTCGCTTGTCACTATTTTTAAATGAATTCTCAAAATTCCATATCATTATCATAAAAATCTCAAATTCTTATATTTTAGTACTTCTTTGTCTTTTCGGACTAGAACACAGAATGTTATTTTCTGTTTCTACTTCAATAGCTACTATCAGCAGTTCTGAACAGACAATAAACGCTTGAAGATATTGTGAAACTCTGTTGACATTTTCTCCATCAGAGGGATAGTAAAAAAATCTCAATTCCTTTTTTTTAGCATTTCTATTTTTTGAAAGCTTCTTGTTTCTGAGAATACTATTACCCTAGCCAACACTTTCTGTAGAAGGCTACAGACAAGTGTTGTTGTTCCAGCATGCACATGGAGCAGCATTTTGTTTAATAACTGTCCTCTCCCTTTTCTCTATCAACAAAAGTGCAACAACTTCTTTTGAGATGTTTTATTTATTTTTATTTATTTTTTATTTATTTTATTTTTTGCTTTTTCATTATTTGATGGATTTTTCTTAGAATGTTTGTTAGTAAAATATGCAAAAAAATATTTTGTAGGCAGAACAGCATTTTTATTTTAATTCGTAATTTGAAAATTTTAATCGGATTTTGAAAATTTTTAATTGAATTAATCGATCCGATTAACTGAACCGATTAATCAGCACAGCCCTATTGAATACTAATTACTAATATCTTCAAATCTTTTAAAATATACAAATTAATATTCTATTCAAATAATGCTTGACAATTAGCTAAAAATATAAATAATTACTTCAGTTATAAATGATAATATGATTATTTTACACACAGTATTATATCAAATATAATACAAGTGTCGCACTTCCCAACCTTTTTTCAGGACACTTTTCGGGATGAGAAATTATCACCTTTTTCTGCTACCACTATTTTTGTACAGATATCTTTATGTTACTTTCATAGTAATTTGTTGAAGTTGGTTATATATAATTCTATATCGGCCCTCCCAAAAAGGCTTTCTGGATATGCCCCTGATTACATAAACAAGTAATATTGAATAATTATATTTCTTTAAACATTCTACAATCTCACAAAGAAAATTTAAAATGAATATTAACATTTATGTGGTGGATGGAAAAAGATTGGGAATCAGAAGGCTTCCGTGATGCGTTTAATTCCCAATAGTTAATTTTTTTTTTTTTTTTTCTTTAAGTAATGAACAATATTCACGACTTTTTAAAAAATGGAAGAAATCGATTCAATATCGGAAGCCGGAAGATTAACTTAAAAATTGGAAAACTTCCACCAAAAACGGAAAAGATGGCAGATATGAAGAAAAGTGAAAATATAAAATGCCAAATTTAAAAAATCTGAGTTTTCCGATGATTTTTGGATTAACGGAGCACACAAATAAAAATACGAGTACTTGGCAGCTATGTTATCATGTGGATTATGTACACTCTTTGTTAATTCTACTCTAAAGACATAGACATAAACATAAAGAATAACTGTCATGTCAGAAAGTTTTCATTACACTAAATTTCTGACTAGAAAGTAAGTTTCATTTATTAAAATAAAGATCTAATCTATTGACTACTAGCAGGCTTTGCCTGCTTCGCTGGACACTATATTTAAATGATTTCTTTGTAACTGAATATATTTCGATTGGCGACTATTTTCGTCACAGCTTTAGTATGGGACCTCCTTGGCAATATCAAACATTTTTTGAACTTCTCGAATCTGTACAACAAAACTATTATTAAAACAAATATTTTCGAAAACAGTCCAATAGCTGGTGTTAATTCTTCGAATATTCTGGAAACAGTTGAAGCTGTTACTCGTACAGTATAAGTCATTATTCGATGAATGTTCTGGGACAGTCCAAAAAATAGTCACTTGTTCTAAAGGAGTAAAGCAAATAACACCAACTACACCAAATTTTCGCTCACTCACGAAAAATGTCCAGTCGCTTAGAGCTCAATCCCTAAAGTGCAATGACTCAGAATAGGTCTCTGAATAACTCTGGATCGCAGTGATTACATACTCTTTCGCAAAAATCAACTCACACCTACTTATAACTTTTGGCGATGGGGCTTGGAGATGACTCCACCGAGAATCCCTTGGTAAGCTTAAGGTCTATGTTCCCGTGTGTCGGAGAGCTTCGAAACATCGGGAACCCTAAACTATCATTTTTCACCAAATTTGGTCGCCCACTCACCAAGTTTGTCTCCAAGACTATGCTTTCTATTAAACATATCTTTATTTAGTTATTTAAATATCTATTTGAATTAATCAAATATTTCTGCCCGACAGCGTGCAAGTGCAGTCACACACAGCAGCTCATTTATTTGTATGTTAAATTAGCATAGTGATTGGTATATAAAAAAATAAATAAATAACTAAACATTATCGTGCTACACAACTTTATTATATCTCTCCCTTGGCGGCTTTTGAATTTTTGTCGCCATATTAGCGATTTTTTTTTTTTTTTTTTTTGTATAATTTCTTGCATAAAAATAGAAAGCGTTTTATTGGACACCTTTTCGTTAGCATATAAGAACCCTTCATATTCTGTTTACTTTATTAATGGTTTTTAGGTTTAAAATAGTGCTTGATGAAATAAATTTTCTATTTTTAAAACTGCACTTTTTTTTCTATAAAATTATCTACTCAGATAAAAATAGATTGTTTATGTGACCACTATTTCAGTTTTTTTTTTTTTTTTTTGTAAAATTTTATAAATTTTACATTTTCCTTGAACTACCTAGATTAAAATCGCTGTTGCTAAATTAAACCTCTTGGCGAAAAATGTTCGGTGTACTTCAACGCAACAATTTAAAAAATCACCCAGGAGGACCTATAAATAAAACGGATTTTAGAACAACATATATTAGCATCATAAACTATATTAGCACTTTATCAATGTGTAAAAGAAATTTTAAATTAAAAATGACGTCAATTTTTGTGAGACGCATAATTTATTTATTTATTTTATTTTTTATTGTTCACGTTTAGATAAATGTATTTATTTTCCTGTTGGAAAAAAAATAAACTCGTATTTTTACTTGTACAATTAAATTATGGATAAAAATTTAAATTGCTAATTTTTTGCTATTATTAGCTTACAAAATTGCTATTTTATGCATAAAAGTAACAAAAACAGTTTTTTTCGGAATAAAAGGCAGCCAACTTTGTAAGTTAGGGTATAAGCTATCTCCATTACAAATTTCATCGAAATCCGTTGAGCAGTTTTGGCGTGAAACTCAGTCAAATAAATTCACAGACATTCACATTTATAATATATATAAGATTAAAAATTGCAGAATAACTCTTGGTAGATACCATGTAATTGATAATTAATTTTCTTTAATGTTACTTTAGATTAGAACCTATATAAAACAGTTGTTCTTACTTAAATATATTTCTTAAATGTTCCAGATAATATCAATTTAATGATAATTAAATAAGATTTTTTTCAAACTGAAAATTTTTAAAAACTGAATTGTTATAGATTCAGCTAATTGAATAATTTGATATCTGTCCAAGCTGAATAGTTTCAGATATTGCCAAACTAAATATTCAGTAGTATGGCCAAATACCGAATATTCGGTACATCCTTTGAATGAATGTCATTGAACTCTGATCTGTTAATTTGTTATTTAGAGACTGTGCATGAAGAACAAGCTGTTGATTACTGTAACTAAACAAGCAACATTTGTGCTCTGTGGTAATAATGTCGCTTGTGACTTTTGAGGCACAAGTAATAGTATTATTGGATTGTTTCAAGATTTTTCATCGAATAAAAAGTGACTACTAAATTTACTTTATACATTTACTAGAACCTGTCTGTTTATTCGTGCACCATTAACACACAAAAGTGCCAATATTTTCATAATGCTTAATGGGTGTACAAAAAAGTACACCCGTTATGAATTGTCCAAATGAGGTTTATTTCCTTTTACTTTCATTCTGTTACAAATTTTAGACATTGTATCACTTAAAAAAAATTTGTTAAAATAATCACAGTTAGTTCTGCAACGAATGCAGAATCTAACAGATAATAATAAAAAGAAAAATTATCTAATACTCTGAAACATAAAAAGTTGATTGCAAAAATAACACAGCAACCATTATAAATAAAAAAAACTTAATGGATTAGCAAAATACATTAAATTTCTATAATAAAGCAAAATATACTTACAATCTTTTCATAGTATTCTCGTCTCCTTTCAGCTCTTCTTTTGTAATCTACCATCATTCCTCTAATTTTCTTCTCTTGCTTTCTGGCTTCATGCCACATCTATAAAATAGTAGAACAGCATTTTATTTTAAAATATTAATTAACATCAATTTAGTGCTGACTCTAGGCTAATTTGGCAGTGTGCTCCATCTGGCAGCCCTTTTAAACCTATCTTAGCACTTGGTGGCCCTTTTTCATCCCACTTTAGAAACCGGCAGCCTAAAGGGCAAAATTAAAGGTCGCCACAGGCCGCATGGCGACTAAATTAATAAAGATGGCAATTAAAAAATTATGCATTGATCGCCACTATAGTCACCACTTTCTGTGATCATTAAAAAAAAATTTTAATCGAGCGACAATTGTCAATAATGATTTCCAATCTTTCCCCATCCAAGGCATGAATGTCAATGTTCATTTAAAACTTGCTTATTATATTCTACAACCTATAAAGAAGTAGAATTGTTTAATATTAGTAAAGTTCCATGACGTCATGAAGTGGTATTTGACAGGAGATAGGTGGCAACAGCGAAGGAAGAGAGAACGGAGTTGGATGGACGAGAAGAATGGACATGTTTAGAGTTGGATCGAGAAGAATAATTTTATTTGTGTTCTAAATGTTTTATCTATGTTTTGTGCAGTTTTAATAATGTCTTATTAAATGTTTCGTCTTCAAGCACGATGTTTTTTTTTATTCCAAAGCCACGACTGAATTCATTTAATTTTAAGTGATGGTGTCTCCAATCAAGCAGAGACCAGGATCGAATTTTACTGGCGCAGCTGGTAGAATCGACAATTTTACTGGCGCAGCCTTTTAGTAGGATAGAAAAGGATACCTAGAAAATGGAAAAAGGGAAAATGTCAGCTCTTTTAGCTCTTATGCCAAAAGAAATCACTCAATTAATAGCTCGTGAATCAGAAGAAAAATTTGACGATTATGATTATATCAAAGGTTTATTATTAAAACGATTTAAATTAGGCCCTGAACATTTCAGACTAAAATTTGTGAAACATCAGCGAAACCCTTCTCGATCTTGGCGAGACTTTGTTTTCGAAATAACAAGCTACTTTGAGGAATGGCTTGAAGGAGTTGCAGTAAATGATTTTGAAGGATTGAAGAATCTTATGATTACGGATCAGTTAAAAAGACGCGTTCCAGGTGATATCCGAGAACATTTCGTCGATGACTGGGCTAAGTTACTTGTTCCGGGTATTTTAGCTGATAAGTTGGATGAGTACGAAAATGTACGATTGAATCCTAAAGGATCCGGTTTGGGTGATATGAAACATAGAACAACTAGTAATTACAAACCTGATTTTAAAGACTTTAGCAACAAACAAAAAGACGAACAGCCATCTCGGAAATTTAGGACATCATTTCCTCCAAGAACTGATCAAAATACAAGTTTTAAACCTACTTGTTTTACGTGTGGATCTGTGGGGCATTTATCTAGAGTTTCTCCCAAGAATTCCAAGAAAACATCAATTCGTAATGCCGTAAGTAATGTGGTTGAAGCCAAAGACGTTAAGCCAAAGACAGCGAACGATGTTGTAACTGCTAAGGTGTCAATTCCTGTGTCAACCTCTATGTCGATTAAAGATGGAATTGATGATTTGAAATACGTAAATATCAAATGTGGAGAAAAAGTTTTGAAGGCAATAGTGGATACTGGAGCACAAATTTCAATCTTACGTGCAGATTTGGTCGATACCAACTTTGGAGAAGGGGATGGAACAATCCAAATTATTTCGGCTTTCGGTGAAAAGGAAGTAGCTGCTCTAAAGATTTTTGACCTAAAGATAGATGATGGGAAACACGGCAATGTACCTGTAACTTGTGCAGTGTCGAAGAAACTTGTGAATGATATGCTAATTTGTTCCAACTGCCTATGAAGTTTTAATGGAGAATGTAGAATTAAATGGATGTATGAATCATGTACTTGCAAAATTAAATGAGAGCATTGAAAAAGAAAATCAGGAAGAACATGATGAAAAGAAAAACATCTCAATGTCCCTTCAACTTAATGCTGAGATTACTGATGATGAAAGTAATGGAAATAAAGAAGATTTTATAAAATTACAATTAGATGATGAAGATTTAAAGAAATCCTGGTTTTATGCCAAAAATGGGAAGAATTCATTTAAAATTAGTAATGGAGTTCTTGTCCATTCAGAATGCTTATGTGGAGAAAATGTTGATCAAGTTGTTCTGCCCACATGCAAAAGAAAAGAAGTTCTTAGGATGGCACACGAAATACCATTGGCTGGTCATCTAAGCGAACAGAAAACAAAGCAGAGAATAAAATATTCATTTTATTGGCCAAGTCTCAAAGAAGACATTAAAAATTTTTGTGAAAGTTGCAAAACCTGCCAATTACGCAGAACAGTTTCCTATAGGGATCGTATACAGATACAACCCATTGTTAGGCCAGAAATTCCATTTGAAGTCTGGAGTTTGGACTGTATTGGACCTTTAGAACTCCCGTCTCGAAGAGGACATAAATATGTGATTTGTGCAGTTGACTTATGTACTAGATGGGCTGAAGCTATTCCCGTGACTAACATCAATGCTAAAACAACTTGCAATAATCTGATGAGAATATTTACGCAGACAGGGTTCCCCAAAGTAATATGTACAGACCAAGGTACTAATTTTACTGCTAAATTAAGTGAAGCATTTGTGGAACTTCTTGGAGTTTCTCCGAGGTTTGCAACGCCAGGTCATCCAGAAAGTATGGGTGCAGTGGAACGTTGGAATCGAACATTGAAAGATAGGTTAAATAAAAATATACAGGAATATGGATCTAACTGGGATTTGCATCTTCCATATCTACTTTTTGCTTACAGAGAAGTTCCTCATAGTACGACAGGTGTTTCTCCGTTTCAGTTGGTTTATGGGCGTTTGCCTCCTGGACCATTGTCACTATTGAAAGACGTGTGGACTGGTGAGAGGAAAATTCCCACTTCAGCTTCCGCATCAGTTGAAAAATATATATCTTATCAGAACTAGTTGCGAAACTAAGAAAAGCACATGAAATTGCATCAGAATATGCTCAGGATTCTCAAGAAAGATATACTTCGCGGTATAATTTGAGAGCAAGAGATAAACAGTTTAATGTTGGTGATAAAGTACTAATACTAGTTCCTTCATCTTCGCATAAATTACTTAAAACTTGGATTGGCCCAGCTACTGTTGTTGAAATCACTAGACCACATTCAGCCTTAGTTGAATTAGAGAATGGGTCCAGAAGAGAAATGCATTTTAATAAGCTCAGACCATACGTTGCTCGAATTGACCATGTTGGCCTAATATTTGATGAAGATAAAGATTTTGGTGATATTCATTATGCATCATTCGGAAATGGATGCTTAACCCCTAAAGAGATAGCGGACCATATTGATAGTTTAGATTTAAATTTTGAAAAGAAAAATGGTTTGAAAAATGTGATATGCAAATATAATAATGTTTTCAGCACTAAACCTGGAATCGCTAAAGTAGAAGGACACAGTGTCCGCGTTACTAGAGATTGCTGTCCTAAAAGACTACGTCCATATAGAATACCGATAGTTATGCAAAAGGAAGTGGATCGACAGATTCAAGAATTGCTTACACTTGGACTAATAGAACATAGTAACAGCGAATGGGCTCATCCTGTCGTTTGCGTTGCCAAAAAGGATGGAACTGTTAGGTTATGTGTTGATTTTTGTTTATTGAACAGCTATACCATCCCAGATGCATACCCCATGAAGATTGCCAATGATCTTATTTACTTGATTGGTAATTCGCAGTTTATTTCTGTTCTAGATCTCACGAAAGGGTACTGGCAAATACCTATGAAAGAAGACAGCAAACATTATACTGCTTTTACTACCCACTCAGGGCATTTCCAATGGAATGTCATGCCATTTGGTATGAAGAACGCTGGTAGTACATTTCAAAAATCTATAGACAAAGTTTTAGAGTGTCATAAAGATTATTGTCGTTCCTGTTCCTATATCGATGATGTTGCAGTATTTTCTACCACTTGGAGTGAACATATAACACACTTGAAAGTAAAGCTGGAAATTAGCGGTCGCCACTCGCCACATGGCGACTAGATTTTTAAAAGTGGCGACTAAAGAAATTGCCTTTGGTCGCCACTGCAGTGGCCACTTCTCTTCTACCCATTCTTTATAAAATATACCCCATTCCATGGCAAACTTGGATCGCGCGGCGGCTTTTTCGCGGTAAACGCGCCGCGCAAAGAATTCAGGCTGTTCTAAAATCTAACCTCGCCACTTGCAAACATATTTCGGAAGTCAATTTTAATGGTAAACACTTAAAATTCTTCTACTTATTCTTTATAGAATACCCCATTCCAAGGCAAACTTGGATCGCGCGGCGGCGTTTTTGCAGTAAACGTGCCGTGCGCCTCGAATTCAGGCTTTCTCAAATCTAGCATCGCCACTTACAGACATTTTCGGAAGTCAATTTTAACTAGAAATTAGAAATTGGCAGGTAGTCTTATTCATATACTAAAAAAACGTATGGATTTTTTCCATTTTTCTATAAAAGTATTAGATTTTGATTTTTTAAAAATGTCAAAATGAGAGTTTCGGCCGACTTTCGGGAGACAGAGACGAAAAGGAAGCTCGTGAGATAATCAATCGGCTGAAACTCCGATTGTATTACGTTCTCAGAAAAATTAAAAAAGTCATTCGACACATTTTCTTTGTTATTTTATACCACTTTCTTTTCAAACTTGGCATTTCTATTCATTCCCAACGGCCGTATCGCATTCAGTCATACGCGTGGTTTCTCGAAATTTCAATCTTTAAAACAAGCTTTATATAGTAATATAAATTTTGGATTTATTGCTTTAATATGAAGAGATTTAAAGAAAATCCTGAATCACAAAGCAACCGTAGTGGTAGTAAACGTGGAGCTACAGATAATTCTGTAAAAATATCTTTTTCCGGAAAAAGGTAAGTGCGTTTTCTGTTATTATTAAAAAAAAAAAAAAAATGTATATATGTATATTTTTAGTTCTTAATCAGAATAATGCATAATTTATTGAATATTTTATTTATTTACTACATATTATTTAATATTTGTTATTGCATATGAACTATTTTTTACTTTCTTCTATATGTAATATAGAGAAAGTATTGGATTCGCGAAAATTTTCGACCTCCGTTTTTAGACGGATCTACACGTTTTGGGGTGTCCTGAACACGAATTGATAGTTTTTAAAAAATGTCTGTGTGTGTGTGTCTGTGGTTTAGTGTTTTCACCGTATCTCACGAACCAATGAATGAAATTCAACCAAACTTGGTATATAGTTGGATCCTGGCCAGCCACACTCTCTAAATTCAATTAGAGAGGGGGATTATAATTGCAAATTATTAAAAATTCATTATTATTAAAGAAAAATTAATTTATAATTCATTTGTAACATGAAAAAAAAAAAAACGGAAAAAGAAACTTGCAAAATAAAGTATTATTAAAAAAATATTTTTTTTATTTACATATATTAATATATTTTCATGATAGTGAAGGGGCAATATAATCAGAATTTTTCTGTTATAAAATAATATAACCAAAAGAGCATTTTAAACATATGAATTTTGTATTGAATAGTATTTTCTTACATTCATAGTATAAATTATGTAAATCTATTCCTATTTCATTTATTAAAATTTATCAGAAATGTATTATTGTGGATGAGTTTCAAAAAGTTGACTACCTTAATTATTTTCTTAATGATTTGTCGAGACTGAACATTGAAAAAATTAAAGAAAAGAAAATTTTATTTTACTTTTACTTTTATCAGCGAGTGGCCAGTGGCCACTAACTTCTTAAAAGTGGCCACTAAAAAAATGAAGGCTAGTGGCCAGTGGCCACCAACCAAATTTCTTAATTTCCACCTTTACTTGAAAGCATTTCTCAAAACATTCCAAGAAGTTGGTCTTACAGTTAATTTAAAGAAATGCGATTTCGGAAAGAATGAAGTGAAATTTTTAGGCCATATTATTGGATCAGGAAGACATACACCCGATCCCGAAAAAAACGAATCTATAAGAAAAATTTGCAGGCCTAACACCAAAAAAGAACTTTGTAGTGTAATTGGTTTGGCTAATTATTACCAGGAATACATTCTAAATTTTGCTTCAGAAATTCTTCCCTTGACTGAATTAACAAAGAAAAGCGTACCTAATGAAATTCCCTGGTCTGATGCCCAAGAAACAGCTTTTCAAAATTTGAAACACCATTTAGTGAATATGCCATCTCTATATACGCCTAATATAGCAAAGCCATTCAAATTGTGCACTGATGCTTCGAGCAAAGCTATAGGAGCATGTTTATCTCAGTCGGACGATTCTGGCAAAGGACATCCGATTGCTTTTTTTTAGTAAAAAACTGTCTCCGTGCCAAGTCAAATGGTCAACGATCGAACGGGAGGCTTACAGTGTGCTGACTGCTCTACGAAAGTTTGATACTTGGCTCTTCTGTGCAGAAGTCGAAGTAATTTCCGATCACAATCCTCTGACTTTTCTGACCCAAACAATGCCACACGGTGCAAAGTTAGCACGTTGGGCTTTAGCTTTGCAAAGATATAATCTAAAAATTACGTATAGGAAGGGGAAAAATCATGGCAATGCTGATTCTTTATCTAGACTTCCTTAAAATATTTTAATAGTATTTCAGTTGTATCTAATTATTCAAATTTGATTTACCTCGTGATATACTATATAATTCATGTGCATATTATAAGGGTTGTTTGTAAGATATTTAATGTTAGATCAATTATTTGTGTGTATTGCTGTTGTTGTTTATTGCTGAATATACTATGCATTTAATTTTTTTTTCTTTGGGCATATGCAGAAGCTCTTCCTAAAGATGATATATGCATTTTTTTTTTATAACTCTTGATATAAACTTTTAGGATCTACATATATGAACATTTATTTTATAAACTTTTTCTAAAAAGAATTTTTGTGGTACCTACATGAACATTTTCTTAGAAACTCTTAATGTTATCTGTTGGTGTTCTTCCTATATGAAAAACTTATATCAAAAACTATTCAGCAGGGGTGCAGAATATGTCCGAACGCCCGAACAAGGTTCGGGGGAAATTTAAACTGACTGGGGAAATTTTGAATATTTTTTTAAGGGAAAATAAAAATGTAAATCAAAAATAACAATTTGCTACTTTGAAGTGCTTATACACTAACAGCGATATTTTTATGTTACACTGTATACTTATTCTCTTAAAGATTTATTACATAGAACAAATGACTTTGTATAGCAAAGTAGATTTTTGCATTATTGAGGGAAATTTATACTGTGTTTGGGGGAAATTTCCGAGGTTTGAACATTTTCTGCACCCCTGCTATTCAGCATTATCATGAATGTGAACATTTGTGTAGAAACTCTCTATATCATGAAACAGTATCTAAGTTTGGTAGCATCATAGTCACTCCTGTGACGTATAAGCTCAAAAAGGAGGGACGAGTAAAGTTCCATGACGTCATGAAGTGGTATTTGACAGGAGATAGGTGGCAACAGCCAAGGAAGAGAGAACGGAGTTGGATGGACGAGAAGAATGGACATGTTTAGAGTTGGATCGAGAAGAATAATTTTATTTGTGTTCTAAATGTTTTATCTATGTTTTGTGCAATTTTAGTAATGTTTTATTAAATGTTTTGTCTTCAAGCAAGATGTTTTTTTTTTTTATTCCAAAGCCACGACTGAATTCATTTAACTTTAAGTGATGGTGTCTCCAATCAAGCAGAGACCAGGATCGAATTTTACTATATTTCTCACTCATTTTTTTAGACTCTCTTTCCCTCCCCGTAACGATCAGTGATCACATGCATTACAGAAGCTTTAAGATTTCCAATCTTTCGCCATATGTAGCTTAAATGTAAATATTCATTTTAAACTTGCTTTGTTAAATTTTAGAATCTATAAAGAAAAAGAATTGTTTAATATCTCTCACTCATAATTTTTTGTGACCTAGCTATGTAAAAAGCGATGTAAAAATTAAGAACATGTGGATTTTATATGTATTTTTTCCAACAATCCAAGAGAGGGGGTACAGTAAAATCACAATTAATGATATTTTTATGATTTTTATAGATATGGAAAGCTTCAAAAAATTATCATTAATTGCAATTTTGCTGTACCCCCCCCCCCCTCTCGGATTGTTGGAAAAACTACATAAAATCCACATATCTTAATTTTTACATAGCTTTGTTTCTTTATCCCAAATTTCTATTGGCTTATCGCTCCAGTTTTCTAAGTTCCTATTGGTTGCTACTCTGATTCTATAATTTGCTTCCCTACCTATATACATATATGAGTAATAATCCACTTTGTCATTCGGCACTGATGAAATCAGCGCTTTATGCTACCGAAACTGCAATCTGCATTTAACAATTTTTTACATTTGCATTTTTAACATTGTGTAAATATTGATATTCCTGTTCTTCATCTAGTTTATTTTTTATAAAGAAATGTAGTTTTTTTTAAAAATACATATTTGTATTATTTTATTTTTCATGAATTCCAATGCTGAAAGAGAAAATGTTTAATATTAGTAGGATGAATAGAGATTTAAATAAAATATATAAAACACACCCGATTTTCGTGTACTAAGTGTGTGACGTATTTAGAATATGAGTTACAAGAACTGAATGTTTATTAATGGCTTAAAATGTGTTTATCCTGAAAAATTACTAGAGACAATAATATATTGATATTTTTTAATACATGCTAACACAGATTGTGTAGACAATATGAAACTCCACAAAAATATTTAAATAATCTAATTATATATTTAATTATTCATTAGATTTAGATTCATTTAAATATTTCTTTATAGAATTTGCACATACATTAACATCTATCTGTATTATAAATCATAAAAAGCTAAAATTGTACCACAAAACTAAATTTAAAAATATACAGGATGTTTATACTTCTCTGTTCAGTTATCTGTCCAGAGACAAACCTGGGTCCATTAAAGGACCCTTCACGAAATTATTTATCCTAAAAAAGGACCCTTCACAAAATTTTTCCCCTTAAAAATAGACCTCTGTTAAATCTGTTTCATTTTCAAAACTAATCTTCCATGGAATGAACAGGCTTCCTGAATAATTCGACATGTTTTGCTGTATTTCCTCTGAAAAGCTGATATACAATTTCTAATTTATAAAGGACTTCTATGCATATATGTGAGTTTAGTTCTATAAAAGTTAACTGCCATTGCCGAAAATGAAACCTTAATTATAATTTTATTTTGCCAAATTACATTTTTTACAATTTCACAAAAAGAGGGACTTAGCCGAAAAGTTCGGAAGAACTTTATTTTCATAATTTCACAAAAACAGGACCCAATCAGAAAAGTTTGGACAGACCCCTGCTGTTATTGGTGTTTTGCAGCAAATTCAAATTCCTTATGCAAATTCTTCTCATAATTGCATTATTAGATATGGCGATCAAGGAGCTATAAATAAAATCATGTTCTGTCAGAAAAAGTAGTGCCACATTCATTTGGCCATGTCCAATATTAATTTTACCGATAAAAATGCCAGTAATCTAGTGTGTTGCGAACATCAACAAATGATAAATGCTGATAATAAGTTTTATGCAAATTAAATAAGAAATCAGATAAATGTGTATTTGGTGATTGTGCATAAAATAAACTTTAATTCTCAGTAAAATATTTTGGGTACTCACTTTTATATGGCATGCCATTGGCGAGACATTTATATACATATGCAGAAATATACAAGAAAATACAATATATTTCATAGGATTATTTCTTTAATATTCATACAAATAGGATATGTAAATATAAATGATAAAATATACTTTCCGTATTAATCAGATGAATGATAACTATCTGATTAGCATTCAATAAATATTAATTTATTTCGTTTAACTAAGCCAGTGATAAATCGCTGGCATGCGATTAATGTATAAGTACCATATTTGGTTCATAAATTTTAGATATTTTAAATGACATTCTATTTTAAATTATGTTTGTGTATAAGCTATAATATGTTGATTATATAGCTTATGAATATTTTGTATTAATTTTTACAGATTTTTCATAAATCTTTTAGATATAAATCATATTTTCGTAATTTCCCAATTAGGATAATGTATTTTTCATTTAAAAAATATATTTTTGCTCTGTCTTTTATAAGAGAAATAATCAGAAAAGCAAATTGAAACATAGAGTTCAGATAAATGTTGAATACTGTGGATATATATAAAGAAAAATCTAATTGATTATCATTAAAATACATGTTATTTTTAACGATGTAAAAGTATAGGAAAATTATTTAACAGACACTGTACCTTCAATCTGAATTGAAACTGTGAAACAATAAAATTAATAAATCACTTCCTCCATAGAAAAGAATATCGAATATATTAAAGCAGTTTTGATTAAATTAATTATAAATTGTAAGATTGTAAGTAAATATATTTGCTTGCTGCGAGATCTTTAACAAGATGGCGTTTGTAATCAATGATATACAAGAGTTGAGATGTACATTAATGCACAAAATTATATAATGGTTACATCCAGACTGCAACGCTCGCTCGCTCGCAAGCGAGTGATCGCCAAGAATGTTTCATTCCAAACGCAACAATTTCAGTCGCTCACAAATGACGACGGCTGATCGCAAGTTTGTGATTTCCGGTTTCCAATACATCGATTATTTTAAACGATAAACCGTAATGATTGGCTAGAGAGAAACATGTGACCTAGCATATGCTTGCGTTTTTGTTTATATTTATTTATTAACGTATCCGTAATTAAAAATAGAGAAATGTTTAAATGTAATTGTTTGCCTGGAAATGTCTCTCCCTGTGTATTATGAGAGGGAGATATAATAAAAAATAAAAGGATATTCACACTTATATATGAAGTTTAATGCAGTTTATGTTTAAAAAAAAATTAGTTGAACTTTTTTTGTTATAGGTTGTTTACATGCAGCTTTTTAAAACTTAGTTTAGAAATAAAAATGTATTTGTATCTTTTATATTTTTAGCGTCAGAAACGTTATGTATACGCATCAACTAATCTAACATTTAATCCATATTTTAGGCATTTATTTAAAAAATTCTAAAGTTATATTTGCATAGTACATGAAAACTAGCATTTATTTTATTTGTTTAGTAGGTAATTTTCAACAATTAGAAGCTTATAAAGCTTTTGTAAATTGATTTAATTTTGGATAAACTGTCAGGCTCTTTCATATTATTTAATGACTAGGGACAAATGATACATTGCTTAATTATTTAAAAAAAAAAAAAAAAAAAAAATTAAGGTTTATTACAGTGGAGCACCGTTTATACGTTTTTCAAGGGACCGTTCCTAAAAAACGTATAACTGAATAAAACGTACAACTGAAAATTCGTTTTAACATTAGTACACAATAAAGTATCATATTAATAATAAAAGTCTAATCAATTTTCGTGATTTCCTTTACATTTATTCGAATAAGATATATTTTAATTATATTTAAAATATTTTTAAAAGGTTGAATAAAAATTAAATAATAATTAAAAATACAGAAACACAGAATTTTTTTTTCAAGATTTCGATTTTAATCTTTAAAGAGAAAGCCTTTTGTTCTCTAAATGAAGATGACATTTTTGCAAACGATTAAAAGGAAGGAAAGAAAAATAAAAATGTTTCTCCAACCGTAATGTCGAATAAACACGATAAGTAAATCTTCTACAGAAGTGAGTAATAAATCTTCAAGTTTAGAAAATGCCTATAAAGTTCTGGGCTTTTTTCCTTTCATACCCCATTCCTGGAATCAATTAAAAGAGAAAGTGGGAGGTCTGCAAGTGGTCACTGGCTACTTGGCTTATCTCTGAAAATTTCTCTAACCCCCCTTCCCCCCAGGCTATCGATGCAAGTCGCACTATATTCTATAGCCGCACTTTGTTACCATAGTTCTAAGAAAAAATAATCGAAAAAAAAAAAAAAAAAACATAAAGAGCATTCATCTTTTTTTTTTTTTTTTTTTTAATTCTGGAATGAAACTCAAACTTGGGATTCTACAAAGAGGAAGAAAAAACGTATAAGTGAAATTAAGAATTTGCTTGTGTCGTATAAACGAAATATTTTAACATTAGAATTCAATGGAATGATTTGGGACCGAAGTGGAAAAACGTATAAATGAGAAACGTATAAAAGGAGTTCCACTGTATTATCAGTACTTTTCTATCTTGCTGGTGCAAATCTCACCATACGAAAATGTTAATAATGTTGCAAATCTTGCCAAGCAAATTTTATTGATGACAACACACAGTTTACGTATAAAAAATTTTTAATAAATGTTAGTTCTAAGAATTTTTTTGCACAAGAAGTAATTTTAGGCTAAATGTGTTTTGCTTGAAATAAACTGACAGATTCTTCCTCTGTTCAGGCAAATCCCAAATTTTTATTGATTTTGGTTTCTCATCCATTTTTGATGTATTAGGAAAAAGATGTGACTAATAAGAAATGAATGCAGCTTGTTTTAAAAATGTGGCGGTAAAGAGTTACCAGTAAGGATATTCCATTTGGTGTTGGTAGTATCTATTTTGGCGACTTTATAGAGCTGTACTTTACTATCATTCATTATGATAGGCAAATATCCATTTTCCTTCATTATGATTATTACATCATTAGTTATATAGTAAAGATATGGAAGCACTTGGATGCAGACATCAGTAAATTTTGTTTGTGTAAATAGGGTAATGTGGAGGTATTTGAGTTAATAAAATTTAACACGTTCATCTCCGTGTCTTCCAGATATGGGTGACGCTCTTCTCGTTCAAGTTAACACAAGATCTTGGGCATCGGGACAATGAAGCAAGGGGGGCACTTGCCTCTCCCTGGAAAATTCTAATAAGCATTTTTTTCTTTAACTTTAAAACTATGCTATCAGAATTTTATTTAAAAAAAAATATTTTTTCAGGTTGGTCCCCCCCCCCCCCCCGGGAATTTTTTCTGGTGACGCCACTGCATGAGAGTAATTGTGTCATTTTTTATAACGCTAGTAGTCGCATGTCGGTCTATTCCCCGCTGTTGTTCAGTATAAAGGGAAAGCCGAAAGAAAGCCAGTAGAGAAAGATGAGCTGCCTTTAATTCATGCAAAACTTTTCCCGCAAACCTCTAACCTTTCTGAAAAACTAGAAGTAGGGGAAAAAATAATCAACGTTAATAGTCGCATTGCAGTCAAATACCGATTATAGAAGTAAAATGTTTTTAACTGCTCAAAAAATATCAAGAATGACTTAAAAACAGACTATGTTAGAGAACATCCACTCAAGGTTAGTTACACAGAATTTTCTTACTTTATTTTTAAGGGGTGATCTGTTGGGGAAATTTATAATCAGTGGGCGGCAAATAGACCGATATGTGACTACTAATGCATTAATAGGATTTTTAAAAGGAAATTAATGGAATAAGCACTGAAATATAAATAAAGGATATACAACATAAAAATACTAAAAATATACACATTATGCTGTACTTTTTATTAATTTATATTTAGGAAAACATTACATTATACTATATCACATGGTGTTCGTTAAAACACTCTAAGCACATTTGAGGTGATTCTGGACAATAGAAACAATAGGTTGCATATATAGTGTTTCTTTTACATTTTTCTTTGCTTCTTGGCATTTGGCAGTTTGCTTCCTCTTCTGGTAACATAGAGCACACACATACATACTTCTTATAGGCTTGCTTTGCTGATTCTTACAAATCTATGAAGGGTGGGACACTTCCTTGTTTTACTCCTATTATTGTCGGGCATAGCGTTTTCTGAGGACAACTATTTGATAAAAAAAAGTTTCTGGAATTTTCTAATTTCTATTTTTTCATTTGTGGCTCTCTGGTACATGTCATCTCCGACGATCGGATTTGTGCCCAGTGAGAAGCTCAGCTGAATCATGCTGGGCAATGAACGTGTTAATAACGCTATGAGTCTGACTGAGGTACCTTTAATGATGACCTTTTTTAAGGGATTCTAGCTCAAGTTGTGTAAGTTTCAGACCGCATTGAAAATTCTAAATGGCTAGGCCATTGAGCACAACCTGGGCTCGAACCCTATAACATTCAATTCAAAGTTAGAATAAACTAATTATAAAACAAACAAAATCCTAACTAGGTAGAACAAGCGGGCAATGTTTTTTTTAAAGTGGTTTGTTTTGTTTAGTTATAAGCTTCATTACTAATGAATATTAAAATTTATAAACTTAAACCCATAATTTAAAAAAAAAGAAAGCTTTCACAATTTTTTCTATGTCAATATTATAGTTGACAGGCAAAAATTGGGACCTATTTGCACAGCGCGCATATCCCCTAACCTGTGCTGCCGAAGGCAGTGGGGACTCGGTCTAACTTTTTACTCGATGATAAAGGATTATTTTCGTTTTCTTTTCTTAAAAATAAAAGTTTGACTTGAGAAAGAACACATGCACGTGCAGCACACATGGGTCTGCACTGCCGAAGGCAGTGGGGACCCGGTTTGAGTTTTTACCCGATGATAAATGAATTTTGAGAAATCATAAGGAGGGTGAAGGAATATGCACGCGCTGCGCATGGGTCTACGCAACTACAGCGTCTAGAATAAAGTGTGGAAAGTGGCGAATAAAATTGTACTAAAAAAATTAAGCCTATCACCAGACGTCATTGTAATCGAAGCTAGTGTCATGACAACAAAACCGAGACTCCCTATGGGTTAATTGTATGCTTAGATCACGTGATTAAACTGACGAAACTGGGAAAAGCCAATCAGGTCTTCGATTTGAGCAATAGCTTCGATCACAGCGACATCTGGGTAAGCTTAATTTTTGTAGCATCATTTTAACATCACGGTTATAGGCGATTGCGACACTGTTTATTCTAGACGCTGTAACGCAGCCGAAGGCAATTTGGACCCAGTGTGAGTTTTTACCCAAAGCTGAATGATTTTTTTTTTTTGCAATTCTCTTTCTTAAGAATGAAATTTATGAGTAATAATAAATATGGAATTTTGAAAAATCATAAGGATGGTAAAAGAATATGTGCGTGCAGCGCACGGGTCTACTCTGTCGAAGACAGTGGGGACTCTGTTTCAGTTTTTACCCGATCACGATTTTTTTTTTTCTTTTCTTAAGAGTAATGTTGATGAGTGATAAGATGCAATTTTGAGAATTCATTCATTATAGCGATTCATTTAAAAATACTGACCCGCTAGCGGGCGAAGCTCGCTAGTGTCAGATATAAAATCCATTTCGCAAATCAGGATTACAATATTTTCTTATACATTGTATAAGGAAGTAAAAAGAGATTGTTTTTAGTAAAATTTTAACGTATTTCAAATGCTATTTTAATTATGTTTTCGATGCATTAGGTAGTCAAACCTTATTAACATGAACTGTTTCCACTATCCCCACCAAAATGAAGTTTGGTTATTGATAGTATGAAAAAAAAATTTTTCCTCTCGAGATTCACGGTAACAAATTTCAGTTGTATTAGGGTATTATGCATTTTAAAAAAGTTTTTTTTTTCTTTTAATGTTATGATTGATCGACTATTTTGATGCATTTTCAGAACATCAATAAATCGGTAATCAGGCAACAACTGTTTCCTGCTGATGCTTCAGTGTAAAATTAATCGTGACACAAATCTGATAGACCATGTAATAGGTATAATATTACAGGATTATCGTTTATGATTTAAATTTAAATACCTTATATTTATCCTTTCTTTAAACGGATATATTTCGGCATGCTTATTGCAGCCCTCTTCAGCGTCGAAATGACTTCTATGATTTAAATTTAAATACCTTATATTTATCCTTTCTTTAAACGGATATATTTCGGCATGCTTATCGCAGCCCTCATCAGCGTCGAAATGACGCTGAAGAGGGCTGCGCAGTGTTTCCGCTACGGTATCATTTTTCGCGAAATGCTAAAACACTTATCCAAAATGCGAAAATGAAAGAACATGTTTTCGTTTTTTTGCTAAAGCATCTTACTAAAGACAAATTGAAAAAAAAAAAAAAAAAAAAAAAAAAACTTCGAATATATTATAACGAATCTTTCATGGGAAAAATTTGAAACATTGATCAAGAAAAATCCATCGTTTCATGCATATAAGGAAAATCAAATGCTGAACTATGCATAAGAATCGCATACAGGAAATCAATTTGTAAATAAGCATGAGGCATTTGTAAAGTGGTCTAAAGTAAAAGAAAAAAATATATAAATTGTAAACCAAAAAGCTTTCAATAGTAATAAACAAATTTCACTTATATTATTATTATTATTATTATTATTATTTGTAAGTTAGGCTTTTATTTTTAGATACAGTATAAGCTTAATGTAGTTTTACATGCCATAGTGATAATTATATCTCCAGAAAAATAATATAATTCGTATATAAGATGTTCATATTGCTTTTAAAAAGTTTACAAAATAAAGTAATATTCTAAAAAGTTTAATATTTTTCATGTCTGCCAATAAATGTGTTAAAATATATGCTTGTACTATATTCGAATTGATCTGGTTACAGTGGTAAGTTTAATTATTAATTACTTTTTTGTTTTTTATTTCAAATTCAAAAAAAATTTATCTTCTGTGTATAACTCTTTAAAGACCTGATTAAAAACTTTTAAGTTTAATTTACAAATGAAAATCAAACATGTCGAGGCATTTAGAATAATGTGTAAACTGATATTCATCCTTTTCTACTGCTGGCATTTTCGCATTTTGCTAAAGCTTTTTTCTGATTTTAGCTTTTTTGCTAAAGAAAATTTTTACTCAGCTTAAACCCTGGGGCTGCGATAAACATGACGAAATATATTCATTTAAAGAAAGGATAAATATAAGGTATTTAAATCATAGACCATGTAACTTTTACTTAGAAATATCATTCATGACCTATGAATATTTATTTAGAGAAATGGAAGTGTAAGGTTGAATTTTTTTGTACAAACTATGTGAAAAATATCCAAGCTGGGAATCAAACTCGAGCACCCCACTTACAGTGCAGATGTTCTACCACTGAGCCACCTTGGCTGATTATCAACTCGGCATTTCCCACATGACATCTGTTGGCAATGTCACTGTATTTGCAAATGCAGATTTAATGGGTAAACATATAAAGTTTAATGATAGCACAACTTTGATAGACCCTGTAATCTTTACTTAAATCATTCATGAACAATGATTTATTTAGAGAAATTTGAGTGTAAGATTGAATTTTGTATACCAACTACGTGAAAAAGGCCAGAGCTGGGATCGAGCACTCCGCTTATTATGTATCGCTGAGCTACCCTGTCAGATGCCAGCTCAGCATTTCCCATATAATATCTGTTTAAGTACCCGAGTTAAATTCTCAGCTCTGTCGTTTTTCATATAGTTGGTATAAAAAAATTATCCTGACATGTTAATGGATATTATGTAGGAAATTCGAAGTTGATAATCAGAGAGTCAGTTGCTGACAAGAAGCTGAACTCATGTTATTCTATGGGGAAATTTGTTTCTATAATTCCTCATTGCTTAATGCATTTATTAATTATGTATTCATGTTGTGAAAATCTATAACCGTTCAATTAGTATTACTTTTTAAAAAATTAATGTTTCACTTTTGAGTTTAAAAAACAAAAAATATTTAAATGTATTTTTAAGCTGAATAACATGTTAGAAATTGCGAAAACAAGTAGTAGTATGGTTCTGAATTTTCTGAAGGTGAAAACAGAATTTAAGGTAAAAAAAAAAAAATAATAATAATCATGTTAAAAAAACATGACCCTTCGTCAGGCGAATAAAGTAGGCATGAGTGTTTGTTTGCAGCACTCATGCCTACTTTGTTTGCTTGGCAAAAGATCCTGTTTTCTTTCAACCCAAAACAATTTTTGTGAATGAAAGCGTTTTATGGTGTAAATTCAAACTTTTGTATGTATTACTTTTTAACGTCAGTTTTGTGGTACAATAAGGTTTTTTGTTTCTTGGAAAAGATACTAAAAGCTCTCATTTGAAGATATATGTCAAGTATAAAAATATAGATACAATGGTTTTGTATGTTCACTTTTTTGTAATATTATGGATTACGTAGAAAATTATAATTGTAACATTTATATAGTTCATAAATTTTAGGCTAATTTAACCTTTTTACAGGCCAACGTTCCCAATTTGGAACATCAAATTAAAACTTATAGCACACATATTTAAAAGATGACTTGATTTTTTAAAAAAACAGAAGGAACATTTTTATCATTAGTTGGTAACTGTACAAAAAATCTTAAAAATCATCATTTTCATATTTCTTTTATCGAGTTATTTAAATATTCTTATTGTAAATAACTGCTACCACATTTAACTGTAACTGTCTGATTAGTCAATTTTTTTATTTATGGTATATATTTATAGTTGAAAAAGTACAAGCCACATTCTTTCTCTATTAGTGCTGTAATTGTGTTTTGAAAAATAAAATATTTTATCAAAGAATAATGCATATGTATAATTAATAGCTGCAGCTATTTCATTGTATTTAAATTCAATATTAGCTGTTAGTAAGCTTTAAATTTAAAATTTTGCTATTAAATATATTAATGTTTCTCTTTCAGGCTACAATGCTTTAATTCAAGGCTAATTGGTTATTGCTTGATGCTTGTGTGTTGTATTCAATTGACTATATCAAGTTATTTAGTTAAAATGAATGTAGTATATGAAGAAAAAATAGATCTAGCAGCAGTGAATTCAAACACAGCAAAAAAGAAATAATAATAATAATTTAAAAAAAAAATGGAGTGAAGAAAGTGTATTGAAGGGGAAGGAAAAAAGTCTATTTATTGTGTAATCATGTAACCATAAACAAAGTAACAGGAAGGGGAGGGAGAGCAGCATATCTCCCCCTCCTCCTCCATTTTTAATGGATAAGATTTTGTAATTTATAGTGTTTAATCATAAAGTTTTCATTTAAAGCTTACAAACAGTTAAATACTGAATTTAAATGTAATGAACCAGCTACAGATATAAATTATGCACATGTATAGTTATTTGACAGTAAAATATTTTTATTCTCCAAAACTCATTTTCAACACTAACAATGAAGTTGTATATTTTCAGCTATAGAGTTTTATATATAATAAAATAAATAATTGACTAATCAGACTTTTACAATCAAATGCAATAACTGTTATTTACAATAAAAAGTATATTTAAGGTTTACTACAACGAATTATAAAGTTTTACGAAATATTGCGGCCACATCATCATCTTATTTTTTTTTCGCCTAAACAGAATAAATAGATAATGGAATAAATAATTGACTAATCGGGCTTTTATTTACAATGAGAAGAATATTTATCCAAATGATATCATACCACATTGTAAAGTTTTAACGAATATCATAGTCATCTCATTAAATAATAGAACATATTATTCTATATTGTAAATAAACAATTACAGAAACATGACATATTACGTTTAATTTACATTAAATAAGCCTAACATTTATAAAATATACAAATGTTACAATTATAATTTTCTGCATAATCCATAATAATATTTCAATATTAAACATTTAATCTTACATGAATATACAAAACCATAACGTAACATATTTTACACTTACATTTATCTTCCAATTCCAATGAGAGCTTTAAGTATAATTTCCGAGTAAAGAAGAGTTTCACTATGTTGGATAGTATTTAATTCCTATTGTAGATTAATGAAATATTATAATATTTGTTTCGGATTATGTATTATCATTTCAAGAATGATTATTACAACAGACAAATTATATCCTTGTCTGTGACTATTACTTTCTTCGATATCACTGGACAACAGCGGCCATGTTTTTTGAGGCGATAGTACACCTGCGATCGAGTTGTGAGAGCTCCGAGGCAGTCACAAATTTCCCCCTCATCGCTCACAACTTTGCGATCAGTTTTGTAAACAAATGTTGCATTTGGATTGAAACACAGCCAGATTTGTGATTGTTTACCTATTTGTGATCACAATGTTTCAGCCTGGATGTAACTGTAAATTCAATTATTTTTCTTAAATAACGTAAATAAATTTTAAAAATGCGAAAATTCAATGAAGTGCTTAAAGTCTAATACAAACCAAGACTGATACAAACTATTATAATTCATATGCAGAAATTTTCCGTTTCCATTTTAAAATAATAATAGATTTTGGCACTCCGTGGTTCTGTTTGTGTTATTTTTTTTATATTTATTTATTTTTTCTAACAGCTGGAAGCGGAAGTAAAAGCTTATGTCAAAATTGTCAAATAATGCTTGACTTGAGAGATGCTAAAATGTAGATAAATAATGCGGAACCACATTTTGACAAATCTCAAAAATTATAGTAGTTTGTAAAGCTTCACTCATATATTTATATTTAATATGTTATATTTTTCAATGAGCAGTTATAAAAATTATTTTCTATTGTGTTTATTTTCGTTTGTCTGATGATTTCTTTTTATTTTAGTTTGTATCATGGAATGAAATTATGAACCCTTATTGTAAACGTAGTATTCTTTTCTTTGTATTTATTTCGGTGAGCATTACAATTTATACTGTAATTAACTTTCCTGAATATGGTGAGGGAGATTATTTGACAGATGTTACTCGTCATATAAAAGAAATATTCAAAACTCTCGACGTAAATAACGATGGATATCTTAATATCCATGAATTTTCAGCTTTAAAAAAAGACTATAGTATTTTTATGCATAAATCTGAAGAAGAAATAAATGCTGAGGTAACCTGTTTTGTTCATTTTTTGAAATTTTGTATTAAGAATACCTATTTTCTCTGTCAAGAATAATAATGAACATAAGAATTTTTTTCCCCAATATTAAATAAATTACTGCTAAATCAGTTATATAGTTAAATTCACATGTGCAGACTCATTGGCGTAACTAGGTGATTTTCCTGGGGCAGGCCATGGTCCCCTCCATCTTATGATTTTTCAAGCTTATTGTTTACACAGCTGCTGATACTTAAGACTTTTTAATTTTCGAATATGCATTATGTTAGGAAAGCATTATAATCATGATTAAAAACTTGGCTATGAGATTTTTGGTATATCTATACGTTTTAAGGTTTCCTGAGTTTTTTTTTCTGCTATTTTTCTGGTTATGTATATATGTGTGTAAGTGACCGTGATAACGTCTAAACGCTTTGATCAATTGAGCTGAAAGTTGTTGGATGATGTCTTAGATCGCATTGTATGAGCTGTATAGATTTTGATGAGTAGGATTTATCTTTTTTTTTTTTTTTTTTAAGACACAAAGAAAAATTCTTTATCATTATGGCCTATGGATTCAAATTATTTAAAGTGCAGTGGTATCTAAATGCCTTATTTGATTGAGCTAAAAATTGATAGGCATGTTATAGGTCACCATCGCACAAATTTTATGGATTTTAATGAGTCTAGCCTTTAATAGTTTTTTACAGGGACATAATGAAAAAAGACCTGATAGTTCTTTTACAGGGACATAAAGAAAAATTCTTTATCATTATGGCTAATGGAATTAAATTATTTCAACTGCGACAGCACCAAAAAGCTTTATCCGATTAAGTTAAAAATTGGTATGTATATTATGGGTCACCATTACATGATTTGTATAGATTTTTTATTCGTAAAGTACTCATATTTCTTTTAAGCAACACAAAAAGGAATTGTTTATCATTATGCAGAGTTCCCCCTGGGTTTGAAAAAGGGCAGGGTGCTGCTACTAAGGAAAAAGGGGCAGGGTGGTGCTATAAAAAGAGGGCACATTTGTGGAGAATGAAAAAGGGCACATTTTATAAAAAGGGCATATCGCTTTGCAAAAAATAGCCTCCAAAATTACAAACAATTTTATTATATTTATAAATGCAGTTGTTAAGCAATCTGCAATTTTCGCCCCCCCCCCTCGGAAAATATAGCAAATTTTCACTAAATGTACAAATTAGTCAGCAAAAATTAAATAAATTTATTTTTTCATATTCTTTTATCTTTAACTATAGTTCTGTTAAACCTAATAAAAAGTATTAAAATTGCTTCCTGAAAAATATGTAAAAAGCTCTTGAAAATCTTATAAATGTTGAAATGAAAGTAAAGAACTATCATAAAAATTATCTTTAATAAGATTTTCGCAAATTTCTTAAAAACCAAAGACCTTTTTTAGTGATTATTAAAGAAAAATATTAAACATTCTAATCAAATAGTAGTGACAAAAAGTTCGATTTAATTAATTAATGATATCTTTTTTTAATAGTTTCCAATTTTTTAGGTATTATTGCTAATTTCTAATGTTACAATCAGTTGGTAAATTTAGTAGATCCCTGGAATTTACTCACTTTGTTTGCTGAATTTCAATAATGGCAAATGAAATATTCTTTTGAAATTTGATCTCTAAAAATGTAGCTCCTACAACTATTAGGGATAAAACTACCCAACATGCAAAATCCCTGGAAACTGTTACTTGGCTGTAGAATGAATAATGGAGGAATACTTATATAGGTTATTATCAAAAGTACTTATTTGTACCTATAATGAGTTATATTTATACAGTTCTTATACATATAAGGCAAATTTAACACCCAAAATGAGAAGTTTCTATGAAAACAAAATAACTATCATGAAAATCAGAGGTTGCTCCTGAAAATTTTGAACTCTGCATTATCTAACCATCAAAGAGTATCACAGGTTAATATATTTATTTTGTGGGGAAAAAATAATAGTATGTTGTGGTCACCACAAGACTTTCTTCTATATTTTCCAATACAAATTCACTAAGGGCAAATAATTTTTAAAACTATTATTTATTAAAGTTATCTAACATGATGAATGCAAATGATTTCCATCTTAGAGAAAGCTAACACTAAATATCCAAAGAAAGTTTTATTGTCTATAAATAACATCTTAAAAATATGCTTTTATAATGGGTATCTCACACATCACATTTTGTACAGTTATATGCCATACAAACTGAGATATAGCCTTCCCATTATCGAGGAAATTTCCAGTATAGTAGGGCCATCTATTGGTTTATAAGCATCCAATTTGAATCAGCATAATGTGTCATAATGGCCTTCGCACATATCAAGTTTTGTTTGGTTATACACAATAGTACCTGAGATATAGCCTTTCCTTAAATTGCAGAAAACACTGTGCAGCAGCGCTACCTGTTGAGTGGTTGACACTAAAAGTTGATAGATACTAATTTATGTCAAGGTGCATCTACATATAAATTTATATGCAATTGTGTGCAGTAGTTCCTGAAATATAGTCTTCACATAAATTGCAGAAATTGATGTATAGCAGCGCCACCTGTTGGCCGATAAGCATTTACATTGAATCAGCATAATGTCTCATAAAGACCTTCTTATATAATCAAGTTTTTTTCGATTATATGCAATAGAACCTGAGATATAGCCTCCTTTAAATTGCAAAAAATCGCTGTATAGCAGCGCCATCTGTTGAGCAATTTTCATCAAAAGTTGATAGGCTCTAATTTAGGTCAAGGTGTACCGACATATAAATTTATATACAATTCTGAGCTGTAGTTCCAGAGATACAGTTGCCACAAAATTTTTATCACACATACACACACAGACAGACATTGTCTAAAAATGGTCAAATCATGTTCAAGACCTCTCAAAACGTGTAAATCCGAAATTTTTATGAATCCAGTACTTTCTTCTATTAAATATAGAAGAAAGTAAAAAGGAAACTGTAACAATCGAAATACTCTATTATTTTGCTGCTAAGATTAAAATCACATTGTTCTCAAAGCTGAATTTCCAAATAATTATCTATTCCGTCATTAATTGATAAAATTTGAGTTGTTTTTATAGTTTAATCTCAAAATATGTAGTAATTTTGCAGCCGATTTCGGAAATACAGGATCATTTCGATTTCACCACAAACTTTCGAAAATTTACGTTTAATTGCAACTATTTATGAAATACTTTATTATTCCGATGTTAATAAAATTCGCGTTTTTATAAAAAGCTGACTTTCTAAATTCACAATATTTTTTTTTAGCCGATAAGCGGAAGTATGTAATCATTTTGCCGTTAATTATCAAAATTTATGTTTAATAGCAATACCTAAGATAGGCTTTAATTTTGCGCTAATCGATGTAATTAGTTTTTTTTAATGATTTGTGATATTTGGGGCTAATTACCGAAATGCGAGAGCATTTTTACACACATTTCAAAATTTTCCAAAAATACTAAAATATTTAGTCTTAAGTCGGAAGTCTTTGCTTTTTGGTGCCTGATTTCTTAAAAATTAAATGTTTTGGTTTGGCTTATTTCTAAATTCGCAATTAATTCGTATGATTTTCATGAAGAGTCAGTTTTTAAGTGAAATTTTTGTGCCAATTCTTGGTAAAATATCCATTTCATATCTGTAATTTTCTTAGAATGGCCCCACACTGTAAAAACTGAGTTATATATTCAATTATCCCTATAAAAGTCATAAAAAATATTCTTTTTCTTTCTACAATCGTAGACACTTCGCCTGTGAAACTTTAGTTTCCGTCTTTGACTGCGAAATGCGCGAATATGGATTAAAACATCTTAAAAAGTCTTAAAAACGAAAGGCATATCTCCCAGGTATAGGACTTCCGCGTAGTCGACCAACCTTAATGTGTACACCGCAACATCACCGTTAGAAGTTTGTTAGCTTTAAATTCATTATCAAATAATTATTTTACGCCAGGAAGTTTTTATTTTATTTATAATTTTTATCATTAAAATGAATGAACTTTTGTTATTGTCACAGATAAATAGAATATCCTTGTCTGTGGTTATTGTGTAAATAAAAATCAAAGCACTGCACAATCTAGATTTCCTTTTCATTCCCCCTTCTTTCAGCTTTTGATTCTAATTGATTGTGGTTTTCCATCTAATGTAAACAAACACTTCTCTTTCCTGAGTCAATGTTTTTTTTTTTTTTTTTTTTACTTTTTTATGAGTTAACGATGATTTTTGTGGTTCTTCAGCTGGATCATAAAAGTAATTAGATTTGTTAACGTGATTTTAAAGATTAAAAAAAAAAAAAAACATGATTTATGAAGCAAAAAGATTATTGGAATATAAGAAAAGAGCAATATCTTCCATATTTTTCCCTTCTCTTTTTGCTAACACTGCGGAGGCACTTATTTGTCTGTTCCCCACCCCACCCTTATAGCCAGCAGGCTGCAGGGTCATTTAAAGAAGTTCCGCGGCAACTATGTTTACATTGATAAATAGTTTATACACCTGCTAAGTGTCAACTCGCTTTTCCAATAAGTAGAACACACAGAAAAGTGAAAAAGCTTGTAGAAAGAAAATTTGTATTAATAAAGCACTAAGAATATTTAAAAAGGAGAAAAAATGCGCTATTTTGGGTTGTGGTTGTTAAATTTGGGAGCAAGAAGGGCGCGATTTTCGGGCATAAAGGGTGCGTTTTATGGGCAAGGAGGGCGCATTTTTGTACTTTAAAGGGCAGTTAGGGCGCTCATAAAAATTTAAAGGGCAGGCAGGGCGCGACGCCCTTCTCAAAGGCTCAAAGGGGAACCCTGCATTATGTACTATTGACTTGAATTATTCAAAATGTGCTAGTGCTTAAACACTACATTCGTTTAAAATAAAAATTGGTAGGTGTGCTATAGGTTATCATCGCAAGAACTGTACAGATTTGCATGAGTGAAGGAATAATTTTTTTTATTGGTATACAAAGAATTTTTATACATTGCACCGCGGTTTACGGGGTCAAACTATTTAAATTTCACTTTATTAATGTTAAATTGTTTGAAATATAAAAAATAGGTAAATATTTGATATTGCGAGCTTACCATTTATAATTATTTAATTCTTTTACATTTTTAATTCTTTTACAGGGATAACAAACAAATTTGGATACATTATGATAGATTAAACAACATACAGCTTGGGGGAGAAATACTCAGACAAACCATTATGATTTCCTTTTGTTTAATTACATCTCTTATTTAAACATGAGTTAATTACCAAGTTTTCGAAAAGTTGACCTGAGTTACTTCAGAATTTTAATTTTAAATTTTGTTGTTCTGAAAAAAGGTACTTTCTTTAAACTGAAAAGAAAAATATGACTAGTGGGAGTCATTTTTCCCCATTCATTGTATTTTTCTCATTTTAAATGAATTCCTCTCAAATCATTGAACTGCTGTGAGAAGCTCAGATTTGAATTATTTGAAACAATTTATTTTTGAGTAAAATTGAACCAGATTTGAGTGAATTTGTTTAATGCACTAGAAACACATATTTTCCCTCTGTTAGAACCAAACAGCCTGTTATTGTCTGGCTTAAGGCCGATTGACTACACTAGAGTCTTAGGCCTATATAGGTGATCCCTCCATGGGGGGAGGGTCTTTTTGAGATGTCTAGCCCGTATTTACGCAAGTCTCAGGAGAAAACCATGGAGATGAGTTCAACCTTTGGATCGAATTCGGCACTTCCTATCAGCTTTAAGCACAGAAACTCTCGGACACTAATTGACAGCCTTGTATGGAAGGCTGCTACTGCTTACTACTTATAATAAAGCAGGGAATTCTCGTAGTTTGCTAAGTTGCAAATTTGTTGTGCACTTTTGAGTCTGTGTGTGTTTGTATATATAAATTTACACTGTACATTTTATGTTCTTAAACTAGTATATTGTGGTCACCACCACAAGACTTTCTTCTATGTAATTGCATACAAATTCACGTAAAATTATTCAATAAATTATTTATTAAAATTATTTTCCATGATTAATTCAGACGATATTTACCTCAGAGAAGAATAACACTAAACATCGAAAAAAAGTCAATTTTGTGCCAACTACAGAAGAAAGTTTTTCCTCATTAAAAATGAAAAAAAAAAATTGATAACTTTGTTTTAAATTATTTATCACAGATCTATGATTCAACCATTCATTTTAAAGATATTGACGAGCTATTTTGAAAGATACCCGTAATGAAAATATACACACACACACCCCGGGGGGAGGGGGTACTTCCTCCCAGGATGGGAAGCAATGTTCCCACATGTACACTCTTTTTCCTAGTTTATTATTACTACTAGCCACCTTCGGCGACCAGCTGGTTCGCACTCCTTGAAAAATCCGACTTTATGAAACTCCCGCTCGGTGGTGCCTGCGGCGCCTTTTTCCTGTTTCAGATCTTACAACAGCTTATTGACATACAGTAAAAATAGCTTTATTGTAAAATTTAATCGCAGTAAATTCCTGCTCGGTAGCCTGCGGCGCCCTCTTCCACTTTCAATATCTAAAACAGCCTGTTCGCTCACCATGTTATGATCTTTCAAATTTCTGACTTTAGCAAAGTCCCGCTCGGTGGCGCCTGCGGTGCCTTATCCCCGTTTTAGAACATACAACACCTTCCTCACTCATTAGAATTTAAAATATTGAAATTTTAAAGTATTACAGCACCATCTGGCGGTAGAAATTTCTGTAATCTACTGTTTAATTCTAAATCAACAAACCTTTCAAATGATGTATTACTTATGAAAATATTTTAATTTGTAGCTGAGATACAATAGAAAACCTAAACAGGAGACCTTAAAAGGTGTAAATTGGGTAAAATCTCAAACTCCACTTTCGATAATACAAAAGAACTTTAAAATATCTTTCGAATGATGTATTAAAAATAATTTAATTAGAATTAGAATTTGAAATTTTAAAATATTACAGCACCATCTGGTGGTAGAAATTTCTGTAAACTACTGTTCAATTCCAAATTAACAAAGCTTTCAAATGATGTATTACTTATGAAATTATTTTAATTAGTAGCTGAGATACAAAAGAAAACCAATTCAGGAGACCTCAAAACGTGTAAATCAGGTGAAATCCCACTTTTGATAATATAAAAGTATTTCAAAATATCTTTCAAATGAAGTATTAAAAATAATTTAATCATAATTAGAATTTGAAATACATGTATTAGAATATTAGAATAAAATTTTATTTGCAATTAAATGTAAATTAAAATGTAATTTTTTTTTTTTTTTTTTTTTTTTTATTCTCCAAAATTTCTCTTAGTAATCCGACATCAATGGTTTTCTCCGAAACTTGCATAATTCCAAGCTATATAACGTTAA
Organism: Salticus scenicus; assembly: GCA_963930645.1. Lineage (NCBI taxonomy): Eukaryota > Metazoa > Arthropoda > Arachnida > Araneae > Salticidae > Salticus > Salticus scenicus. The sequence continues at coordinate 85,377,999 of OZ005656.1, forward strand.
AAATCCTTAGTACAATATGTGATCAGAAATTGGAATTCGAAATTTTGCAAAATATTAAAGAACAAAGGTGTTCTGGGTATTCTGTTGTTTTCTCCGAAACTCCCGTTCCTTTTCTACATCTTTGCCCCTTTGCTCTCCCCACCCTTTCTGCCACTAATAATAATTTTATACTCGAAAATATCCGCAATCGATTTACCTTGCCTTAAAATCTAAATATGCCAACCAATTTCAAACGCTGTAACTCTTTTTTTTTTTTTTTTTTTGCCCCTTTCCCCCCCTCTCTCAAGCCCTCCCTAATAATTGTACTCTTTCAAAAATATTCACAATCGAATTATCGGGCATTAAAACCAAATACTACGAAATTTCAACAGCATATCTCAATTTAAAATACGGCAAAATATAAAAGAAAACTTAGTCTTTTAACAATAAATATGTAATTTTATTGTTTATTCATATATTTTCATAAAAATTGAACAGTAGCTTTATAATATGCTGTCAAAGCCGAATATCCTTTAAATGTAAGGTAAATGAAAATTTGGAAAGGTTTGAAAATTTAAATTTTTCCTCCCACTTTAAAACACGTGATATCTTAATTGATTACAACCATTTCCTTTTTCATCCCAGACAGTCCTCTGCCTGTTGCCAACTAAATTTCATACTTTAGTTCATTTTAAAAAATCTAATTGTTGTATCGATAAGCTGCTTGCACTCTTAGATTCGGAAAAAAATTCCCCTTTCATTTGGTACCAAATTCGTAACGATCGGACTAATATTTCTAATTTATTTTCCACTTTTTCTGCTTTTAACTCCATTAAAATATCTATTTTTATGCAATCGCGGTGAATTCTCAGTCATTGAGATCGCTTTTTGATTAGACATAGGTCTACATTTTAATTAATATCTCCGGAACTAATTAAAATTTTTAAATTCTGTTTTCAGGAGCCCCTCGGGAAGGCTTCGGAACACCCGTATGTCAAATTTTGTACTTCTGCGTTCAGTAGGGGCTGAACGTATAGATGCACAGAGAAACAGACATCTTCTTTTATTGTTATAGATTATCAATAATTTATATTAATTTTGCATTCTTGTTTTCAAAATAACTCTCGTTATATAACTCTCTGTATGTTTATACAAAATTTTGTTCTATACTGCCATGTTAAAAATTTAGAAAAAAATGAGATAACAGCGCCACCTGTTGAACGATTGATCCGAAAATGTAATCAGCTACAGTTTAGGTCAAAGTCCAACCAAATATCGAGTTTGGTTAAATTTCGTTCATTGGTTCATGAGATATGGAGTCCTCAAATTTTGGGATACACACGCACAGATAGACATTTTCTAAAAACATTCAAATCGTCTTTAGGACATCTCAAAATGTGTTAAATCTGATCAAAACTGGAGCTTGAAAATTTTCGCAAATTCAATGCATTCTTCTTATTTGTATGGAAGATAGTAAAAAAGAAAGAAGATAGAAATAGCAATTTCGAATCTTAAAAATTATGGGGGGGGGGGGGATAGGCCTCCTTGGGCCCTACCTAGTTATGCATATGTGTGTAGTTCCAACTGTAGAGAAGACTGCCTGATGGAACTCAATATAAAATTCACCTATTTTAAAAAAGGGCATTATTTGCCTCCACTGTTACATATGCTCTGCAGTTGGTGCATGTTCTGCCCTCTTTCAGGTACAATATTTGTACATGACAAGAGAAATTACCACTTGTACTAGTGTATGTGTTAAAAATATTCTTGCAAGAATTCTCTGAAACTATCATGTAAGAAAAAGCTGTATGTCATAAAGAAAAGTATGTAAAGGTAAAGGCATTCTTTTCTTTATTTTCATTTCGGTAGGTTATTTTATAGATGCCTACTGTTCCCAAGGGATTCATTGGATCTTTATCATTGTGGATATGTTGAAAAATGTTTTGATTCAGTTTTATTCTAATGTTAATATAAACATTTTTCAATGAATCCGCAACAATAAAGATCTGATAAATTCTTTAGAAACAGCAGACATCTATAAAACAAGCTATGAGAATGAAACAGAGAAATCGACACTGATATAGGTGTAAGAAAATGTAGAATAAATAAGCGTTTTAACAATATTAATTACACTAGAATTACTATCAAAATAAAGATTACACAATAAAATGGAAAAAAAATTCAATGTTAGCTGATGCATATGCATACAATAATCTGGAGCTAAGTAAAACCCTGAACACAAGGTGGTGCAGTCTACTGAAAAGTGAGAAGGATACAGTGGCGCACCCACGGAGGGGGCTTAGGGGGCTCAAGCCCCCTCCAGAACTACCTCACATGGTAAAAAACTTTAGATATGCATGAAAAAAGTATTATTCAAACACTGATATTGTAAGCAAAAATAAAGTTTATAAATTATACATTAAATATTAGGACATTTTTACATTTTTATATTCAAACACAAAAACAATGAACTAGTTCTTTGTTTTTAGCTGAAAGATACCCTTGACATTCCATTGCAATTTTTAGGAATCGGCTTCTAAGGTCCTAAAACATATACTGTTATCATGAAATCGAGAGAGTATCTAAAAAGTCAGGCAGAAGAAGCAATCTGATGTGGAAGTAAGCAGGGATGTATTTGTCAGAAAAATGGGATACCAGGCTCATACAATTTTATATTTTAATTCATGAATATTTATAGCATCTTTGTGAAAGTTTGTTTTGTCCTTGGGCAAAATTAACACATTCGCATCGGCAAATGAAAATTCTCGTTTGATATAAAATAAAAATTAGCCCTGCTCTTGAGTCGTTCCTCTAAAACAATATTTTAAATTAAAAATGAAATTTGCATATACATTAAACTCTTTATATGCCACTAGCACATATACATGCTAGTGAAATTTCACATCAATTGTTGAAGATGGCGTAATTTACTGTTCAAAATAGGAAAATACCCCGATAATAATATGTTAAGATATTTTACAGATGCGTCTGAGGATGGGGTCACTTATTTATTATTATTATTTTAATCATGGTAAGTAGAACATACAGTAGGATCCATGCACAGTTTTCATATTTGCCTCTGATTTCACTGAGATCTAAGCTCCATTTTTGGATAATGCAATTTTTTCCTGTTATAAAAATTCAAATTTCATAATATATATAAATATTATACTGGAATACAATATCCTGTAATGAACTCAAAAAGGTAACGCTTGAAATATTTGCTAACTGAACAAATTAAAATTTTAAGTAATATATTATATATTAGAATAGAATTAATGTTTCAGGATATTAAGAGATTCTTTCTGCCCCCTGCTTGCTGTGTTGACTAACACCCACGAAGACTACGCGCCCGAGTTGTTTCTGTTAACCAAACCTAGAAGCATCACCCCAATACTCCAGATAATTAAATAAAAATAGCCACGTAAAAATTTACACTGAAATTCTGTTATAATTCCTACATATCACAACTGTAACTTTTATTTGGCTATAATTATTATAATGCTGCAGTAATACTTAAATAATTAAGTATTACTGCAGCATGTGAAGCAACGCAAAAGAGTATTAAATTTGATCAAATTTTATTTACAATAGAAATATGGGGGGGGCATTTTATTTCGGACGCATTTTGTGTTCACTAGCTTGTCATATTGTACACGATATATATATTATTTTATCATAGATGAACAGACAACTTTATGTTTACAAGCTCAGTGCCAACCCCAATTGACCGAACTACTGTAACTTAGCAGGTTGTATACTGATATAAATTTTTCGATTGCACTATTCAACTTAAATTCAATTTCATTCATTCGTTTACTTATTTCCAAAGAAATATTTAAAGCAGATTCTTTACTATATGTATGTGTGCGTATATACCCATAAACCTATTTACAGTACTACAGGACCCAAATATTCTTCAGCCCCCTCCAGACAGAAATTCTGGGTGCGCCACTGGAAGGATAGAACACAACAATCATTAGGGTTCCTGAGGATGGGCAGATACCTGGTGGAAAATGTTTGAACCATCAGCAAGATATAGAGTGTATATCCTAGAGCATAAATCTGACTAGAGAGTGCATCCTGTCGAAAGGGCCCAGGAGCAGAATTATATCCGATGTTCTGCAGCAGGACATCAAAATTTGCAAATGTTCTGCAGGTATTTTGTCCAAATTTGTCAAACCACAGTAAAATCAAAATAAGTATAAAAATAATACTTATTAGTAAAATATTTATTACACATTTATAATAAAACATGGTATAAAATTTTTATAATCTAAAACTGAGGAATACACCCTGAATTTGCAATTTTTTCAATGGCTTTTGGCATTATTAATATTGCCACATTAATGTGGATATACTACTTACAAAATGTTTATAAATTTTGTCTATACATTGAAACAATGACTGTTTCCAGCAATTTTCTAGTGTCCTAACAGATTTACAGGTCAGTTGAACATATCTAGGTTATATTAATTTTAGAATGTTAGATGTATCAACATCATCCAGTTGGGGGATAGATGAAATGTTTTGCAAAAGCCTCAATTGTTCTGCGACATGTGTCGCAGTTTTAAGCACTTTCTGCTCCTGGGCGAAAGGGTAACTAAAATGAAGATTGAGAGGGATTTTCATTGATCACATGATGAGTGAAGCGGCCAGATCCATATACAGTTACATGACACAGCGTAAAATCTGTGACATCCCTTGTCTAAAAATGGGTTGAAGAGAGTGACAAGTGATCTTCATTGCTGAAAAGTTGAAAAGCCCTTGTCACGTAATTTTTATGTTGGTTACATCCTTCAATGAAGGATATACTCCCGAGTCAAATATATGCTCTAAGTTGTATATGATATTTGAGGGAAATCTGACATTAAAACTAAATTTTTAACCCAGTGGCAGAAACACAGCGACATAGTCACGGACACAGAAAAACGGCTTGCGGACAGTTTTTGTCTGCACTGATAAAAAAATTTGTCTGCAACTTTCGAATAACAATCTACTTAAAAAATTTTCTGTATCAAAACTAAAACTAATACTTTTATTATTTATATTGTGTTGTGTCAAACATTGCTATAAAATATTTAATTGAATGAGATGAATTGAATGAGTACACACAATTGTTTGTACTATATTGTTCTGCAGTAAAATTGTATTTGTGTATTGTTGCACGAGATCACCACTAATGTTAAGCCACCCCCCCCCCCCCCCCAATCAGCTTATTTTAAAAGCCTGTCGCAGACAGCTACAAAACTTTCTGCCACTGGGATTTTTAATATTTTTAATAAAATATATTATAATTCCATGAAATATTTACATGCAACAATGCGACTTTGATTCCTATACTATACATTTACTCAAAAAAAAAATCTACATTATTAAAAATAATGGACTTGGTAACAGCATGTGCAAATCAAATGTTCTTTATTCATGTTTATTGTGGTTGTCATAGCATCCTTTAGCAATGAAATAGTGTTATAGGTATGTTTATGAGTCTTATGTTCAACAGCTCAACTATATCCCATGCGTAATAATCTAGGTGATTAAAGTCCATAGAGCTAGCTAGTGGTAAGTTTGGAGTGATGTGATCATAGATTGCCACAGTCAGCCACCAACGCTTTGTCTTCTTGGCTTTATCTGAAAGAGTGATGTCTTGCTGAAATATATGTATAATCTGTCTCCACATATACTATCAGTCCATCTAGAGTTTCACAGCTGTATCTAAAATCTTGATGTAGGTAGAACTTTTCACCTGAAGCAGCTTCTCGAAAAAGTTGGATGGCATGACTTGTCCTTCATTGCTTACAATCCCTAAAAGTATGACAGTTGCTGGAAACTTCTTGTATATAACATTGGGAACAGTGACGAATCCTGGGGGGGGGGGGGGTCCCCCCCAAAAAAAACAGCACTGACATTCACATTTGAATATTACAATTGTAAATTTTTCATTGATCTGGAAAAACGTCTTGAAAAATCTTAGCGCCCCCCCCCCCCCACCCTCCCACAAAAAAATTTAAATTAAGTTCTGGATCCGCCACTGATTGGGAACTTCTTTAGGATATGACCATAACTGTACATCATTTCTCCGATTGTTTTTTGGTCAAGGTCAAAAAATTTTTCATCAGGGAAAAAAAAAACATTTTTAGAAATTCTAGGTGTTTAAGCTTGTTTAGAAGGTGTTTTGTTCAGATTAGTCTCTGATTCCTAGTTCTTGTTCACATAAAGTATCCTTTTTCAGTTAGAGAAAATTGGAGTGTGAACTTGATTTTTTTTTGGGGGGGGGGGGGGGGAAAGGGGTAATGCTGAATCAGTAGTGGCACCAGAAATTCCCTGACAGAGGGGCACTATATATATAGTTTATTATATGAATATTTATCAAAAACTGCAATCTTGTTAATAATATTACTGTTAATATTTTTACCATTCCATTTATTAGTACTCCTCATGGTTTTGGAGATCATCGTGCCATTCTCTGAGTGTATACACTCTTTTCTTTTCGCAGAAAAAAATGTGTACAGGGTGCCTGAAGGAATATTCTTTAAAAAATTAATCTTCGTATTCGTTGATCATAGTGGGATTTCCCTAAGGGGGCCACCATCGTCATCGTGCCATGGAAAATTGGCTCTCCAGAGAGGTGGCCTTTCAATAGAAGTTGTCTTCCTATTCACGGAGTAAATTATAGAACATCAGTGCCACCTATCAACCCATATGTACCTAAATTGAATCAGTATATTGTTTTAAAATGGCCCTCTAATATACCAAGGTTTATGTAATTATATATGATAGAATCTGATATATAGCCTTCCCGTTCATGGGAAAAATTGGAGCACAGGAGCGTCACCTATCTGGCTATATGTGCTGAAACTGATTCCACATAATGTTTCATAATGGCTCTGTCCTATACAAAGTTATATATATACAGTGGAATTTCCCTAAGGGTGGGGGGCACCCATCGTGCCATAGAAAATTGGATCTCTAGAGAGATGACCTTTCAATAGAAGTTGTCTTCCTATTCATGGAGTAAATTACAAAACATCAGTGCCGCCTATCAGCTCATATGCACCTAAATTGAATCAGTATATTGCTTTAAAATGGCCCTGTCATGTACCAAGTTTTATGTAATTATATACGATAGAATCTGTATATAGCCTTTCCATTCATGGGAAAAATTGAAGCACAGGAGTGTCACCTATCTGGCTATATGCGCTGAAACTGATTCCACATAATGTTTCATAATGGCCCTGTCCTATACAAAGTTATATGAAATAGTATACAATAGAATCTGAGAGGTAGCTTCCTCGTCTCGGGGAAAATAGCCGAACAGCAGCGCAACTTATCGGTCGATATGCTCCTAAATTAAATGAACCTGACAAGGCCGTAGGCAAGGGCACCCCCCCCCCCCCCCCGAAATAAATGATGAAAGATTGTTTTCATGTAGTCTCATGTATCAGGCAAACATTGTCTGAAAAAAAGGGGGGTAAAAAATACTAATCCACATACAAATAATTTAATAAAACCTATTAATCCAATTGAACTTCCCATTATATGTTCTTTCTTCTCTATATTTGAGCTCTAGAGCGTCGTAAAACCCCTTCAATCTTAATTTCGCTATTTTTATTTGCTTAATTTCATCCACCTTCTTGCTACAGCTATAATAGAGTATCCTCCTGCATCATGAATTCCATCTTTTTACTTTATTCTGTATTCAATACAAGAAAGTATTTGATCGAAAAAAGTTTTTGATTTCCAGTTTTCGATGGATTTACATATTTTGAGAGATCCAGAACACGATTTGACCATTTTTAGAAAATGTCTGTCTGTGTGTGACAAAAATTTTGTTCCAATTGTATCTCAGGACAGAACTATTTCACTGGACAGAATTTCATTTAAATTTATATGCAGCTGCACCATGACATAAATTACTGCCTATTATGTTTTGGTGAAAATTGTCCAATAGGTAGCATTGCCGTCCAGATTTTTCTCAGTTTTTAAGTCGGCGGTATAGGACAAAATATCTTATAAACGTACACAATAAGAATTATATTTTGCGAATCGTTATAAAATTAAAAAGAATTATTTAATATAGTAATAATTAAGTAGGCAAAAAATTCAGGGCACATAGGAGCAACGCTTCCCGCATGGAGAGGAGGTGGGGCAAATATTCTATATGGGTAGATTTTAATAAAACTCGTCAATATCTTTAAGATGAATAGTTGTACTATTGATCTATGATAATTTGAATCTAAGTTTTCACTTTTTTCTTCATTTTAAACAAAAGGAAGAGAAAAAAAAACATTTTTTAAGATATCGTTAGTGAACATAAAATTGACTTTCTTTGGACATTAAGTGGTACATTTCATTTCTATTAGAAACAAATTATCTGCATTCGTCATAGAAATTAATTTTAATAAATAAAGGTTTTAATAAAATGATTGATATTGAGTGAATTTGTATAGGAAAATATAGAAGAAAGATTTGTGTGCAAGGTCTGATTAAAGCAGGGGCATGTAAGTCATGTGACCTGAATAACAGGGGTCTATATAACTCGCCCTGAAAATGCCATTTAGCCTTTTATGCCCTAAAAATGGTATCATATAATGCAAATTCTGCCATATCACTCACCATTAAACGGGTATATATGTATCTGTGTTTTGGTGCACAGTGCGAGAAGGAGACAGGCTCACGAAACTATGTGTGCCCCGGGCCTCGCATAAAGATAATTAGGGTTTGTTTGTGTAAGGCCTGATTCACATCGTGTGAAGCCCGGGGTAAACATATTTTTGTGGACCCCACCCTCCTACCATTTGTACTGTGCATCAATCAGCAAAAATACATATATATATATATACTTGTATATGAAGCTAAAATGACAGAATTTTGCATTTTTTGATACCATTTCTGTCACTTTTAGAGGCAAAAGGTCATTTTCAGGACCAATTTTAGGGCCCGGTGCACGTGCCCCTGTGTTAATCAGACACTTGTTTGTATGTGCGTATGTTCTTTTCTTTGGATATGCGTGTGTACTTTATTATATCATATACGATGACCTTGTATTAGAAATGTGATGGGCCCCTCCCGAAAAAAAATCCTGGCTACGTCCTTGGAACCTGATGTTTCATAATGGCCCTCTCACATATCAAGTTTTGTTTGATTATACAAAATAGAACCTGAGATATAGCCTTCCGTTAAATGAAAGAAATTGCAGTACAGCAGCGCCACCTATTGGGTGATTTTGACAAAAAGTTTACATACACTAATTTATGTCATAGTGCTACTACATACAAATTTATATGTAATTCTATGCATTAGTTTTTGAGATACGGTTCGGAAATTTTTTCGTCACACATAGACAGACAGACATTTTCTAAAAATATAATGGTCAAAATGTGTTCTGGACCTCTCAAACGTGTACATTCTTGGAAAACTAGAAGCTGAAAATTTTTACGAATCCAATACTTTCTTTTATTGAATATAGAATGCAAAAACTGGAATTCTCCAAATTTGCAAAAGGAAAAAAAATGCTGCTGAAAGGAGAAAAACTGTAATTTTTTTGTTTTTTCCCCGACAAATTTTAGGAATATGCCCTGATGGGGGGGGTCACGGACTCCCCGACAGGGAGGCCTGTGCCCCCCCCGGCCTCCTAGCTGGTGCCACTTCTGTGCTGAATTGGTAATCAACCAGAATGGCTCAGTGGCAAAGTATCCATGTGGTGAGTGGTATGCCCATGTTCAATTCCTTGTGGTATTTTTCATGTAGTTGGTATAAAAAATCAACCTTATACTCCAATTATCTCTACATTGTCGCGGGTGAAAAATGTCCGTAAATTGCAGACAGTTTTTTTTATGGCTGCAGACAAAGACTCTCCAAAAGTTGAGGGCAAAATTATTGACTGGGGACCCCCTTCTATCATAAAATGCACAAATTGAATTTTTCTGAAATGCTTTTAATTTCAAAAGATAACTGATTTGGAGACCCGAGCACTTGCCCTATTTGCCCCATGAGAAATCAGGACCTGCAAAAGTTTATAATTAATAACAACACAATATGCAAACATTTTTAAGAATCTAATATACCAGGTTCAGGTACTAGGGTGAAAATTTGTTTGCCTGTAACAAACTCATTTTTCATTCTTTCTTCTAAATCAATTTTTCCTCAAAATTTGTACATTAGTCCTAGTCGATAACAATATAATGTACCAGTACTTTTAGGAATCTATATGACATGGAGTAAAAATTTGTCTGCCAGTGTCAAATCTTGCAAAGAAAAAAATAAATTCATTGCATTGAATTAAAATTTTGTGTTTTTTAACTTGAATTTGTCAATTATAAGAGTTTAGTCTTTGGAAGGTGGATGGGATAGAATTTTTATAACACCCTTTTTATTTAATTTGGTTGTTCTGTCTGTCAAGGTCAAATTTTGCCGTCAATTGTTAACTGAATTGATTTTTCTCAAAGTTCACACTCAAGTCCATTGTCAATAAAATACAAAATGCACGCATTTTCAGAAATCTGTCTCTTCAGTAGCAAAAATCGATATGCTACTGTGAAATCTTATTATTCATTTTTAGTACACTTTTATTGCACTTATTTTACTCAAATTTTAAACATAAATCCATAATCAATGACAATACAATATAGAAGTATTTTAAAAGTCATATTTCATCATGAATAGGTTTTTAAAAAAGAAATGTGTCTGCCTGTGTTAAATCTTACAATTCTTTTTTAATCCACTTCCTCTAAATCAAAATCTTTAGTATATTTTGAAATAAAAGTGTGTTTTTAAAATTTTATTTATGTGGCATCTTTTTTTAACTATTATTATTATTATTATTATTATGGTATGTTAAGTAATTCTTATTTATTTAATTTTTCATTTTATTATTATTATTATTATTATTATTATTATTATTATTATTATTTACTTTTGTTTAACTTATTTTAAGAAGTATGCTTCCAGAATTTTTAATTATATATATATATATATTTTTTTTTTATGCTCTTAGATACAAGAATTTCCAAGCCTTCCTACTAAATTAGGAGAACAGATTATTTATATTTCTGCAGAATTTAAACCTTTGGATCTAAATTCATTAAAAAAGAATATATCTGACATTCCTAAGGTATTTTTTTCTTACATTAAAATAATAATAATTTAATATATTAATAAATTTTAAGGGTTATTTATTTATTTATTTATTTATTTTTTCAATCTCAGTTATATTGGCATTTTTATAAATTCTATTAATTATTTAACGTACATGTTAAATTATTCAATCTTACATCAAAATTATGTGGTGAGATCTACTCTCTGTTTCTCATATTCATGATGTTTCTAGATCAAATTCCTAAGGTATTTTTTTCTTACATTAAAATAATAATAATTCAAAAAGTGAGCAAAAAAGCATTCAAAAAGTGAGCAAAAAATATTTAGTAAAATTCTGAATTGCCTGGTTTTTTTTTTTTTTTTTTTTTCCCATACATACCAAATGACAGGACTAGCATAATGAATATGTAATGAGAAATAACTAGTTAAAATGACTGGTGTGCCTAAATTTTCTAGAAAATAAGATTGCTAAAAATCTGTAGTATACACTATACAGTATAAAATTGTCATAGTTAAATAAATTAAACATATAGTAATCTAAAGACATAATGCATATTCTACTAGTAATTTTTTATTTTATTTTTTACTAGCAGGCTTTGCCCGCTTCACTGGTCACTATGTTCAGATGAATTCAAAAAGGAATCAATGTTTTTTATACCATTCTACAAATTAAAACTAAAAAGAAAATACATTGAAATTGCTTAAAAACTTGGCTTCGGGCCCTTGCTGACTTCTCACTAGCTTCTTCACCGCAACGTCTTGTTACTGGATAATTTAATTTATAGAAATGTCAATAATACAGAAAAAACTGTATTGGCCATTTTCTTTTTGATAATAAACAGAACAGAAAACGCATAATATTTTACATGGTGATATTTTGTATAATTAGACCAATTTTTAAAAATGCTTTTCCTTTTTTCCCCGCTTGCATTACAAAAATATTTAAAATAAAATTGAGAAAAATTGTGCAAAAACATTGAAACAGCTTAAACCTCTTGGCAGAATTTGAAATTTGGCACTGAAGTAGCTCGGATGTTTCTCGCCAAAATGTTTACTTATGCATTTGTGATTCCCATATGAACTCGGTGCCGAAATGACAACAAAATTATAAATAATTATAAGATAAAAAAAAAAACTTTTTACATACCATGTTTTTAAATTTTCTGTTGAATCTTATATCTATAGAACTACATTAGTACTTTATCAATGTGTAGTAAATTTTAAATTGATAATGACGTCAGTTTTTGCTTAGATGCATAATTTAATTTTTTACAATTTTTTAATGTTCATGTTTAATTTAATGTATTATTTTTATGTCGAAAGAAATGAACTCAACCAATATTTATTTTGATATTTTAATTAAAAGAAAACTTTGCAACGTTAATATCTTTAATAACTTGATATAAATGTGTCCACACAAAAAATTAACAATTTTTAGAGCTCTTTTAAAAAGTATAACATCTATGCAGTATCTGTTAAAAAAAATCATCAGTTTTCACTAAAAAAAAATGGCTAACTTTCATCACCAAAGTAGTTAAATCTAGACCAATGAAAAATAAAAGTGGTCCACCCAGGTGTGTTCCCGACAAACTCTTTGCTTTATTTATATATATGCCTGGCATTTCTTTTTTAATTGTTAATTAACAGGGCCTAAAACAATCTGCAGTGTTGTCCACTGCTATGTTGCACTGTTCCTGCTACTGGGCTCTTAATTAACACTACTAATTTACTAATATCATTATAGTTTATAAAGACAATTTATGTCATTAAAACTTTTAAATCACAGTTTTGCTCTTTGAATATTTCATATTTCATTACATCATTGCCATATTTAATCTGTTTAAAAGTTTCTCATTAACTGTGTTAGTTTTCATCATATCTGTTTAATAATTCATAAAAGGAATACTATACAAAATAAGAATATGAAAAATTGTTTCTGATTACTACATATATTCATTAATCATATTTTTTAGAAGAAAGTATCATGTGCTTCAAAATTTTGTTATACTAGCCTTTTATTTCAATTACTGAATGACAGAAATGATGTTTGTAATAGTAAAAGGATTAAACTGTGATTTTTTTTTTTTTTTTTTTTAAATATTGTGATTTTTTACATTATAAAAATTACAGTTTATATAGGTGTAGATAAACATTTTCTTACAGATAAATTGCATTATTCATTTTATTTCTAGAATGAACTTGGTTCACTTGAAGGTCTGCTAAAATGGCAGACACCTAACAAAACTGGGCATCCATTTGGTTCAAAAAGTTTTTCTGTATTCTTGCCAGAAAATGAAAATTACAAAGTTGGTTCTGCTTGGTGGATTATAGAGCCTAAGCTTGACAAGTATTCTCGTCCAATATCTAGTGAAAGATATTTTCCAGCAAAGGTCGAAAAAAAATATCATTCTCTTTTTGCATTGCTTAGCTTGTTTCATCCACATCCATTTCTCTGGACAAGATTTGGACCTCAAGGAACTGCTGCTGTTATCCGTGCCATTCATAAAGATTTTTATGACATTATATTTAGGTATATATTGTGTAATTATTATTATTATTTTAACCCAATATTTGAGAATTAAAAAAAATTAAAAAATTAGACAAACTTTTCAAATAAATAAATAATGGCTAAAAACATTAATTGATGATTCAATTTTAAAAAAATCTAATTAATTGAAAATCATTAACCCCCCCCCCCCCCCCTTCATTGATTAGTTGTTCACCTTTTCTGGAAAAGTAGTATTCTCGGTTAATCTCATTAACAAATTACCTAGCACTGCTATGTAGTAAAATCTGTAAACAATAAATTACAATCCTAAATCAAATAAGGATAATAAATCTTCCATTTTTATCTATATAAATGCAGTAGAGAGTCAAAAATCTGCACAGCTCGGGACCAGAGGTTGTGCAGATTTCAGGGCCCCTAAAAAATTATCACTTTTAATAATAAAATCATAATACTATTCAAACTAAACACATACTAGTGAATAATGACACAATTTAACTTGAATGTTAAATTATTAGGTGCATAGGAATAACACTGAACATTAAAAGAACGTGCATAACAAAAATAATAAATTAATATGAAATTTATTTGTCAAATTTCAATAAAATCTGTTCACTTGTAGTTTCTTTTCAAAACTGCACATACATACATCATTGAGATTTTTTTCCCTGTATATTGTAAATGGTCATCTATTCTTATTTTGTAACACAAATTTATTGTTTTAAGAATTTAAGTTAGTTCTTTCCTGTGTTTATGTCTTCATCAGATAACATTTTTAAAAATTATTTTGTTATTGTATACCTCATTGATTGGATTTTATATACTGTCAATAATTTCATTATCAGTAACATGGTTCTGGGAGTCTTTTATGTTATTAATTTTATATATATATTGTTTATATTTGACAAGCTGTGCAGATTTCGGACTTCGGTGGATTTCTGGCTCTCTACTGTATTTTCAATTAATTTCTAAAACCATTTTGTCTATATGAAGAATTTATACTAATGGTGACTCTAAAATAATTTGGAAGGGTACAGCTAGAGCTTAGCAGCTCTTTCTAGGATTAGCACCCAGTAATCATAATAACACCCATAATCATAAATACTCAGAGGCTTTTAGTTACTTTTCTACATGCCACACAGCTTTCTGGGGGCAGTTTCACAGTTCTTAAATACTATTTTTTGTCAATATCTGCCATTTTGTTTCACCCTACTAATGTTTTACATGAGAATATGCATATATAACTCAGACTAGAGGTCTGCACAGGCCGAAATTTTGAGGCCCGGCTCTCTACGAAAGATTTGCTTACCTGGCCCATCCTGGTATATGAAATCTAAAAATCCTGGCCCGTTTATTTTTTACTAGTGTATGGTCAGGCCCGAAAAAAAAAGAAAAATAACAACAACAAAAATGCATGACTTTCCATGAAAGAGTTTTTTAGTATTTATTTTGCAGAGGTTTTATATAGCCAAACAATAGAATGCACTTTAGCAAGACTACTGATCATTTACCAGACAGTTACATATAAGCAGAAATTCATTATTATGGATGTAAAGAAGGCACAAAGACAGACAGGAAATCAATTTGAAAATATTAGC
Source organism: Salticus scenicus (assembly GCA_963930645.1). Lineage (NCBI taxonomy): Eukaryota > Metazoa > Arthropoda > Arachnida > Araneae > Salticidae > Salticus > Salticus scenicus. The sequence continues at coordinate 85,393,182 of OZ005656.1, forward strand.
ATTCACCAAACAATATAGGAAGGTATTAAAAATGCACTTTCATCCATTTCCACTTACATACCGTAATGTATCCAAATCCTTTTATTATCTGCTAAACAAAATTTTAATGCCAATCTAATCATTTTCAACAGAAAAGATGCTTTTGCACATCCTAAAAATGATACCAATTTTATCCAGTGCCCTGAAAAGTAGCGAAAAAGTTAAAGCAAAAGGATTTTTATGTCCTTCATACCATCTATATGCTACAGACCATAGGACATAAAGCTTCGTAGATGACTTGACTTTATGACTTATCAAGGAGGGCAGCCCTCAGCAGGCCACTGAGAGCTAGGGCACATCGACCAGAGGTCTATTGTACCCATACCCAAACACATCCTTATGAGAAAAGCCTCGTAGCTGAAGCAAAGCTCAGCAGACACCTGACAGGAATATCCTGCAGCTCCCAAGGCTCAATAAGATGCCGACCAAGATGCTCAAACCTGTAAGCAGAAAAGGCCTCACAGTCACACAAAATGTGCCGAGCAGTCTCCTCTTCCAGACAACAACCACGACAGATGGGATCAGAACTGATACCCATAATGTTCAGATGTCTCTTAAGGGTACAGTGACCAGTAAAAAGGCCAATAACCTTCCTCAAACCATTCCTGTTAAGCTTTAAAAACTCCTTATGACGAAGACCAGGATAGTCACGATTAAGCTCTTTTGCTTGCCTTTGACCATCAGAATTACGCCATAGCCTATAGTGCTCCTTACCAAAGAGCTTGAAGATAGAAGCCCTAAAAGTAGTGGGAGAAATACCCAGAACAGGCTCAGGGCCACAAAAGAGTGTGCTGGAACCAGATCTAACAACTCCTCAGCCAACTCATTACCAGGTATACCCATATGAAGCTTCGTAGATAGCAACAGATCTAATGTCTTTTGTTTGTACATGTACGCAAACTAGTAGTGACATGCATACTGTTACTTTACCATAACCTGCTATTGTCTGTAATAATAAAAGAAGATGTCTGTCTGTCTGTGCATCTATACGTTCAGCCCCTACTGAACGCAGAAGTACAAAATTTGACATACGGGTGCTCAGAAGCCTTCCCGAGTTGATAGTGAAAACAGAATTTAAAAATTTTAATTAGTTCCCGAGATATTAATTAAAATGTCGACCCATGTCGATCGAAAAATGATCGAAAAAGAAACATTCTATCAGCAGACGATTTCTAAGCTGTCTCGATCGGAAACAAAACACATACGAGACAACTGTCTGCGATAAAAGAGGAAATGAATGTAACCAATTAAGATATCACGTATTTCATAGAGTGGGGATAAAAATTGCAATTTTCAAAATTTCATTCACGTTACATTTAAATTAATATTTGGTCTAGGCAGCATATTATAAAGCTACTGTTCAATTTTCATGAAAATATATGAATAAATAAAAAAATGACGTATTTATTGGAAAAAGATTAAGTTTTCTTTTATACTTTGCAGTATTTTAAATTGAGATATGCTGTTGAAATTTCATAGTATTTGGTTTTAATGCCCGATAATTCGATTGTGAATATTTTTGAAAGAGTACGATTATTAGGGAGGGCTTGAGGGCGGGGGAAAAGGGGCAAAAATTAAAAAAAAAAAAAAAAAAAGAGTTACTGCGTTTGAAATTGGTTGGTATATTTAGATTTTAAGGCAAGGTAAATCAAATGCGAATATTTTCGAGTGTAAAATTATTATTATCGGCGGAAAGGGGGGGGAGAGCGAAGGGGCAACGATGTAGAAAAGGAACGAGGGTTTCGGAGAAAACAACGGAATACCCAGAACACCTTAATTCTTTAATATTTTGCAAGAGTTTCGAATTCGAATTTCTGCTCACATATCCTACTAAGGATTTTTAACGTTATATAGCCCGGAATTATGCAAGTTTAGGAGAAAACCAGGGATAAGTCGGATTACTGAGAGAAATTTCAGAGAAAAAAAAAAAAAAAAAAAAAAAAAACATTTCAATTTGCATTTAATTGCAAATAAAATTTTATTCTAATATGTGTATTTCAAATTCTAATTATGATTTTTTTTTTTTTTTTTTTTTCACACGTCATTTGATACACATTTTAAAGTACTTTTACATTATCGAAAATGGAATTCAAGATTTCACCCTATTTACAAGTTTTGAGGTGTCCTGATTAGGTTTTCTTTTGTATCTCAGCTACTAATTAAAATAATTTCATAAGTAATACATCATTATGAAGCTTTTTTGATTTGGAATCGAACAGTAGATTACAGAAATTTCTACCACCAGATAACGCTGTAATATTTCAAACTCTAATTATGATTATGATTATATTATTTTTAATGCATTATTCGAAAGATATTTTAGAGTACATTTATACTATCGAAAGTGGAATTCGAGATTTCACCTGATTTACACGTTTTGAGGTGTCCTGAATCGGTTTTCTTTTGTATCTCAGCTACTAATTAAAATAGTTTCAAAGTAATACATCATTTGAAAGCTTTGTTGATTTGGAATTGAACAGTAGATTACAGAAATTTCTACCGCCAGATGGCGCTGTAATATTTTAAAATTTCAATATTTCAAATTCTAATTATGATTAAATTATTTTTAATGCATCATTCGAAAGATATTTTAAAGTTCTTTTATATTATCAAAAGTGGAATTCGAGATTTTACCCGATTTACACGTTTTAAGGTCTCCTGTTTAGGTTTTTTTTTGTACCTCAGCTACTAATTAAAATATTTTCATAAGTAATACATCATTTGAAAGGTTTGTTGATTTAGAATTGAACAGTAGATTACAGAAATTTCTACCGCCAGATGGTGCTGTAATATTTTTAATTTTCAATATTTTAAATTCTAATGATCGAGGAAGGTGTTGTATGTTCTAAAACGGGGATAAGGTGCCACCGAGCGGGACTTTGCTAAAGTCAGAAATTTGAAAGATCATAACATGGTGAGCGAACAGGCTGTTTCAGAGTGGAAGAGGGCTCCGCAGGCTTCCGAGCGGGAATTTACTGCGATTAAATTTTTCAATAAAGCTATTTTCACTATGTGTCAATAAGCTGTTGTAAGATCTGAAACGGGAAAAAGGCGCCGCAGGCGCTACCGAGCAGGAGTTTCATAAAGTTGGATTTTTCAAGGATCGCGAACCAGCTGGTCGTCGAAGGCGGCTAGTTACTTTTAATAAATATATCAATTTCAAGACATGCTAAAAATATTTGCGGAAAATCAGATTGCGAACAGACAGATTGATAGACAATTAAGTTGAAATTATAAATATTTTTTAACAAAGCAAAATTTCATGTGGCACACTAGCCTATAAAATTATGTAAAATAAATTACTGTAGAAATATTTTATCATTTATCTTCGTGATTAATTAATGAAGAAAGTAGGAAGAAAATCTAGGCCGACCCCGACACAACCCAAAAAAATTTAATTCAGGCCCGGTCCGACACAAGAATACACACACAAAAAAAAAAGAACCCGAGTTCAACCCAGCCTAATGCTGAAGAAAAGTTTTAAGCAACTCTAACTCAGACCTACTCAAAAAAAAAAAGCAATAGTTTAATTTTGTCATGCACAAAAATGATATTGTAAAGTACAGAAAGTACCAATAAATATTGTTAAATTCTGAGAACTGAGAAAAAAGAGAACAGATTATCTTTTTGTATTACGTGCCCTTTTGATTTTGTTCTAGAGCCAACACTAAATATGTTTATTAGTAGTTTTTATGATTATTTACTTAAGATTTAAAAATAAAAAGTGTAAATTCATTATATAGTGAAATGAATTGCAAAGTGATCCTTATTTTTTTATTTAAACTTGCAATTATTTTATAAAGCATTTCAGCTACATATTTTAAAATTTAGAATATATATAAAATAGTTTAGAAAAGTTTTAAATTATACGTAAAACGTGCATGATTATTATTACTTTTTTTTTTTTATAAAAACTCTTATAAAAATAATATGACTTGTGAATTGACTAAAACTTTATAAGTTAATCATAATATAGGTTGTTTGTCATGTATTTATGATACTTTATTTATGCCATATATTAATATTTTGTTTCTTCACATTTATCTAGAATACATGCTGAATATCAATTAAACAATCCTCCTCTTTATCCTTTTTGGTTCACACCTTCTCAATTTTCTGGGCAGATCATTGTGAATAAAGATGCTACAATTGTTAAATATTTCCACATGCATGTGCCTAGCAGAAAACTAAATGTTGGTAAGATCATTTGTTTAGTTAATAATTAAATAATTATAAATTATTGTTAATAATAACAATAATTGATTAAAATAAAATTGATTATTATTTTTCAAGGATTCTAATTGATTATATTTATATTAACAGCTCAAAATTTTATCTTTAAAACAGGGATGAGATTTTTCAGCTTTTCAGCTGATTTCAGCTTTTTTGTACATTTAGCTTTTCAGCATTTTTTAATGTTTCTGATGTGCATTTGTTCTTTTTTTATAAATTGAAGATTAAAATAAATATTAATTACTCTAATATAATAGATTTTGTCATCAAAATTCTGGTATTTCATTTCAGCGTCTTGCTTTTGCATACAGTTTCAGCTTTTTTCTATTTTTGCTAATCTCATCCCTGTTAAAAATATTCTAATGAAAATTCATATAACTCATATTAGTGTATGAGTGATTTTCAGCAAATAGGCCATAGTGTTGAAACTTATTATTATTATTAAACAAATTAGGTATTCAATGTATAATATAAACATTGTTTTATTATATTTGCTCATAAATTTAAAGCATATTATATATTTCACATCTAACTCTTAGTACTTTTGAATGGAAAAGTATTTTTTATAATGGCCTCATAATAGAATATTTATTTGTTCATCTTGATTGATTTGCTTATTTCAAGAAACAACATTTCAGCAGTCAATCAAATAAAAGGGCTTTTAATAATAACTAACAGACTGTTTCCAGCCACCCGTATTAAGATAGCCTGAAACAGCATTCACAAAATGTCACTGATGGATATTTATGATAATAAAAGAATATGAATGTCTTTGCACCTGTGTGTCTGCCTGTGCAACTTCTTATTTTAAGTGTTAAAAGGTAAAAACTTGATCCTGATCCTTTTTGTGAACGTCATTGGATTATTGCTCCTCTTAATGATCAGCTTCAAATATATTGGTTTTCATCATGGTTCAATAATATTATATAAGTTCTTCTACAAGTGAAAATTAATATAATACATTATAAGTGCCTCCTTCAAAAACTACATCATAATCCTGTTATTTAGATAAACTATGAACAGTTAAAAGATAGACTCTAGGCATTTTTAACGATATAAAAAGTACATTTAAGCATAATACAAAAAATAAAGTTGACGAGAATAATCATAATTGTAATTAGAAATTATAACAACTTCAGCATATTGAAATAACCATGAACAATAAAAAATAATTCATAATGAACGTCATTTCAATAAAAGAAATAAGATTTGAATGATACCGAATCAATAAATAATAATGTTAATCTTGAAAGTATAAAAAGAATATAATTAGTTGTATCAGAGGTACATCTGCACTATTTTATATATCAATTAAACAAGTTTGAGTAATATAATAGTGTTTCGTATTTGTGTATTAACGTCGATTTTGTGTTTACTTATATCTCATTTATGAAGGTAAGCTGTTATTTATGTTTTTCCTTTTTTTTAAGTGATGATCATGATTAATGATATTTCATTTTTATCCATTTTTAGCACGAGAATAAATTTTCGATCTTTTGCCAATAAACAGCACTTAGAAAAAATTGCCGCATTTTTTATATCCGATGTCCGCTGTTATGTAAACAACGCAATGCAATTTGTTTGTTCTTAATGAATCGTCAATCAACCTTGACCCACTATACGATGCTCTTTTATGCTTCATTACTCATCCTTCCATCCATCCATTATATAAACAATCAAATAGATAATAAATATATACTATATATATTTTTTATTTTTACATTAAGCAACCATGCATCCCAGAACAACAAAAATTATTGGTCAGATACATTGCAAAAGTAGAGAATGCAATGTGAATTTTTTTTTTTTATGCAGTTTTTTTGTTTTGTGCAGTTATGGAAATTTTACATTTGATGTTTTATTGCTAGATTTGTACATGTTTTAGAAAGATTTTGATGACAACATCATAAAAAGCAGACAATTTTTAAAAAGTTTGTTTTAAATCTCAGAAACTTTTTTTTTAGCATTGTTAAATATAATCCACTCACTCATGGAATACGAAGAATTTAACAATATATATTTTAAAACTCTTTCGGTGAAATTTTTTAACATATTTGATAGTAAATTACGTTAAGAGATAGCTGAAAGATTAGACTCTCTTTTAAAACAAAAAATGGTCCAATAGTATGAATTTAACAAATTTTAATCTTTTTTTAAACAACCAATGTATCAGAAAACCCATGTTGATATTTTTGTTTCAATCTTCGTTACAAGCCATTAATGTAACCAATTAACAAAACATGAGATTTTTGATGACCTTGACAGGGATAGCTTGTTATGAGCTTCTGAACCTTGTATAAATGAAATATAGATGTACTTGCTTTGACCCTTCTTGACCATTGCTATTGCCTAAGAATATGAATGTACTAAGAATTGATATTTTCTTATTTTTTCTAATAGTGCTTCCTTGCATGAATGGCATAGATTTTGAAATTTTTCTAATAAAAAATATTGGCAGTAGATAAGTAATAGGCAAATGTGGCAACAATGGCTACGGGAACCATGAAGTTCGCTATTACCTGGAGAATGTCTGAACTTGTTCTATTCAGTATTATCAGTCACTATGAGTTTGCAAAAGTCGATTAAGTTAGGGTGTCATCTCTTGAAGTTATTTTTATTGAACTTTTGTTATGTTTTTTTATCATTCTAGTGTAAGGTAAAGGCACATTTTATACATTTCTTACTATGAAACCAAGTCACTCATTGTTTTTTAAGGAAATAGTTTTGAAGGGGTGGTAACTTTTTTTTATTGAGTTGAAAGAAAGAGGTGTAATCATTTTGGTTAATATATTACCTTTGAAAGTATAAAAAGAATGAAAGTAGAAAATTACCGAAATGTATAGTTTGCTTTGATGAAAGTGTTGAGTTAATCACATTGGAGTGGAGAAAAATATTTTCAGGTTGAATATTGTTCATCCTTTCTGGACCCCCCCCTCCCCCCTCCTTCCTCCTCCTCTCTAGCAGTGGCCCTCACTCAATTTAATCATTTAATAACTAAGGTATAACAAATTTCACATTTATCCTTCTTCCCTACATTCATTTAATAATACACCAATAAATTCTAAAATAATTAAGTATTTATTACAATAAAATCAGTTTTATAAAATTTAAAATTTTTTTTTCCCTAATTCAAACTGTCTAATAGAAGCTAGAGTCAGACTCAGCATACTCTTAGTGACTCCAATTACTTTTACTTTAAAACCTGCCTGACTCAGACTCCACAATCCTCGGTCACAAAAAGCCATTTATTGAGCCAGCATGGTGAAATTTTCATATATTACTCAAAATTATTATATCTGTTGACGCATGCGCGCCACCCCGTCGTGGATCACCTGTCAGAGGATAAAAAAAAATGTGCTCGCTGAAAGGAGAACGATACGAGTGCTGATAGCACCATGACTTGAGTTGATGCGTTATATAATTACTATTACAAACTACATTACTAGAAATATAACCATCAAAAATGTGGATAATTAATCAAATTTACGTCGAAATCCAAATTTCTTTCAAGTATGTTTTTATTGTATATATGTACATATTTTATTTTGTTTCAATTAAATAATATTAAAAAAAAAAGGTCCGTCGAAAATTAATCATTTGTAGTTAAGTTTCTACAAAATAGTGGCTCCGTCGAGAAAGGAGCTTGTAATCAGCGACTCATGGATAAAAATAATAAATTGAAATCTTCCTTGAAAGGAAAGATAACTAGAATTGAAAACTATGTAGAAGGCACGAATGCCGAAAATTACGATATAGATGTAGTAGAATTAAAAGTGAAATTAAAGAATGTCGAACTACTACAAACAAAAATCGATGAATTACGACAAAAATACTACGAAATTCAAGACTTGAAAGATGCTGAACAAGCAACCATAGATGACGATCTTGACTCATGTGAAGAACGTCTGGAAAAATTAGAGGTAAGAATTAATACTCTTATTAATTCTTATAAGAAATTTGATTCTCATAAAAAAATAAATGCGACTGAAAATGCATCTCAAGATGCCTGTGAAATAAAAACTCAAATTCCTCCTTTAGTATTACCTGAATTTTCAGGAAAATATGAGGAATTCAGTTCTTTTAAAGAACAATTTGATGATTTAATAACCAATAATGTTCATATTAATCAGTCGCAGAAATTATATTATCTTAGATCTTGTCTCAAAAATGATGCTAAAAATTTAGTTAGTAATTTTGATACATTTGAATCCTTATATAATGCATTAGAAAATCGCTATGATAACGAGCGATTAATTGTTGATATTCATGTACAAAATATTCTGAATTTTGAGAAAATTCAAACTGAAAATCCCAAAGAGATAAGAAACATGATTGATTGTATTCAGAAAAATCTGCGTGCCTTGAAAGTTCTTAAATATGTACAGAATAAATTATCAGATGTTTTCATTATAAATATTCTCGTAGCAAAGTTAGACAGAGAATCTAGGAAGAATTTTGAGTTGTCCCATAAATCCAAAAATGTTCTCACCTTTGAAGAATTTATCAAATTTTTGGAACAACGAGAATCAGTTTTATTATCTATTAATAGAACGAATATGACTAGCGGAAATAAAAATACTAACAAAAACTTTCCGGCTATTAACAAATCTAAAACTCTTTTAATGCATGAAAATAAAAACAAAAATTGTGTCGTTTGTAAAAATACTTATCACCCTATTTATAAATGTGATGCATTCTTGAAATTAAACATTAACGAAAGATTAAGTATAATACGCCTTCACAAGCTTTGTGAGGTTTGTTTTAGGCAAAACCATAAGAAAAATGATTGCTTATCGAAATTCAAATGCACCTGCGGAATGAAGCACAACAGATTATTATGTTTTTCTTCTGGCGCCAAAACCCCGGTTCCAGACTCAGATGAAATAAATTCATCCAAATTACCAGATATAGACAAAAGGGTTGCGCAATTAAATGCTTCCGTTTTGAGTAATAATAGCAGATATTTAAAAGAAAATAGAAAAAGTATTCTGTTTTCCACAGCTTATATTTATGTTCAGTGTGAAAATAAAAAAAGAATAAAAATACGATGCGTTCTGGATTCTGCTTCAAATGTGTGCGTATTAACTGAAAAGATGGGTGAATGTTTAGGAATTAAAAGAGAAAAAATAAAAACTCCAGTTTCAGGTTTGAATGGATTGACACAAAATATTAAGTGGAAATTAGATACCTTTATTTCAAATGAAGATTGTTCTTTTATTGAACCAGTAGAATTTTTGATTGTAGATAAAATAACAGGGCTCACACCATGCAATAAATTAAACATTTCAGACATAAAAATTCCAGAATTTTTGAAATTGAGTGACGAGACATTTTTTGAACCTAATGAAATAGAAGCGTTAATCAGTGCAGATATCTTATTCAAAGTTTTAAAGGATAGTACTTATAAAATAAATGACGATTTGTTTTTTAAGGAAACTGAATTTGGATGGCTAGCGTGTAGAAAGGTTGAAGAAACAGAACCGAATAATTCGAAACAGTGTTTCGTTTTGTCAGACGATTCCCTTAGTAACACTCTTAAGCTCTTTTTCGATCTAGAATCCCTCGGAATTAAAGATGATCCCTGTTTTAAAGAAGAGGATCAGGCTATGACAATATTCAAACAAACAGTTAATTATAAAAATGACCGATATGTAGTAGAATTACCCTTTCGTAAAGATTGGAAAGAATTATCAAATAATTTTCCAGTTGCAAAACAGCGATTTTTTTACTTATGGAGAAAGTTTCACAAAAATAATGATCTGTATGATCAATATCAAGAGATAATTCAGGACTACATAAAACAAGGAATAATTGAAAAAGTCGAAAAACCTAACATAAGTGTTGATAAACCAATATATTACTTACCACACCAAGCTGTGAAAAAAGAAGGTCGGGTCACAACTTCTACACGTATAGTATTTGATGCAGGGTCACATCAATTAAATGAACTATCTCTTAATGATTGTCTTTGGCCGGGTCCAAATTTAAACCCAAATTTATTAGATGTGCTGATCAATTTTAGAATTAACAAGATAGCTATATCTTCGGATATTCGTCAAGCATTTCTTCAGATTTGTTTAGCAGATAAACACAAGGACGTAGTAAGATTTTTATGGTCCAATAGTAATCCTCGTACTGACTTAAAACCGAATCTTCAAATTTATCGATTTAACAGAGTACTTTTTGGGGTGAATTCTAGCCCTTTTTTATTAGCAGCTACAGTGAAGCATCACATAGAAAAATATAGAGAAGATTATCCAACAACCGTACATCACCTGAATTCATGCATGTACGTAGATGACTGGATTACCGGTCAAGATACTTCAGAAGAGGCACTAGAAGTTTCCCGCTCTGCAAAGAAGATTATGAAGGAAGCCGGAATGGTGATGAGGAAATGGATCAGCAACGACTCATCATTGATGAAACAGTGGGCCGACGAAGGGTTCGATACTTACCCAACTGAAACCGCCATTAACTTAGGGAGCGACAACACGAAAGTATTAGGCATATGTTGGCAAACAAAAGATGACTGTTTTACCCTATATCTTAAAGGAATTCTTGAAGTGGTTGACACAGAAGAAAATACAAAAAGAACCATTTTACAAACCATCGGGAAAATCTTCGACCCGATGGGGTTGCTTACACCATTTACTATCAGAATGAAATGTCTAATGCAGGAAATCTGGAACAGAAAGGTCACTTGGGATGAAAAATTGCCTCCAGACATATTAGAAAAGTGGCTGGCTTGGTGTAAGGAGTTACCACTTCTTAGAGAGCTTAGAGTCCAAAGACTTGTTCTGGATTCTTCTAGTGAAGATGAAATACAATTAATGTTTTTTGTGATGCCTCCAAACTTGCCTCTGGGGCTTCAGTATACATGAAAGTTAAAAAACGAGATAAAGTTCTTGTAAATCTCATCACTTCAAAAAGTAGAGTAGCTCCATTAAAAAGCATTACGTTACCTCGACTGGAACTCCTCGGTGCCTTGTTGGCAGCACGATTGAGTCATAAAGTTCAAGAAATCATAGGACAGAAAACATGCTATTCTGTGTTTCATCATACTGATTCAAAAATTGTCTTATTTTGGATTAAAGGATCAACAAAAAGATGGAAACAATTTGTTGCAAACAGAATACAAGAAATCACGAATTTGACAGATCCTGATACGTGGTTTCACTGTGCTGGAAAAGAAAATCCTTCAGACCACCTGAGCAGAGGCCTCACGGCAGAAAAACTGCTTTATAGTGAACAATGGTGGCATGGACCACCCTCTTTAATGTCTGACGAAAACAAACAATCTGTTATTGACTTTTCAGAACCAAATGAGGAAGACTACACTCCTGAATTAAAATCTAAAAAAGCAGTGACTCTAAATTTGAAAAAGGACTTTACCATTTTGAACTATCTGATTAATCGTAGTAATAGATTTTTAAAAATATTACGTATATGTAGTTTTCTTTTCAGGTTTCTTCACAATCTAAGAAATCCTTTAGAAAAGAAGGAAGGACCGCTGATGTCTAAAGAGCTGACAAAGGCAGAAAACTTCTTATTGAAACAGCTGCAGGAGGAAGAATTTCCTACTGAAATAGCTGCCTTGAAAAGTGGCGGTAATGTATCGCATAAGAGTAAAATTTTTAATTTATCCCCATTTTTGGATATCAATGGTTTAATAAGGGTAGGGGGGAGACTGCAAAATTCGCAGTTATCTTATTCGATTAAGCATCCTTATGTGCTTCCTTCAAAAAATAAATTAACTGAATTAATTGTAAAATATTATCATGAAAAATATGTTCATATTGGTCCCCAACATCTTCTGTTTCAGGTTAGGCAAAAATATTGGCCCATTCATGGGAGAAATCTTTGTAAAAAAATTGTGCACAGATGTTTAGTCTGTTTTAAAGCAAATCCGAAAGTATGTGTACAAAAAATGGGAAACTTGCCAAAACAAAGAATAACGCCAGATAAAACATTTAATTCAACTGGAGTAGATTTGTCTGGACCCTTTTTAATCAAAAATAAATATGGAAGGAAAGGTCCAGAAATCAAAATTTATGTTTGTATTTTCATTTGTCTAGTAACAAAGGCTATACACCTGGAACTTATTAGTGATTTAACTTCACAAGCTCTGATAGCTGCGTTAAAAAGATTTATTTCGAGAAGGGGCAAGTGTCATAAAATATTTTCGGATAATGGGACCAATATGGTAGGCACCAACAGGGAACTAAATGCCTTGTATAAACTGGTAAGAGATAAGGAAGAATCCTTATTCAATTTTTTTGCAGAGGAAAAAATAGAATGGGTTTTTATTCCTCCAAGGAGTCCAAATTGGGGTGGTCTATGGGAAGCAAATATCAAAGCGTTTAAATACCATTTTAAACGCACAGCGGGTAATTCAAAATTTACATTTGAAGAAATGCTTACACTTGTTACTCAAGTGGAAGCGATCTTGAACTCGAGACCACTGACTCCGCTAACTTCAAGTATTGAAGATTTAGAGGTTTTAACTCCAGCCCATTTTCTTATTGGAAGGCCAATAACGGCTGTTGTTGAACCTTCTTTAACTAATGTTGAGAAAAATCGCCTAAGTGCTTGGCAAAATATTACGAAGTCAGTTCAGGCAATCTGGAAAATATGGAGTCTTTCTTACTTGAATAACTTACAACAGCGCAGAAAATGGATAATTGATAAAAAAAAATTAAAAATCGGAGACATGGTTTTAGTCAGGGAAGAAAATCTTCCACCATGCAAGTGGTTTTTAGGGCGTGTAATAAAGCTATATCCTGGTCAGGATAATAAAGTTAGATTGGTAGATATAAAAACTACCAAAGGGATTTACAAAAGATCCATCTCCAGATTGTGTGTGCTGCCTATCGAGGAGTAAAAATGAATATGAACATTTATTATATTAATTTACTGTATTATATATTACTCTAAAATTGTTAGTTAATTATGAAAATTTCTGTTTATTATAATCAGTTAATCTTTTTTCTAATTCTATGTGTTGTGCGAAATATTGATATTATGTTACATTCATTTATTTGTTATTATTTTATCTATTTACGTTATGTGAAATTGTAAATTTAAAGTTTTTGCAAAAAAATATTGTAAGTTCTTGCATGAGAACATAGCAAGGCCGGGCGGGATGTTGACGCATGCGCGCCACCCCATCGCGGATCACCTGTCAGAGGATAAGAAAAAATGTGCTCACTGAAAGGAGAACGATACGAGTGCTGATAGCACCATGACTTGAGTTGATGCGTTATATAATTACTATTACAAACTACATTACTAGAAATATAACCATCAAAAATGTGGATAATTAATCAAATTTACGTCGAAATCCAAATTTCTTTCAAGTATGTTTTTATTGTATATATGTACATATTTTATTTTGTTTCAATTAAATAATATTAAAAAAAAAAGGTCCGTCGAAAATTAATCATTTGTAGTTAAGTTTCTACGTCAACTCTTTATTGCATTATGAAGTAGTCAAAAACTTTAAAATCCATTTTTTTAGTTACTTAGCACTAAAAATTATACATATCACCCCATATCATAGTATTTAATGAGGTGACACTTCAGTGTACCATTGGAACATAGGAATCAAAAAAGAGACTTAAATCATTTTTTTTTTTTTTTTTTTATGTAAAAAAAATTTAACCCATCCACTTAATATAAACTTCTTTTTTCTGTTGTACAATCTTTTTAATGTCCTTGTCCCACCAAAAGTTTTGTGACTTTTTTATCTTTCTTTTTTGCCCTAGTGCTTCTTTTGCAACCTGGTGTAAAGATGATTTGATATGCTCATATAGTTCAACTGCACTAGTATTAATCTTTTCCTCTAATTTTTTATCCAATCTTACTTGAAAGAGTCTATTTGTGCTCTCTTCTGTTAATCCTTCCAATATGTATTCTGGTACATCAATATCATCCATCTCAGTTGGATTCCCTTTCCTCTCAATCAGATTTGAGTAAGGAAATGCAAGGCTTGTTCGCACCATTAAATATTATCTGCACCGCAATCTGCTCCACTCTGAACTCGGATGTCAAGCGATTTTAACTTAGTCCTTTTTTTAAAAATAATATAATCAATAATTGATTTCAGTTGTCTAGTGTGCTGATACCATGTGTATTTGTGGATATCCTTATGTTTAAAAAACCATTTGTAATCTTTAGGTCATTAGTGCTAAAAAATTCAATAAGTCTTTCCCCATTATCATTGACTACATCCTCTCTGAACTCTCCAACAATGTCATCTCTTTTCTTATATCCAGTTCTTCCATTGAAATCACCCATCATTATAATTTCTCTTGTTCCTCCAATTTTATCAATGATTTCCTGTAGTTTTTGATAAAGCATATTCATAACTTCAATAATTTCACCATTATTTGGAGCATAAGTTACCAAGATAGTAATTTTTCTCCCAAAAATATCCATATTGATCTTTAAAATTCTTTCATCCACAGTGTCAAAGCTCTTAATATTTTTCTCAAATTTCTTTCTCATTCAAACTGATACTCCTCGTTTTGTTCTTTTCTCCTTTGAACACCTGAGTATAATGAATAAATTCTCTAAATTTTTCTATTCCAGATCTTTTTTTCTTAGTCTCTGTTAAAACAATCAAATCGATATTCATCATATTAATTTCTCTCATTATATCAGTCCATTATGATCTAACACCCTGAACATTTCATGTATCCATAATCATTGTCCTTCCTGTAGCCTATGCTGTTGACCGTTAATAGCATCCGATTTATTATTCCTATAGATTCCTGTTGTGTAAGAGATTTTGCACATGAAATTGGGTGCAGGCCTATTGTCATAACCCCCAACCTGGAGGACCAATGTGTCCATTTAGTCTGGCACCTACCCTTCGACCAATCCGGCTTGGGAGACCCTACCAGTAGTTACGCTACCGCCGGCATAAGTGTCCAGGTCATTGTCACTGGTGCACACAAGCATGGTGGGGAATTAATATTAAATTACTTATATCATTCGAAATATAGTTTACAGTAATTTTATTGCAAACTTTTAAACTGGTATAAGCCATTAAATTTAGGGAGTTTCAGAGAAAACCATAGAAAACCTGGAACACCTTTATTCTTTTTTATTTTGCTGACTTTTGAATTCTGATACTCTGCTCATGCTCACATTTCTTATTAAGGATTTTTAATATTATTTAGCCCTCAATTATACAAGTTTCAAAGAAAACCATGGAAAAGTCAGACACAAATCTTTTTATAACAATGTTTATATTACTTTTGTATATCAGCTTCTAATTAACATAATTTCATCTATAATAATAAAAGAAGATGTCTGTCTGTCTCTCTGTCTGTCTGAGCATCTATACGTTCAGCCCCTACTGAACGCAGAAGTATAAAATTTGACATATGGGTGCTCAGAAGCCTTCCCGAGTTGATAGTGAAAACAGAATTTAAAAATTTTAATTAGTTGCGGAGATATTAATTAAAATGTCGACCCATGTCGATGGAAAAATGACCGAGAAAAAGAAACTTTCTATCAGCAGACGATTTTCTAAGCTGTCTCGATCGGAAACAAAACACATGGAGACAACGGTCTGCGATAAAAAAGGAAATGAATGTAACCAATTAAGATATCACGTGCTTCATAGTGGGGATAAAAATTTCAATTTTCAACCTTTTTCAAATTTTCATTCACATTACATTTGAATTAATATTTGGCCTAGACAGCATATTATAAAGCTACTGTTCAATTTTCATGAAAATATATGAATAAATAAAAAAATGACGTATTTATTGGAAAAAGATTAAGTTTTCTTTTATACTTTGCAGTATTTTAAATTGAGATATGCTGTTGAAATTTCGTAGTATTTGGTTTTAATGCCCGATAATTCGATTGTGAATATTTTTGAAAGAGTACGATTATTAGGGAGGGCTTGAGGAAGGGGGAAAAGGGGCAAAAATTGAAAAAAAAGAGTTACTGCGTTTGAAATTGGTTGGTATATTTAGATTTTAAGGCCCTTGCCTTAAATCGAATGCGAATATTTTCGAGTGTAAAATTATTATTATCGGCGGAAAGGGGGGGGGGGGAGAACGAAGGGACAAAGATGTAGAAAAGGAACGGGAGTTTCGGAGAAAACAACGGAATACACAGAACACCTTTATTCTTTAATATTTTGCGACCAGAAACGGGAAAAAGGCGCCGCAGGCGCCACCGAGCGGGAGTTTCGTAAAGTCGGATTTTTTAGGGATCGCGAACCAGCTGGTCGCCGAAGGCGGCTAGTAAGTAATATATCATTTTAAAAGTTATTTGAATTGGAATTGAAAAGTACAGGTTGCAAATCTCTCTCACCAGATGGGACTTTGATATTTTAATAATTCAATATCTTCAATTACGATTAAATTATTTGGGAGTAGATTAGGAGACTGTAAGCCCCACCTGGTTGGGGATTTACCATGATCAGGATTTTCAATGTTCCTTTATACAGTGAGCACACAGGCTGTTTCAAATCATGAAATGTAAAGTGTTGCCGTAGTTGCCATTGAGTGGAAATTTGTTAAAGTTAAAATTTTCAAAGCAATTTGCACTATGAGCAAGCAAGCTGTTGTAAGTTCTAAAACAGGGGCAGGGCCAGCGAGTGGGACTTTGCTATGGTTAGAATTTCCAAAGATCATAACATGGTGAACAAACAAGCAGTTTCAGATAGTGAAACGGAAAGAGGGCGCCGCAGGCACTATCGAGCAGGAATTTACTAAAGTTAAAATTTTTAATAAAGCTATTTGCACTATATGTCAATAAACTGTTGTAGGTCCTGAAACAGGAAAAAGGGCGCTACCGAGCGGCAGTTTTGTACGGTCGGATTTTTTAAGGATCGTGAACCAGCTGGTCACCGAAAGCAGCTAGTAAATAGATAAAAATATTCGATGAACGTATATCGTATCTGTATCTGATAACATTGTCATTCTATGCAAAATTATTATATTTGTAAAACTATATAAGAGATGAATAGTTATCAATGAATGATAAACCTTGAGTTTGTATTTCTCCAATTTTTTTTAAAAATTCCTTTGTTTTGTGGTGACATTATTCTTTGTTAACTGATTAATTCGTGAATCAGGGTGTCCAGTATGAACATTTAAATTGCTCTCCTTCTCCCTCTATAAAGTTGGAACTACAGAGTTTAGCTTGAATCAAAGTTACCTTTTCTGATGTAGATCATCTAATATAAATTTCTATAGCAAATTCTGCAGAATGCTTTAAGAAAAGAAAATTAAAATTGAAGTTTTCTGAAATAATAGGATAATAAAATTATTTTGTATAAAATATATTTTTTAAAAAGATTATTGAAATTTTTTTGTAAACTAATTTAAAATAGTTCTAAAGGAAATATTTTTCAAGTTTTATGCTTGAATGAGACTGTGTTGAGACTAGTTGGGTTTTCAAAGTGATATAAATATAAATAAACAAAATACCACTCCCAAAATTGTGACACCCATGGCAGACCTCCCTCTCCGCTCTTACCTTGGTATGCCACTGCCTGGGTAAAATGTTGTAGTGGAGATTCTGACTTAAAATTGTGCAGACAGAGAAGGTAGTACCAAACCTAAAGGAAAGTTTTGAGCATTTTTAATGTATTTTATTATTATTATTATTTATTTATTTATAAAGTGATATAAAAAAACAGTGATTCAATTCTTTTGAAAATTTGTTTGAATATAGTGACCAGCAAATTATATTGCTATTTTAAAAATTGAATTCTTGTGATTTTGAAGCTTTCTTTTAAAATGGAAAATGTATGTTAAATTTAGATATGGAATGGCTTAATGGACCATCAGAGGACAGTATGGAAGTAGACATTGGTTACATACCTCAGATGTCCTTGATATCTTCATTAATATCTGCAGATCCTCCAAATAAATTAGGAGTAGATCAAAATGTGTCTAACATTGAATGGACAGAAGAGATAAGCATAGAAGAGGCTTTGGATGCATTGGATTTGCATTTTTTCCCATTTAAAGAGGTATTTTCATCAATGTAAATTATTACTATACTAAGTAAACAATTTAGATTGTTACTTAATTTTACTTGAAGGACGATAAATTCATTAAATAAATTTACACAGTTACCGTACATAATGTCCTTATTTACATAATGTCCATATAATAATCACAGTTATGCCCTAAAACGCGAGGCCCTCGAAATTCTGACTAACCCTATGCAATTAACAAAAGAGAACATGCAACAATACCGAAAGAATGGCAGCCAATAATAAATTTAACTGAAGTGAAGCGAGGAGAACTAATGAGCCAATGACGATCAACAATAGAGACAGATGGAGATGAAGAAGTCACTTAGCACCTGATGATGAGCGCGACTCACTTGAAATACGTATTGTGCATAAAAGAAATAAGGACATTATGTAAGGTAACTGTGTAAATTTATTTAATCAATTTAGATTGTTTTAAAATTTGTGTTTGTTTATTTTGTGAATGTAGCTCTCTTATTTTAAAGAACTTTAATTGATATTTAGTCTAATATATAATTATATACACCCATATACACTGACATCTACTGTAGTGAAACTACCTAACATGCAAAAGACCAAAAAACTGCTACTTAACTGCAGAATGAAAGACAATGGGAGATTTATTAATACCATATGATTATTGTTATAAATATTTTTTATACCTATAATGAGTAATAATATTTATAATTAATAATATATTTTATGCTAAATTAGACATTCAAAATAAGAAATTTCTATAAAAACAAAATAAATTACCAGAAATTCAGGAACAGCAAAATTTTCAAAAACCCTGAATTCAGGGGTAGTTTCTAAAAGTTTTACCCCTGCATCTATTTTATATTTTATCCTAATAGGACACAGTATTTTAACTTCTATTAATTAATGTTGTTATTTTTTTCTGTATTCAAAATAAAGAACATATTGGATTAAAAGTTTCTTTGACTTTTGATTTTTTAAGGATTTACACATTTATGTCTTGTATCGATTTGACTATTTTTTAAAAATGTGTGTCTATCTGCGTGTGTGATAGAAATTTTCTACATTCACCAATTTCTATCACACATTCAATTTTCTACCATTACTTTCTATGTTATATCCAGATATAATTATACGTCATATTTACATACTAAGTCAAATGTCCTTGTGAAATCTCTATTGCAGTATAAATAAACAAATAAAAAGAATATATTGCCTCAATTGAATATTGTATTTTAAGTTTGTCAGTTTCATGGAAAGGAAAGAAATTATTAGTTTTTAATGAATATGAATTATTCATGATTTTATATATTTAGATAATTATTTTGTTTAAAAAATGAAGGGGATGACATGAAAGGAATAGCCTTTAGATATTATTTTATTTGTATTATGGACTTTTTATTTAAAGAAAAAAAAAATGATTAAAGAAATTATAGAAATGTTCACTTGTAGTTCTTAGATTATTTATATATTAGTCTATAATATGCAGTTATACTAGATTTCAATAATACGCTTTTTTACAGGTGAAATATTATGAAATGCCTTCAGCTTTCCAAATTGCAGAAACAGAATCTAAGTTAGTCCATGGCATAATTCTATGGGGAAATTTAGATGACCAGTCCTGTTGAGGTTCAGGGCGGACTTTGCGAGAAGCTGCTCTTGCTAGTCCGCCCGTTATAAATCTGTTAAAAACTTATTTTGTTAATTTCTGGATAATTATTTCTGATTTAGAAGTAAATATACTTTTGTCTTTCCTATAATATAAATCATATGCTTGTATCTACTTTATTATGTGTGTATTTAGTTAGTATTTATCAAATTAATTCCCTTTCATGATTTTACAAACAAATGGTGTCTACAAATTACTAAATTTATTTAAAATATCACTTGATTACGCATGTAAAGACCTTTTAACTGAATTATATGAAACATTAAAACATTAAAAACCCATTAAAATCACCTTCTACAAGTGCTTTCAACTGCAGCCCACGCAACCTTCATCAGGTAGGTACGCTCTTGTGAACTTCGCCGTCCGGTGGTTTTGTCAATCTTCTTCTTCCACTCCACTCCAGCATATCACGCCACCTTGCGTCGATCTCCATCTGGTCAGTGTTGCATGAGTTACCGTTCACAAAAATTTCGACAGCCTCGTGTTTCGCGGCATAAAAATAATTATTATAATTAGCTAATTTACTATAATTTTTAAAGTCTATTTTAATGTTTTCTTCTTATAGTAAATTAGCTAATTATAAATTTTTAAAGTCTATTTTAATGTTTTCTTCTTATAGTAAATTAGCTAATTATAATAATTATTTTTATGCCGCGAAACGCAAGGCTGTCGAAATTTTTGCGAACGGTAACTCATGCAACACTGACCAGATGGAGATCGGCGCAAAGTGGCGCAATATGCTGGAGCGGAGTGGAAGAAGAAGATTGACAAAACCACCGGAAGGCGAAGTTCACAAGAGCGTACCTACCTGATGAAAGCTGCGTGGGCTGCAGTTGAAAGCGCTTGCAGAAGGTGATTTTAATGGGTTTTTAATGTTTTTACCTTTTTTAAATTGAATTTTAAATGAATTATATGATTTATATATGTTGGCTTTAAAATTATTTGGGAAATTTTTTTACAATTTTATATAATACTAGCTGAAGCATGTATAAAATAAAATTAGCAGCTCAACATTCATATCTATGGGGGAATGTGTATCCTTTTAATTGTAGACCATTTCAGATGGAAAGAATATATGATATTTATTTCATACCAGAAATATTTTAGAAAATATAAATAAGCTATTGGCACCTTGCCTGATTAAGCACTTACATATAATTTTAAGAATTTAAGGTTTTATCTAACCTATCCTTCAATGTAAATGTTGTGTTTGGTTGAATATTATATTTTATCTACTAATAATTTTTTGCCTTTGATTGCTTCACTGCCCAACATCTGCAGGCAGTTGGTGTTGCTGTAAATGGATATTTATTTATTTTAAGATTGTGTCATGGTACTTATCTTGTAATTATTTTAATATTAGTTATTATATTATTAAGAAGAAATGCATATTTGGGTATTATATATAAATCTATAATTTTAAAAATCCTTTATTGAGAACTTCTCCTAGGAATTATGTATGACAAGAAATTTCGACATATCACTCCAGCAAGAAAAGAGACACAACTCAAAAGTGCAGCATTTGGGAAAATTAACATAAAGAATATTAAAAAACTGAACTAAAAATATTATAAAACTAACACAATCGCTTCTCAAGTGGATAAATTGGATATAGATATGTGATGGTTTTCATGCACGTTGGGGCGTTTTACACACATTTTTAATGACATAAACTCAGAATTGCCATTTGTGTAACTTTTTTGCCGGGTGTGATATTTTATGCGGTGTAACCTGGATCATAAACAGTATATGTAATCTGATTTTTAGCAATCTTTTGTAAAAAAATTTTTCATTTTTTATTACTTCCATTACCCTACTACCGTAGGGTAATGGAAGTATTGCATTCAGAATTTTTACCTGATTTACATGTTTTAAGGTCTCCTGAGTCCAAAAAAGTAGTTTTTGGCAATTGGTCAGTGTGCGTGTGTCTGTATATATGTGCGGAGTTTTCTGGCTATCATATCTGTGAAACTAATAAAGATAAAACTACGAAACATCAGAATTGATACAGGTCTAGTGTACAGATGAATTTCCCAAATTTTGGTGAAAATTGGAAAACCTGAAGTGGAACTATAAGTCTGTATTTCAAAAACGGTTCTAACAATTTTCTTCAAATTTGCTGTATAAACACTCTATTAGATGTCCTTTTAAATGATATACTTGGTTAGTTCAGGAAAGTTGATAGGTGTTCTGCATAAATAGTTCAATTTCAAGTCTTGCAAATGTGTTCCTTTAAAAATGGCTGTACGGATTTTTTTCAGACTCTTCATATTAACTCCCTTTTAAATATCCGTTTGTATGTAATTATTGTTTTCCAGTCAATAATTAAGTATACCAAGTTTTGGTAAAAGTTGGTATCTCAAAAAAGGCTTTAACGATTTTTTTGAAAATTGTTACATAAACTTTCTCATATATATTATGCAGTTATTACAGGAAAATTAACAATTATTCTGTTTAGGTAGGTTAATTTTAGATCTCGGAAATTGGTGTTTCAAAAAATAATTCTACTATTTTTTTTTTTTTTTTTCTTATTTTTTAACTTGCTATGTAAACTTTGTTTTATATGCCTTTACATGTGTATTAAGTTTCTCATACCGGAAAATTTTTAGGTGTCTACTTCGTTAGGACAATTTTAGGTCTTCTGACCATATTATCTCAAAAAAAAAAAAAAAATGCTTGTAATCCATATAATAGTGGGTAATGGAAGTCGTGTGGTTGTTTCACACCAGATTTTTTCAGGACCAAACAAATTGTAGTTGAGTAAATGCATAAATTAAGAAAATTTTTAATCAAATCATTATTATCACAATATAATCTAGAAAATTTAACTTAAAATATCTTAAAATTAATTAATTATAAAACATTTCTACATGATACTAAATTATTTTCTAACTTAATATATATATATACATTTTTTTTTTTTTTTTTTTTTTTTTTTTTTGTGATATATTTATTATTTTATAACTTTTCATTTTTTCATTCTGTATGTATATATGCTTTTTAATATCTTATTTAAAATTTTATTATTGATGTTTATAAAATTTAATATGTTTGTCTTCATGATTTTTTTTTTTTTCCATATAAAATTCACTGTACAAAATACACATTGCCAAGCACAGATTTTAAAAAATGCCATATGTAAACTTTCTTAAAAGCTGTGTGTGTGGGGGGGGGGGGGAGGGTATAAAACTGTATAAACATAGTTATTGCATTTTAGATCAAAGAAAATTTGTTAGAATTTTGTTGTTTATAATGTTTTGAATAATAAATAGAATGCAATTTAGCGACGATGTTTCATTATACATTAAATTTGTAATTTTTGAAATACAATACTTATATGAATAAATCAATTTCATTGATAATATTTATTATATATGAAAATGACTATTTTACATTTAAATTTTTATTCTTGATATTAATTAGAATCATCTTTTCAGGCCTATCAAAAGCAAGATCCACAATCACAAGTCTCCAAACTTGCCACTATTTGTCTTGAAAATTATGAATTTCCTGTTGAATCTATAATTTTCTTTCCAAATGGAAGTATCATTCATCGCATCAATGCAAATGCATTATTAGCTCTAGTAAACGACGAAAAAGAAGTATTTTCTCTAAGGTTCGTAGACCTTTGTTATATTTGTGAAACTCTTTTTTTTTTTTTTTCTTTCTTTCTTTAGAAGTAGACTTCTATATTGGTACTAATACTGGATACGATGATTAGAATGATGGAAAATTGATACAAAAGCTGAAGTAATAAGTTTCATGATTAATATTACAAGTTAAACACAACATGCATTTGATTGTGACCTTACCTATCTGAGTATATATGTGGTCACTCAATCCAAGCTACATTATCAATTAAAACTGCCAATAAAAAATAATAATCATTTCTTGGTGGATTAAGAGAATGAGGACAACTTGGAGCGAAAATGTTTACCAGGTTTTAGTTGCTAGATAAAACTTGCAGGAATAAGTACAAAACTTTGAATAAACACCATAAAATACAAGAACTCTGAGCAATTGTTTTAGAAAGAAAATATGACCCTTCATCTGCAAACAAAGCGGCAATGCTTTTTTATAAATTTACAGGGCTTATATGGGGTCCGGACTCTTTGTGAGTTAATGATTACAAGTGCAGTTTTGGGATACTCCATAATATGAATCAACCGATTCTAACAAAAATGCAACGACTGATTCTAAAAGAACTGATTTGACATGAAAATCTCAAAAAAAAAAAAAAAAGGGGGGGGGGGACAATGATAGGGATTTTTATCCATATTTATTTACAATCAACATATATCATTGATTTAATTAAAATAAAAATTTGTATAAAACCTCTTTTTTTTTTGTTTAGAGAGGAAATGAAATTTATTTCATTCTAACAGTCATAATTTTTTTATTTTCATGTAAATAGCTCAATGCATTAGGCTAATAAACTATGCAAAAGAATTTTTTTACGTGTGTTTTTATCCCCCTTGAGATTCACGTTAATGAGGTTCGACTGTATAGTATATCAAGTTTCCTAACAATTGTAAAGCTAACTTTATTAAAAAGAAACAAACAAACCTGTCCATGAATTAATTAAATATTATTTTTCTAAAAAATTTGTAATTTTCAGTTGGATGATTATATAATGTCAATGCACAGTCATCCTTGAATTTAATTATAATTTTTCTTTAACATCTGAAATTTTCAATCCAATTTTGCAATTTATTGACTCGTAATCACTATTTTTAGTCTATTTTAATATTCGTAAAAAATAAATAAATAAATAAATAAAAATGCTTTGTTTATTCTCTAAAAAAAACTAGTATGTTGTGGCTACCACAAGACTTTCTTCTATATTTCTTCTATCTAACATGATGAATGCAAATAATTTTCATCTTAGAGAAAATTATTTACTTATAAATTTATAAGTAAATGCATTTACTTATAAATTTATTAAAATCATGCATTTATTTATAAATTTATAAGTAATTATGTGCAGTAGTTCCTGAGATATAGCCTACCCTTATATCGCGGAAATCGCTGTATAGCAGTGCCAGCTATTGGTTGATAAGCATTCAAATTGAATCAGCATAATGTCTCATAATGACCTTCTTACATATCGAGTTTTGTTGTATTATACGCAATAGAACCTGAGATATAGCATTTTTTTAAATTGCGGAAATCGCTGTATAGCAGCACCAACTGTTGAGCAGTTGACACGAAAAGTTGATAGACACTAATTTAGGTCAAGGTGTATCTACATATAAATTTATATACAATTCTGAGCTGTAGTTCTGGAAATGCAGTTGTCACAAAATTGTCACACGAACACACACACAGAGACAGACGGACGGATGGACATTTTCTAAAAATGGTAAAATCGTATTCGAGATCTCTCAAAACATGTAAATCCATTGAAAACCAGAAGTTAAAAGTTTTTACGAATCCAAATGAATGATCCATCTATTGAATATAGAAGAAAGTAAAAAAATATTATCTAACATGAGTTGGAAGTTGAAAGATTGATGGATCACAAATTTTAAAATATCGGTTTATTCATTTGAAAGTTACAGTGCCACAGACAAAGGTTTTTTTTTTTTTTTTTTTTTTTAATTTTTTAAAGAAATTTTTATGTTGCCATTGTTATTGTTATGTGTGCTATTCTGATGCAGATAAATACAGATAATTAAAAGAAACTTCATAATTATATGCTACAGCTAAAACGCATTTGGAACTTTGCTTTTTACGGATCAATTCCAAACATTTGGTTTTTCTTTAATTTTTTGCTTGTCTGTTTTATTTTAAGAACAAAATGTTTGCTGCAACATATAGGTGTAACATGTTGTTTACATGCCAGAAGTTTCACGATTATTTGTCAATTATTTTTCTAGATATTTAATAAAGAAACATCTAAAATTAAAAATGTCCAATCATTTAGGGCAAGGTAGTTTATATTCATAACAAAATTTTTGCAATTTTAAATTTGACTTCTCCTGTAAAAATTTTTTTGGCAACACTACTGGTCATATATGCTGTTTATTAGCATTTATCTTGCTGAAATTAAAAAGCGAAATATACATACATTTATTAAGTAAGTAATATTTTCATCAAAATATGTAATTTCATATTTTTATTTGAATTATCTGCTCATTTTATATTGTTTTGAGCTCATCCAATAATTTAATTTTTATACAACATTTTTTTTTTTTTTCCATCAATTTATTAATATAGGATATAAATTTAACTAGATGTCTATGAATCATAATTACTTTGATTTATATGTATGTTTCATTTAATGGTTATTTATCTTTTAAAATGTGTGTGCATGAATTTATTGTACATATAGTAACTTTATTGCTTCCTTTTGAGAACATTAACCTTATTACTCTCATTATTGTAGCATGCAAGATCCGATTGAGAAACGTTATCAAGATTTCTTAGAATTTGGTATAGCAAAAAGCAAAGTCACTCCTCCAGTTCCAGAAAAAGAATTATAATGATTTCTTAATTATTTATAGATCACTGTAATTCTTCTTATTATTATTATTAAAGATTTTATAAAAATGTTTATTATTAGTTAATACTTTTGAATGGAACTTCAATAAAGATATTTGTATTACAAAACTGTATGCATTTAAATCTTCTAACAAATTTAATACTGTGATATTTTGCTTGTTACTGTCTGTTTAAATTTGTCTTATCTAGTTTATTTCATTAGAATTTCAATTTATAGATCAACAAGATTAAAGATTTTTATACATTGTTGGTGATTTAAAAATATATATTGTTATTTATTTACTTGTTTGTTTGAATTTATAATTGCTATAATCAAAATTTAAATTGAATATCAAGGTTAGGAATTTAAAGTAATCCTATCTATAAAGAACCTTTATCTGTGATCTTCCAAAATTATTTGATGTATCATTCATTACATTTAAATTTTTGGCAATGCTATAGTGAATCTGGTATTATAAGGCCTAAACATTTCAGAAATCGTACAGTAACTTTGTATTATTTAAATGCTGGAAAAAAAATGTGAAAAAATATTATCTTGTTATATGTTAACTGGTTTATGACTAACTTTCGAAAGAACTAATTAGCATGTACCTATTTTTTTTTTTTTTTTTATGCCCTGATTCTTACATATAATATATATATTGTTTTGTTTGTATATTGTTAAATTTAGTTTGTATGATGTTTCTTTTTCTTTATATGAACAATATGTATAAAATTATTTATATCTTACAAGTAAAATTTATCATATTATGAGAAAAAGTTATATGTGATTTACTGAGAAACTCACTTTATTTAATTGCATTAAAAATAGTTTTTAATGAAGTTGTAATAATTATTAATTTTAGAGCAATCAGCATTTCAAACTTTCTTTTTTGTTTAGTCTTTGTTATACTAATTATGATAATCAATGTAATATCAGAGCTGTCAACATTTCTAACTTTAAATCAGAATTGACACCAATATTTTTAAATGGAATATGTTATATATATTTTCGACGATTAATATTACCAAAAACAGCTGTAAAAAACTTCCGGTTTGAAGTCTCCCTTGAAAAACGGGAGACTTGGCACTTATGTAATTTTTTTTAAAGTACTTTTGACTGTCTTACCTTTTAAAATTTAAAAAAAAAAAAGTCTTAAATCACCATTGTCATTCACCATAAACACATTTTTATATATTAAAAATAAATTCAATACCTTTATTTATCTTCGTTCATGGCAGAAAGCCTTTTCGCGAGGGGATCCCCTGCGTCAACGGTGCCGAATGCTCTTCGTGGATGGCGGCTGCTGAAGTCTTGATCTTCGCTTTTATTTTCGTACAGTTGACATCACACTTTGTCAATTTCTGCCGATTTGTGGTCGTTAATGATGTAATGATTATGCACAATTTCAATGCTTTCTCTAAAAAATGCATAGTTTTGGTTATTGTAGTTTGCTATTAAAAACTACGCATTTTTTAGAGAAAGTATTGAAATCGCGCATAATCATTACGTCATTAACGACCACGAATCAGCAGAAATTGACAAAGTGTGATGTCACCTGTACGAAAATAAAAGCGAAGATCAAGACTTCAGCAGCCACCATTCACAAAGAGCATTCGGCACTGTTGACGCAGGGGATTCCCTCGCGAAAAAGCTTTCTGCCAGTAATGAAGATAAACAAATGTTTTGAATTTATTTTTAATGTGAATTATAACTTCGTTTTAACTAGTTTTTATAACCTTTTTATATTTTCATAGCTGTATTTCTAATTTTCATTATCAAGTCATACATTAGAATTATGATAATTTATTATTAAACTTTATTGTTTTTTAAAGTTTAATTGTTATATCTATAGTTTAAATAGCATATATGAAACTGTTCCACAAAACATGAGATCAGTGTGTGGTATAGTTGATGTAGAAGCTAAAAAACTATCATGATGTTAACAATTTTACTTTTTCTTTTAATTTGGAGTATTATGTTTAATGTTCATTTTATTTGTATTATCTTTAGTACTTACATTTATAAAATTACAAATATATATTTTATAAATATTCTGTATTATAAATATGATGCATTTGTTTTTTCAAATAAATTTACAATGCATTGTTGTTTCCCATTGTTTATTTTATGAGCCATTGTTTCTTAAATTTTATGGCAATATCTTTATTATTATTATTACAAATAATAAAAAGAAAATATATGAACAAGAAACAGTTATTTACCTTTATTAATTCTAAGAAAAATAAATAATATACAAGATTGCATTATCAACTAAAGCTGTTCATTTTGCATTTATAGTTTAAATTATTTCTATAATAGTTTCTTACCTTAAATTGGGAAAAATAAAAATAATTTTTTCTCTAGCTCTTCCCACAATTAGTTCTAACTAAATACAATATAAACCTATACTCTGTTTGCCGAGATCTGATAGCGAAAGTAAATAAAGCAATGTGATTCTTGGCGATACTGTTGAATGACTGGCGTTGGATTGAAGACAGATGGCATCTCTCTGACAAGCAAATGATTTCTTTTTACGTTTGTTTATTTCATAATGTTTTTCTTTCTTCAGGTGTTTGATTGAAAATTATGGAAAATGGAAGCATGGAACAAATTCCTCAGAAGGAAGATAAATGCAATGAAGCCAGAAAATAGTTTTTATCCAGCTGTCACAAACTATACTCACTTACAAGGCAGGGAAAGCTGACCTTCAGTCAATATAAACAGAATCGTCCATTCAGCGAGAAAGCCTAAATGTGGCAAAGTCTGGTGATAATACAGCAACCCTTTATGTTTATTTTTGCTATGAGTTCTCCGAGAGCAGAGTATAGTAGTTCTGTTCTCCAAGATGATAAACAAAAGCTGGGTACAAATCCAGATCTGGCTCACCTACCTAGTCATTTGGAGTTTTCCGTGATTTTTTTTAACTCGCAGAGGCCATCCCACCCAGATTTAAGACTTGCATGTAGATAAATGATCTCATATAGCTAACGTTTGGTATATAAAGTTGAAGCATATAAAACTAAACGTTGAAATTTTTTTTGTTTTATTTTTATAATGATATATTTGAATTCTTTTATTTTTTTTTAATTTTTTATTATATTAACTAATATATTTTTTAATTCCACAGAATCACAAGAAAAAGATCTGGGACATCTTACATTAAACAAATTAGGACCCCCATCACTTTTTAATTAAAAATTGAAAAGAAAAAAAAAGCATTGAAATCATATAAAACCCACACTGGACATTACAATTTAAGTGCTAACTGAAAACTAAGTGTGTTGCTATTATTCAAGAACTATGTTTTTTCTGATAGATTATCATCTTCACTCTATGACAACAAATGGTAACACTAGACAATCTCCTCACCTGCAAAAAATTAATAATAATAAAATAAAATAAATCTGACTTTAAAGGGCATCAAGAGAGGTTAAAATATTTTCTTAAACATAATATTCTTATCTACCAAAAAGACACTTAAAATGTACAAAAAAGCCAAGCTCAAAGAAAGATAATTGATTAAAGTTGTGTCTAAAAAGGGTGTGATATCAAATTCCCAAGCTTACATTCAAATACTTATTTAATATTCCCTTTTAACTAAATTTTCACATGTGAATCAAGTGCTTTATGATATGTTGATAGAAATCCTTCTTTCCTGTGCTAAATACATCATAGCGTGTTTCTGAAAAATATTATTATTATTATTTATGTATGATGGGCTTGGCGGCCATCTTTCAAAGTTTTACGTTAGTTTGAATTCTATAAATCTCATCAATTATAGGATGAGTTGGTTGATTGGTTGGTTAATTGAGTTTTATATCGCACTAGTGCTGCGCAATGGGAAATAATTATAGGATAGGAGGATGGGAGTGCGCCAAACTTAACACTGTTAAAACTTAAATTGATTCAACTTGTGTGCTTAACGGGGCTTTTGCGATGTTTTTTTTTTTTTTTATTTTTTAATCTGAATATTTCAACCCCTGTTGAATGGAATAACCATATTATTTTTACGAGATATTTATTCCAAGAAGCTAAATTCAAATTGGGTAAATATAACGGGGGGGGGGGGGGGGTGTGGAAGCTTCTATGCTTCCCTCCCCCCTCTCCTTCATGTTTTTACGTTAATATAAATTTTTATATTCTTTATTCCAGGCATTTATAGGATGGAAGTGCACTTAATACTAAATAATTATAAGAAATCATGTTATCGAAATATTTCCGTCTCTGCTGAATGGAATAGCAAAATTAATTTTATATGAGATATACTTTAAGAAACTTCTTTCAAATTGTGTGAATGTTTATTCATTACTTGAAAGATGGCCGCCAAGCCCATCATACATAAATAAAAATAATAATATTTTTCAGAAACAAGCTATGATGTATTTAGTACAGGAAAGAAGGATTTTTATCAACATATCATAAGGCACTTGATTCACATGTGAAAATTTAGTTAAAAGGGAATATTAAATAAGTATTTGAATGTAAGCTTGGGAATTTGATATCACACCCTTTTTAGACACAACTTTAATCAATTATCTTTCTTTGAGCTTGGCTTTTTTGTACATTTTAAGTGTCTTTTTGGTAGATATCATTTATTTTTTTTTAAATAGTTTTTATATTTACTGGAATTAACCTGATACTTTACATCAGATATGTCCTGGATTTCAACTCAGCTTTCGTGCGATGTTGTTCTTTGCGTTAAACTGTATTACAAAGTTTTCTTTGCGTTAAACTTTCCATAATTCTGGTTGCTAGACATTATCCATGGGTTTTCTATGCAGACTAGTATGTCGTGTCCATCACAAAACTTTCTTCTACATTTTCCTATACATATTAACGCAGCACAAATTATTTATTATTTTTTTCATTATGAATGCTGAATATTATCAACTCAGAGAGGTATTGTTGCACAAAATGTCCAACGGAAGTAAATTTTCACCATGCAGATGGCATCCTTTCAGTTCTAAAAAAAAAATTGTAGTATATGAGCTCCACTTATCGGCCGATAGGCATCGAGATTGAATCAGCATAATGTCTCATAATGGCCTTTTCACATATTAAGTTTTGTTTCATTAGAACCTTTCCTTAAATTGCGAAAATCGCTGTATAGCAGCGCCACATGTTGAGATATTGGTACAAAAGTTGATAAGCACTATAATTTGTAACAATGTAAATTTATTTGTAAATTTATGCAATTCCATGTATTAGTTACTCAGATATAGCCTTCTCTGAAATTGCGGCAATCACTGTATAGTAGCACCATGTTGAGCAATTGACACCAAATATTGATAAACGCTATTATACATCAAGGTTCAATTGCATATAAATTTATATGTAATTCTGAGCAGTAGCTCCTGATATCTAGTTGGAACAAAACTTTCGCCACACACATAGAACACACACACGCAAATAGAAATTTTCTAAAAATAGTCAAATTGTTTTCAGGAGCTCTTACAACGTGTAAATCCATTAAAAACCGAAAGTCGAAATTCATTTCAATAAAATGACAAGCGAAGCGGGCAAAGCCTGCTAGTATACTATATAGAAGGAAGTAGAAATCTTTATGCATCATAATTATCATTGCCAGATTGAATTGAAGGATATTAAAATTGGATACTATATCGTGTACTGACTTTCTTATTCTAAGGTATGAAAAATATTAAAAAATCAGCAATTCAAGCTATAGATTTGAAACAAATGTTATTCAAAAATGTATTCATTTCTGTTTTCAGGGATATAAAATTTAAAATTGTACAAAATAATAAAAGCAAAGATTCTTTGGTTAAAAAAATAACTTATAAAAAGAAAAAGCAGCTCAATTTAAAATTAATATTTTTCGGGTAAACTGAGATGAAGCAATTTCATATTTGGCGATTTATGTCTCTTTGGCGATATTTAACAGTTTTTCAGCAATTAAGATAGGAAATTTTGATTTTTAAAAGCTAAATTTTATAAAAGTTCCTAGATTAAGTAATTGTCTATCTGAAAAACCAGTTTTCAAAGAATTCTGCACATTTATGAATTCTCTAGCTTGTTTTAAAAAAAATTTCTTGAAGAAGAAATTTTTTCAAAAAGTTGTCAAAACATCTAATTTTACGCTAAATTGAAAATGCTCCAATTTTTTTACTTATTAACTTAGAAAGTTCGTTTTTACTTCAAATTAAAGATCTCGTTGATACGAATATTTTACTTTTTGTTTCATTTTACTGCGATATTTGGTTCGTCCAATATTTAAAACTTTACGGAAAAAAAATTTGCCGATTTAACATGGGAAAGTTGGTTTCTGTATAATAAGCATTTAACGATCTTGGGATTTTTCTGTCGATTTTATTATTGGCGCGTTCTGCTTTGTGTTAGTGGTAGTTTGTTTGTTTTGCTTTTCTCTGAGCTTGGCTTGGCAAAACGACCGTTTCTGCTTGATATTTTACTTAATATATATACCTAAATATACTATCCTTTTAAGAAATATGCACTTACAGCTTTAGAACAAATATATTTCGGATACATCGTATCCATCTTCAGTGCATCATTGTGACACCTCCTTCTGTTCTGGTTTGTTTGTTTCTTCTTGATCCTCCATTCTCTTCACTTTGTACGTTTTTTTCTTAATTAGGTGTTGCCATGCAGATGGTATTACGCTATGCTCACGATCATTAATGGACAGATTGTTAGTTATTATTTCAATGGCTTCTCTTATGAGAGCATAATGGTGGTTGTTATAGGGGGCTATTTTTCAAGTATTTATAGTATTAAGATTAATTGGGTTAGTTTTATGGGTGGTAGACAGAGCAGTAGAAATAACAACCATCATTATGCTCTCAAAAGAGAAGCCATTGAAATAATAACTAACAATCTGTCCATTAATGATCGTGAGCATAGCGTAATACCATCTGCATGGCAACACCTAATTAAGAAAAAAACGTACGAAGTGAAGAGAATGGAGGATTAAGAAGAAACAAACAAACCAGAACAGAAGGAGGTGTCACAATGATGCACTGAAGATGGATACGATGTATCCGAAATATATTTGTTCTAAAGCTGTAAGTGCATATTTCTTAAAAGGATAGTATATTTAAGTATATATTTTTTAAGTAAAAGGTAATTTAATCCTTTTTAAAATAAATTAATACTTAATATTCTTATTTTATATTTGAGTAAATATAATATTTGCTGAATATAACAGATTTTTGCTTTTAATTAAAATAAAAAAACAATAAATAAAACCTTCGAAAGTCATGGATGAAGGATGACTAATGAATTACTTAAATAAATAAAAGTTCCATGAATTCCTGAAAAATAAAGACCAATCAAAATATTCAAGGATTACAGAAATTTTACGTATAGTTTAACTAAGGAATTACAGGAATCAATTTACAAAATTAAAGTTTTTTATTTTTTAAAGGAAGATTTAACAGCTCTGATTAAAAATTATTAGTCCTTAAATAAATTTAAAGGACATGGTGGTATACACCTGGAAGTTATCAAATCTTGTAAAAATGAATTAACTGCAATACTTATTCACCTTTTTAATATTATAAAAGTATCGACTGTGCCTGACTGTTTTATAAAATTAGCATGGTTCGTACACTTTTAAAAATCCTTGAAAAAAAAAAAGTTTCATTTTCAAGTGCTTAAAAGTGCTTGAAAATTGCTGTAATATGTTAAAAAGTACTTGAATTTCAATTTTTAAAAAGTTATAAGCATTAGAAAAAATAGTTACTAGATTTTTTTAAACAAACAGTTATCAAAAAATTCATCATCAAATAGTGAAAAAAAATTTTAAGTTGCCAAACGGGGTCATATATTAAATCTGTAGTAGAAAGTGGTGTAGATATAACGAATTTTCTTCTATTCTGAAAAAATACGTTACTGATTTTTAACATATTTTATTTTATCTTTTTTTTTTAAGTGCAATTAAATGTTATGTAGTTCAATCCGGCATTGAATATGGGGATTTCTATAATATTTTTCTGTTTGTATTTTATAAAATGTACTATTTATATTCCTATTTATTGCATAGGAAACAGCGAACAGGTAGGAAGAGCCCTGCAGGGGTTAAAAAAGCAAGTTGTCGGGGGTTGGTGAGTGGAACGAGCAGGAGGCAGAGCCCCTTAGTTATGTTAATAAATAAATAAAATAAATACATTTGATACTGACTATTTAAGAAGGAAATCCCCCCCCCCTCCAAAAAAAGGTGTGTGTGTGGACGCATCTAAAATCCTGGTTGAAAGTGCTTGAAAATTTACTGGAAAGTGCTTGAAAAGTACTTAAAAAGTCCTTGAATTTTTTTTACCCCTAAGTATGAACCATGAATTAGTAAAATTGTATCTACATATAAATCTGGTAATCCTGAGGATATATCTAATTACAGGCTGATGGTGATTTCCTCTGTGTTTGCTAAATTATTTTGGAAATTCTTATATAATAAAATTTGTTTATTTATTTTTTTTATTTTTATTTATTTTTTTTTGAAAAACATAAAATTTCACACTGTAATCAATATGGTTTTAGAAAAGGTAAATCTTCAGAGGTCATAATTTTAAAAGCTTTAAAATACATGCAAACTAATTTAGAATGCATTATTATAGTTTTAGAGCTCTTTCTGGATTTATTTAAGGCTTCTGACTTTCCAATTTTATTATTCAATCATTCAATTTCCGTTAAGAAACTTCATTTTTATGTATTAGAGGTTCTGGAAATATTGAATTCATAATTATTTACAAAACAGGAAAAAGTTTGTTCATATGAATGAGGAAAAAGTCTCTTGACTACTAACTCCTATGGGGTTCCTCAAGGATCTGTGTTAAGACCTTATTATTATTATTATTATTATTTTGAAAGATTGGTTTTCACTAACTAATGATGCCTTTATCTTATCAAATGCTGATGATACTATTATCTTCTGCAAACATAATAATGCCAATGAGATAATTGATTTGGCTCATTCAATTTTGCCACTGGTATTTTAACTGGTTTAAAACTAATAACCTCTTTGTTAATTTTAACAAAACTAAATTGTTGCACACAAAAACAATAAAAGAGTACCAAAAAAATAAAATTTCTTGGAGTGACTTTTCATAAGAATCTCACCTGGAATGATTAAATGCAATCTGTATGGTAGAAAATTGCTAGAAGTATTGGTATAATAAATAATTTACTTAATATCCTGCCAATAAAGGTCATTTACACCTTATATTATGCATTTATTTATTTTAATTTTGGTGTTACAGCATGGGGTCAAATGACAGGAAGTGAGCTAGGGATGCACTGAATATTCAGTATCTATTCAGTATTCGGCCTATTCGACCAGACTACTGAATATTCAGTTTGGCCAAATATCAAATTATTTGGCTACTATTTGGCTAGTTGAACGTATAAAAATTCAATTTTTTTTAATTTTTAATCACTTGAAAAAATTCTGCTATTTTTAATTATTATCAAATTAAGATTTTTCAGAGTAATTAAGAAAAAGTTTACATTTAAATGAAAACAATTGTTTTATCTAGTTTCAAGTAATATTAAAGAGAATTAATTATTGGATACATTAATCATAACAATTAATAATATCTAACAAAAGTTGTCTTT
Organism: Salticus scenicus; assembly: GCA_963930645.1. NCBI lineage: Eukaryota > Metazoa > Arthropoda > Arachnida > Araneae > Salticidae > Salticus > Salticus scenicus. The sequence goes on from OZ005656.1 coordinate 85,429,179, forward strand.
ATCAATAATATTATAATGATGTATGTTTCTAAAGTAAAATAAAATAGGAAAGAGCGTACATAATTCACATGATGTTGCCATCTAGGAAACTTCAAGAGATTAAACAAGGATCACATCCAAATCTGGCAGGAAAAAATAACAGGTCATAAAATAGCAATTTTGAATTTGTTATTGAAAAATGCATATGAAGTGCCCTAATATGCATGAAAAGCATCACATCTCTATCCCACAATTTATTCACATGAGAGGCATTTGCATCAGTTTTAATGTAAGTTGTCCAATAGGTTGTTACTTTTAAATTGATTTTTCTCAAATACTGCATTTCTGGGTTGCGTTATTATTTTATTTATTTATTTATTCTTTAAAGTGGGCGTGACAAGATATTGTAATTTAAGAAATTTTATATGTTTATTAAGAAGCCTAACAGTTAATAATTTTCTTTGACTGTGAATTCAGCATTACACCACTAAATTTCATTATATATCCTAATATTTTTCTATATTTATATAAACCACTGTTTCTGAATAGTAGTTTCTTATAATATTTTTTCATAATTAAAAAAATAAAATATTATTAGGTGATTGAATCCTGAATATAGGAGTAAATCAGTCAGCCGAATATTCGGTATTTGGCCAAATATGATAAAGACCAAAAGGTCAGTCTTTCAAAAATCTTATTTAAGCAGACAACAGTGGAAAACTGTATTTAAATTTTAAGTTTAAGGGTTTCAATAAAATTGACTTGACCAGTGTTAAATGTTATGACTCATTGAATACAAAAATTTTAACAAAACAGATTTTATTTAATAATACATAAATATATAGCAGTAAACATTTTAAGAATATGACAAGATTAAAGTTACCTTTTAGGTGCTGGACAAACAAGATAGTAGTTGTAATACAAACTCAGTAGAAACATACTTGCAATACAATATGATGTTTAACACAATAAATATTGTTGACACTAAATGAATTAACAGAGATACGTCGTCTTGCGGTCGCCACGTTGAGCAACGAGAAAAGAAACGAGAAATATATCACTGAATGTTGAAGTTCATTATAGAAGCACTATTGATATTAATTTTGATGATTTAATTTTAGAAAAATTTCAATTTAATTGATTAAAACTTAACATTACGGTTCAAAAACCAAAAAACAAATCCAACATTATTTAAACTCAAAACTTAACAACAACATTTCACTTATCGATTTATTAAATTTATTTTTTAAGATTTCAACATCCACGGATGACGAAAAATTACAAGATTAAACTCATTTTTAAAAAACTTAACAACTGTAAAATTTTAACAACAACAATGGCAGCCATCAAGGTTTAAATGCAACAGCCATATTAAAAAACTTATCCAGCTGTCAGATGTTAAAAGCACACATGCTTTAAGTGCTTAGCTTATCAACAGCTTAAAACTGCTCAGTTGCCTAAAAACTATATAGCTATTTAAGACTCCATAGCTAGTTGAAAGCTGGCTGATAACTGCTATGTTACATAATTCGCCGCGATCTTTTATACTAACTAGAAACATCAAATCTGCATATAAACAAAACATCGCTATTGCCACTCAACGGTCAAAGCCAAAATATAATTTATAATAATTATTTCAACAGCAGTGCCAACAGCAAAAATAGAAAAATTATGCAGATTCAAAATGGCAATGGCAGAAATGTAAACAAACATCGATAGTTAATACATGATGCATAATAAATCGGTAAAAGGAATTTCAACTAAGATGAATTAAGTAAATATATATTAACTTGAAAAGAAAAGGTAAGTTATTTCTTGAAAAATAAACATATTTATATCTATGAAAATTAATAAATTTTTATATGTCAGGACATTGATAGTTATCACTATCCGTTATTACTATTCGGTTTGAAGGATATTTCGTATTCAGCTGAATAGTTGGTATTTGGTTGGCCGAATATTTGGCATTCAGCCAAATCTGCTATTCGGTGCATCCCTAGAAGTGACAGATATAGAATATCATAGTCTATTACGAAAGTTTAATAATTAAAAAAAAATCTTCTTAATTATATTTTATTTTTGTAAAAAATTGCAGTGTACTCTTGTGTGTGTATGGGGTGCGGGGGGAGTTCAAACTAAGTAAAAATAATAAAAATAACACTCAGCAGTTAGTGTGAGGCTTATAGCAGAACAGGAATCAAAACTCACTTCTCTCTGAAGTAAACAGTTCAGTAGAGAGAATTTAAGTAGAAGTTGTTTTTATTCATGCTCGTATCACTACACTATACATGAATTATACCAGGGAGGATAGACACATCACCATACAGTCATCAAAATGTCAAACCACCTGACAAATCAGCAAACAGTACACTACTCGCCTGTAGCAAACGCTTGTGTGTAGATTAAAACCAACATTCTGCATGATTCTTGCTTCATGAATCGCATTAATGGAAATGCACAAATAAGTTACTTTTCTTCGAAAATGTACCCATTTAAAATGTCAGATTTTACTGGGACGACTAAGAATTTTGTGAAAGTACTGATTTTAGCTGTATGATTTTTGTGAAGGTACCTTATTTGCTAGGTTGATTTTTGTGAAGGTACCTCATTTGCCAGGTTGACTTTTGTGAAGGTACATAAACAGTAGTAAAATCAACCTGTATTAACCCCTGTCATGTCTAGTCTCCCCATTTGCAATTTCTTTACTGTGAAGTAATTTGGAGCCGAGTTATGCTTACAAACGTGTTTTTGACTTTTGCCCTCCTAAAGGGGAGGGAACGGAGGGGAATTTCGAAAATATTGATAGATATCATTTTGAGTTGGGTAAAGATCTAAGTTTCTGCCAAGCGCCGTTAAATTATGTCCAGTCGTTCTCAAGTGATGCCCGGAGAAAAATTGTGTTACAGACATACAGACACCATCACACACAGACACAGACAAAATTTTCTGAAGTCATTTTCGGGTTTCAAGGTGTGTGAAACGTGTAGATATCGCAAAATTTTTTTATTCTTACAAATTTACAGACAAAAGTCTGATTTTATTAATATAGATGGTAATTAAAATGTAACCATTTCATTATGAATTTCGTGAAAATAATGTGCTCTATATATTTGGTTTTTTGACTTGTATAAAAATTTATGGAATTAATTAACTTGATAATAACTGGTTATACATATATCTATACCTCAGAGGTAAAGGATACCATGTTCACTTTGTGAAAATAATTATTACCATATCTTTGATGTGCTACAATGAAATATATTTGTCATAAATTTAAAAAAAAAAAGTGGATATGGTTTTATTTTCCTTTATCTTATCACCTTTATAGTAATTACACATTAAAGCTTAATGCCTCTATGTTTATAATAAAAGAAAAAAAAAAAGTGTATATAAAGGACATGGTGCTAATTCTTTTCATAAAATGGAGATGGTGTCCTTTACCTTTGGTGTACAGATATGATGTTTCTATCAAAATGTTGAAATTTGATCAAATATAATTTAGATATTACAATAAATGAAACCCAAATATTTTTTTAAAATAAATTTTATAAAAAAATTTGAATTCTTTAATACAAAATTACATTAATTACATACATAAGCATTACATATAAGTAGTAAAGTATAAAACTTGAAAAAATAAAAGTAAAAAAGAACAGTTTTTAATATCAAGAGCCGGTCTGTCTTTTTACAGTTTCTTTTAATTACAAGGTCTACTATAAACAAACAAAAAATTAGCAATCTATATGCAAATAAAACTTACTAGCATGTTATAAGTATTATATTTTTGTTACTTATTAACACATAAATTTTTGCTTAGACAAAATACATTTAAATAAAATATTTAGCAATTTAAAATATTAGGCATAAGCTTTATTACTTTTTATTTTATTTTATTATTAATATATTTTAATCCTTTATACACTGAAACTATCTAATACTTCAGTACATTCCTTGCTTCAACATTTTCAATCTCTTTTAAAAGTGTAGCTACAGCAAACCTTAATTGGTGAAATTGAGATGGATGAACCTAAAAAATGTTTTAAATAATAAATATAATACTGCATATTAAAAAAAGTTGTATACATACAAAGGTTCTTTATACATTTTTACTATCAATATGTATATATATATATATATCAGTGGCATGGTATGAATGACATTTTTAGCTATCTCCATATGGGTAGCTAGACAGTCCATTATAATAAAGAAGCTGATATAGTATAAATCAGGGATGAGATTAGCAAAAGTACAAAAACTCTGAAACTGAATGCCAAGGCAAGATGTTGAAATTAAATACTAGAACTTTAATGACATAATCTATTATTTCCGAGTAATAAATATTTGTTTTAATCTTCAGTGTATTAAAAAAAAGAACAAATGCACATCAGAAACATAAAAAAAAACTGAAAAAAATTAACTCGATCAGGTTATCACTTTTTTTAGCACCTTGACAATGTATCATGGGTTGCTGAAGACACGAGCAATGTAAGAACACGTTATTTTTAAAGAAAAAAAAAAATCTGATAAAATTCTTGATCACTCTTGAGCACTTTTACTTTAAAAGTAAACAATGAATATTGAAAAAAAAAAAAAAATTAAACAAATATTTTATTTTTCATAAGAAATACACATATTTCCATAAAATGCAGGAATTTACTAAAAAATTCATAACTTTTGAACAAATTAAACTATCTGAAAAATTCAAATTGCATAATAAATTTAAGAATGGTACTTTTACGGGAAAAATCATGGACACGATGGATAGTTATTTTTTCTATATGTGAATTCTGAGTGATAAAACAAAAGAAAAATGGTGCGGGTCTCCAATGATCAACGATAACCTGATCAGGTTAAATAAACTGGAAAGCTAAATGTACAAAAAAGCTGAAATCAGCTGGAAAGCTGAAGAATCTCATCCCTGTCACTGAAGAAAGTTTTGTTAATGATATTCTAACCCATGCCATTAATTTTCCTCAACAATTCTCTATTTTTAATGTTTTATATGTATTCACTATCATTGTTTATGCATTATATAATTTAAATTCTTCTTTAGAAATGAGAAAAAAATAAAATAAAAACACTTAAAATCTATTAATTTTTTTAATTTGCAGCCTCAGGTCTCAAGCAGTTCAGATTTCTGGAAGCAAATTATAAATCTCATATCTTCAAATTTCATTTGCTTTTCTCAAAGTTAATGCTGTCATTTCATCATAAAAAACAAATTTACAAAAATGCTTTAATTTACAATTGAAGGAAAAAAAACAAACCCACCTCAAAAACTTCTTTTCGATCATCACTAAGTTTTATCTCAATAACTATAACAGGTTCAAGTACTCGACTTAAAACACTAAAATAAAAATTAAAAAGTTTTAGCCATAAATATAATATCCTAATTTACTAATATTTTTGAATATTTCAAAAAATACCTGGTTGATATTGCAACATCAATTCTCCATTTTAAAAGAATCAGTTTTGGAAGATGAGGGTAAACTTTTGTAAAGTTATTTGTGATAGATGCACGTCTGAAATGATAATAAAGCCCTTACATAGTATAGAAACTGAACAATTAACATTAAAAAAAAAAAAAAAAAAAAAAAAAAAAATTGAAAATTCTTAGAGGTATGTCCAATATTCCTTAAAAAACAATTTGAGAGATAAATATGCAACATGACTGTGAAACATCTCTAAAAGTTTATCTTCTTTACCACCTTCTTTAGTGACATTTTTTTTTTTTTACCCCAAACCCCTTAGGATTTTGCAATGATCATATGTTTAAAACTTAAAACATAGATTGTACCAATTTGAATAAATAATCTTGAATGTATTATTATTTTGATACAAGATATGCTATATACAGTTACGTACATTACAGCTTACAAAAACAAAAAAGTTTTTAATTTTAAAAATTGTGCTCCTGATAAATTGCAGTTTCTTTACAATGCTTACATTCAAACAAAGGCAGCAATACATATAGCATTACTTCACATTTATTTGAGGTTCTGGGCCAGTTCCCCCATGTGCCCATGCCTTAATCTGGCCATGAATGCAATGACTTCTAAATGAGTAATATAATTTCTATAAAATCAAGTATTTTAAAAATAATTGTATTCCAATATAATGCGAAATATTTCTACATTCAAATAATTAGATATTTAACACATCGTTCAATAAGTCCCGGGACTAATCCCCAGATAGCGTATGAAATATTTATGTGTGGGTAAAGTAAACTTAACTTTAAAAAAATATACGTTAAAGTTTCATGATATTTGGATCGTTTGTCGCCGAGATATCAAAGTTTTAAGTGACCCTACTTTTGATGTTTTCAAAATGAGGGACAAAGCTGAATTTCATGAGTTAATTAATCACTGCTTTGTGATAGGCAAAAATATTGCTGAAATTTAGCAATGGCTTAACAGTTTCAATAGTATTTTTGTCCATCAAAAAACAATGTTTAAACAACAAACGAAATTCAGCTTTGTCCCTCCAGTTTGAAAACATCAAAAGTAGGGTCACTAAAACTTTGATATCTCAGCAACAAACTATCAAAATATCATGAAACTTTAATGTTTATCTTTTGAAAGTTAGGTTTACTTTACACACACAGAAATATTTCATTTGCGACACTATCTGGAAATTAGCCCCGGGACTTATTGAATGATGTGTTATGTCTTATTTATTTTCTAGTTTATTTCTTATGAAACAGAATGAAGCTTTTGAGAAACTTTCAAAAAAGAGAAGATAAAATTTAATATTTTATATACATAAATATATCTGTACACCAGAGCTAACAGAAACAATGTTACAAAAATGTAATTTTTAAGAATAATGTTATAAAATGAAACACATTTGTCATGAATAAAGAAAATCAACATGGTTTTATTTTCGTCTGTTCTATCTCCTTTATAGTAACTGGACTTAGTGACTAATGTTTGTATATAAAGCAAAATATGCACATGATAAACATTGTGCAAATACTTTTCACAAAATGGACATGATATCCTTTACCTCCGGGATACAGATATATGTAGATATATAAATAAATTTAAAATCATACTGTAGATATATTTTTATGGAAAATTAAATACTAAAAAATTCAAAATTTATCTACTTAAAAAAAATTTTCAAAAATATATTGTATTTGTTTTAGATAAGAATTGAACAGAATGTTTTGAGAAGTATATTCAAAATTTCTAAAAAGTTAAAGAAAAATGATAACAAACTCAGTATATTTAATTTTTGATGACATTAAAAAACTCAAAAAAGAAATAATAATGGTAGCATTTTTTGAAAAATTAAGCACATTTCTTGGAAAATATTATTTAATTAAAAGGTTTTTAAGAAGGTCTATAAAGAAAGAATCTGAATATTTTTTTGTCAATATTGAAACACCTTTTTATTTATTATGACTTTTACCACAGTTATAAATCATATGAAAATAATCTGGCATGACACTCACACTACCATGCTAGTTTAAAAGCTAATGTTTTATATGTATTATATTTCTGTGTAAGAGGAGCTGTCAATGCCCACCCCCTCAAAACCCACTTAATTACTGTACTACATTCATAAAACTTTTAAGATTCTTATTAAATTAAAAAATTTATTCCAAATTCTTCAGAGAACTTTTGTCCCACTTTGCATTTAGAAAGTGACCAATCTTAGTCAAAATTTAAAATAACATTCCTAAATAATCTTCAAAATACTAAATTTGAAGTTCCTTTATACATTTCTTTTTAAGTGAATGATGCACAAACCAACCACCAAAAGCTCCATTTCTGAATTCAGGGGATCTCAAAATGCATTAAAAATTCAACATTGAAACAAGGATTCCAAATAATAATATGTGTATTATATAAATAAGAGAATCATCTTTATTTTCAAGCAATTTCCTTGAACAAAATATCATTTGCTAAAGCATAAATTATATTCAATAAAAAGGATGTATTTATTTAATTTTTGATACATCTGTATATTGCCTGTAAATTGTGCATACACATCATAATGTGCTTAAATTTAACATAATAAAAGAAACACTTAACACTACTTGAAATGAACTTTCAGGGACTTCCACAATAAGTCCGCAATTATTTTTGTGTGGCCCTTTAAACAAATAATCGATGCTTTTCATACCATATTCTATTTTTTAAAAAAACTTTTTTGTTTATAAGAAATATGTGTTTATTTCATTTTATTTAGTACGATCTGAAGCCGTTAAAAATGTACCAACAAGAAATTTTCCAAATGGACATAATGTATTTAAATGCTTTTGAATGCCCCTCTACATAAACAATTTGTTTGATTTCAATAAAAAGTTTCAAGTAACATCCCTGTATGATATAAATTTAGAATACTAAGCTTGGAGTTTCTGATAACAGTTTTTAAGCAGGGGTTGATCTTGCTTTGGTTTTACTTTTTGGTACCCATTTTTGTGAAGTTTTCATTTTTGTGAAAAGCAAAACATTTTTGTAAATTTTATTTATTTTGGGGAAAAAAAAAAAAAAAATGATCCAGTAAAAATTTTCATTTTAGCAGTTACTTCATCTGATGTTTAATATCAAGTTAATAGCATTTCATTGAACCAATGTTAACCAATTAAAAATAATACTGTAAACATGGAAATTTTTTTACAAAATTATCATTTTCGTCAAACAAAATCTTCTGAAAGGGTTGTTTTTATGAATTTTGTGAAGGGGCCCATTTTAGAAATTTGAATTTTGTAAAGGCCCAGCAATAGGGTCCCATTTTTTGCCTGGATCGACCCCTTTTAAGGTATGCTGATATAAGAAACACATACAGTTTAACCACTAATTATTTGATTTTTGGATACAGGGAATCTCAAAACATGTAATTACATTAAAAACTCAGTTTTGAAAATTCAGTCTAAAACAACACTTTCCTTACTATACATGAGTGAAAGCTTTTTTTTTTTTTTTTAAAGGTAAGATAACGGAAATTACTAGAAGATACCTTGATCCAAAAACAACATTTGCTAAATCTTCAATATATTCATCCGGAATTCTAAAAGAAAAAAAAAAAATGATCTTTTAAAATTATTATTCAAACAATAAAGCATAAAATATACAAGAAAAACATCAATGCACAAAATATCTTTTACCTTAATAAGAAAGCATTACAGAATTGGCGTTTTAAAGTAATAAGTACAAAACTTTAAATAAGCATTCAAAGGTGTGCTTTGAATAAGCACCATTAATTGCATTTTATGGTGTTTATTCAAAGTTTTGTACTTATTATCTTTTATCCTGACTTGAATTTTGACTGAAAAATAACTTGTTGTTGTTGTGAGGATTAAGGCCGATTGACTGCACTAAGGTCCTAGGCCTGAGAGAGAATGCCCTCCATGGGGTCTCTCTAAAAGATCCTAGCCCGTATTTATGCACATTTTAGAGAAAATTACAGAAAACTCCGAACAGCTAGCACAACCTGGGTACAAACCCGACACCTCACGTCTACCAGCTTTGACCCCAAAACTGCTCGGCCGCTGGTGAACGAAAAATAACTTAATAATAATAATAATATATGAGTAGTTGTAAATAAAAAATAACTTACATATCCTACTAAAATATTTTCAACAGCAAATAAAATCATATTACGAATTTGTGGTTGAAGCTTTTAACTATATAAAATTGTATATACATTTAAATAGATGTGTTTATTTCTGACAATTCCAGTAGATGGTGCCCCTACACATAATATATTATCCAGCATTTTCTAAACTCTGGAACCACTGAAGTCCGGATGATTCCAGATTTTCAATGTTGTACTGTATATAGCTTTTGGCTGTTGTATGTATAATTAAATAGATATCAATGAAATATTGTATTTGATGAAAAAATTCAATATCAAGTTTTCAACAGATTTACATATTTTAAGTCCAAAAAAAGTGTTTTTGGCAATTGGTCAGTGTGTATGTATTTATGTGTATGGGGAATCTTCTAACTATCATATCTCCAAAGTCTCGTATGCAGATGATTTTTTTAATTTTTAGTAAAAACTAGAAAACCAGAAGTAGGACTGGAATTCTGTATCTCAAAAACAGCTCAAACGATTTTCTTCAAAGTTGCTGTATAAACACCCTATTAGATGTCCTTTCACATGTAATAATTGATTAGTTGATGATAATTGATAGGTATCCTATATAAGTAGGTCAATTTCAGATCTTGCAAGTGCATTCCTTTAAAAACGGCTGTACAGATTTTTTTTCAAACTCGCCATATTAACTCTCTTTTAGATATCCTTTCGTATGTAATTGTTGTTTTCTGGTCAACAATTGAATTTGCCAAGTTTTGCGGAAAATTATTAGGTCGTTGCAAAAGTTTGTGCGGTTTTTTATTGCTTCATTTCATAAAAATACATCAAATCAAATGACAATTTTTAATCAAAATACTCTCCATTACTTTCTACAACCTTTGCCCATTTTTCGGGTAACAATTGTATACCACGGCGATAGAAGCTCTCGTCTTCGGAGGCAATAAAATGATCTGCGTCCGCACAAACTTTTGCAACAACCTAATAGTATCTCAAAAACAGTTCTAAAGATTTTCTTGAAAATTGCTACATAAACCCCTTTTTAGATATCCTTTCGCATATATTACAAGGTTATTACAGGAAAACTGGTAGGTCAGTTTTGGATCTTGGAAACAGAAAAAAAATGGCTCTACCTGTTTTTAAAAAAAAATAAACTTGCTATGTAAAGTCTGTTTACATGTATCAGTTTTCTCTCACAGAAAAATTGTTAGGTGTCTAATTTATTAGATGAATTTTGCATCTTTTGACCACATTATCTCCAAAAAGTGCATATAATATACATTATAGTGGATAATGGAAGTTGTGTGGTTGTTGTACACCAGATTTTTTTTTTGCTCTAAATTGACTAGAGGAATATCAATATATTAAATAAAAGAACTGGTGTACAATCAATATTCAAACTTAAAAACTTCACACACCATAAAACTAATGAAAACACTACCTGTTTCAAAAGGACATGGTCTTTCTTTCACAGGTGCAAACATGTGCTACTGCCTTGGAGGCAAAAGCAAGACTGAAATGTCACGTTCTTTCAAAACCGGTAGTTTTTTCATTAGATTTATGGTGTGTGAAGAAGTTTTTTAGTTTGAAAATAGAAAAACATAAATCAGAAGACAGTGTAAAAAGAAAAAGAAAAATTTTAAATATACGTGTGAAACTTACAATTAAGGAGATCTGAAAAGTTCTGATACCTTTATGCACAATATTTTGATATATAAATGATTAGACATTTAACTTAATATATACAGTCAAACTCCGATATAACGCCCCCCGAAATACCGCCAAACCCGTTTAACCGCCACATGTATGGGTGAACAAATCTTCTGAATAGGGACTATAATGTAAAGTATCCGTTATAACGCCAACTCGATGCAGCGCCAACCAACATTTTCCAAAAAATTATAATTTTTTGTTAAAATTAGCAATTTTTTTTAGTCAAGCGCTTATTACCGCTCTTTTGATGCATTCCAACTCTTTGTATCTTGGGCTGATAAAACACAGAAGAAATGTTTCTGTGGTAAGAGGTGTAATTTGTAGTAAGAGGTCAGGAAAAATTAAATGCTATTATTTCAAAGTATGAACCTGCTCATGTCTATAATATGGATGAAAGCGGTTTATTTTATCGTTTGCAACCCGAAAAAACAATATCAATTAGATCTGTTAAAGAATGTAAGAAAATTAAAGATCGTGTATCGCTTGTGTTTTGCACGAATGTTGGTTGATCTGACAAACGACCATTAACTGTTATTGGTAAAACTGCTAAGACAAGATACTTTAAAAATTGCAATCCTGCTTTTCATGTGGATTATGTGAATAACAATAAAGCATGGATGACTGCAATTTTTTTTCAAAGCCGGCTAGTGAATTTTAATGCTGAAATGAGGAAGAAAACACGTCAGGTATTATTGATATTAGATAATGCATTCTGTTATAAAGTAACTCCAGTCAGCAATATCCGATTTCAATTTTTACTTCCTGATTCCACTGGTGTTTTACAACCTTTAGATGCCAGAATCATAATTTTTTTCAAAGCGCATTACTGGAAATATATCAGACACATTGTTTGACCGTATCAGTAAAAATGATTTTTTTGCTCTTTCCCTAAAGGATTCGATTCTGATGATGAAAAAAACATGGGAGGAAGTTTCTACGGAGATTATAGTTAACTGCTGGAGCCATACAGGAAAAATCTAGGGATGAACTGCAGAAATTAAAAATTTATAACATGATATAAACAATTTAACTTGCATGCAGCATCCTCTCACTGCAGCTGAATATATTAATGTAGACAAAGAAGTTCCAGCATTTGAAGAAATGAGTCAAGAGGAAATTGTTGGATTAATAACAAATAACGACCCAAATATGGATTCATCTGAAGAGGAAATTCAGATTGAAGAAGAAAAAATTAAATCTGACGAAGCAAAAGACTGCATTAACAAACAAAGGATATATTTAGAAAAAAATTCAACTGATAAAAAGATGATTGATAATCTTTTAATTTTAGAAAAAATACATTGAGAATATTTCCATAAAGAAAAAAAAAAAAAAAAAAAAAAAAACAAAACTCAAGCTAGTATTTTAAAACGTTTTTCTCCTGCATAAATATAATAACTACATAGATCAAAATAAAAAACTAGTTATCACATATTCAGTGCTATGATCCTCAATTTTTCTAGTGCTTGTAATATAATGAGGTAAGGAATTATTTAATTTTATTTCATTTACACAGTTAGGATTATAATTCGATATAGTGCCAAATCCGTTATAACGCCATATTATAATGCGTACCGATGATGGCACTAAATCGGGGTTTGACTGTATATATATTTTAATTGGAAATCAGTAAATTTTAAGAAAAAAAGAATTAACTTACTTGAGAATTTGTAAATCTTCTTTAAGTACCTAAAAAGAAAAAGTTTGAGATTTTAAACGAAATATATACATCAAATATAAATATCAGTCACTACTTAAATGTCAGGTTTTTCATAAGCTTCTATTCCAAAATTTTACTTTTGCAAAATCAGAATTATCACACTCCTGAATATTTACTTCTATAAAATCTATTTTTTAAATTATATTCTTACTTTTGTTCGTTCTGTGTATTCCAAATTTCAATGCAACCTTCCAATAATTTCAATTTTCATTTATTTTATTTTTGAATTCTAAAATATCTTCCATTTTTCACAGTTATTTTTTTTAGGAAAATGATTATTGGCAATTTACATAATTTTCAATAAAATTGAAAATACAGGAAAATTCCAACAAGTATTTCTGTGCTCATTTTTTTCCAATATAATGAACCATTTGCAAAATAAACTCTTAATAAATGCAAGTCTACATTTGCCTTTTTAAACTGTGTAAAACATATATATATAATATAAAATTGCATCTTGATGTTTAAAAAAAAAAAAAAAAAAAAAAAAAAATCTTTACAAATACATACTTTTTATTCAGGAGGAGGGATCAACATTCCCAAAACCATAATTTTAATGATTATAATTCTATGGAATTTAGAAATTTGATTTATCCCTCTCAAAATATTTTATGCTGAAAATTCTGGGAATATGTTTCTCTATGTACATACAAACTTATTTAAAAAAAATGAAAAAACTACAAACAATAATCTCTTATAGAGTCATTCCAATGAGGTCAATGTAATATTTTCAATAAGTTAAAGCAATTACTTTCTCTTATAATCACATTAAAAGTTGTTTACTGAAAGTTCTTTTCTAAAAGGAAATTAATATGGCAAGTTCGAAAAAAATTCATACAGACATGTTTTTAAAGGAATGCACTTGAGTAAGTACTTTTGTGAAAAATAAATTATCCATGCAAAATTTTCATTTTAGCAGTCACTCTATACAACGTTTAATATCAAATTAAAAGTAATTTATTGGACAATCAAATGAAATACATAATACTGAAAACATAAAAAAACAAAAATAAAAATTATAAAAGAATAATTTAAAAATATCAAAGTTTGCGAAATCACCATCTTTATACTTTTGAATTTTGTAAAGGGCCACTTTTATGAAGTGGAAATTTGTAAAGAGATATCTAAAGGCCCCCAATTTTTGCCTGTATTGACCCCCTGAATTGTTAAATTAATACTTCTTTTTCCAAAAATTCATATATGGGCCGCAGTAGCCCAGTCGGTAGAGCGCCGGCCTCGTAATTGGAAGATTGCGGGTTCGGTACTCGAGCCGGCCAAAGACCGTCGTGTACGCTAATGGTGGCTGGTGCATGTAAAATCTGTCAGCGCCGCAATGTCCTCCATGTTCCCATCAAAAATTATACCTCTGGGGGTCGCCGAAGCGGGAAAGTCTTCCCTTCTGTGGAGGATCAAAATTGTGATGGCATGTCTCCGGACCACCCCTAGGGGTGTGTTCCAGACCGTCGCCAACTGCCCATCTGTGCAGCACTAGTGCGACGTTAAACCCAACCAACCAACCAAAAATTCATATTTAAAAAAAAAATTTATTTCATTCTGAAGCTACAAAGTGATAAAATAAATAAATATAAATTTCACTCAGTTAAATTTTCAAAATGTATTAAATTTTTGGAAAACACGAACAAACTTAACTTTTATGAACTTTTTTAATGTAAAAAAAATGGACTTTTAAAATATACATTAGGTAATTAGTAATTATGATAAATTTCCCCCATAGAATAAGATGGGTTTAGTTGCTAGTGATGACAGGAAATGCAACCTTTTAAGATTACTTTTTGAAAATATCTGATTAGCTTTTTGTAAACCAAGTACAAAAAAATCAATATATACCATATATATATGAAAGGATAAAATAATCAAGATTTTAAATTAGTATTTTAAATTAATATTAAGTGTTAACTTAATATTAATATCTCAGAATAAATCTTAATTTTAAGAACAACTTTATGAGAATTCTATTTTAGAGCCCAGATAAAATTAGTTTTTCAACAGAACTTCATAGCGCGGGAATCTGATTTAAGAATAAGTTTTAGAATCAAAATTATGCAATCATCTAAAGTAAGCAGCAAAACATTGCAAAATACTTAATCGCAGATGTCCGGGTCAACCAATGATAAAAGGTAGGCAGGATTTAACTTAGCTAATTACCCAATAAGAATTCATAAGAATAGTTTGGGTTCCCGCCAAAATGGCTGTATTTAAAGGTGGAACACACGAGAAATCTTGGCTTTTTACGATAATCACTTGCCTAATAAATCCACGTGTAATTAATACATCATTGTATAAAGTTAATTATGTAGATTCGTGAACCCTGCGGGGGTCCTGTGGCTAGATAATCGTCGACCATCAGCATTGTTTTTCCGAAAGGATCCTCTCAGGATGTACGAACAACCGGCCCATGACTACATCTTTAGAATTTAATAAAGGATATTCGTTTAACCAAATTGACTCCTACATTTCCTTTTATAAGATGCATGGACACTAGCTACATTCTTTACAAATATATATATATATATTATGTAAAAAGTTCATTGTGAAATAATATAACAGTAAAAAATAGCTAGCAATTTGTAAGGTTTAAAATACCTCTAGTTTCAGTGAAGACTCCGGCAAACTTAGGGCACATTTCAATAACATGTACAGTGAGCCATATATTAAATCAATGTTGCAATTTTCATCACCTGCAGCATTTTTTATAGACATATACATTTCGGATGTAACATTTCTGCCTTCAAAATCTAATACTGCCACTAAAAATAAAAAATTACACAACTTCATTAAAATGAAGACAATTGAATATTACATGTATTTTATGAGAAATAATAATTACCAACATTAGATTAATGTATGTAATTGTATTATTTTTCTGTGAAAGTCCAGTGTGAAATTGATGTAATAAAATAAAAATTTAGAATTAACATTCACTTTGGAATTTTAGAAATCAGATATTAGTTATACATTAATTTTTGCAGTTGTACTTATAAACAAGGCCGCAGTTAAGGACAGGACAAATTGATGATCTTACATTTTTACAACCAATTGTGATAAAATGTGAAATAAGGAATTCATTGCTAATTGATAAAATTTACAATCAATTGTAACTAACTGCATAAATAATAAAATATTTGCTGTTAATTAACAATACTTTTTAGTTTTTTTTTTAGGTAGATTCCTTATAGGAGATCTACCTATTGCAATGGTTCTCATGACACGACTTCTGGAAAATTTCTTCATATCTTCACCGATCATGACCCCTAAAACCCAAAACCACCCTCCGTTCAAAAGTTTATATATATATATAACACTTTTTCCCATGTTAAGTTGTGAACACGATAACTGGAGTAATTTTTATTTAAATTTAACCAGCTCAGGATATGTTGTCAGGACAGTAAAAATCTCGGTCGAGTTCGTAGATGGGGTATCCAGCTCAAAGGGGGTGGAAATTTTCATTTGCCCATAATTTCTTTAATATTGAAAATAGGGGAAAATTTCAAATCAGGCGAATAACCACCTTACCCTAAAGCACAATTTTTGTATTTAAACTTTTTCAATAACTTAAATTGCTTAGAAGTTACATGCTAAAAAGAGATTTTTCGTGAATTGTGCTGAAGCCGACATTTTCTATAGCTTTCATTGCAAAAATTTATAATCTGATGCATATGTCACATGTAAACGATAATAAAAAAGATCACTGAAAATATAATAAAATTTTAATCATGTTTTTAAACAATATAATAATCTGATTAAAAAAAAAAAAAAAAATTTAAATTTAACAGAAAATATGACGTCACATTTACAATAATGTACTGAGAAAAATGAAATAAAATTTTATCCGTGATTTTAAACAAATAAAATAAAAGTTAATAAATAAATAAATAATCTATAATAATAAGATGTAAATAAAATCAACATATCTTATGGCTAAGCAAATTTAGACTTAGCTTTATGACATAGATGCTATAATGTAAAAGATAAATGTCATCGTTTAAAAATAAAAAATAATTGTGTAAATTGATGCTAAACGAATTAAACTGGCATGATAGAAAAAGTAATAAATTTGGGGACATTTAGGTATTAACTCTTTGATAAATAAACTAGGGACGATTTTAATGAATTTTCTGTTAAAGTTTATTTTATTTTCATAAAAACTTAAATTTAAATTAAAGAATTTCATTACTTGATTTCCCTTATTTTGATAAATAAAATTATACCATTTAAAAAAAAGATAAAGATTTAAATTTATTAGTTCACTTTTATTAAAACGTGAACTAATAAAGATTTTAGAAAACTATTACATACTTTTAAATCTTTATTAGAAAAAATTAATTGTTGCCACTCGACATTATATAAATACATCCAAATCCTGCGTCACATACGATAGTTTTGTACAAGTATAGATTTTTTGTTTGTCCCTGGAACCTGTCCCTGATGATAAAAGTGCCTGAAAACACTTGTATCTAGTATTGTCATTGATTATGAAGTTGTGTGCAAAATTTCAGGTACTTCGGACAACAAGAAGTTACAGAAAATTGAATTGCAAAATTCTGTTACATACATTAATAGTTGCATCATATCAAGTTAATAAAAGTGTGTTAATTAAAAACCATGTTAAATACTTTAATTAATCATTTAAAAATATAAAATTAAAATAATACATCAATCTTAATACAAATATCGTTTGTGGTGAATAGTTTAGAATGTCGGTTTAGGCAAGAATTTAAAACTTACAATTGAGAGTAATACGTTACAGCTTCCTTTGACTTTTTATCTTCTCAAAACAAGATATTGGTCTGTGAAGAGATATGAGGTTTTCTCGTCGAAAGAAAATATAATGACGTCAAAGCTGCTTTTCTCCATCGCCAAGCTTGCCAAATTTTGTCATCAGACAACGAATTTTGTCGCCAAGTCAAAAATTTCATCGTCAACTATCAAATTTTGCCGCCAAATTACATATTTCATTGCTAACTCGCAAGTTTTGTTACCAAATCATACAATTTACGAAATTCATAAGTTAACACTGAAATTCAGAGGTGCCAAATAGTCCAATGTTAACTAATGTTAATGTTCCAGCTTGTGTGAACCAAAACTGTTTAACTTTACAATTTTTACTCATCTGAAAATAAATATCACAAAAACACAATACAAAACTTTCAATAATTCAATAAAAATTACAATGAAATAATTATCCAAAAACCGCTACCACTTCAACTGTATTTGACTTGACCATAGCAATGCCAGGCTTACCAGTGCTTGACCATAGTAAGGTCACAAGTGCATTTTCATGTTTCTATTATTTTTTTTTAAAGAAAGATATTGAACTTCAGTTATATGGATTTCAAATAAAAATTATAATTTTTATTAAGCTTGGGTAGGAAGGGGGGTGTAGCCCAATAGACCCCTCCGGGATTCACCATCTCCTATTTGTTGAATGATTATGAGCTTGAATTTAAAAAAAATTGTAACATTTACAGACCAATAAATCTAGCCTAATATTTTAAGTAGATTGAAAAAGAAGTCCTTTTTTAGTTGAAAATTAAATTTCTTGAAAACAGAATAACGACATAAAAAACTCAATGTGTGAGAACAAAGCCATTGGCTAAGTATTAATGCATATGTAAAATTTTTTACATTTGTAATATTAGCGTAAAGGAATCTACCTTTGCCTTTAAGCTTGCCGAAAATGGATCTTTTTTTTGTGCTGGTTTTTGAAATTCACAATTATTTCTCTAGACATGACACAAAAAAAAACTGCTTTTTAGTATCACATTTTCAAATAACAAACATGATATTCTAGCAGCCACTTACAGAAATGCAAGATTATTTAGTCACTGACTGAGAAAATTTATATTTAGTTGCAGTTAATTGCTCATGTATATTATTTTGTTTAACTGTCTATTGCTGAAATAGGCAATAATTTCACCTCTAATTGTCAAAATTCCTGTTGTTTTCAAGGCTGATTCCATACTATTAAGGGGATACTTTACCTAATTTGACAAGTTATTCTAAGAAGAAATTTGTTTTATAAATTATTCATTACCTTTTTAGATAATTTGGAGTGTAAGGCTGATTTTTATACCAACTATGTGAAAAATACCAGAGCCGGGAAACATAGTTGGTATAAAAATCAGTCTTCCATTCCCGCAAACTCCATGAATCTTTTAAACGCACAAAATTTACTTTTGCATCAATCAGTAACGCGTTATGAAAACAAAAAAAACATCACTAAATACGTCTCCCGCAAACTCCATGAATCTTTAAAACGTATGAAATTTCTATTTGGCAACAATCAGATACACAAAAATCACACAGCTTCAAAATGTCATGATGAGGTTAGGTTACCACTTTTCAAACATTGATCATTCAACGATGCATAAACATCGAGGGTTTCAAGGTTGGCATCTTTATCATCGATCGGAAAGAAGACTAAACTTAAGAAATTTGAAGTAATACATCTTGAGAAAACAACGCATAAAGCAGCGACCTCTGGGAGCAATAACTGTACTTATCTGCCCAGGCATTGAATCGAACAGTGATTGGATGACATATTCAGGAAAAGCACTTCGTGAAGCTTCAACATGAAGCCACAATTCATGGACAGTAGTTATTGGTGAGTGGTTGGTGGGCCAGTCGTTTTTCAACAATTAAATAACACTGGTCTACAGTGGTTCGGTGATATGCTAGAAAGTCTATCCCCTTTTGCAACAGCGCAAGTATAAAAATAAAAAACGAAGCAAAAAAACACAATATAAACATCCCCATAAAAGCCAATCGAAAACGTCTACCCCCTTTTGCAACGGCGCAAGTATAAAAATAAAAAACGAAGCAAAAAAACACGATATAAACATCCCCATAAATCCCAATCGAAAACGTCTACCACCTTTTGCAATGGCGCAAGTATAAAAATAAAAAACAAAGCAAAAAAACACAATATAAACATCCCCATAAAACCCAATCGAAATATTTTCCAGCATATCAGAATCGAAAAAGATAAAATAAACAATAACTCCACACCCGGCATTTACAAAATTGACTTGTAACGAAAATAGCGCTTGTTATATCGGAGTTACAAAAAGGAATATTTGCGAACGTGAAAAAGAAAATAAATCAGATTAAAAACATAATAGACAATCTACCGCACTCTCCTCTGCCCACTATAATAACCCTATCAATATTAACACACTTTCTACCAAAAAACTAGCTCCATATAATAATCACAGTTATGCCTTAAAACGCGAAGCCCTTGAAATTCTGACTAACCCCTACGCAGTTAATGAGAGAGAACGCGCAATAATCCCGAAAGACTGGCATCCAATAATAAATATAACCGAAGCGAAGTGAAATGACGAGCCGGCAACCATCAGCAACAAACACAGATGAAGATGAAGAGAGTCACAACTCACCTGAGGATGAGTGCGGATACACTCGAAATGTGTATAGTGAAAAAAAGAACTAAGGACATTATTTAAGGTAAATGTTAAATAGTGTAATCATTTTTATTGGTGCAAGATCAGGAGAACGTGCTGGCCAGGCCAGAGCAACAGTTGGACACATTCTGTATCAAGGAAAGTCTGGACAATACAGACAATTTGTGGTCATGCATAAGCATTGTCCTGATTAAATATTGCGCTACAGAGGCCTCGAATATGGGACAGAGCTGTGGGCCTTAACTCATAAAAATGGAATAGCCACTATTCAGATTGCCAAGAATGTGAAGAAGAAGTGATCAAGACGTATAGCCAATGTGACCCCATACCATCACTGCAAGTGATGGACAGTATGACAATGTCTAATGCCAGCTGGAAATGTGCATTACTCACAATGTCGTTAATACGGATGAGGTAATCTTGATGTTGTAAAGAGGATTGTGATATGTCTGAAAGGCGATGTCATGCCATTCCTGTGTCCAGGTTCATTGTTGACCACATATTAACGACGCCCATATCAGTGATGCAGCTTTTAGGGTAATTAAAGATTTGTGAGTTGCATACTGGACCACCACCTGGAGTGATGGTATGTGGTACCCTGGTAGCATTAGATAAACACCTCAATCATTTCTTGTTTTCATTCTCAGCACTCTGAATAGCAGTCATTACATTTCTGACAAGTTAAGGCTGGTCGCTCTGCCCTATATTCAATGCCTCTGTAGGGCAACATTTAAGCAGGACAATGAACGATCACAAGTTGTCCGTATTGTCCAGACCTTCATTGATGCAGAATGTATTCGACTGTTGCTCTGGTCAGCACGTTCTCCTGATCTTGCACCAATGAAAATTATTATTTAATCGTTGAAAAGCGAATGACATGCCACCACTCACCAGTAACTACGACCGATGAATTGTAGCATCATGTTGAAGCTTCATGAAGTGCTCTACCCATACATATCTTCCAATCGCTGTTTGATTCAATGCCTAGACTGGTAAGTGCTGTTATTGCTCACACAAGTCGCTGCTTTATGTATTACTTTCTTAGTATATACTACTACAAATTTCTGGAAATTTTAATCAATTGTTCTTCCTACTATAATGTATGTGCCCAATAAATATCATTCTGATATTTGCATTCCTTCTTAGAGTTGCATTTTGGGTGGCCAGCAATGTTACAGTAAATAAAGATTTAAACCTGAACTTTAACACACTAATAATGAACATCAGACAAAAAAGAAAAAAAAGTATAAAATATAATGCTATATCTAATGAATGTTATTTATCAGAATTGAATGGCAGTAAAAATGTATCATCTAATGCTTGAAATGTAAATCTGAATAATACACTGCAACCCAGTATAACATATGAGTAATTATAACTTGCATCTGTTCACAATTTATTTCCATTTATAACTTATGCTATGCATAGGTACATATAAAAGCAATATGAGACAGGACACACCGTTAAAAAAAATGCAACTTTGCTGCCAGAAATGCTCTGTAATTTGAGAAAATAGTAGTAAATTATGGAAAAATTACATTGACAAAACGTATTTTTCTGTCATTACAAAGAATTTCTGGCAGGATTGGTGCATTTTTTTTTTAACAGTGCATGATACGTGTTTACACAGAGTTTTAAGAATTAGTTACTGATCTAAAAACTACTAAAAACAGAAGGTAAAGTACATTAAAAGCCAATTAATAAATGTACAATTAAAAAAATAAATAAATAAATTTGTTCAAAATTACTATGGTATATTCTCTACATGCAAAATTCTTCATATATCTATAAGTCTATATTATTTACAAAATTAATGTATTTGTCTTAACATATTAAAATATATATATATTATTAAATATTGTATATATTAAGACATTAAGGAAGGCTATATTTTCAATCGATGATAAAATAATAGATGCTATGGGAAAGTAAAAATCCCCATTTTTAAATATTTTGATTTAGTTCAACATAAAATAAAAATTCAATTAAATTTAACAACTCAAGGATAAAATCTGTAATTCTACAATGCTACTTACATTTTAGTAACTGTTTAAAAAGGGTTTTTTTTATAGTCACGATATGTTTGTGCAATAATCTTATACAATTAGGAATACGGGGACCAAGGAACAATGTTCTTTCAACAAGTGCTACGGATGACATTGTCACAATTTCATAAAAAATATTTTGCTTTGTACACTTGAAATTTGCTTAGAAATATGTAAAAATAAGCAATATCATAAAAAGAAGCACTCAGTATCAGCATAAGCTTAAGCAGAATTTTTGTAAGAAGGTTTCAGAAGGAGTAGAGTAGCAAAATATTTTATCTTTTATGCCCGTTATGATTTACTGACATTTATTTGACAGCATTGAGACCTATAGTTACAATAACTTTTGTCTCGATTGATCCATATTAGAATAATTCACAGAAATCACACAATATCTCGCCTGTTATGATGAGGCGTTATCTCGGCTCGGAGTTTTGTTTGTTTACAACGAGTTCGAGACACCTATATAACGTTGCCAAATTAGAGCAGTGAATATAATTTCTGTGTGCGTTCGTAAATAAGTTTATAAATGCGTACTAGAACTAGGTTGGTTCCTCAAAAAAAAAATATATATATATATATATATTAGTAACTATAAGGCGACAATTCAATTAAAATCGCAGAAAAGATTTTTTTTTTTTTTTTTTTTTTTTTTTTTTTTTTTTATAAAATTCAAAAATATTCATTCATTCCGGAATAAAAAGAGATTTAACAAATGCTTTTTAATATTTTGGAAATGACGTGTTTGCGTGTGAAACATGTCATGTAAAACTGATATATGTTATATTATATATTTTTTATCAGAAAAAAGCGTTAATGTTTTGTTATATCAAATGTTAATTTATCAAGTTCATAAGAATTAATTATGGGATTGTGTAAATGCCCGAAGAAAAAAGTGACTAATCAGTTTTGTTTTGAACACAGAGTAAATGTTTGCGAACATTGTATGGTTTCTAATCATTCGAAAGTAATTAATTTTTGAAAATAATTTTTAATCATATTTAATGTATTGTATATGTTTCAGTTTTAATTATTCGCATTTGTTAGCGCATTATGTGCACTAGTGGTTGCTTTTGTATATTATCCAAAATTATTTGTTTACATATATTTTTTTTTCATTTTTAACGATGTGTATGATAGTATTTTCTATACATAATTGCTGTCTATTTTGTACTTAAATAGAAAAAAATTATATATCCAATTATTAAAGTAAAATTTAACTCTAAGAAGCCCCAAGTTCTGCTCTCAAAGTTAATAGATGGGAAGTGCCGGGTTCAATCTCAAGTCGCGCGCATCGACGTAATTATTCGGAGTTGTAAATATGGTTTATGAACCCGTTGATAGAACCCCCACAGAGGGCATCCCACTCATACCTAGGTCTCTCATGTAGGCAATTGGTATTAACCCGTTATGACACTTTGAGCAACTTTTACATATCAAGGCAATTCTACCTTTTGATGCTGTTGTGTTTCATGCAAAAGTAATTAGTTTTACAAAAATGTTACAAGTAATCAATTGGGTTCAATGAATAAACATTAATTTTCAGCGTATATATAACATGATCATTGGAATAATTGAAATAGTAGTTTCAGAGTGAGAGTGGGGTGCTGATGACTAGCTAGTATTGGCTTTTCAAGCGTATTTCACAAAATCCCAAGAATATTATAGCAGGAGTGAAACTTTTCTAGTGTTTTTCAGGGGCTAACTCTAAATTCGAGGTTTTTGAAATGTTTGCTTTTCTGAATTTCATGTTAATTTGTCTTTATAGAAATTTCTCATTTTGAATGTTTAATTTGCTTTAAAATATAATTAGAACTCTCCAAATAACTTTTTATTGGTATATAAAAATGATATATCATTAAGTCTCTCCTATCTGCATGGAAGTAGCAATTTTCAGGGTTTTTCTTTTTGTATGTTAGACAATTTCACTCATACATAATAAATATAAAATAAACCTATCTTTACTTCGCAGTCGTTCTGAGATCTTTCAGCGCCGGGCACCCGGGCCTCTTCGGAGAACGTTAACACTGTGACGGAGTCTTGGGTCTCTGGCTGCTTCCTTGTTGATCTTTCAACAGGTGGTTCCATGCCCTATTTGGGGCTACTGTGCCGCTTTCGTTACAGGTGTCGTCATTGGTTGATATTTCGATGGATTCGCGATACATGGCGTATTGATAGTTATTGTAATCGGATAGTTTAATGGTTTTATCGAATTCTATTTTGATATCGTTTTCGTTATATGTTTTGGCTAAGGCTGTGTTGGATTTTCCAGTTTTGATGTCATGTTTATGTTCTTTAACTCTGGTTTTTATTTTTCTTTTGGTGACGCCAATGTAGGAACCGGGTTTATTGTTTTTATCTGTATAAGGAATTTTATATATACCTGCGGTTTCAAGTGGTATAATTCGGTTTATAATTCGGTATATGTTCTAGTTTTTTAAGTCTATTTTTTATTAATTTATTTACGATTTTATTCGGGTATCCTGCTTTTCTTCTGCTAATTAAAAATAGATTTAAAAACTAGAACATATACCGAATTATCAAAAACAACCCGTTAAATTCACTTCATCCATCCCTTTTGATCGCGGGGCCGTAAATAAAATAAAAAACATCGCCAGTAAATACAATATAAACATTCCTATAAAACCAAACAAGAATATTTATCAACTAATCCGTAGTGACAAAGATCCCATCCCCCCACTTGAAACCGCAGGTATATGTAAAATTCCTTATACAGATAAAAACAATAAACCCGGTTCCTACATTGGCGTCACCAAAAGAAAAATAAAAACCAGAGTTAAAGAACATAAACATGACATCAAAACTGGAAAATCCAACACAGCCTTA
The DNA here is from genome assembly GCA_963930645.1 of Salticus scenicus. Lineage (NCBI taxonomy): Eukaryota > Metazoa > Arthropoda > Arachnida > Araneae > Salticidae > Salticus > Salticus scenicus. The sequence goes on from OZ005656.1 coordinate 85,454,471, forward strand.
GCCAAAACATATAACGAAAACGATATCAAAATAGAATTCGATAAAACCATTAAACTATCCGATTACAATAACTATCAATACGCCATGTATCGCGAATCCATCGAAATATCAACCAATGACGACACCTGTAACGAAAGCGGCGCAGTAGCCCCAAATAGGGCATGGAACCACCTGTTGAAAGATCAACAAGGAAGCAGCCAGAGACCCAAGACTCCGTCACAGTGTTAACGTTCTCCGAAGAGGCCCGGGTGCCCGGCGCTGAAAGATCTCAGAACGACTGCGAAGTAAAGATAGGTTTATTTTATATTTATTATGTATTAGTATAACTTCGTTTTTCTTAATTAATTTAAAAATTTCACTCATGTTATAGGGTTGTAATCAAAATCGATATTTTCTTTTAAAAAGTGAGTGGGAGCATACCCTGTTGGTGAATTTTCTGAAAATTGCCAAGATGGTACCACTTTACGCCGTGTCTGCAAATATAATCTTCTGCTGATGATGCACGAAGATGAGCTTTTCAGCAATCTAACCAAACAACAAAACATCTTGGGAAAGAGCAATTTTATTAGAAACAATACATACAAAACAAGGAAAATTGTCAAAAATACAATTTTTAATAAAAAATTTCCATAAAATTATGAAATTATAATCAATTACAAATTAAAAATATAAAATTTAGAACATAAAATGGCATAGTATAAATGCATCAAATTCCTAGTTGCAACAATCACTAATATGCACATATGTAGGCTTTGCTTGCATGGAAACAAAAACATCACAGAATTCTCCTACCTCAAAATGCATGAAATTCTGTACTGCAGCAATTAATATTACGCACACATATGTTAATTTTATGTACATGAAAACAAAGAAAAAACATCATTGGTTACTGTGCAACCGCGAAAAGATGGCATACGACCTTGGAATAGTTCATTTTGAAGAAGGGGCGGCCGAATGAAATGCAAATGATGCTTGGCGGCAGTTCTTTTCGCCAAACAATTCTTTCACTTAGCAGCTTCTTTGGCACCTATACGAGCAGTCAAAGGGTCTATTGATGCTAATTAAATAGAAAATTGCTAAATTTTTGTCAATTTAAATATTGTTTTATTTCTTATAATTTTTTTTATCAGATATGCAGAAAATCGATAAAATAAAATAGCTTTAAACATTGCTTATAATTTGTGTTCACGTGTATGTTTATTTCTAGTATATAAATTAATTGAATCCCTAAAATTTACTCGTTTAGCTTGTAACTTCTCGAAGTATACGTAAAACAGTTCCTTTTTTTTTTTTTGGTAAATATTCACTATCATGATTAGTTCAATTATTTAAATCTAACAATGTATCATAATTGAATGTTTTGTAAATATTAACTATCGTGATTAATTAAATTTCTTCCTTTCTACTTTTATTACAACCATTATATGATTATGTCATGTTTTTTAATGACAATTACAATAATTTAATGTTTATTTTATCAAAACTGTAATGGTATTAATCATGGTTTCTTTTATTTCCCTGTACATAGTAGAAATAAATTTTTTGAAAGTTTAATTAAGTTACTTCTTTCATCCCTTTCTGCTGATAATGATTGTACTTAAAAATTACTTCTCGGAAGCCATTAAGATTACTTTATTTTAAAAAATCAAAATTTCTTTTTTAATATTATTTGATCGCCGAAACTTTAAAATTTGTAAACAATAGTACCTCCGAACACTTCTTTTAAATAGTAATTAAAAATACCTCCAAACATTAAGTTTATCAACAACTTCAAATTATAATTTCACACTAAGAAACGGGCTAACAACGCCAAATCTGGAAGCCACTCTACTCTGTGTTACCATGGAAACACAACCCCTCACCTTATTCCAGTAATGGAATCATCTGAAAACACGTGATTCGCGTGCCAAGTTATCGCAGTTGTACAATACCCATATCCAAATGTATGAATCTGAAAAATGCACGAAATTCTATATTGTAGCAAACAGTAAAATATGTATGTACTAGCAGGCTTATTGCCCGCTTCGCTGGTCATTACACTTAAATGAGTTGTCAAAATCCCATATCTTTATTAATAACCTAAGTTCTCGCTGTGATTGGTAGAGGTTTTTCTCGCTCGCAACGTGAGGTGTCTGGGTCCCCACTGCCTACGGCAGCAATTTACCCACTTCTTACTTCCCCTTCCTCAGAGAGTGAATTCGAAGTTTTGCAAAATCCTACTAAAGTCTTAATCAATATCCACGCACCAAAATTCGCCGTTCTAAGATAATTCAAAGCAAATTCAAACAGAAAAACATGTTTTTACACATGTTTATTACCCTCCGAATCCCAGAAGGGGGGGGGGGGGTGATTTCGAATTTTATGAAATCCAGTTACAATAAGTGCCAGATGCGTATAAACAATTTACGCACCAAATTTCATGACCACAGAAGTCTTTAATAGAAAACATTATAAATACAAAAAGCACAGGTTTTGTATGGGGACCCCTTTGGTGACTTTAAATATTTTAAGCCATTTTTTCTTTTTGCGATGAATTGAATTGGCTGTCTCAATTGTGCAATTAAAGATCTTGGCGAGAAACGTCCAATCTACTTCGGTGCCAAATTTCAAATTTTGTCAAAGGGATCAGATACAAAAGCTGCTCCATACACTAAATAAATAAATAATAAAATAAATAAATAAAAACTCTTTTCTCATATTTACAAAATAAAAATTAAAAATCTTAATAAAATCCATATTATAATCATTTACAATTAAGGGGAGAACATAAGACAGGTGGCACGCTAGCGCGCCCCATCATCGACTGTCCCAGATACGAGGGTATCCATGCAGTCCAAAGGGGAGAACATAAAAGAACCTCATAAGGTACATAATAACAACTACAAAATTTTGTTTTACTGCAGGAAAGAAAAGTGCTGCTTAATTAAATAAAAATATTAAACTAATGCCAAATGTCTTTATAAAAATATTTATCCACATACAAATTCCTGATTAAAAAAAAAAAAAAAAATCACCAACTTTTGTAGGTCAACTGTTTTTTTCTCTCTAATTTATATTATTATTCAAATGAAATTAAAGATATTTCATTTTATTTCTGGAAAATAAAAATATATATAAATATAAAACCTTTACCGAATCTGGGTTGAAAATGGAAAAAGGGTAAAATAAATTAGAAATATCAGGCCTATATTTATAAATTTGATACCAAATGAAAGGGGTGATTTTTCTGAATCCGAGGATGCAAACAGTTTTTCGATGTGACAATTAGATTTTTAAAAAATAACTAAAGTACGAAATTTAAGTGGCAAGGGAAAAATAAATTAGAAGTATCAGACCTATCGTTACAAATTCAGTACCAAATGAAAGTGGTGATTTTTCTGAATCCTGAGGTTTAACCAGTTTATCGATACAACAATTAGATTTTTACTTTCTTCTATATGTAATATAGAGAAAGTATTGGATTCGTAAAAATTTTCGACCTCGGGTTTTTGATGAATTTACACGTTTTGAGAGCTGTAGAACACGATTTGACCATTTTTAGAAAATGTCTGTCTGTCTGTCTGTGTGTGTGTGTGTGTGACAAAATTTTGTTCCAACTGTATCTCAAGAACTACTGCACAGAATTTCATACAAATTGGTATGTAGTTGTACCTTGACATAAATTAGTGCCTATCAACTTTTGGTAAAAATTGTCTTACAGGTTACGTTGCCATCCCGCTTTTTCTAAATTTTTAACATGGTGATATAGGACAAAATTTTGTATAAATGTGCATAAAGAGAATTATTTTTTAGTAATCATTATGAAATTTACAAGAATTATTTAAAATAGAGATAGTCAACTGGGAAAAAATTTTTGTATGCGTAGGAGCCTCGCCACCCCCCGTGGGGGGGAAGTCCCCCCTCGAGGGGAGTAAATTTTCAAGATGGGTATCTTTCGAAAGGTCTCGTCAATACCTTTAAAACGAATGGTTGAACTATAAATCTGTGATAATTTAAAAAAAAGTTATCGATTTTTTTTACTTTTAACGAAAAAAAACTTAGAAAAAAAATCTTTTTTTTTTTTTTTTTTTTTTTTTAAACGAAATTTAACCAGACTTGGTATTTAGTTGGCCCCTGACATAAACTGAGGCTGATTAGATTTGGGGATCAATCGCTCAACAGGTGGCGCTGTGATCGTATTTTTTCTAAATTTTTAACATGGCAGTATAGGAAAAAATTTCATATAAATGTACATAATGAGAGTTATTCTTAACCTGTGATTGTGAAATTAATATCAGGGTTCGCACTAAGGAAAAAAAATGAGTGGGATTCTCCCACTCTAACAAAAAATTTAAGTGGGATTTTGAAAATTTAAGTGAGATTTTTGAAATTTAAGTCAGTAATTACATTTTACAGAAAAAAATAAGTATTTTCAAGAAATATGCAAATTACAGACAGGTGATTGCTGAAATTAGAAATTAGCTGAAAATTTTTCGCTAATATGATTGATTGGATGATTAGTTGAATATTGATAACATCACTTTCAATAAACTGATGACATAAACATTTATATATATAGTTTTTATCTACATTAAGCATTTTCAGGATTTTTTCATTAGCGTAAAAAAAAAAATCTTCAATATACCTGCAATAAATTTTATATCCACATGAAATCTTATTGAAATTTCACACCAAGAGTAAAACAAATTTTTCACACAAATATAGAATATGATTTTTATGTATGTACATTAATCATTCATATAAAAGTAGCAGTAGCTAATTATTAGTTCCAAACGCGCATAAAACCAGCTGAGTATTAATTTTCTTAAATTGATTTGGAAAAAAATTTCTTACCTGAAAAATCTATTCTTCATTTCCCCCATGTTTACAAATTTGGTATAGATATGACACCCCCATAAACATTTAATTTAATTGAGAAAAAAATAAATAGATTCATTAAGTTCAGCACTAAAGGTCTAAAAATAATTACGTATGTCAGAAATATTGAGCACTTCTATTGCTTTATTGTTTCTAGAATTGATCATTGACCACAATCCGTATTCCGGAGATGGGAAGGGGGGGGGGGAGGGGTAGGAATAAAAAAATAATTACAGAGTAAGAAATATTAAACTCTTTCAATTCTACTTCTAGAATCTAATAAAGCAAGTTTAAAATGAATATTATAAATATAATTTATGTTGCAGATGGGTAAAGATTGGGAAACAAGACTTCTGCAGAACATTTCATTGCTGATCGCTAGATGGAGATAAATAAAGTGGGAGGTGGGCAAAAAATAATTACATGAGAAAGAAATATTTAACAATTGTATTTCTTTACAGGTTCTAGAATCTCATAAAGCAAGTTTAAAATGGATATTGATATTTATGTTGTGGATGGAGAAAGATTAGGAATCAGAAGCTTTTGTAGAATATTTGATCGCCCATTGTTCCATTTTTATTTATTTATTTTTTAACGAACGATATCCGCGATTTTTTTAAAAACGGAAAAAATAAATTCGCGGAGTTCAGTGAATTAGATAAAAAAAAAAAAAAAAAAAAAAAAAAAAAGATCTCGGAAAATCGCGAGAAAATAAGTGCGGGAAAATCGCGCATATGAAATTTTTTTAAGTGGGATTTATTTTAATATTGCGCGATTCCCGCGATCCCGCGCTCTAGCGCGAACCCTGAATATGAATTATTGATAATAGTAGTAGTTAATTAGGAAAAAAATTTGGGGCATCGCTTCCCCCCCCCCCCCCTCGGGGGGATGTAAATTTTCAAGATCGGTCGAAAGATCTTTCGAAAGGTCTCGTCAATACCTTTAAAACGAATGGTTGAACTATAAATATGTGGTAATTTAAAACAAAGTTATCGATTTTTTTTACTTTTAACGAAAAAAAAAAATGAAAAAAAATCGTTTTTTTTTTTTTTTTTTTTTTTAATATTGTTATTGCGTGAATTTGTATAGGAAAATATAGAAGAAAGTCTTGTGGTGGCCACAACATACTAGTTTAAAATTAACCAAAGTATGAAAATTAAATGGAAACACTCCATTTCAATCTTTTCATAATTCATAGTGCGAATTGCGAATAAAAAATTCTTACACTTAAAAATTAATTTTTATATTTTATTTTTCCATTCAAAGCGTTTTAGTGAAAAAACATTTATTGCACAAAGATGAGCTCCTTTACAAGATTTTGTTTTATAAAAACGATCCTTTTATTACATGTTTTCAGTAATATTTTTATTTAATGCCTTAATTTGGCTCAGTGAAATTCTGTTAACTTGATATTAAACATTATATACAGTGATTGTAAAAATGCAAGATTTTATACAATATTTTATCTTTTCACAAAAATTAAAATTTCACAAAAAAGGGACCCAAAAATTAAAACCTGTTCGACCCCTGATATCGCTGGATACCCCTGCTTCACTGTGCATAAATCTAAAAAAAAAAAAAAGCACAAAATTACATGTCGCAACAATCGCTGACACATGTATGATTGTTTTGTGCACATAAACAATAAAGCACAGTTTTTTTAAAATAACATAAATGCCAGTTATAAATTTTGTAATATCTCCTATTTAAAAATTTTTAAAAGCACCTGTTATAATTTTTAAACACACTAAAAAAAAATAAAACATGCAAGAGGAATTAATTTAATATCCACCCCCCTTCACAAATCCTAATCAAAAGCACACAAATTATAAAAAAAATGCCAAAATCACCAGTAAATATACATATATTTTTTAAATACTAATAAAACAATTTAATCCCTGTTAATCATAATTTAAAGATACATCTAATGTTCAATGTTAATTTCACACTGTGTATAATCTTGCCCTTTCAAAATACCCCATTTAAAAATAATATACATATCTTCAACACAATTACATAAAACATCTTTGTTGTATACTACATTAAATTTATTTAAATGTTCATTACTCAATACAATGATATCGAATAAATTTATATAAATAACTTACCTGTAGCTATTTCTAAACATTGCTGGGAGGAAAATCATAATTTTAAATTTAATTCAGCTAAAATAATTTGCAGACCTAAATTCATTCATGAACTCGATTTCTTTGAAGCTTTTCATATTTATAAAAATTTTTAAAACCTTGTAAATTGTGATTTTGCTGTTCCCTATTTGTCTGATTGTTGGAAATTTTACATTCAGTTCACATTTTCTTAATTTTTCCACTATTTACACAGCTAACATTCCTAAATTCCTATTGGCCACACTCATCACCTTTCCCGTAATCCTATTGGTTGAACTAAATTCGGTCCCTCTCCTATATATACGAGCACTTCTCCAGATTCAGAATTCTTTTTGCACTGAAGACGGTACGCTTAAGGCTACCGATCCAGCTGTATGCATCTCAAATATTTTTCTTTGGCGTTTCTGACGTTGTAGTTTATCGGGGTTTTTAATATTCCAACACAAAGTCTCCTGTTATTATTATAGACATTACTTTTGAAAAAAAAAAAAATTATTTGGAAGTAAAATTTAATTTTGTATTTTTTTCATCTGGAATGTCTAATACCATTTAATAATATTTTTTTATAAAATTAAAATAAGGATAGAAAATTATCAAATGATTAAACTTAGATTCGATTTTTAAAATTCTTGGATAAAAAAAAAATAACATGTTAGTATTGCAAATAAAATGCAATATAGAAATGAAAGTCATGCATTGGAAAGACTTATTGATATAAATTGATAAAAACATTCAACCTACATTTGTGAGATTTTTTTTTTTTTAACCTAGTATAGAAATGTTAAATAAGATATTTTTCATATCAAGTACAAAATGACAAATAAACAACTTAAATTATTTTTAAGATTAGTCGTAAGATATAAGATTTTAATCATCTAGGTATTAATCAATCACATTGATCGTGAAAAACTCTAATATTGAAAATATTCTCTTTCTAGGGGGTAGGGGTGTTGAGGGTCAAGCTTCATTTTTAACTGTCAACATTATGTACGAAATCTTTTTCTGGCTACAGCCTTGTCTATTTCTTTTGTTTTTAAAGATTTAAGTATAGCATTAAATAACTTTTTTTTTTTTTTTTTTTTTTTTTTTCTACTCTCAATATCCAATATGATAATGTAATAATAGTCCACTACAGATTTACTTTGTTACATTTGCATAATCAATGCAATTTGCATTTTCTTTATGAATTGTTTTTTTATTGATCATGATATTGAAATGAAATTACTTTTTATTAATCAAATTATTAATTTTTAATAAAATATTTCTATTGCTAAAATTTCTAATTCAAAGTTAAAAGTACAATTTATTGTTTTAACAGAATAATTTTATGCGTCGAACATGTACATTTCAATAAATTTTATTTTGTCCAGTTCCGTGTAGTTTTTCCAGTTTTGTCCAGTGTCCTGGACTTTTCATAAAGTGGACAGACCCTGCTAAAAAAAAAAAAAAAAAAAAAAAAAAGCTGGATGGATTCCTTTAAATGTTTTAGTATCAAATTTCTTGCTATTGTGTGCATAAAGTAAATTATAAAATGATAACTTTAAAAAAAGAAAATAAAATATAAAAAGTACTATTTAATTTAATGTAAACTTTTTAGGGTGAATCATTGTGATTATAATTTGTAAATTATTGTATGCTCTAAAGATTGGTACATTCTTATTAATGCCTCTTTCATGAATATAAAAATTTAAATCCTCAAGTGTTTAAGTTTGGATCATCTTTAGTTTAAATTAATATAGTTCTATCATGAATTTTTGTTGATGTTTGAAGCATAAGATTCATCCTCTGCATTTTTCCTTTAATTTGTTTTATTGTAGAGAATTTTAATTTTTAATTTTCTTGGTGTTTTTTAACGTATTAATTTATGTAATATGTAAACACACCACACCGCATTGTTTAATTATTTTATGTTTTGATTTTTTTTTCTTTCTTTTTTAGTGTGTTGTTCAATCATATTTACAATGGTTACAAGACAGTGACTATGATCCAAATTGTCACTTCTGCAAAACAGATTTATCAGAAGGAGACTGTGTCAGATTAAGTTGTTATCGTAAGTAATATTTTGACTTTTGAAATGGACTGTTTCCTTCTTCACAATCAATTTTAAGTTCTAGAATCTCCTTTTCAATTTTTTAAACATAAATTTATCAAATGTAATGAGCTGAAAAATATGTGGATTTATTTTTATTGATAGGTTGGGCACAGTGATCCAGAATTTGAAATTTTTTTCACAAAATGGAAAAATGCAATATATATATATCTGTACTGATAAGTATAAGGAATTTAAGTCCATATTTTTGATTTTTCAGGAGACTCAAAATAAAGTTAAACTAACAAAAAACTAATCAGAAGAATAGATTAGGAAAACGGGATTATGTTGATTTATACTGTTAAGTTATTGTCAACCTTCATTTAACAAAGGGAAAAAAATTGAATTAAATATTTTATACAAAGATTAATGCTATATTTCTGACTTGAATCTTTTTTTACCAATGGATTTTCTCAAAGACTAAATGACATGGGTTTAAATCTTTTATACCAATCGATAGAGAATTTTTTTCTGGGTCTGACTATGTACTTAACAACTCAAAATCGACATTTTTGGACTTAAATCCTTTATACGTATCAGTACAGATATAGTACTTGTAAAAAATAGCAAACTTTAAGTCTGTCTTGCCATCCTAATTTTTTACAATATTATTTTCAATGTATTATGAATAATAATAATAAAATAGTGTGCATTCACAAAGTAGACCACTGTGCCCTATCTCCAGGGTACAGTAGACCTCTGTTGTTTATATTAAACTAATATAAACTTTTTTTTTTTCTAAAACTGCAGTTTCTTATACTATTCTAATCTAAAGAACATAATGCAAACACTTTCATGAAATAAAATTGTCAAAATTTAATGGAAATCAAACAAATAAGAAATTGAATCAAGGTAAGAAAATGTATTAAGTGAAAATAAGTTGAAATTGGGAAAAAGTAAGTTTGTTTCAGGAATGAGATGGCATTACACATTTTGTATTCAGATGTATGAAAGCTTTTAAATCATTGAAAGCACTCAGCTTTAGTAGTTATCTTCTTGCACCAACAACAGTCAACTTGACAGTTCAGTGAATTATATATCTTTAATGTTGTGGTTGCTCATCTCCAAAGACTAGCCGTGTTAAATCAGGTCCATGAAATTGTGCACTCTAAAGAAATCTAGAACCAATGAGGATTGTCAGTAAGATCCTGCCTGGAGAGCCCCAGGCACTCTAGAGTATGATCAGAGGAAGCCTGCTCAACAGGACACTTGGCACAGACTTCAAAATGCTTGGAACCACCAAAAAATGTCAAAAGTCTAAGATGACCACTGAGGAAGTGAGTGAGGGTGGTTTGATCTTGTTTGTTACAATCAAATGACAGAGAGCCACCCGGCTGGTGACTCGGATACCAATGGTGCACTGGTGGAACACACCAAGAGGATTTATTCTGGTTCTTGATCACTGAAAAAAGCTCCATATAGGTGAGAGCCAAAGAAAACATGAAGGCGTCCCCGGCACCAGCCTTGGCTAGGGTGTCAGCAGTCTCATTGCCCCTGATATGAATTATGAACGTGGGAGGGAATCCACTGTAGGTGAATCTGATGAGACAAGGAGAGGTGTTTCAACTTTTTAAGAATATTAACTCCAATAAACACACTAAACTAATTTGTCAAGTGTTGGATGGAACTTCTACTATCTGAGAAAATCTAGATTTCCTTCCCAGCAGTAAGTGGTCCAAATGAATAAAGGTCTTCATTTATGGCTATTAATTCGCTACGAAAGACAGCAATAGTTAGGATTCCTTCTCTGAATCCTTACTTGCTTTTGTGACTTTATGTAAATTCCACTGCCTATATCATCACTAGATCATCTTGTGTTGAAGGCAAGGAGATGACTTAACATTCTAAAGTATATCTTGGGACAAGATTGGGGATATCTTTAATTGAAGATGTTTAAGCTACTTTATAATACTTTCATTTACAATTAAAGTTTTTAAGAATTTATTTAAAATTGTACGGATTATTATACATATATATATATATACACACTCCAGGAATTTAAAAGAACTGATCACCAGCAAAAATTTCTGCTAGCCAGTAAAAAAGGAAATCCCCCCCCACACACACACACACTTTTTTTTCAATTTTTTTTCAATTTACTTGAATATAGAAAAAAAATCTATACATAAAAAACAATTATTTACTAGGATAGAATGATTTTACATCAAAATATACCTATTTAAATTTAACATCATGAAACCGGTTTTATTTCCACTAAACTGATATAACATTTGCATCCGATACATCTTTACACCGGCACAACGATTCAACACCAGTACACACAAATGGGACCAGTGTAAACCAATTCCTTAAAATGGTGTACTAATTTAACACAGTTGTGAAGTATGCACTGAGAAAAGTGGTGTAAATTGCCTAATGGTGTATTGATTCAACATAGTGTCTCAAAACATAGTGAGAGGAGCAGTATTCAAAATAATGATGAAAATTAGCCTCCATTGGGAGTGGAATCAGACATACTATTATATTTATGTTAAATATTATTAAATATTTCATCTGCTTTTTTAACAGTTTGTGTGACAGTTAAACGATATTGCACTTTGACTCATGTTTAATAATGACTCTTGCATGGTTTTCAAAATATTTACTCAAGAAAAACTTCCTTTTGGCTTCAGTTCTTTATTTCAGCTATAGATCACATGCCTTTATTTGGAATCATACTTATAACCATAAAAGAGTTGTTGTGGTCATGTTATTAAAGTCAATTATAAACACCTTTAATTAAAATAATTATTAACGTCACAACATTCAACTAATTTTTTTTTTTTTGGTAAGCAGGAAAATTGGCACTTCTAGTGTTAACTTACAATGTTATTGTAGAATGTTATTTATTTACACCATTACTTTATCCTGCTGACTTCTAAAATAAAAAATTTTGATTTTCTTAAATTTTATTGTTCTAAGGGAAACTTAGTGTTTTTATTTTATTATTTGCTTTATCTGTGAAATTGATAGTGATTTATTAGAAAGCACACATTTTTATATTTTTAAAATTATACATATAATTTTGATGGAACTGATTTGGAAATGTACAATAACACAAGGTTTATGTAAATTGACTTTTTTGTAATGGGGGATATGCATTTGCCTGCTGCTGGCAAGGTCTACTAGAAAAGAAGAAATTTTAAAAAGTAGGTGAAAGATTAATTTAAAAATTCTTCGTATGTTTCTTCCAAATATATTTTTGTAAGGTCTTTTTAATGTATTTTAATTTTAGATTTAATTTTTTTTTTTTTTTTTTTTGATAGGCATGGAAGCTAATTAAACATCATGTGAAGTTTATTTTTCAATTTCAGATACAAATACCGTAAAATCCTGAAAGTAACCCCCCCATCGAATATAACCCCCTCCCCTTTTCTCGCTGAAAGTGAAATGTGTCAGTTATCCTGAAAGTAACCCCCCCCATCGAATATAACCCCCCTCCCCTTTTCTCACTGAAAGTGAAATATGTCCATTATCCTGAAAGTAAACCCCCCCCCCCCCTTTTTTTTTTTTCCTCCATCCAATCTTCGGGCACACTTACGGTATGTCGGCTTTGCAGGATGAAGACACTGAAGATGATTTTGAGGAATTTTCCGATGAAGACTATAAAATTTAGCCAATTTATTCTTGTAATCTTCTTTTTTTTTTTTGTATATATTTAAGGTAGTATGTCTATGTATAAATATTTCTTTTAAAACTTTAATTCGTGGTTTTTATTAATAGTGTGTTTGAATTAACCTTTTGAAAGGGCTGTGACAGCATCTGTCATGCTTCACCATAGGATTTTGTAAGAGCCCCTTTCAAAAGGTTAATTTTTAATATTTATATATTATTTCTAATTTAACTAATTTTTCATAAAGTGTCGTATGCTCGTTATCAATGGAATCATTACACAGTTTTGACTGCTATGTGTAACTCAAGACCTTCGTAGACCTTCACACTGGTGGTCACAGTGTGCCAGCTTGATATAATTATATTCATAAGTAGAAAGTAAATATTAAAACAAGACATACATAGGGCATTGTGTAAATTTTCTTTTTAAAATTTATTATAAAGTGCTCATTTTAATTTGATGTCAAATAAAACAAACATTTCATATAGTTTCAAAAATGGCAGATGATACAAAATTGCAGATTGAATAAATAAATCTATAGCACTAAAATAAAAAATTAATTTAATTTTTAGGAATTATTTCACATTGTACTATTAATCTCTCAATAATACTTTTATTATTATTGTTTTTAAGTGATATATATATATATATACTTAGTTTTTTGTAAAAGTTAGATTTAGTATATATGCTATTTTTATTGTTGCTCTTTTTAGATGTCTTTCACTGGAACTGTCTTAATGAGTATGCCAATAAATTGCCTCCTCATACATCACCATCTGGGTATACGTGTCCTATTTGTAACATTTGCATTTTTCCACAACCGAATGCAGTATCACCTGTCACAGAAGCCTTGAGAAAAGCTTTGCTTGGAGTCAACTGGGCAAGAATAGGCTTGGGATATCCTTGGGTATTTTATTTTTTTATGCTTGTTTGTTTTGTTTAATATATATTTGTATACAAAAATTACCTCCTTTGAATACTAGAAAGACACAGGGTGGCTGGCAGTCAGGGAAAATCCAAGAATCAGGGAATTTCCTTTAAAGTTAAAGAATTTTAACAATTTTTGTGAAAATAGCTATATTAATCATTAAATTATTAATGATATTTTAAATCGCTAAATTTTTTGCTAATGTCGTGAAATTTTCATCGAAAATAAACAATGAGAGTCAAAGAAAAATGGAGGAAAATCTCGAAAAATAGTCAGGGAATTTGAAAAGGTTTAAATGCTAGCCACCCTGAAGACAGCAATTTTTGTGTACCTGGAAAAATAAGTGGCCATTTTGACTGCTCTTTTTAAATGATTAAAAAAAAAAAAAAAAAAAAAAAAAATATTGAAGGGTTTTTTATTGTTTCAACAGATTTAAGTATTTAAAATCAATAAAAGGTAAAGTATAAAATATATTAAAAGCATTTAAAACCGTTTAAAATTACCTTACGAGCGCTTTCGACTGCTTCAGCAGTCTTCCTCAGGTATGTGCTCCGGTGAAAAGAAAATGTTGTAAAAAGAAAATATAAAAATAGACTTTAAAAACTTCAGCAAAATCGCTCACTACAACAACTATTATTATGCCACAAAGAGGGAAAACGTCGAAATTATCGCGAACCATGATGCATGCAACACGGAGCCAATGGAAATTGACACCGGGTGGCGCCCTGTCCTGGAGAAGAGAGATGAAAGAACAAAGGATACGCCCGACGAACGTGGTTCACCGGAGCACATACCTGAGGAAGACTGCTGGAGCAGTCGAAAGCGCTCGTAAGGTAATTTTAAACGGTTTTAAATGCTTTTAATATAATAGATTTAAGTATATTTAGTAAATAATTAATATATTATCATGCTATTAGTTTATAGTTTTATTCAAAATATTGATTTTTTTTTTTTTTTTTAAGAAATTGCAATCTATACAATAAATTTCTAACAAAATATTACAAATATAAAATAAGGCACATGATACAAAGGGAATTAATTTCATTTGCACACAATGTTTTACGTTTATGTCACATAATTATATATAAATATAATTACAGTACTCTTCCAAAAAATTCACACAGCTTGTCACCAGAGACTGGATTTTAGAATTTTGCAGATTTTGGTATCTATTTTTTGTTTGCATTCCTGAACTAGAATTTTAATGTTATAATGCATTAAAAATGATAATGATATGCGCAAGCATGTAATATAATTAGTTAATACAATTAAAGAATAATAAATGTATTAAAAGATATACAGTAGAGAGTCAAAAATCCACACAGCTCGGGACCAGAGGTTGTGCAGATTTTAGGATTTTGTGGATTTCAGGGCCCATAAAAAATAATTTTCATTTTGAATAATAAAAACAGAATATTATTCAAACTAAACTCATCACATACTAGTGAATAATGACACTGAATATTAAATTACTAGGTAGATAAGAATAATAATGAACATTAAAAATATATATATAATGAAAAAATATTTGTCAAATTTAGATAAAATCTGTTCACATGTAGTTAAACTACACTTGAACCTGCATGATTTATTTATTTATTGTAAATAGTAGTAACACTTTTTTTTTTTTTTTTTAAGAATTTTATTGAGTTCTCCCTTATAATTATGCCCTCATCAGAAAGCATTTTAAAAAATTAGTTTGTTATTATTTACCTGATTGATATTATCATATCACAATAATCATTATTTTCTTTTGATGAATTTAATATACTGTCAATAATTTTATTAGCAGCAACTTGGTTCTTGCAGTCTTTCATATTATTTTGTTTTTCTTTTTTTGTAATCATAAAATGCAAACATAAAAATCTGTATTCAAGATCTTTTTCAAAAATTCTGATTTGCACTTTTGTAACTTATTAATAGTGAATTTCATCATTTGTATCTGACAAGCTGTGCAGATTTTGGACTTCAGCGAATTTTAGGTTGGCGGATTTCTGGCTCTCTACTGTATATATATATTTAATTAACAAATTTGCTCCATAAAGTAAAAATAAAAAAAATAAAGTTTTTAAACATATGATACAATATAGACTTTAAGTACTCGTCTCCAAGACTTCGACATCAATTAAAATTAGCTTTCCTTATCTTATTTTTACTTGAAATTTAACTTATTCTATCAAAAATCTTTCTCAGTTTTCATGATGTTTGTTTGGGTTTTATGTTTTACTTGAGTACCTCTCAAAATTTAGCAATAAATGTTACAAAAAAAAATTTGTTAACTCTTGCTCACTTGCAGCTAAACATTATTTAATAAAAATGCTCATATTTTGTCTGATATTTAATAATTATTTTAGTTACCCATCGTACTATAGGTATTGGGAACGTAGGTAGTTTCATAGGGATATTTCATTCTGTCACTGTGTGAAGTGTTTGGTCAAATTAATTTCTCTTAGCATGATTATAATGTCTTGCACACTAGAAATTTATGAGAACATACATATGATGGGGAACTGAGCAGAGTCCACCTATGCCAACTAGTTTATATTCTGATAGTAGCAGGGTTGGCAGGTTTTTGACACGTGACAGTTTTTAGATGTCAAAAACCTATATTTATAACTTAATTGTCATATAAAAACTTAGTTTAACAAAATATTCTGTTTAAAAGATTTTTTGAAAAGTAAATAGATTGGTGTTCTTTGAAAAACGCATTGTTACAACATTTTGATTAATATAAAAAACAAAACTTTAGGCTTTTAAAATTTTATTATGAATTATTTCTATCTTCATTCAAAATATGCTGTGATACTTTTAGATATTATTACGAAATTTATTTATAACTATGCTTAATATAGCATATGTTAAACTTAGTTTTGTGATAATTTAAAAATAGTTGTTTTTAATAAGATATTACTTTATAAGTATGTTTTAAAAAGTAAACATATTAATGTTTTTGGAGAAATATTATTATAACATTTTGAATTTTGATTAATATAAAAACAAAACTTCAGGCTTCAATTCATGATTTGTAAATCATTGACAGATCATTTTGATTGATAAATAATTTTATTTGCAATATAAAATTGTATATTTCAATTTTTTTTTTTTTTGTGTTGTTCTTTTAGTATTATGTATTTAACCAGTAAAATAAAAATGCATAGCCTAATGTTTTGTATTTAAATATTATATATATATATTTTAATGACTGCTGATATCTCAAGTTTATAAGAAAAAAAACAATAATTCTGAATGTTAAACAAGCTTGAATTGCGTCTGAAATTCTTATAATTACCGTGAGACAAGAGAAATATGAATGATTTCTGGACATGTATAAATTGGGGCCCACCAGCGGCCAAGTGGTTCTGCGCTCAAAGCTGGTAGACATGAGATGCCAGGTTCGATCCCAGGTCGCACTTGTTGGCCTAGCTGTTTGGAGTTTTCCATCGTTTTCTCCAAAACTTGCGTAAATAAGGTATAGGACCCCTTAGAAAGACCTCCACAGCAAGCTCTGGCCTAGGACCCAAGAGTAGTCAATCGGCCTTATTCCGCAACACCAACATGTATAAATTGTAATAAATTTAATATCTACTCATACAGATTTTTTTTTTTAATTTATCAGTCTAAACTGTAGGGCCCACCAGCGGCCAAGCGATTCTACGCTAAAAGCTGGTAGACGTGAGATGCCGGTTTCAATCCCAGGACATGCTTGTCGTCCTAGACGTTCAGAGTTTTCTGTGGTTTTCTCGAAAACTTGCATAAATACAGGCTATAGGACCCTTTAGAAAGACCCCCACGGAGGGCACTCCTCCTTAGGCCTAAGACCCTAGAGTAGTCAATCAGCCTTACTCCCAAAACACCAAAAACCAATAGTTCGAGCTATAAACAGGTACAAATATTTATACAATCAATAATAATAATAAATAGATAAAAGTTTTTTAATAAATGATAAGTGTAATAAATATAGATTATAAATATAATTATTTTCAAATTCATATTAATTTACTGCCCACATATATTTACTTAAAGAAAAAAAAATCCAGTATTCCTGTGTTTTCATGGTTTATGTGAAAATGCATAAGTAACTTTGGAAATTTAGAATTTCATAAATATTAATATAAATAAGCATAAACATGCAAAATATGTCTATGCATACTTTGCATATATTTCTTAGGTTATAAACCATTTAATTTTACCTAGATTTTTATAAATTATCTGCAAATTGTTTTAAGATTTGTTAATTTTAATTTACAAACAGCATAATATTTAGATATTCACTTGTATGTGACAAATATTACTAAATCCTATTTCTAACCAGATTCTAGCTCATTTATAGATTTTGAATTTTGACAATACAGGTTTCTGACAGGTTTTTGATGGTTTAAACCCTTGTCATGTCAAAAACCCAACCCTGGATAGTAGTTTGTTGTCTCTGCTGTAGTATGTCAAGTTTCCTAAAAGCAGTGTTACATTGGTTTTAAAACTGCATGGGTTATAACCAAAAAATATACGAAAAATGTCAATGCTGTTAAAGAAATTGTTATATCTCCATGAATATGTGTGTTATTTTCATTCAAATTGAATATACATAATTAGCATCATAATCATCTGCTACAACTACGATGCCTTTCAAGCATTTGTTTTTATTTTACCGTGCGATCCCATCTCAAGCGCTGCTTATTTAAATATTTACTGTTTGTCCCCTTTTTACCTTTGGAATGAAAACCATCAATGAAATACAGGTTCTTTAACAGGTTCTTTACCACCCTCGAATTCCAAGAAAAATCCAACAAATATTTCTTTAGATGTTTAATGGAATGTCTAAATTTGATAGTGTGCAAATATACTTTAATAATAATAGCATAATAGTTGCTTTTTCGAGTTGATTCTGTTTTTTTACAAAAAGATTTTATTATCCTTCGAATTAATAGTCGAATTAGCATTGTGATAAAGATTCAAAAATGTGAAAATCCAATATCCTGATGTATTGCGATTTTGCCTTGACAATATATCATGGTATAGAATTAGTGACATTGCTTACTCGTATATTATGCTACTTGAAATTTTATATAAAAATCAGATTAATGGTTTGGTGAAATTTTAGGTAGTTACAATTTAACCTTTTTAGACAAAAAACAAAATAAAATTTTGGAAATTGTTTAAAGTGCATTTCCAGTTGTCATGCTGTATAGGGCAACTCAAAATTAGTCCAATAACTTTCATGTAATGGTGTGAATAGCAGTTTTCTGAATACTTTGAAATTGATAAATTTTAAAGTTTAATAACAGCTTTAAATGTTTTATGATTTAACTAAGAAATTTTGTTTAACTTTTATATATTTATTCATTATATTCTGAAATTATAACCATACTTATCTGTTTTAGATAGAAAATAATCTTCCAAATGAAAATTCCCACATTAACGACATACAGATTTCTCCAGTTCGAACAAATACTCCTGAAATCTTCGAGAATGAAAAGAAAACTGTTCCTATCAATGTTGCTTCTGTGTCCAGTCATCTAGATTCAAATAGTACACGGCCTGAACCATATGGAGCTTCTTATGCTGGTATAAAATAAAATAATTTATTAAGTACTCTTAAAAATAACTCTTTTATAATGTAATCTCTGCATTTTTTCAAGTTGTAACTTTTTTGTTTATTGATTTAAAGTATTTACTAGGAAATTTTATATTGAAATTATAAATTTGCTTAAAATTGGGATTTATGTAGACCAGAAGTAAAAAATGTTCTCTAAGTAAAAAAAAAGGCAGCCTATTTAAATAATAAGTCAAGAAGAAAGAAAACTTTCAGAATTTTAAATGTTTTAGCACTGAATAATAATGGATCAGTAGTTAGAATATTTGATATAGGGAATGGAGCTAATTTACTGCGTGTGATCAAAAATATAATGTAAATTATGAATTAAAACATTAAAATATGAAAATAGCCTCTAAAAATTTTTTAACTGGTATTTAATTAATCAAAATGATTTGTTGCAATTCCCTTCTAATGAAATAAGCTTATTAAAATTTAATATATAAAATAGTAATAAAGTTTTATTTTTCATGTTTAAATTACATAAATAATTAATGAATAATTGACTCAGATTTCGTTATGTTTGCAATTTTTTTTACTGTTACAAAAACAAAAAGTATGTACCTGCCCCCCCCCCCCCCCCAAAAAAAAAAAAAAGTAGTAGTAGAAGAAGAAATAAAAATAATAGTGTAAAACAAGTGTATATTTGCATATAACTTCACTATTTTCTAATAGAAAATTTATTTCCTTAATTTCCAATGACGTAAATTTCATAACAAAATTTGGAGGCAAATAATATTTATTTAAAAGTTTCTGGGGAAAAAAAAGGGGGGGGGCTGATATATTTGTGCATGTAAATTCTTTATTTGTATCATTATGGCATTTTAACTTTATATCGTTATGCAGCTATTTATACACTTCATTAAAAATCTCTGTAGGTATCTTTCTCATTTTCAAAAATAATCATTATAGGCTGTAAATCTAAGCTTTGTGGCAGAAATAGCATGATGTTGTGACAGATGTTATAGATTTTTCGTATAATATAAGAGGAGATACTTTTTGCTGGTAATATAAAGGAAAATGAAACAACATAAAAAAGAGCACAAATTAGAGAAATTCAAAAATTAGCAAACTGTCATTTTGGAATTTCTAAAAGTTCTGTCAAAAGTATTTGTAAAATTTTAAAAGTATCAGGGGTGTTTGTGTTCAGGGGATAATAAGGGGTAATAACCCCTGAAATAAGGGGTAGACCCCTTATTTCAGGGTTTTTAATCTAATTCATCTGTATTTTCATATTTCCTATAAAGTTATCTTTTGTTTTCATTAGTTGTTCATTTGTCATCCAGGTGATATATAAACAAATTGTAAAAAAATTAAGGGCTCCTGGTCTGAATAATTTCAGTATCGTTTGATGTACCATGTCTTTTTTTTTTTTTTTAAAGGCTGTAATTTTCAGTGTTTTTACCTTTTTAAGTCACAATAATCACTGAAGTATCAAAACATAGAAAAATGAAAGAAACTGGAGAAAAAAAAAAACACTTCCCTGAGAGCTTGCTAAGCCAGTGTGGTCTAAAGGTGGGCCAGGAAATGCAAGTTGATGATGGTACTTATTTTTGCAAACAAATCCTGGATCCAAGCAAAAATTGCATGATGCCTTAAAAAAAAAAAAAAAAAAAAAAAAAAAAAGGTCTCAAACTGAAAAATAAGCTCTCAAATCGCTAACCTGCTGATCATCTGATGATTTTCTTTCTCTATTGTTCTCCCCACTGCAGAAATTGAAATTTTTTTTGTCATGTTCGGGTCGGGTTGATTTAAAATTCATCTGTCGGGTTCACCCGAACCGCGCAGGACTCTAATCGGGGGGTGATTGTGTATCATAGACGATCTCAGCTGCTATGAATTTTGGGCGATCTTAACAGCAACAAGTACATCAGTGAAGTGCTGGAGTCCAAAGTTGTCCCTTTCCTTCAAAGCATTCCTGGAGCTATCTTTCTGCAGGATAATGCTTGCCCCCATATTGCAAGGAATGTGCAAGACTTCTTTTCAAGAGGAAACGTAAAGCATCTTCCTTGACCTGCTTATTTGCCAGATATGCTGCCTATTGAACATGTGTGGGATTTTGTTAGTCAGTGTCTCGCTAGTGATCCTCATCCCACAGCTTCTACAGATGAACACCGGGTATGCATACAAACAATATGAAATGCTCTTTCCCAGGCAGAATTCAAAATCTGTGTAACTCTATGCCCCGCCGTATAGCAGCACTCGTGTTGGCTACACAAAATACAGATTTTGAACACTTAGTTTTTTTTTTTTTTTTTTTTTTTTTTCTTTGGCTTTGAAAATATAATCATTTATTTATACTAGTACCAGTTGTCTGTGTATTAAATTTCATTAATTTTTGACAATTCCCTCATGGTGTTGTAATTTGCACAAACATTGAGTGTATTTAAAATTCCTAAAAATTTGCTAAAATGTTCAGCTAAATCAATTACGCCTGTCTCTCTATTTCTACAGTATTTTTTTTTAAACACGAGTCTCTTTTCCTTTATGCAGTAAATAACTATTTATACATAGTACCTTTGTGTGCTATCTGAATTTATGCAGACAAGTGTTTACAAGACACACATATCTTCTTTTCTATGCAATATTTTTTCTACACAATAAAAATATATTTACATGATTTTCAGTCTACTTGGAGCAGACACTTTTTGAAAATGGAAAGATTGGGTATATATAGAAATTAGTATTTATGAGGAAATGTAAGCGAATGTCAAATTAGGCTTCATAATTGCTGCATAATGTATGGTACAGCAAAATTATGTCACTATTCAGAATTAGTTATTGTTATACAATTATTGTAAAAATATGATTAACTAATATATATAATACACTAAGCGACAAATAAAAAAGCTGCACTTGGATATTTTCCTTTTCACCACCTACAACCACTAATTTTATTGTTTAAAAAGCAAATTTTTGAACAGATTTTATTATGTTGTCCTCCACATACACTTTAGCATTGAGTTCAGTGTTAAGAACAAAATGCAATTGACAGGAAAATTGTAATTTTAGAAATTATTTCAAAAATGGTAAGAATAAGGCAGTTAACGATGCCACAAAAAGTATTAAATTTTGAATGAAAATCAAAAAATATTTTAATACGTGAGATGGCAAAATAATTAAATGTTAACGAAAAATTGGTAAAATGGTTTTTAGCAAGATATAAATTTTTTTGCCCGTTTAAATTGGAAATTTGGTGGCCATGTTGCTCATCCAAGCGAGATAACCGTAAGTTAAAAAGCCATTGCTTATAAAATCGGTTTGTATTACATTTAGAAATAAGAGATTCAGAAAAAGTGCTTAGCAGTATAATTTCTTTAACTACAGTGCAGCAGGAACTGTTAAACAAAGCAGGTTTAAATGATAGAAAATTGGAAAAAATTCTATTCTTAGTGAAGAGAATTAGGAAAGCAAGACCTCAGATGGCTAAAAAAGTTATTAGTTAATTATTGGGATGAACTGGTTCTCTCCGATGAGTCAAGTTTAACTTATTTTGAACTAAAGAAAACAAGCAGATCTGACAACGAAAATATCACCAACTTAATGAAAATCACACTTTTAAAACAGTGACACATCCTTCATACATTATGGTACGGAGGTGCATAACTTTTCAAACAGTCAGGCAATTTTTTGTGTTCAAGGGATCAATTAACTCGAAATAAAACACAGTCTATAAAAGTGGTGCCTGACTGACTATTTTGGAGGTATCTTGGACATTTCCGCAAACAGCATTTCAAGATGATAATGCACCTTACTACATGGCATCTGTGGTAAGTTTATTCACTTCAAATTGTCAAAATTTCCTATCCATTCCCATGAGAACCTATAATTCTGTAAGTAATCATATCTTTTTTGACCTTAAGTTAAATACTACAAAAGATATAGTAGAATTTCTTCTTTACCAGACATGGAAATAGTCCTAATCGAGATTCGCTCGAAAATGTTTCGTCTATAAAGAGGCAGGGGAGAGGATTTGAAATTTGCAGTCTAAAACTCTGCCAGAACTAGAAAAAATTATTTGTGATATTTGGCACATTGAAATTTCTGAGATTTATATTAAAACACTGTATAATACTATGCCATAGTGCATTAAAACAGTAATTCCATATAAAGGTGGAATTAACCCAATACAGAGTACATATTTTTAATAAAAAATTGCTTAGATTTAACAAAACAGTTTTATTTCATATATTAAAATATAACTTGTTTATTTCATATAATAAATCATAATAGAATTCAAAGTATGTGGTTATTGCATTATGTTTTAAATGAAAGTTTTATGCAGATTCTTATAAAGTACTTCGTAGAGTGTAATAAAGCGAATTATTACATCGAAAATGTACATAGGTATCATTTCATCCCTTTGGTATTATGCAAACAAGACAGTTTTATTTGTTTCAACCCTTAATTTTAAAGTTATTACAAATAAAAAAGGTATAAGTCATTTTTTCTGCAGTGCGGCTTTTTTTTTTTTTTCACTCTTTTTGTTGAGATTTTGGTGAAACAGTGGTCATTATTAAAGATCAAATAATTCCTAAAAATATTTGTCAAATTTAAAATCAGTTTTAAAATTTTTAAAAGGTGATTTTTTTTTCTCAAACATATTAAAATCATTAAAACCTACTTTATGCTTCTTCATTTTCATTAGAGTACTTGCGAGAGGCCTCCCTTTGTCAGTGGTTCCGTGGGAGCTTTTCTTCAACTGCTTGAGTCTTGAGCTTCGCTTCAAGACTCGACACTAGTTGCGGTCAACGTTTTGGGCCGGATCGTTGCCATTATGCAACTTTGAATTAAATAAGATTTCTATAGTTTTGTAATTCGGAGCATACATTGGATTAATTATAGTTACCAGTTTACGAACATCACCGAATTTTATTTTAATGTTTTCTGTAGTGTTTGTTTTGCTTAGGGCAGTGGTAATTTTTCCAAATTTTATGTCTGAAATATGTTTTTTGATTCAGTTTTTGATTTTATGTTTAGTCGTACTAATATAATTTCTGATAGTGTTGTGGATTTTTTCAAAGGGGATTTTGTAAATTCCCATAGTTTTTAATGGATCGGTTTTATCTTCGTTGTTTTTAATGATTTGATAGATATTTTTGTTAGGTTTAATTGGAATTTTAACATTTATTTTTATTTGCTTGATATTTTTCTGTCGTAAGAGATTGCGGGGGTAAATTTTGATTTAGTTTTTTGATAACTTTTGATTTTATTTAATTTACTAATTCTATTTCTATATAGCTTATCTATGAGATCTTTTTTGTATCCTGCTTTAGTAACTATTTTTTTTAATAATTTTGAGTTCTTTATTGAGGAATTTTTTATTAGGACAAACTGTAATGGCGCGATTATTGTAAGATTGGAGGATGTTTATTTTATATTGGTACGGGGTTTTGCTTTTATTATTATTAATTTCCATGCTGCTAATCGGTTTTCTATGAGCAGTTATTTCTAGTTTATCATCTTCTGTATTTATGATACTAATATCTAAGTAGTTTATTTTCCCGTCAGTTTCGGTTTCATGGGTGAATTGAATATTATTATCTAAACTATTTAATTTAATAGCAACAGAAAAAATTCCT
Organism: Salticus scenicus; assembly: GCA_963930645.1. Classification (NCBI taxonomy): domain Eukaryota; kingdom Metazoa; phylum Arthropoda; class Arachnida; order Araneae; family Salticidae; genus Salticus; species Salticus scenicus. Next base: position 85,479,256 of record OZ005656.1, read on the forward strand.
GATGCACATACATGCATAATAAGAAACCTAACACAAAATTAACTAATTGAGAAAATGAAAGCCAATGACATTAACCGTGAGGATATTAAATTGCTTAAATCACTAAAGGATACTGGGAAAAATATCATGTATGTTAACTGTTAAAATGTGCAAAATGGTTATTATGAATAGATCTGATTATATTAAGAAAATAGAAGAAGCCATATGGGAAATTGGCTCCGAAAATATCAAAGATGACCCTAATAATAAATTTAATGAAAAAATTAAAGTAATAAAAGAAGGAAAATGGCTAGAAGATAAACCACCCACTATTAAAAATCACACCCCCCCCCCCCCAAAAAAAAAAAAAAAAAAAAAAAAGTCCTATTGTTAGTAAGTGTGAAGGTCCCAGCTACCCCACTGAGAAATATATGTAAGGTTTACTCATCCCTTAGTGGTAAATTTATACCCCTCTATTGATCTTCAAGAAATTATGGAAATCATCAACATGAAAATTGGAAACCAATTTGAAAACATGGAGATTGTTGATACACTAATTGCGGCTAGCTTCTTAATAAAAGCTATTATAAATTTAACAATGGTTATTATAAACAACAAAAAGGAGCCCCATGGGGTCTCCCGTATCGAGTGTTGTCGCTGAACTAAGACTATTAGAAGGAAAAAAATCTTTAAAACCTTAAAAGTGAAATACAGTATTTATTTAGGTATGTGGATGATGTTTTTGTTGTGGTCAACAATCAGTATGATATAACAACCATTTTAAATAAATATAGTTCAGATAAAAATATTCAATTCACCCATGAAACCGAAACTGACGGGAAAATAAACTACTTAGATATTAGTATCATAAAAACATAAGATGATAAACTAGAAATAACTGCTTATAGAAAACTGATTAGCAGCATAGACATTTGTAATAATAAAAGCAAAACCCCTTACCAATATAAAATAAACGCCATCCAATCTTACATTGATCGCACCATTACTGTTTGTTCTAATAAAAAATTCCTTAACAAAGAACTCAAAATTATTTTTAAAAATAGATACTAAAGCAGGATACAAAAAAGATTTCATAGATAAGCTGTATAAAAATAAAATTAACAGGAGACTTAGCGTTGGAATATTAAACCCGAATAAACTACTACGTCAGAAACGCCAAAGAAAAATATTGGAAATGCATACAGCTGTTTCGGTAGCCTACAGCGTACCGTCTTCAGTGCAAAAAGGATTCTGAATCAGGAGAAGTGCTCGTATATATAGGAGAGGAGCCGGATTTAGTTCAACCAATAGGATTACAGGAAAGGTGGGGAGAGTGGCAAATAGAAATTTAGGAAAGTTAGCTGTGTAAACAGTGGAAAAATTAAGAAAATGTGGACTGAATATAAAATTTCCAACAGTCAGACAAATAAATCGGCTATTTCTAAACATTGCTGGGAGGAAAATCATAATTTTAAATTTGATTCAGCTAAAATAATTTGCAGGCCTAAATCCATTCATGAACTCGATTTCTTTGAAGCTTTTCATATTTATAAAAATTTTAAAAACCTTGTAAATTGATTTCGCTATTCCCTATTTGTCTGACTGTTGGAAATTTTTATATTCAGTCCACATTTTCTTAATTTTTCCACTGTTTACACAGCTAACTTTCCTAAATTCCTATTGGCAGTTCTCCCCACCTTTCCCGTAATCCTATTGGTTGAACTAAATCCGGCCCCTCTCCTATATATACGAGCACTTCTCCTGATTCAGAATCCTTTTTGCACTGAAGACGGTACGCTGTAGGCTGCCGAAACAGCTGTATGCATTTCCAATATTTTTCTTTGGCGTTTCTGACGTAGTAGTTTATTCGGGTTTAATGTATAGAAATAGTTAGTAAATTAAATAAAATCGAAAGCTATCAAACAAAACCAAAATTTACCCCTGCAATCTCCTACGACAGAAGAATATCAAGCAAAATAAAAAATATTGCAAATAAAACAAACGTTAAAATTGCAATTAAACCTAACAAAAATATCAGTCAAATCATTAGAAACAGCAAAGATGAAACCGATCCATTTAAAAACCCCGGGAATTTACGAAATCCCCTTTGAAAAAATCAACAACTCTACCGGAAATTATATTGATGTGACTAAACGTAAAATCAAAAACGGAATCAAAGAACATATTTCATACATAAAATTTGGAAAAATTACCACTACCCTAAGCAAAACAAACGCTGCAGAAAACATTAAAATATAGTTCAGTGATTTTTGTAAGCTGGCAAACTATAATAATCCAACGTATGCTCTGAATCATGAAACTATAGAAATCTTATTTAGTTCCAAGTCGTGTAATGACAAGAATCCGGCCCAAAACGTTGACCGCAACTGGTATCAAGTCTTGAAGCAAAGCTCAAGAAACAAGCAGCTTGAAGGAAGGCTCCATGGAGCCACTGACGAAGAAAGGAGCCCCTCCCGCAAGTACTCTGGTGAAAGTGATGAAGCGTAAAGTAGGTTTTAAAGATTTTAATATGTTTATGATATAGACTTCTTTAGTTTTAAATAATAAAGTGATTTTTTCCTCATTTAGCACCATATATCAGTGCTAGAAAAATGTATGATTCTACTGAGTATGGACCCTACAGACCAACTGTGGCAGATCATGATGAAGACAAATATAAGAGACGTTCTGCATTAGAATGGTTCAGTAGATGGTTTAAGTAAGATTTATTTTTGTCTTAATTGTCTAAGATTGTAGTTATTTTTTAATACTGTATTTTGTGTGTAGTGATTTTTATTTATTTTTTTATTTTTATGTGTATGTGTGTCCCAGGAGCAGAATTATATTCAATGTTCTGCAACGAGACATTAAAATTTGCAGATGTTCTGCAGGTATTTTGTCCAAATTTGTCAAAGCACAGTAAAATGCAAAATAAGCACAAAAATAATACTTATTAGTAAAATATTTATTACACATTTATAATAAAACATGATTTAAAATTTTTATAATCTAAAACTGAGGAATACACCCAGAATTTGCAATTTTTTCAATGGCTTTTGGCATTAATAATGTCACATTAATGTGGATATAGATATACTACTTACAAAATGTTTATAAATTTTGCTTATACATTGAAACAATGACTGTTTCCAGCAATTTTCTAGTATGCTACCAGATTTACAGGTCAGTTGAACATATCTAGGTTTTATTAATTTTAGAATGTTGGCTGTATCAACATCATCCAGTTAGGGGATAGATGAAATGTTCTGCAAAAGCCTCAATTGTTCTGCGGCGTACGTCGCAGTTTTAAGCACTTTCTGCTCCTGGGATGTGTGTATAGAAAAGTCTTGGCTATTTGTTTTATTTTTGATTAAAGATTAACTGAAGCACACTGATTATAATCAACACACTGAAATTTTTAAGTAATTCAATAAAAAGAGAAAAAAAAATATTTAAAATAATAATAAAAAATTTTATAGTGCTAATTATACTTCACTAATAAGTCTGTTCACATACAAATTTATGAAAATTATGTTTACTCATTAGTTTTAGCAATCAATTTTATAGACCTGAAATAATTTTATTTATCTACCTTACACACTAATAATAAAAAAAATATTCTTCACATCATTTATTAAATTTTTTACAGCAGCTATCTTTGGGAAATTGTACTTAAACCTATTAATTTACAATAAAAATGAAAAATAAAAATATGTCATTGTAAATTTTATATTCTGTATAAGTGGCTGCTGAAATTTTCCAAATTTTTATTTTATTTATTTTTTATTTTTTTATTTTATTTTATTGTGTAATTCAATGCAAAACTGAAAAATTAAATTGCATGATCTTGTATGTATCTAAAACTGTTATTATATTGGGTAAGTGCAAAAGTTCTACCCGTTTTATTATCCATAAAGAAGAGCAAATAAACACAAAATGAACAGTACCAGTTATTGTGCATAATCCCCATTGCTATCTATGACCTCTTGCCATCTTTCTGGTAGGAGATGAATCCCACGGCGGTTTTGAGTAAAAAAAGTCTTGGATGGCAGTTTTCACAGCATCAAGACCATCAAAGATTTTCTGACTGAAGGAATTGTTCAATGCACGAAATAGATGATAGTCAGTTGGTGCCAAGTCAGGAGAATAGGGAGGGTGGGGTAAAACCTCCCAACCAAAGCCCAGTAACTTTTGACAAGTGATGACAGCAGCATGTGGTCTGGCACTATCATGATGAATAACACCATGATGATTGATGAGACCTGGCCGCTTTGCTACCAAATTTGAATGCAGCCTGTCTAACTGTATACAGTAGAAGGCAGCATTGATGGTTTGGTTGAGTGGTAGGACCTCCCAGTGGATTATTCCCTGCACATCCCACCACACACTCAATAACACCTTCTTGGGATGAAGTTCAGCTTTCGAAGTCAATGCGGGTGGATCAAAAGGGTGACACACTGTCCTACGACACTTTATGTTATGGTACGTAACCCACTTCTCATCTCCTGTCGCAGTTCGTGTCAAGAATCGGTCATCCCGAATTTGTTGTCAAGTTATGTGGAACCCAATGATCCAACTTTTTCATTAAACCCTACTTAACCAGTCATCTCTCGACTGCTGTCCGGTGTATATTGAAAGTCTCCACTAATTCTTGCATGGTTGGGTTTGGGTTGTTCCTTATGGCTTGGTCAATATCGTCATCTCCAACGTGTGATGGCCGTCCACTCCTATCCTGATCTTGGCAGCTTCTGTCTCCTTCCCTAAATTTACGAAACCATCAACAACATGTGCTTTCGTCTATTGCATCCTCCCCATAAACTTGACAAACATTGTGACATGCTACGGCTGCCATACTCTTTTTATCGAACTCATATAACAAACAATGTCTTATATGCTCCTTCTCGTTTTCCAATATTACACCCTCTGATATTTTCTTGAGAGGATTAACTTTGTGAGACACCATGCATTTATATGCAAGGCATCCACACGTTTGATTGGCCGACGATTTGCGTCATTACAGTGTTATGTGTGACGTCAATTGCATATCCAAAAATTGGTAGAACTTTCACACTCACCCAATATATAGTGTCATCTCCTTAATAACGAAAGCTTTGATTTTATGGGAGATCATGCTGGAAACTGATGTCGTAGCTGCTAGATCAATGTATAGAAATAAAGAAAATTTTATCCATGTTTTAAAATAGTTGAATAATAATAATAAAAGTTAACAGAAAACAAATTGCACTACAATTGCAGCAATGTATTAAGAAATGTAAAATAAAATTTTATCCATGATTTTAAATGAATAAAATTAAAGAATTTTTTTTTTTTTTTAATAAATAATGAAAATTTAAAGAAACATCGTTTGTACTATGTAGGATTAAGCGCATTTGTTATAATGTAAATTGTAATGTCATTATTTAAAAAATATATATAAAATCAATGTTAAACAATTTAAATTGGCATGAGAAAAAAAAAGCATATTTGTGTTAAAGTTTTATTTTCATAAATTACATTTCATTACTCAAATTCTGTTATTTTAATAAAAGTCAGTTAAATTTAAGTAATCATTTTTTCATTATTGTCTATTTATCACATTTGGTCACTACTTTTGATTTGCCGAATATGGCTTGCCGTAATAGTATTAATCACTAAGTTTGGAAATAGGTTCATTTGGCTATATTGATGATGGGTGGGTAAAGGCTGACTAGTGTCAAATAACAATAATAATAAAAAAAAAAAGTTGAACAATATTTCAAATTAGAATAAACTAAATGATAAGTAATTCCTCTCATATTGTTTTATTTTTAATGAAATTTGAGAATTTGAAATGCTTACATGGCTGTCCACATTTTCTTAAAGTTCTTTTATGCTTGTGGCAGCAAAACAGCTACAATTTAAAAAAAAAAAAACCTTCAGCTGAAATAAAGAAAAACAAGAAAGGACATGTCTGGTTTTTAAATACGAAACCTATCACTAATATGTGAAACATTTTACCACAGCTCCTCATTTATTCCTTTCTGAAATGGTTGGTTGTTTATTTTGATAAAAAATATACAAAATTCCTAGAATCATATGTTGATCCAGAGGGTGCAGTTTCATATAATTTGTATCATGTCCTAAGTTTTTGGCTACGCTCTTTAATTTCAGCTTGGTTTAGTTTCAGTACATTGCATGTTTATACTTTCCTTGTTAATGACAGGATTGTCTTCTTTTTTTTTTTTTTTTTTTTTTTTTTTTCATATTCTGTAGATATTTTATGTTAACATAATAGTATATATTTACATACACTATTAAACTTAAATCAGTCTACTTTAAATTTTTATGTACTACTTAAAGTTATCATATTGCTAAGTTTCTGAGTATTCTTTTTTTTTTTCTTTTTTAAGGTCTAGAACTCTTCAAGCAAAAAACCGAAGAAGGGATTCAGGTCTACTTTACAAGAAATGGGTCGTTGTGCTGGTTTTATGCTTAATAGGACTGTGTACTCTTAGTATAATTTTTTTAAGACTGGGACGTGCCAGTGCAGAAACTGATCCTCTTTTGGATCCTCACTTAAATCCAAATATTAGAGTAGAAGATATTAAAGATTTAAGATCTGGTTCAAATGATGAATCAAAAGTTATTGGTAAGAGCAACTTCCAAGAAAACCAGAAAGAATTATTACCTGCGTAGAGACTATTTTAACTTAGGGTAATAAAAATATTTGTAAGATATCTGCTTCAATTATAAATGTGTATAACTTGAAAATTCTGGAGATTTTTAATATATTTCTTTTAATAATTGTATGATATGCTAGAAAAAATAAATAAATAAACTTTAAAATATTATAAAATGCTTGTTATTTGTAATTCACAAGAATTCTAGCAATTTATTCATATTTTAGTTTTTAATACTAGTGGAGCTTTGATAACCTGAACACTTTGGGACCAAAATTAATGGGGGAATATATATATATATATATATATTAGTAATTTGAGAAGTGCTCATTGATTTAATGCTATTTGTATTGACACATGCATAATTTTATTCAAAATTAAGTAAATTTAGAAGTAGTTTTTGCAAAAAATGTTTTTTAACAGCCAGTTAAGTTATCTGATAGAATGGTTACTCAGAGTTTCCCCCAGATAGTTTCAGGAGGGTGGTGCTGCAGCTGCACCCTTGCATGCCCTATGATTGAAAAAATTGCACCCTTCTTGCCTTTAATTTAAAAGAGCTGCATACTTACTCCCTTTTGTTGAAAATAACCTTCAAACTGAAGATATGCTATAAATATATTGTATGTAACAATCAACATTTGCTTATACATTTACTAACAAGTAAAATTAAAGTGTAAAGAAAGTTAAAATTTAAAACTTTTTCTTTTGTTTATACCTAAAATCGAAATTTTATTCTTCGACCACATTTCATGAAACCATGGAAGCATCTGCGCAAGATCTAACTCAATGAGTCCAATGCTAAAATAGGGGTGACAGTCATCTGACTCAGAGAAAATGAGCAATAATACAGAGTACGGAATTACTGGATGTTTTCCAAATTTCAAACTGTTGGTCAAGCTGGCATCCCTTCAACATTTTGGACGTATCCTCACTGCTTGTTTTACGATATGTAGCTGCACTCTAAATTGAGTGTATTTTTTAAATATTAAAAGTGCCCTTAAGAATCAAAAACTGCCCTCAAGAAAATAAAAAGTGCTCTTTTATTATCATTAATATTATTAGCAACAATACCCTGCCCTATCCTAAATCTGGGGGAAACTCTGGGTTACATTTATAAAGTGTTTTTAATATTCCTTCAGAAATTTAGACAATGTAGATGCAGGGGTGATTCTGTACAGAAATTTAAAAAAATTTAAAGATTCTCTGAACAGTAAAAGAAGGGAAAAATTTTAATGATTTTAATATTTTATTGGAAATATCTTGCTTCTAATGGCTAGAACACATTTATTTATAGCAATAAATTCATATTTAAAATCTAAATAAAATATGGTTACATTATGTATGTATGTACTTATATACATAATGTATAAAAAATAGTGTTCAGTGCTGTAAAGTCAATGTATTGATTTGATTTCTATCATTTTCACAACCATATTAAAAGATTATATTGTTAATTTAAGTAATTTCTTAAATTTCATGTTGAATAGTTAACTCGGGGTTCTCATCAGAGGTAAAAACTGGGTGAGAATTTCTCGGCCTAACTCAGAAAACAAAGTGAGATTTCTTAAAAGAATGTGAGAACAGAAAAATACTCAAAAAATAAAAAAGGATTAATGTAAATTGCTAATGATATCCAATTTTACACATTGATATAATTTGAATTTAATTGCTTAAATATGCATTTTTTTTTTTTTTTTCCACTGCCAGTCACTAAAAATAGGCAGCTATTGCACTGCAAATTTATGAAACTTATTTTATTTATTTATTTTTAATATGTTCAATACAAGATTTTATTTACCTAATTCCAGTTTTTCTGGTATTTCATTGTAGAAATATAATATAGTTTTGCAAATAATCAGCAAAATACGTAATTTTATTATTCATGTTTTTTGACAACTTTTGTGAAGGGTCTTATTTAAATTAGTTGATTTTTGTGAAAGGTGAAAGATTTTTCAAGATTGTTGATTTTTTATGAATGATTATGTTTTTGGACCAAAAATGTTAATAAATTGGCCCCAGATATGTGCGCGAATTTCTCTTAATGGTTAAGTTTTATGTGAGAAAATAAAAACATGCGAGGTTTTTGATATTTCATGCTTTAGTGGGAACCCTGATTTAACTGACATTGAATATAGAGGCTTTAACTTGTGAAGTAAGTTTATCATAATTTGCATTTTGTGATAAAATAATAATCACATATAATTGTAGACTGACAATATATTATTGTCCATAAATTTTAAATAACTGTAATTGAAAAGTTTGTTTTAAAACATTGCAAAATTAAACATTGAATAAAAGAAGTAGTAGAAATTGAATACTGTTTGAAATAATTTATCTATTACCTAATTCCATAAGTATAATTGTGTACATATTGTAAATTCAATGTGATAAATGAAATTTCAGTTATATTAATAAAAGCACTTTGTTTAATTTTATAAGAGGCTTCCTTCCTTTTTCTTTATTAATTAATATAAGGATGAGCTTTTTTATATTTGTGTTGCTTTAATCAATACGCTAGTCTGATTTTTTTTTTCTCTCTTTCTCTTTTTTTGATATTTTGTACAATTAGTAGTTTTTTAAATGTATTATTTAGATTTATATGTAAAATATTTTCAAGAGAAACTTGTATTGTAAAAATAAAAATAATATTCTTTCTATTTAATTTATCTTTTTTCTTTCGCAGATCTGATTATAAATATTTTTTAAGTCACATGTTTCCATTTTAATAATGTATTTTCTTTAGAAAATTTTTGTAATACATAAACAGTAATCATACAACAGGTAGCATTGCAAATGGGTCAATAATTTCATATCGGTTATAATTATGTTTATTCCCATCGACCAGAATTTAACCTTTTACACACCAGTGTTCCATAAATGGAACATGGAATTAAAAATTCATTTAAAAATTAAATATCATGAATACTGACTTAAAAAAATTATGAGATATAATAGAAAGATGACTTGATTTTTGAAATAGAAATTACAGTTCAATCATAAAAGGGAAAATGTACAGAAAATTATAAAAATGACCTATTTTACCATTTTCCCTTTTACCCCACAGTTTAAAAATTCAGAAATATAAGCAAATACTTCTAAAAATGGGCTGGCATGTTTTAAAATAGCTTACATTATTAAAATATAACAACATTTAATTAATAATATTAAATATAATATTAATTAATATAATAATCTTCAATTATATTAAAAATGTTTTTTACACATTTTAATGAGAGTTCTTTAAACTAACGCATTAGAAGGCAAAATATGTAAAAAACTAATTTAAATTACATCCGGATCTGAATGTGACATGTAAAAGGTTAAGCTGAATTCTTTCGTAAACTAGTATGTTGTGGCCACTACATGACTTTCTTCTATATTTTCCTATACAGATTTCACTCAGTAAAAATAATTTATTAAAATTATTAAAAAAAAAAAATTATATTCCATAATGCAGACGATTTCCATATTAGTGAAGTAGTATAACACTAAACATCCAAAAAAGTCCTTTTTATTCTCAATTGGAAAAAAAAAAAAATTTTTTTTTTTTTGGTTAAAGGTAAAAAAAATCGATAACTTTGTTTTAAATTATCACAGATCTATAGTTCAACCATTCATTTTAAAGGTATTGGTGAGACCTTTCAAAAGATACCCATCTTGAAAATTTACTCCCCCCGAGGGGGTACTTCCTCCCCAGGGGGGGGTAAGCGATGCCCCCATGTGCACAAAATTTTTTTCCTAGTTAACTACTACTATTATCAATAATTCATATTAATTTTACAATCACAAGCTAAGAATAACTCTCATTATGTACATTTATATGAAATTTTGTCCTATACTGCCATGTTAAAAATTTAGAAAAAATGTGATTACAGCGCCACCTGTTGAGCGATTGATCCCCAAATATAATCAGCACCAGTTTATGCCAGGGTCCAACTAAATACCAAGTTTGGTTAAATTTCGTTTATTGGTTTGTGAGATACAGCGTCCACAAAATTTGTGATACACACACACACACAGACAGACATTTTCCAAAAACTATCAAATTGTGTTCAGGACATCCCAAAACGTGTAAATCCATCGAAAACTGGAGTTCAAAAATTTTCATGAATCCAATAATTTCTCTATATTACATATAGAAGAAAGTAAAAAAGCTAAAATCAGAAAGAAAAAAAAAAAAGTCTAACAAAATGCTAAAATACTATTAGGCTTAAGAATACCTGTTTGTATACCATTTACATGTCTCTTTATTTTACATTTTACTTTTGCAAACTAAATTTTTAATTTAATTATGACATCTTTAAAAAAAAAAAAAAAAAATGGAGTGGCTTCCATGGACTTTCTGAACATTTTGTAGTTATTGATTGTTTAAACAAATTTGAATCACTGAATATTTCATTAAATAAATAAAAGGGAAAATTATATCACTGTGTTTTATCCTAAATCTGTCTATTGTTTCATGAACCTAATATATCTGAAAGTTTTGGGCATCCCTGTAAAAAATAAAATAAATAATAAGCATGCAATTTCAGTAATAATCATTCTGTAGGAAAATAAAACATATATTAGTTTTGTTTTGCTCTTTAAATAATTTAATGAATTTAAGAAAATTTGTCCCCATAAAATGTCATATATCTTAAAGCTTTATTGTTAAAGAACTATGCATGTTTCATTTAATGATCCTACATCAGTAAAACAATTTAATGTATACCAGATTTTTTTTTTTTTTTTTTTTTTTTTTTTTCCTGCATTAAAAAATAAAAATTTAACACTTTAAAGTATTTCTTTTTGAATAGCAGTTACTTAAAAAAAAAAAAAACTTCATTTAAAAAAAAAAAAAAAAAAAAAAAGGTGAAAACCTTTTGTTTAATTTTTGCATTTTCTATAAATGTTTCGCATTTTGCGACAGTAGCGGAAACCCTGTTATCCATCCTATGGGACACATCAAACTGTCAAGTGTGCTAGTAGTGGTGGGAGTAGTAATAAAATGGTGTTAAATTTATTTATTTTTTTTTTTCCTCCAAAGTAATTCCATACTGTTTTGAACATGGTATAGAGATTTTTAATATATTTATATTTCCACAGACAAAACAATAGTTGTAAGCCAGAAAAATTTCAGAATTTTTTTCTTCTTCCCAGATTCTTGTAGCAACGCATTTAAAGTTAATTCATACAGCATGAAATTCACATTTGATTCTCTATACTTTAATGAATGAAGGGAAAAATTAAAAAAAAAAAAATTCCCATTGAATGATGAAAATCTTTTTAAAAAATGCCGATATACTTTGCTTAGAAGACATTAATGGGCAATCTTTCAAAAAAGTTGTATTTTTTGTAGATAAATTCCCATTACATTTAAAATATAATGAAGAGGAAAACAAAAATAAGGTGTTAGGTAAAGTACAAGAAAAACTTAAGCAGAAGATTTGACAAGTACTTTAAAAGATGAAAGGATAGGTACACAAATTAATGCCTTGAGTAAAATGAAAAACTAAAACTGAAACAAATAGTTTTGATTTAAAAATTATGTGAATAGGTCTGGGTAATGTTTAGAATATCTTTAATTTAGTGTGTAGAAGGTAAGTTTCATATTAATGTTTACAGCCTATACAGGGTGATCGTAATTAAATTTGGCATAATTGGAACACTTTGTAAGTAGACTGTGGACTGAGTCGAAACTTTGTTGTAGACATTTCAAAGGATGTGCTGAAAGATTCAGAAAAAGAAAAAAAAAATGTTGGGTGGCACATTACGGTCAAATTGCTTGAAATCATATGTAATTGATCTATTTTAGTATTTTCAATATTTTAATCATTACGACATTTAAAATTATTATTTTTATATTTTGAAGTATTATGACAGTACAAAGAATATTTGTGGCAGTGCAAATAAAGAAGAAAACAATCTGGTTTGGATATGCAAATGGATTCAAGGTAAGTTCTGGTTATGAAAGGAGGAGATCAAATGAGTAACATTCTTTCAGTTATGATGGCTGTTAGTTTACCAATAAGTGTGATAATCTGGGAACTGTTTTACGAAAACTTGGCTGATATGAAGGACAATGTGCAACAGACAGATCAGCTGTGATCGGTTATGGGTCTGTCAGTGTTCATCGGTTGTTTATTTATGTCACGCTTCTAGTATAAATATTTGTTGCTGTTATTTTGTAGTTATGGTGCTTTAATTTTAAGTCTGGAGTATTTCTTTTCAACTTTCCAAGCAGTAAATAATTAATAATTATTTAAATAAATTTAAATAAGAAACATATGTAAATAAACAAAAACAAAAATCATAGTAGTGTGTTTGAGTTAGAACTGATGCTCCCTAAGTTCCATTAGTCCTGCGGTAAACTTGGCCCATACCCGACCCATAAAATGACTTTTGATCCTGCAATCCCCTATTTTTCTGTGAGCCATAATAAAATAATAATAAATTTGTTATAAGACATTGAATTAGAATTTTACAACACAAAGTATAGATATATTATTTAATAGATAGAAAAATTAAATGTTAATTTAAATGTTAATTAAAAAAAAAAAGTAGTTTCAGAAAATTAAATCTTAATTTAAAAAAAAAAAAAAAATTAGTGAACAATACACAAAATTTAAAATATATAAACCCTAAAAAATTCATGGTTTTGAATATATTGACAATGTAAAAAAAAAAAAAAAGAAAGAAAGAAAATTGTGGAAGCATACACATATACATTGAAAGCCAAATAATCTTTGCATATGAAATTTGAAACATTGATTCTACTTATTTTTGTCAAATCATACAATCCAGCATGCCCCCATCTTCTTTGTCATGAGAGTGATCTGTATGTCTACCAATTTTCAGCTCAATCTATCTAAACATTTTAGATGTTATTGTGTTCACTTGTTCATATCTGCACCCACCTACATTACTGTAAAATTAGCAGAAAAGAACTTGGAAGACCTTAAAATGTATAGATACTCCGAAATCTCATAAATTATTGAGATTACAGTGCTTTCTTTACATAATGTATGTTCTGAAACTAAAAATGTATTAACATGTATTTTTCTTTCTGCATGTTTATTATAATTTCGCAATTTATGTATTATGAAATCCTAGATTAACATGTTTGTCACCCAGCATGATTCGGCTGAGTTTCTCGCCAGGCCCAAATCTGACCGTCGTAGCGCCAGAACATAAACAGAGCAATAACATAAGCGGGAAATAGCAGGGATGCAACTCGAGTAATGTTTTTGAAACTTCAATTCATTACATAGTTCTGAAATAGGAAGAGTGATAAGCTTTTCAGTTAGAGGACTGCTAGGGATCTTGCTACAGTTATCCCAGATCCTTCATTCATGATATCAACCTCGTCTTTACTACAATGTCAACTCAGTGTTCATTTTTTTTTAGAGGGGGGGGGTGCATGCTCGATTGTATGATTTGATAAAAATAAGTAGAGGATGACACCCATCTTCTTCGTCATGAGAGTGATCTGTATGTCTACCAATTTTCAGCTCAATCTTTCTAAACATTTTAGACATTATTGTGTTCACTTGTTGATATCTGCACCCACCTACATTACTGTAAAATTAGCAGAAAAGAACTTGGAAGACCTTAAAATGTATAGATACACCGAAATCTCATAAATTATTGAGATTACAGTGCTTTCTTTACATAATGTATGTTCTGAATAAAAACGTATTAACATGTATTTTTCTTTCTGCATGTTTATTATAATTTCACAATTTATGTATTATGAAATCCTAGATTAACATGTTTGTCACCCAGCATGATTCGGCTGAGTTTCTCGCCAGGCCCATATCCGACCGTCGGAGCGCCAGAACATAAACAGAGCGATAACATAAGCGGGAAATAGCAGGGATGCAACTCGAGTAATGTGTTTGAAACTTCATTTCATAGTTCCGAAATAGGAAGAGTGATAAGCTTTTTAGCTAGAGGACTACTAGGGATCTCGCTACAGTTATCCCAGATCCTTCATTCAGTTGAGAAGTATACTTTTTTTGAGACGCACGTTAGCGACTTTTTTATCCTTAAAATATTCATTGGACGGCATAAAAGTATATAATTAAAAGTGAGGAGAGTAGTGATGACAAAGTAGTGAATTTTAGAAGAGAAATGATAAATAGAATTTTGTAGTATAATGTAATATGTTATCCTAAATATTAAAAATATATATTAATGTGTATAATTTCAGTATTTTTATGTTGTACATCCTACATTTATATTTCTGAGTTTATTACATTAAATTCCTTTAAAAATCCTACTGAAAATTCTGTTAACTTGAACAAGGAGAACGCCTCCCATATTTGGGCAACGCAGCGACGAACGTGTTAAGAACACACGCAGGATCTGATTTCCCAAAGGAAAGATGGGACAAATGCCATGCCCCCATTCAGCCCTCAAATCAGCTGTCTCTAGAAATATACAGAAATAGAAATATACTTTTACATATATACAAAATTTATTTTGAGCATTTGAATATAGCAGAGAGCCCCCACTTTTGTAAATCAGTCCCTTAACCCATGAGCCGCTACTTGCATGTAGAGCCTCCAATGATGTTCATTATAGAGGTCTGCACAGGCCTGGCCCTCAAGCTGTATTTTTCAATTTGCTCTTGGGCCAAGCTGGGCTCGGGCTCAATTTTTTTTTTTTTTTTCTTTTGTGTATTCTTGGAATTTTTTCTGGGCCGTGTCGGCCTGAATCTTTTCCTAGTTTCCTCGTTAATTAACGAAAGAGAAAAATGATAAAATATTTCTTCAGTCATTTATTTTACATAATTTTCCAGGCTGGTATGTCATATAAATTTTTATTTTGTTAAATGTCTAACTTCAAGTTAGTTGCCTATCAGTCTGTCTGTTAGCAATCTGATTTTCCGCAAGTATTTTTAGCATGTATCAAAATTAATATATTTTATTTAAAGTAATATTAGACTGTTTCCTATTCAAAATAGTATGCATATCACTACTAGTTTTCGCACGTGTACAAACTAAAGAAATTAGATACGTTACCATGTATAAGACTTTGTGTCCTATGGTCTGTAGAGTTTATGTGGTATGAACGCTATAAAAATCCTTCTGTTGTAACTTTTTCTGTAAGGCTCCTTTTTCTTTTCTCCAGTGAACTGGATGAAAGTAGCATCATTTTTAGCATGTGCAAAAGCATCTTTTTTATTGAATATCATTGGATTAGCATTAAAGTTTTGTTTACTGGATCACATGAAAGATTCAGATACATTACAGTATATAAGAGAAAGTGCTTGAAAGTGCATCTTTAGTAGTATTAACCATTTTAAATAACATTGTTTGATGAATGCTAATATTTTCAATTTCGTTTCCTGTCTTTCTTTGTGCCTTCTGTACGTCTGTAATAATGAATTTCTTCTGAATATCTTGTAATAGATCAGCAGTTTTGTTAAAGAACATTCTATTGCTTGGCTGTATAAAACCTTTGCAAAACACATACAAAAAATCTTTTTCAGAGAAAGGTATGGATTTTTTTATATTTTTATTTTACATATTTTTGAATCAGGTCGGCCCTGATTTTATTGTTTTGGTCCGGGTAGGGTGAGCAAAGCTTTTGTATGCCAGGCCTCAAAATTTCAGCCCGTTCAGACTTCTAGTTTGTTATACTAGTAATCATTGAGAAGATTCAACCACTATCAGACCATTTGAAGCAATATTTATCGTCCATCTCTCTCTTCTAATCCATAATCTAACACTGACAAATTTGATGGAATAGAGTCGAATGCATAATTCTACAGATTGAATATGCATTTTTTTTTTTTTTTTTTTTTTGTAAATTTTGCAAATCTATTAACATTTTGTCTGAGTTCATAATAACGATTCCTTTTAACCCAAACGTGAGTGAAGTTTTTTCATTGTTCTTTGTAATTTATCTAAATTATAGTCATTAGTATTTGATATGTTCGTAAATGCCTTGATGTAGGCTGGAAATTTTCTTACTATTTTTTTTTTCTCCCTCTATTATTAAACATGGAATTAAAGTTGCATTTGGTGAAAACAGGCATCCCTGTTAATAACGCACACAAATTTTGACCAAAGAAGAGTTGCATATAATTTTAGTCACATTTGTATACTTTTGAGCATTTACTGTTTCAAACATGTAGTAAATGTATTTTGAAGTTTGGATGCAAGTCATATTTCCTAGTAAATCATAAGTATTTAATCAAAATATTGGTATTTGAAATACTACTTTTATATCTGCTTCTTCGTGTTCTCGATACACATTAATAGTAATATGAATAATAATGAATTTAAACAATAAATTTACTACTGTCTTATTTTTGTTTATTTATTTCAAATATCTATTTTATTTTTATATACAGTAGTCAGCAAAATTATTAGAGTGCTAGCAAAAGTTCCTATATTAAAAAAAAGTACATTTAACAAAACAGTATTAAGTGTACTTTTTTTTACATAGGAATTTTTGCTAGCTCTCGAATAATTTTGCTGCCAGCAGTAACTTTCACTCAAACATTTATAGACACACATTCATAATTACTCATTAGAGTAACTATGAATGTATGTATAATATGTGTGTCTATGAATGGATGCGTGTCTAACTATGAATGTGTGTCTATCCAGTAATACTGGAAAATATGTTATAATTTATCTGGGATGAATTCCTCTCCCCCCCCCTTTTTTTTAAGTAAATATGGAATGGATTTGTTTTATAGGATCATTATGAAATCTAATCAAAAAAGAAAAAAAAATCTAATGACTATACCAGCACTACTACTTTCTATCTTATTAAACCAAAATTTTTGGAGTAAAAATCTCTATTGGTACATTATGAATATTTCTTCCATCAGAATGGATTCCTCTGATCCTTTGCTAAAATAATTTTACATTTAGCATCACATCTATTTATTTGGAAAACAAATCCAACATTCTTTTTTCTGACAAAAATACATAAAACTTTATCAAAAATTAAACTTATACATACGAAAAAGTTCTAAAACTTATATCGTATTTTTTTAAATAAATGTTTCATACGGGTAACAATTTGATAATATATTGTACAACCAGAGACAAATAGTAACTTACTTTGGATATTATCCCTATTTCCTAATACAGTCGAACCTCATTAACGTGAACACGGTTAATGTGAATTACTTTTAACATGAACTGTTTCCACAATCCCCGTCAAAATGAAGATTAGTTACTGATAGCATGAATTACAGGTAAGATGAACAAATTTTTTATCCCCCTTGAGATTCAAGTGAATGAGGTTCGACTGTAATAATATCATCAATATATCAGTACTTTAAAAAGCATCTTTTTTTTTTTTTTTTTTTTTTTTTTTTTTTTAAACCACAATAATAGTATATAGTATTCTGTAGAAATTCCACTGCTTGAAGAATTTGTAAAAAACATAATATAGTTGTGACAATTATTGAAATAAAATCTTTAGGTGCATTGTACACATACATTCCTGCTCAAAAGTTTGATTTGCAAACCACCAATTTTTCTCAATTTAAAAACTTTTCTCTCGATGAAATGTTATTAAACAATGGGTATTTAAAGAACTGGGTTTTCCTCATGTTTTTCAGTGAAGAATGGTTTAAGACAACACTTAGGGGGCCGTAAACAAATTGAGCAAAATCAATGTTTGTGATCACCCTGTATCGTTAATTGAAGGAAATGATCTGTAGTTTTAGAATATGTTAATATAGACCCAGTACAATTTGTGAATGAATTAGTGTGACGATAGCATGTTAAATAACGGGGATATAAGCATTTATTTTAAAACAAAAAAAAAATTAGTATGTTTTTTATTTATAATATACACATACAGTTTTAAACAAAAATTATTCCCACTTTCAGATAAATTAAAAAAACATTTTTGAAACAATATACTGCAATCAGAATTCAAATATCTTAAATAGTTCATGAAATATGAGAATTTCTATGGAAAACTTAGGGGTTTTTCACATGCTGCGTAATTACTTTGAAAATCCAATTATTTCAACCACTTTGCAGTTCTTTGTTGGGAAAAACCCCTTATGATCGCACGAATCTTAGTAAATAAACAAAAATATGTTAGAGTTACAAGCTTCTAAGGGGTTTTTCACAAAAAAGTACTTTTGGAACGTGGTTGAAATAATTGGATCTTCAAATTAATAACGCGGCAGAGGAAAAAACCCTTATGAAATTTCAACTCTTGGAAAGTACTTAAAATCTAGCTCGTTCTTTCTCCGTCAGTTTGCTTAATTTTTACTCTATTCAAATTAACTTTTGAAAAAAGTTGTCCAATATATCTAGCTTTCAATGTATGTAATAATTTTTTCTATCTTTCGCACATGCACTGTGAAAACGTTTTTCATAAAAATGCTCATATTTCATGAGATTTACGATATTTGTATTCTGATTGCAGTATATTGTTGCAAGAGTGTTTTTTCAATTTATCTGAAAGTGGGAATAATTTTCGTTTAAAACTCTCTACATTTCAAACAAAAAAACATGCTGATTTTTTTTTTTTTTTTTTTTTTCCTTTTGAGTGTTAAAATAAATGCTTATATATCTCTGTTATTTAACATGTTGTCGTCAGACAAATTTATCCACAAATTGTATTGGATCTATATTAACATATCCTAAAGTTACAGATCATTTTGCTCAATTTATTTCCAGCCCTCTAAATGTTGTTTAAACCAATCTTTACTGAAAAACATGAGGAAGACCCATTTCTTTAAATACCCAATGTTTGAAAACATTTCATCCGAGAGATAAGTTTTTAAATTGAAAAAAAACTGATTGTTTGCAAATCTTGCTGAACTTTTGACAGGAGTGTATCTTTAATAAAATCTAGTGCGAAACAACCACATAACTTCCATTACCCACTATTGCACGTGTTATGTGCATTTTTTGGAGATATATGCATCTTTTGGAATTTTTCAGTAAGAGAAACTTGATACATGTGTATACAAAACATATAAAGCAGAGTTTACATAGCGAGAAGAAAAAAAAATTATAGTTATTTTTTTAAACACTAATTTCCAACATCTAAAACTGAACTACCTAATCAGGATGGCCGTTAATTTTCCTGTAATAACCACGTAATACGAGAAAAGGTATCTAAAACAGATTTATGCAACAATTTTCAAGAAAATCGTTAGAGCCGTTTTTGAGGTACCAACTTTTACCAAAACTTGACATACTCAATTATTGACCAGAAAACAATAATTGCATACAAAAGGATATGTAAAAGGGAGTTAATATGGTGAGTTTGAAAAAAATCCATACAGCCGTTTTCAAAGGAACGCAGTTACGAGACCTGAAATTGAGCTATTTATACAGGACGCCTATCAATTTTTTTTAACTAACCAACTGTATCATTCGAAAGGACATCTAATAGAGTGTTTATATAGCAATTTTTACGAAAATCATTAGAGCCGTTTTTGAGATATGGACTTGTTGTCCCACTTCCGGTTTCCGATGACGCATTTCCTTTTTTTCAAATGTTCATCAAAATTTGGAAAATTTATCCGCATACCAGACTTGTATCAATTTTGAAGTTTTGTAGTTCTATCTTTATTAGTTTCGGAGACATGATAGCCAGAATATTCCACACATACATGTAGTATATGAGCTGGGCGTCTAGGGGTGGGGCAATGAAGAGGTGCGATTAAGATAACTAAAAACATTTATTACGTTCACAACACAGTTTACACAAAGATAAAATGATAATATTAGTAGGGTTTCCATCAATAACATTTGCTGGTTTCGAGGCCTAATACACATAACAAGCTCTCTTCATTACTAGGACTAACAGAAAGTAACATATATGAGCACTGACTCGCTCTACAATTCACATTAGTACCTACGCGTACTATTTCTAATAAGTGAGATTATGGTATAGAGCTCTCCATGGCTCTACACACTTATACAGAGCACAACAAGCTCTAATTAGCAGAAAAATGAGCCTGTCAGCCTACGCGCTGAAGGTCTCAACCGATCTCCACTGCAGCCAGATCTCAACTCCTCCGTTTGTCATCTCGTTCAATGATACGCATCCGAGGCAGCGCCATCTGTAGGCTGTGCACGGAACTTCCCACAACGCTCTGCCATTCTGATGTTGCGGTGACCTCACCGTAAACCAACCTGGGATACTAAAGGATATCTGCAAAATACAATTAAAAGGAAAAAAAAAACAAAAAAGAGAAACAGACATTAAAAAAATTATGTACATAAAAATTCACAGTTAACTTTTTCTGTAATGTTTATCAGTCCATTTAGTTCAGTCTATTTAGTTTGTGGACCATAATTTCATATGGTCTGCAGAAGTACTAGTATGTATAGGTCCTTCATGATCGCCTATCTTTTCGACTTCATATCTGTCTTTGGACTTTACTCGCACAACTTTATAAGGACCTAAGAATTTTGGTCTTAGTTTCATGCCGGTTCCAAACTGAGTTCGCTGGATGGCAACTAGATCATTAATTTTATATACATGGGCTTTCTTTCTCTTCTTGTTGTAACATCGGCGATTTTCTTCTTGAATCTTAAGAATATTTTTTCTTGCTTCTTCACGAATGGTGTTAAGATTATCAAGCATGGAATTTATCCTTTCCTCTTCGAGAAGTTCTAGTATTCTCTTATCTTCTTTCTTTCTCATTGTTACTCCAGTGAGTAGTTCAAAAGGAGTTCTTTTGGTACTTCTCGATGTGGTGGAATTAATAGTTCTCTGAACAGCCTCAACAAACTTGTACCACTTGTTAGGGTCATTTATACATAACTTGGATAATACAGGAATGATTGTTCGATGAAGTCTCTCAATTTGACCATTCCCTCTTGGGATTCCAGTTGTGATGGTGTCATGTTCGATTCCCTCTGATTTACAGTAATCTGCAAACTCCTTAGATATGAACGCAGGTCCACGATCGGATATTATTCTTGCGGGGTTACCAAAAATAGCAGCTTGCTGTTTTAATTTTTGCAAGGCGTCTGCTGAAGAAGTTGATTTGACTGGATATAGCCACGAAAATTTACTAAATCCGTCGATTACTGTAAAAATGTGATTGTAGTTTTTGTTGGTGGTCGGTAATGGACCCACAAAATCGATGTGATACGTGGATAATGGTATATCGCCTTTACGGATAGGGTTCAAAAAACCTTCTCCTTTTCCCTGTTTCTTATTTACGAGAATACATTCTACACAATTTTTTACAACGTTATCTACGCATTTTTTCATATTAGAAAAATAGTAATCTCTTTTTACTAACTCTTCAGTTTTGTTAGCCGAAAAATGTCCTAAGGCATGACATTTCTTTACGACCTCAATTTGCATGATCTCTGGGACAATTAGTACATCCCTATCATTTAACACTTTATATAAAACATTATTTTTTAACACATATTCGTCATTTTGGTTTTGTTGTAAAAGAGATTTCACAGTATTGATAAACTCATCATTTTCTTGAGCAGTAGCAATACGATGAGTAAGGGTATCAGTATTTACAGCCATTACAGGGTGTCTGCTAAGAGCGTCAACATGCTGCATTTGTTTACCAGGTCGGTGTTCTACTTCGTAGTCGAATTCCTGTAGCAGGAAAGACCACCTGGCTACCTTAGGTGTCAATTCACGTTTATCTAAAGTTTTAGTGAACGCTTGACAGTCAGTATAAATTTTAAATTTACTACCTAATAAATAGTTCCTAAATTTTTTAAGGGCTTCTACTATCGCTAATACTTCTAACTCATAACTACAGTATTTTTCTTCTTGTACAGAGGTCTTTTTACTCATATAATGGATTGGATAGTACTGTCCATCGTCATCTTGTTGTAATAGGATTGCACCGAATCCTAATTTAGATGCATCTGTATGAACTTCTAACTTATAGCCTTGCTTAAAAAGGTGTAAGACAGGTGCATTCGATAAAATGTCTTTCAGCTTTTGAAAAGCTAATTTCTGCTCTTGCTCGAATTTAAATGGAGTGGAAGCACGTAATAAGTCACTGAGTGGTCTTGCTATGTTGGCATATGAACGAATAAATTTTCTAAAGTAACCCGTTAAACCTAAGAAACTCTGCACTTCTCTAGCATTACGGGGTTCTGGGAAATTTTGTACTGCGAGAGTTTTTTCTACTGAGGGTTTAATCGTGCCATTCTCAATTATGTGACCTAAGAAATCGATCTTACGTTTCAAAAACTGACATTTCTTTAAATTTAACTCTAGACCAAATTTTGAGGCCGTTTCTAACACACGTTTTAATTTATCTAACCCTTCATTCTCATCTTTAGATGGAATAATTATATCATCTAAATAAATAATTACAGTACCATCTTTTAATAAGTCTTTAAACACATAATTTACATATCTTTGAAATACTAAGGGACTATTACATAATCCATAGGGAACTTTTAGAAACTCATACTGGGCATTATCTGTCACAAAAGCTGTATATTTCCTACTTTTTTCCTCTACATCAACTTGTAAAAACGCATTCTTTAAATCTAGTGTCGAAAAAACTTTACCCTCCCCTAATCTATCAAATAAATCCTCAATATTCGGCAACGGGTATTTATCTTTAATTATTTTCTTATTTAAAGCACGATAATCACAGCATAACCTTATTCCTCCATCTTTTTTCCTACACACCACTATTGGCGAAGCATAATTTGATGTACTTTCTCTAATTATACCATCCTTTAACCACTGGTCAATTTGTCTGTCCACCTCTGATTTCTCTACAAATGATAATCTGCGAGAGCGTGAACACACTGGTATATCATCAGATAAAATAATGGACATTTTTAAATCAGTACTTTTTGTTTTAACTGGCTTATAACTTTTTATTAATTCGCTTAATCTCTCTTTTAACGACTTATCTAAAATATAACTGACATCGAATTTTTCTTCTTCTGAAAAATTGCACATACTTGAAAAAAAAGAATCTATTTCATTTTCCTTTCGATCGAATACAGGAAAAGAACACTCATTTGCTTCATCGAAATTTCTTTCCCCCGAATTTAGAAGACTATCTTTCCCCCCTACGCTGGAACTCGAAACATCTGCTTCCTCTTTATTTTGTTGTTTCAAAATATGAAAGATATTATTAGGCAGAATTACGTCGCATGTCAAATTGTTGCATAAAGCACCGATTATGTTTATTGAATCATGATTAGGTAAAGATATTTTAAATTCAGTCAGATTTGCATCTTTCTTTTCATTAAAGCAGCTAACTAGAGTGGTTGAAGAAATAACATTTTTAGTCTGTGGAATGCTATTTTTATTTACAATTAGAATCGAAGAACCAGAATCTTTTAACCCTTTAAGTGGAATATCATCCACTAAAATATCAACATATTCGAGCTCATTAACAATTAGGTTAATCGGACTTGTTTCGGATTGAACTACTGAATTCGTTGGAAGATTTTCACGGAATTCTTTTTTCTCTGAACTACGTTTAGGGCACACTCTAGCGAAATGAAATGTTTTCCCTTTTGCACCACAAATATAACACATTCTTTCATGCTTTTCGTGAGTTTGATTAGATACCGAATTACGTACTATGGGATCTTTATTATTATAATGTGTCTTTCTAAAAGGAGTTTTGTTTACAAACCGCTTATTCTCTGAACTTTCGTTTCGTGTATTATTATTAGTTTCAATTAACGATTTACCTCTAGAAGAGTAGAATAAATCACACTCCCGACCTAACTCGTTGGGTTTAAACCAATTTTGACCTTCTCGAACACTAATATGTTCCTTAGTTCTAGAATCCAACGTTTCATATATTTTATCGGAAACTATAAGATCACACAATTCCTTAACATCGTTAACCCCTCTCAATCTACAATAGTAATCAAAAGAAGCGCTTAGACGCGAAGCGAATTGGACATGAGATTCTGACGGATTACGCAACGCATTTTTAAAATTACTTAAACATTCACGCGGCGTTGGTTGGAACTGTCTTAAAATTAATTCCTTAACTTTTTCATAATCGTTAATTTCTTCGGTGGTTACGTACGCAAGAACCTGATTACATTTATCTCCCAATAAATTAATCAATATTTCCGATTTAAATTTAGGGGGTACATTTTTAGAAACGAATGCTTTTTCAAGGGATTGAAAAAATAAGTGCAAAGCTTCCGGTTTCTCAGGTACTGAAATGGTTAATGTTCGAATACTTCTAATTAAATTTTCTAATGATTGTGAAGTAGTTTCTGAATTTGATTGCTCAACATTATTACTAGAATTATTTGCTGCAGCCTGTAACTTTAAATTCTGTAACTCTATTTCTTTTTCTAACTGGGATAATTTAATTCTTTCTATCTCAATTTTGGTTTGTTCTTCTACAGATTTCAACTTTTGTTCTTCTAGTAACATTTTAATAACACCTCTAACAAATTCTAAATCATTTTTATAAATATCAGAACTCTCAATTAAAGTTTTGATTTCAAGTACCTTCGCTTCCGCCGGAACAGTTAGGCCTAATTCTTCAGCAATTGTTCTTAAATCTGCTTTTCTAATGCCTTGTAACACGTTTTGGGCCATTATAACTCTAAATAATTACTTATACCAAAAAATATTTCAATATTTCTACCAAATTAATATCATACTTAAATAGGAACAAAATAATATGAGAACATATTTCTTAAAAATGATTCTATGCTTTTTGTTCTCAAATCAAAATTATCATGATTTTTAAATAACCACCTGCAGAACAATTTGTAATATACAACAGAATACTTAGATCATCTTATATATTTCTTAATTATTACACATATTTCATATAATATCACCATTATTGTTATTGTTCTCTATTTAATAATTGTTATCACTTTCGTTTTAAAATAATATTGTTATAATATTGTTAAAATATTATTGCAAACAGTAATAAGCAAAATTATAAAAGATTACTCAGAATATTTTTTTCAATCATAATTCTTATTTTTATTCATTCTTCTCAAGTTATATTATTTATTTTATTTCATCACACATTGAAACCAAAAGTGTTCTCAAAAGTATTTCACCATTAATTTCTAATTCAAAATAGTAACTCAAACTCTTTTTGCTCAATATATGCATTAATCATTATTATCCACTATCAAACACAATGATAAATATATAACAATAACAGTTACCTTTTATAACTTGTTGGTGGTAATATCGCGGCAGAGTCCCCACTTGTAGTATATGAGCTGGGCGTCTAGGGGTGGGGCAATGAAGAGGTGCGATTAAGATAACTAAAAACATTTATTACGTTCACAACACAGTTTACACAAAGATAAAATGATAATATTAGTAGGGTTTCCATCAATAACATTTGCTGGTTTCGAGGCCTAATACACATAACAAGCTCTCTTCATTACTAGGACTAACAGAAAGTAACATATATGAGCACTGACTCGCTCTACAATTCACATTAGTACCTACGCGTACTATTTCTAATAAGTGAGATTATGGTATAGAGCTCTCCATGGCTCTACACACTTATACAGAGCACAACAAGCTCTAATTAGCAGAAAAATGAGCCTGTCAGCCTACGCGCTGAAGGTCTCAACCGATCTCCACTGCAGCCAGATCTCAACTCCTCCGTTTGTCATCTCGTTCAATGATACGCATCCGAGGCAGCGCCATCTGTAGGCTGTGCACGGAACTTCCCACATACATACATAACACACACACTGACCAATTGCGAAAAACTAGTTTTTTGGACTCAGGAGGTCTTAAAACGTGTAAATCAGGTGAAAACTCGATATTGAACTATTGGACCGAATACAATATTTCCATTACGTACGGCAGGAGGGTAATGAAAGTACAAAAGGAATTTATCTGATCATATGCTAAAATAATTATAGTACCAGATAGTACCTACCTGATTTAGCATCATGCTTATGTTTGTAATTGAATCCACGAACTAGCCCATTTCCAAGCAAACAAATCTCCATCCAAGGTTCAAAGGAAAATCTTTAAAATCTAAAAAAAAAAAAAAACTATATTTTTTGTACAGATCACACAAAAGAATTCAAATATATTACAAGCTATTAATGAAAATGCATTTCCAGTTGTGTTGTACAATTATTTAGAATTTGCTAAATTTTAGTGCCTTATTATAGTGCATAAACAATATATCAACATTATACAGTACTACTTAAAAGTAATCAAATATATTGTTTTCTATTTGATGTAATTTGACAGGAGTGCTTTTTAAATCTATATATATATAAATGAATGTTTGTCTGTATGTTATTTATAAAATCGTAAACGGCTTGACCGATTTCGATCATTCTTTTTTTGTTTTTTTCCTTATAGGTCAGGGATGGTTTAGGAAAAAAAAAAAAATTGAAAAAATCTTTAAAATTAATAAAAATGTGAAAATAATAAACTTATTGACTTAATATAAGCCATTTAAATTTTTAATTGTTGCCAAAAAAAGTTTACGAGATATATTTATTTATTGTTTTCAGCATAAAATAGGACTTTTTTCAAAGATTTTATTTTTCTTAAAAGTAAAAAAAATCGATAATTTTGTTTTAAATTACCACATATTTATAGTTCAACCATTCGTTTTAAAGATATTGACGAGACCTTTCGAAAGATACCGATCTTGAAAATTTACACCCTCCACTGGGAGGGGGTACTTCCCCCTAGGGGGGAAGCGATGCCCCAATTTTTTTTCCTAATTAACTACTACTATTATCAATAATTCATATTAATTTCACAATCATAGGTTAAAAATAACTCTCATGTACATTTATACGAAATTTTTTCCTATACTGCCATGTTAAAAATTTAGAAAAAATACGATCACAGCGCCACGTGTTGAACTATTGATCCCCAAATCTAATCAGCCTCAGGGGCCAACTAAATACCAAGTCTGGTTAAATTTCGTTTAAAAAAAAAAAAAAAAAAAAAATTTTTTTCGTTAAAAGTAAAAAAAATCGATAACTTTGTTTTAAATTATCACAGATTTATAGTTCAACCATTCGTTTTAAAGGTATTCACGAGACCTTTCGAAAGATACCCATCTTGAAAATTTACTCCCCTCGAGGGGGGACTTCCCCCCCCAGGGGGTGTGGCGAGGCTCCTACGCATACAAAATTTTTTTCCCAGTTGACTATCTCTATTATAAATAATTCTTGTAAATTTCATAATGATTACTAAAAAATAATTCTCTTTATGCACATTTATACAAAATTTTGTCCTATATCACCATGTTAAAAATTTAGAAAAAGCGGGATGGCAACGCAACCTGTAAGACAATTTTTACCAAAAGTTGATAGGCACTGATTTATGTCAAGGTGAAACTACATACCAATTTGTATGAAATTCTGTGCAGTAGTTCTTGAGATACAGTTGCCACAAAATTTTGTCACACACACACACACACACAGACAGACAGACATTTTCTAAAAATGGTCAAATCGTGTTATACAGCTCTCAAAACGTGTAAATCCATCAAAAACCCGAGGTCGAAAATTTTTACGAATCCAATACTTTCTCTATATTACATATAGAAGAAAGTAAAAAAAAAACTGGTATGTTGTGGCCACCACAAGACTTTCTTCTATATTTTCTTATACAAATTCACGCAGTAACAAAAAAAAAAAAAAGATTTTTTTCAGTTTTTTTTTCCGTTAAAAGTAAAAAAAATCCATAACTTTGTTTTAAATTACCACATATTTATAGTTCAACCATTCGTTTTAAAGGTATTGACGAGACCTTTCGATAGATACCGATCTTGAAAATTTACACCCCCTTCGGGTGGGGGGATTAACTTCCCCATAGGGTGGGGAAGCAATGCCCCAAATTTTTTTCCTAATTAACTACTATTATTATCAATAATTCATATTAATTTCACAATCACAGGATAAGAATAACTCTCATTATGTACATTTATACGAAATTTTTTCCTATACTGCCATGTTAAAAATTTAGAAAAAATACGATCACAGCGCCACCTGTTGAGCGATTGATCCCCAAATCTAATCAGCCTCAGTTTATGTCAGGGGCCAACTAAATACCAAGTCTGGTTATATTTTGTAAAAAAAAAAAAACAACAAAAAAAGATTTTTTTTTTCGTTAAAAGTAAAAAAAAATTGATAACTTTGTTTTAAATTATCACAGATTTATAGTTCAACCATTCGTTTTAAAGGTATTGAAGAGACCTTTCGAAAGATACCCATCTTGAAAATTTACTCCCCTCGAGGGGGGACTTCCCCCCCAGGGGGGGTGGCGAGCCTCCTATGCATACAAAATTTTTTTCCCAGTTGACTATCTCTATTATAAATAATTCTTGTAAATTTCATAATGATTACTAGAATATAATTTTCTTTATGCACATTTATATAAAATTTCGTCCTATATCACCATGTTAAAAATTTAGAAAAAGCGGGATGGCAACGCAACCTGTAAGACAATTTTTACCAAAAGTTGATAGGCACTAACTTATGTCAAGGTGCAACTACATACCAATTTGTATAAAATTCTGTGCAGTATTTCTTGAGATACAGTTGCCACAAAATTTTGTCACACACACACAGACAGACATTTTCTAAAAATGGTCAAATCGTGTTCTACAGCTCTCAAAACGTGTAAATTCATCAATAACCCGAGGTCGAAAATTTTTACGAATCCAATACTTTCTCTATATTACATATAGAAGAAAGTAATAAGAAATTACTAAATGTTAAATTGGTCGATGAGAAAATGACACATTATAATTTAAAAATAAAATAGTAATATTACAAATCTAACATATTTCTTCTGAATTTTATTTCACAGCATTTTTTTTATATACCTCAACTTCAGATTTTTTTTTTTTTTTTTTTTTTTAGTATGGCGGATGAAACACGCTTGGCATAAAAGTTAATTCAGCATTATGGTAAAGGTATTTTCTTATTGATAATTCTTGACAATTTTTTATAATTTTGATGCTGAAGTAGATTGGACATCTTTCGCCAAGGAAAAGATAGAAAGAAATACGCAAGCGAAGTGATGACGTCACTGGCCGTTCGTGGATGCAAGAAAAATATTTCCTATGTTAAACGCCCATTGGATTTTTTGTAAAAAATTATTAAAAATCGAGGAAAAATATTTCCCGATTTTAATCCGCATATTTAGGTATAGATATGTATTAGTTATCATGTCCATGCATTAGATTAAGTTATTTTTGTTGTAAAATTGAAAAAATTTGAATTTTTAATTTCAAAACTCTAAAAAAAAAAAATGGCAAACTTCCATATTCGATTGAAAACACAAACATTTAATTTCAAAGAATGATATCAACACAATAAATATCCAACTAATATACTGATTAAAAGGGAAATGATAAATATTCTATGAAGTAGATCGGACATTTTTCGCCAAGGAAAAGATAGAAAGAAATACGCAAGCGAAGTGATGACGTCACTGGCCATTCGTGGATGCAAGAAAAATATTTCCTATGTTAAACGCCCATTGGATTTTTTGTAAAAAATTATTAAAAATCGAGGAAAAATATTTCCCGATTTTAATCCGCATATTTAGGTATAGATATGTATTAGTTATCATGTCCATGCATTAGATTAAGTTATTTTTGTTGTAAAATTGACAAAATTTGAATTTTTAATTTCAAAACTCTAGAAAAAAAAATGGCAAACTTCCATATTCGATTGAAAACACAAACATTTAATTTCAAAGGATGATATTAACACAATAAATATCCAACTAATACACTGATTAAAAGGGAAATGATAAATATTCTATCATAATTTGAAGTCAAATTTGTTTTCAAATGTCTAAATAAAGTATCTGATATAATATACTAATATGTTGCAGCGGAATAGATTTGATATCGGTCATCCTTGGCAGAAAAAAAAAATATCGCCAAATTATTTGGCGAACATAATTTAATTCCTTTCAAAAATCATGGTTATTTTAACAACTTATTTTAAGACAGTAATGAATAATATGAAACAATATTTTGTAGAATGCATATTACGAAAATATACATCTGGCATGTATATTTTCGTATTACGTTTTTGATCACCAAATACAATAAGCGCCAAGGACGACAGAGTTTTGAAATTTAAAATTAAAATTTTGTCAATTTGACAGCAAAATAACTCAATCTAACACATGCACATGATAACTAATACATATATGTACCCAAATATGGGGATTAAAATCGGGAAATAATTTTCTTCGATTTTTAATCATTTTTTACAAAAAAATCCAATGGGCGATTGACATAGGAAATCATTTTCTTGCATCCACGGACGGTCAGTGACGTCGCACTTCGCTTGCGTATAGGAACAATAATCGCATAAATTATATTTTGGTCTAAAACGGCAACAAAAATTTAAAAGTCGCCAAGGGCATTAAGGCTGTACCATGATCAAGTTTACATACTAATTTATTTATTTTTCTATATACCAACTACTATTAACTAAGCATGAAGTATATATAACCACAAAATAATAATTGTCTCATGCGATAGAAGTTGCCGATCATAGCATATTGTAATATTATATCTATATGTGGCTTGAAATTGCTGTCATTCCATGGTTGATTGATTAAATCAAATAAATATAGGAAATAACTTGAGAGCAAATATTATGTACATCACATGTAATGTTGTTCATATGTAACTGGGATTCAGATATAAAAGAGCTACTTCAAATTTTTCGATACTGTCCATATCGAAACTGTTATGTATGATAAGCAACCAAATGGAAGCCCACGGGTAAGCCATTGTCGCAGGCAATAGGGACAGGCACCGGAGATTGCAAGGACGAACAAGGCGCTGCCTAAGGCAGCGGGAACCCAAAGCAAGCTTTTGACCGATTTCAGTTTTTTTTTTTTTTTTCATAAAGCATATAGAAAAGAGTTTGCCAGCGAAGCGGGCCAAAATTGTTTAAGAACTAAAATATTATTCAACAATTCGCCGGGAAATGGAAAAAAAAAAAAAAAAAAAAAAAAAATCATTTATTTGTTAAAAAAAAAAAAAAAATTAAAAATTTGAAACTCATAAATATTATATGAATTTCACCACATAGTTAAAATTTTAATTAACCAGTCACCAAATTATTATTAGAGCCAGATTAATATTGTGCAATAGTGAACTAAAATCATACAAAGAAAGGTTTCGAAATAAAATTCATAATTGACGACCCAGTTTTTATACTTCCACAACGCAGTACTGTTTTAGTACAGAATCCCTATGGACGAATTTTAAATTTTTATCGCCATGTTGGCGATAACTTTTTATTTATTTATTTTGGCTTTCAATGAGTTACAAAATTTTTTGAGTGTACTTTATCAGACTCTGTTTTGCACAGCACCACAATGATAAGGTTTCATTTCATTACATATTATGATCAAACCGTCAGTTCCCACACATACACATCAAAATTTCCACGTGAACGAAGTCGTGGGTAACAGCTAGTTGTTATATATTACTATAGAATTTTTACCTCATTCTTGCGGTCTTAAGCACACACATTTACAAATATATAGTATCTGGATGACCGTTTGGTGACATTATAAAAATCATTTATAGAGTAAATACAGTGGGTTTTTTTTTTTTTTTTTTTTTTTTTTTTTTAGTGGAAATATATTTATTTGTTTGCCTTGTGGAGTGCGGGTTACCAGTAAAAGGTGATTATCCTCGAAATAAGTAAAATTCAAATTGAATTATCAATTCAATCTCCTAACTGTAATTTTTTTTTATCAAAACTGTTCAAGCAGTTAGTCAATTTCAGTTAATCGAAATGCATTATGTTGTAGCTAAAAAAAAAAAAAAATTTAATTACAGCTGAGGTAAATCATTTAAAAAAAAAAAGGAAGAAAGGAAGGTTGGTTGGGTTTTACGTCGCACTAGTGCAGCGCAGATGGGCAATTGGCGATGATCTGGGACACACACCAGAGGTGGTCCGAAGACATGCCATCACAGTTTTGATCCTCCACAAGAAACAAAGAAATTAAAACATAAATAAATTAGAAAAAAAAAAATGATAATAGAACTTTCATAAATCAAATCCCTTTTTATTTTGCGTATGTGTTCAATCGAATAAAATTTTGAGTCGTTGCTATAGCAACATAGGTGATTGAAATGAAAAGAATTTTAAATAAATATAAAAAAAAAAATGTGTATAAAATGAAAAAATGCATAAAAAATAAAAGTATTTTAAATTACCTTCTTGACATCGTAAGAAAATAATTTTTGTATTCTGCAATCTGGCTAATCATACTTTCCGAACCATACCACTTTCAACCCTCTACTCCCATAATTAACATGTTGAAGATGTACCACATATAATTAAACTTGTTAAGCAGTATTTAATTTTGAAAAAACACTTAATGGTTAAGATATGCAATTTTAATCTAATTTCTTTTGCATTATTCTTTATATGTTTCTTAAAATAGACTAATAATTAAAATTCATGATTAATTTTTATTTTCACCATGTTACCATGTTATTATTACCATGCTTTTATTAACTTCTATTCTTGTTTGTCCGGTACAAATCTTGCAATAGATTTTTAACTAACTTCCCTACTAGCTAGACATTTCAAACTTTCAGAATAGCTCAGAACCCGATGACAACACAATACTTCGAAGCCCGATTTTCGAATTTTTGATTAGTTTTCTTTTAATTAATTAAGATATGAAAATAATAACCTCCTAATAGCTTAAAATTAATATAAGATTTTTAAAAAAAATTATAAGCCATATTTTTAAATTTAATTAACATCTATGGATTTGAATCCGCTCGAGCTAGATTCTCTGGTTCTAGTTCATAGATGTTATTAAATGCTTATTTTAACATGTCTTTTGTGAGGGTGATGGACACTGATGCAGATTTTAAGGGTGACGAGCACCGGTGTCTTTACCTGAATTAAATATGAACGTAAAAAAAATTGCAAAAAGTTAAATTATGCATCTCACAAAAATTGACGTCATTATCATTTTAAACATTTTGTATTACATTGATAAAGTACTAATGTTGTTCTATAGCTATGATATAACAGAAAATTAAAAACATGCTATATAATTTTTTTTTTTTTATCTTATAATTATTACTTTCCGAACACTATAGTGAGGAAAGTATTGTAATCATGTCAAAAATCCGAATTTGATATTTTGATGTTTCTATACGTTTCGAGGTCCCCTGAGTCCGTTTCCACTATTTTTGCGATGATGTATGTGTGTGTATGTCTGTGAGTGAACACGCTAGCGTCTAAACGCTTTGTTCCAATAAGCTGAAAGTTGGTACGTATATTGTAAGTCACCATAGTACGAACCCTATAGATTTTGGTGAATCTAGCACTTATAGTTTTTTTTACAGGGACACAAAGAAAAATTCTTTATCATTATGGCCTATGGGACAAAAATCTTAAAAGTGCGATAGCATCTAACCGCCTTATTCAATGGGGGGGGGGGGGGGGGAATATACACATATTACAGGTCACAGTTGCACGAACTGTATAGATTTTGGTGAACTTAGCACTTACAGTTTTTTTTACAGGGGCACAAAGAAAAATTCTTTATCATTATGGCCTATGGGGCTAAATTTTTAAAAGTGTGATAGCGTCTAAACGCCTTATTAATCTGAGCAAAACATTTGTACACATGTTATAGGTCACAGCTGCACCAACTGTATAGATTTTAATGAATTTAGCACTTACAGATTTTTAACAGGGATAGAAAGAAAAATTCTTTATCATTAAGGCCTATGGGACCAAATTTTTAAATATGCGATAGCATCTAAACGCCTTATTCAATTGATCTGAAAATTTATATGAATATTATAAATCACTGTTGCACTAAATATAAGCATTTTGAATCTCACATTTATAGGTTTTTACAAGGACACAACGAAAAATTCTTTATCATTATGATCATGAGCTCAAAGTTCAGTAGCGTTAAATAAAACATCGTGAAATATATGGAGAAAAATACTCAAACACTCTATTATGGTTTTCTCTCTTTTGTTTGTTTAACAACCCCTCTTTCTTTACTTTATCTACAAAACTGTTACTTACTCAATGTTCGGAAAGTCGAGTGGAGTCGCTCCAGATTTTATTATTATTATTATTAACTTATATTCTTGTTTGTCCGGTACAAATCTTGCAATCGATTTTTAACTAACTTTCCTACCAGCTAGACATTTGAAACTTTCAGAATAGCTCAGAACCCGATGACAACACAATACTTCGAAGCCCGATTTTCTAATTTTTGATTAGTTTTCTTTTAATTAATTAAAATATGATAATAATAACCGCCTAATTGCTTTAAAAATTGCCATTAAAATATTAGCTATAATTTAATTGCTGCCAAAAAAGATATATGCGAGTTCATTTTCTTTCGACATAAAAATAAATACCTTTAATTAAACGTGAACGTTAAAAAATTGTAAAAAGCTAAATGCATTTCACAAAAATTGATGTCATTATCCACTTTAAGAAATTTATACACATTGATAAAGTGCTAATGTATATCTACAGCTATGATTCAACAGAAAATTTAAAAACATAATATATAAAAAGTTTTTTTTTTTTTTTATCTTATAATTATTATTTATTTATTTATTCCGTTTTATTTTCTAGCCGCTAATTTCCCATTAGGTGATTGTCACGCAGTTTGGCGCATTTGGCGATTATCCCACATGACGTTCATATCATCTTATTTTTTGTTTTTAATTAAGAAATACTATATATTTATATATTTACATCTATATAAATAAAAATAAGTATCTCTCTCTGTGTGTGTGTGTGTGTGTCCGTGTGTCTGCGTTCTAGTGCATAGATTACTGATCGCAGTTTTTTGATAACCTCCTCGATATTTTTTCGAAATTGAATTGTTATTATTATTATCCATTGATTTTTCTATTCCATTTTCTAAAATTATTCTGTCATTTCAATAGGCGTGTTTTAGCAATGGTTGTTACACTATTTATTTTTTATTTAATACATTCATTCATTAAAATTTGATTTTTTTTTTTTTTTTTTTTTTTTTTTTTTCGGACTGAGGGCCTTATTAGTCTCAATCTGGGATTTTTGCGTTGTCGATTTCGATAGTTGGACATTTGTCGAAACCTAAAATTTATCGAAAATATAATTGAATAATTTGAAAACGATGTTGTAATTTGAAAAAAAAAAAAAAAAAAAAAAAAAAAAAAAACTAATAGTCCTCCGTCCTAAACTAAATCCTGCTTTTGCCAGAATTTCATCAAAATCTTTATTATTATTATTATTATTATTATTTATTTATTATATTGAAATCAAATGGTTAAATAGTAGAAAAAATTAAATACATTAAATATTAAATTAAAAAAACTATTTTTAATACTTATGTTCATGTATTTAACTGTTTTGAAAGGGCCTTTTTTTGGGGAGGAGGGGAGTTTATCGCATTTATCGGGGGGGGGGGATGGCAACATAGTGAAAATGAAGCTTATTAAAATTTATTTATTTATAGTTTATTTAATTCCTTTTAAAGAAAATATACTTTTTCTTTTGTTTATTATATTGGTCCGAACCATATAATAGTACAGTGTAAAGAGCAAGGGCTAAAAAAAAAAAAAAAAAAAGACATGTCACAAAAACTAAATTTTTTTATGGATTCTGAGATACAGTCATCTTTAAAATGATAGTTCTTGAATAATAACAGCTCTAGCTCTACCTGTCATCGATAAATACCTAAATTGAACTAAGAAAGACCTTTCTGCAGACAGTGGGAACCGACCCGATGCAGGGCGGTCAGAAAAGAACTGTCATAGGTAGCGGGTACCCGAAGCGAGGTTTAGAGTGATTTCAATGTAAATTTTTTTTTAAGTTTTTATTTATAAAGTGATATAAAAAAATAGTGATTCAATTCTTTTGAAAATTCATTTAAATATAGTGACCAGCGAAGCGGGCGTAGCCTGCTAGTAACTCTTTAAAACGGAAAATATACAACCGATATATTTTTTCGCATTGCTGTGACCCCAGGAATTTAAATATAAAATTTAAATAGAGCATTGCTATTGAAAAATCAAAACTGGGGCTCGTTTTAGTGTGGTGGCGGCCCCCTATCAAACATTTAATTTCATTTTGTAAAAGTACATACAGTTCCTATTATATTTTTCCTGCATCAATTAATAACGAAGTAAGTGTTACTTAGTTTTAGTTACTAATTGATGCAAAAAATTGATTATTGCGCCTCCTGCCCCCCCCCCCCCCCCCCCCCCGACTGTACATTGAAGGTTAAATGATGAAACGGTTACGCACAATTGGAAAGTGTTAACAATCTTTGCGAACTGTAGGATTTTTTATTCTTGTTCAGTCTTCTAAAACAGACAACGGAACTTTAATTTTATATATATACATATAATTTTTAAACCGCTATTGTCTCCTTAAAACGCCATTCGTGCTCATAATTATTGGAGGATAAAAGTGATTAGAAAATACGAGATTTTGCGTAAAAAAGCAAGTACTCTGACTGTAAATAATCTATTCATTCAGATTTCTAATCTGGGTCGAAATTTGTTAATTTCCACGAACCGTATTCACGAAGGCCGAGTTTTATCCTTGAGAAGGGATTTTGCAGTTGTATTGACGACATTCAACAGTCAGTCACCTAATGACATTCAACTTGCAATAACCTGCCTAAACTTAAGCGTTCATTCAATAGCTTCAAGGTGTTATCAGGCACGAAAGTATAATTTCATATACATTTACTTATTTACTTTTTTAAAATGTCTATTGTATTAAAATAATTAAAGTATTCTCACTACTTCAACTTTGGATAGGATATGTTAGCATTAGAAGAGAATGTTTATACATCGGTTTTATGCGAAGAGTGGTAAGTTAATTTTTGTATCGTAGAACTTTATATGTATTTTTAATGAATAGTTATTTTCGATTAAGGGGTTGAAGGTTTTCGATTAAGGGGGATTAACGGCCCTCTTCACTTACCGTCTCTGGAAGCCCGAGCCAATGTTATTCTATGGGAAAATTTTCTTTACAATTAACTTATTCACTAATACATATTTTTAAATTCTGTTTTCACATTCAGAAAATTCCCAACTGTTCAATTGACGGACCTTTTTGAAAAATGTATTTTTTTAATTTTTAATATTTTATTTTGAAATTGCAAAATGAAAAAAAAATCACATATTGAAAATTCGTAATTTGCAGCTTTAAAATAAAATATAAAAAAATAAAAAAATAATTTTTTAAAAAAGGTGCGTTAGTTTAACAGTTGAGAATTTTCAGAATGTGAAAACAGAATTTAAAAATATGTATTAGTTAATAAGTTATTTGTAAAGAAAAATTTCCCATAGAATAACATTAGATTCGACTTCCGGCGGCGGTGAGTGAAGAGGGCTCTTAAGGCTAAATGTCTCCGACTTTGAAATTCTTAACATATGTATTTGACAGTATATTTTGGAAAATTCAGCCGGTGAGTCCTGGTTTCCGCAGACCTTTCAGAAAAACGGTGGACATGGTTTCTTAAAAACTATATGAACCGATCTTATTGAAATTTTGCACACTTCTACTGAATAGAATCGACTAGAGCTCGAAAGAAAGATTTTTCTTTCTTTCTTTTTTTTTTTTTTATTCGATTACAACTAATTTTACAAATCTATACGTGGGGTAAAATGTACCGAAAAGTATACTGTTTTTGCATATAACACTGCTAAAAATTCACATTACATTTTTTTTTCTCTCTCTTTTCTTTTCTTTTTACCATGTTTTTATTAACTTCTAATTCTTGTTTGTGTGTTTGTTTGTTTGTCCAGTACAAATCTTGCAACCTATTTTTAACTAACTTCCCTACTAGCTAGACATTTGAAACTTTCACAGTAGCTCAGAACCCGGTGACAACACAATACTTCGAAGTCAGATTTTCGAATTTTCCAATAGTTTTCTTTTAATTAATTAAAACATGAAAATAACAAGCTCCTAATAGCAATAAAAATAGTAATTAAAATATTAGCTATAATTTAATTGTTGCCAAAAAAAAAAAAAAAAATTACGAGTTCATTTTCTTTCGACATAAAAATAAATACATTTAATTAAACGTGAGCGTTAAAAAATTGTAAAAAGTTAAATTATGCATCTGGCAAAAATTGACGTCATTATCACTTTAAAGATTTTCTACACATTGGTAAAGTGCTAATGTAGTTCATGATGCAAATATATGTTGTTCTGAAAAGATTAATATTTTATTTTTAAAACCAACTTTTTTAAAAATTCAAATTTCCCGCAACTCTTTAACCAATCACGTTGGAACGTCCATCTTTGGAATATCGATAATAAGGATTTTCTCGTCAAAAGTTGCCAAAAAAGTCGCCAAATTTGGCACCAAATCCATTACCTGCCTATTGGAGCTTTTGAATGCGAAAATTAAGCTATTTTAACTCGAAAAAGAGCTGGAAATGCAGAAAATTGACATTTTATCAACATACTAAGCCTCTTTGAAAGAATTTATACAAAAATAAATGCAATTATTTACAATTTCGTAACAATAAGCATTGATAAAGTGCTAATGTAGTTAGTTCTATAGCTATGATTCAACAGAAAATTTAAAAACATGATTTATAAAAAGTTTTTTATCTTATAATAATTATTATTATTTTAAATCCGTCGTACAAGTTTCAAGCACTAGTCAATTTTATTTTAAGAAGGGGGCAAAATTTCAATAAGATCGGTGCATTAGTTTTTGAGAAATCGTGTCCACTGATTTTCTGAAGGGTCTCCGTAAAATCTGGATATACCGACCGCATTTTCCAAAATTTTTAATGAAAATTTTATAAAATATTTTTTAAATGTTGCTCTTTTTTATATGCTCAAATTTTTAAATAAAAATTTTTACTTATTGTATTTATTATATATATATATATATATGTGTGTGTGTGTGTGTGTGTGTGTGTGTGCTTTTAAGTCCTCAAAATCCATTTAACCTTTTAAAAGTGCTTTATATAAAACTATTAAAACCCGATTGTGAATCTCAGAATTTAAATTACCCTATTTCCATGATCTGATATCTTAATTTATTTATTTTTGATAATTTTGCTTTATATTTTCTGTGGCATCGTTATAAAAAGCTTGGAGTG
Organism: Salticus scenicus; assembly: GCA_963930645.1. Lineage (NCBI taxonomy): Eukaryota > Metazoa > Arthropoda > Arachnida > Araneae > Salticidae > Salticus > Salticus scenicus. The sequence goes on from OZ005656.1 coordinate 85,518,940, forward strand.
ACTCTACTCCCAATATTCCAAATATATATTTACTAGCAGGCTTTGCCCGCTTCGCTGGACACAATACGGAAATGACTTGTCAAAATCCCATTTCATTATTAATTAACCTGAGTTAAAGTTCCCGCTGTGCTCGGTAGAGATTTTCTCGCTCGCAACGTGAGGAGTACGTGTTTCCACTGCCTTCGGCAGCAACTTACCGATTCTTACTCCCCCTTCCCCAGTGGCTAAGTTCGAAGTTTTGCGAAATCTCGACAAAGTACATAATGCGTACACCTAATCAACATCCACACACCAAAGTTCGCCAATCTAAGATAATTTAAGGCGAATTCAAACGGGAAAACGTGTTTTTACACATTTTTATAGCCCTCTCGAGACCAAGGGGGTAAGGGGGGATTTCGTAAAATCCCGTTACAATAAGGGTCGGATACATATAAACAATTTACGCACCAAATTTTGTAACCGCAGATCCCATAGATTTCTCAGGACAAATTTAGCGCTAAAAAGTGTGTCTCGAGTTTGCCCCCTCGTAACCCCCCCCCTCAAAAGAAAAATAAATAAATAAATAAATAACCCCCCCCCCAAAAAAAAAAAAAAAAAAAAAAAAAAAAAAAAAAAAAAGTGTGTTTGGATCCTAAGGAAGCCGCATTGCTTTTTCAATATATTTATTCCATTTTTGGTAGAGGTCTACTCAAATGTCAGGAATTTTCAATACTTCCCCCCTCCCTTCCCTTAAAATCGAAAATTCCTAAATGCAGATAATGTATTATTTGTACTCATGTCTAGTCTCCCCATGTGCAATTTCTTTACTGTGAAGTAATTAGGAGCCGAGTTATGCTTACAAACGTGTTTTTGTCTTTTGCCTCCCCCATGTGGGGAAAGGGGAGTAATTTCGGAAAAGTTGATAGATATAATTTTAAGTTGGGTAAAGACCTAAATTCCTGCGAAGCGCCGTTGAATTCTGTCCAGCCGTTCTCAAGTGATACCCGGAAAAACATGTTTTTGTCTTTTTCCCCCCAGAGGTGAACGGGGGGGGGATTTCTGAAAAATTGATAGATATAATTTTAAGTTAGATAAAGATCTAAGTTTCTGGCAAGCGCCGTTGAATTCCGTCCAGCCGTTCTCAAGTGATGCCCGGACAAAAAAAGTGACTTACAGACACGATGACGCACACACACGCGCGCGTGCACACACACAGGCAAAATTTTCTGAAGTCATTTTCGGCTTTCATGGTGTGTGAAACGTGAAGTTATCGCAAAACTTTTCGATTCTGATAAATTTACAGACAAAAGTCTGATTTTATTAATATAGATTAGTTATTAGACGTTTAAACAAATTTGAATCATTCAATAATTCATTAAATAACAAAAGTGAAAAACGTAATTAAGGTGTTTCAACATTTTTCAAGTTCAAATTTTTGTACAACGGACGGTAATCTATCTGAAATTTGCTGTGCATTTCTGTAAAATATATAAATTTTAAGCAAGTAGTTTCCATTAACGACCATTCTGCAACAAAATTCTGAAATATATATCAGTTTTTACTTTGTTCTGAATACTTTAATGAACTTAATATAATTATAGCCCCTATGTGTTAAGTGTAAATTATTTCATCTATATATTAATAAAATCAGACTTTTGTCTGTAAATTTGTCGGAATCAAAAAATTTTGCGATATCTTCACGTTTTACACCCCATGAAAGCCGAAAATGACTTCAAAAAATTTTGCCTGTGTGTGTGTGTGTGTGTGTCATCGTGTCCGAATGTCGCTTTTTTTGTCCGGGCATCACTTGAGAACGGCTGGACGGAATTCAACGGCGCTTGGCAGGAATTTAGGTCTTCACCCAACTTAAAATTATAGCTATCAACTTTTCAGAAATTCCCCCCCGTTCCCCCCCTAGGGGGTAAAAGACTAAAACACGTTTGTCCGGGCATCACTCGAGAACGGCTGGACGGAATTTAACGGCGCTTGGCAGAAACTTAGGTCTTCACCCAACTTGAAATTATATCTATAGAAATTTTCAAAATTATGATTAGTGTTTAAATTGTGGGTAAAAAACGCCTGCGCATGCGCCATAAATATTTTTTCACTAAAATGCTTTGAATGGAAAAATAAAATATAAAAATAATTTTTTTAAGTTAAAGACTTTTGTATTCGCGTGATTCGCACTTCAAATTATGAAAAGATTGACATGAAGTGTTGCCATCTAAGTTTCATACTTTAGTTAATTTTAAAAAATCTAATTGTCGTATGGAAAAACTGTTTACACCCCAGGATTCAGAAAAATCACCTCTTTCATTTGGTACTGAATTTGTAATGATAGGTCTGATATTTATAATTTATTTTTCCCTTTATCCGTTTTTCCGTTGCCACTTAAATTTCATACTTTAGTTATTTTTTAAAAATCTAATTGTCGCATCGAAAAACTGTTTGAATCCCTGGATTCAGCAAAATCGCCCCTTTCATTCGGTATCAAATTTATAAATATAGGTCTGATATTTCTAATTTATTTTACCCTTTTTCCGTTTTCAACCCAGATTCGATATGGAACAGCTTTAGTATTGGATCCCTTTGGCAAAATTTGAAATTCGGCACCGAAGTAGCTCGGACGTTTCTCGCCAAGATCTTTAATTGCACAATTGAGATAGCCAATTCAGTTCATAGCAAAAATGGCTTAAAATATTTAAAGTCACCAAAGGGTTCCGATACTTAAGCTGCGCTTTTTGTATTTATTTATTTATAATACTGTCTATTAAAGACTTCTGTCGTCACGAAATTTGGTGCGTAAATTGTTTGTATGCATCTGTCACTTATTGTAACTGCATTTCACGAAATTCGAAATCCCCCCCCCCCCCTTCCCCCCCCTTCTCGGAGTCGGAGGGCAATAAACATGTGCAAAAACATGATTTTCCGCTTGAATTCGCTTTGAATTATCTTAGAATGGCGAATTTTGGTGTGTGGATATTGATTAAGTATACGCATTATGTACATTAGTGGGATTTTACAAAACTTCGAACTCACCCGCTGAGGGTGGAGAAGTAAGAAGTGGGTAAGTTGTGCCGAAGACAGTGAGGACCCAGACTCCTCACATTGGGAGCGAGAAAACCTCTACCAATCACAGCGAGAACTTAGGTTATTAATAAAGATATGGCATTTTGACAACTCATTTAAGTTTAATGTCCAGCGAAGCGGGCAAAGCCTGCTAGTTCATAATACTAAAATAATTCATAAAAAATCGTAATATGCACATCATTTCCCATAATGATCATACATTAATAAAACAATGTATATCTTTTTTTTTTTAACAACTTAACATTATTTAAACAATTTTGACTACAAGAATTACAGTGTATAAGTCTTCTATTTAAGACCTATAATTCCTACATTCATTTTAAACAGCTCTTGCAACAATGACATATAACATATCATATCAAATACTTATTCAATTTTATTTTAATCGAATCTAGAGTTTATGTGCTATCGCCCTTCAAATAATTTGAGTTCATATAAACCTTAATTATAAAGAATTTTTCATTCTGTCCATGTAAAAGAATTAAAAATCCTTCAGTAACGCATATACATACATACACCACCGAAAAAATAGCAAAAATTAATTTAGGAGTTCTCAAAACGAACAGATAGACCAAAATCTTATAGTCGAATTTTTTCATGATTACAATACCTTTTTCTTTATTATAATAAAAGTTTAGAAAAAAAAAAAAAAAAAAAAATCAGGCTAACCAGGCTTTATCTAAACTAAAAGTAACAAAACTTAATTTAATTAAGATGCTCATTTAGATTTTTCAAATGAGTAAATGACAGTTTTTTTATTTTATTTATTTATTTTCCACAAAGAATCTTGAATTTCATTAAAATGATCTGTCAAACTATTATCTTGAGTATTTAAAAAAAGAAAGTAGCATAAATTATACCCTCTATATATATATGTGTGTGTGTGTGTCTGTAATATACTAGCAGGCTTTGCCCGCTTCGCTGGTCATTGTTTAAATGAATTTTCAAACAAGTATTATATATATATATATATATATAACAAAAAAAGTCAATTCCTACTTACAAACACTATCGAAATTTTTTTTTTTTTTTAATAATTTTGAATTAGGAAATAAAAAGCGCGCGTGGAAATTGAAACAAAAATAATTATAAGATAAAAAAAAAAAAAAAAAAACTTTTTATATACCATGTTTTTAATTTCCTGATGAATCATAGAGCTCTTGCTCTTATCAATGTGCATAAAATTTTTAAAGTGATAATGACGTCAATTTTTATGAGATGCGTAATTTAGCTTTTTATAATTTTTTAACGTTCACGTTTCATTAAATGTATTTAGTTTTATGTCGAAAGAAAATGAACTCGTAATTTTTTTTTTTTTTTTTTTGGCAACAATTAAATTATAGCTAATATTTTAATGGCTATAATAATGCTATTAGGATGTTATTATTTTCATATTTTAATTAATTATAAGAAAATTAATAAAAAAAATTCGAAAATCGGACTTCGAAGTATTGTGTTGTCACCGTGTTCTGAGCAATCCTGGAAGTTTCAAATTTCTAGCTAGTCGGGAAGTTAGTTAAAAATCGATTGCAAGATTTGTACAAGATATAAGGAGAGTGTAAACTAATAGTAGGAATTGAAAAAATTGAATGACTATATATATATATATATATATACCACTTTATAAATAAAAACTTAAAAAAAAGTTCAATTGAAATCGCTCTAAACTTCGTTTCGATACTCGCGACCTACGCTTGCGTCTTTTCTGCCCATGCTGTATTTTGTCTGGTCTCACATCTTTTCTGGGCTCTTCAATTTGGGTTGTATTTGATGTGCAAAGTTAGTGGAAGCAAGGGCTTTTTTGTGCTGTTGGAGGCAACTGCTGGTGACATTCGACTGTCTCTAGCTTTGCTGGTGGAAGTGCTATAGGAACGCAGACGATTAGCCAAAAAGATATCGTGCCCCAGGCAGCAGTTATGCTCGCTACGCCATTGGCTCTATTCTTTGACTCACTCTTTGTTTTACTATAATAACTATGTGCCATAGTATGTTGTAAAGCAAGTTTTTCAGAACTTATCAATGATGAGTGGTTTTTTTTTTTTTTAGCTTTGTGCTTTCTTTTCTATACGAGAAGAAAGAATTGAATTCGCGAAAATTTACGCCTTCCAGCTCTCGACGGATGTACATGTTTTGAGATGCCCCGATTACAACGAGAGCATTTTTAGAAAATATCTCTCTTTCAGTGTGTCTGTGTATTGTCAAAATTTTATGGGCGCAAAATAATGGATGAACTATCAGAAAATTTGATAATTTCTTCGGCGTCGATAAAAATTGGTGATAATTAGATTTTAGCATGTATCACACTAGCCGGAGTCGCTGCTACGCTGAAATTTCCTTCATTTAGGGGAATGCTGTATCTCAGCTTCTGTTATATATAAATGCACTATATTTGATATGGGAGATGGCCATTATGAAAACTATGTTGATTCAATTTTGATGTGTATCGAACGATGGGTGGCGATTTTCTAGATGGCTATATCTCAGAATCTGTTAAATGATGTTTCACCAAATTGTATAATTTTTAATATAAGAAACTATGTCGATTAAATTTTTGCACATATTAACCGGTGGAAGGCCCTGTGACATAGAAGAAAGTTTTGTGATGATCACAGCATGCTAGTTTTTACTATAATACGGTTATTTCTTATACACGCGTAAATATATATAATTAAATTAAGTTATTCCTCAGTATTTTCTATAATCCTATATCCAGTAATATTGGAAAGTGTTTCATCTTACTTTATTATAAGTGGCACAGTGAAATAATGACGACTCTTTTACAGAAGGCTGAAAGCAATCATTCTTGTGGAGTATAATATGACTGTAATTCTCTTCACAATTTGTAGGTGTAGTTTTTCATAAGGCCCTAGAAAAAATTATAAGGTCGATTAAATAGCCAGTTAAACTAGGATTTATACAAATTTCTCGGATGGGAAAGCAACAAAAATACAGAGTGTGCAAATGATTTGTAAGTTATAATACATTTTAATTTAAATCTAATTTAAATTATTTGAACTAATTACCATATTAGATATTAATCTTATTTGCTGATGGAAAAAAGTATAATGTTGTCGAATTTTTTTGAGGGATATGCAAATTTTCTGCGGACTGAGAAAGCACGAAATATAAAAGGCAACCTTACAACGCATTTAGGGTTACTTTAATCTTTCTCGTGCTATTGACAACGATGCCGAGTCAGAAACAATTGTCCGATGTAAAACGCGGGAAAATCCTTAGAACACAGTAAAAATTTTTGTGTAAGAATACACAACCACAATATTATTGAGGGAACTTATTTTCCTCACCCATGTTGCGAAATGTTATCAGCTATAGCTGTGTAACAGAGGCATACAGTGGAATGTTACGCAATTACAACTGGTACTGGTAACATTTCTCTACATGGTTGTGGCAAGTAAGCTGCCTCAATAGCTTCTCAACTGGATTGAGGAAAATAAGTTCCCTCAATAATGTTGTGTATTCTTACACAAAATTTTTTACAGTGAATGAAAGCGAGTGGAATGAGTAATGCAGCTATTTCTAGGTCTATTGGTTAGGTCTAATATGATAGTGAATGATTTTTTTAAAAATCCTTCAAAGTATGGTAAATGCAAGCGCCTAAAAAGACGAAGTGCATTTTCAATTCGCCAAAAATCGACTGTTTTTCGATGGGTGTGCGACAAAAAAAAAAAATGTCTTCTTCTGAAATAGTTCGCGCTTTAAGCTTACCATGTACCAACCGAACTGTCCGCAATGTTCTAAGTTCCAACCCGAGGGCACAGTTCGTAAAATTACAACCTCGGCCACCCTTGACATAGAAGAATAATGCAAATAAGAATAAATTATCTCGCTTATAATTTGCTAAAAAATATGTTTCGCTTGGAGATAAATAGAAAAATATAATTATTTCGGATGAGAAAAAAAATTAACTTTTATGCGCCAGATAGCTTTAAAAAATACTGGCATGACATTAAAAAGATAAAACCTTACATTTCCAAGCAACAATATGGAGGTGTATTAGTAATGGTATGGGGAGCCGGGGCGTTTGCTGCTAATGGCAGGTTACTATTTGTGGTAATTGATACCAAAATGAATGCAGAAAATTATCAAGGGATGCTAGGGCTAGGCGATACTTTGCTTCCCAATGCCCCACTAGTTACATCAGGAGATTGAATATTTCAGCAGGACAATGCCAGCATCCATGCTGCTTATTCCACAAAAGCTTGGTTTGAAGCAAATGAGGTCCGTCTGCATGATTGCTCATCCTGCAGTCCAGATTTAAATCCAATGGAAAATATTTGGGGCATATTTGCGCAATCTCTTTATAAGGACATGCGACAGTATCGAGGGAAATGCGAACTCATCAATGCGATCAGGAATGCCTGTGGTTGGTTGGTTGGTTGGTTGGTTGGGTTTTACGTCGCACCAGGAATGCTTGTGAAAATATCAAAAAAGAAACTCGATTTGTTGCAACGATGACTGATCGGCTGATAAAAGTCTTCGAAGGAAAAGGTGAATTTATAAGATATTGACTTTATATTTTCATTCACAACTCCTCGACCTTATATTTATTTCCAACATGAAGTGCTGTCAGATTTCTAAATTGTCATTTAATGCTTTGTTTATATTTTACATATGTTCATACCCATGTTTATGTTTTTTAATTTAATTTCTAAGAAAGAGTGATATTAAATTTTTCGTGTTTAACTAAGTTTCATACTTTTTTTTTAAAACATATTTTGCTACCTTATACTTTTTGCCACGCCTTACAAAAATAAGACTACCTTTCGTACCGAACTCCAAGCTCTGTATAAACAGTCATAGACTGTTTTATTAAACATATACGTCTGCCACACTTTGAAACCTTGACCTTGATGAAAAGTTTCCGCAGATTCGTAAAGTCGAAATAGAAAACCTTGAGCAAAACGCTTTCATGCATATAAAACAGGCATAACTTATGCGGTTTAATCGTAAATAAACAAGTGAAAGTTTCTACTCACACCAGTTTTATAATTTTACTTCCATGATTGTGAAAATTTATGTGTTTTTCATTTTCTTATATATTAATAAGAAGACTGTGTTAGAATTAATTCCACCTGACTACGCGAGAGTCCTAGACTGCCTTTCATGTTGGTGGGAAGGAGGAGGTTTCCACATGATATATAAAAATGGTAAAAATTTTCGAATTCCAGTTTTTGACGAGTTTATACGTTTTAAAAGTTCCTGAATGCGTGTTGATCTTTCGTAGAATTATGTGTGTATGTGTGTCCTGACAAAAATTTTGTGACAGCTTTAAATCAACAAATAAATGCATAGAATTTTATGAAACCTTATATTTAGTTGCGCCTTGACATTAATTGGTGTCTATCAACTTTTATTGCATATCGATCAAAAGATGCTGCCGTTGTCCTACTTTTTTCATAATTTTTAATGTAGAATAAAGCGCAAAATTTCATTTAACTGTACTCTATAAGAAATGTTTTTAACCAACCTTTCGTAAAATTCAGAAATTTTATAATAGTAATAGTCAACAGGATTAAAATTTTTACTTTCTTATATATATATATATATAAGAAGGAAGTATTGTATTCGTTCATGTATATATTAAATTTTGTGGACGCTGTATCTCACGAACCAATGGGCAGAATTTAATCAAACTTGATATTTAATTGGACCCTGTTATTTAATTACCTTGATTTAAATTCATGCTGATTATATTTGGGGATCAATAGCTCAACAGAAGGCGCTGTGATTTCCTTTATTCCTAATTTTTAATACGTCAACATAGGATAAAATTTCATGTAAATGTACATAATGAGAATTATTATTAACTTTTTAATATGAAATTTAAAAAACAGTATTTATAATAGTAATAGCAGTGTCGGGCATCAATCGAATAAATTTTACATCAGCTAATTAGTTGACTAAAAATTTATTAAAAAATATCGGTTAATCACTTGCTCTTGCTGCAACTAAAAATTCAATCTTAATTAAATTATTCGAGAAGCAGACGACTAACCATTTTTCATGATTAAATTATTCCTGATTATATCAATCGTGAATAATATTTTAGTTGCAGCAAATGACTAATTGTTATTCTTGAATAAATTATTCATGATTAAATTAATCGTAATTGAATTTTTAGCTACTGTTTTTTTCCTCTTTTCTCAGAAGATTAAATATTATTAAATGTAATGTTTATAGCAATTTTCAGAAACAGTTTGTAACATTTTCCAACAGAATTGAAAAATGCATACGACTGCGGTTTGTCTGTCTATCTGTCTGTGCGCACACTAACTCCTGTAAATATTCATGGAATTCTTTGAAACATATATGTTATTCAAGTTCACTATGGGATGTTCCCTATTGAAAATTCCCTATTCTTCCCTGTACATGAACCCCACTGTTTTGTGTACAGGGACACCCAAAACAATTCAAGCATTGTGTTCTATGAGAAGCAATTCTATAAACTACATTTTAATATCTTTATTTTGCGCATATCATAATGAATTTAAAATTTATTATTCATATGCACACGTAAAAAAAAAAAAAAAAAAAAAAAAAAAAAAAGTGATTTCTATAGAAAATAGTTGATTGGCATTAGGATTTACAGAGCCACTCAAAAATATTCAGATACTTTAAGGGCTATATCTGTAAATTACTGGAATTTGATTTTCGCTTTTATTAAGCATTTTTAACACCTTTTAAGAATGTTTAAGAATAGTCATGAGTTCAACTAGTCTACCTGTATGTCGTTCTGTCCGTCTGTCCGCGTCTAGCATTTGTAAACATTTTCAGAATTTCTTCAAACTGGTATATGTTATTCAGATTCACTGCGGAATGTCCCTATTTAAAATGGTAAAATAGCACAATTGGTTCATGAACAGGGACACCCAAAAATGTCAATGTATTGCGTTGTATGGCAGGCATTTTTATAAATCATATTAAAATAAATTTGTACTGCACAAATCATATTGAAATTGATATTTATTGTAAAATAATAATAATAATAATAATGTAAAAAAAAAGTTTTCTATACAATATGGTATATATTTGCTTTAAGATTTACATGGTCACGCTGAAATATTTAGGTACGATAGGGCTAAAATTTAAATTGCTGTAATTAAATTTCCACACTTCCGTTAAGCATTTTAAAGGTTTTTCAACAATGTTTGCCGAACTGTTAGCGGAGGCCTCGAACCTAAAAAGATTTTGGGTCAGTGGGTCTGTGTGTTTGTGGATCTGTGTGTCTGTATGTAGTACTGCCGCAAAAATGACCCAGTTGACGTGTAAATTAGTACACATGTTCATGAAGCACGCAGAATTAACTGCATGGTTTCGGGTATGCATTCTCTTTGTAGTTCGTGTACAGGGACACACCAAAGTTTTTCTTATCATTATTGGCTTATAAACAGAATTTGCTTGTATGAAGGTAGCGGCCGCAAAAAACAACCAATTGATTTGAAAAAATGGTACATATGTTCAGGCGCTATATAGAAATAGCTTTATAGTTTTTGATGTTTATATTGTTTACGGTTCATTTTCAGGGATTCGCCAAAATATTTCTTATAATTACGCCGTATGGACAGAATTTCTTTTAAAAGTATTTTAACGTAATTACACTGCATTGAAGAAAATTAAATAAACATACATTATTGGGATACTTGAACGCATGTTTTGGCTAGAAAAATGCGTGCTTACATTAAATATTTATTCAAATTTTATTTTTCTAACTAAGTGAAAATAATGCCTGGACCGGGAGTCGAACCCCGGATCTTTGACTTACAAGGTCAAGGCTCTACCAATTGAGCTATCCAGACGGACAACTGGTCAGCATTACTCACTCAGACAACCTTTAGGCAGAATTTTTAATAAAAATTGTATTTCTTTCTCCCATTGTTTAATGGTGTTTTCCATTACCTGCGGCTTATTTCTGTCGAGCTATCTACATGATAAACCAGATGACTCTGCCTAAAGGTTGTCTGAGTGAGTAATGCTGACCGGTTGTCGGCCTGGATAGCTCAATTGGTAGAGCATTGACCTTGTAAGTCAAAGATCCAGGGTTCGACTTTCGGTCCAGGCATTATTTTCACTTAGTCGGAAAAATAAAATTTCAACAAATATGATTTTCTTCCAATCAGTTGATTGTGTGATTTTAATAAAAATTGTATTACATTAAGTAATTAATGTACAAGATCTTACATATGTGTTCCGATAATTGTTCTTAATCATCCAAATTACTTTAAATTTTAAACAATTATTCATGAGCTCCATCGAATAAGATGTATAGTTTTATCGGTGTATGTAATGTTTCTGGCTTATTTACAAGGACACACAATATAATTTCGGGACATCAGAGCATACGGACATATTTTTACTTAACCGCGTTTTAATGCATTTATGCTACATTCATTATAATGAAATTAACATACATTATTAAGATGCTTAAAAGCATGTTTTCTCTATTGAAAAAAAAAAGGGGGGGGGGGGTATGTATAAACTGAATAATTTATATACAGGACCACACGAAAGAACTCCTATGCCATTCTGTAATCTTAAATATCTGTAGAAGTTTTAGCATTTTGAAAAACATGAAATCCTGAAAAAATGCAGCAAACTGAGAAAACGCAATTAATTGTTATGTCAATATATATTTTATTGAACAAATTTCATATAGTTCAATTTACAAATACAGGGGTTAATACAGGTCGAGTTTACTACCTTTTATGGGTACCTTCACAAAAATCAACCTGGCAAAAAAGGTACCTTCACAAAAATCAATCTGGCAAAAAAGGTACCTTCACAAAAATCAATCTGGCAAAAAAGGTACCTTCACAAAAATCAATCTGGCAAAAAAGGTACCTTCACAAAAATCATTCAGCTAAAATCGGTACCTTCACAAAAATCTTAGTCATCCCAGCAAAATCTGGCATCTTAAATGAGCACATTTTCAAAGAAGAGTAACTTATTTGTGCATTTCTGTTGATGCGATTCACAAAGCAACAATCATACACAATGTTGGTTTTAATCTACACACAAGTGTTTTCTTCGGACGAGAAATGGTGTAGCATAAGTAAACAAAACGATCCTCGCATGTATCTGTACAGACACGCTTTGGAGTTGTGGCCATAGTGTACTGTTTGCTGATTCGTCAGGTGGTTTGATGCTTTGATGACTGTATGGTGATGTGTCTATCCTCCCTTGTACAATTCATGTGTAGTGCAGTGATAATAGCAGAAATAAAACCAACTCCTACTTACATTCTCTCTACTGAACTGTTTACTTCAGAGAGAAATGATTTTTGATTTCTGTTCTGCTATAAGCCTCACACCAACTGTTAAGCGTTATTTTTATTAGTTTGAACTCCCCCCCACACACACACACAGAAAAAGAGTACACTGCAATTTTTCACAAAAATAAAATATAGTTAAGATTTTTCACAAAAATAGGTATTAATTTTGAAATCCTGCATTGGCCCCTGAAATATTAAATGAAAGTACAGTCGAATCCCGTTATAACGAACTTCAAAGCACCAAAGGTTTTGTTCGCTATATCTAAACCGTTCAGAAAACTGATAGAGTTCACAAAATGTATAAATCATTACTTGCTATGTATTTTTAATATGATGTATTAAAAAATGATAAAATTTATTAAATATGATCATTAATGAAATAATTTGACTAAAATCTCTCACACTAAATTGGCACAATACAAATTAAATTAACTAAAAATGAAGACAAATGGAAATAAATAAATTTACCTTTAATTTTTGTTTATTGTTTTGGTAAAAAAATAATCGGTAAACTTTTGCTGACATAATGCCGATTTCAAAATGTTTCTTTGTCCAATACATTAATTAATTCTAATAAACTTTCTTCAACTGTTTGTGCAGTCGACAAAAACTTATTAACCCCTTGGGTACGGATTTATTTGAGAAAATATTTGCATGTGGAACGGATATAATTTTTGGTTGCTTGGAGTAGTATGTAAAAGCAGTACATTTTACGAATTTATTTATTTCTAAAATATTGGTGACATATGTAGTATTAAGATGTCTTCAAGTAATTAGAATTGCAAAACAAAAATAAAAACAAGAAAAGTGAATGACGTGTCTCAGACGTCAAATGTACCCAAGGGGTTAATAATATGCAGCGCTGTTGTAGCATCTGGAAAGGTGGATATTACCCCATATGCTTCTGTTCCTCTGCATCAGATGCAGAATTTTCAATTTCAGATAGATTCATTTTAATTTCTTCCACAGTCTCTCCGTCAGTTGGGATCTTCATATATAATGACTTCATCATCACATATTTCGAAAAATAGCATATCACAATCTGAGAATGATGAAATTTTGTGCTTTTCTATATCCACATCACGATAGGTAAATCTTCCTTTTCTTCAGCATTCTTGCATTCTTTGCTTCTTTGCTTTGCTTCTTCAGCATTCGTTGTATCTTCAACATTCTTTGCTATGCCAGCATGTCGAAAACATTTTCTGATTGCAGAATCTATACCAAACCGCTAAGAATTTTCGAGCATTATACGTGCATCAAGGAAAAGAAACTTCGCATTTTATATTTCTATCATATCTCTCTAAAATTCGTAAGATGAGCTATTTCCTGAAATGACATTTAAGGCTTCTGATGACATCCTGTCCATAGGCTGTGTTACAGAAATTACATTCAAGGGAAAGAGTAAAATTCTAATCGATTGAAACTGATTATCGTTGTTGTGTGCACTACAATTGTCAAGCAGAAGTAGAATATTCTGCTTTTTAGCTTACAGTTCATGATTCCACTTTCGAAGTTCTTATCCAAACAATTCGAGAAGGCTTCATAAGAAACAGGAAACCGTTTAATATTTTTGAAGCATCTGAGGCGTTTAGATTTTCCAATCACTTAGAAGCTTACGACGACGTTCAGTTCCTCTCATATTGGCACTACATAAGAAATGTGATTCTGTCTTTCAACTATTTTCGGCCATTTCATTTCTCTTCATTAATTTTTGTGCCAATTTATAAAAAGTGCAGCTTCATCAGCAATAAATATGTCATTCTCGATATGTTCACTAGAGATGACATTCCAAACGTTTTCTTTCCTCTCATCGACAGTGCCTGATTAAAGGCAGGGCATTCAGGGCAAGTGCCCTGGGCCCTCACAGTGAAGGGGCCCCCAAGAAATTCCATCATGGATTTTTAAAAATAGTTAAAATGAAAAATTTCCAAATTTTGCTATAATGATCGTTGTTTTTTGTTTTTCCGTCAATGGATGGAAGTTTGTTTTATGCACTGCACTGTTTTATAAATTGGCGTGATGATCTTTCAAGAAAACTATCAACTCATTGAAAAAATTGCAATATTTTCGCTAAACGCAAATACAACTGCATACTACCGATACTTGAATTCCAAACTTTTATTAAGGCTAACTAAATCCGAGGCACACAACGCAATGCATATACACGGGGGCAACGTACGTCAATCCGATAGACAAGCAGCGGATTTTATTTAGCCTTACTCTTAACAGCAAAATGATAAGTGAAGTGAAATGAAGTAATTTTTAGACGGTTGAATCGGAAATAAGCGGTTTGTTTTGTTTTTTGTAATATTAAAGTACGAGAAAAAGGGGGCCATTGAACATGAGTGCCCTGGGCCTCCAAGTGAGTAAATCGGTCCCTGCTCATCGATGCCTTATATCGAAACATCTCCGATTTTCCGATGATTTTTCCGGAAGATATATTATTCCGCTTTTCAAATCTATCTAATCATTCATTAGAACGCGAAAATGGAATTCCAAATTTTCTGTCAAATTCATCAGCATTTGCCCAGACATAGGCACATTTCGGCTTCTTTGAATGCTGAACCATTTTAATAGAGCCTCTTCCCCTTCTCGATGTTCAGCTTTTCTCAGTTTTTTGTGGGGAAGATAAATCTTTTTTTTTTTTTTTTTTTTTTTTTTTGAAAAATGTTAACTTGGCTCTTTCCATTTTGTATTTTTTTAAGATATTTAATTTTTCTTCAATTTAAAATGCTTTACGCTTGCTCGATATGATGGTTCTT
Organism: Salticus scenicus; assembly: GCA_963930645.1. Taxonomy (NCBI): domain Eukaryota; kingdom Metazoa; phylum Arthropoda; class Arachnida; order Araneae; family Salticidae; genus Salticus; species Salticus scenicus. The sequence goes on from OZ005656.1 coordinate 85,534,060, forward strand.
AAAAGCGAATTTTTAACTTGTAAGTCTGGAATTCGGGATTATGACGATTCTGTAGATTTATACACGTTCTCTAGTGATAAATATTCAAATGGGTGAACGAGATTAAATTCCTTCCCTTCTACCTGCGTATGTAACCATTGAATAATCACTTCTCTTTTCCTAAATCCACATTTTGTTTCATGCAATTCCAGCTGTGTGTTCTAAAAATAGATTCTGCCCTTTCCTTCTTCTACAGTGGTTTTCATGGTATTTTGGCACTTTATATATATTTTTTATTGTATATTTTTCTGTTTTCGTTCAAACTGTTCTGGTTTATTAATGCTTATGTCAAAGGTAAGAATTATAGGGTTATTCCAGGGACTCTGAAATGGTCATTCATAAAACCAAAAATCAAATCTATACTAATATTATAAATGCAAAAGTTTGGATGGATGTATGGATGTTTGTTACTCAATCACGCCACAACGGCTAAATGGATCTGGATGAAATTTAGTACAGAGATAGATAATAGTCTGGAATAGGACATAGGCTACTATTCATACCGGAAATTTGATTAGATTTTTTAAAATTAATTAAAATATCAAAATAATAAACTGGTAATTAACTTAATATAAGCTATTTAAATTTTTAATTGTTGTCAAAAAAGTTTACGAGGTATTTTTATTTATTTATTTATTTATTTATTTTTTATTTTTTCAACATAAAATGAAATATGCTTTCGCGCAAAAAATTAAAAATTACTAAATGTTAAATTGGTGAATGGGAAAATGATGTCTTTATAACTTTATAATAAAAAAGTAATAATACAAATCTAGCATGTTTCTTCCGAATTTTATTTCATAACATTTTTTTATATACCTCAACTTTAGATTTTCTTTTTTTTTTTTTTTTAGCACGGATGAATCACGCTTGGCATAAAAGCTAATTCAGCATTATATTAAATGTATTTACTTATTGATAATTCTGGACAAATTTTTAAACGGCAGACGGACAGATAGATACACAAATTGAAATCATATTCACACTTAAAAAATGTTAAAAAATATGAAATAGCTTAATGTGAAAGAAAATGGAATTTCAGCAAATTTCCAATTAAAACCTTTAATGTCACGACAAACCGAAGCCATTAATACTTTTCAATTTTATTGGAAAGTGTTAAAAATATTTAGAAAGCAATTCCAGCAACAGCCCTTAATTTAACTGAGTATTTTTGTGTTGTAGCCCTGTAAACCTAATGCTAATCATACTGTATTCTATGGAAAGCATAGTGAACTTGGAAAACATACATAATTTTGTAAAAATTCTCAAAATATTTACGGACACTGGGGGAAGGGGGGGGGCAGACGGACAGATAGACAGATGGACAGACAGACATACACAAATTGAAATCATATTCACACTAAAAAAATGATGAATCGCTTAATGTAAACAAAAATGCAATTTCAGCAAATTTCCAATAATGCCCATTAATGTAATTGAATATTTTTCGTGTGGCCCTGTAAATCTAATGCTAATCATACTGTATTCTACGGAAAGCATTCTTTTGTGCATGTGAATACCTATATTTTAATTTTATTAAGATTTGTGCAAAGTAGAGTTCTTCAAATTTGGTTTATATCTCTCACAGAACGCAATGCTTAGGAATACTTTCGGGTGTCCTGTATACAAATCAGTGATGGTATTTACTCCATTTCCATTGGGGCACATCTGATAGTAGACTTGAATAACATATTTCAATTTCATTAAGATTTGTGTAATGTTGACGGTATTAAAATATTGTTTATAGAAATACCTCTCATAGGACACAATGCTTTGGGATACTTTCAGGTGTTCCTGTATGCAAATCAGTAAAGACGTTCACTCCATTTTCAATGGGGAACATCCGATAGTGAACTTGAATAATATATATCAGTTTCAAGAAATTCCATGAATATTTACAGGAGTCAGAGCGCGGACAGACAGAACATAACATCGAAGTCGTTAACACTTTTCAACCTTGTTGGAAAGTGTTAAAAAATACACACAGTTACTTATGTGAAATTACGACTATAATTATTTTTGTTCAATTACATCTAATAGATTACGAGATATGTCTTTTAAAAATTTGTGCCATTACGACAACAAACACGTACTAAGCTTCACCAAAGTTAGGCCAACAGTTGTTATCATCATCATCATCATCATCATAATAATAATTATTATTAATATTATTAAGTATCATGCATATAAAATTCAGTGTAATTCAATGTTATAGATTCTGTGATAGAGCTTCCACGAAAATCTGGTATAAACCGGCATAGAATCGCCAACTATTGTGTCATATCAATGGTGTTGATGTTGGAGTACACTCCATGATGGTTGTTCCGAGTTATTCTAGCAAGGCCGTAGCCAGGAATTTTTTTTTTTTTTTTTTTTGGGGGGGGGGGGGAGATAATCACATTTCTAACACAAGGTCACCGAAAGCGAATGATATAATAACGTACACACGCACACATAAAGAAAAGCACATACGCCACAAACGGGCCCTGATTAACTTCAAGTTAGGCCCTGGGGAACACGTGTTTTCGTAGGCCCGCCTCCCTCTCGCTCTGTGCACCAATCGGCACAAGTACATATACACCTGTTTATAGGACTAATATGGCAGAAATTGCATTATATGATACCATTCTTTCCTATTTTTAGGCATAAAATGCAAAATGGTATTTTCAGGGCCAGTTTTATGGCCTTCTGCTACTCAGGTCACATGCCCCGCATGCCTCTTGTTAATTGGCCCTTGCACACAAATCTTTCTTCTATATTTTCCTACACAAATTCACTCAAAACAAACAACTTTATTAAAACATAAAAAGAAAAAATCGATAACTTTTATTTAAATTATCACAGATCAATAGTTCAATTATTCGTTTTAAAGGTATTGACGACATTTTTTAAAAGGTGCCCAAATCGAAAATTTGCCCTCTTGGAGGGGAATTACTCCCAGGAGGAAAGCGTTGCTCCTGTGTGTCCAGTTATTATTTTTATTATTATTATTTTTTTTTTTTCTACTTGATTATTACTATTATAAAAAATTCCTTTTAATTGCATAATGATTCGTTAAAAATAATTCTCATTGTGTACGTTTATAAGAAATTTTGGTCTATACCACCAAGTTAAAGAGCATCGTTCCGAAGATTTATATCTGAAAAACTTTGCTCAGACCGACAAGGTCTAGTCTGTGGTGTTATTAAGGGCCGATGGCGGAGGCATGCGCCAACTAAGTTGGAACTCCAGAATGGAGAAGCTGCCTCTACCTGGGATGAAACCCAGGAAACATTGGCCAGGTATCACTTCAGACAGGCCGATGAAGTCACGCAGTTCGAAATCTTGGGAACCAACGAACCAGATCTGTTTGAAATCGGCGAACTGGAATTTGCAGTAGAATCACTGCCGCCAAATAAGGCACCAGGACACGATGGATTCAGTCTGGATATCGTTCGAAAGGTTCTAGAGTACCATCCACAGTGGTTACTCTCCTTATACAATAACTGCCTCAGTACTTCTTGCTTCCCGCGGACATGGAAACGAGTGGTGGTGGTCTACTTCCCCAAGGAAGATAAAGATCTATCTCACCCCGGTTCCTACCGCCCAATCTGCCTGCTTCCCGCCCTTGGGGAAGTTTTGGACAAGATGTGCGCAAATCGTCTGATAACTCATCTGGATGCCAACGGAGTGCTCGATAGTAAGCAATATGGTTTCCGTCGAAATATGGGAACCCTCGATGCACTCCACAATGTTGTAGAATTCATAGCCGAGTCAAAGGGGAAGGGCATGCACACATGCTTGCTCACCCTTGACATAAAGAACGCTTTCAATAGTGTACGGCGCGTGGACATCCTCAGGCTTCTGAAAAAGCATGATGTCCCGCCGGACCTCCTGGGACTCATTGACTCTTTCCTATGGGATAGGTCAGTGATTACCATGGAAAGGGAACACAGCTATAACGTAGGTGTACCACAGGGATCATGTCTTGGGCCGATACTCTGGTTGGTGCTGATAAATGACCTGCTGGTCAAGCTGGTGCCGAATGAGACTTGGACAGTCCAAGCCTTTGCTGATGACATTTTCATCTTGGCACGCAGCAAAGTTGTCTACCGACTGCGTGAAGTAGTAAACCCGGTCTTAAGTGTGATACACAACTGGGCTACGGAATGCAGCTTGGAATTCAGCTACGATAAATGTTTGTACACGGTTGTCTTGGCTAAAGGGAAAACAGTGCGTGCGCCCTCTTGGATAATTCAGATGAATGGTCACAGGGTTGCATATCAACGCACAATAAAGTACCTTGGCGTGACATTCGATGCGGATCTTACGTGGTTGCCTCACCTGGACCTCATTCAGGAAAAGGCAACAAAGATCCAGTACAAACTTTGTAGTCTAATCGGCGCCACTTGGGGTCTGAAGCCACGCATTAGGAAAAGAATCTACTTGGCCGTCGCTGAGAAGATCATCCTTTACGCATCCCCCATATGGTACAGAAACCTCGTTATACTCCAAAACAGGTTACAAAAACTGCAGCGGAGCCTTCTGCTGTGCGTAACCAAAGCCTACAGCACTGTTTCAACGGCCGCGTTGAACGTCTTGTCAGGGATCCCTCCCCTGTACTTGAGTGCTGAGTCAGAGAAGGCGTACGTGGGACTTTCGAAGTGGGGAAGAAGCGTAGAAGGTACCAATCTCGATCCGGAAACGGTAGAGAATTGGACTTATACTCTGAGACGACATGACCTCTGGAGGCTCCATTGGACATGGGATTTAAAGGCAGAGACACCGTATAGTTTCTATACGGATGGCTCAAAATCCGAGGACGGCAGAGTGGGCTGTGCGTACCTCGGGCTGACCGGGGGTCAAGTCATTGCAGAAGGCCAGTTCCGGCTCATAGATCACAGCACCGTGTTTGCGGCCGAGGTCCTAGCGATCAAGGAAGCAATAGCGGAGGCTGTGAGATTGGGCATCAGCGAGATGGATGTCTACTCTGACTCCAGATCAGCGCTACAAGCGCTTCACGGACTTGTACCAAAACACAAGTTAGTGGCTGAAATCAAGGGCTTGATAAAATAAACCGAGGTCAAAGTCTTCATGCACTGGATCAAAGCACATGTAGGTCATCTCTACAATGAGATGGCTGTTGCTTCTGCCAAGACCGCTGTCTGGAGAGACAGTGTGGATGTAGAGGTGAAGCTTAGCAAACCTCAAGTCCGTAAGCTAGTCAAAAGCAGAACATTAGCAACATGGCAAGCGCTATGGGATAAATCCTCTGTGGGACGATCCACGTATGAAGTTTTCCCGAAGGTCGGTACGAAACGAATTCAGGGTGACTTCTTTGTTAATCAAGTACTGACGGGACATGGCTCATTTGGACCACACCAACACCGCTTCTTTAAGAAGAACCCTGCATGCTTTTGCGGGGCAAGCGCAAGCTCAATCAGACATGTGCTGTATGAGTGCGCCCGCTGGAAGTCAGTGAGGGAGAAGTACTTCCCCTCGGACTTTCAGTTTCGAACGCGTAGGGAACTGTGCCTGGATCATTACAGCCGTCAAGGTATCGCGACAATCATGTCGGATATGCTGTACTGGGTAACAGACCCTAATGGTGGTGGGGTCCGAATGGTCGAAGAACCTGAGCCTACTCCTCACCCTCCTAGGAGGACTTCAAATAGGCAGGGAACTCTGGTTCCCGTCCCAACTGCCTAAAAAGTGTTGGATTCGAACGCATTCCCTTATTGCAAGGTATCTACAGTGAGCTGAGAGAGCTTGCTCTCAATTGGTTGTATCGAAGGAATTTCCTCCGTCAACTTGAGTCTTGTGCGCTCTATTAGCGTAGAAGCGTCCCGCAATAGCGGTGATAGATGCATTGCTAATGGACGCCGCTTTGTTTTAGGGTTTTTTCCTCACCCCCTTGAGGTCTACTCCCTAGCTGTATTAAACAGCGCCAATCCTTCCTTCCAAGTATCCTTTTGGTGAAATCCGCTTACGGAATGTGAGCAGTTGGTGCATGGGCGAGTGTTGTGGCGTCTAGTTTGGTGGGCTCAAGTCTGCTTTGTAGACTGGTGGTGCATGTTTTCAGCTTGCGTCTCCTGGCACTTCGCACTTGGTGCATTTGTGGCGAAACAAATTGCCCGGTTTCAACTGGGGCATGTCGTGGTGTCCTGAGTGGGGCCTGTTATGCGGCAGTGGAGGCCAGCTTATGTAAAGGAGAAGCGTGCGTGTCCTACCCAGTTGACACAGTTTAACTGGCGTAATTAACCGCCGCAGGGAGTACGGCTTTGTGGATGGTAAAACCATCCTCAGAAGGTAAACTGGCCCTTCTGGCCGTCAAACCGTGGAACGGGGGGACCCGAGGCAGACGGGCCCGCTGTTGACCAACCAAGGTTGGTCCGAAGGTTCCACGTAAGTTTTGGATGTCTTTGCTGTCCATATCTGGGCTGGTGCTCGCTGTCGTGTGATGGGTTCTTGCTGTTGTAGTGATTGAGACTTCTCCTTCGGGGACAATAAATACTTTGGACCGTATGGGCTACATAGAGAGCCTGGGTCGGTTGGTGGTGCGGCGCAAGCGCCGATTCCATTATACCACCAAGTAAAGAACTTAGAAAAATCCGGATGGCAATCTTGGACGATTTTCACCAAAAAGCAATAGGCACTAATTTATGTCATGGTGCAACTGCATATAAATTTACATGTGCAGTGTAATAGTTCCTGAGATACAATTGGAACAAAATTTTCCTCACACAGAAATAGACATTTTCTAAAAATGGTCAATCGTGTTCTAAAATCGCAAAACATGTAAATCCATCGAAAACTGGAAGTTGAATTTTTTTATGAATCCAATACTTTCTTCTGTTGAGTACAAAAGAAAGTAAAAAGATTAAATTAATGACATAGGATAATATATTATAGCTATAGTACGAAGGTAGATGAAATTAAGCGAATAAATATAGCGAGATAAGGAAGAATGCGTTTTACGACGCTCTAGAGCTTAAATATAGAAAAAAAAAAAAGACGACATAATGGGAAGATTCCTTAAACTGAATTAATGAGTTTTATAAAATTATTTGTATGTGGGTTAGTATCTTTTAAATATTTTTTTAGGTAGCAGTGTTTGCTTTATACATGAGACTACACGAAAACAATCATTCATCATTTATTTCAGCAGGAGGGGGAGTGGACCCTTCCTTTTAAATATTTTTTTAGGTAGCAGTGTTTGCTTTATACATGAGACTACACGAAAACAATCATTCATCATTTATTTCAGTAGGAGGGGGAGTGGACCCTCCCTTTGCCTACGGCCTTGCACACATTAATACAGATCATTCCTTTTTTTTTTTTTTTTTTTTTTTTTTATGAAACTGAGTGACAAGAAATAATTATTTTCTTAATTTGTTTATCGTTGGTTCCCTAAATTCTCTCGGTTAAAGTTTTAATGGATAAAATGGTATTTCTATCTTGTTTGTTTACACTGGCGGCTTTGAACGAAAATTAATCTAATAATTCTCAGAAAATTCGAAAATAAATCATAAATTAAAAATATTCTCTAATATTAGACTGTAATACAATTTTATTGTTTCTTACAGGTACTACTTTTATTAAACTTGGTTGATATAACGTATTTTAAAGTTTTGGACTTTTTTTGACGTGAACTATTTAGCTTAAGCATGCTCAAAAAATAAATTTTGATGTAGTTTTATTGGAATAAATGATATTTTTTCCATGTAAAAATGTAATGTGTGAGTTAAATTTTACTTTAAATTTTATAATATCGAGTTTCAAGTAGGTTATAAATATACGAAAAATGGAAATTTCCGAAATTTGTAATTTAAATAGCGGATACTCATTATATAAAAAAACCCGGGTATCTGTTATAACCATAACCATAACACACAGATATACGCGCGAACGAAACCTTATAATAATAACTTTATCTAAATTAAATGCGCATGGCTGTTAGCGTTACCCGAGAAACACCACGTGGAGGTCGCCATGCATCGTTTCTCATGGGGAGTTTTGATATGGCAGGCCCCCTTGCCTACTGCCAGCAAGCATCCCGAGGTAATTTAGTTTTTTACACTACGAATGCAACAACAACAACATATTTTTAGAAAATTCCTCAATTTTCGTAATTTCTTTTTTTTATGATGTTGTGGAGAAACAGAAAATGGTTGATTTTCAATAACCGTTTCCACTGTCTGATAAAGAACTGATTCCACTTCGATTTGAAACGGAGGTTCGTCAGTAGAATTATCAGGCAGTTCAGTAGAAACTGTTTCTTTTTCATCGAGAGTGTCCACTACCTGAGACTGAACTGAGTCCACTTCGGTGAACGGAGGTTCATCAGTAACAGTATCAGGCAGTGAAATAATATTATCAACTTTTGGAAGCTTTTTTATATCCAACTTTGGATGCTTGCGAATACGAGCTTTATATAAAGCTGGGTTATAAAATTTTTGACTATCATTATTCATTAACAAATAACGTCCAGCAAAGATGGAAGTCGCTGGACACGCATACCTTTCCCGAGCATCATCCATAGGATGATGTTCGAAAAATTTAAAAATAAACCACATGAAGAACTTTTTTAAAAAGTAACCCACGAAGAAAACACCTAAGAACGAAAGACACGTCATTCTCAGATAAGGGTCAGTAATTAGACTGAAGAAAACTCTTAAAAATAGAAGCTTTTCATTGTTGTAAAAATTTATATATATAAACATTGTTGTGCATCAAACAATTATTTTTTATTAAATAGTTGTTGCAAGTGTTCATTCAGTTGTTGAACTGAAATATTGGATACATTGTTTAAAAAACAAATGATGGCAAAAATTTGTTTAACACGAAAATTAATTTTGTATTCCATGCCATGTGAATATGTCGATCAAAATAAAATATGTCATTAATATAACGATAAAGTTAACAGGGAATGGTATAATGTCAAACAGAGGAATCATTCTGTAATCTGGGTTGCAGAAGGTATTAAACTGATATTTTCCATTATATGGTGTTAAAAATCTGTTGCCAGATGGTATGAAATTTTGAAACTTCGTCAGTTGTAACTATATCACAATGAAAAATATCACCATAACTAAATTTCAGGACGCCCATAATGCACAAAAGTGTGTCAAAATATTTAACAGTCTTATGGCAGTGTCTATTATAGCCTCTAAATTTATGTGCTGCGCTGTGTTGTGTTGTAGCTTTTAAAGCCGATTACAACGCGATTGGCTTAAGTCTGAGTGAAGTACACTTCATGGAGATCTTTCTAAGCAGTTTTATCTATATATTATATAAAAGAGAAAACTCACTGATTCACTGATTGAACACAGCCGTGGCGATTCTATGGGAGGTAGAATCACAAATTTTGGTAAGCACGTTGGTTTTAGGACCCTGACGCCCACTCAAGACGGGATTTTGCGAAATAGCTCCCCGTTGCCCCTGGGGGTCGCAGAAGGGAAAAACACCTTTATAAGCATAACTCGGCTCCAAATTGCTTCACGGCGAAGAAATTGCAGAGGGAGAGACTAGACTTGAGTACAAAATATCATTTTCTGTGATTTTGGATTTTTAAGGGGGGAGTAAAAACGATTTTCGGAGGCAAATTTATCAAAATACGGATTTTCGAGTAAAACTCTACCAATAGTAGCACAAAGACATAGAAAACCACCAAGAGTCTTCTTGAGGATATTTCCAAAAACCGTTTTTGATTTTTTGTGATTTTCGATTTTGGGGGGAGTTACGAGGGGGCAAATTTGAGCCCCCTTTTAGCGCTAAATTCGTCCGAGGAAACCTATAGGAGCTGAGGTCACAAATTTTAGTATGTAGCTTATTTACATGTGTCCAACGCTCATTGTAACGGGATTTTACGACAGTCCCCCCTTTCCCCCCTTGGGGGTGGGGGGTCAATAAACACGTTTCCAAGAATGAATTTGCTTCAAATTATTTCAGCAAGATTAATTTTCATGTGTGGGTTGTTTATGACTTCCTAACACGCACTGTAAAAGGATTTTACGAAATTTCTCCCCCCCCCCTTTAATGGCGGAGGGGGGTGGAAGTCAGAACACGCTTATAAGTGTAACTCTGCTCCAAATTATCTCAGGATAGCGATTTCTTGATATGTCGATTGGTTATGCGTACTCAAGGCACATACTATGAAGGTATTTTGTAATATTCCATCCTATCCCCCCCTTAGGTTTGGAGGGGGGCAAAAAACATGTTTCCAAGCAAAACTTTGCTTCAGATTATTTCATTAAGATTAATTTTTACGTGTGGGTTGTTTATGAGTTCCGAACACGCATTATAAAGGGATTTTACGAAATTTCCCCCCCTTTCCCCACTTTAAGGGCGGAGGGGGGGGAGGAAAAAAACGCTTTTAAGAGTAACTCTGCTCCAAATTATCTCAGAATAGCGATTTTTTACTTTCTCTTACCCATAAGGTAGAGAAAGTATTGTTTTTAGGTCAAATTTTCGAACGTGAGATTTTGTTATATTTACACGTTTCGAGGTGCCCTGAATACAAAAATCATGTTTTTAGCAAATGGTCTGTGTGTATGTCTGTGTGTCTGTATGTTTGTGTGTCTGTATGTTTGTGTGTCTCTTTGTCTGTCTGTCTGTTATCAGCATATCTCAAAAACAAATTATGGCAGAAAGTTCAAACTTGGTACTCTAAATGTGTATCATATAGGGATGCTACAGTAAGCTTTTCGTTAAGATCAAGCAAATGATTCGTGTACAGGGACAATCAAGAGAATTCTAATACATTACGTCTATGGGGGAAATTGCAGGTAAGTAGAGTTTAACGTCTATAGACTGCACTAAACCAAATGAAACGAATATATATTTTTGTAATAGAGATAGTTAACTGGGAAATTTTTTTTGTGTATGTAGGAGCCTCGTCCCCCCCCCCTTCCCTGGGGGAAGTCCCCCCTCGAGGGGAGTAAATTTTCATGATGGGTATCTTTCAAAATAGCTCGCCAATACCTTTAAAACGAATGGTTGAATCATCAATCTGCGATAATTTAAAACAAAATTATCGATTTTTTTTAATTTTAACGAAAAAAAACTTAGAAAAAAAGTCGTACTTTTTTTTTTTTTTTTTTTTTTTTTTTAATATTGAGAATAAATTGGACTTTTTTTTGGATATTTGGTGTTATAATACTACTTCTCTAATATGGAAATCGTCTGCCTTACCATAAAAGATATTTTTTTTAAATAATAATTTTAATAAATTATTTTTTAAAAAGAGAATTATTTTTTAATAACCGAATTAAATTCTATATAAATGTAGGTGCATTAATGAAACGGGGGGTTGAGGGGGATGGAACCCCCCCTAACACAGAACTAAGTATCATATAAAACTCTTCAGAAGCCTAATATGAATTGTTTAACATAGCTTTACATAACAGTAATCGTTATCTTACCAATTAATCTGCAACCTGTATTTATAGTATTAAATTTCAGGGTAAGAGAAAGTCGTGTGAGTGACACACCAGATTATTTATATGTCGATTGGTTATGCATACTCAAGACACACACTATAAAGGGATTTTGTAAAATTCCACATTATCCCCTTTGGGGGTGCAGGGGCAAAATCATGTTTTCATGCGCATCTCTGCTCGGAACTATCTTAGGCGATTTTTTAAGTGCGGGCTAGTTGTGCGTTCTCAACGTGCATTTTGAAGGGAATTCGTGAATTTTTCCCTTTCCCCCCTTTAAGGGTGCAGGGTGGGGTGGGGGGAAACACGTTTTAAAGAGTAACTCTGCTCCAAATTATCGCAGGAAAGCGATTTTTTGATATGTCGATTGGTTATTCGTATTCAACACACACAAACTACAAATGGACTATTTGAAATTCTGTGCTATTCCCCCTTTGAGGGTTTGGGGGGGGGTAAAAAATATGTTTCCCTGGTAACTCTGTTCCAAATTATCTTAGAATGCCAATTTTTGATGTGTGGACTGCTTATGCGTATACAAAGTGATTTTGTGAAATTCCACCCTTCCGCCCCTTAGGAGGCGGGGGGGGGGTAAACACGTATTCATACTTAACTCTGCAGTAAATTATCTTAGGAAAGAGATTTTTGGTATGTGGGTGAGTTATATGTATCTAACTCGATATTTTGTGAAATTCCCTCCTCCTCATTTTCTTCAAGAGCGGAGCGGGGGGGGGGAGCTAAAAAACACGTTTTAAAGCATGACTCTGCTTCAAATAATTTCAGGATCCCGATTTTTTTAATGTGTCGGTTAGGTATGTGTATGCAACATGCACAATAAAGGGATTTTATGAAGTGTGTCGAGTAGAAAAACCGCTACTGAAGGTTTAACTTAGATTTTTGTCTGATTTGAATGATTTTTTTTTTTCATTATTATTAATGATATGGAATTTTGATAATTTATTTCAATATAATGACCAGCGAAGCGGGCAAAGCCTGCTAGTCACATATAAAAGAAAGTTTAAAAAAATTTTAAAAAAATCAGAACCGGAAGCGAAGAGTTCGAACACAGCATCCCCGTCTACTAGTTTGGAGTTCAGAGTCTCTCTGTCACTGATGCAGCCACTAAATTTATGATAACATGAATTTATGAAATCAAACATCCAATTTTTAACGATGTTATACTACATGTTCAAAAAATCTTGACCTAGGCGAGACGTATCAATTTGTTTCCACCCTTCCCACAGTTCGGCTTCCATTTTCGTGGCTATTTTTCCCTAATTTGCTAACTGATGTTATTTTTTCCACACTTGTAATTGTGTGATTTTTTTTTTTTTTTTTTAACCCATGCTTTTTTCTTTGACATTTTTTTACTGCCCCCCCCCCTTTTTTTTCTCGTTTTTTCCGCATTCTAAACTTTAAATATTGGTCTTAACATATGCGTAACAACATATATTAAGCTGTTTAAAAATAAAAGCAGAATTTTGTAAAATTGATCATAAATGTCAAGAATTTCATTTTCAATAATTAAAAATTTTATATTTTTATACGATACCCATACAAAATAAATAAATAAATAATGCTAAAAATATTCTATTTTGTGAAAGGTCGTTTTATATGTCTTTTTTTTTTTTTTTTTCTTTTTCTTTTTTTTTTTTTTTGTAAAAGATCAGTTTTAGAATACAAAGTTTTATAAGATAGAAACCGGAATAGGCCATTTTACCATAGTCAATTCATGGAATTTGCGCATTTTTATCGATTATTTGCAAAATAAAATACTCTTTCAATTGTCGAAATGTTAAACCAGTTCGACACCGATATATATGATAGTTTAATCACAGCTAATTGAAGAAATACGCGTCTTTTTACTTTCTGAACATACATGTATAAGGAAAGTATTGTAATCATGTCAGAAATCCGAGTTTGAGATTTTGGTGTTTCTACATGTTTTGAGGCCCCCTGACTACATATTTACTATTTTTACGATGATGTATGTTTGTATATATGTATGTGAGTAAGCACGATAGCGTCTAAACGCTTTGTTCAAATGAGCTGAAAGTTGGTATGTATGTTATAAGTCACCACACAACGAAGCCTATTGATTTTGGTGAATCTAGCACTTACAGTTTTTTACAGGGATACAAAGAAACATTCGTTATCATTACGGTCTATGGACCCGAATTCTTTAAAATGCAATAGCGTTTAAATGCCTGATCCCATTGAGCTGAAAATTTATACAAATACCCGAAAGCTGACATTGAGCTGAGAAATTTATACAAATAATTTATACAAAAATCGCTATCCTGAGATAATTCGGAGCAAAGTTACTATTATAAGCGTGTTTTTGCTTTGCCCCCGCCCTTAAAGGGGAGGAGGGAAAAATTTTGTAAAATCCCTTTACAGTGCGTGTTGGGAAGGCATAAACAACCCACACATAAAAATTAATCTTGCTGAGATAATTTGAAGCAAATTCATGCTTGGAAATGCGTTTATTGCCCCCCACTCCAAGGGGGAAAAGGGGGGGGAGCTTTCGCAAAATCCCGTTATAATGGGTGCACACGCAAATAAGCCACAAACTAAAATTTGTTACCTCAGCTCCTATAGATTTCCCCGCACGAATTTAACGCTAAAAGGGGGGGCTAGAATTTGCCTCCTCGTAACTCCACACAAAAATCGAAAATCGCAGAAAAACAAAAATAAGTTTTTGGAAATATCCTCAAGAAGACTCTTGGGGTTTTTCTATATCTTTGTACTTTTATTGGTAGAGTTTTACTCGAAAATCCGTACTTTTATAAATTTGTCTCCGAAAATCGTTTTTTCCCCCTACCCCCTTAAAAATCCAAAATTACAAAATCGCAGAAAATGATTTTTTTGTACTCAAGTCTAGTCCCTCCCTCTGCAATTTCTTCGCCGTGAAGCAATTTGGAGCCGAGTTATGCTTATAAAGGTGTTTTTCCCTTCTGTGATCCCCAGGGTGGAACGGGGGGCGGGGGATATTTCACAAAATCCCGTTTTAGTGGGCGTCAGGGTCCTAAAACCAACGTGCTCACCAAAATTTGCGACTGTATCTCCCATAGAATCGCCACGACTGTGTTGAATCAGTGAATCAGTGAGTTTACTCTTTTATATGTATATAGATTAGCAATGTGTTTTATAGGCCGACATACATCTTATGAAATTAGAGTCGAAATCCTGTTTTCAGGTCTGGGAAAAAAAAAAAAAAAAAAAAAAAAGTAGGGATCGAATAAAAAAAGGTTCGCTATAGTCGATTCTTAGGATTTCGATGTTTCGCTATAAAAGGACAAATTAACATTAAATATAATAGGAAAACTGTGGGACTAAAACTTTCCTTCGTTATATACAGGGTTCGTTATAACGGGGCTCGACTGTATAAGCTTTTATATGAAATCTTCAATATCAATGGTGCTTAGTTCCAACTTCCCTTAAAACTCAAGACAGAATTTAGTTTAATACGGAGAACTATTAACTTCAATCTGTAAAATTTTTATTTTTATTTTTATTTTTATTTTTTATTTATTTTTTATCTCAGTTATCAAAGTGGGCCACGTACTTTTTAAAATGAATGAAATGAATTAAGATAAAGCGTTGCCACCAAAATTTCATTCTTCAGTTAACTTTTAAAAATCTAATTGTCGTGTCGAAAAACTGTTTGCACCCCTGTATTCAGAAAAATCGTCCCTTTCATTTGGAATCGAATTTGTAACGATAGGACTGATATTTCTGATTTACTTTGGTGTTACACAAAACTGGTCTCAAAAACTGGCGACGACGTTTTTATCCAGATTGAAACTAATAGCCCTCCTATTCCTAAAATGAAAAACTCGAAAAAAAGAAGAGAAAAACCTTTCTATTTCGCTGTAGGGAACAAAATTGTCTTTATTTCAACATTAATATTACACTTTAAGATAAGTAGAGATATTTTGTGCTGGTAATATTTAACCCTTCGAAGGTCAATTTTGCTCATTTAAAATCAACAGCCACCAGAATTTGGGAATTGTTTTAGAAGAGAAGAAATAACTGAAGTTTTCCCTCTAAGTTATAAAAGTATAATGTTATTAAAAAAATTTTCGTGTCGAGTTTTTGCAGTTGGGCATTAAAATCTCAAACGGTTAAAAGAAAGGAAAAAAAAAAAAAAACTTGAAAAGGGCACAAATGCGTACTCTTTTAACGTTGTTTTTTCTTTTTTTTTTTTCTTTTTTTTAACCGACTTCAAAAAAGAAGGAAGGTTCTCAATTCAAACCGTATGTTTTTTTTTTTTATATTTGTTAGCTCATAACTTCTGAACGGATGCTCCGATTTTGACACTTTTTGTTTTGTTGAAAAGGATTTGGTCTGAAATAGGTCCCATTGTAATATCTTTGCAATCTAAAGAAAATACAGGGTGCCCAAAAAAATCAGTCCCAACTCTTTTAACTGCTAAACGGCTGCAGCTATAGTGTTAAAAATGGTATGTAAGTATAGCAAAGTGGCCATGCAGTACAAGGTTAAACCGCTTGCAGCGCCACCGGGTGGAAAATAGCGGAATTAGTGTTACTATCTCGAAAACGGTTCTAGAGAAAAAAGTGAATTAAAAATTGAAAAGTATCATTGGTTTAGTACAAAAAGATTGTTTACACATTCATGCTAGCGTTCCTATCTCGGAAATGGTTCAAGACAGGGGGAAAAAGTGATTTATAAAATTGCAGGGCATCATCGATGTAGTACGACAATATAGTTTAGACATTGGTGTTAAAAATACAATGCTAAAAACGTGCATTTGTTTGTTCGCAATTTCTTACACTATGCACACTTGAGCTACATTGCACACATTGTAGCGTAGCTGGTGAGACATACGTTATATAGTTGAAAATACGGTTACTTGATACTTTTTTTTTGTCGTAAAGATCTTGGTCTGAAGTAGGTCCCATTGTAATATCTTTACAATCTAAAGAAAATAAAAAGCCATCTGGTGAAAAACAGCGGAATCAGCGCTTCTATCTCAAAAACGGTTCAAGATGGGAGAAAAGTTAATTACGAAGTTGTAGAGTATCATCGATTTACTACGAAAAGACAGTTTTTAGACATTATTGCGAAAAATAGAACGCTTTAAACGTGCAGTTGTTTCTTCGCAATTTCCTACAGTGTGCACACTTGAACTATGTTGCACACTTTGCAGCGTAGCGGATGACAAGTATACTCTGTGGTTCAAAGTAATGTTACTGTAAGCGGTCACATCCATTAGCGCAAAGTCGTTTTCAACCAACTTCAGAAAAGAAGGTGTTCTTAATTCGAGCTATGTGTTGTTGTTGGTGTTTGTAAGCTTATAACTTCGTAAGAGATGCTCTAATTAACCGACTTCAAAAATAAGGAGGTTCTCAATTCAAACCGTATGTTTTTTTTGTTTTTGTTTGTTAGCTCATAACTTCTGAACAGATAGTCCGATTTTGGTACTTTTTGTTTTATTGTAAAATTCTTGGTCTGAAATAGGTCCCATTGCAATATTTTTACGATCAAAAGAAAATACAGGGTGCCCAAAAAAGTCAGTCCTGATTTTTTTAACTGCTGAACAGCTGCAGCTATAGTCATAAAAGTGATATGTAGGTATAGTAAAGTGGATATGTGATGCGTGATTCAACCGCCTACAGCGCCACCTGGTGGGAAACAGTGGAGTTAGCGTTCCTATCTCGGAAACAGTTCAAGACAGGGGAAAAAAGGGAATTATAAAATTGCAGAGCATCATCGATTTAGTACGAAAAGATAGTTTAGACGTTAATGCTAAAAACAGAACGCTTAAAACGTGCATTTGTTTGTTCACAATCACCTATTTTGTGCACACTTGAACGACATTGCATATGTTGTAGCGTAGCGGGTGACATTTATGCTATGTAAAATTCAGAGTATGGTTATTGTAAGCGGTCACATCGATTAACGCATAGACATTTTAAACCGACTTCATAAAGGAAGAGGTTCTCAATACAAACCATATTTCTCATTGTTGTTGTTGTTGTTGAAATTTGTTAGCTTATAACTTCAAAAAAGATGATTTAATTTTAATACTTTTTTTGTTGTCGTAATGATCTTGGCCTGAAATAGGCTTCATTATCATTTCATTAAGGTATAAACAAATTACAGGGTACTCTCAAAAGTCTGTTCTCACTCTAACTGCTGAACGTATGCAGCTACACTGGTAAAAGCAATATGTAAGTATCCATGTTGAAACTTCTGTCCGTCAGCTGCAATGCATATTTTGCTCTTTGTTTAATCTTTACGCTGCGCAATTTCCAGCGCAGCGGATGGCACTTATTCACTGTAAAGTTCAATATATACGCCTAACAGAATTTTTGGTTACGAATACATCGTATCCATTCTTTACATTTCTAAAGACTTTTTAACTTAACGTATGTTCATTCAATAGATAGTTTTTTGTTCATATCTGAAAAAGGCAAGAAAAGTGACACAACTTAAAAATGCAGCATTTGAGAAAAATCAGTTTAAAAATAACTTGACTAGAATAAAACTGGCACAACTGTCTCTCGAGTGGAGAACTTTCTAGATGGAGATGTAACTTTTTTGTTCACATTGGGTGCATTTCATGTATTTTTCAGTGACATAAATCCTTTTTTGAGTTATGTCACTTTTCTTAGAAGTTGTGATTTGTGAAACTGCCGTCGAACGTCTTTTGATGTTCTGCTATATGAATAAGTTTTCACTGAAAAGAGAAAAATAAAATCTTTTTGTAAAAAAATAGAACCGACTCCAAAATGCAACTACTATTCAAACAACTAAAAAAAAAAAAAATTGGTATGAAATGAAACTGTAAATTGCTCCTAAAAGTATAAAATAATTTCCTTCGCAAAACAACCTATAACACTACAATTAATCATAACTTTTGAAGTCGGCGCAAAATTAAATAAAAATTGATATCTTTATTCAATACAAAAATCAAATCTTATTCAAAATAAACATCTCACATTGTCACCTGTAAAACGCACTGGAAAACTACTTTGATTCAAGAAAACAAATAAGATTTCGTAAGCAGCAAAAGTTGGCGAAGATGCTGGTATCTGACGTCCTTGGTGAAACAAAAATCGAAAAATTATCTGGCAAACATATTTAATTTCTTTGGGATATCATTATTAATTTGATAAGGTATATTAAGAGAGTAATCAAGAATATGAAACAATACTTCGTACAAAATATATTATGAAAATATACATCTTGCGTGTATATTTTTGCAATACGTTTTGAACGCCAAATCCAAAAGCCACCAAGGATGAAGTTATCAAAGTTATACCAAATTTGCAAAGGAAACTCTAACTTCATAGAAACATAAGTACCGCATTGTGAAGAATGTTCACTGTTCTGTGTAGATGCTACCAATGGACCAATTGTATACAGTGATAAAACAATAAAGGAAACATGAAAATGGATCATTCGAGACGACAGCATTTATTGCTACTGATCTAAAAATAAACCTTTGAAAACTAATTAAATTTTATTTAATTTTGCTCCGACTTCAAAAGTTATGATTAATTGTAGTGTTATAGGTTGCTTGGCGAAGGAAATTATTTTATACATTTAGGCGCAATTTACAATTTCATTTCATACCAATTTTTTTACTTTCTTCTATATGTAATATAGAGAAAGTATTGGATTCGTAAAAATTTTCGACCTCGGGTTTTTGATGGATTTACACGTTTTGAGAGTTGTAGAACACGATTTGACCCTTTTTAGAAAATGTCTGTCTGTCTTTCAGTCTGTCTGTGTGTGTGTGTGTGACAAAATTTTGTGGCAACTGTATCTCAGGAACTACTGCACAGAATTTCATACAAATTAGTATGTAGTTGCACCTTGACATAAATTAGTGCCTATCAACTTTTGGTAAAAATTGTCTTACAGGTTGCGTTGCCATCCCGCTTTTTCTAAATTTTTAACATGGTGATATAGGACAAAATTTTGTATAAATGTGCATAAAGAGAATTATTTTTTAGTAATCATTATGAAATTTACAAAAATTATTTATAATAGAGGTAGTCAAGTAGGGAAAAAAATTTGTATGCGTAGGAGCCTCGTGAACCCCCCTGGGGGGGAAGTCCCCCCTCGAGGGGAGTAAATTTTCAAGATGGGTATCTTTCGAAAGGTCTCGTCAATACCTTTAAAACGAATGGTTGAACTATAAATCTGTCATAATTTAAAACAAAGTTATCGATTTTTTTTTTACTTTTAACAAAAAGTAACTTAGAAAAAAAATCGTATTTTTATTTTTTATTTTTTTTTTTTAACGAAATTTAACCAGACTTGGTATTTAGTTGGCCCCTGACATAAACTGGGGCTGATTAGATTTGGGGATCAATCACTCAACAGGTGGTGCTGTGATCGTATTTTTTCTAAATTTTTAACATGGCAGTATAGGACAAAATTTCGGATAAATGTACATAATGGGAGTTATTCTTAACCTGTGATTGTGAAATTAATAATCTGTGATTGTGAATTATTGATAATAGTAGTAGTTAATTAGGAAAAAAATCTCGGTAATCGCTTCCCCCCCCCAGGGGAAAGTACCCCCCGGGGGGGGGGGATTTTCAAGATGGGTATCTTTCGAAAGGTCTCGTCAATATCTTTAAAACGAATGGTTGAACTATAAATATGTGATAATTTAAAACAAAGTTATCGATTTTTTTTTTTTTTTAACGAAAAAAAAAACTGAAAAAAAATCGTATTTTTTTTTTTTTTTTTAATATTGTTACTGCGTGAATTTGTATAGGAAAATATAGAAGAAAGTCTTGTGGTGGCCACAGCATACTAGTTTTTTTTAGTTGTTTGAATAGTAGTTGCATTTTGGAGTCGGTTCTATTTTTTTACAAAAAGATTTTATTATAGGTTCTCTGAGATAAAATCGTGTTCATTTCATTCATCATGGAAAATATTTTGATAAATAATTTGCATTGCATGAATTTATTTAGGAAAATATACAAGAAAGTTTTGTAATGGCCATAACTTACTCGTTATAAAAGGATTTACTGCAAAATTAGAATAAGGTTGTTACCTTTTTTCTTTTTTTTTTTTTTTTTTTCTTTTTATGTTTCTATATATTCAGTTATATATTTATCAAAAAATAGGCCAAGAGATAAATTAATAGGGCAATGTGTTACGATTTCTGTCTTTGTTTTATTTGGGTTTATATGAGTTTATATTTTACCTGATCTTTCTAAAAATGAAATGTCAAAAATGGTGTAGAAAGATAAGACTTAAGTAAGGTCTAAGAAAGTAGAACAAGGTGTCGGATGCATAAACAAGCTGTTTTTTTCTATTTCATTCACGTGATTTACTTTACAGTTGTCTGTTTAAAAAAATATGTTTCAAATTTTGAATAACCTTACGCACTGAAAGTGTCATTCTAACGGCAAATAAAAAATTAAAGATTTTTTTTTCCCTCTCTCTTCTTCTGTGTTTAAAGTGAGAAGTAACCTCAAAAGGTTTTATAAAAAAGTTTTAACAAAAATTCGCAAAATCGCTGCATGAAAAAAATAGTGTGACCTACGTACTACTACTACTAATAATAATAATCTATATATATAAAAGAGCAGAGTCTGTGTGTGTGTGTGTGTGTGTGTGTGTGTGTCCGCTATAGAATCCTAGGCCGTTTCACCGAGCGGGACCAAATTTGGCACGGTTAATGTTTACGACCCGAGAAAGACAACGCCGCAAGCGATTTTACAAAATTCGCCCCCCAAGGGGGGAGGGGGGGCAAAACGTAATTTCACAAAATCCTTCATATCTCAAACAAAAAAAACAGATATCCGTAAAATTTTTGCTTTTAAATATAGCTAATACAAATGTCTAAAAATCGGTTTCTGGAATTTTTGAAATTCGGTCCCCAAGGGGGGCGGGGAGGGCAAAACGTGATTTCACATGCGTAAAACGTGATTTCGCATAATCCTGTATATCTCAAACAAAAAAAAATAGATATACGTGAAATTTTTGCTCTAAAATATAGCTAATGCAACTATCTAAAAACCAATTTCTGGAATTTTAGAAATTCAGCCCCCAGGTGGGGCAGCAAGAGGGGGGGGGGCTATGGAGCAAAAACAAATAGAAATAGAGTTAGGCTGTTCAAAATTGGTACAGATAATTTTTAAAGGCCTGCAAGAAGAATGGGGATATTTTCGATTGTGTAAAGTTATTAGGAGGGGTGAGAAGGGGGAGGGCAAAAAAATAAAAATAGTGTCAGATCGTTCAAAATTGGTACGTAGAGGTTTTCGATACTTACAAATCGATTGCGGATATTTTTGAATTTGTAAAATTATTAGGAGGGGCGGGTAGGGGGTGGGGCGATAAGGGAGGGCTATGGGGCAAAAACAAATAGAAATACAGTTGGGCCGTTCAAAATTGGTACAGATAGGTTCAAGAGGCCTGCAAGTCGAATGGGGATATTTTCGATTGTGTAAAGTTATTAGGAGGGGCAAGAAGGGGGGGGAGGGGAGGGGGAGGCAAAAAAATAAAAATAGTGTCAGATCGTTCAAAATTGGTACGTAGAGGTTTTCGATACTTACAAATCGATTGCGGATATTTTTGAATTTGTAAAATTATTAGGAGGGGCGGGTACGGGGTGGGGCGGTAAGGGGGGGGCTATGGGGTAAAAACAAATAGAAATACAGTTAGGCCGTCCAAAATTGGTACAGATAGGTTCAAGAGGCCTGCAAGTCAAATGGGGATAGTTTCGATTGTCTAAAGTTATTAGGAGGGGCAAGAAGGGGGGGGGAGGGGGGAGCAAAAAAAAAAAATTGTGTCAGATCGTTCAAAATTGGTACATAGAGGTTTTCGATACTTACAAATCGATTGCGGATATTTTTGAATTTGTAAAATTATTAGGAGGGGCGGATAGGGGGTGGGGCGGTAAGGGGGGGGCTATGGGGCAAAAACAAATAGAAATACAGTTAGGCCGTTCAAAATTGGTACAGATAGGTTAAAGAGGCCTGCAAGTCGAATGGGGATATTTTCGAAAGTGTAAAGTTAATAGGAGGAGCGAGAAGGGGGAGGGGAGAGGGGGGGGGAAATAAAAATAGAGTAAGATCGTTCAAAATTGGTATATAGAGGTTTCCGATACTTACAAATCGATCGGGGATATTTTCGAATTTGTAAAATTATTAGGAGAGGCGGTAAGGGGGGGGGCTATGGGCAAAAACAAATAGAAATACAGTTAGGCCGTTAAAAATTGGTACAGACAGGTTTTAAAGACCTGCAAGTCGAATGGGGATATTTTCGAAAATGTAAAGTTATTAGGAGAGGCGAGAAGGGGGAGGGGGGGGGGGCAAAAAAATAAAAATAGAGTTAGATCGTTCAAAATTGGTATATAGAGGTTTTCGATACTTACAAATCGATTGGGGATATTTTCGAATTTGTAAAATTATTAGGAGGGGCGGGAAGGGGGGGCTATGGGCAAAAACAAATAGAAATACAGTTAGGCCTTTCAAAATTGGTACAGATAGGTTTTAGAAGCCTGCAAGTCGAATGGGGATATTTTCGAAAGTGTAAAGTTATTAGAAGGGCCGGGAAGGGAGGGCGGAGGGGAAAAAAAAAAAGAGTTAGATCGTTCAAAATTTGTACATCGAGGTTTTCGGTACCTACAAATCGATTGCGGATATTTTTGAATTTTTAAAATTATTGGGAGGGGCGGGAAGGGGGGAGGGAGCGGAGGGGGCAAAAAAAAATAAAAACAGAGATAGATCGTTCACAACTGGTGCATAGAGGTTTTTGATACTTACAAATCGATTGCGGATATTTTCGAATTTGTAAAATTATTAGGGTGCTCATATATTAGGGTGCTCATCATAGGGTGCTCATTCGCGCATGCGCATCGCGCACGGTTCTACGCTGCCGAAGGCAGTGGGGACCCGGTGCGACATTTTTCCCGATCAGAGTTTTTTTTTTTTTTTTTTTAATGCAATTTTGAGAATTCGTTAATTATAATGATTCATTTAAAAATAGTGACCAGCGAAGCGGGCGTTGCTGCTAGTAATAATAATAAACGATTATTTCTTTTTAATTTAAATTTTTTTAAATTAAATTATGGAATTCGAGTAATGGACGGTGATAAATTTAGCGGGTTTTAGCGAGGGCGTGAAAGAAAATCTCCAAATCGTCAAGAGGCGTCCTTATATATCACTACATCTATTCCTTTAAATTATCTTTTAGACTCATTTTATTTGTTTCAAATTATGGATAAAATTTACTTTTTCTCATTACATTGTAGCAATTGTGATGTCATTTTTCTTCTTTTTTTTATTCCTGATAAATCACCCCCCTCCTATTTTGTTTATCCCTCAAAAAAAAAAAAAAAAAAGATAAATATTTATTTTCTTTATTTGAAAACATTTTCTGGATATGACGCTAGCTTCGAGCGTTACCCATCCTTCCGGAAATCTTAGTCTTTTATTATTTCAATACGTTTTTCAGCTATGATATTAATTTTGAGCGTTACCCCACAGGAAACTTGTTTTATAAATGAAACACATTAAAAAAAATGCTAGCACACAGCTGAATAATTTCAATCTTTGAATTAATATTCTTTCAATGTTTGAAATACACATTCACTTACAATCTATGCATAGCTATATAGTGACAACAATACTTTATGCATTCGTATTCGATGCAATTTTCATATTTCTTCACTGTAAATAGAAAAAAAATAAAATAAAAATGAGTTTGGGAACAACAAATTCAAAGGGTTGGGCCCGTACCTTGTGTCCTTATTCATTAAAAAGACTCTGGTTCAAGGCCCTTCTGCAAAATGTTTAAAAAGGCTCTTTTCAAAATAAATAAATAAATATAATAAAATAAAATAAAATAAAATAAAATAAAAATACACTCTAAGTTTTTTAAGTAATAGATATAAAATTTTGCTCA
Source organism: Salticus scenicus (assembly GCA_963930645.1). Classification (NCBI taxonomy): domain Eukaryota; kingdom Metazoa; phylum Arthropoda; class Arachnida; order Araneae; family Salticidae; genus Salticus; species Salticus scenicus. The sequence goes on from OZ005656.1 coordinate 85,558,416, forward strand.
AAGCAGAATTTAATTTAGTACAGCAGGCACGCAGTATAAAGGCATGGGGTAACTGTACTTCATTCCCTACCATTGGTTACTGTGTTAATTTTGTTTTTTTAATTTCTTTGGTATAGCTCTAGCATAGGAGCCCCTTGCCTTTGTCAGACGATTAAAGTAGGCACGAATGTTGCAAACAAAGCGGCAACGCACAAAACCGGTTTCAATAAAAAGCAAAAACAAATAAAACCAAATCTAGTTATAATCTGGTGTAACTAAGATTATAAAATGAAAGAAAAATAAATTAATTAAAAATAAATTACGAAATAAAAAATATCAAAACTAAACGAAAACCGAAGTTATGTGTGTAATTTCCAAGCATCAGACTTGGCTTCTAAACCTAATTTGAATTTTATTTATTTATTTATTTTATTGCATGTTTATGCATAGTATTTGTTATCTTACCCTCTAATCTGCAATTTATATTTATAGTATTGAAATGCAGGGTAATAGAAAGTTATGTGAGTGCCACATTAGATTAAATGTGGCATTAGATTTTTAGATTTTTATTTCTAAAAAGAAAATAGTTTATACTGTGAAACTTTAAAGGTAAATATAATTAAAGGTATAATTAATTCTCCCTATGGTAAAATTATACATGTCTATACCATATATATGGAAACATAAATTACCTTTGCGTGTAGGAAAAATCTGGTATTTTCGCCTATTAGATAAGTTCTGATACCTGAGAATTTTTTATTCGATTTTATTTATACTTAAACACTGCAATACTAGCGTAAAAGATTCACTCACTCTTAGAGAAATAAATACAATTTCGCTTACTATTTTATAAAATCCTTGATATTGAATTCTCTTTCTAACTTAATTTTTAAGTATTTTATCCGAAATATGGCAAATGTCGAAAAATACTAAAAAGACACTTTTCACCGTTGTGAGAATTCTGGCAGCTGACACCAGTCATAAAAGCCCTTCAGAAAATTGGTTCTATTTAACACGAATCTCTAAAAGCCTTTTAAAGCAATGTAGCAGAATAAAACGATAGACATTCAACTTCAGATTTTGCATCTGTGCTTTAGAGTTTTTGAGCCATATTATTTAAAGATAAGAAAGAATAGGCAGTATTTTTGTTATTTAACGTTTTTTAACATTCTCTTTAAAATGTACGGTTATGAAAAGTTTTGTTGTTGTGTCGAATTTTCGAAATTGAATTTCTGCTGTAATTATACGTTTTGACATTCCCTGAATCATAAATATGATTTTAGCAGTTTATCTTTGTGGTTATCCGTGGGCTTGTTTTGTTATTAATATTACTCAAAAATGGATGTTAACAGGACTTCCAAATTTAGTATTCTAAATCTGTTTAATATTGTGATGTTATGACACATTTTATTGAGCACAGAAAAAGGAACTGTAAACAGGGATATACAAAAAAATTAAAATATAGTGTAAGTGCACCAGTGATTGACACTTTTAAAGCAATCTCTGATGTTTTTAATGTTCTAGTCATCAGAAAATATTTTTAGAAATTTTAAGTTAGTACATATGATATGAGAGACATTTAAAACCACATATATGTTAAAATATATACATTTGATAACAATTTTTTTTTTTTAATGAAATTTTATTTGACATCCACTCAGTGTTCTAGTAATTGACACTGCCAGTTTTTCATTTTATCAGTAACTGGCCCCCTATGTTCCAGTGTTTGAAACTGCTAGTTATTCATTTTACCAGTTATTAGCACCCTATGCTCCAGTGTTTGACATAAAATGTTGAAATTCTCATATGTAAAATATATGATTTTATGATTTTTCTTATTTATTAATTATTTCGGGATAGATGTCAATTACTGGAGCATGCCAATCATTGGAGCAACTACCCTATTACGTCTATAGGTGGAATTTCTCCTTAGTACGTTTTAACATCTTTAGACTACAACAAACATAATGAAATTACCATTAATTTTTTTGTATGCACAAAAGCAAATCTCTTATAAAATATGATATAAGAAGCATTAATCTTTTTTTTTCTTTCTTTCTTTACAGGGCCACACAAAATAACTTGGATATATTGAAGAATGTTGTTAAAAATGGAGGTACATTTTCATGGCATTAAGCACTTTAGTTTCCCATCATATTATAGGTATAGGGAACTAAGGCAATCGTGAAAATTTCCGACCTCGTTTTTTTTTTTTTTTTTTTTACTTTTTTACACGATTTCAGATGTGAAGTATCTGAAAATATCAAAATGGGTATGGTGTCCGTCTGTAGGGTGTCTGTTAGTTTGTTAGTGTTTTAGTATGTTAGTTTGCGAGTCTGTGTACATGATATATTAAGAACACATAAACGCAGGGAGGTTTGACCAGTTTCAACATCACTTATGACACTAGCAAGAACTCTATTAATTTACAACATTCTAATTTTAAAACTTTGTAAGTTATTAGAAATTTATATTTTTCTTAACATAGGAGAATAGAGCAAATTTCGCTTAAACGTACATTAAAAAGAGTATTTTTATCGTAAAATTGTCAGAAAAACTTTTAAATATCAGTTTTGAAGCTAGGATGAACATCATTATCTATGAATATTCTACTTTGAAAATTTCATGAAATATGCGAAATTTACGAAATTTTTAACATGGCAGAACACAGCAAAATTTATTTAAATGTGCATTAAAAGGAATATTTATATTGTAATGATGTCATATCAGCTTTCCAATATCAGTTCTGATATTTTGATGAACATCATAAAAACCATAAACATTTCGTAATTTATTCGTAATTTGTGAACTCTTTTACATGGCAGAATAGGACGCAATTCCTCATAATTGTCCATTTTGAGGGATATTTTCAATGTAAAGATGTCAGGTTTCAAATTTGAAATTTTCGTAAGTTATTCGCAATTTAAGATTTCCTCAACATAGCAGGATAGAGCAATATTTCATATAAATTTGCTTTAAGGGTATCATTGCCTTCGAAACAGTATGAAATTGCATGAAAACTAAGACAGGAAACTAACACCCCCCCCCCCCCCCAAAAAAAAAAAAAAAAAAATAGTGTAAATGTATTGAACTGAACGGTGGGTAGCCTATTAGGTGGGGATATTTCAGTGTGTCAGCCTTACAAGCGATTGGTCAAATTCATTTCTTTTAATGTGAATGTAGTATTATCTGTTGCAGAAATTTGTGAGAACACAAATATGTGATGAGAAATTGAGCAAAGTTCACTGATGCCAACTTTTTTTTAAGTGCATTTTAATTTTAAATACACTTAATGATGCGTATAAATAATATATATCAGTACCCAAAAAGAGTCAAATATATTCTTTTCTATTGTATGTAGTTTACAGAAGAGCTTTGTTAAATTGTACTATGTCCAGAAAAAGCTAGCAATACAAAAGCTTTTTCCAGCACAATAAGTTTTAATTAAGAGTGTAGGTGTGGTAATAAAAAAAATTCTATTAAAATGCTGGATAAAATAAAATACATACATACACCATATTATTTATTTTTTTGAAAGAAATAAACAAAAAATATTGATAATAGAAGATATTTTTATAATTTCTTAGTCATTATATAATCAGTGGGGTATGTAGTATGTACCACATCTCTCTATCCATTGGAACAGTTTCAACCAAATTAGATGCAGTAACTACTTTTTAGAATTTTTATCTCTCTCACAAACAGATTGGCATTGTCTAAAAATGTTCAAATTGTGTTAACGATATCTAGAAACGTGAAAATTCATCGGAAGTCGGAAGTCGAAAATTTTTACTATTTCAATAATTTCTTCTTATGCATATAGTGGAAAGTAGAAAGACTTTATTAAATATTAATAAGTTAAAAACTTTGAATAGTCACCATAAATTCAAACTAAACGAAAAGGAAAAAAAAAAAATCCTCGCGACAATTGTTTCGGATTGAAATAAAACACGAAACTTCGTCAGTCGTACAAAGTAAGCACGAGTGCTGCAAATAAAGCGACAACGTGCAAAACTGATTTAAGTGATGAGCCAAAACAAATAAAATTGAAAGTCAATATAAAAATTGGTGTGATAATAACTATAAAAAAGAAAGAGAAAAAAAATTAAAGTGTAATACATCAATAAATAAATAAATAAATAAAAAGTAAAGGAAAAAAAAAATGAAAAAGAAAGAAAGAAAAGAAAAGTTATGTGAATAATTTCCAAGTCTTAGATAAGAAAGGCTTGGTACAAATATCATTAACAATATTCTTCGAGTGTTTAACGCATTAAGTAAAAACTCAACGAGTTTAACTCAACCTGTAAATAGCTGCATGGAAATCACAATGGGAAGAGAAGTCAGAAGATAAAATTATAGGGCTCCTTGTCACACCAGTATTTATATCGAATTTCAATTTCATTTGTTTTGGCTGATCACTGAAAACCAACTTTGTCCGCCTGATGATGGATCGTGTTTTATTTCGACCCGAAACAACGACTGCAAGTTTTTTGCATTTTATGAGGTTTATTCAAAGTTTTTCATATATTACTTTTCAATGCCAGCCCCCCGGCACATTTTTATTATTTATCAAATATTTGTTTACAGCCTTACTTCTATTTTCAAACTGTTTCTTTAAATTTTATGTTGGTTTACTTTTTACCGGATGGAAGTCCAAGAGAAATTCTTTTGTTATCTGATGAAGCTCGCAAAGAGGTTATCTGATTTTTACTTGGAAATGAATGAGAAAAATTTTGTTCTGCTGTGAATGGCCGTAAATCATATGACGCACTCTGTAACATTTCAGGAGTTTCACCGGAAAAAATATTAAGACTTAACATCCGTATATAAATGAAATGTGTATATCCTAATCGGGTTCTATGAATAAGATGCTTAAAATATTTTCTTTGTTTATATATTTTTTTTTCTTTGACCGGAACTGTATGAATGCAGTGCACATTTGTACAGTCCTGTTTATAACAAGAAATAAAAGCCATGCTTTACTTATAAATTATAAGACTTTTTCCCAAGATGAGGTTTGAAGATGCTGTTTAGCAGAATTAGCTAGGAAATCTGTAAATAGGAAATATACTCGTATATTTCTTGGACAATACGGAGTATTCAAATGCATTATTTACGCATTTTAAAATAGGATTATTGGTGGAAAGCTAATTTTAGAATTTTATTACAGGGTGACAAGAAATAACTTGGACACACATAATACGTTATAACTTTAATGCCAATGAAAATATTACGACCAAACTTCAAAATAAATATGAATACATTATTTTGTCTAATATATTTACAAATTTTTAAAGTGGCTACCTTTAGGCTTAATACAGAGCTTTAAACGTGTCACAAAATTTTCGGCTATGGCCCGCAACTCACTTACTGATATTTTATCCCATTCCTTTCATAAGAAATTCTTTAGGGATGCCAAAGTTTTATGAGGTTTAGCACACACCCTTGTCTCCAAGGTGTACCAAACAGAATAATCAATTGGGTTCAAATCTGTGGAATACGGTGGCCATTCTTGAGCTCCAATGAAGTCAGGAAAATTTTTCTTGCACCAATCTTGAGTGCGTTTAGCTCTGTGTGCAGGTGAGGAATCCTGTTGCAAGGTCCATCTTTTGTTTCCAAAGAACTTTTGCGACCAAGGTAAGACAACATCTTCCAAAATGAGTTTGCGATATGTTTGTTGATTAATCTTTATCCCTTGATCAACAAAAACAAGTGGTGTTTTCCCACTAGCACATATCCCACCCAAAACCATTACAGATTGGGGTCGTTGACGCCGTTTAACAATCCAAGAATGTCCAAGTGCTTCTGCTGACCAAACTCTATAATTATGGCTATTGTGAGTTTGTTCAATCGAGAACAGTTTCTCATCTGTGAAGACAAACGTTTGCCATCGATCACCTGCGGCCCGCTTCATCAGTTCTCTACACCTTTGAAGTCTTGTGCGTTTGTTCTCTGCTGTTAGCTTTTGAGCCTCTTTCATTTTGTAAGGGCGAAGACCAAGCTCTACTCTTGCCATCAAACGTGCGGTTTCTCTTTTGATCTTCATCTCTCTAGCAACCTTTCTCATTGAAATCCTAGGATTTCGTTGAACTCGGTTTTTGATAACGTTCCTGTTTCTTGATGTGTTAACTGTGCGCTTTCCTCCTCTTCCTGGACTGTCACCATCGTGTCCGAGTTCTTTAAACCTTTTGATTGTGTATAAAACTGTCTGCTTAGACACTTTCAATAGTAGAACAATTTCACATTATTTCTTTCCTTGGTTATGTAATTCAAGTATGGCATATTATTTGTTAACCATAATGGTTATCACAACTAACTTACTTACACCTGTTTAGCAGCTTTCTATGATCAATACTTAATGAAATAAATATTATAACTTTAGTGGTAGTTACAGATATTTCGTTTGAAACTTCGTCCAAGTTATTTCTTGTCACCCTGTATTTTGTTAATAAAAAGTTTAAATTTGTGTTCCGAAATTTCGATACTGACTTATCCCCTGTATCTTTATTTACTTTTAAAATCTTTGTTTTTAGTTTACTGTCCGGTTGGAATAATTAATTCCTCTTTATTCTTCTCTGGTACATGTTATCGAATACTCGGTGAATGGCTTTTACAAGATTAAATATTTTATCAAAAACTTACCCGATCCTTAAAATTGAAACAACTGGTTTCACTTTCTTCTGCGTGCATTAGAAACTACTGGATTCATGAAATATTTTCGACTCTGATTTTCGATATAACATATTTTGAAATGTCCTGAACGTGATTTTATTATTTTTAGAAAACGTCTGTCTGGGTGAGTGTGTTAACAAAATTTTGTGAGTGCTTTATTTCATAAAATATACGAAATTCCACAAAAAAATATTTCATTGGACCTTGACATAAATTTGTGCTGATTAGATTTTTGTATTAAATAAACTAACTACTACTCTGCAGTTTTCCCCATGTCATGGAAATATATATCTCAGCTGCTAATGTGTATAAAAACAGAAAACTTGATATAGGAGAGGGCTGTTATGAAAATTACGCTGATTCAATATCGACCAACAAATGGCGATGCAACGCTGCAAATTTCTCCGTTTACAGGAAAGCTATATCTCAACTTCTATAGCGCATAAATGCACCAGACATTTTATGTGAGGTGGATAATGTGAAAAGTTACTCTGGTTCAATTTAGGTATTTATCGGGCCATGTAGGTGGCTCTGCTAATACTAATAGTCATTTTCTGCAATCTTTCACATGGATATAACACAGTATCTATTGGTTAAATTGAGCCAAACTGCATGTATAAAAATTTTATTGAGTTTGGCTTTGTTGACTAAATTTTTATGCATAATAACCGGTAAATGGCGCTGTTATGTACAATGATATAAAAGAAAGCTTTGTGATTGTCACTTCATACTAGTTCCTTAACATCTTCAATATTTATATGAAATTTGTTTAATTATAGATAAAGAAACTTTAAGAAGCAATGATAAATTGCACTTATGGAATTTCTTTCAATCAAAATAAGACAATCGCATTTTAATTAGAGATAAAAAATAAGTATTATTTTGGTGAACTTCAATTAGGGGGTGTGCGCTCATATGATAATAGACATGAAAAGGTAATCAAATATATATTCTCCTTTTTAGTTTTCTATACCTCAATTAAGCCATTAAATAACAATATATTTATGAACAAAATTTATTTCAGACTTTTTTTAGTTCCCCATCATACTATTAGGTATGGGGAACTTAGGTAATCGTGAAAATTTTCGACCTCGGTTTTTTGACTTTTCTACACGTTTTCAGGTGTGAGAAATACGAAAATGGCAAAATTTCTATGGTGTCTGTCTGTAGGGTGTCTGTTAGTGTGTCAGTGTGTCAGTGTGTCAGTCCGTTAGTGTGTTAGTCCGTTAGTTTGTTAGTCTGTTAACACGATATCTCACGAACAAATGATCGCAGAGAGGTCAGATCAGTTTTAAAATATTACTTTCGACACTGGCAAGAACCCTATTCATTTGCAACATTCGAATTAAAAAACTTCGTAAGTTATTAGAAATTTACGATTTTCTTAACATGGGAGAATAGGACAAAAATTCACTTAAACGTGCATTTAATGGAAACTTTTTACTGTAAAAATGTCAGACCAGTTTTAAAATATCAGTTTTGATGCCGGAATGAACATCAGTAACTATAAATATGCTACTTTGGAAATTTCGCAAGTTATTGGAAATTTACGAATTTTTTAACATGGCAGTATAGAGCAAAATTTCACATAAACGTCAATTTTGAGAGATATTTTCATCGTAAAGATGTCAGACTACTTTTGAAATATTATTTAGGACACTGGCATGATTATTAATGACTATGAATTTTCCAATATAAAGATTTCGTAAGTTATTGGAAATTTACGAATTTCTTAACATGGCTGAATAGAGCAAAATTTCACATAAACGTCAATCTTGAGGGATATTTTAATCGTAAAGATGTCAAACCACTTTCGAAATATTATTTAGGATACTGGCATGAATATCATAGACTACGATTTTTCCAATTTAAAAATTTCGTAAGTTATTTGGAATTTACGATTTACTTAACATGTCAGAATAAGGCAAAATTGAGCATAAATTTCCATTTTCAGGATCGTAAATACATTAGACAACTTCAAAATTACATTTATGATATTTGTTTTAACATGATTGAATACAAATATTCTAATAGGAAAATTTCGTAAATCATTCGTAATTTACGATTTTATCAACATAGCGAAATTGTAAATGTTTCATATAAATATGAATTTTGAGGATTATTGCATTGGAAATAGTAGGATGAAAACTAAACAACGGAATTGACCCTGATAAAATAAATTAATAGATTAGAATAAGATATATATATCGAAGTGAACGGTGGATAGCCTATTAGCGGGGATTTCATTCTGTCATAATATCAAGCTTTGGTCAAATTCATTTCTTTTAACATGATTATAATATGTCTCGCACTAGAAATTTATGAGAACATAAATATGATGGGGAACTGAGCAGAGTCCACCTATGCCAACTAGTTTTCTTTGTATCTGTGATTTTTATCAGAAGCTCCTTCCCTCTCCCCCCATAAACATGGGTATTTGTTTTTTAAAAAGCGGTATTGACTCAGCTTTCAATTTTAATTCGTAAAAGGAATATTACTATGCTTTTGTACTCAAAAATACAGGTTGGCGACAGAAAAAATTAATGAACCGAATGAAACTAAATTTCATTTACATACTGTGAAAGACATGGGAAGATGATTTTCGCAAAGAAAAAAAAAATAGTAATAAAAATTGCCAATAGAGGAAATTTTGGCGCTGTTCTCACGTACATACTATTGAATTTGTACTATCGAGGTAGATTATGTAACTTTCTAATGCGTATTTGATTTTGGAACTGTTGAAAATTAAATAACTCAATATTTTATATAAATGGACGGAAAAGGAATTATGTAAAATTTATTGATGTTCCAATAAAAATGCACATACAGAAATGAATGGCATACCATTAACATGACACGTCATTGTTTACATGATCCATTTCCCTTGCATTTATTTAAAGTATTGACTTATTTCGTTTTCAACAGTTCAAAAATCACATATGCCCTAGGAAAATTGCATATCTACCGAAACTGTACATTCAGTAGTGAATATTTGACATGAGTGTCACAATATTTTCTATCGGTGACTTCTCTTACTAATTTTTTTTTTCTTTGTGGAAATCATCGCCCATGTCTTCTACACTCTGTACATGAAGTTTTGTTTTATTCGGTGCATTAGTTTTTGCTGTAGATGCCTCCAAATTATGAAAGTTATTTTATGATCACTCCGTATTTATTTGACAAAAATCGGTAAAGTTTTTACTCTCAAATATATTTATGAATTTATTAGTATTTAGATTTATCTTTTAAGTAGTAGTAATAATAATAATAATAAGGGAGAGGGAAATTTCGCTGTGCAATGAATGGCCATGAGTTGTGATAATGCATTTTCTTGTTCATGATGGAGTACAATAAAATAAGCAGACTAAATAGCACGTTTCTTAATATCAGAAGGCAAGAAACAAAATCATTCCTTCATTACTAGTTTTATTAGAATAAAATATAACAAAAGACACAAAGTATTACAAGTTAATAATTCAATTTCTTAATTCAGATAATTAATGTTATTGGGGCAGGCAAAAAGAAAGAAAAAAATGACGTACTAATTATTCTTGCTAGAAAATAAAATAAAAAAACACATAGTGAAAAGTATTAATATTAAACCAAAAATATTAAATTAACTAATAACTAAATTATTTAGTTCAAATTATTTAGGGGTAACGGGAAAAAATATCCAATTTTCTTTTATTATTCTTAAAAGAAAGAAACGCAATACAAAATGCAATGTAAATTAGATAAAAATTAATAATTTTTTTTTTAAATAAATTAAAGATTAAATTGAGAAACTCTAATTATTAACGGGGAAAAAAAAATTGGTGTGAAACAACCATACGAATTCCATTACCCACTATTAAAAGTGCATTTTTTTGGAATTTTCCAGTGAGAGAAACTTGATACACGTGTAAAGACATATAAAACAGTTTACATTGCGAGTTAAAAAATAACAATAATAAAAAATGATAGAGTTATTTTTTAAACACCAATTTCCGAGATCTAAAACTGAACTACCTAATCAGGATGATCGTTAATTTTTTTTCTAATAATCACGTAATACATATGGGAAAGAGTAGCTAAAATGGATTTGCGCAATAATTTTCAAGAAAATCGTTAGAGCCGTTTTTGAGATATCAACTTTTACCAAAACATTGTATACTCAATTATTGACCGGAAAACAATAATTACATACAAAAGGATATTTAAAAGGGAGTTAATATGGCGATGTTTGAGAAAAAATCCGTACATCCATTTTTAAAGGAACGCACTTGCGAGACCTGAAATTGAACTATTTATACAGGACGCCTATCATATTTCATGTACTAACCAACTGTATCATTCGAAAGGACATCTAATAGAGTATTTATATAGCAACTTTGAAGAAGAGTCGTTTTTGAGATACGGACTTAGGGTCCCACTTCCGGCTTCCGATGACCCACCTTAGATTTTCCAATTTTCACTAAAATTTGGAAAATTCATCTGTACATCACACCTGCATCAATTCTGAAGTTTCGTAGCTCTATATTTATTGTTTTAGAGATATGATAGCCAGAAGATTCTCCACATACATACACGCATACATACATACACACACACACACACACTAACCAGTTGGCAAAAACTACTTTTTTGGACTCAGGAGGCCTTAAAACGTGTAAGTCAGGCGAAAATTCGATATCGAATTTTTGGACCGAATCTAATACTTCCATTACCTACGGTAGTCGGGTAATGGAAGTGATATTCGTTTCCCGTGAGTATTTTTAATGGAAGACGTATAATGAAAAATTCTATTGAAGAATATAACTTTTAAAAAGTCTTTAGTTAACAAATCACTAAATTGTTCTATTTATAAATCAGTAAAGATCAAGTCAAAATTATTTATTTTTCGTTACTGTTCTTGCTAGAAATGAGGAGAAACATAATTTAAAAGATTACAAATTTACTAATCTTAAATTTATAGATAATTAAATTGCTTGATTCATGCAAAATATGACAAAAATAAATGCTCATTTCTCCATTACTATTCCTGCTAAGAAGGGAGACAATAAAAAATATTACGTAAAGGATTGAACATTTATAAAAATCTCAAATGAATTAATGAATGGATAGCTAAATTCTACTTATCAATATCAAATATAAATGATATTCGTTCCAGTGTTAGTATTCTTGATAAAGAAAAAGAAAAGAAAAAGAAAGAAACAACAAGTCCTTCCGGCTTATTCGGAAGGGTAGGTTGATTTCTATTTCCTTATCAAGTAGCCGTCATTTTGCTTCAAAATGGCGGCTACAAATTATTAATGCACTTGGTAGAAATATTGATGTAGGCTATGCACATATGGAGTTTTCAGCAAATCGGTTCACAAATACATTTTTATGTGAATTTAAAATTTTCAAGTGGCCGGCGCTTGGAAACAAAATGGTCGGTTAAGTTGGCAAATATATCAAATGTATTTGTGAGATAAGTCCACTGTACACATATATAGTTCGAATTAATTCAAAATCTCAAAAGTCATCGTGTTGAAAAATTAAGTGGCTGCCACTTTGATCAAAATGGCAGAGAAAGTTGCTCATCTAAGATGTCGTTGCAAATTTGAAAATAATTTTTTTTTGTAGAAATTCTTTCAAAGAGGCTTATTAAGTTGATAAAATGTTAGTTTTCTGCATTTCTATAGTTTGTTTTAGCATTAAAATAGCCTAATTTTTCCTTAAAAACGCATTAAAAAGATCCAGTAACGCAGGTAATGGATTTGGCGACAAATTTTGTCACTTTTCCCATATGGCGACCTTTTTGGCGACTTTTGGTGAGAAAATACTTAGTATCGATATACCAAAGATGGACGCAATAACGTGATTGGTTCCCGAGTTACGTGAATTTCCTAGATTTTTGTTGTTTGAATGATAAATCCATTTTTCAACTTTGATTTGAATTGATTAAGTATTTCTAAAGTTACCGTGATAACAAATTTTCAAGTGACCGCCACTTGGAAACAATACAGTGGAACAAGTTGCCCAGCAAAATCATCCAAGATATTTGAAGCATAGGTTCACTGTCCAACTGTGGTTTAAATCAGTGCCGTATTTCAAAAGTGCTCTCATAAAAGTGTTTCAATTGTGGCAAATTTTCAATTCTAAGTGGCTGCAACTTGGAAACAAAATGGCAAAACAACTTGCCCATCGAAATCACCCAGTATATTTGTACGATAAGTTCATTGTCCAGTTCTAGTTTAAATTAAATCAGTATTTCAAAAATTATCGTCATAAGAAATTTTCAGGTGGCACCACTTGTAAAAAAAAGTGGAGTGAGATGCCCAGCGAACTTATCTGAGATATTTAAATGATAAATCCACTATCCAAATTTGATGCGAACTGATTCCGTATTACTAAATTTACCATAATGACAAATTTTCAAGTGGCCGCCACTTGGAAATAAAATTGCGGATCAAGTCACCAAGTGAACTTATCCTAGATATTTGAACCATAAGTTCACTATCCAACATTTATTTGAATCAGTTTAGTATTTTAAAAGTTATCGTGATTATTTTCAAGTGGCAGTGTGATTTCAAGTGGCTGGAACTTAGAAACAAGATGTCGGGACAAGTTGCCCAGAGAAAACATTCAAGATAATTATATGATAATATCACTGTCCAAATTTGGTTCGATTTGGAGTATTATTTCAGAAGTTATCGTAATTTTAAATTTTCGTGTGGGAGCCTGATTTCAAGTGGCCCCGCTTAACTTAAGATATCTGCCACTTTATTAAAAATGGCGGATATAGTTTATTAATAAACTTCATTGAGATGCTTATGTGGTCTGTATTTACATCAAAATTCAAACAATTTTGGAATACGCTTTTTACAATTTAAATTTGAAATGTTCAAGTGGTCTCCACTTGAAAACAAAATGGCGGAGCAACTTGGTTAACAAACTCATCTAAGATGTTTATAAGATAAGTTAAGACACTGTTCAAATTTGGTTCCATTTGGAGTATTATTTCAGAAGTTATTGTGATTTTAAATTTACAAGTGGTAGCGTGATTTCAAGTGGTCCCGCTTAACTTAAGATGTCTACCACTTTATTAAAAATGACGGATAAATTTCATTAATAAACATCATTGAGACCCTTATGTGGTCTATATCTACATCAAATTTCAAACAAATTCGGAATACGCTTTTTACAATTTGAATTTGAAATTTTCAAGTGGTCTCCACTTGAAAACAAAATGGCGGAGCAACTTGGTTAATAAACTCATCTGAGATATTTATAAGATAAGTTAAGACACTGTCTAAATTTGGTTCTATTTGGAGTATTATTTCGGAAGTTATAGTGATTTTAAATTTTCAAGTGGTAGCCTGATTTCAAGTGGTCCCGCTTAACTTAAAATATCTGCCACTTTATAAAACATGGCGGATAAATTTCATTAATAAACTTCATTGAGATCCTTATGTGGCCTGTATTTACATCAAAATTCAAGCAAATCTTGCTTTAAATATGCTTTTTACAATATCGGTTTGAAATTTTCAAGTGGCTGCCACTTGAAAACAAAAAGTCGGAGCCACTTGGTTAACGAACTCATCCAAGATATTTATTAGATCAATTCACTGTCCAAATTTGGTTCGATTTGGAGTATTATTTCGGGAGTTATCGTGATGACAAAATTTTCATTATAGATAGATATATATATAGAGAGAGAGATAAACGAAGTGATTGCAATAGGTCGATTTCTAAAGAAATCAACCTAATAACGAAAAATCACACGGTTCGCATAGATTATTACACTTTCCAATTGTACGTACTCGTTGTATCATTTAACCTTCAATGTATTTCCCCTACGTGATTACAAAACGGACAGACATAATGACGGACAAGTAGATTAACTGAATTCATAATAACACTTAAACATTGTTAGAAAGTGTTAAAAAAGTTTAACACGAACGGAAATTCAATTCTAGCAATTTCCAATCGCAGCTCCTTAACACGTTGAGCGCCATGTCAGCCATTTTAGATTCTAGACATTTTGTCATACATCTCTATGTGCTGAAGGAATCATCTTGAAACTTTAGGAGTGTGCAGAACATGTTATACTTCAAACATTTCAGCGAAAGTTTTACCCCGAAAGTAAAAGCAGTACCAATAAAAAATTAAAACGTTGAGTGCCCTGTCAGCCATCGGTGAGTGACAGTGTCAAATATGATATAAAGTCGCGTCAACCATCGGTGGCGGATATAAAATAGGATATAAAACTAAAAATATTACATTTAATGATTGAAAATTTATTAAAAATTTGCTTAATTTTTATTTATTACAGGAGAAATCATTATGGAATTTTAATGGATTTTAAGAATTTGCGTGGCGCTCAACGTGTTAGTGTATCTGAATATTTCAGTGTAGCCCTGTAAATCTTAACGCTAAGCATACTATATTCTACAGTAAACATTTCTTATTTTTAGCATGTGAATGATAAATGTCGGTTTAATTATGATTTGTGCAGTACAAAGTTACTTAAAAATGGTTTATAAAAATACCCTCTCATAAAACGCAATCCATTGACATTCTTTTAGGTGTCCCTGTACACAAACCAGTTGTGCTATTTATACCATTTTAAATATGGAACAGGTCGTAATGAATTTGAATAATATATATAAATTTGAAGACAGTCTGAAAATGTTTACGGACGCTGCACTTACTTTTGTCGCTTGATAAAATGTAGTTCTAAATTATTTCGATCTGAAACAACTGTTGTGTTTTAGAATAATATAAAAACTACTGCATTAGCAGAGGAAACAATACAAAAGTTGAAGAATAAAAGGGGCGAAAAAATAAAAAGACATGTGTATTAATAACAATTGTGGAAACCAACTGGCACTGGTCAAAAAAAAAAAAAAAAAAAAAAAAAAGGGGGGGGGGGGGTAAACAGGTCGAAGAATGGATAGGTAAGCTTGGGATGTAAAATCGTCAAAGAGGGCTTGCAGTTTTCCGTCTAATTAAAGTGACCGTCATTTTGTGGTAACCATAATACCTGAGATTTCTTTTTTCTTTTTCCTTTTAACAATAAAAAATTTCTCCTAAAAATAAAAATAACTTACATCACTGTATTAATGCATATAAATATCTTGTTTATTTATTTATTTATGTTTTCTTTTCTCAAAGAATTCAACTTCAAACTAAGTGAAAACTTTTAAGAAAATCGAATTCTTTTTAGGAAGAGAAAACTCTTTCCACATCACCGGAAAATATTTCCATACTGTCTTACCCCCAACGTTTGCTTTAAAATTCCATTTAATTTAGTCATGTATTTTCCATAAACAGCATTTCTAAAAGAAGGCGAAATTATTTTCAAATATATGGCTTTTCCGTTTGAAGTATAGGCATCAAATTGGCTCATTTTTCATTTTGACGTCAAGCCTTATCAGCAGTTCGCAAAAATGGTTGGATTGTTTCTTATCTCACTTTTCAGAAGTATTTAAATGCAGACATCTAAAAGATACAGCATGTTCGCCAAATATGAGAAAACGCATCATTAAATGACTGCTCCTAACTGTATGGAGGAATTTTAAAGAAAAGGTACTTATTTTCATTTTCACACATTTTCGTTTGTGGACATTCCTCTTTCGTATTCTCTAACTTAATATACAGGCATGTGAAAATTATTATATTTGTATTTAAATTATTATTATTATTAGTAGCAGTAGTAGTTATTTTAATTAAGTAATTAATTTATTTTTGCTTTGTTAATATTGTTTGTTAATGTATGCAATTCTAGAAAAATGATTTCACTTGATGGCATAATTTATCATTCATTTTTTTTTAAGAATAGTTTAAAAAATATTTATCCATTCTCTGAGGAAAAAAAATATGTATATCGCTTTCATCTAGAACGATAAGTAGTCATTTTCTGAATACCTAAACTAGAAATATAGATTTCTGAGTTAGGCGTATAAGGTAAAAAAATAACCTGGATAGACGAAATGATTGAGAATTTCTTATCTATACTTTTTAAGATGGTGAAACAATATTATGAATATTATGAACCCTTTATATTCGAGAAATTATCTCTTTATTTCCTAGAATTGATTCATAAACCAAAATTATAATTACCCAAACTCGTCTTTTGTGTTCGTATTTATTTTTAGAGATTTTTAGATGAGTTTGACTGCGATAATATAGAAAAACGCTCTAGAATTTTACCAGTGGTTTTTCGAGCTCTCTAAGAAAGGAAACTAGAATTTACAGGAGGGAACTATTTTAGGGAAAAAAATAATAGTACGAGGAAAAAAAAAATATATATATATATATATATATATATAGAATTTAGATACTTTATGATAAGAAATTATTACAAAATAAATAAAAGCATGGGCAATGGCATTATACAAATTATAAAAATATGTATCTCGTCCTAACTCGAATTCTATGGAACAGAAATAATAACATTTTATTATTATTTTATTTTTATTTATTTATTTATTTATTTTTAAAGCTTGCATTCATTTATGGAAGCTTTTATTAAGGGGAGAAAAAATGATGAAAATTGTCATAATCGAATCCACAGATAGTTATTATAAAATGTACGAAGTTATAAAATACTTTTTAAATAACATCATTTTGCAGTTCCCAAAACATTATTTAAAAGCTTTTACAAAAAAAAAAAAAAAAAAAAATCTTATGTTATAAATTTGTTTTTCTCGAGTTCCACATTTCGGGGATTACCAATTACTTTACAGTCGGTAACAGAAGTGTCCGAACACTAGCGAAAATTCCTATGTAAAAAAGTACACTTCATGCGGTTTTGTTAAATAAATCCTTATCGAATCATGTTCTTACACTGACTAAGAACAGGATTCGACAAGGATTTGTTTAACAAAACCGTATAAAGTGTACTTTTTTTACATAGGAATTTTTGCTAGTGTTCGGACACTTTTGTTACCGACTGTATTATGTTTCCCTATATAAAAGGCCTTTCCGTCTCTAGAACTATTTTTTATTCTGGTAAAACAGATTTTATGCATAAAAATGATAAAAACTTTTTTAAATGCACATGTAAGTCAAATTATTGGGATATTTTTTGGAGAATCTAAATCTTTAATCATAAATAGAAGTTCCATTTGAATTTTCAAAGTTGACCCGTTAGTATACCTAGGGGTACGGGAGTCGTTAATTGTATCGTCATCGGATAGCTTTTTTAAAAATATTTAATACCTTTTTTTTTTTTTTTTTTTCATATATATATATATTCTATAATTAAAACTAGCAGACCCGGCCACGCGTTGTTGTGACTAAGTTATACGTTGAATTACACGTTGAACATACGTTGAAATACGTTGAAAAACTAAATTTTTACGGCTGTAAACTATTTAGTACAGTCAAATTATTATTTACGAACAAAGACGAAAACGTTGTAGCCGATGTAAAAACCCACAGGGTTGAGATTTGAAACTTAGGTCAAAATTTGGAAGCGATTGATAAAAATTTTCGTAGTGTTGATATTAAGCACAAATTAATTTTATTGTAGGGTCCTATAAATTTTAACGGAGAAGAGATATATATTGTTTCTAATGCTACTTTGGATAAAATTGCTAAAATGACTAATATATAAATTAAATTCTATTAAAATTCTATTAAAATAAAAGTATAAAAGAAACAGACGATTTTAAAATCAATTTTTATGGAGGAGTGAAATATAATATATGCTATAATGGATAATTTTACTATAAAATGACCTCATCATTTTAAATATTTTAAAGAGGGCAACAGCTGTAGTTATAAAAAGGAAAACAATAAGGCTAAACCAGAAAAATAAGTAAATTTGATAAATATTTTAAAACTTTAAAATTGGAAATCTTATGAAATATTGGACATTTAAAGTAAATACATGTATCATTTTAAATAGAAAAAGATTTTGGAAAAGTTTAGTGTATTTTAACGAAGTGATGAGAAGTTTTTGAGTATGTTAAAATTTTAATAGTAAATTCAAGTTAATAAAGATGGGAAACATTGAGGATTAAGATAAGAATAATTATAAGATTAAAAAAAAAAAAAAAAAAAAAAACTTTTTATGTACCATGCTTTTAAATTTAAATATACTAATAATATACTAATTAAAAGGAAAATGATAAATATTCTATCATAGTTTGAAGTCAAATTTGTTTTCAAATGTCTAAATAAAATATCTGATGTAAGATACTAATATTTTGCAGCGGAATAGATTTCATTTCTGTCATCCTTGGCGAAAAAAAAAGAATATCGCCAAATTATCTGGCGAAAATATTTAATTCCTTTCAAAAATCATGGTTATTTTAACAACTTATATTAAAAGAGTAATGAATAATATGAAACAATATTTCGTACAATACATATTACATGTCATACATACGTACAATGAATAATACATATTACATTTCGTACAATGCATACATCTGGCATGTATATTTTCGTGTTACGCTTTTGATCGCCAAATAATAATAATAATAATAAAAAAAGCCAAGGGCGACAGAGTTTTGAAATTTAAAATTAAAATTTTGTCAATTTGACAGCAAAATAATTCAATCTAACACCCGCGATAACTAATACATATCTATACCCAAATATAAGGATTAAAATCGGGAAATAAATTTCCTCGATTTTTAATAATTTCTTACAAAAAATCCAGTGGGCAATTAACATAGGAAATCTTTTTCTTGGCTGCACAGACGGTCAGTGAGTCACACTTCGCTTGCGTATAGAACTCATAGATATAGTATAGCATATATAGAACAGAGTGATCATTGGGGAGAAAAAAGTTATTCCTTTTCATTTGGGAAAAGACGACGTTTTTACCAAAATATGGCCGTCTTTCCCCGAGTGAATACACACGGGAATACATACTAATATTTTAGCAAATAAAATTTATGAATAATTTATTTGCTAAAGGGGAATGGAAGACTCCAGATACAGTTTCAAATTCATATTTCTTTCTTTCTTTCTTTCTTTTTTTTTTTTTTTTTTTAATACCACTTAATGGCTGTTTCCAAAGCTTTTATTTATTTATTTTTTTTTCGGCATCAAAAATCTTTGTACGATAACATGGGGATGAGAGATCTATATATATTACTATATCTATGATAGAACTACATTAGCACTTTATCATAGTGTATAAAATCCACGGAGATAAAATCTTTAAATTGATTATGACGTCAATTTTCGTGAGATGCATAATTTAACTTTTTATAATTTTTTAACGTTCACGTTTGATTAAATGTATTTATTTTTATGTCGAAAAAAAATGAACTCGTATTTTTTTTTTTTTTTTTTTTTTTTTTTTTTTTTTTTTTGGGGGGGGGGGGGGGCAACAATTAAATTAATGGAACTCACAGATATTTTGGAGCAACTTTAATAAAGGTCTATAATTAACAAATAATTGCAATAAAACAATATTGTGACAATAAATTGAGATAAAAACTATCCTATCTCTCAAGTTGGACCAAACTGCACACAGTGTGCAAAATTTCATTAAAATCGGTTCCTTAGTTTAGGAGTTTACCCCGGACAAACATCGTGACACGTAATTTATATATATATACAGATTGAAAAATAGTATCAAATTCAAAATATTTTTCTTTGCTCATTCCCTCTTATGATTTCCTTATCTCTGGTCTCCAAATCTTATGTGACTCTGTGGCAAGGTTTGTTTATAGAATTACTCCCTACCTATTGATATTTTTCAATTCCTACTATTAGGTCACACTCTTCCTCTTGCACAAATCTTGCAATCGATTTTTAACTAACTTCCCGACTAGCTAAAAATTCGAAACTTTCAGGATTGCTCAGAACACGGTGACAACACAATACTTCGAAGTCCGATTTTCGAATTTTTTTATTAGTTTTCTTATAATTAATTAAAATATGAAAACAATAACATCCTAATAGCGTTATTATAGCCATTAAAATATTAGCTATAATTTAATTGTTGCCAAAAAAAAAAAAAAAAAAGTGTTCATTTTCTTTCGACATAAAAATAAATACATTTAATTAAACGTGAACATTAAAAAATTGTAAAAAGTTAAATTATGCATCTCACAAAAATTGACGTCCTTGTCACTTTAAAAATTTTATGCACATTGATAAAAGCTCTATGATTCATCAGAAAATTTAAAACATGGTACATAATTTTTTTTTTTTTTTTTTTTTTTAATCTTATAAATATTTTTATTTCATTTTTCACACACGCTTTTTATTTCCTAATTCAAAATTATTAAAAAAAAACTTTTTCGATAGTGTTTGTAAGTAAGAATAGACTTAAAAAATTTTTCTTTTATATTACTTGTTATTTTCCGTTTTAACATTCAGAAAATTTATATAAACTAATATCCGTTTTACAAAAATTGAATTTTTTAAATTTTAAGGAGACTTGGAACCTTTGATTTCACACTACTGAAGGTTTAATATAAAGTCTTATATTTTCATTTAATGTTTACTAGCTGGCCAGAGACCCAAGAAAATTTTTACCAAAAAACAAGCTCTCGGGCGCCTGCGACGCCAATCGTCATTTGTTCTCTCTAAAAGTCGCATAATATAAAAATATTGAAAATTCAAATATTTTTAAATAAAATCTTAGGCGCCTGCGGCGCCAATCATAACTTGTTCTCTGTAAAAGTGGCTTAATACTAAAATATTAAAAATATAACGATTTTAAATTAACTCTTGGGTGCCTGTGGCGCCAATCGTAACTTCTTCCCCTATTCTTAGAACATTTGTATCGCTCTTTTATTTTTTAAGAAATAAAACACGTAAAAGAAAATATATAAGAACAAAAACACTTAGAGATGATAATAAATTTGTTGTTGGGTGAGTACACTGTGGGATATAAAAGTTTAAGGCTGAATAATTATGTTATTTTTACAAATTTATAACTATACATATATTTTATAAATCATCAGAAATTTTAATAAATCATCACATTTAAATAACTTTCTACTGCAATGCTATAAATTAAAGAATTTTAACTGTTAATATTAAAATATATTGCAGCAAACAAACAAAAAATGTGCTACCATTTTATAAACCATAAGAAAATTTATTAACACATTAAACGCATAAGAACAGTGCCTGAATTGCATTAGTCCAAATCGAAGCTGAAATTTAAATCTTCTGCATTTTCATTAAAACAGTAATCCATTTCTGTAGTTCTTGAATGGTTTAAGATATCTTTCCAGACGATATTACGAGTATGGCGTTGATTTTCTATCGGCAAAAGTACTTTTAATAATGTTTTTCTTTTAACTCTTGAAAAAGCTACATAAAGCATTCCATGCATAAAAACTGGTACTCTCAGATCAACACCTACAAAGTCAAAAGTTTGGCCCTGTGATTTATGCACTGTCATAGCAAATGCTGCTTTTACAGGAAACTGATGTCTAGATATTGCGCAACCAAGTTGACCTTTTGATGATTGAAGTGTGATTCTTGGTATATGTACATCTCGGCCACAGTGTTCACCAGTTATTATTTTTGCTTTAATAAAATGATTGCACAGCTCAGTAACAATTAATCTTGTACCATTGCAAAGGCCTTCTGATACATCTATATTACGCATCAACATAATAATAGCATTTTTTTTTCAGTTTAAGTTCATGAGGTGGTAAATCGGAATTTTCAACAGAATTTAAAAAGTCAACAGTAAATTGAAGTCCTCCTTCGGGTTGGTTATTTACAGTATCGTAACTGTGATAAGTTTTGTACTCTCCGGGTAATTTCGAAATAATTTCAGTATTTAACCTGTCAACATCTTTGTTAAGAGGAGCAAGTATAGCTCTATTTTTCATCTCTTCATAATTTTCATTGACAAAGCAAAAACCAAAAACCTCATCAATGAGATTTCCATTTGAAATTATGTCTTCGGGTAGCTCAATCTCATCTAAAGACCTAATCGGTAATTCTCCATTACCAACTTTTAAAATATAGTTTGCAAAGTCTCTTTGTTCTGGATCAACCCGCATATTCTCATCCAGTGAATAATTCCTAAATTTACACCAAAGCACACTCTTTTTAATTGATAAGTCAATAAGTTCTTGTTTATTCGCTCGCGGTTGAACTGGAAGACACTGTCTGAAATCTCCTCCTAAAACCATAATTCTTCCACCGAATGGCAAAGTTGCATTTCCAGTTTTACGCAGAATTTCGTCCATTGCATGCAATGCATATTTAGGAAGCATAGGTGCTTCATCCATGAGAAATACTTGAACTTTAGAAAGTTTTTGAGCTTTACAGGAGCCCGGTTTGATTGTGGAACTTGACTCTGGTGAAAGGGGCACCTTCAATCCAAATGTTTTGTGTGATGTGCGTTCTCCAGGAAGTAGAATCGAAGAAATGCCTGTAAAAGCCATACACTGCACATTAAAGTTCCCTCCTCGCAGAAGGTAATACAAAGTCTTGTATATGAAAGTTTTTCCAGTACCACCAGGTCCGTCAATAAAAAAGCAATTTGATTGAATATTCTCATCATTGACTGAACGAAAGATAGCATCCACAATTTCAATTTGCTTTCCTCTAAGAAGTTGATACATTTGTTGAACAATAGCTGCTGATTCATTGACATTTGACAATTCTTGATTCGATTCAGTTTCATAATCATCAATATCATCAAATGAAAACTTTTCAACCCAATATTGAAAATTTCTACCTTCTGTCGCTTCTGAGTCGAGTTTATGGGCAATTACACGGTATGCTCGCTTGATAGAATCTTCAATTGAAATTCCAGTTCTTTCACCTTCATGAATGAAATCTTCTGCGAGATCTTGCTTAAACATTTCCCACAGCCGTTTTGGGTTTTCTGGTGAGCCTAGAATCAAAATCTGTGTAAAAAGTGTTCTCATTGCCCTTGGCAGTTTTGAGCTTGCAGATACGGACAATCCTTCAATCCATTGTTGGTCATCATAGCATAATCCTCGTGCTAGACAAGCTTGCTTGTATGTCGCATGTTCAATATTATTCACTGTCAGTAAATCCTTAAAGCTGGTTGCATCTTTTACATGATACAATAACAGTCGTAAGTGATATATTTCAATCTGTACAACAAAATTGACATTATGTATTCTTCCAATAACTTTTATCTGTCGTACTCTTTGAATCCATTCACTGTTTCTTGCATCCCATATAAAGTGTTCAGGCATTTGCCAGTAGTAATAATAGATTGGCTCTTCCTCCGTGTCTCCATTTGATTGTCTAATTTCATGTTCTTCCTTAGCCTTTTTATTGTGCTTGAAATATGCTTCCAGAGTCGAACCTTTTGTCCTGTATCAGCTAAATTTTCCTGAGCCTGATCTAAATTTACAATTCTGTACTGGCCAGGAAGGTGAACTGATAATCGTAGTACACTATGACTCTTCTTCTGAATTTCATTTCCAAATAAACGCCAACATGCCTCTGGTGGAGTGATGCATCGACCCTCAACATAAGTATTTGCTTCATTGTACATGATTTGTCTTCCTCCTTCAACAACTTTAAGTGAAGCACAATCAAACCCTTTATATATGTACTTGTATAGATACTTCACAGCCATAATGCTTCCAACATATTCAACGTTTATATGACAATTGTACTTTTTCAGTAAATATGCATAATAAGGAACAACATGACGATTATATCTTGTTATGCGGCTGCCATCAACACTCTTACGATACACTGCAATTTCATGAGAGAAATCTCGACTGTGAGGGTCCAATTTGGGATCATAACGCCTTCGATAATTTGGTTTTGCATTGTCTGCCAATGAAGATACATCCTCAGATGATTTTGGAAATTGAAAGCGGCACTTCATACGTCCACTTTTATTTACCATGCATGCAGCGTTTGGGTTCTGTTCGTCACAGGGGTTATGAATCATCCACTTTATTACAAGTTCTCTCAGATCTGTATCTTCAAAGTCGGGAATCTCTGCAGAAATGAGATCATCCAGTTCTTCAGGATTATGAATCTTGTCTTGAGAACACATAATTAGAAGAAGGTGAATGTGAGGAAGACCTCGCTTTTGAAATTGAATTGAATATACATGAGCAGCAACTTTTCCAAATATCTGCTTCTTATCAAAATCTTCAATTATTTCATCAAATTTCAATTTTGCAACTCGAGTTACAACATCTGGTCGGTCTTGAAGAAGTTGTTGTATAAAAGATCCATTTTGTAACTGAATGTGCAAAGCGTTTTTTATTTCAGGCCAGTTTGCATTACATGTCATTCTTATGAAGAAATCTGGAGAACCAAGACGGCGAACAATTGCCATAGCATCTTCAAATTGTTCAGTATAATAGCGTGTTGACCCTGGGAAAGATGATGGGAGAAGGACTTTCTCTCCAACTGTAGCTTTGTTTTTTTCTACTGAGTCGTTTATCAAACGTGTGACTTCTGTATAATTATCAGCAAGAATCTTCTTTTGATTTGCTTTAATCCACTGAATACGATCTCTTTCGACCCTAATAAAAGTGTCGACAACATACTGTTGAAAAAGTCTGCCACCAAAATGCAATGCATTAAATTGTATTTGTCGCAAGTCATGACCTGTAGAGTTCATTCTTGTGGACAAATAATTTATTACTTCAGGTCGAAAAGCAAGTCTGTTCTGAGCCAACTCAAGGCGCGTTGCATGATGCCGCGAAGAATAAGGTGTAGTCAATGGTATATCAAGCGAAAAACCATCCGTACCCTGTGGGTAAAACAGTGGATAAGTGAATGGCTCAATACGTTTATCAATATTTTTTAGAATAACAATTTCCTTGTTTCGCCGATGTACAATCATTTCATTTTCTGGGAAACTCTGATTGGCATTAAGTGTGAAGACAGCGCAAACTTCATTAATGGATGGTGTATTAAATCTTCTGTAATCACTTTCCTGAGGAATTCTGAACAAAAGTTGAACTTCAGGTGCAGATAATCCTTGTGCAGTAGCTTGCTGTTCAACTTCATACTGAACTTCTCGCATCATCATATAACCCTGTGCATAACCATTCTGTGCCCTTATTACGTGCTCTAATAATTCCATGAGTTCACGACTTATTCCATAATTCAGAGGATGATGTAATCGTTCGTCAACAGCATTATCAGGATCCAAAAAATACATCTGACCGTATTGAGGTTTTTCAAATTCTCCATGTATGTCTTGAGTCGGTTGAGCAGCCAAGTTCATTTTGTGGTATACTTGTCCACATGCAATAAAACTGTATATGCCATGACTGTTGATGGTTCTGTCTTCTGACACATTGAAAGAAGAAAAAGCAAAACAGGAATTCAAGTTTCTAATTCTTTTATGAAATTCTTCAGCAAGTGGATGGCAGTGTAAAAACAGTCTTGCTAACTCGTTCGCAAAATATGGTGCTGACAGTAATAATCGTCCATGAAGACAACAATCACCAAAAGAGTCTCTATGAAGACGATTGCAAACACGTTCCTCTGGAAAATGTGATGCTTTACAATGAACGCATTTCACATTGAATTCTCCTAAAGTACTATAGTTCACATCTCTACAAACTGCTATTTTGTATGTTGGGCACCGATTTCGCAATGCCACTTCATATCTTGCTTGTCGACGTCTTTTCTCTTCTAGGCGTTGTCGTCTCTCTAGTGTACTCTCTGATGCCCTACGCTGAGAAGCTCGCTGTCTTAGATCTTCAAGTCGCTGGATTCTGTCTTCCGTGCTCTCCCTTGCTCGATGCTGAAAAGCTTGCCTAGATATACTCTCAGAACGTTCCTTTCTGTACATCTGTCCTATTTCCCTTATATTTTGGCGACATTTTAATTTTGATGCACGGATAGGCCTAGCTTGATATAAGGAAGTACGATTAATTAGTTGGTCTGCATTTGAAGTACTTTGTTCTTCTGGATTAACTGGTATCACATCATTTGATCGTTTCATCTTAAGAATATTTATTTAAACTTTTTGATTTCTAAAAACTCGTATTTAAATTTTAAATGAAAGTTGTTTTTGATTTTCTTGCATATAACTTGATGCCACATATCAGTGTTTCAGAGTTTTTAAAATGAACGTGTTTAAATATCATCCTTTGAAATAAAATGTTTATGTTGTAGTTTGATTTTAAAGACTTACTAATAACTCCCTGTTTAAAAGAATCAGAAGGTTTTTTAATTTATACTAACTCAATCACAAAACAAAAAGATTTTTTTATCAAAAAGAACAACACTTTCGTTTTCACATTTTTTAACCTCAGACTCCTCTCAGTTCAGTTCAGTTCGTATTTATTCTCAGTAAAGTTGAAAATGTTTTTTCAGTTCAGTTCGTATTTATTCTCAGCAAAGTTGAAAATGTTTTTTTAGTTCAGTTTTTTTAATCAAATTTCAGTAAATTTAAATGGCTTATTTATCAGAAATGAGAAGGTTCTTATTTTCACATTTTAATTAATTAAGAAAAAACTAATCATCCGATTGATAAGCTGTTTAATGCATCGAACTTACAAAAATTTTCCCTTTCATTTGGTATCTTATTTGTAACGATGCGACTGATATTTCTAATTTATTTTCTAATATTTCTGATTTATTTTCCTCATTTTAAATAAATGTACGCTTTTTTTTTTATTATTATTATTTTGTCGAAAAAAAAAAATTGGCAACAATTAAATCATGGACAAAATGCTAAAATTTAAATGTCTTATTTATCAGAAATTAGAAGGTTACTATAGGGCAGTTCCTTGTTTGTAAACAAACATCTCAACTTTTATGAGTGGTTGGCAAAAAGGCTTGGGAAAAGCATAGCGATGGCGGATCACCAATGTAGTAAATTGCGCGGGAAAGTCGAGCGCGCTTTTTTGCCAACCACCAGACGTCACGAGGAAATGCTCTATTTTCACATTTTAATTAATTAAGAAAAAACTAATCATCCGATTGATAAGCTGTTTAATGCATCGGATTTACAAAAATTTTCCCTTTCATTTGGTATCTTATTTGTAACGATGCGACTAATATTTCTAATTTATTTTCTAATATTTCTGATTTATTTTCCTCATTTTAAATAAATGTACGTTTTTTTTTTTTTTTTTTTTTTTTTTTAAATTATTATTATTATTATTATTTTGTCGAAAAAAAAAATTGGCAACAATTAAATTATGGATAAAATGCTAAAATTTAAATGTCTTATCAGAAATTAGAAGGTTACTATTTTCACATTTTAATTAATTAAGAAAAAACTAATCATCCGATTGATAAGCTGTTTAATGCATCGGATTTACAAAAATTTTCACTTTCATTTGGTATCTTATTTGTAACGATGCGACTGATATTTCTAATTTATTTTCTAATATTTCTGATTTATTTTCCTCATTTTAAATAAATGTACGTTTTTTTTTTTTTTTAATTATTATTATTTTGTCGAAAAAAAAATTGGCAACTATTAAGTTATGGATAAAATGTTAAAATTTAAATGGCTTTTTTATCAGAAATTAGAAGGTTATTATTTTTACATTTTAATTAATTAAGAAAAAACTAATCAAAAATTCGAAAATCTGACTTCGATGTGCACAATGACCCTTCGGGGGGCACCTTTGTGTTAAATCTCGTGACTGTCCGAGCTACCGTTTTCGAGATCAGTGAAATATACACATATTGCTCACTTAATAGTATAAGATAAATTGAACATTAGTTTGTTCAATAAAATATATATTAAGGCGAAAATTCTAATGGTTTTACGTGTATATTTTTACAGATTTAAAATATTTCAATTGCGTTTTCTCAGTTTGCATTTTTTCCTGAATTCGTGATCTTCAAAATGCTGATTTCTTTTACAGATATTTAAGAAAAGACTTAAGGGCACTGTATATTTTTTAGATGTTTAAAATAATCTGCTTAAGAGACTTAGGAATGAATTTTACAATATCTTTAAAAGAAAAAATACAGTAATAATAATAACAACAAAAATCAAGTTCCTCTTGCAAATTTTTACATGGACATACACTTTTTAATTCCTCCCCCTCCCCCCCCATAAAAAAAAAAAAAAAAAAAAAAAAAAAAAAAAACTAATTAATAAATTTCAAAATCCATCTCTAATTCTTTTAAGTACTTACTTTATATTAAACTTACAAATATAGTCTTTACTTAACTATCTGTAGAAATAAGTTTTAGCATTTTGAAGATCATGAATTCATAAAAAAATGCAAACTGAGAAAACGCAAATTAAAAATTTCAAACCTATAAAAAAATGTATCAAATCTATAAGAATTGTTGTCTGAATATATATTTTACTGAACAAACCTAATATAGTTCAATTTATAGATGTTAAAAGGAAATATAAGCTTTTATATGAAATCTTCAATGGTACCAAGTCAAAGGGACCAAATCCCCATAATACTTCATTTTACAGCTAAAAAATGAGAAAAACGCACATAGTTAATTTTTCACACTTTTAAACTCAAAATACAAAAAAAAAAAAAAAAAAAAAAAATAACAATATTTTTTTAGAAAACTAGTACTAATTTAACGGCTGTATATTTTCAGGATGTGAAAACAGAATTTAAGAATAACAATTAGGCCAGTGTTTCTCAACCACTGTTCCGCGGCACTTTTGTGCGCCGCCAAGTTCTTAAAGTGTGCCGCCAAATTTTAGAAATGTATGTAGTAAAAATTATAATGCTTTTTTTTCATTACGAGTTAAGTCTGTTTAAATTAATGACAAGTACACTGTAAACGAAAACTGTTGTTTTTACAGTTAAATACCACATTTTTAATTGTTTTTATCTTCGATAATTGTGACCTTTCATAAATGAAATATTTGCCCCAAGTGAAATGTGTGCCGCCAAATTTTGAAATCGTTAAAAGCGTGCCGCGACGAAAAAAAGGTTGAGAATCACTGAATTAGGTAATGGATAATTCTATAAACAATTTTACCCATAGAATAACATGGGTTTTGGCTTGGGTGACCAAACGTCCTAGATTTATGAGGATACTTTCCATTTTACCATGTTTTTATTAACTTCGATTCTTGTTTGTTTGTCCGGTACAAATCTTGCAATCGATTTTTAACTAACTTTCCTATATTAGCTAGACATTTGAAATTTTCAGAATAGCTCAGAATCCGATGACAACACAATACTTCAAAGCCCGATTTTCGAATTTTTGATTAGTTTTCTTTTAATTAATTAAAATATGAAAATAACAACCACCTAATAGCTATAAAAATAGCCATTAAAATATTAGCTATAATTTAATTGTTGCCAAATAAAATTTACGAGTTTCTTTCCTTTCGACATAAAAATAAATACATTTAATTAAACGTGAACGTTAAAAAATTGTAAAAAGTTAAAATATGCATCTCACAAAAATTGACGTTATTATCACTTTAAAAATTTTATACGCATTGATAAAGTGCTAATGTAGTTCGATAGCTATGATTCAACAGAAAATTTAAAAACATGGTATATAAAAAGTTTTTTTTTATCTTATAATTATTTTAATTATTATCTCAAGAAAAACATTTGTTCTCTGGAGACACCTTTTTTCAGATTTTCTCTCCATTTGTCCCAACTTTTGAAAAAGAAAGAGGATTCAAATGTTTTTACAGAATCTCCTCATCATCCTTCACTATATCCAGTGGTAGAAAATATCATATTTTAAACCACTTGCGTACCTAAAAACATCAAAAAGCAAACGCTGCATCAGCTAGTTCTATTTCTCTGCTAGTGTTTGCAAATATTGCCTCAAAACAGTCTCAAGATAAAGGTAGATAAACAATACACAGTTAAATGTTTTTGTATGCAGGAATTAAATCCATAGGAATTTTTTCAAACTAGTATGACTAAATTTTTGTTTATTTACGATGACTTTGAAAATTTCACAATGACTTTGAAAATTTACAAATGAGCTGCGTCATCGAAATAAATTTCTTATAATCATGAAACTGAATCGCTGTTTTAGTAATCAGTATTTGTTTAAGAATTATACTTTACTGAAGCTACCTTTTGAAATCTAAAATGGTAAGAGTATTCCGTGATTTTGGAACAGTTTCTGTTTCAGCTAAGAACAAATGTAATATAATAATGTGTAATTATCAGGATTTGCAAGAGTGAAGTTACTCTGCCAAGGTATTATAAAATCCATTGAGACAGATATTCTTATGTATTGCATATCTATTTGAAGTGTATACTTCATTTATATATACATATATATACATATCTATTTTAAGTGTATACTTCATTTCTGTACTGATAAGTATAAAGGATTTAAGTCCAAAAATGTCGATTTGGAGTTAAGTACATAGTCAGACTCAGAAAAAAATTCTCAATCGATTGGTATAAAGGATTTAAATCTATGTCATTTAGTCTTTGAGAAAATCCATTGGTAAAAAAAGGTTCAAGTCAGAAATTTACCCTTCATGTATGGTATAAAATATTTAATTCAATTTTTTCCCGTTACGAGTATTAAATGAAGGTTGACAATCACTGAGTGGTATAAAGGGTATAAGTCAACGAAATCCCTTTTTCCTAATCGGTTCTTCTAATTTGTTTTTAGTTAGTTTAACTTTATTTTTCGTCTCCTGAAAAATCAAGAATATGGACTTAAATCCTTTATACTTATCAGTACAGATTTAATCTAGAATTTGAATTATTCTATTAAATGCTAGATATCCCCACTTTTGATGCAATAAAGTAGGGACATTTTGACATTTGTCCTCATTTCTGCCTTAAAAAATTTGGTCCCCCCTAGCTTTGGCTGACCCTGACGATATGTGATGTACCCTATCTATCTGATCCCCAAAAAAATATTTTTCCTGGTGCAGATTTTCTTTTACTAGTGACAATTTTATATTTAACTAGCAGGCTTTGCCCGCTTCGCTGGACATTAAACTTAAATGAGTTGTTAAAATCCCATATCTTTATTAATAACCTAAGTTCTCGCTGTGATTGGTAGAGGTTTTCTCGCTCGCAAAGTGAGGAGTCTGGGTCTCCACTGTCTTCGGCACAACTTACCCACTCCTTACTTCTCCTTCCTCAGCGGGTGAGTTCGAAGTTTTGCAAAATCACACTGATGTACATAATGCGTACACTTAATCAATATCCAGTCTGGGTCCCCACTGCCTTCGGCACAACTTACCCACTTCTTACTTCCCCTTCCTCAGCGGGTGAGTTCGAAGTTTTGCAAAATCCCACTAATGTATATAATGCGTACACTTAATCAATATCCGCACACCAAAATGTGCCATTCTAAGATAATTCAAAGCGAATTCAAACGGAAAAACATGTTTTTACACATGTTTATTGGGAACAACTTCAGTATAACCCCACAACGATATTTGGCGATTTTTTTGTTGGCGATTATGGCTAAATAATAAATCTAAAAATCATAAATCATATATGATAAATGATAAAATCATAATCTAAATCATAAAACATAAAATCATAAAATCCTAAATCCAAAATAAACAAAATATTAGGCTGCCATATTATATCGCAAACAGTCCAGAACGACATTATTATCCTTCAAAACAGCGCCAAAGAAAAATCGCCAAATTCAGCTGTTGGGTTATACTGAAGTTATACCGTTTATTGCCCTCCGACTCCGAGAAGGGGGGGGGGGATTTCGAATTTCGTGAAATCCAGTTACAACAAGTGCCGCATGCAAACAAACAATTTACGCACCAAATTTCGTGACCACAGAAGTCTTTAATAGAAAATATTATAAATAAATAAATACAAAACGCACAGCTTTAGTATGGGAACCCTTTGGTGACTTTAAATATTTTAAGCCATTTTTGCGATGAACTGAATTGGCTATGTCAATTGTGCAATTAAAGATCTTGGCGAGAAACGTCCGAGCTACGTCGGTTCCGAATTTCAAATTTTGCCTAAGGGATCCAATACTAAAGCTGTTCCATACACAAAATAAATTAATTAATAAAATAAAATAATAAAATAAAATAAAATAAAAAATCTTTTCTGATATTTATAAAATAAAAATAAAAAATCTTAATAAAATCCAAATTATAATCATTTACAATTAATGGGAGAACATAAAAAAACCCTCATAAGGTACATAATAACAACAAAAAATTTTGTTTTACTACAGGAAAGAAAAGTACTGCTTAATTACATAAAAATATTAAACTAATGCCAAATATCTCTATGAAAATATTTACCTACGTGCAAATTCCTCATAAAAAAAAAATAAATAAATAAAAAATCACCAACTTTTGTAGGTATTTTTCTCTCTAATTTTTATTATTATTCACGTGAAATTAAAAATATTTCATTTTATTTCTCGAAAATAAAAATATATATAAATGCATATTTGTAAATATAAAACGTTTTACCGAATCCGCGTTGAAAACGGAAAAAGGGTAAAATAAATTAGAAATATCAGACCTATATTTATAAATTTGATACCAAATGAAAGGGGTGATTTTTCTGAATCCAGGGGCGCAAACAGTTTTTCGATGCGACAGTTAGATTTTTAAAAAATAACTAAAGTATGAAATTTAAGTGGCAACGGAAAAACGGAAAAAGGGGAAAATAAATTAGAAGTATCAGACCTATCGTTACAAATTCAGTACCAAATGAAAGAGGTGATTTTTCTAAATCCTGGGGTGTAAACAGTTTTTCGATACGACAATTAGATTTTTTAAAATTAACTAAAGTGTGAAACTTAGATGGCAACACTTCATTTCAATCTTTTCATAATTTGTAGTGCGAATCACGCGAATAAAAAAAGTCTTTATCTTAAAAATTTATTTATGCATTTTATTTTTCCATTCAAAGCGTTTTAGTGAAAAAATATTTATGGCGCATGCGCAGGCGTTTTTTACCCACAGTTTAAACACTATTCCTAATTTTGAAAATTTTTATAGATATAATTTTAAGTTGGGTGAAGACCTAAGTTTCTGCCAAGCGCCGTTGAATTCCGTCCAGCCGTTCTCGAGTGATGCCCGGACAAACGTGTTTTAGTCTTTTACACCCCAGGGGGGAACGGGGGGGAAATTCTGAAAAGTTGATAGATATAATTTTAAGTTGGGTGAAGACCTAAATTCCTGCCAAGCGCCGTTGAATTCCGTCCAGCCATTCTCGAGTGATGCCCGGACAAAAAAAGCGACATACGGACACGATGACACACACACACACACACAGGCAAAATTTTCTGAAGTCATTTTCGGCTTTCATGGGGTGTGAAACGTGAAGATATCGCAAAATTTTTCGATTCTGACAAATTTACAGACAAAAGTCTGATTTTATTAATATAGATAATAAAAGTCTTGTGCTTTTTATGAAACCTTGCTCTACTCCCAGCTTTTTCCGTTTATTTTCTTGGAAAACTAAGGCCATAAAGGATAGTAATCAAGAAGCAGGTGATATTTTGAAAATTTTCCATAATTTTATGCAAATAATTAAATAAATTATTTGCATAATTTATTTAATTATTATTATTATTTGCATAATTTGCATTTAGTAATAATCTGTTTTTAAAAAATTGAACTCTTTTATGCATGACTGAATGGAATTTTTTTTTATTATAGCCTTAAGTTTAGAGAATTCATTACGTGAGTTCATTTCAGTGAAAGAAAAACGATAATCCAGGAAAAATCTTATCAATTAGAACTTGTTTTTCTCTGGATATCCTCGAAGAAAACTATCAATTTTACCGCATCTAAAAGATTAAAAACCGTGTTTTTTTTATTTCTTTCTCCCTCCTCCCTCTCCTCTGTAAATAAATAACTTGTTTATTCTTTATCATATTGTTAAGTGTACATTTTTACTTCCTTTTATAGCTGAAGTAAGATAATATTGTGTTCGAGAAAATTTTCGGACTTCGTTTTTGATGAATAAACGCATTTTTCGATGTGCTTAAAATAATTTATTAATTTTTGAAAAAAAAAAAAAAAAAAAGTTTGTAATGCAAATATCGGAACTTCGTAACTCAAGAATTCAATTATAAATTAAAGAAATGGTGTACAATAAACATTTAAATTAAACTTCTTCACGCACCATAAAATCAATACAAACACTACCGGTTTTGAAAGGACATGGCTTTTCTTCTTCAGGTACAAAAATTTTCAGGTGAAGGGGAAAAAAATGCATCTGAAAAAGAAATGCATGTCCTTTCGAAACTGGTAATGCTTGCAATGCTTCTATGACATATAAACAATTTTTAAGTTCAAATATCAAGAATTCAAGAACGAAATTCTGTGAATCTCTATATTTAATAGAGCCATGATATAAATCGGCGTTGACTAGACACTGTCATATGCCATTCAGTTTTTTATATTGCTGCATATTATAAGGAATTCCACTATTATTTATTTGTAGGGTAATTATTATGGTTAATTATATCGATATAATTATACTTATTACAAACTAACGTTATATTTTTCAAAGGATGTTTTAGTTATGAAATATAAAAAATAAATTACAAAATAAAATTGCAATAATGTCGATTTGTTTTAATACGAATTTGAATTACTTAAAAAAACAGTTCATTGTCATTCGAATTAAGAACTTTTTCAAAACTTTATTCAAAAGAAGATTATTTAAAAAATAAAAATAAAAATAAAAAAATAAACCTCTAGTTCAAAAATCTGAAATCAAAAAGGCGATCTTAAACCTCTCCACTCTTCTCCGAGGCACTATCTGCATTTCTCATTTATGTTATCTTTTCTCTGTACTCGTATAAGTATGTAAAAATCAAATTTTTTTGTGTTCTTCAAAAGTGACAAGGAGAAAATGCAATTCAAGGTAACATCCAGACAAAAAGAATTTCCTTTATTGCTGTTATTTTGTTACTGGAAAATAATCGGAAAAAACTTTTTACTTTCCGATTATTAGTATTGTGGTCATACAAAAATTCGACTGTGATATTTTGTATATCTGTGCGTTTTGAGGTTTCTCAAACTCATTTTGGATATTTTTTATGATGATTTATATATGTGTGTGTGAGGGAACAGTGTAGCGTCTAAACACTGCATTCAATTGAACTGAAACTTGAAAACTATGCCATCACACAAACTGTATAGAGTGTAGAATTTATAGTTCCTTTACAGGGAAGAAAAGTAGAACTCTCATACATTACGGCCTATGGAAATAAATTATTTAAAGTTAATTTTAGTAATGATAAGTTGTTTAAAATATAAAATTATATGTTACATTGCTTTTCTAAAATAGATCATTATGGGAAATGATGTGTATATTTCTTATATGTCTTTTACAAGAAAGCATAAAAGAACTTGCTCATATTACATCCTATGGCGGCTAATTATCTTAAGTACACTGAATTATTTAAAAGAGAATGAAACTAATATATGTTTTAGAATTTTGATATAGCATGCTCATTATTGAAAATTGCGTGCTTATTATTTATAGTTCATGTGGGCACCAAAGAATCCAGATATATTGCGGTCTATTGTACAAATATAGGAACTTAGGAGAAATACTTGAATATCCCTTTATAATATTCATTTATGTTTATTTTTGTATTTGTATTTGTTTAAACGTCTGGTTACTACTAAATGAAAAGTCCAGTGAGTCATTGCAAACATTTTTATTCAATAAAACCAAAAATAGGTTTCTAATAATCATTATTATTAAACTATAAAGACAAATAAAATTAACTTCATGACATTGATGAGATTTTCAAATTCCAGAAAGCACAAATTAACATTTAAAATTTCTGACTAAAAGTAGTCCTGAAAGTTGGTAATATCCCTCTGGTGATAAAAATTGAGAATATTTACTTTTTTCTTACTCGATAGACAGCGCATAATTTTATTTTATTTTATTTTAGAAACATATAAAACTCTTCAATTGAAAATAATTTCCAATCTTGTTATTTTTAGTTTTTAATTTCATTGATTTATATAAAATATTTTTATTATTAATATTATAATTATTTGTATATTTATATAATATAAAAATATAAATATATAAATTTTAGTGATTTAGTTTTTGGACAAATCAAATATTTTATATGTACCTTCGATATTTGATTAAAAACAATCTGTGTTATATTTAGTAACGGCTGATATTCATCTCACATGAATTTATTTTTACAGACAATCATTTACTATTAACCTTATGCAGGGAAAGAAAACTTAGAAAAAGAGGAAAAAAAAATAATAATAATAATCTGGTGTGTCACTCACATGTCTTTCTCTTACCCTGAAATTTAATACTATAAATACAGGTTGGAGATTAAGAGGTAAGATAACGAGTACTGTTATGTAAACCTATGTTAAACAATTCAAATTAGGCTTCCAAAGAGTTTTATATGATAATTAGTTCTGTGTGAGGGGGGCTACCGCCCCCCCCCCTCAACCCCCATTTCATTAATGCAACTACATTTATATAGAATTTAATTCGGTTATTAAAAAAAAATTCTGTTTTAAAAAAATAATTTATTAAAATTATTATTAAAAAAAAATATCTTTTATGATAATGCAGACGATTTCCGTATTAGAGAAGTAGTATAACACCATATATCCAAAAAAAGTCCATTTTATTCTCAATATTTAAAAAAAAAAAAAAAATACGATTTTTTTTTTCTAAGTTCTTTTTCGTTAAAAGTTAAAAAAATCAATTGCTTTGTTTTAAATTATCGCAGATCGATGGTTCAACCTTTCGTTTTAAAGGTATTGGCAAGCTCTTTTGAAAGATACCCATCATGAAAATTTACTCCTTTCGAGGGGGGAGGCGAGGCTCCTACATACACAATTTTTTTTTCCCTGTTGACTATCTCTATTGCAAAAAATATATATTCGTTTCATTTGGTTTAGTGCAGTCTATAGATGTTAAACTCTACTTACCTGCAATTTCCCCCCATAGACGTAATGTATTTGAATACTTTTGAGTGTCCCTGTACATGAACCATTTGCTTGATCTTAACGAAAAGTTTAGTGTAGCATCTTATATGATACACATTTAGAATACCAAGTTTGAACTTTCTGCCATAATTTGTTTTTGAGATATGCTGATAACAGACAGACACATACACACATACACACACACAGACCATTTGCTAAAAACATGATTTTCGTATACAGGGGACCTCAGAACATGTAAATATAACAAAAACTCGCGTTCGAAAATTTGACCCAAAAAAAATACTTTTTTCTACCTTATGGGTAAGAGAAAGTAAAAATTAAAGAGAGAGAGTAAATGAAGTAAAAAGCATTGCATTTCGAGAAAAGCCATGACTCACTTGAAAAATAGTATTATGCAGCCAAAACATGGCATAAACAACGCACCAACACTATTTTTTCCGCAAATCTGTTAAATATTTTATTTTAAAATAATAATAATAATAATAAAAAAAAAAAAAAAAAAAAAATCCGGAACAATTAAAACAATTTTTTAACCCGCATAGCAAAAAATGTATTTTATCATTAGTTGTCATCAGTTAGTTGAGATTATGATCTTTCGCAGTTATACCTTTCATTAAAAGGTTAGATTACAAAATAATAAGATAACTTTCTTTGTGCGTGCGTGATTCTGTATTGACATTGTGATTTTGATAGTGTGAAAATAAACATGTATTTTTTTCTTGTTCTGATAACTCATTGCTGATAAAATGTAAAATAATCTGATGGAAAAACAAAACATTTGCTTCACATTTTTGCTTTTGAGTATAATTAAGATTAGAATTATAATTAAAATTTCGAGCTGTTGTAATCAGTTTGAATACCACTTCATTAGTAAAATGAGTTACTTCTATAGAGATAATTTTGCCGTTGGAATGTTTTTAAAAATTGAACGCGTTGTAAAATTGTTTTACGCGTTATAGAAATCACGGATTTAACAAGTTTTATTCGATAAAACGATAACCTTATCATTATAATACAATGACATTATTTAAAAACATTCGCCAGAAAAAACGCTTTAAGGAAAAAAGAAAAAACTAACACTAAAACTCTATTTTTGTTTATATACTTATTTTTTCCTGGTTGTAAAATTCAGTCAAGTATTAATACTTTCGGGACCATTAATTTATACATTGTTCATCGCGCACCACTGCTAAAAAACAAAAAAAAAAAAAGGTAAACTTTTATTATAAATTGTATTTATATATTCTTTTTCCAATAAAATTTCAGTTTCTTCCTTTTTGAGTTATCAACTATATTTAATGTTCTAATTATACTGTTAAACACAATGTGATCAATCGGTGAATTTCATTGTTGCTTCGTGGTTTCATTGTTGTTCATCTGCTTTGAAATTTTGCTTTTTTAAATCCATATGGTTCCTGTTCTGGTCGTGGCAGGCTGGGTGAGTGTTCCCGGCGTGAAACTAGTTTAACACCACGGGCAGGTCACAAGTCTTGCCGCCTGCCTCCTTCTTCCTATCTTGTGTTTCTCGGGTTGTTTTTTCATTAATTTTGATAAGTTTATGGTTTAAAGTTAAGATTTGTTGTGTTACTTTATTTATTCGTTTGTTTTGCAGGCTGTTAATTAATATATCTCGTTTCTATACATTAGTGTATTTCATCCACTGATAATTTTTTTTTTAAATCTTATTGGTCATTGGTGTTTCAGTGATCTTGTATCTGTTGCTTGACTTCTACTATGCTTAATACATCATCTTTATTTTATATATATATATATATATATATATATATATATATAAAGCCCCATTTTTTTTTTTTTTTTTTTTTTTTTTTTTTTTTGTGTGTGTGTTTGTGCCCAGTATTTCTGTAGTAGATTAAATGCAATGTATATATCAACCATCTTGATGGTATAGGTACCAAGTCTCCCGTTTTTCAGGGAAGACATTATGCCGCAAATTTTTTATAAATGTTTCCATTTTATTTATTCGTCAAAATTATACGTGATAGGTTTCTCTTAAAAAATAGTGGTAATAAATCTGATTTAAAAATTAGAAAAGTTGGCAGCATTCGGATTGTAAATTGGAGTTATATTTAAAGTAATTATCTCGGGTAAATACCGTTGCAATGTGTTAAATCTTTTGCCCTGCAACGATTGTGACGTTGCAGTGAAAGTTGTTTTACAGTCAAAGGGAAAAATAAAGAAGCAGTCTGTTCACTTTCACTTAAGTCGGCCTTGGCGACAAATTTGGCGAATTGGCTATCAAATTTTGAAAAAAAAAAGGTAGATTGGAGTTCTCGAGTTTTGAGCCTTAGCATTGAGTTTATCTACACTGTAAAAAATAGGTTCTTAAAAATAAGTATATATTAAAATAGCCCCGAAACAATATATACTTAAATTTGAAAACCCATGTACTTATTTTTGAGTACATTGACATGTCAAAATGGGGATATTGGGATTCTTATTGGTTAACCCCATTTTTGAAACATGTCAATATACTCAAAAATGAGTACATGAGTAATCAAATTTAAGTATATATTGTTTCAAGGTTATTTTGAGACAATATATACTTATTTTTAAGAACCTATTTTTTACAGTGTAGTTTTATATCTAGAACTTTTTATGGGATTCCAGACTGAACAATCACCAAATTCTATTGCTTATCATAAATATGTAAAAAGAAAAAAATAGCATTTTAATTTTCAAAAAATATTTGGTTTAAAGAATCTGTAAATCATAATCTAATTAAATTAATAAATAATTTCATAAATAAATAACTTTGTAAGTTAAGTATACACTATATATTACAAAGAACTCGCAACACTTGTTTCACATCGAGGTAATAGCGCGGCTTTTCATCATATTCAAATATTAGGCACGAATGTATTATTAAAGCAGCAACTAAGCACTTGCACGTATTAAGGCATTTAAAGTAACTTCTACACTTGACTTTCTACAGAAGCACCGTTTGTTAAATTTAAGAGCAAATTCATGCTGTAATCCACTGAGCAGAAAAAAACAACAATTTAAAAATCGATCAAAAGAATAAAGAATGTTGACAAATTGTTGCATAAAAATAAGTTAAATGTTTGGTTTCAGTGCAAAACAAATGAACGGTGATGGGTTAAGAACGTACTTTATTCCTACACATGATAAGAATTTTTCGCTTAGCATATTTTTCATTTTTAATTAGTCTTCATGTCTTAAATTCCATAAACATTTCTGGCCGTTTTTAAGATATCGATCTCAAAGTTATTAAAAACTAGTTTATCATTTCAATGTTGAGAATGCAAGGAAATTAAGATACCTTCTAAGAACTTTTAAATGGAATAAAACATTCAATAATCCTTGCACTTTTTTTCTCAGTAACGTCTCATATTACATATTAATTTGCTCTAAATATTCAATTTAATGGAATTTCCATTTTTTAATTGAATATTAAAATTAAAATATTCAAGAAAGGCAAATAATAAAACCCGAATAATTTTGTCTTTAGACAATTTCTTGTTTGTCCTTACACTATGTGTTCTTGAATATTTTTTTTTAAATATTACAAGTATCATAGTAAAACATACCGCTACGAAAAAAAAAATTTTTTTCATGTCACCTTGAAACCGTCTACTACATTCAAGTTTTTTTTAGTAATCACAAGGCTTTTGTCTCGGAACAAAAAAATATAAACATATGTATAAGAAGTAATAATTCCAGGTGTAAGGTAGAGGAATGAAATCTGTTGACAGTTATTGTGGAGGAGTGAATTTCTTTAGTTTCACGTTCGGAATTTATTGACATCGAATCATTTCAGCTATGTTACGTGGAGAAGTACTTTTGTTACAATCATTTTACAATAATAGTTTATTGATGTAATCTGTCAAATATTTTCACGTTGATTAAGTAAATCAGTGATTGTTC
This sequence comes from Salticus scenicus, assembly GCA_963930645.1. Taxonomy (NCBI): domain Eukaryota; kingdom Metazoa; phylum Arthropoda; class Arachnida; order Araneae; family Salticidae; genus Salticus; species Salticus scenicus. Next base: position 85,599,736 of record OZ005656.1, read on the forward strand.
TGAATGGGTAATTTGACTGAAGATGGTAAGTTGAAAGGATCTTTATTTTAACTCATTCATTTTTAATTTTTTAATAGTTTTAAAACAAATATTAATTATTGATATCATTAAAATTACTAAATTCGTCTCTTCATTTCTGAAAATTGGTTATTTCTCGGTGAAAATGGTACTTTTATAGTATAAACTTTTATATTTTCGCTGCTTAACTGTAATTACACTCTTAATTTTTTTCAATGTTAACTGTTTAAAAAGCTTAATATTATTGTCTCTTAAATTATTATTGAACTGTTTCCAATACTCTTAAGTTATTGTTGATTCGTGTGCATTAAAATGCAAAATCTTAAATGTTTTTTAATTCATTGTTGAAATATTTAAATTGTTGCTGGGCAATGATAATGATTTTATATGATCATATATATTATTGTCTCAGAAATAACTCATTCTTTACTACCCTGCTTCTATAACTGCCCTTGATAAAGATATAGCAGTATATTGGGGAATTTCAAAGTTATTTTTCTACATTTATTAACCTTTTCAGTATGTTTTATTGTTTTATTTAATGATTCATTTTCGTACGTAATTATTTATTTATTAATTCAGAATTCCTTCTTAGCGTTTGATCATTATAATAGTGAATTATTATTACTATTAAATTATTATTATTATACTTGTGTGTGTCTTTTCAGTATATTATGTGTTTTAGTAATTTCTTTTACATACTTTAAATAAAACGTATTGGTGAGAAATTAATCTTCGATTTATTGTCTTATGGACATCATATCACATATCCGAAAATGTTATGTAGTACAATGGATGCATTAGAGATAAATATGCAATGCAAATTTATGAATTGTCAATGAATAACATATTTTTTAAAATGAGTAATGCATTATAAATATTTATAATCATTTCTATTAGAATCTACTTTTATACAATAATTCATTGCATGGGTATGTTAAAAGGTAACAAGATTTCTAAATTTTTTACTTCAGATTTCAACAGATTTTAAATAGCAAGCTATTCAATTCAGCAATATAGGTGAATCAAGCTAACAGACACACACGATCTAAATCTTTGTAAACGTCATGTATATATTAAAGTTTCATTCAATTTGTTCTATACTTGCATAAGCTATTGTATGGCAGAATTATGAATAAACAGAAATAACTTTTTAAATGGGGAGTAATTTTGATGTCTGTGGTTTATGAATGCCGAAAGATATGTAAATTTTCCAAAACCGTATTCTTCCGAATAGCTAAGAATCGATTTAAAAGATATAAGGTTACATAATGATATTTGATGCTAAATGTAATTTATTTGAGAAAATGCAACCAATTAAAACGAGTTTGAACATAAATCAATAAAAATATCTACATTTTCTCAAACCGTATTCTTCCGAATAGCTGTTTTACATTAGCTAGGAATCGATTTAAAAGATATAGGTTGTATAATGATATTTGATGCTAAATGTAATTCATTTGAGAAAATGCAACAAACTAAAACGATTTTTAACATAAATCAATAAAAACATCTAATTTTTCTAAAACCGTATTTTTCCGAATAGCTGTTTTACATTAACTAGGAATCGATTTAAAAGATATAGGTTACATAATGATATTTGATGCTAAATGTAATTTATTTGAGAAAACGCAACAAACTAAAACGAGTTTGAACATAAATCAATAAAAATATCTAAATTTTCTAAAACCGTATTCTTCCGAATAGCTGTTTTACATTAGCTAGGAATCGATTTAAAAGATATAGGTTGCATAATGATATTCGATGTTAAATGTAATTCATTTGAGAAAACGCAACAAAGTAAAACGATTTTGAACATAAATCAATAAAAACATCTAATTTTTCTAAAACCGTATTCTTCCGAATAGCTGTTTTACATCAGCTAGGAATCGATTTAAAAGGTTACATACTGCTATTTGATGCTAAATGTAATTTATTTGAGAAAATGCAACAAACAAAAACGAGTTTGAACAAAAATCAATAAAAATATTTAAAGTTTCTAAAATCATATTCTTCCGAATAGCTGTTTTACACTTAGTTAAGAATTAATTTAGAAGATATAAGGTTAAATAATGCTACTATTCGATGCTAAATGTAATTTATTTGAAAAAATATAACCAACTAAAACGGGTTTGGACATAAATCAATCGATTGCGATCAACTCTTATCGAGAGTATTTCTTAACAGAGCACCTAATTTTAAAAATGAAAGTGAAACATGCGGAATAATGTTTAGATGAAAGGAAGCGAAATTTCGAAAATACGCTGTTTAATAGCAAATACTTAACAATAATCACTGTTTGCTCCTAAAAAGTGCAATAAGGTTCAATATGCAAAATCTCTGATCGTGATCAAAGATTAAATACTTTCATTTCGTAAATAAGTATCATGTTTAAAAAAAAAAAAGTTATGATGTTATTTTAATGTATTTTTATTTTTTAGATAAGTTCTAGGTCAAAACGATAGCTCATTTTTTACTTTCCGAACACTATAGTGAGGAAAGTATTGTAATCATGTCAAAAATCCGAATTCGAGATTTTGATGTTTCTATACGTTTTGAGGTCCCCTGAGTCCGTTTTCACTATTTTTACGATGATGTATGTATGTGTGTGTGTATGTGTGTATGTGTGTATGTCTGTGAGTGAACATGCTAGCGTCTAAACGCTTTGTTCGATTAACCTGAAAGTTGGTACGCATATTATAAGTCACCATAGTACGAACCCTATAGATTTTGGTGAATCTAGCACTTATAGTTATTTTACAGGGACACAAAGAAAAATTCTTTATCATTATGGCCTATGGGAGCAAAATCTTAAAAGTGCGATAGCATCTAAACGCCTTATTCAATTGAGCAAAAATTTTATACACATATTATAGATCATAAATACTCAATATGTTTAGATTTTGGAGAATCTAGCACTTATAGTTTTTTTACAGGGACACAAAGAAAAATTCTTTATCATTATGCCTATGGGGCCAAATTTTTAAAAATGTGATAGCGTCTAAACGCCTTATTAATCCGAGCAAAAAATTTGTACACATGTTATAGATCATAGTTGAACTAACTGTATAGATTTTGGAGAATCTAGCACTTACAGTTTTTTTACAGGGACACAAAGAAAAATTCTTTATCATTATGGCCTATGGGACTAAATTTTTAAAAGTACGATAGCATCTAAACGCCTTATTGAATTCAGCTGAAAATTTATATGAGTATTATAAATCGCTGTTGCACTAACTATAAGCATTTTGGTGAATCTAGCATTTATAGGTTTTTACAGGGACACAACAAAATTTCTTTATCATTATGATCTATGGGCTCAAAGTTCAGTAGCGTTAAATAAAACAACGTGTAATAGATGGAGAAAAATACTCAAACACTCTATTATGGTTTTCTCTCTTTTGTTTGTTTAACAACTGCTCTTTCTTTACTTTATCTACAAAACTGTTAATTACTCAATGTTCGGAAAGTCGAGTGGAGTCACTCCAAATTTTTTTTTCCTTTCTTTTTTAAATATGACTTTTAGAAGTTTGATAGATTTACGTTGATTGAGATATCACAAATCTTGAGTGAAACGATTTTTGTTGCGTTTTCCTTTTCTATTTCCTTATTTTGGTTCAATGTTTTTTTTTTTTTTTTTTTAAACCAATTTTTATAATGATATGTTTAAATATTTTTAACTATTTAAAAACAAAAATGTTGCGCCGTGTTAAACTGATTTTCGGACAATGGAAAGAAATTAAAAAACTGTAAAGGCATAATGTATTTCTTTATTTTGTTATAAATGGTATATTGAAACGTTTTACGTATCTATTTAAGCAGTTTTGTATGGACTTTAAAATTTTTAGCAATATAATTTTATGTAATTGGAGGTTACCACTTTATTTGCATATGGTTGTTTTAAGAGTGGTTGATAACAATATATTTAGAAGCATTATAGATGTGTACTTTTTTTTTTTTTATGTCATTTTTAACTATTTTTGAAGAAAAGAAAATCACCGTTTCTATTATTTCTATGAAAATTTATTCTAGCTGGAAACTGATATGGCGAAAGAAAGCTCATATGTCTTTGTTCTTTTTTTTTTTTTTTTTGTTCTTTAAAAAAAAAAAAAAAAAAAAAAAAAAAAAAAAAAAAGCTTCTTTATTTCAATATTTTCGGTATCTTAGTGCTTATCAGAAGAAGTTGGTATGGTTTGACCTTCTTTTTAAACCTTTTTTTCGCTTTAGTTAACAGTTGAAATAATAGGCATTTGTTACCAATATCATTAGGCACCTATTATTATGTCCATTAATAAGAATTTTAGATTTGAAGATAATGAACGAAAAACCAAATTGATAGATTAACAAATTTTGTTATGTTTTTAATATTATTTTATGTTTCTATTTATAGGCAGGAGAGAAACAGCCCGAAGTGACGAAAAATCAAGTTCTGTAAAAGATTCTGTACTGGAAATGCCCATATTTCGCTAAAGACGAATATTCAAACTAACAATTAATTTATACTAATCAAGTATAATAATACTCGCTATACTAATTCCATATTGATCAGTGGCAGTCTTTTGAACTCTTTCATTTAAAATAATAATAATAATAATCAAAACAATGTTGATGAAACTAAAAAGGAATGATAGTACGACTATTTGTGGGAAGAAGACCTTCAGGTTTCTCTCCAGGATGACCAGGAGTAAATTTTCTCCTTACAAGAGGATGGACTTGGACGGTAAAGAGAACAACAATAAACTGGAGGAGAGGAAAGTGGAAGACCTCGTCAAGGGCAAGGAAAATATCAAGACAGTCACCGCCAAAGAGGTCAAGGAAAAGAAATCCAAGAAAAAGGTGAGTGGAATATTTTCCATACAAAGTTCATAAGATAATGGTCTGACGTTGCCGTTAGATGGGAAACACCACGATAAACAAAGGGAACTAAAACAAAATGGTGGTTGCTTTTTCCTTTTTTACTTTCTCTTACTCATAATTGGTAAAAGGGCCAAATTTTCGATATTGAATTTTAGCTATATTGACACGTATTGAGGTCTCCTGAATACTATTAGCAATAATCTGCTTGTGTGTGTGTAAGTTATTAGCATATTTTAAGGAGGAATATTAACAGGAAGTCCAAACTTGGTATTCTAAACCCATATCTACAGCGGCGTACCAAGGACAAGGGGGCGGCCCTCTGGTCATGAGGGGGACTTCGAAGAAAGCTAAGTATACATATCTAGTAATGTTGTTGTGCTATTATTTTGAGTAGCAATTCCACTTTAAGCCTCAGGTTCCAGTTTAAAGAGCCTTAAAGTACAAAAAGTAACTGTAGAGCAACAACCCCAAAATCAAAAGAACCCGTTTATACAAGGCCTGATTAAGGCAGGGCAAGTGGGCCAATGCTTTGACCCCCATGATAGGTTGGGCTTCAGACTTAATCTTAAAACTTTCTTCAATAACTTCTTATGAGCATAAGTTTAAGTGAAGAAGTGCAAGGGACACTTCAATCCAATTAGGGGCTCCAATTAAGGTACATTTAATAAGGGGTCCCAGTTCGAGTTTCCCTCCGGGCTTCCAGAATTGTAGGTCCGTCATAACGATACTACTTGAAAATTTTCATTGAGATTGGACAAATGTTTCGTGTACAAGCATATATAAATGTATTCAAATTCATTGCGCGTACAGTTTAACATCTTAAGAAGTGCGTTAATGAAAATAAAACTAACACTTCTTTTTTTTTTCACAAAAGCATGTTTTACGTAGAATATAGTGTGGAAAGTATTCATTCTTCGTTTGCAGTAGCACATAAAATAATTCTGATACATCAGTGCTACGTCTAGAAATGTTTCGAAGTGTATTTAAAATTGTGTCATGATTTTTCCCACATGTGCTTTGGTGAATGTATAATTCACAGATAATTGCTACATATAGAGCTAGACATAAAACTATTCAAAATTAGTCGAATGAGTTTTAAAACGGGCTGTGGGCGGCAACTCTCTTAATAATTTGAAAAAAAAAAAATGTTTGAATGGAATAATAGATTTAATTGTTTTGTAAAACGATTACAAGAAGTGCTTTCTGAATGTTCAAATACAGATCTCTTATATCACCCATCTTAAACTGTAATAATATGTTTGTAGTAATTTGGGGTAAGAGTACGCAGTGTGAGTTCAACATCAGATTATTTTTCCAATTTTAAAGTTTATTTACAATTTTTACTTTAAATATTGTTAGTGATTTTTTTTTAATACATCATTAAAATGAAATATCTTTTGTTATGTTATTATTTTAAATTTTCAATGGCTAATAAAATTTTAAATTCAATTTTCTTTTTTAAATGGCAAACGAAATGCATAATGAAATGCACTTCATCAGAAGATTTTTATAACTCCCTCATCAACGTAAAAATTAGATGAATAAATATTATTCCACCCTCCGTCCTTCTTTTGTGTGTGTGTGTGTGTGTGTGATAATTTATACAAATATAATATATATATATATATATATTTGTATAATAATTTTATACAAATATTTAATACAGTAGATTATTAATGCATTTTATTAACATTTATTATTATTTTAATTAATTTTGTTTAAAAAGAATTGTGTAGTTAGGTACATATAATTAACATGTAGTCTGAATATATTTTATTTTTATTTATTTATTTTAATATATGATTTACACTGTAAATAGAAACACATTTTTAAAAATTATATTTGAAATATTTCTGGCATTTACTGATAACTTATTTATCAGTTATGTGACTATAATGTTTCAGTATTTAAAAAGCATATAAATATAAACATCAGCAAATCTTCTGCAGTAGAGTGCACCAAAAACCTGGTGAAAAATGAACCGCAAGAAGAAATTTGTAAACAAAAAATAACGAATTATAGAAATATACAATAATTGTTTTGGATCTTAATATTTAAACATAATTCTTCATCAAGCAAGAAAAAATATTAGACGAGAAAAGTTTATTGCTGGTCTTACTTTATATTTGTACCTACATTTTATAGACTAGAATAAATCTTGTTTAATGGACCATATTCCCACTTTGGGTTCGAGGCTACAAGAATATCAGCTGGTTAGGCAAACAATCCTCAACTCTACCATAGCAAAGCATTGCGGCTTGCAGATTTTTATCTTGCAATATTATTTATAAAAGTTACAGATTATATGAAATTGAAGTAAAAGTGATATAGTGTGATACCTTTGTTTTGTTTTTAATCCAGTTTTTGTAATATACTTTAATATTAATCAACATATATAATATTAAAAGTTGTGGCGATGTTAACAAATTAAATGGATGTTCCATTTAATAAATTCCTATATTAAAGTGAGTGAAATTCTAATTATTTAAGCTTTGATGTCTATATATATATATGTGTGTGTATATATATATATATATGTGTGTGTATAAAATGTTCTTATTAATCTTTTATTCATTATATATATATATATATATGTGTGTGTGTGTGTGTGTGTGTGTGTGTGTGTGTATACATAAAATGTTCTGCAATTTTACGATATGGAATAGTCTTAACTTTACCATTCGATTCAGTTGTTTACATTTCTCTTTTGTTCTTGTTTGAACAGATATCCGATTATTAAGTTTCACTGGAGAAATATTTAAGAAAATGTTATGCGTAACAATAAAATGGCATCTTGAATCTAATTTGTTTACAAAATATTGGCAACGTGTTCGGCGATTTTACCTACTGTGACGTCACAAGAATATTGTCCATTATTTCGACTCGAAATAGTTACTGCATGATTTTTTAATTGATGGTGTTTGTTTAAAAAGTACACAAACACACGCACACGCAAACACGCCCATGCAAACACGCTCACGCACACACGCAAACATACACACACAAAAAAATTACTTAATTAATTAAATAATTAATTAAAAGAAAGAGAGAAAGAAAAGAAAAGAAAATGCGTTAGAATAAAAATAAATTGTATGCCCAAACACCGACAGCTCCAACAATAAATGAATGTCCAATATGAAAGCAATAATTATTGGACCGAGGCTTTGAGCTAAACAATTGGAACTAATCTCATTATTTAAACGATTTTTTATTTATTTTATTATAAAGGAAGGAATTACAGATCTTGAAAAAAAGATTATTTTATGAGTAACAGAAAAACGGTTTCTAAATAAAGGTTCTAGATATTTTTTCTTTTTTCTTCCTGCAGTGTTACGTATGACTGACGTTACATGGATCATAAAACAAGTAGAGAGATTTTTTTTTTTTTTTTTTAATTCAAGGACTTTTTAAATTAATTTTTCATTGACTTCTTAAAAAATAAATTAATTAATTAATGTTAGTTACTTTGAAAAGAAAATTTATCTTTATAGCAGAAGCATTTTTTTTTTTTTAATGAATAACTTAATAAATATGAGCAATATTTTAAGCGAGAATAAAGTTATAAACTAAAATGGATGGTTGTCGTTATTGTGTATAACAGAATACAATTTAAAAGTTTTTCAGATTTATTTATTTATTTTATTTTATTTTTAATTTAAATAATATATTTTGAAAATATTATACACATAAATATTTAATATTTATTTCTAGAAATTATGTGCATTAGAATGCAAAATACAAATCTGTTGGTGATATGTATACTTAATATTTCTTAACAATAACAAATTCTTATTTATTCTTAATTTTTATTGTTAATTTCTTATTAACAATAACAATTATTAATAATCTCAGTGTTATTTTAATATTTACTAACAATTATTTTATACGTAAATCAAGCAAATGTTATGATAAATGCTGTAAAATATTTTTTACTTTTACATTTATTTTATGCGCACATCAACAACTTACCAAAACTTGAATTATTACAGAAATATTCAGTTGATTAAAAAGGCTTTTTTAAATTACTATAAAAATACTATATAAATTTTATTGTAATACTACATAAATTTTACCTTGATACTATAAACATTTTATTTTTAAAATAACCCAAGTATTATATATATATATATATATATATATATATATATATATGAATCTATTAATTGCTAAATTTTAAGGTTAAATTTTATTACGATATGTAGCATTTATATATATATATATATATATATTTGACTTACTCTTATTTTTACAATTATTTAAAGTGAATGTGAATCCACGAGCACAGATAAATATTTGTTACTTTACAGCCCCTTTCTTTTGAAAAAAAAAAAAAAAAAAAAAAAAAGTAAATTGTAAATGAATGTATTTAAAAAGTTATCGAATGCGTTAAGGTTCAACGCATTATCTCCTTACATTAACAATATTTTAAAATCAATCAATGAGTGTACGTTGATTTCAGGAGATTAAACTTAATTTATTTTATTTATTTATTTATTTTATTTTATTTTAATTTTCAGAGCTGCCAATCTAATCCGGAGGATTGTTAGTACCGCCCCTTTTTCTACACCATTTAATTTTTAGAGTAATTCCCTTCAAATATATTTTCGATGAATTAAGAAGAAATATACTCTAAAAAAAGACTGGTGTGAAAAAAGAGGCGGAGCTAACAATCCTCCGGACTAGGTTGGCAGCTCTGTTTTTTTTTTTTTTTTTTTTTTTAAATACAGTGCCTTTTCTTTTGATTACACTGCTCTGCATGAAAATTGCCTCTGACACCATTTCAGCATATTCTTACGAAAAATGATCTCCTGAATCCGAATATGAGAATATGACGCCCATTTTGCCCTATCACCCACCGTTTTTTAGGAATGCCCCCTATTTTTATCATTTTTCAGTAATTTTATGGCTATAAATTTGATTTTTAACAGGGGGGGGGGGTATTTTAACCGTTAAATATCTTCTGAGGGTCTACAGAGTTGTAAAATTCTAAAACATGGATATTTGCGACAAGGGAAAATTTTTGGGGGCATTTGGCACTGAAATTATGCATTACATGTCTTATATTTTTTTTAATCTGTTATTAATGTTATTTTTTAAACATTATATATTTTTTGTTTTTAGGTGTTAAATTAATTATTTTTTATTCTTCAAATGAAATTCATGGTTATAAAATTATCGAACAGGGAAAGAAATTGAGGGAGAGGGTGGTGTATCTAGAAAACGGTGGGTGACTGGGCAAAATGGAAGTCATATTCGGATTCAGGAGGCCATTTCACATAAGAATCAGCAAGAATGTTATCAGATCTCGAATACTTTTTTTTTTTTTTTTCCAGAACAGTGTTATTTTTTCATTTAAACAAACACAAACTGGAACTAAAATAAGGTGGGAAATGATAAAAACTTAATATTAAATACATTTCATACATATATATGTAAAAAGAAATAATAATGATAATAAATAAAAATAAATAAATAAATAGAAATACTTTACAGTAATTTATATCACAAGACTACATCTAAAATTTTGATGTGATAATTTTAACTGATTTTTTATGTTTTTTGGTGTGCTGAAATTGAAACTGAAGCCAGTTTTTCTCAACCATGTATAGAGTTTTGTCGATACAGGACGTCTACCTACGCAATTTTTTCCGCGACTCTTTCACCAATATTATTATATGGTACTTTTATAGCAAGTTTCCATGAGTAATTATAACTATGTAGACATACTATAAACTACCGAAACTGATGAAATTGTGTCGGTAGACACCATATACTGACAAAAATCTACACGTGAAAGAAAAGAACTGGCTTCATTTGCAACTTTTTATTATTATTATTATTATTATAATTATTTGTAGACCCGTGTAATTAATATGCGAGTGTTGATTGTTTCCTGATGAACATATGTAATCCTTTTAATCAGCTGTTATTCTACAGGCGATTTTATTTTTATCTAAATAATGAAGAAACACTTAATAATGAATTAATTTAATTTAAAAAATGAACAGCATATTACAGTTTTTTTTTTTTTTCAGCTTTTATAATAATTTCTTTAAAGAATATTAACCCCCTATATTTTCTCTTCAACCTATTTTGCTAAATGAACTTATACCTTCTTTTTAATAAAACTAAACATAATTTATACGTCTCACTAATATATTAAAACCAATGTAAAGCTTTTACTAAAATGCAACATTCTGCCTTGAACGAGGCTAAAGCTATTCCTCCTGAATATTTAATCTTGTTATGATGTGTTATGAATTTCTTTGTAAATGTTGTGCTTGTATGTTTGACACTGAGGAGGGCTAGTGTTCTAGCCGAAACGTCTGTCGTGTATTTTAATGTTTTTAATTAAAATGTATTTTTAAAGTTTTAAAATTTTTTGTATTCATTATCTCATTTTAAATGTTACATTGGTTTTTATATCTTCTTCTTTATGTCTAGGGTTGGAAAAGGGTTGGTCAAGTTGCTCTAACTACTTGCCGTTACATAGGCATGGGAGCAGCGCACATGAGTCCTGCCACTGTTTATTCTTCGCCAGATTATCACATTGATCCGAAAGTTTGGAACAAGTCTTTCAGTCATTCTTACAAACCCAAAGTTCCCCCACCTACGCCACACTGGACAAGTACCATGATGTATTCGGCATGGTAGAATGAGACTATGTTAAATGTGTACATTTGCTTTGCTTGTGAAAAAAATACTTTATCAAATACATTTCTAAATTATTCTGGAGCATTGATAGCACCCATATTTTTTTCATGTCACTCTTTTTATTGGAGAAATTTACTCTACAATTATTGTGGTGTGAATAAAAGGCGGGTACTAATAGTGATCCGGAATAAATTACAACGTTGACATATATGCTTTATATGCTTATGAACAAATTACAGTGGAACTTTCGTATATCGAACTTTGATAAATCGAAATTTCCTATATATCGAAGTCTTGACGAATCCTTATCATAATTACATAGAAAACTGTTTCTATATCGTTTTTTTTTTTTTTTTTTTTTCGAAAAAAAAATTCTATATATATATTGAACTTTTTGTTAAACAATACCGAATATTAAAACCCGAATAAACTACTACGTCAGAAACGCCAAAGAAAAATATTTGAGATGCATACAGCTGTTTCGGTAGCCGGAAGCGTACCGTCTTCAGTGCAAAAAGAATGCCGTCTTCTTTTTGCACTGAAGACGGTACGCTTAAGGCTACCGAAACAGCTGTATGCATCTCAAATATTTTTTTTTTTTTTTGGCGTTTCTGACGTAGTAGTTTATTCGGGTTTTAATATTCCAATGCCAAGTCTCCTGTTATTATTAATACCGAATGTCTTTTTGGAAAAATTTTCAGAAATTTTAACATTCAAAATATACAAATTTTTTTTTTAAAAAAAAGGGAACATACAAAGAAAGATTGAACAGGTTCAAAGAACGTTGGAGGAGGATAAAAAGAATGATGGAAAAAAGGTTTCTAAGCCTCCCTAAAAAAGAAATATTGGCTGCATTCAATGAAATATATCGAGTTTTTCAATTCGTCAAAGATGTTCCTAGACATTTTTTTTTTTTTTTTTTTTTTTTTTATGAATTATCATCAAAACCTGTTTAGCAGCAGAACATAAGAACCTTGTTGCAAAAATATAATTGCATATATGAATATGAAAAAATACAAAGATGTTTTTTAAGACACGTATATATGTTCAATCCATTTTCCCCTGTTTTTAATTACATGTCTATATGAACGTAAATTACACATGATGTGACTGATACTCACAAAATATAGTTTCCATACATCAAAGTTTCTATATATCGATTTTCTTTTTCTTCATGGAACCACTGACTTCGATATATGGAGGCTCCACTGTAACTTTAAAAACGTTTTGATCGCCTGTATATATCTAGTCGTTTGTTTACTTTAAATTAAGAAATGTATTTTACTTAATTTAAAGTTTGTAATTTTTACGGATATGAAATTTACTCTTTTTAAAGAAATAGAAAATGTTTCAAAGTTGTGAAATTATTTTTGCGTTTTATCTCATTCTTTTATTAAATTGAAATTATTGTGATATTATGCCGCATGTTCCTCTACTTTTCTATGTAGAGTAATAAACATGCTGTAAATAAATAAATAAAAAATATCGAACTGCACAGTGTAAAATATCAGTAAAAATTACTGCAAATTTTTCTATAATCATATACACTGTTAAAAAAATGCAGAAAAAATACAGAAATTCTCTGTAATTTCAGAAAACAAGGCGTAAATTACGGAAAAATTACGTAGACAAAACGTATTTTACGACTTTTTTTCTGAAATTACAGAGAATTTCTGTATTTTTTCTGCATTTTTTTAACAGTGTACATTCGAATTCCAGCATTTTTTTTCTGTAAAATTTGGTATAGTTAAAACATTTGTTGCTGCAAAGTTTAGTATCTGAACATCAACATTTATAGTAAAATACATAAAATTAAGGAATATAAAATACACTTTGCTGCTAATTTATTGTAGAAAAATCATATAAGTGATATATAGTTGAAAAAAATAATAAAAATAATTGTAAGATAATGTTCTGAATAATGAGATTATAAACTCGTTATGCGCATTCTTCACTATGAGACATTGTTATAATTTAAACAATTTTTAATTATTTTACGTATTCTATGAAATCGATTTAATTTCACCTACATGTTAATCCATTTAATACAGGAACGGAAATTTGGTGCAGAATTCATACCAGTATTTATGAAACAAAATTTTCTTCTTATTAAACCAACGATTTAATAAGTAGAGATTTTTAGTTTTATTTTTTACAAATAGTGGTGAATTTCACGCTATATTCCCATCCTTGTTAAAAAAAAAAAAAAAAAAAAAAAAAAAAAAAACACAGCATTATTTTTCAACCATAATTATCAGCAGTAAGTTTACTAGCAGCATATCAGCAGCACAATTAGCAACAAATGAATAAATTCTATGTACCATTATGTTTTAATATATATATTCTTTTCATTTTCATTAGAAAAAGAAAATAAATATTCAATGTCTTCTATAAATATGTGTATAGGAGCCTTTGTATTTTTAATATATTTTTGTATTTTAGAAGATTAAAAAAAAAAAAAAAAAAAAAGTTGCTGGAATCAACATTATTTTTCATAAAACATTAATACTATAAAAGTGTATGTAATATAGATCATCTGTTTATCAAATGTTTGTGATTATTGTATGTTTTAATGTGTATAATTTTGAAAATAAAATATAATTTCTCTATTTTTGTTATTTTTAATACAAATATTTAAAGTTATATGTTGGCAAATTTTTCGTTGTTTAGTAGGAGAAATTAAACTTTGTCTGGGATCTACTAAAACTGCATTTTTACATAGTGATTTAGTATCTGATAAAAGTTCAAGAAATCCAATTTTACGATACCATTGACAAGTATTATTTTTCTGTCAGAAAGCTTTAGATACTGTATGCTGTTTCTTTCTTTCTTTTCTTTTTACTCTCTGTCTCTTTTTCTTCTTTTTTTTATACAAAGAATGAATGAAATATTATACAAACTTATTATAATACCGTTTAATTGAAATATTAAGTTCCATTAAAGTATTTTTTTTTCCATTAAAGATTAATGGTAATCTTGATTTCAATGTATAGTATGAATACACAGATATGTAAATACGTATTCAACACACAACACACGTTAGATTTCAATATCATATATTATACAGAGGCTGTTCGCACATTTTTTAGATGATTTTGATGGAGTGTACTGAAGCAATTTCACTCATATTTCGAGTTTTATTTGTTCAGTTTGATAGCCCTTGTTCTTAACTGACATTCTACATCATAATTTCTATGATAATAATGCTTTTTATAATATCGGAAGAGGTATATTTTTCTACTCCTCTTGAACGGCTTTCCAGAGTCCACAAAGCGTTGTAGGTCGGTGTTTGGATAATGTTGATTTTAAGAGTCGAAAAACACAAAAATCCAACAGTGATACATCAGAAGATTTAGCAAGAATGTCAGTGAAGGGTATGGTTTTAATTCCCGTTTTTTGTTCCATTTTTTTCTAGAAAAGCAATTGCGGATTGTGATGTGTGGCTGCTTGTTTTGTCTTGATACAGTTCAACGAATTGATAGCATTGTGGATAAAGATCTGGATTTTCATTTTTAAAAATTGGAATTAAAATATGTTCTTGAGAGTATTTAGAGTTGATTTTGACATTTTTGTCACATTTTTTTGCTTTTATCTTGCGCTTGTATGAAAAACCAGTGGCAATCATAAAACCTTTAGAAAAACTTTCTTTTGATGCTTTGAGCCATGTAGCAAATTTTTTTCCCCCCAATAAATTGACATTTTTTTATTGCAACCACTTAAATAGACCCAAGATTCATCTGTTGTTGCAACATTTTTCCATTTTTCTCCTGATAAATGCTTTTCATAAAGATTTCACTAAAAACTATCTTTGGAAAGAGTGGAAACCTATCCTTCCATCCACTGCCTTTTTGAAAGCGCATTTTTGCATCTAAACAAAAATTCTAAATATCAGAAGATAAATAAAACTTCCAAAAATATAACTGTTGTGAAAATAAAATTCTCCATGCAAACGATTTTTTCTTACTGCAAAATAAAATCGTCTAAAAAATGTGCAAACAGCCTCTGTAGCTATCTTGTTTTACACGTGTTAATCGTAATTCAAACTACGACAGTGGATAGACGAATAATTTATTTGAATTATTTTGCGTTTTACTAAGGGGGGGGGGGGAGTGCTAAATACTCATATTTTCAATATATATATATTACATTAATTCATGTCAAGGTGTAGATAAACATAAAATTTCCTTAAATTCCGTGCACTAGTTCTAGTTCTGTGCATTAATCCATCTCGGCTAGAGTTGCCACGAAATTTTTGTCAATAATCTCCACATGAAAGATTTAATTAGAGAATCACTTACTTATATTACTTTTATTAATGTTTAAATAATAATAAAAAGTTAAATACGCCGATCATTTGGTCTCAAGTTATTACATTTCCAGATAATATTTCTTGCGGAAATTATTTTCAATTAGAAATTCGAACTTAATAATTTTTAGTGAATTGTTTCGATGTAAAACTGAAAATCTTTTTTCATTTCATTTTATTTTATTCTCCATTCAATCAATTTTAATTTCATAATAGTTATTAAAAATGCAAAACGATGTAACCTTTACATTAATGGTATCTACAAATAGGTTAGAATAATAATTAAAAAAAAAAAGATCGTGTCTTAAACATTTTAAATTTGCTTAATCAAGTTTACAATATACTAGGTTTCTTTCCTTTTTCCTCCCTCAGACTAACAAAAACAATCTTACAGCTAATTTAGTTAGTTTAATATATATATATATATTTACTAGATTATGAAAATTCTTTAAAAATTGTGTTTCCAAAAAGAAAACAAAACAGACAGAAAAGCATTTTATATTATTATTATTATTTAAAAATAACGAAATCACGTCATTAAAAAAAAAAAAAAAAAAAAAAAAAAAAAAATCTTAAAAATCTTAAAATGTTTAGATATCTAATAATCTGAAAAAAGGAAAGTAAATCATGCAGTTCACATTTATAATAAAACACTTTCCAATTGTATTTACCTGCCACGTCACTTTCAACGTATTTTAACCAGTATTTAAGTATCATACCTTAAAATATATATCACTATGGAGATTTGGCACCTTTGACTTGACACCATTGAAGGTTTCATATAAAAATTTATATTCCCATTTAATATTTATAAATTGAACTCTATTAGGTTTGTTCAATAAAATATAAATTTAGGCAACAATTCTTATGGTTTTTGATATATTTTTTTACAGCTTTGTCTTTAAATTGCATTTTCTCATTTTGCATTTTTTCATGAATTCATGATCTTCAAAATGTTGAAACTTCTACAGATATTGAAACAAAGATTTGATTTTATTTTTTCTCTTTTAATATTTAATCGAACCTATTTAAAAGAATTAGGGATGAATTTTGAAATTTATGGATCAGTTTTTGAGAAAAAAAATTAAAAAGTGCATGTCTGTGTAATAACTAACAAATAAAACATGATTTTTGTTATGTTTTTATTTTAATTTTTTTATTTTAAAAATATTGCAAAATCCATCCCTAATCCTTTTAAGTAAGTTAAAAAAAAAAAAAAATTAATCTTTTCTTAACTATCTGTAGAAACTTTAAGCATTTTGAAAATCATGAATTCATAAAAGAATGCAAAGTGAGATAACACAATTCAAAGACTTCAAATCTGTAAAAAATATATCCAAAACCATAAGAATTGCTAACCTGATTATAATATTTCATTTAGAAAACCTAATATAGTTCAATTTATAAATATTATATGAAGATATATGCTTTTATATGAAACCTTCACTGGAGTTATAAGTGAAAGGGGCCAAGTCCCCTTAAAACTACCTTTATAGCTTCACTTTTGAAAAGAAGGCACAAAAGAGATTGCTTTTGTGCAGGTCTTTATTGTCTCTGAAAAATGCATAAGCATCATACACAAACCAATCATTAGTGCTAATCAGACCATATTTTTTACAGAAAACATTATTTTGTGAATCTGAAATTAGACATTTTTTTAATTATGATTGTGTTGCATGACGATAACAAAGTAGGCTGGAGAAATTCCTTTCACAGACCGTAATGTATTCAAATTCTTTTATGAGTCTCTCTACCCTATCAGTGGCCAAGAGGTTCGACTTTCGAAACTAGTAGACAGAAAGTGCTGTGTTCGATCCCAGGATGCGTTGACCGCCCTAACCGTTCTGCGTTCTCTGTTGTTTTCTTCGAAACTCAAGTAAATATGCACTAGGACCCCTTAGAAAGACCTTTACGAATGGCATTACCCCAAGGCCTAAAATCCATGTACAGTCAATCGGCCTTAACCCATACATCTACATACACACATTACACCCTCTACTCAAACTAGTCCCCCTATTTATATTGTTTTAAACAGGAAACATAATCATGCTGTGGTAAATCTGAATAATATGAATCACTTTCAAGACATTCTAAAAATATTTACGGAAATGAAAGAACGGGCTGACCATAGATATAGTAATAAGACATAGATTAATCATTGTGAGGGGAAAAGTGATACCTTTTTTACTCGGGAAAAGACGGCCATTTTACTCTCTTATGGATGTATTTCCCCGAGTGAATATACACGGGAATACACACAGGTAATTTAGCAAATAAAATATATGCACTAAAAGAGAATGAAAAATTCCAGATACCCTCTTTTCTTTCTTTTCGTTTTGCTTTCCTTTTTATTTATTTATTTATTTATTTATTTACTATATTCTAGGATACTCAAGTCTGCACAAAACTGTCTTTCTTTCGGCGTTTATTATTATTATACTTCTTTGAGATAAAAATCGTCTTCATTCATCATGAAAAATAATTTCAATAAATTATAATTTAATAAATCTTTTGTACTACGTAAATTTGTATAGGATTATATATGGAAGAAAGTCTTGTGGTGGCCACAACATACTAGTTATATATTAAAACTTCCGCGGCTGCTAACTGCATTTAAAAGAATTTTGAGAATTCGATATTACTTACTAATATAAAATATTAAAAAATATTAAAAATTTAAAAAAGTATTCCATTAAATATGAAGACAGTAATTATTTCATAATAATAATAAAGCAATTGATTATTAAAATTATATTTTTCATAAATTACTTGAATATAACTTATTTATGGAAACTTATCCCATTTCTTTTCATATATTTATTCGAATTCTTAAAAGCCACGCAATATTTCGGCATTTTCAAAATTCGTTACCATTCTATTCAATTACTATTTTCGAGTTTTAACTCTCTAATGGCTGATGCCAAAACCTTTTTCGGCATCAAAAATCTTTGCTCGTTAGCATGGGGATGACAGATCTATATAAATTACCATATCTATTGGACTGACACGAGCTGAAATCAGAAACACATTTCAATTTTGTTGGGAAGTTTTAACGAGAAAATATTTATAAACTTTCTTGCGCATATAAAAGAAAACGTTGTGAACGTAAGGCGCTTTACTTGAGTGCAGTTTGTAACAATGAAATTATATAAACATAGTTAAAGAAATCGGTAACCAAGATCGAAAGCTGTTTCCAACAAATTTTTGTGCACAATCTGCACAATGGCTCCTTCCCTAAAAATATGAGAAAGTATTTCATAATTTATAACAGATGCATAGTTTTACTGCGTATGTGTACGTACGAGTTTGCAAGTGCATTTATATACGTGCGTGCGTTTGTGCGAACGTGTACATGTATACAGACGTGTATGTGCATGCACGATTTCATGCGCACGTAATTTTGTACGTCTGTGCTTTCGTTTATTTGAGCGCATTCGCTATACTGCTTTCGTTCGTATGTGTTATGTATCTCGGAGGAAGGATTATCCTTACTCCGAGGTATGTATGCGTGCGTGCTGTGTGTGTGACGTGCGTATATATGTTCAAATTAAACTATTATCAGTGATATGAAAAAGCGTTTTATCCTATTTTTTGGTCTTGGAAATAAGGTTTAATTCTACGTCAATCGGACCATTTCATTACAGAATTTTCAGATTAAACTATGATTGTTAGGGAAACACATGGCGTCTTCGAAATAAAACTACAATCCTTTACTAGATATTACCAGGGTTGTAACGATTTTGGTGGATTTAATTTTCGAAAGTATTTTAATTATTAATATAATTAATTGAAGCAATTAGAAACTAAAATCGAAATCTGATTTATGAGTGTTGCATAATTTTGTGTGTGCGTGTAAGTGAGCTTACATGCATATGCATATGCAATCGTGTGGGAGTATGCGCGTGCATATATGTGTGCGCGAGTACAGCATGTGTGCAACTATAATCTTAGATCATGTAAATGTGTTTCTTTCTACTTTATTCAGATAGTGGATAATAACGCTTTTATAGATTAAAAGAAATATCCTTTATTGGTTACTAAAAAAGCGCATATAAAGGAATAAAATGGTACATACTCTCAGAATTTATTTTATGAAAATATATTTCTAGTTATTCTTTTAAATGCAACCTTGAATGGATCTGTTGAACCTGAGTGTTATTGCCAAATAAAACACAATTTTTAGAAGATTATTGGGTAAATTTGTCGACCGATAAGTGGGGCGTTGATCTTCCTGTAAAATTTTGTACTTAAATATCTGTCACGTGTACACGAACTCAGTAATAAATTCTTTTTCGAGATAAGTATTATGACATTGTTTGTCTCTGATATGAACTATGTGAAAATAAACAAAAATTGTTGCTTGCTTTTATGAAGACTTTTTTTTCTTAATAGAAAAATCTCTCAGTTTTAGTTTCTCCTAGCCATAAATGGTAGAGAAAGTATTGTTTTGAGATCAGGTTTGTTTTTGCAATTGAGTTTTTGCTTATATAACACGTTTTGAGAACAAAGTTTTATCCAACATCAGGTTATTAGTGGTTGCTCTAAGTGCGTGTACAAGAGAGGAAAACATGTTATTAGCATTACTAAAAATCAGATATTAGCAGAAAGTTTATATTTATGTATTTTAAATCTATCATAGGGATAGTACGTTACTTAATTTTTTTTTTTTTTTATAAAAATTGGACAAGTAGTTCGTGTACAAGGACATACAAAATTAATAAAATACATTACGTCCATAGATGAAATTTCTCATCGATAAAATTTAACATATTTAAACCGTTTTAAAAATAATTAAATTATCTTTTCTCAAGAAGGCTTTTTTTGCCACAATCCACAAAATTTATAAAAAAGTTTTTCACCTATTGTTATAAAATTTTGCTTTCACATTTATATAAAGAATATCTACAAAAGAAATTAATATTTAGTAAAACTAACTTTATTTAGTCATATATATATATATATATATATATATATTTATTATTATTATTATTATTATTTATTTATTTATTTATTTATTTATTTTTATTATTATTATTTTTTTTTTTTTTCAAAAACGTTTGAATTTTTTTTCATTTTTTATGTTTTACATAAATTTTTAAAAATAGTAAATTTTGAAATATCTCAAATAAATAAATAAATAAATAATAAATAAATATTAACTTATTCCATTTCTCAATTCATTTTATGAAATAGGTTTGTACAAACATTTTAAGACCATAAAAAAGCCAATATGTTAGTTTCACGGTAAGGTAGCTTGCGGATGGTTGCAAAAAATTTTTTTGAATATATACCACATCACAAATATATAATATTATATATATATATATATATATATATATATATATATATATATATATACTATATCACCAATATATACTACCACGCCCATGTCTGTCAAGTGTTATTACGATTTTCAGATCTCCCCCTTTTTTTTTAAACGATAGAAATTTTTTATAAGCTTTTGCAACAGTTTTTTACGATTAAATAAGATGAAAAGTTCTATAATAAAATATCGGTATCCAAAAATCGTAATACTTGGCAAGTATGTGATATGCAAGCCTGATAATCTACATTTACATGATTTCATATTAACATTTCTCGTGAGTTTTCATTCAGTTAAAAAAAAAAAAAAAAAAAAAAAAAAAAAAAAATATGTTCTAAATTTGAAAAAAAAAAAAAAAAAAAAAAAGGGCTTCTAAATTAAAAAAAAAAAAAAAAAAAAAAATCTGAAAAATCTACCTACCAGAAATAGCAAATACCATTATAATAACGGACGTTGTGTTTCCGATTTAATACTAATTAATCATTTTAAGAATTATCTAATTCATTTCCAGCTGTGATTAAAAATGAAGATTTGAAATCAGTTAATTTATAAAATTTTCAGAACTTATGTTAGTGAAACTACTTTGTAAACAAAATGAATATTTGATTTATACGAATAAGACATTTGGAGTGGTTCGGTAAATTTACGGATCTTTCACGATTTTGTTACGAATAGAAAAATTTCTAATCAAAATTAGGAACGAAAAAATTCTTCACACCGAAAAATTTATATAATAATTTTATTACTTTATTTAACTGAAGTCTAAGCACTCGTTAGTTATTCGTGCCATTATGCACAGGAACATGCGTGGCACTAACAGTAGATGTTTCCTAAATCCAAATTTTTTTGAAATCGGAAATTGATGGTAAAGGGAGTAAAAGATAATCGGCGCAAAGTAATGCTTATAAATAAATAAAATTTCTGTCTACAGCAGCGCCAATTGCTTGAAGCGGTTGGACGGCAAAATACAACAAATGACAGATGATTACAAATAGACAAAATACAAGAATTTAGCCAAACACAACATTTACATTGCGGGATTAATTAGGGAAATCTTAAAGTTCAAAAAGTATATGTAATCATAATAGTTTATTTATTTTTTCTAATAAAATATTTCCAGTATGAAAGAAATATTATGTATGACATTTGTCGACCCAAATGGTCTATATTCTACAGTCAGGTGGACACGTTCCCTATAGACATTGCGACGCTTACTTTGTTCATACTTTGATTTGTGATTCATTGTTATTTAGGATATAAGTTGAATTTTAAAAAGTTAAATTTGTTAAGAAATGGACTTTTTCCCAATAGCTTTTTTTTTTTTTTTCAACTTTTTCTTACCCACATATATGGTAGAGAAACTACTGTTTTGCAGTCGAAATGAAATTTTTGTTATATTTACACGTTTTGAGGCCCGTTGAATCCGAAAAACAGGTTTTTAGCAGTTGGTCTGTGTGTCGGTCTGCGTGTGTGTATTAGTCTATATGTATGTCTTTTATCAGAATATCTGAACAGCAAATAACAGCAAGAAGTTCAAACATGGCATTTTAAATCTGTATCGTATAACACACTAAAATTTTCATCGATATCAAGCAAATGGTTCGAGCACAGGGACATCCAAGAGAATTTAAATCATTACATCTATAAGTATATTAGTTATTTTATGAGCAAAATATGGACGAAATTTTTGAAATGTAGGACTACATTTAAGTACATAATGTGGTGTACGCGTAGTTTATAAGAAATGTACAGGGCTACCAATAATTAAAAGAAAACATTCTCTTTTATCGAATGTAAACGATGGAAAGTACTTTACTATATTTTATCATGTTCAAGAAAACTGCTCAGGAATGAAAACTAATTCCTTATGCCTATACCTTAAATAAAGTATTTTTAAGTTAAATTTTCACAGCTTGTTTTTTTATTCAATTATGCGTTTTGAGGTTCCCTGAATACTAAAGTTAAATTTTTAACGGTGATTTTTGTGTACGTCTGTTATCAGTGTAGCTAAATTTCAAATGTGGTATTTTGAAATTCACGTGAGGTTATTACTTGAAAAAATTGATCAAGATTGATTAGTTTCAAATAGTGTGTGTGTGTGTGTCGGGGGGTTAAAATTGTTTAAATAATTTGAAATAAACTTTTAAATTTAATAAGTCTTGAATTCTATGTAAATATAGGCATTATATTCAAGATTGAAGGAGCGGTAGCCCCCACACACAGGATTATTTGTCTAATAAAACCGTTCCCAAACCTAGTTTGAATTCTTTTTAAATAAGTAGATTTGTACAACAGGTAGATTTACACTTGTTACTTACCCTTTAATCTGTAGTCTCTCTTTATAGTAATAAAATGCAGAATAATAGGAAGTTGTGTGAATGCCATACCAGATTATTTTAAATATTTTTATCAGTGCTTTCATTCTCGCGAAAGAAATGGTATGTTATTGCGAAATCCAAACTTTCTGTTTGGTACCATAAATTACTACGGTTTGTATTTACCTAATTTGAATAGGATGCATCACAACTAAGTCCAAATTTTTTCCTGTACAAACAAACATAATATCTAAAGTTGCAACTTGGTTTAAAACACTGATATGAACTGGGAGACAGCAGCATTATTCAATTCTGATTTTTTTTTTTTTTCAAAACTGCATTAAAATGCAATATTATTAGTATCTTTATTCTATCTATTTATTTATTTTATTAAGATTTTCCAGTGTGCTAATGATAGTTTATCTGATTATCAACATGTCAGTTACTTTATTAATCCGAAATAGTTTCAAAGTAATGTAATTTAACTATACTTTAGAATTTTTTACATAATTATTACAATACGTGCTTATAAAGTAAACAAATATATAACGTTATAATACAGTAAAGCATCGATAATTATTATTCTGGATTATAAGTGTTCCAAAAATATATCAAAATCGTCGATCAGTCACAACATCCAAAGAAATATTTCTTTAAAAAAATTTTTTTCGAAAAATGTATATTACCTTAATGTCCTATTAAAAATATAAATAATTAAAATAACATTCGAAATAAACAACTTTAGTCCTGCAAGAACACGTGGCTTTTTATTTTTACTCTTGCCAATCACAAGAATTTTGAGCTTGTGTATTTCTGCTGCATTTGAGCGCGCCAACAACGTGATTCGATCTTTATGCTCTTTTATTTTTAAGGAAGATGGTTCGTTTTTAGATGCTAAAGTCTTTTGGGGCAAGCATTTTAGAAAATTCACGTAAATCTGTAAATCAATAAATTTAAATGAGAATCCGTACTAATGATCCATGAAAATTGGCAAATATGCTGTTCCATGTTCATCTGCGATTAACCTGTAGAGTGCTATAATTTACGGTCGGAGAGAGAAAAAAAAAAAAAATAAAGTCATCACCGCTGAATTATAGATGCTGTCGAATTATAGATTTCCGGATTATCAAAGCTGCACTGTATGTACGATATCATAATTTAATATTATTCATGCAATTACAAAATTCTAGAGGAACGTTATATTAGACAATATACTATTCTTCTAGGAGGAATGATATTTTAGGCATTTTTATTTTATTTTATTTTATTTTATTTAGACTTTTTCTAAACTACAATAGCTATGATAAAAAACAGAAGCGTCTTTCAAATAAATATATATTACATTAAAATTAGAAAAGAAATCAATTACATTTCATTTCAAAGGTGAGATTATATATATCATGAAAATAAGTAATATCTAATTTTTAAACTTAAAATTTAAAATTTTGCAAATTTTTTAAAGAATAAAATATCGAAATTATTTTTCATTAATTCATAACTTCTATCTAACATTATCCACAACATTAGAACATATTTTAATTTTATAATCGTTAATTCATTAATATTTATTTATTTATTTATTTTTATTTTATTTATTTTATTATTATTTTTTTTTTAAATATATATATCAGATTTCGGAATATTTTTGCAAAATTTTAGTGATAACCATATAATTATAGAAAAAATATATTAAAATTATATTAAAATGTATAAATTTTCATACATTTGAACTTAATTAAGAGCATCTAAAAAATAAAGAAATGCGGGGAATTAAATGATCTTGTAATAACTTAAGGCCGTGTGTACGCAAAACTGTAAGAAAACGCATGAGAAAATATTTTATATCTTGTTTGTTGTTATAATTGATTTTATTCTAATTATAACATAGTAAAAGGTGTGTGGCATCGGTGTCAGCTAGACAAAATACAGAGACAAAACGTTCTAAAATTTTTTTTGTAATAAACCGATGTCTTATTATGAAAAACGTTACGAATTTTACCTGTAATTGTATTTTCCCTTTTTCTAAAATTTAAATGTTTTAAATTTTAGCAACAATTTTCCCTTCTCTTTTCTTTTCTTTCTTTATTTATTTGTGTGTGTGTGTGCGCGCGCGAAAGGACTATTTATTTCAGACAGCAAAATAAATACATAAAATAAAATAAGCATTAAAGAAATCTAAAATAAATTATAAATAAATAATAAATAGATAAATAAATAATAATGTCGGGACATTTTCGCTGTTGGCCATCTTGAAAAAAAAAAACTGGATGTTCGCGCAACATCCAGTTTGACAGAAAATAAGTAAATAATAAAATAATAATAACAAACAGGCCTCATGTTCAAAATTAAATTTTATTTTAACCACAATTTTAATTTTTCTTTCTTTCTTTCTTTGCTTTTTCTTTCTTTCAAAATCAGAATAAGTAAAGAAGTTTTGGATGAAATTTCAATGAGTGAGAGGATGAGGGAGGTAAAACAGTGTCATTGATTGATGTATTTTTAAATCCACATGTATAGCATATGTGCAGTATTTGAATCACTTTTTCTTTTCATTTCTGGAACTAATTTTGAAGTACGCACCTAAACGTAAAAAAAATAGCTGTTTAAATTTTTACGTCCATCTAATAAATACAATTATAGAGGTTTATGAGGAAATAAATCATCAATTTACTAGGCAATAAGGATGGAATATATTAAACTAATGCATTCAATTACGATGGGTCATTTTAAACTTCTTTTTCAATGTCACGGGAAATTGATTTTGGAATCTTTATTATATTTGAAAATAATAATAGTTTTAACTATTTAGCGTGGTTTTAAAAGAAATAATGTGTATAACTGTTTTTAGTATAATAATTCACTCATCAATAACATTAATTTTGCTAAATTAATAAAAGGGATAAGATATTTACAAGATGTTTTCTATTTTGGAACATATTTCAGGAATCTAGCTTTACTTTCTTTTATACTCATAAGAAGTGAGTATTGGATTTGTTGAAATCCTGGATTTCCTGTTTTTGATACAATTGCGTATTTCCATGATGTGTTTCGATTATATTTATTTACACAGAATATACCAATATATATATGTGTGTGTGTGTGTGTTTGATATTTGATGTTTTGAGAATAAGACCGACTCACTGCCCTAGGGCCCTAGGACTGAGGGGGAGTGCCTTCTGGGAAGTCTTTCTCTCTCTTTCTCTCTCTCTCTCTCTCTCTCTCTCTCTATATATATATATATATATATATATATATATATATATATATATAGTGGGTAACAACCACACGACTTCCATTACCCACCTCTTCCACATATTATGCGCTGTTTTTGGAGATAGTGTGGTCAGAAAACATTAAAAATTAATAAATTAGCAACTAACAGTTTCCCTGTAAGAGCAAACTAACACATATGTCGTAAAGGTATATAAAACAGAGTTTACAAAGCGAGTTAAAAAAAAAAAATAATAATAATAATGTCGAAAGAGCTGTTTTTTGAAACACTCATTTCTGAGATCTAAAACTAACCTACTTAATAAATACGCATATAAATTTTCCTGTAGTGACCAAGTAAGGATATCTAAAAAGCGTTTTTGGTTGATGTGTCAAACTTGAAGAAAATCGTTGGAACCGTCTTTCAGATACCGACATTGCTCCCACTTCCGATTCTCATCAAAACTTGAAAAACTCATCTGTACACCGAAAACCGATAATTACATACAAGGGATATCTAAAAAAGAGTTGATAGTACGAGTTTGAAGAAAATCCGTTAAATTGTTTCTAAAGAAATACATGAGGTCTAAAACTGGCTTACGAACACAGGTTGCCCATCAATTTTCCTGAACTAACCAACTAATATATACGAAAGGACAATTTAAAGGAAGTTTATATAGCGACTTTGAAGAAAATCGTTAGAGCCGTTTTTAATATGGATCCCACTCCGATTTTTATAGAAAGTTGGGAAAAAACATCTGTATACCGAACTATCTGAATTCTGAAGTTACGTCGTTCTATCTATTAGTCTAGGAGATATGATAGTCAGAAGATTTCCCACACATGCATATACACAGTGGCGAATTGCTAAAACAATTTTGTTGATTTAAACAAATATTGGTTGAATCATCGAAATTGTTTGTTTAAACCAACAAAGTAATTTGGGTTCTTGTAACAAAATTTTTGTTGATGTTATATCAGCAAAAAAATTTGGTTGTTTTAACAAAATTTTTATTATAATATTATTTTTTTATGTGCTTGTTTGTTATGCAAATTTTAAAAGGAATTTAACTAAAGTATCGGACTCCATGGAATTTCATATGTAGTTCGATCATAAGCGAAGTTGAATTAATTAGGTTGATCTATTTTAGTTGGAGCTGCAATGTCATACTTTTCATTATTCTTTTGAAAAATGTCTCTCACAACTGAATGACTGAAATTACTCAAACCAAACTGCACTAAATGTGACAATTCATGTATTATATGTAAGTTGATTATTATACTAAACTACTAAATTTGATTTGTTTATTTGTCACATTGCTCTCTATATTGATAATTAAAACAATAAAATAAAATAAAACGAAATTGCATTATCAGAAAATTTCACATTTGTTAATTTACGAGAAGAGATAAAAGATAATCTTATCTATTGGTAACAATTTAGAAGTTATTTGCAAAAAAAAAAAAAAAAAAACATTCGGGTAACAATAGGCGACCAACTATAGTTCTTCCTGTAAACAATCAATGAACAAGTGACGATCCAAATAATAATAATAATAATTTTAAAAAGAGAGAGAGAGAGAAGAAACTGATTTTTTTTAAGAGGACTTGACACCATTAACTTGACTTCACTGAAGATTTCATATAAAAGCTTATATTTCTATTTAATACTATTAAATTGAATTACGTTAGGATGGATGGGTGGTTAGGTTTTACGTCGCACTAGTGTTGCGCAGATGGGCAAGTGGCGACGGTCTGGGACACACCCTTAGAGGTGGTCCGGAGCCGGAGACATGCCATCACAATTTTGATCCTCCACGGAAGGGATGGCTCTCCCGCTTCAGTGACCCCAGAGGTATAATTTTGATGGAAACATGGCGTCCACGACAGATTTTACGTGCACCAACCACCATTAGTGTGCACGACGGTCTTTGGCCTACCCGAGTACCGAACCCCCAATCTTCCAATTACGAGGCCGGCGCTCTACCGACTGGATTACCGCGGCCCTGAATTACATTAGATTTGTTCATTAAAATATATATTCAGGCAACAATTCTTTTGGTTTTGGATGTATTTCTTACAGATTAGAGATCTTTAAATTACGTTTTCTCACTTTGCATTTTTCCATGAATTCATGATCTTCAAATAGCTAAAACTTCCACAGATATTTAAGAAAAGACTTAATATATATATATATATATATATATATATATATATTTGGTATTTTTAAATAACCTACTTAAAAGAATTAAATGTTTATGTGAGTTCAGTTTTTGTTAATTAATTGGATATTTCAGCAAAGATGCATTTTTTAAAAGTTCCACGTTAAATTAGTTAAATTCTACTACAGCCTGCCTCTACAAGAGGCCGAGAGGTTCTGCTCTCCAAACTGGTAGATGCTAGTTGTCAGGTTGTACTTGTCGGTTTAGCCGTTCGAAGTCTCCCTTAGTTTTCTCTGAAACTCGCGTAAATAAGAGACTAGGACCTCCTTCGAAAGACCCCTAAAGAGGGCATTCCATTCATGCATAGGACCCTAATCGACCGACTTTAGCTCCTACACCAATGCACCATATTAAACTGGGTAAAGAAAATTATCAGCTTTATTAATTACCTGTACTGAGTCAAGGGGATATTTTCCATGGAATATCAAAATCTGCTCTGAAGACGATTTAGGAATTTTTGTTTATTAACGGATTTGAGATAGCCTGAAGGGAGAATTCCTCCTCCCACAATACCATATTACATTTAAAACTCCTAACGAAATAAACTTTTAGGTGTTGGTGTTTGGGAGTAAGGTCGATTACTGCACTAAAGTCGTAGGCGTGAGAGGGGTGCCCTCCGTGGGGATCTTTCTAAGATTTTCCTAACTCGTATTTACGCAAGTTTCGGAGAAAACTACGGGAAACTGCGAACGGCTAGACCGACGAACGCGACCTGGGATCCAACCCGACATCTCACGTCTTCCAACTTTCAGAGTTGGACCACTGGTGGGGGCATAAACTTTTAGGAGAAATATCTTTGAATACAAAACTACTAATACCTATTTTAGAATTTAATTTTCACCATAACATAAGAAAATTAATGTCTTGTCTGAGACTGTATTATGTTTACAAAATTTAGTTTAATAAAAAAGTGTTTTTTAAAATAATATTTATCGAAAACTTTTTTTGTCTTCCCCGACTCCGATTCTTTTACTGTTATAATTATAATTAATTTATCATTACTAATGTGCAAAAAATGATTGTAGAGCAACATGGAAAACTAAACACGATACTTATTAAAAATTTATATAAAATCTTTTTTTTGGAATGGAAGGCTGCATTCATAAAGAAAGACACTGTAAGAAGTAGTGAACACGACAACAAGGCCATCAATGCGTTTAAACTATCGAGATTTAGTGATAAGTGATTATTACAGTAATAATCTCTAAGTATAAAAGAAAACCTTTTGTCCTCAGTTTGTGAATGTTAATTGTAGTGCTGCCATCTGATGGCAACAGTAAAAACTACTTTATATTTGTAATTGAGTTTTATTTAACAATAATTAATTTAATTCATTAATAAATTTTTCGATATCTTTATAAAAAAATTAATGAAAATAAAAGAATAAAATAAACATTCCCCCTTTTTTTTGTATATAGGCTTCTATCGTCTAATTTAATGAGTTAAATGTTTAATATTTGCGCTTTTAAAACTAAGTAAGGGGGGGGACTGCTTTATTAATTTATTTTTAGTTAAACTGGATTAATTAATAATAGAGCCTTTTAAAAAGTTATGTATTAATGAATTTACAGTGTTTTGGTGAAGTACTTTCGATAATTGCTAGGGGACATTTATGTTTGATTGGAACTGGAGCAACACACAGTTTTCATGGGGTTGGTCAAATAATTTACACCTAAGAAGCTCGCGAGAGGGAACAAAATAAATAAATAAGTAAATAAATAAAAATAAAAATAAAATGAATAAATAAAGGTGAATTATTTATTTATTTATTTATTTTTTAAGTTGCCACTTTCTTTTATTTAGGTGGCACCTGTCTGGCAGACATTTTCAAATCTACCTATACTTTTCGATTAGTTTGACAATGTAGTTATATTATACATACGTATACTTCTATCTATGTTTTTTAATAATAATTTAAAAAAAATGTTGTGCATTTCTTTATTTTTTGTTTATCAAGGTACTCAGCAGAGCACAGAGCGGTCACCCGGGCCCGCTTTGACGTTTTGGCGGCCCTAGGCAATAGAAATTTGGCGGCCCCCTCTACGCCAGGGCAGCTTATATATTTCATGTGCGACCACAAGTAAATTTTCTGAGACCTCGGTCTTCATCCCCCCACCCCATCTCTCCACAAAAAAGAAATCACACTAGAAAAAAGTCTTAATTATGTATGAGCTACTACATAAAGAAAACTTAACTTATAATAAAAATGTAAATGAACATAAATAGAAAACATTCACAGTTTTTGTAAAAATCGGTTGGACGGGCCATATTTATGATAACAAAAATAAATAGACTGAATTAAATTTTAGATTTTCCACCTGTAAGTGCTAAGCGATTGATTTGGAACCCTAACAGAATAACTTCTAACCCAGGATTTCTTCGTGATATCTTCAGGATGAAAAGACATCCCAGACACATCCCGAAGATGAACTGTAGATAAATATGCTGTTAGGGAAATTGACTGAAAATTTCCATACATACAAACACACATTTTCTACAAGACATTGATTGCATCACAGGCAGTTTGGCGGAAGTTTTAGCGCAGAGGTGCAGGTGCAGTATATATTCGGACGCACGAACGAAGTTCGTGTGAAATTTTGGCCGATTGGGAAAATTTTGAATGTACACTAAGCGACAAAAAGAAAAAAAAAGCCGCACTTGGATATTTTCCTTTTCGCCTTCTACAATCCACAATTATATCGTTTAAAAAGCAAATTTTCGAACAGATTTTATTATGTTGTCCTCCACATACACTTTAGCTTTGAGTCCAGTGTTAAAAAGAAAATGCAATTGTCAGGAAGATTGTAATTTTAGAAATTATTTCAAAAATGGTAAGAATAAGGCAGTTAACGATGCCACAAAAAGTATTAATTTTTGAAGGAAAATCAAAAAGTATTTTAATACGTGAGATGGCAAAATAATTAAATGTTAACGGGTTCGTAAAAGGGTTTTTAGCAAGATATAAAAATATTTAACTCTTTAAACTGGAAATTTGGTTTTAAGTGGCCATATTGCTCATCCAAGCGAGATGACCGTAAGTTAAAAAGCCATTGCTTATAAAATCGGTTTGTATTACATTTAGAACATAAAAGAGATTCAGAAAAGGTGCTTCGTAGCATAATTTCTTTAACTACAGTACAGCAACTATTAAACGAATCAGGTTTAAATGGCAGAAAATTTAAAAAAATTCCATTCTTAGTGAAGAGAATTAGGAAAGCAAGACCTCAGATGGCTAAAAAAATTAAAAAATGATTAGTTAATATTAGGCTGAACTGGTTCTCTTTGATGAGTCAAGTTTAAATTGTTTCTAGCTAAAGAAAACAAGCAGATCTGACAACGAAAATATGATTGACTTAATAAAAATTGCACTTTTAAAACAATGACACGTTCTCTGCACATTATGGTACGGAGGTGCATAACTTTTCAAACATTCGGGCAAATTTTTATGCTCAAGGGCTCAATCAACTCGAAATAAAACACAATCTTCATAAAAGTGGTGCCTGACCGACTATTTTGGAGGTATCTTGGACATTTCCGCAAACAGCATATCAAGATGATAATTCTCCTTACTACACGGCATCTGTGGTAATAGTTTATCCACTCCAAATTGTCAAAATTTCCTATCCATTTCTATGAGAACCTATAATTATGTAAGTAATCATATCTTTTTTCACTTTAAGTTAAATCACACAAAGGATATAGTAGAATTTCTTCTTTACTTGACATGGAAATAAACCTAATCGCGATCCGCTCGAAAATGTTTCGTCTATAAAAAGGCGGGGGAGAGGATTAGAAATTTGCAGCCTATAACTCTGCCAGAACTAGAAAAAATTATTTGTGATATTTGGCGCATTGAAATTTCTGAGATCTATTATAAAACCCTGTATAAAACTATGCCATTGTGCATTAAAGCAGTAATTCCATATAAAGGCGGAATTAACCCAATGCAGAATACATATTTTTAATAAAAAATTGCTTAGATCTAACAGATAAATAGTTTTATTTCATATAATAAATCATAATAGAATACAAAGTGTATGGTTATTACATCATGTTCAAAAAGAAAATTTTATGCAGATTTTTAAAAAAGTACTTCGTAGAGTGCAATAAAGCGAATTATTAAATCGAAAATGTACATAGGTATCCTTTCATACCTTTGGTATTATGCAAACAAGACAGTTTTATTTGTTTCAAACATTAATTTTAAAGTTATTACAAATAAAAAAGGTATAAGTCATTTTTTCTGCAGTGCGGCTTTTTTTTTCCGCTTAGTGTATATTTTCTCAGGAGAAAATAATATGAAAACGGAAATAACAAATCTACTGAAGCAATAAACTAAGAGCTGTTTCGATAGATTTGTTATTCCCGTTTTATAAGAGCTGTATTGTATAAAAAGCACCACAGAACTGGCGCTTAAAACTAATAAGCACAAAACATTGAATAAACATCATTAAGAGGAAGAACTCGCATCAATCATTCTTTGTTTGCAGCACTCGTGCCTACTTTGTTCACCTGACGAAGGGTCGTGTGTTCTTTCTAACCGAAACAATTGTTCAGAGTTTATTGTATTTTATGGTGTTTATTCAAAGTTTTGTAATTATTACTTGTGCATACTTGTTCGCCTGACGAAGGGTCGGGTCTTCTTTCGACCTGAAACAATTGTTGCAAGTTCTTGCGTTTTATATTGTTAGTTCCCCATCATACTAAAGGTATAGGTGAACTTAGATAACCGTTAAAATTTTGGACCTCGGTTTTTTGACTTTTTACACGTTTTCTGGTGTGAGGGACGCGAAAATGACAAAATTTGTATGGTGTCTGTTAGTTTATTAGTCCGTTAGTGTGATAGTGTGTTAGTCTGTGTACACGATATCTCACGAACAAATGATCGCAGAGAGGTCAGACAAGTTTTGAAATATTATTTATGACACTGGCAAGAACCCTATTCATTTGCAACATTCGAATTGAAAAACTTCGTAAGTTATTAGAAATTTACGATTTTCTTAACATGGGAGAACAGGTCAAAATTTCACTTAAACATGCATTAAATGGAAAATTTTTACTGTAAAATTATAAGACCAGTTTTAAAATATCAGTTTTGATGCCGGAATAGACATCATCAACTATAAACATGCTACTTTGAAATTTCGCCAGTTCTTGGAAATTTACGAATTTCTTAACATGGAAGAATAAGGCAAAACTTCACATAACTTCCATCTCGAGGAATATTTTCAACGTAAAGCTGTCAGACTACATTTGAAATATTTAGAATACTGGCATGAATAACATAGACTATGAATTTTCCAATTTAAAAAAAATCGTAAGTTATTAGTAATTTATGATTTACTTAACATGGTAGAATAGGACAAAATTGAGCATAAACGTCTATTTTGAGGATCATAAATATATCAGACAATTTCAAAATAACATTTATAATAATGATTTATTTTTCACTTTTTTACTTCTGGCGCCAATAAAGGATTGCCTTAGCACTGAAAGATTTTTAAATGTATATGTCTGTGTTTATTATCATGATCATTAAATCGTAATCGAAGCGCGCCATTTTATTATCATGTTGCAATTTCAAATTACTTCCCCCACCCCCTCCTCTTTTCCTCGTAATTTAAAAAAGATCTGGTCTTCATTCATTATCACAATACAATTCAAAGCATATATTTATTAAAAGTCATTATTTTCGTACTTTATCGTGTTTTTATGCTATGTTAAAATCATCAAAGAATGCTACTTTTAATTTGCAATTTAATATGCATATATGCCTTAAAAAAGAGAAAGCCAAAAATCAGTTATGATTTACGCTTTTTTTTTTTTTTTTTTAATGTTTTTCTGCAGTGTTTTAAATTTTTTGGCGGCCCTACTTTTTCGGCCGCCCTAAGCAACCGCTTAGGTTCGCCTAATGGTAAAGCGGGCCCTGCGGTCACTGAGCATGGTGTCAGTCATCTGGTGCGGTAATGCATGGTATAATCACGTTGATATCTAGCCCGACCAGTGATTGAGCGGTTCTGCGCTCACAGCTGGTAGACGGGTTGGATCCGAAGTCACGCTCGTCGATCTAGTCGTTCGGAATTTTCCATAGTTTTCTCCGAAACTCGTATGAATACGAGCCAAGACTTCTTAAAAGGACCCCACTTAGGGCACCACCCCTTAGGGCCAGATCCCTAGTGCAGACAATTGGCTTTAACACGAACACCAATACCACACCACTGATAAAATTTTTTGGCGATCAACATTTACTTTTTGCTCTTCTCTTGTAAAAGTAAAAGTTGCAAAATAAAATAGATATGTAAAACCTTTTTAGAGGATTTTGAGAGTGAGAAATAAAAATATGTAATTTTGACATTAACAAACATCACATCTGATCTAAATTACTTTAAAAAAAATAAGGCTCTGCAAAAATGGTAAGTGTATTTTAGTGGTATTTCATATAGCAATAGCATATGTTTTATAATAAAAATGTTCTTATTACTTTCTTCTTTGTTCAATAGAAAAGAGTATTGGATTCATAAAATTTTTTTGCTTCGGGTTTTCGATGGATTTACACGTTTCAATAGGTCTAGAACACGATTTGACAATTTTTAGAAAGTGCCTGTCTTTCTGTTTGTGTGTATGTGAGACAAAATTTTGTGGCAACTGTATCTCAGGATGTACTGCACAGAATTTCATAAAATTTAATATATAGTTGCACTTTGACATAAATTAATGTCTATCAACTTTTTGTGAAAACCTTTCAAAAGGTGGAGTTGCCATCTCGCTTTTTCTAAATTTTTAACATGACGGTATAGGAGAAGATTTCTGATATATATACATAAAGAGAATTATTTTTTAATAATAATTATGAAAATTAAAGAGTTATTTATAATAGTGATTGTCAATTAGGGGAAAAAATTATGTAGGAGCATCGCTCCCCTCTCCCTCCTCGAAGGGGGCAATTTTTCATTATGGGTATCTTTCGAAAGAGCTCGTCAGTACCTTTAAAACGAACAGTTGAACCATTGATCTGCGATAATTTAAAATAAAGTATATATACAGTCGGCCCCGCTTAAACGAATACTGTTCCAACTATACTAATTCGATTAAGCGGGATATTCGATTATGCGGGGAGACTAGAAACGCAATTACATGTATAACCATAATGATTTTATGCTTATATGAAATATAATTGGTCGATTCCTCTTTCTTATTTAAATATTTAACTGAATTTTTCCTAAGTTAAAATATTAAAGTAAATTTATAAATGCAATTGATGCGGGAATAAATGCAAAATAAATAAAGTATACTTACAGTTTTATTAAAAAAAAAAAAAAAAAAAAAAAAAAAAGGAGTTATGATTGATTATTTTGGCATAAATTTAACTAAACATTTTTCGATTTCTTTTTCTAAAGCACGTAAATAGATTATGATAGCTTCTATGAGATTCAAAATGAGGATGAATACTATTAAAGGATTTTGCAACTTTACCTATCGTTGGCGACGGATCTGCTTGTTTTGCTATATCCCTTTTATTTAAAAATTTTATAGAAAAATTAAACTCTTCATCTCTTTCTGTTTCTTCACCTTTATCCACATCTGTGAGTTCATAAAATTCTATTTCAATCATCTGTCAACTTTCAAAATTTGTGATTTCTAATCCCTGGTGATCATTTCTATTTCAATGTCTAATTTCATCATCAGTTGCTGATTTTATAAATTTGTTTTATCACCAAGTTTTATTATCTTGGCCGGAATACCGTCTCATGTTTAAAGGGCATTCTTTAGTTATGTAAGGTTTTAAAAAGAAGAACGGATTTTTTTTTTTTTTTTTTTTTTTTTTTTGAGAATGAGAGGAAAAATCTGCCCAGAATTAGAGGAATTTTATTTAAGAAACTGAGTGTTTATGCGATTAAGCGGGGAGGCATTTCAAAAAATATTTCTTTAAACGAGGAAATTTAACATTACTTCTATGGGGGAAAAAATTGGTGCTATTACTTTATATTCTAAAAAGCGGAATATTCGATTATACGTTAACCGATAAAGTGGAGATGACTGTATATATATTTTTTAAACATAAAAAAAGAAAAAAAAAAAAAAAAAAAAAGTCGTAGAGAATAAAATTGACTTTTTCTTTTATATATATATTTAGTGTTATTACTACTTTTCTAGAATGAAAATCGTCTGCATTCTTCATGGAAGATAATTTTATAAGCAATAGTTTTAATAAATTATTTTTACGGAGTGAATTTTTATGGGAAAATATAGAAGATTTTTAAAGAAAGGTGGCCACAACATATCACTGATTTCAGTTGATTCTAAATCAAACTCGGTTATTACACCCACACCTTTTGGCTATAGCATCGGAAATGTTTCGATCTGTTATACCGAATCCGAGACGGTTTCAGTCTCTGAGTTCGAACGCACCCACGCACACCGCTTTTTAATATCTATACATGCATACATTTAAGACCAACACATACACATTTTTGGTCGTAAACACATCCATGATATTTTCTGACGGTTCCGTTTCTGCATGCAACAAATATTTATTTATTTATTTATTTTAAGTTTCTAGCATAATCTTTATTATTAATATTATTATTTATTTATTTATTTTTATTGTATCAAATGCATAAAGCTTATTTCACAAGAACATGAAAAGAGTTTTCTTTCCCCCTCTCACTTTTGAAAAAGTTCGAAATCCTCCCCGAAATGATAACAATTTAATCAATTCCTTGAAAGAATTTTTAATCGACTAACAGCCTGAAAACCATTGATCTACATCATGAGTAAATCAACTTTCCTACTGATACAATGCCTCTATTCAAATGTTTTTAATCAGATACTTTAACAGAAACCTCTCCAAGTTCTGTTTCTGTTGTTATAGTTGTTTATTTATTTAAAAACCCTTGTTTATTTAACACTGCTTGAATAAATAGAATTGAATTGGAAGCCTTTCACTAGGTCATTAACGTGCTGTTTCATATTTTTCTTGTTTAGTTTCAAGTTGATTGAACTAGATTTGAAAAAAGAATAATGAAATTAAAAAAAGAACAATGAAAAAGAACATGAAAAAAAAAAAATAATGGTAAAAAACTAGTAAAATAAAATAATAAAAATTTGAAAAAAGAATAATGATAAAAAACTAGTATGTGCTGCAGCCATCACAAAACTTTCTTCTATATCATTATATAAAACAGCGCAATCGATCAGTTAACATGTATACAAATTATAACTTAATCATAGCTTCTCACGATAATGATTCTACATATGCAGTTTAATGCAACAGATAATACAATCTAGCTATCCAGGAAAAAAAAGTGTGTAGAAGAAGCACCACCTATCAGATATTGATCCAGCTATCAAAATTGAACCAGCATAGTTTTCCACAATGGTCATGTACAGATAAAATTTCTTGCTTTTATACACTATAGAAACTGAGAGTTTTCCCATAAACAGAGAAAAATGCAGCATAGCACTGCCACCTGTCGGCCGATCTATATGCATATCAAATCAGCATATTTTTTCATAATGATCACCTTACATATGAAGTTTTGTGCAGTTACACAGTATAGAAGCTCAGATATAGTCTTCCAATGAATGAAAAAATTTAGCTTCATAAATGCTGAACACAACCATTTGCTGGACGATATAAGTCATAGTCTAAACAACACCAAATTCTTTCAAGATCCAATTAAATACAATGTTTTGTGGATTCCGACCATTACTTCATGAGATATAGCGCCCACAAAATTTTGATAACACAAAGAAGCACATACAGACAGATCTTTTCTAAAAATGGCCAAACCATTGTTTGAGGATATTTCAAAATGTGTAAATTCATCAAAACCTGGAAATCATTGTTACGAAAACGTTCTCATTGCATACAGAAGCAAATAAAAGAACTAGTTGTGTAATATGGACCAGTGGTCCATAATAAAAACAGAGAGATTTTGTTAATGCTCGGTGTACATATGTCGCATACTTAAAATCTTGAGGCTACAGAATAGGCCAGGGAAGCAGAGGTAATCAAATTATCACTTCTTTCGCACACTACCCATTGGATATAACCTAGACCTCCCCTTTTCTTTCGTCCATTAACTATTTTTTTTTCGTCCATTTCTACTATTTCCAAGAGATATGTACAAGTGTGTGAGGGAACATACTGGACAGTTCGTTTCACAATTCCAAGTGCGTCAACTGTTGGGGAACGGGAAGGACCACTATGGACCACTTGGTCCATATTACACATACGTTCGTATAATACGGACCACCGATACGTAAATAAAATAATTATTTTCTGCAATTATTAATAGTTCCCAGAGTACTTTACCAAGTTTAAACTATGTAACTATGCAATTGTAATGAGCAGCCACCAAAGTAAATCTTTTTATTTTAATAATTTAAGTTTTATGAGAATTCTTGCTTAGGGGGTCCATAATACACGGTTCTCCCCTATATGTTGCAGCTTTTGCACTTGGATTTTTCGCGTAATGAAAGATCGTATATAGTTGTATTTCGACTCGAAATAATTGTAGCTTGCGTTGTGTATTTTATGGTGTTTGTTTACCAAATTCATGCTTTTCCTTTTGGCAGAATAATCAGCATAAAAAACAGCAATGCATAAATGCAATACTAATTTCCTATTTCGAATATTTTGAAGCTTGAAATCACCTAATGCCTGTACCATTTACTTTCCTTTGCGCAGTGGCTTGTATAACAAATTTGTAAGGAAATCAAAATTTGATTTAATTACCATTAGGGGGAAAAAAAAAACAATGAAAAGAAAAAACTGTATAAAAAAAAAAAGACGCAATGATATAAGCCGGGTTGCCAGGTAAATACTACAATTTCTTTTTTGTACACCACTACTTTTTTTTTTTTATAATAAAATAGTTATTTTATACGAAAACCAAAAATATTATAACTGAACCAATGGACTGATACTTTACAAAATTAGTGCTGCTGAAAGATAAAATTCTAGTATTCACTTGGCAACACTGACTGCAAGTGTGAAGAAAAAGAAAGAGTATTAAAAACAAAACAAAAAAAAAGAGTAAAAAATTTTCCTTGGTACACTAAGGAAGAAGTTAAGAAGATTCCAGTAGACATTTTCAGAAGGTTACATGAATATTTTACACTAAATTCATATTAAAGAAAACTGATGACAGACTATGCTGACGGCTGACCAGATGTCCTCTTTTTCAGAGGACAGTCCGTTTTTGTAAGCCGTTTTACTAAGTTTTAAAAAAATGTACAGGAAAATTATTCATCATAATTATTAGCATTTTGGTCCTCAATTACAAAGAATATAAAATGATATTCCTAGGGAATTGTAAAAATTACTATCGCTTTTAATTTATAAAGGTACTCTAATCTGGTATCCATATGATAGACTAACAAACAGACTGAAACACAAACCAATTTAATATATATAAAAAACAAACATTATAATAATGGGAAAGTATGCGAGAAAAAATATTAGAACAAAATATAAAATACAAAAGAATAATAATTAAAAGAAAAACAACGAAACAGAGAAAAGTTCGTATGAACAACTTTTCCTGAAAAAAGACCATTGACAAAGTTTTTTGAGTTTCTTAAGTGCTTTATGGAAGTTCAAGTCACAAGAGAAATTTGAATTTAATATTAGCCCTATAGAAAACTTAATTTAATAACCGTCAGATAGCAATAGGAATCATTTGAAAATTAAAAAAAAAAAACTTTACTACGACGATACTCACTGACTTGGTATTCCAGATAATTTTTTATTACAAAAAATTTTCCCCTCCTTTAAAGTGCCATGTTTCAAAATCTATTTTCTATTTAAAAAAAAAAAAAATATCTGCTAATTGGATGGTTGGTTGGTTGCGTTACTAGTGCTGCGCAGATGGGCAATTGGCGACGGTCTGGGACACACCCCTAGCGGTGGTCCGGAGACATGCCATCACAATTTTGATCCTCCACGGAAGGGATGGCTCTCCCGCTTCGGTGACCCCCAGAGATATAATTTTTGATGGGAACATGGAGGACATTGCGGCCACGACAGATTTTACGTGCACCAGCCACCATTAGTGTAAACGACGGTCTTTGGCCGGCTCGAGTACCGAACCCGCAATCTTCCAATTACGAGGCGGGCCCTCTGCTAATTGGAAAAAAATTCAAATAATGTACACTCTGTAAATATTTCAGGTGAATTATAACTTATTATGGCCTAATAAACTATAAGTTAAATAAATTCTGAGACGACTTAAACTTTTCAATCCCAATTGAACCTTAGTGATGGAACAATGAACTTATTAAGATCGAATTTAGCACACAAGGGATATTTAATAAAGCAGCATCCTCCCCTCCCGTATTAGCACCTAGAACAATGATCCACCACTCTCAGTATTCACTCTTTGTAATGTCCACGCCATTATACATTTACGCCAGTGTTACTTATACTACAATTATTCGCGGCAGTGTTTCACTTCACTTCCTTTTGGCACGTGCTGCTAATAAAAGCCGGTCTTTTACGAGCTGAGAATCGGACAAATCAAGCCACATCTGATGTACTTTTGCAAATCAGTAGCAGGAAAATTATCGAATAACTTATTTGTTTTAGAAGGCTGCATACTGTGAACATACAGCTTGAAGGGAAATGGAAATCACGGTTGATGTTTCTATAATGCAATTTGAATTTCAATTAGACTATTTAAATGTACACATCACGTTCAAACTATCAAGATGATAAATCATTTTAATTTATCATTCTTTCTATGATTAAATTTTCGCTACTCATGAAAAAAAAAAAAAAAAATACATTTCGGGAATGTAGTAAGGAATTCGCAAATATACAACAATACAGGTGTAGAAAAAAGCATGCAACATTTTGTGCATTTCATGATCTTTGTTTAGAAAGACCACTTCAAAGATTTTTACTTTGCGAACATTATATATAAAAGTACTGTAGTCATGATTTGCAAAATAGATTTTGTATTTCGTATAGTTCATAAAAGAATAGTCTTAAAATGATACAAATTTATATTTGGGATTATCATGATGCTTAATAGCACACCTCCAATTTTGGTTTTGATACAACTGTCCCTTTCAGAGATACATACGATTTTTCGTGATGTATGTATCTGTGTGTGTGTATGTATTTGTGTAAGTTAACACGATAGCGTCTAAACGCTGAATGAGCAGAAAATTAGTTCGTATGTCATAGGTCACCGTAGTATGAACCCTATTGATTTTGGTGAATCTAGCACTAATAGTTGTTTTTTTTTTTACAGGGGACACGCCAAAAAAAAAATTTCTTTACCATTATGGCCAATGGGTTGAAATAATTTGAAGTGCGATAGCGTCTAAATGCCTTATTCGATTGAGCTGAAAATTTATATTCGTGTTATAGGTTACAGTTGCACAAACACAAGCTTTTTTTTTAGGGAATTTAGCATTTATAGTTTTTTTTACAAGGACACAACAAAAAATTCTTTATTATTATGGCCTATGGGCTGACATTTGTTTGATGTGCGACAGCGTCTAAATACCTCATTCGATTAAGCTGAAAATTTATATACATGTTACAAATCTTCGTCGTACAAACTGTGTAAATTTTGGTGAATCTAGCGTCTATAGTTTTTTTTGACAGGGACACAAAGAAAAAGTCTTTATCATTATGTTCTATGGGCCCAATTTTTTTAATGTGCGATAGTGTCTAAACGCCTTATTCGATTGAGCTGAAAATTTATATACATGTTATATATCACCATCGTACAAACTGCACAGATTTTGATGAATCTAGCATTTATAGTTTTTTTACAGTGACACAAAGAATATTTCCTTATCATTACGGCGCATGGGTTCAAAATTTTTAAAGGCAAAAACCTCTAAACGAACTTATTCGATTGAGCTGAAAATTTATACATATGTTGTTATCCTTTCACGAACTGTGTAGATTTTTGTAAATCTAGTACTTGTAATTTTTTTTTTTTTTTTTACAGAGACACAACGAAAAATTCTTTATCATTGTGCCTATGGGCTCAAATTCGTTAAAATGCGATAGCGTCTAAACGCCTCATCCGATTGAGCTTGAAATTTATATACATGTTATAGATCATTGTCATACGAACTGTATGAATTTTGGATGATCTAGCACTTATAGACTTTACAAGAACACAAAGAAAAATCCTTTGTCTTTGTATCTTATGGACTCAAATTATTTAAAGTGCTAAGACGTCTAAACGTCTCATCCGAATGAGCTGAAACGTTATATACATGTTATGGGTTACCGTCGCACGTACTGTATAGATTTTGGTGGGTTGGGGACAAAATCTTTCGAGGACAAAATATCGCCGACGTAAATGAATACAAAGCAAAATGAGTTGGTAATTATTAATAACGTTGTATAAAATTTCATGACAACACATACTTTAGTCAGAGCACTGACATTCTGACAAACCTACAACAAAAATTTTTATAAATTTTACTTAAAATAGTTTAAAGACTATATTTATACACTTTTGTCAAGATTAGTCATAATGAATTCAATCGTGCTTATCAATTTTAAAATTTTTAATTTAAGTTTGTGAATAGTGTTCAGTTTTAATGTCAGCAGTGATGTACACGATTTTTAAAATGTATTTTAAATAGTGAAAAACAAACGATAAAATAACTTTAAAATAAACATAGATAAAATAATGAAATTCAACTCTATGATTTAATTAATTAATTAATTAATTAATTATTTTAATTAATTAATTAATATTTATACGGCCATGTAGCCCCCGCCAGAGATCACGCGTGACACAAAATCAAATTTTCAAATGGATCATACTATTTTTCTGAGGCTATATTTTGTCCGGCGAGATTTTGTACCGCGATATTATGTCCGAATCCCGATTTTGGTGAGTCTAGCACTTATATAAATTTACAGGGACACAATGAAATTTTTTTATTATTATGAACTATGAGCTCAAATTATTTGAAAGGCAATAACGTTAAATTAAACAACATATATGTTGTATATAGTATACTATATACAGAAAAATACACAAACACCCTATTATAACATTTTCTTTTGTTTATTTAACGATTTCGCTTACTTTATTTATACAACTGTCAATTACTTAATGTTCAGAAAGTCGAGTGGGTCACTCCAGATTTTTTTAACATTTAACATCAACAAAGATCTTTCATCATTCAACATCGATTAGTTCCCATCCATTTCATCTCCATTGCAGAAGAAAAGCAAAGATATTGATTTAAAAGGTTGGAAAAATCAGCTAGTAATATAATGAAAGCCATTGTCTTTTTAATTAAAATAATCTAATGTGTCACTTACCCTGCATTTCAATACTATAACAATTGCGCATTAAGTCGTAAAATCAATAAGGTAAGATAATAATATTAAATCGACTTTAAAAATGATCTAAAATAGGTTTAGGAACAACTTTATTTGACACATAATTCTGTGCGAGGAAGGGGGATGGGTTACCGGACACCTCAACCCTCCGATCAACTATAATCCCACCATTTATTAATTTAGAAAAAAAAATCAATGCTGTTATTATTTTGCTTTCAAACTTGCCAATCTTGATCAAATTTTTCAAGTAGAAACCAAATACAAACTTTAAAATATCAAATTTGAATTTCCTTCAATTATCTTTTTTTTTTAAAGTTATGCTGATAATATATATATGTACAGATCAACCGCTAAATTTTGACTTTC
Source organism: Salticus scenicus (assembly GCA_963930645.1). Classification (NCBI taxonomy): domain Eukaryota; kingdom Metazoa; phylum Arthropoda; class Arachnida; order Araneae; family Salticidae; genus Salticus; species Salticus scenicus. The sequence goes on from OZ005656.1 coordinate 85,644,341, forward strand.
GTATTTCAGGGTATCATAAAATGTGGTATACAAAAATCCAGAGTTGAAAATCAAATTTCAAAAAATACTTTGTTTACAGTATGGGTATAAGAAATTAATTTTCCTTTCTGACAAGTGATCGTCAACATAGTAAAATGTTGCAAAGCACTTCCAACAATCAGTCATTAAATAGAAAAGAACGTTTAGCTGAATAATCGGTTTCGAACCTGTGACTTGGATAGCTTAATCATAGACCGTTCAAATCCTGTCCGAGTTTAAATCTTTGATTTTTTTCACTCTTGTAAAAATGAATTCTGTCAATTCATCAGAAATATCTAGTCTACAGTTCAAAGTAACTATTTTAATTATTGCTTTTACTAATTTATTGAAGAGCTTCTTAACACGTCATATAAATAATATCAAAACTACACGTTTCGAAAGAATAAAGCCTTCCATCCTCAGGTGCAAGAAAGACATGTAACCACTTCGGAGGCAGAGGCCAGAAGTGAAGAGGAAAAAATAGCATTAGGGGAGCAAAACATTGCAACAGATTCTTCTCTGTTTCGTAATTTGTTATTCTTTTCCTCGCTTCTTCACTATTTGTATTTGCTTTAAAAGTCGTTACGCATCCTTTTTTAGCTGAGGATGGAAGACTTGTGCTTTCGAAACGTGTAGGCTTGATATTATTTGTACGGTGTGAAGAATTTCTTTATCGAATTATTTATTTTACATCTTTTTTTAAATTATAATCACCCAAACTGTTAATTCAGACTTCTTAAAGTTATTTTATTCATTTATTTTTTTTCTCCCAATTATGATTCTAAAACAGATGTTATGCAAGTTTCTATTTACGATTCTGGAGTATTTAATCCCCTAGAAGCAGGATCGATTAAGGAGGGGGGGGGGGGAGAAATTAATAAGTGAATAGTAGTTAATGCAAAAATGAGTTTTGTGTAGCAATTTTATATTTTTGTGTGGAAGTAACAAAATAATTTTAACAATTTATATTTTTTATTTAATATTTTCAGTATTCATAATAATGTTTTAACCAATTTCTTTTAAAAGAGTGAAAATACTCCTTAACTCAGCAAATTTTGTAGTACTTTTCTTTGTGGGGGAATAAAGTTTGCATAATAATATATTTATGAGAATAAAAACAGTTGACCAAATTTTTCCATCACAATTTAGTTAAATTCGTATTGCAAATTGCGATACGTTAATATAGGTGAAATCGTACGCCGCTTTTAAATCACAGACTAAAAACGCTTACATTTCGGCATTATAGTAAACGAAAAACTTCACTGCATTTAAAAGAAATAGTGTAGGTTGTCCAGTGATTTGCACGTTCCAGTGATTGGCATCTATCCCGAAATAATTAATAAATAAGAAAAATAAGAAAATCATATGTTTTACATATAAGAATTTTATCATTTTATGTCAAACACTGGAGCATTGGGTGCTAATAACTGGCAAAATGAATAACTAGCAGTGTCAAACCCTTTAACATAGGGTGTCAAATACTAATAAAATGAAAAACTGGCAGTGTCAATTGCTGGAACATTGAGTGGGTGTTAAATAAAAATTCATAAAATAATAATAATAATAATAATAATTGTTATTAAATGTATATATTTCAACATATATAATGCCTTTCATACCATATGTATTAACTTAAGATTTCTAAAAACATTTTCTGATGACTAGAACAATAAAAACATCAGAGATTGCTCTAAAAATGTCAGTCACTGGTGCACTTACCCTATATAAGCAAAGTTTTTTTTTTTTTTTTTTTTTTTATTTAAGGATAGGGAATAGCTAGATTTTGTATTTACATTTATAACAATATCTTCTATACAAAATTGTAAGAATTTGTTTTGTAGTAGAATTGTATTTTTAGATATTTGATTTTTACGGATAATACAAGTGTTGAAATACATTATAAAACAAAACAATACTTACATACAAACACAAAAATCTGGAGATAAAGCACAATATGTCTTTTTTAGAAATTTAAAATTTTCAAAGTATATCTATAATCAGACCTGTATTTAACGAAGCCACTAAATCGAGGGAAAATGTTTATCGAATTCGAAAATTCGTTTAGTAGAGATTCACGTTTTAAAATATTTTGAACTATATACAAACAGATTTTAAATTCATAAATACTAAATATCATATACATAAGTATTTAATTATATATGTATTTTATAAATATTTATAAATTATATTCATTTGTTTCAATTATATTTTCAAAATAACATTAATAATATAATAAAATAAAAACCGGATGAAAAAAATCTGTCCTGAACAGAACTTAATTTAGAACCTGATACCGATTTTTCGCTCATACTCTTCCTCTTTACGGATTTGTTAACTCTTAGATTATGTAATAGTATATTTCTTAATGATTAATCCAAGGTAGTCTACAGCAAATAATGACAATGCGTTTTCTTTATTGAAAGTAATAGGATTCTGGTTCTAAAGAGAATAAAACAAATTTATTTTCCAGAAACCCACCAATTCATTATTTTTAAATTTATTATTATTATTACTCAAATGTACAGTGTAGGTAAATTTATATTCTTCTAATGATTAGATTACCGTATTCTTAATAGCTGAGTAATTGTATGACTACGTATACCTTATAGTATGAGGCTTATACAAACTTTATTTTAATTTCTAAAAAAGTTTGACTGGATCCTTTGTTTGAGAAGTGTTTCTTTTTATTTTATTATATGTGTTGCGTCTTTACAATATTTTAAAACATTTTTAGGGTTCTTTTGTTCAAGTTGTAATCCACGTCGAATTATTTAAAAAGACTTTTATATATCAAAAATCTGTTGATTTCAGCATAATGATAATTTAAATTTTCACTTTCATCACAATCTTTTGCTGTACATTTTTTTTTTTTCATTCAAGCATTTTGCGTTGCCATCTTACTGCGTATCATCTTGGATGTCAGGACGTTTTTCCATTTGGCAACAAGTTACGAAAATATTAAATTAAAATTGAGATAATCCTTCAAAAGAAATTTTAAGATAAGAATATCTTAACAGTTGTTAAAGAACGCAACTTCATGTTTTAAAGTAAAGAAATATATATACATATTATTTACTTTCCTTTATTTATTTTTTTTATTTTTACGGGTTTTATTTATTTATTTATTTATTTATTTACTTATCTTCTATATTCACGCTAATTAAAAACCGTTTTTTACCCTTTTTTCTTCATCATATCAATTCAAAAATATTATTTTAACTAAAATTGCGGAAACAATAATCATCGTTGCTCAGGAATGCAACACATTTACCACATGCATTTATGCAGAAGAATAGACTAAAAATAGTTTTGTCGTACTAAATTAAATTCTGTTTTGTACAGAATTTTATATATAATTTAAAAAACAGAAAATAGTATACTTTCTTTCTTTTTCTTTCTTTTTTTTTTTTTTTTTTTTTTAATAAAGATTAAGGGAGGCATACTATTGTAACAATCGCAGCTATCGTAGATCACACGTCGGATCGTACACTCCGCAGCAAATGTATCCGAGCACTAACAATAATCCCCGTCTTAAAAAAGTGCACTTAATACTGCTTTGTTGAATAAATCCTTGTAGAGTCATGTTCTTAGTCTGTCTAAGAACATGATTCGACAAGGATTTATTTAACAAAGCAGTATTAAGTGTACTTTTTTTAGACAGGGATTATTGCTTGTGCTCGAATTCTTTTGCTGCGGAGTGTACGATCCGACTTGTGATCTACGATAGCTGCGATTGTTACAATAGTATGCCTCTCTAAGTTTTCAGTTCAGAAAAGTTCACATGAAATCTATACACATAAATCACTATTTAAATTTAAAAACATTTATTTTTATTTTTATTTGTACAAAATATTCGGTTCAGTTGGAGTTTCCAAGGTCTTCAGATCTTGGACAATGTAGTTTTAATTTACTGAACTTAAAAATGAGTAACGAGGATATTTTTGTGAAGCAGAGTGAAAAAATTGCGAGAAAAAAAGTTATAAGTTGAACAGAGAATACAGAATGTAATTCGAAAGTTATTTGGAGGTTATTTTAAAAAACATTCTTACTTTGAAGTAAATTTTCGAAAAATAGAAATTCGTTAAATAGACGTTTAATTGTACTACTAATGCAACACTTATTTTTATTTACATGCATACATTTGTATAACAAATATTAATGAATACAATTTTTTAAGTTTAAAAGAAAAGAAATTTTTTTAATTACTAACATAGCAATAATTGGATGGTTAAGAAGTCAATGAGTGAAAGTAAAAAAAAAAAAAAAAAGACTTTTTTATAGACTCAAACATGGTAACTAGAGTCACAAACAAGCCAAAATAAGTAAGTGAGTTTACTTTTTATCTGCCAGATGGTAGCACTATCAATGCCCACTAAACTAATGACTTTGTATTGTAATTCTATAATAATTTTTTTTTTTTTTTTTTTTTAACTTGCACTCATTTGTTTCTGAACTACTCAATTTAAAAAAAAATTAGTTTTCTTTAAATAGGGTAAGTGCACCAGTGATTGACACTTTTAGAGCAATCTCTGATGTTTTTAATGTTCTAGTCATCAGAAAATATTTTGTGAAATCTTAAGTTTGTACATGTGGTAGGAAAGGCATTCAGAACCACATATATGTTAAAATATATACATTTAATAACAATAATTTTTTTTTTTTTATGAATTTTTATTTGACACTCACTCAATGTTCCAGTAATTGGCATTGCTAGTTTTTCATTTTATCAGTAATTGGCCCCCTATGTTCCAGTATTTGACACTGCTAGTTATTCATTTTACCAGTTATTAGCACCCTATGCTCCAGTGTTTGACATAAAATGTTAAAATTCTTTTTGTAAAATATATGATTTTATTATTTTTCTTATTTATTAAGTATTTCGGGATAGATGTCAATTACTGGAGCATGCCAATCACTACAGCACCTGCCCTATATATGTTTAGATATGCGCTGTAAAAACTCCTTTTCTAAAAAATATACACATTGAAAACATTAAAAAAGCAGTTCTTAGTTATATAGTACTGATACTGCTAACAATTTGCAAGTTCCAACATTATTAATGAAAAGATAACGTGTTCTTTTAAAAGCTTATTTAAGAAAGAGGTTTGTAAAAGCTTTTTTGAGAACTGTTTTCAAATAAAACTCAATGATGCTCTTCATGTTTTCATTATAAACTTTACTGAATATACAATGTTAGACGCAAAGTATTTTCTCCCTGTAATTTTTCATAAAAGAGCATGGTCGTTCTTAGCACTGTTTTAAACCTGCAGCGTTAAGGTTCAGATTCAGATATACACGCCTTAAAATGAGAAATTGCATCTTTTATTACCATTTCCAAAGGAGGATATCATCTGAAGTATGGTAATACACTTTATTTATAAACATAGCAAATGGAACATATAATTAACGGTTATTCTGTTGGCAAATATATTCCAAATGCTCCGGAGACCACCCACTAATATTTTTTTCTGTAAAAGCGGTTGCCAACACAAAAGAGATAAAAGATGTGGAATAATATTTTATTTTCAGTATAGGATATTTTACTTTTAAATTTGAACTACTACTTCTACTTAAATCAGTAAAAAGGGTTTTGGACGGCTGGTGTTGAACAATAACAAATAAACTTTGTAAATATATCATAAAATGAAAGAAAAATCGGAACAACTGTTTTGGGTCAAAATAAACCTAGATCTTTCATCGGGAGGACAAAGTAGGCACGAGTGCAACATTTTGTTGGCAAAACGAAGGGTCGTGGATTTATTTTGACCAGAAACATTTATTGCGATTTATTTTTATTTATTTATTTATTTATTTATTTATTTATTTATTTTTTCATTTTATGTTTGTAGAAAGTGTTTTTTTTTCTTACTACTTTTACTTTATATACTTAATCCACTTCTAAGAAACAGTTTTAATGTACACGCTAAGATGTAAAATTTTCCGTTGCGGAATGGTCCTTATCAAAATCAAATCCACACACATTTTTATAAAAATACTTTTTTTACATTTAGAATTTTATATAATTAAATAAAATTATCAGCCATAGTTACCATGAAAAATATATAAGTGCGAAATAACCGAGCCTTCTGTTTACATACAACAACTGCCAACTTTTACGCTTATTTAACACCATTTCAATTAAGTAGAAATTTCCATTTCATTTAAACAGTGAAAATTGTTAAAGATATTTTAGTCCGTGGGGCGAGAGCTGATATCGTTCAGGTTCGTTTACCATATCACGCAACTAAGTGAATTTTTGCATATGGGTTTTACATGATATGTCTACAAAAAATTTGCAATGTTCCCCAAAAAGAACTTGCACATTAATTTTTTATTCGTAAAAACATACAAGCATTCCTGTTGTCATTCCGAGATAGTTTGTTTAAAATAAAAATGTCAAGAGATGGCCCTGTAAAGCAAAACATTCTTTTTTAAAATACTAAAATAAAGGTTTAATAATCGAACTGAGTAATTATTATTTCCTTTTTTTTAATAAACTAAAATTAATTTATTAAATTGATTCCAATTTAATTATTTTCTAACTTTTTTAAACGCATTATTCAATTATCCACGTTTGTAATGACCGATAGGTGGCACTTTTCCAACTTTTGTTGTTAGTAAATATAATAGCCACGTGTATTTATTATTGTTCTATTTGTGTTATTACTTAATATTCGTGTCTATAATTTCTCCGCCATTACATCATGCAAAATCGATTGCTTTTGGGGAAAATATTTCAGTTTATTCAAAGTTCGATCGGAAGTAGATATTTAACTGAAGCTGAACAAATATTAGTTTCAAATCATCTGATTAATTCTTTACTTCAATTAGCCGAAGCAACTGAAATTTTAAATTTGTCGTTTGGAAATAAATGGAAGCTTAATTCTGGATTTCTTGATCTTTTGGAGTTACACTATGGCACACAACAGTATGTGTTATCTTTTTTACTCGGATTTATTCATTTTTATTCAATAAATATATGTGAAATTAAACATCGAATATACAGCAAGCAATGGCGTCTCGACGAAAGCCGAAAGCTATTCCTGTTAATTGTAATTTCACCTTAGCCCACCAGAGGGCAAGCATTTCATTACAATCGCGGATTCGATCCGATCTGTTTGCAAACAAAGAAAAGGGCGGCTCCCGTACCGTGATGTATACATTTCGTTGAGAATTTAAATAATGAGAAAATAATCGCGTTTTAGGAAAAGTTTTGGAAAAGTTTTGAAAAAGTTCTTCAATCGCAATCAGAATGGCTTAATCTGGATGTTAAAGAGTACATTGTGGCCAAAAATCTAAATGAGTTTAATTTGAATACATATTCGAACATTGGATTATCATTGACAGCGTTACATGGGTTTTACGGATAAAACTAAGATTACAAAAGCTAAAAAGCGCTTAAAAAGAAAAAAATGTACCAGTGAAGTCGAAACACTTCGGTTAAATCGCCGTATGGGCTTTTTTAAAACGAGTACTGGCATTTTTCCTGATATAATGTGTAATATGCGAAAAAGAATAATACGTAAAAGAAAAATATAATTTGAAAAGAAGAGAGAGAAAAGATTTCACAGTGCTTAACGTATAATGCAAGTGAATCATTGCAAAAATCAGCAATATTAAGGGATTATAATCGTTTAAAAACTCAGATAGAAGGTATAGATTGTATAGCAAAAGAAGTAAAGTATCACTGATGTTGCTATTTAAATTATACATCTTTATTAAAAAAGAAATTATAATAAAACTTTTCGAGGTACTTCGCATATATTACATATAAATCATATAAATTATTTTGTGAAACAGTTAGTGAAAACAAAATTATTAACTCTGGAGAAATATTAAATATGAATAAACTATTGAAACTTTTCAAAAATATAATTGAAAAAAAAAAAAAAAAAATAATAATAATAATGAAGAACACAGTGGCGGTTCTACATTAAGGGCCAACGGGCACGGCCCCACCTAAATTTTTTCTCGATTAAAATAGTAATAATAATAATAATAATAATTTTGTTTTTTATAACTATTCAAAAAAATATATACAAAATAACTACATCTAATTTTTTCTTACTCTTCTTTCATTATCATTCATTTGTCAATTAATTTTTTCAGCTGTCACAGATCACTAATGACTCCCCTTCCTTATCTAAGAGAATAGGGCAGTTTTCAGCCGGCCCGAAATTGGCGTGTTTATTTGTACAGTTTATTCTACTAGAAGATCGGGTTGACATATTTGGCGACTAATTGCTTTATCAGTTTAAGCACGCTGTAATTTTCTCGTCGTTGGGCCAGCAGAGTCCTGGCCCTTTGGAACAAAACTATAGGGGAAAAAACTGTCTGTTAACCATGGATAATATTTGCCGACTTCTGCATTATGTTTCTTTTTTTTTTTTTTTCCTCATTGATTTTTCGGTGAATTTTTTAGAGTTATATACGACAGTTTAAAATTTTAGTGTTTAAAAAAAGAAATCTGGTAATAGTCAAAAATATTTTCTAGACTAGCCTGTGAGATAAAAGCTTGTATAAGAATTTAAGACCTCTTTAACTAAAGTGTTTTGAATTTAAATGAGGGGGGAAAAATAAAAATAACATACGATTTTTTTTTTCCTTTCAGAATAGTGTATCAAAACTTTTATGTAAATAAATTGTAAAATTTTTAGATAATTAATTAATGGATTTACATGGATAAATGGATTAAATAGCTGCATAAAATTGTGATTTATTATTATTATTAAAGGATTTTTCTTTTAAATGCGATTTAACAGAAATATCCGCAATATGTTTCTTTTTTTTTTTTTTTTTTTTTTTTTTTTAAGATGGTATCCCGTTTTATTTTTTTTATTTATTGAAAGTTAATTTATCTAAAATTAAGTGAGAAACATGTTTTTTTTTTTTAAATATGTATCCACATTACATTAATCATGACTTTCTAAATTCAAATAGATAAGAAACATGAATATAACACTTGGAATTCTATAATTAAAAGATTTAGGGATATAATTAGCGTAAGCTAAATAATATTACACTCTGAGACATTTGAATTTAAATTTTAATGGTGTGTAGTGTTAGGGTTAAAGCCAGTTGACTAAAAGAGGGTCCTAGACCTGAGTGGTGTACTCTCTGTAGAAAGTGTTTCTAAGTGTTACATATCCCTTTTTGTTTGAGTTTTGGAGAAAACCATAGTAAACTCCAAATGTATATGTCGACGAAAGCGATCTGGTACCGAACTTTGAAATTTCCGTCTATTAGCTTCCAGATATTTAAATTTTGATATTCCATTGATCAGAACATTGCAGAATTTTTCAATTGTATGTATAAACTATTTTTGAGATAATTTTATGCAATGTTTTCCATAGTGTTGAAATTCGCCATCATAATAAAAAAAAATCCGAAATTTCGTTTTACATCCCATTTAAATAATGTTTGTTTTCATGTTTGAATAATGAATAGTATTAAAGTTAAATTACGCATCATACGACGGATCGGGCCCCACCTGTGAAAATTTGCACGAGCCGCCACTGGAAGAACATGTAGATACTTTCAATTAGAGGTCTGCACGGGCCGGAATTTCGAGGCCTGGGCCCGGCCCGGCCCGTTATGAAGTCGAAAAATGAGGCCCAGGTCCGGCCCGGCCCGATTCAAAAATATGTAAAATAACAAAAACAAAAAAAAAGAATGCCTTTTTATGAAAAAGATTTTTAGTATGTGCTTTGCAGAGGTTTTATATAACCAAACAATAGTATGTTCTTTAACAAAACTGCTAAAATTTTACAAGACAATTATATATAAACAGAAATTCATTATTATAGACAAGGCACAAAGACAAACAGAAAGTCAAATCGAAAATATTAGCATTCATCAAACAATATACGAAGGTATTTAAAATGGTTATACTACTAAAAATGCACTTTCAACCATTTCCTCTTATATACCGTAATGTATCCGAATGCTCCGGATGAATTTCATATGCTCCGGTAAACAGAACTTTAAAGTTAATCCAACCATATTCAATAGAAAAGTTCCTTTTGTCCATAATAAAAATTATGCTACTTTCGTCCTCTGGGGAAAAGAAAAAGGAGCCTTAGAGAAAAAGTTACAGCGGAAAGATTTTTATAGCCTTTATACCACCTAAATTCAACATATCATAAGAAACAAAGCCTTATACACAGTAACGTATCTAATTTCTTTTTTTATGTACATGTACGCAAAATGGTAGTGACATGCATACTATTTTGAATAGGGAACAATCTAATATTACTTTAAATAAAATATATTAATTTCGAGGAATGCTACAAATATTTGCGAAAAATCAGATTTCGGACAGACACACTAATAAACAATTAAATTGAAGTTACAGACACTTTTTTAACAAAATAGAACTTTATGTGACATACCAGGCTGTAAAATTACGTAAAATAAATGACTGAAGAAATATTTTATCATTTTCCTTTTTCGTTGATTAACGAGGAAACCAGAAAAAGATTCGGGCCAACACGGATCACGGACCGGAGAAAATTTCATTCAGGCCCGGCCTGGCCCGGAGAAAATTTCATTTAGGCCCGGCCCGAATATACACAAAAAAACTGAGCCCGAGCCCGGCCCGGCCCGAGTCTAAAAAAATTTTTAAGCCCGAGCCCGGCCCGGCCCGAGAGCAAATTCAAAAATTTGGCCCGAACCCGGCCCGAGGGCCGGGCCGGTCTCGGGCTCGGGCCGTAAACCCGGCCCGTGCAGACCTCTACTTTCAATATTGATAATCATCAGTTAAAACGCTGGCTCCTTCGCGATTATTCGCAACTTATATTTGTTTAACCAAGACGGCGTAATCTTTCAAAACTAGTTCTTGTTGGAGATAAATTGTTAATTTAAGACATTCTCCAAACTGTATCGTACATTGCGTTCTATACTTCGAAATTACACCCAAATTCTTTAAATATTTTTTAATGGGTCATAAAATTTATATAAATATATTAAGGAAATAATTTCAAATTAAAATAAGTTTTCCAAAATAAATTATTCCTTAATTAATAGATAGACAAAGAATTTCGTTAATTATGTATTTTATTAAATCTTTTTATCTCTTATACAAAACTAATGTTTTATTTAGTTCAAGTTTAATTTCATTCAAAACCACTTTAGGTAGCACTCAGACATAATTTAAGGATAGAGAAAAAGGGGGTAGTTACAAAATAAAATATTTTCCCTTTTTTTAGACTATAAAATTTTGACTCACCCAGAGACGAATTATAGATGTTATGCAATCGCAAACGGTAGTGTGAGGTTTCTCCATCTTTCCTCTTTATAATAACTCTCAAGCAAACCATAGAGAACTTAGCTTTCACAATTCTAGGGCACTTCCGGATCCAGGAATAGGGAGAACACTTGGAGGCTCCATACGATAGATTCTTTCCAGAGACGAATCATAGGTGTTTTGCCAGCTCTTCTGGTCGCTCATATCTTTCATATTTTGAGATTAAAAATTCAAAGGAAGTTGATGCGGGATGAAGCAGGATTTGTATATCTGGAGAACCACCGGGAGAATCCATCACTGTCTCGCCGAAAAGTAGTTGACCAAGAACCAGTTCTCGCACTTCTAAAAAAAAATTCTCTTCGAAAGTCGTGGGCTGGAACGACAGTGTGGGTCGCTTATAGTTCCCCTAGCATGGAGTGTTTCTTCGGATCCTCCATTCAAATTTTATGACTGCTATAAACTATCGTCTTGCTTTTTTGTTCTATAATGTCAACTGGGTAGTCAGTGAGTCTGAGATCCCTACCTCATTTCTTTCCCTTCTCCTTCAATTTTACATGCAGCACTTATAAATCTATCTTATTCTTATTTAAAAGAAACAAACTTTTTTTTATCCAAATATTTACATACAGATTAACAATTACTTTCCATTATTCTACCACAAAAAATATTTATACATAAATAACTATATATTTAAATGAACAAGCATTTATGTATCTATATACGTATCTAAATGTGTAATTTTAATTACAACAGTTATCTGCTATTCTAGTGAAAAGAAACTGTGTTTTTAAACGAAGCTGAAAAGACAACTACTGAAACAGAGAGTGAGGTAGATGATTTAATTACTTAAAAAAAAAAAAAAAAAAAAAAGCCCTACATGATCTGGAAGAAATGAAAAATGTCTATTATTCAGCTATGTATTTGAAAAAAGTAATTGATGAATCACCATTATTAAAATGTGTATGGCCTCCTACTGCAGAAAATTTTTCTGGTGCATACAGTTTTAGGTATGATTCCAACTTTACTCTATAACTTTCTTGCATGGTTCTTAGGAATATCAAATGAGATAGAATTTAATAAGAAGATACCCAGCAGGAAGTATTCCCTGGATTCCTCTGTATTTAGTTAAAAGTAATAATACATTTAGAGAAAGAAAGGATTTTATTTGGTTTTAGATATTAATGAAATTTTAGTAATAAGATTTCTCTATATTCTTCTTTATTATATATTACATCGTGTATTGTTTATTGAAGGGATAATTCTTACTAGAACTATCGAAATTATTGTCTCTGATTATAATAAAATGACCATCATTACCATTACAAAAAAGTATTCTATAAATAATAATCTGGTGTGTCACTCACACGACTTTCTCTTACCTGAAATTTAATACTATAAATACAAATTGGAGATTAAGAGGTAAGATAACGATGTTATGTAAACCTAAGTTAAACAAATCAAATAAGGCTTCGGAAGAGTTTTATATGATAATTAGTTCTGTGTGAGGAAGGCTACCGCCCCCTCAATCCCCCGTTTCATTAATTCACCTAGATTTATAGAAAATTTAATTCGGTTATTAAAAAATATTTCTGTTTTTAAAAAATAATTTATTAAAAAAAAGGTATTGGCGTTTTAAAGGTATTGGCGAGCTCTTTTGAAAGATACCCATCATGAAAATTTACTCCCCTCGAGGGGGGACTTCCCCCCCAGGGGGAGGCGAGGCTCCTACATACACAAAAATTTTTCCCAGTTGACTATCTCTATTACAAAATATATATATTCGTTTCATTTAGTTTAGTGCAGTCTATAGACTTATGAACTCTGAGGGCTTTACGACATTCGCTTATGCGGACGACTTCACCCTGATTCTCACGGGCCGTATCAGGAAGGATCTGGAGGACCAGGCCCAGGAAGCACTCTCCTTATTTAGCAGGCTCCTTAAAGAGTTTGACCTCAAACTCTCACCATCTAAAACCAAGGCCCTAACTTTGGCTTTCCCCAGATCCCTAAAAAAGAGAAATCCCAAGATGCGGATTGATGGTATCAGTGTCCAGCATGTTGATCACATGAAGCTTCTGGGAATAACCTTCGACCGACACCTCAACTGGCTGCCCCATGTAAAGGACCTTAAACTCAAAACACTAAGTCATTACCACAACTCAACTAAGATGGTAGGAAAGAGGTGGGGTATCTCCACCTCTCTCCTTAAAATATGGTATCAAACAATAATTGAAAAAATAATAACTTATGGGGCAGGCATCTGGGGAGGTCACTTAAGATCTGACGCCAGAGCTTCGCTTGACTCCGCTCAACGCCCTTTCCTCCTGCAAATTGCAAGAGGGTATAAAACCATCTCCACTGATGCCCTCACCGTTATCACTGGGATTCCCCATGCCCACTTGCAGGTCGCCCAAACCTATACTAAAACTAAAATCCTACAACTAAACGACCAAGAGCTCACTAACATAGTCTTTCCCCAAACTCCCATCCAGCCCCTGACCTGCAGTTGGGCAATTCACCCAGGTTTGGATGTAGCTCCTCTAATAACAAACTGTTCAAAAAATAGCTTCTCACCTTCTGTCCCGGTGGCGATCTACACGGATGGCTCTAAGACCGAGGCTGGAGTTGCCTCAGCTTTCTGTGTTCTTGAAGGCGACAGCGAAGCCTATCGGTGGGCGGGTAGGCTCGAGGACTACAACTCAGTATTCCAAGCAGAACTCTACGCAATTAAAAAAGCCCTAGACTGGGCGGTCGTAAATCATAATCAACAACAACAACTAAGTGTTTATAGTGATAGTCTTTCGAGCCTGCTCGCCATTGCTCGCCATCGGAACAGACACAAAAGAAATTCTAATGAACCCTAACCTTAACTGTACCCTGGCACACGTTTCTGCCCACAGGGGAGTAGTCGGTAATGAACTTGCTGATTCCCTGGCCAAAGAAGCCACAGAATTCTCAGTAAAAGAACCATCTCCTCCTGCCCCTCCCTCCTACGTAAAGTTAAAACTGAAACAAATCTTCATTTTAAAATGGCAAGACCTGTGGCGAAATTCCGAGAAGGGTAGATATACCTTCTCCCTAATCCCACAGGTTTCAACAAATTCATGGACTCTAACTCCTCCCATAACGGCTTTCTTAACAGGCCATGGCCCCTTTCAATCCTACCTTTTCAAGTTTCATCGCCGACGCTCTCCCCTGTGTCCCTGCGGTGAGGAGGGAACTCCCGAACATTATTATTTCTCTTGCTCCCTAACTCAACAGTTCCATTTCAGAAATCCCTCTCCAAGACCAAATAATTGGCTTGAAAATATCTTAACCAGAAAACTGTTAATTAAAAAACTAAACAATATTTACTCCCTCTTAATGGACATAACCAATTTGACTGATTAATAACTATTCCCACTGGCAGCTAATCTTCTTCCCAAATGAAGCTACTTATCCTCCCACCCTTTTTCAAAATACCCTTCACCAAAACAAAAATCTGTTTGCAAGGAAGCCTCTTACTAAAACCTCTCTTAAAAACTAAATAAACTCTATAGTTTAAATTATCAACAATCCTAACTCTCTCATTCTCTCCTCTGTTACCCAAATTACCCTGCAAAATCAGTTTTCTGCACAGTTGTTCTGCAATACTGTCACCCATGTTGTCATCCAATTGTATCATCTGGACTATTCTAGTCAAACTTGAACTCTCTAGTACACATCAAGAGTTGTGAAAACTCATCTAGTGCCGTCTGTCGCGAGAGGCCTAAAGGGCCTGGCACAATCCATCTTAAATTATCATCGCCCAATGTCGCGAGGTGGCTTTCAGCCAAGCGATGACCATGTACTCTTTCTATGTTGTTTTCCATCGCCCCTTGTCGCGGTAAGGCTTCATGCCTGGCGATGCCTATGTAAAACCCTCTTGCTTTTTAAATAAACGTCAGGCAGGTCTGTAGGGGTTCTTCTCGGGACAGCCCACGTGAACCTCGGTTCTGGAAGCGCTCAACACCGCTCTTCGAGCGGTGAGCGTGGGCTGCTCCCCTGTTCAGTCTATAGACGTTAAACTCTACTTACCTGTAATTTCCCCCATAGACGTAATGTATTAGAATTCTCTTGATTGTCCCTTTACACGAACCATTTGCTTGATCTGAACGAAAAGCTTACTGTAGCATCTATATATGATACACATTTAGAATACCAAGTTTGGAATGTCTGCTACTATTTGTTCTTGAGATATGCTGATAACAGACAGACAGACACACAGACACACAGACATACACACAGACCATTTGCTAAAAACATGATTTTCGCATTCAGGGGACCTCAGAACGTGAAAATATAACAAAATCTCGCGTTCGAAAATTTGACCCAAAAACAATACTTTCTCTACCTTATGGGTAAGAGAAAGTAAAAAAAGTAAAAATTAGTATTTATAGTACATGAATTTGGAGATACATCATATATCTGTATTGGATTTTGGACATGATATTTGGAGGTTAATAATAAAAATATATATTATAATATATATTTTTTAATATTTAGTTAAAAATATAGGGTTTAAAAAATATAAAATATTTTTTCTTGCATAATTATTTGGCATTCTGCTTAAAATGCATATAATTTACTTTAAAGTTTTTTTTTTTCCATATTTATTTTTTATAGGCAGTTTTAAAACATTTTTCTTTCTTTTCTTCTTTAGGAAAATAAAATTAAATATATTGTAAAATTTTATGTGGGAAATTTGAAAGCATTAGCTCTTACGAAAGAATGGCTGCATGGGATTTCTTTTCTTTTTTGCTTGTAAAATAATAATGTGCATCTATTTTTAAGGGAACATTGTATTTTTCTACTCTATATACATCTTCATTTTAGAAAAATAAGCAATTTCTTTGTTACCAGATGTGGCAAACGAAACTTAATTTCTAAGCATAATTTGGCATGTCGCCCAACGGACTATTTGTAAAACATTTCTTTAAAAAGTGACCGGTAGCAAAACAGCTCAAAAGTTGGCAGCTATGCAATAATGAATGAGCATCATTTTGGTGGTATTCCATGCTAAAGTCATCTCATACACATGAGGGGCGAGACCTAATTATTATATGAAACTTGAAAAATTAGTATAGAAATGCCACCTGTTAAGAAATAAACATCGAAATTCAATCAGCATAATTTCGAATAATAAAACTATTATTAATCGAGTTTAATTTGATTCAGAGTCATAGATACCAAGAACCTTATGAAAAATGTACCACCTTTTATATCTTGTACGATTCTGAAATATGTTTAAAAAATAAACCAACATATTTTCTCATAAATGTCTTATTTAGCTTTTATTGAGTGATTCCATGTCATAAAGACAAATATAATTTAGTTTATGCGATAAATTTGAGTAAAGAAATTGCAGAAAAAGAGAAAACTTTTTCATACACTGTTAAAAGTTTGAATAGAAATCTGCTGGTAATCATTTATCTTAAGTCTTATGTAAAGTTATAGCGTGATAAATTAAATAAAAATAGATAAAAATGCAGAATAAAGATTGAGAACCTAGATTATTGTCTTTTAACTAAAAATTATTGTAAATTCATAGAGACTATGGCTAAACAATTAATTAAATTCACAGAATTTTTTTTCAATGTATAATTAAGCAGAAGAACCAGTACACACACAAAACACATTTATGCATATTTCAATAAAATTCTTCCTCAGATTTCTCTGAAAGGGAATTCTAGAAACCAATTTAAAACAATAAAATCATAATCAAATTTTGCATCTCTGTTATAAAATTGGAATATTCTGTAATCCTTTTTCCCCAAAAGCAGGCAGTTTTAGTAGGGCAATAGACTTTTGTTACAGCATTGGAATATTTTAAACCAGTAATTTTCTTTCACATCATTTTCATAAGTACAATAATACTCAATGTTTTGATGCTGTAACGTCCTGGAAACATAGAAGATAAACAGTGAAAATAAAAGCCATTCTACGCTCCACTGAATCATAGCAAAGTCAAGCATTCGTAGAAAAAAATGAAAGAAATTATCTTAGATGATGGACACCGATGTATTTTCTCGGAGAAACAATAAAAGATGTTTTGCGGCAGAAGTGTAGGTTTTGACATTGGGAGTGACATGGAAATGGTTTCACTCACCTCATTTTAACTTTTCTCATTCTGTCACGTGACAAGTTAGATAAGATTCCTTCTAGTGACATCGAAAAAACGAAAAAGTCTGAAACAATGTTTTAGGAACGTTTATGATGCCCTATTTGCATAAGGCAGTTTGCATACAAATATGCATATTGGGAGGAGAATATTTTTGCTTGTTATCGTACATTGATTACTCTTTGTTTCTCTAAAGGAAAATAAATATAAATTGCTAAACATTATTGTACTTTATTTAGCCTGCTTTAAGCAAATAATTCAAGAATTTCCTTTTCATATCTGCAATTTATGTATGGCTGTCTCGTAACATAGTTTCGTTCTTTACGTTTAAAAGAGACCATATATGTACCTTTTAAAACGTTTTTGTACAAGTTAAAAATGAGTTTGGTTCTTATGATCACAAGGTTTTTAATTTTAGTAAAACTACAGAGAAATTTGTATGTTATTTAAAGTATTTTTCAACTTTTGAAAAAACATATAATTAATACAAAACTGGTGTACAAACGATAAATAGACAATAAGACTTCTTCACACACCATAAATTTTAAGCCAGCACAACCGGTTTCGAAAGGACGTACCCTTCCTTCATCAGGTGGAAAAAACACGTGCCTTGGAGGCAAAAGCAAGACTGTCTTGCTTTTGCCTCCAAGGCACGTGTTTTTTTGCACCTGATGAAGGAAGGCTACGTCCTTTCGAAACCGGTTGTGCTGGCTTAAAATTTATGGTATATAATTAATACTTTTGATTAACCACAATAAAAAAATTCAAAAAAATTCAAAATGATCATTTTGAAATGCTGTTTATAGAAAAATCTGAAATCCCTCCAAAATAGTCGGTCAGGTGCCACTTTTATAATCACTATGTTTTATTTTGAGTTAATTGATCCCTTGAGCATAAAAATTTGTCTGATTCTTTAAAAAAGTATACACCTCCGTACTATAATGCACGGAGAATGCGTCACTGTTTTAAGAGAGCAGTTTCCATTAAGTCAGTCCCATCTTTATCGACCTAGTAGTTTTTTTCATCAGCCCGAAATAAAATTAAATTTGACTTATCCGAGAAACTCAGTTCAGTCCGGTAATTAACTGCTAATTTTTTTTAATTTTTGGGCAACTGATGTTTTTTTTCTTTTTCTTTTTTTTTTTTTTATATATATATATATATATATATTTGCCTTTAATAATGGCTTTTTTGCAGATCTTCTGATTTTTAACCTGGCCCCTGTTTAATTGCTTCCGGACTATTTTTGAAGGAAGTATTTTGCTATACACTTTTTAATTTTTTTTTTTTTTTTTAAGTTCTGAACGTGATACAAGTCGATTTTTTAAACATTTGCTTTCTAACTTGCGGTTATATTGCTTGGATGAGCAACGTGGCCTCCTAAAGCCAAATTTCCAGTTTAAACGGCCAAAAAATTTATATTTTGCTAAAAACCATTTTACCAATATTTTGTTAGCATTTAATTATTTTTCCATCTCACGTATCAAAATATTTTTAGATTTTTATTCAAAAATTAATATTTTTTGCGGCATCGTTAACTGCCTTATTCTTACCATTTTTGAAATAATTTCTAAAATTACAGTTTTTTTTTTTTTTTTAATTGCATTTTGTTTTTAACACTGGACTCAATGCTAAAGTGTATGTGGAGGACAAAATAATAAAATTTGTTCGAAAATTTGTTTTTTAAACTATAAAATTGGTGGTTGTAGAAGGTAAAAAAGAAAATATCCAAGTGCGGCATATGCGTTTATGCTAAATACGAAAAACAGCCCCTTTCCTTCCTGGAAGAGGCAGTACAGCTGCAAATCTGGGTGGTGATAAGAAACTTCACTTTGCTGCCTTTAAATAAAAAATAAATAAATAAAAAATTGCCGCTAATTGTTCTTAAAATTAACTAGAAATCAAAATGTTAAAAAAAATAAATCTCAACTGTCATTAAGTAAAAAAAAAAATTGCTACTACTTATCCTTAAATTAAATTGAAATCAAAATGTCACGATATTAAATGATGAAACACTATTCTGTAAAAATTATTGGTGACAAATTTTTAACCAACTATATCGTTCGAAAGGACATCTAATAGAGTGTTTATATAGGAATTTGTAAGAATATTGTTAAATTAGCCGTTTTTGAGATACAGACTTACGGTCCCACTTCCGGTTTCCGATGTCCCTCTTTTGTTTTCCCAATTTTTACCAAAAGTTGAAAAATTCATCTGTAGACCAGACCTGTCTCAATTTTGAACTTTCGTAGTTCTATCTTTATTAGTTTCGGAGATATACAGGGTGACAAGAAATAACTTGGACACACATGATACATTATAACTTTAATGCTAATGAAAATATTACGACCAAACTTCAATAAATATGAATACATTATTTTGTCTATTATATTTACAAATGTTCAAAGTGGCTACCTTTAGCCTTCATACAGAGTTTTAAACGTGTTACAAAATTTTCGGTTATGGGCCCGCAACTCACTATCCCATATTTTATCCCATACCTTGCATAAGAATTCCTTTAGGGATGCCAAAGTTTTATGAGTTTTAGCACAGACCCTTGTCTCCAAGATGGACCAAACAGAATAATCCATCGGGTTCAAATCTGGGGAATACGATGGCCTATTTTGAGCTCCAATGAAGTCAGGAAAATTTGTCTTGCACCAATCTTGAGTGCCTTTAGCTCTGTGTGCAGGTGCGGAATCCTGTTGGAAGGTCCATCTTTTGTTTCCAAAGAACTTTTGCGACCAAGGTAAGACAACATCTTCCAAAATGAGTTTGCGATAGTGGTAGTTACAGATATTTGGTTTGAAACTTCGTCCAAGTTATTTCTTGTCACCCTGTAATAGTCAGAAAGAAGATTCTCCACATACATACACACACACTGACCGATTGCCAAAAACAACTTTTTCAGGAGACCTTGAAGCAAATGAAAAATGTGATATGGAATTTTTGGACCAAATACAATATTTCCATTACCTACAGTAGTAGGGTAATGGAAGTAATAATAACTATTAATAGGATTAATAGGATTTAAAAGGAATATACCAATGAATAATGCACAATAGCAGCAAAAATCTATGTATATGAAGCATTAAAGGAAGTTAATTTGACAAAATGTAGCACTGCACAGGCTAGGTTTATGTCGTTTAAAAACAGACATAAAAGTTATTAATTTATTATAATAGGTATCGTTAAAAAGTTATTTTCAAAATGAATATAATTCACACAGAATTACAAAGATTTTCAAATAAATCTTTGTAATTCTGTGAATTCAAAATTCAAAGCCTTTTACATTAAAAGTTCAACAGCAGCGTATTTAATTCGAATGTCGTATACAATAATTCATCATTAGAATGATCAGACACCAAGAAGGAAGACAAGAATATAAAAACAGAGGGTTAATAACAACATTAATAATAATATGTAATAATAATAATAATAATAAACATGTACAGAGCAACTCAATATCATCACATTATAATGGAATGAAGTGTAATTTCAACAAAGATCTATTAATAGAATTAATGTGATTATATAGGAATATACCAATGGATAATGCGCAAAAGCAGAAAAAATACATGTATATAACACAATCAAATGAATTCATTTGCAAAAATATGGCACAGACTAGGATTACATCTATATAAGAAAAAAAGAAATGTAAACCTTTTATAGATTTTATCAATATTTTACAGAATAAGTGTAAAGAAAAAAATCTTTGCCAAGTGCTAACACTATTTTTCGAAGACAAATCTAAAAGTACTCTATAACAACTAAATAAAAAAAGAAAAAGAAAAAAGAGATGGAAAGGAGATATCTTTAGATTTTTTTAAATCCAATTACCTTGCGATGAGAATTTCTCAGAAAATGGACAATTGAAAGGATTTCTTTGCTAAAATTGTTCAAGGATATCTGATTTTTCTAATAAAACTAGTAAAAGCGTTTATCTGAAATCTATACATACACAATCTATCGATGATATCTTTTCTCGTCTTACTCCCACAGTTGAAAGCTTCAGAATATATTGATTCCTATAGAAATACATTTCTAAAAGTAATGGTACTGCTAATAAAAGAAAATCTCAAATAACTTCCAGATTCTAATTATTATTATTATTTTATTATTGCCGAAACTTGTTAGTGGAGGCCCTCTGTTGAGACTCAAAATGGTTTTGGGTTTCGTCTGTGTGTGGGGGGATCCGGACATAATATTGCGGGACAAAATCTCGCCGGACAAAATCTCGCGTCAAAAAATAGTATGATCTATTTGAAAATGTGATTTTGTGTCACGTGTAATCTCTGGCGGGGGCCACAGGGCCTTATAAATATTAATTATTTAATTAAAATAAATAAATAAATAATTAAATAAATCATAGAGTTGAATTCCATTATTTTATCTATGTTTATTTTTAAGTTATTCTATCTTTTGCTTTTCACTATTCAAAATACATTTTAAAAATCGTGTACGTCACTGCTGACATTAAACCTGAACACTGTTCACAAACTTGAATTAAAAATTTTAAAATTAATAAGCATGATTGAATTCATTATGACTAATTTTGACAAAAGTTAATAAATGTGGTCTTTAAACTATTTTAAGTAAAATTTATAAAAAAAATTGTTGTAGGTTTGTCAGAATGTCAGTGCTCTGACCTAGGTATGTGCTGTCATGAAATTTTATACAACATTACTAATAATTACGAACTCATTTTAGCTTTGTATTCATTTACGTCGGCGATATTTTGTCCTCGCGATATTTTGTCCTCGCGATATTTTGTCCCGCGAGATTTTGTCCCCAACCCGTGTGTGTGTTTGTTTGTTTGTCTGTCGCGCGATAGCGGCACGCTATTGACTTGAAATTTGGTACACATGTTCATGAGCCCCACGGAATCAGCTGTATAGTTTTGAGTGTGTATTCCATTTGCATTCGTGTACAGGGACACGCCAAAGTTTTTCTTATCATTACAGCCTATGGGAAGAATTTGTATGTACCGCGATAGCGGCTGCAAAAATCACGCTATTGACTTGCAATTTGGTACACATTATTTGTGAGCACAACGGAATTAGCTATATAGTTTTCGGTGTGTATTCCATTTGTAGTTTGTGTACCGGGACACGCCAATCTTTTTCTTATCATTACAGTGTATGGGAAGAATTTGTATGTACCGCAATAGCCACCGCAAAAATCAAGCTATTGACTTGCAATTTGGTACACATATTTATGAACCACACGGAATTTTAGCTGTGTAGTTTTGTGTATGTATTCCATTTGTAGTTCGTGCACAGGGTCAAACTAAATTTTTTCTTATCATTACGGCCTATGCGCATGAATAGGACCTAATTACCCAAAAGGCTCAAAGCACAAGCTTCCCAATCTAAAATTTAAAAGGGGACCCCAAAATGACTAAAAACAGGTTCTTGGATTTTCTGTTTCATATTTTCACCCTCAGATTGAATTTTTTTCTGAGAAAGGTCGCCTAAAGCAAGGTAAAATACTCACTATTTCGGGAAAAATCTATTATTTAGCCTCAAAAATCTGAATGTTCTTAATTAATAAGTTATACGATATTAATGTTGTGTGTAGAAACCACTCAGGTATATGAATGAAAAAAAAAAAAAAAAAAAAATATCCGAAATGAAAGAGGAGGGGGGGGGGGTAAATGATACTGAGCTTCCCCTAGCTTCAAAGCTTAATCGGGCCCTGCGCATGAATTTGTATGTACCGCAATAGCGGCCGCAAAATTCCTCCGATTGACTTGCAAATTGTCACACACATTCAGGCTCTGTATAGAAATAGCAATATAATTTTTTATGTCTATATTTTTTATGGGTTGTGTATAGGGACATGTCAGAATTCTTATTATTACAGCACACGGGCTGAAATTCGTTTAAAAGCATTTTGACATCATTACTTTGCTATCAACAAAATGAAATTAGCGTACATTACTGAGATGCTTAAATTTACGTTTTCGGCAGAAAGTATGTGTTCTTAGGCTTCCTAATTACAGGACCATGCAAAAAGTGTTCTGACAAAGTAACGTACTCAGATAAATTATATTGAATTTCGGATAGTTATTCATGAAAAACGTAGAAAAAGCTGATTAGTTTCTACTGGTGTATGCAATGTTTATGGTTCGTTTACGGAGACACACAAAAGAATTTCGTGACATTAGAGCCTATGAACAATTTTTATCTAAGAGCACTTTAATGCGTTTATGCTGCATTCAACATAATGGAATGAATATGCATTAAAAAGATGCTTACAAGCATGTTTACTCTAGAAAAAGGATATGCATAGACTAAATAATTTATTTACGGGACCCCACAAAAGAATTCCGATGACGTACTGTAATCATACAGATTTTGTCAAATTAGGTTGAAATATTAATGAGTTATAATTAATTAAATAGGTGCATTCTTTTTAGTGTATATAATTACTGTGGCACCTTTTCTGGAATGCGTAAAAGTATTTCGTACTATTATGGTCTATAGTCGGTATTCCTTAAAAGTGTTTTTTAATATGCTAACACCTCGTAAAATATAATGAAATTTTATTAGAATTTTAAAAGAATGTTTTTCAGTGGAGAAGTGTGGGCATAGAATAGGTAATTCATTTACGGGGTTACACAAAATAATTTCGATATGTTATGTAATCATTTTGCATGAAATTTGGTACAAGTATTTATGAATTACAGGGAATTAATACAAGACAATCAGTTATTAGGAATACACACACACACACACACACATATATATATATATCTATATATATACAAATAGTTATAGAAGGAGAGATACAGCGAGGGGTTGAGGGGGACGGCAGTTCCCCCTCAGAAACGTTTCTGTTTATGTAGCAAATCAATCGAATCAATATATATATAATAAGGAATAAAAAAAAATATGATCTGTTGAGCAATGCGTGATGCAAATAGGACGTTGAGGCCCCTGATCTGCAGATCCACTAGTTATTGTTTTATTTTTATTTATTTATTTATTTTGCCAAAATGTCAGTAGAGGCCTCCATGTGAAGACACAAAAAGATTTTGGGTTCCGTCTGTGTGTCTGTTTGTCTGTCTGCTTGCCTGTTTCTCACGCGATAGCGGCCGCAAAAATCACGTTATTGACTTGCAATTCGTTACACATGTTCCTGAGCCACATGAAATTAGCTGTATAGTTTGGGTGTGTGTTCCATATGTAGTTGGTGTACAGGGACACACCAAAGTTTTTCTTATCATTACGGCCTATGGCCAGAATTTGTATGTTCCGCAATAACGGCCTCAAAAATCCTCCTACTAACTTGCAAATAGATACACACGTTCAGGCTCTGTATAGAAATAGCTGTATAAATTTTTATTCTATATTGTTGATGGACTGTGTACAGGGACACGCCAAAGTTGTTCTTATCATTACGGTCTTTGGGGTAAATTTCGTTTAAACGCATTTTAACCTCGTTATTCTGCATTCAACAAAATGAAATTAGCGTACATTACTGAGATACTTAAACTGATGTTTTCTGCAGAATATATGTGCTCTTATGCTTCCTAATTAATATACGGGACTTTACAAAAGTGTTCCGACAATATCACGTAATCATCCAAATTATATCAAATTTCGAACAATTATTCATGAAAAACTCAGGATAAATTGAATAGTTTTTACTGATGTATACAATGTTTATGGTTCGTTTACAGAGGCACACAAAAGAATTTCATGACATTATTGCCTATAGACAAATTTTTATTTAAGCGCATTTTAACGCGTTTATGCCGCATTGAACATAATGGAATTGACATACATTTTAAAGATGTATAAAAGCATGTTTACTCTAAAAAAAGAGATATGTATAGACTAAATAATTTATTTACGGGACCACACAAACGAATTCATATGACATTCTGTAATCATCCAAACGATGTCAAATAGGTTGTAATATTAATCAGTTATAATTAATGAAATAGGTGTATTCTTTTTTAGTGTATATAATTACTGTGGCTCCTTTTATGGGATGCATAAAAGAATTTCGTACTATTACGGTCTACAGTCGGTATTTTTCACAAGTGTATTTTAGCATGGTTACACACCTTTAAATATAATGAAATTTTATTAGAATTTTAAAAGCATGTTTTTTCTGTGGAAAAGTGTAGGCATAGAATTGGTAATTAAGTTACAGGGTTACACAAAATAATTCCGATATGTTATGTAATCATTTTTCATGAAATTTTGCACAAGTATTTATGAATTACAGGGAATTGACAACACAAGACTATCAATTATTAAGAAGACATGTATATTACATATCCTATATACAGATAGTTATAGAAAAAGAGATACAGCTAGGGGGGGGGAGGGGGGGAGGGGCTTAGCCCCCTCAGAAATGTTTTTGTTTATGTAGGAAGTCATTCGAATCGATATATAGGGGAGACCCGTGTACCTAGGGCCGCTTTTTTTCAATGCCCAAAAACAGAGCCCCTGACCTGTTTAAAATTATCAAACTGATATGTACATATCTTTAGGACTAATTACTTCCAATTGGGATTAATATAAATACCTAAAATAATAAATTCCAGCAAATAGAAGGTTTTTAAAAAAATTTCACTCGTGGCCCTAGGTACAACACCCTCATTGTACCTGGGGCCAGACCTCATTGTACCTAGGGCCATTCTCTCACATTTAGATTTCACTTTGTAATGAATAGAAAATAAGCATATAAACATGTATTTTATAAAATGTATGTGTGTACATGTATGTGTGTAATGTACATGTATTTTGTAAAGAAACAATATCAAGTAATATATTTATTTATCACATAATAATTATCATGTTGTTGCCTTAATTTGAAACACGAAATTTTTCACTTATTTTTTTTTTCTTTGGAATATTCTAACAGAAAGTTTTTTTTTTTTTTTCAATTTCTTTTTTTTCTGGAGTGTCTCTTGAATTTCTAGATCTCTCTGATTTTCGGTCACATCTTTTCTTTGATGTGAGAGGTTTTGCTTAGGTTCGTACCTGTTAAAGCATGACACACGAAAAGGTGTTAGATATTGAAGATTTCCGAATTTCAACAGGACACGAAGGAGAGACATCCAGTTCTATTGGTTCAATTTCTCCCTGGAAAATCCTTTTTTTTTTTTTTTTTTTTTTTTTTTTTTTTTAAGTTATGGAGGGATATTGTCTTTCAGTCATATTTCAACTTAAATATTCATCCTCAGTGAATGTGTTTTGATTCTCTGGCCATATGCCGGATACACGAAAGCCTGATAGGATGTTTACAGGAGTAAAGGCCGACGGATAGGACTTGCCAACATTTGCAAAAACGTCATATATAGGGATTGGTCTACCAGGGTTTGCCAGCATCCAACTACTATAGGTTGCACTGTGTCCTGCGTAGTAACACGTCATTTGAAAATATGAAACTCCACCAGTGGGCGTTTCTTTTGCAATTTGTATGTTATTTGTTTCTAAAAAATATACACAATATTCAGATTTGTACAATCAGTATACTATGGATGCAAATACTTTGATTAGAAAGAGTATGATTGTAATTCATATCCATTTGTAATATAAAATGTGAATACGGAAAATTTTGTTTTGAAAAATTGTAATTTATGAGAAAAACGCTCACAGGCGGACCTTACTGTCAAAAAGACAAAAACATGCGGTCGCGAAAGTGTTAAATGGTCCAAACACACTGGCCGTAGGTACAAGGCAGTCATGTGGCCCTAGGTACAAGTTTCGGTAACTTTATTCAAAATGCCTTCCATTAAAAAATCAACATGCAGAGAGGACTAATTAAATATCTCATTTATTACTCAATATAACAAGCAAAATATTCGGCTTGCCTTTGTAAAATAGCAAAGGAGATGAGCTGCAAAATTTTACTTCAAACTATGTAAATTCGTTTTCTACATGTAACTTGTCAAAACTTTCTCCTCAAAAGTTCCAAAGTAGCTGTAAAAGTAGCAATTGGTGTTGTTACTTGCCCAATTGAGTAGTAAAACTTAAAATTAAATATTATTCAAATAAAGTGGGGTGGTCCTAGGTACATGATGGCCCTAGGTACACGGGTCTCCCCTATATATATATATATATATAATAAGGAATAAATAAAAATGATATGTTGAATAATGCGTGATGCAAATAGGACGTTGAGGCTCCTGATCTGCAGATCCACTAGTAATATTAGGTTTTCAATTTATGTATAAAAGTTTTTCAACTCTGATATCCAGCCTGACTCTCTCCCAAGTCCCGTAGTTTTAAATCTAATGTATGTGTCTCGCACATTTGTGTATCAGGGGCAATCCGAGAGAAATTAATTGCAGATGCAAGATAACGATTTAGCGCTACCCCCTCTCCCTTAGAATAGTCAAAAATTAATTAGTATTGTTCTGTTGTGGTAGGCTTCTGCGGCCCCACAGATCCTTGCGTCCGATGGAATTGCATATCTAACCGGGCCCGTTATGTGTACAAAGGCTGTCCGCCCATTTTGTGCAAACGATTTTATGGTGTATATGAAACTATTTTGCATAGAATGTTTAAATTTCAAATTATTATTTTCATAGACCTTATTTTCAAGTACGTTTTAAATTGTGATTTCTATGAAAATAATACCTTTTACATTATCATAAAAGGTAATTTCTCTCATACTTGTTTGAAAAGCTCTGTAAAATCAATAGTGGTTGTAAGAAGAATTTTGAAAAATGCATTCTTTAAATTTTAAAAAACTAATGTTGATGCTTTAGTAGACTTATCAGAAATATCAGTGATAAATATGGTTTTTATATTATAGTAACATTTTAAAATAATAAATAAAAAATTGTGGAAAAAAGGGGGGGGGGGGAATACACGCAGAGAAAAGAGTATCACTTGATTGAATATAATGAATGTCATGTACGCTTAAATATGCACTTGTCTGACAATAAACTCAGTAAATGAATTGTATTTATAGTTGACTCTTCAAGTTTTCAATTTTCTTTCATGAGGAGGTTCTGTCTTAGCTTACATAATTTCTAAATATACAGAGTGAGCCAAAACTGACGCACTTCGAATGTTAATATAAAACTACAATGTTAATATAAAACATACTACAATGGTTCTCATACTGAAAAGGTAAGCAGCTAAGTGTGAGAAAAAAGCAGCTAAGTATACCGAGCATCTTGAATATGTAACTCCTCTTCAGGTTCTCTTCATTTTTTAGGTGTAGGTAAGCGGTAGTTTCGACCACTGTATCTGTAAGTATGCCTAAGTGCCGTGATGATGATTATGACGAGGAAGAAAAATTTGACTTGTGCAAAGAAAAAAATTAGTTTCAAATTTCGTTCATAGATGGCACCATACGTTACGTTTTGTTCATATAACATTTCCTGTAGTTTTGCTAATAGCTACTTTTTTATTCCTATGGACTATGCGAAATAGAAGGTGTATGTTCCTGTGTGGCTGACATTAAAATATTAAAAACACTAATTACACATGCAGTCCAGTCTCTTCCACAATCAATGATAGTGAACACTTGGATTGAATTGATTTCCTTTTGTTCCATGCCATTCAATCTTTAAATGACACGTATATTAAAATATATTGTTATGAATTTCATTATATAAATGCTTTTTAACTGCTTACCTTATCTTTTATTGTTTCTTGCTGTTTATAAGATACAGCACCATCTACGAGCAAAATCTTGAATTATCTTTTATCTATCAAAATTTTTCATCCTAAGAAGCATTGCAGTACTAACTCGTACGTCAATTACTTGATTTTTAGATTAAAATTTAAAATGTGTCAGGGACTTCTGGCACAGTCTGTGTAATTTTAAGCAATAAATTTACCATATTAGTCATAAAAAAAGCCTTTTACCTTTTTTTTTATTATTATTTATTTAAGCTATAGAGGAGGTTTTTTCCTTTTTTCCCCACTCAGCAGCAATCTTAAAACATTAAAAATTTCAAGAAATAACAGAATATATTTGTCAGTCAATTGTTATGTTTCATAGCGTAATATTTGAGGGGATGCATTCGCTCCTTCCGCCCTCACTCAGTTCGAAGTTTTTTTTAGCTATAAAATTACTATAGTCATAGTATATGTAATTTGAGTGTTTTATGCTTTTCTTTTTCCTTTTTTTTATTTGCTTATTTTTGTGTAATCATTTTTGCCTCCCTCCCTTTTTTACTTCCATTACCCTACTACCGTAGGTAATGGAAGTATTGTATTCGGTCTGAAAATTCGATATCGGGTTTTCACCTGATTTACACGTTTTAAGGTCCCCTGAGTTCAAAAAAGTGGTTTTTGGCAATTGGTCAGTGTGTGTGTGTGTGTATGTGGAGAATCTTCTCGCTATTATAGCTCAGAAACTAATAAAGATAGAGCTACGAAACTTTAAAATTGAAATACGTCTGGTGTACAGATGAAATTTCCAAATTTTGGTGAAAATTGAAAAACCGGAAGTGGGACATCGGAAACCGGAAGTGGAACCGTAAGTCCGTATCTCAAAAACGGCTCTAACGATTTTCTTCAAACTTGCTATATAAACACTCTATTAGATGTCCTTTCGAATGATATAGTTGGTTAGTTCAGGAAAATTGATAGGCGTCCTGTATAAATAGCTCAATTTCAGGCCTCGCAAAAGCGTTCCTTTAAAAACGATTGTACGGATTTTTTCTCCTTATTTTTTAACTCGTTATGTAAACTGTATTCTATATGTCTTTTTACGAGTATTAAGTTTGTCTTACCGGATTTTTTTTTTTTTTTTTTTTTTTAATCTACTTCGTCAGGTTATTTTTTACGTTTTCTGATCATATTATCTCAAAAAATGTATATAATGCGTGTAATAATGGATAATGGAAGTCGTATGGTTGTTTCACACCAGATTTTTATTTTTATTTTTATGAACGGTTTATATGGAATTTCGTTAATTTAACCTTTTGAACACATTAAAACCTCTGAATTCAAAAAGCTCTTATACTTAAAAATGGCCTGTGATAGAAGCATTTCAACCAATTTTAAGATTTCTCACCAGACCTGCATTATAAGTTATAATTTCTCAAAATTTCTATAGTTTAAAATTATATCTTCTTCGAATAACTTATAAGCATACGTTGCTTCCAAATTGCAGGTTCATTACTTCTATAGCTAACTCTTTATTAGTGTCATTTATCAACATTCGCAGGTGTTTCAAATTATGAATGATGAGAAGAAATTAGTAATGGCTGAATGCTGAATGTCCACTGCTTCTGAATTCCTTAGTATAACATTCAGTGAATATAAATGAGGCTGGCTACTTAGATTCTCTTTGGAATGAAATGTGATTCTTGTTTGCAACACCTGTTTTAAATGACAGCAGATATGTTCATACTTTCCAATGTTTGATAATATTTTTCGGGACACGCTTCTCATACGAATGAAAATTTACTGACCTTCACAAAACAGGAATGGTGTTCACTTGAGAAACAGATTGTACATTTTGAAAACAAAAATCTTGAAGAGCATATACAACAATACAATACCTATCCTCGCCGCCGACAACCAAAAGCACTATGGGGAAAATTGTTGTAGAATTCTTCCCCCCCCCCTTTTTTTTTTTACTTTCTCTTACCCATAAGGTAGAGAAAGTATTGTTTATGGGTCAAATTTTCGAACGCGAGTTTTTGTTATATTTACATGTTCTGAGTTCCCCTGAATACGAAAATCATGTTTTTAGCAAATGGTCTGTGTGTCTGTCTGCTATCAGCATATCTCAAAAACAAATTATGGCAGAAAGTTCAAACTTGGTATTCTAAATGAGTATCATATAGGGATGCTACAGAAAGCTTTTCGTTAAAATCAAGCAAATGGTTCGTGTACAGGGACAATCCAGAGAATTCTAATACATTACGTTTATGGGGGAAATTGCAGGTAAGTAGAGTTTAACGTCTATAGACTGCACTAAACCAAATTAAACGAATATATATTTTTTGTAATAGAGATAGTCAACTGGGAAAAACAATTTTGTGTATGTAGGAACCTCGCCTCCCTCCTGGGGGGGGGGGGGGGGAAATCCCCCCTCGAGGGGAGTAAATTTTCATGATGGGTTTCTTTCAAAAGATCTCGCCAATACCTTTAAAACGAATGGTTGAACCATCGATCTGCGATAATTTAAAACAAAGTTATCGATTTTTTTTTTTTACTTTTAGCGAAAAAAAAAAACTTAGAAAAAAAAATCGTATATATATATATATATATATATATATATATATATATTAATATTGAGAATAAAATGGACTTTTTTGGGGATATTTGGTGTTATACAACTTCTCTAATATGGAAATCGTCTGCATTATCATAAAAGATAATTTTTTAAAATAATAATTTTAATAAATTATTTTTAAAAAACAGAATTATTTTTTAATAACCGAATTAAATTCTATATAAATGTAGATGTATTAATGAAACGGAGGTTGAGGGGGGCGGTAAACCCCCTCACACAGAACTAATTATCATATAAAACTCTCCCGAAGCCTAATTTGAATTGTTTAACATAGGTTTACATAACATCGTTATCTTACCTCTTAATCTCCAACCTCTATTTATAGTATTAAATTTCAGGGTAAGAGAAAGTTGTGTGAGTGACACACCAGATTATTTAATCCTGTTTTCTGATTCGGGAAGTTCACAACTATTAAATTTGTTCTTGATTTCTAAAAATTTATTTTCCAGATTTTGTTTTTTTTTTCATTTTGAGGCTATCAAAAATAATAAGAGTTCATTTTTCGCATTTTTCGACTTCACAATGTAATGAATGCTCCAAATTTAAGGAATCTTTTTTTTTTTTTTTTTTTTTTTAAACAAAAACAAATTTAACAATTGTGAATTTTCTCAGTATGAAAAAGCAATATAAACATATAAGCAATATAAATATTATAACAATAAGATTTATAACAAAAAATAAACAAATGAATAACTTGCCACAACAACCCAAAAATGCCTATTGGGTAACTAAGTAAAATTTAACTAAAGAATTAAAGTAGTTTAAGTAGTTAATTAATGTAAAATAATTAAATAATTTGACCAGTATTTTTTTTAATATAGATATGAAAAGAAGAATAATACTCACTTTAAAATAATTCCGATGAGAATACAAAACATATGGAAACATTGCAAGAAGGAGCTTTTTAATGATATATATATATATTGAAAACCTTTTCAAATATTGCATTATATGAAACCAAGTATCACATGAAGAACTACAAAAAATGAATGAAGTTGACGAAAAGAAAAAATATGCAACTTGATATTGAAGCATACATATTCATTACTTTTTCAAGGGCATTGAATGAATGTTGTATGCAAATTAGGTGATCTTTCTATCCTGCTATATGCAAACTGCTAAAAATTTACAGCATGCAATGCCCGAGGTCACCTAAAAGACTTGAAAAATAATTGCAAACAGTATGTGGAAAAAACCAAGATTATATATATGCACTGATAAGTATAAAGGATTTAAGTCCATATTCTTGATTTTTCAGGAAACGAAAAATAAAGTTAAACTAACTAAAAACTAATCAGAAGAATCGATTAGAAAAAAGGGATTAGGTTGATTTATACCCTTTATACCATTCAGTGATTGTCAATCTTCATTTAATAAAGGGAAAAAATTGAATTAAATATTTTATAATAATGATTATTGCTAAATTTCTGACTTGAATCTTTTTATACCAATGGATTTTCTCAAAGTCTAAATGAGATGAATTTAAATGCTTTATACCAATCGATAGAGAATTTTTTTCTGAGTCTGACTATGTACTTAACTCAAAATCGACATTTTTGGACTTAAATCCTTTATACTTATCAGTACAGATATATAAAGGCCAATGAGTAATTCTAAAAAAAAAAAAAAAAAAAAAAAACTTAGAATAACATGGGTTTTGGCTGTCGACGAGGGTAGATATGCCGAACGTCTCAGACCATGAATTATTGAATGTCTGAAAGAAAAAGAAAAAAAATTAATACGTATATATATATATATTTCATACATTGCATTTTATTACACATTTGTATAAAACGATATTAGTAAAAAAGGAAAATGTACATGACTTTTTTTTCTTTTTAAGAACAACTGAATTATTTATTTACTCCTTTTTAAATCAAATTATACAGAAATGTAAAAATGAAACATAACAATTTCTTAAATGCTTGAAAGGTCATATTTTATAAAAAGGTGAATATTCTTTTAATCTCACGTTAACAATATATTAAATCAAAACTTATTATTCAGTAAAATTTTTACAGTAATAAAAAAAAAAAAAAAAAAAAAAATCTGTATTTTAATTGTTCGACTTTTAAATTTCATATATTTTATTTTTATTATTATTTTTCCTAATCTTGTTATTTTATTTCATAACAATACACAAAATAAAGTAGCGAAAGAATAATTGTAAATAGCCAATTTATTTTTTGAAATTACAATACATCATAAACAGGAAAAAAATTAAGAATATTTTGAAATATTTAAATAAAATGGTATATTTTTTCAAGTACATATAGTTCTATGTAAAGACAATAGAGAAATTTATTATCCATATATTAAACATATTAAAAACAAACTGTAATTCATTTATTTCTATTCAGAGTTTTTCATGTTGCAAATTACATAGTACTTTTAATCTATTTAATCTGATTCAACATATAATTCGACGTCTTTAATATTTAAAAAATGATATTGAAAATAAAAAGGCGCATAAAATAAATAAGCAATGTATAAATAATTCATTTTCTGAATATACTAAATATCATAAAAGAAAAAATGTAGGATTAAGCATATAATGTATAACATTTACTATTCGAAAAGAGTATTTTGAGGCTTTTATTATAATCGTCTACAGATTAAAATAAAATGTGAACAAAATGTTTCATTTTAAAATAAAATGTTTCATTTACTTAAAAATTAAATAACTCACACAAGTTTTTCGACAGAATAAATTGCATTACCGATTTTCTAACAAAATATAAAAGTAAATGAATAAAACATGCAGTTCTTTAAATTTAAAATTCCAAATATTATTCTGGAGTTTTTTGCTGTCTGATAAAAATTTAATTATTTCTTACAATGACTTTAGAAATAAAAGCAACATAACATAATAGTTATTTTAATTTAATGTAAATGAGGTAAAGGTTGAAATAAAGTTAAATAATCTGGTGTGTCACTCACACGACTTTCTCTTACCCTGAAATTTAATACTATAAATACAGGTTGGAGATTAAGAGGTAAGATAACGAGTACTGTTATGTAAACCTCTGTTAAACAATTCATATTAGGCTTCTGAAGAGTTTTATATGATAATTAGTTCTGTGTGAGGGGGGCTACCGCCCCCCTCAACCCCCCGTTTCATTAATGCACCTACATTTATATAGAATTTAATTCGGTTATTAAAAAAATATTTCTCTTTTTAAAAAATAATTTATTAAAATTATTATTTAAAAAAATTATCTTTTATGATAAGGCAGACGATTTCCATATTAGAGAAGTAGTTTAACACCAAATATCCAAAAAAATTCCATTTTATTCTCAATAAAAAGAAAGAAAAAAAAAAAAAAAGTACGATTTTTAAGTTTTTTTTTTCGTTAAAAGTAAAAAAAATCGATAACTTTGTTTTAATTTATCGCAGATAGATGGTTCAACCATTCGTTTTAAAGGTATTTTCGAGCTCCTTTGAAAGATACCCATCATGAAAATTTACTCCCCTCGAGGGGGGACTCCCCCCCCCCCCAGTGGGGGAGGCGAGGCTCCTACATACACAAAAAATTTTTCCCAGTTAACTGTCTCTATTACAAAAAATATATATTTGTTTCATTTGGTTTAGTGCAGTCTATAGACGTTAAACTCTATTTTCCTGCAATTTCCCCCATAGGCGTAATGTATTAGAATTCTCTTGATTGTCCCTGCACACGAACCATTTGCTTGATCTTAACGAAAAGCTTACTGTAGCATCCCTATATGATATACATTTAGAATACCAAGTTTGAAATTTCTGCCATAATTTGTTTTTGAGATATGCTGATAACAGACAGACACACAGACAGACACACAGACACACAGACATACACACAGACCATTTGCTAAAAACATGATTTTCGTATTCAGGGGACCTCAAAACGTGTAAATATAACAAAATCTCGCGTTCGAAAATTTGAGCTAGAAACAATACTTTCTCTACCTTATGGGTAAGAGAAAGTAAAAAAAAATGATATTGATGAAAAAAGAAAAGCAGAAATATATTGAAAGAAAACGTAGATAAAGACAAGTATGAATAAAAATCTATTCATATGAAAAATTAATAAATTATGTTTTGATTATGGTAAAAACGTTGACCTCACACGAATCATTAAATAAATTAATAAATAGCACATTTATTTGAGCAAATAAAAAAAAAAGACCAAAGTAAGATAGAAATAACAGTAAATAAATAAATAAATAAATCGAATGGAATATAATTTTAATAGTCTAAAAGTAGAATATCATTTTAATGTCGTGTTAACAAAATATTAAATAAAATTAATTACTATTCAACAAAATTAGTACAGCAATAAAAGACAAATTTAATATTTTTATTTCTTATAATGCATTTTATAATATTTCTAATCCAGTTCTTTCAGTTTATAACATTATACAAAATATTATATTTATATATATATATATATATATATATATATATATATATATTATGGCTTATAGATAATTGCCGAATATAAAATGATAGAGAATGATCAAACTCAATGTTATAAGTGCACAAAGCACAAATTGATAAAGAAAAAAAAAAAAAAAAAAAAAAAAAGACAAAATCAATAGAATGAAAGCATGCTGAATTCCCCATTTCATCAAGGGCATTTAAGGAAATGAACATGCAAATTATGGTTTTCTATGTTTAGAGTGCATTATATTAAAATTTCTCTAAAGCAATGCTCGAACCATAATCACCGTGAGAAAAATATGAAGAAGGTAATTAATTAAATAAATGAAAAAATAAATAAATTTGAGAACAATAGAGTAGTTACAAAATCGTTTACATAGAGCAAATGAAGAAGTGTGAACTAATGCAGTTAACAGTGAAACATGCAATTCAAGGCAATCAAGATCATAAACCTATTATTACAGTGGACGGAGCATTCTTTGTTACGGGAATATAAGGAAGTGTGGCAAAAATAAATCAGCTGACTGTATGAAAAAGGTTAACATTTTTGGGAATTATCGTGTTATTGGCGATTACTTGTTTTCAGTGTTTTTATTTATTTAAATTTTATTAAAAGATAAAGCCCGCATTATCTTGTGTAAAACATTACATTTTAAACAATACCGCATTTTTCTTTCTTTCTTTCGTTCTTTTTTTCTTTTTTCAGATAGTACATGCAATTGTTATCAAAAACTAAATATAGCAGTTATAAGCATTTTACAAAAATAATTACTCAAAAAGTGCGAAATAATAAAATATAAAAAATCTTACCAATGAAATTAAAATATATTAGCTCCTCCTCTGACAAAACGTTCTTCACAGATTTTCACAGAATTTATAAGCGCCATTGCTTGCGTTGAAATATGTTTTAGATTGAAAGGAAATATCAATTTTAAAAAAGAACTATTAAAAATAGGGAAAGATGCCTTCTGCTTAAGAGAACGTAGAGTTTACAGTTTGACAAAAAAAAAAATTTAATGACTTACTATGGTTATAATATAGTCACATGATAATTTTATAAATGATCTTTGCCACACAAAAAGTTTACCATTCTCCCGTTCACTAATAGCAGGTCTACTATGGTCAAGATGATTAAAACATGGAGAAAATGCAAAGTCACAGCAATATATCTTTGCTATGTCAATACAGAATATAACCTAAACAAGCTCATTTAAATTTTGAAAATACAAAAATTCTAAAAATATAATGTTATAAAAATATTAATACCAATGTAACATTTAAAATGAGATAAAAAATACAAAAATTTAAAACTTTAAAAATACATTTTAATTAAAAACATTAAAACACAAGACAGACGTTTCGGCTAGAACACTAGCCCTCCTCAGTGTCAAACATACAAGCACAGCATTTACAAAAAAAAATTCATAACACATCGTAACAAGATTAAATATTCAGGAGGAAAAGCTTTAGCCTCGTTCAAGGCAGAATGTTGCATTTTAGTAAAAGCGCCCTCTAGAAAAATACGGGTTACTAGAGGGCGCTTTTACTAAAATGCAACATTCTGCCTTGAACGAGGCTAAAGCTATTCCTCCTGAATGTTTAATCTTGTTACGATGTGTTATGAATTTTTTTTGTAAATGCTGTGCTTGTATGTTTGACACTGAGGAGGGCTAGTGTTCTAGCCGAAACGTCTGTCTTGTGTTTTAATGTTTTTAATTAAAATGTATTTTTAAAGTTTTAAATTTTTGTATTTTTTATCTCATTTTAAATGTTACATTGGTTTTAATATATTAATGAGACGTATAAATTATGTTTAATTTTATTAAATTATAAAAATATTTTGAAATATTTAAGGGGACAGTCTACTTTTACAAATGGAAAAATGAATAAATTTTCGATCAACTTTAATATATATTTTTTTATTTATTATTTTTAATAAATGCATGTACCAACATTATTATTATTATTATTATTATTATTATTATTATTATTATTATTATTATTATTTGTGTGTGTGTGTTTACTAGTATTGCCTTACTCTATTGATTAAAAATATTACTTTGATTTACATTGAAATAGAAAATTATTTTATTGCAGATTATTTTTAAAAAAATTCAAGGGTGTTTTCTCACTGCGCACAGGATATCTCAATTACAATTTCCTTTATCCTTATAATTTTTACATTAAATGAAACAAAACATTCAAATTAAGAATCTGAACTGAAAGGTTTTAATTGTTTTAATAATATGAAGTTTAATTAATAAATATGAAATTACCATTAAAATTTTTATATTTCCACAATCTTATTTTTTTTTTTTTCTTTTTCTTTTCAATTTAACAGAACTTCTTATTTTTAGTCCATTTTATTCATTATGTCAAAATGTATGGTTGAGAAAAATTTTAAGTTCATAACTCAAATACTTTTTGAAATATCATGTGCACAGTGTGACAAAGAACCCTTGAATAATCTGCAATAAAATAATTTTCTATTTTAAAGTAAAATAAAACAATATTTTTTACCAATAGAGAAATTTCATACTTGTTAACACACACACACACACACACACACACACACACACACACAAAAAAAAAAAAAAAATTGTTTGCACATGAATCTTTTTTTTTTTTTTTTTTTTTTTTTTTTTAATTCTGAAAGTTGATCGAAAATTTCTTCATTTTCCCTTTTTTAAAAATAGGCTGCACCTTTAAGTAAAACGTCATAATATTTCAGAAAAACATAATAGTTGAATTTCAAGCCGTTCACATATATTAAATTATCACTGAAAAAACTATGATACAGAAAATAAATTTTGAAAATAAATTTCTACTTATTGTTTATCATATTGTATCTTAAACGCAACATATTTTCAATCTAGTCGTGATATAACAACTTATTTGTTCATATAATTGTCAGAAAATACTAGCAAAAACAAAAAATATGCATAGCATATAAGCAATAAATAATTAATTTATTTTCTGAATACTGGTAAGCATTATAAAATTAAATACATATACCTACCATTAAAAGTACGCAAAATGTATAATATTTGCTATTCTAAAAGAATGTTTTGAGTATTTTCTTTTCAAATTAAAAAAGAACTGCGATAATTTTTCATTTACTTAAAATTAAACAGCTTACAAAAGTCTTTTGGTAGAATAAACTGCATTAACAATTTTCTAATGGAAAACAAGAGGAAATGAATAAATCATGCGTTTTTTAAGCTTCGGAAAATTATTCTGAGGTTTTTCGGAAGTTGATAAAAATTAAATTTTTTTTAGAAAATTTAATTAAAGGAAAAAAATTTAATAGCTACTTCAATCTAATGTAAATAAGATTAAATAAAATAAAAAAAAGGAGAGAGAGAGAGAGGAATGGAGGAAGAAAGAAAAGACACGTAAACACAAATCTGCATAAGATTTTAAGCAACTAAGAAATTAGTATATTATGTTTCGATATTTATTGATTAAAATTAACAACAACAACAAAAATAAATAAATTTACATTAAATAAAAACCGAACTGTTTATTGGTTTGGTATTTGAATGAAAATACTTATCTGCAGGCATGTAGTTGTGAAAATTGATTTTAATTGCATAGCAATACTTAACATTATAAGCGGAGCAAATGAAAATTTTCCGAACACTTTAGAAAGATATAGATATG
Source organism: Salticus scenicus (assembly GCA_963930645.1). Taxonomy (NCBI): domain Eukaryota; kingdom Metazoa; phylum Arthropoda; class Arachnida; order Araneae; family Salticidae; genus Salticus; species Salticus scenicus. The sequence continues at coordinate 85,684,061 of OZ005656.1, forward strand.
ATGAGTATAACAAGTATTTTATTTATAAATTAAAATAGAACTGCGACAACTTTTTATTTACTTAAAATTAAACTACTTACAAGAGTCTTTTGATAGAATAAATACATTACCAATTTTCTAATGAAAAACAAAAGGAAATGAATAAATCATGCAGTTTCTTAAACTTCAAAAAATTATTCTGAGTTTTGCTATATGATAAAATATAAGTTTTTCCCACACAATTCACTAAAAAAAAAAAGAATCTGAATAATTATTTAAATCTAAAGTAAAGGTATTACAGAAAAAACTGGGAAAAAGGAAGAACAAAAGGTAGATGAAGACACATATGCATAGGATTTTAAGCAACTAAAAAATTAATATATTATGTTTCGATATCTATTGGCTATAATTAACAAAAATCATACATTTATATTAATTCAAAATGAGATTGTTGGATTAGTATCTAAAGGGAAATAGTTATGCGCATGTATGTAGTCGGGTAAATTGATTTTAATTTCATTACATTACAATGATTTACATTGTAATCATAGAAAATGAAAATTTTTAGAACACTCTATAAAAATATACATATTAAACAGTATTGAACAGCTGTGAAATCCTATAATTAATCAAAGCCGTAGCTTATTTTTGAATTAGAGCAGCTATAGATTTATTACTGTAAAACTGTCGTTTAAATTGTCATAACATAATAGAAATAATGTTAATACTTTACTTCTCCATTGTTCTTTGCATACTACATCGGATAACATTTTCTAATCCGGTTAGTTATTTACTTATGCATCATCTCATAAACGGACATTAATGTAAAGAAAGAAATGTACAGAGAACAAACAATAAATAGATAATGTATTTTTCGAATTTTCAAGTCGTTACAAAATGGAAGGTCGTTAAGTGAAGTGTACTTCTAAATCACAATATTTACTTTCAAAGAAGAAATATTTCGGGCATTTTCTTAAATCGTCTGCAGATTAAAATAGAATGGCTGCCATTATTGATTTACTTAAAATAAAACAGCTTAGAAAAGCGTTTTGACAGAATAAATTTCATTACTAAATTTCTAACGAGAAATAGAAGGAAATGAATAAAACATAATGTTACTTTGAACTGAAGCTTTGAAAAAAAATTTCTAAGCTTTATTCGTTCTTTGACAGAGATTGAATTATTTCAGTCAATTGACTTAAATGCAAAAAATTATCCGAAGAGCTATTTTAAATCTAGTATAAATAAAGTAATGGCAGAAATACAGTTCAGATGTGCAGAGAAAAAAAAAATAATAATAATAACAGGAAAAAGAAATGGGAAGTAAAATAACGGAGAATTTTAAATAGATAAGAGATTAAATCCTGCATTGCATTTTTGCATATAATTAATGAGCTAATATCAGGCAAATATTATGGAAGAGAAAAAAAAAGATGAAACAAAAGTAACCTAAATTGATTAATACAATTCAACTTATTTATGTAAAATAGAGCAGAAGTACTTACATTCGAACAGATAAAATTTTCATTTCGAAGGCATCATATTATCGTCATCTATAGAAGCAACCAAGACACATTATTTAAATAGTCATAAAAAAGAAAATTTATGAAAATGAAACGCAAATAAGCTACACAAAAAATATAAAGGCATTTATGTTTGAGATGATTTAACAGAAACACCATTTGAAATTCAAAGTATTTGTACTTAAAAGAAAATGTGTAGTACGACAAAATTATTATATCATATTATTAATATATTAGTTATACTCAATACTCTATATCTAAGTGCCATATTCCTTTGTGTTCTATATTATCAAATTAATAATGCATTGGTTATACTCAATATTCTAAATTTGTGCTCTATATTCATTTAAGTTCTATATTCTATATGACCAATTAATGTTATGTCTAGAGAGACAATTAAGTCACATTATTTAAATAATCATTAAAAAATATCTGTGAAAATGATGTATTAACAAGTAAAACGTCACGAATATTACAAATGCTTTAAAATTACATTTAATAAAAGTATGATCTCAGAATATATGCATTTAAAATAAAATATGTCATATAACAAAGTTATTGTAACAATAAATAAGAAAGAAAAATTACGCATCTCACACTATTTAATGATGATGATGTCGTGTCTATGAAAGTGCAATTAAATGGCTCCGAAGCTGTCGAAGACAGCTTTAGCAACCTCGACAGCCCTATCTGTATAAAGTAGGTCTACTGGGTCTTCAAAGCCGATATTAAGAAGTTTGGCCTGGATTGCTGGGCAGCTGAAGATGTGTTGGGGAGACAGTGGGATGTCGTCTGGGCAGTGAGGACAAAAGTTGGTGTAACTACGCTGCCCGTCCTCAGAAATCCTCATCCCCTTTAAATGGTTTGTCCTCAGTCTGGTTAAAATAGTTGATAAGGCTCTATCACAGTTCAATTCCGGAATGGAGTTTCGTTTAACTTGTTGACCGATTAGTCTTCGGCCAGCGACGGCATTGGCGTCAACGAGGGTTAGACATTTGGATGGCTGAGGAGACTTACGTGCAGCCTTTGCGAGCTCATCGGCCTTCTCATTACCGAAAATATTTACATGAGCCGGTATCCATTGCAAGATGCAGGATCTCTGGGCAGCAATGATTTTGTTTGTGAGCTCAATGATCTGATGGCTGAGTTGACATTTGCCCTTCTGGATCGCTTGCAATGCTGATCTGCAACCTGAGAATATGATGATGCCTTTGGAACTCTGGTCCTCCTTAGACACACTATTTAATAAATTCTTTTAATCATTATAAAAATATTGTTAAAATAATTTCATCTTTTCTTACAACAAAATTACAAATAAAAATAATTTAATATGGCACTCATACTAAATTATCTTACTATACTTTATTATAGATATGAGGTATATAGTATTTGAACATTTTTAGTATTCTTTAAAATCGATTCAAAATAGTTTTAGGAATTAATTTTATTTGGCGTACATTTCTTTATGACGGAGCTGCTGCCTCCCTCAACTGCCTGTTTCAAAATTATACCTACATTCATAAAGCTGTTTTATTAAATTTTTAAATTAATTTCAAATTATTTAGATAATTGACAACCACGCATCACTCTTTGAAACTTATTCGATTAATTAAAAAAATAAAAATTATTGTAAAATATTCTGTTAAATAGAAAACTGCTATAATTTTCCTACAGAAAATTTATGTTTTTTTTTTTTTTTTTTTTTTTTTTTTTTTTAATTACATAAATTTATTTTAATATTGCATCTAAATCTGCCAAAAAAAAAAAAAAAAAAAAAAAAAAAAGTTTTCTGTAACCGTTGAAAAAGATTACATTTGATGATTACACATATTTTTACTTCCATTTCCAGACTACCGTAAATAATGGAAGTATTGTATTTCTGTTTGTATAAGGAGAATTGGTATGAAAGCAGGACTGAGAAGTGCTAAGTAACAGAGCAAATTACGTTTCCATGGCTGAGAGGTAAAATCGTTGCAAACAATACAGTGGACTCTGGTTCGATCCCGGTTAGCAGAACTGAAGAATTTCATTTAATGCAAAATTTTTCATAGTGTGCCGTACTGGAAAAAAATATATTGTGTACGAATATTATCTACATTGTTCTGTTATTAAAAAAAAAAAAAATGTCAATGAATTTTTCGCATAGATTTTTTTTCTCTGGCAACTTTGCTGCCGGAAATTTTCTGTAGTATAACATGATTCTTTTTATAGTGTATTATTTATATTTTATATACGCACTAAACAGTGTAATTAACTTTAGCATAAAAAGCAAAAAGAAAATAGTGACATAACTTGAAATGTACTTCAAGCCACTCTCACGCATAGCATAAAGATATGAAATCTTTTGTGTGGTCATATAAACGGATAAATATTTCTTAACTATATTCAATACTAGCAGGCAACGCCCGCTTCGCTGGTCCCTATTTTTAAATGAATCGCTATAATTACTGAATTCTCAAAATTGCATTAATTTTTATCACGTGAAAAAAAACAGAAAAAAAAAATCTTATTAGGAAAAATGTCGCACCTTGTTCTCACTGCCTTCGGAAAAAATTCCAAAAATGCTCTAACTCTTATTTCTATTATTTTTCCCCTTCGCCCCCCCTCCCGTCTATCCTAATAATTTTAAAAATTCGAAAATATCCGCAATCGATTTGTAGGTATCGAAAACCTCTATATACCAATTTTGAATGCTCTAACTCTATTCTATTTTTTTTGCCCCACCGCCCCCCCCTTCCCGGCCCTCCTAACAACTTTGCACTTTCGAAAATATCCCCATTCGACTTGCTGGCCTCTAAAACCTATCTGTACCAATTTTGAACGGCCTAACTGTATCTCTATTTGTTTTTGCCCCCCCCCCTCCCTTCCCGCCCCTCCTAATAATTTTATAAATTCGAAAATATCTGCAATCGATTTGTAAGTATCGAAAACCTCTATATACCAATTTTGAACGATCTAACTCTATTTTTATTTTTTTGCCCATAGCCCCCCCCATACTGCCCCCTTTCCCCCCTTCTAATAATTTTACAAATTCGAAAATATCCGCAATCGATTTGTAAGTATCGAAAACCTCTATGTACCAATTTTAAACGATCTGACACTATTTTTATTTTTTTTGCCCCCCCCCCCCCAAAAAAAAAAAAAAAAAAAAAAATCAAAAAATGAGTTTTTGGAAATATTTTCAAGAAGACGCTTAGCGTTTTTTTTTTTTTTTTTTTTACATCTTTGAGCTATTATTTTTACTCGAAAATCCGTATTTTTCTAAATTTGCCTACGAAAATCATTTATACCCCCCCCCCCCTTCTCCCGTTAAAAATCCAAAATTCCAAAATCGCAGGAAATGATTTTTTTGTATTCAAGTCTAGTCTCTCCATCTGCAATTTCTTCACTGTGAAGTAATTTGGAGCCGAGTTATACTTATAAATGTGTTTTTGCCTTATGCGCCTCCGAAAATCATTTATACCCCCTTTCCCCCTTAAAAATCCAAAATTCCAAAATCGCAGAAAATTATTTTTTTGTTTTCAAGTCTAGTTTCTCCCTCTGCAATTTCTTCACCGTGAAGCAATTTGGAGCCGAGTTGTGCTTATAAAGGTGGTTTTTGCCTTCTGCACCTTCGAAAATCATTTTCAGCCCCTTTTCCCCCTTAAAAATCCAAAATTCCAAAATCGCAGAAATTGATTTTTTTGTATTCAAGTCTAGTATCCCCATCTGCAATTTCTTCCTCGTGAAGCAATATGGAGCCGAGTTATGCTTATAAAGGTGTTTTTGCCTTCTGCACCTCCGAAAATCATTTTCACCCCCTTCCCCCCTTAAAAATCAAAGATTCCAAAATCGCAGAAAAAATTTTTTCGTATTCAAGTCTAGTCTTCCCATCTGCAATTTCTTCACTGTGAAGTAATTTGGTGCCGAGTTATACTTACAAATGTGTGTTTGAATTATGCGCCCCCGAAAATCTCATTTTTACCCCCTACCCCCCTTAAAAATCCAAAATTCCAAAATCGCAGAAAATGATTTTTTTGTATTCAAGTCTAGTCTCCCCATCTGCAATTTCTTCACCGTGAAGCAATTTGGAGCCGAGTTGTGCTTATAAAGTTGTTTTTGCCTCCTGCGCCTCCGAAAATCATTTTCACCCCTTTTCTCCCTTAAAAATCCAAAATTCCAAAATCTCAGAAAATGATTTTTTTGTATTCAAGTCTAGTCTCTCCATCTGCAATTTCTTCCTCGTGAAGCAATTTGGAGCCGAGTTATGCTTATAAAGTTGTTTTTGCCTTCTGCACCTCCGAAAATCATTTTTACCCCCTTCCCCCCTTAAAAATCAAAAATTCAAAAATCGCAGAAAATGATTTTTTTGTATTCAATTCTAGTCTCCCCATCTGCAATTTCTTCATTGTGAAGTAATTTGGTGCCGAGTTATACTTATAAATGTGATTTTGCCTTATGCGCCCCCGAAAATCTCATTTTTACCCCCTACCCCCCTTAAAAATCCATAATTCCGAAATCGTAGAAAATGATTTTTTTGTATTCAAGTCTAGTCTCCCCATCTGCAATTTCTTCACCTTGAAGCAATTTGGAGCCGAGTTATGCTTATAAAGGTGGTTTTTGCCTTCTGCCCCCCCGGGGGGGAACGGGGGGGTATTTCGCAAAATCCCGTCTTAGTGAGCGTCAGGGTCCTAAAATCAACCTGCTCACCAAAAATTGTGACTCTATCTCCCATAGGATCGCCACAACCGTGTTGAGTCAGTGAATCAGTGAATCAGTCAGTGAATCAGTCAGTTTACTCTTTTATATATATAGATAAAATATGCTTTTGTACGTTTAAAAAATATATGTCAGTTGCATCTTGCAGTTTAGAGGTGTTAAACTGTACATACATGAAATTTTCTTCATATATGTATTTAAATCTTTTGTATATCGCTGTACACGAATCATTTATCCGATCACTATATTATCAAATAAAATATTTTATCTTAATAACACAGGTTTAGAATGCTGAGTTTGAACATCCTACAAATCGTCTTACTCTGTTAAAAATAATAGCCAGAAAAATGGTTCCAATTAGCTGCAACCAATATTTTAGTGCAATGTTTCACCATTTTAGCGATACCTTTTTAGCATAGTATGCACCACTGTAATGTTCAAACTGAGCACCAGAATATTTGTTGCAGCTAGAAATGCCTATTTAACACTATTCTGTTGATGAAACATTGAACTATTATTTTTAACAGTTTACGTATAGACAAACACACAGATCAACCGCTAAAAAAAAAAAAAAAAAAAAAAAAAAACGAACTTCGGATTTAGTTTACCTCAAAACATGTAAAAATAGCAAGAATTCTGTTTGAATGCTTGATCCTGAAACAATACTTTCTCTATTTTACATTGGTAAGAGAAATTAAATTTCATTATAAGAAAAATACGAATATAATGCAATCAAGGAATAATGCAAAAAATTGCGAAAGTTCATAACATAATCCCTAAATATACGAATAATTTTCTAGAAACAATTCCACCAAAGATTGCAAAAATATCGTTTAAGATTATAAGGTTAACGTACACGATTTGTCATATCAGGCCTGTCCAACCCAAAACACTTGGTGGGCCGCATTGGAAATCTATTTTATTCATTCGGGCCACATCGTATGTACAGTCATAAAAAGCCCCCCCCCCTTCTTTCCCGACTGATTTCGATGTAAATTAGTGTAGAGACATGCGATTGGTGCCGGTCGATTAGTAATAAGGCTTAGTTTAGAACGGTTTAGTTAGATTTTGCTTAAGGAGGAGTCTACATATACTAAAACTGGCATCAACTGGACTAAACTGGCATCAACTTCATTTTTTTCAAAGGCAACCCCCAATTTCGTCAAGCTTTTTGGGTTATTTGGATCAAATCAGCCCAGAAAATGGTATAGTTTATATGTTTCTCTCAATTTTTCACATAATTTGTTAAAATATGGAGATGCTAATGTAAAATGAATGTAATAAACATTAATTCATGTCTTTCCAAAAAATTAATATATTGAAATTTCATTTTTTTTTTTTTTTTTTTTTTTTTTTTTTCACGTTAGAATGAAGTAACCAAAGTATATTCCATGCATATTTTTGATTAAAAATTTTTTTTTTTCTTTTTTTTTTTTTTTTTTGAATTACGAAAATTATTAGTAATTTCATATTTAAAAAAATTATGTGTTATGACCTACATTATTTTTTGCACGAATATAGAATGGGTATATCATCAAAAATATGGGTTTCTACTAAATTTACCGTTCATTTCTATCATTATTTTTCGAATTATAGTGAAATTTCAATTTTTATTGCTCTTAGGGGGCTGTCACTTGTTATCATTTGTGTCATATATTACTTGCTTGCACATAATTTAAAATAGTTATTCAAGTAAGTTTAGACGTACACATCATTTCTTAATTAGCATTACTTTACTTTAGTTTATATTCAAAATTGTTATACTTCTTTTCCGATTATTATCTGAATAGATATAATATTTTTCTCTGTGATATCTTAATTTAATTTTTTTAAATATAGAGATTTACTCCTTATCAGTTTTTGCTTATAACTCTATGAAAACTTGATATAAGGAATATAAACTATACCTTTTCCGAACCGCCTTGATTCCGAAAATCGAATATGTAATCAAAAATTGGTGTTACTATTCGTAAAGACAAAAAAAAAAAAAAAAAAAAGAAGAAGAAGAAGTTTGTGCAAGTTTTAATATGCAGATGACACCCTAAACAAAATTTAGCAATTGAATTGAAAACTAGATGTTATTACCAATCGTTAGGCATCAGCTGCTGGTTTCTACGATAATTTACGGTGAAATTACTCGGGGGGGGGGGGGGAATATTGTTATTATATGACTGCACATATGCATATGTGCATATATGTTTGTGAGTATATGATTCATGAATGTATATACTTTTTTCGGGGAAGGGCAGGGTGAAAATTCGGAGCAGAACACATTAATTTAAATTATTTTCATTCATAAATTAACAATAGAATCGAGAAAAATGTATGACTATATATTAAAACTGTAATAAAAAGAATTAATAATGGATCTAATAATATTTCATTACAACAGTTCTTTAGCTACCATAATCGTTGAAAAGTATTTTCACTTCGAAAAGTCAGAACGTATTTATTAATTTTTGATCCGTTAACCAAAGTTGTCAAACTTTAAATATCGTTAGTCTCCTCGCGGGCCACAAGAAACTACGTGGTGGGCCGGGCATCCATCACAAGTTATTCTGGAATATTCTAGATACTGTTGCCAGTTGCCCGGACCGTAATTTTTCATGCAAAGTTAAAATCACTCGATCGTAATCCAAACATTCCAGATGACATGACTTCAAAATAAATAAAAAGTAACTAATAGAAAGTAACTACGTAAGAATTATATATATATATATTTAAAAAATGCCAAATTTCCTTTTAATGTCATTCAGTGTAATACAAAAATTTCTACTTTTCTATTTAAGCCAGTATGATGCGTTCATTATTCACAAATACCAGCAAAAACTACTTAACTGCAACAACAGTGTATGGAAGAAGCAATTGATATTTTATCACAATAATACTTTGTTTCGTTTAGTTTCATATATGTAGTAGCATTTGATATTCAAATGAAACATAAAAGTAGTACTCGTGTCTAATACTTTTCTTGCCTGATGAAGGGGGTCGTGTTTAATTGTTTCGAACCCAAACAAGTGTTAGCATTTGTGTATTTATGATATTTCTTTACAAATTTTTTATTCTTTATCAAGGTTAAGATGGCAATATAAGTTGAGTTATGATTCTCCTGCAAAACATAAAAATTGAGGAAAGATAGCATCGCCTATTTTTGCATCGTTTGTCTTTACAAGCATTTCATACATCGAATTGTATAGATTACTTCTAATAAATGCTGAGATAAACCATTTTAAGCATTTTGAAGAGTGAAACTGCGTATTAGGATCATTTGTGTGCACGATATATGTAAAAATCCTCATTATAAGCGTCTAATAAATTATTAAACTTCATGAAATTTGGTGAATGAATTCATTAGATATAACTCTCATGAAATTTTAGTAATGGACAAACACATCCTCAGACATTTCTTTAAAATAGATAAACTGGGTTTAGAACATTTTCAAATATACAGATTCATAGAAAACTAGTTATTTTTGTGTATATATATATTAGAAAAAAGTTTAATAGTATATTTCTTTGTATACATATAAAAGACGTTTAATAGCATAATTTCTTTGTATATATAGAAGAAAGAATTTAGTAGCATATATTCTCTCATTTAGAAATAAAACTTTATAATTATTTAAAGAAAAAAAAAAAATTTAATTTTATACTTTGTTAATAAAACAGAAATAAAATTACTTAAGTGTAAAGATAACGTTCTTAAAAATTGTATTACTCGAAGGATATTAAAAGTACAGAGATGTTTTCCTTTGTCCTTTCTCAAATTTAAAGAAAGAAATAAAAGAAAGAAAAATAATATATTCTTGTTATCTTTTTTTTTTTTTTTTTTTTTAAAGGGTAAAAAAGTAAAGAAGAAAGAATATGAAATTTCATTTGCCGTCACAATTGGAAATGCATTAAACTTTTAATTTAAATATCGTACCGACAGCAGATGATAATTTAAACTTGTTTGCAAGGTACATTAATTTAAAAGCTTAAATTAGATGTTGGATGTGACAACATTGAAATAAGTAGGAAATCTAAAATTAAATAAGTTGGAATTCAAAGGAAAAGTACTTTTTCCCTCTAACTTTATAAAAATTACATTTTATTATCTGGTATAATTAAAATAGTTTCCTTTATTTCTTTTTCTGTTTTCTTTTATACAAGTGTAATCTATAATTGTATCATACAAGATAATTTCAGGTAAATTAAGAAAACTGATAAAATTGTATAAAGATTTTTTTTGTTTAGCAATGTAGAAATTTAGATTCAATTCTTAACAATTAAAAAATAATAAAACATTTCGCTGTTTTGCAAAAATAATAATAATAATAATAATAAACTAGAAATTAAAGTTATGTGTCTCACATAGTTATATTTACTTCGCAGTATCAAGAGTATCCACATATTTTACTTCTGTTAAATGTCTTAAAACCATAAAACTTCTTTACAGTATAGTAACAGTACATCAATTAATGAATAAAGAATAATAAATGTAATATGACAGAAGTAATAAATGCTAGTAATAATTATTAAAACAAACTATCATATTAGGACCTACCGTAATTTCGCGTATATAACTCGCGACAGAAGATAACCCGCAGAATAAAAAATTTATCTAAAAATAATTGTAACCGAAAGATACCCCGCATTAGAAGATAACCCGCACTTCTAAAATTACATGGTCGACAATCGCCTTTTGAAATTTCAATACTAATTGCTATTATAATAAGTAGGAAAAGATACAAATAATAAACAAATATACGAACAAATATAAATAATAATAATAATAAAAAAATTACTTACCTATCATGAAAAGCAAATAATCATAACTTATTATTAATCTTTCTCTATATATAAATTACTATAAACTGGAGTAACTTCTAATGATTAACACCTTTATTCAATTCATAGGAAAATAATAAATTTATAATAAACTAGCAGGCTTTACCCGCTTCGCTGGACATGAAACTTAAATGAGTTGTCAAAATCCCATATCTTTATTAATAACCTAAGTTCTCGCTGTGATTGGTAGAGGTTTTCTCGCTCGCAACGTGAGGATGCTGGGTCCCCACTGCCTTAGGCAGCAACTTACCCACTTCTTACTTCCCCTTCCTCAGCGGGTGAGTTCGAAGCTTTGCAAAATCCCACTAATGTACATAATGCGTACACTTAATCAATATCCACACTCCAAAATTCGCCATTCTAAGATGATTCAAAGTGAATTCAAACGGAAAAACATGTTTATTGCCCCCTGACTCCAAGAAGGGGGGGGGGGGATTTCGAATTTCGTGAAATCCAGTTACAATAAATGCCGGATGCATACAAACAATTTACGCACCAAATTTCGTGACCACAGAAGTCTTTAATAGAAAATATTATAAATAAATAAATGTAAAAAGCACAGCTTTAGTATGGGACCCCTTTGGTGACTTTAAATATTTTAAGCCATTTTTGCGATGAACTGAATTGGCTATCTCAATTGTGCAATTAAAGATCTTGGCGAGAAACGTTCGAGCTACTTCGGTGCCGAATTTCAAATTTTGCCAAAGGGATCCGATACTAAAGTTGTTCCATACACAAAATAAATAAATAAATAAAATAAAATAAAAACTCTTTTCCGATATTTACAAAATAAAAATAAAAAATCTTAATAAAATCCAAATTATAATCATTTATAATTAAGGGGGAACATAAAAGAACCTCATAAGGTACATAATAACAACAAAAATTTTGTTTTACTGCAGGAAAGAAAAGCACTGCTTAATTAAATAAAAATATTAAACTAATGCCAAATATCTCTATGAAAATATTTATCCACATACAAATTCCTGATTAAAAAAAATAAACAAATAAAAAAAAATCACCAACTTTTGTAGGTATTTTTCTCTCTAATTTTTATTATTATTCACGTGAAATTAAAAATATTTCATTTTATTTCTGGAAAATAAAAATATATATAAATGCGTATATGTAAAAATAAAACCTTCTACCGAATCTGGGTTGAAAACGGAAAAAGGGTAAAATAAATTAGAAATATCAGAGCTATATTTATAAATTTGATACCAAATGAAAGGGGCGATTTTTCTGAATCCAGGGGTGCAAACAGTTTTTCGATGCGACATTCAGATTTTTAAAAAATAACTAAAGTATGAAATTTAAGTGGCAACGGAAAAAGGGAAAAATAATTTAGAAATATCAGACCTATCGATACAAATTCAGTACCAAATGAATGGGGTGATTTTTCTGAATCCTGGGGTGTAAACAGTTTTTCGATACGACAATTAGATTTTTTAAAATTAACTAAAGTATGGAATTTAGATAGCAACACTTCATTTCAACTTTTTCATAATTTGTAGTGCGAATCACGCGAATAAAAAAGTCTTTAACTTAAAAATTTATTTTTATATTTTATTTTTCCATTCAAAGCCTTTTAGTGAAAAAATATTTATGGCGCATGCGCAGGCGTTTTTTACCCACAATTTAAACACTAATCATAATTTTGAAAATATCTATAGATATAATTTTAAGTTGGGTGAAGACCTAAGTTTCTGCCAATCGCCGTTGAATTCCGTCCAGCCGTTCTCGAGTGATGCCCGGACAAACGTGTTTTAGTCTTTTACCCCCCAGGGGGGAACGGGGAGGAATTTCTGAAAAGTTGATAGATATAATTTTAAGTTGGGTGAAGACCTAAATTCCGGCCAAGCGCCGTTGAATTCCGTCCAGCCGTTCTCAAGTGATGCCCGGACAAAAAAAGCGACATACAGACACGATGACACACACACACACACACACAGGCAAAATTTTCTGAAGTCATTTTCGGCTTTCTTGGTGTGTGAAACGTGGAGATATCGTAAAATTTTTCGATTCCGACAAATTTACAGACAAAAGTCTGATTTTATTAATATAGATTTATATACAAAATTCATTCAAATCCATCGAATTCGGATTTTCCGTATCAGAATTAAAATGGGGCGATATTGTTTAGAACAGGTCGTCTTCATCATCCTCATTATCCTCTCCATCAAGTTCCTTTTCACTGTCCTCAATTTCATTGTCAATATACGTTAACACAATTGCGACTGCTGACGTGAATTCACGTCATTTTAGCTTCTATAGCTATAGTTGCCGCTGACGTAAATTAACGTCTTTCAGATTATGTTCCTGGTTACCGATGACGTGAATTTACGTCATTTAAAGAATTTTTATGGAAACGATACTTTAGTATTATTTCGATAGTGTTATTAGGGTATTAATTCTTCGATAGTATTATAGGTTCGTTCTAATATTATATGACTAATCAACTTCAGATAATTACAAAAATAACATTTCAAAACATTATATCTAATTTTTATGCACGTTTAAACATAAAAAGTTTGTAGCACTAGCAACTAGCTTGAGTTTACTTCAATATTCCCTGGTAATCAGTTTTAGAAAAGTAAAAAGTATGCCGGTCACGAGTGTTAATAATCCAGACTTTTTGAATCCAGATTTTATTATTTTTATAGTAATAGAGATTCAAGCATTTATTACCCATTCAACTTACATTCACTAGAAATGCTTTGATTTTTTTTCTTATTCGCGAAAGATACCCCGCACCAGATGATAGCCCGCAGGGCTTACAAAGTCAAGATTTTTTAATAGATTACCCGCGGGTTATATACACGAAATTACGGTAATATGAATATCCGTAATTTTAAGAAAAATAGAGAACGAGTGAATTATTTTTAAAAATAATAGTAATACATTCATTAAAGTACTGAAACATTAACAATAGTATCGACAACGTAATGTACTTAAAAATACGCAGTATATTAAAAGAACTAAGTGTGGTGACGTTACTATATTTATATATTACTATTATTATTATTTATTTATTTCATCAGTACATTGAGATTAAACTTCAGTTTTTAATGATAAAAAATATGAAAAGACAGAGGCATTTATTATTATTTATAAACTGATTAACAAATCACAATCATATCAACAAATTTATAAACTGCTCTCGTTCAAAAAAACAAAATCTTATTTTGTAAACTTTTCTATTTATTATATTAAAATATAACTGCGTTTAAAAATGCATAACCTTTTTTTAAGCATAAATATTTATATAGAAATATTTATATCATCTTAATATTCACGTCTTTGAAATTCTTTTTTATGATCTTTGCACAGTTACCTTCTCTTCAAAAATTTCTAATGGCAATTAACGGAAATGTTCTTCATATATCAGTAGTATGAAAAAAAAATTTATAAACATACTTTCACAAAAAATTATACTTTTTTTTTTTTTTTTAACTTTTTTTGATGTATATATAATAGAATATTGGATTCGTGAAAATTGTCGATCTCCGCTTTTCGATGGATTTATAAGTTTTGAGATGTCTTGAACACGAATATGACAATTTTTTTTTTTTTTTTGAGAATTTCTGTGTGCCATTTGCCTACCTGCGTACTTGTCTTATGATGTATAAAAACATCTATGGACGCTGCATCTTACGTACCAATGGATGGAATTTAAACAAACTTTATATTTAGTTGGAACTTGAGATAAAATAGGGCAGCTTATATATGGGAACCAATCGCTCAACAGGTGGCGTTGTCATCTCACTTTATATATATATATATATATATATATAAATTTTTTATATGGCAGTATAGGTCAATATTCTATGTAAATGTACATAATTTGAATTATTTTTAAATTTTTAATGCAAGTAATATATATATATATATATATATATATATATATATATATATATAATGTAAATTATGCTTTTTTCTCATTCCAATTTCCAATATTCATTTCAATTTCTCTTTAATTCTTTTTAGATTTGATATGGGTAGTCTTCGCTTATGATCCGAATAATTGTTTTAATACTGAAGTTAATTCATCTTTAAATTTCAAAAAAAATTTTGCACTGATATTATAAAATAAATGTATTACTATATATATAATTTTACGTATGTAGGGGCATCACTCTGCCCCTACTGCAGAGGAAGTATACCCCCTAGACAATGTAAATTTTTAATACTGGTACATTTCAAAATAATTCATGAAACACTTAAAACGAATGGCTGAAGCGTAGATTTGTGATAATTTAAAACAAATTCGTCGAATATTTTCAATAAAAGAATCGTTTTGCCCGATTTTGTCTGTAGAGCCCAAAACTGACTTTCTTTCGACATTTACTGTTGCACTTCCCCGAGATGAAATCGTCTACATTCATCATGAAAAAGAATTTTAACAAATAACAGTTTTAATAAATAATTTGCACCACGTGGATTTTTTTTTCTTCCCCTAAAGGAGAAAAAGGTTCCATTTTCTTAGTCCCCATTGTACATATGGGGTTCTTACTAAAGGTTCCATTTTCTTATTTTAAAATATATATATATATATATAAATAATAGATAACGTAATAAGATTTAATCTTAACATTTAGCAATTAATAGAACTAAAACAATAACAGCACACTAAAATATAGAACTGAATTTAACATAGAGGAAAGAATGACACAAAAAGTTGCGATATAGATAAGGAACCAATGAGTTACCATATTAACTTAAAATACTTACGCCGACCTGAAGGATAATAAAAAAGGACCATTAAACTTGTGAAAGAGAAAAAAGATAATAAACCACATAATCAATTGGATATAAATGCTTAAAATTAGAAATATACTTATCAAGGGGCGCATACTTCATAAAGCAGAGAAAGCTGCAATGATTTCGTAAAACGATATTGCTAATCATAGCAATTTATATCATCTCACGCCCCGATCAATGCAGCAAAAAGACCATAAAGAATGAGAAAAAAGTGAAAAATTAAATTAAAACAAAGGATAAATAAATATTAATTAAAATCTTAAAGGAAACCAAATTAATAACATGAAATAAGCAGAGTAACCACATGGAAAACAGTTAACACAAACTGGAAAAATGGTTGATTCCAAAACCTAAATTGAAGTTAAAATAATAGCTCGACATATATCGATTAATCGAAAATACTTCAGAACAATTACATTGAAGATAAAATACACAGAGTAAATATTAAATGATAATGTTAAAATTAATACTAGTAGAGTTAAATTAAATCGTACCAAAAATATTAATAATTAAATCGTTTAAGATAAGGACTGAAGAATGAAGGTTAAAGACTACTAAGTACAAGCGCCATCTTTCGGTTAGCTATAATAACATTAAGTCAGTTATATAAGATGTATTGACTGAAAGATTAAGATAATTTAGAAGTATTAACAGCAAGATAAATTTTTAAGATTTTTATTTAAGATGTATTGACTGAAAGATTAAGATAATTTTTAAGATTTTTATTTTGAAGTCAAATTATTAAGTGTTAAGTTTTAAGAAGACATAATTACAAGCAATAATGCCAAAGAGCACAACTATAAGGATAAGCATTATAATGCGGTCATCATAAATTAAAATTAAAAATTAAAATTTAAAAGATTTTTTTTTTTTTTTTTTTTTATTAATATTATAAGATTTTATTTTTGTTATGCAAATAGATGGATTGTTCAAACTTAACAAGGGAAGCCTCAAGTAGCCAGAAGCACATTGTAAAATTTAATGATAAAAGAGTTCAAAATACATAGTATCAACCAGAAAAAATAAAAGAGTTCATAATACATAGAATCAACCAGAAAAAATAAGAATGTAACTTACAGCAATCCCCCCACGTTTTTTTTTTTTTTTTTTAAATAAATTTTATTCAGCATCAAATATATATATACAAATATATATATATATATATATATATATATATTAATTTGAAACATGTTTTTGTCTGTCTCCACTATATTCAGAGAACTACTTGGTGTAAAAATTTGGTTGAGGTGTCTAAAAAAAGGTCTTGGTCTGTAGATGTGCTATGAGAAGAGAAAAATAAAAAAAAAGTCGAACGGTTTCCCCCGGGAAACGGGTTAAAAACACGTTTACGAGCTTAACTAAGCTCCAAATTACTTCACGGTGAAGAAATTGTACATATGGGGACTAGAGTCGAATACTAAAAAACGACTTTCTACGAATTTGGAATTTTCGATTTTAAAGAGGGAAAAAAGGGGGAAAGTAGATTTGGAGGGGGGGGAGGGGGGAAATTAGTTTGAGAGGGAAATCCATTCTAGACCCACGCATGTAGCACCTCATTTTAAAGGTCTTGAAATTTCATGTCGATTGGGGATGTTTGTATACAATATAGTGCGACCCCTGGTGGTGAAAAATGGAACTAGGTGATTTTGCTGTAGACCCTGTCATGTTACATCTTATTTTAAAGGTCTTGGTATTTCCTGACCGTTGGTGATGTTCGTACAGAACACACTGCGCCCCCTGGCGGTGGAAAGTGCAACTAAAGTTTCTGCAGTTGACACCACCATGTGACACCTTATTTAAAAGGTCTTGGAAATCCAAGGCGATTGGTGATAGAGGTCTTGAAAATTCATGTTGATTGGGGATGTTTGTATACAATATAGTGTGCCCCCTGGTGGTGAAAAATGGAACTAGGTGATTTTGTAGTAGACCCTATCATGTTATATATTATTTTAAAGGTCTTGGTATTTCCTGACCGTTGGTGATGTTCGTACAGAACACACTGCGCCCCCTGGCGGTGGAAAGTGCAACTAAAGGATTTTGCAGTTGACATCACCATGTGACACCTTATTTAAAAGGTCTTGGAAATCCAAGGCGATTGGTGATAGAGGTCTTGAAATTTCATGTTGATTGGGGAGGTTCGTATACAATATACTGCACCCCCTGGTGGTTAAAAATGGAACTAAGTGATTTTACAGTCGACCCTATCATGTTACACCTTATTTTAAAGGTCTTGGTATTTCCTTACCGTTGGTGTTGTTCGTATAGAACATGCTGTGCCCCCTGGCGAAGGAAAGTGCAACTAAAGGATTTTACAGTTGACACCACCAGTGACACCTTATTTGAAAAGTCTTGGAAATTCAAGGCGATTGGTGATGTTCGTATACAACATTCTGCACCCCCTGGTGGAGGAAAGTGGATTTTGCAATGCGTGCATAGCATAGCATGCATGCCTGCTATACAGTGCAGCAGCCACAGGCAGAGGTAACACGAGTCAGAGGTTCGCTCGGTTCAAGGTTCATTTTTGAGAATTTTTTCATGTTGTTAGCGGCCTGTATATATGCTGCAGCAGGCACCGGGTCACAAGCCCGAGTTCCGTTCTGTTTGAGGTTTTTTTTTTTTTTTTTTTTTTTTTTGTTACAGATGATTTTCTTTTTTTGTGATGCTTTCATTTAAAAATAGAAATTAAAACAAAATCGAGTTAAAGATATAAAACCATACAAATTTAAGGTTATTATCATGGGCCCGGGCGATGCTGGGCTGGTTCCTTCCGTTCCAGGTTAATTTTTTGGAATTTTTTCATGGTATTAGCGGCCCACGTATGCGCTGCCGCAGGCACCGGGGTCCCAAGGCAGAGTTTCATTCGGTTCGAGGTAATTTTTTTGTTACAGCTGATTATTTTTTTCGTGATGCTTTCATTTAAAAACAGAAATTTAAACTAAATCGAGTTAAAGGTATAAAATCATACAAATTTAAGGTTTATTTAAGGTATCATGGGCCCGAGCAACACCTGGCGGGTTCGTTCGGTTCCAGGTTAATTTTCGGGAATATTTTTATGTTATTAGTAGCCGGCATATGCTCTGCCGCAGGCACCGGGGTCACAAGGCAGAGTTTAGTTCGGTTCGAGGTAATTTTTTTTGTTACAGCCGATTATTTTTTTCCGTGATGCTTTCATTTAAAAACAGAAATTCAAACTAAATCGAGTTAAAGGTATAAAATCATACAAATTTAAGGTTCATTTAAGGTATCATGGGCCCGGGCAACACCTGGCGGGTTAGTTCGGTTCCAGGTTAATTTTGGGGAATATTTTTATGTTATTAGCGGCCGCCGTATGCGCTAGAGTTTCGTTCGGTTCGAGGTAATTTTTTTGTTACAGCTGATTATTTTTTCACGATGCTTTTATTTAAAAATAGAAATTCAAACAAAATTGAGTTAAAGATGTAAAACCATACAAATTTAAGGTTAATTTAAGGTTATTATCATGGGCCCGGGAAACGCCGGACGGGTCAGCTAACATGTAGTCTTAGTATTAAGCCAAATAGAAAATGAAAGATAGGAACTGTTTATTTGGAGTCAGTTTGACGTCACATTGACTGTACTTTGTAGAAAGTGATGTCATATATAGTATTTCTATTTATAAGCATTTTTCTGACTTTCTTTTTTTTTAAGTGAAATGTCGTAAATTATATTAGATGTTTTAACTTGAAATACATTTAAATAATGATGCGACGTTTTTTGAAACATTACGGTCAATAAAATGATCGTCGAATTCGACGGGTTCCAGCTAGTATATATACATATATTTAAAAAATTATAAAATTTACGAATTTTTATATAAACGACCCCAGAGGCAACTGAAGATATTAATTCAGATCAACAAAATTTTGCACTCCTTTTAACAATAACAATAGCATAAGGCAACATTTCCGCACTATTGGAAATCTGATATAAAAAAAAAAAAAATTTTTTCGATACACCCTAATGCATAATAAATGAGACTTATACATAAATGTTCAAATATATATATATATATATAAATCAATTACAACTTTATTTATTTTATTTTAATATTATTATCATTATTTAATTATGTTAAAAAATATGTTATAAAGATTTATTCAAACGTTAATGTTGATGCTATGCAGTCTATTTATTAATTTAAAGATGCCATTTAAAGAAAAATTACAAAGATCGTCTTAAACTTTAATAAAGACGTTATATTTATTTATATATTTATTTTAAAAATAAAAATAAAAAATAAAATAAACTAGTTGGCATAGGTGGACTCTGCTCAGTTCCCCATCATATGTATGTTCTCATAAATTTCTTATACAGGATATATTATATTCATGTTAAGAGAAATGAATTTGACCAAACGCTTGACACAGGGACAGAACGAAATTCTCGCCAAATAGGCTACCCACCATTCAGTTCGATATACTTATCTTATTCTAATCTATTAATTTATTTTATTGGGATCAATTTCGTAGTTTATTTTCATGCTACTGTTTCCAATGCAACAATCCCAAAAATGCATATTTGTATGAAATATCGCGCCATTTTGCTATGTTGATAAAATCTTAAATTTCGAATAGCTTACGAAATTTTCCTATTAGAATATTTGTAGTCAATCATGTTCATACAAGTATCATAAATGTTATTTTGAAATTGTCTGATATATTTATGATCCTCAAAATGGACGTTTATGCTCGATTTTGCCTTATTCTGCCATTTCAAGTAAATCATAAATTCCAAATAACATACGAATTTTTTAAATTGGAAAATTCATACTCTATGGTATTCATGTCAGTATCCTAAATAATATTTCAAAAGTGGTCTGACATCTTTATGATGAAAATACCCCTCAAGATTGACGTTTGTGTAAAATTTTGCCCTATTCTGTTATGATAAGAAATTCGTAAAATTCTAATAACTTACGAAATTTTTATATTGTAAAATTACAAGTCAATAATGTTCATGCCAGTATCCTAAATAATATTTCAAAAGTAGTCTGACATCTTTACGATGAAAATATCCCTCAAAATTGACGTTTATGTGAAATTTTGTCCTATTCTGCCATGTTAAGAAATTCGTAAATATCCAATAACTTGCGAAATTTTTAAAGTAGCATGTTTATAGTAACTGATGTTCATTCCGGCATCAAAACTGATACTTTAAAACTGGTCTGATATTTTTACAGCAAAAATTTTTCATTTAATGCAAGTTTAAGTGAAATTTTGCCCTATTCTCCCATGTTAAGAAAAACGTAAATTTCAAATAACTTACGAAGTCTTTTAATTCGAATGTTGCAAATAAATAGGGTTCTTGCCAGTGTCGAAAGTAATATTTTAAAACTGATTTGACCTCTCTGCGATAATTTGTTTTTGAGATATCGTGCACACAGTCTAACATACTAACGGACTAACACTCTAACGGACTAACAAACTAGCAGACACCCTACAGACGGACACCATACAAATTTTGTCATTTTTGGATTCCTCACACCTGAAAACGTGTAAAAAAGTAAAAAAAACCGAGGTCGAAAATTTTCACGATTACCTAAGTTCCCCATACCTATAGTATGATGGGGAACTAAAAAGATTGATTCATTTGTTAATATTGACGTTATACATTTCTCTTCTTTTCTTTCTTTCTCTCTGCTTTTCTTTCTCTCTCTCTCTCTTTTTTATTAACCATTTAATTCTGAATTATTTTATTTATGATAAATTATTTTTAAACACAATTATTTAACGATGTTGAATTTTTTTTTGTCGTTTGAGGTCATTTTGTCGTTTTAAAGTGGCAATTTACCTCAAACTGAATCGAAAAATTAATTTTTTGTTTGTTATATCAAAGAAATTCTTGTGATACGTTTTTACTCTTAAATCGAAAATATCGCGAGGATTACCATTTAATGGGCACATATTCATAAACCAAAACTTTAAATGGCTTTTCTTCATAGTCAGCATTTTTTCTCTTTTGTGTTTTAAAATTCCTAAGTCTTTTTCTGTGTCTTATATTAAGATTTAAAAATATTTATTTGTATGTTTTTATTCAGTATGTGATGAATCTGCACATGGATTTAGTCTTCAGATTTTACTTTTGTTTGTTGTCAAATGAAGTGCTACATTTCATATATATATCAGTAAAGAAAATTATATTGAGCGTAATACCAAATATAATTAATAATCCATGCGTAGTCTTGTGTAATTTAATTAGTAAACCTTTTTCAAAAGAAAATCGAGAGAAAATATAAATATTAAAAGAAAAAATGGTAATGATTTTCTTTTTTTACTTTTTTTTTTTTCAAATTTTTATTAAACGTGCAATATATATATATATAGTATATACATTTAAATACGTTTTTAGGTGAAGGTTGAAACGCATTAAATTAACAATTTTCAACATATTTTTAATTATTATTATTATTATTTAAAGTTAAACATACCTTTATTATATTTATTAAAAATAAACTTAATAGCGTATTATTATTATTATTATTTTATACTATTGTAAATATATTCCATTTACTTGTGAAAGACTAATTATATCCAACTAATTATATCCACTAATTATATCCAACAGAAAATGATGCATTCAGTTAATATTGAGAAGAAATGTATATTATTTTTAAACACGACATAATGTACTTGAATTTAGGTCAGTAAAAAATACGCATAACAAACCTTGAAATGCATTTAGATCAATTTTTCAAGCATGGCTCCCCATCCTTTTATGTGATCCTGTAAACCTTTTCATACCATATTCTATATGAAACATGGTTTAGTCGCAGACTGAAAGTTTTATTTTCGGATTCAGAGGACCTCAAAACGTGTAATTATAGAAGAAGCTCTTTGCGACATAAGGTAAGTGAAAGAAAGTAAAAATAACACAAATTTCTTTTATAAGAATTTGCTAATTTATTACTTTAATGAAGTTTCAAATGGTGCACTGAAAGTTTCTTGATCGTGCTTTTCAGATAAGTAAACACATGAAAATAAATAAAAGAATCTAGACTTTTGAAAATTATTAATTATATATCACAATATTTCTCTTTAAGATATTAATTTCGAAAAGATATTTTTCTGGTCGATACATAGCGTTCTGGCCTTTAGTTGTCAGGCGCAAAAGTGAAAATAACACAAATTTCTTTTTTTTCTTTTCTTTTAATTTGCTTATTTATTTATTTAAAGAAGTTTCAAGTGGTACATTGGAAGTTTCTTGATCGTGCTTTGCAGATAAGTAAACAAATGAAAAGGTAGATAAAAGAATCTAGACTTTAAATTATTATTAATTACATAAAAGAATATTTCGCTTTAAGATATTAATTCGAAAAGATATATTTCTGGTCGATACATAGCGTTCTGGCCATTAGTTGTCAGGTGCAAAAGTAAAAATAACATAAATTTCTTTTTTAAAAAATTTGCTAATTTATTTCATTAATAAAGTTTCAAATGGTGCATTGGAAGTTTCTTGGTTGTGTTTTCCAGATAAGTAAACAAATGAAAAAGTAAATAAAAGAATCTAGACTTTTGATAATTATTGATTATATGAAAGAATATTTCTCTTTAAGTTATTAATTCGAAAAGATATATTTCTGGTCGGTACATAGCGTTCTGGCTTTTAGTTGTCAGGTGTGATGTCGATTATCATATATTCTAAAAAAATATTATCATTTATAAAAAAAAAGAAAAAAAAAAAAAAACCTTAAAAGTAGCGAAATTTTTATGACCTCTAAATTGCAACTTAAATTCACATACAGTATGTTCTTTAAATTTTTACATTATCCCTCTTCCCACATCTGTACCTTTTGCTAACTGCAACTCTATCGAAACCCTTGATCACGTAGTATTTGTCGCCATGAGTGCATTCCTTGTCTTACAACATGGTGCGTTAATTTTGCTTAAAAGTTCCGCGTTCTCATGGCGAATGTTGGCGTTTAGTGAGGACCGTTTGAATTATAATTATGTGGTAACCTTTTCAAAAAAAAAAAAAAAAAAAAAAAAAATTGTATGTGTTTATATGAAACATAATTACAACCATTTTTTCTCTGCTATTTTAAATTTGGCTTCGATTAGAGCTTTGGCGAAATTAATAAAGAAATCGGAGCGTCATTTCATCATTATGACTTGACCTATAAAGTCGGCGATTTTGGGCCCTCACTCCAAGTTATTCAATTACCCCAATTCTTACCTACCATTGTATAATAAAATGCTTATCTGGTCACCTATAGTCGTGTTAAACAAGTCAATAATTCGTATATAATAAAATTCATCATAATATCTACAAGAAAATGCCTGTTTATTTGGATTAACGATCTCTGTGTTGTTGACGATTGATGTCTAGATGATGATTCAGATGTCAAGAAGATTGCAGATGGGAATGGTTGTTGAAGTTAAATTTGAAAAACAACTTTAGAACTCTTGCGATGTGAATCGTCAATAACACAGAAATCGTTAATCCAAATAAACATTTTCTTGTAGATATTATGTTGAATTTTATTATATACGAATTGTTGACTTATTTAACACGACTATAGATGACCAGATAAGCATTTTATTATACAATGGTAGGTAGAATTAGGGTAATTGAATAACTTGGAGTGGGAGCCCAAAATCGCTGACTTCATAGGTCAAGTTATAATGATGAAGTGACGCTCTGATTTCTTTATTAATTTCGCCAAAGCTCTAATCGAAGCTAAATTCAAAATAGTAGAGAAAAAATGGTTGTAATTATGTTACATATAAACACATACAATTTTTTGAAAAGGTTGGCACATAATTATAATTCAAACGGTCCTCACTAAACGCTAACATTCGCTATGAGAACGCGGAACTTTTAAGCAAAATTAACATGTTATAAGACAAGAAATGCACTCTTGGCGACAAACTGCATTTATTTGCAAGATGAAAAGAAACCGATTTAGGAAAAGTCATAACATGCTGTTGTAGATCTGCATTACGTTAAAGCAAGAATAATACATGATCAAAGGTTTCGATAGAGTTGCAATTAGCAAAAGATACATATGTGGGAAGAGGGAGAATGTAAAAATTGAAAGAACATACTGTACATGAATTTAAATTGCAATTTAGAGGTCATAAAAATGAGTTCGTTACTTTAAAATGTTTTTTTTTTTTTTTTTTTTTTTTTTTTCATAAATGATATATATATTTTTTTTAATAATATGTGATAATCGACATCACATCAGGTGCAAAAGTAAAAATAACACAAATCCCCCCCCCCCCTTTTTTTTTTAATTTGCTAATTTATTTATTTAAAGAAGTTCCAAATGGTGCATTGGAAGTTTCTTGATCGTGCTTTGCAGATAAGTAAACGAATGAAAAAGTAGATAAAAGAATCTAGACTTTAGATTATTATTAATTATATAAAAGAATATAAAAATATTATTAATATTAATAAAATTATATAAAAGAATATTTCTCTTTAGGATATTAATTCGAAAACATATATTTCTGGTCGATACGTAGCGTTCTGGCCTTTAGTTGTCAGGTGCAAAAGTAAAAATAACACAAATTTCTTTTTTAAAAAATTTGCTAATTTATTTCTTTAAGAAAGTTTCAAATGGTGCATTGGAAGTTTCTTGATTGTGTTTTCCAGATAAGTAAACAAATGAAAAAGTAAATAAAAGAATCTAGACTTTTGATAATTATTAATTATATAAAAGAATATTTCTAAATTCTGATGCAGACATTCTTTTTCCGGATTCCCCCACCCATTTCACTAATTACAGTAGTAGTACCATTGATTTTGGCATTTGCCTTGGATTTTACTATGACAAAGTGATTGAGTCTCTTCCAGCACTCTCCTCTGATCATAATCCAATCAAAATTCAAATCCATATCCGTACTCCTAAAGCCCCCCCCCTTACCTCATTAACAAAATCAATTGGTCCAATTATCATAAAATCCTTAACGAACTTCCTCCCGATTACCCCCCCATCAATAGCACCAATGACATTAATCTCTTGGTCGATACAATCACTAATCAAATTAGAAGTGCTATTGAAGGTGCTACTACTAAAATTCCATATACTGAAATCTATAAAAGTGATCCCAATGTCTGTAATCTCATAAAAAACAAGAATCGTGCTAGGCGCAACTGGCAACGTACGCATAGGCTTGCTGATAAAACTATTATGAACAGAGCGCAGCAAGAGCTCAAAAACTACTTGTACAGAAAAAGGCAAGAAAACTGGAAGAATCACCTAGAATCTCTTTCACCAGATGACTGTTCCATCTGGAAGGCCGCCAAGAGATTTAAAAACAAAGCTCATACTTTCCCCCCTATCCTTATTCCAAATTCTAGTTCCTATGCGTACTCCAATGATCAAAAAGCTGATGCTATCGCCATCCAATTTGAGACACAGTTTCAGGGAAATCCTATTATTAACTACGAAACTGAGAGGGAGGTCAATATTAAAGTCAAAAGATTCTTGAGTTCTGACATCAATTCCCCACCCTCCAGGCTCACCGATGCTGATGTAATCAAAGAAATTCTTAAACTTAAAAATAAAAAATCCCCTGGCATCAGCACTATCACTAATGAAGCACTCAAGAATCTTCCACGTTCCTTTATTCCAAAAATCACCCACCTAATTAATAATATCTTCAATTTTTGTTACTTTCCGCATGCCTGGAAGACGGCTATTATTGCCCCTATCCATAAAACAGGTAAACCCCCCGAGAAGGCCTCCAGCTACAGACCCATTTCCCTTCTAAATTCACTTAGTAAACTTACCGAGGTCTTCATTGCTCGACAACTTGATCAATTCATTGAAGATAACAATATTATGATTCCAGAACAATTCGGTTTCAGGAACAATCTCTCGGCCACCCATCAAGTCTATCGCCTTGTCGAGTACATCACCACCAACAAAATCAAAAAGAAAACTACCGCCGCCGTCTTCCTCGATATTGAAAAAGCGTTTGACAAGGTCTGGATTGCCGGTCTTATTTTTAAATTAATTAACTATAACTTCCCCCCCCCCTCTTATTAAACTTATTTACTTCTATTTACTTGATCGTAATTACCATGTCAGGGTTAAAGATAAACTTTCTAACAACTACTTTGCTCATTATGGCCTCCCTCAAGGTTCCAAAATTTCGCCTAAACTTTTTAATTTGTTCATCAACGACATGCCCCATTACCCCCACACCCATTTGGCTATATTTGCAGATGACACCTGCATTTTTTCGGCACACAAAAATAGGAAAGTTAATATTACGGCTATCTCCAAACACCTCAAAGTCTTAACCGAATGGTTCCAAAAATGGAGAATAGCCATCAATTATGATAAAACGGAGGCCATCCTTTTTTCGGCTATGCGCCCAGAGTTCAGAGATAAATATGAGATTACTTTAAACAACCACTCCATTCCATGGTCTAACCATTGCAAATATTTAGGTATTATTCTTGATCCGAGACTCACATTCCAAAAACACATTATAGATTCGCGTAATAAGTTCCGAAGAGCTAAAAGCCAACTATACCCCCTAATTTCTCGGAACAGTGATTTATCAATTAGTAACAAAATGCTCCTTTATTCTTCCCATCTTCGCCCTCTTCTTACTTACGGATCCCCTGTGTGGTCATTTGCATCTAAATCTAATATTAATCTGCTTCTCCGAAGCCAAAATGCAACCATCAGGCAAATTTATGACCTTCCATACTATATACACAACTATCAAATGTACCGCGAAATTACATTCCCACGTCTCGAAAATTTTATACAACACCTTAATATTAAATTCCACGAAAATTTAGAACATATTGACAATCAAGCTTTAAACACACTCGATGTGTATGACCACACGGATCCTGCCAATAGGCGTCGTCCTAATGTTGGTATTATTCTTCCCTCTCTTCTTTAGTTTTTCGTTGTTTTCTTGTCAATTTGTAAAAATTAAAACTTATTAAAAAAAAAAAAAAAAAACTTGTTATTTTAATCGTAATGCTATACTTAAACTCTCTTCTTTTCTGGTTTATTATTGTAATGCTATACTTAAACTTTCTGTTATACTCTTGTTACTTTTTATATAGGTCTCACTTAATTCTCAATGTAATTTTAACTGTCATTTTCGATTTCACTCTGTCTTCCTTCTTATTGAGCTCAGAATTCCCTTTCTTGTCTTCTCGTCCCGGCCTGTCCCCCTTTTTTATTTTGTTATTTTTTTGTTTCTAAGCCATCACGTTATTGTTCCATTCTGCTCCTATTTTCTGGTCCGCTGAGGTGTGGGGTCATCATTGGACCCCGGGTACTCAGCACTCATCCCCCCCTCGAAGGTCAATATTTCTCTTTAAGATATAATTCGAAAAGAGATATATTTCTGGTTGATACATAGCGTTCTGGCCTTCAGTTGTCAGGTGCAAAAGTAAAAATACAACACACTTTTCTTTTGTTTTTTGTTTCCTTCATTTGCTAATTTATTTATTTAATGAAGTTTCAAATGATGCACTGAATGTTTCTTGATAATGGTAACGCTTTCCAGATAGATGATAAACAAATAAAAAATTAAATAAAAGAATATAGACTTTTGAAAATTATTAATTATATAAAAAAATATTCCTCTTTGAGATATTAATTCGAAAAGATATATTTCTGGTTGATGCATACAACTCTGGCCTTCAGTTGCCACATGCAAAAGAAAAAAAATAACACATTTTTTTTTTTTTTTTTTTTTTTAATGATGAACTGAATGTTTCTTGTAATTGGCAGCGCTTTCAAGATAAATAAACAAATGAAATAAATGAATAAAATAATCTAGTCTTTTGAAAATTATTAATGATATTATCGAATATTTCTCTAAGATATTAATTCTAAAAGATACAGTTTTAAGAAAATTAGAATCTGGTTGCAGACGCTTAGTGCTTTGGCCTTCAGTTGAAAAATTACAAAAGTAAAAATAACACAAATTTATTTTTGAAAATTTTGAAAATTTATTTATTTACTGAAAATTTAAATGATGCACTGAAAGTTTTTTGATAATGGCAGCGCTTTCAAGATAAATAAACAAATGAAATAAGTAAATGAAAGAATCTGACTTTTGAAAACTGTTAATGATATAAAAGAATATTTCCCCAAGATATTAACTCTAAAAGATACATTTCTCGGAAATAAGAAAGTTAATATCTGGTGACCGAATTGTTAGAGTTTCCAATTTTTTGCTTTCAGTTTCTACGTACCGGGTTCGAAAATGTGTAGACTGTAGAGCGACAACCCCAACTTAACTCTAAGAGAAAAAAAAAAAAAAAAGATAATAATAATAACAAAAGAATAAAAATACTTCATTCCTCAGCATATATATGGGGGGGGGGGGCGGGGGGAACTGAATTTTTACCGTATTGCAAAGTAATCATATCATGTAAAAGTAAAAAATTATGAGGAAGGTAAATAAAAATGCCTCAAAGAAAATTGTTTTTTAACCATTTGAACAGGTGTTCAAATAAGAACAGGTATTTTTAGAAAATTGATATCTTATAAATAGTTGTCAATTGTTATAAATAGTCAACAATCTCTCTCTGCAAAGTATGAACCACCTTTCTGCCTATCCTGCAATCTCCAGAACACATAAGAAAAGCGAAGCAAGAAAAGGTGAGGGGAGCAGAACATTTACACACCCTGAAAGTGGATGATCAAGTGTAGTGAGTAATTTTCATTGTCAAAGTGTGTATTGCATACCACAAACGCTTACTTACTTAGCGGACAAGTAGTAGCTGGAAAGATACACATTTTCTGAACGACATAATAGTGAGTCATTCATTGACCGAAAGATCATTTCCGTTCACCAGGCGGCGTTAGGGAGATACCTCAGCTCAGCTGGTAGTTACAGGCTGCCAGAAGCTGTTAAGAAGCATCTAGTTGGCAGTGTTTTTGTTCGCCAATCTTTTTTTTTTTTTTTTTTTCCTTTGACTTCTTTGGCTCTTTCATTAGTACTGTTATTTTTAGTAATAAGTAGAACTATTATTATTATTATTATTAGGTGGAGAAGTAAAAAGGGGTGAGGAAAAGAAGAGAATAAAGAATAATGGTAATGTTATGGAAATTATTCTTTTGCGATGATTGTCAAATTGGCTGTTTGTTTGCAATATTATTATTTCTTAAAAAAAAATATTTTTTCTTCCATGAAGACAAGATAACTAAAATATTTCAAAGAAAAAAGGTTGGGGAATTCATAACTAAGTGTGTGTGTGTGAGGAGTGGAGTCGGAATCTGATAATTGAGGCTCGGATTTATAATAATTTAGATATTTTTGGAAGTAAAAAAATAATTTCGAAATAAAAGGAAATCGTTTTTTAATTTAATCAAGTTTTTATTTAGGAAAATTCATACTGCTCATGTAAAATTTTTTGTTTAAAACTTGTACGTTTTGGCTGTCTGTCATAAAACATTTTTTTAATATATTTTATAAAAATTTACGTATCGCAAATTAGTTAATAAAATTAGTATTTAGCACAATTACTTTCTATGATCTTCCACTTTCTGTAGATGTTTTTTATCGAAGAAAACTGTAACCTACCCTAAATGTCGAAAGAAAGCCAATGTAATGCCCTACAGATGACATCTTAGAAATGCACTTTTTTCAGGATTATTTTTGTTAAGAAAGGAAAAAAAAAACTTTTTTAATTATCCTTTAGTATATGGGGGGGGGGAAGGGCAGAAATTTTACCGTAAATTTACCGTAATCACTATTGCAAATAAGTTAAAATAGTTCCACAATGATTGGTTAAAAATAATCTTCTTATTACAAATTATTTATTAAAATTATTTTCCTTGATGAAGGCAGATTATTTTCCTCCTAGAAAAGTATAACACTAAATAAAGGTTAAACATCTGCTTTTTTTTTTTTTTTTTTTTTTTTTTAATAAATAAAAACGATAACTTTATTTTAAATTATCATTGATATATTGATGCATGGTTCAGTCATTCGTTTTAAAGATACTGACGAGTTCTTTTGAAAAATACTCATATTGAAAATTTACACCCACCACCCAAAAGGAGAAAAACGATGTTCCTGCATTTACAGTTAATTTTCCCTATTTGACGACTACTATTACAAATAATTCTTCATAATTTCAAATGAGTCATTAAAATAATTTTCCTTGTGCATATTTATGGGAAATATTACACTATACTACCATAATAAAAATTATATATACAGTACCCGCCGCTTATTAAAATCACATTCGTTCTGAGTCAAAATGATTTTATTAAGCGGCTGATTTTTATATCCGGCGATCATTCCTGCACTCAAGAAAAAAATATTATACTTCTTTAAATTTGGAAAGAAATCTCAAAAGGTATGGAGTAATGGAATTAATAGACAATATTAATTAACTTTGACGGACAATTAATTAGTTTTTCTTCAATATAAGTAAATAAAACGCATTCCAAGTTTTTGTGCGCTTTTCTTTGAAGATAATCACCATTACTTTGCTAGAAGTTCACGCTTTTCTTTTAAATTTAAAACCTTTTCGTTTAAACCTTTTGCTTCATAGTTATTTCAGAATAACAACTAGAAAACGTCTTTTAATAATTAAAAATTTAAAAATATATATACACTTGCGAATCAAATGAAATTTGTAACTTATTACCGCGCTTTGAAGAATACGTTCCTTGAAATATTTATTGAGATATGTGATGAGGCTTGTTTAATTTGTAACTATATTGCAAATATAAAATTTTCGTCAAAGAGAGATATTGAGGGACTATTGTGCTTTATTTTTTGTAATTCGACAAATAAAAATTATCGCAATGTAAATGAAAAAAAAAAAAAAAAAAAATTGAAAAAGAAAAGAAAAAGTTTGCATAAATGATATTTTTGCTGCTGAAGAGATTTTTTTGAGTTTATTAACCGGCGATGTTGATTTTATTAAGCGGCGTTTTAAAGGAGTTTACATTGATTTGATTCCGGTCCAGGTAATTTGATCAGATTAGGCGGCTGATTTTATTAACCAGTGAATTTATTAAGCGGCGGTTACTGTATATATATGTATACAAAATGGAAAACAGCGCCACCTGTTGATCGATATACACCAGAAGTTGATATACACTAATTTATCTCAAGGTGCATCTTAATATATACTTTTATGAAATTCTATGTATTAGTTTTTGATTTAGAGCTGCCACAAAATTTTTGTCATGCACACGAAGGCATTTTCTAAAATTAATGAAATTATTATGGACTTCTCAAAACATGTTGAAAACTGAAAGTAAGAAATTTGTACGAAACCAATATTTTTTTCTTTATTGAATGCAGAAGAAAGCAAAAAATTGTATTTTTATCATGCAGCTTTCACCGTAAGTTTATACCGTAATACTTAGAACAAAACTTCATTTATAGTAATAGTCCAAACTTATATTACAGTAACATGTTTTTAAGCTTTTATTTTATTTTATTTATTTATTTATTATTATTTTTTTTAAGTGAACTTTAGAAAATTATGATGAATTAGGAATAAAAATATACATACATAATTAATTAGGGTTCTATTTTAATTTCACTTGATTTCATTTTCAAAACATTTTCATTTTAGCGACATTCTGTCATTATTTATTTATTAATTGTTATTATTGTTATTTATTATTATTTATTATTGTTTTTTTTTTCTTTTTCAGTTATAATGTGGTTAGTCAGTTATAATATAATGTTGTGTAAAGCAGTTTTAACAGTTTAACATGATTTGTAACGGATGATTTAAACTTTTATTAAGATGTTAACTTTGAATAAAATCGAAACTGTTTGGAATTATTTAGAGTGTTTAATTACATAAGTGTGAAATTTATTAAATAAGTATAATATTAAGTAAATATGAAATATAATATTCAAATTATTATGACGATTATATTTGACAGTCAAAATTTTTAATTGTACACTTAGCACAAATAAATACCTTTATCATTTTCATTTGAATATAGAAATTAGTTTTCCAAGTGTTTTTGATTTATTTGCATAAGTATTATGCTTTAATCAACTTTGTTCTCTCTCCTAAAAAGAAAAAAGAAAAAAAAAAAAAAAAAAGTTCAAAGATATTAGATATATGCAGGAGTAGGGAAAGAGAATTTTCTTCTCTAGTCCTGGGATAGGTGATATATGATGCTGTATAAGCACAACCAATACTGAAGGTATGCTTAATGATTTTTTCTTTCGTGAACTTAATGGTGTCGACGTTTTAAGATATTTGTTTTTAAAAAGAAAATGTATGAGAGAACATGATAATATTTTCCCCCATTTTGCTATTATTATTAGTATTATTGCTAGATGTATAATTTTTGTAAATGACGAAGTTTGACCACCAAAGTAATCCATAAAACCAATCGATACCGTCTCCCTTCTCCCAAGTCACACAAAGGCTATGGCTTTCAATCTGCGATAAAAGCTTTTCCACCCTTTCAGTGAGCCACTTGGGATAGTATAAGTCCAGTGGCTTACCATTTTGAAAAATGAGATTTACAAGTAAGGAAAGGGCTAAACAAAATTGTTAGGTCAAGTTAATTTTATAACTTGTAACCACACTCACTATCTCTAAAAATGAACATATAATGTGTAGTAGTGAGTAATGAAAGTCGTGTGGTTGTTACACAACAGATTTTTTATTTATTTTTATTTTTTATTATTTATTTATTTATTTATTTAATTTCTTTTTGCGTTTATTGACTATACTTGTCCACCATGTAACTGATGCTAATTCTTTCAATTATTTGAAGACATGCTGAAGAAAAGACATTCACACATAACGATTGATGAAACTTGTTTTTATTTAAGAAATTCGAAAACCCTTAACTATAGCAAACTGAACTTCAAATAATACTCTGTCTACTGTATGGGTATAAAAAAGTATTTATTAAAGCAATTTTCATTCACTTAGTAAAATTTACTAAATCATTTTCATCAATTACGTTCAATCGAAAATAGTGTTTTCGCGTAGTTTTTGGGAGCCCTGAATATTGTTTATGAATTATATAGACACAAAACAATCACACAATTCAAATAAATGTAGTTAAATTTGGCACACTGTGAAAAACGCATAATACAACTTGAAATACTCTTCCAGCAATTTCCAAGTATAGTCTTAATATATCGGAATTCTTTTGTGAGTTGTAAATGTGCGAATGATGAATGATTTTCATACCATATTCTATACCAAGAAATGCTTTTACTGATATAAAAAATATATGTTCATTTCATTTTGTTTAGTGCATATTAA
This sequence comes from Salticus scenicus, assembly GCA_963930645.1. Lineage (NCBI taxonomy): Eukaryota > Metazoa > Arthropoda > Arachnida > Araneae > Salticidae > Salticus > Salticus scenicus. The sequence goes on from OZ005656.1 coordinate 85,718,074, forward strand.
ACTGTATCTACGAAAGATTTCCTACCTAGAATGATGTATATTTGAATACTTTTGGATGTCCCTGTACTCGAAATATTTGCTGGATTTTAACAAAAAGTTTCAAGTTACCTCTCCATATGATAGAGATTTAAAATATTGAATTTCAACTTCCTGCTAATATTTGTTCTTGAAATATGTTGATAACAGTTTCACACACACAGAGAGACACATAGACCAACCGCTAAAAGCCAGATTTTCAAATTTAGGGAACCTCGAAACGTGTAAATATATTAAAATCACAATTTCTAAAATTTGACTCAAAAACAATACTTTCTCTGCCATATATGTGTAAGAGAGAGTAAAAACCAGAAAATTTTATTGCTCGTTTAATTCTTTCGAACATCATTAAAATAAAAAAAATAAATGACTTTTTTCCTGAAATACTTTTTCTAAGGGACGTTTTGTGGGGGGGACATTTTTTCTGACACCATTGGAGAATTTATAAAGAAAGTATATTGTACCATAAAATGATACCAAAACACGCTACTAATAAAACAACTACACGATTCCATTATTTCACTGTTTACATCAATCAAAACTTCTCATTCAGAATTTAACAACTGTTAGCTAAAAAACCATAAAATTTATGATTGTTGACAAATATGTGTACGCACCACGTAATAACGAATACAATTAGTTTCATCAGTTATAGTTTAGAATAATCAAAGCTTACTAACTGGATGACTTTATCTTATTTACTAATCAAAACTTTCAGTTGAACAATTATAGTCGAAAACCGAGCATTTAATTGTTTGTACAAACCGATATGATTCAAAACTTCCAGCTATAGATAAACCAGTAATTTTGTATAGATTAACAAACAGCAATGGATTTCCGCTTTTCACCAGTAATCGACTAACTAATCGCGTTGGAAAGTAACACAATTTAACGAATGGATTTTCAAACCGCTGAAGCGTATAAACAAAGGTACACTTTAATCCTTTAACGTTCACTACTTAATTTATTTTTAAAAATACTAAACCAATTTTAAAAATGGCTTTTAGACACATAGCTGATCATAAATATTTAAAAAACAAAAAAATAGCATTGCTCCTTTTTGAGAAATTTTTGGTTTGAAACATCTATAAGTTAACCTTATTAAATTCAAGTAATATTTAATTTAATCAATAAAACACTTTGTAAGTAAACATTATCGACTACAAAAACTCGTAAAAGTTGTTTCAGGTGAAAATAATAGTCCAGTACTTCATTAAATGGAAAAAAAAAAAAAAAAAAACTAGATGTTAGTGCATCATCAAACCAGCAATTCGCACTCGCGCACGCTAAGAAACTTCAAGTTACTTATGCATTTAGCTTCGTTTGAAGCATTATTTGTTACATTTTGGAATAGTGCTGCTATCTACCGACAGAAAAAGAACAAAAGTTTAAAACCTTATTAAAACAAGGGGGGCAATATTAAAAAACTGCTGCATAAAAATTCTTAAATTATGTCAAATGTTTGGTTTCGCTGCGAAACCAATGAACGTTAAAGGGTTAAATATCGGTATATGAAGCAAATTAGGAGAATTAAAATGTGATATTTATTTTATAGCATTGTGGTAAAAAAAAAAATAAGGGCTACAAAAAAAACAGTTACAATATTAGCAATATTAGTCTAGTATCATAATTTTTCTTTAAATATCATGCGCCGGCTGCGTATCTCCGAACTGTTGGCGCACGCAGAACAAATTCACAATGTTTCGCCAGAGAATGCGATTTTCGCCAAATCTGGAAGTGCAAAGAGAAACTTCACGCCGCTTAACCTGTATAAATAAACATCCGGCGTTTTTCTTTCTTTCTTTTTTTGTTATTAATTTTTTTTCTTCTGATTATTAATGTAGGATTTAAATCGCAAAACGAAACATATCTTGAAATTAAGAAATAGTTATCCGAATAGAGAAGTAGATAATAATAATGGTAATATATTAGCATTGAGATCCGATTTCATGTATAAGGCCAAAAAGTTTGTAAAAATTGTTCAAACAAATTACAAATTCTTAGTAAAATGCATGAAAAATGTTCATAAGTCCAAATCAGTAGTACGCCCTTTTACATTTCAACTATTTTTATTGTCATTTTGTATTTAAATTTTTAAAATGTATGACTTTATAAAATATCTCTCTTACGATGCAGTGCTTGAATTTTCATAAATTATCACCTTATATTTATCTATTATGTATTTTTAAAGAGCATCTTAATCATAATAAAATAGATATTTCGTGTTAAATTTTATGGTTGAAATTCATAAAATTTTCTAAGTATAATTTCCTCCTCAGACATGTCCATTTCTCATTCTTTACCCACCCCCCCCAACCCCAACATACAAAGTTATAAAATAAAACGTTAAACATTTTATTAATGCTATTCTTTGTTTTTCAGTAATCTTAAACAATCTAACTTAATATGTTATACAAATCAAAGTAATAATGATGCGCATAACCATTTTCATCCTATATTTATTGTTACTAATTTCTATTGAGAGCGAAATGTATTCATATTAAAAGGAATGAGTATGATAGAACACTCAACACAGTCGCAGACTGAAATGCCGCACCTCATAGGCTACCCTCTATCCGATTCGATAAATTTGATTTATCGTAATTAAATGACTAATTTTATTAGGATTGTTTTCGTACATTAATTTCCAACACAACTGATCCCCATATTGCAAGTTCGTGGGAAGTATTGGCCTAATTTGTCAAATGAAGGAAACACAATATTTAATTACTAAAGTTTCAAATTAAAATGTTCATATTTAATGAAGTGTATTAAAAAATATATTTTAAAATATTAGTCTGACATGTTTACGACAAAATATTGGCATAATGGACGTTTAAACGAAATTTTGCTCTATTTTGCCATGTTAAAAAGAAAACGTAAATTTTGAATAACATGTGAAGTTTACAACTTACATTGTTCCAAAGCAATATTGTCCTTATCAATGACATAAGTGATATTTAAAAACTGATGCATCCATTTTACAAACTCAATATCTGTAATACACACAGACAAGTCACATAAACCAACCACTAAAAACATAATTTTTGGATTCAGGAAACCTCAAAACATATAAAGTAGCAAAAACTCAATTTCGAAAATCTGAATCAAAAATAAAACTTTTCTTACAATATATGAGTAAAATAAACTAAATAATGATGCGTAATAATGATAATCTGGTGTGTCACTCACACGACTTTCTTTTTCACCCTGCATTTCAATATTATAATGACAGATTGCACATTAAAGCTTAAGATCAATAGTGTAAGAATGTAAAGTTTAATGTACTTTTCAAATAATCTAAAATAGGTTTAGAAACAATTTTATTTGACGAAGAGAAAGTAAATAATAATAATAATAAAAATAATAATAAAACAGAATAAAATAAAATAAAATAAATGTATTTCAAGGATAATTTTAAAAGCTTTAAAATCATAATATTACAAATATACTTCTTCATTAATCTTGATAAAATAAATTTAAAGGGTTTTCTAATAAATTTTGGCATTAAATTACATTATCTAAAAATAACGATACAAAGACTCCATTGACACATTTTTAACAATTATGATTCAGGGAGCCTCAAAACGTGTATATATAACAAAAATTCAATTTCGAAAATGTGACCCCAAAACAATACTTTCTCTACCATATATGTTGGTAAGAGAAAGTAAAATAAATAAATAAATGTATTTCAAGAACAATTTTAAAAGCTTTAAAATTAGAATATTACAATTTTATTTCTTCATTAATCTTGCTAAATTAAATTTAAAGGGTGGAGGATTTCTAATAAATTTTTGCATTAAATATATTATTTAAGAATTACGATACTAAAACTCCACTGACACATTTTTAATAGTTTATTCTCTTGGGGAAAAAAAAAAAAAAAAAAAAGATTGCTCGAATCCTTAACGAATCATGAATGAAGTGGAAAGAAGGGTTGCTTTGCGACAGAGAGGGTTTTGGCGCGAGCTACAAAAATGCGCCAGGTTGACCTGTATGCGCCAACATTTCGGAGATACGCGCGCCGGCTTCATATTGCTATTGAAGTGTTTATTAAAAATTTGTACTTTATATATATATATATATAATGAATAATTTAATTATCGTGACTATAACTTTATACATAATACATCTCATTTTAAATTTCATTGTTGGTATTTTCATCTTTCCTTCATTTGCTAAGTATTGTAAAGGAATTAAATTATTCATTATATTTACATTTAAATTTAATCTGCTGCTTATGCGCAAAAAATTTTTAAATGTATTTTATTTATTATCTTATTTATTATGCTTATTATCATTACTTATTAACTTAATTTCAAATTCATTGCTTATCTATATCATTATATAAAGCGCAAAAAATTGTTTGTTTGTGGAGGGTAATCTCTGAAACTACTGAACCGATTTAAAAACTTCTTTGACTGACCGAAAGCTACAGTATGCCATATTGTTATAGGCTATATTTAATTTTGATAAAATAAATTTTAGTTTAAAATCTGAGCATTTTAATTAAAATCCCCATAGAAGCCGTAATAGAAATGGAAATAATGAAATATTAAAAAAATTAGCTGCTGCCAACATAAAAGAAACATTTACATGTTCATTTTGTTTTTTAAAAATCTTGACGTGAAAAGAAAAGAAATATATTTGCACGTGCATTAAATTGAAATTCATATAAAGCTTTTTTAATTGTTAAACTTACACGTTAAATCTGACGTCATTATAGAATTAAAAGTGTTTATTTTTCTAATAATTTAATTTGATATGATATGATATAATATAATGATCTAAGCATCAATGTTTACACCACGGAGTCTTTATTACTCCGTGGTTTAAACTGATGTGTGTAAACGAAATTGGAATTTAAAAATAAATAAATAAATAAAATAAAATAAAATAAGAAATTATATTTTATAATATTATTTATTTTAATTTATAATTGTTGCCAAAAAGATTTACGAATTAATTTATTTTTAGACATATAATAAAATATATTTTCACGCGAACAATAATATAAAAAGTGAACTGGATTTTTTGTAAAAAAATAATAAAGATCGAGGAAAATTATTTCCCCATTTTAATCCCCATATTTGGATATAGATATGTATTAGTTATCATCTGCATCCGTTAGATTAAATTGTTTTTGTTGTAAAATTGATAAAATTGGAATTTTAAATTTCAAAATTCTAGAAACAAAAATGGCAAATTTCCATATTCGATTGAAAACATAAACATTTCATTTCAAAGGATGATATTTACACAATAAACATTCAACTAATAAACTAATTAAAAGGGAAAGGATAAATATTCTATCATAATTTGAAGTCAAATTTGTTTTCAAATGTCTAAATAAAGTATCTGATATAATATACTAATATGTTGCAGCGGAATAGATTTGATATCCGTCATCCTTGGCAGAAAAAAAAAAAAAAAAAATATCGCCAAATTATCTGGCGAATATAATTTAATTCCTTTCAAAAATCATGGTTATTTTAAAAACTTACATTAAGAGTGTAACGAATAATATGAAACAATATTTCGTACAATACATATTACGAAAATATACATCTGGCATGTATATTTTCGTATTACTTTTTGATCGCCAAATACAAAAAAAGCCAAGGGTGACAGTTTTGAAATTTAAAATTAAAATTTTGTCAATTTGACAGCAAAATAACTCAATCTAACGCATGCATGCAATAACTAATACATATCTATACCCAAATATGAGGATTAAAATCGGGAAATAATTCTTCTAGAATTTTAATAAAAAAAAAAAAAAAAAAAATCCAATGAGCGATTAACATGGAAAATCTTTTTCTTGCATCCATGGGCTGTCAGTGATGTCACACTTCGCTTGCGTATTGAGATGTTTAAATTTATTTGGCGACTATTTTTAGCAACTAACAGTTATGGCAAGTAGCTCAATATACATAGCGCATACAGCCATTACTGAAATGTAAATAGCATTTAATTATTTGAGTTACAATATGTTGATTGGAAACCTATTTAATATACCTATGCTCTATAGCTAAACTAATATAAAAAGAAGAAAGGTTTATATGCATATGTAGAGAACGATCGCTAGAACTAAAAAGCCGATTGCTTTTTTTTTTTTTTTTTTTTTCTTTCAATAATCAAAAGTTACACTGTCTCTTTCTAAGTGCTAGAAGCTATAATAAATTTTGGTAAAATAAATTTTTAATTAAAAGTTTCAATATTTTAATTGAAAACAAAGCATAGATTTGATATCTATCGTCATTGGCGATTTTTGTATTTGGCGATCGAAAACGTAATACGAAAATCTGTATATTACCGTAGTAAATACGAGATGTATGTGTTTACTTCAATTACCCTACTACCGTAGGTAGTGGAAGTATTGTATAGGTTTTGGCAATTGGTCAGTGTGTGTGTATATGTGCACGTGTGTGTGTAATCTTCTGGCTGTCATATCTCCAAAACTAATAAAAATAGAACTACTAAATTTCACAAGTGATTCAGGTCTGGTGTACAGATAAATTTTCCAAATTTTCGTGAAAATTGAAAAACCGGAATTGGGTCATCGAAAACCAGAAATGGGACCGTAAGCCCATATTCAAAAACACCTCTAATGATTTTCTTCAAAGTTGCTGTATAAATAATATATTAGATGCCCTTTCGATTGAAAAGTTGCTTAGTTCAGGAAAATTGATAGGCGTCCTCTATAAACAGCTCAATTTCAGACTTCGCAAGTGCGTTCCTTTAAAAACGCCTGTACGGATTTTTTTCAAACTCGCCATGTTAACTTCCTATTAAATATCCTTTTGTATGTAATTATTGTTTTTAGGTCAATAATTGAGTATGCTAAGTTTTGGTAAAAGTTGGTATCTCAAAAACGGCTCTAACGTATTCTTGAAAATTTTTTCTTTAATCCAATTTAGATAACCTTTCTCAAGTATTACGTGCTTATTACAGGAATATTAACGGTCATCCTGATTAGGTAGTTCAGTTTTAGATCTCGGAAATTCGTGTTTAAAAAAATAGCTATCTATTTTTTTCCCCTTATTTTTTAACTCGCTATGCAAACTCTGTTGTGTGTGTCTTTATACGTGTATCAAGTTTCTCTTACTCGAAAATCTCAAAAAATGCAAGTAATATCTCCAAAAAATTATATATATTACGTGTAATAGTGGGTAATGGAAGTCGTGTGGTTGTTTCACACCAGATTCTGTAATAGTATATATTGTACGAATATTGTTTCATATTATTGATTTCTCCTTTAATATACATTATTAAAATAATAATCAATTATGGAAATAATTAAATATATTTGCGAAATGAACAAATAAATAATAATTAAAGCTATTATGACGTCAATTTTATCAAAAACATTTTCATGTCATAGTTCATGTCATTTTTCAATATTTTTTATTCATGAGTAAAGAAATGTTTCTTTTTATGAAATAAATAAATAAATAAATAAATAGCATTAAGTAAAAATTGCCAACATTTAACAACTAATTAAAAAAAATAATTGTAAAATTATATTTTGACTTTCCAGTTAATAATATTGCCTGACTATAACATATAAACTGATATATTTCTTGATTTTTTACATATCAATCCATCTTTAACTAAAATTTGTTCATCAGTGCGAAGCCGGACGGGTCAGCTAGTTGTATATATAATTAAATATATACAAAAAATGGCCTATTTTGGCATTAACACTATTTAAAAAAATATATATATATACATACATATATATATATATATATATATATATATATGCATATATTCGGGAATACGCAATAAGTAATTAAACAAAACTTATTTCCAATTTTTCACACCATTAACCAACTAACTAATCGTATCGAAAGTAACAGTTTAATCTAATCGTCTTTCCAAACTCTTTGTAAAAAGAAAAAAAAAAAAAAAAAAAAATTATTGGCTGATTATTTCACTTCTAAATTAATATGGACATCTGACATTAAAATATATTAACTTAAACAATTCTTCTGATAGTTTTAAATTTAAAGCCTATCCTCATTTATTGACGTTTAGTGTTATAGCGAGTAAACTTCGAGATAGAAAAACTTTGAGATAACAGATTAATTTCCTATTATATGTTGACAAAGATCTCGAAAGTAAAGTATTATAATATATATTATTATTCAACTTCATTTAAGTTAGTATACCTGCGCAAAAAGTAAATATATGTGCGACGAATGGAAAATCATAAAATATCCAAATTATGAAATAATCAAATAATAATGAATAGTAGGCACATAAAACTTTCAGGGATCATTTAGAGTGACGCTATAAACTGTCACTAAAAATCAGAAATCATAAAAAATATACGTGCCATTTTATTAGCTGTCCTTAAATAAGGACACTAGGCGCTAACGGGTTAAAAACAAATAAGAGGAATTAAAATAAAATAATGCATGTACTATTTATTATTGTTAAAGTATTATAATAAAGAGATGGGGGATGGAGAACAAATGTGCATTTACAATATATGAAATATATTGTAAATGAATCATCATCATACCCAATATCATAAAAATATAGAATAAAATATATAAATAAATATATGATGCACTAACTTTATATTACTATTGGAATGTTTATAAAAAATATATTGTATTTTAAAAAGGTTCGAAAACCCGCACTAATTAATAAAAAACTTACATCATTACTAATTCAAGTATTTCATTGTTTTCATTAACCCAAACTTCCAATTCAGAATTTAATTAGTTATACACTTTATACTTGTTGACCAATATGTGTATGCAACGCGTAATGACGATAACAAATTCAATTTTAGCAAATCAATTTAGAAATAATGAAGGCTAACTAACTCAATGATTTTATTGTATTTACCAATCAGAACTTTTAGCAGAAAAATTGATAGTCGAAAAATTGAATAATATTTATCTGATTGTAGTCGGATATAATTCCAGTTTTCCGTGGCAAATGATCCAGTAATTTTGTATGGATCGTAGAACAGTAATTGTTTCCCATTTTTCACACCAGTAATCGACTAACTTATCGGGAAGAAAGTGGTACAGTTCAACCTAACTGGTTTCCAAACAACCAAAGTAGATTAACAAAGACCTACCTTAAATTTTGGAATTAGAAGCAAATTGGAAATTTAGAATAAGACAATACAAAGACACCAGTGCTCGCCACTCCTAAAACTTGCACCAGTGTTCGCCACCCTCACAAAAGATATGTTATGGTAAGCATTTAATAACATCTACGAATTAAATCCACTCACGCTAGATTTCGTAGAGCTGGAGAATCTAGCTCGATCGGATTCAAATTCACAGTTGTTAATTAATGGTTTTTTAACATTTCTTTTGTGAGGGTAGCTAACACTGGTGCAAATTTTGGGGGTGGCGAACACTGGTGGCTTTACCTTACGTATTATTTATTATTTTTTCAGTATCGTTCTAAAGAAGTGGAAGCTGAAGAAAGTTAATTTACAAGAGTAATATCAGACAAATTTCATAAAAATGTTTATAAAATGATGCACCAATTTTATATTGCTATTGGAGTGCATTTATTTACTTATTTATTTATTTATTTTTTAAAGGATTTTAAAAAAATTTGAAAATACCCATTAACTAGTAAAACAATATCGATTCAATGATTTTATTGTTTTCATTAACCAAAATTTCCAATTCAGAATTTAATATTTAATTAGCACAAAAACCCATACAATTTATGTTTATTGGCCAATATGCATATGCCAGGTAGTAACTACCTAATAAAATAATTTTCACGAGATAAATTTCAGAATAATCAAGGCTTACTAGTTTGATGACTTCATTATATTTATCAATCGAAACTTTCAGCTGAACAATTATTAGTGGAGAAGAGTAGTCGAACAATTTATCTGTTTGCAGACTGAAATGATACCAATCTTCCAGAACAGATGAGGCAGTAATTTTGTATGGATCAACGAACAACAATTGATTCTCGCTTTTCACACCACTAACCGACTAACTAATCGTGTCGAAAGTTAGCACAGTTTAACTTAACTGGCTTTTCAAACCGCCGAAGCGGATAAACAAAGAATCCGGCATCTACAAAGGAAATTCAGAAAGCCTTAAATTTTGGTATTAGAAGCAAATGAGAAGAATTAGAACAAAATTACACATGTAATATTTATTTTTATGATATTGTGGTAAAGAAATGAGGGCTGTGGAACAAGGTTAATAGTATTTGTTGAATTATCTATCTGTTTCAAGTTCCCGTTAAACTCTTTTAAATAACAAATTTGTCATTTTAAGATAAAACATAAATAAATAAGTTATCGTTTTCTTTATATATTCTAAAATAGCTTTTTTCGCGTCTAATAACTTTGTTATAGTTTTTATATTGTAAGAAGCGGAACTATTATTTTAAATTTATCCTTTCGTTATCTAGTTATTGCCCACAAATATAAATACGTGGATAAGAAATGTCTGGTAGGAAATGACAACTCCTTATATATTACAAGATTTGCTGATTATTTTCATTGCAATATTAATAATTAAATTTATTTTTTTATTTTTATTTTTTCGCAGCTAATATCTTTTTTGCAGTTAGCTAACGTCTGAATCCACCAAACAAAAGTGTAATTTATTAACAAAACATAACATTATATGACTTATACTCAGGTATCTATAAAATCTAATATCTAAAAAATCTAATAAAAAAATCTAAATTTTTTATTCATATATACAAACGTAAAGGGGAAGCTTAGTATAGTTTTGGGGTAAACTTAAAAAAAGGAACTCATCTTCCGCCACGTGATGACTAAGCAATATAAAGTAGCGAAATTAAAAAAATAATTAAGAACCACTTTTTGCCATTTCCCGTAAGCTCTATAAGGACTAATTTCACTAATCGAACACATAAAACTCGCTTGTTTTGGCAATTAAACTAAAATTAAATCAACAGATACTAAATGTACTTAAATTTTGTAAATCGGACGCAAAAATGCAGCATATTTTGGAAATTAACTGGATGGTAATATTGTTTATTTCAGTAATCAGTCGAAAATTTTGCGAAAAAATGGATCGATTGGCCGCTGCCGAGAAACTTAAAAGTTTAATTTTTTAGGTTTATTTTTGGCCTACGTTCATTTGAAAAGGGTAAAAAAAAAAAAAAAAATCACACACACAAAAACAGAAACTAATTGCTACAAATTTTATTTCTGAAAAGGATTCAGCAGAATTCTGATTAAAGTCTGAGTAAAGTAACTAATTAATCCCAAAATTTAGAGCTTAAATAATAAATTAATTAAGTTTTCTGAAAAATAAATAATAAATAAATATTATTTGAGGAACTGTAGAATGATATTATTTTCAAAGTACTATATAGCTCCGTACAGCTTATATATCTAGATATCTAGATATTTTTAATTGCATTGATTTTGATAGTTTTTATCATCCTTTGTCCTCTTAAAGACTTAATGGTTTTTAAGAGGATATGATAGTTTTTAAAATATCATATTTCATTTCTACAAATTAAAAAGGAACTAACTTTTTACTTCCTATGCCCTACTACCGTAGATAATGAGAGTATTGTACTTGGTCAAAAAATTCGATATCGAGTTTTCAACTTCAACTGATTTACACATTTTAAGGTCTCATGAGCTCAAAAAAGTGGTTTTTGGCAATTGGTCAGAGTGTGTGTGTATGCGTATGGGGAATCTTCTGACTATCATATCGCCAAAACTAATAACTAATAAAGATAGAACGACGAAATTTCAGAATTGAGTTGGGTGGGGCGTACAGATGATTTTTTTTTTTCTTTCTTTTTTTAACTTTTGATAAAAATTGGAGAATCAGAAGTGTAACATATGAAACCGGAAGTAAGTCCGAATCTCAAAAACACCTTTAACGATTTTCTTCAAAGTTGCTATATTAAAGCCTAATTAGATATCCTTTAGTATGTAATAGTCGGTTAGTTCATGAAAAAATCGATAGGCGTGCTGTATAAGTAGGTCAATTTGAGGTCTTACAAGTGCGGTCCTTCAAAAACGGTTGTACGGATTTTTATCAAACTTGCCATATTAACTCTCTTTTAGATTTCTTTTCTTGTGTAATTGTTGTTTTCCAGGCAACAATTGAGTTTGCCATGTTTTGGTAAAAGTCGGTATCTCAAAAACGGCTCTAACGATTTTCTTGAAAATTGCTACATAAACCCCATTTTAAATATCTTTTCGTATGTATTAAGTATTTATGACAGAAAAATTGAGTCATCCTGATTAGGTAGGTCAGATCATAGCCTCCTTAACTAAATGCCTATCGCGTGTCTCGAAAACGTGGTAACAGTTGAAGCGGTAGACAGCGTCACCTGGTGCAGATTGCGTGTTTTTTTTTTATTCAACTGTCACCAATAATTTTAAGAAGTGATATATGATATATATAATCGACGTTTCTTCGATTCTATACGCCTTTTATGTATATCATAACCCACTCATAATTTTTTTTGGTGGCTGTTGAATAAAAAAGTCGCACAATCTGTTCCAGGTGGCGCTTCTACCGCTTAAACTGTTGACAAGTTTACGAGCCACGCGACAGGCATCTAGTTTAGGAGGCTATGGTCAGATTCAGATCTAGGAAATGGGTATTAAAAAAAAAGACTCTAACTCCCCCCCCCCCCCTTTTTTTTTTTACACATTATGTAAACTATGTTTATATGCCTTTACACATGTATCAGTTTTCTCTCACAGGATTTTTTTTTTCAATTTTATTTATTATTTTTATTTTTTTACATTAATATATTGCTTTTATAATTATAAGAAATCATTTCATTATGTTTAATTTAACTTAACTAATGGTATTTCCTTTATCATATATTATCATAAATAAATAAAAAATATGGTAAAAGCGATAAATGTTGACTTTTGATGTAAAAACATTTAAATAAAGAAAAATATACCGAAATATTATAATCGAAAAGAAAAATATACAAAAATATGCAATAAAAATATTTAGATCGCAGGGCAATTTTTTTCTGAAACACCATTTTAGTTAAAAAAAATTTTTTTCTTTTGAAATATTCTAAATGTAAATAAGTTAAGAGAAAGTTTATAGAAGAGTGCATTTATATTCATACGATATATATCAATTGCATAAGTATTTATGCATGCATAGAAAAAGCAATACATCTTTTCGGCATCAAAATATCTCATCGCATGAATTATTTATATAACAGTAAATATTTTTATTTTGTTTTCGATTGTTATTAATCCTTACGTATGTTGTTATACAAGTGATTTCGTATTAGAACATGTAGGATTATTATAATAGGGAGTTATTTGCGTTTTTGTGCTTCATTTGATTATCATTTAGTATGGATTAATTACCATAGAGTTAATATTTTTATTGTACAATTTTATATTATGCATTGTAATATAGTGTTTCACACTTATAATATGTAAGATTATTAAAAAATGGAGATTATAGCATTTATTTGCGCTTGTGTGATTTATTTAATTTTCTTGTTATCTAGGATGAATGAATTATGTTATGGATATTTTTACAGTAAGTTGCATAATTGTTGACTACACATTGTAATGTAATAAATATGATTTTCATTTAAAACCTGTATTTTATTTGTTTATCTATTTTTTCATAGAATTAATAATATTAATTTTTACTTAATATTTAATAAATATGTTTATCATTATTAATGGTTAATTTAAAATAAAACAGTTAAAAAGGGTGGTGAATATAGAATTTTTCAACACTAATATTTAATAAATTTTAGAAAAATAAAAAAAAAAATTAAAGTTTTAGGGTTACCCTTATCACGTAAAAATGAAAAGAAAAGGAAAGTTAATGATAAAATAAACAAACAAATAAATAAATAAATAAAAAGATAAATAAAAAGATAAACTGCTTTCAAATACGCACATTATTACCTTTTTTCCGACTTTGTATCATTTGCTTAACTTATGTGATCTTTTATTTTATTTTATTTTTACTTTTTTATATAAAAGGTAACAACCACTTTAAAACACGTAGATAAAATATTTTTATTAAAAACGACACAAAGCTTTTCGCCATTATAACAATAGCATCATCAAGTGTAATTGCGTTACATAGAACCAGCAATATATAAACAAGAGAAGTTCAAACGGTTTAAAGTTACGGTTACAATAAAAAAAATTTAAAAGTTACGGTTACAATAAAAAATTTTTCATTTCAATATCTTTTTCAGTATTTTTTTTTCTCTATGAGCACAACGCGTGCCATATTTTATGAAGTGATGCAGCATCCTTGGAGTTAATAACTTTATTGTACTTCATAATATTCACTGATTCTGTCATTAGCAGGTCTTGAAAGTCGCGAGGGGCTGAAATAACTTCGGACTGGGTCCACAGAGGAATAGCTACAGGGTGCTCGTAAAGAAAGTCTACTAGAATTGAACTTTTTTTCTCTTTAACATTACGAATCAGTGAATATTATCAAGTACAATAAAGTTATTAACTCCAAGGATGCTGCATCACTTCATAAAATATGGCACGCGTTGTGCTCATAGAGAAAAAAAATACTGAAAAAGATATTGAAATGAAAATTTTTTTATTGAAACCGTAACTTAAATTTTTTTTTATTGTAACCGTAACTTTAAACCGTTTGAACTTCTCTTGTTTATATATTGCTGGTTCTATGTAACGCAATTACACCTGATGATGCTATTGCTGTAATGGCGAAAAGCTTTGTGTCGTTTTTAATAAAAATATTGTATCTACGTGTTTTAAAGTGGTTGTTGCCTTTTATATATTATATATACACGTGAAATGTTTTCTAATTTTAAACTTTTAATAGTTTTTAATCTTAATTTACTTTTTTAATTTTAATTTTTATTAGAGAAAGAGAGAGAAGAATGCGCAGAACTCTTAATTTTTACCTGATACATGCATTAGGAAAAAATTAAGATGCACTCTCTAGCAAAATTTAGGTTTTACATTACAGTGTGATATTTCAGTGATTGTAAATTTTCGTGTATAAGAAATTAGATTTATGTATTACTTAAATGATTTAAATACACATAATATCTATACAAATGTATTCTTTAAATACTTTAAGGGGACAGTGGATTTTGAAATCGCCAAAATATGAAGGAATAAAATATGATAATGTTAGAAAAGTGATGAGTAAAATACGTTAAATCAAATAAAAGGAAACGTTCATACATCTGAGAAAGTAATTTTTACAAATAAAGTCTAAAAATAGCTTTTAAGTAGCTTTTTCTCTAAATGAATACTTTACAGAATTTCATGTCTTAAAATGCTCCTTGAGAGTTAATTAATTTTAAATTAAATCCTAAACAAATTTTTGTGAAGATTCCTTATAAACATTCAAATATAGCTGTGCAGGCAATTTTAGTTTATGTACTAATGTAGCTTTTAAAACTACTGTTTTAAGTATTGAAAAATAGGAAATTCGCATGAAACACCATCAATGAAACAGAAAAGTATTTCTTATTAGTTAATTTGTCAATGGATCCACAACGCGTATGTTCACGATATATATTTCAACAATATTGGAATAATTATTCGACTATAAGAATTACAAGGAATTACTAAACAATTATCAACGTTCAATAAACGAAACCTATTTTAATTATCGCTCAACATAAAAATAAAAATTTTTTAGATCAAAATCTCTGTACTCGTAGGATCAGTATCATTGTCACCCAAACAACTTGATAGTCATATATACTCATGTGATTCCTCTATTATATTACGACAACTGATGAAAAGGAGAAGCAATAAATAACAAAAAATTCCAAGAAGAACCGTCCAAATTATTTCAAGTTCTTGACTTTTAAATAAACCTAAATTATAACTTATAGCATAACAAAACATTACTAATATATGCCAATCCAAAAATATAATTACAATTATAATAATTATAGTATTATCATGGAAAATAATAATAATAATAATAATAAATGTTTCAATGACGGAAAATTGAAGAGGAAATAAATAAAAAGTACAACTGAAGCATTTTGAAAATAAATAAATTAATAAAATTTCGAATTTTATTTATTTATTTATTTACTTTTTTAATTATACAATATTGCAGATATTTTAATATGATTCATAATGTCATATTTTAATGCATATGAAAGGAAATTTCCATAATTTTAAGATGATAATTTACAAAATTATTTTATAATGCCGACCGCCCCCCTCTCTTTTTCAAAATGCTTGTCTATATAAGATATTGGGTGAAGTGGGTTAAGTGTAACCTCGTCTTATAATTTCTATCATATGCTGGATTTGGACCTAATAGTCATTATATATGTTTTTTAAACCTTTCTTTGATACATTCAGTCTTAGAAAAACAAATCAATTGTGAGACAGTGATGGTTTTAGAAATTTGAAAAATTACTTACATCTCCCTCTCCAACAGAACGCCCCCCTCAAAATTTTCACATGGCTGTACTTATGAAATAAATTCTGCAGCTTGTGATATGAAAACTAAGTTTAATATGTAGGTTTTGAATATAACTTTAAATTTGTGTTACTTGTTAAGATTTTTGATTTCTCAACCGCAGGGATTTTGCCCCCCCCCCCCCTCAAAAAAAAAAAAAAAAAAAAAAAAAAAAAAAACTAGATTTAAATGGGTTTTATTAGGTTTTTTTTTTTTTTTTTTTTTTTAATAATCAAAGTTTTCACTATTTTTAAAATCATCTGTTATTTTTTACTTGACCTTTAAAAACTTGAAATTTATAAAAAATTATTTGTTTTGAGAAATATCTATTTAAAAGATATTTTTATTATTTTCTGTAAAAAATAATTTTCTAGATCTATAAATTTATTATCTTATTTAATTCAACTCATTTTATAGATAACGTATTTCAATATTAACAAATATCATTGATTGAATTTTTGTTAATTTTCAAAGGCCACTGTCCCTTTAACTCGATATTTCTATGAAATTAATTGAAGAGTGGCAAGTTGTATTCCACTGCACGTTCTGCGAGTTCATTTACATTTCGATAAACTCACGTGAAACGTTTCACCCTCTGTCTCTTCTATATACTATAGTCTACCTTTCAATAAATCATTAGGATTCTAAATTAATAGTTGCGTTTAGAATGTGTTATTCTAAATTCGAGATTGTTCGTGAATTTAACGTAATCTCAATATACATTTTCTCGTGTCATTTAAATGTAAAATGCAGACCTTTGCTAAAAGGTATTAAGGTAAATTACTGAAATCGAATGATTTTGAATAAGGAAAACAATTTTTGTTTTAACAAACATTAAATGTTGAAACTTTGCTTTGCAATGTTTCTACTGAAATGGTTCAAAAATTTGTCTCGATATTTTTTCATTTATTTATAAATAATTTTTCTTTTATTTATAATCATTTACAAATAATAAAGAAAAAAAAAAGAGGGAAATTTATTAACAAACTCACAAAAATTTAAAAACACATTGTTTTAGGTCGAAATAATTAAGCCCAAACTTTCATTCGTTGAAAAAAATAGTAGGCTTGAGTGCAGCTTCACACTGCATCCGTGTCTGTTTTTATTTGTGCTTAATTATTTTGAACCAAAACAATTGCTGGGATGTTTTAAATGTTATGATTTTTATTTATGAAGTTTTTCTTCATCATTTGACACCATTTCGGTAATATTTATTGGAATTAACAATATTAATATTATAAAAATTATAGGATTTCAATGAAAATTTTAAATATATTTTATTGCAATTCTTTCCTTTATCAAAATCAATATAGTGTGGTAATTACACATAATTGTAATCTATAGTCATAATTTTTATTTATTTATTTATTTATTTGATTTTTTTTTTTTTAGTCATATTATTAACAATATTCGGGGAATTATAGATAAAAATTGTATCCACCCCTATTCAATAACATCTGCAAAAGTAGCTGTATCGTTCATTATTACGAATATAACATAACTTGTTGCGAATTAAAGTCATTTCATGTGTATTAAGTTTAGTAATTTCTAGACATAGAAACCCCGCAAATCGTGACAAATATAGCACAGCAACTCTAACTTTCAACCGATATACATAAAGGTTGAATTAGTTAATATGCATAAAGGATTCTCATAATGAGCTAATGATAACAATAAATCTCATCGCAGTTTCTCGTTCAGGTGATACATACCAGAGTCATTTCAGAGTTATTTCTCTTATTAAAAAACTTATGTATTGATTTAATGTGATTACATAGAATACATACGAAGATATAGTCGTCCTAAAATTAAAATAAATGCTTCATAACGGCGCTAACTTATGAATAATAAGCCCCAATAACAGAGCTAATGAATCTCAAGGGCAATCTAAATATAGAATTGCAGTGAAGCATCGATAATCCGGCATCGGCGGGTAAGAGACATTGCCGTATTACGGATTTTTCCGAATTGTAGGTGTTGAAATAATATCAGTCACAGCATCTACAGAAATATTTTTTTAAAGTTAATTTTAAAAAATGTATGAAAACCCTTATCAGAAACGAAAATAATTAAAATAACGTTTGAAATAAATTAAGATTTTTACCATAACAATTATTAAACAGTAATACAAATCGTTTATTTTTGTACAAATAATAATAATAATAAAAATTGATATTAAAACTGGCTTAATAACAAATAAGAAGAGGAATTTGTCAATAATAAATGTATATAAAAATATAATGCTACATTCTATTAAATATGTCAGTCGATTTCATTTGTTTCATTCTTTTTTGTTTTTCAGTTTGTGATTGACTGTTTAACATATGCACGTTCATTAGTTGGTCATCTCTGGAAAAATCATATTTTTGAAGTCCTTCTAAAAACTGTTGATTGAAATTTCGAGTGCTCGTGTTTATTTTGACTTTCGGTATCTGAAATAGGAACGATGTCTTTTATTAATAACTTTTGGATTTGTCATTGTGAGGCAAAAATTTTGTTGTTCTTTTCTGGAATTTTTGCCATCATCTTGATTAATCTATGAAAAATTCACTCTAGTCCGTAAATCAATAAAATTAAATGAAAATCTATAAACTTTAACTAAAGATTCATGAAAGTTGGCAAGCATGCTGCGAATAACAAGTTGAGTACTGCTGCAAATTACCCGCAGAGATTTAAAAAAAAAAAAAAAGAAAGAAAGAAAGTAGAGAAAGGGGGAAAAAAAGTCATTAATGCTGGTTTATGGGTGCTGCCGGATTTTTGAATTCCGTATTATGGATGCTTCACTGTAATACAAAATTCGTGCATTAATTCTTGAGATAATAAGCGCCTGAAAATTTTTGGTTATGCACATTCATTTTCCAAAAACAATCCGATCGAATACAGAACAGCTGAAAACGAATAAATCCACCAAAAAATCTTAATTTGAAATTTTTCCTTGTAGAGATATTTGTAGAGATACTTTGATATAAAACAGGAATAAACTACTACGTCAGAAACGCCAAAGAAAAATTATTGAGGTGCATACAGCTGTTTCGGTAGCCTAAAGCGTACCGTCTTCAGTGCAAAAAGAATACTTTTTACACTGAAGACGGTACGCTTTAGGCTACCGAAACAGCTGTATGCACCTCAATAATTTTTCTTTGGCGTTTCTGACGTAGTAGTTTATTCCTGTTTTAATATCCCGACGCCAAGTCTCCTGCTATTATACTTTGATATAGCTTGCATAGAAGGATGAGAAAAATGAATCATCCGTTATAAATGGCTGACATTTCTAGTGTCTTATATAGTTGGACTCCATGAGGTAGATCTGGGAAGGTTTGAAATCCGTTATTTTCCCCATGAAATTGGGACATCAAGTAAGGGTACAGGTGTTCCAGTATCCCGGGAGAAAAATCTAGTTCAGTTACTAACTTCTACAACTTCATTCTACATATTATGTTGGGTAATAAGGGGTTTTACGATAATAGATTATATCGGAACGGAATGCAAGAAGTAACAATAGATGCCTAAGAAGAACAAACAGGTTTTTAGCTTACTTACGAATTTGTCATCAAATCATAGTCCATCGTTTTATCGACAGAAAAACAATTCAACTTATGGAGTGTGGTAATCGTTCAAGGTTATTAGTCGAATTGATGGTTTGATACGTTTGACATGCAAAACAAGTTTTAACAAAAGTCTATTACTGCGTGAAATTCGATCAAGGGGTAAAGGAATGGATATTGAAACAATGTATCCGGAAGAATGCGTTTTGATAAAATGCATTCAAAATGAAAGAAGAAAGTTAGATTTATTTTTGCATTTTTTTTATTGGAAAATTTATAGTTAAAAACGTACTAGTAGCTGGAAAATTATTTTAAAGAGCAAAATTTAATAATAACTTCAAAGAAAAGAGACAGTAAATAAAACTTGAAAACATTCCTCGGCGCATTTTGAGAATAGTGTAATGCGAACGAAATAGGGAATAGAGAACTATGAAAAAATGTAGACTAAACTAAAAATGTTTATTGAAATTTTATTTTTCCGACTGAGCGAAAATAATGCCTGGACCGGGAGTCGAACCCCGGATCTTTGACTTACAAGGTCTAGGCTCTACCAATTGAGCAATCCAGGCCGACAACCAGAGTAATTTTCCATTTCCTGCGGCTTATTTCTGTTGAGCTATCTACATGATAGAGCAGAGATGTTTCTGCCTAATGGTTGTCTGAGTGAGTAATGTCCACCGGTTGTCGGCCTGGATTGCTCAATTGGTAGAGCCTTCGCCTTGTAAGTCAAAGATCCGGGGTTCGACTCCCGGTCCAGGCATTATTTTGACTCAGTCGGAAAAAAATAAAATTTCAATAAATATGATTTTATTCCACAGTTGATTGTGTGATCATAATAAAAATTAAACTAAAAATGTTTAGAATTAACTGCAATATTTTCAATTACAAAATGTCTTTTTCCACATATAACTTCAAGAAGAAAAACTGGAAAGTGTCCCAATCAGAGAGCGACCAGGTCAGCCAAATCTGCTTATCTATGGGAAAAGTGCCTCATTATTATTCATTACAAAGTGCATTTATTTAAATTCCATTTTCACACTGTGTTGAATCACATAACTGTTGAATTAGGTTTTTTTTTTTTTTTTTTTTTTTTTTTATATATTTTTATTTATTTATTTTATTATTATTTTTAATAATTCAAATTCATTTTGAAATTGTAAAATGAAAACTGTCCCTTAGTGAAATTTCGCTTTATAACTTTAAAATAAAGTATTAAATAATTAAAAAAATCACCACCTCAACAACATTTTTACCTATTTTTCCAAATGTTTTGATTTTGGCTAGACAAACTGAAACTAAATACATAAATAAATAATCTTAATCATTTAATTAATATATAAAAAACTATATTGTTATTGTTAATTTTGTTTTGGAAAAAAAAAAAAAAAAAAAAAAAGAGTTTTTTAATTTTTTAAAGCTTGCATACTACGAATGATTATATATATTAAAAAAAAAAAAAAAAAAAAAAAAATGCATTAAAATTACATAAATATATCCAAATGCGGCTTTTCTATGAAGAAATATATTTTTATAAATTAATAAACTAAATCTTCAAAGTATATTTTAAATCTCTTTTATGTTTCTTACATTAAAAAATAAAATAACTGTAAATATGAAAAAATAAAATACACTGTTAAGAATAATACTACAATGTTTCACTAAAAGAATGGTGCTAAAAGAGCCTTTTTAGCTGTAACCAATATTTTGGTGTTCAGTTTCACCATTTGAATGATGCTTACTTCTGAAATGGCTCTACTGAAATGGTGAAACTTTGCACCCAAATATTGGTTGCAGCTAATTGGAACCATTTTTCAAGTGAAATGTACAATTTTATTTTTAACAACGCGCTTCTTGAAAAATTTATTTTATGCTTTCTAACTTTAAAAAAAATATTAAATTTCTGTTTCAATAACAATATATGTATATATTTTTAAAATTAATTTAATGTGTACTAATATTTTATTAGAATCATCTAACTTGAAAAACGCTTATTTCCAGAAAGTAGCGAATATTAAAAACATATATATGAATTATTGATTAAAGGGACGGCATGCAAGTTAAAAAAAAAAATATAATAAAAAAAATAAAAAATAAATAAAATAAAAAATACATTTTGCTAGTATTTATTTTAAAAATTAAAAACTTTTTGAGATTTAGACAGTTTTCTTTTCTTTTCCATTTAAATATCTACTAATAATTTTTCAAAATGTTTTCTAGAGATATTTAACACTAAGAAGATTTATTTTATTTTATTTTTTACAAATAAAGATATTTAATTGAAAAAAAAAAAAAATCCTTTGGTTATTAAATACATAACATAAAATTTCTTTAATTTTAATTCAATTTACCTTTTGCCTGTATTACTAAAAGGTATAAAAAAATTATAATTTATTTACTCTTTTATCATTTTTTTTTTCAACCAAGGACTTATAAGCAATTATAAATATTATAAAATAAAAATTTTCTTTATTTCCTTCATACTTTTCCCTCTCTTTCTGTCTTTCTGTTTATGTATCTTTAAATCGATAAATTAATATTTCCTCAAAATTGAATCCCGAACTGTTTTGATTTTAGAGCGAAATATTTTCACAGTTATAACAAACAAAATAATAACAAATGTATAACATAAAAGAAAAGAGTACTACTATGCAAATTTTGTTAATAAAACAAAACTACATTTATATCAATAACCTTCGGTATATATATCATATACTAGACTTCGATAATCTTTTTAGAAACAAATATATATAAATTTTAATTTATATACATTTAATCATTTTTTTTTTTTTTTTAACTGCGCTTCATATCTGTTTATTTTGCTAATCTTATGACTTTTTTACATACATATTTTTAAATCTTTTGATCTAAGCTTATAAACAAATAAACTGAATCTCTCTAAAAACTGGTATGTTTTTCTTTGATAATTTTGTTTACATATGTATAATGATGCAGAAAGGTTTCAGCTTGTAATTTTTTGAAAACTATTCTACAAATGATTATTTCAAAATATAAAATTTCTAAAAATTGATATGTAAATTCCTCGATATTTATAAAAAAGATGTGTATTTTCAAAAGCGAATAAATTATATCATAAAAGTATAATATCAAAAAGCCTTTCATTTTAAAAATAATGATAATAATAATAATAAATTAAAATTAAAATATAACAGTTAAAAGGTTAAAATATATCAAACATTATACCAATAAAAACATTTTTTTTTTTTCGATTTTTTTATTTTTAATGTGACAAAATATTCTTATTATCTTTATTTAATGGCATTTAATGGTCCACCAGTAGATTATAGAAACTACTTAACCCTTAAATGCCGTTTGTTGTCTTTTGACAACATACCCAACTACGTCTTCTAAAGTATTATTAGAATAATATTGAAGCTCTAATGTCTCACTCTTGCCGACTGACAATAAATTACTTTTTAACTGTAAACCATATAGTTAAAATAAAGTAGGATTTTTAAAAGTATTTTTTCCGTGATTTATTTAACCCTTTCAGTCGCAGTGCTCCCGCTGATGGAACACCTAATTTTAATTCTCAAGTGCAAAAACTCATCCCGGAAATTTTTTGGCAAAAATTTACATTTATAACATAGCAGAAAAGGCCCTTTTTTTAAAGTGAAAATTTAAAATTTCTTCTATTTTAATTATGTTCGTAAATTCCGGTGGTAGTGCAATTTAAATAATTCGAATTATCTTGTGCCGCAACGGGTTAAAATACTCCGGAATAAATTGAAATGTTGGGATCTATGCAACTTTTACGAGTTTTTGTTGTCGATAATGTTTACTTATAAAGTGATTTATTTATTGAATTAAATATTATTTGAATTTAATAAGGTTTACTTACAGATGTTTCAAACCGAAAATTTCTCGAAAAGGAACAATGCTAATTTTTTATTTTTTAAATATTTATGATCAGCTATGTGTCTAAAAGCCATTTTTAAAATTAGTTTAGTAATTTTTAAAATAAATTAAGTAGTGAACGTTAAAGGGTTAATAGAGGTAAGAATAAAACATTTTTAAATTGATTTAAAAAATAATCAGGCATTTAAGGATTAATTTTAAAACGATTTACTTTTATAGATAAATAAATATTAAAAACTTATATGAGATACTTATTTAGATTTGAAAAAAAAAAAAAATGCATCTTTTGCTTACGGCATCCAAATAAAAATCCATGAAATTCAACTTTTAAAAAAGTTTATTTAAATTAAATTTCACAAACGATTATTTGTTTAGATTATAAGTTTCTATAAATTTAAATATTTTATTATTTTTATTTACTTAATTTAAGTGCCTACTAATAACCGATTAAAAGTTTTTTTTGGAAATGTTTCGCAGGAGATATATTTTTTGCAAAATTATTAAAATAACTTGAATATGCCATACTAACTTTTTACATTTTTGTGATTGTTAGAAAAATGTATTTAATAATTTCAAGTTTCATTAAATTTACTTATTCATTTATTTTCCATCTCTACTAAAAGTCATGTATAAAGAAGTACTATTTAGTTTTTGCATTTAATATATTGTTCTAAATAATTATCTTTTATAAGTTCTTTTTATTTTACAACTATGATAGCATCTATCTATCTATTTAACTATTTATCTATAATATACAGGATGTTCCTGAATTCATGGGCCAAACTTTTAAGGCAAGTAAAACACTTATTAAAAAAAAAAAAAAAAATGTATAGCAGTATGGGGTCGGAAATGAAAATTATAGGCGGAGAAACAAGAAATGCCCCACATTCTAATGGGGAAGGAAAATAAGAAAGGAAAAAAGTGAAAAACCCAAAGAAAATAACATGGTGTTAAAAAAGAGCACAATCACAAGTGTGTGGGGGAAAATAAATAAATAAATAAATAAATAAAACTAACAGCGCTAGTCAAAAAATAAAGGAAAAAATAAACTGACGCTGCAGAAGGGTGGGCTCGGGGCTCGTCCAAGATTTTCAGTTCCGACCCCATATTGCAATATAAAAATTTCTTTATATGTATTTTACCTAACCTTAAAGTTTGGTTCAAGAATTCAGGGACACCCTGTATATTTTAAAAGTCTTTTATATGTATTTAATTCTGCGTGAATTATTTTCATTTTGATAGTATCTTTTTTCATAATGAAACTATCTATATAATATTTCTCTAACGTGGACCAGTTTCAATTATTTTTTGTCGAAACGATACGATACACGAGGATAAAAAAATAATATTTAAAAATGAACAATATTTAAGCACGCGGACTTAGCTCAATGGACTAATGAGAAAAAATGACGAAATTTGTCTGATGAGATCATTTTACGAAAAAAATGTATTTTTAACAGTTGTTTCTTCAGAATCTTTACAAGCGTCATTTTAAACCTAGAAATATTTTAAAGATATATACAGAATATGAACTTTTATGTCATAAATTAACTAAAAAACACAATCATAAAAAATATAATCAAAATGGGTATTATTTTATTCTATTTATTTATTTATTTAATATATATATATATATATATATATATATATATATATATATATATATATATACCAAAATCAATAAAAAGTCATCGCCAACATGACGACAAAAATTTAGAAGGTGTCGTGGGAGGTCCTATATTAAAATTGTACTGCCTGTGGAAGTATGAAAATTGGGTCGTGAACCATGAATTTTATTTGGAAACCTTTCTTTGAATGATTTTGGTTTCACTAGTGTACAATATTAATTTGGTTTTATTAATAATTTGGCTTCTGGTAAATTAAAATTTTAATTAGGTGGTGAAATTGGTATAACATTTATGAGTTTCAAATTTTAAAGGTAAATAAGAAAAGAAATAAAATGCGAATATTTCGCACGGGTTTGTTTGTTATTATTATTATTATTTTTAAACTAGTGGTAGCTTTTATGCCCGTTTATTAACGGCATAAACTACCTATGAGTTAAATTTTGGTAAATTAATTTATTTTATTGCACTATATGCTAGGATTTAAGCTGCTTTAGTGCATTTTATCCATCTGTATATTCCAATTAAATCTATTAACTTAGTAGTTTTTTGTTACCAATTATGTTTCTTTTTAAATTATAATGTGATGATACTAGGTTACTTTAGATGGTTTATCAATATCCTTCAATAAAAATAACTTTCCATACAACATTTTTCTCAACATTCTTCAATCCTTTAAGTACCTAGCCTACAACTTTTTTTTTTTTTTTTTTACATGTAATATTTTAGTCATACCTTGTTTTGATATCGGAAAATCATATATTTTGTTTTAGTTAAATTTATTAAAAAATTATTCTTTTATTAATTTCCAAAGTTAATTTTTTTAAATAACTCGAATTGTATTTAAAATCTTTAGCTTAAAAGAAGAAGAAAAAAAAAAAAAAAAAAAAAAAAAATATATATATCATATCATTTAGGCATTCAGAATTCTGCGGTTTCCCTTTAAAAGGTGACTGTACTATATGTCTGCAAGCAGCGGAACGACAATTAGCGATAAAGGAATGACCAAAAAAAAAAGACTAACATTAAAAACCAGTTAAATTATCTTTGAATACAGAAATGAAGAAAATTTTAGCACAGAAATATATATTGAAGAAAACATTTTTCATAATATTTAATCTTTGAAAATTGTATTTTACATTTTTGAAAATGACATTTTATGAACGCATACTTAATGCATGATTAAATTTCCAAACGTCATTCTTCTTACTTTTAATCTGTCTTACAATTTCACCAAAACCTTTGGACCCATTCAAACTACAATAGCATAATTGCTATAATTATAAAACTGATTTTATTTTCCAGCACAGCACCTTTTTTTTTTTTTTTTTTTTTTTTTTTTATAATAATAATAAAATAAAAACATAAAAATATATTTTAAAATTTTCGTGTAATAATAACAATAATGACAGTATTTTGAATATAACCTTTTTACGTGTATATAGTTACATACATTAATAAACATTCTATGCATTCAGCGAAAAATATTTTACCGCATTTCTCCATGTAGCTCAATTTCAACTAAATTTATATATAAATTTGGCTTTAAAGAGAAAGATATAAATCGACTATAATAATTTAATATAAAGACTATTCAATTGTAAAAACGTAGTCATAAACTCTGAAAAAATGTGATTTTTTTTACAAAGTTACTTTTTTTTTTTTTTTATTATGAATGTACATTTATTAATATAACTATTTTTCTCAATTAAATCAATAAAAATTCAAATTCTCTCTTTCCTCCACAACTAAAAAATGTAAGCCTTCAGAATAAAAAAAATAAAAAAAAAATAAAATAAATAAATAAATAAAATAAAGACAAATACATAAATTTAAAAATTCTAATGCCAAAAGATTTCATGTTTTTCTTTGATTAAAGAAAACCTGAACGATTTTTTTTTTTTTTAATCGCGCTTCGATAATTAAAATCCTTCTTTTACATCCCATTCAATAGAGCTCTTACCTTCTCTGCTGGTAAAAGCAGAAATAAATTCCGCCATCGATTTAGTAGCCAAATTGGCGACTTACCTAAAAAGCAGCAACCCTGCTCGCAGCGGCCATCTCTGAGAAAGAGACGAGCGGTCGAGAAATTGACATGGAGTTTATGGAAGCAAGATTGAGGGTGTGGTATTTAAAAATATGATATTTATACGCAAAGGATAATACTATGCTGCTTTAGGTGCTTTTGGAATACTCATCATGGCCACTACTCGTGGATACGATCGAGGATTCATAGGTAAATACATGTAAATTATGCTTTTTGTTTATCGGTTTTACAAGCTTACCCTCACCGGCGTATGGTTGTCAAGCTGTCGGGATGTGCAGCTTCTCCTTTCCGTGGTGATTTATGCGATGAAGAAATTAAAATTAAACTTACGCTGACATATGATTAGCATAGTTGTGTTTACAACTTATAATGTTTTGGTTAATAAATGACAATTTGATTAGCATTGTTAAAATTTAATTAACTATTAAAATTTTATTTTATTTAGCTAACTAAAACTAAAACAATTTACTAGATGGCTGTAGTTTTCAGATAAAGGTGCCATCAGCCTTTTAATGGTGTTTTATAGTGAATCCTTTCATAGTTATTATTGTCATTAACAGTTATCCTGTTTTGTGATTTAGAAAAAAAAATTTTTGCTCTAGCGCATCTCCATTTTCTCTATCAAAAACAATATGAATTTGTTTTTAATTCAATGGTTAATATTTTTTATTTGTTTGTTTGTGTGCGAGGTAAATATGAAATAAATTTCTGTGCCAAATATGTAAAATTTTAAGTAAAAAAAAAAAAAAAATAATAATTATAAATCATGATTTATGTAAGAAACAGATTTTCGTCCCTTCATATTTATGTATATTGAAATTTTTTTGTTGATTTCAAATTTTCTTCAGTCTTTCAGCAGTACGTATTATTATATTTTAACGCTTATATGTTGTGTAAAATTTGTAATTTTTTAAAAATATAAATTAAATTTATTATATATATATATAAATAAAGTTTCAAATATTGCTTTTATTGTTTTTGTAAAATGTTTAGTATATAATTATTGTTATTTCTTCAGTTATCAGTGTAAAATACCAATTTCGATATAAATTTTTTTTAATTACGATAAAATAAATTATAAATACTTTTGCTTATAACTAATATTTAAATTTTACTGATAATTAATATTTAAATTTTACTGATTATACTTAAGCGAACTTTTGACGATACTTAAACTTATTATTATTACTATTATTATTATTATTTTGTAAATTGTTATTTTTATTGATAATTGTTAAGAATATTTTTGTTGGCATTTTTACTTTATTATTATCTCCTCAAGTTGTAAGAGAAATTTTTTTGCTGTCAAAAATTGGCTTGTATTTATAATACTGTCGCTGTAAAGTTGGCACTTCCAGAAAAAAAAATTTACATTTTTACTTCATTAAGTTAGAATTTAAAAGAAATTAGTTGCCAAATGATATGAACTTATTTTATTTTATTATTATTATTTTTTAAAATAATTACTGTTTTAGGATCATATTTTATTCATTTTCAAAAATATTTTCAATCTCTCTGTCGCTCTCTCCCTTGAAAACTCAAAAGTATGAAAAATATGGTTTACATTTAATATAGTATATCTTTCTTTAAATATACTCGCCTATCCGCAATGTTTTGGGTCTCACCATGTTTATAGCAAGGTTGTTGATATTTTACTATAGAATTTCCTGTAATCTCAACAGAATTTTAATGTTATTCTACATAAAAAATATTGTTAGTAATCACACATTTTATTATAGAAAATAGGAAAAAAATAATATAAATTGACAAACATAAAAATATTTTATATTTTTATTTAATTAAATTTTTCATTTTTTTTTTTTTTTTTTTTTTTTTTTTTACTATTATCTAAAATTGTAATGGATAAAAAGTTGTAGAAAGAAAAAATAAATAAAAATTCTTGATTTAAAATATTGTAAAATCAGCACTTTTCTGAAAAGTGTTGTTTCCACTACTGGCTGAGAGGTTTTGCTCACGAAACTGGTGGATATATCCACCAGTTTCGTGACCTGCGATCGAACTCAGCACTCCCTATAGGGAGTGCTGAGTTCGATCGCAGGTCGCGCTCTTCGACCTAGCCGTTCCGAGTTTTCCGTAGTTTTCTCCAAAACTCGTGCATACGTGCCAGGACCCTCTTTCATACACCCCCATTGAGGTCAATCCAGGGTTTAAGCTGAGTAAAAATTTTCTTTAGCAAAAAAATCTAAAATCAGAAAAAAGCTTTAGCAAAATACTAAAATGCCAGAAACAGTAGACAAAGATGAATATCAGGTTTACACATTATTAAAAATGCCTCGATATGTTTGATTTTCATTTGTAAATTAAACATAAAAGTTTTTAATCAGGTCTTTAAAGAGTTATACTCAGAAGGTAATTTTTTTTTTTTTTTTTTTTTTTTTGAAATAAAAAACAAAAAAGTAATTAATACCACTGTAACCAGATCAATTCGAATATAGTACAAGCATATATTTTAACAAATTTATTGGCAGACATGAAAAATATTAAACTTTAGATTATTACTTTGTATTGCAAACTTTTTTAAATCAATATGAACATCTTAGATACGACTTATATTCTTTTTCTGGAGATATAATTATCACTATAGCATGTAAAACTACATTAAGCTTATACTGTATCTGAAAATAAAAACATAACATACAAAAAAAAAAAAAAAAAAGAAAGAAAAAGAAATATGAATGAAATTTGTTTATTATTATTCAAAGCTTTTTGGCTTACAATTCATAATTTTTCTTTCTTTCATATTACACCACTTTACAAATTGATTTCCTATATGCGATTCTTATGCGTTGTTCAGTGTTTGATTTTTCCTTATATGCATGATGGATTTTTCTTGATCAGTGTTGCGATTTTTTTTTCTTTTTTTCTCCATGAAAGATACGTTATAATATATTTTCGCCAATGATTTTTTTTTTTTTTTTTTTCAATTTGTGTTTAGTAAGATGCTTTAGCAAAAAAGCAAAAACATGTTATTTCATTTTCGCATTCTGGATAAGTCTTTTAGCATTTTGCTAAAAATGCTACCGTAGCGGAAACACTGGGTCAATTCACATAGGCGCTGGTCTAAACGCAGACAATTGGCCTCAATCCCTGTACTACAACACAACACCATCCGAAAAATGTTACTTTGTATTGCATTAAATTATATTTCAACTATACTTAAATACTAAATTATTCAAAACGTTCATACATCTATTTATTTTATCGTTTTAAATAGACTCCTGATTCATTGTCAAATATATGCTGTATTTAATTATCTATTCATTTTTTTAAATAGCCCCACCCTTGCAAATTCAAAAGTGTTCTAAAGCTAGTTTATATGTCTTTATTTTATACGCCGATTTAGTATAGTTTCAATTTATTTCTATTCATTTTAATACAAAAATGCTTCGCTTATATGATGCAAATTTCGGTTGCACGTCGTATCTTTCTAAAATTCGAGAGTTTTCTGACTCGGTCATTTTTTTCTTTGTTCTTCCGTTATTAATTATCTTAAATTTAGTTAAAAACATTTTTTTCCCTCACGTTAATATATAATAATAATAATTTAATCAGATTCATAATGTTTTATTAAATACTTATAAGATAATTGGCACTTCAGACGATTATTGAAGATCTTTTGCTACAAAATGCCTACTTTAAATTATTACTACTAAAGATTATTTATATGCAGGAATGGCTTGATTTTGCGCTACCCGAGAATTTTTTTTTTTTTTTTTTTCAATAAAATCCATTTGAAAAAACCCAAGTGGGTTTTTTCAAATTTCTTATTTAAGATAACATTTTTATCTAACTTAGAATAAACATATAAATATAAAACAAATATAATGTACATCGTTATAACATGAATAAAGAACTTTAAAAATATTAAAGGCGCTCAAATAAACAAAATCTTGAAAAAATTTCCATGAAAAATAATTTATAATAATCATCTTATTGAAACAATGAAAAAATTATGTAAACAAATAAAAGCAAAAAAAAAAAAAAAGAGTTGTTTCTCAATATAAAGAAAACTGTGGTACTCAAGAATGTAAAATAGAAATAAATAAAAATCAAATTACAAAAAGAAATCTGAAAACTTTAACTGTGAAATATTAATAACTAGCAGGCAACGCCCGCTTCGCTGGTCCCTATTTTTAAATGAATCGCTATAATTACTGAATTCTCAAAATTGCATTAATTTTTATCACGTGAAAAAAAAAAAAAAAAAAAACAGAAAAAAAAAATCTTATTAGGAAAAATGTCGCACCGGGTTCTCACTGCCTTCGGAAAAAATTCCCAAAATGCTCTAACTCTTATTTCTATTATTTTCCCCCTTCGCCCCCCCTCCCGTCTATCCTAATAATTTTAAAAATTCGAAAATATCCGCAATCGATTTGTAGGTATCGAAAACCTCTATATACCAATTTTGAATGCTCTAACTCTATTCTATTTTTTTTGCCCCTCCGCCCCCCCCCCTTCCCGGCCCTCCTAATAACTTTACACTTTCGAAAATATCCGCAATCGATTTGTAAGTATCGAAAACCTCTATATACCATTTTTAAACGATCTAACTTTATTTTTATTTTTTTGCCCCCCCTCTCCCCTCCCCCTTCTCACCCCTCCTAATAACTTTACACTTTCGAAAATATACCCATTCGATTTGCAGGCCTTTAAAACCTATCTGTACCAATTTTGAACGGCCTAACTGTATTTCTATTTGTTTTTGCCCATAGCCCCCCCATACTGCCCCCCCTTCCCACCCCTTCTAATAATTTTACAAATTCGAAAATATCTGCAATCGATTTGTAAGTATCGAAAACCTCTATCTACCAATTTTGAACGATCTGACACTATTTTTATTTTTTTGCCCCCCCCCCCCCCCCAAAAAAAAAAAAAAAAAAAAAAAAAAAAATCGGAAAAAATCAAAAAATGAGTTTTTGCAAATATTTTCAAGAAGACGCTTGGCGTTTTTTTTTTTTTTTTTTTTAACATCTTTGAGCTATTACTTATACTCGAAAATCCGTATTTTTCTAAATTTGCCCCCGAAAATCATTTATACCCCCTTCTCCCGTTAAAAATCCAAAATTCCAAAATCGCAGGAAATGATTTTTTTGTTTTCAAGTCTAGTCTCTCCCTCTGCAATTTCTTCACCGTGAAGCAATTTGGAGCCGAATTATGCTTATAAAGGTGTTTTTGCCTCCTGCGCCTCCGAAAATCATTTTCACCCCTTTTCCCCCTTAAAAATCCAAAAATCCAAAATCGCAGAAAATGATTTTTTTGTATTCAAGTCTAGTCTCCCCATCTGCAATATCTTCCTCGTGAAGCAATTTGGAGCCGAGTTATGCTTATAAAGGTGTTTTTGTCTTCAGCAACTCCGAAAATCATTTTCACCCCTTTCCCCCCTTGAAAATCAAAAATTTCAAAATCGCAGAAAATGATTTTATCGTATTCAAGCCTAGTCTCCCCATCTACAATTTCTTCCCTGTGAAGTAATTTGGTGCCGAGTTGTACTTATAAATGTATTTTTGCCTTATGCGCCCCCAAAAATCTCATTTTTACCCCCTACCCCCCCAAAAATCTCATTTTTACCCCCTACCCCCCTTAAAAATCCAAAATTCCAAAATCGCAGAAAATGATTTTTTTGTATTCAAGTCTAGTCTCCCCATCTGTAATTTCTTCACCGTGAAGCAATTTGGAGCCGAGATATGCTTATAAAGGTGATTTTTGCCTTCTCCCCCCCGGGGGGGGGGTATTTCGCAAAATTCCGTCTTAGTGAGCGTCAGGGTCCTAAAATCAACCTGCTCACCAAAAATTGTGACTCTATCTCCCATAGGATCGCCACAACCGTGTTGAGTCAGTGAATCAGTCAGTTTACTCTTTTATATATATAGATTAAATAGAAGAAGAAGAATTTAAAACATTTTATGAAAATCTGTTGAATGCAAAAAAATTGACAATGCAACGTTAAATAATTATTTAAATCTAATTTATTGTTATAAAGGACAGATATAAAAAAATTTTAGAATATTTAAAGTGCAATTATTTAAATTTTCAAAAATTTCCTTATAACTCAATTATAAAAGAATTTTAGAAATTAAATATTTTAAATTTGGATTTTTAATGAATTAATTAATTATTATTATTATTAATTCCACATTTATTTTTTTTTTTTAATCGTCTGATTAATAATATACTTTGTCTTAAAAAATATAAATAAATAAATAAAGAGAAAAATAAGTAAAATCTGGGTTCATACAGACCTTAAAAGTCCTTAAAAATTTCTTACATTACTCTCTAAGGACCCTTAAAGTCCATATTTTTTAATCAAAGTCCTTAATTATTGAAGTTACCATTTTTAACATCTGCATGTTTTTTTTTTTTTTTTTTTTTTTTTTTTTAAAGACAAAAATTCATACATATTAAGTATGGTAACGTTAATTGTTGATTCTTATTTGTTAATGTCACTCCTTCTGATTTAATGTTGGAGACACATATTTCAACTGTGAAATAAGAAATACGAAAGAATTAAATAAAAAAGGAATTAGAAATGATGGTAAATTTCAAAAAACGGAAAATATGGTACACTGAAAGTCGAGATATCGCAGTCGAGCTCTATAGCTGATTTGACAGATAATGCTGAAGTAACAAAAGGTTTCAATTATTTATTAAGTTAATAATTGTTAAAAAAGTCAAGGTTGATTATGTTCAGGTAATGTACCTGATTTTAGGCATTTATTTAATTTTCAATACCGGACTTCCAGTTTTTATGATAATTAAATTTATAAAATGTGAGTAAAATATCAATTTATGATTGTTACACCTAATAATACAGTGCATGTTTAAATTATTAGATTTTTTTTTTTTGACATTTTTTTCGATTATCAAAAAAAAAAAAAAAAAAATATTAGACGAAATGGTCTGAAACTTCATACATGCAAAGAACATTTAAAAACTCATTTTTTCCACTGTCGATTTAGTTCAGAGTGCAATTAGGGGACCAACCACAAATTAAAGAAGGGCGAAAATACTTTGGATCATCCTGTATCACAAAAAGCTACGCTACAAATGACCTGTAATACATTGTTGCATATACTATGTACAATATTGGTATGTTTTGGTGCTGGAATTGAGCAAGTATTTAGGCAGATATGTTTTTTTTTTTTTTTTTCAAAAATTACTAATTTTTTGACATGTTTTTTGCTTATAACTAGAACGAATTTCCATAAAATTTTACAAAATTTGCTGAAAAATTTACAAAGCATTAGAGAAACATTATTCTGAAACATAAAATTCACATGTGTAATATTCGTTGAGACATGAGCAGGTTTAGTAAATATTTTTTAACAACGCATGCGCGAAAGGTAGAACACTTTATTGCATAGGATGAAAGTTAAATGTATTGAGCAACTTCTGTCAAAAGTTCATTTCAATAGAATAAAAATTAAGCAAATTGTCAGCAAAAGAACGACCTAGATTTTAGGTGTTTTCCAGAGTTGAAATTTCATAGGGGGTTTTACACATGCCGCGTATTCAATTTGAAGATCCAATTATTTCAATCACTTTTCAAAAGTACTTTTTATGAAAAATCCCTTATGAACTGACAAATCTTGGTAAATAAATAAAAAAAAATACAGTTACAATCCTATAAGGGTTTTTTCAACCCCCCCCCCCCAAAAAAAAAAAAAAAAACTTTTGCAATGTGGTTGAAATAATTGGATCTTCAAATTAAAAATGCAGCATGTGAAAAACCCCTTATGAAATTTCAACTCTTTAAAATACCTAAAATCCAGCTCGTTCTTTTGTCGACAATTTGCTTAATTTTTACTCTATTCAAATGAACTTTTGACAAAAGTTGCTCAATATATTTAGCTTTCAACCTATGCAATAAAATTTTTTCTATCTTTTCGCGCATGCGCAGTAAAATATTTACTAAAACTGTTCATATCTCAACGAATATTACACGTGTGAATTTTATGTTTCAGAATAATGTTTCTCTAATGTTTTGTCCATTTTTCAGCTGTTTTGTAAAATTTTATGGAAATTCGCTAGTTATAAGCAAAAAACTTGTCAAAAAAGTTAGTAATTTTGGAAAAAGAAAATATGTATAGTAATAATTACGCAATTCCCGCACTAAAACATACAAATATTGTACATATCATGTGCAACAATGTATTAAAGTTACAAGTCATTTGTAGCTTTTTGTGATACAGGGTGATCCAAAGTATTTTCGCTCTTCTTCAATTTGTAGTTGGTCCCCTAATTGCATTCGGAGTAATTTGATAGTGGAAAAAATGAGTTTTAAAATATTCTTTGCATGTATGAGGTTTAGGCTATTTCGTCTAGTATTTTTTTTTTTTTTTTTAATAATCGAAAATATGTCAAAAAAAAAAAATAATAATAAATAAATAAATAAAATATTTTTATCTTTTTTATCTTTTTCATCTTTTTTATCTATCTTCTTTCTTCTATCTTTTTTATCTTTTTTCTCTTTCACAAGTTTAATGGTCCTTTTTTATTATCCTTCAGGTCGGCGTAAGTATTTTAAGTTAATATGGTAACTCATTGGTTCCTTATCTGTATCGCAACTTTTTGTGTCATTCATTCCTCTATGTTAAATTCAGTTCTATATTTTAGTGTGCTGTTATTGTTTTAGTTCTATTAATTGCTAAATTTTAAGATTAAATTTTATTACGTTATCTATTTTATATATATATATATATATATATATATATATATATATTCTAATAATTTGAGCACTCACTGATTAAAATTGATATCGTTCCTAATGAGAGGATTAGACTTCTTTACATTTAACTACATTTTTCCTCCCCATACATAAACCCTTTTCTTACTAAATTTCAGGTATTTTTTTCACGAATTCATAATAACCCTGAAAAAGTGCTAAATGGAGAAAAAAAAATCCGTATGTAAAGAAATTGATTAAAAAAAAAAAGAGGATAAACAACTAATAAAATTTTTGTTTTATATTAATTTTCATTCTGTTATGTTTTGAATTTTTTTATGTTGTAAAATTTTAAGGGATGGTTGGTTATCAGTTTAATTGTAAGTATTCACGCGTGCAATTTTTACAAATTACAGAAAGCCCTTAAAAAGTCCTTATTTTTTTTTAATGCAATGGTCTGTATGATACCTGAAAATACTCCTCAAAACCGCGACAGATCTTGATAAAACACCAAAAACTCGAAAAAACCCACTAGGCTGGGTTTTCTCAACCCTGTTTGTGTGTGTATTCATTCGTATTTAAGCAATAATCAAGGTGAGATTCATCTTACTTTCTTGATAAATGTTTAATTTAAAAATTTATTTATAATTTTAATTTAAATACTGTTGTGAAATGACGAACAATAATTTTAAATTGAACCTCTAGAGAATCAGAGACCCGAAATAATTGTTTCGAGTTTGTGCATCGTGTGGTGTTCTTAATTATATATATAAAATTTATATACTTTATCCTTCAAACAAATTTTGCTGCGCTTTTTACTCAGTTTTTTCAAGACACAGCTCTCACTAGCGGCCGAGGAGCTCTTTTCTCAAGGATGAGAGGCGGGAGTCACCGGGTTTGAACCCATGCCAATGCCACAATCATTTGCTAAGCCTTGCGGAGTTTACCGTGTTTTCCTCAGAAGATTGCACAAATACGGGCTTGTGCTTCTTAGAAGGACCCATTTCTCCACTAAGAACAATTCTCCAAGATCTTCGTCTCATGTGCTAATTGATTTTAACACATTGTTTGCTGAAAACAAGTAATACAAGACGAGTTTACTTGTTTCCCGCAAACAATGTGTTAATATTCTCCTCCCACCCTCCCCACCCTTACACTTTAGAGACAACAAATAAAAGCGCATAATTTGTGCAGATTCTGGAATTTTTACGCTGGAATTTGCTTAAAACATCTTTTAATTTTAATTTTTTTTTTTTTTTTTGCTTCTCTTGTACTCTCAGTTATACAAATAGACAAAGCTAAAAAGACTAGTATGTTGTGGCCACCATAAGACTTTCTTCTATATTTTCCTATACAAATTCACTAAGCGCAAATAATTTATTAAAACTATTATTTACTAAAATTAGCTAACATGATGAATGCAAATGATTTTCATCTTAGAGAAAACTAACACTAAATCAGTTTTGGGCATAATTGATTAAAAAGTAATTGAATTACAATTAAATTACAATTATAATTATTTCATCGTCAATCGATTAACAAGTAATTGATTTCAAATAAATTGAATTATTACAAATAAATTGAATAAGTAATTCAATTTATTTGTAATCAATTACTTGTTAATTGATTGACAATAAAATAATTATAATTGTAATTTAATTGTAATTCAATTGTAATTCAATTACTTTTTAATCAATTATGCCCAACACTGCACTAAATATCCAATAAAAGACAGTTTGGTTGTCTATAAATAACATCTTAAAAAATGCGTTTTTATAATGGTTATCTCACATATCAAGTTTCGTACAGTTATATGCCATACAAATTGAGATATAGCCTTCCCGTTATCGAAGAAATTTCCAGTATAACAGCGCCATCTATTAGCCTATAAGCATCCAACTTGAATCAGCATAATGCCTCATAATGGCCTTCTCACATACCAAGTTTTGTTTGATTATACGCAATAGAACTTGAGTTGAGATATAGTCTTTCCTTAAACTGCAGAAATTGCTGTGTAGCGGCGCCACTTGTTGAGAAGTTGACACCAAAAGTTGATAAGAACTAATTTATGTCAAGGTGCATCTACATATAAATTTATATGTGCAATTCTGTGCAGTGGTTCCTGAGGCCTTCCCTTAAATTTCAGAAATCGCTGTATAGCAGCGCCACCTGTCGGCCTATAAGCATTCAAAATGAATCAGCGTAATGTCTCATAATGACCTTCTTACATATCAAGTTTTGTTTGATTATACTGAATAGAACCAGAGATATAGCCTCCTCTGAAATTGCAGAAATCGTCGTATAGCAGCGTTACCTATTGAGCGGTTGACACCAAAAGTTGATAGGCACTATTTAGGTCAAGGTGCATCTACATATAAATTTATATGCAATTCTGAGCAGTAGTTCCAGAGATACAGTTGCCTCAAAATTTTTGTCTCTCTCTCTCTCACACACACACAGATAGACAGACAGACATTTTCTAGAAATGATAAATCGTGTTCTAGATCTCTCAAAACGTGTGAATCCGTCGAAAACCGGAAGTCGAAAATTTTTACGAATCCAGTACTTTCTTTTGTTGAATATAGGAGAAAGTAATAAGGTCTCTAAGCCTGAGCCTTGTAAAGAAATAGTGTGTGTGTGCGTGGGGGGGGGGGGAGAGGAGCTGTTTCTATATTATATTTTATACTATTTTTTATTAAGTTCCCGATCTTCTACGAATAATATTAAGTTATTTCATTAAAATCAGTAGAAATGGCTGAACATTGATTAAACCAACCTCTCTCTCTGACTATGTCACGTTATGAAAGCAGTTCACATAATCCATCTTATTTTATACATTGCAATTTTAGCGATTGAATTATGCAGATTAGGCATTTGAATAATTAGGGAAGGAAATTGAATAATATTTCTTACCTGGTGTAGTCTATAGTAAATGCTAAATGTGCGCGTCGTTCTATCTCATTAAACTAATGTGATTTGGATATTAAATTAAAACTTAACTGGGGAATAAACATCTCCTCTTGCTCTAACTTATCCAGTTTCCACAAGTTTTCCCAGCTTATCCAGTTTCCACATTAATATTTTATGACCAAATTGTCATAATTTATGTTAAAAAATAATATGATTATATTTTTTATATAAATAAATATAAAAAGGAAGGTTCAAAAGGCAGTGTATATATAATAAATAAATAAATAAATAATAATGCAATATACAAACTTAATGTAACGTGGCGTGACACATTCTGCATTTGAGCCCCACCTGTGACCGAAAGGTTCTGCTTTCGAAGCTGATAGACGGTAAATGCCAATTCGAATCCATATCACTCTCGTCGGCTCAGACGTTCGGAGTTTATTTGATTTGTTTTATTTTTTGTATATAACGATTGCAGCGATAAATAACTGTGCGATATACGACGAACTGTCAAAAGAAGCAAAATCTGGTATGTAAGGGGAATTTCGGGGGGGGGATAAAGGGGGGGATCGAGGGTAGAGCTATTTGAGACACCCACTTCCCCATCCTAAAATTGACTTAGCTGATCAAGACATCAAGTATTTTTTCTGTTACTAGGGGGCTCTGTCCCCTGCTCGCTCCACTCACTAACCCCCGAAGGAGGCTTCGCCTCCTCCCCGACTCACTTTACTTATTGACATATGCAGAACTCTGCCCGCCTATTCGCTGCTTTCTTTCACTGAAAAGGAATATTAATAGTGCATATTGCAAGACAAAAGCAGAAAAATATTTTGGAAATCCTCATATTCAATGTCAAATTGAAATATATAATATTTATAAACATATATTTTAATAGAAAGAAAATCATAATATCTAGACCATTTTGCATTACAGCTTTAGTATATGACAATTTTTATTTCTTTTTTACAACCTTAAATCTGAACCACGGTACCCCAGTCGGTAGAGCTCCGAGCTCGTAATTGGAAGATTGTGGGTTCGGTTCTCGAGCCGACCAAAGACCGTCGTGTACACTAATGGTGGCTGGTGCACGTAAAATATGTCGTGGCCACAATATCCTCCATGTTCCCATCAAAATAATACCTCTGGGGGCCACCGAAGCTGGGGAGCTATCCCCTTCGTGTAGGACCAAAACTGTGGTGGCATGTCTCCGGAACATCCGTAGGGGTGCGTCCCAGACCGTCGCCAATTATCCATAGCGCAGTAATGGTGTGACGTCAATCACAACCTACCTATTTATCTACCTACCAACAACCATGGATCATATTTTAATTTTCCCGTGTAAGAAGATTAATTTTCTAAAAGTAGAGAAAAAAGTTGAGTTTCATTTTCTTTGTTTTTTACATCCATGGTTTCGGGCTGCGGTACCCTAGTCGGTAAAGTGCTGAGCACGTAATTGGAAGATTGCCGATTCGATACCTGAGACGGCCAAAGACCGCCGTGTACACTAATGGTGGCTGATGCTCATAAAATCTGTCGTGGTCGCAAAGTCCTCCATGTTTCCATCCCCAATATACCTCTGGGGATAACCGAAGCGGAGGGAGATCCCCCCCGTGAAGGTTCAAAATTGTGATGACATGTCTCCGGGACATCTCTAGGGGTGCGTCCCAGACCGTCGCCAATTACCCATAGCGCAGTATTGGTGCGACGTTAAATCCAACCAACCTACCTACCTACGTACAACCACGGATCATATTTTCATTTTCTCCATGTAAAATGACTTCATGACGGAAGAACAACGTCACTGGGAGATACTTTTTTCAAAATGGCAAATAGAGTAACTTCATAAAGTTGTCGTTTTTAGTTAATAACTTCTTTAATTAAAATGATAGAAATTTCTAAGCGGCTGAAATGTTTTCCTTGGAGTACTCGGAACACATTAATACCTCTCATGACGCGAAGGACCCTGCCCTCCGTTAGAAGATGCTGTCGCAGACAAAAAAAATTTGGCGCCAGTGACAGTAACTTTTTCTTTAATATATAGAGAATAATTAATACATACAAATTAATATCTAAAAGGAAAAAAAAATCGTTTGAGACATTTTTGAGATACCAATTTTCAGTTCCCTTCCAATTTTCCGATTTTCATCACAACTTAGCAAACTCTACACCGAAACTGTCTTAATTATAGAATTTGTTTATTCTATGTTTTCCATTTTGAAGATTACGCATACACAGGCGCACACACTGACTAATTTCCAAAACATTCTTTCGACTCAGTAGACCTTAAAGCATGCAAATGAGGTGAAAATTCGATATTGAAAATTTCTCGGCAAATACTACCATACTTATCTACGATCAGTGTTTTAAAAAACTGGACCCGGGTAGGGTTTTTTGGGTTTTATTGGATTTTTTAACATTAAACCTAAAATAATACTATTGGGTTTGAATTTTAAGTTTATAAAAAAAAAAAAAAACTTATAAAATAATAGTAATTAATAATTAATTAAAAATTAAATTAAAATAGTATTTAATTCATTCCTATTCTTAATGTTTGGTTTGGACAAAACTGAGGAATGAACTCTTATTATAAAATGAACTCTTATTTCAATCTATTCAGTGTTTTATCACAATTTTGAGTTTAATTAATTTTTTATTTATTATTAAATTATTTTGTGCAAAATTAAAACTAGTAACAAAAGCAAAATATTTTAATCCTTCCATGCAGGGCTTGAAAAATGTCAATTTTTTTACATGCCTAATTGGGCATGTTTGTCTGGAGAATACATGCCCGAATTAAATTTTTACATGCCTAAATATTTTTTGTCAAATGCATATTAATAAAAACACTCACATATTCAGTGAAAATAATTTAACAACATTATACTCATATTGACATTTATTTCAATTTAATTTATGTAAAAGTTTTAGACAAGATATGCTATATCTTGATTATTTTTAATTAAATATTTGCATGCCCAGCTGGGCATGTAAGGAGAAAAAAGTACATGCCCAATCTGAATTTTTACATGCCCCAGGCATGTCGGGCAGTATAATTTTCGGGCCCTGCTTCCTGCTTCCATGTACAATTTTCCTAGTACAAATAATTATGTATATTTATATGGGTAAAGTAAAAAAAAGTATGTAGAAAATCTATTTTTAAATTTTTGTTAATATTGATATTGACATATATTATTCATATCTGAAAACTTATTTAATAAAGGAATACAAAACAAAGTTATCCCTGCCCGCATTCTACACTTAAGTGTGTGGAGT
This sequence comes from Salticus scenicus, assembly GCA_963930645.1. Lineage (NCBI taxonomy): Eukaryota > Metazoa > Arthropoda > Arachnida > Araneae > Salticidae > Salticus > Salticus scenicus. The sequence continues at coordinate 85,760,499 of OZ005656.1, forward strand.
TGATCCAGGTTTTAATTTTTCAGGACCATTTTTATGAAGTAGTGTTTCATTGAACCAAGTTATAGGTAATCATAAAAAATAATTCTTGAAACGCAGAAAAATTTTATGGAAAGATTATTTTTATAAAACTAAATCTTTTAAAAAGGCTGTTTTTATTAATTTTAACTTTGAGAGGGGAACAAAAGAACCCCATTTTTTGGCTGTATCAAACCCCACAAGGTCAATATATTATATTTGTTAATTATGTTTAATATTTGTTGTTAAATCCTTAGAATTTTATGCAAATTATAACTTTTTTTTTTTTTTTACATCGTGACTTACAAATATAAAAATGACTTGCAATTGTGTTCATTTATTCTCATCTTTCTTTTTTCAAAACTGTTCCATACAAAAGAGATATTGCAGGTAAAAATGAAAGGAAAGGAATTTTTCTAACACTGATGTTGAAAAATAATTACATAATATCAAACTAGCATATATATCGCTAATATGATACACTACGTTTTGTAGATAGGGTTATATATGTAATAATGTCAAGTAAAAATTAATAAATTATTTAAAAAAAAAAGAATATTAGATTTAAAAAATTTAATAGGGTTTTTTTACGTGGGAAAATAAAACACCCCCCAAAAACCTCGCCTTTTTTTGGGGGGGGGGGGAAGGGGGGGCATGTGGGAGGGTCCGAAACCTTGTTTACGATAGTCGGCAAATAGAAGTGATGACAACAAGGATAGTTTCCTAGTACTTATAAATTTTGAGATTTGCAATTGTATGACTATTACAGTGTATGAAATTTTTAATCTTGATCAACAGTTATTTTTCTTTATTTATTTCGTCACGTATAATCGACCCCACTTCCTTACTCAGTTTTTTTGCCCTAAATTTCTCGGTTTGTACACGAGTATAAACTGTATTACATTAAAAAAAATAGAGAAAGAAAATTACAATTTTAAATGCCTAGAAAGGGTAACTGACTCTTTTAGTGCGTCGTGTAAAAGCCCCAAAAGACTAAGATAAAATCCTTTTAAACTTGCCAAGAAATTTATACACCCAGGGCCTGATTTCCCATAGGGCAAATGGCCTGGCCTAGTGGTGGCGACTTGGGGACCATTAATTTGGAGTTCCTCAAAAAAGGAATTCTTCAGTTTTAATAGTTCACTTCCAGCTATTTATAATTTATGAAATTGTAGATTTATTTTTCAAGGGGAAAAAAAAAACAATCCAACAAGGGGAAAAAAACAACAAACAAAAAAGTTGGTTTTACTTTAAGTTCAAAGTTAATATGACAAAACTGACCAAAATCATGCATCTTTATTTATTCGACATGGTTATTATGAAGCTACACTGCTAGCACAGCAAAATATCAAAGTAAAAAAACAAGTGTTTTGGTTCACATAGTTTTAAATATATATATATCTTATATATAATAATAAAAGAAGATGTTTGTCTGTCTGTCTGTCTGTCTGTGCATCTATACGTTTCGCCCCTACTGAACGCAGAAGTATAAAATTTGACATACGGTTGCTCAGAAGCCTTCCCGAGTTGATAGTCAAAACAGAATTTAAAAAAATTGCGGAGATATTAAGTAAAATGTAGACCCATGTCTTAATCAAAAAGCGATCTCAATGACTCAGAATTCACCGCTATTGCAAAAAAATAGATATTTTAACGGAGTTAAAAGCAGAAAAAATGGAAAATAAATTAGAAATATTAGTCCGATTGTTACGAATTTGGTACCAAATGAAAGGGGATTTTTTTCCGAATCTAAGAGTGCAAGCGGCTTATCGATACGTCAATTAGATTTTTTAAAATTAACTAAACTATGAAATTTAGTTGGCAACAGGCAGACGATTTTCTAAGCGGTCTCGATCGGAAACAAAACACATACGAGACAACTGTCTGTGATGTCTGTGATGAAAACGGAAATGGTTGTAATCAATTAAGATATCATTGAAACCTTTGGACAGCCCCTGCCTGCCTGGACGTGCCAAGCTTAACGGGTTGGATGCTGTCCGCCGGAGCGAATAAATCGCCGGATCACTGCATGATAGCCGCCTACTGCCAGACAGTAATCTAGACGCAACAGAGAATGAGCTGTGTCCTATGCTCGTTCAGACTTCTAACGTCAATCAGGAGATGACCACTCTTCAGCTAAGGAACAGGGTGACATCACAAGACAGCTCTGGTACGACAGGTTGCGACATCTTCTTCTGGACACATAATGCTCGACTGACACACCACACCTCCAGATCGCACAAGGTAGGAAGCGCACAGTCACGCTACCTGGATGCGAGAATTTTGAATATGTGCACACTATCCGTGAACCAAAGGGGAAAGAGAAAAAAAAATAAAATAAAATAAAAATAAAAATAAAAATTTCGAATTTGGAGTGGGGGGGAACTTCAGGGGGAGCCAAAATGATAGGTTGTGCACTCAGAATTATGCCAAAATGAGGAGGCTAAAAGGAGTAAGGGGGGGGGGAGACCTAAACACCAAGACTGCTGAACGACAAACGTGAGAGAGAGAAAAAAAAAAAAAAAAAAAAAAAAAAAATTAAAGGAATTTAATTCTTGCCACTGGTGGGGGGAAGGAAAACTTTTGTAGCGCATAGTCTAGAATTTGGAAGTGGCTGGGCCGAGAAAAAAAAAAAAAAAAAAAAAAAAAAGTAAAAAAAGGGGGGGGAATGGGACCATGCGCTAAAGGCCTAAAAGGAGAGGAAAGAGGGACCATCGCAATTTTGATCCACCACGGGGGGATGGTGCCCCGCGTTGGTAGCCCGACGACTGCTTAACGACCCCATCGAGCACTTGACGGTGCAGCACATTTTTACGAGGACCAGACACCGCCACACCCTCGGAACGTTGAAAAAAAAAAAAAAAAAAAAAAAAAAATAATAGTAAAGTAGAAAAATTAAAATAAAATGGTTAAATGGATTAATAATAATAAAATAAAATAAAATGGATAAATGAATTAATAATAATAAATAATAATGATAAGATAACTAGTATAAAAAGAAAAAAAAAAAAAAAAAAAAAAAAAATGGATAAATAAATAAATATATATAAATAAATAAATAAATAAATAATAATAAAAAAAAAAAAAAAAAAAAAAAATTTTTTTTTTGATGATAAGATGGAATTAATTTATAATTATTGTTGTGGCAGTTTGTTGTTGTTAACCAAACCTTCGGAGCTTCGGAGAACTGCGGGGAGGTGAGGAGAGAGCAGCGGAGCTTGCAGGGAGCCGGGAAAAAAAAAAAAAAAAAAAACTTGGGGGGAGGGAATGGCCGCTCTTGCTTGGCTCCCGGTCACCTTACCCACTTAAGGGTCCGGTTCAGGAAAACCAAGGGGCCCAGGGGAAAAAAAAAAAAAAAAAAAAAAAATTATTGGGGGGAGAGCCACTCAAGCTTGGTTCCCGGTCGCCTTACCCACTTAAGGGTCCGGTTCAGGATAGCCAAGGGGCTCAAAAAAAAAAAAAAAAATGAAGGAGTGGGTAGGGCCGCTCAAGCTTGGCTCCCGGTCACCTTACCCACTTAAGGGTCCGGTTCAGGAAAACCAAGGGGCCCAGAGGAAGAAAAAAAAAAAAAAAAAAAAAAAAAAAAAAATTATTGGGGGGAGAGCCACTCAAGCTTGGTTCCCGGTCGCCTTACCCACTTAAGGGTCCGGTTCAGGATAGCCAAGGGGCTCAAGACAAAACAACAAACAAAAAAAAAAAAAAAAAAAGAATTTTTGGGAGGAGTGGGAAGGGCCACACAGGCTTGGCTCCTGGTCTCCTTACCCATTTAAGGGTCCGGTTCAGGAAAACCAAGGGGCCCCCCCCCCCAAAAAAAAAAAAAAAAAAAAAAAGAAAAAAAAGGGGGAGAAGGAAGGGCCGCACAAGCTTGGCTCCTGGTCTCCTTACCCATTTAAGGGTCCGGTTCAGGAAAACCAAGGGCCCCCCCCCCCGAAAAAAAAAAAAAAAAAAAAAAAAGAGGAGAGAGCCGCACTAGCTCGGATCCCGGTCGCCTTACCCACTTAAGGGTCCGGTTCAGGAAAACCGAGGGGCTCAAAAAAAAAAAAAAAAAAAACTGCAAACCATGACTCTGACCGTTCCCCGCACCTATCCAAACTAACCCGCCGAAGGAAGGGAGGAGAGTTAAGGGGAGGAGAAAAAAAAAAAAAAAAAAAATTATTATTAATTTTTTGTTTTTTGTTTTTTTGTTTTTTGTTTTTTGTTTTATCATGTGTTTTATACTGGGGGGAAAAATTGCAATTTTCAATTTTTTTCAAATTTTCATTCACGTTACATTTGAATTAATATTCGGCCTAGACAGCATATTATAAAGCTACTGTTCAATTTTCATGAAAATATATGAATAATTAAAAAAATGACATATTTATTGGAAAAAGATTGTCTTCTTTTATTTTTTTGCAGTATTTGCAGTAGTCGAAATTTCGTAGTATGTAGTTTTAATGCCCGATAATTCGATTGTGAATATTTTTGAAAGAGTACGATTATTAGGGAGAGCTTGAGGGACAGGGAAAAAAGGCAAAAAAAAAAAAAAAAGAGTTGCAGTGTTTGAAATTGGTTGGCATATTAAGATTTTAAGGCAAGGTATTTGGTTTTCTTTTTTATCCCAGCTTCTAATTAAAATAATTTCATAAGTAATACATCATTTGAAAGCTTTGTTGATTTGGAATTGAACAGTAGATTACAGAAATTTCTACCGCCAGATGGCGCTGAAATATTTTAAAATTTCAATATTTCAAATTCTAATTATGAATATATAATTTTTAATACATCATTCAAAAGATATTTTAAAGTTTTTTTATATTATCGAAAGTATTATTCGAGATTTTACCCGATTTACACGTTTTAAGGTTTCCTTTTTAGGTTTTCTTTTGTATCTCAGCTACTAATTAAAATATGGCGCTATCGCACGGGAGTTTACTGCGATTTAGATAAGCTATTTTCACGACATATCAATAAGCTGTTATTAGACCTGATACGGGAAAAAGGCGCCGCAGGCGCCACCGAGCGGGAGTTTCGTAAAGTCGGATTTTTCAGGGATCGCGAACCAGCTGGTCGCCGAAGGCGGCTAGTATATATATATATATTGAATTGCACATTTACGCATCTCTAATTAATTTAAGTTATAAATTAAAATTTAATCAAATAAAATTAAAATTTAAGGTTTATTAGTTATTAAAATAGGCAGAAACCATTTTAACTAAATTTTATTTACTTATTAGTTCAGTAGATAAATACGTCTCCAATTAACGGTAGCTTTAACTGTATTCAGCCTCCTCATGGCGTCTTATGACATGGGTGGTGTGTTTGAAAAGTTTTTTTCGGCGTGATTTGCAGTTGTTAGTTAGTGCTGGTTTTGTTTTTATTAATTTATCTAAGGAATAATTTGATTATTCAGTTAACGGTGATTGTTGATAAAAAGAGTGTTTCTCACTTGGCTTTTTCTTCTTTGAGATTCTATTATTTTCATGTTTTATGGGTGAATATAGGGCATAGAGGGCTGTAAAGTTTTAGCAATGCATAGGGGAGAGGGGGGCACATTTGGACAGGGGCACATATGGACAACTTAAATTTCCCTAACTTAAATAAATGTGAAAATTATGAAATAATTATATTTTGTTGGCAACACTATGATGCATTTCCCAGGAAAATTTAAAGCAATTGGCTGTGAAAGTTTTCCAGTTATGTCAACCAAGCAGTTTTGAAGCTTAAAAGTAAAGTTATGCTTTATTTGTACAATCCTAATTATACATATTTGTATTGCATCATGAAAATTAATTATATAAAACTAGATAGCTTGTTTGATGAACATAATGATTTATTAATCATATTTGTCAAAAAAAATTTCTGCTAAGCTAGGCTTAACAAAATTCTAAACATGTGACTGTGGGGCACATTTGGACATTGTTTTGGGGGCACATGTGGACTGTCCAAATGTGCCCCTAATGTGTTATATTTAGAATTTATAACACAAAATTAAAGCAATAAGGTGCTTAAAATGATTTTTTAAATAACAAAGACTGTAGCTTTTAATCTTTGCTATTATAGTTAAGCGTAATTGTATACACTGCAAAAAAATAACTATTACCAGCTGCAAGAAACTCTCTGTGATTGGAGAAAATAATTATTTTCTCCAATCACAGAGAGTTTCTTGCAGCTGGTAATAGTTATTTTTTTACAGTGTAGTTTTATTCACAACTTATCAGGATTTAATCTAAAGCTAAATAATAAAAAAAAAATCTGATGTGGGCTAAAAATATAATGTTTAATTTAACCCAATACTCTTACTGCTGGACAACCATGATACCCACACATCAATAGAAGCTATTATGTATGCAAGAAAAAATTGAATTGTTGTTTCATCATTTCCCCCTCACTGTTCCCATCGCATGCAGCCACTAGATGTTGGCGTTTATTCTTTCAAAGATAAAGTAAAAATAGCTTTTAATGATTGGATGGCTTCTAATCCAGGAAAGACCATCACTATATATGAAATAGCAGAACTGTCATCAAATGCATATCTTAAATCTTAATTCTTTCACTCCAAGAAATATCAGCAGTTCGTTCAAGAATGCTGGAATATGAGCTGTTAACAGACTAGTTTTCAGTGATGAAGTCTTTCTTCCAGCATTATAATAGGAGGAACTGAACATGCAGCAGCAAACTTAAGATTTATGGTCAATTTAGAGTCTTATAAAGTGAAATAGGAATAAAGTTTTTTTTTTTTTTTTTCCATATTAATGTGTATTTGATTATTTTCAATTTATTTGTTTTAGTTATTAAAATGTTCACCATAATTTAAAGCAAATTTATTTTTGATTAGGTAAAAAACTGCGACTCAAATCGTGAAGATCATAGAACATCACTAGAATATATATATTTTCTTTAAAAGTCCTTTTTTAAAGATTATAAATATAATTAAAATATTTTATTGCCCTTATTTATAGCAACAGAAATGGATATTTCCAGTATATATGTATTCAAGTCATTTGTTTTTGTTATTTTAAACTGTTGATAATGCTATATTTACTTGTCCAAATGTGCCCCCAAGCATGTCCAAATGTACCCCTTGTAGGGGCAGATGTGGACAAATTTTGCATGTTTTTAAATATTTTTTTAAAAATAATTTTGTCACATTTCCTAATATTTAAGTACATGTATTTGAAGAGATTAGATGTAAGATTATGGTTAGTAAAAAAAAATGAAAAAAAAAAGATGAAAAAGGTTAGATTTTTTAATAAAACAAAAAACGTCCATATGTGCCCCCCTCTCCCCTACAGCACTACAGAAATATCACCCTATTTACATGCAACATTCATTCTATGCCCTTGATAAAGTAATGATGATGTATATTTCAATCTCAGTTTGCTCATTTTTTCGTCATGTTTATTCAATTTTTTCTACTTCTTCATGTCATACTTGGTTACATCTGCTGCAGTGTTTCAGAAGGTTTTCAATCTATATAAATGTATATATATATATTTACTTGCGAAAAATATCACTTGTTGGTCCCTTTACGAGGGGGCCTCTTAAGTTCCTGGAAGTTCCCGCGTCGGATGTCTCTTATCGCCGCAAGTGCCCGGACCCATAAGTGGATCTTCAAATCAGTTACCTTGTGAAATTACACGCATTTTACATAATATTTAAAATTCATATTACTCACTGCATAATAAATAGGAGGCCATAATTTAATTATTTTGTCCTGGGCCCCATTTCCACTAGTCCTGCATGCAACCATATATGTATATTCTTAGATACTTAAAGTAGACTTCACTATAGCATACATGTTTACTGCCTACAACATACATACTTAAAACAAAAAAAAACTTTCATCAGATGTGGCATATTTATAAGATACATCATATAACAGCTTTTATTGACATTGTCTAAAATAAATCTAGCGTATATAATAAAGACATTATCAAAGATATAGAAGCCAGTCATACTTTCAAAGACAATCTTTAATTGCAGTGAAAAACAAAAAAAAAACTAAAAATTTCGCACAGAGGAAAGTGAAATACGGAAAGGTATAAATAGGCGCGAAAATGTCACTCAAATTTAAAAATGTGTTTTGAATTTTTTTCACAATATGAGGTAATATATATTCCCTTGCTTAAAAAGAAAAAAATTAACTTAAAACACCTTTTTTTTTTTTTTTTTTTATTACAATTGTAGTCAAAGAAAGAAGAAAAAAAAAAGACCTAAAAATCATATTTAGATACGTTAAACACATGCAGATAAAAACAATGTTATTACAAGTTAAGTTTGAGATCGTGAGAAAGAGGTCGTTATTAGAGAAAGAAAACATCAAAGCCGTATGTTAAGTTAGTCATTGTTATTGTTTCTCTTCCATTCGTAAGCTTATGGAAATTTAATAAACATTTCTCTTTGTGCGGCGTAAAACACGTTTTATGTTGTTAAGATTTCTGTTTTGACTTCTACTGTATTGTTTTGAAGTTTTTCTTTTTTCCCCTCCCGTGACGACATACATGAAAGATGGAAATTTCTTCTAGTGTTTTTCAAATCTGTTAAAAAATTATCTTAATTTTTTTTTTTTTTTTTTTTTTTTTTTTTTTTAAATAAAAGTAAATAGAAAGTAATCTGAATAGAAAAGAGCAGGTATTGTGCAAATTTCATTTACTAAATAAAACAATAAATATAAATAAATAAATAAATAATAGACCTCGAGCTAATTTTACCTTTAATAATTTTAAAACTTAAACTCTCTCTATATATATTATATAAATTTCCATAACAATTAGCTCTATAAATAAATTAAAAATTTAGCGAAGTTAGGTTTAATATTAATGAAGATTTTTTTTTTTTTTTTTCTTAACCTTTTAAATTAACATATTTTCATGATAAATACGTAATCATTTATTAATGGCAAATGAGAAATTACAAGAAATAAATCCAATTTCATGTGTTGGATTACATTTCATTTCTACAACCTCATTGGGTTATGTTCAAAGTAAGTATGTTTTACTCATGTAATTATCTTGAACTATAGTGTAACTGTAACCACATTTCCTAAGATTGGCAGTAAGGACGACTCCAAAGGCTTCAGGTGCCAAATTGACCGACAGATTCGGATTTGGTAAACATCCAGTCATTCGATGTTCCCTTATCGCATATTTTCTCTCAACGACAAGGTTATCACTCTTATTCTAAACCTGGACTCGTTCAGTCCGCACTTGTGCAGAGGCTATCATGGTCGCAAGAAATGTGGTTAAAGAATAAGCCTTTGATTGTTTAATTAAATAATGAAAAATATCTAAGAATAGAATGTCGCTTCAATAGAGAACCACTAAGGGGGAAAAAAAATCGTATACATTATCAATTATGGGACGTAGTTTTCGATTTTACTTTCAAGTAGAAGCATCCTTCAAAAAGTGTTTACGAAATATTAATTATAAAAGGTTCTATATAATATTTCTATTTTAACATAGTCCAATAAACTAATCTCTATTAGTCCAATAACACGCACAGTCAATTTTGTTTTTAGTTAATTGTTTACTTATAGTTAACTAGTAAACAGCATTCTCCACACGCCATACGTGCCACTGGAACGGCAAAAGATGCTGAAGTCATTAATATAAAATGATATTAATGCTGTTTATTGATGGCTTCTTGATAATGACCTACTTAAAGATCATCCTAGGGAACCATGAAAGAAAGAAAGAAAAAGAAAAAAAAAAACCTGCTCTTGTAAGGATTTTGTAAGATATCAAGTTCTTGATATAATCCGCTTTGAAGGAATTAATCATTTTCGGACTTATCCTATGAATACAAGTTCTATATATATACAAACATTATCTGTGTGTAGCGTCATTTTATTACAAATATTTATAACTGATAAACGGTTATTTTGATAGTCTTTTTAATCAGTCACTGAGTTTCTGATCTGATGCTGTGACATTTTTGTTTTGCTTATGTATTTGGTATTTTCGTGTATGTTTATTCAGCTAACGGAAGCGTTTTGGCTCTGACGGATTGTTGTAAAAATTGATAAAGCCTCATTCTTAATTCAACTCAAAATATGGTTATTGAAACGTTCAACATTTATCACGATTGATAAATTGTAATTCATATTAAAATTATTAATATCCATGAATTGGGATATTAATAAGATAAAAATGAATTTTACGTTTAAAGATTAATTTGTAAGTTAAAATTAATAGTTTTTTTTTTCTTTTTTTTTTTTTTTTTGTCTGCGGGAATTACAGCTTTAATTTTGTGAATGCTGTAGTTTAGAAGATTCTCATAATTTTTGAATAATAAGTATGATATTATTTAATACCCCTTCTGTTTCTTTTCTTCTCTCTCTCTCTCTCTCTCTGTTTTTTTTTTTTTTTATCCCTGAAGTGTCATAGATAAATTAAAATTATGATAATTAGTTTAGATATTTTCAAATGTGTTATAAATAAATATTAAACTGAGTGTTTTGCAATAATAATAAAAATAATCAATTTTCATGTCCTAGACTTTTTTGAATTATTTGTAATTTTATTCTTTTATGGTTGGTTGTCTAATTGGGTTTTACGCGCACTAGTGCTGCGCAATGGGCAGTTGCAACGATCTAGTGCTCACCCCTAGGGGAGTCCAGAGACATGCCATCACAATTTTCAGATCCTCCACTTTGGTGACCCTCAGAGAAAAAACGCTTTTTTTTTTTTTTTTTTTTTTAAGAAATAAAATATTTTAAAATGCGGAAAGAAAAATGTTTAATTTAGTGATATATTTATTAATCTAATTTTTCAATTTTGTTTCTTGAAAATATATTTTTCAGAAAAGATAATTATGTTTTTATTTTTGGACTTCAATGTGAACTTAAAAATTGTTCAATATACAATTATTTAAAATTAACAAATACAGTGAAGCATCGATAATCCGGCTTCGGTGGGAAATAGGCATTGCCGGATTACGGATTTTTCCGGATTATAGGTGTTCCGAAAATGTATATCTAAATCATATATTAGTCACAGCATCCAAAAAAAAAAAAAAAAAAAAATATATATATATATATATGTATATATATATATATATATATACATGCTTGCCAACCATCTCATTATGAAGCGTAGTACTTTTAGTCACCGCCTTTTTTTGTACACCAGTCATTTTTTAGAGTAATTTCATTCTTATTTAATCGTAACACTATTTGGAGAGAATTGCTCTAAATATAAAGTGGTGTGGGAAAAGGGGCGTATTTTCAAGGGGCGTTAACAAGTCTACGCTTATTAATGAGATGGTTGGTAGTCCTGTATGTATTAGTTTAAAAAAAATGTATGCACACCATTATCAAAAACAAAATTAATTAAAATAACGTTTGAAATAAATTAATAAAATATACAGACACGACATTATTTCATTATTTAAAACATGAAAATCTGACATTGACAGATTTTAATTTAGTGCCAGAGGCCTACTGCTAAACTTGTTAATATCGACAAATTCTTCTTTAGTTAATTCGTGACGATCTAAATTCCATGATAAAGTTTTCATTAAATCAAACCAATGTGTTTCAGCTGCAGATACTGTAACAAATAACGTTGGAAGTCCAAACTGTCTTATAGCCGCAAAACAACGTTTTTTCTCTTTTTCCCAATGAGGGGGAGGTGTGCCTTGGGGGGGACTCATGTCAAAGGTGTGCCTTGGGGGGGGGGACTCATGTCAAAGTTGTACCTTGGGGGGGACTCACGTCAAAGTTGTGCCTTGGGGGGACTCATGTCAAAGTTGTGCCTGGGGGGGGGACTCATGTCAAAGTTGGGCCTTGGGGGGGACTCATGCCAAAGTTGGGCCTGGGGGGGGACTCATGTCAAACTTGTGCCTTGGGGGGACTCATGTCAAAGTTGTACCTTGGGAGAATTTTTTATATTTTTTAAAAACTTGTAACCTTCGTTATGAGTAATCAAATTATCTACAAAATCTTCATTCAATAAATCCCCATTCAATAAACCGACTGAAATAGGCCCTTAGCACTATTAAGAGTGACGTATAAAAAATTCGACAACGCTGTACCGACTGAAATAGGCCTCTAGCACTAAAAATTTTAAAATAACGATTATATAAAACAGTATAATACAGATCGTTTATTTTTGTACAAATAATAATAATAATAAATGTAAAACTGGCTTAATAACAAATAAGATCAGGAATTTGACAATGCTGCATTCTATTAAATATGCCAGTCAATTTCATTTGTTTTATTCCATTTGTCTTTCAGTTTGTCGTTGACTGTTTAACGTATGCACGTTCATTAGTTGGTAATCGCTGATAAAATCCTATTTTTCAAGTGCTTCTAAAAACTCTTGACTGAGATTTCGGGTGGTCGTGTTTATTTTGACTTTCGGTATCAGGAATAGGAACAATGTCTTTTATTAATAACTTTTGGATTTGCCACTGCGAGACCAAAATTTCCGAGTTCTTTTTTGGAATTTTTGCTATCATCCTGATTAATCTGTGAAAAATTCACGCTAGTCCGTAAATCAGTAAAATTAAATGAAAATCCGTAAACTTTACTAACGATCCATAGAAGTTGGCAAGCATGCTGCGAATAACAAGTTGAGTACCACTACGATTTACGGGCGGAGGAAAAAGAAAGGGGGGGGGGGCAGAGAAGAAGGGAGGGAAAAACAGAAAAAGTCATTACTGCCGGTTTATGGATGTTGCCGAATTACAGAATTCCGGATTATGGATGTTTCACTGTATGTAATATATATATCAGTTATGTTCACCGCATTAAAAAAAAAAAAAAAAAAAAATCTTAAATATTTAATTATTGTAAAGAGTTTTTCGCTTTTATAATAATTATAATATAAGAGATTTTATTGGTAAATTCTAAGTTATTTTATGAGATTGCAAAAATATTAACATATAATAAATGAAAATAAACAAAATATCTTTATTTTCTCAATATATATACATTTTTTATTTCCTTTAGTATTTCCTTTAATATGAGAATAAAATATTAGTAAAATTTTCCTATTTTCTCTTCTCGTTCTTTATCTTTTCTTTATAGATCTTGGTATGTTCATAATAAATAAATAAAATATTAAAAGTAAATATTAGAAATGCTTTTAAAAATTTAAATTATGTAATAAGTTAGTTTTCATTTAGAGGAAACAAAAAAAATCTCTTCTTTTTCTTTGAAAGACGCGTGCTACAGATAATAGATATTTGATGTCCGTATTTATACAAAAATTTCGAATAATAACTATCTGGTGTGTAAGAAAAGGCCTAAATTTCTGTCAAAATGTTTTTGATTTTTAATATACGGACATTTTGTAATCTCCAGACTTTGCTGTGTATGAGTGTAGTTTTATGTGAGCCATCTTGTAAATTTTTGTTGCATTTATCTCACGAGTATGATGCTCATCCTTGCAATACTTTTTTTTTTTTTTTTTTTTTTAAATATTTCCTGGGATAAGTATAATTTTTAGAATTCCTCTCATCTTTCTTTCTTTTTTAATTAATTATTTTTTTTCGTTGTTCTAGTCCTATAAGTGGACGCTTCAGTTTTAGTGCCCTTGTAGGATTTTATTTAGGTTGGAAATATCTTTTTCTCTCTTCCGCACAATATATATATACACTGAATGAAGACCATATGGCGGTAGAATTTCACATGAATGGATCTTCCACCGTATGGGAACATTAAAAAAGGGAAAGCGAAGAAAAATTGATACATATAAAGTTAAAAATCAGATTAATCGCGAAATAATATAAAAATGTTATAATATTTTTCAAAAGATTATGCGAATTAGAAATTCATGATTACTTGAAGTCCATTTATAATCAGGCCTCTATTTAACGAACCTCTATTTTGCGAATATCTTAATTTTATGAACTTCCAAAGTAAGATTATTTTTTAAGAATTTCCTTTTAAAATAACCTTCGAATAGCGAAATGCATTTCTCTATTAACGATTATTTTTTAAATTATTTTTTTTAGCCCAATTATTATTTTTTTCCCTCTTCCTCAAAAGTATCCCCTTCCTCTGTCTCTACACGTTTTGTGACGCTCAGTAAACCAAAGCTGAATTTGCCAAGAATTATTCAGAAATTGGATCTCGGAAACACTTACCGTAATTTCGCGTATATAACCCGCGGCGGAAGGTAGCCCGCAGCATAAAAAATCCATTTAAAAATAATTATAACCGAAAGATACCCCGCACTTCTAAAATCCCATGGCCGGCAATTGCTATTTATAATCTCAATACTAATTGCTATTATTTTAATAATAAGTAGGAAAAGATACCCCGCACCGGATTATAGACCGCAGGACATAAAAAGTCAGGTTATTTTTATAGATTACCCGCGGGTTATATACACGAAATTACGGTAATTGAATGAGATTTTTTTGGATGGGATGAAAAATAAAAACAGTTCGGGAAAAGATTGCAAAGAAGACGAAAATTCAAATGATCATGATGCTGAAATTAACAAATATCCGCATGCTGATTAAATTAATATTTTTTTAAACAATTCGACGTGGATTAAAGTTTTTTTTTTTCCCCTCCCGGTTATTAAAATGAAGGATAGTTATAGGTTGTACTCCTAAATTAATCGGCTATAATTAATATGATGAGATCATAAAACACTGAAAGAATGTAATTTCACATAAACTGTAGTTTTTAAGTTTAATATATATATATATATAGGGCAGACGGAAAGTAAAATTTAATATTTTCTCCTTTATAAAATATTATATGTTTAAACTCAATTTTTTGCATACATTCAGTCTATTATTATACCATTATCTTTTCAATAGTTCAGGTATGAAAGTTTCTGCCTTTATTTTTTTTTTAACGAAAACGAAATCTTGAATTCACACCGGAATAAACTTCTCATTTAAGTACACTTATTGTAACACATTATTTGTGTGTTAATATGAATGTATTTAAATGAGAAGTTTATTCCGGTGTGAATGCAAGATTTCATTTTTGTTTAAAAAAAAAAAAAAAAAAAAGGCCGAAACTTTCATCCCTGATACTAGTTACAAGATGTGTGCTTCTTCATTTTCTACATAGCGTCTTAAACAAACAGATATATTTGCTGTCCAAAAGAAATTTAGCTGGAACACTTCTTATGACACCACGGTTTTAATAGAGCTGTTCTTATAGGTATATATATATTTTAAAAGCATTTTGAAAAAAAAAAAAAAAAAAAAAAAAAAAAAGCAGCTAGAAAAGCCAAAGAACAGTGAAAAAGAAAACTTACTTAATTATTAGAAAAACTCTTTTTTTTTTTTTTAATTAAATTAATTTTTGCTTAAATATTTTTAAATATTTTTCTGTAATAATTAATAGAAAAAAAAAATCTTTTTTAAGTAAATGTCTTTTGAAATATATTTTTCGAATAATAGCCTGAAGGATAGATAGTATTGAGAGAGCTCGGCTAATTTAATTAATAAAATTGTATAGATTTTAATGTAAAATTTTATCAATTAGATTATTTAATTAATATAATTTTAATCAGTTCCTTGTTTTGTAATCATGACAGAAGATATCTTTTTTATATTACAACGTATTTTGAAATAGTTTTTCTATTAAAAGCCCAAACAGTAATATTAAATAATTTGATATAAATTAATTATTTAAAAAATATTTTTGATAATTAAATTAGTTTTTAGTTATACTATATTATTAATTATAGTTTGTGTGTTAAAGCTGATTAAGAACATGGGGGTCGATGATCATGATCTGGGATCGAAGCCGGCACTTCCTTTCTACTAGCTTGGAGAGCAGTACTGCTCGGCTTTTCAATTAAAAGTCCAAATAATTTTATTCAGCGATTTCAACAAACTTAATTATAATAAATTATATTTTTAATAAGCAAATTAGTTTTTTTTTTTTTAAATTAGAATATGTCATTAAATAAATTTAACTAGTTTTTTTTTTTTTTTATTATTATTTATTATTATTTATTATTTATTTTTTTTATAACCATTTACAGAGAATAAATCTTTTAATATTAAAAGTATTTTAAAATAAATTTTTCTATTGAAAGCAGAAACAATTAGCAATCTCAGCTAATTTAATTATTAAAATTTTTATTTTTGATAATTCATTTAGTTTGTAGATAATTATTTTAGTCTTTCTATTAGAATTTTTTAAATAAAATAATTTTAATTAGATTTTTTTTCCATAATTATTCGCAGATAAAATCTTTTAATATTAAAAGTACAAGTTCGCCTAGAGTTTGCAGGGTATCGGTAGCAAACCACAATTAGCGTAATGCGTTGCAACTTTCGGAAAGATACATAATAAACTATATGCGTGGAACAAAATTGAGTTTATGTTACAGTATTTTAGTAGGGAAAATATATTAAATAGGGAATTACTTTCTGCACACCATGTATATCTAACAGCAAAAAATATAGTAATAATTAAAGATAAGAATAGAATTAAGAAATATTCCACGAACAATGTATTTCCGTTCTATAAAGTTATTTTATTCTTCTTTAATTAGAATATTTGTAACAAATGAATATATTTTATAAAATAAAGTATATATTAATACTTTTTTTAACATGGTATTTAGTTCTTATAAATTTTAAACTTTACTTTATATAGTTTAAATTGTTATAAAAGGTAGAAATCTATTTTACAGATTTCCCATATAGCGACACCCCCCCCCCTCCCTAGAATTTTCGTCTTTGACAAATACAAGTCCAGCTATATAATATATATATATATATATATATATATATATATATATATATATATATTTATCGTGTACAACAAGGATAATAAGTAATAACCATAAAATATGGCAACAAATTTTTAACGCGTTAAAGAGCATGAATATATTTTTTTAACCAGTGAAATTGTAGAATGTGTTTCTTGGCAGTTTCAAATAATTTCAGCTTTATTTTTCAAAGCAAGTATGGAAGATGTTATTGATCTCTAAGCAAGCAGGATAATTTATTTCTGAAAACGAAATTCTCTAAGGGAGAACATTTTGATTACCTACTATTTTAAGTTGTAGATGTCATCTTTTACTTTAGAGCAGTATTAGCTTTTGCAATCTCGTATCCTGATCTTGAGAAACGTGCAAGTTTTCCTTGAAGTATTTAAATTACACTCTACCAGTCGCGTATAATTTGACGATTGCCCGCATGGTGCCTCGTTTCAAGTCACATAGCCTTGAATTTTTTCTTTGTATGATCAATTGAGTTCAGTTAGTATAGGTATACATGTTTCTATCTAAAAAAGTTAGTTTTGTTTGCGTTTACAGAATATGTATGAGTGCTTTTCTTACGGATCATTTTGCACATTGACGTAAAAGTTAAATCAAAAATAATCTCAGTTTAACAATAATGGTTATGGATAAATGGTTTATTTGTGAAAGATAATATAATAATATTGATATAAATAATAACATCTATAAAATAATTTTATCGATAAAAATGAAATCACATTCATATAAAACTGTTTACGTATTTGTTAAAATAAATAAATAAATAAAAATAAAATAAATAAATAAACACACATCTTTGGGTAATTACTAGAGAATAAATTGTTTACATACATATAAAACACAGCGTCATTTTTTTTTTTTTTTTTTTTTTTTTTCCTGAAACATACGAATATTTCTAGGCGTTATCAGCTGTTGATACTTTACTTTTGTAAAAATAAATAGTTGAATTATAGTTGTATGTGTTTAACCTTTGGTGTGTGTGTGTGTTTTAACATTATTTTGAATATAAAAATTGGTTTAAAAAGACTTCAAGTTCATTGTCTACGTCAGCATTTAAATATGAACTTGTACAATTAAAAACTAGTATGTTGTGGCCACCACATGACTTTCTTCTATCTTTTCCTATACAAATTCACTCAGCAACAATAATTAAAAAAAAAAAAAAAAAAAAAAAAAAAAAGTGGGACTTTGACAAAATTTTGGGTAAAATATGAAAATTATTCTAAGTTTGTCAAAACACGGAAACCGTGGGACTTTGACAAAATTAGGGAAAAAAAGCAAAAATTAGTTTAAGTTAGTCAGAACACGGAAACCGTGGGAGTTTGATAGAATTAAGGGGAGAGGAAAAAAAAAAAAAAAAAAGTGGGACTTAAACAAATTTTTACATTTTACCCAAAATTTTGTCAAAGTCCCACTTTTTTTTTTTTTTTTTTTTTTCCCTCTCCCCTTAATTCTATCAAACTCCCACGGTTTCCGTGTTCTGACAAACTTAAACAAATTTTTGCATTTTCCCCCCAATTTTGTCAAAGTCCCACGGTTTCCGTGTTTTGACAAATTTAGAATAATTTTCACATTTTACCCAAAATTTTGTCAAAGTTTGTCAAGACACGGAAACCGTAGGACTTTGACAAAATTAGGGGAAAAAAGCAAAAATTAGTTTAAGTTTGTCAGAACACGGAAACCGTGGGAGTTTGATAAAATTAAGGGGAGAAAAAAAGATTTTTTTTTTCTAAGTTTTTTTTTCGTAAAAAGTAAAAAAATCGATAACTTTGTTTTAAATTATCACAGATTTATAGTTCAACCATTCGTTTTAAAGGTACTGACGAGACCTTTCGAAAGATACCCATCTTGAAAATTTTTGCCTTTATCACCCTGTTGAAAATTTAGAAAAAGCGGGATGGCAACGCAACCTGTAAGACGATTTTTACCAAAAGTTGATAGGCACTAATTTATGTCAAGGTGCAACTACATACCAATTTGTATGAAATTCTGTGCAGTAGTTCCAGAGATACAGTTGCCACAAAATTTTGTCACACACACACACACACACAGACAGACAGACAGACAGACATTTTCTAAAAATGGTAAAATCGTGTTCTACACCTCTCAAAACGTGTAAATCCATCAAAAACCCGAAATCGAAAATTTTTACGAATCCAATACTTTCTTCTATTGAAGATAGAAGAAAGTATTAAGATAATTTCAAATTTGCGAGAGGCCATTGCTTAGTAGTGTTATACCTTTGATGATTGTTTTATATATTAACAAAATGTTAATTAGTTTAGTAATGAAAAGTAAATTTTTGTTTACCTTCTTACCACTAACAGTTTTTCACTGATAAAGTAAAATAAAAAAATAATAATAATCGAAATTTTAATAAACAAATTTGATTCTTAGAAATAACTCTATATGAATGTAATTTTAAATAATACTAATAAAAACTAGTATGTTGTGGCCACCACAAGACTTTCTTCTATATTTTCCTATACAAATTCACGCAGTAACAATATTAAAAAAAAAAAACAAAAAAAAAAAAAACGATTTTTTTTCATTTTTTTTTTCGTTAAAAGTAAAAAAAATCGATAACTTAGTTTTAAATTACCACATATTTATAGTTCAACCATTCGTTTTAAAGGTATTGACGAGACCTTTCGAAAGATACCGATCTTGAAAATTTACACCCCCCCCGGGGGGTTACTTCCCCCTAGGGGGGGGGGAAGCGATGCCCCAAATTTTTTCCCTAATTAACTACTACTATTATCAATAATTCATATTAATTTCACAATCACAGGTTAAGAATAACTCTCATTATGTACATTTATACGAAATTTTTTCCTATACTGCCATGTTAAAAATTTAGAAAAAATACGATCACAGCGCCACCTGTTGAGCGATTGATCCCCATATCTAATCAGCCTCAGTTATGTCAAGGGCCAACTAAATACCAAATCTGGTTAAATTTCGTTAAAAAAAAAAAAAAAAAAAAAAAGATTTTTTTCTAAGTTTTTTTTTTTTTTTTGTTAAAAGTAAAAAAAATCGATAACTTTGTTTTCAATTATCACAGATTTATAGTTCAACCATTCGTTTTAAAGGTATTGACGAGACCTTTCGAAAGATACCCATCTTGAAAATTTACTCCCCTCGAGGGGGGACTTCCCCCCCACGGGGGGTGGCGAGGCTCCTACGCATACAAAAAATTTTTCCCAGTTGACTATCTCTATTTTAAATAATTCTTGTAAATTTCATAATGATTACTAAAAAATAATTCGCTTTATGCACATTTATACAAAATTTTGTCCTATATCACCATGTTAAAAATTTAGAAAAAGCGGGATGGCAACGCAACCTGTAAGACAATTTTTACCAAAAGTTGATAGGCACTAATTTATGTCAAGGTACAACTACATACCAATTTGTATGAAATTCTGTGCAGTAGTTCTTGAGATACAGTTGCCACAAAATTTTGTCACACACACACACACAGACAGACAGACAGACAGACAGACAGACATTTTCTAAAAATGGTCAAATCGTGTTCTACAGCTCTCAAAACGTGTAAATTCATCAAAAACCCGAGGTCGAAAATTTTTACGAATCCAATACTTTCTCTATATTACATATAGAAGAAAGTAAAAAGTGTCAGTTTAATTACTAGATTTCACTTATCAATTAAATTTAACTTATGCATATGGATTTTTGACTTTTGGATTAAAATATTAAAAACTGGCATATGTCGAAAATCTGTCAATATTGTCTAGTCCTAAAAATGCCGCATCGAATTTTCTTTATTTTGATCTTTCGGCAAGTATGCTGGGGTTAAAAAAATTGCGAATTTTAGAAAGATGGTAAACGACTTATAACTGATGTTTGCGTCGTGTAAAACGAAGCATTTTAAAATGAAAATTAATAGGAATGAATTGGGTCTTTATACGACTTTTATGGAACATGAATAAGGCGGTTTAGTAAACAGCGCTTTACCAAACTTATTATTAAACTTCTTTTGGCGAAAATACTCTTAATGAAAATGGTGCATGTGAGGTTAAAAATTTCTCATTTCCCTGAGGAATATGCATAATTTTAGCTACGGAATAATTGTAAGCGATCTCATCACGTTTCCATTAATCATTAATGTAAGCTGTAAGCTGCCAACATTCTGTCTACCCGTGTTGCCCGAAAATTCGTGATAAAGACACGTTCCAGGCATGTGTTCGCTTTCGATTACGACACGAAGACCGGACATACTACGTTGGGACTAGAAATAGCCTTATCAAAAGCGGACAAGATAAATAAAAATCTGGTTTCCGTCATGGTGAAAGGCAAAATTTTACTTTTGTTCGTTGATATTTTCTCGTTAATTCGGGATTTAATGGCTTGTTAATGGATTCAGAGTAGCATCGCATTGCGCTGTTTGCGTTGTAATTACACAGATGGTCTGAGGTGATTTAGGGATAGTATGCTGATGTGATCAGATAGGTAGCGAAACAAGTCTGATACTTTGTTGAATGACGTGTTTATATATATATATATATATATATATATATATATATATATATCATTTGTGTTGAAAAGTGTTTGCGATTTGGATCATCTGTCTTCTTTTTTTAACAGTTGTAAATGTGTTTGGGTTTTTGTTTTTATGGAACATTTTTTTTTTAAATCATCACGACTGGATGCGATGTAGTCTTTTTTAACACGCTTTTATTAGCTTCACCTGTATGTATGTATGTATGTATGTATGTTTGTAACTGCTCTGGGAGCAAACAAAAAATTTATCTTGTAAAAAAATACTTTCCCTACATGAACGATGTGGCGTTGAGGTAAGGCGCCGCGCTACGAACCTGAAGGTCCAGCGTTCGATCCCAGTCAGGGGAGATTTTTTAAAAAATGGTTTTTGTATAATTCTAAGTTATTTTAATTAAAGATTTAAATGTATGTAAATATTATGGTGGGTCACTCACACGATTTTCTCTTACCCTGCATTTTAATACTAAGAGAGATATTTTGTGCTTTTTTAAAGTTCACATTTCTATAAAATCGTGTTCTTTAATTTTTTAAAACTATAATATTATGAAGACACGTTTGGTTATACATATTATGATTTATCTGTAGTAGTATTTGATATGCAATTTTAATGATGTCATATTGATGTTTGGGTTGTTTGGGTTGAAGATCATCATAGCATGTTTTTTTTTTTTTATTTTTTTTTTTTTTATTAAGAGCGACATATAATTTTTTTTACAAAACACATTTGGACATTACGATTTATCGACCGTATTTTATTCGTCTGCGGTTTTTTTATATTAATTTTTAAAAAAGAACACAAATATATTATGATGGCTTGCTACTGTTTATTTTCTACTGAAGATTAGTTTATCTAGTATTGAATATAGCTAAAGAATTCTATTAAAAATACGGAATTGTTTTTTGTTGTGTAAAGTGTTCTTCATAATTTTTTGGTATAGGTTTTAATGAAGTTATGCAATTTCAACTTATTTACACATGTTATTCACATCAGACAAAAATAATAGATAAACATCTAAAGTGTTAAAGGGATGCTTGAAATTTAAGGAATATGTGTCATCCAGATTGCACAAAGGGTAACATGTCATAAGCATAGTAAAGCATTTCCAAATGATATATATTCAGTTACGTTTTTCATGTATTAGTTATAGCTTTTATGTCGAACATTCTAAAATTACTCAGGTTGACACTTTTAGATTGACACTTTTAGAGCAATCTCTTATGTTTTTAATGTTCTAGTCATCAGAAAATATTTCTAGAAATCTTAAGTTATTACATATGGCATGAAAGACATTCAGAACCACTTGTATGTAATATATACATTTGATGATAATTTTTTTTTTTAATGAATTTTTATTTGACACCCATTCAATGTTCCAGTAACTGACACTGCCAGTTTTTCATTTTATCCGTAATTGGCATTCTATGTTCCAGTGTTTGACACTGCTGTTATTCATTTTACCAGTTATTAGCACCCTATGCTCCAGTATTTGACATAACATGTTAAAATTCTTATATGTAAAATATACGATTTTCTTATTTTTCTTATTTACTAATTATTTCAGGATAGATGTCAATTACTGGAGCATGCCAATCACTGGAGCACCTACCCTATAGCTATTAAAATCGCGATGTATTCAGCAATTTTTTTTTTTTTTTTATTGTATATGAAATGTATATTTCAAATTGATGTATGCTTTCGTCGAAGTTTAAAAATGAGACATCAAATTAAAATTTTTATTAATCATCATCTGATAAAATTTGCCATTGTCTAATCATGATATATATACTTTACGCCATATTAAATAATTTACATTTTTTCACAATTATATCAGTGTTATTCATAAAAACTATTAAATGCTGATTCACTATAAGATATCTTTTTGACATTTTCCTGCAAGGTCAAATTAACCCGCCAGTGCAGGGGTTGTGTCTGTGAGACCCATTTTATTTACTAGAAAACAATGTAAGAGAAACATTTTATATATTCTGTGGGTGAAAAAAAAAAAATAATAATAATAAA
The DNA here is from genome assembly GCA_963930645.1 of Salticus scenicus. NCBI lineage: Eukaryota > Metazoa > Arthropoda > Arachnida > Araneae > Salticidae > Salticus > Salticus scenicus. The sequence continues at coordinate 85,783,752 of OZ005656.1, forward strand.
CGTAAAATTTTATACTTCGTATTTTCATTGTGTGATTTTATTTTGTGGGTGTTATATTGCAACTATTCAAATATAAAAATAAAATTGTTTCTTTTCCCCACCCGTGCACTGGCGGGTTAATTCTTAAAAAAAAAAAAAAAAAAAAAAAAAAAACGAACTGTTTTAATTTATACTTTTTTTAAATACCACATTAGAGTCGAATGTCTGATGCCTTAAAATTATTACGTGATTCTTTTTACAACGCAGATACTGAAAAATCTAGTATTCTAATCTGTTTCAGCGTGTGGTTAAAATTTATGGAAATTTCTTCAGAATTATCTAATTTATCATAGTTTTGTTAATAATCTTTATATTGCCGTCTGAATGTCCATAAATTCATTAAAATCAATCTATAACAGCGTATCAGTTGAAAGGATCTGTTAATTATGACTCAACGCGACCATCTGCTACATGAAACTAATAGAAGTAGTCCCCAGTGGATCTAGTCCCCTTTTCTAAAACTCATTCATGCGTAAAACCTGTGCTGTTTTACGTTCTACTCTGATTGATTCACTAGTAATTCCATATGGTTAGTTCAACATACGGTATTATGTAATATATTTCCATATTACTTGAATTTTTTGACTTTTTAATAGCTTGATTAGAGTTTATGTGTTTACTTTATGAAAAAGAATTTTGTTTTGGAATTAATACGGAGCCAATAAGTGATTAATTTACGCAGTTTTGTAATAGTTTGGAAATGTACGTAACAACTGATTCAAACAAATAATCAGTTTAAATCAGGCATTAATTTTAAAGATGCTAACGAATGATTCAATTATCCAAATTAGATTTAAATTTAACACACATAAATTTAGCACCTACCCCCAACCTTGTATATTAATTAAGATTCTGTTCAACAAATAATTTCGTAATATATAATTTTCAACAATTTAAACCTAACCCCATAAATTTAAGCGCCAATCAATAGACCCCCTCCCCCCCCCCCCAACGCAAATACACACAGATAATAAATAAATAAAAATAAAAAACCTTTTATATTTTTTAAATCTTCGAATAACAGTAGTTTTCTCTATAAATATATGGTCACTGACTTTTTTTTTTTTTTTTTTTTTTTTTTTTAAATATATAATGAACAGTAAATATATATATTAACCCGTTAACGCCCGAATTAATTTTGCAAAATATTATTAGCTGATTATTTCACTTCTAAATTAATATAGACAATTGACAGTAAAATATATTAACTTAAACGATTCTTTTGATAGTTTTAAATTTAAAGCCTATAATTTAAAGCCTAAATTTAAAGCCTATAATTTAAAGCCTCATTTATTGACGTTTAGTGTTCTAGCGAGAAAATTTCGAGATAGAAAAACTTTGAGATAACAGATAATTTTCTTATTATATGTTGACAAAGATCTCGAAAGTAAAGTATTATATTCAATTCTATTTAAGTTAGTATACCTGCGCTAAAAAACAAAAAATAAAAACAAATATATGTGCGATGAATGAAAAATCATAAAATGACTACTTATCCAAATTATGAAATAATAATTAATAGTAGGCACATAAAACTTTCAGGGATAATTTAGAGTGACGCTATAAACTGTCACTAAAAAGCATAAATCATTCTAAGAAACCACAAAAGATATGCATGCTATTTTATTAGCTGTCCTCAAATGAGGACACTGGGCGCTAACGGGTTAATATGTGAATTTAATTTATGACATTGAAACTTGGCGACGTTTTTATAAAATCATTTAAATTGCTGAAAATTGTATATTAAGAAATTATTTTTAACAAATGTACAATAATCTTAATATACAATTATATTAACATTTGTTTAATATGATAAAATTATATTAAACAAAATAAATAAAAGTTTAAGTATGATGCTATTTAAAATTTTGACATATTTGGCCCTTCTATACTATTCAAGTTAAAATGAATGAATAAGTAAATAAATAAAATATACTAAAAGTTTCGTTTTTACATTATTTGCTTTCAGAAACGAAGTGGTTATTTAAAACTTTTTGATAAAAAGTATTAAAAAATTGTTACTGGAACAATTGTTAAAAATTTCTCAGAAATTTATCTAATATTTTTTGTAAACCCCAGAAATACTTCATCCCCCACCCACCCACCCACAAAGTAAAAAAGTATATAACAGGTTTGTTCTTATATCTATTGTATGAATTTTCAAATACTTTCGTAATTTTCATAAAATACTTCTTTTTGAAATACAAACTTATTTGAAATTCCTGAAATATTTAATGAATACACTAAACATTAAGTTCTTTTAAAATAGCTTCTGAAGATTTTAAATATTAAAAGTTTCTTTAAAATTGTCTGGTCGGAGAAGAAATATTGTAACATTAAAAGAGAGAATGAATAGACGAGAGATCGAAACGGAGAACCAAAAAAGAATGTATGACCTTTTACATAAAGCGAAACTTAATAACTCCGTTATTAATGGCTTCTATTCAAGCTTAAACTTGTGGACAGATTTTCATTACAAAAAAGGCACCATTACTCATTCTCATTCGGCACCTCATTTTTATTGGCTGAAAGAAAATATGCAGACTAAACATATTAAAAGCATTCTTTGCAGTCTCCTGACCACGCCCACTCATAATAATCAAATTAGTATTCCAAATTTTCTGTGTTATTATCATTAATTTTCCGGATAAAATATAAATTAATTGTTCGTACAGTCTTTTGGTGCATTGCTGGCAGAAGATATTAGGAATTAAAAGTAGTAACGATTCTTTAAATTTTGTCGAGTTGTGTACATAAATGCAGTCATAAACCATAGATGCCTGTCGCGTGGCTCGGAAACTTGGCAACAGTTGAAGCGGTAGACAGCGCCACCTGGTACCAGATAGCGCGACATTTTTATTCAACTGTCACCAATTAATAATTTTAAGAAGTGATGTATGATATATAAAATGGACGTTTCTTCGATTCTATTCGCCTTTTATGTATATCATATCTCACTTTAAAAAATTTTTGGTGGCTGTTAAATAAAAAAGTCGCGCAATCTGCACCAGATGGCGTTGTCTACCGCTTCAACTGTTGCCAAGTTTTCAAGCCACACGACAGGCATCTAGTTTAAGAGGCTATGCGTAAACAATATAAAGTGGAAGATAAAGCTTTTTTTTTTTTTCTTTTAATCACAAAAATCTTTCACTATTATTCTCAAAAATCAAATTTTAATTTAATGAGACATTAAAAAATGTGCAATGGACTTCAGCCATCAGCAGGGCCCGACAGATGTGGGCCAATGCCTAACACTCTTTTGAGTTATCAGTAACTGAATAAATGACGGTGGCATTTGGATTAATGTTAAAAATAATAAGATATGAATTGTTTAGATGACAACATTTTTATTGTTCGATAGTGAAATTACAAAAATATATACTTTATTAAAAACATTTAATTCAGAATTCTTATATGTAGCTTTTAAAATACACCTGAAGCATAATAGTTTTCAGTTTGGGTCATTGAAATGCACCATTTATCTCGATACCATTCTTGGCCAAGAAAGAATATCACGTGCTTCCGCATCGTTACAACGTAACCAACTCAAATTTTACCATGTTCTAACTGAAGCTCAAAATGTCTCTGCACTGACGATAAAAGTCCTCACTTTAGTGAAAAATCATGAAAAAAGGGGGAAAATCAACATAATCTATATGCATAATCTCATAACATTTTTAATGAAAAGTCCTTACGAATTCAAAATCCGTCCCTACACTGTCAAAAAAAGTCCTGTTTGATGCCAGAAATTTTCTGTAATTCAGAAAAATACTTTATCAACGTGCTGCAGTTTTTTGCCAGAAATTTTCTGTAATTCGGAAAAATACGTTCTATCAACGGAAAAATTACGTTGATAGAACGGATTTTTCTGAATTACAGAAAAGTTCTGGCAGCAAACAGGACTTTTGTTTAACAGTGTACATCCTGCGGGGGGGGGGGGGGGGGGATGCTAAAAGTCCCTACACGTAAGGATAAATCCTTGCAGTTGGCAATACTGAATGTAACAACGTAAATTTAAACAATAAAGTGTGGGTTATCAGGGTTATCCTCTCAAACAAATAACGACCTATCAAACGTTATAAGTCTTATGTTTACGTTATAGTCCTTACGATATGGAATAAAGATTTAATATACGAAGTATGAACATTTAGCGTTGATAACATCTACATTTTTTTTCTTATAATTGTTAAGAAATATTAGCAAATTCATTGATATTGTAACGCATCAGACTCTCATGCATCTGTGTGAAAGAAATTGGAAGCAATTTTATTTGCTCCTCTCCCGTTCCACTTGACGGCGCTGGATAAAGTGAAATGCGTTCTGTAATTACATTCATCGGCCGACTCTGTTAATTTGCTCGGGTGTCCAAGTAATGTTATCCCATTCGACTTTTAGAACGCGGAGCGATTAAATGTTTCGCCTTATGTCTTCTATTTTGTTAAATGTTTCGTATATGGACAGAGGAATTTTTTTGCAAGTTTTATTTTATTCTGCGTAAAAAATAACAATTTAAATAATAGCGATTTGTGAAAAAGGTTTATAAAGGTTTTATTTAGTTTTTTGTGGTATTCTTAAATTTTAATGCATGCTAAAGTAGAGGTTTCCAACCGGTGGTCCATGGAACATTAGTGATCCACGAAAGAATTTTGGTAGTCCGCAGAAAAGTATTTCCACATTTTTATATCCATTGCACACAATTACCCTGCTTATGCCAATTCTTACGTAAGATTTTCTCAATTATTCATGCTTGCACAACAGCTTTCATTTTAGTGAATCCTGCGTAAAAGATCGATATATAGTGTAAACGTGTGTGTGTGTATTTTTTTCATCATCACGTGTAATGGATTTATAGGTATTGACATATAAATCAAATTATGTATCAGCCAAAAGTTAAACAAATTGAATGAAAAAGGGAAAATTAACCAGTGTATTATTCCATATCAATCCTAAAGCTGAATTCCTGTCCAATATCAAGATCTTATTTTCGACTCTCTATAAAAAAGTGAATATCCGTTACTGAGGGAGAAGTCTTGTAATTTTCGATAGTATGTATATGGATGAAAATATTTCATATTAAATAATAATTTATTTTTTGTATTGGGTTGGGGACAAAATCTCGCGGGACAAAATATCGCGAGGACAAAATATCGCCTACATAAATGAATAGAAAGCAAAAAAGAATTAGTAATTATTAGTATAAAATTTCATGGCAACACATACTGTAGTCAGAGCACTAACATACTGATAAACCTACAACAAAAATTGTTATACATTTTACTTAAAAGAGTTTAAAGACTAGTTTATTAACTTTTGTCAAGATCAGTTATAATAAAGTTAATCGTGCTTATCAGTCTTAAAATTTTTAATTCAGGTTTGTGAACAGTGTCCAGCTTTGATGTCAGTAGTGATGTACACAATTTTTAAAATGTATTTTGAATAGTGAAAAGCAAAAGATAAAATAACTTAAAAATAAACATAAATAAAATAATGAAATTCAACCGTATGATTTATTTATTTATTTTAATTAATTAATTAATATTTATAAGGCCCTGTGGCTCTAGCCACAGGTCACACGTGACACAAAATCGAATTTTCAAATAGATCATACTATTTTTTTTGACGTGATATTTTGTCCGGCGAGATTTTGTCCCGCGATATTATGTCCGGATTCCTTTTGTATTATATGGATATACCGGATGATCCAAAAGTCACAGAAAAAATAAAAAATATATAGTATTCAAAAAGTATTTACCGTAGCAAGCACTAATCGGTTTCCACTGAAATGCACTGAAAGACATGAGATTTTTTTAGGTAACCAAAGATTTATAAGCAAATTAGTTTAAATTTTCTTCATCAGGTAACACTTTAATTGTAAAATTACTTTTTTGCGGTGGCGCAATACATTCAACAATGTAACTTGGACCCAGTGTGATGAACCTTATTCATTAAAATGACCGTCAGACATTGCTTATTGGAAATTCTCCTAAAAAACCCTTAAGTATCCGCAATAATGGCGTTCTTTGATCAGGCGGCGGATGTGTTTAAAATGTGAGAGGATACAGTGAATATAGCGTGATATACTGGTGAAAAATGTAATTAATATTTCTTTCTTATATGTATAAATAAAATTCCATGTTTTTTTTCTTTTTTTGTACATTTCAGTGAAAACTGTATAGAGCTAAATTACATTTCATACAAAAATGCAAGTCCGTTCTTTTTGAATAATATATTTTTTATTTTTTATGTGACTTCGGAATCACCCGACATTTCCTATTTATAAAATGGATGTTTTTTGATCATCAATTCATACAAATTTGTGTTTGTTAATAAATAATGTTAGTGGTCCGCAGAATTTTATATAATAAAAAAAAAAAAAAAAAAAATGTACTTGGACAATAAATATTTCATATAAAAAATAAGAATTTATAATGATCTGCATTAAATGTGTTCATTTTATGTTTGTAAAATTAGCATTCTTTATTATTTCTACAATATAATAGTTTTTTGATAAATGTTGGCGCTCTGTGAAATTTTACGATATAAATTTAATGGTTCTGAAGATTTAATATTATAAATTCAATGGTTCTTGAAGACGAAAATGTTGGCGATCTCTAATTAGTAACCAAACGTATAAATAGTTCTTTAAAGTTACAAAAAATTAAGCTTAGTTTTTTTTTTTTTTTTTTTTTTTTTTTTAATTTTCGTTGCGCAATACAAGATTTAATGTTACCATACATATCAAGTAATTTTCCAAAACTCAAAAGAGGCATTTATCTAGACTAGTTTAGGTGTTATGGCCTTTAAAAATGTATCACATTGTCCTTCACTCTGAAACCTTAGATTATTTATTTATTTATTTAATTATTGAGTGCATAGAAAATATTGTATCTTTCACTCTTCATTTTTACTTTACCCCCAAAAAGCATATATTCCATTTCTACTGGATTAACTTCATTTTGAATCCAGACATAATTATCACACGTGTTTCTTTCTTCCTTTTCTTTTTGCATAGAGTTTCACGTGTGATATATTAGTATGTATTAGTTTCCAGTACCACGTCTGTGATACGCCATTATCATTTTGCATGTAGCGATAACACATGCTGTTTTTTCGTATTCTGCTTTTTCGTATTTTATGCTCAAAAGTGTTGTCGGCCACGTTTAAAACTTCTTGCTGGATTGCAACTAAGCTACATACTACACTGATTCCAAACATAGGACAATGAAACATTTTGTCTCTGTTTGGGATATGAAATGTATGCCATGGTACGCCATTTTATCGTTGCATCTACGACAGCACCAAAATTTGGTTTAATATTAGTACCAAAATTTAATACTATAGTCTCACATGCGTTTTTTCAAAGTTCTTTTTATGTAATCAAAATTACGAAATGTATGCCAGTTCTATGTGAAATTTTAAATTGTACATTTCGTCAGATGGCGAGCGAGTCCGTGCATTTCCCTGTCTGTGATTTAAACGATCTCTCTTTTTCAAGAAGGCACTCTTTTGTTGTGACTGCTAATTATTCCAAACCAGTTCGAAATGAAATTTGATTTTTAAAATGATTATTCATTTTTGGTGTTCCCAACTGGGAATTGGCCTGTAGTACGATTCATAAAATCTAACAAAGTCGTTATTTCGTATTCTAATGTATTCAAATTTTCATTCATCTGCAAAAGAGAAACTGAATTTCTTTTCTGTTAGCTTTTCTCTTATTCCACTTGAAGTCTGTGCTGCGAAATGCACACTGTAATTACAGCCACCATTGATTCTGTTAATTTGCTTTGCATCCATAAATTATCATCTGTTTTTAAGTGAAAATGATTAAATAATGAGTTTTGTATCTTTAGTTTGTTTGAGGTGTGTTTGTTTTCGCTTGCAAATAAAAATACTTTATTTGATTTCGACTTTAGTTATAAATTAAATAAATTTTACACATCGCTTCCTATAAAACAGAACAAATAATGTTCCAGGTTCAGTTTTAATGCTGTTAAGTATATTAAAAGTCTTTTCTATCAGCTTTTTCCTGTTCGATTTGAAATTGTTGCAGTGCATTCTATAATTACAAACTACAAACATCTGTTGATGCTGTTAATTTGTTTGGCACTTGGCAGTATTATTTCTTGATTGTAATTGATAATGATTAAATTGTATGTTTCGTGATTTTTATTTAAGAAATATTTTCCTTTACAGACGAAAGAAACTTATTAGATTTCGATTTCAGTTGTTGAAAACTAGCGTGTTGTGTCCACCACAAGACCTTTTTCCTGTATATTTCTATACAGATTCACGCAGTACATATTATTTTTTAAATTTATGAGTTATGAAAATTATTTTCCATCATAAATGCAGGCGATTTTAATCACAGAGATATAATACTTATATAACAGTAAATGTCCAAAGAAAATAAATTTTATGCTATATAGAAGATATCTTAGGAAATACATATATCTGTGTAATATATATACAGTCGAACCTCATTAACGTGAACACTGTTAACATGAATTACTTTTAACATGAACAGTTTCCACAATCCCCGTCAAAATGAAGACTAGTTTAGTTATATAAATATTAGTTAGTGATAGCATGAACTACTGATAGCATGAATAATTTTTTTATCTCCCTTGAGATTCACGTTAACGAGGTTCGACTGTATATATTTTTTTTCCCTGCAAGTCCTCCTTTTTATGAAAATAAATCCATAACTTAGTTTCAGATTATCTCAAATCTATGGTTCAACCAGGGCCTGACTAACAAATTTTTGTGCCCAGGGCGCTTCAAATTTTCCGTGCCCCTTAGAGACAGACTTCTCCTTCTTCCCTCCTCCCCCCCCTCCTCCCTACACACACACACACACACACACACACACACACAAAAAAAAAAAAAAAAAAAAAGGCTTTCCATTAACATACCACAATTTTTAGCACGCAAAAAAGCAGACCAAAAAAATGTTATTTGGTCAAAAGTTAATCTATTTTGGGCTATAAAAACAAATAAAATTGTCTCCAGTCAACCTAAAGACAGATTTTATTTTAAAATTTTATTCATGTAAGTAAAACACAGCTGAATTAGTAAGGAAAAAAAAAAGGATGATTTATACCATTATTTTAACCATTAGTAAAATTTTGTGCCCCTCAGAAATTTCGTGCCCAACGCACGAGCCCCGGGTGCCCGTGTGATAGTCAGGACCTGGGTTCAACTATTCGTTTTAAAAGGTTTTTTTGAAGATACCCATATTGAAAATTTTAATCTTCCGAAGGACTATCCGTCCCCCAAAAGGGGAGAGCTGCCCCTACATATGCAGAAAGAAATTTCTGGTTAACTATTAATATTATAAATATATATATACAATATTAGTTTTACTTTGAAAAGTTATAAATAATTATTATGTACATTTATACGAACTTTTGTCGTATACTGCCATATTAAAAATTATGAAAAAAAAAAAAAAAAAAAAAAAAAAATGGGATGACCGCGCCAGGTATTCGGTGTTTAATCCCCAAATGTTACCAACACCAGTTTTAGGTCAAAGCCCAACTAAATACCAAGTCTGGTTAAATTTCGTTCATTAGTTCGTGAGATATAGAGATCAGAAAATTTTTGATAGAAACACTCATACAATTTGTAAAAATGATCAAATCGTGTTCAAAACATTTCAAAACATGTCAACCATCGACAACCGGAGTTAAAAAATTTTCACGTATAGCATGTTGAAGTAATTTTCTATGTTCTCCGCTGATGATATAATAGAAATAAGAAATGTATTTTCTGTTATTTTTTCTTGGAAGGAGTACTGCAAAATGCTTTCTGTAATTGCAGACATCATTTGATTCTATTGTTAATTTATTTGCATCCATTTGATATTACCTGAATTTTATTGAGAATGATTAAAAGGTAGATTTACTTAAAGTAACTATTACATTAATAGTAATTATAAAATTTGATTGACTGTTGTTATAAATGAAAAAATAAATTTAATGCATCGTTACTTCAATTGAGCAAGTAATTTTCTAAGTCCGTCTTTAGTGATACTTAATAGAAATTAAGAATAGCTTTTTTCTTTCTTATCCACATGAAGATGCTGCTACGGAATGTGGTCTGTAATTCCAAATTATCACAGAATTCGTCGTTTAATTATGCTAATTTATTTGGTATCTGATTTTAATTGAAGATGATTAAATGGTATGATGTTTCACCTCTTTTTCTTTAAAGGAAAATTCTTCCGTATGCAAACAAAAAGGAATATATTTAATTTTGACTTTAGTTATAAAAGAAATAAAGCTAATAGATAGTTTCTTATAAAACTGTTTAAATAATTTTCCTTTTGTATCATTAACAATAGTACAAATATATATGCACTCATAAATCATTCATTACTTGTTGTTTGATCTGGCGAAAGTATCTAGGGTTGAACTTTGTTAAATGGTTAAAAAATTGAAGTGCAGTATAAAAGCTATACACTGCGTTGACAGAATTAATTAGAATTTTTCAAAATTTGACGGTTTATCAATATCTTAAGAAATACTTTGTGAAATCTTTTAGCCTTCAGAGTTATAAAGAACATGTTTTACCACATATATTTCAGTGAAGTTTTTGTTCCAAAAGCAAAAGGACCGATAACAAACTAAAGGGAAAACAAATGTTTGGGATTCGCTCTGTAAAAAATACTTGAAATACGTTTTAGCTGTAGCGTGTGATTGTGAGGTTTCTTTTAATTATCTGTATTCATTTATATCTCAATAGAATACATATTCATGAAAATATAAATGTTTCTTTAAAAAAATTTTTTTTTTATTTTTTTAAATAACATGCAGAGTCCGATGTAACGCCATTCAATCCGATGCCCTGCCATTTTTAGGATAATTCACATACTACATTAGGCACAACACATTACAATCAGAATATAGAGATATGAAATATCATATGAAATATGAGCGTATTTAATGAATTTTTAACTGCGCATGCACTCAGAAGATTTACTTTGAATTGTTTATTAACCAAATGTATTGAGGTATGTAAAAAAAACTCAAGCAAAACCATAAATATTCAAAAATTAAAATTAACGGAATATTTCAATTTCTCTAGGGATTTTAATCCATATTTATTTAACGTACACCATATTACCATATCTTGAATTAAAATAAGAATTTGGGTAAAACACATTCTGTCATTATTATTATTATTATTACTATTTTTTGAGAGAGAGAAACTGAAAATCAGATCATTTTGTCAATAACTTTTTACGTTTTCACGATATTCTGATTTTGCTTTTTTGTCTTCAGGGTAAAACCTTCGCTGAAATACACGTAGAATAACATGCTTTTTACACCCTTGGAATTCCAAGAAAATCCAAATGTTTCTTTAGATAATCGAGAAATGGGAAAATTTGAAAATGTCTAAATATTTTTGTCCGTGTATTTAACGATGAGAACAAGTTTCATTTTGGATGAAAATTGAAAATATGTACGCTCAGGAAAAGGTTTTGTTGAATCAACAAAATTTGTCATGTGCAACAAAAATTTCTGTTTAAATGTGTTCCAATTGAAATTTTCTTTAGATTAACAAAATATTTTTGTTGCGCTTCCAAAAATAATATCTTACAAAAAATCGTTTTTTTGCTTTCAATACAAAACTTATTGGTAAGTGAAATAAAATACTTCATTAACATAAGCAAGTAAAAAGAAATTTTGTAAATTTGTTAACGATAAATCTTGTGTTTTCGTGACAAAATTTATTTTCTTACTTCTAATGAAAAATGGTTTTACAACAGTAAAATAACCTCAACAAAACTCTTTTTTTTTTTTTTTTTTTTTTTTTAAGTTTTAATCTAGTTTTTTCTCAGGGTTTAAGGAATTTATATATATTTTGTATATATAATATATATATATATATATATATATGGTGTTTCTTAGTTCCTTCTTTTCTACTACGTTACCTTGAAAGATCTTTCTTTTATATGTTTTCAACATGTTTTGTAATCTAAAAAGTATTAAAATTTCGTAAGTAATTCTATTACATTTCTAATAAATGTAAATTATTTAACTATTCAAAAAAAAAAAAAAAAAAAAAAAAAAAAAGAAAGAAAAAAGAAAAATATGTAACCTATTCTTGTTAACTAGTTACCTAATTGGCCTTTGTGGTGAATTATTCAACTGTTTGGTTTTCGTTCTCATTCTTTTCACTTTTCTCTTGAAAAATTTTATATGTTACATATATATTTTTAAGGTATGTGTATGAACACTATCAGTGAAATTGAACTTAAAAAAAAGTAATTTTCTGTTGTCGAATATTTGTTATGCTGCTTATAACTTGGCCGAATAATCGATAATTTGCTGATTCCTTACCTCACATCACTAACAGAAAGTGAAATGTTAACTTTTGACAGGGTTAAGCGCTAAAATAATGCTTTATCTTCAACCTTTAAAGTAAGTAGGTCAGTGTTTTTGTAGAACGTTTACTCAGCAAAATTTCATTGTATTTTGAAGGTTGGGGTTAATTTCTGAGGCTTCCCAAGTTCATCTTCGTAGAAATGTGAATGTATTAAGCGCATGGTTAAGTAAGCCTTTTTTCGAGCTGTTGAAGAACCAATATATTGTTGGTATTATTGCGAATATATTTTAATTTCCTTTCTCCATACACACATGTGATTGTTAAAGAATATATTAAATTAAAAATTTAAATTGCACCGTTGGAAAATACTTCATTTTTTTAATATATAGTGCATCATTCACGTTTCTTCTTTTCAATTTTATATTAAACTATTTGCTCGTTCTGTTTAATTGTCATGTATATAGTATAATTAATACTATTTATTCATGTACTATGTATTTGAAAAGTTTTGTACAAAATATTAACAATGTATTAGGGCAAAGTGCATAAATATGAACCACTTTTTGTTGAAATCATTTTGTCAAATGCTCCTTTTTTCGTCCAAAAATTTGCTAATTATTAGAAGTTGTAGATGAATTACCTCTCTATAAGATTCTAGGGTCATGTCTGGAATATATATATATACATACGAGTAAGATTTTTTTTTTTTTTTAAATATATATATACACATACCTTGAGATTAAGGATGAGACGCTTTCAGGGGTAAAATACCTTGGTCAGGGTAACCACCGCACTTTAGAATGTAAAAAACGAGAGGGAAAAAAAATGTAAAAATCTATAGAAAAAGCACGGGATGAAAACGAAAAAAACTCATAATGTGAAGTGTGAAGGAAAAAAAAAAAAAAAGGCTGACACCAGAAATAATAAAAGGACAAAATTGACTAGAAAAAGACATCGAAGAGCGGAATTGGCATTAAAGCTGTCGTCGAGGGTTTAATACGTCTCGCTTATTATGTGATCGCAACCATTTTTACTTTACCTAAATTCTTGACAAAAAGTCTTCTGGCGTCTTCGATGGTAGCTCAGGTTGCCTTTTCATAAACAATCGCAGTCACTTTTTGCAAGCAACCTCCCCCCCCCCCTCAAAAAAAAAAAAAAAAAAAAGTGAGGTTTTTATTTATAACTTTATATCCATATTTGGGAACCCTTCATGGTGCCATATTATAGTGCTGACTCGAAAATAAATAATCTGGTGTGTCACTCACACGACTTTCTCTTAACCTGAAATTTAATACTATAAATACAGGTTGCAGATTTAAAGGTAGGATAACGAGTACTGTTATGTAAACCTGTGTTAAACAATTCATATTAGGCTTCTGAAGAGTTTTACATGATAATTAGTTCTGTGTGAGGGGGGCGGTAGCCCCCCTCAACCCCCCCCCCCCCTATTTCATTAATGCACCTACATTTATATAGAATTTAATTCGGTTATTAAAAAATAATTCTGTTTTTAAAAAATAATTTGTTAAAATTATTATTTAAAAAAAATTATCTTTTGTGATAATGCAGATGATTTCCATATTAGAGAAGTATTGTAACACCAAATATCCAAAAAAAGTCCATTTTATTCTCAATATTTAAAAAAAATATATATATATGATTTTTTTTTCTAAGATTTTTTTCGTTAAAAGTAAAAAAAAAAAATCGATAACTTTGTTTTAAATTATCGCAGATCGATGGTTCAACCATTCGTTTTAAAGGTATTGGGCGAGCTCTTTTGAAAGATACCCATCATGAAAATTTACTCCCCTCGAGGGGGGGCTTCCCCCCAGGGGAGGAGGCGAGACTCCTACATACACAAAAAAAAAAAAAAATTCCCAGTTAACTATCGCTATTACAAAAAATATATATTCGCTTCATTTGGTTTAGTGCAGTCTATAGACGTTAAACTCTACTTACCTGCAATTTTCCCCATAGACGTTATGTATTAAAATTCTCTTGATTGTCCCTGTACACGAACCATTTGCTTGATCTTAACGAAAAGCTTACTGTAGCATCCCTATATGATACACATTTAGAATACCAAGTTTGAACTTTCTGCCACAATTTGTTTTTGAGTTATGCTGATAACAGACACACAGACACACACACAGACACACACACGGACCATTTGCTAAAAACATGTTTTTCGTATTCAGGGGACCTCAAAACGTGTAAATAAACAAAATCTCGCGTTCGAAAATTTGACCCAAAAACAATACTTTCTCTACCTTATCGGTAAGAGAAAGTAAAAAGGCTACTGGGGGGAATTCAATAAAAAGGACAATCTATTTTCAAAAGGGCATTATTTGCATAATCTGCAGTCTTCTATGTTGCGATTTTTGCATGTGACAAAAGTAAATTACTAATTTTACGTGCATATATGTAGAGGCTATATGCATTTGTTTTTTCAGAAATGTCGTAGAACTATTGCTAGAAGGTTGAAAAATCAGGAAGAAAAATATCTTAAGACCTCTGGACATTTAAAATGCTAGAAAAGGCTACTTAGTACTAAAATGTTTGTAAAAGGGTCGCTGGTTGTTAAAATGGGTTGAAAAAGGGCCACAGGGTGCTAAAACGTGTTTAAAAGGGCGGCCGGGTGGAGTACCTTGCCATTTTAGCCTAGAGTTAGCACTATATTAGGAATTCTATGTGGATTAATACTACTAGCTATTGGTAAAGCGAAAATGAATTTTAGCCCCAACCAACATTTAGAAATCACTAATATTAAATAAACTGAAAATACTGATAAGTTGAAATATTTCAAAAGTCATACTTATCTTTCTCGGAAATATTCGAGCGAAAACCGAACCCAAATATTTCTTAAGTTCGTTAAAGTGCGAATTAGGCAACAGAATGATTACTATTATTGTTATAAATAATATAATGAATAATATTAGTAAAAAGTTGAGTAAACTAAAAATTATAAAATGACGGCAAACCGAAGGAATGAAGGAATGGAATAGAATGTAAGGAGTTTGGAAACTGGAAATATTTAATAAATAATAATAATAAAAAAAACAAATAAATAAAAAAAATAAAAAAATAAATAAATAAATACTAAACAGCATGGAAAGCTGTTGCCTCCCATGAACATAATAAAATTGATTACATTTTAATGGTGATAACGTATAGTATTATGCCAAGTAATGGTATGGACTCGAGTTAAATATTATGGTTATTTGGGTAAGTAATTATTTTTACTGTTAACGTCCTTTAAAAATAATAACACGGTACAAAGGAGGGAGGGGGATTCTTCGATAAGATTTAAATTTTGAATAATATAATGTTAAAATTATTGTATTTAGTTGCTCCTAAGAATTCCTTTATAACTATGTTTTTAAATTAGCATTGCTTTGGCTATTATCTTTAATGATGTTATGCAGTGAACACATGCATTCAAAATCAAATTACGTTTGATAAATCGTATGGAATGGTGAATAATAAATTTACGTAGTTATTTTATCTTCAGTGGAATTTGTAAATGTTTTTGCATACACAAAAAATAATCAGAATTGTCTGAATGATTTCTTTCGTTCGAATCGTTTGTCTTTTAGATTATATACAAGTTAAGAGGTTAACATAAAAAAAAGAGAGAGAGAGAGAGAGAGAGAGAGAGAAATCGCGCGGGGCAAATATTCAATTTCAGATAAGAATTTTAAAGGGTAATGTCGCTTCCTTGCAAAAAAAGGGACACAATTGAAAAATGCAGCATTTAAGAAAAATCAACTTAAAAATAACGATAACATTGACTAGACTGTAAACTGACAGAATTGCCTCTCATGCAGAAAATTTTCGAGATAGAGATGAGACAATTTCCGTGCACGTTGGGGCATTTCATACACATTTCCAACGACATGAATTCAAAATTGTCATTTTTTAAACTTGTGTCACTTTACTTGCCGGGTGAGAGATTTTTACTTTTTTCATAAGTAACATACTTAAATAGAGTTACTCTATGTTTATGACTAATTCTATTTATTTATGCCTAATATGACTGAACTTATTAACTATTGAAATCTGGGACATCATTTTTACTTACCCTGTATTTGTTAAATTTCAGTTTCAGTAAAAATTTGCTTTTTATTTTGTGATATAATTGTATTTAATGGTACAATCATTTAAATCATGTTGTAAATAATTTCTACTGTCTTGTTAGCATCTTCCCGAGTTATGATATCATGCAAAAAAAGATGCATGTAAAATATTCGAATTGCGATTGATAACTCTTATAATTGATTAATTTTCCGAAGAGTAGAAAGTCAGATGGGGTCATCGATCGGTGTAGAGAGGTTTTTTTTTTTTCTTCGCCTTTTTTTATGCGAGTTAATTACTTGGTTTAGTTTTTCTTATTTAAATTATGCATATGGAATTTTTTAATGGTCTTAAAATATATTAATATCGCTGTAATTCATTATCATTAAAAATTTTCCTGTGAATAAATCACATTAAAAAATGCAACATAAAATTCATATCATTATGAAAAAAAAAAAAAAATTTCCCTATCGATATTTAATGGTGATAACGTGGTTTATGTTTAATACCTTGAAATACGTACATAACCTTTTTCAACACTTTCCAACAAGGTTGAAAAGTGTTAATGACTTCGGTTTGTCTGTCTGCCCGTCCGTCTCTAACGCCTGTAAATATTCATGGAAATTCTTGAAACTTAAAAATGATATAATATTTAAGTTCACTATCGGATGTTCCCTATTGAAAATGGAGTGAATACCTCTACTAGCTCGTGCACAGGGACACCCACAAATATTCAAAAGCATTGTGTTCTATGAGAGGTATTTTTATGAACTATATCTTATTTTCTTTATTTTACACAAATTTCAATGAAATTGAAATATGTTATTCAAGTTCACTATTGGATATTTGCTATAGAAAATGGAGTAAATGCCACCACTGGTTTGTGTACAGGGACACCCGAAAGTATTCCAAAGCATTCGTTCTATGAGAGGTATCTCTATAAACCAAATTTTAATAATTTTACTTTGAACAAATCTTAATAAAATTGAAATATGTTATTCATATGCACAAAAGAATGCTTTCTGCAGAATGTAGTATGCTTAACATTACATTTACAGGGCCACACAAAAATATTCAATTTTATTGAGGATTTTTATTGTAAATTTGCTGGAATTGCATTTTTATTTACATTAAGCGATTTAACATTATTTAAGTGTGAATATGATGTCAATTTGTGTCTATCTGTCCGTCTGTCCGCTTCCAGCGTCCGTAAATATAAGGATTTTTAAAAAATTATATATGTTATTCAAATTTACTATGGAATATTCCCTATTTTAAATTGCATTAATAGATCCTGTGCAACTTGTTTGTGTACAGGAACACCCCATAAAAATGTCAATGCATTGCCTTTTACAACAGACATTTTTATAAATTACATTTGAAAAACTTTCTATTTTAAAAATCATGAAGAAACTGAGATTTATTGTTAATATTCTAAAATAATATTCTGTACAGAATATGATTTTGTTATTCTTCAGATTAACAGGACTACAGTAAAATATTCAGATACACTAAGGTTTGCAACTGGAATTTAAAGGTTACGTTTTCTTTTGTGTTAAGCATTTTTAACACTTTCTAACAATGTTTAAGAATGATTAGGAATTCAATAAGTCTATCTGTTTACCTTTCAGAACTACTGTCTGTCCGTTGTGTGATTACGTAGGCAAAGAGCATTGGAAGTTATGAGATACAGCAGTTACGTACATTTGGAAATTATTGATAATTAATGCGTAACGCATGATTTTCCGTTCTTGTTCCCCTGACTGTGATTTTATTTACTTCAATTCAAACCAGTATTTTAAGAGCACGCTTATTTTAAATGTTTATTATCTTGCTACTTTTTGAATTTCATACTTTATGCTGTGCTCTGGCTCTCTTATTTTGTCTTAATGTAGGGTTATTCTTAATTATTCGACTCGAAACAATTGCCACTAGTTTTTGAAATTTGCAGTGTTTATAAAGTTTTTACTTTTAATCATTCAACATCAATTTTTGATACATTTTACTGTAGTACAAATGTATTATAAACTAAAATTTAATTCTTTAAAAGATAAATTTTGAGTCGGTATTTATGGCCTCTTTTACAAGTAAAAGTTAAAAATCTAATTTTTAAGTTTTATGCAATCAATATTAACCCCACGTTATTTTGATTTTGATGAAATAATAATGTAAGACAGCAAACTGCAATAAAATGAACTTCTGGTAAAATGATGCTGCTTTCACATTGCACTCCTGTCCATTTTATTATTATTATTATTATTATGAAGAGCCGTGTTTAATCATTTCGATCCGAAACAATTTTCGCTAGTTTTTGCAGATAGAATTTTTATTATTCATCATCGTAAAATAAAATTATATTTCGAAAATATTTTTTTCGATATAATGTAATCAGTAATAATCGTTTTTTAAATATAGCAATATGAGCGGGAAAATATCTTAATGGGAATTCTTGTGAATGTGTGTTTATCATTGATAACGCACTTTACTTTTTTTTCCATGAGCTGGAGAAAGTTGTGTGAAATATGTTACTAGAATTTTGATAGTCACGGATCGTGAATATGATGCATGGATGCTTATTTACGTAAACATGTCATTTATCATGTTAATAGACATATAAATGGTTTTGCTTTGTAATTTCTCTTTTATGTCTGAAAATAGGGGAAAAAAAAAACAAAAAAAAAGGATGAAATGTTTTTAAAAGTACTTTATTTATCTAAATTCAATACCTCCGTTCACATAATGCCACTTTGATATTAGAACCGATCTCCTAAATTATCCCTAAACTATTTAGAAGAGATAGAATTTATACTTTTTTTAATAGTAAATTTTAAAGTCCTTGTGAAATTTTTAGCTTCGTCCCCCTCCTCCCCCCCGACGTTTTTACAAGTATTACAATATATAAAACTTTAAAACTTCCAATATTTCAAAACATTCTAGAAATACTGCTTAATTTGTATTTGTATTTTTTTTTTTTTTTTTTTTTTTTTTAACATAAAAAAAAAAAAGAAAAGAAATAAATAGCTTACCATAACTCGGTGAATTTTAGATCATAAAATATGTTGTGTACAAAACTGCGATCATTTTAAATTTATTCCGTAGCATTTGTTATTAAACGGCTTTTATTCTTATTACTCGTATTATTTCTTTTCTCTAAAAAGTAACTTTTTTTTTCTCTACTAAGAAAGTCATGTGAAAAGGAGGTTGGTACTGAGGGTTAGAGGTCTGCACGGGCCGGGTTCGGGCCGAATTTTTGAATTTGCTTTCGGGCCGGGCTCAGTTTTTTTGTGTATATTCGGGCCGGGCGGGGCCTGAATGAAATTTTCTCCGGGCCGTATCGGCCCGTATCTTTTTCTGGTTTCCTCGTTAATCAACGAAAAAGGAAAATGATAAAATATTTCTTCAGTCATTTATTTTACATAATTTTACCGGCTGATATGTCGCATAAAGTTCTATTTTGTTAAAAAGTGTCTGTAACTTCACTTTAATTGTCTATCAGTTTGTCTGTCCGAAATCTGATTTTTCGGAAATATTTTTAGCATGCCTTGAAATTGATATATTTTATTTAAAGTAATATTAGATGGTTTCCTATTCAAAATAATATGCATGTCACGAGCAGTTTGCGTACATGTAGATAACAAAAGAAATTAGATACGTTACTGCTTATAAGGCTTTGTTTCTTAAATGATCTATTGAGTTTATTGGTATAAAGGCTATAAAAATCTTTTCGCTGTAACTTTTTCTCCAAGGCTCTTTTTCCTTTTCTCCAGTGGAAAAAAGTAGTGTCATTTTTATCATGGGCAAAAGCAACTTTTCTATTGAATATGGTTGGATTAACATTAAAGTTTTGCTTACCGGAGCACATGAAAGATTCGGATGCATTACGGTATATAAGAGAAAATGGTTGAAAGTGCATTTTTAGTAGTATTAACCATTTTAAATACCTTCCTATATTGTTTGATGAATGCTAATATTTTCGATTTGACTTTCTATTGGTCTTTGTGCTTGTCTTTAATAATGAATTTCTGTTTATATATAATTATCTTGTAAAAGTTCAGCAGTTTTGTTAAAGAACGTACTATTGTATGGTTATATAAGACCTCTGCAAAACACATACTAAAAGTCTTTTTCATAGAAAAACATTCTTTTTTTTTTGTTGTTGTTGTTGTTGTTATTTTACATATTTTTGAATCGGGCCGGGCCATACACCGTTAAAAAATAAACGGGCCGGGCCCGGGCCTCATTTTTCGACTTCATAACGGGCCGGGCCGGGTAAGCAAAGCTTTCGTACGGGCCTCGAAATTCCCGGGCCTCTACTGAGGGTTCCCACTAAAGCAAGGGGTTCCCACTAAAGTGTTGGCAGATTTGGGGATTTTTTTATTCAATAGTCACCAATAATTTTGAGAAGTGTTATTTGATATACATAATAGCCTATGAATGTGATTAGGAAAACGTTACAATAAAAAATTATTTGTGATTATTGAATAAAAAAGTCCCCAAATCTGGCAGCACTACTAAACCGCGAAATCGTGAGAATCTCGCATGCTTTCTTATTTTCTCACATAAAATTTTTAACATTGAGAGAAATTCGCGCACACTTCTGCGGCCAATTTATTAAAATTTTTGGTTCGAAAATAGGTCATTAATGAAACTCAACAATCCTGAAATGAAAAAATCTTTCACCTTTCACAAAAAATCATCGATTTTAAATAGACTTTTCACAAAAGTTGAATGATTTTAAGAAGTAAAAAAAAAAAAAAAAAAATTGGATGAGAAAATTACATATTTTGCTGATTAGCCGCAAAAATACACTATATTTCTACAATGAATTGCCAGAAAAAATGAAATAAGTTAAATAATCTTGGTTGTTTGGCTTTTACGATGTTTAATAATTAATTTATATATATATATATTATATAAACGGTTACGGTAAGTTTCATCAATTTGCAGTACAATAGCTGCCTATTTCTAGTGTTCACATTTTTTTAAAAAAAGGGCAGGGCGGATAACAGACACACATATTGATAAACGAAAGAGCACTTTTTTTCCCACTCACTAAATGGTTTATAAAATGTACAGTCCACTAAATGAACAAACAAAATGAAATAAATGCAAATAAAAAGAGAATACTCATCTATCTCATCACCTAATTCACAGAGAAACACAGCTGGTACTATCCTTCTTGGATTCATGTCTATTTTAATTTAATTATTTATTAAAAATGTACTTAGCATTCATTTACACATGTAAACATGGAACGATGTTAAAATTTATATTTCCAATGAATTGACAATTTTGACTTCTAGATTGTAGAAAATTTTTTACAATTGGATACTAAATTTGAAGTAATTTAGACAATAAGCTTAGCAATTATACTTATTAGGATTTTTGAGTTTTTTAATGTTAAATTCATTTTTCAATCTTATATCTTATCGAAAACACCAGAATATCTTTAAAAAATAGCGATATAGCAGAAGGGAAAATACAGGGCACAATTTCAATTGAAAAAAGTGAAGGGCACATTTTCCCTTAAAAAAGGGGGCAGGGCGCATTTTTCACTTCAAAAAAGGGCAGGGCGCGGCGCCCTTTGAAAAATGCATAACATGAACACTACCTATTTCAGTGATCGGCAGTGGAAAAAGACGACATATTTAAGCAATTAAATGCGAATAAATTCAGATTATACCAATGAGCTTTAAAATTAGACATCATTAGTAAGTTACGTCAGTCTAGAATTAAAGAAAATTTATTTATATATATATATATATATATATATTGTACTATTCTCACATTCCTTTTAGAAATCTTACTGTGTTTGTGATAAGGTTCAGAAATTCTCATTCAGTTTTTACCTCTGATGAGAACCCTGCTGTGTGTATGTGTAACATTATATAAATATATTTATTTATTTATATAATGTTACAAGGATTATAGAATGCAATAAAAACAGATGATCAAATGCCATAATTATACACAAGAACCAAAAATAGATATCCAGGAATAGTTTTATTAACAATATGAAAAAGTCCACAATACTGATTTAATAATGAACCATAAAATATCTAGATTTTGCATGGAATTGATTATTTTTCTGCCTAACATATGATTGTTGGGTCAGGGGACACCATACAAAAATTTTAATTTCCTAAATTTTACGGAGGTCTATTTATTGATTTGAATATTTTTAATTGAATGAATTTTAAAATTTCATGCATTTTTGCAATTTAAAGTATCTCTGTGAGGTATCGTTAAATGAAATCGATATTGGGCACTAGTAGCACTTGATAACCTTGTATATTGCAGAGTGCATGTAAATAGTTCACGCAAGTGAGATTTAAGATTTCAAAAAAGTTTCATAACTAGTTTAATTTACCTTATAATTTTCTTCTCCGTCCATTTAACCATAGGTGCCAAATCTCCAGTTTTTCAAAGGAGACTTCGTACCGAAATTTATTATGATTTTCGGTTTATGTAATCATCGAAAATACATCTGAGATACTCTCTTTTTAGAAATAATGGTGTTAAATTTGATTTAAGAATTAGAAAGGTTGGCAGCTATGATGATTTAGCTTATTTCACACTACTTTTAAAAAAAAGTAGCATAATTTTAGCATTTTTGTGGAATGATGTGTATTTTTGTGTAATTTTTCCAATGTATACAATAATCTTTTCCCATACAATAATCATGACTGTAAAAGTCATGATTATTGTACTCTTCGACTTGAATTGAAAAAAAAAAAAAAAAAAAAAAATCTGCTCGAATCGTTTTAAAGGTAAAAAATGTTCATGTTTTCTAATATTTACTTTTTAAAAGTATGTTTCTGCATTCAGAAAATTGGATATAAATGTCGGAAGAAATTTCAAAGTAGCTGTGCGAAAAATTTGACACATTTTTGTAACATCAAAGCGGATAAAACCACTAGACATAAACTTTTTAGTATAACTGTCATGTTTTCAGAGATTTAAACTTCAATTTTAAGAAATTCATCGTTTTTTAATTGTATGTTCTTTTTTTTTTAACTTAGCATTTACCCAACTTTTAATGCTACTGTTAAGAAAACTTTGCCTTTAAGCATTATTTCCCTTCTAAGATGGTACTCGTAATTTGTGGTTATTCAAGTATGTCTCCTGAAATTGAAACATTAAAAACCACTGAACTGAGCGTGTTTTAAATGTACGCTACATTTCCATAATTCTTTTATTCCACCAAATGTAGTAAATCTTTGTGGATTATTACTACGGATTGGCACGTACGAGAAGAAAAAGTTTTTCCGAATGTTATTAGAATGTTTCATTTTTTCGAATAGAGTTTTTTGTTCAAACATTTACATCCCTCGAGGGGTTATCTTTTAGTACTGTAACTTATGATTATATATACTAATATGTGTAATTTCCCGTTCCGCTTCATTTTATAATGTTCAACAATAATTGCTTCATTGCCTATAAGCTTCATGATTGTCTTCTTTTCCCGCATCTGAAAGGCGTGCGCAACTCAGATTATTCTCAAATTGCTGTATTTCGCTTCCAAGTATTCCGAAATACCAGAGTTAGAAATAAGCGGTCGTTAGTCGTATTTTGCGACCAGTTTGTTTCATTTTGACGCCTAGAATTCCAATCATAGGTGCCATATTTGACGCCTGGATTTTTTTTCCTCATCATATCTAATAATTTTCCCAATCCCATCAGACAGAAACAAGTCTATTTCACCTAACCTAATAAAAACCTAATTTGAACCTAATAAAAACTGATTTAAGAAATCATTTCTCTATGAAAGTAGTTGACGATTTGTTAATGATTAAATTAAATAGCCCTAAATTAGAAGATTTCTGCCCAGAAAATGCTATTAAATTGTGGTGGAATGATGTATCTTCTGGGTGAAGAATGAATTTGTGATTTTAAATATGTACGTTTAATATTGTCAATGTAATTACATTCATTAGATAAATATTTTTTATATAATCTTGCATATATTATTTACAAGTTGATGCTTTATTATTATTATTTTAAATATACATATTTAATTATGGATGGCACCTAGATTTTTAATTTGGACGCCTAAAAAATTTAATCCAGGCGTTATTTTGACGCCTAGTTTCAAAATTCTTATTTCTACCAATGCGAAATACCCGTGATAAATTTGATTTATAGTTGTTTGCGGATGCATTATGGATTTATTCAATGTCTTTCATCAAAGATCAAAAGTTCTCTACTACGGTTTTTAAAATTTTACGTGAAGGTGGGAAAAAAAATCGAATTTTAAGTAAGGAAAATAAATTTTCAAATGCCTCCCCCGGTTGTGATGAAAAAAAAAAGCAGCTTTTATTGGACCACTTACTTCGAAATTGTCTGTTTTTAGTCGAGTTTTTAGACCTGTTTTTTTACCTATATATTTCATCTGATTTTATTTTTAAAGAAATGTTTACTTTTAGTTTAAAATACGGTGAAGTAAATTCTGCAGACATATTTCAGACAATTCGTAATAAAAGACAACGTCATCTCCAAATTTGTAGAACATTTGAGATAAAATTGGATTTCTGCAAATTTTTCGACTTTCTCTGAGAAAATGATAAAATAATAATAATAATAATAATAATGATAATAATAATAATAATAATAAAAGGTTACGTTTTCAGCACCAAAATTTATGGTAATTATATTTACTAGTATGTAATTTTTCTTATGCCCTCTTCGCTCTATTTTATAATGGTCATCACAAAGGCTTCTTTGCTTATATCTGAAAACATATGCGACTAAGACTATATTATCTAAATTGCTGACTTTCGCTTCCAACTTTCCCGAAAAAACTGTGGATAAGTTTGATCTGTAGACTTTCACATTGCGATGCATTATGGGTTATTCAACGTCTTTCACTAAAGATCAAAGTTTTTTTTTATCCTAAGTTTTTAAATTTTGCTCGAATGTGGGAGAGAGAATCAATTTTTAATGTAGAAAACGAATATTTCAAATGTCATCTTTAGTTGTGGTGGTGAATAAAAAATTGAAGTCAAGCTTTTAATTTGAAATCTATATTGAGATTTTCTGTTCTTATTCAAGTTTTTAGAACATTTCTATTTTTTTATTATGCTTTATTTAAGAAATATTTACTTTTATTTAATGTGGTAAAGAAAATTTTAGTAAGGAACATTACATAGGTCTATAAAAATGTTATCCAAATTTGTTTGATAATTTTAGCTGATACGTGTTTTTTTTGATGTACTGAAATCGAAAATGAAGCCAGTTTTTCTTTATCCCGCATAGATTTTTGTGAATTACAACGTGTCAACCGACACAGTTTCTTCATTTACGGTAGTTTCTACTATGTTTCTGTGGTTAATTATAATTAATCCTTGAAATATACCATAAAAGTTACCATATAATTATATTGGTGGAAAAGTCCAGGAAAGAATTATAGCCTGTATTGACAAAAATACAGAGCTTGCCAACCTAATCCGGCAAATTGTTAGTACCGCCCCTTTTTTTATGCCACTTAATTTTTAGAGTATTTTTCTTCTTAATTCATCGTAGATACATTTGAAGAGAATTATTCTAAAAATTAAGTGGTGTAGAAAAAGGGGCGGTACAAACATTTTGCCGGATTAGGTTGGCAGCTCTGAAAATATATATACGTGATAGAGAGAATCTGGCTTCAGTTTCGGCACACCAAAAAACATAAAGATCAGCCAAAATTATTAAATTAATTTTAGATATAGACCTGTATTATTAATTCTAGAGACCTATTTCAGTCGTTCTATAATAAAAGGCGCTATTATCGTTTTCATTTTTACGAAATATTTAGAATGAAGTTGGATTTCTGCCAAAGTGAGTTCAAACAATAATATTTTGACTTACTTTGAGAAAAAGACAGAAAACGTTACCTTTTAACACAGAAACTTAAAAACCTTGTTATATTTACTAGTACATGTATTTTTTTCGTTTCGTCCCATTTTATAACGATCATCATAAGGGTTTCTTTGAAAATATCTGAAAGCATGTGTCCGACTAAGGCTAGATTCTCTAAATTGCTGAATTTCGCTTCGAACTATTCCGAAATACCGATGATAAGTTAAATTTATAGTTCTATTTGCGATGCATTATGGATTATTCAACATCTTGCATCGAAGATCAAAAGTTCTCTATACGCTTTTAAATTTTGTTCAAAGATGGAATGAGAAATCAATTTTTAAGGTAGAACTTTTCAAATGTGATTGTGGTGAATGGAAAGGTGAAGTCAAGCTTGTCTTATCTTCTACATTTGGATTTTGTGTCCTTTTAAATCTTTAGAACTTGTTCTCTCCTTTTAATATGTTTTATTTTAAGAAATATATTCTTTTAGTATATATTCTTTTAGTTAAAATGTGGTAAGGAACATTATT
The DNA here is from genome assembly GCA_963930645.1 of Salticus scenicus. Classification (NCBI taxonomy): domain Eukaryota; kingdom Metazoa; phylum Arthropoda; class Arachnida; order Araneae; family Salticidae; genus Salticus; species Salticus scenicus. Next base: position 85,810,565 of record OZ005656.1, read on the forward strand.
ATTTCTACAGATAGACATATTTCAGACAATCCATAATAAAGGACATCATCATCTCCAGTTTTGTGAAACATTTGGAATAAAATTGGATTTCTGCCAACTTGAATTTAAGCAAGAATTCTGATTAAAATATATATATATATATATATTGTTACAAAATTGTAAATAATTGTGTTTATTTTTGTATAAATTCTTTCAAAGAGGCTTAGTAAGTTGATAAAGTGCTAATTTTGTGCATTTCTAGTCGTTTTAGCATTGAAATAGCCTTAATTTCCCTTAGAAACGCATTAAAAAGCCCCAATAAGGCAGGTAATGGATTTGGCGCCAAATTTGGCGACTTTTTCCCACCTTGGCGATTTTTTTGGCGACCTTGGCGAGAAAATCCTTATTAGGGATATACCAAATATGGAAGCTGTAAGTTGATTGGTTGACCACTTTCTAGAGTTTTCTCGAAAAATCTGGGTTCCATGGAACAGTATATAAGGAGCGCTCTCTCGCCAAGGCAGTCAGTTCAGTTCAGTCTGTGATCGGAGTCGGTCAGCTTGCATTGAGCCTCTTCGAAAGAGACTTGCTTTAAGTGTTATTGCTATACAGTTTGTACTGTGGATTTGCTATTGACAGCTGTTGTTTAAGCTGTGTTTACTGGTCGAATTGAAGCTGATACTTGGTTTATAGACCTGTATTTTTCTGGAACTTTCTGTGAATAAATTACTGAATTTTTGTACGTTTGGCCTTTCATTCTCGGACAACTCACGAACCCCCAAGTACGCAACAATATAATATAAAAGAAAATTTTTTAAAGTCAATTCCTACTTACGAACACTATAGAAAAAGTTTTTTTTTTAAATAATTTTGAATTAGGAAATAAAAAGTGCGCGCACAAAATGAAAGAAAAATAATTACAAGATAAAAAAAAAACTTTTTTATATACCATGTTTTAAACTTTCTAATGAATCATAGAGATCTTATCAATGTGCATAAAATTTTTAAAGTGATAGTGACGTCAATTTCTGTGAGATGCATAATTTAACTTTTTATAATTTTTTAATGTTCACGTTTAGTTAAAATGTATTTATTTTTATATCGAAAAAAATTAACTCGTAAATTTTTTTTGGCAACTATTAAATTATAGCTAATATTTTAATAAATAATCTCTAAAAAATAAAGAGTTAAGTTTAAATATATTAAAGTGTTTTAAATATAGTTAATATTTTAATGGGTATTTTAACGCTATTAGGATGTTATTATTTTCATATTTTAATTAATTATTAGAAAACTAATAAAAAATTCGAAAATCGGACTTCGAAGTATTGTGTTGTCACCGTGTTCTGAGCAATCCTGAAAGTTTCAAATTTCTAGCTAGTAGGGAAGTTAGTTAAAAATCGATTGCAAGATTTGTACAAGATATATATAGGGAGAGTGTGAACTAATAGTAGGAATTGAAAAAAAAAAAAAAAACGTTTTATTTTTAGCGCCTTAAACTTATAATAATTATATTTAGCAATATATGTAATTTTTTATTTTTGGTTCGCTCATTTTATAATGGTCATCATAAGGGCTTCTTTGCTCATATCTTACTAAGACTTAAGCCTATATTTTCTAAATTGCTGAATTTCACTTTCAACTATTCTGAAATAGCCATGATAAATTTGATTTATAGTTCTATTGCGCGATGCATTATGGATTATTCAACGTCTTTGAGCGAATATCAAAAGTTCTCTACTACACTTTTAAATTTCGTTCGGAGGTGGAAAAGAGAAATCAATTTTTAAGGTAGGAAGCGAATTTTTCTAATGCCATCTCTAGTAATAAGGGGGAAAGTCAATCTTTTAGTGTGCAACCTACATTTGGATTTTCTGTACATATTAAAGTTTTTCAGACATGTTCGTTATCCTTTAATGGGTTTCATAAAAAAAAAAAAAAATGTGGTAAAAGAAATTTTAGAGCATTAGTTTTTCGTATTAAATTATACTAAACAGAACGCATTGTTAAGAAAGAAGTGCGTTTACCATCACAATTTAATGCATGGGTTGTATAAAGTGATTTATTTCATGCATAATAATATTCATAGTTTCATTTGTGATTTGTTATTAGTGCCAGTTTCTTATTTTAGTCAAATTGTGCGTCACCACTACATTGGAGCATTTGGAATAGAAAACGTCATCCTTCCATTCTAAGGTCATCACTTAATGTGTACTTCTTTACTCATTCATTTGAAATTTGGAAATAAAGTAAAACCTCTTTAAAAGTTCACCTCCATTGAAGGGCCAACCCCTTTCTTCCCCTATCCCAAAATTTCCCCATAGAATTTTATTATCAATTTATTTTTTATTAAAGACTCATACATAACTTGTGTACCTACCTCTCTTAGGTATATTTTGCGGGAGCAGATGATTTTATTTTTCCCTTAACTTGTACTGCTCACTTTCCACCATATAGCAGAGATTAATTTCCATCTGTGTATCAATAGAGTATGTGTATAAAGAAAAAAAAGTCCGTAATAAGATTTACATATCTAAATATATGTTTAAAGCAGGGTGGCTAGCAGTCAGGGAAAATCAAAGAATCAGGGAAAAGTCAGGGAATTTAGAAAATCTGGAAAAGTCAGGGAATTTCCTTTAAAGTCAGGGAATTTTAACAAATTTTGTGAAAATAAGCTATATTAATCATTAAATTATTAATGATATTTTAAATCACTAAATTTTTTGCTAGTGTCGTGAAATTTTCATCGAAAATAAACGTGAGAATCAGGAAAAAAGGGAGGAAAATCTCGAAAAATAGTCAGGGAAAAGTCAGGGAATTTGAAGAGGTTTAAATGCTAGCCACCCTGTTAAAGGTAAATTTCATGCCCCTGGTTGAGTCATACCATTATTTAGAGGTAATAAATTTAAATGCAGTAGTTTTAAGCGCTGTAAATTTCAGCGAAAACAGTGTTGGACATAATTGATTAAAAAGTAATTTCATTACAATTATAATTATTTTACTGTCAATTGATAAACAATAATTGATAAATATTCATTACAAATAAATTGAATTACTTATTCAATTTATTTGTAACCAATTACTTGTTAATCGATTGACAGTAAAATAATTATAATTGTAATTTAATTGTAATTCAATTGTAATTAAATTACTTTTAATCAATTATGCCCAACACTGAGCGGAAAGCGCTGGCACCTAAATTACCTTTCTGCCGTAAACTCCCAAAAGTTTTATTTTTTACAGTGTAGCTTGCTCTGTTTCCGTTTTCATTAAAATTAATACTGTCTTTCTATTTAAAATATGTTAAGTTATTATTGACGATATTATTGCAAATTATCCATTTTTACCATTTATTTCTAATTCTATTTTCTTTGATTTATCTGCACCATCAGCATAACTTGTTGCCAAAAATGCAACTGACTAAAACTATATCTCCTAAATTGCAGGAAAAAAAAAAAAAAAAAAAAAAAAAAACTCACCAGCTGTTCCAAAATACTTGGGATAAATTGATTTATATGTGATGTATTTTAGATTACTCAACGTCTTGAGTGAAGATGAAAAGTTTCTTGATATGCTTTTAAATTTTGATAGAAAAGAGAAATCAATTTAAGATGGTAAATGCCATTTTCAAATGCCATCTCCGGCTCCTTCTTAAAAGCAGGGGGAGAGGAAAGTAATGCTATTCGCATAGATTAAGAAGCACTTTCCAACTGTACTTACCCATTACAAAATTTAACCTTCAATGTATTTTAACTCCGTGATGACACTTCAAATTATATTTCAAATTGTACAGGAAGAAAGTTCACAAAAATAGTTTTAATTTATAGCTTTACTTTTCAAGATAAAGCATAAAACAAATATTTTTTGTGTAGCCCTGTATAGTGTCTAAAAAACTTTCATATACGCCTCATACAGTGTACGAAAAATTTAGCAGAAAGGAAAACCCTCACTACTTAACTGAAAATGCACTTTGAGAAATTTTCTACTTGTATTCTGTAATGTATCTAAATCTTTTTGTGTTACTCTATGGACGATCATCAATGCTAATCACACCGTATTTTATAGAAAACATGCATTTTTGTATCGAAATAATGTATGTTTCTTTAATTTCGATATGTGCAGTATAAAATACATTAAAATATGTTTTAAAAGAATACCTCTCATAGTCAGTAAGATATTCAGATTCTTTTACGAATCCATGTAGGGTAAGTGCTCCAGTGATTGGCAGTTTTAGAGCAATTCCTGATGTTTTTAATGTTCTAGTCATCAGAAAATATTTTTAGAAATCTTAAGTTAATACATAGGGTATGAAGACATTTCAGAACCACATATATGTTAAAATATATACATTTGATAATTATTATTATTATTTTTTTTTTTTTAAGAATTTTATTTTGCACCCACTCAGTGTTCCAGTAATTGACACCCTATGTTCCAGTGTTTGACACTGCTAATTATTCTTTTTACCAGTTATTAGTACCCTATGCTTCAGTGTTTGACATACAATGTTGAAATTCTTTTTTGTAAAATATATGCTTTTCTTATTTATTAATTATTTCGGGATAGATGTCAATTACTGCAGCATGTCAATCACTGGAGCACCTACCGTACGCAAATTCACTGTTTTTTTTTTTTTTTTTTTTTTTTTTTTTTAAATCTCATTTTTAACAGAAACATTCTATAGTAAACCTAAATAACATATATCGATTTCAATGAATTCTAAAAGTATGTAAGCAAATGAGAGCGCATACATAATTGCGGTTATAAATGTAGATCATGTGTCTCTCCGCACTTTTGTACCCATAAATATTTTTAGAATGCTTTGAAACTGATATGTTATTCGGGATCACTATATTCTGATCCTTATTATTAAAAATGCTATCAGTAGGAGTAATTGTTTATATACGCTAAGTTAAAAAAAAAAAAAAGAAAAAAAAGAGAGAGAGAGATTTTATGTATAAAAAAATTATCAGAGTTAAAAAATACGCTGAAAGATGTTCTGCAAATGTATGAAAATCGCATGACATTTCTTTCTTGTTCAAATTTGCTTTGAAAAAAGAAAAGTGAAGTCGGTTTTGGTTAAGACATAAGGCTTCATTTTCAAATGCGTTCTTAGGTTGTGCTATAATGATAAAGTAAAATCTATTTTCAGTGCGCCTTCCTATTCCTTTAAAAAATTCATAGACTTCCTCTTTCGGATAGGCTCTTCCATCTGCCCAGAAATTACTTTGATTTGATCATTTTGTTACATACGTAATGTCTTTGGAACATATTCTATTACATTTTGTTTCTATTTTATAAATATTTTATTTAGAATTTGATTGCGAAATTTTGTGGAAAAAGTTTCAAACTATTTCAAATTATACCGAAGAAAAAATATTGAAATACATATATAGCATTTATGATGTAGGGTTTTTTTTTTTTTTTTTTTCCCTCCATCTAGTTTTGTTATCTAATTAGGTGTAATCAGGAGTTATTTCAGGCAAAAATGAGGCTCTTCAGCTGCGCCCTTCACACTATTCCACATCATGAAAAAAGACGCTTTTAAAATATTCAAATCAGGGTTGGCAAACTGGGCCCAGCCCAGAAAAACCCGCCCGGGCTTTTCTGGGCGCGCCCACCAACAAAAACCCACTGGGTTTTTGTTAAAAATTATTTATAATTTACAAATCCCATCTATAAAGTATAGAAAACACCTTACTTTTTAAGAAAAAACACTTATTTTTATTTTCTAGAAAATGGTATTAAACATAAAAAGTAACTACAGTTATAAATATAATAAAAGCAAGTTTATCTTCTATAATTGGTTCAATTTTCCTTTTCCTGTAAAACCGAAAGGTATTTTTGTTTAACAGCGGACATAAATGTTGTCCAAAATCAATATTTAACTAATTAAATTGTTTAGTTTTAAAACTTTATAATAATTTTAGTAGCAACATAATTATAAATCTAATACAATTTTCTTCTATAACCATTTCAACTAAAAAAAAAAGGATAAAGCAGAGCAACTTATTTTTATAATTAAAAAAATTTAAATTGTACTTAAGAATTTAAATTCTTTTATTTTATCAGTTATTGTCATTAAGAATATTTATTTTGAATAAGCATACGTTAAAATAAAATATAGCTTAATCTTACTAATTAACACTATTTTAATATTAGAATCAAACCAATTTTTATTTCTAAGATAAATATTAGATTAATTATTTATTAGTAGTTTAATATAATTATTATTACAACTAATATGCTAAATAGCATATATCTAACATTGCAATGCAAATGTATCCAAACAAAAGCCCAGAAAAACCCTAGTGGGTTGGGGTTTTCTAGAAAAACCCGGGTTTTGCCAACCCTGATTCAAATACATACAGAGGGGGACCCTTTATAAAATTGAAGTTCATAAAGATAAATTCAAATTATTTTTTTCTTTTTCTTTCTTTTTTTTTTAAATGATCCTTGTATAAAAATTTTCTATGTCTTTGTATTTTATTTCCAGTGAATGTTTATATTTGGTTTAATGAAACACTACTGACTTGACTAATATTAAGCACTTATATTGTGGCTGATAAAATGGAAGTTTTTACTCGAGGATTTATTCCCCACAAACGTTAGTAAATAAAAATTATATATATATATATATATATATATATATGTATATATCTGTATATATATATAAATTACGTGTCACGATGTTTGTCCGGGGTGAACTCCTAAACTAAGGAACCGATTTTAATGAAATTTTGCACACTGTGTGCAGTTTGGTCCAACTTGAGAGATAGGATAGTTTTTATCTCAATTTATTGTCACAATATTGTTTTATTGCAATTATTCGTTAATTATAGACCTTTATTAAAGTTTCTCCAAAATATCTGTGAGTTCCATTAATTTAATTGTTGCCAAAAAAAAAAAATACGAGTTCATTTTCTTTCGACATAAAAATAAATACATTTAATCAAACGTGAACGTTAAAAAATTATAAAAAGTTAAATTATGCATTTCACGAAAATTGACGTCATAATCAATTTAAAGATTTTATACACATTGATAAAGTGCTAATGTAGTTCTATCATAGATATAGTAATATATATAGATCTCTCATCCCCATGTTATCGTACAAAGATTTTTGATGCCGAAAAAAAATAAATAAATAAAAGCTTTAGAAACAGCCATTAAGTGGTATTGAAAAAAAAAAAAAAAAAAAAAAAAAAGAAAGAAAGAAAAGAAAGAAAGAAATATGAATTTGAAACTGTATCTGGAGTCTTCCATTCCCCTTTAGCAAATAAATTATTCATAAATTTTATTTGCTAAAATATTAGTATGTATTCCCGTGTGTATTCACTCGGGGAAAGACGGCCATATTTTGGTAAAAACGTCGTCTTTTCCCAAATGAAAAGGAATAACTTTTTTCTCCCCAATGATCACTCTATTCTATATATGCTATACTATATCTATGAGTTCTATACGCAAACGAAGTGTGACTGACCGTTTGTGCAGCCAAGAAAAAGATTTCCTATGTTAATTGCCCACTGGATTTTTTGTAAGAAATTATTAAAAATCGAGGAAATTTATTTCCCGATTTTAATCCTTATATTTGGGTATAGATATGTATTAGTTATCGCGGGTGTTAGATTGAATTATTTTGCTGTCAAATTGACAAAATTTTAATTTTAAATTTCAAAACTCTGTCGCCCTTGGCTTTTTTTATTATTATTATTATTTGGCGATCAAAAGCGTAACACGAAAATATACATGCCAGATGTATGCATTGTACGAAATGTAATATGTATTATTCATTGTACGTATGTATGACATGTAATATGTATTGTACGAAATATTGTTTCATATTATTCATTACTCTTTTAATATAAGTTGTTAAAAATAACCATGATTTTTGAAAGGAATTAAATATTTTCGCCAGATAATTTGGCGATATTCTTTTTTTTTCGCCAAGAATGACAGAAATGAAATCTATTCCGCTGCAAAATATTATTATCTTACATCAGATATTTTATTTAGACATTTGAAAACAAATTTGACTTCAAACTATGATAGAATATTTATCATTTTCCTTTTAATTAGTATATTATTAGTATATTAAAATTTAAAAGCATGGTATATAAGAAGTTTTTTTTTTTTTTTTTTTTTTTTTTTTTAAATCTTATAATTATTCTTATCTTAATCCTCAATGTTTCCCATCTTTATTAACTTGAATTTACTATTAAAATTTTAACATACTCAAAAACTTCTCATCACTTCGTTAAAATACACTAAACTTTTCCAAAATCTTTTTCTATTTAAAATGATACATGTATTTACTTTAAATGTCCAATATTTCATAAAATTTCCAATTTTAAAGTTTTAAAATATTTATCAAATTTACTTATTTTTCTGGTTTAGCTTTATTGTCTTCCTTTCTATAACTACAGCTGTTGCCCTCTTTAAAATATTTAAAATGATGAGGTCATTTTATAGTAAAATTATCCATTATAGCATATATTATATTTCACTCCTCCATAAAAATTGATTTTAAAATCGTCTGTTTCTTTTATACTTTTATTTTAATAGAATTTTAATAGAATTTAATTTATATATTAGTCATTTTAGCAATTTTATCCAAAGTAGCATTAGAAATAATATATATCACTTCTCCATTAAGGACCCTACAATAAAATTAATTTGTGCTTAATATCAACACTACGAAAATTTTTATCAATCGCTTCCAAATTTTGACCTAAGTTTCAAATCTCAACCCTGTGGGTTTTTACATCGGCTACAACGTTTTCGTCTTTGTTCGTAAATAATAATTTGACTGTACTAAATAGTTTACAGCCGTATAATTCAACGTATAACTTAGTCACAGCAACGCGTGGCCGGGTCTGCTAGTATATATATATATATATAAGGGTCCCAAAAATTAAAACGGTTGATTATCAGAAAAATATTGTATACCATTTTTTAAAATTTTACGTAAACTAAACAAAATAAGAAAAAAAAAAAAAAATCACACTTTGTAATCCGATCATATTTGCAGCTTGCGTTTTTAGTTAATTTATTTTCCTGGTACGTAGAAACATTTGTTACTGACTTGAAACTATTTAAAATAATTTTAAAATTATTCTTAAAAACTTAATTTATACATTACTTTACTGTGACATATACATATTTCAACATCTTGACTAAAAATGAAATGTTTTTTAGAATAAACATTACTTTTGAAAATTAGTAAAATTACATCTTTCCTTTCGAGACTAAGTTAATCCATCTTCTTCAGGTACTACAAAGAGCAGACATGCCAAGTCTCCTGCTTTAGCAGGAGTCTCCTGATTTTTGCTTGTTTTTCCATTCTCCTGCTTTTCCACTCATTTCTCCTGCTTTTCTGATGTAACTTCTATCTATCCGTCTTAGCATAATTTATGCTTAAAATTTGTGGGATTGGGTAAAAAAATTTGAATGAAAATTGAAAATTATCTTGCCCTGCAATTTATCAAGTTCAGTTTGACAATGCTTTGAAACTAATTTTTGCTAAGAATAAATTTTTAACTTTCATTTTTGCGTAATGAAAAATGTCTTATTATTAAAAGATTTTTTTTTTTTTTTTTTTTTTTTTGAAATACCATAACTAAAGATATCAAATTTCATTAGAATATAGCTGATATTTTCATTTTTTTTATTACCTTTTCTTTTATAAAGATAACTAAGATCCTTATTGTTTTATATTAGGAGCAGAATGATCAAATCTGTCTATTTTGACTTAAATTTTAAACAACTGTATGTCTAAGTTTTTTTTTTTTTTTTTTTTTTGCATAGTTTGTTTTACTGCAAGAAACATATATTATTCATTTAATTTTAATACTGATGCTTTGTAAATACCTCCTAAGCTTATAAAGCTTTACTAAAAATTAAATGTGCATTATTTTACTCATTTTTCTTACAAACTTTCTTGTTGGAAAAAGTCTCCTGCTTTTTTGTCATCAGAAGTTGGCATCTCTGAAAGAGAATTGGTTTCTCGATATGGATAGTAAAAAATAAAGTTTGCAGACTTTATGATCAGTTTGTAGTAAGGTAGGGGGTTAAAATTTTTATTTATTTATTTATTTATTTATTTATTATTATTTTGAAGAAATAAGTGTTTCTTTTAGCTAGCTTTCTGAAGCAGTTGACGAAGGAAATCGTTTGTTGGCAGCTCCTGGGAGGGAAAAAAAAAAAAAAAAAAAAAAAAAAAAAAGCATAGTTTTCGTTTTATTAATTCTCTGGATTAAAAAAGAGATCGAGTCTTTTTTTTTTTTTTGTTACATCTTTTTATATGAAATTTATTTCGAGCATAAAACACTAAATGGAATTTTAGCCAAAAAATTCCATTTTTGGATGTTATTATCACTGACCATAATAAATGGAAAAATTCCATTTTCAAATAATACTATGATTGGTTGTATTAATCATAAAAATTCAATTTTCTATATGCTGTGTAGTTTCTGTTTTATTAATATTTTATCGCTGAATTTCGCTTTCATAAATGTTTCGGTGAAACTACTCTGAGCATTTCGTTTCCTATTTAATGTTTTTGGAACGTATTCTTTGTTTCTTGATTCTCTCCTCGCAGTTTTATAGAAAAATTTATTTTTAGCCAGAATCTCGTAATGGAATTTTCTAGGAAATTTTTTCTTTTGTTTATTTTCTAACTAAAGTGATATGAACATAAATTAGTTGGCGTAGGTGGACTTTGTTCCTCATCATATATTTATTCTTATAAATTTATACTGCAGAGAATACTATATTCGTGTTCTTTTGTGAAGCTATGTAAACGAATGACAAATATTGTTCATACTATATTCTATATGGTATAACCACGTTTCTTAAGACTAGCAGTGAAGACGAGTGTCCAAAGATTTGGAGGGATGCCAAATTGACCGACAGATTGGGATTTGGCAAGCATCCAATCATTCGGTGTTCTCTTATCGGTCGCTTATTTTCTCGTTATGACCAATGACCCCTATTTTAACACTGGACTTGTTCAGTCCACATTTGCGCAGAGGTTCCCATGGTCGCAAGAAATGTGGTTGAGCATGCTTATTAGAAATACATATTTACTTCATTCTGTTTAGTGTAGTCAAAAGATTTTAAATTTTACCAACGAGAAAATTTAGCCCATTAACTTAATGCATTTGAATAATCTTGAATGTTCCTGTACACGATTCATTTGCCCAATCACAATGGGCAGTTTTCAAAATGTAGGAACATGAAACGTTAACATCAAGTAAATCCATTAAATATGCTTTATTTAAAGAAAACAACTAATTATTTAGGAAAAAATTGCACCAAATGTTTTTATACATTTTAGGATATCAGATCATCAGATATCAGGTCATTGTAATTTAATATGTTTACTTAAATAAGAATTATTGCCATTTCATATGTTTCGATCGTTACAGTCTTCGGAATTTCTTATTTCAGAAAAGTGTATTGATTGAAAAGAAATTTTACAAAAATACATAAACTTTAGAATAAAAACATTTAAGAAATTATTTTAAAGAAAGATAAGAGTGTTTCGATTCATTAGACATTAGACCTAATATAGTTAGTGTGAAAATAGCATTGTTTTGATCGTTACTTTTGGACATAACAAAGTGCAAAATATTTTCATCTATAAAAGTCCAGTTTATTTTCGAAATATCATCAAACCAGTATTGTTTCTGATAAAGAAATTATGTCACAATCACCACTTCCCTATGCCTACCCATTATTTTCCGTTAGAATCACCCGAAAATAAGTTATAACTATTTTTTGGTGCTACATCTTGTATCCGTTAACGTTTTGGATGTCCAAAATTCACACTTTTAGTCCAAAATAATAAAATTTTAAGATATTTACACAAATATTTTACAACAAATTGTATCAATTCTTGTCTTTGAACAGAATTAGGATTCCAGTGAAAAAAAAAAAAAAAAAATTAAGTCAGTGAGAATACATTTATATTTATTATTAAAGCTTAAAGTTATGGTATGTGTTCTGTGCCCACTTTTTGATAATTGTCCCAATACAATTTATATTTCTTGTAATATCCCCATATGATACTGATTTAGAATACCAAATTTGAATTTCTTGCTAATATTTCTTCTTGTGTTATGGTGACATGTATACTCACACAGGCAGACCAAAGCTAAACACTTGATTTTTTTTATTCATGGCACATCAAAACATGTAAGTAAAGCAAAAACTGAATTTTGAAGAAAAAAAAAAGAAATTTTTAATTTTTTTCACTCTCCCTCTCTCTCTCTGTATAATATTATATATATATATATATATATATATATATATATATTGAAGGTTTTAATAACGTTATAAAATTTAGCAATCAGTATAGGTACATGATAATACCAACAACACACACATAAGTTATTGTAATTTAATTTAAATTTTAGCACATATTTTTATGATTAATTTACAGTACCAATTAATAGATAAATTCATTTTAAATTACTTACGCGAATGTTAACATTTAGGACCGTAACACTAACAAGGGAAGTATGAACCAGTAAAATTGCTATTGAAACTAAACAAAGCTTAAATTAAAGAGCATGGTCAAAAATAGAGTGCAAATTTACTGTAACAACATCTATTAAGGCGAGATGACCCCTATTAGTTTTAGTTATTTCTATAAAACCAACAAAATATGTATCTTTGTAAGCATGGTTGGTGCAGTGGTAGCGTGCTTGACTTGTGATACGGAGGTTCTGAGATCGAGTCTCCGCAAGGGCGTTTTGTATTTGAAATTTTTTATTTCAATAATTTATTTTAAGTTTTTAATTAGATTAAATTATTAATTTCAGAGAAAATATTTATTATTATTATTATTATTATTTTGAGTATTCTAATTAATAAAGTATTGCGTATGAATTTAAGAAATATATATTTTTATTTATAAAAAAGAAAATCATGTTTAAAGCTACGAATATAGTTTCTAATTTATAACAATTATGAATAAAAGTAGAAAAATCATGAAACGATAAGTATTTTTCACAATAAGAAGAATAAATATAAGAAGATTGATCACAATTATTTGAATTACAATTTTATTCTCCGTCAGTTATTGTTCATCATGAACGTTTTGTTAAATAAAGCTTTTCATCGAGATTACTAGATTTGTAAAATTCATATTTATCCAGACTTTTGAAATTTTTCAGATGTAAAATAATTATAAATTAGTGAAATCACTTTGAGAAAATTTGTCATTGTATTCAATTTTATTGTTAGTTCCAGTGGCGTATCCAGGATTTTTTCAAGGGGGGGGGTCGTCCTTCCGAATTTTTAATTAAGTTTATTTAAGTTTAATTAGGTTTAATTAAGTTTATTTTTAATTAAGTTTAACAATCTTTTAAAATATCATAATTACTTGCCGAAAATAAGAGTAAGAAAATGAAAAATAGTAAAACAAACTCACCAATTAGAAGATCAAGCTAAAAAATCTTTAATTAGCGACGAATAACGTAGAGCCTGTACAAACTGCTACACAAAACATAAAATTCGATACATAGTTACGCTTACGCAAAATATTTCATTGAATTTTCTTATTTACAGAGCGAAGTCTAATCGACGAGAAGTTTTCGCTAGTTCATTTAAAATGTCTTCTACTGTTGGAGTATTGTTTGGGTCACTCTTTCAAGGTCACTACTTCAATGGTCACCCCTTCCCCATATGGTCGACCCCTCTTGTCCTTGAGTATGAACTTGTAAAGGTGAAATCCTTTCAGAGAATTGTTTTCAGGGGAAACATGTTTCGCGCCGCGCAAATGAAGTGGTTTAGTTATTTTCAGGGGTGTTTATCGCAGAGTAATGAAAAAAAAAGTTAGTCATAACTTTAAACCACTTCGTAGAAAAAAATATTCTACGCTTGCCATACATTTTTTCCGCCTGAAATGTGAAAAAAAAATGTAAGGAACAGCCTAATTTTTCTTATCATACATTTTGTCAAGGGGGGGTGGGGTTAACCCCCCCCCTTGCATACGCCACTGGTCAGTTCTTCCGACACCACCAAATTTGGCGGTTTTTTAATAAAATATTTAAAATAAAAGTTAAATGTGACGTCGAATAGTTAAGCAACAGCTGTTATTCATTCAGGATTTTTCTACAAAAAATTGCATGAATATTAATACAAATGAGAGCAGACGATTAACTCTTGCTATTAAATGACGTCGATAAAAAATAGTAATTAAAAATTTACATAAAACACTAGCACAAATCATTAACAAAATTTTACCTAAATGTAATATAAAAGTGTTTGCCGTTAAATTATTAATTTCTTTTAATAAATAAATAGGTTAAAAAGAAAAGAAAAGAAAAAGTTAAATTATCCGCTCTGAAAAAAACTTTTTTTTTTTTTTTTTTTTTAAATCTTTCGATTAATCTTCTATTTCTTCATGTACTTTCTTTTTTCTTCCCGTGAAATTTCTGAAAAGGTGTTTCATATATATATATATATATATATATATATGAGTGAGAGAAGGTAGAAACTAAATAAAAGACCTTTGCTGTTTATGCCGGATACTTCAGAATGTTGCAGAATAAAACTCTGTAAACAAACACCATAAAAATGTAAAATCACCCGACTGCTGTTTCGGGTCGAAAAAAATAAGCATGATCATTCATCAGTTAAGAAAAATTAAGCGCATATATATAAAGTTGTTTATGTTGATAGGAATTTTTATAATTTTAGTGGCAATGAAATATCTAATTTGCGCAGGAAATGTGTTTAATATACAATTAGGGTATACATGATTTTTATCCACTTGTAGATTAAAAAGAGAAAAGAAAAATAATGTGTATACATATTTTACATAGTTTCATAAAATTGTCACGTTTTAGATGTGATGTTTTCCTATAACTCCAGAATTCGGTTTTGACAGAATAGATATACAGAATGAGTTAGGTTGTTCTATTAATATTTTGCTTAAATATAATAGAACAACCTATTATATTTAAGCATATTTACATTTTTATGGTGTTGGTAAACAAACACCATAAAAATTTAAAAACACCCGACTTGTTTCGGGTCGAAAAAATTAAGCATGATCATTCATCAGTTAAGAAAAATTAAGCGCACATATATATAAAGTTGTTTATGTTGATAGGAATTTTTATAATTTTAGTGGCAATGAAATATTGAATTTGCGCAGGAAATGTGTTTAGTATATATAATTAGGGTATACATGATTTTTTATAATATTTCATATAATATCTACCATTTACTTTTAAAACATAATGTAACTTACATTTGCAGGGAGCAATACAGGCAAAAATTAAGGAACTATTGCTGTCCTATCACAAAATTCTATTTCATAAAACAGGCCCCCTAACAAAATTCAAATCCATAAAATGGCCCGTTTGCGAAATTCAAATCCATACAACGTGCCCCTTTACAAAATTCAAATTTATGAAAGCTGTCCTTTCACAAAATTTCGTTGTATAAAAAATATAATTTTTGTAATATTTTTCCATCCCGTAAGTATTTCCGAAAATTGTCTATACTTAATTGTCAATGAAACACTAATAATTTGATATTAAAAATTAAAAAGAGTGACTGCTAAAATGGAAGGTTTTTTACATATTAATACTTTTTTCACAAAATATTTTGTTTTTTACAAAAATAAATCGTAAAAATTAAAAAGCCGGATCGACTCCTGATTTGTTTTTAAAAATTTGGAAAGAAGAAAAAAAAAGTGAATTTTTCAATTGCCAGGTAAAATTTCATATTATATGTTTACCTTTCATTAATTTAAAATAAATTCTGAATGTGTTTAAGTAGATAAAATATGGTAGATAAAATCTTGACACTTACGCATCGAAAAAAATCTTGCTAATGAACACTCAGGCGTAATTAAAATTTAGAAGTTTCGACAGTAAGAATTTTTTTCAAGAGTTCTTCATGATATGTCATAATCAATGAATAATATTATGTATAAAAGCATTAAAAGTACTTACGAAGATATCAGAAAGTATTGATTAAATCTAGAATGACCCTGACCAGTATTCAATTCATACTCAGATCTTACATGTTCCTCATTAATTGAGTAATTAAAATGTTTCTTTTCTTAAATAATAATTAATTATAAATCATAAAGCTTTTCCCCCAAATTCGTATGGCTGTTTTTATGAAGAACTTAGGTATTCGTGAGATTTTTTGAACTCTGTTCTTTGTTTTTTTACGTTTTGAGATGTGAGGAATCCGAAAAATCACAAAATCAATGTAGTGCCGTCTTTAGGTTACTCATTTTATTAGTTCTTTTAGTATCTTAGACTATGTAGACAATATCTCAAAACTGTGTGATTGTAAAATGGTCGGACCACTTTAAAAATATAATATTGTCAAGAACCGTATTTAAGATTCTATCTAATTTGAAAACTTAATAATTATAAGATAAAAAACTTTTTATAAACCATGTTTTTAAATTTTATGTTGAATCATAGCTATAGAACTAACTACATTAGCACTTTATCAACGCGTATTGTTACGAAATTGTAAATAATTGTATTTATTTTTATATAAATTCTTTCAAAGAGGCTTAGTAAGTTGATAAAATGTCAATTTTCTGCATTTCCAGCTCTTTTTCGCGTTAAAATAGCTTAATTTTCCTTTTAAAATGCATTAGCTCCAATAGGCAGATAATGGATTTGGTGCCAAATTTGGCGACTTTTTGCGAAAAAATATCCTTATTATCGATATTCCAAAGATGGATGTTCTAATGTGATTGGTTAAAGAGTTACGGGAAATTTGAATTAAGAAAAAAAGTTGGTTTCAAAAATAAAATATTTATTCTTTCATAACAACATACATTTGCATCATGAACTACATTAGCACTTTATCAATGTGTTGAAAATCTTTAAAGTGATAATGACGTCAATTTTTGCCAGAAGCATAATTTAACTTAGCGTTCACGTTTAATTAAATGTATTTATTTGTATGTCGAAAGAAAATGAACTCGTAATTTTTTTTTTTTTTTTTTTTTTTTTGGCAACAATTAAATTATAGCTAATATTTTAATAACTATTTTTATTGCTATTAGGAGCTTATTATTTTCATATTTTAATTAATTAAAAGAAAACTATTCGAAAGTCTTAGTTCGAAGTATTGTGTTGTCACCGGGTTCTGAGCTACTGTGAAAGTTTCAAATGTCTAACTAGTAAGGAAGTTAGTTAAAAATGAATTGCAAGATTTGTACCGGACAAACAAACAAACACACAAACAAACAAGAATAGGAGTTAATAAAAACATGGTAAAAATATTCAAAATTTATGATTTCCTTAACATGGGTGAATCGACTCGGGTGAAATTTCCGATAAACGAAGATTTTTTTCATTGTGAAGATATCGAGTCAGTTTTAAAATAGTATCATTTATGATGCTGTCATGAATATCATTAACTGTGAACATTCTACTTTGAAATCTTCGTGAGTTATTTAAAATTTAAGAAATTCTTAACATGAGAAAAGGGGCAAATTTTTGCTTAAACATGCATTATGGGGATTATTGTGTTTCAAAAAGTGTGGATTGCATGAATACTGTAACATGAAACTAGCTTCAATAAAATTAATCAGAAAATTAGGATAAAGGAAACGTATCAAATCGTAGGTAGGGTAGCTTAGTAGGTGGGATATTGTAGTTTTGAGCATGAATGATCGGTCGGGTTAATGTCTCTTAACATGAATTTAGTGTGCTATATTGTAGAAATTTATGAGAGTAAATATACAATGGAAAACTAAGCAGAGTCTATCTTTGTCATGTGGTTTGAAAAAGTATTCCAATCTTTTCATCCCACGAAATGAAGCTTTTGTGTTTTGAAAAAAATCGCTGGCTGTGAACTACTGTAATTTTGCTGAAAATATAGGTTTACTAATACTAATAATCGGTTTACTTTTGTTAAGCGAAGAAATTAACATATGTGGCTCTGCAAACTTTATTGCTAATCATACTGTAATATATATAAAGTATAAATTTGTGAATTTGAAAAATAAATAAATATTTTATTATGATTTGTATAGTATAAAGTTATTCAAATGTGATTTTTAAAAATGCCTCTCATAAAATGCAATGCGTTAGCATTCGTTAAAGTGAGTATCCACAGTAAAATTAAAAAAAAAAAAAAAAAAAAAAATGTTTTGAAATTTGTATAAAACTTTCTTCACATCGCTTCAGCACATTCTTTATTAATTTTGAATACTTTTAAAATAAAAATTTAAGTTAAAAAAAACATTTTTTAACAGTAGAAGCTTTTTATTGTGGAACCCTGAAAAGCATAAAATAAAAATTCATTCTTGCAAAAGACATGCTAAAAATAATTGAAAGTTTCAACACTAAGAAAATTTTAGAGAAAAATATATTTCACTTTTGCAAGAGATGAAAATTTTTAACTATTCAAAATATTTTAAAAAGCTGCCGAAATCAATATTCTTAGTCAAATAAGTATTGAATAAGTCATAAATTTCAAAGGTCTCGAAAGCTTTTAAAAATATTTTGAACATTTAAATATTTTCATCTCTTACAAAAGGGAAATAACTATATTTTTCTCTAAAATTTTCTTAGTGTTGAAACTTTCATTTATTTATAGCATGTCTTTGCTAGAATGAATTTTTGTTTTATGCTTTTCAGGGCTCCACAATAAAAAAATTTCTACTGTTTAAAAAAGTTTTTTTTTTTTTTTTTTCCCCATCTTAATTTTTTTTTTTTTTTCTGCTTTTTAGTTGTAAAAAAAAGTTTCTAAAAAACTAATCAAAAATTCTTAGGATACTGTGTAGACTTTGAAAGATTTTCTTTTATCATTTTACACCCCTTTTTTTTTTTTATTAATTATCTGCAAAAATGAAGACATCGGCCATTGGAGAATCGAACCCACGACACGCTCTAACCAAAAATCAAAGAACAGTAAAGAAAAGTCATAGAACATGCTAAAGGATTCTAACAAATACTTATACAAAAAGAATATTGTTTATTAAAATATTTTGAATATTTAAAATTTTTTCTCTCTTGCAAAGTGAAATATTTATATTTTTCTTTAAATATTTATATTTTTGTTTCAACAATTTTCTTATTGTTGAAACTTTTTTTTTTTTTTTTATAGCATGTCCTTGCAAGAATATATTTAATGCTTTTTAGGGCTACACAATAAAAACTTCCAGTGTTTTTTTTTTTTTTTTACGTTTTTATTTTGTGCGTTTTAGTAACTAAAAGAAGCTTCTTAAAAAAAATTAATAAAATGTTTTTTTTTAGAATAGTGTATAGACAACGAAGGAACTTTATTTTATCATCTGACATTTTTCCTATGAATTATCCGGCTATGAATTATCCTCAAAAAGTAACACATCGGCCTTCGAGGACCGAATTTACAACTATTGCGTTATGAACATGACGTTCTATCCAATTGAGGGAACAGGTGACGGAAAAAAAAGATGCTAACATTTACGTTAAAGTGGAGGCGTTTCGTTTTTCAGTGCGACACGAAGACAAAACCCAATTTCAATAAAAAGCTTCTAAAAAAAATATTTATTATTATTATTATTATTATATTTTTACTAAAAACTTTTTATTTTGTGCTTTTTTAATATTTAAAATATTTTGTGTTTTTAATATCTTAAAAAAAAAATAAAAAAATAAAAAAATAAATAAAAAAAATAAAAGCTTATTACCACGCAAATTCTTAAAATCCACTAAAATTCCATAACGATTCCTCCTGTAATAAATAAAAAATAAGCAAATTATTAATAATTTTTCAATCATTAAATGTCATATTTTTAGTTTTATATCCTATTTTATATCCGCCGCCGATGGTTGACGCGGCTTTATATCATATTTGACACTGTCAGCCACCGATGGCTGACAGGGCGCTCAACGTTTTAATTTTTTATTGGTACTGCTTTTACTTTCGGCGTAAAACTTTCACTGAAATGTTTGAAGTATAACGTGTTCTGCACACTCCTAAAGTTGCAAGATGATTCCTTCAATACTTACAAGGAAACATTCAAAAGGTCTCGTCTTCAAAAAATATTGAAAAAAAAAAAATATATATATCTGATTCTACTCTTCATAAAACACCAAGAAGTGAAAAAATTATCGGCTGAAATGAATTACAGCGGCCACGAAAAATTACCAAAATTAAGCATATTTGACGATTTAGCGCTGTTATGTGTTCAGTTCGCTAGCACCGAGATTGCAGTGTACGAACAGAACCGTATTTTGTTTCTTCGCCAAGTACTCAAAAGCAATCGCCTACCAATGTGAAATCGCCAAATATGCTTAATTTTGATAATTTTTTGTGGTCGCTGTAATTCATTTCAGCCGATAATTTTTTCACTTTCTGGTGTTTTAGGAAGAGTAGAATCACATATTTTTTTGAAGACGACACCTTTTGAATGTTTCTTGTTAGAAATATATGACAAAATGTCTAGAATCTAGAATGGCCAACATGGCGCTAAACGTGTTAAAAAAAAAAAAAAAAAAAAAAAAACTCTTTAAAAATTCTTAAGATACTGTGTAGTCACCGGAAAATTATTTTCTTTTATCAATTGAAAAATTTTCTTTTGTAATATAAATAATATTTATCATTTTCTACTAACTATTTGAAAAGTTAACACGCAGGACCTTCGATGATCGAACTCTCGACCATCGCTCTAGCCAAGGAGCGACAGACAGAATAGCTTATATTTACTTTAAAATGGAGGCGCCTTGTTTATTAGCGTGACACGAAGGCGCGGTGACAAAATCAATTTCATAAAAAAAAAAACTTCTAATAATTATGTTATAAAAATTTCTATTCATTTAACGCTGCTTTATTTGCTACTGGTGTCCATATACTACTCCCGGGGGGTAAATGCATATGCATATTTTGTATCTTGGTGTTCTTGCTTATCAAAATTTTCCTACTGAGATACGATTAGGAGCGCTTTTCTGCTAGCTTGTCTATAAAATTAAATCAGCTATCTTATTCAAAGGTCACAAGTTAGATTACCGAAGGTCGAGAGTTTTATAGCATAACGTTGCCGGAAGCACTGATAATTTAAATGCACGTTCTTTTTCTGCACCGTGAAATCGTTTGCTCTGAATTTTAACTAACCTTTTAAAATTTATGTTAGCACTTAATGTATTCAGGTTATATTTAGTAAAAAACTTTTGACTTACAGATTTTATGATTTTGCGGAACTCTTCAGTTTAAAGAATTTATTTAGGTGAAAGTGAATCGAGTGAATAGACAGACCAAATGCCTCTGAGTCATTCCATTTTAAATCAACAAATGGGGTGTGCAACACCATTTTTGATTTTGATGACAATTTGCACATGCTTTCCCCATACCTTTTAGACCACAAAAATATATTTTTTTTATTTAAAAAAAATTTACCCTTCGATATGTAGGCTATTTTTGTCGTTGCCAACAGCGAAAATTGGATATTTTGATGCTTTGCGTTATGAACTATAACTTTTTTTCTATAAAAGCTATCAAGCTCAACTATAGCTCATTGGAAAGCTAAAAAAAAGATCTTTTTCCATATGGTATCAATAAATTTGAGATTTAAAAACAAAGGTTATTTTTTCAAGGTCAAAGTTTGTGATGCAAAATTAATTTTTTGCCACTTTTGAAAATTAAAAAACCTATGAAGGGCTTGGAATAACAAGCCCTCTTTTTTTTCTTATATACATATATAAGGTTGCTTATTGTATTAAAAAGTTTGGCTTGTTACTCTGCCCCCTTCACAAGATACGACCCCCCAAAGTTGCAAATTTTCTAAAAAAATCCAATTTTCAATGCTAAAAAAATGCATGTGGGGGGCAAGGTAGATTTTTTTTTTACTTGTGTGATTTTAAGTACTTCTTACCATCTTTCAAACAAAAAAAAAGTTACTTTGTTATTCAAAGGCGTTTGGCAGCTATAAGGGTCTAAATTTTCAAATAATTATACTGAAACAACGCAATTATTTTCATACTTCTTAATCTTAGGTGTTAGTGAAAAGTTATTTTTTACTTAATTGTTAGTTTTAAATGGTGAAAACAACTAAAAAGACTAAGAAGAGTTGTCAAAGAACACATTTAAACTTTGATAAGCTAATTTAAGGTTTCTAACATCTTGGTATATAGAATTTAACTTACCTCTCAAAACATGCAAAACTTTTTTGTTCAGTGGTTTATTGTCTCATAGAGAAGAGTTGACAAATGTTCACTCATCATAGGTGTGATATTATGACCTCTTCCCTGTGCTGACCATAGTTCTGACGCAGTCAGGATTTTCAAAATATCTTGAAACCGAACCCAAGTTTGGTTATCATGACTTGATTTTTTAAACGATGTTCCAGGTCCTTTAGGATGAAAAAAGTGGATCCTGTATTCTTCTTCGACATCAAATACCTTTATTTCCACCATTTCTCCTAGCCACCAGTCACCATCATATACGCAACAAACATAATCGGACAACTTTGGTCGGGTTGTTGGTGTGGATAATCTAAGGTTGATAGGTTCGTCTTTGATGACATGAAAGGTTGTAAAATCTAAAGAAAATGATGTACGTCTGGCATGAATGATATTTCTGTTGAGTGGAATGTAGCTGTGGAAAGACCGAGTTTGGGGTAATGATAGTGCTGTTTTATATCTTTCCTCAAGAACTTTTCCTACTGCATTAACATCATCACAGGAAACATAGAAAAACGTTACACTATTAATATGTTCAGTGCAGTATTCAAAGACATCTAATGGATTCAAGATTTGATTACTGACCGGTCGTTGCAAACTAGCCTTTCGCACTAGCCTCTTCACTGTTCCTCCAATCCCATCGCAAGGGCCTTTCCCGTGGGATGTAGCAAAAAAATGCCACTCTGCTTTTATCCCAAAGTCTTGTTCATGATGGCTCAAGTTAATGAAGTTTTTCCTGTTTTTGTACTGTGCGGCAGATCCATCTGAAAAATAGAATAATTTTGAAATTAAAGCATGATCTGCCTTCAGTTTTTTAACAAGGATCATTTGAAAGGCGTAGAATGTAGTTGTGTTGTGGTCAAGGCAGTCGCTTACAAAGCAAAAACTTTGAGTTTGAATTTCTCCATTTTTTTCCCAGTAGACAACAAAAGGATGAAGCGTACATTGCACACCTGACCAGTGATAGGTCTGCACCTCGTCTTGAACAACACAAGAGAAATTCTCTGAAAAATCTCCAAGTATCAAAAATTCCCCCTTATCCAGATCTTCTTTCTTTGATTTTAGAAATGCTGCTTGTTTACTGGCAATGAAATGGTGGCTCTTTAGATGCTCAAGTTTTTCACAACACTTAACCAAGAATTCTTGTAAAGGTAGCACACATGATGTCAGTTCACATCTGTCTGTGGACATCCACTTTTTATATGAAACTTGCAAATCCTCAAATTCATCATTTTCCAAGTCAATTTGGGTGCTGTTACTTGGAGAAATCAGTGATAAAATGGCATCCACACCTGGACATACAGTACATTCCGAAAACATACAATTCTCATTTTCAGTATCACAGACCATAATCTGCAGCAGATCTTTGTAGCTATGATCACTTTTAATCGCTGATAGCATAAGTTTTACATTTTGATGGTACAAACAAACGCACACTGAATGTGTACCAGATGCTCCAGCTAACACACAAAATTTTGGTCTAAGATCGGCAAATTTAGATAACCCTACTTTCAAATCAGGATAATTTTCTTTAAAATGTATGTAAAGTTCCTTCAAGTCACATAAAATGAGCCTTTTTTGAAGGTTTGACTTTTCCCCATTCATTCCTCTCACAGAAATACAGTCCTTTTTTCCAGGCATCATGCGACTACAGGCATCTCTCTGATAAAAATCCTCTATAGCTTTTACTGGCAAATAGATTACTATAAATGAGGAAAAGTAGGAATATGATATATTCTTATTTGTGAGGTCAATCTAAGTCCATCAAATAAAAAAAAAATAATAATAAATGACATGTTTCCAAAAAAAAGTACATGAAAAAATTGGATGGTTTTAGTGTGATTATTTGAAAATTCAGACACTTATAGCTGCCAAACGCCTTTGAATAACAAAGTAATTTTTTTTTTGTTTGAAAGATGGTATGAAGTACTTAAAATCACACAAGTAAAAAAAAATTTACCTTGCCCCCCACATGCATTTTTTTAGCATTGAAAATTGGATTTTTTAGAAAATTTGCAACTTTGGGGGGTCGTATCTTGTGAAGGGGGCAGAGTAACAAGCCAAACTTTTTAATACAATAAGCAACCTTATATATGTATATAAGAAAAAAAAGAGGTCTTGTTATTCCAAGCCCTTCATAGGTTTTTTAATTTTCAAAAGTGGCAAAAAATTAATTTTGCATCGCAAACTTTGAAATTGAAAAAATAACCTTTGTTTTTAAATCTCAAATTTATTGATACCATATGGAAAAAGATCTTTTTTTTAGCTTTCCAATGAGCTATAGTTGAGTTTTTGATAGCTTTGATAGGAAAAAAGTTATAGTTCATAAAGCAAAGCATCAAAATATCTAATTTTTGCTGTTGGCAACGACAAAAATAGCCTTCATATCAAAGGGTAATTTTTTTTTTAAATAAAAAAAATATTTTTTTGTGGTCAAAAAGGTATGGGGAAAGCACATGCAAATTGTCATCAAAATCAAAAATTGTCATGCAACAACTTTTTTGAAAATTTGTTGATTTAAAATGGAATTACCCCTCTATGTCTTTCTTCATTGTTTATTTATTTAGCAATTAATTTTATTTTATTTATTTATTTATTTATGATTAATTTGTTTAATAAGGTATATGTTTAGAGGAGTTTAATACCAACCCTCAACCGCTCGTTGAATATTTGCTTTCTTTAACTAATGTGAATAAGATACTACTCAAAACACATACGCAGATAAAATAAATGCGTCGGATTTATTTATTTATTTATTTGGTATTTATAAACTAAAAATTAATCCCAAGCATGTTTTTATGGGTCTTAATGAATATGTAAATTTTATTATGTTGAACGTAATGTAAAAATGTTGAAAAAAAATAAGTGCTCTCTACAGATTGTAGCGCTTTTTTCGGGGTGGGGGGTGGGGGTGGGGGGTGTCTCCGTGTATACGAGCTACAAATATTATAATGACTAGGTTGCCACGCTACCTGGAGAACCTGGAATAGTCAGGGAATTTGAAAATTGACAAGAAAAGTCAAGGAATTTGAATGTTTTAGCCAGAATCTGGAAGAGGCAGGGAATTTCATACAGTGATTGACAAAAAAAAAAAAAAAAAAAAAAAAACGGCCAGTGTTTTTTTTTTTTTTTAAGGCTTTCGCCATTTTTTAAACACCCCCACCCTTCTTTTCCGTTCATGTAAGAAATTTCTTATCTCGCTTATAAGCAACAGATGATCCTGATCACTGTATGCAGCTTTTGTGTTTTTAAGTGGTACCATAATTATTTTACCCTCAACGCCTCAACACAGCCAATGCTCAGTATACGGTTAGACTGAAATTTTTTTAGAATATACCTGGAAAAGTCAAGGAATTTCATTCTCCTGTTTGAGTGGCAACCCTGTATAAACTATTTTTGGCTGCATATAAGTTTTTCGAATTCCATTCTTTGAACGTGCCCCCCCCCCCCCCCCCTTTAAAAAAAAAAAAAAAAAAATCTTAGCAATTAAAAAAAAAAAAAAGTTAAATAAATATATATATATATATATATATATATATATATATATATATATATATATTTTAAGCTGTAAAATTGGATGCCTGAATTTACAAATGAAATAAAATAATTAAATATATTTTTTTGAATGTTGACTAAGCTAAAAGGCGGTATGTTCAAAGAGTGGAATTCAAAAACCAGAATTCGGAAAACTTGCTATTTGAACGAGATATCCTTATAAATCGAAGCAACTAAAATCTCATACGATTACATGGCAAAGAAGAAATGGTGAATCTCACTGATGTGCGGCATTAACAATTTTAGTACATTTCAAGGTACATTAAATTATTTTAATTATTGCTTCGTTTAAAAATAGCAGGATTAAAGAAAAAAAAAAAAAAAAAGCTTTGCATTAGTGTTAGCTCTCCAATTCCAGTACACATTTATTATTTTTAAAAGAAGACTGGTTACCTATTTATTCTTCTCTTATTTTCTATATAAACCCTGTGTTTTCATTATTTCAGTTAAATTTACTCTTAGTAATCATTTTAGTGTTCTGTTTTGAAAAATACGTTGAACATAAGTCAAAATCTTGTAGGGGGCTTTAACAGCGTTTAAAATAGAATTTTGTAAATTATATTAAAACTGTGCTTTATAATTATTAAATTTGAAATGTTGAATTATTATTATTATTCTTTTCTTTACCCTCTTTTTCACGCTAAAGTGAAGTTACTTGTTTTAAAATTGGGAAACATTCAGTTGTTAATAATGAGGCTATAGATTTTGAATCTGTCTAAAATACATATTCTTAACGTTGATTTTATTAGTACGGGGGACTATTAGTCTCAATCTATGGATTTTTACGATACCAGTTTTACGATAGTTGGACATTTATCGAAATCGAAAATTTTTCGAAAATATAATTGAATAATTTCAAAGCGATGTTATAATTTAAAAAAAATAAAAAAGAAAGAAAGAAAGAAAACTAATAGTCATCCATACTAAACTAAATTCTGCTTTTGCCAGAATTTCATCAAAATCTTTTTTTTTTTTTTTTTTTTTTTGAAAAGAAAAGGAAATTAATAATAAGCAATATCGAAAAAGTTTTTATTATTATTATCATTTCTAGTCGGTTTTCGCTAGCCTAGCGATCGATATTTCCAAATGAACTTTTTTTTTTTTTTTTTTTTTTTGAGAGGGGTAGGGTTAGATGGTCGAAATGTTTTAAATATTCGGTTAAATTATTATTATTTTTTTTAGCACGGAGGACTATTAGTCTCAATCTACGTTTTTTTACGATACCAGTTATATACTAGTCTTTCCCGCTTAGAACATCTGCGTTATAGTACCAACATACCTAATATGATTTTCAGAAAAATCTCATGAATAAAATCATTCACTGAAAAATTTCAGTCCCTCCCCCCCCCCCCCCCCAAAAAAAAAAAAAAAAAAAAAAAAGATATTTAAAGCTTTGATATTTACATTATAATTTCAATTTTATAAAATAATTTTTTCCGCAGCTAAGTTAAAAATTATTAAAACTAAATTATTCTTTGTATTAAAATTGTATCTTAATATGATGATTTTGATTTCGATGTATACACCGAGCGACAAAAAGATAGGTACAAAGGGTCCTTTCTTTGATTTTTCATAAAATAACATTATCTAAATTGTGCTTATCATTTATTATTATCATAAAATAACACTATTCCCGGACTAATTTTTGTTTTAAGACTAATTTAGAAAAATTTTAAGACTAAAATTTTTCTAATTTAAGACTACAAACTGCGACAAAAAGATAAGAACAAAGTTTTTTTTTTTTTTTTTTAATTTTTGAATATGATTATTTTGAATATGATTCAAATATTTAATATGTTTTTAATATGATAATATTTTATTATGATATTAAATGATCAGCACAATTTAGATAATGTTATTTTATGAAAAATTAAAAAAAACCCTCCTTGTTCCTATCTTTTTGTCGCGGAGTGTAGTCTTAAATTAGAAAAAAATTTAGTCTTAAAACTTTTCTAAATTAGTCTTAAAACAAAAATCAGTCCGGGAAAAGTGTTATTTTATGATAATAATAAATGATAAGCACAATTTAGATAATGTTATTTTATGAAAAATCAAAGAAAAAACCCTTTGTACCTATCTTTTTGTCACGAAGTGTAGATGGCGCTTCTACCGTCCTGCCGAATGGCCAACGATAAAACGCGAAGCTTAACTACAACTAGCTTTAAAATTTTCCAAATATATTTCTAAATGCCAGATTTTAAGCTTAAGTTTCAGCACAAAATGTTATTTTATTTTTATTTTTATTTTTTTTAATTTTAAGAAAAAGTGCATTTCAAGAGTATCAGATTAAACTTTTGTAGCCGAAATCGCTAGCAGCCGAATTTCGGATTTCATGAATCCGATCTGGGTTGACCAATCATATAACACCTTACGTCACCACTATCGTATCATTTCGACAAAATTTAATCGCAACTTGTCCACGTTAGAGAGATACTATATAGATAGATAACTAATTTGCTAATAATCTTTTAAGAATTAATTTAGTGGGACGTGCTTTCATGCTGTTTCTAATCATTATAAAAATAGTAATGATAATAATAGTAAAAGTTTAAATGTTTTTTAAAATGTTTTAAAGAAGAATCTGTTTAAAAATTGGCTCGTTGTATCAAGGAAACCTGTCGGTCGATATGCATCCAAATTAAATCAGCAATTTTTTACAATGACCATGTTACTTATGAAGTTTGGTGCATTTATGCGCTATCGAAGCTGAGATGTAGCCACGAATTTGCCAACTTGCTGGATTTTTGAATGACAGTACATTTTTATAGAAATTTACTGGTATTTTTTATTTTAGCGAAAATTCTGTTATTTAAATAAGCCGGAGAACAATATAGGAGAATATTAGTCTGAATTTGCCGAAATGGTTGGCAGCTCTGTAGACTGCTCATAATCAGTTAAAATTACAGCATAACAACCCCATATATCAACCGATATATATAACACCTAAAGTAAATCAGCATTGTGTTTTCACAAAGACCATCTCACACATCAAGTTTTGTGCACTTAAATGCTAATGAAACTGAGATATATTCTTCGCATAAATGGGGGTAAATTGCAACGTAGTAGCACCAGGCGATATATTCCAAAATTTAATCAGTACTAATTTATATGAAGGCTCAACTAAATGTAAAGCTTTGTGGAATTTCAGGTCCATTATTTTAGGAGATACAGCGCCCACGAAATTTTGGTAACACGTATACAGACAGGCATTTTCTAAAAATGGTCAAATTGTATATATGACTTCTTAAAGCGTATAAATCCGTCAAAGTATATAGCCCCCCCCCCCCCCTCAAAAAAAAAAAAAAAAAAAAAGGTTATGCTAAAGAATTTTGATTTGCAGGGAGATTTTCTGGATGAGATTTCTTTCTTTCTTGCTATATTGTACTGAGTTTTTTCGAACAAACTTATTCATATTCACCGTAAAAAATGCGGAATTAATATTTTTTTAAGAAAGAAAGAAAATAAAACAAAATTAGAAAATCCTTTAAAAAAAAAAAAAAAAAAAATCGTCTGAGTTATTATTTCTTTTTCTTTAGCGTATCAAAACACTGTTCAGAAAATCTCGAGTGCTTTGCTTTTTCTAGCATTTTACCTCCTGGGAACATCTGAAGAGAGAGGGAATGAGAGAATCTTTACCGCCCCTCCCCTCCCCGCCCCGCCAAATTCTTTTATTAGAAAGTAAACAAAGAGAGAGAGAAACTGATATCAAGCAAAAAATAATTTTTTCTCATCAAGACGCTTCAGTACAGCATTCTTTTTTTCCTCACCCCCATCTTCCCTTTTTTTTTTTTTTTTTTATCATCAATGTCTGAAGTGAATTTCCAATCCTTAACTTCCTTGTAAGCCTTTCAAGCATCTGTTTGTACTTCAAGATCATATATAGTCGCTGGAGGGAAGCAAGAAAGGCTATAAATTTTATTGAATTTTTGTTAATGCAAATGTAAAGAGTTTTAACTTCCTGGTTTAGCTTTAATTTCCTATAAAATGTAGTCAAGTCATTTGAATTAGCGGTTGATCTTTGAAATTTTATAGGCTTGTCTTGCTTCCGTATCTGGATAAGATCGATCGAACTTTTGAGAAGGTCTAGGTCGTTCAAGAAAACTGTTTGAAATTTCTTAATGCTATATGGAAAGGTCAAAGAAAGTAGAATAAATTAAAACCCCTGACCTGGGTTAAAAGCAGATTTGCTCTAAATGTTCTTTCATGCAAAAAGTTCTCAAGTTTGCACCCTAGATTTCAAAATGAATTTCTGCAGTACACGTAAAAACATTAAATCGTGTGTGTGTGTGTGTGTCGCGCGCGGTTTTTCGTTCTAGATTTTTACTCAAATAATTGATGTTTCTCCGCGATATACATATTTATTAACGTCTGATTTAGATAGTAGCCCAAATTCAAAACGTATTTCATACTATGAATTTTTTCTCCTCTGAATTTCCTATGCACACACACAAACACACATACAAAAATAAAATAAATAAATAAATAATAAATAAATAATTGAATATTAATAAAAATATTTTTTTTTATTACATTTTCTCTACTTCTATAGAAATTCCATACTTTCGTAATAGTATACATATTATTTTTCTTTAACATATTCAGTGCAATAATATGTACTCGGAACAATACTGTTCCATTATATGAAGCATACATTATCTGAAACTACTCCAATAAATAAACACAAAGTGGTGATAGAAGAAACTATGAGAAAATTTCTTTTATGTGTAATGATGAAACTGTTTCAGAAAAATTTCTTAGATGTAAATGTATCGCTTAAAATAGTTACAGAAATTCACTCTTTACATACTCCATTCATATCTGTGAAGATGGCACACACAACACAATAGAGTTAATAATTCAGTAGTAAACTAATAACGTGCTTGTGGTGTGTGTGTTTCAGTTCAGTTTTTTTACTCTTGTCGGCGTGCTAAAAAAAAAGAAAAAAAAAAGTATATATTTCTGTGTTCCTTTCTTCTCCTTCTTTTTTTAAAAAAAAAAAAAAAAAAAAAAAAAGTATATATTTCTGTGTTCCTTTCTTCTCCTTCTTAAAAAAAAAAAAAAAAAAAAAAAAAAACTTAATT
This sequence comes from Salticus scenicus, assembly GCA_963930645.1. Classification (NCBI taxonomy): domain Eukaryota; kingdom Metazoa; phylum Arthropoda; class Arachnida; order Araneae; family Salticidae; genus Salticus; species Salticus scenicus. The sequence continues at coordinate 85,841,340 of OZ005656.1, forward strand.
TCGTTCTGTTATCGCTGCTTTCATTTTTTATTTCTCTTGTTGTTATTGTTATCTAGAAACTGGATAGTTTGAATCGGGTACTAGCATACTGTCGGAAAATAAATTCCAATTCATTTTTTTTCCCTCACTGAATAAAATATATCATATTTTTTATTTTTTTACTGTAAAATATGTGCTATTTAGAGCATTGTTAGTTTTTTTTTTTTTTTTTTTTTTAATTCGGTGAAGTACCGATATTCCGGAAACCTATAACACGGCAGCACTTGTAATCTGACTTTTTTCTTTTCTTCTTTTTCATTCCCTTTTTTTCTCCACTCGTAAGCCATAGTACTCATAGTCATCGGGTTACTCGCAGATAATCATGGAACATTATACTTGGCAACATTTTTGGATCATCAGTAAAATTAACAAATTTTCATTTAATTTTACGGATTGATTTAATTTTTTTTACGGATTAATCAAGATGACGGCAAAATTCCGAAAGAGAACAACGAATTTTTTGCCTCGCAATCTCAAATCTAACTTATTTCAGACATAAACTATATTTTAGGAATTTTTCTTTGAATATTGTGATTGAAAGACGATTTTGATACATTTTCGGAACACATCTTATCTTAATATATATAAATCTCGTGTCACAATGTTTGTCCTCAATGGACTCCTAAACCACTTAACCGATTATAATAAAATTCGCACACCATGTGCAGTTCGATCCAACTTGAGAGATAGGATAGTTTAAATCTCAAATTATAGTCGCAATTTTAATTTATTGCTAATTATTTGTTATAATTTCAATATTTCATTATTTCAATTTCTAATTATGATTAAATTATTTTGAATACATCATTCGAAAGATATTTTAAAGTTCTTTTAAATTATCGAAAGTTTTCACCAGATTTACACGTTTTGAGGTGTCCTGAATCAGTTTTCTTTTATATCTCAGAAATTAATTTAAAAAATTTTCATAAGTAATACATCATTTGAAAGCTTTGTTGACTTGATACACATTTTAAAGTACTTTTACATTATCGAAAATGGAATTCGAGATTTCACCCGATTTACACGTTTTGAGGTGTCCTGATTAGGTTTTTTTTTTTTTTTTTTATCTCGGCTACTAATTAAAATAATTTTATAAGTAATAGATCATTAGAAAGCTTTTTTTGATTTGGAATCGAACAGTGGATTACAGAAATTTCTACCGCCAGATGGCGCTGTAATACATTCAAATTTCAATATTTCAATTACTAATTATGATTAAATTATTTTTAATGCATCATTCGAAAGATATTTTAAAGTTCTTTTATATTATCGACAGTTTTCACCAGATTTACACGTTTTGAGGTCTCCTGAATTAGTTTTCTTTTGTATCTCAGCTACTAATTAAAATAATTTCGTAAGTAATACATCATTAGAAAGCTTTTCGAACAGTGGAATACAGAAATTTGTACCGCCAGATGGCGCTGTAATATTTTAAAATTTCAATATTTCAATTTCTAATTATGATTAAATTATTTTTAATACAGCATTCGAAAGATATTTTAAAGTTCTTTTAAATTATTGAAAGTTTTCACCAGATTTACACGTTTTGAGGTGCCCTGAATCAGTTTTTTTTTTTGTATCTCAATTATTAATTAAAAAAATTCATAAGTAATACATCATTTGAAAGCTTATTTTAGTTGATACACATTTTAAAGTACTTTTGCATTATCGAAAATGGAATTCGAGATTTCACCCGATTTACACGTTTTGAGGTGTCCTGATTAGGTTTTCTTTTGTATCTCATCTACTAATTAAAATAATTTCATGAGTAATACATCATTTGAAAGCTTTGTTGATCTGGAATGGAACAATAGATTACAGAAATTTCTACCGCCAGATGGCGCTGTAATATTTTTAATTTCAATATTTCATATTCTAATTATGATTAAATTATTTTTAATACATCGTTCGAAAGATATTTTAAAGTTCTTTTACATTATCGAAAGTGGAATTCGAGATTTCACCTGATTTACAATTTAAAGTGCCCTGATCAGGTTTTCTTTTGCATCTCAGCTAATTGAGTAAGACCGTTCAAAATTGGTATATGCAAGTTAATTAGGAGGGGCTGGAACGGTGGGGAAGGAATAGGCGCGCAGCGCGCATGGGTTTGGGACCCGGTGCGAGTTTTTACCCGATGATAAAAGATTTTTTTAAAATTTAATTTTCTTAATAAAAGTTTGAGTTGAGAAGGAATATGCGTGTACAGCGCACGTATATCCTCAAACGTGCGCGCGCAGCGCGCATGGGTCTGCGCTGCCGAAGGCAGTGGCGTCCCGGTGTGAGTTTTTACCCGATGCTAAATGATATATTTTTTAATTCCTTTTCTTGAGAATGAAAGTTTATGAGTAATAACATGGAATTTTGAGAAGTCATAAGGATGGTGAAGGAATACTTGCGCGCAGTGCACGGGTCTACGCTGCCGAAGGCAGTGGGGACCCGGTGCGACATTTTTCCTGATCAGATTTTTTTTTTCTTTTTTTATCACATGATAAAAATTAATGCAATTTTGAGAATTCATTAATTATTGTGATTCATTTAAAAATAGTGACCAGCGAAGCGGGCGTAGCCTGCTAGTATAATATAATCCGGAAAAATCGGTAATCCGGCAACGTCTATTTCCCGCCGATGTCGGATTATCGATGCTTCACTGTATTACTTATCTAATATATATATATTATATGTATGATTAATTTCAACTGCGCATTATTTATTCAAAATATCTATTAAAATACCAGCAAGAATTAAAACTAGTATGTTGTGACCATCACAAAGCTTGCTTCTATATTTTTCTGTAAAATTTCAGTAAACTTTTATTCTTAAAATTATTTATCAAAATTCTTTTACATTGTTGGGGCAGATGATTTTTATGTTAGAGAAGTATAACGTTAAATCTCCAAAGAAAAGTAATTTTGTGTTCTACAAACATTTTAGAAAATGCGTGTTTCTTTTCCCCTTAAAAATTACAAAAAAAAAAAAAAAAAAAAATGTTTCAAATTATCACAAATCTGTGTTTTAACTATTTGCTTTAAAAGATATATTGAAAATTTATATCTATGGGAGTCGGGTAGGGTTGGGGGCTTCCAACTGTCATTTTCACGGAATCTTGTCCTGTACTGCCAAATTAAAATTTAGAAAAAATCGGTTGGTAACGCCTTCTCTTGGGCAATTTTCACCAAAATCTGATGGGCACTAATTTATTTCAAGGTGCAACTACATACATAAAATTCTGGGCAGTGCAACAAAATTTTTTCACACACTCACACGCATTTTCTAAAAATGGTAAATGGTGTTCTGAACTTCTAAAAACATGTAGATCTATCGAAAACCCAAATTACGAAACCAATATTTTTTTCTCGTTTGCTTTTGACTTAATGAAGCATTTAGATGTTCAAGCAATTTCATTTATATGTGTAATGGAGTAAGTTTTGTGTTATTTTGAATAATATTTTTTCATATTTAATATTTGCAATTTTTTTCTTGTTTTAGGTATGTATGGATTACTCTTCTTGGAATGGCTGACTTAATTAAGTAATCGTTTTACCAGATGTTTCATGTGAGTTGGAAGATGTTTGATGAATAAATATTTAAATGCACAAGTGGATTTGATTTCCATGTAAAATGATTGTTTTTGTCATTTATGTATGTTATATCACAAAATAATGTTGTGTAGTTGTGTAAGCAGAAAACTTTAATGTATCGAGAGAATAAGTTCAATAACCCGAGTTACCAGCACATTCGAATGCCGAGTGCTTGGTTTGAATCCCAGTTCCGGCATGGATGATCGTAAGGATTTGGAACTTTAAGTCGTGGGTCCCGATTAAACCGTGGGTCCGAATTTCAACAAAGTTGAAAAGTGTCTGTTTGCCTGTCAGTCCCTCTGTCTATTTGTCCGCGCTCTAACTCCTGTAAATATTAATGGGATATCTTGAAACTATTATTGAAATATATTATTCATGTTCTCTATTGAAAAGGGAGTAAATAGCAGTACTGGTTTGTATACAGAGACTGCTGAAAGTATTCCAAATTATTCAGACATATTAAGGGCTGTATATAAAGAAATAGCTGGAATTGCATTTTCATTTTATTGAGTATTTTAACACTTTCTAACAATGTTTAAGAGTGAATATGAATTGAATATTTCTGTGTGATTATCCGTCTGCCCTCCTCCAGTGTTCGTAAATATTTTCAGAATTTCTTAAAAATGATATGTTATTCAAGTTTCCTATGGAATGTTTCCTATTTAAAATGGGCATTAATAGACACTATACAACTGGTTTGTGCACCAATGACGTGATCCTGAGAAATGAGACTGAGAAAAATGGCTCGGATCTCTAACGACCCACGATAACCTGATCGGGTTAAACTGCCTACATAACTTAATACACTGGCAAGCTGAAAAAAAAAAAAAAAAAAAAAAAGCATATATCTTGTTAAGGTACATACCTCTCCATGCTTCGGAAGAAGCTTAAACAACAAATAAGCATAAATGCTTGTATATAGCTTGTCATGTTATTGCTGTGTAGCATTTAATTCTTGGATAGCACTATAAAGTACATAATAGCAGAAAAATCTAGCAGACAAAGCAATACATAGCAATAACTAGCCTATTTTTGTTGCTGGTACTAGCATGAATTGCGACTTGGGTAACCACTGGACACTCATGGATTTTCCCAGTTTTGCCTTTTACTTGTTATTAAGTGTGGTAACATTATTTGATATATGCTCAAATTTAATAATAGATGTAATAATAAGTATTACATTTATTGCATATACAGAATACACATTGAATGCATGCATCAGTGTAATAAAATGCGCAACGCATAAAATACTTTCGTGAATTATTAGGAGTAGCGTGATCTAATATTCTCGTAAGACCAATCTGCTAACTCCTTAATGTTCAAACGGAAGAAAGTGTTTGGGAAAAAGTTTCTTAGACATATACAATCTATTTCTTTCAGGGGGATATTTTCTCTTTATTTGTTACATCTCTGAAAGCGTTATGGTAAGCCGCACAATGAAGTCAATTCAGTACTTGTAAGAAAAAACCACGTTGCGTGCTCTGTATGCATTTCAGTTTGTCAAGTTTTTCTTTTTCTTTTCCTCGCAAAAAAAAAAAAAAAAAAATCTTGTGAAAGGTTATTTTATTTCCCATGTCTTTCTTCTTCATTTTTTTCTCTTTTAATTATTGTAAGGAATTCTGTCTAAGAAAGCATGTTGTCTGAAGTTGATTGCTGAAAGTAGAAACTGTACGTGTGAGATGTCACTCGCGTAGTAAAGATATACAGTGATACAAATTTTTATTTTTTTCACACCCATTCAGAAAAATTTTAATCATTCATCTTAACATTCATTGAAACTAATTGGCACAAATAGAAACTGCTCATAATTCCCTATCATATATTTCTTATCACAAATTTATATTGTTGGCCATTCTACATTCAGGATAAGAACACTGAACTTGGCCGATTACGTATCATAATCAGAAACTGAAAGATTCTACCTGCAAAGCGATTCTCCCTACACTTCGATACACTTACTTTACCGTAATTTGCTATGTAATTTTACTGGTGTCAATATCTTATTTAAATGCAATTCTGTGCTATTCCTCCACGCAATAATCCCCATAATGCAAGTTAATGTGAAATATTTCCCTATTCTGTAACATTATGAAAAACTTTAATTTGCAATAAATCACGGAATTTTTAAAATAGAATATAGATATTCATTAATGTTCTTACTAGTATCATACATGATGTTTAAAACTAGTCTTATTTCTTAATGATGAAAATAATCTCTTTCTAATGAACGCTTGTATAAAAATTTGCCTTATTCTGTCATGTTAAGAAAATTGTTTAGTTTCGAATAACTTACGAAATTTTAGAATTAGAATTTTGAATTAAGCAATAAAATTCTGAAATATTAAACATAAACAGTATTTAAAAACTACTTTTACTTTTCTACGATCATGCATTCGTGAAAAATAATGACTAGAGAGACTTGCAAACTACCTAGACGTCAGATAAACGCCACATCAATTTTGGGCGTTCTTTTACCTCAAAATATGTGTAAAAGTAAAAACGAAACAAACGGCTATTCAAAGACATCCAAGAGAATTCAAATGCATTTCACGTATAGGCAAAATTTCTGGTATGTACAGTTTAAATCTTCAGATTACACTAAACAAAATGAACTATATATATGGTATGAAAATCATTCAATATTTGTTTACAGGGCCACACAAAATTCATAAATTCCCAAGTATTGAGGCTATATTTGGGAAATGCTGGAAGTGCATTTCAGGTTGCGTTATGGGTTTTTTTTTTTTTTTTTTCTTTAATATTGTGCTAAATTTAAGTAGAATATGTAGTACGCATATAAATTATTGGTTATATAGGATTACTCAAAATTAGGCAAAAACATTCTTTTCTGCTGAAGTTTTTCAAGATCTGGAAGTATTTTTAGGATTAATAATTACTTTCCCATGCCCATATGATAGACAAAGTATTGTTTGAAGTCTTTTTCAACGCTGATTTTTGCTGTACGTTTTTTGAGAGCCTTTAAATACGAAAATTATGTTTTAGTGGTATATCTGTGTGCATCTCTATAGCGTAACATAAAAACAAATAATTACAGGAAAATCAAAATTTTGTATTTTGTAGAACAAATGAGGATACCACTTAAAAAATGCGACCATAATTAGTAATTTTCAAGGAATAGTGTGTGTAAACGTTGTCTGAATAGTGTGGAATAAACTTTCAAATTGAATGATAACTTTAAATTCATATATGAATGTAGATACTATATTGAAACGGGTGGGGGGTCGGCCACCCTCTCACACAGAAACACTTGTGGAATAAAATTCTCAAACTATTTTGAATTGTTCTTAAAATATACAGTGTTATCGTATTTATAAATCCTTAATCTGTTAAGTATAATTTTAATTATAAATATATTATAGGGGAAAAAAAAAGCGTAGTTTACGGATATACTCCCGTGTCTCGGTGTTCAGAAGGTAGTGCTCACAAATGAAGTTACAGTGTTATCGTATTTATAAATCCTTAATCTGTTAAGTATAATTTTAATTATAAATATATTATAGGGGAAAAAAAAAAGCGTAGTTTACGGATATACTCCCGTGTCTCGGTGTTCAGAAGGTAGTGCTCACAAATGAAGCTGACACTTTGATAGCTCTTTCCAATACATATTTCATTTCCCATGCACCCCTGTAAATTTTTCTAGAGATACATATTTTGTCGTTAAAGTTGAGTGCAAAATTTCAGCAATCTTTGAGTTTGCAAAAAAAGTTCAATACATTAAAAAATGCAAATTCGGAAGAATTAAAAAAGAGGGAAATAACTTCTGATTGTGCGATTGACAAGAGTACTGCATCAGTGATTTTAAAAAATGGAAATAACTTATATTCTAAATTAATTTTAGATGCACAGAAACAGAATGAGTATTGCTACTAATAATGAAATGGAAACGACATTAATTAGATGAATGAACCACAAAGCCAACATTTTATCATTTCCGGAGCAATTTGAGAGTAGAAAATGCATTATTTTTATCTGATACTTTGGGCATAAAATCATTTCTATAATTATTAGAATGGCTTCAGAGATTTTTAATGTAATTTTTTTTACATGCAAACTTGAGGTGAAAGGACAGATGTAATTAATGAGCAAACAATAAAAGATTTTACAATAAACAAATTGAAGTCCTGTTAAAAAAAATATATGCTCCAACACATATCTTCAATCCTGTTAAAAATGTTTTTTTTTTTTTTTTTTTTTTTTTTTAAGGCACATGTTATATTTTGAGAACTTTAAACCTAAAAGGTACTGAGTTTTCTGATGGAATGTGTAGCAAAGAAACCTGAGCCCTTTAGGTTGCTATTAATATGATCTGAACAGCCTAATTAAACAGGCCTGCGAAATCATGCTTTTCTTTCTTTCTTTTTTCTTGGGTTGAGTGTTTCTAATGTGTTTTGATGCGCTGAATTCAGAAATGCTTGTATTTTTTCCTATCACGTAAGGATATTTCAAAGTAAGGATGAAAATCGGAAAATGTCACACAGGGGCTGCAATAAATTCGAAATTTTTTATATATAAAATACATTAAAATAGGCCATCATTGTCTTTTAAATGTGTTTCTTTACGTAGAAGATCCAAATAGAGCTTTTTCTCTTGTGCACGGCTTGATGACCTTAAGGGGAGGCGGGGGAGGGGATGATGTTTCGATGAAATATCTATCTTTGTTCTTCACTTACATCTCCGAGATTTTCCGGTAAATAACTTAGATTGGAGTTTAAAAAGTGGAGCAATTAAGCTCAAACAATTCCATTTTACCATGGTTTTATTAACTTCGATTCTTGTTTAAAGAAACTCAGGTTACCTCGAAATGGATTGAAAAACAAAAATATTTTGTTTTTCATAAATATGCACCCCAAAAATTAAAACCTGAATTGACACTTGACATGTAAGTGTAGAATGCAGGCAATGATAATTTGTATTCTTTTGTTAAATAAGTTTTCAAATATGAATAAAATATGTCAGTATCAATGTTATTACAAAAATTTAAAAATAGATTTTTTTTCATACCTTTTTTTACTTTACCCATACAAATATACAATAATTTGTAATATGAAAATCGTACATGGAAGAGTTAAAATATTTTGCTTTTGTTACTTGTTTTAATATTTCACAAAATAATTTAATAATAAATTATGTATTTTTGTCTAAAAAGAGCTTCTTCAACTTTTTCGATACTGATTATTATTAACTTTCTTTTCTTTCAAAAAAAAACAACAACAACAAAAAAAAAAAAAACATGGATTTCAACTATTATTATTATTATTATTATTATTATTCAAATTATAACATCTTTTTCAAATTATTCAATTATATTTTCGATAAATTTTCGATTTCGATAAATGTCCAACCATCGTAAAATTGGCAACAACGTTTTGCCCGTAGATTGAGACTCGTAGATTGAAACTAATAGTCCTCCGTACTAAAAAAATAATTAAATTAAAAATTGTGATAAAATACTGAATAGAATGAAATAAGAGTTCATTTTACTTTTATTCCTCAGCTCAGACCAAACCAAATATTAAGAATGTTTGGTTTATTTAATTTTTAATTAATTATAATTAATATTACTTTGCAGTAAGTTTTCTTCTAGACTAAAACTGTTCTCTTTTCAAATAAAACTTAAAATTAAAACCCAATTGTGTTATTTTATGTTTAATGTAAAATCCCTCAATAAACCCCAAAAAGCCCATTAAAACCCAATTAAACTTAAAAAAAAAAAAAAAAATAATAATAATATTATTATTATTATTAATTTAGTCACTTAACAAAAAATAAATACACTTCCAGGAATTTCCAAATACAGCAATATATCCAAATACTTTAGGTATCCCTGTAAACGAATGATATATGATGTTCCTGGCAAAAGCAGAATTTAGTTCCTTTTTTTGTTATTATAACATCGCTTTTAAATTATTCAATTATATTTTCGATAAATGTTCAACTATCGTAAAACTGGTATCGTAAAAATCCGTAGATTGAGACTAATAGTCCTCAGTCCAAAAAAAAAAAAAAAAAAAAAACGGGTTGGCCTGTTTTAAAAAAAAAAAAAAAAAAAAAAAAAAAACTGGGGTTTTTCTAAACCCCGAGAATAGGTTTATTATATTTATTTATTCTGTCAATTATGAAATAACTTCCTCAAGTAGTCATTCGTCTGACGTGTGGAATTTTTAGTAAAATACAGTGTATTTTTATAGACATGCTCGTTATGTCTTGGCTATGAGATAAGAAGCGATAATCTCTTGACATCATACTATAGTGGAAATTTTATGTGGAAGATGAGTAATTTCACGAGATGACTGCTGAACATTCTTGCTATTTAATGCTTTTTTCGAAAATTCTGTTTCTCATTGATATTCCCCCCCCCCCTCGTGTCTCCCGTTTTCGTGTTTCAGCTTGCATTCAGTTTGATTTTTAAATATTTTGTTCTTTTATTTTTCAACAATGACCCATAAAAGAGAGGTGTTTATAAGCTTGAAATCTCTCTCTCTCTCTCTCTCTCTCTTTTTTTCTGGTGTTTATGTGTCTGTAGCAGAGTCCTGCATCGGGTCAGGTACCCGCAGCAGTGATGCCAGATTGGGGATTTTGTCCCCATTTTGGGGATTTTTGAGGCTTCTGGGGGCAATTTTGGGGACCAAATGTTTGTGGAGACTTTTTTGGGGAATTCTAAAAATTTTGGGGACAAATCTGGGAAGTTCAACTTTTTGTCAATGTTGGCAACGTAAGGATTTATCCCTACGACTAGAGACTTTCAATAGCTTTATTGTTATTTGGGGATTTATTTAAAAAATTACCTTCATTTGGGGAAAAATCTGAACTTAAATCATAGAAAAATCTGCTTGATATATATTTCTTTTTTTGCAGAAATGTTTATTTTCCCTTTTTAGTAGAAATCAAGTTAGGGATTTTTTCGAAAAAAACCCCCTCTGATTTGGGGAAATTTGAAGACCTGTTTGGGGAAATAATTTTCGACCATCTGGCATACTGACCCGCAATTATCCGCGGGTTACCCGCTTTGCGGGTCGGGTTGCGGGTGGGGTCGAGTTAACATTAATTTTAGACCCGTTGGTGAAATCGTGGGTCTACCCGCAAAATAATTTTCTTCGACAATTTTTTTTTTAAATATATTTTGTAATGAATATAATTTTTTGAATGCACAGACTGGATGGCATTTTCTTCCTTCAAAGCAGTTTAAAGCAACATGATCCATAACATAAGTTTAGTTTGCATGGAAGAAATACATAAATATTAATATTTAACGTTTAAAGCGTTATATATTTGCTCCCTTATTTTACTTTTTTTTTTTTTCTTTACATTGTGAATATTTAAAACAGTGGATATTTTAAAAGTAGGTGTAATACACAAGAAATTTTGTTATATTGTACATTGAAGTTTTGCTTATATTTAGACTAGATATTTTAAATATAATTTTAATTATACTTTAGTTTTAATATAATTATATACTTTGTAATATTTATATAATAATTTTCTGGAAGATTTGTTCGATAATATAATTGTATTTCGTGAAATACAATTTTAATTCGGTTTCTTATGTAAATTGAATAATATTTTTTTGCTTGTCGCGGGTCAAGTTTTCTCGACCCGCGCAGGACTGTAGCATTTTAGCTAACTAACGGGCTGATTTCGATATGTTATTATTATTAGAACACTGATTTATTTTGGATGGTTCTTAACTATGTTTGAGAAAATCTGTTTGATATATTTTTAAAATTATTTTTATTTACCCCCCCCCCCTCCCCCCAGGCTTATCGGAGATCTTCCAATTCATCTTAGGCAAATAACATGATTTCTGGGTTGGGATATTAGCTTTTATGATAAATAAATATGATAAATAAACAACGTATAGCTTATATGATAAATAAATAACGATTTAACCGATTTTAACAAACATTAAAGATGGGCTATGAATAGTGATTTTGAGTTCACAGTACAAAAATCTCTTAATTAAAATTGAAAATATTAGATTTTAAAGAAAAATTATATCTAATTAAATTGACGATCAGCTTTGGCTGATTTAAGCGGAGTAGTTTTTGTTCTTAGCTGTATTTTATAGTACTATGTATCTTATATATGTTGTATAATTTTTTTCATTTTTTTTTTTTTTTTTTTTTTTTTTTTTTTTTTTTCATTCGTCAAATTTAACAAGACGAGTTTTATACTATCAAAGTTTTGTAATCAAACAACATAAAGTGCAAAAATAAGCTAACGTGTTTTTGCAAATTATAATGCAATTTTTAGTATTAAATTACAAAGTTGAACTTTATTTAAATGATTAATAACAATCTATCTTACACTCTAAATAGAATTATTCAATATTACTTTAAAATATGAATAATTAATAGTTTTATTTTAATAAAAGTACTTTATTTAATGTATTCCTCCAAATAATGGAAAGTGCATAATAATTTCCTCCTCCATTGCTATTTCAAGTATGACATGACTAATATATTATTTGCTGTGCAAATAATAAATTCTATCGACGGTACGTGTTAAGCATTTCGCTTTAGAAACAATTAATAAACGACTTATAGAAAACGTCATTTCGGCGCTTCATCAAAAATTTTTATTTCTGTTAAAGATGATTATTTTGCTTTTGAGCGGAAAATTTGTGAAGGATTAAAATTTTCAAACTCTCGTATTACATTCTTTATGAAATTTAAATTATAAACGCCACTAAAATATTTTAACAGCTAAATAATGACGTATTATTTCTCACTTGGGAGTTATTATTTGAATAACACTTAAAAAACAATGTTAAAGCTTTTAAAATTAAATAAATTGTAATCTATACTTTCATTTTATTTCTATACAGAGTATTTCCTGCTGAACAAAATTTTACATTAATTAAAATAAATTACAACAAATGTTTTTAATTTTCACATAATTATGTAAATAATAATAAGTATTTAGAAGAAAGAAAAGATTATTTATTTATGTATTTTTATCCATATTAAATAATTTTTTAGAGTTCTCTAAAATTTGCTTTATTATTATTATTATTATTATTCTATTATTACTTCTGTGGTGTTATTTCTTTGGGTAGGTTATAGTTTTCCATAATTTCTAGTATTTCTAAAATACTTGAGTCTCTGAGTGAATACGATAGCAGCAAAACGATATTTTTAATTGGAGTGTCAGATATCTTTAATTTTTAATAAATTATTTTTAATTTAGCGAAATTTCGTTAAAAGTAGTGGAATTTTTCCATCACAAAATCAGTGGTCGAGAGGTTTTGCTCTCTAAGCCTGGTTAGATGGGAGGTGTCGGGTTCAATACTGAGTGACACTCATCGCCGTAGCCTTTCGGCGTTTTCCGTGACTTCTTCCGAAGCTTGTATGGATGCGAGCAAGGATCTCTTAGAAAGACTCCGAATAAGTGCATTCCGCTTAGATCTAGAGTGGACAATTTGTCTTAATCTTTACCACCGCACCATTCATTATAAAATAGCGAGAAACTAATAATAAATAGTGTAATAAGGGCATTATTATTTTCAAATAAATTTGGGGGACTTAAAATTTCTAGAGCAGAAGTCTCGTGGACCTAGATGAAAATCTTTTCTTTTGAACCTTATTACTTTGTCCTAAAAATAAAACTTTTATACTTTAGAATTAAAAAATAAATAAATAAATAAATAAACAATCTGCCTCTGATTAAACCTCTGATATTTGTGCAATTGCATTTTTATTCTCGAGCAACAACATATCTTGAGGTGAGATGTCGTTGGCTTTGGCTATGATCTCGCAAAATACGATATGTATATTAGTACTATTTTCAGTAAGTTAAAAAGTGTCTAGGATCCACCTGGACCTCAAGTCCTGCGAAAGGGGGAAAAAATTGTAGAATGGGAGGGGTTGGGGTCGAAAAATAAATACTGTAGCGCTAAATTCAAACTCTTACGAATATACTAAATAGCCTATCAATATTGAGCCATCTTCCCTGTCATTTAAAATAATATAGACGGCGCTATCGCCATTCTTGGCAAAATATCTAATGATATTTTGCCGATCCATAAAGTGAAGTGAAATCATTTTGTTTTCAGTAGTCATTCAGAAGTTCGTCAGCTCTCGCTGAAAGATGTTGTCGTATTTCGTGTAAGACGCCCCTGTGGCCATGGGCCGCAGGCAGCGGCCTGTAAGAATATTCCTTCTTATGTATCCTAATGTTCTGTTTACTGCGCGCGGTGTATATAGTTATTGTGATTGTGCTTTATTATAATTAAAATATTAAATAATGGAATGCCAGAGTTCTTCATAGTTCTATGGGGCCATTCCGTTACAATACCAATTTTAAGAAAATGTTATAATGTACAACTTTGAAATAATAATAATAAATCTATTTATTAATTCAACTTTTATTTTTATTAAGAATTTCTTTCTTCTTTCTTTTTTTGTCTTTTCTGGTTCAGTGCTTCTTGATAAATCTTTTGATGCTACTAGAAATGCTTTTACAAATATTTGCTTCACCACCTCATACCATGTTAACCATAAATAAATATTCCATCGGCGAAAAGCACTTATTTACAATGCTCTAGAAGACACCTCATTTGCATTTAAATAACTTACTTGACAAATTATGTAAATTTCTCCCGCCTTCTTCGCAGAGAAGATAGATATGCGTCTCGATTTTCTCTCTTTTGGCTTCAAGAAATAAAATTTGTCTGGCGTCGATTTTATTCTGTGATATATCTGCCATTTTAACCCATCTTTCGACTAAGCTTGTCTTTTAGATGTGCTCAACCACACATATTTCCTGTGGGTTTTTGTCTTCTTTGTATCGACTGTATTGTTCTTTTGTGCGAACAGTTAAGTGTCTTTAAATCCCGTTCTTTTGTGGGAAAAAAATCCCGTAGTAAGATTAGAGTTTTCTTTGAGGTCAATGGTTTTGTGGAACTGGATTTAATTATGGCCAGTGTGTTTCATTGTTTTAATTGACAATACTGTCGTGCCCATAGTTGGGTCAGCCTTCTTACTAGATTAGAGCTTCATATACGGTTGCCATCATAACGCTTTTATCTGTATTTATAAATATATTAGTTCAGTAAATTAGGAAACTTTTTAAAGTTCAAATTGCCCCTTTCTATGAAAAAAATTGCTGCCACAGTATTTAATCAGGAAGAATATTTTTCACGCGCTGAGTCGCAGTAGAAAAGCTGCGAGAAATTACTCAAAAATGTGCTTTTGTTTGCAGTATGAATATGAGCGCCATGTGCTGTTTATTTATAAAACTTCTGTACAAGAAGAAAATTGCAGCTTTAGCGCCACCTGTCGCTCGATATGTACCCTGTTTGAATCAGCATAGTTTTTCATAATTGTCCTTTCACGTATCAAGTTTTGTGCGTATATATGAACTAACTGAAACGTAACTATCCCGTAAAATGGAGAAGTCGCCGCATAACAGCACCACCTGTTGAGCGATTTGCACCAAAAGTTTATTTGCACCAATTTATGTCAAGGCTCAATTAGATATGAACTTTTATGAAATTCTGTACATTAGTTCTGGAGCTAGAGCTTCCACAAAACTTTGATGACACACTGGCAAACGGACATTTTATAAAAATGGGAAAAATCTATCACGTGTCCAGTATGTCTTAAAATGTGTAAGTATATCAAAAACCAGAAATCGAAAATTTTTAAGAATCCAACACTTTCTTCTACAAATATAAAAGACAGTAGAAGACTAAAAGTAGTCAAATACTTTATAAGACATCTTTAAACAGCAAGTTGAAAATTTAAATACATTTTTCATATGTGCATAAAATAATACATAAATACAAGTTTTAGAAAACGTACAAATTTTTGCAGCATTAGGAGAGGGGAGTGGGGAGAGACTCAAAAACATTCAGGAAGTGGAAGCACCATCTGCTTGGACATGCTTTTTTTGTGTTCGGAAGAACAACACACACATATTATCCTTGAGTAGTTTACCTTGAGATTCAGTTCAATATGCTCACAGATATGTCGTCTGGCTTGCTGAAGAAGAATGACGCTTATCTTTTGTTACCACCTGCGACATTTTTTTTCAGGGGAATGGAATACTTTTTTTTTTTTTTTTTTTTTTTTTTTTAATACTTAGGATTAAGGACATCAGCTGTCCTCTATGTCGATCAAGACCTTAAAGCGGCATTGCATTATGTAGTGCTCATGTAAAAGGGCTTTTAATGTGAAAATGACACACGTTTGAATACCCCTAAATCATTGCTGAGTATTTATTCAGTATTTCTTTCCTTTCTGCTTCACGTGGGGGTAGGTATAACTTAATTCTTGAGTATTCTATCAAAGAAACAGTAAATAAAGTTCCTTATTCAAGAAAGGAAAAGGGAAACTATCTAATAGTATTATGAAGTTTATCTAGGTTAGCAAAAGTTTACGTGATTTGAAAATATTACTATTAAATTATAAGTCAAATGACGGGCTATGCTTTACGGTCATTATTTTGCACATGAAGGCGTGCACCAGAGCCTACAATTTAAAATGGATTCCGAACAATTATTCATATCCATGTTAGAAACAGGATTCGAACACGGCATCCGTAGATTAAAGACCAGAGCGGGGGATGATGGGGCAGAAATCAAATGGTGCTGATCAAATATATTTTTTTCTAAATATGTTGCATCTTCGGTTAGACTAGATTCTTTTCCTATGATGTAACATATAAGAATTAACATCACAACTACCACTTTAAATAATACATAAAGGCTAACTTGATTTTATTTCATTACTGTAAAAAAAAAAAAAAAAAAAAAAAAAAAAAAAAAAAATTAACCACATAATTTGTTGTACTCTTCATACAAATATCACTTAGACAATCCTCAGTTGTAACTTCATTAGGATTCTTTAAAATCAGAAAATGCAAATGCTTAATAGTGGTGAAATCCCTTGAACAAGTTGAACTGTCATAATCTAAATGTACCGAATCAACCACATTTAGATTTAGAGATTCAAAATTCTTTCAATTCCCTATTCACTCATTTGACTTTTCCGAAGTCGTACTATATTTTAAACTAAAAGTGTGTTTTACTTTCCTTATGTAACTGGATATTAATTTTAACAAATGTTTTCCCAGAATTAAAACTTGGGTTAATCCTTTTCTAAAAAGTTAATAAACTAATATTATTTATTTGTGTACATATTGGTAATTTATGATTACTTTATTCGCATCAATTTATTTCCTTTACCAGATTGTGTTAAAATATTCGATTGCATTAATGTGCATGGATATGATGGATGATTTGAATATATTTTTACACTCTCTCCCATACACACAGGAATAAATATTAGTACAGGAATATTAAAATTAAAGCGACAATACCTATAATCCGATAACTCCTATATGCTATTGATTGTATCAGAATAAAACTTCAAATTTTCTTTTGCTTTTCCCCCCTACCCCTTCTGAAAGATTTTTTAAAAATTAATTTAACCCCCCCCCCCCCTCCTTACCTTTTATCTATTTTAAATAAATAAATAAATTTTCTTAAACTTATTGCGAAATCACTTTATTATCTATCGTAAAAACTCTCATTGTTAACAAAATCTCGATTTTCCTGCCGGTAGAAAGTATATAGTAAATAAGAAAGCAGTTTCTAGTCGACGAATGCATATTTTATTCAACGAATATTCTCGAAACAATCCAATACAACTGTCACTTGTACTACAAAAGTCAAGTAATCACATCTGCCTTGTATGTACAGATAAAGAGTACGGATATTGCTTACAGGAACGATGATAAACAGTTTGTTGCACAATTTCTCAGGAACATAACGCTCAACTTGAAGTTTGAATAGGAATCGAACACCTTCGGTAGCGGCTTTTCTCTTTTTATAGTCTCGTCGATGATTTGCGATAATTCGAGGCAGAGCGAGAAACGTTTAGTTCAACACTTAAAAATAAATAAATAAATAAAAATAATAAACAAAAACTGAGATTTTATTATTAAAGGCAGCTTTCAAGTTTTTGTCATTCATAAAATACTACTATTGCCAAATTTGTTGGCCAAATCGCCAGGTTTGTCGCTAAAGCCGATCTCCATAGAAGTCAATGGGCTATTATTTCCCTTGTGCCTGCAAAACTATTTTTTCTGCAATAACACGTATAATGCATGCAGTAAAGGGTTTAACAGGGTTGAATGAAATTTCTTTAAAAATGAATTCCTTTAAATTTTTCTTATTTAGCTCAAATCAAATTATAAAATATTTCCGAAAATATGAAAAAGTTAGCATTACTACGATGGATAGTAACGTAGCGTCACACCATCTAATAATTTAAGAAAAAAAAAAAAATGTATGACAAGAAATGTACTAATAATTAACTTGCTCATGTCTTATTGGAAAGAGAATCAATTATATATGCTGCAGGAGATACCACCTATATTTAAACGCGTGTTTTTAATATTATTTTGAAAATTACTAAAAAAAAACTAGTTTTTTTTTTTTTTTTTTTCCCAATTTGAGTATGAATCCTGTTTAAATCCTTGCAATAAAATTTTAGTTAAAGTCTGCTGCGGATATGATTTACAAACTTATTTAAAAATTTAAATCAATTGTTAGTTTTATTTGATCTAGGTTTCTTAACAAATAGTTTATTAGTTGTTTCATTCAAAAGAATATTCCAGAATTTTAAAGACATGTTGGAAGGAAGGAAAGAAAAGAAACTTCTTAATTAGAATAATTAGCTGTTCATTGAAATTGAAATGTTTTTAGTTTTTCTTTTGTCACATTTTCCCATCTGGCAAATAAATTAATAAATAAATGAAAAACAATGTTTACTGTAATAATATTGATTTGTATTTTACTGTTTAATTCAATGTTAAATGATTAAAAAAAAAAAAAAAAAAAAAAAAATTCATCGAATCAAAATTTTATGGAGTATAATTCAATACTATTTTTTATAAATTACACTTAAAAAAAAAAAAAAAAAAAGAACTTTAAATTATTATCTAATTTCAACTGCGTTTCCTTAATTTATTTTTTCATTTTTCTTACATTCTTTGTTAAATTTAGTGGTATCATTTCTTTCCATCCCTTCCCAGACGTAAAAACTTGTTGGCATAGGTGGACTCAGCTCAGTTCCCCATCATATGTATATATGTTCTCATAAATTTCTAGTGCAGGACATATTATATTCATGTTAAGAGAAAGGAATTTGATCAAACGCTTGACACAGTAATAGAATGAAATTTCCGCCTTATAGGCTACCCACCATTCAATTCGAAATATATATCTTATTTAGGGATGAGATTTTTCAGCTGATTTCAGCTTTTATGTACATTTAGCTTTTCAGCTTTTTTTTTTATGTTTCTGATGTGTATTTGTTCTTTTTTCATACATTGAAGATTAAAATAAATATGTATTATTCTGGTATAATAGATTTTGTCATCAAAATTATAGTATTTCATTTCACTGTCTTGTCTTCGCATACAATTTCAGCTTTTTTTTTTTTTTTTCTATTTTTGCTAATCTCATCCCTGCTTATTGTTATCTATTAATTTATTTTATTGGGGTCAATTTCGTAGTTTAGTTTTTTTCATGCTACTATTTCCAATGCAACAGTCCCCAAAATGCATGTTTATACGGAATATCGCCCAAATTTGCTATGTTGATAAAATCTTAAATTTCGAATAACGTATGAAAATTTCCTATTAGAATATTTGTAGTGAATGGTGTTCAAACAAGTATCATAAATGTTAATTTGAAGTTGTCTGATATATTTATAATCCTTAAAATGGACCTTTATGCTCAATTTTGCCCTATTCTGCCATGTTAAATAAATCGTAAATTCAAATAACTTACGAAATTTTAAAATTAAAGAATTTATAGTCAGGATGTTATGCCAGTATCCTAAATGATATTTTAAAAGTGTTCTGACATCTTTATGAGGAAAATATCCCTCAAAACCGACGTTCACGCGAAATTTTGCCGTTTCTGCCATGTTAAGAAATTTGTAAATTTCCAATAATTTGCGAAATTTTCAAAGTAGCATGTTTATAGATGATGTTCGTTCCGGCATCAAAACTGATATTTTAAAACTGGTGTGACATTTTTACAGTAAAAATTTTCCATTTAATGCACGTGTAAGTGAAATTTTGCCCTATTCTCCCATGTTAAGAAAATCGTATATTTCGAATAATTTCTGAAGTTTTTTTTTAATTCGAATGTTGCAGATGAATAGGGTTCTTACCAGTGTCACAAATGAATTTTTAAAACTGGTCCGACCTCTCTGCGATCTTTCGTTCGTGAGATATCGTGTATGCAGAATAACTAACTAACGGACTAACAGACACCCTACAGACGGACACCATACCTATTTTGTTATTTTCGGATTCCTCACACCTTAAAACGTGTATAAAAGTAAAAAAAAAAAAAAAAAAAAAACCGAGGTCGAACTTTTTCACGATTACCTAAGTTCCCCATAAACTATAGTATTATGGGGAACTAATAGGTATAATTATATACATATCTAAGGTGGGTTGGGGGGAAGGTAAAATTGGAAAATAATACACACACACTCATACACACACAATAATAATAACAAAAAATTGCGAAATAATACACACACACAATAATAATAACAATGTAATAATACATTAATGAAATACATAAAATAGAAATGTGACTTACAATTGTCACATTCTAAAGTCATCACTGTAATGCCAAACGTGATACTTTTCTAAGATTAGATTCTGAATCTGGATCTAACGGAAAAAAAAAAATATTTTTATGGCTTAGAATAATTATGCGTCATGAAACTATAGCAATGATTTTGTGGCGTGCTGTCATTCTTAGATTAATTTCGTGATATTTATTTGAAAAATGGTTATGTGACTTCATAAAGTAGTATGTCACAAACTTTTGCCATTATAACATAACCGATGAAATGTTATCGTGCTGTCATTTAATCTAACTTTTAAATTCTTATAGAATAATGTTTATCTTAGTAGGAATATTTTTAACCTAATATGAATGTTATAATTTTTTTTATAAAATAAAACCTTGTTAGCAGTACCTTTCATATCGTATAATTGGCGGTATAATTTTATTAAATGATATATTAACGAATTACGTACTCTATATAATTCCAATCAAACCTTTTTTCTTTTTCTTTTTCCCCAAAGAAGAAAGAAAAGTTAAAAATTTCTTTTCAATTTTTATAATGTAATTTATAATGATAAATAGGGTTTAAGCTGCTTAGTCTGTGCACTGTTAAAAGAAAAGAAAAAAAAAAAAGACTGATATTTCTAATTTATTTTGGTGTTGCACAAAACTGGTCTACCAAAACTGGCGATGAAGTTTTTGCCCAGATTGAAACTAATAATCCTCCTAGTCATAAAGAAAGAAAGAAAGAAAATCATACATTTCTCCAGTAAAGTGGTTCCATTTAGCTGCAACCAATATTGTTACGAATTTGTAAATAATAGTAGTTATTTTTATGTAATTTCATTCAAAGGGGCTTAGTCAGGTTATAAAATGTTAATTTTAAGCATTTCTAGCTTGCTTTGGCGTTAAAATAACTCATTTTTCTTCAAAAACTCGTTAAAAAGCTTCAGCAGATATTGATCTTGGCGACGAATTTGGAGAATATTGGCAATTTTTTTGAGCGACCTTGGCTAGAAAATCTTTATAATGGTGAAACTTTGCACCAGAATATTGCTTACAGCTAGAAATGCCAATTTAGCACCATTCTTTTGGTGAAACAATGAGCTATTTCTTACAGTGTGGTATTTAAATTTTTCTATTGCAAAGTATTTGATTATTTTGATTTGACCATCTGACATTCACATTATTTTCACACTGAAACCAAACAGATGCACTCACCCCTAATTTTTTTTTTTTTTCCCCTGATGAAGAGCCGCGCTATTATTTTAATCTGAAACAACTCTTGCTAGTTCTTACAATTTATAGTGTTTATTTACAAAGTTATTTGTTAATTAAATTAATTACTGTTCGAATTTAATCAGGTTAACATATGGATATTTCACACCAAGAATTTCTCTAAAATTAAAAATGTGTGTATCTGTATATATATATATATATATATATATATAATGAGAATAATGGAAAGAATGAGAACGAAAAATAAACGGATGAATAATTCACCACAAAAACCCACAAAGGCCAATTTGGTAACCAGTTAACTTGAATAGTTTTAATAATTTATTAGAAAAAAATAATATTACTTAACCTAAATTTTAATTCTTTTAAGATTACAAAACACGTTGAAAGCATATAAAAGAAGGCTCTTTCAATTTATTGTAGTAGAAAAGAAAGAACTTTTAATAGATTGTATTAGTATTAGTGAGGATACAAATCGAGCTTACTTTAAGAAAATAAACTCCCCCCCCCCCCCCAAAAAAAAAAAAAAAAAAAAAAAAAAAAAAATGCTAAATTTATGGACCAAGACACAAATAATGGAAAGAATAATAATTAAAATAGCTCAGAATGCCGTGGGATTTCGTCATATATTTTTTCCATATATGTGGTCAAATATGTCTAATAACCATTTTCGAAATTGGTTTAGCAATTTCCAAAAGGAACTATGAAATGAGTGTTAAAAGGTAAAAAAGTACACCTATTTTTTTGCTGAACTGTTGCCATTTTATAAAAACAAATATAAGCATGGTTAAAAATATTTTACAGGTGATAATTGACAAAAATTTATCCCAATGAAAGACTCAAAATAATTTAGAAACAAGTGACCTAATTAGTAGTAGTAATCCAGGTTTAACGTCAAGCTTGACTATAAAAAGTATATACACGATAAACACAAAGAGAATACAGAAACACGTTTGATACAACAAATAAATTGAGAAAATTTTACAGAAATAAAATGGTTTATTCATATATCAGATAGATAACCACGCTGCAGCGCGGTTATTTCTATGGTAATTATAATTTTATATAAATATGCTTATTCCACTATTATTAATTGATTATGGTAATCAAAAGTAAAATAATATGAAAAGAAATTTCTAATTTTCTTTCTCAATTTATAAATATATTCATATTAACTTTAAGTGTACATGTTGGTAGTTTCTACAAGTTATCAACCAAAAAGTATTTGTTATTATTAGGGCGGAGGACTATTTGTTTCAATCTGGAGTTTTTGTTGACCAATTTTGTGTAACACCAAAATAAATTAGAAATATCAATCCTATCGTTACAAATTCGGTACCAAATGAAAGGGACGATTTTTCTGAATCCAGGGGTGCAAACAGTTTTTCGACACAATTAGATTTTTTTTTTAATTAACTAGAGTATAAAATTTTAGGTGGCAACGCTTCATTTTAATTCTCAGTCATTTTAAAAAGTGCGTGGCCCAGTTTTACGATCAAAAAATGAGATAAAATTAAAATAATAATAATAATAATAATAATAATTTTACAGATTGAAATTAATAGTCCTCCGTAGTAAACTAAATTCTGTCTTTAACATAATTATTATTATTATTATTATTATTATTATCTTTAAAAAGTCCTTGTCTTTAATTCCATGTAGCAAGTAGAAGGTATAAAAATTACTTGACTGTTTGTTCACTAATTCAAAAATGTGGTGTGAAACAGCTTTTTCTTTCCTTCTTTTCTTTTCTTTTTTTAATTTTAAAAACATATATTTAATTCTTTCTGTTTTAATTAACATTGTATTTTGAATTATGTTGCAAAATAATGAAGATTTTTGACAAACTAGCATTTACATTTTCCTCCTTTTTAAAATCTATTCTTGTTAATTTAAATTAGAATGCATAAAATTCATTTTGGTTGCTTGTTCGTTCATTTTAAAAATAAGAAGTAACGCCAACAGCATTTTTAATGAATTTATTTGCTGTTATTTTTTGCTATAAAAATTTTTCCGGATTAAATTTTTTTCCAAAAATCATTGGGTTTTTCATTTTTTTTTTTTTTCTTATTTTAATAAATTTTTAAACTTTTGTTCCTTTTCTGTTCTACAGATAGGAGCACTGTCCAAAATTTAATAAATGGTGTTTCAGAGGAAGCCAAATGCAAAAATAATTTGAAATTTCTTAGTAGCAACAAGGCGCGTGTGTACTTTGATGCTTTGATGATGCACTCGTGTCTAGTTTTTTTCATCTGATGGAGGACTGTACTATTCTTTTGACATGAAACAACTGTTGCGAGTTTTGCAATTTATACAACTTATATACAAAATTATTTATTATTATATTAATTTTTATTCGAATTTAGTCAAGTTATAAACATAGATGTTTTTAAATTTTCAAAAATTTCTCGAGAATTAAAAATTCTACTTTTTTCTTTTTACGTATTTAAGATCATCTATGTGTTTATAGTAACGAACGTTAAAAAGTCAAAATCTGTTGTCTTCTATTTCCATCTAGAAAGTATAAAAGACACTTTGATTGCTTGTTCCCTAATTAAAATATAAGATGTAGTAGCAATTTTTCAACTTTCTAATGAAATATTCATTTTCCCCAGATTTAACTTTACATCTTCATCATACAATTTCCCTTCATTGCTTTCTGTAGCCATGACACCGCTTTTGATGTTCTTTTAAAGTGAGGGTAGCTAATGGAGGATGAAGAAGTATAATTGTCGAGAATTCTAAAGGAATATTAAGCATTTAAAGCTTATTATGAATTCTCGGAGCAAACATTTTTAGCTTCATTGGCTTTAATTCATGATGTGCCGTAATTAGTACTTTTGCTAAATTTGTAAGTATTGTGAAGTGGGTTAAATTTAACCTCGGCTTATAACTCAGCTGATAAGCTGAATTTAGACCTAATATTCGTCATATCTGTTTCTTTGAACCTTTCTTTGTTAGATCTAGCCTTAGGTAACGAAATCAAATATAAAACAGTGATAATATAATAGTTCTGGAAGTTTTTCCTTCTCGACAGAGTGCACCTCTCAAAATCTGAAACTTTGCCATTGCTGTACTTGCAAAGTAAACTACACCAATTTCAAATCACGGATAAAATGTATTTATCAGTACATTGTTACAGTTATGACGTCATTCCCCCCCCCCCCCTAGTAAATCACCCTTCTTTCATCATTTTATTTATTCCTCTAAACCAGGGATAAAAATTTATTTTCTTTATTTCAATACAGTTTTATAGCTATGAAGTTAGTTTTGGCGTTAGTCTCAGAAAACTCGGGCTTTTATGATTAAGGGCCCTCATCACTCACCGCCGCCGGAAGCCGAAACTAATGTTATTCTATGGGAAATTTTTCTTTACAAATAACTCATTAACTAATACATATTTTTAAATTCTGTTTTCACATTCTGAAAATTACCAGCTGTTAAATTGACGGACCTTTAAAAAAAAATATTTTTAAAATTTTTTATATTTTATTTTGAAGCTGCAAAATACGAATTTTCAATATGTGACATTTTTTCATTTTGCAATTTCAAAATAAAATATTAAAAATTAAAAAAAATACATTTAAAAAAAAAGTCCGTCAATTTAACAGTTGGAAACTTTCTGAATGTGAAAACAGAATTTAAAAATATGTATTAGTTAACAGGCAAGAAAATTTCCCTATAGAATAACATTGGCTCGGGCTTCCGGCGAAGGTAAGTGAAGAGGGCCGTTAACGCTCCATTTTTACGCAAGTATTTCCAGATTTATTTCTTCCTTCCAGTTGAAATTATCAAACTTGTTGACATATTATTCAAAATTTCATCTACTTCATCAATAGATTCATCTTTTACACCATGATATTTGTATGATTTCAATCCCAAACGTCTCAACGAAATTAAAAATGGAGTCGCACAATCCTTTAATTCAAATTTTGTAAGCACGTACTTATTTATATTACTAGCAGGCTACGCCCGCTTCGCTGGCCACTATTATATTTAAATGAATTTTCAAGAGATTTGAATCAATATTTATTTTTTATATCACACTATTAATAAAAACTTAAGAAAAAAAAAAAAAAAAAAGAAAAGAAAGAAATCGCTTTAAATTTTGCTTCGGGTACCCGCTGCCTACGACAGGTTCTTTTCCACCCGCACTGCATCAGGTGTAGGTTCCTACTGTCTACAGAAAGGTCTTTTCCGGGCGCTTCAATCTGGGTATTTATCGACGATAGGTGGTTCTGCTATTATTTAAGAACTATAATTAAAAAAAAAAAATGACTGTATCTCAGTATCTATTAAATATTGTAGTTTTTGAAGCATGTATTTTATAGTCCCCGCTCTTTACACTATATTACCATATGATTCCGACCAATATAATGAATAAAAGAAAAAGTAGATTTTTTTTTTTTTTTTTTTTTTTAAAGGAATTAAATAATAAAATAAATAAATAAATAAACTTCAATTTTAATAAGTTTAATCCTTTTTACTATATACTATCATTTTTTCGATAAATACTGTAAAAAAAAAAAAAAAAAAACCCTTTTAAAGGAATTAATTAAAAATAAATAAAGAAAAGAAAAACAAAAAAGTTTTTAAATGTAAAATTTAATAACGTAATAGCTGTTGCTAAGATACGCAGACTATTGAAATGAAAGAATAAATGTTGGAAAAATTAAACAGAGGTTAAAAATTGAAAAAAAAAAAAAAAAAAAAAACAGATACTTCTCTTATAGTTTAATTTCTCGTGACGTACTTCAATTTTACGTATTTAATTTATAATTATTATTTTTTCCTGACGTATTAAAATTTCTCCTAGCAACGAAAAAGAATTTATTTTAAAAATAGAAATTGTTTTGTGTTATTTAAGACTTGTTTTATAAATGAATAATTTATGGTTGATCAAGTTTTGTTTTCTGGTAACATCTATTATACTCTATACTGGAATAAATTTTTTATGAGAAATGTCTGCAAATGAACCAGTGAATTTTGTAATTTTAATTTATTTTCATTTAATTAAAGTATTTATAAACATAATACTTCATAATTTCTTTAAGATTATTTTTTTTTTTTAATTACAATAAAATTGAGACAATTATATACACTAACACTATTTAAAATATATAAGATAATATACAGCATAAAATTATACATCACGAGCGTATTAAGGATCGCAATGATTTAGGGATGAGATTTTTCAGCTTTTTAAACATTTTTACAGCTTTTTTTTTTATGTTTCTAATGTGCATTTGTTCTTTTTTTTATACATTGAAGATTAAAATAAATATTTATTACTCTATAAATATAATAGATTTTGTCATCAAAATTCTGGTATTTCATTTCAACGTCTTCCCGTTGCATACAGTTTCAGCTTTTTTCTATTTTTGCCAATCTCATCCCTGTAATGTATAATTTGTAGTGTGTTACTTTATAAATACTTTTATCTGCTACATTTATATTTCAACTAAATTTAAAAGTATTAATACATCGTTTTAATACAATACTTCTGAGAAGTTCATTTACCGCCGCTATTCGCGCATTTTTTACTCAAACTATCAAAATAAATCTTGTTATAAAAAACTAATAAAAACCGTACAGATGGACTAACATAAGTACAATAAAACTTTCTAATCAAAGAAACAGAGGGTACTACTACGTGTCTTAACTGTAACTCGTTAAAACAATTGACTTTACTTTTGTGTCGGTATATAATAATAAAGTGCGAGATTAAAAGAAATAAAGATCTTTTTGTGAAATAGCGGTTAGAAGAAAAAACTATTGTGTTAACATTTTCTGCTGACATTAGATAAATTTAAATAGTAAAGAATTTATTCAAAGAAAATCGATATTTTTCTTGTGGGTGAAAATCGATATGTGCTTGAGTAGGCAGAAATGATAAGTTTCAGCGTTGTTCTTTTGCCTTGTGAAGTTATTCTATAAAAATTCGAGACATTCGGAATACAAGTGGTTCAAGTCGAAAAATTTTAAAAATTCCGATAAAGGGGTTGAACTTGTGTCAGTGTAGAATCTTATTAAACAGCAAAAGGAATTTCTGTCGAGATCTTTATTAATATGCACCCTTTTCCCCTTCCGGCTACATGAGTGAGCTTATACTTTGTTTGGATGTGCATGAATTAAATTTAATTAGCTATTGCACCGAATCGGAAAAAAGGTATAGTTGCAAAAAAAATTTCTAAAATTTTCAAAAAGCAATTTTTACTTTTCTTACCCGATAATATCTTACCCCGGCAAGAAAAGTGATGCAAGTAAAAAAAAAAAAAAAAAAAAAAAAGGCAATCTAGTGTTTATTGAAAAATGTGTATGAAGTGTCCCAACATGCACGAAGAGTGTCACATCTCTATCTCGCAATTTATCCACAAGAGAAGCAGTTGTGCCAGTTTTATTATAATGCTAGTCAATGGTTTATCGCGGTCCTTTCAGTTGATTTTTCTCAAATGCTGCATTTTTGAGTTGTGTCACTTTTCTTGCCGGTGTGAATATGGTGGCGAAAGTATTCTTGTTGGGATAAATTTTCGAAATTGAGTTTTTGCTATAGTTACGCGTTTTGAAGACTCCTGAATCCGAAAATAGAGTTTCTGATGGTTGGTCTACGAGTCTGTTATCAGCATAGCTCACAAACAAATTTAACAAGAAGTCCAAACTCGGCATTCTAAATCTTTACCATATTGGTCTATTACTTGAAAATTTTTATTGAAAATCGGACAAAAATGGTTCGTGTATACAGGGACATACAAAAGTATTTAAATTCACTGCGCTTCTGGGCGAAATTTCTTGTTTATATATTTCAATATATTTAAACTGCACTAAATGAAATGAATATACATTATTAAACTGCATAAAAGCATGTATATATCTTACAGAATGTGATAGGAAAATCATTCATTTTTCGTTTACAGGGCCACACAATAAAACTTTTAAAAATTTGTCATCGCGATAACTTTTGAAATACTGATACTAATTCGATCCGAAGTTGGACAGTGGACTTACCTTAGGATACTTGGATCTTGGATAAGATCGATAAGACCTTGGATCTTAGGATCTTGGATAAGATCGTCGGTCAACTTGATTCGCCATTTTATTTCCAAGTGGTGGCTATTCGAAAATTTAAAATTTTGCATGAAAAAAGTATTTATGGTTGCTTAAAAATCCTGTATATGTATATACATAGCCCATATCCAGGCAGCAAACAAGTTTGTTAACCAATTTGATGCGCTATCATGTTTCAAAATGGCATCTATTTAAAAATTTCCATTAGAACTATGGCTCAAATGCCATTATGAATTTCCTTTTTTTCCTATGTTTTTTTTTTTTTTTAAGTACAATATGTGGTCGATGTACTCGAGTAAGTTTCAATGAGGGGTGTAGGTAGAAGTTTTCTGGATAATTTAGATTAATTTTTTTTTTCTAATTTAATAACAGCCTAAAACGTTTCATGAGTATAACTACAGTATTTAAACGGAAGGTGGAAAGGACGGTAGTCACATTCACACATAAATGTTTGTCAAATAAAAGTATTTTCTAAAACTATTTTGCACTGTTTCAAAAATACGTCGGAAACATTCAAAATCAGTACACCGCTTATCTTCTAACAAGAAAACATTCAAAAGGTGTCGTCTTCAAAAAGTATTGAAAAAAAAAAAAGTATATGTGATTCTACTCTTTATAAAACACCAGAAAGTGAAAAAATTATCGGCTGAAATGAATTACAGCGATCACAAAAAATTATCAAAATTAAGCATTTTTGGCGATTTAGCGCTGTTAGGTGATAAATTCGCTAGCACCGAGATTGCCGTGTACGAACAGAACCGTGTTTTGCTTTTCCGCCAAGTACTCAAAATCCATCGCCTAACAGTGTGAAATCGCCAAATATGCTTAATTTGGATAATTTTTCTGTGATCGCTGTAATTCATTTCAGCCGATAATTTTTTCACTTTCTGGTGTTTTATAAAGAGTAAAATCACATATTTTTTTCAATATTTTTTGAAGATGACACCTTTTGAATGTTTCCTTGTAAGTACATTGTAGTATGACTAAAATCGCCTAACTTAAATCAGTTTAAAGTTAAGCACTTGTGGGGGAATAAGAATCACCCATGAATTAATGAGAAGTTAATATTTTGTAACAATTTAATTTTTACATCATTTTACATTATTCTGAACAATTTTTAAGCTCCAATTATTTATATTGCATAAAAAAATAATAAAAAAAAATCACTGTAATCAAAACATAATATTTAGAATTTTGATAATTAGGCTGCCTTTTTTTTAAGGTTATCTAAAATCAAGGCACACAGAGAAACTATTTAAGTCAGAATGGTTTAACATTTCGTAACTGAATAAATGTTGGTCGGGGAAAATAAATAAATAAAATAACTAGTTGGCGTAGGTGGACTCTGCTCAGTTCCCCATCATATTTATGTTCTCATAAATTTCTAGTGCGAGACATATTATAATCATGTTAAAAGAAATGAATTTGACCAATACAGTGACAGAATGAAATCCCCGCCTAATAGGCTATCCACCGTTCACTTCCATATATTTATCTTATTCTAATCTATTAATTTATATTATCAGGGTCAATTCCGTTGTTTAGTTTTCATACTACTATTTCCAATGCAATAATCCTCAAAATTCCTATTTATATGAAAAATTTACAATTTCACTATGTTGGTAAAATCTTAAATTACGAATAACTTAGGAAATTTTCCTATTAGAATATTTGTATTCAATCATGTTCAAACAAATATCATAAATGTAATTTTGAAGTTGTGTAATGTATTTATGATCCTCAAAATGGAAGTTTATGCTTAAATTTGCCTTATTCTGACATGTTAAGTAACTCGTAAATTCCAAATAACTTACGAAATTTTTAAATTGGAAAAATCATAGTCTATGATATTCATGACAGTATCCTAAATAATATTTCGAAAGTGGTTTGACATCTTTACGATTAAAATATCCCTCAAGATTGACGTTTATGTGAAATTTTGCTCTATTGTGCCATGTTAAGAAATTCGTAAATTTCCAATAACTTACGAAATTTTTATATTGGAAAATTCATAGTCATTAATATTCATGCCAGTGTTCTAAATAATATTTCAGAAGTAGTCTGACATCTTTACAATGAAAATATCTCCCAAAATTGACGTTTATGTGAAATTTTGCCCTATACTGCCATGTTAAGAAATTCGTAAATTTCCAATAACTTGCGAAATTTTCAAAGTAGCATATTTATAGTTACTGATGTTCATTCCGGCATCAAAACTGATATTTTAAAACTGGTCTGACATTTTTACAGTAAAAAGTTTCCATTTAATGCACGTTTAAGTGAATTTTTGTCCTATTCTCCCATGTTAAGAAAATCGTAAATTTCTAATAACTTACGAAGTTTTTTAATTCGAATGTTGAAAATGAATAGGGTTCTTGCCAGTGTCGAAAGTAATATTTAAAAACTGATTTGACCTCTCTGCGACAATTTGTTCTTGAGATATCGTGTACACAGACTAACAAACTAACGGACTAACAGACACCCTGCAGACTGACACCATACAAATTTTGTCATTTTCGGATTCCTCACACCTGAAAACGTGTAGAAAAGTCAAAAAACCGAGGTCGAAAATTTTCACGATTACCTAAGTTCCCCATACCATATGATGGGGAACTAAAAATAGAAAATTGTGTATGGAATAAAAGTTGTATGATTTTTTATCTAAGGATCTGATAGGATGCTTCCAGTTCCTATCTGATAGGATCAAGGGACCGTATAAAAACTTTATTCTCGAAATCTTTATAGGTATGCTTTCACAGATTTAAGTTATTTTTAAGATGATAGATTTTAAAGTTGAAAACGTTTTTGCAAATAGAATCATATCTGTGTAAATTAATAATTTGAGACTAATATTTTGTAACAGTTTAATTTTACAGCACGTATTTCATATTATGCTAAACAATTTTAAAGTTCCATACTATTTATATTGCATAAAAAAACATCAACCGAAATCAAAACATGACATTTTAAAAATTTCTATATTTAGAGTGCTTCTTAAGGATTGTCTGAAACAAGACCCGCAGAGAAACGGTTCAAGAGTGGTTTAACATTTTATATTCGAGTAAATGTTGGTATATATAAATATATATTTATTTATTTAAAAAAAAAGAGAGAGAGAGAGAATTTTACATGAAATTGTGTGATTTATCTATAAATAATTGATAAAATCAAGGGACCGTATAAAAATTTCATTTTTGTAATTTTTTACCGATATGCTTTTCTTGATTTAAATTATTTTTAAGATAGTAGATTTTAAAGTTCAAAACGTTTTTCCAAGTTGGAGCATATATCTGTAAATAATGATTGAAGAAATGCAGAAATAGTCATTGAGCACTGCGATTGCACTGGTTACCCAAATGATAAATCCTAACCGCTGAAATGCATATTTTTGATGATTTTTTATCAATAAACAAATATCCATAAACAAACTATGATTTGACCTTTTCTATAATGCGATGTGGCATCATGGATATTCGGATGCAGTATGATGCTGTTCTATTAAACTAAAGGTTTTTCAGTTTGAAATTTAAAGCTTATTAAATCTAGGTTAGATACTTATTTGTTTTCTGTAAGAAGAAATTCAACATATATATCTATATCTGTTTTTATTGTTTATTTTATTTTATTTTTTAAGTGTGTGGGAAATTTGGATTATTTTGAGTTTTCGAGCTTTCTATCAGTTTGTCCTTTACTAATCTGCAGAAACATAATTGTAGTTCGTTATTTTCACTTTTCTTTCAACTTACACGGTAAATCTTGCCGTAATGTTTCGTATTCAGATTCAGTGGCGTTAAAAAAAAAAAAAAAAGAATGATTGAATTAAGCCAAGTGCATCCGGATATTTATCTTCTGTTGTTTCGCTGCGATGAATTGAAAGAACAAGTTCATGCTCAGTCTCACTTTCAGACTGTTTTTGTCGTGGTAATGTTCCACTTCATGGAATCCAATCCAACTTTCAATTTTATTCCAGATAGGTCTTATCTAATTGAACTCTTTGACTGATGATTGCAGGATATTGTTGGATACGCTAATTGATGCTCGTTGCTAATTTTTTAGACCTTTTACAATGAAGTTTAACCCTCTTATTCAAAAGATGAGAACCCTGCTGATTTAAAATATTCTTTTTCTAGCACTTGAGGCTTATTTTGTCATTCTGTAAATTAGTATGAACATTTTGATGAAATGCTTGGATGCCTTTTCAATTGCCGACTAAAAAAAGAAGTGTGTTATATGTTTGGTGCCTTTGTCCGTCTGTCTCATTGTCATTATAGCTGTTGTGGCGTTACCCTATATAATCCTACTAATATTCTATAGTAGTCTAGATCATTTCCTAAGTAATAGTTATTGAGCTTCGGAAGTGGAGCAGTATTGCCAACTGAAATTTTCTCAAGTCTCTACTGATAGCTCAAAATTCTTCCTTACACTGACGTTGTCTTTACTTTAGCGAAAAATCATGAAAAAGTGGATAAATCAACATAGCCATGCATAATCCCATGAATTTTTTTATACAAAATACTCCCAAAAAGTCCCATAAATTGTGGGTTCGATACTGGAGCTGGTTGAAGACTATCGTGTATGTTAATGGTGGCTGTGCACGTAAAATCCGTCGTGGCCGCAATGTTTACCATGTTCCCATCCCAAATTACACCTCTGTGGGTCATCGTAGCGGAGGGAACCAGCCCCATCAGTGGAGGATCAAAATTAGGATGGCATGATTCCCGATCATCCTTAGGGGTGAGTTCCAGATCGTCACCAATTGCTCATAGCGAAGCACTACAACGACGTAAAAGGTAAAACCCACTCAACCTTAACCCTTCATTCTTAGGGGGGGGAAATCCTAAAAGTCCCTATGAGTAGGGACAAATCACGGCAGTTGACAACGCTGAAGTGAAGTTTTCTAAAACTAATAATTTTCTTGCCAAGATCGAGAAAAAGAAAGAAAGAAAAGTCGCCAAGTGTTTTGCCAAATTTATCACCAAGATTCTTCAAATGATGTAATATTGATTACTTTTAACGAAGGAAGTTTGTGCTTCTAAAGATATTTAAATAGCGCATCAAAATATATTTCTGAACCAACACAGTCAGTTTAAGTAAAATATAAATAATATTTAAAAATTTGTAACAGTGTAAGTTAAAATAAATTTCAGCATGCTTATAATACTCTATTAGAAAGTGCAACTTTTTTCTTGCTGTATCATAAATAAATGTAAATATAATATCTCAGAAAATATCAAAATAAAAACAACCTTGCAATGTTGGAGGCGTGAAAGACACTCAGTATCATAAACGCAAAAGGTGAAAAATCTGTCAAACTTAACCTCATTAAACCCATCAAATACCAGTTTATACAGAAGTGGTAAATCTGTCAAAAACAGCATCATGAAACCCATCAGGTATTGACATCGATTCACATACAGTACGTCAAACTTAACCATTATCAAATATTTTGGAAGTTAGACTAGACACAAGGAGAAAAATATGTCAAAATTACTTCATTACATCCATTAGATATTGATCTATACACAAGTTGTAAATCTGTGAAACATCATTAAACTCCTCAGATATTGATCTAAATGAAAATATAAAATCTTTCAAGCATAGAGTAAAATCTCACCAGAAATTAATTATATACAAGTGGAAAACCGCGGAAAATTTATGTCGATACCGTAATAAAATTATCACAAAGTTAATTTTTTTAATTAAAATAATGGGGCATGTTTTAAATTATTTACTATTTATGAATATTAAAATCTCTTTTTAAATAATCCTAAAATATGATAAATAATCACGCTTTGATTTATTTAAATGTGTGTACGCTTTTCCCGAATGATTAACAAAGCAGTGCCATAATAATGAATAAATTCTTTGTTAAATGTATATTTTAATCAGCGTTTTTTTTTTTTTTTTTTTTTTTTTTTTTCCATTTCGTATTTCGGAACATTGCGAAAAGTAAACAGCTTTAATTATTTTCAAGAAAATCAAGGATGAATGATTTTTGAAGTAAGCAGTTTGAAAATTAGTTTTAACGGATAAATCATTCTTTACCCGAGAGGGAGGGTGGGGGGATATTACAGAAAGTACAGTTTTGACCCTTTCGGTAAAAAATTAAAGATCGGAGGATTATGTGCATACAAATTGATATTGATGGGGTTGCCATAATCAGCAAAACTATTTCTCACTAAAAAACTACTCTTACTTTTGGAGGTGAGGTATAGTAAAAAAAAAAAAAAAGAGGTTTAATTATTTTGATGAAAACCAAGAATAAATAGAGGATTAAAAATCGAACTGGAAAATTTATATGTTAGGAAAATTATTTTCCACTTGTAGTTTTCATATTCTAGAGCAGCGGTCGCCAACCTTTCTAACATCACGGACCACTTACTTCTTTATGTAAAATCTCGCGGACCACTAATATTATTGATTACAAATGTAAATTTATTTTTAAAATAAGAATTAGAGAATGACCATGTTATAAATATGAAATAAACTTATTTTATATAAAACTTTATTCATGCTTATTTTATTATATGAAAAATAAATGTAAATACTTGTTTAATATTAAGAACGGAGCTTTAAAGCTGATTCATTATGATAAAACAGTTATTGGGGAAGAAAGCAAACAGCTTTTTATTGCCTCCATATTATAAGAAACCTGGACGAAAGATTTAACTACAGTGATAAATTGTTGTTTCCATGTATGAAACTGCACTTACTTAATCTAGCAATATATATATTATTATTAGCATATTAAAATCAAATGGGATTTTTTTTTTTTTCTTAAAAAAAAAAAAAAAAAAAAAGTGCATTTCAGTCTTTGAAGAATTCGAATGTTCTGATAAATTAAAAATAATTCTTAGCCAAGTATCAAATACAGACTAGAAATTCAAAACGATGATCAAGCTTGTTACTTACAGTTCAAATTTTTGTGATAAAAGATTATTTCATTTATTCTCTCTTCTCACGTAGAACATTCTTAAGAATAATGATGCGAGTCCGAAAATTCTTAAGTAAAAATTAATATCAATATAACTTGTAGCAATTAATCAGAAAATGAAAATAACACCTGGATTTTTCTGCGGACCGCCAAAAATTTCTTGCAGATTACTAGTGGTCTAAGGACCACCGGTTGGTGACCACTGTTGTAGAACTTTCTGTCTAAATATTTAAATATTAGTTTTAGGGCTGCAAGGCAGAGTTCTTTCCAGAGGTAAATCTAGATCCGTTAAAGGACCCTTCAGAAAATGACCTATCCTAAAAAAGGACCCTTCACAAAATTTTTCCCGTTGAAAAGACACCTTTGATAAATCTCTGTATTTCCCCGAGAAACTGATATTCAATTTCTAATTTGTAAAAGGTTTTTATGCATATCTGTGACTTTAACTCTATAAAAATGAACCGTCATTCTCTAAAATGAAACCTTAATTGTAGTTTTATTTTGCAAAATTCAATTTTTCACAATTTCATAAGAAAAAAGACCCTAGCCGAAAAGTTCAGAAGAACTTTTATTTTCACATTGAATTTAGATTCTCAAAATTATGTGCCGAATTTTTCACAATTTCATAAAAACAGGATTCTGTCTGAAAATTCTGGACAGACCCCTGAAAGGCTGGAATTTCAAGAAATTTCTCGCCAAGTTATCGAAATATTTGCAAAGATTATCGCCGAAGCCTCTCTGGTGATGCGATCTTAAAATCTTTCAACGTATAGAACTTTGCCTGTAAATGTTGTTTTTCAGCAAGGAGAGTATTCGTGCTCATAAACTAAGATCAGCCGTTCTATTTTATGTTATTTATGGATGATTTTTTTTTTTTTTTTTCCTTTTTGCAAATTCATAATGATATTTTATTGCGAAAAATATCTTTTATAATTAAAAGCAATATTTACCATTCGATTACTAATTGTTTCTATTGCAATATTGCAAATTTACCGTCAAAAAGTTACTGAATTTTTCACTTTATTGTTTAAGGAATTGATAACTCATTTAAGAGAGAAAGTATTATTACGTGTTAGAAATTTTAAAGATATTTTTAGTAACCTATTGGTATTTTTAATATTTATAAGATTAATCAATATTTTATTTCGCTTGTCTCCTCTTTTTTTTTTTTTTCCAGTTTGTCTCTCATTTAAATAAGACTACACATCAGCCATAGTTTAACAAACTATTATATTTCTTTTTTCCGGAGGGGGATGGGGAAGGGGGTAGAAGCGCAATCAAAATCTTTAAGATATTTTTTTCCCCCCTCCAGTGAATTTGTTTCATCCGTAGAAAAGAAAATAGCTTAAAATAAACTAATGTTTAAAAAAATAAAATTTTATACTTTCACTTTTAGTTTATTGATTACAAAAATCAAACTTTCTGTTAAAGCTATTCCTTCTGGCTGTTTGGAAAAGTATTGGAATTGCGGTTTAGTTACTCTGTACTCCTATACACCGCTCCTCACACACACATAAAAAAAAAGTAATAATAATTTAAGAAAGTTTTCATGGGTAATGCTCGTTGTAGAAATGTATTTTAATGGCTTTTACAAATATTGGATCTTTTATAGCGTTTTCGGAATGTACAGTTGATGCCTTAAGTTTTTATTATTATTATTATTTTTAAATAGGTTTTTATTAAAAAAAAAAAAAAATATCATTTTACAACTATTCCTTTCCTTCCCCCCGCCTCCACCCCCCCCCTTTTTTTTTTTTTTTTGGTGTTTGTCAGATTTTTTTTTTTTTTTTTTTTTTTTTTGTGTTTGTCAGATATATTTTTTTTTTTTTTTTAAGATTTGCACATTTTTTAAGAAACGTGAATTCAAAGAATGTGAATTCAAATTACTATAATTATCTTTGTGAGTATTATTATTATTAAAGTATTATTAAAACTTGTAAAGCAGGTTTTAATTCATGCAAATAATAATAATAATAATTAACTAGTATGTTATGACCCTCATAAAATGTTCTTCTATATATTCCTATACAAATTTACATTTTATTAAAATTATTATTTATAAAATTTTAGTAAATAGGTTATATATATAATTAATATATATATATATATATATATATTTATATATATATATATATATATATATATTTCTATATATATATATATATATATATATATATATATATATAATTATAATGCATATAAAGCAACATAAAGAAAACTTATAGAAAATTACCTAAAATATGAACAGATGGAGAAAGATTGAAATAGACGAAAATACCCTATATATGTGTGTGTGTATAGGATATGCATCAGTCAGATTCACCCGTTCTTCCTTCCCATTTCATCCTATGAGATTGTTGTTGTTTTGTATTATAAGGATATCTCATTCAAATATGAAGTTTTTCTATTTCTGTTATTTTAATTACTCTTTGAACATGTCAACATTTAGTTATCCAGTATTTAAATAGTTATAATTATAATAATAAAGAAGTATTTTATTTTATTCAGTAAACTTAAAATTTTAATTTTCAACCTGTAAAAGAAATAAATATTTAAAATTATTAAAATAAATAAATAAGTAAATAAACAAGCTCACTAAGCTAAAAGGTGACATGCTCGAAGAGTGGAATTCGAAAACATTTTTGATTGACATATTCTTATAATACGAGACATCAAAAACCCCATAGGATTACATGGGGAGGTATTCAATTTTTTGTCCTGTTAACGACATCTGAGGAAAGGCTACCCCAACACCGCCGATTTTTTTTTTTTTTTTTAATTAAAACTGAAAAAAAATATCGATAAATTTGTTTTTAAATTATCACAGATCTATGGTTCAATAACTCATTTTAAAAATATTGACGAGTCTGCCTACATTGAAAATTTACAGCCGAAAACTGGGGGAGAATCCTTTACATATACAATATATATATATATATATATATATTTGGTTGACTATTATTATTGCATACTTTCTTTCTTTTCTTCTTCTTTTTTTTTTTTATTGCACATTGAAAAGTTAATGATTATTTTCATTATGTACATTTATACGAAATTTTGTTCTATACTGACATATTAAAAGTTATGAAAAGTTCGAATGACAGTTTCACCTGTTGAAAGATTGATCGCCAAATGTGATCAGCACCAATTTAAGCCAAGGGCCAATTAAATCTCAATGTTTGATACGCACGCACAGACAGACACAGATGCAGACACTTTTAGAAATGGGGAAAAAAAAAAAAAATCAGGAATTCTCATAACGTGTAAATCGACCGAAAAACGTAGTTCGAATATTAGAATGAAGTAAAAATGGGGTTGTTAAGATCTCTGTGTGTATGCGTGTATGTATTTTATTTATTTATTTATTTTTTTTTTAATAGACCCCTCTCTTTTTAATATGCAATTTTTATATGTATCAAGACGGGGAAAATGTAAAGTATTTGAGTAGATAATACTATGTCATTATTCGAATATCATATGAACTTGCAGTCACGAACTTATCTCATACTCATCAAATCTCACAGTCACGATTTATCCGCCGGTTTTTTTTTCATAATTCAGAAAAATGAGATCTGGATACATCGGCAAATTGTCTTTGGCTGTCTATCTTCGGATTGGTACTTATGCATTAAATCACATTCATGCCTTAAACATAGCTTCAAAATCTGATAAAAACCGGAAAAGAAAAATTGGTGGTTTATAATCTGGCCCCTCGAGTAAAACATTAAGTATAGCTTTGAAAAATAACTACAATACAAACCTAACATGCTTATGTTTATTTCCTGAAGGATTTTTTTAAGAAAATACTGGAAAACGGCAGAACAGTTCTGTTGATTTGTGCATTCGGAATAGCTGGCATTCTTCCTCCCTGTATTTATTTAACATAATATGGCGATCTACGAAAACTACTGCTTGATGAGGTGGGAGTGGGAGGTAAATAAAATATTATAGTTTTAAAAAATTAAAGAACACGCTTTTATAGAAATGTGACTGAAAAGCACAAAATATCTATCTTAGTATTAAAATGCAGGGTAAGAGAAAATCGTGTGAGTGACACACCATAATATTTACATACATTTAAATCTTTAATTAAAACAATTTAGAATTAAACAAAAACCATTTTTTTTTAAATCTCCCGTGACTGGGCTCGAGCGCTAGACCTTTAGGTTCGTATCGTGGAGCTTTACCTCTCAGCCACAGCGTTCACGTAGGGAAAGTCTTTTTTTACAATATAGATTTTTTGTTTGCTCCCAGAGCGGTTACAAACATACATTGTACATACAAACATACATACAGGTGAAGCTAATAAAAGCGTGTTAAAAATAAATAAAAAGTAACTATTCAAAGCTTGGGCAAAAATTAGAGTTGTAAAGTTCTCAAAAATAATCTTTCTGAGAATATTATTGAGAATAGTCTCTAGAATATTCTCCTTGAAGAGAATAATCGAGAATTTTCTTAAAGCTTTAATAATTGGTAATTTAGAAATGTGTGCTCCTTATGAGTATTAATTTATGTGAAAGTTTAGAAAATTATGAAATTTTGCTTTTAATAAAATAATGAGATTAAATAAATTTATTTAATTGTAGGTATTAAAAAAAAAAAAAAAAAAAAAAAAATGTTTGAAGCTAAAAGATAAAATCTTATAAATTATTGGATGTAAAATCCAATAATAACCTAAATAATATAGTGACAAAGCACTGAATGAAATTTTTTTAAAAATTTTACTATTCTTTAAATTACTATTCTTCTTACTTTCACTATTTTTAAAAGGTGACATTTAAAGAAAAATATTTCTGGTTATTTTATTTTGCTTTAAAGTGTTTTACACTTATCTGTATGAGATGAAAATGAATTTACAAAACATTTACTTAAAGAATAAACATAACATATGGTGGTGTTCACAATTCAGAGAGAGATCTTTTTACTGTGTAAAGAAGCGTCAAACTGACAGATATAGCTCAAAATATTAAATTTAAAAAAAAAAAAAAAACAGTTTAGCTTAAACAAAGTAATGTTGATGACTAGGAACTGGATGAGTTGTCTGCAATTGAGCTTAACTGATTTTTCATCAGAAAATGAGGCTGACTGTTAATTTTGATTTTGCGTAACAATAACAAGTAATTAATTACAAAATAAAATTAATTTCATTTTTAAACTATTTGTTATTTTGGATTTTAATCTGAATAAAACATATTTGATTATTTATTATTATTGCATAATTTAAATTTGCTAACTTTCCAGCGCAATTTAAAATTTTATTTTTAAACTACAAACTTTTTAGATTCAGAGATT
Organism: Salticus scenicus; assembly: GCA_963930645.1. Taxonomy (NCBI): domain Eukaryota; kingdom Metazoa; phylum Arthropoda; class Arachnida; order Araneae; family Salticidae; genus Salticus; species Salticus scenicus. The sequence goes on from OZ005656.1 coordinate 85,882,108, forward strand.
TTCAAGTAAATTAATTTCCATCCACACACTATCAAGTTACTGATTAATTAAAAATCTTAAATATAATGGATAACGTACAGTTTATATGTAAAATAATTATAAGATAAAAAACTTTTTATATACCATGTTTTTAACTTTTCTGTTGAATCATAGCTATATTAGCACTATATGAATGTGTATACAATTTTTAAAGTGGTAATGACGTCAATTTTTGTGAGATGCAGAATTTAACTTTTTATAATTTTTTAACCTTCACGTTTAATTAAATGCATTTATTTTTATGTCGAAAAAAAAATGAACTCTTAATTTTTTTTTTTTTGGCAACGATTAAATTATAGCTAATATTTTAATGGCTACTTTTTAAGCTATTAGGAGGTTATTATTTTCATATCTTAATTAAAAGAAAACTAATCAAAAATTCGAAAATCGGGCTTCGAAGTATTGTGTTGTCATCGGGTTCTGAGCTATTCTGAAAGTTTCAAATGTCTAGCTAGTAGGGATTAGTTAAAAATCGATTGCAAGATTTGTACTGGACAAAGAAACAAACAAGAATCGAATTTAATAAAAACATGGTAATAAGGATTACAGAATTATGAATTATGTAAATTAGATTTCATAAGTAGGCCCACGGGTAAATACCTCATGGAATATGAAACTCTTTATATTCAAAGAATATTCTCTTTAAACGTCAAATTTTACTGATGGTTTAGTTATAAATAGAAATCTCTAGGCATTAAAAATTTAAATTTGTATTTCAATACGAATTATTACACAGATCTACAAAATTAATGTTAGCAAAATTTGATTTGATAATTTTAGTTGCTACATATGTTTTTTCGTGTGCAGAGACTGAAAATGAATCCAGTTTTTCTCTATTATATAGATTTTTGTCAATAAAGGAGTGTTGACTGACACAATTTCATGTCGGTAGACATGAAATTGTATGTTTCCATGATTAATTTTAATTAATCATGGAAACATCACATAATTACGTTGGTGGAAGCGTCATAAAAGAAATTATGTCAGTAGCCACTCTGTATTAACGAAAATCTATATGTGATAGAGGAAAAACTGGCTTCATTTTCGGTTTCAGCGCACCAAAAAATATAAAGATCAGCCAAAATTATCTAATCGAAATTTTAGGTGTAGAACTGTGTTATTCATTATTTGCTGTTAATTGATTTTTGTTTTAAATATGTAATAAATATTTAGGAAAATTGCTTTGTGGAACTTATCGGAGAATATTCTCCAATTGAAAATTATGAATTGTAAAGAGAATATAGTGAAATAAGGCTTGTTTATTCTAGTGATGCCTGTCAAACTGAATAATTATGAATATATATTATAATTTAGGTCATAAAAAATGAAATTTTTTTTTATTTTTTTAAAAATAATAAGAATATTCTTGATTACTCTCCGAATTTGAAGCTTCAGAGAATATTCCCAGAATATTCTTGTTCTCGGAGAATATTCTCACCTTACATCTCTAGGCAAAATAGCATATATATATATATATTTTTTTTTTTTTTTTTAACGTTTTCTGCTGATTTAGCTAAATGTTTTGACCATACTTTTACAGTTTATAGCGGTGTCCGAGAAAGAAAACCGCTGTAACGCAAATTGGCGGTCCTTACTTAAAAAATATACATCTATTCTTTTAAAGTATTATTTAGACCGATTGTATTTATTTATTTCGAATCGCGGCTAATTTTTTTTTTTTTTCCTCAATGCATTGTTGCAATTGTGACGCTATATGTATATACTTTACCCCCTAAATCGTCAGTCTTCCATTATTTTATTAATTCTTCTGAATCAAGGTTAAAATTTTATTTTCTTTATTTCAATATATTGTTGTAACAATGGTATCGGTTTCGAGCGTTAGTTTTGAGTAACTGGGGCTTTTATTATAAGAAGATGATAGTCAAAGTTGTTCATAGATCGCTATAAGATAGATTAGATGGTTGGTTGGTTGCCTTTTAATGGCGCAAGGTCCACAATGAGACATACTGCACCAAACAATAAGATAGATCAGAAATGAAACTATTGTTTTGCAGGTCTTTTGTTTTTATTATCCATGCTCATTTTTATTAATTCATTTACTTGATATCTCTTCTTATATCTTATTTTAATTATATAATTTAATAATTTTGTAATTATTTGATAATTTATTTTAAATAAATTAGTAATTGATGTTTTTATATGCTAAATATTATTTTTATGAAAATGTTGCCATATATCCTAAAATTGGAATTGTGCGCAAATAAAAAATATTAGTTAATATTGAGTTATTGGGTCAAATTTATTTTATAAAACGAATCTGAAAAAAATCTACTTTATCAATATAATTGATATAATTTTAAATATCTTTAGTATATTTTAGAATAATGTAATTTATATTTCCGACAAATTCTGCCTCTTTTCTTAAAAATAACTAAATGACACACATAAATAACAGATTTCCGAACAATGAAACTTGCACTAATATATATTTATGTATATCCAGTATAGTGCGTTCAGTGTGTAACGTGAATTTCAAGGGGGATAAAATATTTGTTCATGTTATCAGTAGTTCATGCTATCAGTAACTAATCTTCATATAACTAAACTAATCTTCATTTTGATGGGGATTGTGGAAATAATTCATGTTAAAAGTAATTCCATAGACACCTTAACTAGATGCCTATCGCGTGGCTCGGAAACTTAGTAACAGTTCAAACGGTGGACAACGCCACCTGGTACAGATTACGAGATTTTTTTATTCAACAGCCACCAAAAATTTTTAAAAGTGGGATTTGATATACATAAAAGTCGAATAGAAACAAAGAAACGTCGTTTATGTATATCATATATCACTTCTTAAAATTATTGGTGGCAATTGAATAAAAAAATCGCGAAATCTGTACCAGGTAGCGCTGTCTCCCGCTTAAACTGTTGCCAAGTTTCCGAGCTACGCGACAGGCATCTAGTTAAGGAGGCTATGGTAATTCACGTTAACAGTGTTCACGTTAACGAGGTTCGACTGTATATAATTGCAATACATGCGTAGTTACAATTGGTTAGTTTCCACTGGTGATTTTTCCGTTAAAATCATGTTCCCAAAATTGACTTAAAATACCAAACTTGACAAAATCATCTTCAAAATCATTTTAGTTTTTTTACAAATTGAAAAACACTATTACATTGTTCCGTTTAAAAAAAGGAATACCTGCAAATTTTATGACTTTGCATGTGAAAATGAATTTTCGGATATGTTTCTTTTCTATCTTCTTTCTTTCTTCTTCTTCATCTTTTTCTTCTTCTTCTTCTTCTTCTTTTTTTTTTTTTTTTGAGAATAAGCACTCGTTTATTGATAACTCATTCATTAAGTGACGATTTATCGAGGTTTTAATATATTATGTTAAAACGTTTTACTTTTTAAGCTTTTAACATCTTGTAATAAATTGTATTATAAAAACATAAAATAATTGCATTTAACAACAGCTGTCAGTCTTAAATTATCATTCTTTTTTATCACCATCTTTAATTAAAAAGACGTATTTAATTTTTTAAAATGATTTTAACTAACATTATATTCTTTTTAAAAAATATCCTTTTTTTAAGGAGAAGAAAAAAATTTCTTTGAAGTGAATTATCTTGTTAAATTTTTATCTTAAAATTACGATTTTGGTGCTTTTTGCTACTTAAAAAACGAAGAAGAAAAATAAAAAACACAAAAGCAATAAATATATAAAACAACGGATACTTTCTTTCTAAATTTTTATTTTTTGAGAGCTTGTTTAGAATTTAATTCTATTAATTATCTAAAAAAGATTTTATATATTTTATCAAAATGTATTAAAAATAAATAAATAAATAAAATAAATAATAATAATTGTTTAGTTAATTCCTTTTTTACACTTTTTGCTTTTAATATTCCCACTTGCATTTTCTCTAATTTAATTTGCCTTTTATTTATACAGGAAAAAGCTAAAAAAATATAAAATAAATAAATAAATAAATAAAAAGTGCTTTTGATATATTTTTTTATTATTATTATTCTTTCTTATTTTCTTTTTTTTTTTTTTCTTACATTTTACATATAAGTATTTATATTTTTCTTCAAATTAATAATTAAATTAAACTTTTTAGATGTTATTTAAAAATTAGGTTTCCGCAAAGTGAAATTTTCTACTTTTTAGCGAAAATTCCATTTTTTAATTTAATGTAGGATAGATAAGATGTTCTGCTATTTTTTATCATGCAGGGGTCGATCCAGGCAAAATTTGGGTCCCTTTTGCGGCCCCTTCACAAAATTCCACATAGTAAAAAGGGACCCTTCACAAAATTCAAATTCATAAAAAGGGACCTTCACAAAATTCAAATCCATAAAAAGGGGCCCTTCACAAAATTCAAATCCATAAAAAGGGACCCTTCACAAAATTCAAATCCATAAAAAGGGACTCTTCACAAAATTCAGATTTATAAAATGAGTCCCTTCACAAGATTTTGTTTTATAAAAATGATCCTTTTATTAAATGTTTTCATATTTTCAGTATTATTTTTAATTTATGCCTTAATTTGGCTCAACGAAACTCTATTAACTTGATATTAAACATTACGTAAAGTGTTTGTAAAAACTGAAGATTTTATACAATATTTTACTTTTTCACAAAAATATTTTATTTTTCACAAAAATAAATAAAAATTTCACAAAAATATTTTGTTTTTCACAAAAAAGGAACCCAAAAATTAAAACCTGGATCGACCCCTGGATTAGTGTATATTTTGTCCTATTGTACAATTTGAGAGATATTGTGCGTCAAAAGCATATATTAAAGTATTTTTTGTAGAAGTAAGTTAAGAAAAATTCAAGGAAATCCATCCCTTTTGAAATTGCCAACTAAACCAGACTCCTCATAGTGAAAAATACTAGGCCCAATGTCTCCTCATTACACTGCACTTCTTGATAAAGAGTCGTAGTTTTTCTTTTCGATCCGAAACCATTGTTTTATGTGTTTTAATTTTATGTTGTTTACTTACAAAATCCCTATTCTATAGTGCGACCACGTTTCCTACGACTAGCAGTGAGGCCGAGTCCAAAAGTTTGGAGGGATGCAAAATTGGCCGAGAGATAGTTATTTCGCAAACATCCAGTTATTCGGTGTTCCCTTATCGCTTGTTTTTTCTCAGTCACCCCTATTTTAACACTAGACTCGTTCAATCCGCACTTGCGCAGAGGATTCCATGGTCGCAAGAAATGTGGTTAAAGAATACTACATTTTACATAATAGTTTATCTCGGTTTTACATCACTAGTGGTCTACACCTACCTGGAGGCCTCAGCGTTCCTATATTTTTACGTGCATTTTATTATATTATCATCCCTATCCCAGAACAGTATTTTTTAAAATAATATTATAGCATTAAAATCTTAAAGAATAATTTTTTTTTTTTTTTAAAGTAGTGGTGACAAAATAATAATGAACGTAAAAGTATAAGTACCCTTCGATCCCTGCCTAGAAGTTCAACTCACGCAATTGGTTGTCGAGAGATGCCAGGCTCGACCCTAAATTGGTCTCTCCATTCGCAGTTTTCTATTATTATTATTATTCTGAAACTCATGCGAATATGTGTTAGGATATCTTAAAAAGACGCCCTTGTGGCCACCACAATACTTTCTTCTATATGGTTTTACGCAAATTCATGTAGTACAAATTATTTATTAAAATATTATTCATTAAAATTGTTTTCCATGTTGAATGCAGACAATTTTTATACCACAGAAACAACACTAAATGCCGAAAGAAAGTCAATTTTGTGCCAACATCAGAAGAAATGCTTTTTTTTTTTCCCTTTAATAATAATAATAATAAAAGATAATTTTGTTTTAAATTGTCACAGATCTGTGGTTCAACCATTCGTTTTAAACGTATTGATAAGTTCTTTCGAAAGAAACCCATATTGAAAATTTATATCATGAAAATTTGCAATAGGTTTTACCTCTCCCCCCACACACCACATTTTTTCTCCTTGTTTACTTCTACTATTATCAATAATTCATATTAATTCTACAATCACATGTTAACCCTTTAATGGGCTGTGGTAAATATTTTACCACAAAGTCATCAATTTTAAAATGGGGAAGGCGTGGTAAGCTAATTTTACTACGCCTGCCGTTTTTACTCTGCTAAAATACATGAAGGAACAAAATAAAAGAACAAGGGTCACATTCTGTGTTGATTCCTTTTTTTTTTTTTTTTTTTTTTTTTTTTCTGAAATTTTGTTTATAAGGCTGTAGTGAGTAATTCTACCAGAAAAAAATAGGTGCTTGGAATAAACAGTAGGCGTGGAAAGGGAAAGGTAGCTTACCACGCCTTTCTCATTTAAAATTAATTTATTGGGCGGTAAATATACTTCTCATGGCGTTATAATACATTGAAAATCAAATTAATTTTACCTAATAAGCTAATTGGAATTCTTTTCTTGTTATCACTTTCAATACCAAAAATATTTTTATATACCATTACTACAAATAAACGACCCGTTAAAGGGTTAAAAATAACTCTTATTATGTACATTTATACAAAATTTTGTCCTATACTGGCATGTTGCAAATTTAGAATAAATGGGATTACAGCACTACCTGTTGAGCAATTGACCGTCAAATCTAATCAAGACCGTTTTAGGTCAGGTTCCAACTAAATACCAAGTTTAGTTAAATTTCGTTCATTGGTTCGTGAGATACAGCGTCCACAAAATTTATGATATAGACAGGCTGACAGACAATTTTTCTAAAAACAGTTAAGTCGTGTTCAGGACATCTTAAAACGTGTAAATCCATCAAAAACTGGAGTTCGAAAAATTTTGCGAATCCAATACTTTCTTCTTGTATATATAGAAGAAAGTAAAAAAAGAAACGAATCGGGAACTACTAAATCTGTCTTCCTTGTTTTAGTTATTAGCTGATAACTACTTGGAATTAAAATTTAACTAAATTTAATTGAATTAATAATTGAATTTTCCTTTGAAAATTTTATTACCATTCTTTAATTTATTCTTTTTATTTTTAATAATTATATTTAATTAAAAAATATTACCCAGAAATTATTTTATTATGCATTTACATTTTGACTCGTATAAAATTTCGAATATTTACTCATTACTATATTTTAGGGAAAAAAACAGAAAAAGAAAGAAAGAAATCTTTAAACTAAATATTGCTTTCTCTTACAATTTCTAGGACTTTTCAGATCCTTTTCATAATCTAAGCTTGTAAGGTTTCTTAAAAATACTCTGCTTTTGTTAGAATGCCTCCGGAAATATTTGACAGTTTTTATATTTTGTAAAATACTTCACATACAAATATGTGCAATATGCAACTTTCTTTAAATTTTTCCAGCACTCCGAAGCTGTTAAATTTCGAAAAAGTACTCTCTGCCTTATATCAAAAATGCCTGGAAAAGGGGAAAAAAAACAGCTAAATATAGTTATATATATATATATATATGAAATACTTTTGATTTTTACATACTTACTATATTTATACTTGCATTTTATCTAATTTAATTAGTGTTTCACTTATAGAAATATTTTTCAAAAGAGTGTTTCTGGCAGTTCATTTTTTTTTTTTTTTTTTTTTTTAACCATTTCTTTCCCTTTAGAGCTGTAATGCAACTTTCATGTTTTTATTTTTTCATTTACAGTCTAAAGGAAAACTTTTTGAGATTTTTTTATTTACAAATCAATTATCACGAATAAATTACTGTTAAAAATTAAAATGTATACTTAAAAAAAAAAAAAAAAAAAAAGAATTTGTATATTTTATTTGTATATTTTATTTTGTTTCCAATTAATTAAAAAAAAAGTATTAAGAAATGGAATGAAATAAATAAATTCTTCTATTTGAATAATATCTCGCAGCTATTCGGAATTGATTAAAGTTTAGATACATTTATTATTGCCAATAATCAAAATTTTAATTCAATAAATTTATTACGATTCATTAATTTGTTCTTTTTAAAATTGAATTTTCATACTAAAAAATATTACCAAAATTATTTTGCCACACATTTGAATGTTGATGGATTTGTAATGAAAAGAAAACCCTGATGAAAACCCTATGGATTTGTAATTAAAAAATATTGCACACTCTCTCTCTCTCTTTTAAAAGTATTTTTCCTAAAGCACAGTGAAATATCTTTTTTGAAATCTAAACCTGTAAAATTTCTTGAAAACATTCTGGTTTTATTGGGCCCCACCAGAAGCCAAAAGGCTCTGCTGTCGATGCTGGTAGACGCTACGTGGTGGGTTCGATACAAAATCGCAGTCGTCGCTCAAACCATTCAGAGTTTTCAGTTATTGCCCCCTCCCCTGGGCAAGTACCCCTTAGGAAGATCTCCAAAGAAGGCATCTACCTAGGCCTAGGACCCTCGTTTAGTCATTCAGACTTAACGCCTATACCACCACTTGCTTTTATCGGAGTATCTAAATATATATATATATATATATATATATATTTAAAACCATTATTATTATTATTATTATTACTTAATACATATAAATGTTAACAACATATAGCTTTCCTTAAAAAAAATCCTGAATTCTTAAAATTTATTTTATTTCATTTTTTCCCCTAAACTTCGTAAGGGGAGTGTTCACCTTTGAGGTACTAAAACCAGCATATATTGCCCTGTTTTCGATTCGCTAGTTTCTTTAAACATTATCCATTTTAAGCCAAATTTTCAGAGTTAATTTGTCTTAGTTTTTGTATTGTGTCTGTAAATTTATTTTATTATCAAGAAAGAACAACTTTATTTTCAGTTGTAAATGTAATACACCTTTTTGGAAATTTCAAATTTCTATTGAATTACTTCGCGCAGCCTTACAAGCATAAAAATTTACATTTAGTTAAAATTTGGACATTTTGAGAATATAAATACATCATATATGCATCTACACCTATTACTTTTACCATACGTTAAGATATATTTTCTACAAACTACTATAATTTTAAATATTAGGAAATATTACACAAAAAAATTCATTTCAAACACTGTATGCAAAATTTATAAATTACCTTTTTATATCCAATTAAGTGGAATTTAATAACTTTATATACTTACTCTGAAAATTTCAAAAGGATGTGTTCAAAATATTTTTGTATACACTGCGAGCCATCCAGAAAAATACAGTTTTGAGAAAAATGAGTTTAAAGTAAAAATTTTACTTGTAACATTATTTAATTATCACTGGCTACTTCAGTATATTATGGATATGCAAAACCCGAAAATTCGAAATTTTGAAGGTTTAAAGGTGAACACACTCCTTAAACTCTAAACTTCTAAACTCCACTTTTAAACTTCTTAAAATTATTCGGAATACTTGTTTATTATTATTACTTTGGTAAAGGAACCTTTATTTTTTAACAATTTGTTTTAAGTTAATTGAAATTACTGAATCAATCTTTCTATTTTAGTATAGCTAAGCAGATACTCGAAATTGATTAGAATTAAGTTTAATTAATGCGAATAACTGAAATTTCCTTTAATTTATTTAATGCGAATAATATTAATACAACAATTACTCTTCTTTAATTATCATTTTTTTTTTTTCAATAATTAAAAAAGTATTATTAAAATTATTTTGCTATGCATTTATATCTGTGAACTTACATGAAGTTTTTTATATTTACGAATTAATAAAGTAAAGGAAAATTCCTTTTGGTTTTATCGGGGTGCCTCAAAAAATGTTTAATGTAGCTTTTCTTATTTATAAAATACTTTCATTTTTTACACATAAATAAAATGTTACTTTCTTTAAAAAATATCCAGATATATTCTTAAGGTTTCTTTAAAAAATATCCAGAATTTCTTGAGGTTTTAAATTCTAAACCTGTAAAATTTCTTAAAAGTACTCTGCATTACATCGAAATGTTTGACATAAATATATAAAATAGTTGATATACTAGTTTCATAAAAATACTATAAATACTTTCATTTTTAGGTTGATTTCTTTAGAAATCGACTTATTGCAATCACTTCGTTTATCCATCTATATATCTATTTTTAATGAAAATATTGTCATCACGATAACTTCCGAAATAATATTCCGAATCAAACCAAATTTAGACCGCGAATTTATCTTATAAATATCTTGGATGGGACAAAGTTGATCCGCCTTTTTGTTTTGAAGTGGCGGCGACCACTTGAAAATTTCAAATCCACATTATAAAAAGCGTATTTAAAGATGGATTTGCTTGAATTTTGATGTAAATATGAACCACATAAGGGTCTCAATCAAGTTTATTAATGAACTTTATCCGCCATTTTTATCAAAGTGGCCGATATCTTAAGTTAAGCGGGGCTATTTGAAATCAGGCTACCACTTGAAAATTTAAAAAATCACGATAACTTCCAAAATAACACTCCAAATCGAACCAAATTCGGACAGTGAACTTATCTTATAAATACCTTGGATTGGATGAATTGTTAACCAAGTTGCTCCGCTATCTTATTTTCAAGTGGAGAACACTTGAAAGTTTTACATTCACTTGTAAAAATCGTATTCCGAATTTCTTTGAATTTTCACGTTTGCATTGCATAGACCATATAAGGATCTCAACCAAGTTTATTAACGAACTTTATCTGCCATTTTTAACAAAGTGGGGCTTAAACTAAGCGGGGCCACTTGAAATCAGGCTACTAGTTGAAATTTTAAAATCACAATAACTTCCGAAATAATACTCCCAATCAAACCATATTTGGACAGTGAACTGATCTTATAAATATCTTGGATGAGTTTGTTAACCAAGTTGCTCCGCCATTTTGTTTTGAAGTGGAGTCTACTTGAAAATTTCAAATTCACATTTTAAAAAGCGTAATCCGAATTTGTTTGAATTTTGATGTATATATTTTTTAGACCATATAAGGGTCTCAACCAAGTTTATTAAGGAACTTTAACCGTCATTTTTAACAAAGTCGTATCTTAAACTAAGCGGTGCCACTTGAAATCAGGTTACCACTTGAAAATTTAAAATCACGATAACGTCCGAAATAATACTCCAAATCGAACCAAATTTGTACAGTGAATTTATCTTACAAATATCTTGGATGAGTTTCTTAAAAAAGTTGCTCCGCCATTTTGTTTTCAAAGGCCACTTGAAATTTTCAAATTCACACTGTAAAAAGCGTATTTAAGACCGGATATGCTTGAATTTTGATGTATATACATAGACCATATAAGGGTCACAAACAAGTTTATTAATGAACTTTATCACCATTTTTAACAAAGTGCGGATGTTATAACTAAGCGAAACAACTTGAAATTAGGCTACCACTTGAAAATTTATAAACATGTAAACTTTTTAAATTCTGAATCAATTTGAAACAAAATTGCACAGTGATCTTATCCTATAATTATCTTGGATGAGTTCACTCGGCAACTTGTTCCGGCATTTTTTTTTCAAGTTGCGGCTACTTGAAATTACGCTGCCACTTGAAAATGTGCCATCACGATAACTCTTAAAATTCTAAACTGATTCAAACGAAAGTTGGATAGTGAGCTTATGGTTTAAATATCTTGAATAAGTTCGCTTGGTAACTTGATCCGCAATTTTATTTCCAAGTGGCTGCCACTTGAAAAATTGTCATTATAACTTTTGTAATACTGAATCAGTTCGCATCAAATTCGGACAATGGATTTATCTTTTAAATATATCGGAAAGTTCGCTGGGCATCTCACTTCGCTTTTTTGCTTCCTAGTGGTGGCCACCTGAAATCATGGTGCCTGGTGCCACTTGAAAAATTTTTATCACGATAATTTTTGAAATACTAAATTAGTTTGAACTAAAATTGGACAGTGAACTTATCATACAAATATCTTGGATGATTTCGCTGGGCAAGTTTCTTCGCCATTTTGTCTTCAAGTTACAGCCACTTAGACTGCCACTTGAAAATTTGTCATAACAATAACTTCTGAAACACTGCACTGATTTGAACCAAAGTTGGGCAATCAACTTATACTTTAAATATCTTGGATGAGTTTGCTTGGCAACTTGCTCCGTCATATTGTTTCCAAGTGGCTGCCACTTGAAAATTTGTCATTATGATAACTTTTGTAATACTGAATCAATTCGCATCAAATTCGGACAATGGATTTATCTTTCAAATATATCGGAAAGTTCGCTGGGCATCTCACTTCTCTATTGAAGAAATACTTAATCAATTGAAGCCAAAGTTGAAAATGGATTTATCATTCAAATATCTATGATTTCGGTGGGCAAGTTTCTTCACAATTTTGTTTCCATGTTGCGTCCACACGAACGCTGACACTTGAGACTTTGTTATCGCGATAACTTTTGAAATACTGAATTTATTCGAACCAAAGTTGGACAGGGGACTTATCTTACAAATATCTTGCATTAGTTCACTGAACAACTTGCTCCGCCATTATGATCAAAGTGGTTGCCACTTAATTTTTCAACACGATGGCTTTTGAGCTTCTGGATTAATTCGAACTAAATCTGTACAGTCGACTTATCTCACAAGTGCATTTTCATATATTTGTTTGCTAACTTAGCCTGCCATTTTGTTTCCAAGTGCCGGTTACTTGAAAATTTTAAATTCGCATAAAAATGTATTTATGAACCGATTTGCTTAAAGCGACATAAGTACATAGCCTACGTCAATATTTCTACCAAATCCATTAATAATTTGTAGCCGCCATTTTTTTTCAAAATGGCGGTTACTTGATAAGAAAAAAGCAATTAACCTACCCTTCCGAATGGGCCGGAAGTACTTGTTTAATTCTTATATTTCTTATGTTCATACTTGATATTTCATGTAATTTAATTAGAGCCTTACTTATTTTAGAAATATTTTTAAGGTGAGTGCTCCTAATAGTGTATTTTTTAACTTTTTTTTTTCCCTTTATAGTTGCAATGTAACTTTTTGGGATGTTATTATTTACAAATAAAATTATCCCTAAGTAAATCACCATTGATTAACTTTCATTCATTAAAACATTATAAATTATTGTTTTGTGCTGCAAAAATTAAAATGTTTGTCTATGCACATTTCTATTTTAAAACTCTAAACCTGTTAAATTTCTGGAATATATTTTGCTTTTATCGGAGTGTCTCGAAAAATATTTTTTGTTTTTGTTTTTATAAAATATTTTCATCTTTTACATATAAACAACATGTAGCATTTCCTTAAAAATATCCCTTTCTTTTTAATTTTTTTTTAAAATTCTAAACCTGTTAATTTTTTTTAAGGTAGTCTGCATTTATATCAGAATGTCTGGGAAAAAAAATAATAATAATTAATTAAAATAAATTAATAATATAATTTACTTTTTTATGGTACATTCTCGTTGTTAATTTCCCTACTTGCTATATTATTCATGCTTTCATTTCATCTGATTAAATTCATGCTTCACTTATTTGGCAAGATTGTTAATGAGAGTGCTGTTATACCCCTTATAGCTATAAAGTTTTTTTTTTTTTTTTTTTTTTTTCACCTTCCTGTCTGAAATTAGATTTTTTTTTTTTTCACATATTGTTGTTATTCATGGTTCAAATTACCACTAAGTAAATAATTGTTATTAATTATTATTTTTAAAAATAACATTAGTTTATTAAAACATAAATTGCTATTATTATCTTGTGCTTATAAAGATAATGTATACTAATGCATTGGAATTGATTATAATTTAGCTGAATTTAAATGAGAATAATTGAATTTTTTTTCCCTTTAATGCGAATAATTATTAATCCAACATTTACTATTCTTTAATTTATCCTTCTTTTTAATAATTGTATTAATAATTGTATGTAATAATTATATTAAAAATGTTACCAAAATTATTTTGTTATACATTTTATAGACATACATAAAATTTGAATACTTACGATTAACTAATACAAAGAAAATCCTTACTCCCCCCCCCCCCCCCCCGCAAAAAAAAAAAAAAAAAAAAAAAAAAAATCCTTTTATTAATTATAATTCTATATATTCTATATAAAGTATTACTTTCCAGTACTCTTAAGATCGTTTTATAAATTCTAAACTTGTTAAATTTCTTGAAAATATTTTGCTTTTATCGGAGAGTTAATTTTTTTTTTTTTTTTTTTTTTAATATAGTTTTTCTTTTTATAAAATACTTTCTTTTTTTTACACATAAACAACATGTCTTTCCTTAAAAATTTCCATTACACTTAAAATCCTTTTTAAATTCTAAACCTGGTAAATTTCTTTAAAGTATACTCTACATTATATGTAAAGAATTCTGTAAAGAAAAAATAGTTCAATATAGCTTACCTTTCTACCAAATACTTTTGCTTTTTACTCTCATACTTTTACTATATTCTTACTTGAATTTCATCTAATTTAATTAGTACTCCATTTATTTTTAAAATAAAATTGAAGAAGTAGTACTCCTGATAGTTTATTTTTTAACTATTTCTTTTTTTAGAGCCAGCTATAAAGAGTTTTATATATTTTTATTTTATTCATCTCCAGTCTAAAATTAAGCTTTTAAGATGTAGCTATTTACAAATCCAACTATCTCTAAGTAAATTTAATCTCTCTATATTTTTTAATGTTGTTAAAAATATTTTGTTTATTAAAACATAATAAAGTACATTTTCCTTCATGTACTTATTATCAGAATGTGCTCCAATGCATAATTTTTTAAAGTATTCTCTAAGTCAATTATATTTTTTAATATTTTATTTTAGGTTAATTAAAAGGAACTGAATCTATGGAATTGCTAAATCAATCTTTCTATTTTAGTAGTAGCTGCCAGCTACTCAGAATTGATTAGAATTTAGCTAAATTTAATTAAAGCTAATAACTGAATTTCCTTTTAATAACTCTATTACTATTCTTTAATTGATAGCTAAGGGTATTGCATAAAATTGGATTTTTACGAGAGAGGAATTTTTACTATTTAATGATTTGTGAATGAAGCGGTGCGAGTTATTATTACTAGAATTCGCACTGTAATTAACTCATGATTTTTTACAGGAAGTACAATTTAAGAACTACTTTTTCTCCTCTCATTGTTTGTAGTTTAACCCGTTAACACCCGAATTAATTTTGCAAAATATTATTAGCTGATTATTTCACTTCTAAATTAATATAGGCAACTGACAGTAAAATATATTAACTTAAACAATTCTTCTGATAGTTTTAAATTTAAAGCCTGTCCACATTTATTGACATTTAGTGTTCTAGCGAGAAAACTTCGAGATAGAAAAACTTTGAGATAACAGATTAATTTCCTATTATATGTTGACAAAGATCTCGAAAGTAAAGTATTATAATATATATTATTATTCATCTTGATTTAAGTTAGTATATATGCGCAAAAAGCAAATATATGTGCGACGAATGAAAAATCATAAAATGACTATCCAAATTAGGAAATAATAATTAATAGTAGGCGCATAAAACTTTCAGGGATCATTTAGAGTGACACTACAAACTGTCACTGCAAAACAGAAATCATTCCGAGAAACCGAAGAAAATATACGTGCCATTTTATTAGCTGTCCTCAAATGAGGACACTGGGCGCTAGCGGGTTAAACAAAAAAGTAAAATTACGTAGTCCTCATGAATTATAAAGCATTTTCCATCTATGTTTGTTCATTACATTATTTAAATTTTAAAATATTTTATCAACATGATGATACTTTATGATGCATTATTGGAAATCATTTAAAACACTAAAAATAAATGCATTTGAAGAATTTCTGCTGATGTCCTATAATGTATGTGGATATTTTTGCATGCCTCTATTAACGAACCACTGACGTTAATCGTATGATATTCTATAGAAAACATGCTATTGTGTATATGACTAATTTATGTTAATTTCGTGATTTTTTCTTTTTTCCCCGCATTTTTTCTGAGTGAGTTTTTAGTTTGACAAACAGTCGCACTATTTCTACTATTTCCAGTAAAAAATATGCTACGGTGAGCCTGGTTAACGTGTACGTTTCAAGTCATTCTAGAAATATTATTGGTATTGAGACCGTAGGTAGTAAACGAAACTGAATTATTATTCAACTTTGTAAGAAAATGTTAAAAATAACAAATTAGTTAATTTTAATTATCCCCCCCCCCTTCCTCCTTATTTTTATTTGTACTTTTTGATTTTGTTAATATCTCAGCGGATTTTTCTTTTCTTTCTTTTTTAGCAGAAGTTCTTTGTATTTATGTTTTAGCTGTTTTTTATTTTTATTTTTTATTAATCTGAAATTCTCATTGTTTTAATTATTGAAGTAAAAAAAGTGTAAAGAATTCAAAACCCTTTTGTTTTAAAATTTCTAGGTTTTTTTTTTTTTTAAACTTAATTAATAATAAGAAAAAATATTTATTTATTTTTAAATAATTACTTATTTAATTTTAAGAAAAATCTTGATAACAGATTTTAAAAACTAGATAAAAATTAGCTTGACTTAATTAATGTTGGTAATTGAATTCATTTTTTGTAACTTTTTAATATAATATTATTTTATAGCTGCAAGTAAAAGGAAATTTTTGAATGTGTATGATTATTGAACAAAATTATGAAAAATTATGAGTTTAAACAATTTTTTTTTTTTTTTTTTTAAATAAAATTTTGTCGATTTTTTTTTTTTTTTTTTAAATAGTTTATCTTTTAATTTAGCTGATCAGATTGATACTTCTTTAAAACTATACGTTCTTTTGCATATATTATAGAATTAATTTCTCTTCATAAATGTACTTCATATTCAGTTGTATATATTGTTATTTCCTCACCGAAAATAAAGTGGTCACAGGTTTTTATCTATTATGTTAATGTTTTTCTTTTCTCTTTCTT
Source organism: Salticus scenicus (assembly GCA_963930645.1). Taxonomy (NCBI): domain Eukaryota; kingdom Metazoa; phylum Arthropoda; class Arachnida; order Araneae; family Salticidae; genus Salticus; species Salticus scenicus. The sequence goes on from OZ005656.1 coordinate 85,898,934, forward strand.
TCTTTTTCTTTTTTTTTTTTAAATTAAAGCGAAGTACGTAAATGGTAACTTTTATATGTATGTTAGTATGTTACACACACATTACAAGAGGGGGAAAATTAGATTAAGTGTTTGTGTTTTGTATTGAATTTGTTGTACACTCACTTGGACTTATAAACAAGTAAATTCAGTAGTTCCAAAACTACTTGTTTCTGTACGGCTACAGTTTCATAATTTTTCATTAGTTTTAAACATTATTTGGCATTAGATTAAAAAAAGATATTTTAGCACTCACATGTGTTTTTAGAGCCACATGTTTTTTTCAAGGAAAAAAAAAAAGATGAATACTGCATTTAATGCCCTTTTAAAGGATTTTTTAACCGACTCCGTAATGAAGGTCCTAAAAAATGCGGAAAAATTCCAAACTTTGAAATTTAATATCTCGGTCAATTTTGGGCGCACAGAAGTGAAATTTATTGTGTTATATTTGTTAGGATGAATGTCAGCTTTTACTAAACTTGAATATAGGGACCTAGGGACTGTATAAAATGTTAGATTTTGTAATTTCCAAAAAATTGATTTTTTAAATTTAAATATGCATATCATAATTGCTTACATTCTTTAAAACATTTTGTATTGGAAGTATGTCTGTCACCAATTGTTGGAAATAAAGGCCTCCTCACGACTTTGTTTTGCTCCCTGTATATAATGGCTAATTATTAACTTACAAAGTAATCTATCAATTGTTTTTGGAAACTAAAACTACTTTGTCTTCACAAAGAAATTCACACCTTTGACAGTAAGTAACGTATACATCGCTGCTAAATTTGCATTTCCCGACTATTTTATATATTTATTTGAACTACCTTCCCACTCTGAACATGCTATATGATTTGCTGACTTTTTTTATATGCCGTAACTCACTGTGATATTAAGCTTAGGCAGCGCACGCAATTTGTCATTTATAAATCATTTTGTTATATCAGTTTGCTTCTTACGTAAAATGCACGCAGTTCAGTATCTTGAAAATGGATATTTTTGTATATTCTCAAATGTAATGATACAAAATGTTACAGAAAACTATTTTGTCTGCTATAATGAAGTTCGTTATAATCCAGAACATAAAATAGCGATATTAATAATAATAATGGATGTAAGTTAAAGGATCGTGAATCTAAGACATCTATTGAATTCGTTAAAAGAAATCAAAGTGCATTTTATTAAAAATATATAGGGGGATAAAAAGCTTTCAGTTTTTATTTGTCAAGTTTTTTTTTTTTTTTTTTTCTTTTTTTTTTTTTTTTTTAATTCGCTTTTTGAACAGCCGCTCTAAAGAAATATTGCCACAAAACAATTTCATTTATTGGAAAATGAAAAAGCTGTTCTTTTTATTTGAAATTATATATTTATAAGTTTTATATCTGAGTGATTTGATTCCAAGTAAAATATAAGAACCAAAATCTCTCGTTTTATTATAGTCTGTATGAAACGAGGTGAACCTAGTAAATTGAGTCAAAAATAACCATGTATCAGTATTCGTTTTTAGGTATTGATGACAGAGATACAATGGGAACAGCGTTTTAAAGACATTAAATTGCGCCAATTTCAGTTTTATTAAAGATACATTACAAAAATGTTTCAGTAGGCTTATAATGTATGTGTAAAAGTATGTTTTAGTAGGCTTATAATGTATGTGTAAAAGTATGTTTCAGTAGGCTTATAATGTATGTGTAAAATTGAAGCGAATTGTTTATTTGTAACTAAATTTAAATATTTTAACTATTTTTTTACTTCAAGTACTATATGTGGTTGTTAAATGAATAAGTATTTTTTATTTAATTTTATTTAATAATTTATTTATTTTTATGCTGTTTTTTATAATAATCGTTGATAACACGTATATAAACATATTATGAAAGACAACCCCAGAAAAAGTTTGGATATAGTAGTGGTTTTATTTTTTATTTTATTTTTATGTTCAAATCGTGTTCAGAACATCTCAAAACGTGTAAATCTATCGAAAACCGGAAGTCGTAAATTTTCACAAATGTATTATATATATATATATATAATGCATGTGTATAAAAGAAAGTTAATGCATTCTGGTTTACTATCGATTTAATGAAGCCTTTAAAAATTCAAATAATTTCATTCATAAGTATGAGTGTGTAATCATTGATTTGTTTTTATTAATAATTTTTCATATTTTTAATTGTAAACTTTTTCTTGTTTTAGGTATGTAATGAATACTATTCTTGAAATGGTTGACTTAGTGCAACAATCGTAATGCCGGATTTTTCATGTGAGTTGAATATATTTTAAAATCCAAAGCTGAATTGGATTTCCATGTCAAATCAGTTATTTTGCCATTTATGTATGTTATGTCACAAAATAATGTTGTATAGTAGGATAAGCAGAAAAATTTAGTTTCTCGTTGAAAGAAAGAAAAAAAAAAAAAAAAAGATTAATTTGTTTTGTCATATTGCCGTTATGAATAGCTTACAAAAAAAATATGGATGAGTAACTTTTTATCGATAAATTAAATTTTTCTCAAATTGATATGGTTTTCTGCATGAAAGCTTTTCTAAAATTTTATTTTTTAATTTTTTAATTAATTAATTAATATATGAAGATATGTATTTTATCGGGAAACAACTTAAAAAAAAAAAGGTATATTTTATAAAATTCCATAGGCATAATATCGCCCAAATGTTCAATTAATTTTTTATAGAATGTTTTTGATATTTATATTGTACACGCATTACGCCTGTATTGTTGTTAATGGTAAAGGGGGGGGGGATTAGTAACGGATAAGTATTATTAGTTTATAAGTGTTTATTTTTAAAATAAATACGTATATATATATATATATTAGTTTTGGCATACTAGCTGATTTCTTTTTTATCTTTTCATCCCCCCCCCCCTTCCTAGCTAATATTTTTTCTTTTCTTTTTCTCTTGCTTTGAAAATATTTTTTCCTTTTTATTTTCGTCATTTTAAACTGTAATTTAGCTAGATTTACATAAAGATTACAATAATCCTTTCCCTTCTTTATGTTAAGAAGGATAATATAATTAACCGTTTCCCGTTATCTAAGCTTTGCTTTTAATATTATAAAACATTCAATAGATTCTACAGTTTTTGAACTTTTATTTTTAAACTAACTATGGTATGATTAATTTGTTTATACAAAGGGACTGTTAATGAACTTATTTTCATTTGAAGTCGTGTTATCAGTCTGTTAATTTCGATTTAGTTTGTTGGTTGAAAAAATAATTTGGAGGCATAGAAAGTTAATAAATTGATCTTCCAAATATATTTTATTTTTCCGAAGTTCTTTGAAGTAAAAGATTTTTAGAATATTCACTAGTAATCAAAAATTCAGTTACTACATTCTGTAACATTTCTTACTTCCTCATTTTGCATTTGCAGTTATTTATTTTTGTAAAATTTTAATGAAATTTTTAGATTGGAAAAAATAATCTATCTGTGTTGTTACCTTTTTTCCATTAGCCACTTTTCCGTAAATAAACATTTGTTTTTACTGTTACTTTTCTCGCTGTTGGAATATTTTCTCTGTGAATAAATGAGCAAAGTCATTAAAGATATTTAAGCAAGAGTTGTAATGCGCTAAAGTTAGTTTATTCTTACGGGTTATTTTTCTTTTGCATGGTGTGAATGTTATAAATACATAAGAGTCTTGCGTGTGTGTGTTTGAGGGGGTAGGGACTGGGGTATTATTTATGGCTAAATATATTTGCCGTAGTGGAATAACATTTCCTTGTCAAGTTAATGTTTTGAGATTAATTAGCAATATATTTTCATCTCTGAGTAAAGAGTTCCTGTCTTGCTAACGGTACATTTGAGTTATGCATGAAGAGGCCTAGATTATTTATTTATTTTTTTAGTTCTGCTTCTATTTTAAAAATTGTTCGCAACAATACCATTATTATTGTTGTTACTTAAATGAATTGATTACTTGTTAAATTAAGGTTTTTTTCTTGCTGGTTTTATCCATGGTGTATTGGAGTTAGTAAATTAGCACTATAAAAACTCAATATGGGCTGACTCGCAACTGATATTAGATTTCGTGCTTTCTAATGCTTAGAAAGTATATAAACTAGCCTTCTGTTTAAATATTTTTTTATTTATTATGTGTATAACAATTATTTGTAATTTCAAGAATAGAGGAAAAATGTTAATGGACATCTAAGATATTTGATAAATATTTACAAAATAGTTTATTTAGAAATATTATTCACCAACCATGAATATTTATATAGAGAAATTGGAGTGTGAAGTTGAACTTTTATACCAACTGTTTGAAAAAGGCCAGAGCCGGGAATCGAACCCGGCTACTCTACTTACGCGATCAACTGTAGTTATGCCACGATTAATGTGCGCACCTGTTAAGTTTGCAGACAAGGTGACTTTGCCAATGGATATTATGTGAGAAATGGCGAGTTGGTAATCAGCCAGTGTAGCTCTCCACGGTAAGCGGAGTGCCCGGGTTCGATATCCGGCTGTGACATTTTTCACATAGTTTGTATAAAAATTCAATTTTATACTCCAATTTCTCTGAATAATAGTGTATTATTTATTTATTAATGAAATATTCAATTTTCAAGGTAATATTCTTTTGAAATTCTTGTGATATTGTGTAAACATGACAATTCATTTGGTGCATTTCAGTAATTTAAAACAAGAAAATAATCTTAAATTGCACACAGAGTGTTGCATACTTTGTATTTTGTCATATTGAGTTCTTTTATTATTAAAATTCTATTTTGAACTATATTGCTAAAATTTATTATAGAGCTGAAGTCTGATATTACATTTACAAACTCGTTGTGGTGTCGCTGAAGAATAAATGAAAATCAAAAGTAAAGTATATTTAGGAAGTTGCATCTCTCACCTGAAAACTAAATATTTCTATTATTAATATTTTACTGAAAACCTGAACAGCATCTTTAATTTACACATTGTAAATGATTATCGCAACATTTGTACGTTCAATGCATGGTAGTACAATCCTCTTTCTACCTTCATGGTTCAGTGATACTGATACTGTAGATAAAATTACAATTTTTCAGGAATAGATTCAGGTCTCAATTCAGTGCAGGTCATATACTTTATACAAAGGAAAAGAAATAAAACATAAATAAATATATATATATATATTAACAAAATTCTGTAAATATCATCACGTTTTCTATTTTTGATAAAAAAAATTTCTTGGTTCAGAGTTTTCTGATAGTAATCTTAATATTACGCACGTACCTTCCCTGGATTTAACCTTATGGTTATGGGTTACGGCCTTACATCTTTCTTATGTATTATTTTAACTGTATTGTATATATGCAACTTAGTAAAACTTTCTATTCACTGAAGTAACTAGAATTCTCTACTCCTTTTACCTCATCTGCTATTTGACATTCATCATCAATATGTTTTTGTTAATCCTGAAAGTTGAAATTATCTTAAATATTTCATATATTAACGCAATTTTGCTGTCATTGATTACGCACCCTTTCAATTCCTATTACAAATAGCATAGTTGGATATTGCATTTTATGTTTCTATAAGGCCTTATCACTTTATTTTATCCTACAGACTTTGTGTCTTTTATCTATTTACTCACCCGATATCCTATAATGGTTTCTGGGATGTCCTCTTTAACTCTTGACCGGATGTGCGTTAGGAGGCTTATCAGCATTGCAATATTTGGAAAACGTATTAGCATAGACTGGTTGTCCATATCTACTAAAAGTGTTTTTAGAAGTTTGGTATGTGGTTAGTTTATTGTGTTTACTTTAAGAAGAGAAAGTTTTCATTTTGTAATACTCGCCGTGTTTAATAAAAAAATGGATTTCTTTAAAAGAGGTGAGATTTATTATGCTTAAAATTTTGTTATCTTTCGTATTATTCATTGCCATTTTTTAAATATTAACTTTGTTTTGAATAAGAATTTAATAAACATAAAAGAGCTATATACAACCACAAAGACTCATGATAATTTGTATGATATGATAGAATTTCAGTATTAAAGTTAAAATTTTCTGTGCATCTTTCTTTCTTGTTCCTGATTGGTCAAAGGGGCGTGTCCATGATACGTTCTACGATCCTCTCGCGAGCCTAATGATTTTTTTTTCTTTAGTTTTATATGCCCCCCCCCCCTCATTTTTTCTATGTTTGCGAGTTATCCTGGCTCTTACTGTGTTTTATAAGTTGTTCTTCCAAAGGTTTTAATTTCTTTCCGTTAATAAGGCTCGTCTCGTTAAGGCATGCGGCAATTTTCAGACGCATTTAGGTTTTTTTCAAGGTTGTCCCCCTCCCCCTCCCTTAAAATCGTGGTGCTTCACTCTGAATAATTTCTTCTCGGATTCTTTCAGAGAGAAAAATCTAAATTCAAATCCTCTTGTCTTTCTTTTATTTTTCAGATAATACAGATCTGTACTTCTCACAATATGACACACTTAAGTAAAATCCAGTGCATTCTAAGCTTTTTTGTATCATTTACTTGCATTGCATATTACATTTTATTGTGTTTGTTCACAAAATTATTATTTTCTATAATACATTATAAATTCCGAAGCTCCAATACATATTTTAAGGTCTTTATATATAGTTTTCGAATTTTTTTAAAATTAGCAACCCTGGACTTTTGTACATAGTTTCGGTACCACGTTAAAGCATAATTAATATGTTAAGATCATAATTCATTATAGAAACTTGCGTAAATCCTGGCTGGGACCCCTTAGAAACACCCTTCACGGAGAGCACTCCCCCCTCAGGCTTAGGACCATAGGGCAGTCAAGCGGCTTTAATCCCCACAACCCCATAATTCATTATAATTTTCAAAAAGGTAGTTAAAAGTAGTAGTTTTATAATTCTCAGTCAATACTAGATTTTTTTATGAAAAGCCGGATAAATTACGAGAACAAGAGATGACGAAGGCTAGGATTCGGACCTGAGTCTTCTGGCTTATCTTACCCACGGTTTACCAATGAATTAACCCAGTCTACATCTGACAGACACAATTCACTCTTATGAAAATTGGAAAATTTTCATATCTTCTGAACTGAGAATAAAGATGCAGTCTTACGTTTGAATATTTAATTTATATTTTATTAATTTATTTCCATAATTGGTGGATGGCAATAACTAATTAGAGTTGCAATTTCAATTATACATTTTTAGGTAGGAATTTTTTATGAAAAAGATGTTTGCATGTCAAATCAAGGAACTCAAATGCTAATCGTTTTCGCTTTCAGTTCATAGATGCTATCAGCTTTATATAATACGGCTGTAGTGTGCAAAAATGATCGTAGAACAATAACTGAAATCGCCGCTGTTCATTATGGTTGAAGTTACTATCACAGTGAAGAATTTAATTTTAAATTTGATAGAGAAAATTTATATATGTAGAATTTTTTATTTTATTTTATTTTTTATTTTATTTTATTTTTTATTTTTATCGTTTTAAGGGGGGGAAAGACTGGTATAAAGCAGACGGAATTTTACTTTCGTAACATAAAAATATATTATATATAATTTTACATATAAATTCATGTATAAATTCTTAAGTTTTGAAATAAGTTTATTGACCTTTTTCGGTAATACATAGAATTAAAAACGAATTTGATGTTTTATAATTTTAAAAATAAATTAAATATTTTCTCGTGTACCTTGATATTGCTTTCAATTATATCGAAATGCCTACAACTCTGTGCTCACATTCACTCGTTTTATGAGAATATAGAAATTAGATTAAAAGTTAGCAAGAACTTTCAAGGGTCTGTGGACATTCCTTATGTAATTGAATCACTGCACGCAGAAAGGGCTTTTAATCCTAAACTTCGTTTAGAAGTGGAAAAGAAAACCTATTTTTTGTTTTTATTTTAAATGCAAAAAATATGCAAGAATTTACACTTATGTGTCTAGTCTGTAGTGTATAAAAAAATATTTTTAAGTACTTTTTTTTATTGTAATGTACAAAGTTTAGACCATGCAGGGAAAAAAGAAATCCTGGATTGAAGACCTTATGTGCTTACTACCAGAAATAAATAAAAACTAAAGGGCCTTCTGCCTTACCCTAACTAATCACTAGAGTGAAATTTTTCCTTACATTGATGCATGCATTATCAAACTGAGCTTCAATGGGAACTCTGTTAAAATAAAAGCTCCCCCTCCCACGACACGTACATACACACACGAAAGGCAGTAGAACATCGGCATTAGCACCCGATTTTTAAGGAGTAAAAAGGTCTGGTGCCCTTTTCTGCACACAGTAATTCAATAACACATCTTTCATAGCACTTTACTTTTTAAGCATGGTAAATTATTATTGGATGTTTTTACTTTAACATATGTTTTATGTAATAAAAGTATACCAGCTTCATTAAATTTATTCTTAAATTTTACGACATTTTTAAAGTATTTTACTTCAAATCAGGTTTTTCTCCTTTTAAATAAAAACCTAAAACTTTTAAGCGCAAAAAAAGTAAAATTCTTGAATGCATAAATTTGCTTTATCATTCATATCGTATTGCATGTAAAATATTTGTATTCATTTTAGCAGTACATTTTATGTATAAATAAGATGCAACAGGTTGTTGTTGATATTTGTTAAAATATCATTATTAAACCTTAATTAACTTCGCTTTCTAGCATTTTTATGAAACAATATTAATAACACTAACGTTAGCAAATATCTTATTAATTTGCAGAATGATATTATAAATATTGCTACGCGATAGAGATAGTTATTAATTGAAAATTAGTGAAAAGCAATGGACTTATTTTCCTGTGTACATTATTTCGTTCTTTCTTTTTAATTATTTTATAATATAAAAGATATTGCAAAAATCTTTTTACGCGATAATAATAATAATTATTATTTCACCTCTGAACATAAAAAGTGTGCGGCTTTGTCTAACATTAATTAGATTGTCGTATTATATAGAAGCTACCTTTAAAAAAAAAACCTTAGTTTAAATATTCATGATTCAAAGTGGCCTTTTTTTTTTCTTAATTAACTTTTTTCTTTCCAACGGTGATATTAAAAGATAAAAAGAAAAGTGATAAGTGATATTTTATCATCAGTTGATTATTATTAAAATAATTTAATAATGAAATGCTATTCGACTGAGCGAAATTTCTTGCCTAATTAAGCTCAATATATAATATATATATATATATATATATATATATATATATATTGTCCTTTGTCACTTATGTTTTAAAGGTTTATTTAACACAATAAAAAGCCTTGATATAAACACTTTTACATATTCTGTTTTTATCAAAACTTTATTTTGGTAGAGTATGAAACTATATTTCACTGACTGAAAGTGGGGGGGGGGGGGGGGGGGTCTTATAAAAATTTAAGATTTGTAAATGATTTTATGAAATTCTGTAATGTTTTCATGCACTAAAATTTTACTTCTAATGTTCATACACTAATAAATGAATAAATAAATAACATAAACAAAATAATAATAATAATTAATTAGAATAAGGTTTTTAAAATTTCCTTTATAAATTAAAATGAATTGCATTAACCTAGGGGTTTTTACCCCCCCCCCCTTTTTTTTTTAAACGATCATTTTATTTTTTTTTGTCACCACAGTTTTTAAAAAGAAAAGATCTTGGAAGTTTTCAATGCTGTAATATCACTAAAACTTTCAAGAAAATTTTCCTTTTGAAAATTTTAGTGGCAGTAAAATAAAACGAATGCAAAGAAGTAGGAGCGCTGCGACCCTTTAACAATTTCTTTTTTTCTTTTCTTAACTTTTTTTTTTTTTTCTTCTATATTACAAATCACAACACTGTTTCTGAGTGGTTAATATGCGTGTTATTTAATCGTTGAAAACCATTAGATAAAATTACTTTCTGAAAATACTAGTGCTAATAAAGTGAAGAAGTAGTGTCCGAGCGCCGACCGGTAAAAACTCTTTAGTTGTTAAATGATTTTTGCTGTTTTGAGAATAGCATGAAACAGCAAATATATTTCTGCAATCCTATTCAAGGTAATCTGTGAATAGCTATGTCCACTCCACATCATTATATTGTGGTAATAATGGCTTGGCGACGCGCTCTATTGATTTAACTCCCTCTCTCCTTTGACAAAACGATATGCGTGATAGAGAGTGAAATGTCTGTGAACAAATAATGTACAGTCGAAAGTCGAAACAACAAAAAGTTATTAACTAGTGTTAATAATGTTATGAGTAGAATTTCCCCTAAGTTTGAAAAGGGCAGGGTGCTGCTATCTAGGAAAAATGGGGCAAGGTGCCATTGATGAAAGAGGGCACATTTGTGGATGTGTAAAGAGGCAACTTTACCAAAAAAAAAAAAAAAAAAAAAAAAGGTTTCTTCTTCTTTTTTTCTTTTCTTTTCTTTTTTGTGAAAAAATGAACATTAATATTGCAAAAAGTTTGTCTATAAATGCAATCCTTAAGCAATTCAATGCAGTCATTGCCGGAACTCTAATTGGCACATTCATTTATATATTTATGAACAACTTTTAGTTTCGTTGTTAATGTCGCAGGTTGTAGAAATTTGTCAGTATATCTAAAAGTAAAAACAAACTACAGCATTACTTTTAGACAAGGAATGTTTTTTTTTTTTTTTTTTTTTTTTTTTTTTTTTTTTTTTTGAGGGGGGGGGGGGGGGGGGTTCATTGAATGTAGGCAGGGTCAGCGGTCTCTAGAGATATTAAAAGTGCTTTCTTTATAAAATTCAGTTTTTATTGCGGAAATGAAAATCAATATATATATATATATAATTCTGCTGTAATTTTTATCTTAAATTCTGTTATATGCGGATTTTCTTTTCGCCAATAATTTACAGTCAGAATTGAAATTTTTACCTTTATTGAAATTTAACTTTTTACAATTTTTTAACGTTCACGTTGAATTAAATTTCTTTATTTTTATGTCGAAAGAAAATAAATAAACTCGTAAATTTTTTTAGGCAACAATTAAATTATAACTAATATAATGGCTATTGTTAGAGCTATTTGGAGGTTATTATTTTCATATTTTAATTAATTAAAACTAATTAAAAATTCGAAAATCGGGCTTCGGAGTATTGTGTTGTCACCGGGTTCTGAGCTATTCTGAAAGTTTCAAGTGTCCAGCTAGTGGGGAAGTTAGTTTAAAATCGATTGCAAGATTTGTACTGGACAAACAAACAAACAAGAATCGAAGTTAATAAAAACATGGTAAAGTCTTCAGTAAAGCCTCACTGCAATATATTTTTGGTAAAATTGATATATAAAAAAGAATTAAATTGTGATTTTTATATATATTTTTTAAATATGAAACACTTTGTACATAACACTATAAATAAAAGTTTTTTGCAATTTATTCTGTTGTGTAATTTTTTTTTTTTTTTTTTAAATTTATTAACTTTTCAATACCAGTCCTACGGTGCATTTTTTACTAATGCTTCTTATATGCGTAATGCAATTGAAGGGGTGGAGAGTACCCTCCTTTGTCCTCTAACATGTATTTGTTTGAAAAACATTAGAAAGGGCTAATTATTTAATTCAACCTAGGTATCTTCTTCAACCTAAAAAGTTCATTTCTTTTTGCGTGAAAGATGTTTAATGTTCACCGCTGTATATCTCTTAATAATATCAACATTCGTAGCTTCTTGAATGTTGAGATACAATGCCGCTTGTCACGAAAACTTGGCAATAGTTCAGCGTGCTATATTGATTTGTGACTTTATGTGCCACAATAAAAATTTATAATGTTTCATCGCAAATGTGCTACTGAACAAGTCTTTTTTTTTTTTTTTTTTTTTCCCAGAATCTTTTCATTAAAAAGTATTTTTTACAGAGTTACTTTCAAGTTGCCTTATCTTTTTTTCTTTTCGCTTGATGAAGAGTTATGCTTAATTATTTTGATCCAAAACAATTGTTCCGTGGTTTTTTTAATTTATTAATTATTAGAAAGGGTTATTTAATTTAAGCCAGATATTAATCTTCAACCGAATTAGACCTCCTTTTTTAATGTCAAAGAATTTCATTGCTGTGTATTTCCTTAATAATATCAACATTTGTTGGATCATGAATGTTGGAATACAGTGTCGCCTGTCACAAAAACTGGCCAATAGTTCAGCGTGTTATGTTGATTTGTGACTTTGTGTCTTAATAAAACTCATGATGTGTCACTAAACGAGATTATTATTATTATTTTATTTTATTTTTAATTTTCTATTCCAGAATCTTTTCGTTAAATGTATTTTTTGCAGAATTAGTTTCAAGTTGCCTATCTTTTTTTCTTTTCGTTTGATAAAGAATTATGCTTAATTATTTTAATCCAAAACAATTGCTGTGTGGTTTTTGAAATTTACGGTGTTTACTTGCAATGTCCGTATTCTTCATCATTTATTAGCAGTTTTTCGGTTACTGAAATTAGTTCTAAGATTTAATTTATTTATTTATATCTTGCTCGTTAGACACTAGCTTATATGAGATTAACAAATTTTTTTTTCATTCCATTATTATCATCAATAAATCTAATTATATTCATTCATTAACTTATGTAAGGCCGAAATGTGTTTAGTGTTTTGTATTTCATAATCTTCTTAATAACAAAAGTCCAAGTTTTCCCGAAACTAACGCTGTCAATGATGCCATAGATAAAACCACAGCCGATAAAATAATGTATTGGATAGAGAAAGTAAAATTTTATCCATTTTATTGACCACTACTTTAGAATGTAGAAAAAGAGGGGGGAAAAGCTAAAAAACCCATAGAAACAGCATGGGAAGAAAACCAAAAAAACTCACAATGTCAAGTGTGTAAAAAAAAAAAAAAAAAACGGTTCACACCGGAAGTAATAAAGGGACAAAATTGACTGGAAAAAGACATTGAACAGCGGGAACGGGCGGGCTGGGGCGTTAAATATATCGTCCAGGATTAATACGTCTCGCCTAGTACGTGCATTTATTTCAACTGAATAAAGTATGAAAAAGCATCATTTCACTCAAAAACTTTCATCACAATCGAAACAATGTAATGAGATAAAGAAAATAAAATTTTATCCATAGTTTTGGAAAATTCGTTCATTCAAATAATACATTTTAGTACGTCAGAGAATATGATAATGATAATAAATGAATAAAATGAAATATAATGATAATAAATAAAATTTGCTATGACACAAGAAATTAATAATATAAATAAATAGATAGAGACGTGGTTATAAAATTTGAATTAAAGCATTACGATGACCTTTTTTACTTTTTGTAGGCGTCTGGACTTGTATTATATCACATAAATAGAAAGCGCCTCAGGCGCCACCGAGCGGAAACTTAATACGGTCAGATTTTTCAAGGATCGCGAACCAACTGGTCGCCAAAGGCGGCTAATAATATAATAAATATAACTTCAGAATCGCTTCTTCCTGCATTTTCTATCACAGTTTCTCCCTGATGTACTTTCAGTAAAATTAATATACAACAAACATTCAGCAAAAATGCGTTATTTTAAGTTTTTTACGCGCATCATATAATGAAAAGAAAAAACAACTCCTTCAAATATTTGTTTGAAAGCACGCTAGAAAGGGTTAATTATTTAATTCAATCCAGATATTCTTCTTCAACCGAAACAGTTCGTTTCTTTTTAATGTCAGCGAACTTCATGGCTGCCTATCTCTTAATAATATCAACATTTGTCGCTTCTTGATTGTGTTGACTGTTGTGATACAAATGTCGCCTGTCACGAAATCTTGGCAAGCGTTCAGCGTGTCATATTGATTCGTGACTTTCAGTATCACATAGTAAAACTTTGTGATACTCCATCACAGATGTGCTTCTAAATCAAATATATATATATTTTTTTTCTCTCTTTTTTAAAATCTTTTCATTGAAAACTTATTACGAATAAAATATTAAGTACGAGATATTAAGAATTAAATAAATGGCTAAAAATGCGTGAATTTATTTTGACTGCAGTTTTTGGTTTTTATTTTCAACGGGCTGCATTTTTTTTTTTTTTTTTTTTTTTTTTTTTTTTTTTTTTAAATCTCTCTTAGTAATTGTATGATATTTTATTTAATGAGTAACTAAAAATAATATTTAAGAATGCGTGTATTTAATCATATTGTTACATTATTATTTACTTTGAACATAGCATTACTGAAAGTTTTTCCCCTGAACATTTCGGTTCAAACCCAGGTTGCGTTCGCCAGGTTAATTATTCAGCGTTTTTCGTGTTTTTCTCCGAAACTTTTCCTTCTCGCTCCCGTGAAACTGATGGGGTGAATTGTCGCTCTCTATTTCTAGTGGCTGTGATATTTCCGGACTGAAATGTTCAAAAGTAAAGCACTAAAAAGGTTTAAAAACGAACCATTTATGATATCCAGAAAATTTTTTATTTCTTTTTTTACACTCTAGATGAAAGTAGCAAACTATTTAAAATGTAATTGGAGGTAATAAGTTTATTTTAAACTGTCAACGCTATCCAATTTTGAATATTCCAATTTTGATACTTATTTTGTTATCTTAGCTGAGTTAGGCTTTTGAATCCTCGTGTTTTTGTGCTCTGTTTTTTTTTTTTTTTTTTTTTTTTTTTTAATGTGTATATTATGTAGTCAGAATCACAAAGTGACTCGGATTCTAATTTTAGTATAAATGCATCTGAGAGAGTGATTCGAAAGTAAGTCATGAAAATTCAGACAGCAAATCTAAGGACAGTGTATTATACGTATAGCTATTATAAGTAAAATTCTTTTCATAAAATTCTCTTTTAATGTTTAAAACACATATCTTTTTTTTTTTTTTTCCTTACTGGAAAACAAACATTCAATCATAATAACCCTGATTGTTGGATTTTTTTATTTTATTTTTTTTTTTTTTCAAAATTAAATTTTCTTGATTTTATGCTTAAAAAAATTCCAAAAAATTAAAAACGGATATGTATATATATTAATTTTGCTTATACGTTTTATTTTATACAATTTTCTTGAATTAAAAATTAATTCTTGAAAATTACTAGATCGTTAAGGATTTAAAACACCCACGCAGTCAATTGACTTTAACTCCAACAAGATACAACATCACCACCTTCAGCTAAAAATAGCATAATGAAAAATCTAAATTTTGCATTATTATTATTAATATTATTAAATAAAGCGCGTTTCAATCTTCTTAGACATTGTAATAAGATTAAAAATTTTACACTCCAATTTTTCTTTTCTCTCTCTCTCTCTCTGTCTCTCTCTCTTTTTTTTTTTTTAAATAAGCAGTGCACGTTGACAAATTATATCATGCGTAAAATGCTTATTCAAGTTCATGTATTTGTGTATGTATTTTGCTCTTGAAAAAGCATGGTGGCATAATTATTGCTTCTGTACTTCAGGTAACAGATTGATGCTTAAGCAATTACTGTACAGACGGTATATTCCGTTACGGAAATTTGCTTATTTCCCCCACAATTAAATTCGAGACGGCATCAACCAATCAGAAAGGGACGATTTTCCCCTCATCTCCCTTAACAAACCTATTAAAAAAATAGCAGGAATAAAAGAGATTAAACTTTAAGGTGATTGAATAATCGGCTGAATGATTCTATTAGGTTTTTCCATTGTATTCTGTCTTTAATTAAATAAAATTTGCCTTGTTTTCAACCTGGTAGCAGCCAGAAGATTATTATTATTATTTTTTTTCTTTTACAATAATGGAAAAGATTGAAAATCATTGATTTTTATGGTGTAATAAAAGTTTTTTTGGAGAGATCAATTCCAATTTGTTTCGTCATTTTCTTTTTCTTTCCTTTTTTACTTTCCGAACATACATATGTAAGGAAAGTACTGTAATCATGAAAAATTCGACTTTGAGGGTTTTTTTTTTTTTTTTTTTTTTTTTTTTTCGTATTTATAATTTATACGTTTTGAAGTGTCATGAGTTCATTTTTGCTGTTTTTACGATGAAGCAAGTATGTGTGTGTATGAATTTGAGTGAATACGATACCGTCTAAACGCTGTGATCGACTGAGCTGAAAGTATGTACGTTATTATAGATCACGGTAGCACGAACTGTATAGAATTTTGTGAATAGTTTTATGCTTAATGTTTTTTTTTTTTTTTTTTTTTGGGCAGGGACACAAAGAAAAAAAAATTATTATTCTGACCTATAGGCTCAAATTCTTTAAAGTGTGATAGCGTCTAAATGCCCGATTCAATTGAGATGAAATTTTATATACATGTTATAGGTCCCCGTCGCACGAACTGTTTGAATTTTGATGAATCTAGCACTTGTAGATTTTTACGGGGACACAACGAAAAGTTCTTTATCATTACGACCTATGGGCTCAAATTATTTGAAGCGCAATGTCATGAAATAAAACAACATACTACTAGTGGGAAAATATTCAAACGCCTTATTATAATTTTCTCTTTTGTGTGTTTAACGATTTCTCTTACTTTAATTTATTTGAGCATCATTAGTTAGTTAATGTTGGGAAAGTCGAATAGAGTCACACCATATATAATATATATATTTAATTTTATAGCTTGAAGTATGGCTTTATCGAGCTTTATTACTTGTTTTTTACTCTAAGAAATTTTAAACAAATAGTTAATTTTGATTTTATGGTAAAATTACTAAGGTTTACGCTTTTTTATTCTTTTTAACCAAATTAGATCAATTATTCTTGGACGCAGTGGAGAAATATTTGTAATGTTTTCAGTTTAAATATTAAAAAAAAAAAAAAAAAAAAATCACATTTAGATGGTTAATCCATAGACCGGCAGATTCAATAAAATTCATTAATTGTATTAACAAAAATTAAGAAATCTGTTCCATTCTCCTGAGTGACAATAACATGGACATTCGTAATAGCCGTCAACAGAAGCACATTGGAGTTGTGACGTCAGGGCCTCTAATTGGATGCTAGTATAAAAAATATTGCTTAGTTAAAATCAAACATCATATGGTTTTAATTGCATTTCTAAAGCAGCCGATTGTCATAGTTTTTACCAGATTATCTAAAATCTCTTTGACCAAAACTGTCTTAAACCGTAGAAAAGTAAATTTTGAAAAATTAAAAATAAATAAATAAGTAAAATAAATTTGTTATTATCCAGTAACAATAAATAAATAACTGTATATAGACTAAGCTTATAAAATGCCTGTTGCCCCCCCCCCCTTTTTATTTTTTATTATTTATTTATTTATTTATTTATTTTTTTAAGGTCCATTTTCAGGCATGAAGGTGGAGGGGTGGAGAAGAAAAGAAAAAAGTGTTCCTTTTTTTTCGTTTTTGTAATTTAGCTGTTTTTATGACGAATATTTTCATTATTACATTATTCGAACACTTTTTAGATACGTTCGGGGAATTTTAAACTATTTTGAGATGTAAATAGCGTGTGCCTTATTGTAAACCAATTTTATTTAGTGAATACAGATCTCTACTTTAATAAGAACGCAAACGTCATTGTAACAAATGTTAGGTTTATATTTTCAAAAATTTGAATGTTCCAATATCGGTTTAAAAATACCAGCTGTTTTTACCGTTTTTTAATGATCCTGAACAGTCATGCATAAACGCAGCTTTACTGATGAAGATTAGCATGAAGATATAATATTTTTTTCTCTTTTTGTAAAATCAAACGAGCGTGGAAAAGTTGATTGTTAAATACACTAGACAGGATGCTGAGGATTTACACAATTAAGAAAGTCATAATCTTTATTATTTATTTATTTATTAATTTTTTAATGCTTTCAAATAAAATTTCATCCCCCCACACTAAATATATATATATATATATATATATATATATATATATATATATATATATATAATTTATAAATATATTAAATAATTGTAATTTTGTTTATCTTTTTTTTTTTTTTTTTTTTTTTTAAAGTAAATTGTTAATTTCTTTGTTAATTTGAATAATTCAACTCATCTTCGTCGTTTGCTAAAACACCTTTACTCTTAACGAGAATGGAGTTCTAGTCTTGTATTTTCATATTTCCTCAAGCTTTGTATTTTCATATCTTCCCTTCAAAGTCTATTTGTTTTTTTATTGAAAAGTCATGTTTTCTTTTATTGCAAGGTAAATCACTCTGTAGTATTAGCTTAACCTAGCTTGCTATAGATTGATACCTTACTTTTTTTTTTTTTTTTTTTTCAGATAATTGTAGAGAGGGTGAACCCTGAAGATATATTTCTCCATTTTAAGCTGTTTATTTATCTATTTTTCCTTGTTTCATATGATTAAGCTTTATAATCGTTAAAAACGCTCATGTTTATAATGTTTATAAGCTCCTTTTTAATATTCAATAACGGTTACTGTTTCAATGGAATTATATTAAAGAATTAAAGCAAAAATTATTCTTGTTTTCATATCGATATTAAATTTATATACTAGTCAAAGTTATTTATATCATTAAAAAATAATAGATAATTTTATTATAGTTATTTAATAATCTATTTAGGCTGTTATGGATTATCGGGGCGATTTAAACATATTTTTATTTTTGCATTCTACTTCTTTTTGTTATTTTACATAGATATCTGTATTCTTTCTTTATAAAATAAGTATTTTATCAAATTATTATCGAATATTTTCTTTGTAAGCCAGTTAGTTGTTAGTGCTGCATGAAAATATAAACGCTTTTGTAAAGTCGTGTTATTTTATAAGGCTGATTGTTATGTACACTGGATAGAATGCTGGAGATTTGCACAGTTCAAAAATCGCGTTACTCTTGATTCCACTGTTTAGTACTTTCAATAAAAATTTTGATCATTTTCTTTCTTTTTTTTTTTTTTTTTTTTAAATAAGAATATTGACTTTTTTTTTCTTTCTTTCTTTCTTTAAAATATTTTATATAATTGAATATTTTTCTTTCTTATCCAGTTAGTTGTAAGTGCTATATGAAAAAGTAGATGCATCTCTTTTGCAAAATCAAGTAATCTTTAGTGTTGTTTGTTAAATACATTGGACAGATTCGCACAGTTTAAAATCGCGTTAATCTTGATTTCACTGTTAAGAGTTTCAATTAAAATTTTGATTCTTTCTCTCTATATATATTTGGTTTTTTTTTTTCATTGAAATATTTTATGTAACTGTTATTTAATATTTAAATTTTTATATTCTCCAGTTAGTTACAATATTTACATGAAAATGTAGATTCGTTTCTTTTCTAAAATCAAATAATCTTGAATATAAAATGTTTGTTAAATACATTGAACAGGATGCTCGAGATTTGCACAGTTCGGAGTCGGTTTAATCTTTATTTCAATATTTAGAGCTTTCAATTATTATTATTAATAATATATATATTGATAATGAGAGCATAAAGCTGTAATTTAAATATTATTAAATATTAATATATATATAATTATTAATATTATGTATGTCTCACTGTGTGTGTGTGTGTGTATACATACACACACACACACACACACACACACATATTAACTTTTTTTTTTTTTTTTAAGTAAAATATTTTCTGTCTAACACAATAAGTTAATAATGCTGCATGGAAATGTTCTCTTTTGTAAAATGCATCTCTTTTGTAAAAATGAGTAATCTTGAAATGTTGATTGTTAATACTCTAGACAGGTACTGGAGAAAAGCAATTTTGAAAATCACAATAAACTTGATTTCACTGTTTAGTGTTAATTAAAATTTTTATTTATGTTTTGCACTGACTTGGGATATTTAATCTCATAAATGTATTAGATAATTGTTTCTTAATATTTTCTTTCTAACTCTTTTGTGCTCTTCCTGTTATTGCTATGTCATTTCTTTTTTAAATTGACTTGGGATATTTAATTTCATAAGTATGTTAGATAAATATTACTTAATATTTCCTTTCTAACCCAATTAGTTGTTAATTTTGTGTCATATATTTTAAAGAATGATTTGAGATATTTTCTTTAATAAAATAATATATTAAATAACAATTGTCATTTCCCCCCCCCCCCCCCTTTCCAACCCAATTAGTTGTTAATGTTGTGTGATAATATATTGATTTATCTCCGATTCTCTTCTATTTATGAACAAATTTTTGATAATATAATTAAACGTTTTACGGATTCTCTTCAACAAGAATTTCACTTAGACTGAACTCTTGTTGTATTATTATTATTTAAACTATATATACAGTACGTGCAAACTGCTTTACTAAACATCTACTTGCATTGATCGATTTATGACCTAAAACTCTTCAAACTCTTTAAATAATCGCCCTCTTTATTCAACGACATGTTAAACGATGCATTGTAAGAGCGCATTCAGCGATGCATTTTGTGATATGTTCGACTATAAAAGGTTTCTGCGCCGATTCGTATCCTATTTAAAGGCATGTAAAATATCAGTGTAAATCAAAGTCCATACAAACTTTTAAAACTTTTGATAGGTTAATGTTGTGTGTCGAAATAGCTGTAGTAAAATACGACATGTCATATGCATATACTTTGTATATAGTGATGTCGAGTTGAGAAAAAAAAAAAAATAATAATAATAATCTGTTCTTCCCAATCTTTAAGGGCCCGCTTCACTCATCGCCGCCGGAAGCCGAAGCTAATGAAATTCTATGGGAAATTTTTCTTTACAAATAACTTATTAACTAATACATATTTTTAAATTCCGCTTTCACATTCTGAAAATTCCCAGCTGTTAAATTGACGGACCTTTTTTAAAAAATTATTTTTTTATATTTTATTTTGAAGCTGCAACATACGAATTTTCAATATGTGAAATTTTTTCATTTTGCAATTTGAAAATAAAATATTAAAAAAAATACATTTTTAAAAAAGGTCCGTCAATTTAATAATTGGGAATTTTCTGAATGTGAAAACAGAATTTAAAAATATGTATTAGTTAATTTGTAAAGAAAATTTTTCCATAGAATAACATTGGCTCGGGCTTCCGGCGACAGTAAGTGAAGAGGGCTGTTAAGGGTACAGTAGACTTTCAAAATCAATTTTTTTTTTTTTAATTACCAATGAATTTTTTTCAAATTTGCAGGAAATGTGTAATGTGTTAACAGATATCAATGTACAAAATTTATGTGAAAATATCCTTAATGGTTTCTGAGCTATTCAAATTTTTAATTTTAATTGTACCGAAATATTAATGCATTTCAAAATACTCCATGTGCAACCAGTTTCAGTTTACACTGTCAATATTCTCTCATAATGCTCATTTTATACATAAAAATAAAACTTAGTGAGGTTTTTCTTTTTTTTCCTTCATATTTCTTAATAAGTAATTTAAGTTATTTTTGTCTCTTATTGGTTCTTTTGTCTAAATCGCAACAATGTTGTGTCAGTCTTTCCTCTACGTTAAAATCAGTTCTATATTTTTGTGTGTTGGTTTGTTTTGTATCTATTAATTGCTAAATTTTAATATTAACTTTTATTACGATATCTATCATATATATATATATAAATATATATATATATAAATGTTGAAAGTTTTTTTTTCCTTAAAAACCAACTGAAATGTTTATATTCTCTTGTTTTTACTATTTTCCCTACCTTTAAATAAAAAAACGTTCACTAGCATATATTTATACATCTGTATAGAATATTTGTGCAAATTTCCACTGCAATTGGGAAAAATGTATTGCGCAGGGAACATTTTAAAATTATTGAAGCGACAAAAATTGAAATTCATTTATATGAAGGTTTTTATGTGCATGAATAAGTCCTCAACCCCATTTGATAAAAGCAATTATTGCTATAATTAAGTAATACCATATTATTTACAAGTTATAAACTGATTTTCTTTGTGTTGTTATTTGATCGGTTTTCACCAATTTGAAAGTCCACTGTACCCTCCCTACGCGGAGAAGTCAATCTTTCTGGAAGGGTAATTGAAACTTTCTACGCATGATGAACATTAATAATTTAATGATGTTTATAGGCTTTTGTTTTCTATCCTTTATGTTTTGGAAATTGAAGTTAAAATCAAATGTCGAAGTTTTCAGAAAACTTTATGTCATAAATCCAACATTGGGTAATATCAAGCAAGACTAAACAAGATTGGTGAAAATATGAATCTTCACAGATGCTCATCGGTTTTGGGCAGTGCATAGCGGTATTGGGCTAGTATTGCTGTGCTACTAGGGCACTCACTCTTCCAGGGTGTTTTTAAATTGGTTGAGTACAGCTACTACAAAATACGAAAATTTTATGACATTTTTATGTTGAAAACTGCAGTGTCGCGGCAAGTATTTAATAACACAAAATCGCTATATCATGAGAAACTTCTACTAAAGATTAATAGTAGCCTAGTTCCATAACCATTAACAACTGTTGGTGCTTTTAAGATAGTGCTTATGCGATATTTGCTGAATATGAGTATACTCGCTGTTTATTGTATGAAGTTAATTAATGATGTGTGTACTCATCTTGGCCAGTGAATTGGTAAAAGTATCATCGGTAAAACAGTTGAATTTCGAGTAATTTCAAAAAGATGCAAAACACGAGGGGGGAGGGGGAGCTACTTATATTTTCATTTTGAATTAACGTACAGTCATGGACATAAGTGAATCAGATGCGGAAAGAAAAAAATAATGAATAAAACGCCAACCCTCTTGGCGATTTAAGTCTTTTTTTAAAGTACTTGAAATGCAACTACTCTGTCTACGATATCTCTTTGAATTTATCGAATTTTGCACACACACCCCCCCTATTTTTTAATAATAGGTCAATACATTTGGCTAGTAAATCATGCAAACAAAATTTTTTAGTGCTTGCGCATGCTCAGTTAAAAATTATTTAGTAAAACTGCTTAGATTTCATCAGATATTTAATATTTTTATATTCTGATTACAATATGAAGTACGAAAGAATATCGATGTTGTTAAAGAAATTTTTATATCTGCGTGAATATACATGCTATTCTCTTTATAAATTTATATCTACAATTAAAAGGAACCTCACAAATATATACTTTGAAGCATTATTTTTTACAGAGTAATTCCAAACATTATAATTTTTTAGTTAATTTTTAATGAGACTCTTTTTGTCTTTGGGACCAAACTTTCGCCAGAATATATGAGATATAATCAAGGACCAGTAGCCGTACATCCAACCCTTTTTTCAGGAAACTTTTGGGGATGAGGAATTTCTGCATTTTTTGCTACCACTATTGTCATGCAATAATCTCTATTTTATTTAATCATGAGACATTACTATAAAAATATGATTAAGATTTTTGTATGAAAATAGTGGTAGGAAAGTCGCACCATCGAAAATATCCTTTAAAAAAAAAAAAAAAAAGAGGCGGAATGTACGATCCTTGGATCCCTGTTACAAATCCTATTCTAAAACGGAAAAGATTACATTACCATTTTACTGAAGCCTTTTTTTATTAATACGGTCCAAATTATCGAAAAATCAATGTTTTATTTAATGATATACATTTTAAGCAATGAAGCGAGCGTATTTAGCGATTTTGCGTGATCATCAAAGGGCTCGCATCTCTTTTAAAAATTTATATGTGTAAATCAATGTCTCTCTCTACGCTCTTGGTACTCCTGATAGGTTAATGCCGCGTGTCAGGAGAGTTCTCATAAAATATGGCACGGAAAATCTCTTCAAACGAAAATATATATCGTGTTCTTTACTTTGAAGAGTCCTCACCTCGTCTCGGTTCTCTCACGGGCGAATTTTATCTGTCACGAAGGCGATTGAAACATCCGATGCTGGGTGAGCATTAATAATTGGCGATGTTGCTCTGTAGGGCAGTGATGCATCCAAGCGGCTTTCCGTTGTCTGAAGAGAAAAATGAAAAAGAAACACTTTGGAAGTCGGGAAGGCATGAAAAGGGGAGTGTTGCTTTAATTGCTACACGGAGGAGTTACGCATGAAATGATAGGGGGTACTGTTCGTCTGTCTTAGAAAAGTATATTTTCTTTGATTGTTATTAATTGAGGTATGAATGCAGGGATGGTTGAATCGGAAATGTAATTGGCTTGAGAATTACTGGGATGCGCTTTTTTTAAATTCAAAACTTGCGAGCAAATTGCGATTTTGTTTTGTATTTCTCTAACAAATACTCAGTCATAGTAGCTATGTCCAAAGAGTAGCTATGTCCTTTCGAGTGTCAGACGAATAGGTTGATGTAGATGGTTTAGTTTATTTAGTTGATAGTTTCATGTTTAATTTAAAAATATCGTCACCTCCCTTTTTATTTCATTTTATGAGAATCATACATACATATGCGCATAATTTTTTACGATAAATTATTTTTTTCTTACAAAAAAAAAAAAAAAGTAATTGTGAAATTTTTAAAACTGAGTCGAGTTTTGAGAAGATCAGTGAGGAATGTTTAATGAATTTGAGTTGAAGTTAATAATACTGGCTTAGTAATACAAATTATTATTATTATTATTTTCGGTGCAAAAATGGTATTACTGTTAAATATGAGTCTCCAGAGTATTTAATCGAATGTAATCTACAAATATTGTATTTTGGAAAAATTAATTTTTCGCATACTGTGCATTTTAATAAGTAGTTTAGATTAAAATCATTTGAAATGTTATGTGTATGTATCCATAAGAAAATCGTTTATTCATTGTACATTTTTTTTTTTTTTCCCAAGAGCCCTGTATATAGCCATCTTCATTTTAAAAGAGGGAAAAAAAAAGGGGGTAACGGTTGAAAGTGATGACATAATTTAAGTTGATGGCTTAATCATCTCTTACAATAAATATCATTTTACTGTTTTCTTAAGGAGCCTTTTTTTTTTTTTTTTTTACGTACAAGTGGACATGAGGGGTTAAAAAAAAATCTTCCGAAGTATTTAATGTCAGAACTTCACTATGCGTTTCAACTTACAGTTATTTGGTTAACAAATTTAGAACATTTTTATTATCCTTTCTCATTTAATAAGGTTTAATTATTTAGAATAAGATATTAAAGAAAATTACTATTTGCATTCTACTTTAATAAAAAAAATTTTTTAAATAAAAACATTAAGGAAACATATTCTAACTTCTTTAATGGCTACAGTATTTATTTTTCGCTTCAAGCCTGATATATTGTCATCGTTAAATATACATAAAATTTCTGAACAGTCGCAAGTGATGACATGATTTAAGACGATGGCTTAGTCATCCCTTAAAATAAATATCGTTTTAGTGTTTTCTTAAGGAGACAGCATCTCGAGGCACGAGTGGGCTTTGGGAGCGAAAAAATCTTTCAAAAGTCTTAATTGCTGTCTCAGACCACGCGTGACGGCAGATAGTGTAGCCTGTTGGTTTTTTAAGAAAAAAGTTGAGAGAGGCTTTAAAAGATGAGCATCCCCTAATGACCGAGGCTGTCAACTTTCTCACGGTTATTTTTAGCGGTGTTGCTCTGAGAGCAGTTTATCCTAGATTAAATAACGTTATAAGGATAGGGTTTAAGTTTTTGCTAAACTGGTGTGCTGTATTTTGATGTGTAAAACGGGTATTTAAAAAATATGAACTGCATAATTTTCCAGCGTATTATTTTACATTTTGTAAAATAAGGTTTAAATTAGAGTTAGGTGTAACAAATTCTTTTTTATTTTCAATTCATGTATAGCCTAAGGGAATCATATTTCACTCCAGCATGAAAAGTGACATAATTCAAACAATATCAATTTTGAGTTTGTCATTTGAAAAATGCGTATGAACTTCCTCAGAATACACAAAGTGTCACATCTCTATCTCTAAAATTATCTATCTGAAAAACAGTTTTACATCAATGCTAGTATATACTTTATCGTTATATTTAAGTTGATTTTTCTCCAAGGGAAAAAAAATATATATATGTGTGTGTGTGTGTGTGTGTGTGTGTGTGTGTGTGTGTGCGTGCGTGCGTGTGTGCGTGCGTGCGTGTGTGTGTGCGTGCGTGTGTGTGTGTGTGTGTGTGTGTGTTTCCTTGAGTTCTGTCCTTTTTTTTTTTTTTTTTTCCTTGCTGGAATGCGATATGTGTATATACATTATTATAGCATCGTGCTAGTTAATATAGCCTTTGAAAATAAATTTTACATAGCAATTTCTTATACGCTATTAGTATATGTTGCATCTTGAGTATATGATATAAATCAAAGTTTATTAATTTTATTTATTTATATGAAAATAACTTTTGAACCCTATATTATGTGTTTAAATATGTTTACATATTTTCTTTCTTTCTTTTTCTTTTCTTTTTTTTTTTTTTTCCTGATCAGAATAATTTTGACGCGGTTTAAAACACGTGATAGTTCATATTTTTGAAAAAGCAAGTTTAATTTCTTTTGATATATTTCAATTTCTCAATGTAAAACGCCTTTGGTGAACACTAAAAATAAATATATAAATAAATAAAAATTTTAAACACATCTAATGAACGTACACATACCGAAAATTTAGCTGTTTCAGCTTCTAAGTGCTGTTAATAACGGCAGTTTACTTATACCTTGTTTGTATGTACAAAGGCTAAATATAATATTTTTACATCAGAAAAAAAAAAAAAAAAAAAAAAAAAAAAAGTGATAAATTTAACCAAAATTTATTAATCAAAATATAATAGGAGTTTTTGTTTTATAAGTAATCAGCATAACATGCATGTGTGTTTTCTTAAAGTCTATACATTATTATAAATCTACATTTAAAAAAAAACAAACAAAAAAAAAGTTATAGAAGAAACACAGTTACTGTTATTTTTAAACCGTGAAATATGAAAAGTATGTCGTTGGAAATCTCGCTTTGGGATGTCACCCCCTCCTATGAAATTTGAGACAGCACGTGTCTCAGTGGATTTGCAACAAATTTGGCGACTGTCTCACTGGGAGATACGAAAAAGGAACGCCCTAATAAAACTGTGGGATATATTGCTATATTTAGTTTGTACTATCAACTTAGGCATAAACGGCAGTTATTTTCAAGCTCTCTCGCTTAGATTAAAAATTTATAATTTAAAGTTCCACCATTCCCTCTGAATCTATTAGAAATATACTGGGTGTCTCAAAAAAAAAAAAAAAAAAAAAAAAAAAAAGAAAAAGAAAGAATGAAAAGAATGAAACGCTGTTTAATTCTTTACCTGTTAAATAAAAACGGGCAATGTGAATTACAAAAGTGTTCATAAACAAGTAATATAAAAGAAATTTTTTTAAAGTCAATTCCTACTTACAAACACTATCAAAAAGTTTTTTTTTTTTTTTTTTTTTTTAATTAAGAAATAAAAAGCGCAGAGCTCTTATCAATGTGCATAAAATTTTTACTGATAATGATTTCAATTTTTGTGAGGTGCATAATTTAACTTTTTATATTTTTTAATGTTCACGTTCAATTAAATATATTTATTTTTATGTCGAAGAAAAGGAACTCGTTTTTTTTTTTTTTTTTTTTTTTTTTTCTTTGGCAACAATTAAATTATAGCTAATGTTCTAATGGTTATTTTAACGCTATTAGGATGTTATTATTTTCATATTTAAATTAATTATATGAAAATTAATTAAAAATTTCAAAATCGTACTTCGAAGTATTGTGTTGTCACCGTGTTCTGAGCAATCCTGAAAGTTTGAAATATCTAGCTAATCAAGAAGTTAGTTAAAAATCGATTGCAAGATTTGTACAAGATATATATAGGGAGAGTGTGAACTAATAGTAGGAGTTGAAAAAGGTATGAAACAAGACTTCGTTAATAAAAATTTCTTCCCGTTAATTTTTAAAAAGTTACATTTAAAAAAATTTTATATGACTCCTCTAGACAAATTTCAGAAATTAGAAAGTTTTTGTTTATTCAATAACATTATTACGCAAAACCGCATATCTGTATTTTAAAATTGAGTGAGTTATATTTAATTGAAATTTGAACGCTAAACATAGAGACCATATACCAAAATTGAAATGTAAATTTATAACCATATTTGCCTAGTTTTCCGGTTTTCTCGGAAGATGTATTACTACAAAATTTTAACAGAAATTTTAGCAACAGTTTCCGACTAATTATCTACGGTTAATTGTATTCGAAAAATACTGTTAGAATATAGTGGTGGTTATTCTTTGAAAAAGAACTTCAAAAGTTGGCAACTATGTATTATAACGTTTTATAAAAAGATCATGCATGATTTCACCTAATTAGACTAGAAGCTTTTTAAATATGTAAATAATTAAAAGATTAATATTTATAAATATTCTAATATTTATTAGTCTTACTTTTTACTGAAGAAAAGACACATCTTTTATATTATTGTTGAACTTTTAAAATTGTTAATATTCTTAAGTTAATCTCAACGTAATAAGCTTTTGAACCAGAGAAGTAATTAAATTATCCGTGCTATCTAACTTCTGTTTCTTCTTGGTCTATATTTTCTTTTCATAAAGTATTCTGCCACGCTTTTCATGTGACATATTATTAAATATTTCATATGATGTATTATTAAAATTTAAATATATTGAGGTGATATGTCTCCTCATCGTTTTTAAAATGAGGTGACAGTTTTTAAATTTATATATTTATCTGACAAGTTTCATATGAAAACTAATTTAAAAAACAAATTCTTGTCTTTTACCTAATTAGAAAGATAGTTTGATTTTAAATAATGCTAATGTTCTTTAAAATGCAATGTATTTGAATTATAATTCAATGTAAGGCCTCTTTCAGTTTGCTCTCTTTTTTTTCCTTCCAAAGAAAAACTTCTGCTTGGATTAAAAAAAAAAAAAAAAAAAGTCTCACTCTTTTATGTTATAGGAAAATTAATAGCTAAGTTTTAGATAAAATATGTATTGAATTACGAAATGTAAGTACTCCTTTTTAAATAAATATTTTCAAAAATCTAATTGTTTACAAGGCCCACTAGCGCCCGAGAGGTTCTGGTAGACGTGAGGTGGCGGGTTCGATCCCAGGTCGCGCTCGTCGGCATTACCGCTCGGAGTTTTCCATGTTTTTCTTGGAAACTTGCGTAAATACGGGCTAGAACCCCTTAGAAAGACCCCCCCAACGGAGGACACTCTCCCTCAGGTCTAGGACCTTAGTGCAGCCAGTCGGCCGTAATTCTCACTACTCAACCCTAATTGTTTACAAACCAGTATTTCAAAACTTTTCTAGATACTGAAAATTAAGATTCTCACCCAACACAATAAGTTTCATAAATATTGAAATAATTTACCAACATTTAAAATAAATATTTAATATTTATTTTTATCGATGCTAATAATGAAAATAAATCAATGAACATTTGAAATTAAAATTTTTCAGACTGAATCCATTATAAGCTTCTGAACCATGAAAACAATTAAATTACCAATAGTTATAATAAATAGTTTAATATTTATTTTTATCTGTATTAATAATGAGAATAACTTTATATTATTTCTTAACTTTTGAAATTCTTAAAATTCTTCTGACTGATTCTTAACATTATAAGCTTCTCTCTCTACAATAAAAAATAATTAAATTACCAATGTTAAATATTTTAATATTTATTTTTATCTGTGTTAATAATGTAAATAACTTTATTATCTCTGTCTGAACTTTTGAAATTCTTAAGATTCTTAACATTATAAGCTTCTCTCTCTACAATAAAAAATAATTAAATTACCAGTAATAAATATTTTAATATTTATTTTTATCTGTGTTAATAATGTAAATAAATAACTTTATTATCTCTGTCTGAACTTTTAAAATTCTTAAGGTTCTTCAGACTGATTCTTAACATTATAAGTTTCTCTACAATAAAAAATAATTAAATTACCAATTATAATAAATGTTTTAATATTTATTTTTATCTGTTTCAATAATAAAATCAATTTTTATATTATTTCTAAAGTTTTGAAACTGTTGTATTTTTCTTTAGACTGAATCTTAATGCAATAAGGTTCTAAAACACAAAAAATAATCAAATCATCAATAGTATAGTATCAGGACACAGCAATTTTTGTTTTAATTGCATAGTGGTTTCTGAAACATTTTACCTATCTCCATAAAAAAAAAAAAAATCTTTTAAAAGTTTCTTTCTATTTATATTTTCTTTCCATAAAATAGTTTTCTGTATTTTTTAATTTAATAGATTATTTTTAAAATGAAGCAATAATTTAATATATATATATTTTTTATCTGAACAGCTACCATGTTAATACTAAATACATAGCTGCCAACCTAACCCACAGTATTGTTCATATCCACCCTTTTTACACCACTTAATTTTTAGAGTAATTCTCTTCAAATAATGTATTTACGATGAAATGAGAAGAAAAATACTCAAAAAAAAAAAAAAAAAAAAAAAAAAAATGGTGTGGGGAAAAAAAAAGGGGGGGGGGAAGGTACTAACAATACTCCGGATTATTAATCAGGATGTTGGCAGCTATGTGAATAGATAAGGGCATCGTTTAAATAATTGGGAAATTTGGTGTGGTTTTGATCAGTGTTAAAACATTTGTTAAAATGCAGTATATTTAAATTGTAATTCAATACTTCTTCTCCTCTAAATCGTCCCCTTTTCTCCTAAGGAAAAACGTCTCCTTGAATGGGGAAAAAAAGAAAAAAAAATTTGAAACTTTTTTGCATTATAAGAAGATTTAGTAGCGAACTCCCTTCCTTTCCGGTTACTCCCCCAATTATTCGCTCCACCAATGCACTTTTTCTTTGCATAATTTACTTCTTTAAATCCTGGGCTCAAGTAGCTTTCGACAATAGATACGACACTATGAAAGCTGAAGTGCTCGAAGCTATTTTAACGGGAGATTCTCCTTTTCTAATACTATCCAAAGTATTTTTTTACTTCAGGGGTTTAAAAGAAGAAACAAATTCATGTAAGTTAAATTGTATATCATAGCTATCATCATACTAACAAAGAAATAATTCCTTCTGCTTATTATTATTTTAATGTATATTTTAAAATAGTATGATTGGTTATATTTAAAAAAAAAAAAAAAAAAAAAAAAAAAGATTACGGAAAACTTAAAAATGTTTGATTAAAAAATTTTGATTTCTTCAGTATGTTTTATTTCTCTTCTGCATAAATTGAAAAGTATTTTTAAACTTTTTGTGTATAATTATTAAAAAGCATATTTTTTTCATTTCTTTTTTCTTTTTCTTTTTTGATATTATATAGAACAATGTTGCTCTCTAAAATATATATTAAGATCCTTTTTGTAAAACATTTTGTCTTTCATGAAAAAGTGGTTTCATATGATATTTAGGGGGAAAAATATCAAACAATAAATGTAATTGCCATTCACGGTATTCTACTGGAATATCTTGCATTTGGAAAAGTATGTTCTATATGCATATTTGTTTATAGATATATTTCAATTCTAAATATAGTTCATTTGATGAATGGATAATATTCTTTTTTTTTTTTTTTATTTAATGAATTTCTGTTATTACTGTAATAACTGATAAATATAGTTAAATTTTACACCAAGACAGACTCTTGTATTACGTAAATAAGGTTGTTATTTTGGTCACTTTAAAGTCACTTTCTTCAGAAAATTGGTCACTATTTCCACTATTTTTGAACTAGGTTTGTGCTGAGAACCCTGTAATTTCTTTCAAAAACTAATTTTTTTAATTGCTAAAAATTATCTATACAATACATACCATTTATAATTTTTAAATATTAATGAATTATTTTATTTGTTAGAAGAATTTATTTTAATGATTACATTACATGGTTAGTGTTATGCATTTTTTGTGATTAAAATATATTTGGATTTATACTATGGTTGAGTGGAGATAGACTCTGGAAAATGTTTAAAAGGGATAATAATGTGCTCTTAAATTTTGTATTTGAATGATTATCTAATCAGTAGCATTATAAATGTAAAGCCGCCATTCTTTCATTCTTTCTTTTGTCCCCCCGCCCCCCCCCCAAAAAAAATAAATAAATAAATAAAAGTTTGCATTATTATTATTACTTTTTTACTTTCTTCTGTACGTAATACAGAGAAAGTATTGGATTCGTGAAAATTTTCGATCTCCGTTTTTTGACGGATTTACACGTTTTGGGATGTCCTGAACACGAATTGATAGTTTTTAGAAAATGTCTGTCTGTCTGTGTGTATCACGATTTTTGTGGACACTGTAGCTCACGAAACAATAAATGAAATTTAACCAAACTTAGTATTTAGTTGCACCCTGACATAAACTGGTGCTGATTAGATTTGGGGATCAATCGCTCAACAGGTGGCGCTGTAATCGCATTTTTTGTAAACTTTTAACATGACAGTATAGGACAAAATTTCGTATAAATGTGCATAATGAGAGTTATTTTAAACTCGTGATTGTAAAATTAATATGAATTATTTATGATAGTAGTAGTTAACTAGAGAAAAAATTTGTGCATGTCCCCCGGGGGGGGGGGGGGGGTAAATTTTCATGATGCGTATCTTTCGAAAGATCTCGTCAATACCTTTAAAACGAATGGTTGAACTATAAATCTGTGATAATTTAAAATAAAGTTATCGATTTTTTTTTCTTTTACTTTTAACAACAACAACAACAAAAAAAAAAAACCTTAGAAAGAAATCGTATTTTATTTATTTTATTTATTTTTTTATTGTTACTGAGTGAATTTGTATAGGAAAATATAGAAGAAAGTCTTGTGGTGGCCACAACATACTAGTTTTTTTTTTTTTTTTTTTTTTTTTTTTAATCTATTTGATAAAATATAGTATACGTTTTAGTTTTTCCCAATCTTCAAAATTTAAAGGAGGGGTTACTCATTTATAATTCAGTCTTCATAACTGCATATAATTTCTTATGTCTTCCATATTTAAAGAAAATATTTATTTTCAGTACTTTCAAAGGAAAAATAAAAATTTTTCACGGTAACAATTATCCCATTTTTTAATAATTTCTTAGATGCAAACGAAAATTTCACTGAATGTAAACATACAAATTTGATATAACTTTTAAACATATCAGAAAAATATCTGGAGGGACTCCACTCGACTTTTCGAACATTTCTCCATGAACGGCTGTTTGAATTAATTTAAATAAAAGAAGTCATAAAAAAAGACAAAAGGGAAAATCATAATAAGTCTTTTGAGTGCCCCCCCCCCTCCCCATCTCCAAGATGTATGCCGTTCAATGGATTGTTTGAGTTTTAAACAATTTAAAATTACTATAGCGAACTTAAAATAATTTGAACCAATAGACCACAATGTGTAAAAATTCTACTTTGTATACCGGTAAAAAACCTGTAAGTCTTACACTCCTATAAATCTGTAAGGTTCTAGCGATAATATCCTTTAACATGCCTACCAATTTAAATCTTAATGGAATGCAGAGTTTAGACGCTAACGCACTTCAAACATTTTGAGTCTTTTAATCATAATGATGAAGAATTTTCTTTTTGTGTCTCTGTAAAACAACTGTAAGTTCTGCACTCATCAAAATGTATAGAAATTATATGATGGCGATCTAAACTTACCTATCAGTTTTCAAATGGATAAGGCGTTTAGACCTATTACACTTTAAAATAATTTGAATCCATAGGATATAATGACAAGGGAATTTTCTTTGTGTCCCTGTAAAAAAACTATATCTATTAAATTCTGAAATATCTACAGTTCGTGCGACGGTGATCTATAACATTCAAAACAACTTTTAGCTCAATCAAATAAAACGCTTAAATTTTATCACATTTTAAACAATTTGAGCCCACATAGGGTCTAATGATTAAGAAATTTTCTTTATGTCCCTGTAAAAAAAAAAAAATATATATATATATATATAAGTGTTAGACTCACCAAAATGTATACAGCTCGGGTGACGACAATCTTTACATACCAACTTTCAGCTCAATCGATCAAAGCGCTTAAACGCTGTCGTGTTCACTCACGTAAAAATAACAAAAATGAACTCGGGAGACCTCAAAACGTATAAATACATCAAAATCTCAATGTCAAATTTTTTGTCCTGATTACAAGACTTTTCTTACGTTCGGAAAGTCAAAATTCGGAAAGGAAAAAAAAAAAAAAAAATGTGTTATGCTCATAAAATAAAATTCAACTTTGATAGTTGCTCAATGCATTTCACTGTTTGACGATACCTAAAAAATAGCATTTTTTTTTTCAGACGAAGTTTGACATTGCAGTATGAGGGAATTTTCAAATAAATATTGTTCCACATTTATACCTTTTAAAATGGTACAATACACACACACACAAAAAAAAAAAATGCATCGAATATAAAATCATTGTTCTCTACAATATCATTTTTAAAATTTAAAGGCAAATTCTCAATTATAATGTTCATGCGAATATAATCAAGCAAAACCATGTTTATCGTGAATTAAAATAAAGAAAGTAATAGGCATTCGAATAAACAAAAACGAAAGTTTATTGTTCACTAATGCCGAAAATCACTCCCTCTCAGCACAGTGAATCAATGTAATTGGCAGGATTTTCCCCCATGCTTGTATTCCAGTGCAGTTTGGATAAAAGCTGCCGGGTTCGAACCCAGGTCGCGCTCGTCGACCTAGCTGTTTGGAGTTTTCCGTGGTTTTCTCTGAAATTTACGTAAATACGGGCAAAGACCCCTTAGGAAGACCCCCAATGGAGGGCACTCGCCCCTCAGAGCTGGGACTGTAGAGGAGTCAGTCGGCCTTAATTCCCACAACCAACCAACAACAACAATTAAATTTACTATATTTAAATTTTTTACAGCTTAATTCAGAAATCTATACAGCGTTTGGATCTTTCCTCAAATATTTTCTCTTATTATATATTTCACATTTTACTTCATTATTGGCCCAGTAGAAGAAATTTTTCTGTCAATCTACGACAACTATTTAGGCTTTAGAAAATAATCTGCAGCATAATTTTACTATAAGTAACAGAAAAAGAAGATTGCAAGATGCAATAAGTGTACTTTTGTCAGAAGTTTACATTTATTTGATACCAGGAGGCTTCGCCGGTCGCTATATTTACATGAATTAAAAAAAAAAAAAGGAATAACCATTTTTTTTTTTTTTTTTTTTTTTTTTTTAATCAGTTAAAAAAAAAAAAAAAAAAAAAAAAAAAATCCTTTCAAATCACTCTTAACCAAGCTTTGGTTCACACGGCCTACCGTAGCACCATTTCTGAAACTTCAGTTTGGGTATTTATCGGATGATAAAAACTACTATTATTATAAGAACTATAATTATAAAGATGGCTGTACTCAGTATTTATTAAATATTTAAGCTTTAGCGCCATGTATTTTATAGTTCTCCCTCTTCTACTATATTACCATTTGATTCCTCCAATACCATAAAT
This sequence comes from Salticus scenicus, assembly GCA_963930645.1. Taxonomy (NCBI): domain Eukaryota; kingdom Metazoa; phylum Arthropoda; class Arachnida; order Araneae; family Salticidae; genus Salticus; species Salticus scenicus. Next base: position 85,934,109 of record OZ005656.1, read on the forward strand.
AATAATAATAATAATAAATCTTTCAAATGAATTAAATCAGTAAAAAAAAAAATTTTTTTTAGATTTTTAATCAGTTTAATCCTTTCTATTACAATATTTTTCTTTTCTTTTCTTCAATAAAAACATAAAATAATAACAATAATAATAATATAAAGAATTCTTTTTCAAATGAATTGATTAAAATCTAAAATAGGAACAGTTTTATTTTAAATATAACTCTGTGTGAAGGGAGCTACTGCTCCTCTCAATCCTCTATTCAATTACAATGCTCTCATTTATATATAAAGACTCTTATTAAACTGCATTCAAAATTGCGAATATTAATCAATTTTTTAAGTGGCACACTAATATGTATTTCAAAATGCCAAACTTGAATTGCCTGTTGTTATTTATTCTTCAGTTATACTGATGACATACATGCAAATACATATACAGATCAACTGCTAAATACTGGACTTTTTCCCACTCAGGGCACCTCAAAACATGATATTATAAAAAAAAAAAAAAAAAAAAAAGGAGTTGAAAATAGAATTTAAGAAAATACTTTGTTTACAGTATGTGTATAAAAAATTAATTATCATTCCTGAACAGTGTTTGTCAATATAGTAAAATGTAGCAAAGCACTTCCATCAATTACATTCAATAGAAAATAATGTTTTGCTTACTTTTGGGTAGCCCTGTATCTTGTCTATAAACCATATGAATATCATATTGTGCACTTAGTTTTATATGAAAATCACCTAACACAAAATGAAATACACTTCCAGCAATTTCCAAGTATAACCCTATCCAAATACTTAGGTTAATCCTTTAAATGATCACCTGTTTGATCACCGATTGTTACCGTAAGGGGGGGGGGGGGTCACAAAAAATATATGAGTGAAGGATGTTGAAGGATTCAATTACTATATAGATACTAGTCTAATATAGTAAGTTAAAAAAGTTGTGAAAGGAGAAAAAATGGAAAACACAATACCTTTGCGAAGCGATTTATTGTCGATGATTAGAGGGTGGGAAGAGGGAAAAGTAGTAAAAAAAATTACAAATGTGAGATATATTAAACAGTTTTATTTCTTTATAAGTTCTGGAATTTAATTAAATAAGTTTTAAAAGAACATTGACATTTATATTGTGGATGCAAAAAGATTTAAACTCACAATGATTCTATGAGATGTTTGACAGCCTATCATTAGTGAAAAGGGGGGGGGGGAGAAGGGGGTAAAAAAGCTACGTATGTGAAATATATTGAAAAATTCTACCTCTTTATAGGTTCTATAATCTAATAAAGCGTATTTTTAAAATGAACATTGGCATTTACACTGTGGATGGAAAAGGACTGACTGGAAATCACAATGATTCTGTGAGATGTTTGATAGCCAACCACTAGCAAAGAGGGGGGGGTGGGGGGCAAAAAAGCTACGTATGTGAAACATATTGAAAAATTCTAATTCTTTATAGATTCTAGAATCTAATAAAGCATGTGTAAAATGAACACTGGCATTTATGCTGTGGATGGAAAAAGATTGGAAATTACAATGATTCTGGCCAAAATCGAGAGATTTGAAATTACTATATACTATTATTGTTCTGAAAATAATCTGCAGACTAAAAAAAAAAAAATCTGCGACGTACGTCTCGCGTCTCGCATTTTCTGCTATGGGGATTATTGGATTTAATTTAGTATTTTAATTAAAGTACACAATCTTACACGATACACGAATTTAATTTTTAATCTTAATTCTGGTTCTCACTTATACCCTGTTTTACTGGATGTAAACTATTTCTTATTTGAACTATTTCTTATTTCGGCTAGAAATTTAATTCAACAACCTGGAAAATTAATTTTTGAATGTATGCCATATTCTAATTTGTCACTTGATATAGCTGCTTTAATGCAGACTCGGTGATCTTGCCAACGTAAATTATGTGAGAAGTGCCGAGCTGGTTATCAGCCAGGGTAACTCAGTGGTTAGAGCATCCGCACGTTAAGCAGAAGGCCCGGGGTTCGATTCCCGGCTCTGGTGTTTTTCACATAGTTGGTAAAAATCAGCCTTCTACTCCATTCAAAAAATTATTTCTTATTTGTCCCTTCCCCCTCCCCTACACACAACATAATTCTGTAGCTTTTTTTTTTTTTTTTAATACATATAATAGTCGGTTTTTTCTTCAATTACTTTTTCCAGTTAAGGGTTTCACCACTTTTTCCTGGGTACAATTTACTTTTTTATGTTGTACCGTAAAGAATCTTTTTATAATATAGAAGTTAGAATGCCTTAAGCTACCTTATTATTATGGGATTCTCCCTTTTAAAAGTCATGAGTCTCTTAGTTGAAAAAAGGAAAATAGAGAGAGAGAGAGAGAAAACTAATACGTTGAACAGTTCAACTTTGAAACGCTTCCATTATTAACATAATAAGCAGACTTTTATTTTAAATGCTTTTCAGATTAAACTAAATTGCTGTTTCCATTTTTAAAACAGCAAGGTTAAATTTAAATAGTGGTAAAAGCTATTCTTATTTCTCTGTAAAAAGGGCATTTCGTTTTATTTGCTAGTGGAAAATTAATTCTGCCGAAATGAACAGCATTGTTATATTGGTTACTGTTTGAAGTATTATGAGTTGAAATCTAATAATTTGATACTCAGTAAATAAGAGCAGGATGAATATATTAAAAAAAAAAAAAAAAAAAAGACTTTCGTAAATTTCGATTTTGATTTCAATTTCATTATTAAATTTATCTTAATAATGTTGCATTATTTATGAGAGTTTCCTTCTTGAAGTGAATTATTACATTATTTCATCTTTTATATGAATAAAATGTTAATTTTATTTTTATAAGTTCATACACATAGATGAGAGCAAGGATGAAGGGAAATTTAATTGTACAGTCGAACTCCGTTAACGTGAATCTCAAGGGGAATAAAAAATTTGTTCATATTACCAGTAGTTCATGCTGTCAGTAACTCAGAAACTAATCTTCATTTTAGCGGGGATTGTGGAAGCAGTTCATGTTAAACGTAATTCACGCTAAGCGTGTTCACGTTAACGAGGTTCGACTGTATTTTAGAAATTATTAACTTTCGGAAACATTGATTTGGATTTCGATTTCGTTATTAAATTTTTCTTCATACATGCATATTAACAAGTTGCATTATTAATGAGAGTTTCCTTTTTGAAGTGAACTATTATCTTATTTTGCATATGAAAATAATAATAATATATATATTTTTTTCATATACAAGAATTCATATGCATTTAAACACATAAACGAAAGCAAGGATGAAGTGAAATTTAATTATATTTCTAAAAATGCCTTTCGTAAGCTTTGATTTTGTTTTCAATTTCACTATTAAATTTATCTTATAATAACGTTGAAGTATTAATGAGAGAGTTTCCTTTTTGAAGTGAATTATTATTTTTATTTGTCTTACATATGAATAAAATGCTAATTTTATTCGTGTACATTAATATACATAAATGAGAGCAAAATGAAGAGAAATTTAATTATATATTTAAAAAAATGCCTTTCGTAAAATTTTGATTAGGTTTTCAATTCCACTATTAAATGTATCTTAATAACGTTGCAATGTTAATTAGAGTGTTTCCTTTTGGAAGTAAATTATTATTTTTATTGTATATGAAATAAATAATTATAATAATGTTAATTTTATTCATATAGAAAAAAATTTAGTAAGTTAAAAAGAAATTTAATTATGTTACAAAAACGCCATTCGTAAACTTTGATTTTGTATTTAATTTCAATTTTAATGATTTATTAATGAGAGAATTTTTTTTATTGAAGTAAATTATTACTTTTATTTGTCATGTATATTGTAACAACGCATATAAAATGTTAATTTTATTTGATGATGGTATTAGGACTATTAGGCTTATGAATGATGCAACGCATTTAAGCGCTTAACGTGCCATTTTGATTATTTTAAAATACTCAAAATGACATTTTTCTCTCTCTTTTATTATTATTTGTTAAGGGCCCTCTTCACTTACCGTCGCCGGTAGCCCGAGCCAATGTTATTCTATTGGAAATTTTTCTTTACAAATAACTTATTAACTTATACATATTTTTAAATTCTGTTTTCAAATTCTGAAACTTCCCAGCTGTTAAATTGACGGACCTTTTTCAAAAACAGGGTTGGGTTTTTGACGTCAAAAAGTGGTTTTTGACATGACAAAGGTTTAAACCTGGTTTAAACTGTCAAAAACCTGTCATAAACCTCTACCGTTAAAAACCTGTATTGTCAAAATTCAACATCTATAAATGAGCTAGAATCTGGTTAGAAATAGGATTTAGTAATAGTATTTGCCATATACAAGTGAATATCTAAATATTATGCTGTTTATAAATTAACAAATCTTAAAACAATTTGTAGATAATTTATAAAAATTTAGGTAAATATACTGGTTTATAACCTAAGAAATACATACAAAATATGCATAGACATATTTTGTATGCTTATGTTTATTTATAATAATATTTTGAAATTCTAAAATTCCAAAGTTACTTATGAATTTTCACATAAGCCATGAAATCACAAAAATACTGATTTTTTTTTTTTTTTCTTTAAGAAAAACATAATATATGTGGGCAGTAAATTAATATGAATTTAAAAATAATTATATTTATAATCTACATTTATTACACTTATCTTTTGGGAGTAAGGCTGATTGACTACTCTAGTGTCTTAGGCCTAAGGGGTAGTGCCCTCCATGTGGGTCTTTCTAAAGGGTCCTAATCCGCATTTATACAAGTTTCGGAGAAAGCCACAAAAAAATCTGAACGGCTAGGCTGACAAGCGTGCTCTGGGATTGAACCCGGCACCTCACGTCTACCAGCTTTGAACGTAGAACTGCTTGGCCGCTACTGGGCCCTACCAGCTTAGACTAATAATTTTTTTTTTTTTAAATCTGTATGGGTAAATATTAAATTTATTACAATTTATACATGTCCAGAAAGCAGTCATATTTCTCTTGTCTCATGCTAATTATAAGAATTTCAGACACAAATCAAGCTCATTTAGAATTATTGCTTTTTCTTAAAAACTTGCAATATCAGCAGTCATTAAAAAAAAAAAAAAAAGTTTTTCTATAAAATATTTAAATGCAAAATATTAAGCTATGCATTTTTATTTTACTGGTTAAATACATAATACTAAAAGCACAATACTAAAAAAATTGAAATATACAATGTTGTATTGCAAATAAAATGATTTTTCAATCAAAATGATCTATCAATGATTTATAAATCATACATTTTTAGAAACCTAAAGTTTTGTTTTTATATTAATCAAAATGTTATAATAATGTTTCTCCAAAAACATTAATATGTTTACCTTTTAAAAATAATATCTTATTGAAAACAACTATATTTTTAAAGTATCACATAACTAAGTTTAACATGTACTATATTAAGCATAGTTATAAATAAATTTCGTAATAACATATAAAAGTATCACAGCATATTTTGAATGAACATAGAAATAATTCATAGCAAAATTTTAAAAGCCTAAAGTTTTGTTTTTTATATTATTTAAAATGTTGCAACAATGTTTTTCAAAGAACATCAATTTATTTACTTTTCAAAAAATCTTCATGAACTATATTTTATTAAGCTAAGCTTTTATATGGCAATAAAATTATAAATATAGGTTTTTGACAGTTTTTGACATTTTTGACAAGGTGGTTTTTGACATGACGGTTTTAACCATGGTTTAAACCGTCAAAAACTGTCACGTGTCAAAAACTTGCCAACCCTGTTCAAAAAAATATTTTTTTTTAATTTTTTGTATTTTATTTTGAAGCTGCAAAAAAAAATATGAATTTTCAATATGTGAGTGTTTTTCATTTTGCAATTTCAAAATAAAATATTAAAAAAATACGTTTTTAAGAAAGGTCCGTCAATTTAACAGTTGGGAATTTTCTGAAAGTGGAAACAGAATTTAAAAATATGTAATAGTTAATAAGTTATTTGTAAAAAAAAAATTTCCCCATAGAATAACATTGGGCTTCCGGTGACTGTAAGTGATTAAGTACTTTTGTATATGCATTGTAAACGTAATTATTGCTTAAGTGCTATTATTCAACGTCAGTAAAAAAACAATATAGTGTTATGTTAATTTAACTATTCACGATCTAGTCGTGTGATATAAGAAAGTTATTTTAATTATTTAGGATGCTGCAATATATGATAAAATTACTTTAATTTTGAGCTTTTTGAATAATAATAATTATAATAATAAAAAGGTAGGAATATTTAAAAATCTATTAATACATTTTTACAGCTAAAGAGAGCTTCTTTAAAATTAGAGGAGGAAAAAAGCTGTATTAAATATGAATATAGGGTAGGTGCTCCAGTGATTGGCATGCTCCAGTAATTGACATCTATCCAGAAATAATTAATAAATAAGAAAAATAATAAAATCATATATTTTACATATAAGATTTAACATTTTATGTCAAACACTGGAGCATAGGGTACTAATAACTGGTTAAATGAATAACTAGAACTGTCGAACACTGGAACATAGGGTGCCAATTACTGATAAAATAAAAAACTGGCAGTGTCAATTACTGGAACATTGAGTGGGTGTCAAATAAAAATTCATATATAATAATAATAATAATTGTTATCCAATGTATATATTTTAACATATATGTGGTTCTGAATGTCTTTCGTACCATATGTACTAACTTAAGATTTCTAAAAATATTTTCTGATGACTACAACATTAAAAACATCAGAGATTGCTCTAAAAGTGTCAATCACCGGTGCGCTTACCCTATATAGCATTAACAAAAAAAAAAAAAGTTAGTGTTTTAAGCGATCTTATTAAAAGAATTGTCTCTCATAAAAGTCATTAGTCTTTTTTATTTATTTATTTATTTTGAATCTCTTTTTATTTTTTCAACTAAAACTCATATGTTGAACAACACAGAGTATAAACAGTTGAATTTCAAAAACACTTCCATTATTAACGTAATAGGAAAGTTTTTATTTAATGTTTTTCAGAATTAACTAAACTGCTATTTCCTTTTATTAAAAAAATAGCAGTTTTAAAACTAAATAGTGTTAAAAACTATACTTGTTTCACTAGAAGTTGACAATTTGTTTTATTTACCAGCAGAAAATTAATTCTGACGACATGATCAGCATTGTTATATCGGTTCTCTGTTATGAAGTAACATAAGTTAAAACAAATATTTGACTATCAGTAAATGAGAGCAAAATTGAGAGAAATTTAATTATGTTTTCAAAAAATACCGTTTTTAAACTTTGATTTTTGTTTACAATTTCATTATTATGTTTATCTTAAAAACGTGTTATTGATGAAAGTTTCTTTTTTGAAATGAATTATTACTTTTACTGATTTGTATTCTCCATGATAATTTTATTTGAAAGTGGAATTGTCCTTATGAATGATGTAGAGCGCATTTTAAACTATGTTTTTAAACTAGGACTTTTGTTTTCAATTTTATTATTATGTTTATTTTAATAACGTTGTATTATTAATGAGAATTACTTTTCTGAAATGAATTATTGTTTTTACTGATTTGTATTCTCCATGATAATTTTATTTGAAAGCGGAATTGTCCTTATGAATGACGTAGAGCGCATTTAAAAATTTAAAGTGCTGTTTTGATTAATTTTAAATGCTCAAAATGACATCGTAAATTCGTTTCTGTTACAAATTTTTTTGTTGTTGAGAGTAAATATTAAGAGTGCTTCATTGCAAACGTAGTTATTGCGTAAAAATTATCATACTTAAAAGTCGTCGAAAACGATATATTATTGGATTAGTTTAATTACACAGGTCTACAAAAAATGAAGCTGACAAAATTTGATTTAATGATTTTAGCTGTTCTTTGTGTTTTTTGATGTGCTGAAATCGAAAATGCAGCCCATTTTTCTCTATCACGTATAGATTTTTGTCAATACAGGGTGTTTACCGACACAATTCCTTGCATATACCATTATAATAATTGGTTGGTTGGTTAGTTGGTATGGTTTTACGTCGAACTAGTGCTGCGCTATAACAACAACTGGCATCCATAATTGATTAATCATGGAAACATACTATAAAACATACCATATAATTCTATTGGTGGAAGAGTAATGGAAAAAATTGTATAGGCAGGTCAATTGACAAAAATCTGTACGTGATAGAGAAAAATCTGGCTTCATTTTCGGTTTCAGCACACCAAGAAACATAAAGATCAGCTAAAATTATAAAATCAAAATTTTACATGTCAACCTGTGTTGTTTAAGATTTTGTAATATGGTGAAATTATTTTAATTATTTAGGATATTGTAATAAGTTATAATGTGATGAAATTATTTTAATTTTAAGCTATTTTAAAGACGAAAAAAAAAAAAAAAATCATTGTAGAACATTTTATTGTATATATTTATATTTTATTGACAAAGAACAACTACTTTATGAAAAAAGCTGAATCAAATACTAATATTGAGATATTTAAGCAAAAAATATATAACTAATAATATTAATTTTTTAGTTTAATAATTATGACAGCTTAAAACTATTTTTATCGCATTTATGAAAATATATTAACTGGAAATTAAAACTTGCAGGTATTTTTATTTAAATTTGGGATATTACGTCTCTTCAACCTTTAGGGATTTAAGGTTATACCATAGTTGTTATGAATTGATTTTCCAGATATGTTAATTGTTTAAAATATGTACAGCACTTGGCGTAAATAAAGTAAAGTAAAACAATATTATCAACACAAAAAAAATCAAAGCATGTATTGTAATTTAGTTATGTTAAGTGTACTGTACTGCAAGCAAAATAATTGTAATAGATTTTATGTTACTATATATCTTGGAGAAGCAGATTCACGTGAAATGATTGTCGACCAATGGAATTGTTGAAAACTTAATGATAGACGTGATCTTTTAAATAGTTCTAATGATCAATAAACCTTTCGCTTTCTTTTATTAACCATATACAGGAGACTAAAATTTATTATGAATTAAACTATTTCGCGGTGAGGGATGGTATTGTTGTGTACTTGGGGGCTCGTAAGTTGTCCGAGAAGGAAAGGCGAATCTTGCACTGGAAACTTTATTTAGAGAAAATTCTAGAATTATACAGGTCTGCAAATCAAGTATATTAACTCCACTTTCACCAGTAAACACAACTTAGAAAACAGCTGTCAACAGCAAATTCACAGTACAAACTGTATCAGGGCATTAACACACAGCAAGGCTGTAATCCACAGAGACTCGGAGCTCTTTCATTAGCAATGAAAGCATTTGGCGAAACTCACCTGAGGCTGACTCATTTGGCGTAAAGCAATTCTTAAATACCCGTGTTAAAAATTATGGAAAATCCCACAAACTCGTCAGCCAATCAAGTTAGAGCTTTCATATTTGGTATATTGATGATAAAGATTTTCTCGCCATGGTCGCCAAAAAAAATCGCCATGGAGCGAAAAAGTCGACAAATTTGGCGTCAAATCCATTACCGGCCTTAATGAGGCTTTTTCACGGGGTTTTAAGCTATTTCAATGCAAAAACAAGCTAGAAATGCTGAAAATTAATATTTTATCACCTGACTCAAGCCTCTTTGAATGTATTTACATAAAAATAACTACGAATTATTTACAAATTCGTAACAGTGTGTTCAAATCTACGGAAACTTCAGTGAGCAAACACTTCTACTTTTTGCTGATCATGTTGTTTGTTTACTCTATTTGATATTAACCTTTGGTATAGTTGCGAATAAATATTGTATAGTTGTTAAGTAAATCAAATCAAAGATACATCTCATTTACAGCAAATAACTAAAACCATTAGGTTTTTTTTACTCCTATATTAGATATCTCTAAAATGTGTCTTATATAAAACAAAATAAATCTCTTAAATTACCAAAAATTTATGTTAAGTGAAAAACTAAGAAAAACTGAAATCATGCCATAAATATTATTTTTTCTCACGTTTACAATATTTTCGCTTAAATACCGGCAATACTATATCGTAAACATTCTTCCTTTCACATTTGTGTATTTAGTGAATCGGTTTTGATTATTCTTAATAGTTCTGTGCTTCGGTGATCGCCACAGGGAGTATTTCCTTTTCAACGTCTTTATAAACGTAGGTCTATTCTCAATTCGAAATGTAACTTACTGCATTGCGTCACGCTTTGGCAATCAGTTTTGATTTCTAATGCATGTCCGTCCTTAGGCAGACTTTTGCTGCTTTGAATTCTAATATTATTTTGTTGATGTTTATCTTTTACTTTTTAGAGTTCTTGACCTTTTTCATCAGGTTTCAATGAAATGTCGGTTATATGACTGCCGGTTAATTCGAATTCACTTGTCGTATAGTCACACTGAACATTCACCCCTTTAATTTTTAACCTTTTTTTTTTTTATGGAAGAAGCTAGTGGGCGGTTATGTAATAGATTATATGTCATCTAGGATGTTATGGCGAACTTAGATAATTTTTCTTTTCTGAAATACAGATCCTGTAATAAAACATAATGTTGCAAATTATTCTCGATCACCTTCCCCCCACCCCTTTTTTCATAAGAATGTTTAACTTTTTGACGATAATTTTTTTATGAGTCATGCGTATATCTGTTTATCTATCAATATATATAACCTCTACAAAATGTCCGCTCACAGTTCAATGAATAACCTTTTACAGATGAAATCTCCTACACGTAGCTACTATATTACACTTATAAATCAATTCAATTAATCCTTATTTTTAATTAATATTGGTACTTTTGCAAGTATCACTCTGTCACTTTTTTCTATTTAGAGTTATTTTTGTTTACATGTATATTTATTTTAAAAGTGACTTGATAAAAAAGAAGAAAAAAAAAAAAAAGTGATTATTTATATGCTGAAGTACAATCGTACTTCCTTATCTGTCATTAAAAAGGCATTTTATATAGCTTTTAAAAGCAGTTTTATAATTCCTTATACAATTCTACTGTCTACAAATTTTCAAATAATCAGATTAACTCGATTTGCATTGAAATAAGCTATTTTTCACACTAGATGTAAGCATTTTGATTATTTATTTATATTTTCAAATAAAAACAGTTTACTTTCCCGTTTGCTACGATTTTCATCTTTTCAGAAAAACATCATTTTTGGAATTGTGTCACATTTGTTTCAGTTAATCAAAGTTATCGACCTCTCTTATCTATTTTATGATGGTGCTAATAATTACTTAGCATTATATTAATATATTATTATATTAATATGATAATTTACCTCTCGATTTGAATTAATTGTCTTATCAAGTGATGGTCATTTATTTCATTTCAGTTCAAAATATTCCCTTTATTCATAGAGTCCACCAGCGACCGAGCTGTTCCGCGCTAAAAGCTGGTAGACGTGAGGTGCCGCGGTGTTTTCCGTGGTTTTCTCCGACACTGGCGTAAATATGGGCTAGGACCCCTTATAAAGACCCCCCACGGAGGGCACTCCCCCTCCGGCCTTGGGCCCTAGTGAAGTCAATCGGCCTTAATCACCACAACCCAATCCTTTATTTATATACTACCCAAAATACGGTGTGAATAACTAGCGTATTAAAAAAATCCTGTTCTTGAGATGTAGCAACTAATTACACAGGTCGACATGTAAAATTTTGATTTTATAATTTTGGCTGATCTTTATGTTTATTGGTGTGCTGAAACAAAAAATGGAGCCAGTTTTTCTCTATCACGTATAGTTTTCTGTCAATACAGGGTGCCTGCCTATACAGTTTCTTCCATTACTCTTCCACCAGTATAATTATATAGTAAGTTTTATAGTATGTTTCCATGGTTAATTAATCATAGATGCCTATTGTTGTAATTGTGAAGCACTAGTGCGATTTAAAACCATATCAACCAACCGATTGTTATGATGGTATATGTAAGAAATCGTGTCGGTAAACACTTTGTATTGACAAAAATCTATACGTGATAGAGAAAAATGGGCTGCATTTTCGGTTTCAGCATATCAAAAAACATAAAGATCAGCTGAAATCATGAAATCAAATTTTGTCAACTTCATTTTTTGTAGGCTTGTGTTATTGATTGAAAAATACGGAATATAAGAATTAAAGGTTTAATATTTTTTAGGAGTACTGGTTTATTTTCTATTATTTGAAGCTGCTTGACATGGGGGAAACCCCATTGTTTAGTAGAAATTTGTTGTTTTGTGTGGTACGTAGGTTATTGTTATTAGTTAGCCTTTGATTTTAATCCATGTCCGCTCTTTGGCAATTGTCCCAACTTTTTTCTGTTTAGGATTCTAATCCTATTTTAGTTGATGTGTACCTTTCGCTATCGAGTTCTTGACCTCTTCTATCCGATTTGCTAAGTATTGGTGTTGATAACTTTCTCCTAATTAATATTCATTTGTCATATCGGTCAGTGAACATTCACCTCTTGAATGTTTCAGCTGTTTTTCTTTGTGTTGTATAATAGATTTCTCATTATCCGAAAGATATTGAGATAAACTTAACTAATAAAGAATTCTGTTTTGGCAATATTTGTTAATTTTTATTTTCTGTATGAAACTAATGATTACTAGAGAAGGAATGGGAGCTTTTTTTCCTTTCATTATGAATTGTTGGTTAATTTATTTTGTAAATTTATTACATACTATAATGTATATTTAGTTTTTTTCCCTTTCTTTTTTCTTTCTTTTACCCATATTTGGTAGAGAAAGTATTGTTTTGGGGTCAAATTTTCGAAATTGTGTTTTTACTAAAACTCTACAGAAGTTTTCAGATATTTTGAATCTGAAAATCAGGTTTTAAACGGTTGGTCTGAATGTATATCTGTTATTAACCCTTATCGCTCGTATGTCCCTTCTGAGGGGACATTAAAAAATCGAGCCACTCCTTAAGGTGTTCCTCTGCAAATGAAATGTTATTTTTCTAAAACTTGTAACTATAGGCTACCATTCGGCTACCGGAAAATTTTAACAGAAAGATTTATTTTATTTAATGATGAAGTAAAATGAAACAAATTATTACAATTTTTCGGTAGCCAAAAGGTAGTAAGTTGGAAACTATACGTGTGACGTTTTAAAGAAACGGCAAAAGGCGTGTCTTACGGAAAATATGTCGAGCGCAAAAGGTTAATATAACTGAAAAACAATTTTTTGCAGAAGTCCTAATTTGGTATCCTGTGCGGGGATATTGTTTAAAAATTTTTTGAGATCGGACATATTGATGGTGTTCAGGGACATACAAAAAAATTCTAATACATTACGTCTACGGGCTAAGTTTCTCTTAGGTGCGTTTTGATATCTTTAGCCTGCACTAAGCAAAATTAAATTAACATGTATTTTTTTGTATGCGAAAAAAATCGTGTTTAGTACAGAAGATGAAAATGTAAAGCAATCGTAATTTGTGTGTAGAATCGCACACAAGCGTTTCGACATATGAAACGCTGTACTTGGAAATAACTCTCAGTGTGCTTATTCCGAGTTTTTGCCATCATTACGGGATTTGGCTTTTCCTAAATACAAAAATTATGTCTTTAGTGATATGTGTATCTATATTACGCATATCACTAAATTTTAGTTATCAGCATTCTAAAAAACAACTAATAGCAGCAAGTTTGATATTTTGAATGTCATATCGTACCCTATAATAATAATAATAATAATAATAATGTGACAAAAAAAAAAAAAAAAAAAAAAAAAACGCATGAGTTCGTTATTGTAAAATGTATATAAAGTGTCTCAACACATACAAAAAGGGTTACATATGTATCTCAAAAATTATCTCCTGAGAAATATCTGTGTCAGTTTTATGTCAGTGCTAGTCATTGCTTTATCATTATCTTTGATTTTTCTCACATTCTGTATTTTTGAGTTATGTTACTTTTCGTATCAATGTACAATATGAGGAAGGATGTCTCTTAAAAATTTTGACTGAAATTGCTAAATTTCAAAGATCAGTGTAGGTAAAAGTTTCCTTAAATGTTTTATCAATGTAGTTAAGTATATTCAAATAGCGACTATAGATGTGGTTATGAGAACTTTACAAAGAAGTATATTCAAAAATTCACATAATTTAGAAAAATAAGCAAATGCTTCTAAAAAATGGGCTGACATGTCTAATATAACATACATCATTAAAATAAAACAAAATAACATTAAATTAATAATATTAAATACTAGCAAACCCGTGCGAAATATTCACATTTTATTTCTTTTCTTATTTCTTTTTAAAATTTTAAACTTATAAATGTTATACCAATTTCACCACCTAATTAAAATTTTAATTTACCAGAAGTCAAATTATTATTAAAACCAAATTAATATTGTACAATAGTGAAACTAAAATCATTCAAAGAAAGGTTTCCAAATAAAATTCATGGTTCACGATCCAATTTTCATACATCCACAGGCAGTACAACTATAGCACACAACGCCTTTTAAATTTTTGTCGTCATGTTGGCGATGACTTTTTATTAAGTTTGGTATATATGTTACCGTTAAAACGCGAAATCCGTTAATCTGCAGATTACCTAGCTAATCTGCAGATTAACTAAACCGACCCGTTAAAGTGCGGAATAAACAGTTTTCCGCATTTTAACTAGGTAATCTGCAGATTAACGGTTCCAGTATCGTTAAAGTTCAAATGTTTGTTTCGAGCCTTAGTTTTTTTTACATTCACTATGACGTCAAACAGACATGTGATACATATACGCGAATGACCTTCAAACATAACTAAAACTTTTACCCCTTCACTTCCGAGTAACAAGTAAGTAAAAATTGTTTTAATTTTGATTTTTATTCTATCTTTTTTAATTCTGTCAATATAAGTTTGATAAGGGTCTGTATTTTATTAATGAAATTTAATCTTAATTAAAAGCTGTCTCTCGTGAAACTCCATTTTGAATTATGAATATTAGATTTACATTACAGTAATTATTTCCTTCCGAACTAAAACTATTAAACCATAACTTTTTAAAAATAATTTATTTTAAAATTGATTTACATTACTATTACTTACTGAAAAAAAAAAAAAAAAAAAAAAAAAAAAGGTATATTAATTATTAACTTAGAAAAATATTATGGCATTTAATAAATACTTAATATGAAATTTTTGTACATTTTTTAGCATTTAATTACATTTTTTTTTTTTTTTTTTTTTCTCTTTCAGTTTCAAGTTTCCTGTACATATTTTATATATCACGATTATATTTCTATTTATTTATTTATTTATTTATTATTTTTTTTTTAAGTTTGTTCGCTTTTTCAGATAATTTCGTTGTAGTTTATCACATAAAAAATGTTAATAAAGGTTTTTTTTTTTTTTTTTTTTTGTGAAAATAAATATATTTGCTAAACTTGTACAGATATGTGTATGCTGCAAAATATAGTTTAATAAAGCATTGAAAACTGTTATTTTAATTTTCATGCATTCTAAAAAATGTTAAAGCAGTTTTAATTATTCGAAGTACTTCTTAAATAATGCTTCTGATTTGTCTAATTTAATATTTCTAGTAATATTTTATGTAATTTAATGTTTCTAGTATTTAAATAGTAATAGTAATATAAGTTGTTAATAAAACTTTTATTTATTTATTTATTTATTTTTTTATTGTTAAATATTTTTATTTTGAAAAGAAATCGTTACTGTATTACAATTCTAATATTCATTTATAAAATAAAATTTATTGAAAGCTATTAAAGTTATATTTCATATTAGAAATGCATATCATCTTCAAATTTATATTGACAGAATAAAAAAGATGAAATAAATAAAAAAATTAAAACAAATATAACTTTAAAAGACATAAAAATTAAAACACATACAGATTAAAATAAGTAAAGAAAGAAAGAAAAGGAAAGAAAACTAATTTTTTTTTTTCCCTGAATGAAAAAAACAAATACAACACAGCGTGCTATAAAATTACAACACCAGATATCTTATCTTCACTTTAACAAGTGCCTAGTAGGTAATGTGCAGATTATCTAGGTAATTCGCAGATTACCTAGGTAATTTGAGAAATAAAACAATTTCCCCACTTTAACGGATCGGCCTAGTTAATGTGCAGATTACCTAGCTAATCTGCAGATTAACTGATTTCTGCACTTTAGCGGTAACATATATATATTCTTTTTATATATATAAATAAATAAAATAAAATAATTTCTATTTTGATTATTTTTTTATGATTGTGTTTTTTTTAGTCAATTTATGACACAAAAGTTCATATTCTGTATATATCTTTAAAATATTGCTAGGTTTAAAATGACGCTTGTAAAGATTCTGAAGAAACAATTGTTAAAAATACATTTTATTCGTAAAATAATCTCATCAGACAAATGTCGTCATTTTTTCTTATTAGTCCATTGAGCTAATTCCGCTTGCTTAAATATTGTTCATGTATAAGTATTATTTTTTTTTATTATCGCGTATCATATCGTTTCGACAAAAAATAATTAAAACTGGTCCACGTTAGAGAAATATTATATAGATAATAATAAAAAACTAATAATCTTAAATTCTATTTAAAAAAAACTTTTTTACACATTTTAATGATAGAGTTCTTTAAACTAAAGCAATTAGAAGGCAAAATATGTAAAAAATTGATTTAAATTATACCCGGATCTGAATGCGGCGTGTAAAAAGGTTAATTTCTATAGCATACTTTGAATTCTTCGCATTTTTACATTTGATAATTAACTGTTAGCATTAAATGTTTTTAACACTGATAACTTTAAAGTACTAAAGCTTAAAATTTTAAATGACAAGTAGCAAGCAAGTGTTATGTAGTGAAATGCTTCTAAAAATCACACCAAGGAAACCGGAAGAACTTCATTATAATCAACTGTAAGCTGATTTTTAATTAGTGCTTACTTAATTTCTGTTTATAGAACTAATAAGTTTTGTATACGAAATTCAATGGCTGGGGCTAAAATTTATCATGCCATGTGTTGAATATTTATCGTGCTTTTGTTCTGGCGATCTCTTATCCTTTCTATGGCTTCTTTAACCTGCAAAGATAATTCATCTTCGTTAGGCGCGATGATAAAGACTTTCATAATTGAATTACTAATAATATTCAGCCTTTGTTATCACAAACTTCAATAATGATAATTAGCATTAATTTAAATTCGAAGCACCGTCTGTGATCGGACGATGAACTTTCATTCTTTCAAACCTAAAAACTTTCCATAAATGTGTGTGATTTCTTTTTCTTTTAAACAAGAACAAATTTTTTATTTTCATTTGTTAGAAAGAGCGTTGTGTATGATAAATTTGTAGATATGAAAGATTTCTCGATTTAAATGTACTGTTCATGATAAATCACTACCCGATTTAGATAACCATGGTTGAATTGCTCTTACATGTATTATTAAGAGAGCATATGTATGTAACTTGCAACTATCGTAGCCTTATAACGTGTTGTTTATTGCATGAATTATGGCTGCATATAATTGTGTATAGACTGTAATTCTATATATATTGTCATCATGTTGTATAGTACTAGACACGTAGTAAATTGTTGTAAGTGTATGTTTTAATATCGTATCCACAGAAAGATATTGATTTGTAGCTTCTAAGATGTGCATACTCGGAAAAATCAATTAGTATTCAAAAGGGAACCTTATATACTCTAGTACGTAAACAAAATCTTCATAGCAGACAGTTTTCGTAAATCTTTTCATTATTTGATTGCATAAATTTGCACTTTGATTTGAAAACTAATACAATATTTGCCTTCTTCGTTAACATTTTTACTAAGAAAAACCAGTATGTTGTGGCCACCGCGAGACTTTCTTCTATATAATTTTACATACATCCAGGCAGTACAAATTATTAATTAAATTATTATTTATTAAAATTATTTTCCATGACGAATGCAGACGATTTTTATCTCGCGGAATTATAACTCAGAATGCGAAAAGAAAGTCCATTTTGTGCCAATATCAGAAGAAATGCGATTATTTTTTTCTAAATTCTTTTTATCGTTAAAAACGGGAAAAAAAAAAAACTGGTAACTTTGTTTTAAACTATCACAAATCTATGGTCAACCATTCGTTTAAAGATATTGACGAGTTCTTTCAAAAGATACCCATATTGAAAATTTATACCCCTGGGGGCACTCCCCTCAAAGGGGGGGGGGGGAGGGAGAAGCGTTGCTCCTACATGCACAAACTTTTTTTCCTGGTTTACTACTACTATTATCAATAATTCATCTTAATTTTGCAATCATACGTTAAAAATAACTCTCATTATGTACATTTATAAGAAATTCTGTCCTATACTGATATACTAAAAATTTAGAAAAAATGGTATCACAACGCCACCTGTTGAGCGATTGATCCTCAAAGCTACGGCGTCAGTTTAGGTCAGGGTTCAACTAAATACCAAGTTTAGTTAAATTTCTTTTATTGGTCCGTGAGATAAGTGCCCATAAAATTTGTGATACACACATACAGACTGACAGACATTTTCTAAAAACAGTCAAATAGTGTTAAGAACATCTCAGAACATGTAAATCCTCGAAAATTTTCACGAATACAATACTTTCTTCTTATATATATATATATATATATATATATATATATATATATATATAGAGAGAGAGAGAGAGAGAGAGAGAGAGAGAGAAAATAAACAGCTTATAGAAAGTTGTATATATATTTATTGTCTGAATTTAAAGTATAACTTTAATCAACCGTTCACTGTTTATAATTAATTTTATTTTTTTGTTAATTGATACATTTTCATTTAAATCAAGAAACTAATTTATCAAAAAAGAAAAATCAGCTTACATTTTTTTTTTTTTTTCCCTTCCCGTCTTATCCCGTTGACTGTCACTTTTTTGAAAACAAAATTTCCTTTTATGTGCCATTGTGAATTATTTTGTTGGCACCCATCCCTCCCAACTACTGCTCAGCCATCCGTGCATGTAGCTGAAAATGACGGACATTAGTGGTTAATTTTGCGTGCACAATTTCCAGGCACTGAGAGTGGAATGAGTGTTGACGCCTTTTGTGCTGCTATAACGTGTCTTCTTCCTGTCAAATTTCTATCTTTCTCATTCGAATTTTCCAGCATCTTCTTAGATTTTAGATGCGTGATTTTATTCTGATTAGGCCTCTTTTTTTTTTTTTTTTGTATGCACTTTTTGTAATGCATGTTTGATAGATTTGGTATTCTTGTGGTACTTATGCTACAAACAATTTTTTTTATGAATCTGTTAAATTTGAAAAATTGAGAGATTTTTGTAATTTCAAGAATAGTGATTTTTAGAAAGTTCGTATTATAAGTGATCGTTTTTTCTTTTTAAATATTATAAATGTGGAAACCAGATTAAAAAAAAAAAAAAAAAAAAAACTTTGCGAAAAAACTACAGGTATTTCGGACTTCCCATAACATTTTGCAGGTATTTTAAAGGTTCCGCAGCTGTTTTAAGAAAAATAAAAGCAGCAGGTTTCTTTCAGGAAATATTCAGTTTTTTAAAGTTTATAAACTTTTCTTTTGAAAGTCCTGCAGGTTTTATGCAAGTTTACAATTTTTTTTTTTTTTTTGCTGCTTTTACAGGGAAACGTCAAACTTAAGCAAAGTTAATGTCAACTGTACTATTCTATAACATGAGTAAAACTTGACTGTTCAAATAAAAAGGTTCTCGTTATTTAACAAGACGGACATTTAATTCTTAAAACACGGTTATAGTTAACACTAACATATAAAACACATAATTAACAAATACTTCACATTGTAGAGTAATTTAAATGTACTGTGGTCTGAAGCCATCTGTACTCCATTCATTTACTTCAGTGTTCTCATCAGATGTAAAAAATGGATGAGAATTTGTTTTTTTTTTTTTTTTTTTTTTTTTTTGGGGGGGGGGGGGGGGAGGAAATGTTAAAGATTTTTCATTTCAAGATTGTTAATTGTGAATGACCTGTTTTCGGACTAAAAGTTTTTATAAATTGGTTCCAGAAAATTGCGTTAATTTTTCTCAACGTTAAAAATTTTATGGGGGATGGCGGGTGGGGGGGGGGAGAGAGATTCTCGCGATCTCACTCTTAATGACAAGCCTATATTTCATGATTCACTTCTGAATCTCAACTAGTTAAACATGCTGTAAATAAAATTAATCACATTGAAAAACATGCACAGTATTCATTAAAAACGGGGGCAGTCTGACTTCATTTCTTCAAAATTTTGTTATTCTTGTCCAGTCATTGAAGGAATTGAGTTGTATAATACCTGCATATAAATTTATTTATTTATTACAAAAATATATCCTACTTTCATAAAATATCCCCATTCGCTTGTATCCCAAGACCATGGAGCTCCTGCATGTAACGTATATCTCTATTCTTGAAAAAAAAAAAAAAAGAAAGAAAAAAGCTACCGCTGCTTTGTTTCAATTTATTGTTTCTTTTTCGATTTCTTAGCTTATGCGGCAAAAACTGTTTTACATAAAGATGTGGAATTTGGCAGTTTTGTACAGAAATTTGCGATAAAGATGCTGCAACAAGCCATTTATTTATCAAAGCATTATTTTAGGTGCTATTATTAAATGCTGAAATAGGACAAAATATTTCGGTTAAAAATGTTTTATGGACTCAAAATTTATTCATGGCAACTTGATCATATATTACTAATAAGATATAGATCAGATGCCTGTGGTGTGCAGCATGTAACTATTTTTTTGATTTTGATAATTTTTGATTTTGATTTATTTATTTTATTTATTTATATGTATTTTTTTTTCAACGCATATTTATGCTGCGTTTAGATTTCTTTTGTATATAAATTTATATATCTTGAAAAGTGCTTGGAATAATTCTTTGAAGCTTTCGTAAAACACAGACAAAGACATTTTACTTAATTTACTACATGTTTCAAAAAAATATTTCAGTTAGGTGATTTTGTACACGATTTTTTTCATTATTTAACTTAATAACTTTTTAAATGAGGATTAATTTCGCTTTTTCCTTTACACTTGACACATCTTAACGAACGGGGGGAATACAAATCTAGTGTTATCTTCAAATTCACAAAACTATCAAAATACAGTTGTTTAAAGAAGTATTGGGGAAAAACAAACTTTTAAACAATTTTTGAAAGCAAAATCAACTGTTTGATTTTAACAAAATATTGATATTGCTTATCGTGTGTAATGACTGTATAAAATTAAAAAAGCCTGAAATTAACTTAAAGCTTTGTTAAGCAATTATAAGATTTTACACGTCTGGTGTACTAACGAAAAATAAGAATAAAAAAAGCATTGAGGCACCCAAGCATACGTTTTTATAAAAACTCTTTACATATTCTTTAATAACGTGATGGGCCTCCTTTATGCTTCATGATTTCGTTTAATCTATTAGGCATGGATGTAACCAGATTGTCACAGAAATGTACATGTATCTTCTACCATTCTGATATAATTCTTTCTCTGAGGTCATTTTTGTTAGAAATATTAAAATTACGATTTCTATTTTTCAAATATTCCCAAATATGCCCAGTAGGGTTTAGATCGGCACTCTGTGAAGGTGGTTTGATAACTTGTGGACAGTTACACAAAGCCCACAATTTGCAAATATGCGCATTATGCTTTGGGTCATTATTTTGATAAAGTTTGAAAGTTGATAATATGTCCATTTTTTGAGCCCTTTGCTTGAAATTTTGTTTCAGAATATTTAAATACATATTTGTCCATTATGCTATCAATCAAATGAAGATTTCCAAAACCGGCAGCACTCATACAGCCCCAGACCATCTGACTTCCATATTTCACGGAAAGAGCAAGATTCTTCTTGTAATTCAGCATTAAGTTTCCGCCATACTCTTTGCCTTCCACCATTCCCAAAAATATTGAGCTTGCTCTCATCTACAAATATCTTTGACTTCTAAAATACTGGTGGCTTTTTAATGTAAGTTTTTGCAAATTAAACTCGAGCTTTTCGATTTGCTTTGCTGATGAATGGTGCTTTTCCTAGGTACTCTCCTATGAAAATTATATTTTCTTAAAATGTTTCGAACTGTTTCTGGATTAGAGTACTTCTTAAATCTCTGATATGCTTCCAAAGTAAATTTTACTGCGCTGGTTTTTGGATTGCAAATAATATCCCTGACTGTTCAACATTCCTCGCGCTCGGGAAAGTGCCTTGGACGTCCTGCACGTGGTTTATTTTCGATTGAATTTGTCGTCATATACTTCGAAGTAATAATATGATCCGTAGATTTACTTATATTTAATATTTCAGCTATTTTCCTCTCAGTTTTTTTCACGATTCCAATGATGAATTATAAATTTTCTAATATCAACAGATATTTCAGAAAATTTTCGACCCATATTAGCAATGGTTATCTTAACGGCCCTCTTCACTCACCGCCGCCGAAAGCCGAAGCTAATGCTATTCTATGGGAAATTTTTCTTTACAAATAACTTATTAACTAATACATATTTTTAAATTCTGTTTTTGCCTTCAGAAAATTCCCAACTGTTAAATTGACGGACCTTTTTTAAAAATGTATTTTTTTTTATTTTTAATATTTTATTTTGAAATTGCAAAATGAAAAAATTTCACATATTGAAAATTCGTATTTTGCAGCTTCAAAATAAAATATAAAAAATTAAAAAAACAATTTTTTAAAAAAGGTCCGTCAATTTAACAGCTGAGAATTTTCTGAATGTGAAAACAGAATTTAAAAATATGTATTAGTTAATAAGTTATTTGTAAAGAAAAATTTCTCATAGAATAGCATTAGCTTCGGCTTTCGGCGGCGGTGAGTGAAGCCCTTAACAAACAAATTTCAACTTAAACATCAAACTGACTTCAGGTGAGGTTACAAATCTTTTTATTCAGTTACACTGACAGAATTGGCTATTTATCGCACTTATTTCTGCCATGCCCCAATACTTTTTTAAGCACTACTTTTGCATTGTACACAAGAAGTGCACAACTTTATAATTATTTTAAGTTTTTATTATTTTTTAATTTGATATAGTGGTCTGGTATGATATAGAAAAAAAACTTTGTAAAAATTAAACAGTTTTTTTTTTTTTTTTTTTTTTTTCAAAAGGTGTTTGAAATTCTGTTTTGCCCCTATACTTTTTTGACTAACTGTACCTAGAAATTGATGATGTCCGTAAGAAAAAGGGAGACATGAACAAGATTTATTTCCTTTTATAGAAGACAATTCTCTCTCATATAGGGGATCTTGCTTGTAGTATGTTTTCTCATGCTTTTACTGATATTGTTATCACATAAATAATAAATGCTAATAAATATGGCAGATTAAATGAAATTTATCAAATTTAATATTATTTTGCGATATCGCATGTGCATATACACTTACACTTTAGTCATTAAAAAAGTAAAATAATTTTTAGTTTTTAATTTTCTGGTAGTTATAACTTTATAAAATAATAGTTAATTTATTTTTCTGGAATTTTAGAGCTGAGAATTTTGTTACCCAATGGTATGTTGAATTATTTCAATATTTCTGAGGCGTTTTTTTCTTATATTTTAAATTCAAACTCAACGTGGGAATATCTTGTTGCCATTGTTAGATGAACAGCTATTTTTATTTATCTTTAAATTTTTATGTAACAACTCAGCGCATACACTGAAAGGTTTTCTGTGGAGTGGAAGAAGAGCTGTACACATGCGTTCGTGCACTGAATTTCTTAAAAGTTACACTTTCGGAGAATTCTCCCAGAACAAATAAAACACTATATCTTCCCTTTCTATCATTTCTTTTTTTTCTCTCTCTTTAAAAGCTAAAATTCGATGCATTGGCACTTTACAAACGTAGAGGAAAAGGAATTCAGAATTGATATTTTTTCCTTTCCTTTCCTTTCCTTCCCTTTCTTTTTCTTATCCAAAAAAAAAAAAAAATTAAAAGCTTTTTTTTTTTCCCCTGCAAGTTTGTCAGTTTTATTTTGTTTAATTTAGTTCAAATGTGCTAAATTTTGCTTAGCAGAAATTTCGGCTGTAGACATAACATTACTGAATACTTCTGTACCTTTTTGTTCGTAAAGCATTTGTCCGATTTCAGTATAAAGTTTTAAATTACATCATCATGTATGATACATATTTAAAATATTGAATTTGGACTTCCTGCTAATATTAGTTTCCGAATTACGCTGAGGTGTAAATTAATCAAAAATTTTAAATTCGAAAGTTTGACCCAAAAGCAATATTTTCTTTACCTTTCTTTCTTATGGGTAAGGGAGGGGGAGGAGGGCGAATTATATTGTATTTTTAAAAATTTACTGTTTTGCATGGGTTACTTCTTTTCTTTTTTACTTCCTCTTACCCATATATGGTAGAAAAAGTATTGTCTTGGGGGTAAAATTTTCGAAATTGGATTTTTGTTATCTTTACACGTTTTGAGGTACTCTGTATCCGGAAAATGTTTTTAACGATTGATCTGTGTATCAGTTGTCAGCAAGAACAAATAACAGTAGAGAATTCAAACTGGATGTGTATCATAAAAAAAATGGCTGCAATTTTTTTTTTTTGTGATGACGCAAATGGTTTATATGCAGGGACATCGGACATCCAAGGGAATTAAAATACTGTAAAGGAAAAAAAAACTGATCCATCAGATTTATCCTTTTCTTCTTTAACATTGACTGTTAAAAAAACAACTTTTCAAAGCTCCAAGTATTGCGCAATACTATTTGCGAATTTTCCCCCCTACCATCGAACTATGTCACGTGACTCACTCAAAAAGAGAGCTACGATTAACTTTTGTTTTAGTTAGAAGCGTGGTATTGCGGTGTGCAAATATGTAGCAGTAGCTCTCTAACCGATTAACCAAAAATGTTTCATTTATTTTTGTAAATAGTTATTTCTTTTGTGTACTGTGTATCATCGTAATGTGTCCGTGAAATTAAAAATTATGTTTTTTTTTAAGTGTAACAATGAGGCGAGTCATCTTTATAAATTTTAAGAACATTTCATTCTGCATTCGTTGTTTAAATTGGCATCCCAACGTTGGGCCGAATGACTAAGTGATGTCGGCGATTAAAGAATGGAAAATAATTACAGATAAGTAAATTTTAATATTTATTTGATGATTGTTTGAACAGGAGCTAAAGGAATTTGGGCATTGTGCAGAGTGTGTTAATAAGTTAACACTTGAAAATATTGATTATCCTAATCAATGATTAGATATTTCTTAGAATCTTAATTCTAGATATGTTTAACAGTCGATCATCCTGATCTTAACGAATTTTAGATCGCCCAGATCTTATTATATTTGCATACCAGTTTCCTTTAGTATCTGTAAGTTATTTTTGATTCATAATTTATTGATATATTAAGAATTTTGATAATTAAACAAGAATGTAGAATGCTATTTATTAAGAAATAAGTTGCAATAATGGTATATTGATATTTAATAAAATATATTCTAATATAATTCTAACATAGAAAAATAAATTAAGTAAATCATAGCATCGAGTTGCTTAGAATAAATTAAGAACAACATTTCTGTTTTTTGGCGCCATTGCGTTTTGGAAGAAAAAATAAACAAGTGAACTTTCATTATTATTGCGTAATCGCTTTCAGTAAAAGCGAAAAGAAAAAAGCTTTGTTTACTTTATGATTTATTATGACACTTTAAAAGATTAAATAAAGGTTGTTGTATAAATATCTTAATCTTATTGAATAGATTTATTTCTGGTAAATGATCATAGAATAAATATTATTTTCTCTTGAACACATTTACGAATTATAAAATAATAAGCAACTCACAATACATAATAATAATAATGAAAGAATGAATAAACAATTTTTTGTTGTTGTTGAATAAAACTAATTTTACACAGATTTGTTTATAATAAAGATATATTAAATAGAGATCTTGTTTATTTTGTTGAATTGATAATTATATTTTTATCATTTGCATTAAAAATAAAATTTTGGTGGAATCTGTACATCAATTTGAAATATCTTGTATTTTCAATTACTCAGAAATGTTTCAGGAAGAGTATTTCTATTTACTTTGAAATAATTATTTGAAAATAGGGGTTAAAAGAGTTATTATTTCCTTTATATGTCCTTTATTGCTTTAGTTCTTGAATTTATTTATTGAATAAATTGGTCAATTTAAGTTGTTTAACATATAACAATAATATATATATATATATATAAGTGATCTCTGTGATTTATATAAAATATTTTGGGCTATATACGTTCGCGTACTGCACATTTTTAGATATATTTTAAATTATTAAAATTCAGTTTAATCATGTCTTATATGGCTAGAGGAAAAAAAACAGATCTAATTGAATTAGCGGGTGAATTAGATATAAAAATAGATGAAAATTTAAAACTTTTAGACATTAGAAATGCTATAGTCGAAAGTCCAGATTATGATGCAGAATTCACAAAAGAATGTTTGAATCGCATCATACGGGATAGGAAAGAAAAAGAAGATTTTTCGCTGAAAGAGAAAGAATATGAAAGGTTATTTGAACTAGAGAAAACCAAATTACAGGCACAAGCTAGTAATGCTCCTGATGCAGTATTACCTACCATGGCCCTTTCTTCCGTAGACACAAGCATGCCAAAATTAGAAATAAGCAAATTAATCCCAAATTTCGATCCGAAAACCGCTGATATAACCTTATATTTAGATTTATTTGAAAAACAATTAACATTTTTGAAGGTACCAAAACCAAAGTGGGTCGTATATCTTGTAGGTCTTTTGCCAACTGATGTCGCCAAACTAATTGCAAAAGAATCAGTTGATGATGCTCAGAATTATGATAATGTTAAGGAAATTCTCTTAAAACGTTTTAAATTAAGTGCTGAGAAGTTTCGACAACTTTTTGCCCAACACCGTAAATGTCCAGAAAGTACATGGCGAGATTTTTATTTTGATTTGCAAAACTATTTTGATGGGTGGCTTAAAGAATCTAAAGTTTCATCGTTGGAAGAGTTAAAAGATTTAATACTGGCAGATCAAATAAAAAAGAAAGCTCCTCCCGAATACAAAGAGCATTTTTTGGACCACTGGAGCGAGTGGAACAATCCTCTTGAACTTGCCGATAAACTAGATTCATATGAAGAACTTAGACTAGTAAGAAATAAAAATGTTAGAAAGGAATCCCCTAAATTCCCACATCGAAATACTTCCCAAAATTCAAGAAATCACCCCCAAAATCCTAAAACTGCGTCATCGAGAGATTATACGAAAAATGAAGATCGACCACGTGTTAGTTGCTATGGTTGTGGCAAACCAGGTGTTATTAAGGCTAAGTGCTCCGCCTGTTCCCCCTCTTCTAGGAAAAGTTCAGCTGAGTTCAAAACTATTCACCTTCAGTCATTATCTATCGAAGAACCTCAGTCGACACTTATAAGAGTAAAAATTAATGGAATAAATGGAATAGTGTGTGCTGACACTGGAGCCAGTCACACTATAGCTGGTGAAACATTATATCACCTCTTAACAAAACGAGGTGTAGAATTTGAGAAAACTTGTATGAATGTAACGTTAGCTGATGGTCTCCAAAAAGAAACTGAAATCTATTCAGCCGAAGTAGATGTACAAATTGAAGGACGATCTTTCCGAATAACTTTGTTTGCGTTACCTACTGCAAAGAATAACAGAACATTGTTGGGAAATGATTTTTTGCGTACTGCTGGAATCGTTTTGGACATTCGAAATAATATATGGTATTACCATGATAATCCAAAGCAGAAATTTGATTTCAGTGAAGATGATTTCAGGCCGTCTGAAAATCCAGTATATTCTGCTGAAGTTAACGAGCTTATGTTAAAAGAAAATGAAGGAGCCCATCTTTCTGATGAACAAAGGTCAGAACTGAATAATTTATTGAATGAATATGAAGATATCTTTGAACCAGGGGAAGAACCGACTAATAAAATTCAACACTATATTGACACTGGAAGTAGTCCTCCTGTCGCAGTACCGCCGTACCGCATGTCCCCAGCAAAGAAAGAGATGTTGAAGAAAGAGCTAGACGAGTTGTTAGCTAGCGGAACAATAGAAGAATGTGAATCTCCTTATGCTTCACCGGTGGTATTAGTACCTAAGCCTAATGGTCAAGTACGACTCTGCGTAGATTATAGAAAACTAAATTCTATTACAAAGACTGATAAATACCCATTACCCAGAATTGATGATCTTCTTCACGAAGCTAAACATACCCCTTTTATGTCAACCATTGACTTAAGGAATGGGTACCACCAAATTGAAGTAAATCCTGCGGACCGTGACAAAACTGCGTTTATTTGTCCCTTTGGAACTTTCCGATACCGGAAAATGCCTTTCGGGCTCAAGAACGCCCCATCAACATTTCAACGTATGATTGATAATTTTAGAAATTCCTTAAAGAACATATTAGTCCTTTCCTATTTAGATGATATTATCATCTTGTCTGAAACTTTCAATGAACATTTAGATAATTTGAGTGCAGTTTTTAGGAAATTACGAGAATTTAAGTTGCACGCTAACCGTGAAAAATGCAATTTCGCTTGTAACCGTGTAAAGTATCTGGGACATTACATTACTAGTAAAGGACTTGAAGCTGATCCTGATAAAATTGCTGCAATACAAGAAATACCAGCTCCAAAGAATGTAAAGCAACTGCAGTCCTTCCTGCAAACTTGCTCATGGTATAGAAGGTTTATCCCAAAATTCTCTGAAGTTGCTAGACCTTTGACTAATTTGACGAAGAAAAACGCTGTTTGGGTTTGGGGAGAAGAACAAGAAACATCTTTCAAAACCCTAAAACATCTTCTAATGAGTCCACCCATTCTCAGTCAAAATGATCCAACTAAACCATATATATTAAGAACAGACGCTAGTAACTATGCCCTTGGTGCAGTTTTGTTACAAGGCACTGGAGCAGAAGAACATCCAATTGAGTATGCAAGTAGGTTACTCACAAAGGCCGAAAGAAACTACTCCACGACTGAAAGAGAGGCCTTAGCCATCGTATGGGCTTTGGACAAGTTTCGTGCATATATTGACGGTCAAGAAGTCACTGTAGCAACCGACCATCAACCTCTTAGATGGTTAATGAACTTAAAGTCTCCAACAGGTCGCCTCGCGCGATGGGCACTACAGGTACAATCCTTCAACCTGAAGATAGAATATGTGCCTGGTAAGGCTAATGTTGTTGCTGATATGTTGTCCAGACCCTTCTGTCCACACGAAGAAGGAAAATGTGAAATTTGTTCAATTTCAATAGATATCCCTCCGCGAAGTCCAAGAGAAATACGAGAAGAACAATTAAAAGATGAAGATATAAAGAAAATTATCGAGTCTTTGGAAAGTATCGATAAGAATGAAGATTTCGCTAACTGGAGTAGTCGTGGTTACTTGATGAATCAAGGCGTTTTATATAGATATTCTCCCGAAACAGAATCAGAAGAAGCGCAATTAGTAGTCCCGGTTCAAGAGCGAGAAAGAGTGTTAAAAGAGCATCATGATGCACCCTCAGCTGGACATTACGGAATTGAAGGAACATTCGATAGAATCGCAAAGCGGTACTACTGGACTGGTATGCGAAGATATATTACAGAATATATTAAGAATTGCCCCGATTGCTGTCGTTATAAACCTAGTAACCAGAAGCCATCTGGATTATTACAAACACCGATCTATAATCAACGATTTGAATCACTTTCAATTGATTTATTCGGCCCTTTACCTAAAAGCAATGAAAAGAAATGGATCTTCATCATAGAAGATTGTGCCACCAAATGGGTGGAACTATTTGCATTAACTTCCGCAACTGCTAAAGAGTGTGCGATCACTCTAATAGAGGAAGTGTTCCTTAGGTATGGTTTGCCTAGAAGGGTAATAAGCGACAACGGGCCGCAGTTCGTAAGTGCTGTAATGCAACAAGTTTGTTACATCCTGGGAATCGCACAAACCCTAACTCCGGTTTATCATCCACAGGCAAACCCTGTGGAAAGGAAGAACAGAGATCTAAAACCCCGTCTGGCCATGTTGGTTGGGAATGATCATACTACCTGGAGTGAGAAGCTACCAATAATTAGATTTGCCCTTAACACAGCAAAATGTGATTCAACTGGCCAGACCGCTGCATATCTCATGTTTGGGCGAGAACTACGCACTACCGATGATATTGCGCATGATTTCCGAAGTGTTGTGCACAATGATAATTTCGTTCCCGAAATAACACCGTACTTGAAGAAATTTGCCAATTTCACTAAACAAGTACGAGATCGAATTGAGAAAAGACAAGACCAGCATAAACGCTATGCAGACAGAAAATTTAAAAAGGCTCCTTCTTTCAAGCAAGGTGACAAGGTATGGGTTAATACCCACCCCATTAGTGACTCTAGTAAAAACCGAACTTCCAAATTCATGCCCAGGCGCGATGGCCCTTATACAATTTTATCACAGAGATCACCAGTTTCGTATACATTAGGTACTACAGATAATCCTTTTACTCCCATAGGGAATTACCATGTATCCGCTCTGCAACCATATACAGGTCAGGACACTACTCCTGTTCGTCCGATCCAAAGGAGAGGTCGACCGACGAATACTACAACCTCAACTAGTAGGAAAGGTGGTCAACAACGAGAACAGTTGCCCAAACGCCCTGCTGTGCCCACCAGGAAGCAACCCCCCAGAAAAGCAAGCTGTATACCGAGGACGATGTACACAGCTTGAGGGGAAGTCTGTAAAGGAAAAAAAAACTGATCCATCAGATTTATCCTTTTCTTCTTTAACATTGACTGTTAAAAAAACAACTTTTCAAAGCTCCAAGTATTGCGCAATACTATTTGCGAATTTTCCCCCCCTACCATCGAACTATGTCACGTGACTCACTCAAAAAGAGAGCTACGATTAACTTTTGTTTTAGTTAGAAGCGTGGTATTGCGGTGTGCAAATATGTAGCAGTAGCTCTCTAACCGATTAACCAAAAATGTTTCATTTATTTTTGTAAATAGTTATTTCTTTTGTGTACTGTGTATCATCGTAATGTGTCCGTGAAATTAAAAATTATGTTTTTTTTAAGTGTAACAATGAGGCGAGTCATCTTTATAAATTTTAAGAACATTTCATTCTGCATTCGTTGTTTAAAATACATTACGTCTATGAGTGAAATTTATGGTAGGTATAATATAACATCTATAAGGCCGCACTAAATAAAATAAAATTACCCTATATTTTATATGCAAAACAGTGTAGAACTTTGTGTAGAATATGGTATTGAAATAATTCATTATTCATATATTTACAAGGCTACCCAAAAAATTTAGATATACAGAGGCTATTCTTGGAAGTTGCATTATGTGCATTTCAGATTGTGTTATGTTTTTTTCATATAGGGCTGAATTTAGGTGCATTATGTGGTGTCTATATAATTTATAAGTAATATGCAGAGCTACCCACAATTAAGCTAAAACATTCTTTTCTAATGAATGTGATTCATAGGAGTGCTTTACTACATTTTACCGTAGTGACGAAAACTACTCAGAAAAGTTCAGTTTTAAGCTCTCAAGTTTTTAGCGGTATCAGCATAACTTAAAAACAAATAATTGCAGACATTCAAATTTGGCAAGAGAAAATAGTGTGTATGACATACCAGATTATGGTTATATTTTTTAAAAGAATTCTTTAAAACTATATCGCATGTTTTAGAGCAGTTGACCAAGTTATCAACTGTATATTAATTTTTAAGCTTTTTGTCTTCATTTGTTCTTTAATCCTTCTTCTATTATACATTTAATAATTTGTCCTGTGGTCAAATTCTTATCGTTCTGGCCTTCAGGTGCCAGGTTCGAATGCGGTTCAGGTATGGATATTCGTAGAGCTTCAGAATCCATCTTGAACGGTAGGTCACCAGTGTATAAAAAATTATAATGGATAGCAAACCTAAATGCCAAAAACTATTATACATTTACAACAATCATTCAATATTGAAGAGACTTTGAGTTGTTTTATTTGATTTATTTTGTGATTATCAACTTCTTTTAACCAAAGAAAGAGTTTATATTTCAATACTAAAGCCATCGTTTCCAAATAACTTTGTGTTGGCTCGATCGGATTTTTAATAATTCATTTTAATTGATTCATTTTATTCTTTATTTTATTTTGCAATTTATTTCTAATACGAAAAGTGAGGTAGTTAATTATACCCTATTATATTCTTTTTCACTATAGAAACTGTAATATCTTATGCGGATAAGTTTTTAGTTGCACTTTGTTATTCTGGAGAAGTAATGGACAGGGACCATCTGTCACGTTGTAGGGCTGGCTCTTCGATGTTCTACAGAAGAGACGAGATATTGGGAGGCAAGATCGCTCCTTAGGCAATGACTTCGGTCTTTTGTTCTATGTTATATTGTCTATAATTTGTTTTGTAACTTTATAGTCCTCTGTAACTTCTGCCTAGCCATTATAAATGAAAAATAAGAAAGAGTTTTAGTTGTCTAAAATGCGAAGTTATATTTTTATACCCTGTTACATTCAAATTCTCTACATAAGAAATTATATTTATCCATATGTATTCGTTTTCTTTGATTTTTTATGATTATGTCCCTCGCTACTTACTAGTTCACTATGTAAGGAATTGCAGTGATCCATATTAATAATTCGTCTTCACTGATTTCCTCCCTTTCAGATGCGAAGATGTGCCTTGTTGAGGGGTTGATCTAGCTAAAAACTGAAGCCCTTTTGCTGCCCCTTCACAAAATTCAAATTTGTAAAATGGCCCTTTCACAAAATTTTGTTTTATGAAAATTATCCTTGTACAAAATTTTTCCATACTTTCAGTATTATTTGAAATCTAAATTAGGTCCAAATATAATCCAAACCGGAAATCAACTTAAATTGGCAATTTACCATGCCATTTCTTGCATGTTGGGTCATAAATGAGTGAAACCAGTTTCTGACTGAAGATTTTTGAAAGCAAACATTTTGTTTATAGAACTACTTGTAAATTTGGTATAGTAATCACAAAAACAGTCATATATTTTTTCAAAAATTTTCAATTTTTTTTTTTTTTTTTTTTTTTTTTTTGGGGGGGGGGGGGGGCGGGAGAATGCAGAAAGTGGTTAAATAATTACCTATACTTGGTTCAGTGAAACACTATTGGCTTGATATTAGCATTATCTAGAGTGTCTTCTAAAATTTAAGGTTTTATATAATTATTATTATTTTTTTTTTCACGAAAAATGAGCCTCAAAAATAAAAACCGGGACCGACCCATTTGTTACATTCCACTTTATTAGAAAATATGACTCAGTACTTAACAACGGTCATGTTTGGTTATTACAAACACAATTGTTAAAGAATGTACAAATTTGAATTTCCGTCAGTGGGAGAATTATATGAAATAATATGGATTATAGAATTCTTTTGTGGCTTTTCTTCGAATACTCTACCACAAACACGTTTACTAAGTAGGATGTTCTAATTTTTGTTTTAGAATAAAGGATGTTACTCTTCTCTAAACAATAGCCAGGGGCGCGCCAGCATTGTCAGGCGCCTGTGTGCAGAGTTTCAGTTAGCGCCCTATATATCTTCTTCTTCTTTTTCTTTTTTTTTTTTTTTTTTAAAGAAAAAAAAAAATCATTTAATAAAAAGTTATCATTCAGCAAGTCAATTGAACCTCGAACCTTAATAGTAATAAGTTTATTGAATGGCTAATAAAATGAGAAATGTATCAAATAGAAGAAAATTTAAAAAGAAACAAATAAAAAGTGCATCTTGCAGAAAGAGAAAAAATCTTATACAGGGAGTTGCAAAAACACGAGGTACAACTGTGAAAGCAAATAGAGGAAACCAAAATAGGCAGATTTAGTGTTAATGTGAGTGCAGAAATGAGAAATGCCTCGTTGAGGCATTATAATAGATGGCTTAGATGAGATTTGTAACTGTAAACGTTTCTATTTGTTTGGGTCTAATTTTTAAAAAAATATTTAAACACCAAAAAAAATAGTCTTAGTAAACTAAACGTTCTCTCACTCCATTACACCTTTTGTGAGTATTAAGCATATCATATTTATCCAAAATATCCGTTTCTATCTATATTGTTACTAAAATGTCGATTTTCTTGCGTGAAAAAAGTAATTGTAAAAGAGCAGGCAGTTTCTTGTCAAAAGGTACACTTTTTCCAAGGATTATTCTCGAAAAAACCAGTTAATTATCGTACTCAAATTCATACCTCGAAAAGTCATAAAAGAACGTTGAAAACCCCACAGAGTAGAATTTCCACTCATTTAAGAATAAAT
Organism: Salticus scenicus; assembly: GCA_963930645.1. Taxonomy (NCBI): domain Eukaryota; kingdom Metazoa; phylum Arthropoda; class Arachnida; order Araneae; family Salticidae; genus Salticus; species Salticus scenicus. The sequence goes on from OZ005656.1 coordinate 85,968,348, forward strand.
ATAAACCATTTAAACGGAAACGAACGTTCAGAACAGATGTCCGAATACAACTGATCACTTTGAGACTGTCTCTTCTGTTTTTATAATTTCTGTCGTGATTTGTCGAACTTTCGAGGTTATTCTGCGCCAGAAGCCAATTGATGAATCCAGAAAATTCCAGAACTCGGCTCTTATTGAAGATAGAGCTTCTAAACTTTAGAAACACTAAATTATTACTTCTCGCTAAGTTTGGTCGCTATATCGCCAAATTCATCGCTAAGTTGCCAAGTCTGTATCCAAGGCTGAGGATCACTTCCCACCCACCCCACCCCCGTTAAAATTGAATGAACTGCTCCTTATTTGAACTTTAATTGTAAATCTGCTTTTATTGCAATAACACCTTTCATTTAGGAAGTGGTTTAACTCTTTGCAATAGGGAAAAGTGGCGTACCTTGGACATAAGTATACCTTAGACCTATGCAATTTCTATCTCTAGTTAGATATAGAAACAATATCACATGCAGTTAAAACACTTGGAAGCTCAACTTTTTGAAGAGTTCTTAGAAAAGTAAATTCACCTTGCAAAAGTAAATTTTTCTCAGATACTTTTATGTATTTCTATACCCACACATACATTGTATATTATGAAATGAGTGTTCTGCATCAGGAAGTAGCTTTCTAGCTATAACCCCATATGCTTGTAATCAAGTTAAGCACAACTTGGACATCATGATTAGCAATTCCGTTTTTAGTAACAGTAACAGAGTGGTGTACCTTGAACCCAACACAAGTAGTATACCTTAGACTGGTCGTATTATGTGGTGGATCAGAAATGCAGCTCCAAAAGTTAACATCTGGAATTGGCCTATCCAATTACAATCTTGATTATAAATAAGTGTGAGGATTTTTACCAATAATCACAATATGACTTAATGTAAACTTTTTAAAATTAATATTTAATATTTTACACTTTTTAGACTCAAATTAGACTTAATAACAATACGATTGTGACAGATTAATAATTTCGAAGTAAGGAAAAAAAAAAAAAAAAATGTCTATTTGAGTTTATATGTGTGTAATTGATTAATAAATAGATTTTATTACTTAAAATTAAGTTTTTCTATATCTTTTAATAAATAGTCCAAGGTACACTACAAGTGGTGTACCTTGGACCTAACTGCACTGTTCATTTTATTTTTAAAAAATATAATTGATATAATTTTAATAAAATTTTGGAATAAATATATGTTCTATATAACACCATACAGTATTTGAAAAAGCTATTTGTATTTAGTTTTGGCGAATAATTACAAAATTAAAATTGGAAAAGTCAAAATAGGTCCGAGGTAATGGCATCAGTGGTTATATTAAACATAAATAACACCTCTCAGTTGCTTTGTCAGCTGTATTAATCTGTACTCTGCTATTACTCTTAAACTATATATATATATATTACCTTTGAATTAAATTATGTCTAAATATAAGATTTATTGTTTTATGGATGGAAAAAATTGGGAATGAAAGGGTTAAAAGGAATCCCGTAGTGAGTTCAATTTTTCTCAATTTCATTGTTGAAAACTCTCAAAATACTCTAAGATCAAATTAATATATGACTATCGATATAATGACAAAATTTGACTTGGTTAATTATGGAAGTTTTTTTTTTTTTTTTTTTTTTAAGAAACAAATTTATAAATACATAAAAGAGGAGCATATAATAAATATTACTTGATAATTAAGGATAAAAAATACTTAACAGGGAAAAAGAAATACATTTAGAGAAAAGAATTTTGCCCATTTTCATTATCTGAACTTCTTATGTAATTAGTATGTAAATTTACATGTTTTTTTCCATATAGTAGTAAGATACAAAAATATATTTTAAATTTTTTTGCCGCGATGTTTGTACGCTGCACAGATATAAATAACACATACATTTATAAGAAAATAAAATAAGAGTATATAATAAAAATTATTAAGTTTTAAAGTAGATTATATGAACGTTTAAATAGATAATATTATTTAGTGAAATTTAATTCATTTGCTTGAGTTTTTGTGAATTCTGGAATAATATATATCCATTTGATCCAAAATATCTTATACTATCGATGTAATCACAAAATTTAAAAATCTGTCTGATACCGTTGTGGAGCGTAAGTATTTTTTGATCATTTTAAATTTAGAAAAAGATTGTTCCACTGATGCTACTGGTAATTATGACAAAATAATCTCAAAAACAATTAATCCACACATAAAACTTATTCTTGCTGAGATAATTTGGAGTATGGTGACGCTTGGAAACGTGTTTGTGACCTCAAGGAAGGAAAAGGGAGGGGGGGGGGGATTTCCTAAAATCCCGTTAAAATAGGTGTCGGATACATAGTATAAACAAATTTATGCACCAAAATCCGTGACCGCAGTTCTCATGGATTTTACACAACAAATTTAGCGCTAAAGGGGGGGGGGGGTGTCTCGAATTTATCCTCTTTTTACGTCCCTACCCTCACAAACCGAAAATTACAAAAAAGCAAAAGGGGATTTTTGGAAATATCCTAAAGAAGACGCTTACCTGTTTTCAAAATCTTTGTACTATTTTTAGTAGAATTCTTTTGGTAAAATTTTTTGGTAGAATCCGGATTTTGCAAAATCCGCCCCCCCCTTAAAATCGAAAATTCCAGAATTTTTTTTCCCCCTCAAGTCTAATCTCCCCAAATGCCATTTTCTCATCGGGAAGTAACTTAGAGCCGAGTTATGCTTAGAAACGTGTTTTTTACCTCCTTTCTCCCTTCAAAAGGTGAGGGGGAATTCCGTAAAATCCCGTCAGTATAGGCTTCGGATGCATCTAAACAACACACGCACCAAAATTCGGGAACGGAGCTTCCATATATTTTCCAGAGCCAATTTATTGCTAAAAGAGGGGTCTTGAATTTTCTCCCTCGTTCCCCCCCCCCCCCCCCCCCCCCCGAGATCGAAAATTACAGACACCAAAAATGGGTTTTTGGAAATATCTTAATGAAGATGCATGGTTGTTTGTACCATTTTTGAAAAAAATCTACTCAAAAATCCGGAATTTACAAAATTTCCCCCCGAAAATCGAATGTCTTCCTCCCCCATTAAAAATCAAAAATTCCAAAATCGTAGACAATGATTTTTATTTATTTATTTATTTATTTTAGTACTGAAATCTAGACTCCTCATGTGCAATTTCTTCACTGTGAAGTAATTTGAAGCCAAGTTATGCATATTAACGTGTTTTTGCCTCTTGCCCATATAAACAGGAATTTACAAAAGTTGATAGATATAATTTTAAGTTGGGTAATTCCTGCCAAGTGCCGTTGAATTCTGTCCAGCTGTTCTCACGTGATACCCAGACAAAAATGTTAGAGACATGCAGACACAACGACGGCACACGCACAACACACACACAGAAAATTTTCTGAAGTCAGATTTGGCTTTCACGATGTGTGAAACGTGAAGATGTCGCCATTTTTTTTCGAATTTGAGAAATTTACAGACAAAAGTCTGATTTTATTAATGTAGAGATATTACATCGATAATGCAAATGGGAAAAAAATACTCTAAATAAAATCTTCGGTTCTATTAAATTTTCATTTTTGCAATCGAATTATGTTGTTTTTTTACTAACCTAAGTGACCTTTTTCCGGCAGAAGAGGGAGGAGGAAGAAATTTAGGTACCCTTTTAAATTTCAATAGAATGCTTTGATATGTTAAAAAAGGTCAAAGAAAATTTTGTTGAAGGTAGGCGCATCTTTACAAAGTTATTCCACTTTTAACGTGCCCTTTCACAAAAAACCTCCTAAACTATTTGAGGAACACAAGTTTTGCCAGTATATTTTTCAAGGCGCCTCATTTAGCTACATTAGTTACATGGCTTGAGACTGGCATTGTGAAATCAGATTTGATAAAGCAATATATATATATATCCTCTATGTTAAATTCAGTTCTATATTTTAGTGTGCTGTTATTGTTTTGGTTCTATTAATTGCTAAATTTTAAGATTAAATTTTATTACGTTATCTATTATTTATATATATATATATATATATTCCAAATAATTTAGCCTCGGCTGGCGCCTTTCTTTACCTGGCGCCTGTGTGCGCCGCACACTTCGCACACTGGGTCGGCGCGCCCCTGACAATAGCAAAAACCGCGGAAAATACAAAGTGTAGCGTCAAAGTCGGCTTTAGGGCGACAGATAACTTTAAAAAAAACTGTTATAAATATATTGATGCAAAGTTTCATATAGTCTTATTTGTAGATGAGAAATACCATATTAAAATTAATCTTAACATTATAATTAAGATATTAACTAACTAAAATTATTATTTAATTGTTGAATTTCAAAATGCTTCTTGCGAAGTTATTTTTGAATTAGATTTTCAAAATCTTTTTTTTTTTTTTCCCCTTAGGTTCAGAGCAGTGGTAGTCTGTCCCTACCGCCCATTATGAGCATTCCAGCTTTTATGGTAGGCGGTAGGGGTTTTATCCAATACAGAAACACTTTCCTTTTTTCTTTAAATTCAATTGCCCTTTTAAAAACATGGGGGGAAAAGTGCTTTATTATTATAGACTTTAATTTAACTTGCTATAACTCTGCTTTATAAATTTTGTAAAGTAACATTTCTTCATTACCGTTTTTGTGGAACCGGTGAGCGATTAGAAAATTTCACTACTAACAAGTATACAAGAGTGGGTGGTAGGTATAAAATAATTGACTATCCATGTTTTAGATGATTTTAACAAACTAGTTGAAATTTTTTATTTAGAATCACAATAATAATAAAAAAAAGTCGATTTTTTTTTTTTTTTTTTTCCCCACAAACCTTCATTAAAAATAAAACGTGGGAAATTGTAACTAAGTTTCGTGCTAAGCTATTGAAAAAACCATTAAATGTAGTTTCATAAAAATTGAACTAAATGTAATATGTATGGAACGTTTTAAACTTGACGCAACTAAAAGTAAAAATTTGTTTTGAGAAAACGTTTAAAGTTTTCATGTTACAACATATTCAATATTCGTTTAACAATATAAATGCTTATAACTTAGAATAAAATGATAGGAATTGAAAAATTCTTTTTACCACACATTACTACTGTTAAGTTGTTTAACATATTTTGGCAAAATCGAAAAGTCAAAATTTTAATCCAATTTTGTCATTTTGAAAGTTTGAACGGACGATTGAAGGTCCAGTAACACTGCTCGGCATGAAAATTGCATCTGACACCATTTCAGCATATTATTATGTAAAATGACCACCTGAATCCGAATATGAAGCCCATTTTGTTCTATCACCCACCGTTTTTTAGGAATGGCCCCCTATTTTTATCATTTTTCTGTGATTTTATGGCTGTAAATTTGATTTTTAGGAGGGGGGAGGATTATTTTAACCGTTAAATATCTTCTGATGGGCCACAGAGTTGGAAAAGTCTAAAACATGGACATTTGCGACAAGGGAAAAATTTTAGATGGGATCTGCCTCTGAAATTATGCATTGCATATATTTTTTATTTTTTTTTTTTAATCTGTTATTAATGTTATTTTTTAAATTTTTAATTTTTTCGTTTTTAGATGTTGAATTAATTATTTTTCATTCTTCAAATCAAATTCATGGTCATAAAATTATCGAGTAGGGAAATAAATCGAGGGAGGGGGTGTTGTATCTAGAAAACGGTGGGTGATTGGGTAAAATGAGAGTCATATTCGGATTCAAGAGATCATTTTAAATAAGATTCAGCAAAAATGGTATCAGATCTCGAATTTTTTATTTTTTATTTATTTTATTTATTTATTTATTTATCTATTTATTTATTTATTGCAGAGCAGTGTAAATTAGATAAGACTCAAATTTGAAATGAATCGAAATTACGCTGTTTTTACATTTTAGATTTATGTAAATAATATAAAACTGAATTTAAACAATTTTAAGCCATACAATGTGAATAGCTTTTGAGATTTATTTACGATTTTCTTTTTTTTCAATTTAGGAAATCTCTGGCATTATACAACAGATTTTTCACGTATCTACAAAAATCTTTTTTTTTTTTTTTTTTTTCCCTTTAAAATATTTTTTATCTATGTACGATTTTTCTGTATCGAGACATCATATCTAACGATTTTCCTTCTGAAGAATATTTATTGACTCCTTACGCATCAGAATACCAGCATAGGTAACTCATTTTTTTTACATAAAAAGTCTCTCTTCCCCCTTTATCCTGTACTCCCAGAAATCACCATGTCTCAAATTCGATTTTTAAAGTGGGAATGCAAGCTCTTTTTCCCTTGTGTGTACTTGAGTTTTCCTTAGTTTCTGATTTATGGTGACAATTTAAATCGATTTAAGATTTTTCTGGGGTTTGGTTTCAAATTTTCTTATTGCTAGGTTATTGCATTTCGTGGTTTGTTAAGATTTTGCAAGTAAATTATTTTTATATATTTTGTGTGCTCAAAACTTTATTAAATTTTAAGAACCACTTTCTTGATTATTCTAGTTTTTATTAATATAGAAAAAAAAAAAAAAAATACAGTATCCCAAAACATACCTGTCAAGTTCGAAGATCATTTTCTCGAGTAATATTAAGGGTAATGTGTTTTTTTCTTTTTCTTCGAGATATGTGTATCCCCAGTAGCATTTTTTGTATCTATCTGCGGCATAATATATATAAATATATATATTACGATGCATGAATGCCGAACCAAATCTGGTATCACAAGAAGCATTAGCAGTTCATAAATTATGGAGAATTTGCATTTATAAAGAAAATAAATTAAGGATGTACAGCGAGTATAGTAATCTAGAGACAAAATGCAAATTCTACTTGTAGTTTTAAGACTGGCATTTCTTTTTGAACAGTTAAATGAATCTGCAGAGTTTGCTGCCATACAGGATCGGTTCTGCTACTGTGTGCATTACAATATGGCATTTTCTTGAACAGTTTTTTATTATTTATTTTATTTTATTTTAGGACTGCCACATGACTACTACATCATTAACCAGAGAATATTTATCGTTGAAGAATACAATCGGGCATCTAAAATTTCAGAACAAGTGAGACAAGCATTTCGGGGAAACTTGATGTGAAAACTGGACCAGACAAATAAGCAATAAACATATACTATATAGTAATGAAATTCAGGAAGATTATGTCCGTTTTGGACATTTATTTAGCTGCTCGATTGTATTCTTGAACAATGAATGTTCGATGATCAGTGATGTAAGTGTTCATGTGGCGATTCTGATAGCATGGAAACAGACATTTTCGAGAAAAAGCCGTAATGTAATGTACATATTTCTCCCAAAAAATCACCCGTTACATTTAAAATTACTTGAGAAAAAAACATTTGATCTTGATAGGTACAGTTTGGGGCACCCTGCACTCAGAGAAATGTCTTGTTAATTCAACAAACAATATATATTTAAATGTGTTCCAATAAGAATTTTGCTTAATAGTTTTAACAAAAATTTTTTAATTTCTTAGAAAAACATTTCGTTTCTCTTACAAAAGAGTTCATTAACTCTGGCAAATGTAAGAAAATTTTGTTGAAATTTTGTTAAATGGATTAACAAAAAAAAAAAAAAAAAAAAAAAGAAAAGAAAAAAAAAATTGTCCAATAATCAACAAAACGGCATTTTTTTTTTTTTTTTTAAACAACTTTTTATAAAATTTAGATTTAAAACAACAAAATAAGATCAACAAAGCAAATTTTGTAGTTTTAATCAATCCTTTTTCTGGGTATGTGTAAATTAAATCTGTAGCAATTAAATTAAAAGAAAGGTAGGCAACAAACTAATGTACCGAATGAGAATAAATAAATACGATAAAATTGAAATAACGAACAATAGGCTAAAAGCTACTTCCTCAGTACCTCGTGCCTATTTTTTACGTCGTATAAAAGGTCCTGCTTTCTTAATTAATCAAAAAAGTTTCTTTTTTCTTTTCTTTTTTTTAATCCACTGTTATGTTTTGATGTCTGCATTTTCTACAAACATTAAATTCATATAACTGTTAAACCCAATTAAAACTAGGTTCACCAGCGGCCGAGCTGTTCTGTGCTCACAGCTGGTAGACGTGAGGTGCCAGGTTCAACCTCAAGTCGCGCTCGTCGGCCTAACCATTCGGAATTATCCGTGGTTTTCTCCGAAACTCGCGTAAATGCGGTCTTGGACCCTCAGGCCTAGGACCCTGGTGCAGTCAATCGGCCTCAATATTCACAACCCCCTCCTCGCCAAATTAAAATTAATATTTTTCATGTTTAGTGGAAAAATATTAATTCCCTGCAATAAATAATACATCTCTCTCGATAATAAAACTTTTTACTTGCTAAGATTTCAGGTATTGTTTCATGAATACATAATCGCCCGTGTACTATAATCATAATTGAGAAAGAATTATAAATCTTATTGAGAAACGAACTTTTATCTAAAAATTATCTTAAGCGAAGCAAATGCGACATCAACTTCTAATTTATAAAATTATAAATATATTTAGTTCATTTTGAAGAGTAATAGGACATTGCAGCAATTTCTAATTTAATCGTTGCTTTATTAGTTCTTATTTGATGGACAGTTATTTCGCTAATGGGTTTTTGTCGTAAGTTTCGTCGTTATAAAACTCATTACGTGTAATTGGAGGAGTTTTTTTTTTTTTTTTTTTTTTGTTGAATTTCTCGTTTCATGATGGAGGGGGAAAAGTATCTGTTGTTATTTTACGAAATTGTATTCTTTCCGGAACCTCTGTTATTGTATAAAAGTTCTTGCAGCAAATTGTTTTTTAATTGGCTGTTTTTAGAAAATCCTTGTGAAATTGTGTGTAGTATCTAATCCAGCTAATACTTACAATGTTAAAAAAAAAAAAAAAAAAATCTTGATGACTGATAGCTGAGTTTCTAATTCGAGTAGGAGATTATACTTTTTTTTTTTTTTCCTTTCTCTAGGGAAGTTTTTTAAAACGTATAACTAAAATTTTAATTTATCGCATACATTGTGGGGGAATTTTTATTGCAATAATAAAATAGCATTACATTTAAACAGAGTTTCCATCAGATTAAAGAAAAAGCTGGTTGCTTCTGTTTTTTTTTTTTTTTTTTTTTTTTTTTTTTTAAGAGCACTTTTTAGATTTTCGAGAAAAAGTTTGGATTCATATGGCATATGGGCACATTTAAAACATAACCTGTCCATATCAGTATATATTTCAAGTAATTTAGGTAGTTAAAATTTTTAAATGTCTGTATGGGCGATTTTTTTCTAAAAATATTTTTAAAATTCACATTTTCATAAGTATTTGGAAAAAAAGAAAAAAGAATCTTTACGAAATTTGTGTAAATGTAAAAAACTGTAATTCGTATAAAATTATCTGATGTTGCTTGCACTATTTCCTCTTACTATGCATTGTAACAATATTTTTTAATAATATTACTACATTCATATTTAAGCCTTCTTGTGCAAGTGCAAGCCATTGTTTTGATAGTTTTCGTTGATGTGGTATAATTCAGTGAGGCATTTCCTTCAATTACATCCAATGGAGGGGGGGGGGATCTAATTTTTGAGCAACCCTTATATATTGTGCACAAATTATATACTCACAACGCTAGTGTAATTAAATTTAGCACAGTAAAAAAAAAAAAAGGGGGTGGGGGTGGGGAAGCACAATTAAAAATGCATTTAAAAGTAATTTCTAATTGTAGCCATAATAAATCAGAATTGTTTTATGCAGCGGCTTGTAAACGAATGGCTCTTTTCATACCGGAAAACATGCTCTCCTACGTATTAAAAGAAAAAAAACAAATATATATATATGTTAATTTCACTGTGTTAAATGTAGTTAAGATTTTATAATGTACCAACAAACAATTCCGCCTGTAGACCGTACTGTAATTTTATTCTTTCTTATATCTCCGTGCACGGACATTTATCTGATCTCAGTAAATTATCTCAAATAATGTAAACATATTATACAGATTTAGAATACCAAATATGTACTAATATGTGTTCTTGTGTTATGCTGATAACACACAGACAGACATGTTATTACCAACTGTGAAAAATCTGATTTTGGATTCAGAGAACCTCAAACCATAGAATTATAGTAAAACTCAGTTTCAAAAATTCGACCCTATTATAATATTTTCTAAATAAATAAATATATGTAAGAAGGGGGGGGGGGGTTTACAAGTAACTCTTGCAGTAAATTCTGTTGCATCTACAGTTTTTAAAAACAAGGAAATGCTTTTTATGAGCACATGAAAATGTTTCCCCAAAATTGGGCCTCATATGACTCGACCACTACGCTTTCCACCCGAGTAGTTTTCGGCCACTTGATCCTTATTATCCAATTGTCCTCCGCGGGTGAGTGTATTCGGATCTATTTTTGAGACTGATCTCGCTCTTAAACGGATTCTGTAGAGATTTGATTGTTTGCCTCTCATTTGCTGAGGTTTCAATGACTTTTTCATTGCAGGTTTTGTTTTACTACACAGGAAATTTCTAGACGCGAATAGAACGTTTTTTGCGACTTCCAGTAGCACAATGGTCGCCGTTTCTTTTTCTTTTAGTTTTTGAAAGGCGTTATTTGGAGGATAGATACAAACTTCTTCATTGTTATAGATCAGTAGTGGTGCCGAAAATAATATTTCATAACTTACAGGTTCATAAACCATTGTCATAGGCTCAATTTCCTATGCAAATAATTTATTTTAAAACGAGTGTAATTGTATTTAATAAGGAAAAATAATTATTTATATATAATGATTTTTTTTTTTTTTTTTTTTTTTTTTTGAAAAATGGTCGTGGTCATACATTAAAAACTTACTATGGTATGGCCATCATAAAATTTTCTATATATTCTATTTCTTCTTTCTATGTATTCTCTACCTTTTTATTATATTATACTATTCAGTCTTCTATATCATTGTAATGTATAATTTGTACGAAATACTTCATGAATTGCGAAAACAGCTATTCAACTTTGTCAGCTGTTGATCGATATGTACACACATTGAATTAGCATTTTATTATTATTATTATTATTATTATTATTGTTATTACAGTCACCTTATATATCGAGTTTGGTGCAGTCGTACACTGTAGAAGCTGAGATATAACCTTCTCATAGGTGGGAAAATGCAACAAAGCAGCGCCATCTGTTGGCTGATATGTACCCAGGTTGAGTCAGCGTAATTTGCATTACAGCCATCTCAAATATCAAGTTTGATATATTTATAGAAGTTGAGATATAGTCTCCGTAAATAGATTACGCTTACCAGCGCCATCTTTTGGGGGATTTAAGCCAAAATATAAATAAAACCAGTTTATAGATTTAAAAAAAAAAAAAAAAAAAAAAAAAAAAAACCTTTGAATAGACACCATAAAACGCAAGAAACTCGCAACAATTGTTTCGAGTCGAAATAAAACGCCATCTTTCTTCAGGCGAACAAAGTAGGTACGAGTGCTGCAAACAAAGCGACAACGCACAAAACCGATTCGAAGTGATGAACCAAAACAAATAAAACCAAGTGTTAATATAAATATTTATGCGATAAGAATTATTTTTCAACGCCAGTATTCTGGTGCATTTATATAATTATTATTTTTATTATTTCACTTCTTTAACACCAGTTTATGAAGTCCAATAAAATATGAAATTTCGTGGAATTCCGTTTTGTTTCAAGTGAGATATAGTGCCCATAAAATTTTTGTAACATAAACTAGGCACACACAGAGACATTTTCTAAAGAGGATCAAATCGTGTTGAGGACATCTCAGAACGTGTAAATCAATGGAATACTGGAAGCTGAAAAGTTTAAGCAATCCAATACTTTTTTATATATGTAGAAAAAAGTAACAACAACAACAAAAAAAAGTAGTATGTAATTCAATTCTCCTATTCTTTCTTTATACATTCAGTTTAAAAATTAAAAGATGATAATAATGAAAATTTAAGAAGAGATGGGGATATACAAAAAAAAAAAAAAAAATAGGCCTAATTTTAATATGTTCAGTATTTTTATATTTTCCTTTTAATAGGTACTCTATATCTATGTGTTAAAAATGAAGTAAAAGGGACTTTTTCGTTCTTTCTTGTTTTTAAAATAATCCTCATTGTGCACGCACACACACACACACACAAATAAAAGGACTATTTCTTTCAGCCATTTATTTTGTGAAATCCGTAAAAACTTATGTAAATATATTCACTTCCCATCTGTAGAAATTGAAACTGTTAATTATTAATAATAAATAAGAAATTTGTATCAAGATTATTTTGCTTATTAAAATATTTAGTAAATGAGTATTAAGCAATTAGGGGAAGATACTATACAATTAATGCATTCAAATTTTATTAATTTATTTGGCATTAAAAATCAATACATTATTTCAATATGTGTTTGTTTAAGAATTTTACTGAGGACCCTCTGTTATTATTATTATTTATACATATTTTGAAAGGGTGTTAAAATACAAATTTAAGTAGTAATATCGTGCTAAATTAAATTATTTTTTTTTTTTCTTTTTGAATGTTTTAAAGGCTCTCCACCCCCATCCCTCTTCTTTTTTGTGTCGATAATCAATGCCTGTAAAACTAGTTTTTCCTTTATATGAACACAATTGCTGAAAAACTTTTCATCAATCTGATGTTGGCATTTTCCTGCACTTTATAGAATTAAAATTTTATTTTTTATTCTATTTAATTTTATTTTTTTACGTCGCATATACAAATTTTTACTTCCATTATTCGGCTACCATAGGTAATGGAAGTATTGTATTCAGTCAAAAATTTAATAAAATTTTCTTTTGTAAGACATCTTATTATAAGTCTCAATTTTTCAGATTTTTTTCTTCTTTTTTTTTTTTTACATAATGTATTAACATTTAAACAAGAGAAAACAAATTTTTTAAATATTTATCTAAAATAACAAGTAAATTTTTATTCTTTTCTTATATTTTCATAGGAAACTTCTTCTTTTTTTTTTTTTTTTTTTTTTTTTTTTAAAGATGTAATTTGAATATTGATGTGATATTTGCATTGCAATTGAAGTAAATAAGTAAATTTTTAATGCTGTCAGTTGATAATCTGGGTTGTTTATCTTTTAGATTAAGAATAAAAGGATCTGTTTTAATTTATTAAACTAAATTATTGATAGCCTAATTCATTAATATTCATGTTCTTAAATAAAAATATCACATGTATAAAAATTTTACTACTTTTATGTTTTACTGATTGACAGTTTGTGAAATTATCTCGATAGAAAGCGAAAATGCAATAATAGTTTAAAAATGTATAATATGAAAATTGAACCAGAAAAAAATATATACTGGGGGAAAAAAAATAAATAAAGGGAAAATACCAAAAAGGCGGGAAAAGCGTGGAGAGGAAAAAATGGATGTTATCCCATTTACTTCTTTTATCTGGAATTCCCTGTGCCAGCATACTTCTTTTGTAGGCGGTTTGAGTGTCATATTGACACATAGTGCCACTTCGTTTTAATATTGTCAGTCTCAACAATGCTCGAGGGGTCCACTTGTCGAATTAGAATGCGCGTTTCAGGTAGCTTGTTATGGTCCTATGTATCTTCACGCCTCTAGAGATTTGAGAAAAAAAATTTTAGATGGTGTTAATTTTTATTAATGTTTCACAAAATCCTTTTATAGAACTTATGGGATCTAAAGAGTTTCTTTGTGCGTGTATTTTGTTCAGTTTTATTTCACTTTTTTTTTGTTGTTGTTCCCTTTTTAATGACTAAATATATATTGGTAAAATAGGTAATTTAGTGTTGTTCGGATTATTCTACGTTTAAAAGAGTGCATAGTTTAATTTTTGTCAACATATGTCAGGAGTGATAGCTTGTAGGATTTTTTCTGGATTTCAGGAATTTATTCTTAATCTATTTCATGACTTACCTACAGATTTTTTTTTCTTTTTTTAATTAGTTTTTAGTGGTTGGCTGGTTGTAGGGTTTAAGGCCGATTGACTACAGTAGTGTTCTAGGCCTATAGGTGGAATGCTCACCGTGGGGGTCTTTTTAAGGGATCCTAACCCGTATTTATCCGAGCCATGGAAAACTCCGACCGGCTAGGTCGATGAGCGCGACTTAGGGTAGAATTTTATAAAATCGGAGAAATAATTATGCACGTTCTCTAAAAAATACGATTTTCTTTTTCTCCCCCCCCCCCCCCCCAATATCTTTTAATGAAATAAGTGTGCAATAATCAAGAAGAAATTATCATTATTGCGTCTCATTATTGTTATTTGTAAACAAGCTTCGTAAATTTGTTACATACGCATCTTTATTATTTGCGCCGCGTTTATTTCTTTAAATTCGTGATTATGTTTTGTTCCAAAATTTTAATTAAAGTAAAAGAATGAATAAATAACCTCTCATGTTTGTACAATTACTTTTTTTTTTTTTTTACCTTGGGGAACACACATTTAATAGCGGAAATACCTAATCTCACTGACAGCCGTGGCCCATATCAGGGCTGGAGAATATAGCCCTGGTATTCTATAGTCCTATAGCCTAGATATTCTATAGCGCTGGGCCTATATGGGAAAATTTGTTTCCATAACTAATCATTACCTAATCAATCGGTATTTTTTTTTTTTTTTTTTTTAATTCCGTTTTCACATTCAGAAAATTCATAATCGTTAAATTATTATTATTTCCCAAAAATTGACTTTTAAAAATTTTAGCATATTATTTTGCTGCTATAAAATGAGAAACATGCATTTAGTGAAAATTCACATTTTTGAATTCAAAATTTAAAAATAAAAATAAACAGATATATATATATATATATATCTGTCCCCCCCCCCAAAAAAAAAAAAAGTACTAATTTAATGTTTATGAATTTTTTTAATATGAAAACGGAATTTAAAAGAATGCATTAGGTAATGAGTAATTGTGGAAACAAATTTTCCCATAGAATAATGTGTGCTCCGGCTGTCGGCGAGATTAGGTATTTTGTAATCTGTCAGAATATTGTTATTATTATTGTTATTTATTATTATTTTTTTTGGGGGGGGGGAGGGAGGGGGGGGCAAGTTAAAAGTGTCACATGGTATATGTTGTTGTGTAATTATTTATGTCTCGATGCCGTGTATTTATAACTAAATGAGTTTATCACTATTCTACTTTTCTGTTTCAAAAAATATTGTTTTTTCCTAGGGTAAAATTTATTTAACATGATTTCTTTATCACCCTGCGTTGTGTATTTGTTATCACTGAATTTCTTATATAGAAAACCTTTTCAAATATTGAAAAAAAAAAAAAAAAACTCTGGAATGACAACATTCTTAAAAAAGGAAAAATGTTCCGTTTTCTCTATGTAGATGCATGTTTCTCATCGAGTGATTTCTAAATAATGACCTCATTTCCAGATTAGAGCACTCCATTTAGAAGGATTTTGAAAGTGACGTCATTTTAACATGTTATAAAAATTATTTTGATTTTAATTATGACGTTTTCACTATAAAATGTTTTGTTTAAATCCCGTGCATGAAATGAATTTTTGAACTTTTTTTTAATTGTTTTACCACTTTTAGTTCCCCATCATAGTATAGGTCATAACTTAGGTAATCGTGAAAATTTTCGACCTCGTTTTTTGACTTTTTTACACGTTTTCAGGTGTGAGGCATCCGAAAATGACAAAATTTGTATGGTGTCCGTTAGTTTGTTAGTCTGTTTACACGATATCTCACGAACAAATGATCGTAGAGAGGTCAGACCAGTTTTAAAATATTACTTTCGATAATGGCAAGAATCCTATTCATTTACAACATTCGAATTAAAAAACTTCGTAAATTATTAGAAATTTACGATTTTCTTAACATGGAAGAATAGGACAAAATTTCACTTAAACGTGCATTAAATGGAAACTTTTTACTGTAAAAATGTCAGACCAGTTTTAAAATATCAATTTTGATGCCGGAATGAACATCAGAAACTCTAAATATGCTACTTTGAAAATTTCGCAAGTTATTGGAAATTTTCGAATTTCTTAACATGGCAGTATAGGGCAAAATTTCAGATAAACGTCAATTTTGAGAGATATTTTCATCGTAAAGATGTCAGACTACTTTTGAAATATTATTTAGGATACTGGCACGAATATCACTGAATATGAATTTTCCAATATAAAAATTTTGTAAGTTAAAAGAAATTTACGAATTTCTTAACATGGCAGAATAGGGCAAAATTTCACACAAATGTAATCTTGAGGGATATTTTCATCGTAAAGGTGTCAGACCACTTTTGAAATATTATTTAGGATATTGACATGAATACCATTGAGTATGAATTTTCTAATTTAAGAAATTCGTAAGTTATTTGGAATTTACGATCCTCTTAAAATGGCAGAGGAATACAAAATTGAGCATAAATGGCCATTTTCAGGATCATAAATATATCAGACAACTTCGAAATAACATTTGTGATACTTGTATGAACATGACTGATTACAAATATTCTGATAGGAAAATTTCGTAAGCTATTCGTTATTTAAGATTTTATCCACATAGCAAAATTGAAAATTTTCCATATAAATATGCATTTTGAGGATTGTTGCATTGGAAATAGTAGCATGAAAACTAAACTACGAAATTTACCCTAATAAAATAAATTAATAGATTAGAATAAGATAAATATATCGAAGTGAACGGTGGATAGCCTATTAGGCGGGGATTTCATTCTGTCACTGTGTCAAGCGCTTTTTCAAATTCATTTTTCTTAACATGATAACTATGTTAAGAGGATGTCCTGTTCTAGAAATTTATGAATATATATATATATATATATATATATATATATACCGGGTGATTCAAAATAGATGTTACAGCAATTATCTCGTAAACTAAAAAAGATAGAAACATACTTCCAATTGCAAAATTAAAGCAAATTAAGAGTAGATTTCAGATATGGCAATTTTTTATATCAAAGGGGCTGTATACATATTAAATACGAAAATTAATTTTTATACGGCCCCTCCAATCATGTGACTTATATTTAGAAAAATATTCTCCTCGCTCTAACAAGCAAAATAAAAAATAAAAATCAGCTCTCTAAGTCAAAATCTCGCTGAGTTATTGCAATTTGAAAATGATGACTTACACCACTTTTTTTTCAATTTTGGCATCTATTTTTCGACGCCAATGGGCTCACTTTAGGGGGTTATCTATGAGATGAGAAAAAAATAAAAAAAGATCCCCCTTTTTTTTTCTTAAAATAGCAACTAAAATCGTTCAAACACGGGAAATCAACAGTTTTAAAAATTTAATGCAAATTTACATTATTTCGTATTGTTAAAAAATTTAATAGTTAAATTTCTTAGGGGGGTCACCTGCAAATTAAAACACGTTAAGTGAAGGAAAAAACTAAAAGACTAGCAAAACCGTGTGAAATTTTCGCGCTTAATTTTTACCACTTTCCATCATGGTTGATAAATTTAATGACTTCGGCTCTTTCACAATTCCAGCAAGACTGAAAAGTGTTAATGACTTCGATTTGGCTGTCTGTCCATCCGTCTTTCTGTGTGTCTGCGCTCTAACTCCCGTGAATATTCATAGAATTTTCTGAAACTTATATATGTTATTTGAGTTCACAATCGGATGTTTCTTATAGAAAATGGAATGAATACCTCTGCTAGCTTGTGTACAGGGATACCCGAAAGTATTCCAAAGCATTGTGTTCTATGAGAGGTATTTTTATAAACCATATTTTAATACCTTCAATTTATGCATATATTAATAAAATTCAAATACGTTATTATAGTTTTTTATCGGATATTTTCTATAGAAAATGGAGTAAACACCATCACTGGTTTGTATACAGGGACACCCGAAAGTATTCCAAAGCATTGCGTTTTATGTGAAGATATTTCTATGAACCAAAATTTAAATACTTTGCATAAATCTTAATGAAATTGAAATATGTTATTCATATGCACAAAAGAATGCTTTCTATACTGTACAGTACGAATAGCATTAGATTTACAGGGCACACAAAAATATTCAGTTACGTTAATGGTTATTATTGGACATTTGCTGGAATTGCATTTTCGTTTACATTTAACATTTTCTAACAATTTTTAACTGTGAATAAGATTTCAATTTGCATTTTTTTTTTTTTTTTCTGTCTGACTGTCCATCTGTCCGTCTGCCCGCCCCCAGCGTCTGTAAATATTTTCGGAAATTTTCAGAAATGATATATGTTATTCAGGTTTACTATATGATATTCCCTATTTAAAATGGCATTAATTAATTCTCTACAATTGGTTTATGTACAGGAACGCACAAAAAATGCCAATGTATTGCGTTTTGGGACAGATATTCTTGTAAATTACATTTAAATAACTTTATACTGTAAAAATCATAAGGAAATTCATATTTATTGTTAATATTCTAAAATAATGTTTTGTATAGAATATGATATGGTATAGATGTATAATTCTATGTTAGGGGGGTTACCGCCCTTCTCAACCCCCGTTTAATTATAGTGCCTATACTTATCAAAACAAAAATCAAGTCTGTTATCAATTTCCTTGAAACTTGCAAACCTTCATCAATTTTTCAAGTGGCAACTAGATATGGAATTCAAAGTACCAAATTCGCGTTTCCTGTAGTGATTACTTTCTCATACCCATAAGGTAGAGAAAGTATTGTTTTTGGGCCAAATTTTCGAAAGTGAGTTTTTGTTATATTTAGATGTTTTGAGGTCCCCTGAATATGAAAATCGTGTTTTTAGCGGTTGGTCTGTGTGTGTGTCTGTCTGTTATCAGTTTATCTCAAGAACAAATAGCAGCAGATATTCCAAACTTGGTATTTTAAATATGTATCATATAGGGATGCTACACTAAGCTTTTCATTGAGATGAAGCAAATGGTTCGTGTACAGGGACACACAAGAATATTCAAATACATTATGTCTATGGGGAAAATTGCAGGTAAGTAGAGTTTAACACCTATAGACTGCACTAAACCAAATGAAATGAATGTATATTTTTTATATGCATAAAAACATGCCTCATGTAGAATATGGCAGGGAAATCATGCACTGTTCATTTACAGGGCTACACAAAATAACTAGATTATAATGCGACAATAGCTGAAAATTGATGGAAGTGCATTTTAGGTTGTGCCGAAAATTATTACTATAGGTTTATATTAAGGTGCACTTTGTGGTTTGTACATATGCTTCAAAAGATATACAGGGTTGCAAATATTTAAGCTATAATATTCTTTTTTATTGTTAGTGAAAGTGCTTTACTATATTATTTTACCATGTCCAGGAAAGCTGCTCAGGAATCGAAATGAATTCCTCATAGACATATGATAAATAATGTATGTTATTAAGATAAATATGCATCGCTTGTGTTTTGTGTATTTACACGTTTTAAGGCTTCCTTATTACCAAAGCCAAGTTTTTTAAAGTTTGATTATTGCCTGCGTCGAATAATTTCAGGAAACGAATAATTTCAGGAGATCCCCCCTCACACAGAACTAATTATCATATATAACTCTTCCGAAGCCTAATTTGAATTATTTTAACGTAGATTTACATAACAGTACTCTTTGTGTTACCTCTTAATATTCAACGAGGGGGGAGCCTCGCCTCCCCCCTCGAGGGGAGTAAATTTTCATGATGGGTATCTTTCAAAAGAGCTCGCCAATACCTTTAAAACGAATGGTTGAACCATCGATCTGCGATAATTTAAAACAAAGTTATCGATTTTTTTTTTTTTTTACTTTTAACGAAAAAAAAAACTTAGATTTTTTTTTTTTTTTTTTTTTTTTTTTAAATATTGAAAATAAAATGGACTTTTTTTTGGATATTTAGTGTTATACTACTTCTCTAACATGGAAATCGTCTGCATTATTATAAAAGATAACTTTTTTAAATAATAATTTTAATAAGTTATTTTTTAATAAACCGAATTAAATTCTATATAAATGTAGGTGCATTAATGAAATGGGAGGTAGCCCCCTCACACAGAATTAATTATCATATGAAACTCTTCTGAAGTCTAATTTGAATTGTTTAACATAGGTTTACATAACGTCGTTATGTTACCCCTTAATCTCCAACCTTTATTTATAGTATTAAATTTCAGAGTAAGAGAAAGTCGTGTGAGTGACACACCAGATTATTATCCATGTTATTTTCTACGGGTTTTTGAAAATTTTCTTTGTTTTTTTATTCGTAAGTGGTCGAGTCAACTTCTTAAAGTGATTCGTGTTGTAATTGGAGAATGGCGTACGAGATTACTTTTAGTAATTGATAAAGATGGCGGTAGAATCCAATAAAATTATTTCAAGATAAGCTTTCATTTATAGTGTTTATCATACTGATGTATTCATCATTTTCCATTTTATATCTGTATAATAAAATGATTCGACATTTGTAACAGTGTTTTGTAGCCACCCTGTAGTTTTTTAGCTGAATAATTGTTAAATTTTATTGTTTGACTTCCAAGCGTACCTTTCTAACTTCACCTTGTACTGTCCGTTGATCGGATTATCCCTTTCCATTTGAGTGATTTTTCTTTTATTTTTGTTTCTTTATAATCCCTAATCCTTTCTCTTGTATTTTCCGTAGTTTTTGGATGAGTTAAAGAGAGATTATTCATATTTCTCTGCTTTTCTGTAATATTGTTAACAAAAAAGTCTCAAAAAATATTTGAATAATATTGATCATTTAAATTGCATTACATTGTGATAATCGGAAAGAACAATTGTAGCTTGTTGAATATAACGGTAGTGTGTGAGAAAAAGTCCTCTGTTTATTTCGAGAAGGTCAAAATGTCCTTTAATTTGAATTTTCTATTGTGGGATTTTGCTTAAAAGAAAATTTAAATAATGAAATGCTTTAAATTTAAGTAATGCTTTTAAACATCTTTAGGGTGGAACGTCACACAGTAGCAATAAAAAATACACTGAAAGTCTGGTATTGAAAAGTAATAAATAGAAAACTTAGTATGTGAATACCATAAAAAGCAGAAATGTCGCAACAGTTGTTTCGGGTAGAAATATTACTACGACCCTTCGTCAGCCGAAAAAAATAGACACGAATGCATACTGCAGTCATGCCTAAGTATACTTTAGCAATGCATACACACTTACTTCAACTTCTACAGGTGATAGAAAGAAAGAAAAAATAATTTTTGAACTAAAAAATAAAACTGTGCAAGAAGTAATTTGAAATCTTTGTTTAGAGTCAGAGGTAGTTTATTTACTTTGATGCAAGTTAAATTGCATCTAATTATTAGAAAATTTTTAAGTACTAAGATTACATAATTGTATATCGTCGGATGTGAAAAATAATAAAACTGCTCTAATTTAATCAGTTTTAACAAATATTAAAAATCACTCTTGATTACAGATCAGCGAAGCACGTTTATAAATCACCTTACGAATAACTCTGAGGCTGTATCTTTTAGTTGCGTCACTTTATGAGCAAGTTTTCAATGTTTTTGCAAATTATTTGGGAAACGGTGATGAAACTGTTTGAACTTTGTTGACATTGAAAATATTGTTGCATAAATACGGGCTAAGATCCATTAGAAAGACCCTACGGAGAGCATACCAACTCTGGTCTAGGGTCCTAGCGCCAGTGTTGGCTGGGTTGGACCCGTGGGTCGGGTTTTATGGGGGGGGGGTTTCTAAAAAGCCCATTTGAAAAAACCCACAATTTTGCCCACTTTTGGGTTTTTTAAATTTTATAAGACTTTCTTCGATAAAATAAGCAAAATACTAAGCAGTTGAGACTCAGTTTTTTCATTTATTTTTTTACAAAATGATTTACATAAAGAATTAGTTTTATTTTAAGCTATAATTTTTACAAATAGAAGATTTAACGTTATATTCTGATGCTTACTGCAATAGTGCTACAACCAAAACCTAGCTTGCGTAGTTCTCCATCATATATTTGCCCTTATAAATATTTATATAGAACATACTATATTCAAGATTACATAAATGAACTCCACTGATGGCTATTTATTAGTCAGAGACTGAAATACCCCCACCAACTAGGCAACCCTGCCCTTCACCTGCTTTGACACATTTACCTTATTACTGATTTACTGCTTAATCTTATAGATATCAATTTTGTAGTTAATTTATGCAATAATTCTCATGATGCACATTTATGTGAAATTTTGCCCTATTCTGCTATGTTACAAAAATTTTAAATTTTGTATAAATTTACAAAGTTTGCAAATTAGAACATTACAATTATGTTTCTGGCGGTACCATAAAGGATATTATTTTAAAACTGATCAAAATTTTTGACCGTCATTTATTCGTAAGATGTAGTCCATGCAAACTAACAATAACCTGACTAACTTAAATACAGACACCGCATCTTTTTTCGTGATTTTATGATTTCTCATATCTTAAAATTTGTAAAAATGTCAAAAAATTGAAATTTTTTTTATAAATACCAAAATTTCCTATATCTGTAGTACGTTGGGAAACTAAAAACGATTCTTTCCAAACATGAATACACAAACTGCTTATTATTTAAAATTGGTCAGGAAATAATTCAAAATCATTACGTTGAGTCAAATGTTGCTTTATTTTAATAGAACTAATAATACATGATTTATTTGAAAATTTATAGAGAGAAAGGTTACATATCCGTAAATCGTCTTATGTAAAAAATGAAATCTCTGCTCATTGGATTTCGGGAATTTTTGTTTAATATACTTTGATTTAAGGACTTTTCTTCCTTTCAAATTTTTGCCAATTATTAAATAACTTTGTAATGGAAACTCAGAAATTGTCTTTTCTAATTAATTGGTATTTTCTTTAATTACAAAACTTTACATATATTTTATTGGTCACAATTGTAAAATTGTAATTGACCTCTTTTCTTGATGTAATTTCAGAATTTTAAAAATGGGATCACAATTACCCCTGAATGAAGAAATTGTACAACATAAGTATGAAACAAATTTAGAGAACAACCATTCTTGAATTTCGTTTTTTCGTACTTTTCCCTTTTAAAAAAAAAAAATACTTAGTTAAGGAATAATTTTGTATCAACTGCATGTTAGGAATTTTGGTTAACAAAAATCTTCATGAGAATAACACAGGCTGCGATAATAAGAATATCATAAGGTATACCATTTAAAAATTGATCTAAATTTTTAACCATTAACAAAAATGAATAAATAAATATATATATATATATATATATTTTTTCCTCCGAAAAGGTAAAATTTTATTTTAAAAAAAAAAAATATATATATATATATATATTTTTTTTTTTCCTCCGAAAAGGTAAAATTTTATTTAAAAATAAATAAATAAATAAATAGTCAGAAGAAAAATAAATGTTTAATTAAAAAAAAAAAAAAAAAAAAAAAAAAAAAAATTTAGCTATTCTCATTTATTACTTTAAAAAAAAAACAAAAAAAAAACGGAATTTTTTTTTATTATTATTTATTTATTTAATGAAAAACTCGTAAAAAAACCCTGCATTTTCTTGAAAAGAAAACCCCCTTTTTTTTTCCCAAAAAACCCCAAATAAATCCGGGTTAAAAAAAAAAATCCAACATTGAAAATTTTTAAAAAATAAGCATTACTCTCGTTTTTAAAGGAAATGCACTTGCGAGACCTAAAACTGAACTGTTTATACAAGACGCCAATAAATTTTCTTGAACTAACTAACTAATTATTCGAAAGGGCATGTAATAGATTGTTTTTATAGCAACTTTGAAGAAAATCGTTAGAGCCGTTTTCGAGTTATGCACTTACGGTCCCATTTCCGGTTTCCGATGTTTCCCTTTCGGTTTTCCACTTTTCACCAAAATTTTGGAAATTCATCTGTACACCAGATTTGTTTTAATTCTGAAGTTTCGTCCTTTTATCTTTATTAGTTTCGGAGATGTGATAGCCAGAAAATTCCCACATGCATACATACACACCTACTTACACGCATATACACTGACCAATTGCCAAAAACGACTTTTTTGGACTCGGGAGACCTTAAAGCGTGTAAATCAGGTGAAAATTCGATGTAAAATTTTTTGGACCGAATACAATGTTTCCATTACCTACGGTAGTCGGGTAATGGAAGTAAAAAGTAAATACATACAAATATTGATAATGAAGTCTAAAACAATACAAGTCAAGAGTCAACATTGTATCAGAACAAAAGATGAATCAACGTCTGATAGATGGTTAAAAAATTATGCTCCTTATTATATATACATTCAAAACTTCATTTAATATTTATAAATTGAACTGTATTAGGTTTGTTAAATATGTATCAAGGCAACAATTCTTATAGTTTTTGATATATTTTTTATAGATTTGAAATCTTTAAATTGAGTTTCATCATTTTGCGTTTTTTCTCGAATTCATGATCTTCAAAATGCTTGAACTTCTACAGATATTTATGAAAAGACTTAACTTTCTTTCTTTTTTTTTTTTCTTTTTTTTTTTTTTTTTTTTTTTTTTTTTTTACTTTTATATCTATTAGAACCTATTTAAAAGAATTAGGGGTGGATTTTGTAATATCTTTAAAAGAAAAAGTATTAAAAATGAAATGATGACAAAAAACTGTTTTTTTTTTTTCCTTGGTAAACTTATACATAGACATGCATCAAAAAAAAAAAAAAAAAAAAAAAAAAAAAAAAATTCTCAAAAGCTATTCAATAAATTTTAAAATCCATTCTTAATTCTTTTAAGTAGGTTCTATTACCCCCCCCCCCCAAAAAAAAAAAAAAAAAAAAAAAAAAAAAATAATAATAATAATAATAAATAAATAAAATAAAATAAAATAAATAAATAAATAAATAAAATAAATAAATAAATAAGTTTTATCTTAAATATCTGTTAAGCATTTTGAAGATCACGAATTAATAATAAAAATAAAATAAAATAAATGCAAACTCAGCAAACGCAATGTAAATATTTCAAATATGTAAAAAATTTATCAAAAACCCTAAGAATTGTTGCCTGTTTTATTGAACAAACCTGATATATTTATTGAAATTTAACTTAAATTATTTTCACTCAGTCGGATAAATTAGATTTCAATAAATATGATTTTCTTCCACAGTTGATTGTGTGATTTTAATAAAAATTGTATTTTAAACGTGATATAGTTCAATTTATAAATATTAAATAGGAATATATTTTTTTATATTGAACCCTCAATAGTGCCAAGTCAGATTGCCATGTTCCCTTAATGCTTATTACTGGAGAACCGCTTATTAATTTCTTATCATCGAATTTATAATAATTAAATTGTACTGTATTGTGCATGAAACACTAAAAATATCGATAATTTAATCTAAAACACATGAGTCAACGTTTCATGGAAACAAGAAATGAGTATTGTGCATTAAAAGTAATAAATATCGATAATTTAATCTAAAAATACACAAGTCGTGTATAGAGAGTAAGCATTTTATTAAAACAAAAGATGAATCAATGTCGATGGATGGTTAGAAAATAAATCATTAAATAATATCAATAAATAATCATCAATAAATTAATCTAAAAATAGAGGAACATGATCAATATTTCATCAAAACAGAAAATGAGTCCTTCAGTATTTGATAGATGGTGTGAAAATAAACCGCTCTCTTTAATGTATCCAAAACATAAGTGAATAATAAAATTATACTTTTAAAAAATTAAAGAACACGCTTTTATTAAAATGTGAACTAAAAAGCACAAAATATCTATCTTTATAGTATTAAAATGCAGGGTAAGAAAAGAAAAAATTGTGTGAGTGACACACCATATTACAGGGTGATTATAAAATAATTTAGAATTAAACAAAAACCATTTAAAAAAAAATCTCCCCTGACTGGGCTCGAACGTTAGACCTTTAGATTCGTAGCCCGGAGCTTTACCTCACAGCCACAGCGTTCACGTCGGGAAAGTCTTTTTTTGCAATATAGATTTTTTGTTTGCTCCAAGAGCGGTTACAAACATACATACAGGTGAAGCTAATAAAAGCGTGTTAATAAAAAGAAATGGTTATTACTAGAGAACCGCTTATGAATTTCTTGTTATTAAACCTATCATAACTAATGTCACCGTATTGGGCGTGAAAATTTATAAATATCAATAATTAATTTTGTCTGAAAACGCACGAATCAATTGTCAAGGTCCACATTTTACCAAAGTAAAAGATGAATCTTTCAATATCTGATGGATGATTTGAGGAGGGGGGGGGGGGGATCCTCATTTGTGTATTTAAAACATAAATTAAGAAAAACTGCTTATAATCTGGTAACCATTTATTAATTTCTTCTTATGCAACGTATAATAATTAAATTATTGCACGTTAAAATTGTAAATATAGATAAATTTAATCTAAAACATACGAGTCACATGACATTTCATTAAAACAAGCGATACATCTTTCAATAACTGACAAAAATATCGAAAATAAACATTCTTATTAATGTATTCAAAGCATGAATTAGAATTATTGCTTATATTATGACTTGAGAACTGCTTATTATTATTATTATTTTTTAATCGTGGATCGCACTTTTCCAGCTTCAGGCAAGTATTTAGCTGATTATCTCTTTCATTTTTGGAGATTTTTTTCTTTTCTTTCTCCTAATCCTTCTTGTACCTGATTATATTTTTTGGCTGACTGAATTAAAATGATTTATTGCAAGAGGGAGAGTAAAAAAATGGCATTATGTATGATTGGGAAAACCGCAATTACTTGTATCAATCCAAGCATTTAAATTTGTAATGTGAGCAGAAATTGATCTTGAATTACAGGTTTAAAGGCTGTTAATGAGTACGACAATGGTTTCAGTTTTTGTTTCTTTTTCTGAGCAGATGAATTAATTTCTGGTCTTTCGACTGTTTGATTCGCGTTTGATGAAAAGAGACATAGATGGAAGATGATAGATTGATGATGTATTTTCGAAAAGGACAGATTTGTTCCGGCCTCACTCTCTCCCCTCCTTCCCTTTTCTCTCCTCCCTCTGTAATTATCAGTATATTTTTTGTTTTTAACTTCTGGGTTAATTAGAACGTAATATTGAATTTATGAAAATTTCAGATTGTCAGAGTTTGATAGATTTTATTTGGTTGTAATAAATATGAGTTTTGTAGAAATTTCTGATTTCTGTGTTTTGTTTATATAAATGCAAAACTGTTTTATATAAATATGTATTATATATATATATATATTCTTGTTACATTTCTATATGTTTTGTATTCTAATAGGAATTATTTTAAAGCGAGTATTTCTATTTTTTTTTCCTAATATAAATTTAAAAAATACTGGTCAAATTATTTAAATATCCCATTTAAGTTAAAACTGGTTACCAAACTGGCTTTTGTGACTTGTTATGGTAAATTATTCATTTGTCTATTTTTATTTTTCGTTTTCATTCTTATTGTTTTTATAATATATACATATATTGGAAGGGAGGGTGGAGTAGGAGAAAGTCATTTATCTAGATTTTAAGTTTTACGGTATTTATGAACCTATGAGTGGGGGAGGGGAATAATTTCTATCAAAAAATAAGTTTATTATCAAATACATAAATTGGTGGATATATATATATATATATATATATATATATATATATATATATATATATATATATATATATATATATTATAATATATATATACGCAAATGAAAACAACCATACAGATTGTCTTATACCAAAATAGCACAAATTGTCGTAAAATTGACTGACCAGCTTATGTTTAATGATGAATAAGAACTTTGATGACACCGTACGGTGCATATATGATGTTTGCCAACGTCATAAATATATTGCATATATAAATATCATAAATGAATTTACAAACATAGAGGAAATTTCACAAATTACAATAATTGCCCAACAAATGCTTGGCTGTACATTAGGCAGATATCTCCCTTTCTCCCTTCCCATGTTATCCTACGGGGTTTTCGTTGCTTCCTATTATAAGTGTTTCTTATTTAAAATTGAAGTTTTTAGAATTTTGCTTTTTTAATATTGTTCAATCGAGAAAACTGCCTGATGGCAATTCATGGTATTTACTACCAATTTCCCATTCTTCTTCATGGAAAAAAACTTTTTTGCCGCATTTTTGGTTATAATTAATGAATTGACTTTAAGTACCCGTGACTTATTTTGAGTATATGTTAAATATTATGATAATCTCGAGAAATGGGAAATATTTTAAGGTAGTGGGCTTCCACTCGCCTAGCAGTGGATATTTTCAAATTTATTATTCCTGGCATGATTAGCTCTCATACCGGTTTTTATCATGTAACATCAGTTTACATATTTAAAATAATGACATTTTACATCACATAGAATGTTTTTAAAATAAACCTCCCTCTCTCCCCCCAAAATAAATAAATAAAAACAAAAAAGTATCATTTTGTAATTAAATATAAAACAAGTAAAAGAATAAAGTACAGTATTAGAATGCTAGCAGAATTAATATATAAAATATGAAAATTTTTCTTGTTTTTCCAAATGATAGATTATCTCTAATTGGCCTTAACCCGAACATCAACACCAAATGATGTTCGGTATTTGGGTGTTTTCACCAATGCAAAATATGAAAATTTTTTCTTGTTTTTCCAAATGATAGATTATCTCTGGCCTTAATCCGAACATCAACACCAAATGACGTTCGGTGTTCGGGTGTTTTCGCCAATGTAAAATATGAAAATTTTCTTTTTTTTTTCCAAATGATAGATTATCTCTAATTGGCCTTAACCCGAACATCAACACCAAATAATATTTACTAAGCTTTTAAGTTTTTTTTTTTTTTTTTTTTTTTTTTTTTCCATTTGAGTTCAATTTTCTTTTTTTCTATTTTATTATTTTCGATAAAATTTTAATTTATCTTAAAAATAATTGCAGCTTGCATCGTTTCTTTTTCTCCTAAATTATCTTTATTATTATTATTATTATTATTTATTCATTTCAAACCACGAGTGAGATATTTTTTTTCCCCCTTTACCTCAATTCATTGTTGTAGTTATGACGATATCAAAATCCATGAGCAAGTGGTTCATACCGGAATTATGGTCGTTCTGAAATTAAGCGTATTCTTAATATTGAAGGTAACGGTCAATTCTTACAATACTTAAATTTCCAATTTCTTCAAACTTAAGTTAGAAAAAGTAACTTATGCTGACTTTTAAAATTCCCCATTCCTTTTTTGCTTGAGAGAAATTTCGTTAATCTTTGAATCTTATGTCTAATTTAATAAATATTAGCTTTTCCTCCTCTTATTGATTTTTCGTTTGATTAATTAGGGATTTGTCCTTATCTAATCGTTATTTCGATGCAAAATCGATTTTTAGCTTGTGTCTAAGTCTACATGACAGGGAGAAAGCAGAAGATTGCACTTTTATGTAGCATCTGAAGAATTTTCGTTTATCTTTACGCCAGAACTTATTTATTTCACGGTTGAGTGATTTTTTTTCCCCGTTCCTGAATTGTTATTTTGTGTTTTGCTTTCCTGAATTGTAAATATGGGTACCACGGTCTGTGTTTTTTTTTGGAGAATCATTGTTGTATTTTTAAATACAATTTATTTTTTTATTAGATTTCTACAATGCAACTTCTGAAGGAAAGAAAGATTCTGTCCATGATATTAATATATGCTTTAATAATTTGCTTTAAAGTGGCAAAACATTTAAATTATTTTTAAAGGACATTTAATTTTCGAGAAACATTTATTTATTTATTATTATTTTGGCGTAGATAACTGCTTCAGTAAAATCCGAAGAATCACTGGCACTAAAACCTGTGCTCAAATCCAAACTAGCTGTTTTCTGACATATTCTCGAAATCATTTTCCATTTCCATAAACGCACAAAATTTTAAAGAAATCTAAATCAAATATTAAAATATCGAATATATATATATATATATATATATATATATATATATATTGAAGGGGGAGGGGGTGATTGAAAACAATGCCACAGTTCGATCTTTGATGGGATTTTTAAAACTAGATAGACAGGAAAAAATCATAAAAAAGACATTGAACGACTATTTGCTGTCTTGAAAAAAAAAAAAAAAAAAAAGAGTTAATGGGTTATTATTTATTATGTTGATTTTGGTTGTGTTTTTTATTATCCTTAAAGTTGAGTGCAGAAATAATTTATATTTTTTCAATAATTCATTAATTAAAAATAAATAAATAAATAGAATCGTCATTTATTTGTTTTTTTCTAAGTGTTTGGAAGTAACATTTAGAATATATATTTTGAGCTGACTATTATTTTAGTTGTACTGTTGTACAATGTCTTTCATGCAAAGCTTTCCTCTATTGTATTGAAAAATATGTTTAAACTTTTTTACACTGTTAATAATTCTACTGCGGAACTTGATTCGTTGTTATTTATTTTCATGTCGTCCCCCCCCCCAAAAAAAAAAAAAAAAACTTTTGTTTGTAAATGCATGAAATTTTCTTTTCAAATAAATGATTTTTTCACCACCAGCACATGACAGATCGAATAAATTCCATATTTCCTCTGAAGTAAGTTTATCATGTTACCGATTATTGCTATTTTTTGACATGTCGCTTACCGGAATAATATCACATCGGTCATTTAATATCTCTGAATTAAAATACTATGTGTAAAGATTGCTTTGAAAATGTGTCAGAGAATAGGTTTTGTATTGAATGCCAGCCTTAATTTCATAGAAGTCTTGTATGTCTAATATTTTTGAAAGTGTCTATTTTAAAAATATGTTTTATATATTTTTATTTTTTCATTTCATTTTATTTTTCTTCTTTTGTTCGACCCAACATTTTTGACTCACTACTCTTCCTAAAATCCGCTAATTCAGCTCTTTTTTTTTTTTTTTTTTTAACGTGATTACGAGGAACGTCCGTTTGTCGGATTAATTCTTTTTTCAAATATAGTTTTTGATATGCTATATGATCTCTCACAGATCTATCTGTATTTTTGAAAGTATGGGAGAAAAAAATTCCGAAGTTGAAAACGCATTATCAAATTTCACATGCAACGGAAATTTTTTTCACGTGCTTCATGAGTTATTGTAAAAAAAAAAGTGTAGATTTAGAATTTTTATAATGACAGTTCTAGTCAGTTCGATAATGAAAGAGGAAGGGGAAAGAAGAACAGAAAAAGTGACACAACTGGGTAACACAGTTTTGCGAAAAATTTATACAATACGGAAAAAGGAAAAAAATGAACGCTTGCCTTGTATAACTGTAGTTTTTAAAAGTTGCAATATGAAATGTTTTTGTAACAGAGTTGTTTATGTATGTATGTATGTATATATAAATATGCATATATTAATCAGTTCAAAAAACCCTTAACGGCTTAAAAATTTGTGACGCCGCTACTTTATGGCTATAAGAATTTGAGATATGAGTCTTAAAAATAATGACATCAAATTTTAAGTGACGCTTTGCAATTACTTAAAATATACATAGATTTTCTTATTTGATCATTTACTTTTATCTTTTATTTATATTTATAATGCAAACGTAATATTTTTAGCTTCAAGATCAGACAGATATATAAAGTACACTCACTGATGCTTTTTCAGATTCCATTAAAATTACTTTTGTTTTGTCTAATAAAGTATATTTACACATTTAAACAGTGCTTTTAATTTTCAAATATACTATCAAATAATTATACTTTCACTGAGTTTGCATTATATAGTAAAATTATTTATTTCAATAAATTGATTTATCTTTTGCATCACGCTATCCAAAACATAGTATCCAACTAAGTGAAAATTTGCTCAAAGAGGTAGTGTGACGTAAAGAAAACATTTACAAAAATTTTACTTGCAGTTTTGGATAGCGTGATGCAAAAGATAAATCAGTTTATTGAAATAAATAATTTGAAATAAATAATTGAAATAAATAAATATTAAGTGTCGGCTTTTACAGATATCTTTGATGTCAAACTAGCCGTATATATGAGTTCGCAGCGTCCCGTTTGTCCCTCCGCTTGCGTCACTCAAAAAACTGTCGTTTTTCATGATAATATTTTTAAACGTAGTAAAAGCCGATCAACAGATTTAAGACGACTGAAACCACATAAACCAATAAGAATAAAATTTCATCAAATTAAAATTAACTATGAAGACTGATTGTTAATTATTGAAACAATAAATTTTACTTGTTGATTTTTTTTTTATTTAACTTCAAACTTACCTTAATATTATTCGTAGATAGTTGCCATTAAAACAACATGAAACCCAAAACAAAAGATATGAGCAGTGAGAGAATAAACAGTTGAAACACTTTTTTTTGACAGATTATTTTTTAACTAGGAATAGCTCATAACATGGGGGAAAAACTCGTCAGGGAAGACCTTTTTCACCGTTGAGCACCAATGTACGATTTCGTTTGCTAGTGGCTATAATAGCTAATTTCTAACGGGTTCCCTATCGTACATGAAAATAATTGAAGTTAAATATGAGGAAGAATGTGGGGGGGGGGAATCATTTCTCACAAGAGGAAGCATTTACAGTCACATGGATTACAACAAGTAAAATAAATTAAAGGTTTAGTTGTTCATAGCAGACGTAGAAAAAATGAACCTTTCAAGCAACATGGAGTCTTTAAATTGAGTCTAAACATACATTAAACATTTAAAAAGCTATTTTAATAGATTAAATAATTATTTTATTTAACTTTAGTGGAATTGATCTATTGTTCGAATTAAGAAGCGAACTTAAATTTATAATTAATTTAATTTTTAATAATACTGCAAGAATATTGGTTTAAATTGTTTTCAGTATTTGTATATATATGTGTGTGTGTATCCGTAAATACCCGAAATCCGTTTTTACGAAATCCGTTTTTACGGGTAATTGCTACTAAGAACGCGAAGTGTCTATGAGAAGTAATTTCGCGTTCTTACTAACTAGTGACAACGGGTGATCACAGGTTAGGAAAAACACGATTTAAAATTTAAATTCCACTATTTACCTTCAGTTAGAACACGTTCTTACTACACGTACAACAATAAAGGAGCCGAAAAAAAAAAAAAAAAAAAAAGATTCCTTTTTCAATGTATAGAATAAAACACAATTGGTTTAAAGATTATTTATTGCGTTGTGAAATGCATTTGATTTCTTTATTATTACATGGACCTCTAATGTGACATTTTGAATTGCATAACAGTTTGTATCAAATTCTAATCTGATGTATAGATGGTTTATAATACCATCTTTTGTACTTTACTGGTCTTTAATAAAACAACAGCTATTATAATTTCGAATGCACCTTTCCTAGTCACGCTGTTAAATGTACTGCGGCGCTGTAAAAAAGTAATTTTACAATTGAAACGCCACCTGATGAAGAAAATTTAAATTAATTTGCCAATAAATCTTTTGTTACCTTAAAAAGAAAAAAAAAAAAAAAACCTCATATTTTTCTGTCAGGCATGAGATTTTTCCGCGGATCCGCGATTTTCCGATTTTCGTTAATTCCGCGGTTTTTTATTTTCTTAAAATCAAACTCCAATAACAATCAGTGTTCAAACGCTGCACAAAAAACTTTAGATTCTCAATCTTTTTCCATCCAAAATATAAACGTTAATATTCATTTTAAACATGCTTTATCAGATTCTGTAACATATAAAAGAACAGAATTATCCAATATTTCTCACTCATGTAATTTTTTTTTTATCCTCCCCACCCCCCCCCCCCCCTTTTTTTTTTTTCATATGTAACCATTGCCGATCAAACATTCTGCGGAAAGCCTTTTATGTTTGAATATTTATCCATCCACAATATTAATTTTAAACTTACTTTATGATATTCTAGAACCCATAAAGAAGCAGAATTGTGTTTAATATTTCTCTCATTAACTACTTTTTAACCCCCCCCCCCCTCTTCTTTCCCATTTTCCACCACCAACCAGTGATTAAATGTTGATTGCTAGCTAACGTTTTTTTTAAACACATGTTTTATTGTGTTGATGTGCATTATTCTTTTAGTTTAATTTGCACTTTTAAAATATTTTGTAGTTTTTTCCTGTGAGCATTATTTTTCATTTGAAATAAATTTTATAAACGTACAATTGTATAGTTTCCCCAGCGCGCGTTATTTTTCTTTTAAAATTAATTTTATGAACACGCGTGTTTCCTCTCTTTTTTTAATTTTCTGCACTCTCATGTGCCTGCTTTCTGTGCATTTCAGTGAAAACCACACAGTGCTACGGTCAATACTTTCTGTATAACATATTTTTATTTTTTTCTGTGACTTTAGAATTACATATATATAAAGAAAGCCAACAAGAAATTGATTAATGAATTAGCGCAATTATGTAATTAATATTCGAATGAATAAATTCAAATGGGAAATTAATGAAAGAATGAATCAGTGCAGTTAATGAATGAACGAATTAATTAATACAGGAAATTAATGTTTTAAAACCACTTTTTGGATAACATTGGTATAACATCCAATAAAATTGGAAAGTGTGCGATATATTAAGGCATAAAAATAGATTTCCCTTTTGTTGTTTTATTGTTTTTAACTTTATCCTCTTTAATGCGTGCATTTTCACTAGAGAATTTTTTTTTTCTCCAGACGTATAGTTAATCATATGTAAGAAAGAAGAGAATACAAGAATTTTTTCTTGTGGAATAAAAAGGCTGATTAAAAAAGCTCTTCTGTTTCTTATTATCCTAGCTTTTCATTGTATTAAGCCTGACTGCTTGATAAACATTTTCGTTTTTTTTTTTTTTTTTTTTTTTTTTTCTTGTATGGTAAAAGAAATATCATCATGGTAGCCGAGCTGATGAGCAATTTACGGTCTTATATATCATGGCATTTGGCGCATTAAGAAGCCCGTATAATTACGTTCCTGATAGAAAATGCAGGAAATGCTTTTTGACTTATCAGTTCACGATACTCAGGATGTAAAAGAATAAAGCATTGTTACAAATCTTCATCTTTCAGTACATTGATATGAGAAGTTATTTGTAAATAAATAAGTAACGAGGTTTCTTGTAATGAATACTTCCCTATAGTTCTATAATAATAATTATTATTATTATTGTTACGAAAAACTTGTTAACTTTCTTGTTTGAGAAAGTAGTTCATAAAGAATCAGACAGGTACTAGTCGATGAATGCACTTAATTCTATGTAACCTCTCGAATCTGTACAGCAAAACTGTTATTACAAAGAATGTTCTCGAAAATAGGGCAAGATCTGTTAATTCTTCGAATATTCCAGAGGCAGTCCAATAAAACTGTTACTCATACCGCAAAAGTCGCGTTGACTATTCGACGAAAGTTTTGAAACAGTCTAAGAAAACAATCACTTGATGTACAAGAGTAAAACAAATAACATGAAATACTTCAGAGCAGAAATATTCGTTAGATCACGAACAGAGTTCAGTCACTTGAAGCACAAATCTCCAAAGTGCATTCGTCTAGAATAGATTTCTGAACAACACTGATTCGCCGTGACTTAACATTCTTTTGCAGAAGTCAATTCAATCCTATTTACTATATTATCCTACACTTACAAGGAAATATTCAAAAGGTGTCATCTTCAAAAAGTATTGAAAAACATATATGTGATTCTACTCTTCATAAAAACACCAGAAAATGAAAAAATTATCGGCTGAAATTAATTACAACGACCACAAAAAATTATCAAAATTAAGCATATTTGGCGATTTAGCGCTGTTAGGCGATACGTTTGCTAGCACCGAAATTGCCGTGTACGAACAGAACCTTGTTTTGCTTTTCCGCAAAGTACTCAAAATCAATCGCCTAGCAGTTTGAAATCGCCAAATATGCTTAATTTTGATAATTTTTTGTGGTCGCTGTAATTAATTTCAGCCAATATTTTTTTCATTTTCAGGTGTTTTATGAAGAGTAGAATCACATTTTTTTTTTTTTTTTTTTTTTTTTTTTCAATACTTTTTGAAGATGCCACCTTTTGAATGTTTCCTTGTTAGTCACCTCCTCGCCCATTTGGCGATGATGCTTGGCGAAGTTTCTATCGAGAATCCGATGGAAAGTTTGAGATCTAGGCTCCCATGTATCGGAGAGTTTCGAAACTTCGGGAACCCTAAATTATTATTTTTCGCTAAATTTGATCGCCAAGTTTGTCGCGAAGGCTGACCTCACTGAAAGAGAATGAAGTGTCGCTTTATTTTCACTTTGTCTGTAAAACTACTTTCACTGCAGCAGAATAATTGATTCAGAAAAAAAGCTTAATCTGCTGTACCAGTATTATTATTAATGTCCTAGAATGAGTCAATTTTCCAAGGGCAAACTGCAAAATGGATAAGCACGTGGTAAAGTTTGGAAAGAGGAGGGGGGGGTGAGTTAGTAATTATTTCCATTATAATAATATAGTATTTTAATACCGTTTTGTGCTTTTTCTACTTTGTAAATTTTTGATTCATTTTATTATGAGAAATGAATTGCTTTAAAATAATCAGAAGGTTAACTATTTCTTTTTATGACCTCCTCATTAAAATTTTATTTCTTCAGAATTTATTTATACTCTAAGGATGCGTAATATTTTTCTCATTAAAAGTTCATAATCGTAAAAGTTTGGATAATTGTGATATCGATTTTCTCTTGATGTTTTTGTTTTTACTCTTGCTACAATGTGCTCAAAATAGCTCACTTCTAGAAAAGTAATGAGATAGTTATGACCATTAATTTTAAAGTATGCTGTATTAAAATGAGTAAAAACATTTAAAAAATGCATAAATGCATTAGAAAATTGTGTTTTTATTTGAAATACTTACCGATTGTCTTTTTTTTTTTTTTTTTTTTTTGGACCAATTAACACAAAATTGCCAAATTCAGTTTTCCAAATTTTGGTTGACTACTGTTAATTAAACAATTGTGATTTAAATATTAATAATATTGATACATATCGTAAAAATCATTATGAACTTCACGTCCAAGGTTTAGACAAAATTTTGCATTTTCTTTTATAGCACTAATCGAATTTATTGTCTTCATTGACCAGTGGTCATAGTCATATATATACTATTTGTGATTTTTTTCTTTTTTTTTTAAGAGATTGCTTAAAAGTTTCCTTTTTCTGCTTAGATTTTGTGGCGCTGCATTTTTATTTATTTATTCTTTTTTACATTGTTAAGAGGGTAATGGATGCTTTTTTAAAATTAATGTTTTAGGATTGTAAAACTCTGCGTATATATGAATTAAAATGTATCAATATACTGAACATGTTAAAGATAATTTTAAATTTAAAAAACTTTTCTAAATTAATTTTTTTCTTTGAAAATTTCTAAAATGCTCCATGCTTTTTTTTTATTATTATTTATTTATTAACCTATTTATTATATTATTATTATTATTATTTGGTAAATTTAACACTATTATAGTATAACATTATATTCTAAGTGAATCTGAGCATTACTTTATGGATTCACTAATAAATTATTTTTGTAACATTAGAACATATATTTTTATCTTTTTTCAAAGATATTGTTTGCTGAAATAATGGAGGATATTTTTCCTACAATTCAGAAATTGTAATAAGTTAAAATTTTCCTTACACATGTACTCTTATTACTTTTACTAAATCTGATCAAAATTATTGAAGCTAATTTTTCATTAATACTGATATTAAAAGAAGAAAAGGCAATCCTTTAATAAAAATACGACAAATTTGTGCATATAAATTACTAAAACTAATTCTTTAAGAAGAAAAAAAAAAGTAAAATAAAATAAATAAATAAACTTAAAAATAAAATAAAAATAACTAACTTGTCCTTAAAAAAAAAAAAAAAAGCTTTTTCTCTTTGAATTTTTCATATCTTTTAAAAAAGCGAATAAGTATTCGTTTGATATGGAAATACTTTTAAAATTGGATTTTTCTTTTATCAACATTTTCTTGGATATCTGTAAACGTTTTTGTCCAACTTTTAAAAAAATGTACTCGTTTAGAAAGAGTTCTTTTCAGCAGATCTGTCATTCAAGGAAAGAAGGAAATAAGCATTTTCTTTGACAAAAGCATATTTTCAAAAGCTGCATCCTTTCAGTACAGTGTAAATATAAATCGATAACCATTCTAAATCAAAGAAGACCTTTGATTGATCGAAGGAACATATGGAAGTAAACAGACGTTACAATAGATTTGGAGGAGTTTTCTGCATGTATGCGATTTTTGTTTTCCTTTCTAATGATATTTTTATTTATTTATTTTTCAATAATTTATTTCGTATATAGTTTTGTTAAATTGAAAATATGTTGAGTTAATTGTATTTTTCTTTTCTTTTTTCGAAGATTTATTTTCAATTTAAAATAAATGCATGAGTTTTCTTTGACAGACGTGGCTATTTAATTTGTATTGAGCGCAAAATATTTTCTTGAAAATACAATGTATGAATTTTTTAATATGCGGGATTTCTAATTTGGAAAATGCATTAGAAATTAAAATATATATATTTTTTTTAATACGCATTTTATATATCGGTGGAAAGGACAACAGTTATGACCGTGTTTTATTTATACGAACCCCAATATCCCCCCCCCCAAGTCACCACCACCACTTATTTACAGAATAATAATAAAGTGATTTTATAAATAAAAATCGAGCGTTTGTTATTCTGTTGGGTCCCCTAAAATTAATAATAAAAATTATTATAATTATAAAGTGCTTTGATAACTTTTTGAGTTGATCAGGATAATAGGGCGAAAATAGAAAATAGATTTGTTCATAATCACTTCCCACAATACATATTGAATTATTTTGTCAATTATAAATATGCAAATAAATATAAATATGCAAACTAAAATAATAAATCCTTACATTGCAAATCTATGCGTTGTAAATGAAAATTTATATTTTTATATTAATTATTAAATAAAATTTTTAATTCAGTTGCACATTGTTTATAGTTTTAATAACAACATATCTATGATTTTTTTTCTACTTTTCTCTATTTCGATTAAGCTTCTAATTTTCATTATTTATGCATTCACATAGAATAACAAGTCAGACACGTGGTGTTCCTGACTCCCTATTCTGTGTGAGCCTCACCATCGTTTCTACTTTCAAACTGGAAGACGGAAGATGCTGGGTTCGATGCTAGGTCGCGCTCATATTCCTAGCTGCTCACTTTTCTGTGATTTTCTCCGAAACTCAAGTAAATATGGCCTGGAAGCTAGAACACCTTAACATAGCTGCCAACATTTCTAATTTTTAAATCAGATGTATCGTCACTATTTTAAAATAGAAATCTGTCATGTTTATTTTCTACAATTTGATGAGAAATCTCCATGGAAAACGGGAGAGTTAGTAGCTATGCTTGAAAGACCCCCCACAGAGGGTGTTCTACTCAGACCTACTGGGTTTAACCTACATAATTGTAAACTTATTCTGTATGAATGGTTTTAACGTGCACTAACGAATTAGATTCAGTCTGTATTTTGTGTTTCCTAAATGTACAGTAACGAATTAGATTTTTAGTGTATTTACGGTTGCTTTAATATGCAGTTGTAAGACGGACTCGTAATGTATTATTATTTTAATGACCACACACAGTATATATTGATGATTTCTCACGATGAAGTAATAAAATCTTCGGAGTTCCTTACCTTTTATTGTAACTTTTAAAGAGCATTATTCTGGCTAATAATGCTTATGATATAACATGCATCCAATAGTGATTTTGTAAAATTAAGAAATGACTTGACTAGTTAAAAAATATTTTAAGACTTCATCTTAGCACACTGCTCCCCCCCCCCCCTCCAAGAACAAGAAAAAAAAAAAAAAGAAGACTGACATATTAAAAGCAGCGTTAGAATGAATTTTTACTTTCTTCTATACGTATATATAGAGAAAGTATTGGATTCGTGAAAATTTCCGAACGCCAGTTATCGATGGATTTACATGTTTTGGGATGTCCTGAACACGATTTGACTGTTTTTAGAAAATGTCCGTCTGTCTCTGTGTGTGTGTAGTGTATCACAAATTTTGCGGACCTTGTATCTCACGAACCAATGAACGAAATTTAATCAAACTTGCTATTCAGTTGGACCCTGATATAAACTGGTGCTGATTAGATTTGTGGAACAATTGCTAAACAGGTGGAGCTGTGATCGTATTTTTTCCTGGCAGTATAGGAGTTATTATATGAATTTTCAACATGGCAGTATTGGACAAAATTTCGTATAAATGTACATAATGAGAGTAATTTTAATTGTGTGCTTGTAAAATTAATATGAATTATTGATAATAGTAGTAGTTAACTAGGGGGAAAATGTTGTGTATGTGGGAGCATCGCTTCCCCCCTGGGGGGGGGAGTACCCTCGGGCCACTGGGCCATCAAGGAATTGAAATGTTATTGCAAGTTAATGCAGTGCAATTTATCACAATTATGTTATGTAAGTTGGCAGTAGTAGTAAAAACAATATTATATTTTCCTGCTTTTTTTTTATGTTCTAGAAAGGGATGTTCATTTTTGTCTAATAATTTCATTGTGTTTTTTCTGTTACCATTATACTCAACCTTTATTTTCACATCGGTCCCATTTGTTCTTTCTATTTTCCCATTTAATCCTGCGGTATTTTCGTTATTTTGTATTATAAACAGGGGTCGATCCAGGCAAAATTTGGGTCCCTTTTGCGGCCCCTTCACAAAATTCCACATACTAAAAAGGGACCCTTCACAAAATTCAAATTCATAAAAAGGGACCCTTCACAAAATTCAAATTTATAAAATGAGTCCCTTCACAAGATTTTGTTTTATAAAAATGATCCTTTTATTAAATGTTTTCATATTTTCAGTATTATTTTTAATTTATGCCTTAATTTGGCTCAACGAAACTCTATTAACTTGATATTAAACATTACATAAAGTGATTGTAAAAACTGAAGATTTTACACAATATTTTACTTTTTCACAAAAATATTTTATATTTCACAAAAATAAATAAAAATTTACAAAAATATTTTGTTTTTCACAAAAAAGGTACCCAAAAATTAAAACCTGGATCGACTCCTGATAAAAATATCCCATTCAGAAATGAAGTTTTCTGAATTTTATTTTTTGAATTTTACTCTTTGAACATGTTACCTTTTATCTCAGTGAGCGATTTTTTTTCCTTTTTAATAAATTTCAATATTTTATTTCATTAAATAAACTTAGTGCTCTAATTTTCAAACTTGAAAAGAAATATTTAATTTTTTTTTTTTTTTTTTTTTTTTTAAGAAAACCGATTGCTGAGATAAAAAGGAGCATGCGTTACAATGATTTTATCTCTGTTGTGGAATACGGTCGACTAGTCGCCGTTGACGACCAGTATATTTTAACTGGCAACTGTGTTTTCAACTTTGAGGAAACTCAACGTTTTTTTTTTATTATTATTATTATTATTATTATTATTATTAATATTTTGGTGAAAAAATTGGTCGTAGAATCAGGCTTCGATTCCATTGCCGATGCAGGCTAAATCGCACCGTTTTGATTCCCGCTTCTCTCACCATATTTTGAAACATTGCGTTGAATTAATATACCATTATGCCATTTTTCTTCGTGCATGTTTCACAACTCGGCGTTAAATTAATACACCATTTCAGAGAATTGGTTTATACTGCTCCTGTTTGCACGTGCTTTGCAACCTGGTGCTGAATCGTTGTGCTAGTGTAATGGCGTATCGATGCCGATGGTGTATCGGTTTAGTGAAAATAATAAAACTGGTTTCATGATGTTAAATTAAACAGGTGTTTTCTGATATGTCATTCTGTCCTTGTAAATATTTTTTTATGCACAGAATTTTAATTTCTATATTCAAATAAATTTCAAAATTGAAAAAAAAAAAAAAAAAAAAAAAGCGGGGAGACATTTTTTACTAATCCTACCAGAAAAATTTGCTGACAACTAGTTTTTTTTTTTTTTTTTTTCAAAAATTGCTGGAGCCCTGGTCTTCAGAGTTTCTACATATAGTTTTAAAAGCGATATAACGTATTATAAGCAAGTAAAATTGCGACATGATTAAAGGCCATAATATCATCAATCATCATCAACATGTCATCGATCATAGTATTTTACCTTATCATTAAGTGGGTTTTTTAGTGCATAAGATAAATCTGTTTGAATTTATTTTCCGTTTATTGTTAAACTATGAGAAAACTTGTATGTACAGTCGGGGAAAAAAAAAAACGCAACACTCAACGTAAATTCGTTGCTAATCAATGTAGAAAAATGTAATAGGTATCATTCGACGGGGAATTGTGAGTAGTTTCAGAAAATGAACTGAAATTTTGAATTGGGGGTCGTCTACATATTAAAACGCGCACCAACTTTGATTTTTTCAATGGTAACACCCTATTTTTATTTTATATTTGAATTCCTGGGATCGCGACAACGCGAAAAAGTATATTGGTTGTATATTTTACTCATTTTTTCACAGAGTTATAAGCGTTCAAAGTTTGAAGGTGCTAATGTTAAATTCATATTTCAAACTTTTATTAATATCTTTATAAAAAATAACTTGATCGATATATATATATATATTTTTTTTTTTTTTTTTTTTTTTTTTTTACGAGATACAGTGAAGAAACCCAAACATAATCCATCATTACTTTTGATTCTGGAAAATATTTTTAATTCTGAAAAATATTAATAAATTCATATTCATAAAAATTATGAATTATGACCTATATTAATTTTTACATAAAATGAATCCTAATGCTGAAAAATATGGGTGTGCAAATTTGCAGCTCATTCCAGTTATTAGTTTTCGAGATATAAATAAATCTTTCTTTTGGAGTGGTTTAGGGGGCCGTCTCTTATATAGTTTTGCATGAGATAACGAATCAAATCTTAAAAAATAACAAAGAAAATTAAACAAAATACTTTTATTTTTTATTTACGGGCCAAATTATATAACAACAACGTCAAACGCTCAGAAATGAAACAAAAATGATGATTTTTAGACATTAGTGTTAGCATCAAGAATTCCTGTTTTCTAAAGAAGATAAGCCCCGCCTTCATCGTTCTTTAAAACAAAACAATTCAGTAAAGAAAAGTAAATGTGACATTGAGTATTCGTGTTAAACCCCTTATTTTATGTTGACAAAAATATGCACAAGTGGTATTTACTTCATCGATTAATTGGTGATTAATTTTGAATCTTTCAAACAAACAGTATAAGAAAAAAATTAACTAAATAGGCGGGGTTTACTGTTTTAAATAGGAAAATAGGTTTAATGTGAAATTGTCAAATATAAAAAACAAATGGAATTGGAATGCAAGACATTCCTGTAAAATCGTTTCTTAACTATACCGTCATAGTTAAAAAAGGCTTAATCATTTACTTCATATATTGCTTTATTTTATTTTATTTATTTACTTATTTATTTTGTAGGGGGACGATTATTATTTTAAGGACACTTTATTCCTTAAAATTTTATTAATATATTTTAACTTTATACATTTTTAAAAACATACTTTAACTTTTATAAATATGTTTTAATACTTTTTGCGACTGCAGGATTTTGTCTTTTTGACAGTAAGACCCGCCTACGGGAGTTATACTCTCAAAATAAAATATTTCAGAAACAATTTTCTGTATTCACAATTATATTACAAATGGATATACATTATAATTATATTCTTTCTAATTAATATATTTCTATCCATAGTATATTTTATTGCAAAAATATGAACACTGGGTACACACTTAAGAAATAAGTAACACACAA
This sequence comes from Salticus scenicus, assembly GCA_963930645.1. Lineage (NCBI taxonomy): Eukaryota > Metazoa > Arthropoda > Arachnida > Araneae > Salticidae > Salticus > Salticus scenicus. Next base: position 86,012,000 of record OZ005656.1, read on the forward strand.
ATTACGAAAGAAACGCCCACTGACAGAGTTACAGAATTTCATATGGCATGAATCTACGTAAACGGTCGCGAAAGGGTTAATTAAGAAATTATATTTTCATAGAAATTATAAAACGAATCGTGCAGTTCCAAAGATTTCAACTGATCCAAAACTGGTAAGTGTGATTAAAATTGTTTAATATTTACTTCAGGAACACTTACAATAATTTATCCGTAAAGATTTAGTTCACGCGTTGTTGTATATATGTATTATATATATCTATATTATTTCATTTCGTATATTATGTTACCCCTACGAAAGAAAAATTAAGCTTTATTGGTGATCAGTGCAGCCATAATAGACACTTTTACTTGAAAAATATTGCGCTTTTTTCACAGAGTACTGTATGGAGTAATCGCAAGAAGAGGAAGGAGGAATCGCAATTTAAATAGACGTAAAATTATCTAAAAAAGTACTGAAGTATATATAAATCTAAAAAATTGAATTCAGGATAATTAAGGAACTGTAAACGAGGCAACGTTTTATTAAGTTTTATAAATAATTTTTTTTCCTGAAAGATTTCCGGTGTAAAACATTAAAATTTTCTCTATTTCTTATAGGATCTTAATTTTATTTCTCTACATTTATAGATAAGCCCCTAACACATTTTTGATTATAACTCTATAAATACTAAAGATAAAGTATACAAACAGTATACTTTTCCGCACTGCCAGACTCTCAGAAATTCGAAAATGAAGTCAAAATGGGGTGTTGCTATTGAAAAAAATCAAAGTTGGCGCTCATTTCAATATGTTGATGACCCCTAATTCAAACTTTGACGACATATTCAGAAAGTGCTTTGAATTTCCTGTTGAATGATGTGTATTAGATGTTCTTGCGTCAATTAATAACGAAATTACAGCGGGTGTTGCGTTTTTTTTTCCCCGACTGTACAGCACAGCAGCATTCAACAACGAATGATTACATTCAATCGAGAGCAGATTGAAACAAACGACAATAAAGCTTTTCAAACATTCCATTGAATCTTTAAAAAAAAATAAAAAAAATAAAAAAAAATCATTCTAGAGCTTCTTTTTCTTCTTCTCTCTCTCTCTTTTTTAAATATTGTATATTTATCTTGTTCATTCAGATGGATAAAGTTATTTATATAAAAATGCCTTCGCGCAACGGCATGAACAAGAATACGTTCTGTTATCGTTTATAAAAAAATATTTTTTTCAGAAGGAATCATTTTTCAATGAATCTGTTTAGACATAGAAAATTCGAGAAAAATAATTACTTAAATAGTTTTGCATTTGTCGAGTACAAGATGCATTTTAATTGTTATCGATTATTCGAATTATAAAACCAATAAGACTATTATTCAAAACTTCTAAATAACAGACTAGCTTTACATTTGTTCATTTGGAAATATTTTTTTAATATAAATTCAGTATTATGAAGGCATTCAGGTGTAATAATTCCAATTGACGATAAGAACTTAATATATTTAGGAATGTTTCGTCCGAGAGTAATAAATGTAAATCCCGTTATTCATATTTGTTGTAATAAATGAAATAAGCCTTTTCATAAACAGAAAAATATATTCACCGTTTTTCCTTTTTCTCGCTATTTTCTTTCTCTAAAGATACTTTTTTTTTTTTCATCCGTTACCGACTATACCGTAGGTAATTTGAGTATTTATCTTTTGTCAAAAATTCCAGTACGGAGTTTCCACCTGACTTACATGTTTCAAGGTCTTCTAAATCAAAAAAAGTGATTTTTGGCAATTGGTCAGTATATATGTATGTAAGTATGTCGGAAATCTTTTGTATATTATATCTCCTAAATTAATTAAGATAGAATGGTCTAGAGTACAGATGATTTTTTCAATTCTTATGAAAATTGAAAAACCAGGAGTGGGACGATAAGTCCGTATCTCAAAAATGGCTCTAATGATTTTCTTAAAGTTTCTTAATAATTCGCTCTGCAAACTCTGTTTTATATGTTTTTACACATATATAAGTTTTCTGTTGCAGGGAAATTGTTAAGTGTCTGATTTGTTAGGTTAATTTTCTGTCTTCTGACTGCAATTTCTTCAAAAAAGTGTATATAATCAGGGATACCACTTTTCCGCTGAACAGCGGATTTCCGCTTTTCCAAAAATTTTTCTGTCCCCCCCTCCCCTCAAACTAACGATCGGCGATCAGATAGGCCATCAAAGTTATGCACTTTCCAATCTTTCTCCATTCACAACATACATATCAATATGCATATTAAACTTGCTTTATGATATTCTGGAACCTTTAAAAAGATAGGATTGTTCAATATTTCTCATATGCATAGTTATATTGTCCTCCTCCTCCTCCCCCCCCCCTTAAAAACTAGTGATTGGTCATTAAACAACTTGACGAAGCCCTGCAATTCTCAATCTTTCTCCATCCATAACATATGCGTCAGTGATCATGACAAACTTGTTTTATTAGATTCTAGAACTTATAAAGAGATGACGTATTTCCTTTAATGTGTAATTATTTTGTTTTAAATTGCGTTAAATTAATATTATTGATTACCATATTTACAGACTTTGGATAGTCAGATATATATATAGACTATAATTTATTTTGAAATTTTTTATATGTGATAAAGCAGCATTCTTTTATATTGCTTAAAATATAACTTTTTAAATGCAAAGTAACTATTTTTCAATTTATTATATTCAAATTATGCTTTATATATCAATTATTTTATTACATATTAGTTTACAGAATTCACGTATAAATATACGAAAATTATTGGAAATTTTAATTCACGCATGATTCCCCCCCCCCCTTTTTTTTTTTTTTTTTTTTTTTTTTTTTGAGTTGCATCCCTGATATAATGCATGTAATAGTAGGTAATGGAATTCGGGTGGTTGTTACATATCAGATTTTATTTATTTATTTATTTTTATAATCAATTAGTTTCAAAGATTCGAAAATCGGATTTCGAGGTTCGTTATGGGTCTTGTTGTAAATTTTGTAGCTTTCAGTTGACCATAACATAGTTAAATAGTGCACAGTAAGATAGGTAGACATTTTATACCCGGCTCGTGACATTTTATTTAATTAAGAAGATGTATTCTAGGAAACGCCTCCTTTTATAAATAACTACTTATTTACATTCAAATTGTTCACTTAAATAAATATCTCTAATTATTATTATTTTTTAAAATATTTTTGTATTCAAAGTAACATAAGAACAATGATCAACTTGATGCATTTATAGTACCCTTTTCCTAAACTATCTTGCCATAATAAGCAGATAAATTTTACGTCGTGAATAAAAAACCCTTTATGGGTTGCTTTATCGGTGTTGTGACAGATGCGTACAAGACAGATGCGTACAAGCTGAAAACAGTGGCACTTGCGTACATGTCCAGGTGGTTTAAATATTACAGGTGTGTTTTCAAAAAATCTAGTGGCACTTGCGTACAACATTTCTTTCGCGGGTCATTGCATGAAGGGGTTGTATCCATATGATGCAAATATTAAAACCTTTTTCTTTCTCTTTTTTTTTCTTTTTCTTTCTCTTTTTCTTTCTTTTTCTTTCTTTTTTCCTTTTTTTTTTTCTTTTTTTTTTTTTTTTTGGGGGGGGGGGGGGGGGGAAGAGAGGCATATAGGTGAACAACAAATAATCTCAGGAATTGGAATATGATTCAGTTCGTTATTGATAAAGAAGAGAGATCGTTTTGTTAACTTTTTTTTTTCTTTATTGGCAGACAAAAAAATTCAAACTTAAAATAAAAAAGTATTTAAGAAATAAAAGTATTTTTAAAGACGTTAATAGCATTTATAAGGACCTTTATTGATCTTGACTCAGCGAATAAATCACTGAATGTCATTTCAGAAAAGAACTACGGCTATTATAGCTTGCAACATTTATATGGGTTAAGCTCATAACTTTGTCAGTCGTAAGACTACATGCATAAGTGAAAATTCACGTATTTATATAAGAGTATTTCTCTTCAAGTTTAACATATGATATTACCCCTTTGTGTTACAAACCAAAAATACAGCGAAACAAATTTTGTACGGAAGTGCCACTTGATTTTTCGAAAACATATCTGTAACATTTGGAACACCTGGACTTGTACGCAAGTGTCACTAATTTCAGCTTGTACGGAAATGTCTTGTACGCATCTGCCATATAACCGCTTTATCATAATGCAAGTTTCAAACGCTTCAGTGTAAGAATAAATTTCTTTCGATATATTCCTTCCCGCTGGTCCATTTGAGAGCACTGTAAATACAACATTCTGTAATGAAAAGCATTCAGGCGAGGGCAATTCGAAGTGACAGTAACGAGTTCCCGAACTATTCATTCTGAAAAATTACCCGAATTTTTCACCCCGAAGTTGATTCGTGTAAATTATATTTCCCTTGTTCATTGAAATAGATGAAGTCTTTTCGATGAAAAAAAAAAAAAAAAAAAAACATTTATAAGAGGGAACACATCGCTGTTCCAACACACTCACTCCCTTTATTGGGCACAGAAAAGAAAGGGTATGGGGGTAGTTAATTGGACATGTTTGTATACAATCATTATTATAAATGGTAATTTTTAATCTATTAATGAAAGAGGATAATAAAAATTAATTGTTGTAAAATTGCGTTTGTGCATGCAGAAGTCTATCTTCGAAAAATTTGGTTCGAAAACGGTTATGTTTGTATGGGTTAGAGCCAGTTGACTACGCTAGGGTCCTAGGCCTGGGTGGAATGTTCGCTGTTAGGACCTTTAAGGGGAGGTGAAAAGGTTCGCTTATATTTACGCGAGTTTATGAGAAAGCCATAGAAAACTCCGAACAACTAGTCCGACGAGCGAAACTTGGGATCGAATTCGGCATCTCACGTTTTCCAGCTTTGAAAGCTGAACCTCTCGACCAATGACGTCTGAGAACAGACTTTTCACGAAAGTCAGTTAACTTAAAGCGGACGCTTCACAAAAAAGAAAATTGCATTTTTCAATAATCGGTCGAGGAGAAAAAAAAAAAAAAAGTATATTTCAGTAATCAAACATTCAAAATATGACGTCGATTCAAAATATGATTTTTTTTTTTTTTTTTCAGCGATTAAATGCAAATTTTAGAAATTAACAGCGAAACGTTACTGTATTTTAAAAATGTACTAGCAAGATCATCGTATATTTTCCTTATCAGACACCAGAAACAGATAATTTTATTAATATTATTATAAATAATGGCGAATTTCGGCTTATGGCGAGTTTCGAAAATAGCTCGAATTTATTTACTAATGGCGACTTGTCACTTATTTTGTCATCTGACCTACTCGGTAAATTGTATTATGGTAGTATGCATTGTGAAATTCATGTACTATTGCAGGAGAGAAGTTTCATCAGTTTTCCGCATTAAATGTACTGTTGTACTAAAAGTAGATTTACAGTTAAAGTAAAAACAAATATCAGTCTATTCACTTTCATTAAGGTCGACCTTGGCAAGGTCGTTGCCAGAAGGGAGAGATGTTTAAACCCTCTCCTACATTTTGAAATTCGTCGAAATTTTTTAGTTATACATCACTTTTAACACTCAACATTATGTACTAAAGTTTGAATCTCCTCCTACATTTTCTTATCGCTTAAGTCTGGGGCCTTAGCGACGAAAAACTTTGCAACTTGACTGACCTTAATAAAAATTAATGGACTGCTGTTTGCTTTTACTCTAACTGTAAATCTACTTTTACTACAACAGCATATTTGATGCAGGGAATAGGTTTAATCCGTTCCATCAATAATGAATCAAAAGGTTTGGCTGTTTAAAGTAGACTAATACTTCGAAAGAAGGGTGCTATAACATTTCGACCTGTAGTTTTTCAATGGATTTACGCGTTCTAAGATCTCTTGAACATCAATTATTTTTTTAGAAAATGTCTGTCTGTATGTGCGTATTCCAAATTTTCTAAACGCTGTGTCTCATGAACTAATGAACCAGTTTTAACCAAACTTGGTATTTAATTATAACTTGACCTAAACTAGTGCTGATTAATTTGGGAGTCAATCGCTCAACAGGCGGCGCCATAATCCCACCTTTTTTTTCTTTTTTTCTAAATTAATAACATGGTAGTATAAGATAAAATTTCATATATATGTGTACAATGAAAATTATTTTTAAAGAATCATTATGAAGTTAAAAAAAAAAAAAAAAAAAAAAAAAAAAAAATTCTACTAAATATTTATTATTGCTATTCTTGTTTATTTTAATTTAAACTAATTTTACGAAGCAAAATTCAACTTCTTAAAAATTGTTCACACACACACAGCAGAAGCCGAAAATTTAAATATAATTTAACAACATTTTATAATTTGTAGCGTAAAGGTATCAATATTTTAAAGAGTTGTGTAAGATAAGAAATTTAAAACATCTATTTATCTGTCTATCTCTCTCTCTATATATATACATATACATATTTTCACACTGAAAATTAAAAAATAATTATCATTATGTATATTTATGCTAAAATTTTGTTCAGTACTATCATATCAAAAATTATGAAAAAATTTGGATGACAGCGCCACCTGTCGAGAGATTGATGTAACGCACAGATTGACATTTTCTAAAAATGGCCAATTCGTTTTCAGAAAATCTCAAAACGTGTAAATTCATCACAAACAGGAAATCGAATATTTTCACGAATCTAATACTCTATTCTTATATATACGGAAGAAAGTAATTAGTGAAAAACCTGTGTAGTATTTCTTCTGGTAATTTCTGAAGTAATAGCATCCCCCGAATTATAAAATAATGTTTAGAAGGATTGTTTATAAATATACAACTATAGGAATCTCACATCTGAACATTAATTCGAATTAACGAATGTTAGATATCAGTTTGAAAAGTCTCTGAAAGAAATCGATTGTTACGATCGATTAATATCGATCCCTTGGTGTTTTTCTTTGTTTCAGCTGGTAGCTTTATGTTTTTGAGCAACACAAGGTGTTACCCCAGGAAGTAAAGATTTGGCATTATTCCATGGATTAAATTGTACCTTGACATAAATATAACAGCTCGAGGAATAATTTTTTCTCTTCTGTATATTTATGGTAACTATTGTTTTTGAAGTTTTTTTTCATTCAGAATTCTTTTATTACAGACTGACTACGATACTAGTGTAATGTTTTTTTTCTTTTTATGTTCAGTATTTTGCTTAAGGCTGAATTATGTTTTGATCAAGAGGAATTTTTAATTCGCAACTTTTTTTTAGATTGTCATAATATAATTGCAAGCTTTATTTATTTATTTATTAATCATTTAGGTTTGTTATTATAGAATATTATACGATATTTTTTTTTTTTTCCCTAGCTATATCAGGGATGGAAGTTCTGTGTTTCTTAAACGAAAACGAAATCCTACATCCACATCGGAATTAACTTCTTAACGAAATTCTACATTCATACCAGAATAAACTTCTCATTTAAATACATTAATATTAACACACAGATGCTATGTTAATATTCTTAAATGAGAAATTTATTCCGATGTGAAAGTAGGATTTCGTTAAAAAATAAATAAAATAAATAAATAAATATTTCACAATTATTATTTATATGAATTGGTATGATACATAGAAGGAAAGTGATATAGATATCTTTTTTGATAAATTTCTCTTTGTTTCCCTTGTGATAAAACTTGCAAAAGTTTAATGAAGAAATTTCTAAATTTTTTATTGCTTCACACGGCTGATCTTAAGGTCATTACTTACTTTGGCTTTCTGGGGTTAATATTATTTCTTCTCTCATGTTCTTTTCTCGTGTGAAATTCAATGAAATTTTAATGATTTATTTAAAAAAAAAAAAAAAAAAAAAAAAAAAAACTAATAATTTCGCGTACACGGCCCGGAAATTGCTCATGTAACTATTCCTCTCTTCTGTTACAATTTACTTATATTATCACTTTCTTCTACATTCAATAGAAAAAAGGATTGGCTTTGTAAAAATTTTTGACTTCCGGTTTTCAATGGATTTTCAAGTTTTAAGAGATTCAGAACATATTTTGACTATTTTTAGAAAATGTTTGTCTGTCTGCCTATGTTTGACAAAAGTTTTGTGGCATCTCCAGCTCAAGGACTAATGCAAAGAATATATTTTTTCCATTTACATATAGCTGCACCTTGAGATATTTTAGCGCCTATCAACTTTTGATGAAATTCGCCCAAAAAGTGGTGTTGCTACCCTTTATATATATATATATATATATATATATATATATATATATATATATATACAATTTTTAATATGACAGTATCGAAGACAATTTCATATAAATATGTCTAATGAAAATTATTTTTAATTGTGAAATTAAAAAGAATTATTTATAATAGTAATATAGTCAACTAGGAAAAAATATCTGTATATGTAGTAACATCATTTCCTTCCCTTGGAAGTAAGGGGAGGGATGGGGGGGGGGGGTGTGTAAATTTTCGATATAAATATTTTTCAAAAGAACTCGTCTATACTTTTAAAACGAATGGTTGACCAACAGATATGTGATTAACTAAAAACAAAGTTCTCGATTTTATTCATAAAAAGAGGGGGGAGGGGGGGGGCAAGGGCACAAAATTGCCTTTGTTTCGACATTGGCATGAAAATCGTCTGCATTCATCATGGAAAATAGTTTTGATAAATAACTTTAATAAATGATCTTCACTGTGGGAATGTATACAGGAAAATATAGAAGAAAGTTTTGTAATGGCCATAAAATACTAGTTTTTTTTTTTTTTTTTTTTTTTTTTGGGGGGGGGGGGTCGGCACTGAGTCGTGTTGATACTTTTTTCATGCAGACGGTGTAATAAATGCATTCTTCATCTCGTACAATCAATTTGGCAAATCCCCTTTTGATTAATCGACGCGATATCCCCTGTTTTTTCTCGAAATGGACGTCGGTTTGACCAATTTATCTTAGCCATAGACAGATGGGGGAGATCTGGATAAAAGGGTTAAAGCAACAATGGGTGTGTCGGAAGACAAACGTCCGTTGGGTCGTTAATTGAGTCGTGGTTGGGATTGCTGCCATTCAGATAGCCCTGAAAACCGTAAGCGACTAATTTTGTTGGGCTTTATCTATCATCTAATTTCTATCTTAACGTTTATTCCTATGATTCAGAATTATACTTATTTTGCCTAGTCTTTAGTAATTTTCAAAGGTTTTGTTGATATAAATATAATTTAAATTAAATCCTATGTTTTTAGTATTATAATTGAATTAAAATTCTTGTATAGCGTGTTCTGCTAGTTTCTAAATGATTCCATTAGTTCATTCTCTCTCTCTCTCTCTCTCTCTCTCTCTCTCTCTCTCATACACACACACTTTTTTTTTTTTTACTTTCTAATGTATATTAGAGAAAATATTTTAAAAAGTTGTTAATTTCTTAATCTTTTAGTCGTCTCATTAAAATAATACTTTAATAAAGCTTATAAATGATGTTTTAAGGGATGCATTTTAAGCCCTTTAAACAGCACTTTAGAATGTAGAAAACGAGGGGGGGGGGAGCTAAAACCCCATAGAAATAGCATAGGACGAAAGCCAAAAAAACTCACAATGTCAAGTGTGTTAAAAAAAATAAAAAAGGCACTCACCGGAAGCCCAGTAGCAGAATTTTTTGTATCATTCTGCAGCACCAGTTTCAGAAGCCAAAATTTTTCTGCGACTCTGAACGATGCGAGCCAAACTTTACTTTCATGATAAATTACTTTCTTTTTAAAGCAAAATTTGCATTTTAAAATATGACACATACCTTTAATACATGCAGACAATAAATAAATATTTACACAGCTTAATATTGAAACAGCAGTTAATGCAAGTTAAAAGAAATGTAATACCTGAAAGCAAAAAAAAGTAACTTAAACGCAAAAGCAAAAAAAGTAACTTAAACACAGTTCAATCTTTCAAAATTATTTTATATAACTAATGAAAACATGGTAAACAATCAGTGTTATTAATAACTCTGCTAACTACTTTTGAAGTAACAGCATGTTTAAAAGTAACATTTGTTGAGACATGCTTAAAATGTTGAAAGTAGGACGTGCCATATTTTTCAACTAATGCAGCTTTCAAAAATTTGCGTGTATGCTTAAATCCCTTTTCAGGACCATTAAGCATAATAAAGACACGCATATCTGATGTGCCAATATCTTCTAATGAGCCATCATTACATCTTGGTCTTTTTTCCATTACACTGCGTATTATTGACCCCCAACTCTCACATATTGCCTCTGAGACAGGGATTGACATACAAAATGAAAAAAAATTTTACAATGAGGGGCAATTTATGCTTCAGCTGCACCACAGCTAACTTAAAAAGCTTGTGTAAATCACAAAGTGACCCTTCATCTCTGTTTTCAGATATTTTATTCATCATCCAAGAACATAGCTCTTTATATTAAAAAAAAAAAAAAAAAATGCCCTTATCAATATTTGTAAGATTAAAGGGAAAGTCACTGATATACTCTGAGAATGTCTCAGAAGTGAACGTTGATGCCAAATGTGCTCCAGAGACATCCGATCATGGATAGATCAAATGATCATAGTTAAAAAGACATCTAGCTTTTTGTATAACGTTATCAATACCTTCATTTTTTCCTTTGGTATAATAATCAAATTTTTCTAAAATTTGTGTGATGAATTTCATAAAATCTTTTAGATCACTTTTGTAATTTGAACTCAGCTGATTCTCTTTTTCATGATAATTAGCTGATGCAGATGATCTTAATACTTTTGAGCTTACAGGTTTATCTGGTAGTGGCACACCTTCGTAAGTACAAAATTTAAATAACTGTAGCTGTTTTTGAGTATTTGAAAAATGAGTCTGGAATTTTTTCCAAAAATTTCCACAAATCATCAACTGTTTTAAGGTCAGACATTATATTAATGTAATTGATAAATATTTTTAAATGTGAGTGAAAATTATTAACTGATCTAGCATAATCCCAAGGAAGAATTTCAACTGATTGAACACATTTAGAAATTTTAGCTAAAATGGCATATAAATCAGCTAACTTGCTGCGGATTACCGGGAAAAAAATTTCTAACATCGTTCGATGTTGCTGATTTCCATTTTAAGTCTTCATTTGGATGCCGTCGAGTGTAATGCGGTTTTAGATTTTTTTTTTTTATTACTGTTGTTTCACATAAACAACAAATAACTTTTTCATTAGATGACATGATAAAAAAAAAATATTACACAGAAAATATTATACTTCAATTTATAACACGTGCTAACGCATCAACGATTAACAAAAAAAAAAAAAAAAAATGAAGCACGTGCACTATGAACATAAGGAATCGAAAAATGACCAAATGATCGAGTGTGACTAGCGCTTCTTTCCCAAGCTCTCTCCCTACGAAGAGGATCATTCCACTTCGATTGCGGGTGGGAGAGGCAGATTGCGAAGAGAAAACGCGGGAGGAATTTTTCTATTCAATATTCTTTGGTTCTTCAGCATAGCGCGCGTGGTGAACGATTGTAGCAAAAACAAAACTCGAGATTTTTTTCCGGTCGCATTTTTTCGTTTTCTTATGATTTTTTTTTTTTTTTTTTTTTTTTTTTCGTTTTTGTAAATTGGTAAATAAATCTGCAAACTTGAAGATCATTCTGCAAGCTTCAAGATAATTCTGCAGCGCTGCTGCCGTGCTGCACGGTTTCTGCTACCGGGACCGGAAGTAATAAAAGGACAAAACTGACTAGAAAAAGACATCGAGGAGCGGGTGGGTAGGGCTGGGGCATTAGACCTATCGTCCAGGATTAATACGTCTCGCCATCAAATTCTTAACTTAACAGCCCGCTTTAGAAATCGTTTTAAAACTGAAATTTGTATATATAATAATAATAATGCAATAAAACCGTCTAATGAAATAAATTATTTTTACAAATAATTAATTATTATCAATAAATCTGACCAAATAAAATTATGAATGAGAATTACCTTTTTTTTTATCGGTATTACAGAAAATGCATTTATTTTCTCACTAAATAAAGTTTATGGCCGAATTCGGAAATAATTAATAATAAATAAAATTCGTATAAGTAATATGATTCACCATTTAAGTATATATGTGCCTAATAGAAAAGCCGAAAAATAAATCTGTATGTCTGGTGGCTGAAGGGTTAGCGCTCTAGCCTTTCAATTGTCAGTTGCCGGGTTTCAATGTTCGAAGTGGTTCGGAGTCCACTTTGAGCCGTTCTGTGCAATAAATGACCGTAGAGCTATATCCCAAATTAAATCAAGCCGAGAGAAATCTAGGTTTATTTTCAGATTTTTAGTTAATTTACCACTAAGCGCCCGCCCCATATGAAAATATTATAGGATTTTAATAATTACAACCTCGTAATTTTTTTCCGGAGATTAAATTTTGATAGCATGGCTAAACTATTTTGTTGTGGCAATCACAAATTTTTCTTCTATATCATTGTATATAACTGTGCTGTTTACTGATTAACACACACACACACACAAATTTAATCAACTTAGCTTCTCTCAATAAGCATTTTACATATGTAGTTTGATACAGTTTTCACGAATAGATCCTGAGATATAGCTATCTGGAAATTTTCATAAAGTAATAGCGGCGCCACTTATCGGCAGATATACCCCCAAACTGAATCAACATATTTTTTACATAATAAGTTTGTGCCTGTATATGTAATTTAAACGGAGATATAGTCTTCTCGTAAACATGAAATATTGGTGTACAGCAGCGTCATCTGTCGGCCGATATACACCGAAATTGAAACAACAACAGTTTTTCAATCGTGGAGCTATAGCCTTCCTTGAAATATGCAGTATTAAAGCATCAATTGTTGGGCGACACATCCCAAAATCTAATTAGTGACAATTGTCGAAGTCCAATCAAATGTAAAATTATGTTGAATTCTGTTCATTGGTTCATAAGATGCAGGCAGCTTTCACAAGTAGCACACTGGCAAATATTCTCTAAAAATGGTCAAATCATAATCACGACGTCTCAAAACATGTAAATCCATCGAAAACAAGTCGAAAAATTTCACGAAAATCTAAAATTCTTTTTGTATACATAGACGAAAGTTGGAAGAATATATGCATTCCCTTTTATTCTCCTATCAAAATACTTTTTACTAAAAACATTTTGCTTGTTTTGTTTAAAGAAAATATTAGATTTCAAACTATCATATACACACACCTTAGACGCACAGGCTTTTTTGTTAGTTGGAAAGGGCGATCTGAAACTAGCCTCTTTTAATTTGTGGTTAGATGGCTTCAAAGGATACAATTTTTCGCTGATGTCATCACAAAAATGTTAGATGTTGAGAGCTGATACACTTTTCTTACTTGTCACTCTTCTAGTTCTATTATCCAAACCGTCATTGAACTCCGACTTTCTCCTCCTTCAAAAGAGAAATTGTTTTTATCTTTTCTTCAGTAGTCCTGATATCTCCGAAGATAGTTTTTCATCTATCCATCTTTCCTCTCCATATACTTTATCTTGAGTGAGGAAAATTAGAACATCGGTATAAGGCGTGTGCCGGCCGGCTAATGCATTTTTCATCTCCTCCCAATTTTTTCTTTTGGGGGTACTTGATTATATATGTTTTTATTTCCTTTCATTTATTTATTAATTCTCTTAATTTTTTTTTCTTTTCACTCTTTTCCTTGCACTAATTTAGTTAAAATTCCATTATTATGTTGATATGTATATACATTTTTATAATGGATGCGAAGATATCTTTTATCTAAAAAAAAAAAAATCATTATGTATCATAGCCGATGAAAACAGGCATTTGCATATTCTTTTAATTTTTCTTTTTAATGCTTTACTTCATCCCCTCCTTCATTTTTTTTTTTTTTTTCTTCTTCTTTCTATTTTAAAATATAGCTAAAGTTAACTACCTTTATCGTACTCTTGGTTATATATATATATATTTTTTTCTTTATATATTTTTAAAAATAAAATATCTATCTATCTATATATTTTTAATTTTATTCTAGGTTCTTAATTTCATTTCCACAATATGGAACGAAAAATTACATTTTCTAAGGGAAGACATTTGATATTTATATTATTTAAATTGATACTCAACCCTAACACTGCATCACAGCAACACCACCATGCATCCCATCACACCATCGTTACTATTAGATTTAGTAAAAACTTCGACAATAACCATCGTAGACTGGCGTACATTTTACCCTTTGGGAACATTTGACGAGTGAGACTCGTCATCTGCTTCCTTGGGCGCAGTTACGGTGGACGAGTCTGACTCGTCATCTGAATTTAAGAAGTAGGCGTTGATGTTTGCGGCACCCCCGCCAGTGGGCGTTGTTCGCAAACACTTTCCTGGCGTTTTTTATGATATCTTACAACCATACTTATATGATCAGTATAAGTATATTCCAAATAAAATGTATTACTTTTTACATATTAACACTTTCGCGACCGATACGTAGATTCATATCATTTGAAAATCTGTAACTCCCCCAGTAGGCGTTTCTTTTGCAATTTGTATGCTATTTTTTTCTTAAATATGTAATCAATATTCACAATTTTACTATGAAATATACTATGGATACAAATACTTTGATTAGAAAGAATAAAATTATAATGTATATCCATTTGTAATATAAATGTGAATACAGAAAATTTTGTTCTGAAATATTGTAACATGGGAGAATAACGCCCACAGGCGGACCTTACTGTCAAAAATTCAAAATCATGCGATCGCGAAAGTGTTATTCTATATAGCGACAAATTAAATCCGTCCCATGGGTATAAAAATCTTCAAATAATTCAGTACTCAAAGGGTTAAGTGAATTTTGATCCCAGCCCCAGCTGTTTCATTATTAAATCCGCTGCATAAAGGAGAATACAATGTGAACAAATTTGTGTTTTCTCAATACATTTAATTCTATTCTATTTTTTTCGTTATGGGAAAAATGTAAAAAAAAAAAAAATAGATTTTAAAACTTCTAAATTATAATTCTTTTAAATACCGTGTATTTTCGGGAAACAAAGCAAAATAATCTGATATGTATCAACCACGTGGCTTTCATTACCCTCCATTATATAATAATAATAATAATATTTTGAAGATACTGTGGTCAGAAGACATAAAATTGATACTTATCATGATTCCTATCAACTGTCTTATAGTAACCAAATAATATATACTTCACAAGGTTATCTAAAAGAAAGGTAAATAGACAATTTGAAGAAAATCATTAGAGCTATCTTTTGAGACACTGCCGAGATCTAAAACTGACCTACCTACTCAGAATGCCTATTAAGTTTCTTATAGTAACTAGTTAATGCGTATGCGAAAGGACATGTAAAATAGGACTTAGATAGCAAATTTTAAGAAAATCATTGGAGCTGTTTTTGACATTTCAATTTTTGGTCTCATTTTCGATTTTCAGTAGAATTTAACAAATTGATCTGTTCATTAAACACCAACTAATGCATACGAAAAGGCATCTGAAAGGGTTGGCATAACATAGTGGATTTTAAGAAAATCGGTAGAGCCTTTTTTTTTTTTCTTTGAGACATCCATATCTAAGATCTAAAACTGATCTGCTTAATCAGAACGCCTCTCAGTTTTCCTGTAATAAACCAGCTGATATATATAAAAAAAAAAACACCTAAAAAATCATACAGCAAATTTGAAAAAACTCGTTAGAGTCATTTTTGAGATAACAATATTATGGTAGCACTTCTGGCTTTCCATGTCTCCCTTTTGATTTTCCATTTTTCATCAAAGCTTAACAAACTCATCTGAATATGGAACCTTTATTTATTATAAAGTTTGTTAGTTCTATCTTCTTAACCCCCCCCCCACACACACACACACAAAAAAAAAAAAAAAAAAAAGTGGATTTTATTGGGGGGTTTTCAAACGAATAAAATTTTTCACTTTTAAAAAATAATTTATTATTTTTTTAACTTATATTTTCTTACTTGACATTATTATATATAATAAATATCATGTAGGATAATAATTATACGTATAAGTATAATTATTATGTTATATATATATAATTATTATTATATCTACATAACACAGCATATTATATTAGTGATATAATATATGCCAGTTTGAAATTATGTAATTATTTTTCAACTTTGTTAGAAAAATTCCTTTCATTTCAACCATCTATCTACAATATCTCTTTTGAACAGAACAGTTTTAAAAAATGAAAGATGAGAAAAAATGAACAATATTGCAAGCCATTTTTGTATTTGTAAATCATGATAAAAAAATAAAAATAAAAGTAATACTTTGCCTAAAATTCTAAGTATTTAACAACAAATATTAAACATAACTAACAAACATAATATATTGACCCTGTAAGGTTCGATACAGGCAAAAAATAGGGTTCTTTTTTTTGCCCCTCGAAAACTTCAAATTCATTAAAACTGCCTTTTTAAAAGGTTTAGTTTTATAAAAATGATCTTTCTAAAAAATTTTTCGTGTTCCAGAATTATTTTTAATGTTTACCTATAACTTGGTTTGGTTCAATGAAACGCTATTAACTTGATAATAAACATTTATATAGAACGACTAATAAAATGGAAAGTGTTATACAATTTTTTTCTTGCAGAAAAAAATTTCGTTTTTCACAAAAATGAGCTTTAAAAATTAAAAGCTGGAGGCACTCCTGACATGTAAGTGTAAAAAGTAGGCAGTGATAATTTTGTTTTGTATTCCTTTATTAGTTTTCAGATATGAATCAAATGTCAGTTATCAATAATAACAAAAATTAAAAAATAAAGAATATATATATATATATATATATTGCCAGATGGTTCGCGCTTTAGCTACATATTTTCAAAGTTCGGCCTTTTTTTTTTTTTTTTTTTTTTTTTTTTAAGTTTCATAAAATTATTTTTTTTAAATAAGCACCTGAAACTTACGAATATTGCTGTTAAAGTGCCTGTGAATTGAACAGTTTCTACCTTCTATTATCAATTGCTAGATGGGGTGTGACGTGTTCGAGTCAAGGATGCGCTCGTCGGCATGCCATTTGGAGTTTTCCATACTTTCAGAGAAACTATGAAAATGGTGTGTAATAACAGAAACAGAGTTTTTATTTCTATTCAATCAAACCACTTTTCCGGTGTATTATTTATTTTAAGCCATAACTTTGATTAAATTTTAATTGTATTCTTTCGTTTTGTAACATAAAATATTCAACCGAAGTTTTATTTTACACAAAAATATAATTTCTCGAATTTTTTTTTCTTTCTGTATATCCCTTCGAAGCCTAGGCTCCTTGCTTAGACAACTGGTATTAAACTATCATCGTTATCTACATCAAAGTAATTAAGCCCTGCCCTTCATATATTCCCAGTTGTATTTGTTTCGTGTTTTTGTAATTTGTCGTTTATAGGGATCTTGTTTTTGTTATTTGATTATTTATAGGGATCAGATTTCTTATCATTTAACACGAGTTTTTGGAAACATTTCATTGCAGCCTTAAATTTTAATTGTTGTGGTAATAGGCTTCATAAAACATTTGGTCTACGCTGTTAATCTGAGTTCTCATTATTCAGATACGATCACTTATTTTCAAGCACATCATATACTCGGAATAGCTCCGAATGAAAATGGATTAGATTTGTAAACTGGTTTAAAATATTTTATAATTTATTTTTGAAATATTCTCCTATCGAAAGTGATTAGACTTATTCGTCTTCTAAAGACAGTAAGACACTATTTATGCAAATATGATGAAAATGGCAGATGCCTTGCGCATGTGCTGTCAGTTGTTGCTTCTGGATGAAGATGGTCTCGTTGCGTTCGCATGCTTTTGTCCAGGGATCAGCTAGAATCGAATGGAGGAACTTGCCGAACTGTAAAGCTGCCTTCAAACTCTGGCAACGATGCAGAGCGTCAAAAGTAATAAATTATCCATTGTCCGAAAGTGACCCTTGAAATTTTACACATGTTTACAATGACGGACATTACTTTTTATTGCTCTTTTACAAAAGAGACCCAGTCCTTATTCAATTATCGCACTAGGTGGTTTGTGAACCACGACTCCAGCGAGCATCGACTCTCAAATACCACATCAAAGGAATATCAAAAGAGACCGCGTTGACGCTTTGCAAGTTGCCAGAGTTTGTTGAAGGCAGCTAAAGCGAGCAGTTTACCGCTAATCCCCACAGGTAGAAATGGTTACTTATTCCTAGTTTTTTTTTTTTTTTTTTTTTTTTGGGTATTATACTGTCCGTAAGGTTACGTCGCTAATTGTTTAATTTTTTGAATCATTGTAACTTCCTGTGCTATAAATAATTCCTTAATTTTGATGAAAGTAAGACTGTTCTATATAAAATCATTAAAAAAAAAAAAAAAAAACCTTACATTAGTGATGAATGTAACGTGTATCCTAATCTTAAGTACTTTAATAACCTTAATTTATTGCATTTAAAATAATATTTGCCATTTCTGTAACTATGTAATTTTTAAGAATATATTGGTACTTAAAATTGAAAACACCGCACAGTCATTTTCAAGTCAAATTTACTTTGAGAAAAAATAAGCAGGTACTTTTCTAACTCATATTTTTTTTCAGCATTAACTTCTATTTTACACAGAAATTGGTCTGACCACTTGAAAAGTATTTTTTTTTCCTTTTGCATATCCCCTGGGGAATACAAAATGAAAAATATTTACTATACCAACCACCAATTATCTAATATCTTTTTCATCGAAAATATTCTATCTGTTCCTTTTCTGCGGCAAAAGCTTCCTTCGATTTTTTTTATATTTTTTCTTAAGTAGTATCCTGGCAAAGATAACTTTTCCACTTCGCTTTTCGTATATCTATCTCTTCGAAAAGTAACAAAATATGACAGGAACTTGGAGAATACACTTTTCGTGAGATATTATAGTGATGGCCAGGAAATTCTTTCTGGATTTAGTACTTACGTTAACCACTTGTTCTGGAAGTAAATTCTTTTCTTGAATAGTGTTTTTTTCTTTAGTTTTATGCTGCTGTTAGTTTTTAGTTAATAAAACTATTTGGTAAAAAAATATTATTTTTATTCCTGCTTTTATATGTAAAACTTTTTTAGTTTTTTTTTTATTATTATTAATATTAATATTATTATTATTAATATTATTTATTATTATTATGTGTAATATCCTTTTCTTTTTTGTTAAAATAAATAAATTGTTATAAGGCAGATTTGAACTTTGTAGGTACTTGAGTTAATAATCATTTCATGATACTAAATATCGATTAATGTGATGAGTTTTCAAGTAAAATAAATAATAACAGTAATTTTAATAATATCATGCACATCAGGATATTTAAAACGCAGTCTCTAATTAAACATATAATGGCAAACTTAAATTGTCAAGCTCTTTTATTTTTATACGTCCGATATCAACTTAGTGAAAATGAAAAATTAGTCATTTTCTTTTTATGTAGAAAATTTTCGATGTCTTTTTTTTTTTTTTTTCCTATTTATTTATTTAGTTAGTTTTTAATTTAGTTTTACGGTTTTATCATGAAACGTATGATAGTATCGTGGTGAAAACCGATTGATTACATTACGGCCTGGATACAAGCCCTCCTTAGAAGTAATGGTAGGTGGGAAATATAACAGATCTTAGCCGATATTCTGCTCGTTTTCCAAATATATGTTAATGATTCGGATTTTATTGTTTATTAAATTATCAAGCTCTTATATTTTTATACATCCGATATCAACTTGGTGGGAAAATAGCCATATTCTTTTTATGTAGAAAATTTTCTATGTCTTTTTTTTTTTTTTTTTTTTAATTTAGTTTTACGGTTTTATCGTGAAACGTATGATATTATCGTGGTAAAAACCGATTGATTACATTACGGTCTGGATAGAAGCCCTCCTTAGAGGTAATGGTGGTGGTGTGGGGGGGGATGAATAAACAGATCTTAACAGCCGTATACTTCTCTTTTTCCAAATATAGGTTAATGATTCGGATTTTATTGTAACTAAATTACACTACCTTGCAGGGATGAGATTTTTTCAGATTTTTTTTTTTTTTTTTTTTTCTTTAATTTAACGTTTTTTTAAAATAGATTGAAGATTTAAAAAAAAGATTTATTGATCTAATAATGTGTGTATAAAGATTTTCTCATAAAAATTCTAGTATTTCTTTCATTATCTTACCTTTGCATGTAGTTTCAGCTCTCTCTTTTTTAACACGCTTTCATTAGCTTCACCTGTATGTATGGTTGTATGTATGTTTGTAACCGCTCTGGGAGCAAACAAAAAATCTATATTGTAAAAAAAGACTTTCCCTACGTGAACGCTGTGGCTGTGAGGTAAAGCTCCGGGCGACGAACCTAAAGGTCTAATGGTCGAACTCAGTCAGGGGAGATTTTTAAAAAATGGTTTTATTTAATTCTAAATTATTTATAGGGATGAAATGGATAGTGATTTTGCCGGATACCGAATATCGGATATCCGGAGCTCTTGCGCCTACCGGATACGGATATCCGGCATTAGTTTTGTTTTTTGTATATTTCTTTTCTTTTCTTTCTTTTTTTTTTAACAATAAAATATAAACAGATTTCATATGCTATTCTTTTAAAAACATTTTGAATATAATTTACTTAAACATATTTAATATTTTATTTATTTGTGCAATATCACCATGAAGATTAAAACTTTTAGCCTAACATACTCATTCCTATACTTGCAGCTTGTCATGAAAAGTATTGTCACAAAAAGATAGGTTTTGTTCAGAATTACAAAACTAAAACTTATTATTTACATATTTTTTACATTACTAGTATTAAAAAAGTGAAATAAAATATTTTACTAATATAATCATAGTTGAAGGGTTATTTTCGTAGGAAAACTAATATGTTGTGGCAATCACAAAACTTTCTGTTATATCATTCTATATAACAGTGCCACATACTGTTTACGTTGTACAAAAATTTAACCATAGCTTCTCACAATAAATATTTTGCATATGGAGTTCGGTGCAATTTTAATAAACAGATGCTCAGATATAGGCTTTTAAAAAATCATAATAGCAGCTCCACCTATCGGCTGATATATACCTAAATAAGGTTGACATTCGTTTTCATAATGGTTATCTTACATATCAAGTTTTATGCACTTATGTCATAGAAGTTGTGACTTAGCCCATTTATGAGGCAAATTGCAGCGCAGTATTGCCACCTGTTGACCGATATACACCAAAAATAAATCACAATAGTGTTTCATAATGGCGGTCTCACTCACATACCAAGTTTTGTGCAATTATACGCAATAGAATCTGAGGTATAGCCTTCTCGTTTTTGGGAGAAATTTCCGTATAGCAGCATTACCTATTGGCCAACATGCACACAGATTGAATCAGCATAATTTCTCATAATGCCCTTCTAACATAAAGTTTCATGTAATTATATGCAATAGAACCTAAGATATGGCCTTCCCTGAAATTGCAAAAAGTGCTGTATAACAGCACCACCTGCTGAATGATTGGCACCAAAATTCGATAGGTACATTATATGCCAAGGTGCATGTACATATATATTTCTATGAAATTCTGTGCTGTAGTTTCTAAGATATAGATTTTCTTTAAGTTGCATAAATCGCAGTACGGTAGCATCACCTGTTGAGCCATATGCACCAAAAGTTGATAGGCACTGATTTATGTCATGGTTCAACTACATATAAATTCATATGTAATTATATGCAGTAATTTCAGAGGTACAGTTGGACAGAATTTTTGTCACATATACACAAACAGATATTTTTTTTAATTGATCAAACCAGGTTCTGGACTTCTTAAAATATATAAATCCATCGAAAACCAGAAGTTAAAAATTTATATGAATTCAATAATTTCTTTTGAGACATTTATAAGAAAACATAAAAGAAAGAAACAAAAAAAAAAAAAAAAAAAAGCTTTAAACTAGTATGTTATGGCTATCACAAAACTTTCTTCTATATCACTATATATAACAATGCTACATGCTGTTTAACGTGCACAGAAAAAACTTAATCATAGCTTCTCACAATAAAGATTTTAGATATAGAGTTTAGTGCGATTTTAGCCCTGTGAAGAATCATAGAAGGTGAGGAACAGCTGCGCCACCTGTTGGTCGATATACACCAAAATTAAGCCAGCTTTCGCTCTCATATTATTTATTTTGCATATCAAGTTAAGTGCAGTTAAATATTATAAATGTTGAAATTTAGCCTTCCTATTCACAGAGTAAATTGCAGCATAGTATAGCCATCTATTGATCGGTATGCACCAAATTTTGTGCAATTATACACAAATGAATCTGAGTTATAACTTCCCCAATCACGGGAAAACTGCAGCATAGCAGCACCACCTATTGGCCGATATGCACAGAAATTAAATAAACGTGTTTCATAATAGCCCTGTGACATAGTTTTTTTTTTTTAATTATACACAGTAGAAGCTGAGATATAGTCTTCCTTTAAATAGGAGAAATCACAGTATAGCAGCACCACCTATTGAGTGATTTGCACCAAAACTTCATGGACACTTTTTTTTGTTAAGGTGTAACAATGTATAAATTTATATGAAATTCTGTGCATTAACTCTTGAGCTAGAGTTACTACACAAAATTTTTGTCACACAGACATTTTCTAAAAATGGTCAAATTGTGTTCTGGTTCCCCCAAAATGCGTAAATCCACTGAAAACTGGAAGTTGAAAATTTTTAGGAATCTAATACTTCTATTTAAAATAGAAGAAAATAATAATTCAAAATGAATTTATGTTTTTTTCTTTGTATAAATTTTACATATTTTATATTTTTATATTCTGTACAGACAAGAAGGAAAAGTTTAGACTATTTATTAAAATTCTTTAATTAAAAGTTAAGTTTTTGTAATGTACAAAATCAAAAACTTTAAATAATTGAACATTTTAAAAAATATGTTTTTCTTTTCCTTTAACAATCTGAAAGTCAAAGTACAGACTTTCTGAAAATTTAAATATGTACTTTTATTTGAAGTAATTTTAATTTTGGGGAATATATCTATGCAATGTAATGGGAATTCTTAATTTAGGTGCTTTAGCAAGATATTCTATTAAAAGCATAAATTTTTATATATATATATATATATATATATATATATATATATATATTAATAATACAAATCGAATAGGTAGGTGGCGCAGGCAATGTAGATGCTCTGCTAGTATAAATATACGGTCACAAAAACAAGAACTTTCTTATGTATGAAAAAGTGGATTGCAAATAAACAAGCAGGTTCTAGTCAATAAATGCACATTATTTGACTCATTTTTGAAACAATCTAACAACTTTCCAATATCAATATTACTAAACAATCTCACAACATGTTAAAACAAAAGTCACAAAAACAGAGTTATATGCACTGCACAGATTGAATATCATTTGTATAGGAACAGCTCTTTTTATTGTTATGGGGAAGATTAGGGGGGAATGATATAGATCACTCTGGAAAAACCTAGCAAACTCTGTATAAAATTAAAATAGGGCTTCTATATTTCTTAGACCTGAAGCTACTTTTGTCTAAATTTGTTTGCTAAAGAGGCTAATTTCAAATTTCACAAAGACTTACTTTTTTTTTTTTTCCTTCTCTTAAAAAAAAAAAAAAAACTTTGTGCTACAATAATATTTAAAAAAATAATAATAATAATTGTCGCAAAATTTTCATTTGATGGGAGTTTAAGCCTAAATTTTCTGCTTCGGATATCCGTATCCGGAGTGCTGATATCCGGTACCCCGTCGGATATTTAAAACTCAGCCGGATAGGCCGGATATCGGATAGTTACCGATATCCGTTTCATCCCTAATTATTTATTTCTCATTCCTTCATTATGTTATTTATTCAGTTAATATTACGTAATTTCTAGACTTCTTTTTATTAAAGATGTAAATATTATGGTGTGTCACTCATTCGATTTTTTCTTACCCTGCATTTCTTACCCTGCATTCTATAAAGACAGATATTTTGTGCTTTTTAGTTCACATTTCAATAAAAGCGTGTTCTTTAATTTTTTAAAAGTATAATTTTATTGTATTTTGCTAATCTCATCCCAGTTCTTGGAGAATGCATCTCATCATATTCGTACTATTTCAAAAAGCATTTTACCTATCTTTTCAAGCTCTCCTTTAGTTTATTAATCTAATAATAAACTAAGTTACTTCAAAATAAACAAATAAAATGAAGTTAAATAATAAAGTTATTAACTTAACCATTTTAAAAATAGGATTTTTTTTTTTTTTACTTTTAAAGCAATGTTTACCGGAGTAAATCTTAAACCATACAAATACAAAATAAAATAAGTAATAACGATGTATAAGAAAATATTTTTTCACTTAATATTTAATGTTTTGATTTTGAAAGATACTTATACATTAATAAGTGAATTTCAAGACTAACACATGGCCAAAAATGTAAAATATTGTATATACGTCTAATAAAAACGATTAATAACAGCTGGCAAATCTTGTAGAGTCTCAGTTTATCATAGTTTTTATAATTATATGCATTTCTCACGTCCATGTGTTCTTATATTCTGCACTTAATAAAAAAAAAAAAAAAAAATGTGCATGTGTAAAATTTTTCTTTTAAGTTTTCATGATAGACAAAATATAAAAGAAAGAAGTTTTTTTCTCCTTATATATATAACTTGACTTTCTGACTTGGAGTTTATTTTTAAAATAATTAGTTCACTAAACTAAGATTATATGTATATATATATATATATTTTTTTTTTTTTTTCATTTTGTTATAATTAAGTACATTTTAACACTAATATAAAAAAAGACTGTTAAATTAATTCTATAATAATCTGCGAATTGAGGTCAATAACTATACACAGATAAACTTGACAAATTTATGTCTAGCAGAACGTCTGAGTCTTATTTTGTACGTGCTAAAGTGTGTATTTAAGTTACGCGCATGCATAGTGAACATTTACTTTATACGTACGTGAGTAAAGAATAACTTTTTCTTTATTGTTTTTTCAAATCTACATTCATGGTGAAGAGAAAAAAAAAAAAAAATTAAAAGCAACGAATTCATTTGTGTATTTTAATTCAGAGTCAAAAAAGACTCGTAAGGTCAAGTGTACGATAGATTTTTCGAATTTTTATTTGGAAGTCACGAAATCAAGATTAACTCTTTACATTTCATTAGAGAGCGATTCACTCGATATTTATCGTCTATTATTCTTACTTTTTTTTCCTCTTGGGTTTAATGGACTTAGCCATAAAAATGGGTGTATGCGCGTTTTGTAGGTGTGCAAGGTCGAATAAAAAGACGATTTCAGTCGAGGATTTCGACGATATTTTACAGCAGAAACTTGTTTAATGTCCGTTTAAGTGTAGTTTCCTAATCATTTTTACATATCTAGGGTTTATTTAATAATCACTAAGCAATTGTTAGAATTGTAAAAATATCACCATCAGAATATTCTGTAAATGCATTTCGGTTTAACTTATTGAAAGATCAAAGTGAATTTATAGGCTGTATAATTAAAAAGCTGCCTTTTGTTTCATTAAATTTTACTATTTTATTACAGTGCAATAGTAACATTTTTGTATTTTTATTGTCGTTACAATATCCTAACATATTTTTATACAGAATGAATTATATAGTTATATTTTCACCCAGTGTTATTTTTTAAGATTTTTATTTATTAAGAATTATATTTAACTTAAAAAATAATTTGGCCTTGTCACTTGTAAAAAATTGATGTCATTTAATTGCCTAATGTATCCAGGGTATTTTTTTTGTATTAGAAGTAAGGTATAAAGTGTGTGTGTGGGGGGGGGGGGACTCTTTACATGTAATTATAAAAAAAAAAAAAAAAAAAAAAAAAAAATATCTGTAATTTTAAAAATTTGTCTTATCTTAAAATAATAATTTAATTGTTACATTTAAGTATTATTTTTGTTTGAAACGATTCTCTGTTTTTTTCCCCTTGTAAAAAAGACCGGTATAACTGACCAGACCGACAAAACCCAACTCAGACTCATTCTGCAATATCCCTTCACTCATTTACAAAGAGTGAAAAAAGTTAATTGGGGGGGGGGGAGAAATCTGGAGTGGCTTTACTCGATATTCTGAACATCTAGTAGTTATCAGGCGTTTAAACACATTTGGATCATTGAACAATTCAGTTAATAGAAAGTTTGAATATTTCTCCTCAAGTTCGAACCAAAAATGAAGCCTGTTTCTCTCTATCAACTTGTGTCTATTTCTAGTATGTTTCCATAATTAATTATAGTTATTCATGGAATTTACTATAAAAGTTAACGTATAATTATATTGGTGGAAGAATCAGGAAAGAAATTGTACCTGTAGACACACTATATATTGACAAAAATCTGTATGGGATAGAGAAAAACGGACTTCAATTTCGGTTTCCTCACACCAAAAATCATAAAGATCAGCCAAAATAATCAAATCAATACCTGTGTAATAAATAAAATGCAAGACTCTACTAGATACAATATATAATCATTGCTCACAAAATATATTTTAATATTTGCAATTTAGAATAGCTAAGTAACCTTTTAAAATATCTTTTCAAAATCCTTCCTCTTGCACTAGTATATCCTTATGTTTCTGATCCACTTTTCAACTTAAAATAGTCAAATTTATAAACGGCATAAAATAGTTTAAAATACAACCCTTCTCTGTTGAACGTAAATATTTGCAAATGTTAATCTTTGACTTGAAAAATAAATAGTTGTAAAGTTTTCCAAATATTATTTGAATAACCGTTCTCTTGTGCGTCATAAATTTTATGTGTTTTAGTTATATTAAATATTGGATTTTCCTTTTATTTCCTTAGCGATGTGATTGTAAAAATGGATGAAAGCATTTGGTTGATGAATAATTTTATGCTGCGACATTCGACTTTATTCAAAAGGATGACTGCGATTTGTTGAAGTGCTTTTGATTTGTGAAAGCTTTGTTTTATGTCGATAGTTTTTGCAGATTTTTATTTATTGTACTTTTTATTAAAATCATTTGTTTCAGAGCGGAGGGGAAAAAATGCATTAGATAAATGTTTTAAATCGTAGAATTTTAAGAATTTCCGTATTATGGTTTAGTAATATGGGGGGCAGTTTTTTACTGTTATTAAATCGATGGGATTTTTTTTTATTTTCCATAACATGAAATCGTGAATTTATTTTTTTTACTATCATACCTGTGTAAAAGAAATAAGAAGATGCAACATTTGGTTGATGAATAATTAATTTTAGGGTGTAAGATTCGACTCACTGTTGCTTTATTCGATTATTTATTGTCGTTAAAACTGTACTATTAGTCTCGGTAATGGTACTACCATACATGCCAACCATCTCATTATGAACTGTACAATTTTTAGTACCCGCCTTTTTTTTTTTTCACACCAGTCATTTTTTAGAATAATTTTATTATTTAATCGCAACAACATTTGGAGAAAATTACTCTAAAAATAAAGTGGTGTGAAAAAAGAGGCGTTAACAATTATACGGTTATTAATGAGATGGTTGGTAAGTATGTACTACCCAGTACTATTTGCTTCGTTTTGTCTATTTTATTGTAGACGTTTTAAACTACTTTTATTGTTGTTCTGTATCTTTTTTAAGCGATAAAATAGAGACTTTTTTTGTGAAAACATATATACGTTAAAATTTATTAGCAGATTACTTATCAAGGATACAGATTTTGTTTATGATTCTATCGATTCAATTTTTTGCCATGAATATTATTTTTCGTTTTCTTGATTTATTTTCTTTTCTTTTATTCTTTAAAATTTAATATCTATTACATTCGATTGATTTTGCAATTACATAAAAAAAAAAAAAAAAAAAAACTGACATTTTCAAAGTTGTTTCACGAAAGAATTATTTTTAATTTTCATTTCTCCATCTCTAGCACTATATAAAAGTTCATAAACATACAAAATTGCTACAATCAAACTGTTAAAACAGGATTTTCGGTATCTATAGGTCACACGTGACCTAGCGATTCGATTCTTAAATCTTGGTAGAACCTAGGGTTCGAATCCAGGTCGCACTTACCGGGCCATCCGTTCTTAGTTTTCTGCGATTTTGTCCGATACTCGTGTAAATGCGACCTAAAAGCTTTGGAAAGAAACCGGCGGAACGCTGTTCACTAAAGCCTAGGTCTAGTGACTAAAGCCTTGGTCACGCGTAGTCAATCTGCCTCTACATTAACACCTATAATTGCATTTTAAGTACTAAAAAATTAATTCTAAATGAAAAAGAATAAAAAATTGAATAAAGGCAAACAAGGAAAGAAACAGTGTAGTTTTTCTATTTCATTTCCTTGTTTTTTCTTATCATTTTTTCAACTGCAGGAACCATACCTTCCCACGACAAAATGTATTTTGAAAACATCAATGCCGGATCGAATTACTCGGAGATCAAATTATCTGCATAAATTAACAATGGACTGATTAGGTATCAAGATCAAAGGCAGTCTTGAGCAAAAAAATAAATTCTACTTCTGAATTCCGAAATTATAAAATGTTTTTTAGTTATTTTTTCTGGTTTCTCTAAATCAACCAGCTGCTGGTTTAATTTTAGAAATAAATATAATACATATTCTTTTTTTTTTTTTTCTTTCTAATTGCAGAAGGAAAGACAATTCTATTTCGCTTTCTAAATATATCGTCTTGGAATTTACATTTCCGTAACTGTCTTTATTTCAGGAGCATATAAAATTTCTAATTTTAGCAATAATCAAGTTATTATTTTAGCAATAACCAGGAATTATTTCTCAGTATATTAAGAATTATCTTATATTCTATTTTTTTTTTTTTTTTTTTTTTTTTTTTTTTTTTGTCTTAAGTTTGTTAAATTTCAAGGCGAATATATGATAATTTGGGAATGACCTGTATATACATAGCGATTGTAATTAAATTTCGTCTGTAAATAGCATCCCCATCTATATCCAAGAGTTTCTGCTCTGGAAGCTGGTTGGCCGATTTTCTGTGATTTTCTCCGAAATTTGAGCGAATAGGGTCTAGGACCCCTAGAAAAGCCTCTCGAGGAGGTCACACCATTCAGCTTAGGACTATCGCATAGTCAATCGGCCCTAACACCTACTCCTTTGAATTTATAATCAGCGTCCTGCTGCTAAATAGAGAGCAAATTGCAACCAATTTCGATAAATAGATTATAGCTCAATGCGACCAAAAAAGTTTTTTCAAGTTTTAATTAAAAATTTTTCAGTTTGTGGCACTTTGCATGAACAAACAGCAAATTTAACACGGAAGCTTCAGCATAAAATGCATTGTAATTTTCCCCATGCAAAACGCAACCTAATTGACATATTTTGAATAATATATATATATATATTATTTCTTTATTGCATCTCATGTATAGTTCATATACCAGATTTGGTGGTAAATTTCTCACTCATTTTTGCTGCAAGATGTTATGTAAGGGAAAGTTAAATTGTAACCATCCTTTATATTTTCTAATAATTGCAACATATTTCATCACCAAATCAATTATAGAAAACTATAGAAATTGTAGTACTTCTATTGTAGAAAACTATAAAATCATTTTGCTTATTCAGTTAAATATCTAAGGTACATCATTATGTCAGGTTTCTATAAGGTAATTCTGAGAGACATAGAAAAGAGATAAAAGTGTTAAAATTATCTTACACATTTTACTTTTTTTCTTCTTCTCCTTCGCTTTGCTTTGCGAAATATTAGACATCACAGAATTGTTCAAAGTTTTAAAAATAATTTGGTTGTTGATATTGTATTTACTATTTGTGTGCAAATGAGAGCAACAATGTAAAGTTTTATAAGATTTCAAAAGATATCGCATAAAGCGTCGAAAGTTTTAAAAAATATATAATTATAAAATTTTACTGTTATTAAATTTATGGACAAGTATTTATAATGGAGCCGTTTTAAAAAAGTTGTCTATTTAAATAGTATTTTAATGCTGTTTATAACTCTTTTGAAGAGCGGTGGTTACTATCCATCTAATTTTATTTCTCAATTAAAAAAATTCATCCAGTAATTGTTCAACACAATTTTAATTTTAATAACCTACTGGGAGAAAAAAAATAATTTATATCTTTTCTTCTAATTTTGCTTCTAAATTCTGATGACTTTTGATTTTTAAGCGTAATTAAATAATCCCCGAAAGAGTTACTCGTAATGTATGTGCATTTTCTTTCCACTTTTAAAACTCTTTTAGAGTCAATAATAGTTTTACATTCCTACGACAAATGTGTTATAACTAAGGTAACTATCTTGCTGGATATAGTCATGACATTGTACATAAAATATATATTGTAATCAATGCTATATGATTCATTTGTGAAATCTATTTCTAAAATATTCCTTTATTATTTTTTTTTTTCCGTAGGTGGCTGCCTGCCTGAAGATGGGGTACCGGACATGACTGTAATTAGTGATATTGACGAACAGGGAATTAATACGAATCTAAAGACCCGGTACCGGAAAGATCACATTTACGTATCCTTTTTTTATATTCATATTTCTAGATTAATGTGGATTAAATACACGTAAGTAAATCAAATTGATGTATAAATTTGCTTATAGCTTCCATGTATCAGCTGTCCTGTAGGAAAAATTATTCACTTTGGATTTAATGGTTTAAAAGGATGTTATTTCTATAGAGATATATGGTGTAATATATATATATATATATGTGAAGAATTGAAGAGCGTTATAAAATTTAACAATTAATAAATACATGATTAATACCAACAACACTCAAACAAAAGTTTTTTTTAAATTCAATTTAAATGTTAGCACTCATTTTTTCTATGATTTTCATTTACAGTATATCAGTTAATAGATAAATTCAGTTTAAATTACTTACGCTAATGTTTGCAGTTAGGACCATAACACGAAGGCTAACAAGGATATATACATATATATATATATATATATAATTAATGCTGCCATTTGATAACATTTATAAATTTAACTATTGTGTGTAAAATAATGGTTTAAAAAAGTGTATTAGTTATGTTAAATATTAAAAGGATACTTGGTGCGGGATTATTAAAACCAAGGAAAACTGCAATGTCTAGAACGCCAAAGAGAAAAAATTGGAAAGCATTCAGCTGTTTCGGCAGCATTTAGCGTACAGTCTTCAGTGCATAAAGAAATGAGAGAAAGTGCTTTTATATTCAGGAAAGGAATCGAATTCTGATTAACCAAGAGAATTACGCAGAATGTGAGGGGTTGACTAATAGGAGTTTAAGAAAAATTAGTTGTAAAAAATGTAGAGAATTTTAAAAATGTGGACTTAACGGCCCTCTTCACTTACCGTCGCCGGAAGCCCGAACCAATGTTATTCTGTGGGGAAATTTTCTTTACAAATAACTTATTAACTAATACATATTTTTAAATTCTGTTTTCACATTCAGAAAATTCCCAACTGTTAAATTGCCGGGCCTTTTTTAAAAATGTATTTTTTTAATTTTTAATATTTTATTTTGAAATTGCAAAATGAAAAATAATTCACATATTGAAAATTCGTATTTTGCAGCTTCAAAATAAAATATAAAAAAAATAATTGTTTAAAAATGGTCCGTCAATTTAACAGCTGGGAATTTTCAGAATGTGAAAACAGAATTTAAAAATATGTATTAGTTAATAAGTTATTTGTAAAGAAAAATTTCCCATAGAAAAACATTAGCTTCGGCTTCCGGCGGCGGTGAGTGAAGCGGGTCCTTAATGTAAAATTTCCAACAATCAGACAAGTAGGGTACAGCGAAATCACAATTAATATTATTTTAAGATTTTTATAGATGTAAAAAGCTTCAAAGAAATCGAGTTCATGAGTGGATTTAGGCCTGCAAATTATTTTAGCTGAATCAAATTTAAAATTATGGTTTTCCTCCCAGCAATGTTTAGCATACTTGCCAACTTTTCCGGTTTTCCCGGAAGACTTCCGGTTTTTAAACGTATCTTCCGGTCTTCCGGACAGACGATGAAATCTTCCGTTTTTAAAAAAATCGCGGATATCGTTCATTTTAAAAAGAAACCCAAATGTTCTACGAAAACTCCTGATTCTCAATCTTTTTCCATCCATAACATAAATGTCAATATTCATTTCAAACTTGCTTTATGAGATTCTAGAACATTTAAAGAAATAGAATTGTTAAATATTTCTTGCTGATGTAATTATTTTTTGCCCCTCCCCCCCCTTTATTTATCTACAATTAGTGATCAGTAATCAAATGTTCTGCAGAAGTCTTTTCTTTCCGAATCTTTATCCATCTGCAACATAAATGATAATATTAATAAGTTATTACATTAGATTCTAGAAGTAGAGTTGAAATAGTTTAAATATTTCTTACTCTGTAATTATTTTTGTATCCCCCCCCCCCTCCATCCTTTCCCCGGATTGTGATCAATTCTAGAAACAATAAAGCAGTGGAAATGCTCAATATTTCTCACATATGTAATTATTTTTAGATCTTTATTGTTGAATTTAATGAATCTGTTTATTTTCCCTCAATTAAATTAAATATATTTGTATGTCATATTTATACCAAATGTGTAAACATATGAAAAAAATGAAGAATATTTTTTTCAGAAAATTTTTTCCTACCTGATAATTAGCTACTGCTACTATTTCTTATATGTATGATTAATGTAGATACACAAAAATCATATTCTATATTTATTTAAAAAATTAGTTATACTTTAACTTAACTAAGTTTTTTTGTCTATTGTTAAATAAATTTCTTACAGCTTCTGTTTTGTAGATATTTATATATTGAAGAGGAATAACTTCATTTAAAACTTTTATATATTTAATTTAGTATAATCAGTCTATAGTAAAATGTCGTTATAGATTGCTTCTAAATATTAAAATTGTAAAACTGTATTGTTTAATACGTCAAGGAGAAAAAAAAAATCTTCCCTTTTTTTATGAAATCTTCTGGGTTTTCAACAAAAATCTTTCCTTTTTTTATTAAAATTGGTTGGCAAGTATGGTTTAGAAACAGCCGATTTATTGGTTTCTTGCTTACAGACGTAACTAATATGTTTTTTTAGATGGAATTTAAGACTGCGATTAGTTTGACCAATGTATAACAAAAACAAACCACATAACAGAGAAAAGATGAGATTATTGGAAGGCGAAAAAAATATTTTAAAATCATATTGTTTGGGAATTTTAGCTATAGCATGACTGGATTGAGGAAAATTGGTTAAAACAATTCTGATATTAGAAAAGACTAATTTAGTAGATGGAATACGACGAAGTAATTTTTGGATAGCTTTATCTATAATGGAAGGGTTATAACCTCTGTCAATTGCAATGGCTTTCAGATTTTCCCGGTTATAATAAATATTTTAGTTACTTAAAATTTACCCAGAATGTTACTGATTTTTACGTACTATCTTTTTTGAACAGTGAAAACTAATAACACCTGTTGTAATGTGAAAAGCTTTTGTAGTGCTCTGGCAATACATTAAAAATGTATCAAAGTCTCCCCCCCCCCCCCCCCCCCCAATTCTTGCTATTAGTTCACACTCTCCCTATATACATTTATATATATTGTTCAAATTTTCAATCGTTAATAAAATACTTTTTATTCATCCACTCAAGTTCAAATACATTTTTTTAAGCTTGTAGAGGATAACACTTGATGTTAATACAGTTTTTTTTTTTTTTTTTCAAATATTAATTCATTAATTAAATTAAATTAATTAATTTTAGTTTTATATGGGAGAGTTCAAAATGTCGTTTGGATATCCACGAAATCCATGTGCACAAACACATATGGTTGATCTTGATTCAAGAGATTCCATCACAAATGGCGGAAGAGTATGCAATCTAAAAATGCAATACTCTCGCAACAATCATTTCGGGTCGAAAGAGCACACGACCCTTCGTCAGACGAACAAAGTAGGCACGAGTTCTGCAGTCAAAGCAGCAACGACTGACGTTGTATTTGTGCTCAAATAATAAAGTAAATCGTAACTATTTAATAAAAAGTAACTAAAATGAAATTTTTCTTTGTTGACCTAAGTAGGAATTGACGTTTTTTTTTTTATTATTACTTGTTTATTTGGACATTATTAACTGAAAAGATTTGAAAAATAAGTTTAAAAACATAACTTTTTTTTTTTTTTTTTTTAATATAATGTTATGTTTGTTTTTCTTTGTAAATGTATTTTAAACCAATTAATCATTTTGTGAATATACATTAATATTAAATCATGTTTCAGATTGAATGCATTTATTCGATATTTTTTATGCTTCTATTTTTTCCTTTTCCTTTTTTATCTTTTTTTTTTTTTTTTTTTTTAAACCTTCGCTGGCTCCACGGAATTTTTTCTTTTTTTCCCTAATTAAATTATCGTGTAGCTTTACATGCAAAAACCGCTCTTTACCGTATTTCTTCTACCCCAGAATCGTAAGAGAAACTTTTAATGGATTTTAGTATCGCTTTTTGCGTAGTCACGCAAATATGGAATGTATCCTTCATTGGTATTCTATGTAGATAAGCCACTTTTTCTTTAATTTAGGATACAAAAGGTTTTATTTGGGCAGGAAAATTCTATTGCCTCAGTTTATAGCATGTAAGAAAGTAGTTGAGTTGTGATAGCAACAACTTAAGTTCTTTTAGAGGGAAATTAAAGGTAAAATTTCATCTGTAAGTAATTGGATTTTCTGATTTTTAAAGCTTGTTTAAAATATTTTTAAAAACAACAGAATCAATAGTAAAAAATATTGATTTTTTTCTCCTCCTGTTTTATATTTTGTTACCCAATTAAGAAGAAAAAAAAAAGTAAATAAATAAATAAACTAGTACAAAATCTAAATTTGACCGCAGCCTGTATAATACTCGTACACTTCTTCCTTTTTTAGTTTCCTGTCATATTTTTCTCATTTGAAAATTTAGTTTTCAATTTTTAATTAAATTCGTTTAAAGTAAATAAATAAATTGAATTTAACAGCAACTTGTGCATCATTTCTGCTCATTTTTCTTATTTTCTTTCGTCCCATTTATGATTATGACTTCGCTATTTTAGTTTTCTTAAAAAATAAATAACTAATGATGTAATTGCATGCATTTTTGTACTTAAAGGATATTAGATGTTATTAAGCTTTATTTTATTTTGTTAATTTATTAAATAAATTTTATTTTATTTTTTGTAAATTACTGTCTATGTGTCAAGAAAAATTGCATATTATGTATTGAAATATAAAAATAGCAAATATATTGTAATTTGGCAAAAATTATTTAAGTCTAATAAAATTATATATATCACATTAATTGCCAATCACGCGATATCGCATGGTGCGAGTTCTCACTAAACGGCTGATCACGCGTTATCGCGTGGACGTCGCTATCAAGTTTCTAAGTGGAATAGTATAATGCCCACAGCGAAATGGCACGTAATATTTAAAATTCCCCATTATGGAAGGGATTTTTATTTTATTTTATTTATTTATTTATTTCTATTTGTACGAAATTTCAGTTTTCAGCATGATAATGAACGTGTTAATATTAAAATGGTTCCTATAACGTATATTTTAAGTTTTTTTTTTTTTTTTTTTTTTTTTTTTGTGTGTGTGTGTCTTAACTTTTCATTATAATGTATTAGTATATTCTAAATATATTTGGGTATTATTTTGTGGATTTATTTGGTAAGTTAATTATTAAAATATACTTTTATGTTTCAAATCTGAAATGTAATTGTTTAATATCGTAAATATTTTTAAAAAATTAACTGATGGGTTAATCCGTAAAATAAAGCACAAATATGTTTAAAATATATTGTTAAAATATAATGTAAAACTGAGGAGAAAATTTTACAAATTAGCTCTCTGGGAGTATTTTAAAAATTTAAAAAAAGAAAAAAAAAAAAATATTAAGTTTAAGTTTTCCAGAAATTTTAATGTAATTTCTATGCATATATATGCAAAATTTTATAATAACTCTCAGGCAGTAATTTATAAAACTAATTAACGGAGTTTCTTTTCGGTTTACATTAAATTTATCTTATTACTCATTGAAAAATAAATTTTTACACTCCTCCTCATCCCCTTATAGTTTATTATTTTAATAACCTATATTTAACTGCATAAAAATTAATTTTCTTATATATCTCATAACTGATTTCTTTTGTTGCTTTTTTCGAATTTATAAGTGTAATGAAAAGAGTAATTCAATTAGTCTTTACTATATGCATAAGCACTTTCTTTCTCAATGTACTTCATTAGAATTTCTCGTAATTAAATTACCCTTTTCTAACTTTGATACAAAAACATTTATTATTATTATTTTTAATTAGGTTTTCTTAATCCCGTGAAAGCAAGGAAAACTTTTAATTTATCCTCGTATCTCTTTTGTAGCCACCTGAAAAAATAAATTTATCACTTATTTGTATTCTACGCTGGGAAGCAACTTTCTCTTTAATCAGAGTACAGCGTGTTTTATTAAGGCAAACGAATTTTGTGGAGTGTTATATTGTAATTCGTAAGGTGGCGTTTGAAAATTTAAAAGCATTTGATTAATTGTAATTTTAATCGGGAAATATTTTGTTTTGGTAAGATTTCTAAATCCTGTCTTAATCTTTAGTATTAAAAAGCGTTCATTAAATTGTGCGTATATAAGTAAGGATATAATTTCTCCTAGTTTCCGCAAATTGTTTATTTGAAATAGAAGAAGTCTACTATGTCAAA
Organism: Salticus scenicus; assembly: GCA_963930645.1. Classification (NCBI taxonomy): domain Eukaryota; kingdom Metazoa; phylum Arthropoda; class Arachnida; order Araneae; family Salticidae; genus Salticus; species Salticus scenicus. The sequence goes on from OZ005656.1 coordinate 86,048,704, forward strand.
TCGAAATTTAAAAGCAGCAGCAATGTGGTACTTTCCCATACCCCACTTTCTTCTTTCCTTCTTATCCTTCTACATTTTTTTCCCTTCCATTTAACAATATATTCAAATTTTCCTTTTCTCTTCTTTTGTAGTTTAAAGTAATATATATATATATATATAGATATATATATATGTATGTAAGTACTATTCACACAGAATAGAGAATGTGAAATAATCGTTGTTAATACTATTTTTGCCATTAAATTCACAAGAATAAATTGAATGGACGAAGAATCACTATAAGAATTACGCTGAAATTTTAAAACACTACTTTTTCTATTTAATGACGAACACAAATTTACAATTAATTATATACAATGCATTAGTTTAAACGGTTTAGAAAATAACATTAACTTCTAAGCATCGTCTGTGCTAATTTTCATAGCTAATGAGAACAATTTAAAGTTCTGAGCACTTATGCTCAAACAGGATATTTTTGATCCCGTCTGATCATTCTGACATCTCGCGAAGAACTCCCGCTTCTTCTCGTAACTTTCGTTTTTGGTAAGAGCTGTTGCCATTCTGCATCAACTAATAAATGAGAGGCTACGTGAAAGTGTTTTCTCTGGAAGTGGGAAAGTTGAATTCCTTACATATATATGTCATATATACAGGGTGTCCCCAGGGACCGATTTACTCACTTGGAGGCCCAGGGCACTCATGTTCAATGGGCCCCTTTTTCTCATACTTTAATGTTACAATAAACAAAACAAACCGCTTATTTCTGATTCAACCGTCTAAAAGTTCACTTCACTTTTCATTTTGTTGGTAAGAGTAAGGCTAAACAAGATCCGTGGGTTGTCTATCGGATCGACGTAAGTCGCCCCCATGTATCTGCATTGCGGCGCGTGCCTCGGATTACTTAGCCTGTAAAAGTTTGGAATTCAAGTATTGGTAGTATGTAGTTGTATTTGCGTTTAGCGAAAATATTGCAATTTTTCCAATGAGTTGATAGTTTCCTTGAAAGATCATCACGTCGATTTATAAAACAGTGCAGTAATTCCTCCATCCATTGACGAAAAACACAAAACAACGATATCATTATAGCAAAATATGGAAATTTTTCATTTTAACTATTTTTTAAAATGTATGATGAAATTTTTTGGGGGCCCCTTTACTGTGAGGGCCCAGGGCACGTGCCCCGAATGCCCTGCCTTAAATCAGACACTGGGTGTCCCATAAGTCTGTAGACATTTTAAAAATTCATAACTATTGAAGGAACATAGAATTGAACGCGGTTTGTAAAAACAACATTCTCGTGAAAGGGGGATTTTTTTTTTTGGGGGGGGATAACAATTAAGCTATTTGTCGATAGAGGGCGCTGTGCGTTACCCGATCACGCATTTTCATGAAAACTGTACTTATTCCCACGTTTACAGGCATATAAATACTATTCCATGTGTCCGTCGTCACCACAAATTACAGTTTGTAAACGAGTTATAACATTGCTAACTGCAGCTTCAGTCGGCGCTTCTTACCTGATGAAAAACATCTTCACCAATAACGCTTCATCCACCAAGTCAGCATCGCAATTAAAATTTCATGTATGCGTAAATAGGAGGCAAAATAAGAAATGAACTGTTCTAATCGCAAAATTGTGCAATTTATAGGACTTTCATTTGCATATTTCTTTCAGATCCATGCAAAAAAATTTAACTATTTGTCTAACTATCGTTGATAAAATGTTTAGCTATTTTTTTTTTTTTTTTCCTTAACCAAAAAAAAAAAGAAAAATCCCCCTTCACGAGAATGAATTTCTCGTAAATCGCGTTTAATTCTATCAGTTCCTTCAAAAGTTATGAATTTTTAAAATGTCTATCAACTTATGGGACACTTTGTACAATATATAGCCATTATATTATTAATTTAACAAAGATTGACATATTTCTCTCTTTTTCTATTTGATCCTTAGACTCAGGATAGTAACATTGTTCTTAAACCTACTTGCTTCCTAGCACATGTTTAAAATGTAGACAGTTTTTACGTTTTCGAATTCTAATAATTTTAAAATCGAATAGCGCTTTAAATATTTAAAGGATTCCAAAAATTTTTATCAAAATTGACATTTTGCGCTGAATTTTTGTTACGCTTCCAATTTTTTGACAGTTTTAAATTCATTTTTCCCTGTAAATGCACAGAATTTGTATAAAAAATAGAATGATGTTTCTCTTTCACATTAATTTACAAAGGATCATTTTTTTTTTTTTTTTTTTTTTTTTTTTTACACTAGTAATCTTTAAGATTGTTCTGAAATCCAACCTGTTTATTACACTTTTAACCTCCCCCCCCCCCTAATTCTATGAACACAGCAAACTTGCAGACAATCATATGTTTTCAAATCGACTGAAGGTTTTTCATTTTTCTTAAATATATATATATATATATATCATGAAAAACGGCAGTTTTTCTAGTGACGCAAGCGCAAAAACAAACGAACGCCACGACACTCAGCGGAAACGGAAAAACGAACGAAAACTGCGACGCTTATATATACAGGAATTTTAAGATCAAAGAAACCGCTGAAAGCCGACACTTAATATCTCAGGAAATATGGGAGGTTATGTTCTGATATTTTCAAAATAGACTTTCACCTTCTGTCTGATCCTACCCTGAAATCGCTACATTTCTGCGTGCAATATATTTCGAGATATGAATTGGCTCATTTAAGTTATAAATGGACGGACTATATGTGTAAGAATTTTTTCTCGAATATGGCTCGAGCGAATTTAGTTTAATTTATATATGATATTAATCGCTTTTATCTGATGTGCCTGACATCTCCCTTTTCCCTAGGAAAACTCTTGTTTTTTTTATAACTCAGTTTAAAAATCGAACTATTTTTTACTCCGAAAATACCGTGATGCGGCAGTTTCGCGGACGAATTTCTTCTCTTCCATCTGAAATACTGAATATCAAATAATCGTTTTGGCTCCATCTATCGGGAAGCGTCAAAAATAAACACAAAAATAAAAAAAAAATATTTTTCTTTTTTTAATATATATATTAAATGAGTTATTTATTTAGGTACTTGTATTTTATATGACATTTGTTTATCAAAAATATTCTTTGTATTTACATTGTTTTCATGCTGATACGTTGTTAACTTTCAAAATTGGTTTTATTTTAAAAGGTGATTGCAACAACAAAAAAATTTTCCTTTATTTTCATAAAAATGGGAAAATAATATGATAATCATATGCAAATATTTGTAATTTTTTCAAAATTAGGTGATAAATCACTTAAACTATGGATTGAAAAAATTCTTAAAACAGAATTTGAAAATAATTAATTTGCTCATTAAGTTTCTAGTATATATAATATATAAATTACAAAATGTTAAGCTATAATAAAATTTTGAATGGATTAAGATTTTTTTAAAATTAAATTCATAACAAACTATACAACTTAAATATTTACCAGTATAAAATTTTCACTTTTTAAAGATTTTTCTATTATTATTTATTTTTCTCTTTTAAATCAAATCTATACCTAAAAAATTATAATAAGAAATAAATATAAATAAGAAATTTTTGTCATTTTAAAAATGTACTATATTATGCCTTTGTAATGTTGCATGTTTCCATCTTTTTTATCACTTTTTATAAAATTTTGAAATTTTATTTAGTTTGTTATTTTGTTCGAGTATGACCTATAAAACAACACTTTTAATACAGTGTTATAACTCATTACCATGCTCCTTTAATTTTACGTTTTGATCATTAACCCCTAAAAAGTAATGATATCAATACAAAAAACCCTTAACGGGTTAAAAGTTTGTGACGCAGCACTGTACTTTATGGCTATAAGAATTAGAAATACGGGTCTTAAAAATAATGATATCAAATTTTCAGTGACGCTTTGATATTAATTAAATTATACATAGATTTTTCTTATTTGAATTTGCTTTTTCCTTTTATTTATATTTACAGTGTAAACGTTATTTTCAACATAAAATAATATATAGCATTTACTCATTGATACCTTTCCATTCACATCTCTTATACTATGAAAGCATGTGTTTTAAAAGAAATTATATGAAATTCCAGTAACGCAGTGGTGTTACATTAAGTGATTTGTTTTTAAATTTCTCTGCAATTATTTTGTTTTGCATATTACTTTGAAATATTGCTTTTAATTTTCAAATACGCTGTCAAATATATCACTTTCATTAAGCTTATATTATGTACTGAAATATATTTATTTCAATGAATTATTCTATCTTTTGCGTCACGCCATCCAAAACTGTAAGTAAAATATATGGAAATGTTTACTTTGTGTCATTTCATCCAAATAAATTGAAAATGCATGCAAATAGATATCGTGATGCAAAGAAAAAAACTGAATTTTTTTTTCAGTTTTGGATGGCGTGACGCAAAAGATAGAATAATTCATTGAAAATAAATATATTTCAGTACATAATATAAGCTTAATGAAAGTGATATATTTGACAGCGTATTTGAAAATTAAAAGCAATATTTCAATGTGCACATATACTTTAATATGCAAAACAAAATAATTGCAGAGAAATTTAAAAACAAATCACTTAATGTAACACCACTGCGTTACTGGAATTTCATATAATTTCTTTTAAAACACATTCTTTCATAGTATAAGAGATGTGAATGGAAAGGTATCAATGAGTAAATGCTATATATTATTTTATGTTGAAAATAACGTTTACACTGTAAATATAAATAAAAGGAAAAAGCAAATTCAAATAAGAAAATCTATGTATAATTTAATTAATATCAAAGCGTCACTGAAAATTTGATATCATTATTTTTAAGACCCGTATTTCTAATTCTTATAGCCATAAAGTACAGTGCTGCGTCACAAACTTTTAACCCGTTAAGGGTTTTTTGTATTGATATATATATACATGTATAAAAATATGTATTTTGAGTAATTTTGATTTAAAGGGATACCTTTCTAACATATTTTCTTTTCTTAATGGTGCATGAAAATTGCTTGAATAATTTAAGAATTTTAAAATACCTTTGTTTTCCATTTTTCTGTAAAGACAGTCGAAATTTGCACCCTATGCCTTTTCGACACAATTCATCGTAGAGAAATTGTTATCAAATGCAGTAGTACATAATAATTGAAGAATTACCAAAAACAAACAAACTTAAGCATATTTATAGAAGTATCTGCGAATTACACGCATTGTTTTCTAACAATATTTCATTTAAATGAACCCCCCCCCCCTTCCTTGCTAAATAAACAATTTATTGAGGAAGGTAATTGTTCGAGAGACATTATTAAGATGCTCTGAGAACTGGAAAGCTCATTTTAATGCACTCTTTTTTATCATGAATCTCAATTACCTTTTTTTCATCTGATTTTTAATGTAATACAACTATTAATTATTTTTATTTGTATAAATGTGTTTTTCTTTTAGCGATGCAGTTACGAGAATTTTTTTTTTTAATTACTCTTCTGTACTTTTTTCTTGCGAAATTAATTTATCTTATTTCTTTTATCCAAAAAATGTAAGGTAAAATTTTTTTTCATTTATATTGCTATTGTTTTTCTTTTTCTCCCTCCCCCGCCCCCCACTTTTTTTTTTTTTTTCTTTTTAAGTGAAGCAAATGTGTAATATGTTTATGGAATGTCGTATGAGTTTCAAATTAGTCAGCAATACTTAATCAGAAAACGAAATTTTATTAGGGGAATTCAGATATCCTAGTACCTTGGATTATGAGTTCTGTAAGAATAATAATAATTATATCACTAATGTAAGTACACTTGACTTGATTCGCCGCAGTTTTATCAGTTAATGTTTTTCATTTTATTAGTATATTTTTAAAATTGATTTTAATTTTCTTTTAAACTAAAAAAAATAATTTTACCCATTTAAAACTTAAAAAAAAAAAAAAAAAAAAAAATGAGAGGGTCCCCCTTCATTTTCTTGGACTAAAATATTGTTTATTTTGCTATAGCTTTATGTCATACAAACGTGGGATGTTTTATTGAATGTCATTTGCATTTCGAATCGATAAAGAAATGGCTGTTTTAATAAGACGACGATGTTTTTTTTTTTTTTTTTTTTTTTTTGGGGGGGGGGGGACAAATATTTCAGTTTATAAGTTGTGTCAGAATAATAATTATTTAGTTAATATGGGCATATATATGTGACGAGATTAACTGCGGTGTTTTCAGTTAATGATTCGAATTTTGTCGCTTATTTTTAAATTTGATTGTAAATTCGATTTTAATTTTCTTTAAAGAAGTAATAGAGGATTTTTTTTTTCCTTCAGATTTTTTGGAATATTTCGGAACTTAAGGAATCTTCAAATTCTTCGTCTGAAATATTTTTAAAGTAAGATATATGTGTTGAATTCACATTTGAGAGGCTTATGGATGAATTATTTAGAGTTCTGAGCTTCAGTTAACAGGTGCCCGATTCGAGTTCCGGTTCGGGTATAAATGTTCGGAAATCACTTTGAACGCTGATTTTCGCTCTAATTATCTCCAGTAGCAGAAAACTGACCATAGAAACGACAAACTAAACGAAATCAAGTCAATTTTTAAAGTAACTGGTTGGTTATTAGTTCAGACGAAAATGGTTTTCTTGCAGTCTAAAAGGGAGTAGGGGAGGGAATTAGTCTCGAAAAGTAATCTAACTTAAAAATAAAAAAAATTCTTCCACAATGAGTTAAAATCGAAAATGCAGCATAACAACAGAACACAAACTTTGGAGGTCAAGAGAAAAACGATCTATATAAGCTTGGTAACAATGCCGATATGATAAAACAGGTTGAACCAATTTAATATGTCATTGATTTAATAATATAAAATTAACATAGATCTAAAACAGAAAGGAATTCAGATTTCTTTCAAATAAAAACACCGTGAATATTAAAAATTGAAAGATTAAAAAAAAAAAAAAATCAAATAAAAAAATCAAGTAATGATTTGATTAAAAAGAAAATCATATTTGTAAATAGGGAGAAAAAAAAAGTGCAGGGAGTGAAACTTTTGAAGGGCTAAACCTGAATTCAGTTTTTGAAATATTTATTCCGTGTGAGTTTCGTTTCAAATTACTTTCTTTTTTATAGAAAATTTCTCATTTGAATGTTTAACTTTCTTCATAACGCATAAAAAAACTCTCTAAATATCATTTATGATAGGTATAAATATTTAATAATAGCCATGTAATGTATCATTAATAAGTCTTTCCCGCCATTCTTTATGCATATAAATAGCAGTTTTCTGGGTTTTTGCATGTTAAGTAGTTCCACTAATGAAAATGATGCACTGCGTATTAATTATTAAACGTTTCCCAACCTTTCTTGCGAAGTTGAAACCTATTACAAATACAGATGCTTTAAACTTTATCTCCTTCCTTTCAATTGCACTTTTTTCTCCCTTTTTTTATTATATCCATTTTGTATCATGTTTTCCCAATTTCTTTTCTCTTTTATTTCTTTATTAACAAAATAGTTTTACATATATTTGCTGGAGTATTTTTTTTATGTTAATTTTATGTTATTAACCAATAACATATTAAATTGATTCCACCTACATTATAATGGTACTCCAAGCAAAAACTCCTTTAGACTGCTTTTCTCTTACGTCACATCTTTGATTTTAAACGAATTTTTCTCCTAATTTATAGAAGTAATATAACGACTAATTGAATTATGTTTTGCTGCATAAATGCGCACATTCTTTACACCACCTAGTCTCACGAGAACTATTTTTTTTTTTTTTTTCCCCGTTTATCCCTAATTAAATTACCCTTTTATAGTTTTGCCCCGCGAAAACATTTATTATTTTCTTAATCTCATTTCTTCTATACTAGGAGCGAAAGAATTGCACTTTTAATTTACCGCAGTATAGATTTTGGAGCCACGCAAACATGAGAAGTACCCGGTCATTTGTATTCCATGTAGATAGGCAGCATTTCCCTAGGATCGAAACTTGTGGTATTTTTATTTTGGGTAACGTACTTTTTAGTGCTTTGGTTTCTAGCTTTTATGAGAGTGATAAATATATTTTTTGGGTGCGTGTGGTAAGATACACCCCCAAATTATTAAAAATTTCCCAATTTTTAATAAACGACAAAGTATTGATAGGTTTAAAAACTTTATTTTCTGATGCAGGTATAGAATCTGAAATGTTATTAAAAGAGAAAAATGTATTGTTCCAAATTAAAATTTTTTAATAATTAGTGCATTATTTCTTTAATAATATTTTTATTAGAATGGTGCAAATCAATACAGTTCTTTACAGTGTCATAAGCCCAGTGGCAGAAACACCGCGACACGGCGACATAGTCGCGGACACAGAAAAACGGCTTGCGGACAGTTTTTGTCTGCACTGATAAAAAAAAAAAAAAAATTGTCTGCAACTTTCGAATGACAATTCACTTAAAAAAATTTCTGTATCAAAACTAAAACTAGTACTTTTATTATTTATAATTATTTATATTGTGTTGTGTCAAACATTGCTATAAAATATTTAATTGAAAGAGATGAATTGAACGAATACACACAATTGTTTATGCTGTATTGTTCTTCAGTAAAATTGTATTTCTGTATTGTTGCACGAGATCACCACTGATGTTAAGCCCCCCCCCCTCCCTCCCCCAATCAGTTTTCAGGCTTTTAGAGTGTAAGCCATTTTCACCCCTAATTACACGCAAATTTTGCAGACAAATTATGAAATTTTAAAAGCCTGTCGCAGACAGCTACAAAACTTTCTGCCACTGGTGTCATAAGTGATATTTTAAATTTAGTCTGATCTCTTTAACTGTAAATTTTTACGATTGCATTAGTGTTTAATTTGTATAGTATGATGGGGAACTAATAAAGATATATTGAAACAAAATTTTTACCAATAGTATAATGGGGAACTGATAAAAATATTGGCAACGCTTTAAAACAAAATATTTGAAAATAATATTTTATTCAGATTGACATTATCTCAAAGAATTAAAATTAAAGGAAAAATACGGGATATAATTTAAGTTTTGCACTGTGTTAATTAAATGTATGGGTTCATTCCGAAATGAATTTCTGTGGAGAAGTTCGTTTACGCATTTTAATGAATCAAAACACATCCGGAATATGGTCAAATATTTTGGCTTTTGGCTGTAATTGTAACCAATACAGTAAATCGGAATTCTTTTCCCTAATTAATTTAAAGCTTGATTACTTAATTTGATTTAAGATTTCAAGTTTAAGTAAAGAATTAAATTAACATTGATTACGTATGCATTCTTTTCTCGAGATTTGTCACTAAAGGAAGTTAATCTAATTATTATTTAAATGCTATGGAAACGAATAAACTTCCCGGAGCATTCTATTCAAATAAAAGATATTGACAACGCTTAGAAACAAAATATTCGAAAACGATATTTTATTATGAAGTTACTATCGTATTTCTAAATATTATTATTATTATTATTATTTTCCTTTGAAGCTCTAAATTTTAGGACTTTTATCTTTCAGTCTCAACTACTTCTGTTATTTCAATAGCGTGGTCTTGGAAGTTTATTTGTTTTAATTGCATTTAATTAATAATTTAATTAAAACTTCCTTTAGTGTTAATCTCAAAACGGAAAATGTGTGTGTCTAAGTGTCTAATCGATGTTGTCTTAATATATATATATATATATATATATTTAAGTCTTAAACAAATGGAATTAAATATTTAATCTTTATTCCATTCTCAAAAATTTAGTTTTGGAATATTTTGTTCCTATAATTACCGATTTTTATTTCAGTATCAGGCTTATATATGTTTGTTCATTTTTAAAACATTTAATTAATAATGATAATAATTATTATCTTTTTTATGGTATTCTCTAATTGGAGTATATATGTATAACTGAGGCTGATTTAATTATTATTTAAACTTAAAATCTTAAGCTAATTAAGTAAATATTTAAAGGTTAAATTAGTTGAATTTGGGTAAAGAGAATACCTTTGGCGGTTATAATTTCAAGTTCCGAGTCAACAAATCTGACTATTCCTAATTATTTCGATTCATTGATATACGTAAACAAGCTTCTTTTTGGAAATTCATTTCACAATGAGCTCATATATTTATTCGACTAATGTTGTATAAAACTGAAATTACATTTCGTATCTACCGTTTAATTTTAATTCTTTGAGATAAGTTACTTTTTAACAAAATATCGTATTCGAATATTTTGCTTATATAATCTTTATCGAGAAATTCATTTGTTTCTATTGCATTTAATTAAAAATTAAATAATTTCTTTAATCTTCTTTAGTGGTATTATCGAAGAGAACGTGCAAGGTATGATTTCACTGCTCTGTTTAAAAAAAAAAAAAAAAAAAAAAAAAAAAAAAAAAAAATCGAGATCTGATATCATTCTTGCTGATTCCAATGTAAAATGACCTCCTGAATCCAAATATGGCTCCCATTTTGCAGAATGAAAAATAATTAATTTAGCACCTAAAAACAAAAAAGTATATATATAAAGTTTTAAAAATAACATTAATAACAGATTAAAAAAATATAAGATGTGTAATGCATAATTTCAGCGGCAAATCCCCCCCCCCCAAAAAAAAAAAAAAAAAAAAAAAAAATTCTCTTGTCGCAAATGTCCATGTTTTAGAATTTTCCTACTCTGTAACCCCTCAGAAAATATTTGACGGTTAAAATAATCCTCCCCCTCCTAAAAATCAAACTTATAGCCATAAAATCACCGAAAAATGATAAAAATAGGGGGCCATTCCTAAAAAACGGTGGGTGATAAGGCAGAATGGGCGTCATATTTGGATTCAAGAGGTCATTTTACAGAAGAATATGCTGAAATGGTGTCAGAGGCAATTTTCATACCGAGCAGTGTTTTCAAAAAAGTAGTTTTTTTTTTTTTTTTTGGCAATTGGTCAATGTGTGTATGTGGGGATAAGGGTGAGGGGAGGATCTTCTGACTATCGTATCTCCAAAACGAATCAAGATAGAACGACGAAACTTCAGAATTAAGGCAAATCTAGTGTATAGATGATTGTTTTAACTTTTGGTGAAAATTGTAAAAAAGGAAACGGAAACGTAAGTATCTATCTAAAAAACGGCTCTAATGATTTTCTCCAAATTTGATACATAAACCCCTTTTCAGCTATCCTTTTGAATGTATTACATATTTACTACTTGAAAATTGACAGTTGTTCCGATTAAATAGGTTAGTTATAGATCTCAGAAATTGGTGTTCCAAAAAACGATTCTACTGATTCCCCCCCCCCTCTAAATTTGCTATGTAAGTTCTGTTTTATGTGTCCTTACGTCACGTGTATTAGTTTGCTCTTACAGAAAGATTGTTAGGTGTCTGATTCTTTAAGTCAATTTCATGTCTTCCGACCACACTATCTACAGAAAAACAGTGTATAATATTTGCAGTAGTGGTGATGGAAATCGTGTGATTCTTACATTCCAGATTTTTGTTTAAACCTGAAATCTTAAGCAAATCAAATTAAATATTTAAATGTTGAATTAGTTGAAGTGAGAAAAATAATCCCTTTACTATTATATGCTGGTCATACTTACAGCTCAGGTTTAAAAAAAAAAAAAAAAAAAAAATCTGTCTGCTTTTTGTATTTTGATACATTGAAATACCTAAACGTGGCTTCTTCAGAGAAATTCATTTCATAAACCTGCTAACTATGCTAGTTTATCCGTAATGGTATTAGGCCCCGCTTTTTTTCACACCAGAATAGTTGTAGAGTAATATTCAGCAATATGTTCTCATGATTAAATAAGAAGACTATTGCTCTACAACTATTCTGGTGTGAAAAAAAGGCGGGGCTTAAGAGCGGACAATACCTAATCTCGCTGGCAGCCTTGGCCCATGTTATTCTATGGGAAAATTTTTTTACATAATTACTCATTACCTAATGAATATTTTTCAATTCTGTTTTCCAAAAAATTGATTTTTTTTAATTTTAGTATTTCATTTTGCGACTAGAAAATGAGAAAAATGCATTTTGTAAAAAATCGCATTTTTAAACTCAAAATTAAAATGTAAAAATTTAAAAAAATGAATTTTTCAAAAATGAGTACTCATTTAACGGTTATGAATTTTCTGACTGCTAAAACAGAATTAAAAAATATACATTAGGTAATGTGTAATTGTGGAAACAAATTTTCCCATGGAATAACATTGGCCACGGCTGTTCGCGGGATTAGGTATTGTCCCCTCTTATTACCGTTACGGATAAAGTAGCATAATTAGCAGGTTTAACTTCACAATGAGACCATATATTTATTTAACTTATACTGTGTAAAATTAAAATTATGTTTCTATCTACCGCTTAACATTAATTCTTTGAGATACGTTACTTTTTAATAAATTATCCTTTTAGAGTATTTTTCTTTTAAGCAGGAAACATATATATTTATTTGAATAAAATGTTTGGGGAAGTTTATTTATCTCTATAACATTTAATTAAATTAATTTCGTTTAGTGGTAATCTCAAAAAAAAAAAATAATAATAATAATAATAATTTTTTACTTAAACAACTCCGATTCAAAAAGTCTAACTATTTCTAAATATTTTGATACCTTGAAATAAGTTAATGGGTTTCTTCACAGAAATTTATTTCTCAATGAGCCAATGTATTTATTTTAATGAATGTAGTGTAAAACGGAAATTATACATCTCGTATCGCCGTTTAATCTTAATTCATAGATACGTCACTTCTTAATAAAATAAAGCTTTAGGAATATTTACTTTAATGCCATGCACATGCGGGTTTGTTTCTATAACATTTAATTAATAATTAAATTAACTTTAATGGTAATCTTGGAAGGAGGAATCTGTACATAATCGATATTTATTTAAGCCTAAAATCTTAATCAAATTAAATATTTAAATGTTAAATTAGTTGAATTGGGGTAAGGCATTCCTTTAATATACATTGCTTATAATTACAGCCAAATTAAAAAAAAAAAAAAAAAAAAAAAAAAAAAAAAAAGGTTTGGCAATGCTTGGGAATCTCAATTGCATGAATACACAAACTGGTGCCTTCAAAACAATTTATTTCACAATAAGGTTGCATTTTTATTTAATTAATATTGGGCAAAACTGAAATTTCCCTGTCTTTTGATTTATTTATTCTCTGAGTATCTTCAGTTTAATCATAATTGTTTGCGGCTTTTTGAGACACATTACTTCCTAATAAAATATATCGTTTTCGAATATTTTGTTTCTAAGCTTTGCCAATAACTTTATTTGAATATCGTGCTTGTGGAAGTTTATTCATTTATATAGCATTTAATTAATAATTAACTTCTTTAGTGATATTTCAGAAAAGAAGAATATGTACGTAACTAATGTTGATTTAATGTTTATTTAAAACCAAAAATCTTAAATTTAATAATGAAGTATCAAATTAGTTGATATTTTTACTATCTATTGTTTGTTATTACTATATATATAATCCCATCTGTGTGCACAAAAAAAAAAAAAAAAAAAAAATCATATGCTGTTAGAATTACATTTAGCTTAATGTTTGCGTACGTACTTTTGAAGCGAATAAGTGTCGATGTTATTAACTTTATTGTTATTGAAGGGAAAAATAAATAAATAAAACTTTAATTTCAATTGAGTATTGTATTTTTTTAAACATTTCCTTCATTTTTCGAAGTGTTAGAACGTTAAAATATGTTGATGAATGCTAACTTTTAAAACTGACGAATAAATTATAAAGTTGCACAATTTTTGTTTCGGGTGTAAATACTTAAACATATCACTTCATCAGATAGGAAAGGGGAAAAATATGCACGAGTGCAACATAGTAGCAGTGACGTTGCCTTTTTTTTTTTTTCCAAGCATACGTGGATACTTTTCTATTTTTTTTCCTAGGACCCTATTTTCTAGGTAAATTGCCTTTCGTGAAGTATTTTTATACTTCACGAAAGGCAATTTACCTAGAAAATTTCTCTTTGACTCTCTTCCAGTCAACTTCCCTACACCACCACATTTTCATTTAAATAATGCTGTGTACAAACCAAATTATATCCAGTATCGTTTTTTAATATTAATTCTTTGAGATAATTACTCCTTAAAAAAAACAAAGTGTGATTTCGAATATTATATTTCTAGTTTTGTCGATATGTATTTACTTGAATATGAAGCTCGTGGTAATTTATTCGTTTCTGTAGCATTTAGTTAATAATTAAATTAAATTTAGTTGATAATAAAATTCCTTTAGTGGTAATGTCAAAAATAAAAATTTGTGCAAATAAGTGGCATAGAATTTGTTTAAATTTTAAATAAATCAAATTAAATATTTAATAATTAAATTAACCTGTTTTGGTGTTATTCTCGAAGAAACGAATGTTTGCTTTAACAATATTGATTTAATCTTTTTTTTAAAAAATCTTTATAATCTTAAAGAAACCCAATTAAGCATTCAAATGAGTTGAATATAAGTTGAATTAAGTGGAGAAAAATATCTCACTTCGATACAGGCTATAATTACAGCTCATGGTTAAAAAGCTAACTCAAATATACTTTAATTTATTGAAATACATAAACAACTTTACAACGTAATTTATTCTGGAATAAACTTATATTTTTATTTAATTAATGCTGTGCAAAACTCATATTACGCCCGGTAATTTCTATTTAATTCTTTGAGATACCTTACTTCCTTAAATAAAAGATCGTTTTCGAATATTTTGTCGTTTCTAACTGTTGCGAATGTCATTTTATAAATTTTACGCTCGTGTACGTTTATTCTTTTCTAATAGGATTTAATTAATAATTAAACTAAATTTCTTTAGTGGCTATCTCGAAGAGGAATTTGTGTCGATGCTGAAAATAAAATCGATGCCAATTTAATTTTTATTTAAACACGAAATTTTAAACAACTCAGACAATCAAACGTTAAATTAGATTATATGAGGATAAGAATTCTGTTTACTGTACTATTCTTGTTCCGAATAAATTATTACAATAATTTTATCTCCACTTTGAATTTATTTAGATAAAAATACACTTCAAAGGAAACAATAGCTGGGGAATTTATTTGTTATACAAAAGTAAATTAAAGTTTTTTTTTTTTTTTTTTTTTTTTTTTTTTTCATTGTTCAAAATATTACATTATTACTTCATTAGATCCTTGGTTCAAAAAATTAAAATATTTTACATATATTGTCTGTTTTCTTTAACTGACTAGTAAAAATATATAAAATAGCTTTAAATTAAATTGAATTGGGGGAAAAAAATTTTTTTTTTACCTTACTGGTTGCAATTCTTATTATTCTGAGTGAAAATATTAGAACAATTTTATTTGTAATTTGAATGTATTTAAGAAAACACATTTGTAAGAAAGCAATAACTAAGGTTTGAATGAATTTGTTTGTTACTTGATATTAACATGGGAATAAATTAAAACGGAAAAATTTCAAACGACTATTGTATTTCAAAAACATATTCTTTCATTGTTCAAAATATTTAGTAGATTAAAACGTAAAAATACTTATGTATATACGTTTAATATACATATATAATTAATACAAATATATATTAATACGCACTAAAATATTTCTGTTATACCCCGTGTTTAGTCTTTCAACTATTCAGTATTTTAACAGTTCCATATTAAAATAACGTTTCTGAATATTTTAATATATTTATTCGATCACCTTCTGCTTTTACAGATCTATTATTTCCTATCGCCTTTAATTAATGATTAAATAAACTTATTTTAATTGAATTCTTGGGAAGATAAAAATGTCCGCAATCGATGTTATTCTTTTTAACTGTAAATCTTAAGAAAATCTTATTAGAATCTCATATCTCAAACTAACTGAATGGAAGGGAGGGGGGGGGGATTCTTATATATATATATATATATATATAATCAAGTTGTAAGACATACGAATGAAATTAAAAATTGAATTAAAATTGAATTAAATAGCTGGAGCAATCTACTTATGCTATACAATTACGATGAACTTGAATTGTTTAGTTCTCTCTCAATATGGGTTAAAAGCATTGATTAAAAAAAATAGCACAGCAATGAATTGATCTTATAATAAATTTATTCTTAAATGAAACACAGAATAATAATAATAATAAAAAAAAAAAAAACAATAATTTAATTAAAAAAATTGTGCAGGAATTTTTTTATTCTACACTGGTCAAAAAAATTTAAGGATCAGCCCGTTTTCTCTTTCTCTTCTTTTGCACATAATTTTTAAACAAATAAACATATGAACATAAAATTTGGATGGCCTGTTCATTATCATATTATTAACCGAATCTTATGTAATTTTATCATAAGAATAATTTTTAAGCTAATAAATATTCATTTTTCTCGCAAAAGTAAGCTTTGGAAAAAATAAAAAATTTCAACAAATTTAGGAAAGAACACATAATGAAAAGTGGTGTTAAGGGTGCATTAGAGATAGGTATAAAGACGCTCATACTTTGAAATGTTAAACTAAATCTCGATTTTTTTTTTGTATTAACTTTTCTTTTACTTTTATAATGAACTTTTTAAAAATATATAATTACTAATTTGTAAACTATACTCAGCACTAGAATAATAATGATGTCGAAAAATAATTGTATAATGAACATCTTATCCAATTTTCATGTTTGTATGCATATTTTTTAAAAAGTTATTCACATGCGAAAAGAAGAAGAAAAAAGAAGAAACAGAAAATGAATGCAGGTAGAAAGATTTGGTTGTAATCTAACATAGGAACGCGTGTGCGTCTTTACCTATCTGTAAGGCATCCTTATGACCATTTTTCATTAAGTGTTCTTTCCTAAAATTATTGAAATTTTTCATTTTTTTTAAAGCTTACTTTTGAGAGAAACCTGAATATTTATTAGCTTAAAAATTATTCTTATGCTAAAATTACATAAGATTCGGTTAATAATATGATAATGAACAGGCCATCCAAATTTTATGTTCATATGCTTATTTGTTTACAAATTATGTGCAAAAGAAGAGAAAGAGAAAACGGGCTGATCCTTAAAATTTTTTGACCAGTGTATTTTAATAATTTTTTTATTCACTAAACGTGTGTGTGTGGGGGGGGGGGGGGGGGGGAGAAAATTTCATCACGTCAGTTTATGTATTTAATTTTATATTTTATTTATTTTACTGTAGCTTAATTATTGATCTACTTATTTATGTATGCAAAACTTACATTTTTTAGTGTAAGTTTGCGTAAAAACATGAAACCTGGCTTCCTGTTGCTGATTATAGAAACATCATTTCTAATTATCTCTTAATTTAGAATAATTTTTTTAATAGTAAAAGCCCAAGTTTCTGGAAATTAATGCTTGAAACTGGTTTCGTTGCTACTGGAACAATATATTGAAGTTTAAAAAAAAAAATAAGTTTTCATATTTTTATTTTATTTATTATTATTATTATTTTTTTTTTTTTTTTAGTTTAATGTAACAGAAAAAATGGCGTCACAATTGCAACACTATACTGAGGGGGGGGGGGGGGGAATATCCGTGATTTTAATTTTTCTTTAAAGAAAAAAAAAATGAACAACAAAGTTATTTAAAAAAGAAAGAAAATTAAACGTATCATTTGTGTTATGTACATATATCTATGTAGGTTGGTTGTAGGGTTTAAGGCCGATTGACTACTGTAGCGTCCTAGGTTGTGCATATATCTAAGCTGATTTGTTACGAAATTGAAATTATTAATATATATATATATATCATGTAAATCGATGATAAAGATAAACAGTTGGCATGAGAAAAAAAGTAATAAATTTGCGATATTTTGCTATTATTATCCTGTCGACGAATATACTAGCGACGATTTTGAGGAATTTGCGATGAAGTTTATTTATTTATTTTTTTAAATAATTAAATTAAATTTGCATTTCATTACATGAGTTCTGTTATTTTAATTAAAAAAAAATTTTTTAAAAAAGTTAAAATAATCTTTTTTAATTATTGGCTATTAATCACGACATTTGTCTCCTATTTTTGATTTGGTGAATACAGCTTGCTGCTATAAAAGTAAATCTAAAAAATAATACACAATGGAAAATAGGAGGGATGGGTGGGCAGTAGAAGGGGTGATACCAAAGTGCCTGTTCGGAGGGGTATCAAGAAGAAAAAAAGGCTTCACAGGCAAAAATAATAGTTACAGTGTTAAATGTACTATCAAGAAAAAAAAAAAAAAAAAAATGTAATTTTGAGAAATAATATGTTTATTTCAATGCAATAAAATTAGTGATTTTTTTTTTTTTTTTGTAAGCCCTTATTATTGAAAAAAAAAAAAAAAAAAAAATGTATGTGGTGGGCGGAAATAGATGTCATTTTTAGAATCAGCTCGAAATCATTAACCCCTTAACTGCCCCGGGCGTATATATTCGCCTCGCTAAGCCGATGCGTTAACTGGCGGGGGCGTAAATAAACGCTTTTCCGAAGTACGATATTTTGGAATGCAATAAAATGGCCATGACAGGGTTTTCTAAGGATTCATTTATTTTATGGAAGATGGGGAGTGACAGGAAACAAAAAAGGAATGTTTCTGGAACAGTGAACGTATAACTACGCGCGCCTGTGTGAAAAATTGTGGCACTCGGAAGTGAATCGAGTAATTTTTCGTCGGCTGTTAAGGGGTTAAGTTTACTAAGGAAATTTTACTACACTGATTTCATTATTATTTCAGAGCTGTGTAATTTTAAGAAAAAGAAAAGAGAGGGTTAAAAACCGAGTATCATGTCAGTGTTGCCAAACTTTTCGACATTTTTATTCAATAAACATCAATATTTTTGAGAAGTGATATTTTCTATACATAATAAACGATTAATCGTCTATTGTGTGCATCACTTTTCAAAATTATTGTTGACAGTTGAATAAAAAAGTCGCAAAGTCTAGCTACACTGCATGTATAGATTAGAAAATTCTTTCCAACATTAGTCTCTCTGTGTAGGATCAAAATTGTGATGGCTTGTCTCCGGACCACCTGGGGTGAGTCCCAGAGCGTCGCCAAAACCCCACTGTGCAGCACTAGTGCGACGTAAAACCCAACCAACCAACCAACATTAATCAACAGTCAGCATAGTTATATACATGCATGAAAACTTTTTCCTGTCTTTGAACTGCTGTTGCTGAGAAGACAGTTTTACAGGCAAGAGAAAAAAGACCGCTCCACTGATATCTAGTGAGGTTGGTTTTTGCGGCATGAATGCCATTAAATAATCGACATTATTTGTTGTTGATCAATACTGATATCATTTTTGTGAGGATTTGCCTCAGAATTTAAAAAGAGGAATGTTTTTCTTTTCTGTCGACTGTACAATGGATATCGCCAAATGTTTTCCTGGACCGGTTCCAGCATATTAATGCTAGAGCTTAAAAGATAATGTTTCTAATATTAATGTCCGGAAACATTGCATTGATTATTCGTTCCTGAACATTATCATTGGTGATAAATTTTTACCTATTTTTTTATTTGCTATTAATAATTCTGTATCTTTTAAATGTAGTGTTATTTTACTTCTTTATTGTGCTTTTCCGTTCGGATTAAACTGTTTGTTTTAACACCCTCTCCTATCTGCTTTAGTTTTTCATTTTTACTGTTAAAAGAAAAGAAAAATTCGAATTTTTTTCATTTACCCTTCTTTATCGACACGCCATGTTCGTTTAGTTTATATTAAATAGAAGAAAGTATTGGATTAGTAAATTTTTTTGATTTTCTGTTTTTGATGGATTTACACGTTTTAAAAAGTTCTGGGCATGATTTTACCATTCTTAGAAAAGGCCTGTCTATGTATGACAAAAATTTCCTGACAAGTCTGTCTTAGGAACTAATGCACAGGTTTTCATAAAATTATATTTACCTGTACCTTGATATAAGTTTGTGCGTGTCAATATTTGGTGGGTGCCGCTCAACACGTGGCACTGTCGCCCTGCTTTATCATAATTTTTAATATGGCAACATAGGACGAAATATCGTATAAATGAATACAGTGAGGATTATTTTTAACCAATCATTATCAAATTATATATATATATATATACACTATTAAAAATGGTTTCTCAAAAATGAGCTAAATTGTCTCAAAATAGCTCCGAAACAATATATACTTAAATTCGAAAACCCATGTACTCATTTTTGAGCAGATTGACATGTCAAACATGGGGATATTTGGATTCTTATTGGTCAACCCCGTTTTTGAGCATGTATAATGTATGTAATTGTAAATCATAAAAATATTTAGCATACAAAATATATATTATTAATGCCAACTTCTTCCAAAAAAATTAATTAAATAAAACCATGATTAGAGAATGAAAGATGAATAAAAATACTCACGCGATAATAACTGATAAAAGCCATTCATGCTAAGGATGAATTAATGTAACCAACGATTTAAAAAAAAGAAATTATTCAGATACCATTAATCATAAGGTAGAACCTATTAAATTAAAAAAGAAATGGAGCATAGCAAATTATAATAAGTGGAAGTGGATAATGCTCGAAACTTAAAGGATTTATCATCAGGGGACACACTTCCTTCGTTAGAGCAGTAATATCACAAGCTGTCAAAAACTGTATAACTGTAGTAAGCCAAAAAGATACAGTATATGTCCCTATCTTGCGACAAAACTTAGACTAAAACAAGTCCTTTCTGCTTATTCGGAAGGGTGGGTTGATTTGTTTTTTATCATCAAATAGCCGCCATTTTGGAACAAAATGACGATTACAATTTATTAATAGTGGAATATTTTTCGTTCTGTCTACATGGTGTTTGTCTGCTTTCCTATCTCCTTCCCACTTTTTAATTTCTAAAAAACTTCACATCAGCTCTTCTTATATATATATATATATATATATATATATATATATATATATATATTTGATTTTCTCTTTTTAATATATGGATCATTAAAAAAGGGAAGAGAAACTTATAATAATCTTAACGCATTCCCAAGTACGAGGCTCTTTTTCAGCGTTAATATCTTTCGATGGTGATCACTTAGCTTCATGGTGTATGGAATCAAATACAACTTGATTACGATAAAAAGGCCAGTTTTTCATCTATAGGTACATTTTTACGAGTTTTTCATTTGCCTTATTGGAAAGTGATAAGGAACATAAATTCTGAAGCATACTTATAAGTAATAAAGGGTCCCCCCGCGAAGATTTACGATTGCAGTTTCCAAGGAAAGCATAATCATTTTCTTTTTCCCCACATTTGATAAACTGTTTTTTTTTTTTTACCTTAATAACGTTTGCGTGTACGTATTCATTTAATAACGCTGGAATTTTATGTCTTTCTTCTTCTTCTTCCTTTTTTTTTTTTTTTTTTTTTTTTTTATGGTGCTTAGCAATTTTTCCAATTCTAGAAAGGCAGTTTTCCTTTTGTTATACTTTACTTGGAGTTACAATTTCTTTAAAAGGAAGTATTGCAGTTTTTTATGTGTTATTTATTTTACATTCCTAAACAATTATCAGGTGGTCGATCATGTTTATCAGGTTTTAATTTTGGGGGCCTATTTTTTTTTTTTTTTTTCGGGGGGGAGGGGGGGAGACAGAAAAAATGTTTTTGTGAATTAAAGTAACTCGTATTATTGTGTAAATCCTGTTATTTTAGCGGTGTATTGTTTCATTGAACCAAATATAGTTAAGCATGTGAAATAATATTAAAAAGATGGGAATATTTTTCAAAAAGGATAATTTTTATAAAAAGAAATTTTGTGAAAGAGTCGTTCTTATGGATTTGAATTTTGTGAAGAGCCCATTTTATGAATTTTAATTTTATGAAAGGGCCATTTTATCGATTTGAATTTTATAAACGGGCCTATTTTATAGATTTAATTTTTGCGAAGGGGTAGCATAAATAAATTCCCTAATTTTTGCCTGGATCATCCTCTGATTATATGGCATGGTAATAATTTTCTATTTCCAATGGATTTTGGAATACCCTAATTTGACTAAATTTGAATATTAAGCATGCTTTTAACAGAAAAAATTAAAGTTCTTGAAGCCGAAGTAACATTGAAAGGAAAAAGAAAGTAATAAGGAGAAGACAGACATAATTACTAATTTGAGAAGACGAAACACAACTGTACAAGGTGTCCCTAAATTCATGGACTAAACTTCAAGGGAAGATAGTACACAATATAAAGGGTTCAGAACTGAACAAGAACCCATGATCACCAATGTCATTTTAACCCTTTAAGAAGCGGGTGTTTTCTGTTATTTTTAAAAAGATGTGGGTGTGGCCTTTAAATGTTAAGTTTTTAACAAACTTTTTTTTTCCCGATCAAATGATTATAAGTATATAAAAAGTTAGTAATAATGCTGTTTCTAATCGATGTAGTTAAAGCACTGTTGTATTAACCCCTTGAACTGAAATGACGAGTCCAGCTCGTCATGAATTTACCGACTCAAATTATGTTCTTATATGCATATATAACAATAAACATTCATATAAATGTGTGAAACAGATATTATTTTTAATAATAACAAATTATTTGAGCAACAAGACCGTAAGTTTCTATATCAATCCCTCCTTTTAAAACTAAGAAAATTAAATTATCTGCATGAGCAGTGCTGACTGAAAATAAATTGCAGTTCAAGGGGTTATTATGAATATTGTACACAATTGATCACTTACTGTAATATTACGTAAGAGTACAACTTTTTTGTTTTTCTACCTACAATTTCTACACTTTTTATTTCCGTCCCCATACTGCTAACTGCTATACAGAAAATGCTTCCTTATATGTATATTACCTACTCTTAAAGTTTGGTCCATGAATTTGGGGACATCTGTATAATAGGAAAGTGCAACAGCGCTAAATACTGAAAAAATAATTAAAACGACAGATTGAGAAGGAAAATTTAAAAAGCTGAAAATAATATACATATATTGTAAATGAAGAAATAATAAAATACAAAAACTTCGCTTATTTTTTTTTTTGTTAGCTTTAAGGGGGTATTCTGGTTTAGAAGCTCAAATTATAGGTGTTTTGCTGGAGGCGATATAAAAAAAGACAATAAATATTTTTACTATCCATTTTTTATAAGTTTTTTAATGATATTTAAAGAATACAAAACATGCATAATATTAAAAAAAAAATCAAATTTCAAAAAACTGCAGGCCGGCAAAGTGGGGACTGTTGAAAAAATGGCGTGTCCTGGTGTGCAGGATATTAGTCCTTCCAGTGACCTGAAATGAAAAACCATTAATCATCCTTGAAGAGGAAGGATATAGTTATCGCACTACGAGAGGATTTAAGAAAAAAAAAAATTCTCACAAAATGGCGGCGTTTTGAAAAATACGTTTCGTTTTTTCCCTGTTTTTTGGCCGCTCGGAATTTTTTAAAAATATAAAAAAGAATTTTTTAAAAAAAAAACTCTTGGTAGTGCGATACTATAATGTATAAAGAAGATTTGTATTAAATTTCAAGTGAATCGGTTGAGTAGAACTTGAGATATCATGCACACCGTTTCTGAAAATGTAGTTCCGAGAAAAACGCGTTTAAAGTTTGAGGACAAGTCGCGCGCAACCGGAGTCGCTTAACGCCTTGTTATACTTTCTTTTTTTTTAATCAGCGATTCCTGCTCCATACAAAGTACCTTCCTCCACTTCAAATGTCATGTTTAAAGACGACCTTTCAGATGATCAAGCAGTTCTAGTTTCCTTGGAAGCCTCAGAAGCTCGTGCCTCGGACCTGTTAATTATACCTTCTCTCCCAACACCTAAAAGTCTCATTAAAACAACTAGTCTACGGTTTATTTCATAAGCTTTATTTATAAATGGTGAAGAGTCAATATAATGTGCATCTGGACAACTACACTTCAATGTGATCTGGAATCCTACTCCACGAGGTGCAGTTCGCGAAAATTTTATACTTTTTTTACATGTCGCACACACAATTACTGAAGATAAAGCCGCGAAAACTGAAAAAAATTCTAAGATACAATACCCATAAGCATTTTCAATGATAACATCTTCTGTTGTCGACTTGTGTAGTTTAGCTGCAGAAGCACTCGTAAAACTACTATCCGACTTCCTGGGACCCCGATTAGGTGGAGGTTTCCTTTTTCTCGTTCTACAGGCACGAAAACTTGTACGTCGACTATATTTTCTGTCCATTTTGAACTGATTAATTTAATTTTACACTAGAAATATATTTTTTCACTTCACTATTTATAGAGAACTTACGTCTGTACGGTGTTTGGATTGAAACTAAACTAGAACACGTAGTATGAATTTATTTAAACAAAATCCGTAAGAAACATTACCCAGGTCCCGAGTAGTGCACATTATATTGACTCTTCACCATTTATAAATAAAGCTTATGAAATAAACCGTAGACTACTTTCGAGAAATAAACTTCGAGTACAAAAGATTTTTCGTGACTCAGATTCTCTTCTGGTAGTCAGAGTGTACCGACCGTCTATTGTTCGCTGGCGCTCTGGCCGCGCTGCCGACCGGCTTTGTCGGCGCGTCACAAAATGAGCTGTAACTCCGAAAATAATTCGAATTTCGAAAAATCCTTTTAGGAGCATATTTTTAAAGGGTTATACTATGAAAATATGTTTTAAAAAAAAAAATCGATTTTTTTCAATTTCTAAACCAGAATACCCCCTTAATAGTCTATTAATTGACCTATATGTGAAGCTGGTTACACTTGAAATAAATAACTATTACTTGCAACAAATAAAGGTTTCTTTTGTAATTTTATGTAGTTTTTTGCTTTAAAGAAATTTTTTTTCTGGCAACTTTACTATAATATTTCATTTATCATTTATTTTGCTTACAGATTATTAAACGCAGAAACTTTAAACATAGAATTAGGAATTTTCAAAAATTACTATTAAAAATTCAAGCGAACACATATTTACTTTCCGAACACTATAGTGAGGAAAGTATTGTAATCATGTCAAAAATACAAGTTTGAGATTTTGGTGGTTCTACACGTTTTGAGGTCCCCTGAATTCATATTTACTAATTTTACGATTATGCATGTGTGTATGTGAGTGAACATGATAGCATCTAAACGCTTATTTCGAATGAGCTGAAAGTTGGTACGCATGCTATAGGTTACCATAGCACGAACCCTATTGATTTTGGTGAATCTAACACGCATAGTTTTTTTTTTTTTTTTTTTTTTTTTTTTTTTACAAGGACACAAAGGAAAATTCTTTATCATTATGATCTATATGGGCACAAATTTTTAAACTGCGATAGCATCTAAATACTTTATTCAATTGAGCTGAAAATTAATGCACGTACTGTAGGTCACTGTTGTACGAAGTGCATAAATTTTGGTGAATCTAGTACGTATAGTTCTTTTACAAGGACACAACAAAAAATTATTTATCATTATTGTCTATATGGGCCCAATTTTTAAAACTGCGATAACGTCTAAACACCTTATTCAATTGAGCTGAAAATTAATACCCATGCTGTAAGTCACTGTTGCACGAAGCTCATAAATTTTGGTGATTCTAGCATGCATAGTTTCTTTTAGGAACACACACACACACACAAAAAAAAAAAAAAATTCTTTATCATTACACCTTATGGGCTCAAACTCTTTAAAGTGCGATAGCGTCTAAACGCCCTATGGGATTGAGCTGAAAATTCATATACATGTTATATATCACAGTCACACTAACTATATGAATTTTGGACTATGTAGCACTTATAGATTTTTTAGAGGAACACAAAGAAAAAATCTTTGTCATTGTGGCTTATGGGCTGCGTCTAAACGTCTCATCTGATTGAGCTGAAGATTTATGTACATATTATTGGTCACCGTTGCACGAACTGCATAGATTTTGGTGAATCTAGCATGTATAGTTTCTTTTTTCAGTGACACAGCGAAAAATTCTTTATCATTATGCCCTATGGGCTCAAATTCGTTAAAGTGCGGTTGCATCTAAACGCTATATCTGATTGAGCTGAAAATTCATATAGATGTTATGGATCACATTCACACGAGCTGTATGAATTTTGGAGAATCTAGCACCTATAGTATTTTTTAAAGGGACACAGAGAAAAATTATTTATCATTGTGGCTTATGGGGTCGAATTATTTAAAGTGCGATAGCGTCTAAACGCCTCATCTGATTGAGCTGAAAATGTATATGCATGTTTACAAGTCCCCGTCACACGAACTGTATAGATTTTTTTTCACTAATGTCAGGTTATTTGACCGGTTAGTCAATTTTATTAAGAACCAAACGGGAAATAAAAATCAGGTGCTCCAATTTCGTTTTAACGTCTTGTTAAAAAAATCTCAAATATCTGTCATATTACGTACAAAGAAAATGTTATTAGATTCCGATGATTGACATTGTTCAGTTTTATTTCCGTGATATCATTCATTCTAATCTTAATAACTGTCATTCACTCATGAATAAAAATTGACGATCCAATTGGCTGTTTCATATTTAAGTGAAATATTTTAAAACTTTCTAAACTTCCAAATATTATGCGTTGTTTCTTCGTCGAATTACATTTTATTTGGTGTTAGAGGTATAAAATATTAATGTGTGTCATCAGTTAAGTTAGTATTATAATCTTATTGGCCAAACAGAATTTTATGCGGTTTTTAGGTTAGTTATTAAAGAAAGCCAATATCTTTAAGTTTTCCGGTGAAGGATTTTGGAAAATTGGAAATAAATCTAACAGGTTATTTAGGGAAAAATAATTTTCACTGATTATCCGCTCTTTGAATGGGGAAAACATTACAGAAAGAGAAATTTCATTGTCAGTTTTAATCATATGCTTGGAAACCCTTTTTCAAAGAGTTAACAAAAGCGTCCGTCGCAATATGAAGAACTGTAGGCCTTTAGTACAAATTGAAATTATAGTAGATTTTTCTTTTTTTTTTTTTTAAGGGAAACAAAATAAATAAATGCTGCAAAATTGTAAATAGCTTTGACCATTTTATATATATATATATATATATATATATATATATTGTTGTTGTTGTTCATGGGAATCAATCTGACATGTTGTCTGTCGGAAAAATTTGCTGGAAGATAATTTTACGCCAAGTTTTTATATTTGTATTGATAAAAAAAAAAAGGGGGGGGGGGTTAAGATTAGAAACCGATCTGACAGTTTCTAATTTCCAAAAAATTAGTTTTTGCATTCTTATGGTTACTTCTCTTCACGTGTATACTTGAAGAATTTTCTCCAAAGAGTTGACAAAAGTGCTTATCTTCTTAGTACAAAAGTTTGTGGTCTTGACACTACATTAAAATGTGCCAATGATAGATTTCTTTAAATGCCTTTTTCCCCCCTCTCTTTATGCATTATTTAGTCAACAGATTTTATTTCTTTCAATCTGCCATAAAAGCTTTGACACTTTCAGTGGCCCACCTAGAATAAAATAGGTTGAAACACTTGTTTCGGAATATAATTATAGTTGAGACTTGTGAAAAGTGAAAATAAAAAATACAGCTATGTATATTTTCACTTGTATAAGATAAACATGTATTATAGTATAAACAATCATGAATAGCGCATAAGGGTGATTCCATGGATGAAGGTAACGTCACTCAAAAAAGAATAAAATTTCTTCTTTTTTGGCCACCAATATTACCATACAGAAATATTAATGGCATATTTTTAGCAACTTTCGTGATTAAATGAGGTAGTGATTCTTGTTAGAAATTACTGGTGGAAGCAGAAATGTCTCTGTGTGTGACTGACGTTACATTTTTTGTGGAATTACCCATAAATTATAAATACACTCTTCATATCACGAGATATGGTTATCGTGGAAAATAAAAATGAATTTAATTAGTATATATTTAATATTTATAAGACAAATCTGTGTTTATAGTAAAAAGTAAGAGAGTAAAATCGTGCATCACTCATAAATTATGAAATACTTTCCAGCTGGAATTTGTTTTTCTCTTAGTTTATTAAGCTTAATTAAACTCATGTTGTAATTTATTGAAATACTTTATTTAAGCGTATTGTTGTTTGTATCACTTTTTAAAAACTTAATCACTAATTTTTGCTTCTTTCTTTTTTCGTTTTGTATCACGTGTTTTTATTATCACCTGGACGGAAGTATCTCGAATTGCGTTCATTAGAATGCAATGGAGTAAGTAATAAAATGGCAGTGTCGCGTGTTTTGGTTTATTCTTTTCCGAGCTATCTGTAACACAAAGGGGTCGTCTTCTGATCACGTTTTGCAGTTACGGAAGGCTTATGGGCTCGTTTCTCAGATGTTAGTTTCGAACACGCTATTTCGTTTTTTTTTTTTTTTTTTTTTTTTTTTTGTCGAAGAACAAAAGATAAGTTGTTTCTTTTAGAGCCTGCAGGTCACATATTGTTGCTGTTAGAAGAATTCATCCGTGAAAAAAGAAAATAATTCAAAAGTAGTAGCTTGTAAAATATGCAGATTGCATTTTTATTATTTATTTCATTGCTTTTAGGATGCGCATAAGAGAATTTCATACTCCCCCCCCCCTTTTTAGCAATTTTTAACTTAGATTTAAAATGTTTTTATGACTTAGGTGTGTAATTCTGTCTATTCTATAATGTTGTAAATATACTTGGAAGTCGGAAGCCATGAAAATGATTCATATAATGCGCACCACATGATATTTATTTATTTATCAAATGCCAGGCCATTGGCCATCAGGTCATTAGACAACGAGTTCTCCAATATTTCTTCACAATACAGTCCAAACTCTTAAGTGCAGAACACACGTCTAGATGAGCAGCGTCCATGACTTCCAGAAACACACAAAACACAAAAAGGTGAGTCAGTCAGATTAAAACGAAACAAATGAGCACGGAGGCAGTCATGTCCAGTCAATAGTCTAAACCATGAAGCTATAGATATTCTATTACCATGGTCTAAACTCAGCCTCAGCAGCAGCCCGAGGAGAGTCCGAGACACAGTTAGGTTTTAATAGCACCCTCCATGATTTATTTTTAGTAGCACTGGCAGCAGCAATTCGAAAACATTTTTTATAGATCCCATTAATTTCAGGTTAAGACGTTACGTATCTTTTATAATCTCTTGGTGGGAATATAAGATAATAAAGGAACCTGATATGTTACTTTTTACTGGACGCAATTTTTAAAATAAAATTCAACAATATTATATTATTCTAACACTATGCTTAACCTAACAACACTACCCAAGGGAAAGAAAAAATTATACATAAAATAGGAGCAAACTCGAATGAAAATATTTGTCAGTCATTTAAAATTTACATAATTCCAATAAATGATGTAAAACACTAAAAGTGATGATACCTTGGCGACATATGCATAAAGACTGGCGTAATTTCTTCTTCCTTTGCACCAGTTTCTTTTTTCTTTTTCTTCTCTCTCTCTCTCTCTCTAGATATGTCTTCATGTTAAACTTAACGAGAAAGATAAAATAAAACAGCAAAAATAAAATAATAGTAATTGAAAATGAATAGATAAACCATAACAATTTGCTGAAATAATTTGGATAAATTGCGAATGGGCTTTCTGGTCGCTGCTTTGTAGCCAATGTTATTAGTTTAAAATTATTCAATTCTGTTGATGATAATAGCACTTTTGTAGGTGTTTGCATTTGAATTGCATTTGAATTTCCACATTATTCATATACCAAAAAATAAAAGGTTTGTCGCAGTAACAATTGAAAATTCTCTTTGCTTTGTCTGTTGCTTTCTTTTTATCTTTGACATATTTTCCATGAAAAACATTTAAACTAATTCTATTGATTAATTTATTTGTTCTTCCTTGGGGGGGGGGGGGGGGGGGGGAAGGAAGAAACAAGTTCAAAGGGCAAAAAAATTACTAAAGGGAATTTTCGCATTTAATGCCCTTAAAATCAAATTTTAAAAGGGAAGAAAAAAAAAAAAAAGAAAATAGAAACAAATTTAACAATTCTAAATTTTCTAAGTGTAAAAGCGGAATTATAATAATATTCCTCTGATAACAATTTTTTCTTGAAAATATTAGCAATAATGGTACGTAATTTTTCACTATTTCAGAGAAAATCAATTACAAGTAATTAACCATTATATGTATTTTATATTTGAACATTTTATTCGTCTCTTTTATCGAAACACATACATTCAAAAACTTTAGTTTAAATTAATTTTGTATATCAATTTTCCTTTCGTCTTTTAAAATGTACTTTTGATCCTTATACTAAACAAAATCGAGTATCATTTGTCTTAAATTCTTTTGAATATTGATTTAAAAATTTTGAAAACAGTTAGTAATAATACCATCTCTCTTTAATATTAATTTTGTTACTTAAACTTTCTTGTTTAAAGAAAGAAAGGGGAAGACGATACATTCCATTGCTTCATATTTAAAGCGCATTTAATTAGTTGCTAGTTGATTCCTCGTTTTCTTTCAAATAATCGAGATATCGATATCATTACAGATATACAAGATTTATGTAAATTCTACTTTTTAATCGATTAGGTAGCAAATTATATATATATATATATATATATATATATATATATATATATATTTTTTTTTTTTTTTTTCATTTTTATCAAATGGTATCAGAGGTGATTGTGTGTAGGTGATTTATCTGATTTCAGGTATTTTTGTTCATGTTCAGTACAAGAATTCGTTTTTCAGGTAGTTAAATTCATAAAATAAGATTAAAATATGAAATTTATATGACTGCTAAAAATCTAATTAAAATTAATATTTTCCTTAATGACTGGATTAGTCCTCCCTGCAATAAATTATATGCTTTTTACCCATATGGAAACTTTTTCTCATTGTAATTTCAGGTATTTTTTCAGGAATTCTCAGTAATCCCTGCAGTATACGAGTACAAGCAACATTTAAGAATTTTTCTAATAAAATGACAATATTAAATAAACATGATTTTATTATTAACATTTTAGCTATACAAGTTTTTTTTTTTTTTTTTTTTTTTTTTTTTTGAGGGGGGGGGGGGTTTGCTGTGTGTGTGTCAGAGAGAAAGAGAGAGAGATTAGGACCAAAATCCTATTTTTTAAGACAGGAAAAAAATGCATTGAAAGCATTTATTGCAGACAACCTTAAATTTTGATTGATATAATAAGAGATAGTTTATTACAAAATCTAAGAGCTTACCTAAAAATGAAAAATCTGAGTTAAAAATAGACCTCCGGTGCTAAATTTAAATCCTATTTTACAATTTTTCTTTAAATAAAATAATAATAATTATTATTTTAAAATTATTTAAAAACTAATAATAATTCGTTATGAACTAAACGGAAGTACATATGGACTTTTTTCTAGTCCCCCCTTCCCCCCCCCCCTTTTTTTTTCTTTCAGTTATTTATGATTTTCTGTTTTTTTTTCTTGTCGGAGCATTATATTTAAATTATCCCGTATCTAATTAAAAGTTCTAAGCGCTTCTCTTTTTCTAAAATTTTTCAGTATGTAGCATGAATTAAAACTTTCTTCAAATAATGTTTGCTACAGCGCATCATCAATAAAATTCCACCATCCAGACACAGAGGTCACTGTACTAAAATAAATCGGCCATTACATGTCGTTCGTTTTTGAACATCTATTCATCTCTTTTTTGTCTTTGAAAACACTTATAATCAAAAACTTTCCTCTAAATTAATCATGTTATTTCCTCACTTTCTCTTTCTCTTTGAAAAAAAGAAACATTTCTTGTTTCTCTCCGTACTGGATATCCTAACCTAACCTCGTGTACAGTCTGCTTGCGACAACTGATTGCCTTGGTTCATTGTACCCCCTAAACCATATCCGAGATATCGATCCCCTAAAGAAGTCTACGCCGCCCCGCCGAAAATGGCCGATCTTACCCTCTGCTCTGTGGGTGGGGTAAAGTGGAATGGGATGGGACAGGATTGATCTTGGGCTTCCTTTTTCTCAGGCATCCTGACCCAAAAATCTCATTTGTTTTCGGTTTATTTTTGCTGGCGACACTTGGGAGTGTCTGCCCGTAGAATTCGCTTGATGGGAGATTATAGGAGATTCATTTTTAGTGTAGTTTATCACCAGTTACTGATGATAGATCATTTTATGGAGTTGTGCCTTTTCAGGCGCTTAGGATATGCCTCGTGTTGATTATATGAATTATTAATGATATATCATATTACCTTGAGGTATTTATAGAAAATCTAAATCTAGAGGAGATATTCATTATTAATGCATAAGGGATAGATGATGTATTGCAAATACGTATTTCTGGCAAGTAGATCATGTGAATCAAGCACTTATTCTGAAATCGGAAATAAATTAAGCGGTTTTAAATCAGTATGAGATGACTTGTTTTCAAAAGCGTTAATAGAAAATTTATATATAAATCAATGTAGACATGTATATATTAAATAAAAATGTTTTTACTATATTAAGACATTAGTTAGTAGGTTTCATTTAGATGTTTTCAGATAAAATATATAAATTATAAGAGACTACTTTTAATTTTTTAATGGCATGTAAGTATGTAAAAAATTAAAAAATAAAAAAAAATACACGATGATTTTTTTTTTAAATACAAAAGAGTAAAAGTTAATTTTCTTAATACTTTATTTTAAAGTAAAAATTTTAAAATACTTTCTTTTATTACAGTCACAAATGAAACTTTATTTAAAAAAGTAAATATTTGGCCGCTGAAAATGCGGTATTCGCCCAAATTACAATTCATTACATCACCAATAAAAATAAGTGTAAATTATAGTCTTTAAATAATTAAAACGAGTTGAGTTAGCAATATTTTCTGTATTACTTAATGTTATACCAACTGTGGGATTAATAAATATCGATTATGTTATTATTTTATTATACGAAATATTTTTTATTTTAATTTTTGGATATCAGCTTATTTTAATACGAGAAATGTGATTGATCGTTTAATACAATTTTATCTGCTTTGTTTTTTCCCCTATGATGAAACAAAAATACTTTTTCAGACAAAAATATTGCTTTCTTCTACTGCTGAAAGAAATTATTGGATTCGTAAAATAATTTCTACTTTCAGTTTTTGACAATTTTATGCATTTTAAGATGTTCTGGATGAATTTTAACCATTTTTAGAACATTTGTCTGTGTGGGCGACATTTTTTTTTTTTTTTTTTTTTTTTTTTTTTTTAAATAGAAATATATCAAGAACGAATGTGGATATAACCCAACAAAAGTCATTACTATTCTGCCTATTATATTCCCCCTATTTAGAGGAAGGCTATTTCTGATATTCTAAAGTGTATAATTTCATAAAAATGTGTGAGAGGACCATTTTGTAAAACTGTTGGTTCAGTTTATTGTGCAAATCGACCTACAGGTGCGTTGCAATGATGCAGATGTTTCCGTTTATGTGCAAGCTATATCTCAGATTCTATATCGTATAAAAATACATCAAACTTGATATGTGAGATAGCTACTATGAAAAAGAATGCAGACTTAGGTGTATATCGACCAACAGGTGGTGACGCTATTACTTACTATCTGCTACTTTCTATATTGCTATATCTCAGTATCTTTCACTAAGCTGCATAATTAAAATCTTTATCCTGTGAAGCTATGTTGATTGTGTTAACAAGTAGATGACGCTGTTATGTAGAATAATATAGAAGAAAGTTTTGTGATGGCTATAACATACTGGATATTCTCTTGTTATCTTTCATTATGTTATACTTAATTTTGTTTAATTAGCAAATTTTACATAATTCGAATTTCTGACGGTTCGAACATTTTACGCTTGTTACCATGGTTATCAAATTGAAGAATCGCTCGCAAACTGAAGCTTTTGAACTAACTCTCTTCAGAAGGATAAGTAAATGCGGAGGAGGGGGGTGTATTTCAGAATATTAAATTTATTATTTCTAAATTTATTCGAAAGAAATGTTTTCGTATATTATCATATAAAATCCATTTCATATTTCTATATTTTTCGCTTTTTTGTGTCCTCGATCTAGGGAAATTGGAATTCTCCAAATATTTTTGTTCGAATAAAAATTTATTTTCTGTTGAAACCTTTTCATTCCACGAAAGTTGTTTTGCGAAAATTTGTCACTAATTTAGTAGAATGTCGAGTTAATGAAATGCTTACAGCCTGAAGATGACTTACGTAGAGAAAGTTTTTGTTGTTCAATTTATCATTGTTAAGAAAATATTTGCTCAAAACTGAGAAGGAATCGATTTTTTTTGCCCTGGCAACAATACTTCGTTATACTTGAAATCTCTAGTGACGAAGAGCGTCATTTTTAACATTGCTTTTAGCATATTTGCAGAAACCATTCTTTGACATTTTGGAATGTGTTTTCCCACTGGAAATAAAGATTTTAATTTTATGAGACTTTTCTTAAAAGAAATGATAGTTTTATTTAGCTGTTTATTTTACACTACAACATATGCTAAATCATATACAGTGGTGAAACTTTTCAGAGACTTCCTCTGAATTTTTTTTTTTTTTTTCTTCTTTAATTTTGCTGCTCTCTCTGAATTTGATATTAATTATTTTGTTCTTATAGAATTTTCTCGTTTTGAATGTTTAATGTTTTGAATGTTGACTAAAAGAGGGTCCTAGACCTGAGTGGTGTACTCTCTGTAGAAAGTCTTTCTAAGTGTTACACAGCCCATTTTACTTGAGTTTTGGAGAAAACCATAGTAAACTGTATATGTCGACGAAAGCGATCTGGTATCGAACTTGGCAATTTCCGTCTACTAGCTTTCAGATATTTAAATTTTGATATTCCATTGATCAGAACATTGCAGAATTTTTCAGTTGTATTTATAAAACTTTAATTTTTGAGATAATTTTATGCAATATTTTCCATAGTGTTGAATTTAAGATTCGCCATCATTTAAAAAAAAAAAAAAAAAAAAAAAATCCGAAATTTCGTTTTACATCCCATTTTATTAATGTTTGTTTTCATGTTTGAATAATGAATAGTATTAAAGTTAAATTACGCATCATACGATGGATCGGGCCCCACCTGTGAAAATTTGCACGAGCCGCCACTGCTTATAATATAACAAGAACTCTGTAAATATCACTTATTATCGATAACTAGTACATTATCTCCATCACAAAACATTCTTCTGTATTTTCCTATAACAAATTATCAAAATTATTTATTAATATTATTTTCAATGAAGAAGATATAACGAATTTCTTATGCGCCTGCAGATTAACAGGAGTTGACTGTTTATACATATATAAAAATTGGAACCATTGTAAAGTACACTCTGAAGAAATTTCTTTTTTCTATTGCTTCTCGTATCTGGTTTTGTTATTGTTTTAACTTTCTTAGGGCTCACGTTGTTTCTTCTCCAATTTCCTCTTCTCATGTGGATTTCCAACAAGTTTTTTACATTTTCTCCAATTTCCAGAATTCTTGTTAATAACCTTTCTTTTAAAGCCTTTTATGTCTAATTGCCTAAAAATTACTCTCACCCCCCTCACCCCTTTTTTTTCTTTTCTTCCCCCGCTTGCTGTATTATTCTCTTTCGTTTAACTTTATTTTGATACTTTTTTATTTTTTTATTTTCCTTAATTTTTAAACTTAAATTTTAATCCAGTACTCTACACCAGAATTTAAAAATATTTTTCCTTCCCTTTTCCACCTTGTTTTCTTTGTTCCTTATTGTTTCATGCTTAGTTATTTCCTTTATTAATTATGTGTTTGTTTAAAAAGTGATTCTTCACTTTTTAACCCTATTATAAAGTGTTAAATGCTTGCATACGTTATCCTTTAATTCATGCATTTTCAATACTTTAAGTTGGATTTAATGATTGCTGACACTATATTGATGTTTTCTTTCATATTCTTATCAGTTAACTATGATCATGGAAGTTATTTATAAAACTGAGATTCCCTACCACTCAAATAAAAAGGAAAACAACGTGATGAAACACCTGTCATAAAATAAAACACTTAACTTTTTTAATTTTATCTTAAATTCTCCTATATGCTAAAGTCTTTTATTTAAAAAATTAAAAAAAAATCTTTTTATATATATCATTTCAGTAATACAGACCTACGAATGTTTAGTTTTTAATAGGTTGTTTCAGTAACTAATAATGATATGTGATTGTTAACCCTTTGTATTACCTATTACTGTATTGCATTTCTTCAATATACTGAAAAATCTACAGAAACTATTTCTACAGAAAAAGCTTTGAAATCTGATTTTATTGACTATTGCTGTCTTACAACATTAGAGTTAACACAAAATGTTTATAAAATTACCAGCAGATAGCGGATATTATGTGATGTTTTCACACCAAAGTTTAATTTATGAAGAAAAAACATTCAGATGTAAACTTTTTAAACGTAAACAGTTTACATAGACGCGGTTTGTGAGAAATGAAACAATTTATGAGTCAGCTTTTGTTATAACCAAATTTAGATGTTTTTAAAATTTCCATCTAAATTAAAAACTAGAATATTAAAAATAATAATAATAATAATAATAATTTTGCACGAAGTTCTAGACACCCGACAGATACTTTTTTGCGAATAAATGTTTAATTTTTTGTATAATGTTTTTAAAATTATTTTTTCTATGCTTCAAATAACATATTCAAACATACGGATAAATATTTTTGAAATTTGAGATCTTGAGATATTAAGGGTTAATTATACAAAAATATGATGCAGCTTCATTGTATTAAATATATATATATATATATATTAACAAAATAAATAGTTCTTAGATTAAAATATTCTCCTTCTTCTGCCTTCATTATCGACTTGCATGCTTTCAAAAGATACGGCTGCTTTATTAACCTAGAAAAATGTAAACATCATCCAGATAGTAAGAATTTCTTGAACTAAATTATTCCACTTACCCGGAAAGCCTCTTAACTAATAAACTTTTACGTAAGAGTTAATAAAAGTTTTTTTTTGCCGCGTGATTTCATTTGCGAGACATTATGTATACTTTTTAATAAGCTTTTTTAAAATCATCAATTAAAGAAGATAATGGACGATATTTTTTTCTTTCTTTCTTTTTTTTTTTTTTAAATATTTAAAAAGAAAACAATATATAACTAACTAATAGGTTATCATAATTGTCATATCTAAATTAAAATAATTATAAGTAATTTTTACTTTCTCTTACCCATAAGGTAGAGAAAGTATTGTTTTTGGGTCAAATTTTCGAACGCGAGATTTTGTTATATTTTACACGTTTTGAGGTGCCCTGAATACGAAAATCATGTTTTTAGCAAATGGTCTGTGCGTATGTCTGTCTGTATGTCTGTCTGTTATCAGCATATCTCGAAAACAAATTATGGCAGAAAGTTCAAACTTGGTATTCTATATGGTATCATGTAGGGATGCTACAGTAAACTTTTCGTTAAGATCAAGCAAATGGTTCGTGTACAGGGACAACCAAGAGAATTCTAATACATTACGTCTATGGGGGAAATTGCAGGTAAGTAGAGTTTAACGTCTATAGACTGCACTAAACCAAATGAAACGAATATGTATTTTTTGTAATAGAGATAGTTAACTGGGAAAAAATTTTTGTGTATGTAGGAGCCTCGCCTCCACCCCTGGGGGGGAAGTTCCCCCTCGAGGGGAGTAAATTTTCATGATGGGTATCCTTCAAAAGAGCTCGCCAATACCTTTAAAACGAATGGTTGAACCATCGATCTGCGATAATTTAAAACAAAGTTATCGATTTTTTTTTTTAATATTGAGGTTAAAATGAACTTTTTTTTGGATATTTGGTGTTATACTACTTCTCTAATATGGAAATCGTCTGCATTATCATAAAAGATAATTTTTTTAAATAATAATTTTAATAAATTATTTTTTAAAAACAGAATTATTTTTTAATAACCGAATTAAATTCTATATAAATGTAGGTGCATTAATGAAACGGGGGGTTGAGGAGGGCGGTAGCCCCCCTCACACAGAACTAATTATTATATAAAACTCTTCAGAAGCCTAATATGAATTGTTTAACACAGGTTTACATAACAGTACTCGTTATCTTACCTTTTAATCTGCAACCTGTATTTATAGTATTAATTTTCAGGGTAAGAGAAAGTCATGTGAGTGACACACCAGATTATTTTTCTTTTTTTTAAAGTTGTCTGTGATTTAAAGAACTTGATAAATGCCAAAGCTATTTTTGAATGTATGTAATGTTCAAATGTGCAATAATAGAGGGAAGGGAGAGAGAGGGGGGAGAGCAACAAAACTTTAGTTAAGTTAATTAAATGAATAAATAAATAAATAAATAAAAAAAGATTAAAAAAAAAAAAACATTTTGTTATAATTTAAGAATTTCCAATTATTATTGTATATAATAAAGTGTATATTACTGTAAAAAAATCGGTAATATAATCAACATGTTACGAACATCATCAGAGCCAATATCAAAGATTAAAATTGAGAAAATTCTCATATTTTTAAGCACAATCAATACCACTTCCTAACATAATTGTTTTCAGTTATTTCGCATAAATGCTTTGAACTCTCATGACATTTTATATTACCGATTCGGCAAATCAAATAAGCCTTATTTATAAATTCATTTTTATTTATTTATTTGTTCAGAAGAACCATATAATGAAGACAAATCCTACAGTTTGGCTGGACTCTGGTTTAAGATGCTGTCTGGATTTGAGCAAAAGTATACAGAATCGTAATAGCAATAAACATACGTTTAGAAAACTGTAGATGGCATCAGTTTTTATGTGTTTGAAATGTATTGGTTGGTAATCATATAGAATTTCAATTATGTATCTATAAGTATGCTGTAAAAAACATCGAAGAACTGCCATTGAATGATGAAAAATAAGAACAGATACCATGAAATGCAGAAATAAGCAACAATTGTTTAGTTTTGAAACATCTGAGTATGACCGTAACACAGGCTTACGAAATCATACTTAATTATTATTATTTATTTATTTTATTTATTTATTATTATTATTATTATTATTTTATTATTTTTTTTTTTTTGCACTGCGTTGAGTGTTTCTAATGTGCTTTGATGCGCTGAATTCAGAAATGATTGCCTTTTTTTCCCCCTATTGCGTAAAGAATTTTCACAAAGTAAGGATGAAGATCAGAAAAATTCACCTAGAGACTATAACATATTCGACCCAATTTATGTATAAAATACATTAAAATTGGCTATTATTTACTCATTATCTTTTAAATGTGTGTT
Source organism: Salticus scenicus (assembly GCA_963930645.1). NCBI lineage: Eukaryota > Metazoa > Arthropoda > Arachnida > Araneae > Salticidae > Salticus > Salticus scenicus. The sequence goes on from OZ005656.1 coordinate 86,087,825, forward strand.
TTCACATCAAAGCTTTTAGATCGAGCATTTTACTTTGTGCGCGGCTTGAAAGCCTTGTGTGTGTGTGTGGGGGGGGGGGGGGGGGAGGATTCTTTATGCAGCATCTAACAATAATCTACTAACATGTAAACACCCCATCAGCCCTGATTCCTTCTCTACATTTATTTGGTGTCTGTATGAAATAGCTCTCCTTGTTCTTCACACACATCACCCAGATTTTCCTGGAAATAACCTAAGTGGGAGTTGTAAAAGTGAAGCATTAGGCTCATAGAATCACATTTTTTATCAATACTGTATTTGATGGAAATTTTTGAATAGTTTTTCCTTAAATCAGCATGCAAAAATACATCAGAAAAACATATCACCTTGAAGAAAAAAATATATATATATCGTCGACCTGTGTAATCAGACGAGAGGAGAGAAAAAAAAAAAAGAAAAGAAAAGAAAGTAATAGTTATCAGATGTACAGTAATCAAGCAATAACGCTTGAAATACTTCTTGCGTGTCTATGCAGTTTATGGTGTTCATTTATATAATTATTTTTCTTCATTTACAAGTACGGTTCAGATAACTTACTATAAAGATGAATTTGTTGCATTTAATTTCCCTTTAAATTAATTGCAATATGTGTACTGTCCCATTCTTTCAAAAGAGACTTCCATGTTCTAGGACAGCATTCCATTATCTCCTGTATCCTCACTCATTTTTCCGTTTTTTAAGCATTTGAAACTATACACATCTTTTTTAAAAGATTGAAAAAAATCTTCAATTTTTGAGCATGATTTTTCTTTTTTGGCAAAGAAAAGTTCCCTTGCCTCTCAGCAGAAATCTCAATAGAAAATTATTACTTTCCGAACATACATATGTAAGGAAAGTATTGTAATTAAGATAAAAATTCGATTTTAAGATTTCGGTATATCTGTACATCTGAATGCTTTGTTCAAATGAGCTGAAAGTTGGTAGGTATGTTATAGGTTATCGTAACACTAACTGTGTAGATTTTGGTAAATGCAGGACTTAGTTGTTTTTTTTTTTTTTTTTTTTTTTTTACTGGCACACAAAGAAAAATTCTTTATTAATAATAATGGCTTATGGGCTCAAATTATTTTAAGTGCGATAGCGTCCAAATGCTTTATTCGATTGAGCTAAAAATCTATATACATGTTATAAGTCACCGTCACACGAACTATATAGATTTTGGGTAATCTAGCGCTTATATATATATATATATATATATATATATATATATATATATATATATATTCAAGAACGCAACGAAAAATTCGTTATCATAATAGCCTGTGATCTAAAATTATTTAACATGCGGTAGCGTCTAAATGCCTTCCTTATTCGATTGAGCTTAAAATTTATGTACAGGTATAGGTCAATGTCACACGACCTGTGTAGATTTAGGTAAATTTAGCACTTATTTTTTTATTTTACTATATTTTTTTACAAGCACACAACGAAAATTTTTTTATCATTATGACCCTAACAGAACATCTTCTCCACATGACATCCGTAGGATATCCTATGGATAAAAAGACATCGCAGGGAGATCCACAGGATATACGCGGATAAGTGTGCTGTTAGAGGATCTTATGAGCTCAAATTATTTGAAGGTAATCGCGTTAAGTTAAACAATATTGGTGGAAAAATACTCAAACACCCTATTATAATTTTCTGTTATGTTTATTTAACGACTTCTCTTATCAGTTCTGTAACGAGTTGAGACATTTTAAAAATTCAAAAAAGTCACAGATTCATGAAAGTTTTCACTTTACATACTTCTTAATGTCTTATATGTGCATAAAAAGCCGAGGTTACATTTGCCGTAAATCATATAACAAGAACCACAAAATTATAATTTTCATTTTTTCTTTCTATAAACATAAGAGGAAAGCACTGGATTCTTGAAATTTTTTGTCTTCCAGTTTCCGATATATTTACACGTTTTAAGTTGCCCTGAATACTATTTAATAATTTTTAGAAAATGTTTGTCTTTTGTGTACGTATTGAAAATTTCGTGAACGCCGTATCTCACGAACTAATAAATGAAATTTAACTGAACTTGGTATTTAGTTGGATCTTCACCTAAATTGGTGCGGATTACATTTGCGTATCAGTCGCTGAGCAGGTCAAGTGGCGCTGCCACTTCATTTTTTTTCTTAATTTTTATTATGACAGAATAGGCCAAAATTTTGTATAAATGTACATAATGAGAATTGTTTTTTACTGTTCAGTGTAAAATTTCACATGTATATACACACATATGATATTAATAGTTTAACTGCGAAAAAGTTTTTTATGTGGGGACATCGCTTCACCCGGGGGGTAAAATTTTTAAATATGGGTAACATTCAAAAGAACTTGTCAATATCTTTTAAACGGATGGTAGAATGATAGATCTGTAATAATTTAAAGCAAAGTTATCGTTTTTTTTTTTTTTTTTTTTTTTAATTAAATATATATATATATATATATAACATGTCGGCACAAAATTAATTTCCTTTAAACATTGAGTGTTATACTTCTCTGAGATAAACTGTCTGTATTCATCATGGATAATAATTATTTACGCACGCACACACGCGCGCGCGCACACACACACACACACACACAAATCATTAAATTACTTTTACAAAAATATAAACATTTCAGATGGTATTCCCCATTTAATCGTTTTTAGATAGACGTCGAAATATCCGAGAAATATTTTATATTTAAAAGTTAATATTTTCGCTACTCTAATAATTAGTTTAAATTACTATTTTTGACATCTAAGGAAATTCTCTAACTAATAAACTTTTACTAAAATCTAATAAGAAATGTTAATATATATATATTTTTTTCTAGTGATGCAATTAATGACTAATTAAATAAAGCGTTAAATATTTTTATAAACATCTTTAAAGCAATTAATTAATTGATTAACCTAATTGACCATATTAATTTTTATTTTTAAGAAGGAAAAATGTTAATATTTAGTTAAGATTCTTACGCCATTTTTACTTTCTTCTATATGTAATATAGAGAAAGTATTGGATTCGCGAAAAATTTTGACCTCCGTTTTTTGACGGATCTACACGTTTTGGGAGGTCCTGAACACGAATTGATAGTTTTTAGAAAATGTCTGTGTGTGTATCACGATTTTTGTGGACACTGTAGCTCACGAACCAATGAAGGATTTTTAACCAAACTTCGTATATAGTAGGACCTTGACGTAGAATGGTGCTGATTAGATTTGGGGATCAATCGCTCTGCAGGTGGCGCTGTGATAGCTTTTTTTTTTTTTTTGTAAACATGGCAGTATAGGACAAAATTTCGTATAAATGTACGTAATGAGCGTTATTTTAAACTTGTGATTGTAAAATTAATATGAATTATTGATAATAGTAATAGTTAACTAGGAAAAAAATTCTGTGCATGTGGGGGCATCGCTCCCCCCCCCCCCCTGGGAGGGAAGGGTAAATTTTCAAGATGGGTATCTTTCGAAAGGTCTCGTCAATACCTTTAAAACGAATGGTTGCACTATAAATCTGTGATAATTTAAAACAGTTATCGATATTTTTTTTTTACTTTTAACGAAGTAAAACTTAGAAAAAAAAATCGCTTTTTTTTTTTAATATTGTTACTGAGTGACTTTGTATAGGAAAATATAGAAGAAAGTCTTGTGGTGGCCACAACATACTGGTAAGGTTTATTTCAAATATTTAAGGACTCGTTTTTCTAACTGGCATTTATTAGACTTTGTACTTTTTTTTTTTTTTCAGAATGGTTATTTCTTTAGCCCTTTCATAGGAAATTGAATACCTTCATTTTATATAAAAAGTTACCGGAGAATTTGCAAGCAAAATTAGAAGAAAATACAATATATATATATATATATTACAATAAGTTATAAAATAAATTTCTCTTGAAAATTTTCTGGGAGAATTTTCATTTATTTTGTCGGGTTTCGGTTCGAATAGAAAGAAATCGTATCGTCAAAATTCTCTGTTGTTTGTTTGGTTTGATTTTAGGTAAATGAGATTTTTTTTTTCAATCGGTTTTCAGGTTGATTTGAAACTAAATGTATGAAATGTAATTTTTTAAAGTAAAAATATCACGTGCGCCACGATTTTACATTTTATTATTAGTAGTTTTAGTAGTAGTTTTAGTACAAGTAGTAGTTTTAGTTATTAGTAGTAGTAGTTTTGGTACAACAGGTCGTACTATTTTTTTCAGTGTTGTTCCCAATTTTTATCTATCACATTGAGTAAACGTGCAAAAATTTTTTTGTTTGTATTTAAAATGTATAAAGCTAAAAGTTTGTATCTGTATGGATTTTAAGTCCAGAATATTAGATTTTGTCAAAAATTGGTACACTTATTAATCAGGACAAAATCTAGATAACGCCGTGGTTTTTTTTTTTTTTTTTTTTTTTTTTTAGTTCAATCGGATAATTGGTTCAAATGATATTAAATAAAAACCCTATTTTAACTTAAATATATGTGTATATACTATATAAATGATAGATACCGTAATAAAATTTAATTTTAAAATTTAGCAATTAATAGATACAAAACAATACCAACACAAAATAATAGAACTGATTTTAACTTATAGGTAAGACTGACACAAAATTGTTGCGAAACAGATTAAGAACCAATAAGAGACAAAAACAATTTAAATTACTTACGCTGACATGAATGATAATAATAAAAAAAAGGACCATTAAACTTAATGACAGAGAAAATAAATAAATGACCACAGAAATAATTGCATACAAATGCTAAATATTAGAAGTAAATACTCATCAGGGCCATGTACTTCATAAAGCTGTGAAAGCTGCATCGATTTTGTAAAACAGTATAGCTAATCATAGCAATTTATATTGTTCCAGTCCCGATCGAAGCAGCAAAACCATATTGAATGAAAAATTAATTAAAATATTAAATTAAATCTTATGCTAAAAATAAATAAATAAGTAAATATATTTCTTTTTATTTTAAAAATAATAATAAAAAAAAAGTGATTTTTTTTTTTTTTAATAAATAAAATAAAATTGGGAAAATTTTTGCTAAAGAAATGCAACAACTTCAGTAGAGAACCCCTTAGCGAAATTTGAAATTACCAAAGTAGATCGGACGTTTCTCGCCAAGATTTTTACTTACACAATTGTGGTAACCATTTTAATTCATCGCCAAAATAACAACAAAACTTTAAAAGCCACCAACGGGTATGCTAAAGCTATACCAAAGAAATTTTAAGAAGTAAATACAGTAACCGATGCTAGGGTATGAAACACAGTTGCTGCATGTCTTTTATATATGGAAAAATAGATTAAAATGAGTCTTGCCGAACTCTGTTTTGTGCAGAATTTTGTGCCAATAATTTAGAAAACAAAAATGAAATTAGGGGGTTTTATATTATTATTGTTTTGTTTTGCTAAGTAAATATATTACTCTCATTCTTTAAAAAGTTTCATAATATTTTACTGTTATTGTGTTGAAAATAATGCCGAGAAACAACTGCACTTGAAGTTTGTGGGAGAACAAATAACAAACCCGCATATATCTAGTCGTATCTGATCGCTAGCAGCTCAAATAGCGTGATGTATTCTGGGAACACTTTATGGTCGCATTATTTCCTAACCAGGATTGAGTTAAACTGTTTTATTTCGTGTTTTTATTTTATTTATTTTTTTAGCATTTTTCTTTTGTAAAATTAAAATTACTATAAATGTTGGCATCGTGGTATTTAAAATACCACGGCATTTTTTAGCTGTCTTCTTTTTACTTACATATATATATATATATATATATACATGTCTCTATAGAAAGTTTATCATTTTATATCTGTAGTGTGCAAAAGTTTGATAAAATAACTCATTTATAGGATTTTTTTTTTCTTTCTCAAAAAATATTTAAAACTTAGGAATTCTTTTTCTTCAGTCTATTTTTATCATGCGAGTTTTCTTTAATTATAATAAAAAAAATAAAAATAAAAATAAATCATAAAATTATAATAATAGAACATAAGAAAAAAAATAATAATCTGGTATGACACTTTCATTACTTCCTCTCCTCCTACATGTATATAGACGTATTATTGGAGTTTAACGAGGGGAAGAGGGGGGGGGCGACGTATGAAGTACTGTATTAAAACAGCTCTGTTATGTGTTAAAACATCACAACAACAACAACAAAAGTTGTAATTGATATACATTTCTGTGTGAGGGAGGTCTCCTAAACTTTTCTCCTTTACCGTTTGCCACACTGATAAAATAGTTGAGGTTGTTATTAAATTTTAAAATTTCTTTCAAATTATTAAAATAAATAAATAAATAAATAAACCTCTTACACCGTTTCCTTTGATTAAAAAAAAAAAAAAAAAAAAATGTTTTTATTTTTAATTATATGTTATTCACCATTCTCTAAATATTTTCTTTTCTTTAACGCTATTTAACTACTTTTTTCCCCACTAAGAAAATGAATATTTTTGAAAACAATGTTTTAACAATAGCTCATGCATTTTTTTTTTTTTTTTTTTTTTTTTTTTTTTATGACGGGGAAGAAAAAAAATATTTTAAACATTAAAAAGAAATCCAGGAAGAATTCTCTCCTTCTACCACCCTATTTTCCTGATATTTCTGATCGCGCATTCAAACATGAAAACATTCTTTTTTTTTTTTTTTTAATTATTATTATTATTCTTTTGCACGAAGCGATACAAAAAAAAAAAAAAAAACTACACATTCCTTTAATGATTTTTTTATATTTCTTTTCTCTTTCTTTGTATTTTGCAAAGCGTTTTATTAAAAACCTGGATTTAAAAGAATTTTTCAATCGAATATATCTGAAAAAGTGAAAATTTAAAAATGTTGCTTTCAATATATATATTTTTTGGACTCGCATTGTGGATTTTATGCTCTTTTCTCTAATAAATCATATTTACACCTGTTCACCTTCTCGTTATAGATAATATCAAATATATATTCCAGTAAAATGCACCTAAATGCTTGCATTAAAAGAATAATGAATAAAAATTTTTAAACAAATGTCAAAAAAATTCTAACAACACACAACAAATGTTTCTTGATGAAATAATTATGCATAATCTTTCATCCGACTAAAAGGCCGATATTGTGCTGCACTTGTACCTACTTTTTTTCCCTACGATAATGAAAGAGCGGATTAAGTATTTCGACAGGAAACACTGTTAAAAATGAATAAATAGAAATATTCATTTCGAAATAAGTTACTGTTTTAAAAAGGAAAACATGCTTGTCTGATTTATGAAAATACATATTGCATGTTTTCAACTTAATATCTGTTCATTTCCTAATTTATTATAAATATGTTGAACTAAAAGTTCTTTAATAGAATTTATTCAAATTTAAACAAAAATAGTTCAGACACAAAATTTATTCCCTCAAATCTTCAGAACTATATATCCTGGCGGTTTCATACTAATTTTCGGAAGAATATATCAATGAAAATCAGTGTATGGGATATTGGGATTTACGATGGTCGATGCCAATTTTTGAGCCTGTTAATATATTCAGTGATAAGTAAATGGGATTTTGAAATCTGAGTACATTCGCTTCGGAGCTATTTTGAGTATTTGACATACTCAAGTTTACAATTTTACTCATTTACTCATTTTCTCAATTTTACTCATTGACACAATTTTACTCATTTTTGATTATTTTTACTACTCTTTTTTATCGGTGAACAAATTTTTAGTGTTAATTCATTTTATGGTGTTCACTTACAAGAATTTTATTTATCGTGTAATATACATAATATGTATAATATTATAAGATTGTAAAATGCAAGAAAAACAGAGGATCAAATGCCAAAATAATCCACAAGAACCAAAAAAATAGAGAAAGCCATAAAGTTTAATGAAAATTAAGAAAAAATCTTCAATACTCTCATTGTAATGAAAGCAAATTGATTAATAAATAAAGGTGTATATCCATAGCAAATTCTTTAACATTAAAGAAGGAAAATTGATAAATTTAATTAAAAGTTAAAAAACGCACAAAAACTGAATAATTTTCTCGTCAAGGAACGTACAATTTTTCCGGGAGAAAAAAAAAAAAAAAAAAAAAAGTACCAAAAATAGTAGCCATATATCAAGCCAAACTCTATAGGGTGCATCCGATTTTGCGATGGGAAGGAAAAAAAAAAAAAAAAAAGGCAAGATATAATGAAGAAATAATAACGAGAAAGGAAATATCACATTTTTATAACAAGTAGAAACCACAGGTAGCATATAAAACGGCATTCAAACATACTGTAAGAGTTAAGGTACAGCTAGCAATTTGCGAAGTCTAGTGAGTTAGGAAAAAAAATATATAAATAAGGAAGTATCATAATTGATTTACCTTTATTATAGAAATAAAATAAACCAAATTAGTTTTGCCACTTGAAGGCCTAATACTTATACAGGGTATTCCAAAATTCGAACGATATATTGAGAGGAATGAGAAAAGGTATCAAGACGCAGGATGAAAAATTATCATAGAACATGAGGTCGCAAACCACGGTGAAAGGATGAAAACCGCTAAAAAATCAGGCAGGTTTTGATGTCACGCTGGAACGACAAAAGTACTATACTAACTACTAAAAGATTTTACAAGAGTTGCTGGAAGTGACGTCCACTGACGTCATTGCACAGTCTACAACGATGTAAAATCAATTAGATTGGTAGGTTAGTAATAGGTCACTATCGCACAATTTGTATAGATTCTAATGAGTGTGGGCTTTATAGTTCTTTAACAGGGACACAAAGAAAGATTCTTTATTACTAACGCCAATGGATTCAAATTATTTGAAATGCGATAGCGTCTAAACGGAAATCTAATTGAGCTAAAAAATGATAGGTCACACTATTTCTATAGATTTAGAGGACTGCAGGACTTATATTGCTTTTAGAGGTACACAAAGAAAAATTCAACATTATCGCCAGTGGACTTCAAATATAAAATATTTGAATTGTGATAGCGTTTCAACTTTTAAGATATATATTGGTAAGCATGTTATACATCATTAAAGCAAAAGCCGTATGGATTTACATGAGTGTAGAACTTAGATTTTTTTTTTTTTTTTTTTTTTTTTTTTTTTTTTCAGGTATAAAAAGAATTATTATTATATATTGCGGTCTATGGGCTGAAACTGTTTAAAGTTCGATTTAGTAATGTTACATTATTTAAAACACAATATATATATATATATATATATATATATATATCAGATAAATGTTTGATACTGCGATCTAATTATTAATATTTTTTTACAGGGGTACACTAAAGTATTTGGATGCATTATGATCCGTTAAACGGCATAGAACTGGGGGGGGCGGGGGGGGGTACTTAAACACGTATTATGATTATCCCAACTGTTTATTTAACAACTTTTCGTATTTAAATTATTTAAGCAACTGTTAATTATTAAATGTTAGGAATGTCGAGTGGAGTGACTCCAGAATTTTTTTTTCTTCACCTAAAGGAAATAAATATTATTTGAAACTCTTTTTAATAAATAGTCTTTAAGGTGTTAAAAAAAAAAAAAAAAAAGAAAAGAAAAGAAAACTTAAGTATAAAGCTTTGGGAAATTTTCTCTCGATGTTTGTTTTCCTGTTTGCTTCTCGTTACAAGATTTCATTCAAAGGCAAATTTCTTTTATTTCTTTCTATTATTTTTTAGGGCGATTTCTATGTTTTATTGCGCTCTGTTCTTCAGTTTTTTTTTTTTTTTTTTTTTTTTTCTTTATTGAAAAGCAATTTTATTAAAAATTTCAGTGAAAAAAACAAATAAATAAATAAAATAAAATAAAAAAGGCTGCAAAGGAATTATTATTATTTTGAAAATATTTGAAACATTGATTTTACAGAGAAGAAAAAATAATGCGGTATTTTTAACATTTATTATGATTGTTTTATTTATTTTCTCTAAATTTGTGTTTTCAGTATGTTGTTGATTTATATACAGGAATTCTTGCGTAAAATTTGCAACTTTATATTATATATAACTTAAAATATTAATTTGTCAAAATAAGAATAATTTTAAAATAATACAAATATTTTTTATATGGAAATCAAATTTTGATGTAAAACCTGGAATTTTTAACCCTTTAACGTTCACTACATAATTTATTTTGAAAATTACTTAAGTAATTTTAAAAATGGCTTTCAGACACATAGCTGATCATAAATATTTAAAGAATAAAAAATTAGCATTGTTCCTTTTCGAGAAATTTTTGGTTTGAAACATCTATAAGTTAACCTTATTAAATTCAAATAATATTTAATTTAATAAATAAAACACTTTGTAAGTAAATATTATCGACTACAAAAACTCGTAAAAGTTGTTTCAGGTGAAAATAATAGTCCAACTCTTCATTAAATGAAAAAATCTAGACATGAATACATCATCAAACCATCAATTCATACTCGCACACACTAAGAAACTTCAAGTGACTTTTGCATTTAGCTTCCTTTGAAGCATTATTTGTTAAATTTTGGAATAGTGCTGCTATCTACCGAACAGAAAAGAAACAAAAGTTTAAAACCTGATTAAAACAAGGGGAAAATGTTAAAAAAACTGCTGCATAAAAATTGTTAAATTATGTCAAACGTTTGGTTTCACTGCGAAACCAATGAACGTTAAAGGGTTAAACCAAATACATATTGTACACAGATTAGTTTTTAATGTCACATTTAATAAATTGGAATCACTTACCTATTAAAAAAGTATTATTTTCCCCTTATTATTATTATATCGAGAAACTAATTTTACTAGTTACCGTTTCTCATTACTTAAAAAACAATGTTCTATAATAGAGGTCAGTAATGCAAAGCCCGTGGTGAGAATTTAAGTGCTCTCATTCTATTACACACATATGAATATTTATAATTTAAATATGTCTAATTTCATTTCTTGAAATAAAACTTTTAATGATAATAATAATAAATATATATATACATACATATATATAGGGTAAGTGCACCAGTGATTGACACTTTTAGAGCAATCTCTGATGTTTTTAATGTTCTAGTCATCAGAAAGTATTTTTAGAAATCTTAAGTTAGTACATATGGCATGGAAGACATTCAGAACCACATATATAAATATATACATTTGATAACAATTACTTTTTTTTATGAATTTTTATTTGACACCCACTCAGTGTTCCAGTAATTGACACTGCCTGTTTTTCATTTTATCAGTAATTGGCCCCCTATGTTCCAGTGTTTGACACTGCTAGTTATTCATTTTACTAGTTATTAGCACCCTGTACTCCAGTGTTTTAAATAAAATGTTAAAATTCTTATATGTAAAATGTATGATTTTATTATTTTTCTTATTGATTAATTATTTCGGGATAGATGTCAATTACTGGAGCATGCCAATCACTGGAGCACCTATCCTATACACATTTTTTTTTTTCTCTTCGCCTTCAATAATGTTTGAATCTTTATTGCGCCCTTTTTAACAAAAATGTTGCCGATCCCTCTTCCGTAATATAAAGTTACACTAGTATGTAATTATTCTTATTTAATGTGACCTTTAAAAAGCCCTTTTCCTCCCTATCCCTCATGCATCTCGAAAAAAAAAATTATTATTCGCTCATTCTAAACTGATTTTTCTAGCATTTATTACATTCCATTTTTCTCTTTCTCCTTTTTTCGTTTTATAACTTCTTTTATTTAACATTTATTCAAATGAGAATTTCTCGAGAAAACAATATCTTATCCTCTTACGTTTAAAACAAAATTCTCCTATAGGTCATTGTAGCCTTTGACCTTCTGTATTCTTACTAACCACTTTTGATATCTTTCCGGATTTCCTCTCTGTAATCGGTTTAAGACCCTTCAGTTACGTTTGACATTTCTAATATGCCGTCTTGACTCAGTGTAAGAAGGCGTAGATCCGCGAATCAGGAGTAAAAATCCGCAAAAAAGAGTAAAATGAATGGAATGTGATGTTAACATTTCCTTCCTAAGTTGAAAACCATTTGACTCCTTGTGCTCAAGTTATCCTAAAAGATGCTCAAGTAGCAACTTAATTTTAATAGCAACAAATCCGTACAATACCGTTATTGTCTTTTAAAATTATTTTTAATTCACTGTGAACTCTGTTAGGAGTTATTATATATAGTTAGATGTATGTCATGTTTAAATAAAATTACTACAAATACCATTAGTACTATGTAACATGTAAAATCCAAAAATGTGTATTTTATGTTTAAACTTATGAATAAATAAAGGAGAAAAATTAAGATAGTATAAGTTATCGTTCGAAAAAAAAAAAAAATCGCTCCATTTTTTCTTCACACGCATAAATACGAGCAGTACTTCCTTAAAAAAGACCTCCACGAATGTTATCCCACCCAGAGCCTGTGTACTTAAAAAATGCAGGAAGCTTAAGCTTCCCCTTTAAATTTTAATAGGGCCTCCAAAATAACTAAATATGGAGTCTCGAATTTGAAGTTTGAAATTTTTACACTAAAAATTATTATTTATTTATTTATTTAAAAACTTCTCCTAAAGCAATAGTCAGCACATACTGTTTTCGGAAAATTCTATAACTCTAAAAATCTGAATATTTTCAGTCAACAAGCTGTTAACCATTGATATGCGATCTCGATGTTGTAGGTACACCCAGACATATGAATGCAAAATAATTTAAACACAATCATTGATTTTGGTAAAAATTTTCCATATGAATTATTTTAATAATTAAATTTTTAAATTAATAAACTTATGTCTGTAGAGATTAGAAAATTTTCTTCAAATGAAAGGGGCGCCCTAAATGATATTGAGCTTTCCATGGTTTCATAGGTTAGTCAGCTCTAGATTCCACCTAAACCAGGATCCCACGTCCAATCAATTAGTATTAAACTGTACACTTACACACACTTTCTGCACAATTTATCTCTAAGAAAGCTGAATATCAGGGTAGGAGAAATAAAGCATTTTTTAAACCTGTTTTTAATTTCTAAATTTATGGGGGGGGGGGGAAATAATAATGGAGATGTAAATCTTAGAAAAGAAGATATACTCGCTAAAAGACAACCCTATCAAAAACTAACAAAGCTTTATAATTATTTAAAAAAAAAAAAAAAAAAAACATTTATTCTTTAGGAGAAACAAAAATTGCTATGCTATTGTTATTTACGTATGCGTAAAACAATAAATACGCATTATATAATAGAAATGTGTTATTGTCTGTTATTTTAAAAACAAAAACATTTTATAAAGGCATAGTTAACTCGGCTTATTAGACATCTTGAAGTGATATTGTTTGATTAACCCACTAACTGCCCCGGGCGTACATGTTCGTCTCGCTATGCTGATGCCATTAACTGCCCCTGGCGTGTATACACGTCTTGCCGAAGTACGATCCTTTGTGTTACGCTACTCACGGCTTTGTAATGCAGTTAAATTACCATTACAGTGTTTTCGAAGGATCTACTTATTTCAGAAACGATGGGGAGTGGGAGGAATCTGAAAGGGGATGTTTCTGGAACAGTGAACGCATAACTACACGCGCCTGTGTGAGAAATGGTGGCACTGGGAAGTGAATCTCGTAATTTTTCGTCGGCAGGTAAGGGGTTAAAAGACACAAATATCTTCTTACTCTCCGAACATATATGTGTAAGGAAATTATTGTAATTCCGATTTGCAAAATGGATATTGTATCTCGCATAGCTCAAAAACGAATGGTCGTAAAGCGTTGCAAATTTATATCTGTGACCTTCATGATATATAGTTGTACACCTCCAACTTTGGTCTTGACACGAGCTCTTCTTGAGAAACCTACGATTTTTCGTTATGTATGTATGTGTGAGTGAAGATGATAACGCCTAAACGCTTTGTCCGAATGGGCTGAAAGTTTGCGTATGTTATAGGTCACCATAGCACCAACTGTATTGATTTTGGTAAATCTGGCACTTACAGTTTTTTTTTTTTTTCAAGGACACAAAAATTCTTTATCATTAGGGTCTAGAAGCTTAAATTATTTGAAGTGCAATAGCGATAAACGCCTTATTCTATTGAGCTGATTGATTTCACATTTCTTTTACTTTAATTTATTTAAACAACAGTTAATTACTTAATGTTGGGAAAGCTCAGTGGAATCACTCCAGATTTTTTGTCGTTTAATCTTGAATTTGATATTATTGACATATATATATAGGTGCTCCAGTGATTGGCATGCTCCAGTAATTCGCATCTATCTCGAAATAATTAATAAATAAGAAAAAATATAAAATCATATATTTTACATATAAGAACTTTAACATTTTATGTCAAACAGTGGAGCATAGGGTGCTAATGACAGGTAAAATGAATAACTAGCAGTGTCAAACACTGGAAGATAGGTTGCCAAGTACTAATAAAAGGAAAAACTGGCAGTGTCAATTACTGGAACATTGAGTGGGTGTGAAATAAAAATTCATAAAAAAAAATAATAATTGTTATCAAGTGTATATATTTTAACATATATGGGGTTCTGAATGTCTTTCATGCCATATGTATTGACTTAAAATTTCTAAAAATATTTTCTGACGGCTAGAACATTAAAAACATCAGAGATTGCTCTAAAAGTGTCAATCACTGGTGCACTTACCCTATATATATATATATATATATATATATATATATATATATATATACACATACATATATTAAAGGTCTGAAGTTACTGTTTCGATTAAAAGTCAATCTATTAATAAATTATTTCCTTTATCTATACTTTTTTAATTTATTCATACCAGTAATGTTTTTATTATATGTAATTTTTTTACTTTTCCACCCATACCCCCCTCTTTCTATTCTTAAACGTATGTATAAATCTATTTTTCCCCTATGTAGTTCAGACCTTTTTGCCCTGCTTACTTTTCTTTTTGAATTACTTAGAATTTCATTATACCGTTGCTACGGCGGTGACCCTTTATTCCATTTATTTTATCCCCACCCCCACAACTTAGATCCTACGTGAATTTCCTTTAGCTTCCAGAACTTTTCTTCAGATGCATCTATCATTTTTTTTTTTTTTCCCTCCATCTTCCTGTCTTTGATTTCGCCAATATATTTTTATTTCCTGCCTGGTTGACAAAATAAAAAATTTCTCCGGCAAGATTTTGAAAGAGAGCTGACTTGTGGTTTAGTTTAACTTTGCACTGTCGTTGCATATACTTTTGGGTTATTGTTAGGATTTTTCAATTTAAGGAATTGCGACAGAAAATATTTAGCAAAGCTTTTTGACATTTCTTTGGTTTACTTTAGCTAAAGTTTTCTTTCAGAAAAGATCAGGTTGTAGTTAGTTGAAGGACAGTAATTATCATAATTAATTAAAACTATTTTCAGGCTTTTTTTTTTTTTAAATTAAGCTGCTATTACAAAATAATCAAAAAGCACTATATATTATTATATATTTGTATAATTTATTTTATTGCTTTAACTTACCTGAAAAACTTTATGGTAGATTAAAACTCGAATTTGCAAAAGAGTTATAGGTTATTGTATCCGGGAGAAACTTTTCAGTGGCTACACCTGAATTCAGGGTTTCTGAAATTTCTGCTTTCTCTGAATATCGCAGTAAATTATTTAGTTTTTATAAAAAAAATTCTTATTTTGAATGTTTATTTGCCTTATGATGTATTATAACTGTCAAAATACCACCTATTTTAGGTATCCATGTGATATATCATTAATAAGTCGTCCTTATCTGCATGCAACGAGTAGTTTTTTGAGATTTTGCATGTTAGTTAGTTTCACCCCTGTTATATTTAATCATTTTTATAGTGTTGTTAGTTTTAGAATTCTCTTAAACTAAAAATTTAAAAGCATGTTTTATTTTCAGTATACATCAAGGCACCCATAATTGAAATGCCAGCGAAAAAATGTAACAGAATGTGTGCAGTTCTGGAAAAACTGTTAAATAATAATAATAATAATAATATCTTAAAGCAACGTAAGTAAGTAGTGATTTTCTAAAAAAACAAATTATTAACGCTACTCTTAAATCTGATTTTGCTACACTCTTTAATAGAATAGGTACATGATAAACATTCAATTCCTAGACACCAAAGTTAAACATTTGCAATCTTAGGACCCCTTTATTCGATTTTACACTTTATTCTTACACATAATCTAAATTACAGTAATTTAAAACATCAAAATCAATATTTTACTTTTCGTAAAACAAGTTTGCTTTTACTATTTTGGTGTTTTTACTTATTGGATTCGTAAAAAAGTTTTCGACTTCTGGTTGTCGATGGATTTACACGTTTTGAAAATTCCAGAACACGACTTAACCATTGTGTATGTTTGTGTGGGGCAAAGAATTTATGGCCACTGTAGCCCAGGAACTAATTCACAGAATTTCATACAAATGTATATGTTGTTGCACCTTGGCCTAGATTAGGGCCGATCAACTTTTGATGCAATCGTCCAACAAGTGACGTTGTGATCCGCCCCTTTTTTTTTCATGATTTTTAATATGGCAGTGCAGGATAAAACTTCTAAAATATTTATAATGAGAATTTTTAAGTAATCACTGTAAAATGAAATATTATATATGTATATATATTGGTAATATTCAAACAAAGAAACATATTTGTGTACGCAGAGGCACCGCTACTTCTCCCATGGAATAGTCGATCCTAATCCCACACTTGTTGGTCTAGCTCTTCAGATTTTTTCGTCATTTCCTCGGAAACGCGCGTAGTATCTTATGGTAGTCTATCGGTCTTAATCCCCCAACCTCAACCCCCTGGGGGGGGGGACTAACCCCCCCCCACACACACACACACCTGCCAGTGTGAGTTTTCAATATAAGTACTGTTTAGAACTCGTCAATGCTTTTAAAACGAAGGGTTAAACCATAGATTTGTAATAATTTAAAACAAAGTTATCGATTTTTTTTTTTTTTTTCATTTTTTACTTAAAAAAATCTTTAAAAATATATTTCTCCAGATGTTGTCAGTAGGGCGCAAAATTGACTCTCTTTAGACGTTTTGTAATATGCTTTTTTGCGATGAAAATTATCTGTATTCGTTTTGAAAAATAATTTTAATGAATAATTTATACAATAAAATATAGAAGAAAATTTCGTGTGATCATAATATACTAGTTTAAAAATAATCTATCATTAAACATTTCACAATACGAAGATTAAAATACTTTGCATACGTTTATGAATGAATTTTTTACAATAGCTTACTCGAAAACTGTGAACCATTCATTGCATGCTTATCTTCCTTCTTGCATCAGTTTTTTTTTCCCTCTTTTCCTAAGAACGTTATTCAATTTTCCATCAATTCTTCTTCCCTTCTGGCTTCCACAACATGCTCCAGAACATTTTTCTCCTTTTTTAACATCACTGAATTGTGTTGATGACTTCGAAGATTGGATCAAAGCTGCACTCTTTTTCCCTTTCGGGGAAATATAACTTTTTTTTTCTCTCCCTTGCCCTACCTATTTCAGGCATGTCCTTAACATTGTTCAGTCATTTTTATTCGTTCATCTTGTGGTTTTGTCGTGATGTTAGAAAACTTAACATTCCTCTTTAACTTTTAAGGCGTTGAGTTATCTGAAGATTTTTCCTGGGGAATTCCTTAATAAATGGATTTTATTTTCCCTTGTATCGTGTATTTTTCTTCAGCCTTGCGCAAAGAACAAATAAAAGTGGAAAATAATCTGTAAGCTTGTTATGGGCGAATCATGGCGCTGTTAAAAAAGGTTTGATTTTTAGTTATGTCATCAAAATGTCATTTTTATGGGTTAAAAAAAAAAAAAAAATAGAAATCGTATGATACGGATTATATTAGTAAATGTGTGATTTAAAATAGTATTAACTGAAATAAACAAACATCGAAATGTTTCTTTTGTAGTAGAAGTATATTTACAGTGCCCGCAGCGGTCCTATATTTTCACGTGTGTTTTATGCATTTTTTGTCAAGATTTTACAGCTTAAACAATACATAAAGGTATACTGATTGATTAAAGTGGTGGGAAAGTAATAAAATGCACGTAAAAGTATAGGATTGCTTCGTCCGCTGTATTTATGATATTTTTTTTTTTTTTCTTTTTTTAAGTTTTCACGGGTAGAAATTATATATATAGAATAAAATCTTAATACTGTATGTAACTTAGGCAAAAATTAAACACAAATAATCAAAAACAACAACACAAAGTTTTAGATTAATCAAACTAAAATAAGAAATTCATAAAATAACCATCACGAAATTTCCCCTAAAGTCAGCAGTATCATTATCAAGGGCAAATTATTGCTGATATAAGTCCATGTATTTTTATTGATATTTCTGTGTAAAAATTTTCCAAGCAGTTTTCATACATAGGTAGTTGAAGTAGGTGGATTATTTATTTATTTATTTATTTTCTCTCTTGCCCTATCTATTTCATGCCCATTCTTAACATTGCTAGCCATTTTTGCTTGTTTGTCTTGTGAATTTGTCTTGAGATTCGAAAACATAGTATTCCTGTATAACTTTTAAGGCATTGGATTAGCCCATGTTTCGATACATTTGCGGGCGATGAAGAGAGAGGACCAAGAGCACCTTGAGAACCTGTAGATGCGTCTTTGAGCATTGTTCTCACTACTGCGTGCTCACGCGTGTTTTGTCATGCTATTTCCATAGACAGTTTTTGACTATTTTTCTCTTTTTTATGAAAGGAGATAAAAACATGCTTTTTTTTTTTTTAATCTTTTTTGCAGGATCATTAAATTTCAATATGATCACTTCGTCTACTGAGTGTACCAAAAAAGTCCCACTCAGAAGAACATAAGGTTAGGTCCGTCTGTCCTGCTGAATTAGCATGCACTTGGTGTTTGTGTTAGGTGAAGATTTTTTCTCGGGAAGTTCATCGTAGTTGGATTCTTACATTGTGTTTTTTCTTAAATTTTAACGTTATACTAAGGGCTAATAAAAGGCGCTCATTTATTTGTGACAGTAGGGTACGGCCCTTCAACAAGCAAAAAAAAATGTAGTCACTGTGAATCATGAATGCTGTTTTTATGCTGCAGTTAATTCTACTTTATTTAATTTCAGATGTCCGTTGAAGGGTAGTGCTTTATAATTTCGATCTGAAACAATTGATGTCTCTGCTTATTTATGGCATCTGTTTTACAATGTTCTTCATTTAGGTATCATTCAATTTCAGTTTTTCTAAGCATATTAATGCAATCGCTATGGAGCGCATCTTTAACGTTGTCTTTTATTTTACTAGACCTACACTGGCGTGCAAAATTTGAGGAACAGCCTATTTTCTAGTTTTCTTCTTCTACGCACAATTTTGACTCAAATGATTATATGACTATAAAATTTAGATGGCATATTCGTTATCAAATTATTAATTGAATTTTATATAACTTTAACATAAATAATAATTTTAAAATTGATAGTAATTTAAATTTGTTAAGTTTTTGAAGAAATTAAAGCTTTTTTAAATTTTAGAAAAGAAAATGGTGTTAAGGATGCATTACAGATGCGTGAAGATGCACATGTATTCATATGTTCGATTAAAATCGATTTTATTTTTATTTATTTATTTATTTATGTTAATAACTTTATAAAAACTAGTATGTTGTGGCCACCACAAGACTTTCTTCTATATTTCCCTATATAAATTCACTGAGTTCAAATAATTTACAAAAACTAGTATTTATTAAAATTATCTACCATGATGAATGCAAGCGATTTTCATCTTAGAGAAAACCAACACTAAATATCCAAATAAACAGAGTTTAACTAACATCTTAAAAAATGCGTTTTCATAATGATTCTCTCATGAATCAAGTTTCGTGCAGTTAAATGACGTAGAAATTTAAATATAGCATTCCCATTCCCTGTTGAGCAGTTGGCACCAAACGTTAGACACTAAGTTATAACAAGTTGCATCTATATAGGAATTTTTAGGTATTTTTGTGCAGTAGTTCCTGAGATATAACCTTACCTTAAATTGTAGAAATCCCTGCACAGCAGCGCCACCTGTTGAGCGGTTGACACTAAAAGTTGATAAGCACTGATTTAGGTCAAGGTACATCTACATATAAAATTATATGCAATTCCGTGCAGTAGTTCCTGAGATACAGTCGCCACAAAATTTTTGTCACACTCACACACAGACAGAAAAACGGTCTTCTAAAAACGGTCAAATCGTGTTCTGGACTTCTCAGAACGTGTAAATCCACCAAAAACCGGAAGTCGAAAATTTTTACGAATTCAATACTTTCTTATATTAGTAAATATAAATACGAATATGAAAATTAGATGAGATATTCGTTAAAAAATTATTTATTGACAAGTTTTTCATTATAGCGATGCTCATATTTTAAAAATTAATATTTATATATTTTTCAAAAAGTCCGTTATGGAAGGAAAAGAAAAGTGAATCCATGCAGAAAAATCGGGGTTTAGTTTATTAACATTTGGAGACATGTGTACTTTATTCTATCTGTAATGTACCCTTTTGACACCTTTCTCATGTAATTTTCTCTTCTAAATTTAATGAAATTTTCCAATTCTTCTGGAGCTTACTTTGACAAAAATTAAAGTATTATCAGCTAGGTTATTATTCATGTTAAAATTATATACAATTCGATTAATAATTTGATAAAGATCATGACATTCAAATTTTATGTTCATTTATTCCTTTGTTTAAAAAATATGCTTAAAAGAAGAAAACGGGAAGACAAGTTATTCCTTAAATTTTGTACACCAGTGTATTTGAAGATTTACAAAAATATCTGTTATGGTCATTCAATTATTACCATCTGCATGCTGGCAAAAATTTTAATTTTCTTGAATTCCCTGGCGAGAAACGTTTAAGGTTCACAAATTGAAACATTTTTGAAGATTTGAAGGAATTAATATCGATACCCACTTTTATTGTAAAATTACATATGTGAAATTATCTGTAGAAATAATTTACTTTTGATTTGGATGAAATATACTGATTTTAAAGCGCAATTCTTTTTTCACGTTTCAATTTTTCTTCGTTTTGTGTTTTGCTGATTTCTTTGCATCGTATATGCCGACAATGACGAAACTGTGGGATATAGTTTTCACTTCCTGTTCCGATTCTTCTTCCGGGATATCCTGTTTTTATTTCCTTCGTCGACTTTTCATTCATATTTTCTACAAATTTCACTGTTAAAAATTTTCTTTCAAATATTTTAGTTTTCGAACTTCAGTTTTGTTATTGACAAAAAAATTAGCATCAGCAAAACACACTAAAATTCTTAAAACGTCAGTTAACAAATTTAAGTGCAGTGGAAAATGTTAATATGAATAGAAGTTGGCACTGATTTTAACGGATTCCAACCAATTTCCAGCTCACGGTCTGATTCCCTAAGGAGAAAATAGGGCAAGCCCCTGGGCCACCATTTATAAGATAACCCCAAATCAGTCACATCTTAAAAACAGAAACATTACATATGTCCGAAATTCAATTACATATGGCTCCCTATAAGTGAGCGTCAAGGTCTTCCCCATTATCACGCGTTACATAATACACATTTTTAAATTCCGTTTTCACACTCAGATAATTCTTGACCGCTAAATCATGTATAGTTTTCCCGAAAAAACATTTTTTCCCCGCTTTTCTGAACCTGTAAAATGCGAAATTAAATTGCACAAAGTGAAATTTTGCTTTATACTATTCTAAAATAAATTAAAAAAAAAAAAAAAAAAGCAGTTTTTGGGAAACGATGCTCAATTTAGCGCTCGTGAATTTTCACAGTGTGAAAATGGAATTTAAAATATGCATTTATGTAAAGAGTAATGGGGATTATTTTAAGACTATACATCAGTCAGATTCCCTCTTTCTTTCTTCCCATGCTATTCAATGGGACTTTCGTTGCATCTTTTTATAAGAATAATTCATTCAAATTTTTTCGAATTCTGTTTTTTGAGTATTACTCTTTAAATAGGTCGCCTTTTGCAATTTTTTGAAAAAAGAAATTTAAATATTTCGTTTAGAGATCAAACTTAGAGTCTTAAATTTACTTAAAGAAACAAAAATCTTCCAATCATGTTCAGGAAATCTCAAAACGTTTAAATCCATCGAAAACCGGGGGTCGAAAATTTTCACGAATTCAATACTTTCTTATATATACATACAAGAGAGTATAGAACCATTTTAACCCATTACCCGCTGGTGTTGCGTTCACGCAACAGAAATAATTGCGTTTAACAGTAAACTAAAAAAGATATTTTATATTAAGTATTGTTTTAAATAAGGAAAGGACAGATGTTTATTTTATTACATAAAAATTTGATCTGAAAAATAATTTTATATTTAAAAATAAATTTCAAACTTGAAGCACTAATCAATCCAAAACTTTTGAAAATCATCAGATTTGAATAAGTTTACATATCTTGAAAAAAAAAAAAAAAAAAAAAAATGTTTCACAATAAAATAATTACTTTTGAAGTCATCTGTAGTGTTTGCTGTCTTATACTACTCCCGTTAGGAAATTTCCGTAAACATTTGACTTCATTATATACTATTATTTTTATATACTATTTCATTATATACTATTTAGTAAGATACGACTAATTTTAATAATTTTATTTTAAATTATTGTTATATATTATCCAAATAATGAATATTACTATTTGTATTTTAAAAAAAAATCATTTCTAGTTTTGGCGGGATAGATTCTGCGCGTTGTTTTATTTGACGATTTTTAAATGAAAACACTGGTCGTTAAAGAAAATAATAGCAATAAAAATTAAGGTAAGAAGATAATTTATATGTATTAGGGATTTTGAAAAAAAGAATTTTTTTCCCCCCCCATTTTAGGTATGTAATACTTACAGTTCCTTCCTATTTTAGATTTTCATAAAAATCATTGTGTAAGTCAATTTGTTTCTTTTCGTGTTTTCTGTAAAGCCACATGGTGCCATACATTGTTAGATTTATTCCTCCCTATAGTTTCTATTTTTCTGTTTTCGTGTGCCGCTGTTACTGCTTTCTTTTGTTTTTGCCAGCTTATCCAGCAAGGCTGAAATTTGGTCATGAATCACTTGCGTTTCGTTTTGGGGATTGTCGTGAAACTGAATTTTCTAGTTTTGTATATAGACTGTGAGATTTAAAATGTTTAGATCTCGAGTTTTCTCTTTTGGATGTAGAAGTAACAGACGGCTGTAAAATAAAATTGTCTTTTATATTTCGTTTATTATTATTATTTTCATTCTAGAAAACGTAAAATAAATTATAGATTAATATAGATAATCAATTCCTTTGTTTAATGTTTTTAATAACTGCATTGATATATCTGTACTGATAAGTATAAAGGATTTAAGTCCAAAAATGTCGATTTTGAGTTAAGTACATAGTCAGACTCAGAAAAAAATTCTCTATCGATTGGTGTAAATCATTTAAATCCATGTCATTTAGTCTTTGAGAAAATCCACTGGTAAAAAAAGATTCAAGTCAGAAATTTAGCATTAATCTTTAGTATAAAATATTTAATTCAATTTTTTCCCTTTATTAAATGAAAACTGACAATCACTGAATGGTATAAAGAGTATAAATCAACATAATCACTTTTTCCTAATCGATTCTTCTGATTAGTTTTTAGTTAGTTTAATTTTATTTTTCGTCTCCTGAAAAATCAAGAATATGGACTTAAATCCTTTATACTTATCAGTACAGATATATTATTTCATAAAATTTTGACTGTGAATCTAAGAGTTTAATCGGTATGCATCAGATTTAATTACTTATTTACTTTTCAAAGTTAAAACTGCCATGTCGGTAAATAATTTTCTTTAAAAAATATCTATAATATTACAATATAATATCTACTTGAATCTACAAAAATTAATTTTATCAATTCTGTGTCTAACTTACATTAAATTGTTTTAAAATTTTTCAGTTGATTTAAATTTGCAAATTTTATATTTGTTAGAAAATTTAGTGAAATTTATTTAGTTTCTGTGTGTTAGATTATTAGTTTTTAAATAGAAATCTGTATAAACCAGTTTTCGTCTTATGAGATTTCCCTGTTTCATTAGTAATAAAGTGTATTTGAAATGATATTTGCTTCATTATAATTTATTTAGTTTTCAGATATAATTGATCTGATTAAAAATATAAATCGCGTAATCAAAGGAGAAAAGGAAAGAAAAGAAAGAAAACCTGCACACGTGCTGTTTTTTATGCGAAAACATTGATTGAAAAAGAATTGTAACATACGTTGAAAAATGCATTAAAAAAGTTAACTCTGGATTAGAAATACATATAATTTATTAATATATTTAATATATATATATATATATATATATATATATATATATATATATATATATATATATATTGTGTGCGTTTGGAATTCCCCATTTAGGATAGGTGCTTCAGTGATTGACATCTATCCCTAAATAATTAATAAATAAGAAAAATAATAAAATCATATATTTTACATTTTAGAATTTTAACATTTTATGTCAAACACTGGAGCATAAGGTGCTAATAACTGGTAAAATGAATAACTAGCACTGTCAAACACTGGAAGGGAGCCAGTTACTGATAAAATGAAAAACTGGCAGTGTCAATTACTGGAACATTGGTTGGGTGTCAAATAAAAATTCATAAAAAAAAAAAAAAAAAAAAAAAAAAAAAAATGTTATCAAATGTATATATTTTATTTAACATATATGTGGTTCTGAACGTCTTTCATGCCATATGTATTAACTTAAGATTTCTAAAAATATTTTCTGATGACATTAAAAACATCAGAGATTGCTCTAAAAGTGTCAATCACTGGTGCACTTACCCTATGTACCAAACATTTATTATCTCGTGGGTTTTAAAAATATGCATTTTAAAACTGTAATTTAAAATGGCAATCCATACATGATTTATTTTATTTATTTATTTATTTTTATTTTATTTATTTATTTTATTTTATTTTATTTTATTTTTATTTTTTTACAAAAGTTTAATATTTATGTAAACATGACATCTCAAGTAATTTTTTTTTTTTTTTTTCCTGCTGAACATTAATATGAAAAATAAATTCTTGTGACTATTTTGGGAATTTTCATTATATTAATACTACTATATGTAAAGAAATTTATAAAATAAAATAAACATTTCTAGTTTATTTCATGTCATCTGACTGAGAATATTTTAAGATTTTTTTTTTTTTTAAGTGCGCTTCATATATTTACATTACTGAAAGGAAATTATTTGGAAAAATCCTTCAATTTTAACAAGTGTATAATTTTTATTTCATTCTAAAAAACTGGAATTTCTTTTTTCTCCAATAAAATGAATACCAAAGAAAAACCATAATCCTTTTTTGTATGAGAAAGGTTCTATCAACTTATTGCCTTTTATTGAATAATATTTTTCAATAAATGACAACAAAAATGTGAATTTCTTATCCTTGTTTACCCACTTTCGTTTCTAATATATTTTTATCCTGTGAATAATGAATAAAAGAACCGACAAATATCCATAAAATGCTTCATAAATCTATCCCTAGACCATCGCGGCGTAGTGACGTCGCTGGTGCGTCAGCAGATGTTAGGCGTGGACCTGTCGTCATGGCAACGACCATTTTTCTCATCTCTTTTGTATCTTTACTCATCTCATATCTCGGATGTCTCATTTTGCTCTCAGACGTTTTTGGGTTCACTTTTGTCTAGGGGGATAAACTTGATACTGTGCGTCCTTGTATTTATTTACGGAGAAAGCTATTATCTCGCTTTAATATTTTTATTATGGACATGGATATTTTTGAGATACCCACCTGTAAAATAAGGCGCGTTAGGAAAAGAATCTTCATATAATTTTTATATTGTTCTATATTCAGTAGAAGAAAATACTGGTTTTGTAAAAAATTCTGACTTTGAGTTTTCGATGAATTTAGATGTTTTGAGAAGTCTAGAACTAGATTTGACGATTTTTTAAAACTTTTTATCTCTGTGTTTGTGTATGTGTATGGCAAAAAAAAAATTGTGGCAGCTATATCTCAGAAACTATGGCAGATAATTTCATACGAATTGATATGCAGTTGCTTCTTGAAATAAATTAGTTCCTATCAATTTTGATGAAAGTCGCCCAACAAGTGGTGTTGCCATCGCATTTTTTCTAAATTTTTATACTAGGGATATAGGACAAAGTATCCTATAAATCTGCACAGTGAAAATTATTTTTAACAAACCATTAGGAAATTAAAAAGGTTTATTTATAATACTCAACTAGGGGGGAAAAGGGACGCGTATCAGCAACGCTCCCCCCTCCCCCCACCCCCAATTTCCCGGATAAATATTCATTATGAGTATCTTTCAAAACAAATCGACAATAATTTTTAAAACGAGTTGAACAATTCATCTGTTATAACTTAAAACAAAACTCGATTTTTTTTTCTCCCCATTAAAAAAAATAATAATCGTTAGCAGAGCATACAATCGACTTTCTTTTGGGCATTTAGTGTTATATTTCTATGCGAAAAAAATTGTCTGTAAGCATCATGGAAAATAATTTTTCTGGGTCAATTTAAGGAAAATATAGAAAAAAGTTTTGTGGTGGCTACAACATATTAATTTAATATATTTTTATCGGAACTTTTTAAATAGTAAATGGTATTTCTTTATCTTAAACAAGAACGGCAATTTCTGTTGAAAATAAAAACTTTATAAACATGATAAAAGTTCAAGAACTCACAACTTTTGTTTCTAGTCTAAATGATTAAGCACTTCCCATCATTTAAAAAAAAAAAAAAAAAAGGAAGAAGAAGAAGCACGAATATAGCATGAAAAAGCAAGTTAAGGGGATACTGCTTTCACCCTGTACGTGTACACGTTCCTATATATTGTACTATGCTATTTTATAGAGTAAATTTAAATTTAGTATCTTTAATTTGTAACGGTAAAATATGTGTACTTGCTTTATTTACTGCATTATTATTATTATTTTCTAGATTTGTAATATTTCCATATATTTATTAAGATCGATCTTGTAAATCAAATCTTAACGATGCTGAGATAAAAAATTCTAATTTTTATCCTATATAAAATACCATTTTCGTACATTAGTAAGTATATATAAGCATAACTTTAATTTTTTTAATTCAGTTTTTTCCAGGGCATACAAAACTGGATTAAGACAAGAAAGTAGTTTTTCCGCCCAAAACTGTCCATCGTATAGAATAATGAAAATATATCTGGTATTTAAAAAAAAAAAAAAAAAAAAAAAAAAAAAAAAAAAAATCTTACACCGCCCGCCCCCCCCCCCTTTTTTTTTTTCAGTGTTAGGGGAGAAGGGATGAGCAAAAAATGTGGGGCGTAGTTAGATGGTACGTTTTATTGTTTTTATTGTTACTGCACAGTAACTAAGATTTTTATTTATTTATTTATTTTTAAATAAAGAATTATTTTTTAACCTATATATTGTTTTATTAAAAAAAAAAAAAAGAGGGGGGGGGGAGAGAAAGAAAGAAAAAGCTGCAGTATATCCTTTTGAAAAGACTGACATTTTTATACAAGAGGATTTTGCACAACCTAGTAAAAACCGTCGTTTTTACAGGGAGAGAGTTTCGACTATTTTCAAAACCTGACCAACCCTAGGTTTTTTTTTTTTTTTTTTTTTTAAGTGTACTTTTGTGGTAGTTCTTAGGGTTTTTGCTTGATAATATCTAAGTTTGTAAATTGCTTGTACTAATATTTCGCTTGATAATATCTAAGTTTGTAAAATTTTTTGGTAATAAACAAAAAATTTTTATATTTTCTCAATATAATATAATTATCACACCTAAATCGTGTATACGTTATTCTCAATTAAGTATTCTACTGTTTCCAAATTTATCTCCATTACGTTTACTTCGCAAATTGATTGTATGCAAATGTAAAGGAGACGTGCACCAAAATTCTATTTATTTGTGTTCCCAAGTAAGATTCCTTTGTATCGATATCTAGCGTCATTCACATTCATCTACGAACTGATATCGCTGTCCAATCAATGTAGTAAAGCAGATATCTGAAGTTGCATTTTGTAATACCGAATAAATGAGACATGCTTCAGTAAAATGAAAGCAAACATTGTTAAAATTTACTGTAGAGTTTGACTATCTGTTTTGTCAGCCATTGATACTGATCAAGTAGAATGAACTTTTCATCGTATAAGGTTAGAAGGCTATTGTATTTTGGTTGTTTTAAATTAAACGGACAGGACGTTATTTATGTTCAGAAACATTTGCTGTACCAAGCATTTAATATGATAATCTAAAGGGGGCATATAAAAATTGAGTTTCGTATTTTCTAATAGATCATTTTTGCAATATAAAGAAAGCTAATCCTTGATTTTTTTTTTTTTTTTTTAAATTCGATTATCCGATTACCGTAAGTAATGGAAGTTCATACACTGTTAAAAATTTCAACAGAAAACTCTGTGTAATGTATTATCTTAAGTCTTACGTAAAATTACAGAGAAAAATAAACGGATATGTTAAAAAACTTATTTTATACATTCATTTTAATAACTAATATTAATTTAATTAATTATTGTTGAGAATATATTTCGGACTTATAATGCTTTTTCTAAAGTAGAAACAGTCATTTTTAATTTTAATTAAAAATTAATTAATTAAATTACGTAAAAATACAGGGTAAAGATTGAGAATCTAGATTATTCACTTTTAACTAAGAATTACTGTAAATTTACAGAGACTCTGGATAAATATTTACATTAAATTTGCAGAAATTTTTAACAGTGTATTAGTTCATATATTTCGGTATGCAATTTTTACTTGGTTTATATGTGTTAAGTTCTCGTGAGTCCAAAAAAGTAATTCTTGGAGATTGATCAGTGTGCATCTGTATGGTTTTTCTAACCCCATGTTATTATGTTATTCTATTGGAAAATTTGTTATGCAAATAACTCATTACTTAATATATTTTTTAAATTTTGTTTTCTCATTTAAAACAGTCCCAACCGTTAAACTGATTCTCGTTTTTCATAAATAATTGTTATTATTTTTTTATATTTAATATTTGTTTTAAAGCTCTAAAATGCGAGAAATGGAACTTGAAATGTTAAAAATTTAAAAAATCATTTTTTGTAAGACAATAATAATTTAATAGCTGTGAATTTTTAAATATAAAACGGATTTTTTTTTTTTTTTTTTTTTTTTTTCTATTTTTAAGCATAAGCTAATGAATAATGAAACCAGAAGTGGGACACTTAACTTTATCTCAAAAAGCTGACCAAATGTTCCCATTTTCTGAGGACAGCGTTTATTTTGAAGGCATTTTTCCAAGTTTAAAAAAAAAAAAAAAATGTTTAAAGTAAATTATTTATCATTTATATTTTATTTTTAATCCTTATTTATTAAGAATGAAGAAGTACAGCCGTAATAAAGTAATTGTAGCTATTTTATGTCTTTACAAAATAACAAACTAATAAATACGTACTTTGCTACTTTTGAAAAATTGGTATCGTTTGATTAATTACATCAGTTTTATGTCTTATGACCACGTTATCTTCAAAAGGTATTTATAATATGTGTACTAGTGGTTAATATAAATTGTCTAGTTGTTACACACTGGATTTTATTATTATTATTTTAGTGCATTGAATTCTGTGTTATTTCGCTTGATAGGCGGCCGCGCAATTTTACACATTGCACGCTGCTCATAAAGACACTTCTTATAGCTTGGAAACGATAATAGTAATTTATGACCTTTTTCATTACTTTTCTCCTAGTTTTGTAAAAAGCGTCTTCATCCGATGCATAATAAATATCATAATAATTTTATGTGAAAAACATTAAATATTAATAACACTGTACACATGGTAAAAGTTTATTTCAAATGATACAGTGGACGCCAGTGTAATTTAATAATTTAAGAACGTAATTCTCCTTAAATAAAAAGTCTTTTTTTAAACCGAAATATTTCAAAAATATTTAGATTTGCCAAACTAATCAGATTAAGAGAAGGTTGAAAGTAAATGAAATTATTTAAATTAGAATGTTTATTTCCAGTAGAGAGAGAGAATGACAGAATTAAGAAATAACTAAAATTTTCTGGTGGTAATTCATAAATTACTTCGAAATTTAAGCCGTTTTGCGAGGAGCAGATCAATTTTAAACTAATAAAATAATTTATTGACTTTTGTAAGAACTTTTATTAGAGTTTAAAGCTTCAAAAGCAATTCAATTTTAAATTCTTACACGTAAGCATTTTGATTACATGTTATAAAGAGGCATTTTTACGGTTTCAGTATTTAAATAATTTAATATGGAATGTTGGAATATCAGGGATGTTTGTAGATATCATGACAATGGTTAATATTGTTCGGTAAATATTGAATATGAAATTTCATTTTCTATTTAATTAAGGTTTCGAATAAAGTTTAAAATCTATTGAATGAGTTTGAATGAAAATATGAGGAGAGAAAGGAAATCTAGAACTTTATTTACATTTTTTTTTTTTTTTTTTCTTTCCGAGACTGATCTTTTAAATACTGTTATCAAGCTATTTTAAAAACAATATTTGGTTGCTGTTTGTTTTCAAATAATAATAAATTTATTTTTGTCAATTTATCAAAGAGAAGTGAATAGTCAAAAATGAATCGCTATTTTATATCTTTATATATATATATATATATATATATATATATATATATATATATATATATATATACATTAATTTGTTTAATTAATGGTAAAATATTATAAAAAAATTAGAGAGCAAATGTATGTAGAGTGATCTATTTATCAAATATTTACCCAATTTATTAATTGTGATTTTTTATGTATTTATTTATTTATTTTTAATGTTCATAAAAAAGAATAAAGTTATTAATTTTTTTTTTTTTTTTTTTAAGAGGCTTTTTATTTTTCACTGTTAAATAAAATGCGAAAAAAAATAATATTTCTTATTAATTAATTTATTTTTTCTCAAAATATTTAAAAAAGAAAAATTATTTTAAAGTTTTCTTTGCTAGTATAATTTGTATGTTATTTTTCTCCCCTTAATTCAGGAACCATTTGTCTAAGCAATATCTTCATAAATTAAAGGTTTAGTAAGAATCGAAGAATGATATCGGTAATTTTATAAAAGTTGTTGATATAGGTATTCAAATATAAAACTGTAATTCAGAATGTATTTAAATTATCATATCGTTTTAATTCGTGCACTAGATAGTTTCGAAATCATATATCAATAATATTTTGAGTTGTGATTCTGCGAAAATGTAACTTATGTAGAAAAATATATTTTGAGAAAAGCGCATGTTTTACATTTATACTTACGTACATCTAAAAATTGACCAATTTTATTGATTGTGTCTACTTTTAGCTCATGTTAAACAAGTTTACTTTTCTTTATTAGTCTATTTTTTTCCTCCTGGTTTTTCTTATTCATTATTTCCTTTCCGATTTTTAGACTTTTCTAAACGAAACTTGTTTTTTGAATTAAAAATTATGTTCCTATAATATCATAAAATAAATTACTAAATATTCAGCAAAATTGACCTTTTCAACGTGTTGAGATTCCTCAAGTTTAATATTTCTTTTCCTTTGTTTGTGCAAATAATAGTTTCACGGTATAAAATAATTTTTCTGTTTCATTTCCCTTCTGCTTACATTCTCTTTTCTTCTCTTCTTTCATTTTGCCTGTAAATCTGTTTTCTTGCATATAATCTTCCAATGAGGAGAAACGCTTCTCGCTATTTTCATTTTCCAAAAAACTTGAACTATATATTTTGACCTTAATTATCTTGAATGATTTCCTTAAGTTAGTTATTTAAGTTTGTTGTACTTTATTTATGTGTATTAATTTGTTTTAATTAATATGTTTTAATTAATGCGTTATTTTATTGTTAGTTTAATGCATTCAGTTGAATAATTCGAATAGCTTAAATTAATTTCAGTAAAATATTTTGTTTTACATAAGTTAATCGGCAAATTAATTTATATTAATTTACTTATTAATTTTAACAAGTTTTGTAACGTTTTAAACTA
This sequence comes from Salticus scenicus, assembly GCA_963930645.1. Classification (NCBI taxonomy): domain Eukaryota; kingdom Metazoa; phylum Arthropoda; class Arachnida; order Araneae; family Salticidae; genus Salticus; species Salticus scenicus. Next base: position 86,119,824 of record OZ005656.1, read on the forward strand.
TTAAAAAGAATAGTAAACGTTAAAAACCGTTTTTAATTACTGTCTTAGAATTATGAAATTTTGCATACATAAATACATAATTATTTCATTTTTATTGAAATGTGTCAACATATGAAATTATTATTTATTTATTTTAAATGCTCCATTATGCTAACTACTCTACCCTCCCAATTTTACATTATTATAGCTTTAAAACATATTTGTGTATTAATTTGTAAATTAACTTTCACTGGTAAGGCATTTTTTAAAAAATAGTTTTGTTTGAATGTCAAAATTTAATGCACATTTTTAACATGTATCATAAACTAACTTATCTAATGTGTTTAGAATATGTTTTTAAAATATAATTATATAAAGCCAAGAGAAATAATTAAAAAGTAGTTAGCATAGAACATTTTAAAAACTTAAAAAAAAAAAAAAAAAAAAAAAAAAGCAAGAGAGAAAGAAAAGAAAAAGAAAGGAAAAAAAAGTTAGATTTTTGAATTAAAATAATATTAAAAAAAAAAAAAAAAATGATTGGTGTTATACTTGCTCCTTATGAGGTTGGGATCTTGTGGGTTAAGACTAAAGCTGGAAATTAGCGGTCGCCACTCGCCACATGGCGACTAGATTTTTAAAAGTGGCGACTAAAGAAATTGCCTTTGGTCGCCACTGCAGTGGCCACTTCTCTTCTACCCATTCTTTATAAAATATACCCCATTCCACGGCAAACTTGGATCGCGCGGCGGCTTTTTCGCGGTAAACGCGCCGCGCAAAGAATTCAGGCTGTTCTAAAATCTAACCTCGCCACTTGCAAACATATTTCGGAAGTCAATTTTAATAGTAAACACTTAAAATTCTTCTACCCATTCTTTATAGAATACCCCATTCCAATGCAAACTTGGATCGCGCGGCGGCGTTTTCGCAGTAAACGCGCTGTGCGCCTCGAATTCAGGCTTTCTCAAATCTAACATCGCCACTTACAGACATTTTCGGAAGTCAATTTTAACTGGAAATTGGCAGGTAGTCTTATTCATATACTAAAAAAACGTATGGCTTTTTTCCATTTTTCTATAAAAGTATTAGATTTTGATTTTAAAAAAATGTCAAAATGAGAGTTTCGGCTGACTTTCGGAAGACAGAGACGAAAAGGAAGCTCGTGAGATAATCAATCGGCTGAAACTCCGATTGTATTACGTTCGCAGAAAAATTAAAAACGTCATTCGATGCATTTTCTTTGTTATTTTATACCACTTTCTTTTCAAACTTGGCATTTCTATCCATTCCCAACGGCCGTATCGCATTCAGTCATACGCGTGGTTTGTCAAAATTTCAATCTTTAAAACAAGCTTTATATAGTAATATAAATTTTGGATTTATTGCTTTAATATGAAGAGATTTAAAGTAAATCCTGAATCACAAAGCAACCGTAGTGGTAGTAAATGTGGAGCTACAGATAATTCTGTAAAAATATCTTTTTTCGGGAAAAAGTAAGTGCGTTTTCTGTTATTATTAAAAAAAAAAAAAAAAAAAAATGTATATATGTATGTATATTTTTAGTTCTTAATCAGAAGAATGCATAATTTATTGAATATTTTATTTATTTACTACATATTATTTAATATTTGTTATTGCATATGAACTATTTTTTACTTTCTTCTATATGTAATATAGAAAAAGTATTGGATTCGCGAAAATTTTCGACCTCCGTTTTTTGACGGATCTACACGTTTTGGGGTGTCCTGAACACGAATTGATAGTTTTTAAAAAATGTCTGTGTGTGTGTGTGTCTGTGGTTTAGTGTTTTCACCGTATCTCACGAACCAATGAATGAAATTCAACCAAACTTGGTATATAGTTGGAGCCTGGCCAGCCACACTCTCTAAATTCAGTTAGAGAGGGGGATTATAATTGCAAATTATTAAAAATTCATTATTATTAAAGAAAAATTAATTTATAATTCATTTGTAACATGAAAAAAAAAAACGGAAAAAGAAACTTGCAAAATAAATTATTATTAAAAAAATGTTTTTTTTATTTACATATACTAATATATTTTCATGAATCAAAGTTTTTTTTTTTTTTTTTTTTTTGGAAAAAGTAGAAAATTGACACCATTCAGGATAGTGAAGGGGCAATATAATCAGAATTTTTCTGTTATAAAATAATATAACCAAAAGAGCATTTTAAACATATGAATTTTGTATTGAATAGTATTTTCTTACATTCATAGTATAAATTATGTAAATCTATTCCTATTTCATTTATTAAAATTTATCAGAAATGTATTATTGTGAATGAGTTTCAAAAAGTTGACTACCTTAATTATTTTCTTAATGATTTGTCGAGACTGAGCATTGAAAAAATTAAAGAAAAGAAAATTTTATTTTACTTTTATCAGCGAGTGGCCAGTGGCCACTAACTAGTGGCCACTAACTTTTTAAAAGTGGCCACTAAAAAAATGAAGGCTAGTGGCCAGTGGCCACCAACCAAATTTCTTAATTTCCACCTTTAGTTAAGACCGATTGACTGCACTAGGGTCCTAGGCCAATAGGCGGGATGCCCTCTGTGGAGGTCTTTCTAAAAAGGTCCTTGCCTGTGTACTTACGCTAGTTTCGAAGAAAAACATAGAAAACTCCGAACGACTAGGCCGACGACGCGACCTGGAATCAAACCCGGCATGCTCTTTATGTTGAAAAATTATAAAACGCTTAATATATTCTAGAATTGCATTCATATTTTTAAACAATACTTCTATGTATACCAAAATGGTCCAGTAACTGTACATATATAATTTTTAATACTAAAATAACTTAAATGATATAACATGAAATAACCACTCTCTTTATTTTCGAAAACGTCGCATAGAATATGTGCGTACTGCCTCAATCTTTTTCGTATTTTGCATTATTACTGGGAAAGACGTTTAGGAATATTTTCTGTTTTTATATTTTTTTTTTCTTATTTCAGCTTTCTTTATTACAAAATCTAGCTTAAAAAAGAGAAAGAGTGAGAGGGTGAAAATCAGTGTTTCTTAAATATTTTAATATTTCTTAAATAAATAAAAAGTAATTAAATGATCGAATATTTCTTTAAATAAATAAAAAGTAATTAAATGATCACAGCAGTGCTTTTAAAAATAGAGTTCAAATATATTAATAATTTTTTATTACAATTTTAAACATGAATATACTTCCTGAGACTTCTTAAAATTCTGAAAAACACCTTTTATTTATTCAATTCTTTCAAGAAAATGAAAATTATTTGTGAGTTTCAGAGCAAACTTAATTAAATAAACACAACAGAAAAGGAAAAAAAAAAAAAAAAAAAAAAAAAAAGAGCATCAAATGAAATTCTAAAGAAAAGCAAATGCATTTAAGTTTTAAAATAGTAAATTTAATTAATATTGAAGTCGAACACTTTTTTTTGTGTGTGTGAGTTTTTTACAGTTATTTTCTGAGATTACTGCTGACAGGTTGGTGATGTTGATTAAATGTTGTGTCATAAATTACAGAAGAAGATGGAATATTTCTTTTTTAATAGTTTTTCTTTTTCATTAAATTTTTATTTTACTTTGTTTTTTAAATTAAATTTTTTACATAATTTTTCCCTTGGGTCTCATTAATTAAGTTTCAAACATATTTATGCATTTCAGAGATTTATTATTATTATTTTTTCTTTAAATAGAAAATATAATAAAAATCGGTTAACTAAAACAATATATTTTACATTTTTATATTTCTAAATTAGTGTAGACTGTTTTTTGATATAGTATATAATGTTAAAAATTGGATATACAGTTTCCGCCGCTCATTAAAATCACATTCGTTCTGAGTCAAAGTGATTTTATTAAGCGGCTGATTTTAATATCCGGCAACGTTCCTGTCCTTAAGGAAAAGGTATTACTTCTCTGAATTTCGAAAGAAACGTCAGAAGATAACGAATAATGGAATTAGTAAACAGTATTAATTAATTTTTGGTTCATACTTAACTAATTATTTCTTCGATATAAGTAAATTAAACGCATTTTAAGTTCCCACGCACTTTCGTTAGAGGAAAATCATCATTACGTTACCAAAAGTTCACACTGTTCTTATAAATTTAAAATCTTTCCGTTTAAACCTCATGAATTATAGTAATTTCAAAATAAGAGCTAGAAATTGCCTTTTAATAATTAGGGAAAAAAATTTTCAAATTAAATTTGTATTTTGTTACTGCACTTTGAAGAATACGTTCGTTGAAATTGTTACGGAGGTAAGTTATGGGGCGTGTTTAATTTGAAACGGTGCTGAAAGTGTAAAATCTTCAACAATGAGCGATAATGGAGGGTTTGTTCTGCTTTAATTTATCTTTCTATTAAAAAAAAAAAAAAAATCACAATGTGAATAAAAAAAAAATTGTTAGTGTGCATAAATGATATTTTTGGTTGCTGATGAGACATTTTTGAGTTTATTAACCGGCGATCCTGATTTTATTAAGCGGCGGCTTTAAAAGCAGTATGTATTGATTTGATTCCGGTCCTGATGATTTGATCAGATTAAGGGGCTGATTTTATTAACCAGTGATTTTAATAAGCGGCGGTTATTGTGTATATAATATATATGTATATATGTTACCGCTAAAGTGCACAAATCAGTTAATCTGCAGATTAGCTAGGTAATCTGCACATTAACTAGGGTGATCCGTTAAAGTGAGAAAAATTGTTTCATTTTTCAAATTACCTAGGTAATCTGCGAATTACCTAGGTAATCTGCACATTACCTACTATACACTCGTTAAAGTGAAAATAAGATCTCTGGTGGTGTAATGTTAAAGCAAGCTGTGTTGTATTTGTTTTTTTTTCATTCGGGAAAAGAAAAAAAAATAGTTTTCTTTCCTTTCTTTCCTTATTTTAATCTGTATGTGTTTTAATTTTTATGTCGTTTAAAGTTATATTTGTTTTATTTATTTATTTTTTATTTATTTCATCTTTTTTATTCTGTCAATATAAGTTTGAAGATGTTATGCATTTTTAATATGAAATATAATATCTTTAATAGCTTTCAATAAAGTCTATTTTATAAGTGAATGTTAGAATTGTAATACAGTAACGATTTCTTTTCAAATAAAAATATTTAACAATTTAAAAAAAAAAAAAAAAAAAAAAAAAAAAAATGTTTTATTAACAACTTATATTGCTATTACTATATTTTAAAAAAAGTTATGCACCAATTTTTAATTCGCTAAAGAAATATTAAATTAGACAAATCAGAAGCATTTTAAGAAGTGCTTCAAATAATTAAAATTGCTTTAATAATTTTTAGAACGCATGAAAATTAAAATGACAGTTTTCCAATGCTTTATTAAACTATATTTTGCAGCATACATATATATGTACAATTTTAGCAAATATATTAATTTTACAAAAAAAAAAAAAAAAAACTTTATTAACACATTTTATGTGATAAACTACAACGAAATTATCTGAAAAAGCGAACAAAATTAAAAATATAATCATGATATATAAAATATATAAAGGAAACTTGAAATTGAAAGAAACAAAAAAGAAAATTGTAAGGAAGTGCTAAAAAATGCATAAAAAATTCATATTAAGTATTTATTAAATAATGCCATAATATTGATTGCCATATTTTCCAGAGTTAAAAATTAATACATGTTTTTTTTTTTTTTTTCAGTAAGTAATAGTAATTTAAATCAATTTTAAAATAAATTAGTTTTAAAAAGTTGTGGTTTAATAGTTTTATTTCGGGAGAAAATAATTACTGTGTTGTAAATTTAATATTCATAATTGAAAATGAAGTTTCACGAGAGAAAGCTTTTAATTAAAATTAGATTTCATTAATAAAATGCAGACCCTTATCAAACTTATATTGACAGAATTTAAAAAGAGAAGAAATAAATCAAAACAATTATAACTTACTTGTTACTTTAAATTTTGTGTTGGTCATAAGAAGAAACCTAATATCATAGCTTCGATGATCCACGTTTTGCGCTTTACTGTTTATCATAGCGGAGCGGAAGGGATAAAAGTTTTGGTTTGTGTTTGAAGGTCAATCGCGTCACAGACTAATCTGGGATTCGCGTATCTGTATCACATGACTGTTTGACGTCATAGTGAATGGAAAAAAACTAACGCTTGAAACAAACATTTGAACTTTAACGACACAGAAGCCGTTAATCTGCAGATTACCTAGTTAAAATGCGGAAAACACTTTATTCCGCACTTTAACGGGTCATTTTAGTTAATCTACAGATTAGCTAGGTAATCTGCAGATTAACGGATTTCGCGTTTTAACGGTAACATATATATATATATATATTATAGAGGAAAAATAATATTGAAGTTTAAAAAAACCAAAAATTAATAAATAAGCAATATTTAAACAACAATATTCTTTGGGTTTATTGAGGATCTTATAGTGTTTAAGGCTGCACATCACTCAAATCCTCCCTTTCTTCCTTCTCATTTTATGCAATGGGATTTTTGTTCCTTCGTTTTATAAGGATAGCTCATTCAAAAATGAAGTTTTTTGATTCAGCATTTTTAATATTACTCTTTGAATATGTCATATTTTAGCTTAGTGAATATTTTTTTTTAAATAATGATGATAATAATAATAATAATTTAAATATTTTATTTCATTGAATATATTTAGGATTTTAAGATTCGATCTCTAAACAAAATATTAAATTTTTTTTCAAAAAGTTGCTCACTAAGCTAAAAGGTTGAAGCGGTTTTATCAGATTGTGTTGAATAAAAATGAAAATTTATATGATGCAGTTGATAACTTAATGGTCATAGTATTTTAGTTTAATAGTCCTACTACTTTAGTTTAATTGAATATAGTTTAAGGACCGTATAAGAGCAACTATGCTTCATACTTTTTTTTTCTTTTAATGTATATCATTAGTACATTTAACGCATAAGCATAGGTTTTAACATACTAAGTAATTTTTTTTTTAATTGGCCAGAAGAAACATTTAAATTCAATCAAATTCAGAAAATCCCCTATCGTTCGATTAATTATACATCTTTTTTTTTTTTTTTCGTTTGTTGCTATTGCGTATTTAAAGGTTAGAATACGGAATTTTTTCATTCTTCTGAAACACTTTTTAGATTGCAGCACATCCATACCTTAAATTTATATTTTAGACTCTTCCAGGGCTGTGACAAAACCAATTTAGACGAATCATTTGATTGAAGTGCTGTTTTTCGTACTATCGTTCGGGAAGATGATCGAATTTATATATTTTTTCTCTCTCACCCTTTTAATGCATTTCATGCAACATCCATTAAAGAAATGTCTCTGCATTTTTGGAAGAATGGAGTATTCCATTAGACTTTTTCGACACATCTCAACTTCTGTCAAAATTGACATATCTAAACATTTTTCTGTCATTTCTTTTGTAAAAATGTTCTTAGAAATTTTTTTCATGTTAATTTTAAGCTTTTTTTTTTTTTTTTTTAATTTAAATAAAAGTAGTGCCAAATAAGTAAAGTAGTGCCATTCTGGAAACTTGTATTTTAAAATTGTAAATAGTATACTGTATTATTAATTAATTGGATCTTTTACATTATTGTGAATGCGATTATACAATTTTACAAGAATGATTAATTACATGAAAATAGATCATTGAAAGCAATATTAAATAAAATTTAAAAGGAAAAATCCGTTACACATTTGAAGGGAAAATTGATTTTTAAAATAATTTATGTTCCTTTATTTCTGTTGGATAGTTTTCAATATTTGAAATCGTGTTTAAATTAATAAGGGCTTCGGCTTTAGTAATGAGATTAAGAGTTTCAAAAATGAATAAACAGTTAATAAAAATTTGATAAAATAATCTAAGACTGAGAATGATTAACATCATTACAACTTAAAAAGTAGAAAAGTAGAAAAAATATCGCTTGCAATATTGTATTTTACAGAATGGCTCATGTATTGCCGCATTATATATAAACAGTATATTAAAATATATTTAAAAAATAATTGTGCTATCGTATATTGAAAAGCGCTTTATTCCACAATGGGTAATACGTAGGTGCCAAGTCTTCGTTATTTTCAACGGAGACTTCATACCAGAAAGTTTATTAAATGTATTTAGCATATTTAATTTTACTTTTCCGTCGAAAATATGTTCAACAGACTCCTTTGTAAAAATTCTGGTGACTTAAAATTAGAAATTTTGACAGCTATGGGCAATATTATTCGAAATAGTTTGGACAGCATTGTAAACAGAGATGCCCGATTTATGCAGGCCATAAAAGCCTACCGGTCGTTTTTTTTTTTTTTTTTCCCCTGTTTGTTTGTTTAAACTGAAAATTTTCTCATTTTGTTTTAAAAAAAAATTAAGATAAAAAGGATAAGTAGAACATTTAATATCATTAAATTACACTGTAATAAAAAATTAAAGTAAAGTAAAGTAAAATTATTGAATGAAGAGAATTCTAAATCGCAAATATGGGAAAACAGAAAACTGCATTTTTTATGAGGTAGTTGATTCGGTTCAATACAATTTAAATTACCAGTAAATAATTCTCTCCCAATAAAAATGCTAAAGGAAATTAAATTTAATAATCATTTGATTGTTCTTTTTTTTTTTTTTTTTTTTTTTTTTTTTAATAAATTACACTTTGAATAATTTTTCTGCTTTTTCAGCACTTAATCTATTTTAGTTTGTTCTAAACAAAACAAAGCGATGTGTAGAAAAAAAAATCCTTTCAATTGATGTTGGAGGACAACTTTGCAATTTAACAAAATACTGTATTTGCTTGCATATAATCTGCAAGGTCAGATAAATCAGTTTTACACTGGGAATTTTAATTTAAAAGACAAAGCTATTTTTAAACGTGATTTTTGTCTTGTACAAATAGTTTAGCCTTGTGTGTAAATAATTAAACTTTATGGTGTAAAACTGATTTTTCTGATCTGTGGATTATAAACAGGAAAACACAATAATCACAAAATTTATTATGTAATAAATCTTAATTATATAATATGTTTTGCAAAATTATCTTTCGTTTTTCTGTATTGTACGGTAACTCTTTCAGAGAATTTTGATATAATTTTTCGCAGATTCAAATAGTTTTCAAACTGAAAAGAAATAGAACTTCTGACTCTTTATTCCCAACTTCCACATTCTTTTAAGAAAGATGATTTTATTGGTTGTTAGATTAGTAATCAATACAGTTTATTCTTAGATCAATTCAATTCAATCTATTTCAGTTATGGGAAACACGTGAAAGAAAAATTAATTTTCCACTCTTTCTGTATAAATGTAAGAAGGAACAAGAACAAAAATGTATTTAATGTATTATGAAACTATTTAAAGAAAGAAAAAGAAGTGTTTGAAGCTCTCAATATAAAAATGGAAACAATGCAAATTAACAATAATTCCCTCCCCCCTCCTCCCTTATGAATAAATGACTTTATGTATGTTTATAGTGTAAGATACATGCTAGCAATAATTATTCAAATGATAATGAGAAATCCCCTTATACAAGAATGTTTTTACCACACTAATTAACTTATTAGATGATATAATAACAAAAAATTTGAAAAAATTTATTATAAAAGAATTAAGTTTATTTACTTCATAACACAGTTTAGGGCAATAAAATTGTACAATATAAAGAGAGTTAAATTTTATCAACTTCAATGTAAAAAGTCTAGCGTAAACGGTAAATTTCGTTGATTTTTTTGCTGAATATTTCCTCTATTTTTAAATTTACAAAAAGTTTGTTAAAATGGTATTTTGATTTCACATCACTTATTAAAAATATGTATAATTAATCATCTTAATCACTTTCTTTCTTTCTATTTTATTTTTTGTTTTTGAAAAATAAATAAATGCTCCGAACGCAGTCAAACACCTTAAACAAGGCCTCCTTTATATAAGAAAATAATCAATCAACTGAGAAAACATCGTGCATGGAAAAATAAAACAACGATAATAAAATGTCATTACTGAAATTCTTAGTGATTCTTTCTGTAATTATAAGGATAAATTTATACATGAACTTTCATCATAAGTATTTTAACCGCTAATAAATTCCGTTCATTAATCTTATTTAATATTTCTTATTCGACGTTATTGGAAAATTCATATTTCAGGCTTAACAAGGTATTTTTTGAGGTTTTTAAGCAATGAATGAAGGGAGAATATGAAATTAATTTCGATAATGCAAAAAATTCCTCTGTTAATTGAATTTTCTGTGAAATTATTCTGTGGTGGGACGGGGAGGGGGGGGGGAGTGAAAGAATGTTATCTTATAAGTTTTTAAAACTGTTTGCTTAGTGGAAGTTATTATAATCTTTAATTTCCTTTACATTTGATATTTTAATCGCTATCATCAATAATAAGATGACACGTCGTTGTGGGATAATGGCATGGTATGCGGGGTAAAATATCCCTTTAAAATAATTATAGTTTCTTTTTTTCTTATGTATGTGTGTGTTTCTTTCTTTCTTTCTTTTCTTTTTTTTTTTTTTTTTTTTTTTTGCCGCTTTTAATCGTATGTTCTAAAGATGTCCTTTTATTATTATTATTTGCGAATTTATTGTAAAAACTATAACAAAAGAAAGAAAATAATCTGGTATGGCATTCACACGACGTTTTCTGACCTTGCATTTCCATACTATAGTCCAGGGCCTGATTACCCCCCAGGCCTATTAGGTACGAGTCTAGGCTCACTGCTTTTAAGGCCCGTAAAATTATTTTGTAATTTTTATTTAAATTCTTCTTAAAACCTATTCACTGTTCACATTTAAACATTCAGCTAATTTCATATTAGATATCTGCAATTTGTAAGCTTTGTTGACAGTAGAATCATAAAAGGGTAAAATTTTCTAGTTTATACAGTAGAACCTCGATTAACCGAAGTAACTGGGACCAAACCTACTTCGGATAATCGAAATTTTCGGATAATCGAGAATTCATCAATAATCATCTTGTTTAATATGTAGTATCGTCATTGAACTGGTATTATAACTATTTTAACTGTTAAATAAATTAAAATCATAAATGAAAATAAATTTATTTCTGAAACAAAAACTTACAATGGTTTAAATGGAAGCTTGATCTGATGTAAATTGGCCATCCTTTGCCGTGCAGCTCTATCCCGAAGTTAAAGAGAATAGGTTCTTTGCACTTGCTTACAATCAGAGGGTGCAATAACATTCGATTGTTCTGGGACTCGGCAGTATGACCTTCCAAATTTCGAAATGGGGTATATGTTTAGAACAAAGACGTTTAAAAGTGGGGAAGAGTACACTCATACCAAGAATTAAGCTTGCGAGAAGCAATTCTAAAAAAGGGAATTCCAAAATATTTATCTGCACTCGTAGTTTGGAAAGGACCACTTGCATACAAAAGAACTTTAAAAATGCATGTTTGTTAAGAGAAAATTTTGGATGATAGTAGAAAGTGAAAAAAAAAAAAAAAAAAAAAAGTGAAGAAGAAACTGACTTCGGTTAACGGAGAGTAGTTTCGGTTAATCGAGGTTCGGATAATCGAGGTTCTACTGTATATATATATATATATATATATATATATATATATATATAAGGTTGCAAATGGGTCCAAGGTTGTAAATGGGTAAAAAAAAAGGGGGGGGGTTGGATGAAGATGAAAAAAGCAATTCCTCTAACTGAAGTGATAAGAAACGTTATTTCACACTATGTACACGTAAAAAAAAGAAAAAAGAACAAAAAAAAAAAAAAAAAAAAAAATTCAAACAAAAATATTCCGAATTTTGGTATTTAAAAAATTTAATAGTATTGGCGTCATTATTTACATATGTATGTATCTTTTAATGGAGACTTTCTAGATTTTTACTTAAAAAGTGCTTTTGAAAGTATAATAGGAGAAAGGAAATCTTAGAAATAAGATTTACCTAGGGCCTTAATCTGGCCCTGCTATAAAAACAAACTGCATCTTAATTTTTTTTTTTTTTTTTTTTTTTTTTTTTGAGGGGGGGGGGATATTTTTATTATTATTATTATTATTATTATTGATCATTTTTATTCTAATTATCACAGAAATATTTTTTATTTATTTTGTGCATTTTTTTTATATTCTCTATTATAAAATACTTGTATTCAAAAGTAAGACCCTGTAATAGGTAGCGGCGCTCTTGCCAAGTATGTTTATGTTCAGGGTCTACCCCTGATTTCTGAATTTTAAATCTTAATCTTCTGTACTTTCATATTTCCTACAAAATTATCTTTTGATTTCATTTGTCATTTAGGTAATATGTGAATGAGTTGTATTGGACGTTTGTCGTTGAATCTGTCTGGATTTTTAGTCCGGATTGTTAGATTTCATCAAAAATTGGTACACTTATTAATCAGGGCAAAATTTAGTTAACGTCGTATTCTTTAGTTCGATCCATAAATAAATATATTTCTTTATGTCGAGAGAGAGAAAAAAAAAAAAAACGCGCAAACTTTTTTTTTTAAATTATTATTAAAATTGAGAAGAATCGTGCTAAAGAAATATAGCTGCTTCAGTATAGAACCCTTTCGCGAAATTTGAAATTTGGCACCGAAGTAGCTCGAACGTTTCTCACCAAGATTTTTAAAATATAGGCAACTGCGATAGTCATTTTAATTCATCGCCAAAATGACAACAAATATTTAAAAGCCGCCAAAGCGCTCCTATGCTAGGCTGACCAGATCAAAGTACCTTTATAATAGAGAAGCTTTAAATATTGCTACAATTATTCAGCTATGGATGTATTTTTTCATTCCTAATAAATAAGGACTAAAAATAAAGTATTAATGATTAATAATTAACTTTCTACAATTTTTTAAAACTTAGAAAAATGCCTTAAAAAAAAAAAGGAAGTCCCCATTTGTCCCCGAAAATGAGAACGTTTGGTCAGTATATCCTACGCTAAAGCTGTACCCCCCCCCAAAAAAAAAAAAAAAAAATAATAATAATAATAATATAATAACTTATGTCCTATGCTAGGGAATGAAACACAGCTACTGCTTGTATTTATATGGAAGAATAGATTAAAATACGCCTTGTCGTAAATAAATTAAATTAAATTCTGTTTTGTGCAGAATTTTATATCTATTACTTATAAAAGTAGGCTTAGTCCCCCCCCCCTCACCGTTTTCAGCTAATTGCCCAATAAAGACCTACACCGATGCGTTGAACAGACATGATAATAAAAACATGATAATTGTACAGAGGAAGAACGATATAGCTGTTTCCTTTCATCCGAAAAATATGACGACTGCGCGTGTGTGTTTAGATGAACACAATCCAATTAAAACGAGTGGCTTGCACAAAAACAGGAAAAAAAAAGAATGGTCTCATTTTAATTGTGATTGTCGACTTGATGGATGTGCCCATTGTGCGTGGGTGTCAAAATGGACATGTGCAATGGCTATTTCCCAAGCAAATCTATTATATAAATATAGCATCTTTAATCTTCTGAAGAGCTGTCAGAAAATAAATACTCTTCTAGCAAAATAGCGGAAAGAAAATAAAGTAGGATTTATAATAGATAGAACGCATTATTACAAACATAATCTTGGAACTTAATAAGTACAAAACTTTGCGATTTTTTTTTTTTTTTTTTTTTTTCATTTTATGGTTCTTATTCAATGTTTCGTGTCGGAAAAAAAAAAAAAACCACGACCCTTCATCAGGCAAACAAAGTAGACACAAGTGCTGCAGACAAAGTGGCAACGCGTGTCCTGTGGTGCATTTTTATTACAATCTTAGAATATTGATATTAGCTTTAGTATGACGAGGTTTTGTAACATCTAGATATTAATTTTCAAACTAGTGTTAAAGTTTTTAATTTTGACTATAAATCAACAAATTTACATTTCTTCCTCTTCAGAACCTACGAATAATAATAATAATACTAAACTCTACAAGTTACATGTTGTATAAGATAGGCATTAATAATACAATACGGCTGCGGGGAAGCTATACACTAGGATTTCGTGCTTAGAAGGCTTAGCTGGAACAAATTCGTGTGCTTCCAGTATGAAAATTCACGAAAAATTATTAAGACTGTGACTGTCCAAGTCATTTGTGCCTCACCAGTGTCCGAGAGGTTCTGCTTTCAAAACTGGTAGACGTAAAGTGCCGGGTTCTAACCCAGCGTATGCTAATTGCTTAGCCGTTTTGAGTATGTTAGAAAAAGATATTTAGAAACCTGCCAGGTATATATAAAGTACTTAGGTTTAGTGTTGAAATGCCCTCTTCACAAACAAGCTAAAAATATTTAAAAGTTAAGATTCCTGAAACTAATGCACCAGACACTGCACCTGGTTCTCACGGTTACATGTAACCAATACAACACACACACACACACACACACACACACACACACACACACATATATATATATATATATATATATTAATATTAATATTTTATTTAAAAAGTGTTGTTTGGACTTTTTATAAAGGAAAGAACCAGCTTTGCATTCATAGCAAATAAAATATAAAAACAAAACTAATTATAGGAAAGTAAATCAAACTTTCTACCCTTGCGATCTCTTTCAAAAAAGAATCGATGACTACATTACAATATCTTTAAATGAATGTGAAATCGCTCAATAATTTATTTAGAAAATAAACAGTCATAAACGATAATGTTTATGAAAGCTTTAAAGTAAACCCAAGCCGCATCACGTAAGTTCGAAACGTATGCTTTAAACACGCATTAATAATAATAATAATAATAATAATAAATTTATAAAACACATTTTATATGAATTTGAAGACAATTTTCTTTTAAAAGAAAACATATTGCATTCCACATCAGTAATATTGTTTTTTAATCTTCATTCGTTAAAAAGAAAAAAGAAAGAAAGAAAACAAAATTATAAAATAAAAAATGTTTGCCGAAATATTGTTAGATGCAAACAAACACAAAAGTTCCGTATTATTTTAATAAGAGTTTGAAATAATTAAAATACACATTTGTAATTATACATACATATTATGTACAATCCGCATATTTTCTTTAAAATAATAATAATTAACATTAACCTTTTTGACACATATCAACAGTTAATACAATACAGAAGAAAATTTACCAGTTAAGCGAACATTTTCATTAAATGACGATAGTAAAATTTTCTGAACTCATTATCGTCTGCGTTCAATTTGCGAAAATATTCGTTAGTTAAATATTAAATAGGACGTTGAACTTTAGATGCGAGAGAGAAATATTCAAATGTATGTAATGTTTTTATTCTTATTTTATTGAAATAACTATGAATAAAGTTCAGGTAATTTTTTCTTTTACGTATAACAATTTTCTATTGCGTTTAGTAATTAATGGAGATGATTTTTGTGTTTAAAATAAGTGAGAAGGAAATATATTACTTCTCGTATTTAAAAAATATATATATGTTAGTTTATTTAGTTTTAAGAATTTTTCAACGTATTCTTTATTTATGTTTATTTTAAAATAATCAATCATGTCAATTTTTTCTTTAATTCAGTTCTATTTCAGATAGTTTTGTTATTAAGAATGATTAAGATATACAAAATTTTGGTTCTATATTAGATAATTAATATGGCATATAAAATAATAATAATTTTAAATGCATAACTGTTTTTGTAATAAAAGACACGAAATTAAATTTGTGTAAAATTGTTTAATATTAAACATTGATTAAAAATTTTATATGTACGGATACACGAGAAAGTTTAATAAATATTGTTTGACAATGTTTTTCCCAAATTCTTATGTACTTACTGTCATTTACTACGGTATGTTTGTGAATCTCAACCAAATAAAAAATGCGCTTCTATTTTAAGGTAAATACAAGCTTTTTCATTTATCTCTCCGTGGCTCAGTTGGCAAGAGTGCCATGTTAGTAATCCGGTGGTTAGCGAAAAAACAGAATGTGAACTAGGGTGATGAGACAAGAAAATATCCGAGAAAATTTCTACGAAAGAAGAAATTGTGTGATTACCAAAGATAAATATTAATGTAGGAGTGAATAATTTTGCAATATATATATATTTATTTAATAACAGGCGCCCACCCCATTTTTTCTTTATTCCTCCCCCCTCCCGTTTTTTTTAATGGCTACCTTACTGAATGAGAAACCCTGTCTTCATAGTAGATTTTTTATATGGTTAAAATATGATACATATTTATTATACGATATTGCGTTTAAAGAGTGGAGAAAAAAAAAGTATGTAATTATAGTTTGTTTTTAGAACTTTTAATAAATATAATATGTGCAGCTAGTCACGAAAAGAACAAAAACCCTCTAAAAATAGAGATCTGATAGAAATATTTGAATGTCTGTATTCTTGTAAACCGCATATATATATATATTATAATCAGCATTTTGAAATAAATAAACTTTTTTGAAATGCTGATTATTTTGAAATAAAATTTCCTTTTTATCAATTCAATAAATTTTATTGATTTTTGTTGAATTTGAATTCTTTTATAAATGAAGAATCTTTAATTTGAATATACTGTAACCTTTTGAACATTAAGGAAAAAAAAAAAAAAAAAAAAAAAAAAAACTAATATAATTAATTAATCTGGTTTAAAATTTTGATTAATGAAACTAATTAATTTAAACTACTTTTTCTATTCCTTTTTATTTCTAAAGGAAATGAAAAAAATTATTCAATTACGACTAAAATTAAACGAACTTGTAATTATTTTATAAAATTAAGTTTAAAATCAAAAACTAAGATATGTACTCAATCTCTTTAAGAAATTCATTAAAATTACGATATTTTTTCCTTTTCTTTTCTTTTCTTTTTTTTTTTTTTTTTTTTTTTTTTTTTCTCCGAAGTTTTAAGTTTTAGATGCTTATTAAAATAATAATAATAATAATATATCTTAATTCTCTTGAAAATCTCTAAATATAATGCAACTTAATGAAGTCTCTGATTTTTTATAAAAATATAATTATGAAGTTTTTTTTTTTTTTTTTTTTTCCCTTTAAGTGAATTTTGTATACATTCCATGTGTAATCATTTTTGCTGCAGAGACAATCACGATTTTGTTTATTAACCGTTTCTTGTATAAAATAGAGTAATAAAATTATTCTTCTGAAAAACTTATTCAGGTGAAAAATCATTAAAACCACTCATTTGTATTATTTCACGATAATGAGTTGGTTAGGCAAAACAAATAACTTTAGTTTATTCTTTTTCTCCTCTAGACAATTACCATTCCTGGTAATTTATGGAATTTATTGAGAGAGAAATTTTTTTTTCCCTTGTAATTGCTGTTTCTTTCTTTTCTTTCTTTTTTTAAATAAAGTTTACTTATTATTGTTTATTTAGTTTAATTTACAGATTATCTTGTAAATTATTGCATTGTATAGATATGTAATTGAAATTTTGAAGATACATATTTCCTTTTCTTAACATTTCTTAAGAATTGTTATTATGATTTATATTTAAATGATCAAAATGCAATTTTCCATTTTCCATTTATCTCTAATATTGCTGAATGGTTTCTAATAAAAAATTTGTTTCCTTTTGAATATTTTTACTTCCATTACAAACCTTCTAATTAACTTATTTATAGCATTATTCTATAGACATTTTATTTGAAAATGATCTTTTTATATTTTTGAATATTTTCAGTTTCTTTTAAGTTGATCTTTATCAGTATTGTTTGTAATAATATTATTCATATTTGTGTGAAAAGAAAGAAAAATTCCTTAGCTATTATTCAGACCTATACGGGAACGATATTGGTTGCAGTAAACCCATATAAAGAGCTGTCCATCTATGAAACGGTGAGTACTTTATTTTTTATGCAATGAAATATTTCAAATGAATTATGCTTTGTTATTTTCAAAATATTTGTAGTATATTTGTTTTATATTGCACAATTTATTAATTTAGAACATATTAAAAATATATATGTAATATATTAAGTAGAACTTTTTATTATTATTATTTAAAGACTTTTTTTCAGCTTACTTTCTCTGTCATAAACCTTCTGCTGAATCTGGGTTAAAAACGGAAAAGGGGGAAAATAAATTAGAATATCTGACCTATCGTTACAAATTCAGTACCAAATAAAAAGGGGCAATTTTTCTGAATACAGGGGTGCAAACAGTTTTTCAACACGAGCATTAGATTTTTTAAAAATAGCTAAAGTATAAAATTTATGTGGCAACAACTTTTGTGTAATACATACAATAAATTAGAAATATCACTCCTATCGTTACAAATTCGATACAAAATGAAAAGGGCGAATTTTCTGAATCCAGGGGTGCAAACAGTTTTTCGACACGACCATTAGATTTTTAAAAATTAACTAATGTATGATATTTAGGTGGCAACGCTTCATTTTAATTCATTTCAGTCATTTTTAAATGTACGTGGCTCGTAACAAATTCGGCACCAAATGAAAGGGGCGATTTTTCTGAATACAGGGGTGCAAACAGTTTTTTGACACGGCAATTAGATTTTTTTTTTTTATTAACTAAAGTATGAAATTTAGGTGGAAACACTTCATTTTAATCTTTTCAAACCTAATCGAACTAATAGAAAAAGTCTTTAATTAAAATTTTTTTAATTAATTAATTTTTTTTTCCAATTTCCCATAGTACCATAAATATGGAGAATTTAGATATTTATAAGATTTTTCAACCTTCTTTTTTTATGTTTTCACGCGTTTTGAAATTTGAAGAATCCGAAAATCACTAAATCGATGTAGCGCTCGTCTATAAGGTTCTCTATTTGTTAGCTTGTCTAACTATGTATACTCTATCTTAAGAACAAATAACCGTAAGTTTCCGGACCAATTTTGAAATATCATTTAAGATACAGGCAAAATCTCTGTACTTTTTCAACATTCTAATTCGGGAACTTCGTAAGGTATTAAAAATTTACAATTTTCTCAACGTTGGAGAATAGGACAGAATTTTGCATAAAAGTGTATTATGAGTATTATTAAGTGTATCGGAAAGTTCTGTCGTTTTGAAAAACTGACACAGGAAATTTTTCGACACTATTTATATACTTTTAAGAAGATATCTGATAAAATCTAAGTATTTTTAAACAAAAAGTTCCGGTGTCATTTTACTAATTCAAAACGACAGAACATTCTGTTACACCTAGTATTTTCATCGACAAGATATTGGACCTTTTTTAAAATATAAATTACTATGAAAATTATTGATTATCAGGGTTGGAAAAGAAGGAGAAAAAAAAAAAAAAAGAACAACCCAGTGGATTTTATCAGGGTTTTATCAGAGTATTTTTGGATTTTATCAGAGTTTTCATGAATATTTTCATTCTTCCTTTTTTAAAACATTAAACATTCATGATAAGATAATTTAAAAAAATAAGTTGTTATTTATTCATTAAAATTGAAAATTTAATTTTTAAATTTTAAAGTCTTTTTATGATTAAAATATAAAGAAATTTTAAATATTAAATAATTGTAATTTAAATATTCTAAAATTCTTTTTATCTGCCCTTTACAACAAAAAATTGGATTTTAATAATTATTTCATGTTGCTTTATTGAACTTTTTGTAGTCAATAGATTTTCATAAAACATTTTTAATTATTGCCCCTCTACATTACATAACAGGGTTGCACTGTTGAAGTGTTCAGAAATTTTTCTTAAAATTTTATTTTAATTTATTTATATTTTACATTCCTTGAATCCTACAGTTTTCTTTACATTAAAAAACAACTCTGATTTTTCTTGCTTTTAATTTTTTAATATTTTTTTTTTTATTATTATTATTATTCTGTTTTATTAAGATAATTATACATTTTTTTTTCGTGGGGGAATTTTTCAAGATTTTTTTTCTATACAACAGTTTCAGCATCTCCAATATTTCTGAAAATTCTTTGTTCATGTTCTAATAATGTATATAATATTTGTTACATTTGCATGTTTATTGTAAGTTAGACAAAAGTACAATTTTAAACAAAGATTTTGAAAAAACCCACTTGGGCTTTTTTTTGGGTTTTTTCAAGTGGGTTTTATTGAAAAAACTCACCCGGGTTTTTTCAGGTTGGGCAAAATCTAGCACCCCCTGATCAGTATTCTACTTTAAAAGCTTCCTAAGTTATTCGAAATTAATTATTTTCTTGATATGACAGAATAAGGCTATGTTTTACATAAACATTTTTTATGGGAATTATTGCATTGTAAATAGTAAGGTGTTGGTTGAAAACTAAAATACGCAATATGCCCTAATAAAATTAACTTGACAACAATTGACTAAACAACAAATTAGGATAAAGTTAATGTGTCGTAATGCCGAGAGAATGGCCCTGTCTTTTGGATATTTCAGTTTGTGATCATGCCGCATGTTTCGGTAGAGTTCATTTCCCGTGAATAAAATATTACCCTATTGTCGAAATTTATAAGAATTGTATGATGGAGAACTGAGCAAATGCACATATGCCAACATGTTTTTTTTTTTTTTTTTTTTTTTTTTTATTTATTTAAAGTTTAATTAAGTAAGAATGATTTAAATTCTTATTTCGAATTTTTTACAAAATTTTCATTATTGTTGTTGTTAAATATTACAATACAAATTTCATTTGCTGTAATTAAAAATATATATGGTTTCTGCACACTTACAAATAGTTATTATACGTAGTTTAAGTAGTGTTTTCCAGTAATTAAAAATATGGACGAATTTTGATGTTCAAATTTGTTGGCTGTGTTATTGTTGACAACTTTGAAATCATAAAAAAAAAAAAAAAAAAAATCAATTTAAATAATAAAATTCAAATTTATGTATACATTTTTTTAATCTAAAATTTCATTTTTACTGTAATATTTCCTCTCCTTCATAGCTCTTGAAATTTCTGGTTTAAATTACACATTTAATAACCAACAATAAAATAAATAATTTATTTAGGAAATCAGCAATAATATTTGTTGAATTAACTTTAATTGGAAATAGACAAGTTTAAATTTCTTTTTCTTTTCTTTCTTTACCCCCCCCCCAGGGGTGAAGCGATGCCCCCACATGCACAGAAATTTTTTCCTAGTTAACTATTACTATTATCAATAACTCATATTAATTTTACAATCGTAAGTTAAAAATAACTCTCATTATGTACATTTATACGAAATTTTGTCCTATACTGCCATGTTAAAAATTTAGAAAACATGAGATCACAGCGCCACCTGTTGAGCGATTGATCCCCAAATGTAATCAGTACCAGTTTATGTCGGGGACAAACTAAATACCAAGTTTGATTAAATTTCGTTAAAAAAAAAAAAATACGATTTTTTTTTTTTTTTTTTTTATTTGTTAAAAGTAAAACAAATCGATAACTTTGTTTTAAATTATCACAGATTTGTGGTTCAACCATTCGTTTTAAAGGTATTGACGAGACCTTTCGAAAGATACCCATCTTGAAACTTTGCCTCCCCCCCCCAGTGGGGGGGGAACCGATGCCCCCACATGCACAAAATTTTTTTCCTAGAAAACTACTACTATTATCAACGAGATCTTTCGAAAGATACCCATTGTGAAAATTTACCCCCCCCCCCCCCATGCACAAAATTTTTTTCCTAGTTACATACTACTATTATCAATAATTCATATTAATTTTAGAATCACAAGTTTAAAATAACTCTTATTATGCACATTTATACGAAATTTTGACCTATACTACCATTAAAAATTTAGATAAAATGCGATCACAGTGCCACCTATTGAGCTTTTGATCCCCAAATGAAATCAGCACCAGTTTATGTCGGGGACCAACTAAATACCAAGTTTGGTTAAATTTCTTTAAAAAAATCGATAACTTTGTTTTAAATTATCACAGATTTATGGTTCAACCATTCGTTTTAAAGGTATTGACGAGACCTTTCGAAAGATACCCATCTTGAAACTTTGCCCCCCGGGGGGGGGGAGTACCCCCCCCCCCCCACATGCACAAAAAAAATTTCCCAGTTAACTATTACTATTATCAACGAGACCTTTCGAAAGATATACATCTTGAAAATTTGCTTCCCCCCCAGGGGGGGAACCGATGCCCCTACATGCACAAAATTTTTTTTCTAGTTAACTACTACTGTTATCAATAATTCATATTAATTTTACAGTCGCACGTTAAAAATAACTCTCATTATGCCCATTTATACGGAATTTTGTCCTATGCTGCCATGTTAAAAATTTGCATAAAATGCGATCACAGCGCCACCTGTTGAGCTATTGATCCCCAAATCTAATCAGCACCAGTTCATGTCAGGGTGGAACTAAATACCAAGTTTATTTAAATTTCATTCATTGGTTCGTGAGATACAGCGTCCACAAAAAATGATACAGACAGACAGACAGACAGACATTTTCTAAAAACTATTAATTCGTAATCTAGACATCCCAAAACATGTAAATCCATCAAAAAACGGAGGTCGAAAATTTTCGCGAATCCAATACTTTCTCTATATTACATACAGAAGAAAGTAAAAAAAAAAAAAAAAAAAAAAAAAGACGCAATTTTAAATGAATTTCATACAAATTCCATCCATAGCCCTTAATATATCACAGTTCTTTTGTGTGATTCTGTAAAGGAATTATGAATGCTTTTCATGCTTTATTCTATAAGAAACATACTTTTGTACATATAAAAGATCGTTGTTAAATGTATTATGTTTAATGCGTGCTGAGGATATTAAAATGTACCAACGAGAAATTTATTTCACCCAGAGACTTAGTAATATATTTCGAATCCATTTGTATGTTCTTGTACACAGACAATTTGTTCGATCTTCCTATGTCGCAAGTAATATCATCTCGATGTGATATCAATTTAGAGAACCATTTTTGGACTTCTTGTTAATATATATTTTGGCGTTATACTGATATGAGACACAGCTAAAAACCTGATTTTCGGATTCAGGGGAGCTCAAAGCATGCGATTTTAATAAAAGCTCAAACAAATGTAAAAATTCTACTTGACTCTTAATGTTTTGATTTCATACTAGTGCAAGTTGAAAATTGCACTATTGGAAATTAAAAAAAAAAAAAAATTGCGTGATATTAAGCGTGTTTAATTTATCGATTCCTACAAATATATTCAAGTTTTCGCATCGCTCCATGAATTGTGTTTTTAAACATAAAAATGTTGAATTAAAGATAGGGGAGAGGGGGGCACATATGGACGTTTTTTGTTTTATTAAAAAATCTAACCTTTTTCATCTTTTTTTTTTCATTTTTTTTTACTAACCATAATCTTACATCTAATCTCTTCAAATACATGTACTTAAATATTAGGAAATGTGACAAAATTATTTTTAAAAAAATATTTAAAAACATGCAAAATTTGTCCACATCTGCCCCTACAAGGGGTACATTTGGACATGCTTGGGGGCACATTTGGACAAGTAAATATAGCATTATCAACAGTTTAAAATAACAAAAACAAATGACTTGAATACATATATACTGGAAATATCCACTTCTGTTGCTATAAATAAGGGCAATAAAATATTTTAATTATATTTATAATCTTAAAAAAAGGACTTTTAAAGAAAATATATATATTCTAGTGATGTTCTATGATCTTCATGATTTGAGTCGCAGTTTTTTACCTAATCAAAAATAAATTTGCTTTAAATTATGGTGAACATTTTAATAACTAAAACAAATAAATTGAAAATAATCAAATACACATTGATATGGAAAAAAAAAAAAAAAAAAAAAAAAAAAAAAAAACTTTATTCCTATTTCATTTTATAAGACTCTAAATTTACCATAAATCTTAAGTTTGCTGCTGCATGTTCAGTTCCTCCTATTATAATTGGAGGTGGAAGTTTAGTTACTATGTCTGTTTTCTCAATGGTTGACTCGTCTGTCTTATCTGGAAAATTGAAAACGTTTTGCTTTCCAACTTTCTTTCATAAGTATTTGACTTCATACTTATGAGAATCTAAAGTTTTTTCGATTCGTCCAATGTAGTAAACTGTTTTTGACTTTGTATTGAATCTTACTAGAACAAAGTCATGATAAAACAACAATTCAATTTTCTCTTGCATACATAATAGCTTCTATTGATGCGTGGGTATCATGGTTGTCCAGCAGTAAGAGTATTGGGTTAAATTAAACATTATATTTTTAGCCCACATCAGATTTTTTTTTTATTTAGCTTTAGATTAAATCCTGATAAGTTGTGAATAAAACCACACTGTAAAAAAATAACTATTACCAGCTGCAAGAAACTCTCTGTGATTGGAGAAAATAATTATTTTCTCCAATCACGGAGAGTTTCTTGCAGCTGGTAATAGTTATTTTTTTTGCAGTGTATACAATTACGCTTAACTATAATAGCAAAGATTAAAAGCTACAGTCTTTGTTATTTAAAAAATCATTTTAAGCACCATATTGCTTTAATTTTGTGTTATAAATTCTAAATATAACACATTAAGGGCACATTTGGACAGTCCACATGTGCCCCCAAAACAATGTCCAAATGTGCCCCACAGTCACATGTTTAGAATTTTGTTAAGCCTAGCTTAGCAGAAAATTTTTTTGACAAATATGATTAATAAATCATTATGTTCATCAAACAAGCTATCTAGTTTTATATAAATAATTTTCATGATGCAATATAAATATGTATAATTAGGATTGATACACATAAAGCATAACTTTACTTTTAAGCTTCAAAACTGCTTGGTTGACATAACTGGAAAACTTTCACAGCCAATTGCTTTAAATTTTCCTGGGAAATGCATCATAGTGTTGCCAACAAAATATAATTATTTCATAATTTTCACATTTATTTAAGTTAGGGAAATTTAAGTTGTCCATATGTGCCCCTGTCCAAATGTGCCCCCCTCTCCCCTAATCTTTTTAATTTGTTAAAATAAGGACTTTGGGTCGAAAGAAAAGAATCCGCACATCTGTTGTCAAATACATGAAGAGAGATACCCTGTTATAAATTTCACAGTCAAGGAGTCAAGACGAATGCAGATACAGTTATTTGTTTAACAAATTTACAATACTTCTGGTAACTTAAGAAAACCTTTCTCGACTTCGCACAAATCCGTTGCAGTTTATCTAAGCATTCGAAAACAGGCTTGACTTATTTATTGAGTTCTAAAAGACAAATATATTGCATACAGGAACGTCATTCGATTGAAATATTGTGCGATATTTTTAGACAGAAAATCGTATATATGTCAAATATGTTATATGGAGTAATATTACGTGCGTGCAATATCATCAGTGTCACACTACTATGTGTTTTTCACGTTGGCTGTATGGGGGAATAATTTTAGATTCGATTTTTCAAACGAATCAAGGAATAGGAGTCACTTTATTGAGATTGTTATTCGTTTAAATAATTTTGCAAATATTAATTTTTTCAAAAAATTATTGTATATAGCTAAATTGAATAAAAACACAACTCTTGTTTTTTATTCACAATTTTATATTTACATTTTCTAAACATCATAAAAGTTCTTTTGTGAAAACCTGTTCTTAAATGAAATTTTAGAGCTTATTAAATTTCAAAAAACAGAATATCGAGTGAAGTAAAAAATGTTTTACTAAGTAAATCATTGCATGATATTTTTAGATCAAAACAAAAGAAATTGTATGTATGCATGTCAAAAATAGATCAAAAGATATAAGGTACTTCATTAAAATTTCCATTCTTATTAACTCCTGCATCATAATTTCTATTCTTAGTTAGAACCCTCTTGTCTGAATCTTTTAACTCCTTTTATCTCACAGTAAAAAGCTTCATGATTTATCTGCTTTAAAAGTCTATATCTTAACTCTCCCTTTTAAGATATGTATGTATGTATGAGATTAACGTGCGCACACAGTTAGCATATTTTCGTTAATTTATCTTTAGGATTATTGCTTCCAGTAAAATATCTTTTTTATTTTATTTAGACCTTGATATAAAAATCCATTTTTAGATGCTCTTTTTAAGCTTTTTTTTTTTTTTTTTTTGATAAAATTTTATTATTTTGACATATGCCGAAGATAAATTCTGGCATACCCTTTCTTTAATTAACTAGTATGATGCGGCCACCACATGACTTTCTTCTATATAATATTACACAAAATTCATTTAAAATACAAATTATTTAATAAATTATTTTAAATTATAAATGCAGACGATTTTTATATGACAGAATTATATCACTAAATGCCGAAAGAAAGTCAATATTTTACAATTATCAGAAGAAATGTTTTTTTTTTAAGTTATTTTCGTTAAAAAAAATCGATAACTTTGTTTTAAATTATCACAGATCTATAGTTTAACCATTCATTTTAAAAGTATTCACGAGATCTTTCGAAAGATACCCATATTGAAAATTTACCCCCCCCCCCTTCCCCCAGGGAGGGGAAGGGATGCTCCCACAGGCACAAAATTATTTTCCTAGTTTACTACTACTATTATCAATAATTTATATTAATTTTACAATCGCACGTTAAAACTCATTGTGTATATTTATACGAAATTTTGTCATATACTGCCATGTTAAAAATTTAGAAAAAATCCAGTGACAGCGCCACCTATTGAGCGATTGATCCCCAAATCTAATCCGCACCAGCTTATGTCAGGGTCCAACTAAATACCAAGTTTGGTTGAATTTCATTCATGGTTCGTGAGATACAGCATCCACAAGGGATTAAGAGCATGAAGGGTGCAATTTTTTTAACTAAATGGCTCCCTCCTGAAACTGTCTGGGAAAAACTCTGTAAAAAGACCACCTAGCTTATGATTGAGTGGCAAAAAAATATAAAATACAAACATAGTTAAATAAACATATTGTTACGAATTATTAAATAATTCGTAGTTATTTTTATGTAAATTCATTCAAAGAGGCTTAGTCAGGTGATAAAATGTTAATTTTCTGCATTTCTAGCTCGTTTTCGCATTAAAATAGCTCATTTCCAGTTCAAACACGCTAAAAAGCCTCATAAAGGCAGGTAATAGCTTTACGCCAAATTTGGCGAGTTTTTCACTCCTCAAAACGTGATATTATACATGAAACTAGAGTGGAAAATCGAACGTAAAAAAATATTTTGTTTACAGTATGGGTACGAAAAATGAATGTTGGATGATTTACATACCACAATCTACACAAAACATGCTCTTATGCATGTAACAAAAATAAAATAAAAAATAAAATAAATAAAAATGTTTCTTTCATTTTATTTAGGGCAGCCTATAGATGTTAAGCTGTACTTTACCAGAAATTTCTCCCGTAGACGTATTGTATTTGAATTCTCTTGGATGGCCCTGTACACTAACTCTTTGTTGGTCTTAACGAAAAATTTAGTGTATCATTACTGTATCATACATATGTATAATACCGAGTATGAACTTCCTGCTACTATTTCTTCTTCAGATATGCTTATAACAGACACACACACACACAGAGAGAGAGAGATCAACCGTTAAAAACATATTTTTTTGGATTTAGGGGACTTCAAAATGGGTAAATATAACAAAAAATCGTCTTATAAATAATGCTTTCTCTACCATGTATATGGAAAGAGAAAGTAGAGAAAATTTGCTGATGTTCTGTGTACAATGTTATACCAAATCTAATGTAAAAGAAAACTATTACTTAGCCTGTAAAAAAATATCTGAGCTGCTGCCATTTTATCTTTATCTGGAATTACTTTCATAAAAAATAAAATAACTTTTCGATTCAATCATGGTGAATTTTTTTTTTCCAAGATTTATTAATCTTTAAACTTTTTCTTTCTACACTAGATTCAATTTTTAATCCTAAAATAGAAAAACTGCTCAGCTGAAACTTTTTTTTCTCCCCAAACCTAAACCCATGTACAAAAAAATAAAAATGTAAAAAGAAAGAAATACAATAAATAACAAATATAAGAAAAACTGATTCTTAGAAGATATTACTTTCAACGCTTTAAATCTTGCTAAACTATTTTCTTGATTTTGAAATAGAAAACCGGCGAATCCAATTCCGATTAGATATTTTAAATCAATGTTTATCTAGTTGAATAACAAGTTGAAAATATGCCTAGTATTATATTAAATTCTTTTCACACCAATTATCTATTTGCATAGTTTTCCCGATTTTTTTGTTTCATATAAAAATTTAATGTAATTAGAGGATGCATTTATTTCCTAAAAATTAAGTTCTAGATTTATATTTGCTTCTTTTATAAATTATTATTTTGAAAAATCAAATTAATTTAATGCAGAGAAACATCATTTGGAAATTTTAAATATTTATACATTTACTTATTTTCTCGTTAATTTTTACTTCCGAACACTATAGTGAGGAAAGTATTGTAATCATGTCAAAAATCTGAATTTGAGATTTTGATGTTTCTATACGTTTCGAGGTCCCCGGAGTCCGTTTTCACTATTTTTACGATGGTGTATGTGTGTGAGTGAACACGCCAGCGTCTAAACGCTTTGTTCGAATAAGCTGAAAGTTGGTACGTATATTGTAAGTCACCATAGTACGAACCCTATTGATTTTGGTGAATCTAGCACTTATAGTTTTTTTTTACAGGGGCACCAAGAAAAATTCTTTATCATTATGGCCTATGGGGCCAAATTTTTAAAAGTGCGATAGCGTCTAAATGCTTTATTAATCTGAGCAAAAAATTTGTACACACGTTATAGGTCACAGTTGCACCAACTGTATAGATTTTAGTAAATTTAGCACTTAGTTTTTTTACAGGGACACAAAGAAAAAATCTTTATCATTATGGCCCATAGGAACAAATTTTTAAAAGTGCGATAGCATCTAAACGCCGAGCTGAAAATTTATATGAATATTATAAATCACTGTTGCACTAACTATAAGCATTTTGGTGAATCTAGCATTTATAGGTTTTTACAGGGACACAGCGAAAAATTCTTTATCATTATGATCTTATGGGCTCAAAGTTCAGTAGCGTTAAATAAAACATCGTGTAATATATGGAGAAAAATACTCAAACACTCTATTATGGTTTTCTCTCTTTTGTTTGTTTAACAACTCCTCTTTCTTTACTTTATCTACAAAACTGTTAATGACTCAATGTTCGGAAAGTCGAGTGAAGTCACTCCAGATTTTTTCGGTATTATTTTTATTTTTCATTTCCGAATAGTGTGCGAGTGTTTCTGTAACCAATCTATAATTTTAATAATAATAATAAAACAAAGAATAAAGGTATTTCTAATACAGTTGATAACTGCAAAACGCCGAGTATTTAAAAATCAAATCTGTATCATTATTTGTATTCACTGTATTTACATCGAATCTCCAAATCTTTTTATAGAAAATTTGTCTATAATAAAATAAAATTTTTTTATTTATTTATTTAATAAAGAAATAATATTTTTCTTAGTAATATTAAGTCATATTTGACACAGATTATAAAAAATTTTAGTGTGCATTTCACCCCCCCCCCCCCCCCCAATCTCTCTCTCTCTCTCTCTCTCTCTCTCTCTGAGCTCTGTGGAACCTTGGTATTTTACAACATTGGGACGTATGACTTTGTAAACATGTACCAATCTGTGCCTCCACAAATATCAACTAATCTTAGCGTCCAAATATTCACGCATTTTTAACATATATCTCAGGGGTAGAAATTAAGAAAATTAAGTTACTGATCCGCAAGACCAGTAATTTTCAGATTTCACTGGTCCGTTCTTCCATTCTATTATATTAAAAATATATATATTTAAAGATTTGTAAACTGTTAGTTTTACCAAGGCTTTGTTTGTTTATATATTTACAAGTCAAATATGATAAACTTTTGTAAATTAATTAAAAAATGCAATTGAAATCTTATAAAAAAAAAAAAAAAAAAAAAAAAAAAAAATTATGCTTTAATGAACGAACTCAATGTCACGTATTTACTATTAAGAATTAAAAGTAATAGAAGGTTTATGAAAGTAAAACTAAATAAAAAGTTACAGAGAATAGGTGACATTGACAATTATAAAGAAGTACACTTTCAATCGTTATAATATTCTGTGGCAGATTTACGGACAATTTTAGATAAAAGTAAAAAATACAATAAATAAACTGAAAAGATTTACTAGTCGGGTGGACAACTAAATTTTATATTTTTCTCAATGTTGTAAAATCACCCGAGATGGATCAATCGAGACAAAAGTCATTGTAACTATAGGTTTCAATGGCGTAAAATAAATTTCAAATATATTTTTTTTTAATGTAAAATCGCCCTCTGAACCCTTTGTTCACCCACTCTAAGAACCCTATTCAGCACTAGCCTTTTTGGAGGCGTGCATAATAAAATAACTAGAAGACTTGTAGGCAAGTAACAAACTGGAAATAATAGTAATTTGAAGTAAATAAAATTTATTAATCAAATCAGTGAGAAAGAAAGGATAATGTAAAAAATTGTATATGTTTAATTCACGACAGGAATATTTTGTTAACTGATGCTCTCCTTGCACATTCAAAAGTTAAATAAGAATTCTTGAAAACCAAAATTCAAATATTTTCAACTATATTCACGTTTCAGTGAGCATTGAATCTCTTTTCATTCCCTAAAAGTGTCTTTTATGACTTTGCAGATATTTGATATCGAGTTACAAATTTATCAAAAGCGACAGTGAAGTTTCTTGAATACTTTCTCTCGGCTTTATCTAAACAGTTTAAAACTGGTTGTTATTGCACGCTTCAGCGAAGTTTCCGATCTATTGAATCAGATTTAATTCTATTCAGAATATTTTATTCGTTGCAGTTCAGATGGTATTTTTCAGGTTTTTTTTTTTTTTTTTTTTTTTCAGTTATATATAACAGTGATAAAATCTGAAATCTAAAAAAAGAAGCGCTTAGTTTATTTATAACATTATTATTTTCTTCTATATTCAATAGAAGAAAAGTATTGGATTCGTAGGAATTTTCGACCTCCGCTTTCCGAAAGATTTGCACGTTTTAAGAATGCCAGAACACGATTTTGCGATTTTTAGAAAATATTTGTCCATATGTCCACAAACATTTTGTGGCAGCTCTAAATCAAAAGTTAATGCACAGAATTTTATATGAATTTTAGAATGATACATTTTTATATAGTCGTGTCTTGACATAAATTAGTACCTATTAATTTTTTGAAAATCGTCCTTTTTAGCTTTTTACCAACTATCATAATAATATTAAAAGAAAGACTAAGCGCTAGATAACGCATAATAATGATAATAATGCCTCTAACCATAATAATACTTCTTTTGAAGATAACATACCAAAAATTAACGATAACGATCGAATAATTCATATGACGTTTTATAGTGAATAATTGCAGAAAATTTAAGATAGTAATCAATATTCCTAATTGCTACGATTCTAAAAATTGGTGCTTAGTTATTTTACGTTCGTTAGTTTTGTTCTGAAACCGAATTTTACGTATTTTTTATACAATATTTTTTCCTCTTTGTTTTATTTATTTATTTATTTTATTTTATTTATTTACTTTTCAACTTTTGTTAATTTCCTGTTCGTTGGAACAGAAGTATAAAACTGATTAAAACCAAAGAAAAAATTGGAAAATCGTTGCATAAAATATATTAAATGTTTGTTTTCAGCATAAAACCATTGAAAGTTAGAGTGGATGATGCTAATACGCAAAATACTAATTGCTAAACTAAGTGGGTTACATTATTGTATGAAATGATAGCAGAATAAGTAAAATACAGCAAAAATTGCGATGAAAGAAATTTGAAATTCCGAAATCAAATATTTAAAAAGTGATTTTTTTAGAATGTAAAAACAGAAAACGGGGTTTTATATCTGTTTATCACTTATATTCTCTCATCGTTAGGTTTTTAAATATTTTTACTAACATTTTGTATTCACATAAGCACTCACAAAAAAATAAATAACATTTAAAATCTTTGATACATATATATATATATTTTTCTCCTTCTCACAGAGTTGGGTGCTGCAGTATAGTGGCAAGAAAATCGGCCAACAAGATCCTCATGTTTTCGCCATTGCAGAAGCTGCCTACAACAGCCTACAGACTCTCAATACGAACCAAGCCTGTGTGATAAGTGGAGAGAGTGGGGCTGGAAAAGTAAGATTATTTTCTATCTAATTTTATCCGGAATATAAATAATGAATTTGAAATTATTCTCTTTGAAATTTTACTAGACTAATTGCTAACACAAGATGTGGCAAAAAAATAAATAAATATTAATTAAAACACGTTTTTATTAAATTTGACTTAACATAGTATCTGTATTTAGTGTTACATATAATATTTTAGCTGGTTTAATGGTCTTTTCAACTGTATAAATGAATTTCAATAGTTGAGTTTTCGGACAGAATTACGAACGGTTTTTTAAAACTTGTTATTGTTGTCAATGTGCTCAACGGGCATATTACCTGCACGTATCAAAATTTAAACCATAAGGACGTTATCTTCTCACCTTTGATGGGATCAAGTCTCATCTTGATTACTTAATTCTGGATGAGGCTGAAAGAAATGACATCTTTTTCTATCTTGTTCACCTTCTAATACAATCTATGAGCTGCAGCCTTTGGATAAATCCTGATTTGACTGATTTGAGCAATTTTGGGACTAAGAAGTTTATTTATTTATTTTTTTTTTGAACAAACTAACCATGAAAACATTACAAAAGCTCGATTTGGAAGAATATTTTCTCCAGTTTAGTACAAAGCTATTATGACATTAACATTTCTGATGTTAAAACTGGCTTCAAAGGGACAAGTCAATCCAATCCTACCTATCCTGCCAATCTAACATCCGAGGAAGCTTTTACTCCAAGTTCTGTGTCTGAAAACCCATCTCCAACGAAGAATGGTGCCAAAAGTGGAAAACAAATTTCTTCTTCAAAGACATCTTCTGAAAAATAGGTTCGTCGTACTCTTTATCCCTCAAATACTGCTGTCACAAAATCTGTAATGATAAACTATTGTGCTCTAATTTTAAAAAAGACTTCTTTCCCAGAGCTTCTGAAAGTAATATTGAATACATTCAAACATCACAACAGCGATTTAAAGGGGGAAAAAAAAGTAAATAAAAAATCCTCGAATAACTGCGGAAAAATCCCCGAGCAAAGAAAAGTGATAAAGTTGGTTTAGCGGTATTTGCAACAAGGAAAAGTTGCGAATAGGAGTTTGTGTTGTGTGTTATAATTATGTATATGAGGAATGTGTAGGACTTCATGAATCGAGGAATGTGTAGGACCCCAGTACTAAAAAGAAAGATAAGGAAATTTTTACTTGCCATGCATGTGAAGTCAAAATAAATTAAAAACTTTTTGACCGTAAAAAGTTTAAAATTGCTTAATTTTTTTTTTTTTTTTTTTTTTTTTTTAATTGTTTAAAATTGCTTATTTTTTTTTCTAAATTTTCTTTCTACGTATCTTTTTATTAATTTTTGTAAAGTTTCAAAAATTAAATTTAATTTTGCAATAATTGATGTGTTTTCATGCGTCAAATATTAATCTCTTCATTGTATTTCACCTATAGGCAAATTACCTACATATAGGCATATTATCTTCATCAATTAGCCTTCTTTAAAAAAAAACATTCTTGTAGGTTTAAATCTTGATTATTGTAAATTTAATTTTTTTCCTCCCAGTACTAAAAAGAGTCCTCTCTATTAGTTTTTTTTAATTGCGCACTAGTACTATCGCTAAAAATTTTTTATCCTTAAGGTGGCCATATTACCTGCATTTACCTTATATCAAGAAATGTCAAGTATGTGAGACATGAAATCAAGAGTTTTTAAAATATCGCTGAAAATGTTTCAATACGACCATTGATTAAAAATATCGATTTTTGTTCTAGGATTTCTTAGTTTTTGTTAATCCTCGAAAAGATACATTGTAGTAGTTTAGAAGGCAAAGTTAATTATAGTTTTAGGGAACTTTTCGCACTAATTCCCTCGCGAAGTTATTGTTTCTGACTGAACAAAATCTTAATCCTGTGCTAACAATAGGTTAATCATTTCTCTTGCAAATCTTTACTGTGTATCCCCCCCCCCCTTTTTTTTTTTTTTTTTTTTTTTTTTTGGAAAAACGTTTTAATTGAATTTTAGTGTCTAAAAATAAAATGAAATAAATTGGGGCTCAAAATAATTGTACTTAAATAAGTACAAACATTATTTTTCCGTCGTCTTTTATTCCTGTATAAATATTAAGATTTAAATCATCAGTGTATAATTACTTTATCAAGTATTTAAAACATTTTATAATAAATAAATTAACACAAAAACACTCTATTTACCGATTTTTCTGTACATGCATAATTCATTATTCATGTAGTTACTCTATCAATCATGCGCTGTGTCTATTATTGTTAAGTAATGAAATAAAGATGCATACAGATAAAGAATAATAATTGAAGAAAATAAAATATTCCCAGAACTCTGCGTAGAACGTTTGAGGGAAAAGGTACAGCACACTATAACTAATATATGCATATGTAAGAATCCTGTACACCTGAGAGATAACGAAATTTGTAATCTACTCTACAAAATTTTTATCAACCGGAAATCTATCAGAATCTGAAGAAGAGATATTTTGATGACCTGAAATCTTCCCCATCTTCTAAAATATAGTTTGTAATTTATTTAGTAGTTACGAAATATTTCCTTTTTTTAAATTATAAAATAATGTGAATTAGCATTATTGACTCAACTGACTACAAAACTCTTTTGTTACATAAACTCTATTGATACACTACTTCTAGTACAATAAAAACTCGAGAGGGTGCGGTTTGTTTGCTGTTTGGATGTGTCCGCTATTCGGAAGAGCTGAAGAATAAAAAAAGATCCATCCTGGAGAAAGAAACTGTGTACATTAAATAGAATTATCTGCTATTTATATGTGTTCAGTGGGAAAGTTTCCTGTACAATAATAATTTGAATATTGATATATTTAGCCATGACCATGAGTATGTATTTAATATATATGTATCAATTATATATTACTTTAAAATTATTTTCAAAACAAACGAATTTCACACCTTTTAAATAGGACGATTTTGCATTAGTTATAAAATCTACTTATTGGTCATAAATAGATTTTAAAGATTGTTGCATTTTTTTTAAATTCAATTTTTATTTATAGTTTTTATTGCATGATTTTTAATTAACTTAGTCTGTTCTTTGTTTATTTATTTATTCAAGTCAAATCTAAGAATGAAATTTTCACCCACGCCCACTTCCCATAATCCGATTCAGCTTTAATTCTGCATACATATAAAATTCCGATAGCAATATATACTCAAGTAATAATGGACTTATTGGTGGTGGGGGAGGGGGGTCCTGTGTCCCCATTCCTGTTCAACATTTGTTTGGATTTAACTTACTTCTTATCGTCTGATTGAGTTGAAATTTTGCATGCATATATAATTCCAATAACAATACATATTCAAGTATTAACGAATTTATGAATGAGGCGCGGGGGGGGGGGGGGAGAGGGGTGTCTGGGGCCCCAAATCCAGTTAAAAATTTGTTTTGAATTTTAACACACTCCCTATTATCCGATTAAGCTGAAATTTTTGCATATATATATATATATATATATATATAACTCGGATGACGATACATCAGGCTTAAGTAGTAACAAACTTATGGGTAAGGACCATATGAGCCCTTTAGCTGCCAAGTGGTGTAAGTCCAAAAATACCATTTTGAGGAAAAAAAGAGCTTTTGTGTTCATGCTCACAATTAATTGTAATGTATCACAAATAATTCTAATTGCTCTCAGTGGCATAAATATAAACTGGGATTTACACCATTTGGCAAATGAATAGAGGAACCCTCGAGGAACAATGTTATACCTCTAACTCAATTTAGTAAATGTTAGACTTACACCACTTGGCATAGCTAAGGGGCTCATATGGCCCTGAGCACTCAAATCTAGATCTTTTTCTTTTCTTTTTTTTTTTTCTGAATTTTAACCCACTTCCTACCGTCCGATCGAACTGAAATTATACATACATGTGTAAAGATAATAACTTTCTACACAGTAACAGAATTAAGTGAGAAGGGTGCCTAGGCCCCCAACTACAGTTCAAAATTTCTTTTCGAATTTTAAACGACTTCCTATCATCCGATCGAACTGAAATTATGAATACATGTGTAAAGATAATAACTTTCTACACAGTAACAGAATTAAGTGAGAAGGGTGCTTAGGCCCCTAACTACAGTTCAAAATTTCTTTTCGAATTTTAAACAACTTCCTATCATCCGATCGAACTGAAATTATGCATACATATGTAAAGATAATAACATTCTACACAGTAACAGAATTAAGTGAGAAGGGTGCCTAGGCCCCCAACTACAGTTCAAAATTTCTTTTCAAATTTTAAACGACTTCCTATCATCCGATCGAACTGACATTATGCATACATGTGTAAAGATAATAACTTTCTACACAGTAACAGAATTAAGTGAGAAGGGTGCCTAGGCCCCCAACTACAGTTCAAAATTTCTTTTCAAATTTTAAACGACTTCCTATCATCCGATTGAGCTGTTTTTGCATACGTGTATATTATCCATATCTGGTGAATTGGAATTTTTAGTACATTTCGAAATAAAACCATATCTTTAAACTTTTTAATTTATGTATTATTTTTCTTTTCAGACCGAAACAACAAAATTTATCCTACAGTATCTATGCACAGTTACAACGAATGTTTCAACGTGGATTGAACAACAAATTTTAGAAGCTAACACAATTTTGGAAGCTTTTGGTAATATTTGTTTGTATCTTATATAAGTACTTACTATTTTAAAGTTGTCTAGAAACTTCATTCCATCTTAAAGATTTGTCTTAAGTAACTAAATCAAAGATTTAATATATATTGTTTACATTTACCGGAAAAAAAACTTAGTTGGTATGGAGAAATACTTGATTTCGCGCATTCATTCTCATGTTTAGAAATATATTACAAACCAATGTAAAACTTCATATTGAATCATTGCCAAGGCCGGCTTAATATAGAGTATTATAATAATACAAAATATTTTATTATCTTCTACACTGTTAAAAATTTCAGTTCAAGGTTGAACCAAATGTTGGTACTACAGTAGCTTCAGTTTGCTAGGTTGAACCAAAACATGGTACATTTTCGCTGCCACCATGCGATGGTGAAACCTTCTATTATGATTTGGCGTTTCTTGTTTTAAAAAAGCACCAAATTATGGTAAAAAATTTCTCCGTCTTATGGATGTAGCTATTGAAGTACCAAGCCTTGGTTTAGTAAAGCACCAAATAATGGTAAAAGGTTTCACCATCGCATGGTGGCAGCAAAAATGTACCATGTTTTGGTTCAACCTAGGAGAAAATTTTGAACAGTGTATATCAATATAAAACTTTATATAATTACCTCCTTTTTAGCATAATTTTTTTAATCCTATACAGATATTTGTAATCTAAATTGATTTTTATCGCATTACCAAACTCCGTTATAATAATGTATATCCTTTGCACGATGAAATAAATAAAAAATATAGCAGGCCTACTTCTCTTGCATTTTTAACATACTAAAAAGTACTGCAAAATAGTTCATTTCAGTAAGTACACAATTCATATTTCCTTGAATATGTAACTGGCATACTTTTTACTCCGAGAGTGGGCCAAGTGGTATTCGTTTATAACTATCACCGCTTTCGTGCATTTCAATCGCTGTTCTTGAAGGGCTCTCGGGTGTCTATCGGAAATTCCCCGTTCCGTGATTTATTCAATTGCTTTTGTGCTTCAACAGCGATTCAGTAAAATAGGATGGCTGACTCCTTAGCAGCCGCTGAATCAGCCGAGTGCTAACGGAACGGGTTTCCCCAGTTAAGTGTTTCCAAAATCTCTTCTATTTCGAATATTTATATGTTCTTTTGATATGTGTAATAATTTTGCATATGATTTCATTTGTTTCTTTTTATGAAAGCAGAGCGGGAGATTTTTACCTAATTTCTTGCGACTTTTATGTTTAGGCATTAATTAGGTCGGACATGTTGCAGTATTATTTAATTTATTGAACTTGATTATTTTTGTGTGTGGGTGTGTGTTTGTTTATTAATAATTGTATTTGTTTATATATATATTAATTTATATAACATTTTATACTGATTTTTGCGACTTATATGTTTTTGGTCATTAATTTGCTCAAACATGTCATACTAATTATCTATTTTATTGAACTTGGCATTATTTATTTATTTTAAATGTTTATTAATAAGTTTATTGATAATTGTACGTGTTTCAGATATATTAATTTATACGATAACCGATTTTTTTTTTTTTTAAGTATAAATTGCGTCAATTGAATCGAATACTGTTATTATTATATTATAACGTTAATATGCGTTTCATATTTGTGTATTTTCGCAATCATTTTAATAATATACGGCACCCTTCCTATTTGTACTGGAAAATCTTGTCGAGATATTTTATACAAAAAAGTAAAAAATAACCATAATGAATCTGGAAAAAAAAAAAAAAATCCAGAAAAACAAATAAATAATTTCGAAAATGACCATTTTTTCTACTTAATAAATATTAAAATTGTAATAGTCTAAAGAAATTATTTGAATAACTTAAAACTCCAAAGGCTTTTTAAATTTTTCAGATAAGAAAAATGCTTCGTTGCGTTTTAATAGGAATTATTGACTATGATATTTTGAGACTGATTCATAATATAATATCACCAATATCTGAAATGTACAAAATCTTTTGTATTGTGTCTGTGATAGTCCTGTTAGGTTATAATCATTGTAAAATATAATTTTTGTGTAATAATATAAACTAAATAGTTTAATAATAGTAATATCGATAATTAGTGATTCTCGGGAATGATTTACTAATTCGCTAACCTTGTGCGGTATCATTTATATTTAGGCCCACTCCCACTTTGGCTAAGAAGTTCTGCTCTCGAGTTTGATAGGTAGGTTGGGTTTGATAGTAGATTGTGTTCGTTGGTCTGCCGTACAGAGCTTTCTGTATTTTTCACTGTAAATACGGTGTAGGACCACTTTGAAAGAATACCACCCTGGCCTAGGTTCCTGATGTAGACAATCTGCTTTAATCCCCACACCAAACTATTTTTATTAAATTCTCATAACTTTAAAGCAAATATCTTCTTTAAGTTAAGTAAAATTGTATGCTCTAGGCCTGAAAAAAATCTGCTCGCCACGTGGCGACTAAGCAAAGTAAACTGGCAACTTAAAAAATCAAACTACTCGCCACTTCTTCCCCTCCCAAAATAATTCTACATTTCATAATCGACTGCAAAAATATAGCTTTTTATTTGTTAATCAGCCTTAAAAAAAATATATATATATATATATATATCAATTGGTTCTTGAAGGGATAGATTGAAAAAACACCTTTTCAATGGCCTGTCTAAGAAGAGTATATGCATCTCTGAAAGCTGATCATTCACAAAAATCGACGATCTTGAAACCGATCTGTCATAAAAATCAACACAATGGATTCTTCATAAAAACTGGTGAAATTTAAGTGGGACTTTTGGACGAAAAAATGGTGAGTTGGCAAAAAGGAGCTATCGGCTACTGATGAAAGTAATTTAAAATTTCAATTTTCAGATCTAGCATCTAGCATACCCCGTTGTAATACTCTTGAACAATTAACTCTTAAATTAACTTTAATATTAATTTTATGTTGCAAATCAAATATTAAATTTTCTTGCATATAATAATCTGGTTTCTTTTCACTAGGCAATGCGAAGACGGTCAGAAATGACAATTCCAGTCGATTTGGCAAATTCATCCAAGTGTGCTTTGACTCTAGGTATCAAATCAAAGGCTGTATCATTCAGGACTATCTCCTCGAGCAATCTCGTATCACATTCCAGTCTCGTGGTGAAAGGAATTACCACGTGTTCTACCAGCTTGTGGCTGGCGCTCAACGCAACAAAGACCTCCGGGAACAATTTATGATCGGCACTGCCGAATCGTACACTTACCTAAACCAAAGCAATTGCTTCAAAATTGAAGGTGTAGAAGATGCGTCAATGTTTGATGCTCTAAGACTGGCCATGTCTGTGTTAAATGTGCCCACAGAAATGTGCGACGGAATATTTAGTGTACTTAGTTCTATTCTGTGGCTTGGAAATCTAAATTTCCAAGACGTAGATGGTGAAAAGTGTAGTTTGACGTCAGAAGATGAAGAAATCATTATGACGGTGGCAACGCTGCTAGGCTTGCCGCCTGAAGATCTTACTCAGGTTTCCCTCCAACGACAGATCAACGTCCGTGGTAACGTCACCGAAATTCCATTGAAACTCAGTGAGGTAAATTTTATGTAACTATTATAATAATTATTATTATTTGTCATTGTTATTTTCCATAATTTCTTTTTTGTAATATTCTCGCTGAAATTAAGAATTTCGTCGTTTATCTTTGAAAAAAGTACATCAGTAATTATTGCAGTAAAGTGCACCGATTTGTACTACAGAAAGTGAAACTGATGTTAAATGATTTCGCTGCGTAAACAAATACCGTAAATTGCAAAGACAACGCTACAGTTGTTTCAGATTGAAATAATCAAACGTGCCCTTTTATAAGAAAATTAAAAGTACGAATAGCGCTTGCTGCAATGGTGCATATTTTTCCCCTGATGCAGAATTATTTTTTCTTAACTATCTCGACCGGAAGCATTTGTTGTGTATTCTTGCAATTTATGCTGTTTTCTTACAAAGTTCTTATTCTGCATCAGTAACACACTGTTAAGGTGTTAAGGATCTAGAATGCAGTTAAATCAACAGGAATTCAATTCTGTTATACCAGTGCCAATAACAGCCGTTCTAAATTGGAAGTCACGTTTGTTTATATGACAGAAAAATGTTCTCAAAACAAAAATCTCTTACTAGTAAGATTGATTACCGCTATTTTTCAATAGAAAACTCTGACGTTAAATTTCTGTCATTTCAGATCTTGAAGCTTATTATTATAAAACATTGGTATGTAGTCTTCCGTGAAAAGCATGATTGACAACTGTGATTTTTCATCCAGACTCATTATAACATACAGTGTTCCGAAATGTTGCAAATTTCTTTGCAATGCTTTAATGAAATGGATTAATATTATGACAAATATATGTATATATATATATATATATTTGAGAAAGTATTGGATTCATGAAAATTTTTGACCTCCGGTGTTTAATAAATTTATACGTTTTGAGAGTTCCTGAGCACTAGTTGGCCATTTCTAGAAAATGTCTATGTGTATCCAAAATTTTGTGGTCGCTGTATCTCACGAACGAATGAATGGAATTCAATATCAGTTTATATCTGGTTTGACATTGACATAAGTTGGTGCTAAATAGTTTTTGGTGAAAATTGACCAATTGGTGGCGATGCCATCCGATTTTTTTTTCATATTTTTTAATATATGACAGCATAGGGCAAATTTTCGTATAAATGGGCACAATGATAATTATTTTTAATTTTAATCAATAATAGTAAAATTAAAAAAAGATTTTTTTTTTTAAATAGTAATAGTCATCTAGGAATTTTTTTTTTTTTTTTTTTTTTTTTTTTGTATGTGTATATAGGAACATTTCTTTTCTTCCCCCCTCCCCGGTGGAAGTATCAGATTTACAATATGAGTAGTTTTCAAAAGAAATCAACAATATTTTTAAAGCGAATGGTTGAACCGTAGATCTGTAACAATTGAAAACAAAATTTTCGATTTGTTTTCATTTTCAGCGAATAATAATAATCGTCTTTAGGATATATAAAATCTTTTTGTAAAAAAATAGAACCAACTCCAAAAAGCAGCTACTATTCAAACAACTAAAAAAAAAAAAAAAAAAAAAAAAAAATTGGTTTCAAATGAAACTGTAAATTGCGCCTAAAAGTATAATATAATTTCCTTCGCCAAACAACCTATAACACTACAATTAATCATAACTTTTGAAGTCAGAAATATTGGAAATTTATTTAAAAGGGAAAGGCAGCTTCTTTCAAAGATCGCGTGGATATGTTTGAAGCAGAAACGGAAGAGAAATCGCATCAGACAACACACAGAGCACACAGTGTTCAATGGTTTTCTGCCCTTGTTGCATCGCTGTAGCAATGTAAACCTTTGCTACCTTTCTGCAGAAATGAGCAGCTTCTGCAAAAACGAAACTTATACTGCAAAGCAGTTTTAATCAATTTATTGCATTGAAATTTTTTTCTTTCAAAATTTTTTGTTCGTTAAAGAAAAACCTTTCTGCAAGG
This sequence comes from Salticus scenicus, assembly GCA_963930645.1. Classification (NCBI taxonomy): domain Eukaryota; kingdom Metazoa; phylum Arthropoda; class Arachnida; order Araneae; family Salticidae; genus Salticus; species Salticus scenicus. The sequence continues at coordinate 86,161,949 of OZ005656.1, forward strand.
ACTCAATGTCGCTGTGTCGCCGTGTTCCTGCCACGGGGGCTATACTTACATACCATTTTTATCACTTATCACGATAGCTGCAGCCGTTTAGCAGTTCAAAGAGTTGGGATTGATTTTTTTGGGCACTCTGTATTTTCTTTAGATCGTAAAGATATTCAATGGGACTTATTTCAGAGCAAGACCTTTTCAATAAAACAAAAAGTATCAAAATCGGAGCATCCATTCAGAAGTTATGAGCTAACAAACAAATAAATAAATAAAAAAAAAAAAAAAAAAAAAAAAAATCTGGAGTGACTCCACTCGACTTTCCGAACATTGAGTAATTAACAGTTTTGTAGATAAAGTACAGAAAGAGGAGTTGTTAAACAAACAAAAGAGAGAAAACCATAATAGAGTGTTTGAGTATTTTTCTCCATCTATTACACGATGTTTTATTTAACGCTACTGAACTTTGAGCCCATAGATCATAATGATAAAGAATTTTTCGTTGTGTCCCTGTAAAAACCTATAAATGCTAGATTCACCAAAATGCTTATAGTTAGTGCAACAGTGATTTATAATACTCATATAAATTTTCAGCTCAATTCAATAAGGCGTTTAGATGCTATCGTACTTTTAAAAATTTAGTCCCATAGGCCATAATGATAAAGAATTTTTCTTTGTGTCCCTGTTAAAAAACTGTAAGTACTAGATTCCCCAAAATCTATACAGTTAGTTCAACTGTGATCTATAACATGTGTACAAATTTTTTGCTCAGATTAATAAGGCGTTTAGACGCTATCACACTTTTAAAAATTTGGCCCCATAGGCATAATGATAAAGAATTTTTATTTGTGTCCCTGTAAAAAAACTATAAGTGCTAGATTCTCCAAAATCTATACAGATTGAGTATTTGTGACCTATAATATGTGTATAAATTTTTTGCTCAATTGAATAAGGCGTTTAGATGCTATCGCACTTTTAAGATTTTGCTCCCATAGGCCATAATGATAAAGAATTTTTCTTTGTGTCCCTGTAAAAAAACTATAAGTGCTAGATTCACCAAAATCTATAGGGTTCCTACTATGGTGACTTACAATATGCGTACCAACTTTCAGGTTAATCGAACAAAGCGTTTAGACGCTAGCGTGTTCACTCACAGACATACACACATACATACACACATACACACATACACACACACATACATACATCATCGTTAAAATAGTGAAAACGGACTCAGGGCACCTCAAAACGTATAGAAACATCAAAATCTCGAATTCGGATTTTTGACATGATTACAATACTTTCCTCACTATAGTGTTCGGAAAGTAAAAACACGGTTTGAATTGAGAACCTTCCTCCTTTTTTGAAGTCGGTTAAAAATTGACTTTCTTTCGAAATTTAATGTTCTACTGATCTTAGATGAAAATCATCTGCATTCATCGTACAAATGAATTTTAATAAATAATATTAATAATTTGTACTGCGTTAATTTCTATAGAAAAAATACTGAAGAAAATGTGATTACCACAACATACTAGTGTCTATAGTATTAGTACAGAATGTATTACGCAGTATAACAATATATGTATTTTAAAATATTCTGAACTTATTGTAATAATAATGAATTTAACTATCATTATATATTTTTTAAAGTATTTCCCCAGTTTTTTGTTCAAACATATAATTATCCCAATTGAGTGCGATCTTTCCCGAACTTCTTTAATTCAATGTATTTTCTATGCTAATTTTGCTATAACAACATTAATAGGTTTTTCTTAGTTTTATCATTCATATGTAAATTGTGTTAAAACGTCTTTTTCTCCGTTAAGGAACTGTTAATCCTCTTAGCTATCTAAATTAAGAGATGTTTCATTTGAATTTATAATTACTTGGACTTATACTCTTTTGTTTAAACTAAATATTTAACTGGGAACCTCTAATCTTATTAGCGTTCCCTCATCAAAAATCTGTGTATAGATTGTTGAATAAATTTGATGAAAATTATCATTTTTACTTAATTATGTTATTCTATAATGTGCTATTATAATACGTTCAAAAGATTTCACGAATTCTGTATTTGGTTTTAATAAGATATAAATTTTTGTTTTATTTTTGAATATATTTTTTATTCCGCGCCTTTAATATTTACCCAATGAAATTTGGGATTAAATTTATATATATATATTCATGTTTTTATTATTACCAGATTTCATCTTTGCTGAAGTTCGAGGTTTTAAATAGTTTTCTGCCATCTGATAAAAATATACGGCGAAAATTAAGGGGCATCTGATGAACATTATTGTTACTTTTAAAAGAAATAGTAAAAGAAAATAATAATAACGAAATAAATTAAAATTCTGTCCTGAACAAAATTTTGAACAAAGGAAAGGTTTTTTTTTTTTTTTTTTTTTTTGAGATTACACACTCGTATAAATTCCCGTGGAATTATTGCACCTGTTGTTGTACGGCCTTTGGTGGTATAGTCTGACTCAACTGCCTTTGAAGTAGATAAATTGCCAAATAGAGATGTGATGCTTCTTTTGCACGTCGAAGCTCTTCATCCACATTTTTCAATTACATAAACTCAAAATTGTCATTTTTTGACTTGTGTCACTTTTCTTGCCGGAGTGCAGTATGATAATGTTCAGATTGTTGTGTAGAATTATTTAGTATTCTAAATCTAAATGCCAACGTCTTTTAAGTTGTGATGATATTCTATGAAGTAGCATTTTCTTCGTTTCTCGAGCTATCTCTGCCTGTAAAAGTGTTTCTGTTATAACATGTGTTTGTTGGTGGTAAAAGTAGTGGTAGAGGTTTATTTAGCAAAAACTTAATACGACCCCCCCCCCCTTCATTTATTGAACAGAATGGCTACAGAAATTCGGAAAAAGAGTTTCCTGATTTTTCTCTGATTTCACCTACTAATTTTAACATATTTCCATGATTTTCGTTACTTATTATATACATTTCATAATTTTGTGCATATCGCACTCTTACATAATATGCTCGCTAAACCACTTCAATTCGAAAAACTATACTGATGGGCAAAAATATCTCATTCTTTATTATTATTATTATTATTATTATTTTCTCCCTTCACTTAAAATGGAAAATTCAAATTTTGGGAGAAATTAACAAAATTATAAAAATATGAATCATTTTAATTCCACAACGTATTAACATCAGAACATCAAATTATTCCTAAAGTTGTTGCACTAAAAATATTTAATTAAAAAAAAATAATAGTAATAATCCTTTTTAAATGCTAACTTGACGAGATTCAACTAGAAAGCAACCAATCCTGTGTAATCATGGCTAAGATAACACCTGTTTGTCGACCTTTCAGTCGTGTTTGCAAGGCAAAAATGAAAAGTTCCATGCTTTGGGGTGTTTTTACAAAATCCTTGATTTTCCCCTGATATTTCCAGATTGTTAATGTATCCTGATTTTTCCATGATTTCCCTGCTTTCTCTGATAGTCGCCACCCTGTTGTATTAATTGCATATTGAAACAAATTTAGCCAATTTTTTAAAATTCGGATATTGAAGAAAAAAAAAAAATCCAAAAATTTTAAAGAAATGATTTCTTATTTATTTATTAATTTATTATTGAAATTGGGAACTGTTAATCTGGAAGCAAATGTTTTTAATTTGATGTTTTGCAGATAATATAATTCAGTATATGATATAAATTTAAGGCTCTCTCTCTCCTCAAATTCAAATTCGTTATTTTATGACGCAGTTGAATAATAAGTGAAGCCATTTTTATTTTTACATGCATGAAATGTTAAGATACATTTTCATTTTGAGCACTTCACACACATTTTTCAATTACATAAACTCAACTGCCATTATTTTACTTGTGTCACTTTTCTGGCCGGTGTTCAGTATGATAGTGCTCAGATTACTGTGTATAATATTCATTATTTAGTATTTTCTAAATCTAAATGGTAACGTCTTTCAAGTTGTGATGATATTCGATGAGGTAGTATTTTTTCCCATTTTTTCCGAGTTATCTGCCTGTAAAAGTGTTTCTGTTACAACATGTGTTTGTTGGAGGTAAAAGTAGCGGTAGAGGTAGCAAAAACCTAACACGGTGTTTTTTTTTTTTTTTCTTTATTTACGGTTAGAGGTAGTTAACAATAATTAATTGCACATTAAAACAAATTTGGTGATTTTTTTTTTTTTTGACATGGATAATGGGGGGGGGGGGGAATTAAAGAAAAAAATAAACTAAATTAAACTTTCGTAGCCTATATCACGTTCGTATCCTGAATTAAACTAAAATTAATTAAAAAATTAAACTATTTATTTATTTATTATTGAAATTTGGAACTAATCTGGAAACAAATGTTTTTTACTTCATGTTTTGCATATAACGTAATTCAGTATGTGATATAAATTTAAGGCTCTCTCTCCTCAAATTCAAATTCGTTATTTTATAACGCAGTTAAATAATAATAAATTACGCCGTTTTTATTTTTACATGCGTGAAATGTTAAGATATATTTTCATTAAAAGTATAAATTGCCCGTTTGAGCACTTCACACACATTTTTCAAACTCGGTTGTAAATGTATTCTTTTATTTATGTCACTTTTCTGGCCGGGGTTCGATATGATAGTGTTCGGATTACTGTGTATAATATTTATTATTTAGTATTTTCTAAATCTAAATGATGGCATCTTTCAGGTTGTGATGATATTCGATGAGGTAGCATTTTCCCCCAGTTTTTCGTTATTTCTACCTGTAAAAGTGTTTCTATTACAACATGTGTTTATTGGAGGTAAAAGTAGTGGTAGAGGTTTATTTAGCAAAAACCTAACGCGATGTACTTTTTTTTTTTTTCCCTTTATTTATTGTTAGAGGTAGTTAACAATAATTAATTGCATAGCGAAACAAATTTAGTATTTTTTTTTTTTTTAATTTGGATATTGATTTTTTTTTTTTTTTTTTAATTATTATTATTATTATTTAAAGAAATTACTATTTATTTATTTATTATTGAAATTTGGATTTTTTTTTTTTTTTTTTTTTTTAATTTGATGTTTTGCAGATAACGTAATTCAGTATGTGATATAAAATTAAGGCTCTCTCTCTCTCTCTCCTCAAATTCAAATTCGTTATTTTATAACGCAGTTAAATAATAATAAATGAAGCCGTTTTTATTTTTACATGCATAAAATTTTCAGATGTATTTCATTAAAAGTATGAATCCCAGTTTTTCGAGTTTCTTTGAGTTTATTTTTCCCAGTTTTTCCGAGTTATCTGTGCCTGTAAAAGTCTTTCTGTTGCAACATATGTTTGTTGGAGGTAAAAGTATGGTATAGGTTTATTTAACAAAAACTTAATACAATATGTTTTTTCTTCATTTATTGTTAGAAGGTAGCTATTAATTACATATTGAAGCGAATTTAGTCGGTTTTTGAAATTTAGATATTGAAAAAAAAAAAAAAATCAAAAAAATTGAAGTCATAATTTTAAAAATATTACTTCTTTACGATTACTTGAAATGGCCGAAATTGAAATATGCCTGGTTGTTACTTCAGTCCCTCACTTTATTCTATGTTTTTTTCCTTATCAATTAACTTACAAAGAATTAATTGAATTTGAAGGACTTTATTATTATTATTATTATTATTATTATTATTATTATATATATATATATTTTTTTTTTTAATTAAAATTGGGAACTATTAATCTGGAGGCAAATGTTTTTAATTTGTTATTTAGCGGATAACATTATTCAGTATTTGGTATAAATTTAAGTCTCTCTCCCCCCTCCTCAAATTCAAATTCGCTAATTTCTAACGCTGTAAAATAATATTAAGTAAAATAATTTTTATTTTTGCTTGCGTAAAATGTTAAGATACTTATTCATTAAAAGTAAGGAAAAATCGCTTTTATTTCAACAGTTTTTTAAAAGTTAAAATAAAGTTTCAGATAGAGTTTTGGTTCTTCTCTTTCAATAAACCTGCTTTTTCAATAATAAGTTTGAAAAGAGATGGAGTACTGATACTACATATATGAATATGATTAGGTACAGTGAGTGATCAAATTGTTAAAAGAACATTTATAAACTCGCATTTTCTACTATCAATTTAATCACGAATGCAATTAAGGGACCAATCATAAATTGAACAAAAGTATAAGTACTTTGGATTATCCTGTATCATAAAAAGCTAAAATTGTAATTTTAACACGTGATTTCACTTACTATTTACAATATTTGTATGTTTTTTTCCCCCTTGTGTGTGCGTGTGTAAATTCCACGATTATTTACACACACACATATAAGTTTATTTTTTCAAAAATTTTAAATTTTTCCGGCGAGTTTTTTTATTATTTATTTATTTATTCTTATTAACAAAAATGGCTTTCAACAAAATTTTCAGAAAAATCGACAAATCAAGAGACATTATTCAGAAACATAAATTGCATAAGTATAATTTTCACTGAGATATGAGTACTTTTAGTAAATATTTTTTACTGCGCATGTGCGAAAGATAGCAAATTTTTGTACTACATAGGTTGAAAGCTTGATATATTGGGCAACTTATGCCAAAAGTTTTTTTGAATAGAGTAAAAATTAAGCAAATTATCGGCAAAAGAATGAGCTACACTTTAGGTATTTTCCAGAGTTGAAATTTCATATGGGGTTTTTCACATGCCGATGCCATGCATTTAATTTAAAGATCCAATTATTTCAACAACATTTCAAAAATTCTATTTCATGGAAAAAACCCTTATGGGTTTGTAACTCTAACCTACATTTATCTATTTACTAAGATTAGTTATTCATAAGAAGTTTTTCATAATTTTTTTTTTTTTTTTTTTTTTTTTTTTTTGCGGCATGGTTAAAATATAGATCTCTAAATTAAATACGTTGCATGGGGGAAAAAAACCCTTATGAAATTTCAACTCTGGAAAATATCTAAAACCTAGCTCAATATTTTGCTGACTATTTGCTTAATTTTTACTCTATTCAAATGAGCTTTTGAACTTTTGACAAAAGTTACTCAATATATCTAGCTTTAAATCTATGCAATAAAAAAAATTTTATATTTCGCGCATGTGCAGTAAAATAATATTTATTAAAAATGCTCATATCTCAACGAATGTTACACGTGTGAATTTTATGTTTCAGAATAATGTTTCGCTAATATCTTATCAAGTTTTCTGCAAATTTTGTGTCATTTTATTGAAATCTATTCTTATTACATAGGGGCCAACTTTCCGTCATTTTCAGCGGAGACTTCATACTGAAAAGTTATAGATGTTTTCAGTTTTTCAATTCTGTGTATTCATCGAAAATATATGCGACAGATTCCTTTTTTAAAAATACTTGTGGATAAATCTGATTTATAAATTAGTAATGTTGGCAGTTATGTTGTTATAAGCACAAAACTTTCCAAAATAAAAAAATAAAAACGTATATATCTGTATAAATAATCCTGCGATTTGTACAAAAAAGTATACAATTATTGTAAATAGTAAGTAAGTCATGTATTAAAATTACTAGTCATTTTTTGTATTTTATGCTACTGGGTAATCCAAAATATTTGTGCTTTTTTTCAATTTGTAGTTAAACCCCTAATGCACTTGTGATTAAATCGATATCCAGAAAGTGTGAGTTTATAAGTATTCTTTGCAGCCTGACGTTCATGACCATTTCATCCAGTATTTTTTAGACAATAGAAAAAAATGTCAAGAAAAGAAAAGATTTAATAATTCGATCACTTACTGTCTATGACTATGAATGATAAAATATGATGTTACACATCAGGGTTCGCACTAAGGAAAAAAAAATGAGTGGGATTCTCCCACTCTAACAAAAAAATTAAATGGGATTTTCAAAATTTAAGTGAGATTTTTAAAATTTAAGTCAGTAATTGCATTTTACAGAAAAAAAGTATTTTCAATAAATATGCAAATTACAGACATTTCATAGCTGAAATTAGCTGAAAAATTTTCGCTAATATGATTGATTGGATGATTAGTTGAATATTGATAACGTCACTTTCAATAAACTGATGACATAAACATTTATATATATAGTTTTTATCTACATTAAGCATTTTCAGGATTTTTTCATTTGCGTAAAAAAAAAATTCTTCAATATACCTGCAATAATTTTTGTATCCACATAAAATCTTATTAACATTTTACACCAAGAGAAAAACAAATTTTTCAAACAAATATAGAATATGATTTTTATGTATATACATTAATCATTCATATAAAAGTAGCAGTAGCTAATTATTAGTTTCAAACGTGCATAAAACCAACTGAGTATTAATTTTCTTAAATTGATTTGGAAAAAAATTTTTTATCTGAAAAATCTATTCTTCACTTCCCCCATGTTTACAAATTTGGTATAGATATGACACCCCATAAAGATTTAATTTAATTGAGAAAAAATAAATAGATTCATTAAGTTCAGCACTCACTAAAGGTCTAAAAATAATTACATATGTCAGAAATATTGAGCACTTCTATTGCTTTATTGTTTCTAGAATTGATCATCAATCACAATCCGGATTCTGGAAATGGGGAAAGAGAGGGGGAGGATTAAAAAATAATTACAGAGTAAGAAATATTAAACTCTTTCAATTCTACTTCTAGAATCTAATAAAGCAAGTTTAAAATGAATATTATAAATATAATTTATGTTGCAGATGGGTAAAGATTGGGAAACAAGACTTCTGCAGAACATTTGATTGCTGATCTCTAGATGAAGATAAATAAAGGGGGAAGTGGGCAAAAAATAATTACATGAGCAAGAAATATTTAACAATTGTATTTCTTTACAGGTTCTAGAATCTCATAAAGCAAGTTTGAAATGAATATTGACATTTATGCTGTGGATGGAGAAAGAATAGGAATCGGAAGCTTTTGTAGAACATTTGATCGCCGATTGTCCCATCTTTATTTATTTATTAACGAACGATATCCGCGATTTTTTTAAAAACGGAAAAAATAAATTCGTGGAGTTCAATGAATTAGATTAAAAAAAAAAAAAAAAAAAATCGCGGTAAAATAAGTGCGGGAAAAGCGCGCATATGAAAATTTTTTAAGTGGGATTTTTTTTTTAAATCCCGCGCTCTAGCGCGAACCCTGCACATTATGTTATACATAACTTTACTGTTTTCATTACTGTATTAAAATACGATAGTTGAACCTGTTTATGATCTCACACTAGTGCAGTGTTTTAAGTCTTATAACACATAATTTTACCTTTAAATATTCTTAGAAAATATAATTATTTTTAATAAGGAAAAAGAGTGGGAACACTGTATATTTAAAATTTTATATTTTCAAAATGTTTATCTTTAGCAGTCTAACGCATAATCATTTAATTATGAATGTGTGTTAATTTTATAAAACATACTTCTTAAAAAATTATTTAAGCTTATATTTTTAAAGTTAAAAATTAGCTAATGTATATTTGTACTTGCAAGTAATTTACATACATATTTTAATAATACATATATCTGTCATATGTACAACAAACAACTGTGTATGTATTAAATATTGCATGTACAATAATAACATTTATGTGTTTTCTGTATGAAATTCATAGATTATTTCGTTTAAAAAGAAAATAGATTATTTATACTTGTAGTCTGCAAGTTTTACTGTAATTTTTATAAGTTTATTTGTTTATTATTAAAAGTAAAATAGTTGATTTCATTAAAAATCATTATATATTATTTTAAAAAATATATATTTCCAAATCACCTTAAATTAAAAATGATTGGGAAATTTGGACATAATTGTCTATCTACCAATACTTATGCTGTTCAAATTCTACATAATTATCAAAATTTAAGAAATTTTTAAGAAAATCTAATAAATACATGTGTAAAAATTAAAATTTTGGTTTTTATTATGTTGGCTGTTATTGTGATTCCTTATTTTTTTTTATTTGTATTAAAATTTCAAATATTTTGTTCTTTTTAGGCCAGAGAAAATAGACATGCAATGGCTAAAGCCTTGTATTCTCGGACCTTTGCCTGGATTGTAAACTACATAAATACCTGCACAAATCCCGGTCAAGATAGTGAGCGATTCCTTGGAGTTTTGGATATATTTGGTTTTGAAAATTTTGATGTAAGTTACGTTTTGGATTTCTGAATTTATTTTACTTCTTTTCAATATTGAATTTTTTTTTTTAATATGTTGTTTTAATAATGAATTGTAATAGTTTCATTCGGATATGTATTTTTTAGAATAACATGACTAAAAAATAAAAAATTTAAAGGTTTTTCAAGCTTTACTTTCTATGAATTTTCTTTTCTATAAGTTTTCAGGGGCGCGCCGACCCGGTGTGCGAAGTGTGCGGCGCACACAGGCGCCAGGTAAAGAAAGGCGCCAGCTGAGAATAAATTATTTGAAAAAAAAAAAAAAAAAAAAAAAAAAAAGAAAGAAAGAAAAGAAAAAAATATATATATATGTATTGCTTTATTAAATCTGATTTTATAATGCCGGTCTGAAGTCATGCGACTAGTGTGGCTAAATGAGGCGCCTTGAAATATATACTGGCAAAACTTGTGGTTCTCAACAGTTTAGGTGTTTTTTGTGAAAGGACACACTAAAAGTGGAATAACTTTTTAAAGGTGCGCCTACCTTCAACAAAATTTTCTTTGACTTTTTTAACATATCAAAGCATTGTATTAAATTTTAAAAGAGCGCCTTAATTCCCCCCCCCCCCCCTCTTCTGTCGGAAAAAGGCCACTTAGATTAGTAAAAAGACAATATAACTGGTTTGCAAAAGTGAAAATTAATAGAACCGGATATTTTATTCAGAGTAGTTTTTTACCTTTTGCAATATCGATGTAACATCTATATTAATAAAATCAGATTTTTGTCAGTAAATGTCTCAAATTCGAAAAACATTGCGATATCTTCATGTTTCACACATCGTGAAAGCCAAATCCGATTTCAGAAAATTTTCTCTGTGTGTGCGTGCGTATGCGGTCGTTGTGTCTATGTTTAAAACATTTCTGTCTGGGTATCACGTGAGAACAGCACAGAATACAACAACACTTGGCAGGAATTACCCAACTTAAAATTATATCAATGAACTTTTGTAAATCCCCTCCCCCCCCCCCCCCAATCAGGAGACAAAAACACGTTTATATGCATAACTAGGCTTCAAATTATTTCACAGTGAAGAAATTGCATATGAATCTAGATTTGAGGGCAAATAAATAAATAAGTATAATAATCATTGTCTACGATTTTGGAATTTTTGATTTTTAAGAAGTGAAAAAGAAAATCAATTTTCGGGGGATATTTGTAAATTTCGGATTTTTGAGTGGTAATACACCAAAAATGAAACAAAAATGTTGAAAACAGCCATGCATCTCTTTAAGGATATTTCCATAAATCCGTTTTTGGTGTTTATGATATTCGATCTTGGGGAGTGGGGGGGGGGGGGGGGGGTGAGGTTTACCAGAGAGCAAATTCGAGACCATTCTTTTATCGCTGGTCCAGGAAAATTTATGGGAGTTTCAGTCACGAATTTTGGTGCGTGCATTGTTTAGATGCATTCGATGCCTATACTGACGGGATTTTACGAAATTCCCTTTTACCTTTTCCAAAGAAAGGAAGCAAAAAACACGCTTATAAGCATAACTCGACTCCAAGTTACTTCACGGTGGTTAAATTGTATATGGGAGGACTAGACTTGAGTACAAAAAAAAAAAAAAAAAATGCAATTTTGGAATTTTTTATTTTTAAGGGGAAAGGGGGGAATTCGCAAATTCTGGATTCTATTGAAAGAAAAATGGTACAGAGATGTTGAAATGTTGAAAACAGGTATGCGTCGTCTTTAGGATTTTTCCCAAAACCCATTTTTTTTTTTTTTTTTAAGTTTTCGATTATTATTATTATTACTAGTATATAACCCCGTCAAAAATGACGGAATGTGAGCGATAAATCTTGAAAACAATGTTTAGATCATGATGGGGAACAACTGTAGTATTCCCCACAGCTGAATTTGGCGATTTATTTTTGGCGATTATGGCTAAACCATAAATCTAAAAATTATAAATCATATAGCATAAATGATAAAATCATAAGCTAAATCATAAATCATAAAATCATAAATCCAAAATAAATAGCATGCAGGCTGCCATATTATATCGCAAACAGTTCAGAACGACATTATCGTTCAAATCGGCGCCAAAGAAAAATCGCCAAATTCTGCTGTGGGGAAATATTATAATTGTACCAATTTTCGTTCTGAAATTTAAAAAAAAAAAAAAAAAAAAAAAAAAAAACATTTGCACTCCGGGAGTACAGACAGAAGTGAAAACGTGAACAATTACGTGTGTATTTCTTGAATCGTCAGGAAATATTTTATTGTGCAGAAAATACTTTTAAATGCAGTGTTTTTTTATTCATTAATATAAACTACTACTACAAAAATTATATTACAATTTCATTTAATGCGCTAACGGCAATAGAGACAGTGTCCGGAGATGAGAGAAGTCATGTAGAGCCGCACCAGATTGTAAAAACGTGAGAAAAATGGCGGCTTTGGCCTTTCTCACTGTTTTGTGAGGTCTAACTGCAACGTTTCCGGCTGCAATCTTTAAGAGACAGTGTCCGGAGATGAGAGAAGTCGTGTAGAGCCGCACCAGATTGTAAAAACTTCAGAAAAATGGCGGCTTTGGCCTTTCTCACGGTTTTGTGAGGTCTAACTGCAATAGAGACAGTGTCCGGAGATGAGTGAAGTCGTGTAGAGCCGCACCAGATTGTAAAAACGTGACAAAAATGGCGGCTTTGGCCTTTCCACTGTTTTGTGAGGTCTAACTGCAACGTTTCCGGCTGCAATCTTTAAGAGACAGTGTACGGAGATGAGAGAAGTCGTGTAGAGCCGCACCAGATTGTAAAAACGTGAGAAAAATGGCGGCTTTGGCCTTTCTCACTGTTTTGTGAGGTCTAACTGCAACGTTTCCGGCTGCAATCTTTAAGAGACAGTGTCCGGAGATGAGAGAAGTCGTGTAGAGCCGCACCAGATTGTAAAAACTTCAGAAAAATGGCGGCTTTGGCCTTTCTCACGGTTTTGTGAGGTCTAACTGCAATAGAGACAGTGTCCGGAGATGAGTGAAGTCGTGTAGAGCCGCACCAGATTGTAAAAACGTGACAAAAATGGCGGCTTTGGCCTTTCCACTGTTTTGTGAGGTCTAACTGCAACGTTTCCGGCTGCAATCTTTAAGAGACAGTGTCCGGAGATGAGAGAAGTCGTGTAGAGCCGCACCAGATTGTAAAAACGTGAGAAAAATGGCGGCTTTGGTTTTTCTCACGGTTTTGTGAGGTTTAACTGCAATAGAAACAGTGTCCGGAGATGAGAGAAGTCGTGTAGAGCCGCACCAGATTTTAAAACAATATACAGTATATAATTATTAACACGTCACATTAGCAAGTTAATTGCATGATACATTATTTGTATCATACAAGGATGGAAAGCGTCAGGTGACGGTGACGTGAGTTCAATGATTCTTGTTCACCCAAAAGTTTTCACTTCAAACGGAAAGCGTCAGGTGACGATGACGGGAATTCAATGATTTTTGTTCACCTAAAAGTGCTCAACGCGCCTAAAGAAGTTTTCACTTCAAAAATTCTACCCGATCAATAAATATGAATGATAATAAAAAACTGCTGGTTGACAAAAAATATAGGCCCGACAACACAACAGCAACAACACATCCCAGTGTTCTATTAAGTGCTCTATACGCAAGCGCAGTGTGACGTCACTGATCATCCGTGGATGCAAGAAAATTGTTTCCTATGTTAACCCCTTAACTGGTTTGTCCGTACAGTGTACGGGCATTACTTTTGTAGCAGTTTGTAGAAACTGGCACCGGTATTTTTTCAGAGTATTTCTATCATATAATTTTCAACAAAATAAGTAGATGATTCAAAGGTTAAATAACATGAATATGAGCACGCAGTAATAGTGGTGTGAACTGAAATATAAAGTTAAAAAAATAAAGAACCAGTTAAGGGGTTAATCGCCCATTGGAATTTTTTTTTTTTTTTTTAATTATTAAAAATCGAGGATAATTATTTCCTGATTTTAATCCCCATATTTGGGTATATATATATATATATATTAGTTATCATGTGCATGTGTTAGATTGAGTTATTTTGCTGTCAAATTGACAAAATTTTAATTTTAAATTTCAAAACTCTGTTGTCCTTGACGTTTTTGTATTTGGCGATTAAAAACGTACTACAAAAATATACATGCCAGATGTATATTTTCGTAATATGTATTGTACGAAATATTGTTTCATATTATTCATTACTCTCTTACTATAAGTTTTTAAAATAACTATGATTTTTGTAAGGAATTAAATTATATTCGCCAGATAATTTGGCGATATATATATATATATATATATATATATATATATATATATATATTTTTTTTTTTTTCTGCCAAGGATGACCGATATCAAATCTATTCCGCTGCAACATATTAGTATCTTATATCAGATACTTTATTTAGACATTTGAAAACAAATTTCACTTCAAATTATGATAGAATATTTATCATTTTCCTTTTAATTAGTATATTAGTTGGATATTTATTGTGTAAATATCATCCTTTGAAATGAAATGTTTATGTTTTCAATGGAATATGGAAGGTTTTTTTTTTAGGACTGAGGGCCTATTAGTCTCAGACAGCGATTTTTGCGTTGTCGTTTTCGATAGTTGGACATTTGTCGAAATCATTTTTCGATAGTTGGACATTTATCGAAATCTAAAATTTATCGAAAATATAATTGAATAATTTGAAAGCGATGTTATAATTAGGAAAAAAAAAAAAAAAAAAAAACTAATAGTCCTCCGTCCTAAACTAAATTCTGCTTTTGCCAGAATTTCATCAAAATCTTTTTTTTTTTTGAAAGAAAAAGAAAAGAAAATTAATAATAATCAGTATCGTTACAAGAGATATCGAAAACGTTTTTTTTTTAAATAATTTTGAATTAGGAAATAAATAGTGCGCGTGCAATAATATGAAATAAAAATATGAATTTAATGATTTGATTTTTATATAAAACACGATCGCGTGCTATCTAAAAAGTAGATGTAAAATTTAAAGTTTAATTTTCTTGGCAACAATTATAAATTAAAATAAATAATTTAATGAAAGTTTAGACGTTAGAATTTCTAATTTTTTTTAAGTTTTAATCTATTTTTCTTGAACCCTGTTTGTTATGAATTAAATTAAGAACCATTGTTTTTCAATTTCAATGTTCCTGAACTCCCGCACTCGAATTAATTATTTTATATCATATCATTTTACCTTGTTTTTTTTTTATCTAGAGTTTTGAAATTTAAAATTCAAATTTTATCAATTTTAGAACAAAAACAACTTAATCTAACGCATGCACATGATAACTAATACATATCTAAACCCAAATATGGGGATTAAAATCGGGAAATAATTTCCCTCGATTTTTAATAATTTTTTACGAAAAATCCATTGGGCGTTTAACATAGAAAATATTTTTCTTGTATCCACGAACGGCAAGTGACGTCATCACTTCGCTTGCATATTTAAAGTCCTCATAATAAGAAAAAAAACGATTCACTTCATTTTACCAAAGTACTCTTTTTTAAGACTATCGTAAATCCTGTTTTCAAATTTTCTAACTAACTATCCAATAACTACAGACACTCCATGCTAACCCAAATTCACCTCTACTCGATACCTACAACCAGCTATCTCACCCACAACATCGCCAAAATATCCAGGATCCAGTTAGGGACTTTCTCATTCTCAACCGAACATTTTACCTTGACTCGACATTATCACCTTAGACTACTCTACTTTCAATACTCATTTCAACTGGTGACCTTTACTTGCCCAACCAAACATTCTATCCCAACTATCATTTTACACTAATTTCAAAACTAAAATCAACTGGCGGCATTTACGTACTAAACTCGACGCCAATCATACCTTACAATGTAAACAAACAATGAAGTTTGATAAAAATATTTAAAGGCTTTAATGCGTTTTTACAAATATTTTAAGATTTTTAAGGCTTTAATATGTTTTAGAAATATTTTAAGCATTTTTTTAATGAAACAGTCAAAGAGTCGTTCATTTGGAATTAAAAAGTTGTCCATTTGGAATTTGTATTTTCTGAATGGCAACAGTTTTGGTTTGTTTTTATTTGGTATTGCATTGTTTATAATCATGAAGTTACATAATTCTATTTATAGGTTCATGTTTATAATAGCCAGTGATCCGTTATATTTAATTTAAACATTACAATTGAATAGTTTTTCAAGGTTTTATAGAAAATAAATAAGAATATGTGCGATACAAAACATGTATGAAAATGATATGTATGTTTCCTAAGTTGAATTAAACAAACGGAAAAAAAAATGGCTGCCAAAAGTTTCTGTTTTGAAGCGGTACTAACCGGATTCGTTCATGACAGATGAGGGTCATTATATATATTAATTATTATTATTTTTTTTTTTGGGGGGGGGGGAGGACGTAAAGATGGGGTGAATTTGAGACACCCCCCTCCCCTTTTAGCGCGAAATTTGTCATGTAAGATCTATGGGAGCTGCAATCACAGATTTTGGTGCGTAAATTGTTTCTATGTATCCAACACCTATTGATTTTACGAAATCCCCCCTTTTCTTCCTTGATCTCAAACACGTTTTTAAGCGTAACCTTACTCCAAATTATCCTATCATTAAATATTTTGGAGATTATTCTGTCATAATTACCAGTAGCATCAGTGGAACAATCTTTTTCTAAATTTAAAATGATCAAAAAATACTTACGCTCTACAACGGCATCAGACAGATTTTTAATTTTTGTAATTACATCGATAGCATAAGATACTTTGGATCAAATGGATATATATTATTCCAGAATTTAAAAGAATTTAATCAAATGAATTACATTTCACTAAATAATATTATCTGTTTCAATGTTCATATAATCTACGTTAAAACTTAAGAATTTTTATTATATATTCTTATTTTATTTACTTATAAATGTACCTATTATCAGAGCCTGACCACTTGTTGGGGCCCAAGGCCCAGGACGATTTTGGTGCCCCCCCCCCCTCTTGAACAAATTAAAGTTATTATTATTTTATTTTTTAAATCTAATTTGTGCACAAAGTTTGACTGCTGGTAAAAAATTTAAAGCATCACCTTCATAAGAAATTAGTTTTAACTTATTTTGCAACGAGACCTCAAATTATTATTCTTATTATTGGTGCAGGGGTAATCTTTCTTCTATGACTGTTGGAATCCACTTGCATAGAAATGTAATTTTTTACAAGGTATTCTTTATAATACAGTTTTCTTTTTTATTCCTAATCTACCTCATTCATAGCATACGAAGTCAGCGGGTATGTAAATATGAATACATAACCAAATACTACTGAAAATGCAAAGATATTTTCCATTAGGATGATACAAAGTTCTTTAATTTGTATTACATAACTGTAAGTCTGGAAGCGAAAATTTATCTGGATTTTTTCGTCCGCTGTAAAATGTTATATCATCTCCACGAAAACTGGTATATTGCATAATCTAGCTAATGTTGTATTTTTTAATTTAATCGGATAATTGGTTAAAATATATTAAAAAATCCCTACTTTCAACTGAAGATTATTATCGTTAGCTAACTTTTGGTTAATTTTCTTTAAGGAAATCTTTTCCAAAAATAGCATTTTTTAAATTTTAAAATTATTTTGGTGCCCCTAGATAGAGGTGCCCTAGGCCGAGGCCTTTTCGGCCTGGGCGATAATCAGGCCCTGCCTATTATTTATATCTGTGCAACGTACAAACGTGGCGGAAAAATAGTTTAAAACAGATTTTTGTATCTTACTACTATATGAGAAACACATATAAATTTACATACAAATTACATAAAAAGTTTAGATAATGAAAATGGGCAAAATTCCTTTCAGTAGATGTTTTCTTTCCCTATTAAGTATTTTTTTTTCTATATTTACCAAGTAATATTTATTATATACTCTTATTTTATGTATTTATAAATTTATTTGTTCCTTAAAAAAAAAAAAAAAAACTTCCATAATTAACCAAGTCAAATCTTGTCGTTATATCGATAGTCATATATTAATTTGATGTAAGAGTATTTTGAGAGTTTTAAACAACGAAATTGAGAAAAATAGAACTCACTACGGGATTATTATTATTATTATTATGAGTTCTAATTTTATATACTTATAAATTCCCTTTATCTGTACTAGTGCAAAATGTTAAACTCATTTATATGTGCAAACGTACTGCAATAGTACGACTAATTAAAAATTTTGTTCATTATAGTATTGCAAAGAGTTAAACCACTTTCCTAAATGAAAAGTGTTGTTGCAATAAAAGCAGATTTACAATTGAAGTGCAAATAAAGAGCAGTTCATTCAATTTTAACGGGAGTGGAATAGGAGGTGATTGTCAGCCTTGGATACAGACTTGGCAACTTAGCGATGAATTTTGTGACATGGCGACCAAACTTGGTGAAAAGTAATAGTTTAGTGTTTCCGAAGTTTAGAAGCTCTAACTTCAATAAGAGCCGATTTCTGGAATTTTCTGGGTTCGTCAACTGGCTTCTGGCCCAGAATAATCTCGAAAGTTCGCCAAATCACGACAGAAATTATTCAAACAGAAGAGACACACCCAAAGATCAATTGCATTCGGACATCTGTTCTGAACGTTCGTTTCCGTTTAAATGGTTTATATTTATTCTTAAATGAGCGAAATTCTACTCTGTGGTGTTTTTAACGTTGTTTTACGACCTTTTTGAGGTATGAATTTGAGTATGATAATTCACTGGTTTTTTTCGAGAACAGTTTGAATAAAATGTATCTTTCGACAAGAAACTGTCCGTTTCTTTACAATTACTTTTTTCATATAAGAAAATCGACATTTTGGTAACAATATGGATAGAGACGGATATATTGGATCAGTATAATGTGCGTATTACTCGCAAAAGTTGCAATGAAGTGAAGGAAGATTTAGTTAACTAAGATTTTTTTTTGTGTATGAGTGTGTTTAAATATTTACTTAAAAATTAGACCCAAGCAAATAGAAACGTTTACACTTACAGCTTTCATCTAAGCCATCTACTGTAATGCCTCAACGCATTTCTGCACCCACATTAACATTAAATCTGCCTATTTTAATTTCCTCTGTTTACCTTCACAATTGTACCTCGAATTTTTGCAACTTCTTGTATAAGGGAGTTTTTCTCTTTGTGCAAGATGCACTTTTTACTTGTTTCTTTTCAAATTTCATTTTATTTGATACATTTCTCTTTTTACTAGCCATTCAATAAACTTATTACTATTAAGGTTCGAGATTCAATTGGCTTGCTAAATAATAACATTTTATAAAATGATTTTAAAAAAAAAGGGGGGGGGGTAATATAGGGCGCCAACTGAAACTCTGCACACAGGCGTCTGACAATGCTGGCGCGCCCCTGTAAGTTTTTATGCTATTGCACAGCAAATTTCATTCCATTTGTTTTCTTACAATTTACACATCATTCATATATATATATTCAAAATTTTATCCAATTTTTTTTACTAAAAGCCTAAATTTGTATTGAGATTTTCTTTATGAAACTTGATTATTTATATGCTTACAAATAATACTCCTTATCTGTATCTGGTACATTTATGTTATCAGGGTTGGATTCATATTGCCAAATCATCAACATCTAAAAATTCGAAACGTAAAAATAATCACCAAAATATTTACAATTTGATTATATTGTAGGAAAATCAAAGGGGAAAAAATAGATATTCAAAGAATTAGAAATGTTTTATAGAAATTATACAGATTAATTAAGGCTAAAAATGAGAAAAACAAATTAAAATGCATAAGCTATATATAAAAATGAGAAATACCACTGATTCCCTTTGATTCGACTATCAATGCTAAGTTCAAACCGCTGGCACTAAAAAAAAAAAAAAAAAAAACATATTTGGACAGTAAGTTCCTTTTATGACTTAGAATCTCACTAAAAATGAATTTATCAAAATTTAACTCTTCAGAGGTTAAAGAAAGTGTCAATGTTTTTTTACTTTTCACTGTGTCTCTGTAAACGTTTCCGACAAAGTCTTATGTAATTTAGCAAGATGTTTCCCTTAGGCCCTAGAAGAGAATCTTCTGAAATTGAACCCTTAAAATTGTGTTAAAGTTTCAGAACCTTATCACCATATATTTTGTGTGGTTTATTGTATAAGCTTAAAAATTAGCAAAATGTCTCCTCTTAGGCCCTAAATAAGCTTTTTATTTATTTATTTATTTATTTTAAGAAAAGGGTGGGGGATTTTTCCGAAATTGAATTCCTAAAGGAATACATCTGAATGTTTTTCTAATAATTATTATTTTTCTATAGATTTGAACTGAACTTGAAAAAATGATAGTAAAGTAAATTAATCTGATCCATTGGCATGGATCAGAATGAACATAACATACCAGTGGATCAGATTAATTGATTTTACTATCATTTTTCTTTTTAATTTTTTTTACTATTTGCGAAGAAAGGTAGAACTGCTAGTAAATAAATTTTAACATGGAGGCATGAGATTGTGGATATCATTTAAAATGTACAAAAATATTTACTTTTAAACCTCTTAAGTTTAGTAAACCATTTGGCCTTGAATCCAGCCCTGATAACAGAAAAATACCCATTATTATGTATAGATATAGTTAAATGTATATTAAAATGATATAAAAAAAAAGAATAACAATTTTGAAGAATAATAAATATGCTCATTTCAATTGTTAATTTTAACATATTTTAAAATCAAAATTAGCAGTTGCAAACCTAACTTTCATGTGCATAAATTAATATAAATTATATGTATTTGTATTAGTTTATAAGATTATTATTTCTTTCACTTTTCAGGTAAATAGTTTTGAACAGCTTTGCATTAACTACACTAATGAAAAACTTCATAAGTTTTTTAATCATTATGTTTTTGCTTTAGAACAAGAAATTGTAAGTATTAAAAATTATCATTTTGAAATAACTAATAAAGGTGCAGTATCAGACCTATTATCCAAAATTGAATAGACCCAAAATTTGGATTCCCCCCCCCCCCCCCCCCCACACACACACATACAAAATTCAAGTTTTTTTTTTTTTTTTTTTTTTACAAAAATGAAATAATTCAAAACATCGATTTGTTTTAAATAAAAGTATGTATGAAAAAAATGTTTGGAACTTTATTGTTTTTATAATAATGTAGACATAAGTATTACATTAAACAGATGCGTAAATACTAATTCTTACCTGTTTATTATTTTATTATTATTGTTTAAATGAAGCAAATTTTTCAGTTTTTTCAACATAGTATAGCATATGTAAAAGCTTCTTCTTCTTTTTATTTTTAAATGATTATTTTCATTGTGTCATGTTTTAAAGTTCAAGGAAAATAATGAAAGGAAAAGACCTCGACTTGTAGATAAATCTAAAATCTTGAAAAAAAAAAAAAAAAAGTTCTGGTTCAAAGAACTCTAGAAAATGGGTCCTATACTGCATTTTATTTATTTATAGTTTTTTTAAAGTTTGATTTGTGGATTCATGTTTGTCATTATATATTAAGTTGACTCAATTCAGTTAGTTTCAATGTAAAATTTCATCGATATAGATATAATTTTCATGTTATGATTTGCTATGACATTAGTGGGCAAATGCTTATTTTACTTAATTATAGCAAATGTTACAATTACTTTTAAATATATAAATGAATACTATTCATATTAGTACAACCTTTTAATAAATTTGCAAATTTACTCTTTAAATACTTTTATGGTTTATCTTTTAAAAAAAGGTGATGAGATTAGATTATATGTTAATGAGATTTTTATGAATTTCACATGAACTTGAATTTGTTAATATGTCTTGAAAAAAAAAATTAAATTAAAATAAAATAAAATAAAAAAATAAATATAATAATACAATAAAATAAATAAATATTGTTTCTTATTTATTTTAATAAGAAAAAATGTGTTCTGTAATTATTTTATTATTTATCACAGTGAAAATTTTTAGAGTTTTCTTGCAAAGAAAAAAATAATTCATAAGTTTCATGAGGTATGATTTTCTGGTTAAATATATATATATAATATATATATTCTTGAATGTTTCTTTTTCTTTTCTGCTCTTTCTTTGTATCTTGACGTTTTTAATAATTGTATAAAACAGAAGTCACCAACATTTTCGACCTACTAAATTCAATAATTACATCTCCTGGACTATTAACATTATTTATTTTAAAAAAGTTGGGTTCATTTATTTAGAAATAATGAACCATTTTATAAATATAAAATAAACCCATTTAATGTAAAATATTGCAAACATTTATTTTATAAGAATTTTTTTCACACAAAATTTGTTATGGATAACTGAATAAGATTTTCCATTGCTTTTACACTGGTTAAGAGATTCTCATTTTTTATGGAGAACCAACAATGATAATTTGATAATGAACTGGAATTTATCTTTAAGACTGTTGTTGAATTATACAATATATTCGTTGTGTTTTCTTTTTCATTTATGATTTGTTTAACTTGGGAATGATTCATAATTTGATGTATCTGTGTTAAAAATTATTAATCTATTATATGCGATATTGTGAAAATTATTTTTATCAATGTTTTAGAAGGCTGTACATCAGTCGGATTCCCCCATTCTTCTTCCCATGTAATCCTATAGGATTTTTGTTTCTTTGTTTTATAAAGATATATCATTCAAAAATGAAGTTATTCAAATTCTGTTTTCTGAATATTACTCCTTGAACAGATCACATTTTAGTTTAGTGAGCATTTTTCTTTTAAATAAATTTAAATGTTTCTTTTTGAGATTGAAAATTAGAATATTAGTAGACAAAATTGTCTCTTTACTTCACATTTTTCACTTCTTTTTCTATGTGCACTGTTTTAAAATGTTTTTTTTTAAGTAACTTTTTATTTCATAATAAATTGATATGGAATAAAAAACTTTGTTTATGCATTTCCATATTTTTTTCCTTTAAAGTACTACATCAGTCAGATTCCCTCTTTCTTTCTTCCCTTGTTATTGAACGGGATTTTCATTGCTTCGTTTTTATAAGAAAATCTCATTCAAAAATGAAGTCTTTTGAATTTTGTTTTTTGTATATTACTCTTTGAATATGTTGCCTTCTAGTTTAGTAAGTTTTTTTTTTTTTTTTTTTTTTTGAAAAATAAAAATAAATATTTTGTTTTAGAAATGCAAGCTTAGAGTCCTAAATTTACTTAAAGAAATAAAATATTTAAACTAATTTTTTCAAAAAATTACTCACTAAGCTAAAAGACGACATATTCAAGGAGTAATATGCAAACAGAATTCGAAAAACTTCATTTTTAAATGAGATATTCTTGTGAAACAAAGCTACAAAAATCCCATTGGATAACATGGAAAGAAAGAAAGAGGGAATCTGACTGATGAACAGCATTGATGCCAATTTATTGAGAATTATTTAAGTTATATTGTCCTAAAATCGTAAATCTCAGTAGAAAATTAATTTATAGTTTCATTGTAATAATATTATGTTATAAAATGCATAATCTTTATCTTTGTTATCATTATTTTCAGTATCAGGAAGAAGGAATTGTATATTCGCATATTACTTTTACTGACAACACACCCTGTCTTGAGCTTTTAGAAAAAGTAATAAAACTCTTTCTTCCTTCCTTTTTTTTTTCCTTACTATATAATCATTTTTAATCAACTCTAAAATTTATAAAATCTGTTTCATATTATGAAAAAGTATTAGTGAATAATAATAAAAACTTTTTCTTTTATATTCAATTTTGTGTTTGACTATAGATGTTTGAATATTGTACTACTTAAATGTCATGCAGATTATATGGATAAACTGAACTTAAAAAACTTCAATAGTCTTTTTATTAATAATAAAGCACAGTTACAAACTGTACCAGTACCATTGTTGCAAATTGTAAAGAATCTTGGTAAAAGAAGAAAAATATTGCTAAATTTGTCTATTATAAGTGCATTATGTATAAACTTATAAAATTTTGAAAATTATTGATCTTTAAAAATTGAAATATTTGTTTAACAGAAAGATGAATTTATAACTCCAGTATTTCTTAAAGGAAAAAAAAATCTTTTAGATTTTCTTTTTCTTTTTTTATTTCTTTTTTTATTTCTTGAACTTTTTATTTTAAATATTAACTTAATTATGATAAGTATAACTAAAATTTTATAAAATATATATATATATATTGACAATGAGAAAATAAAAATTGTAAATTCAGCAAACAATGCACCAGAGAACTGATGTTGAAAAGTAAAAAATAAAAGAAACTTTGTATAAACACCATAAATTGCAAAAAACCCACAACAATTGTTTTGAGTTGAAATAAAACCACAATTCTTCATCAAGCATTCAAAGTAGACATGAGTGAAGAAAACAAGTTGTAATGTCCCAAAGCATTGCCACTTTGTTTGCTGCACTTGTGCCTACTTTGTTTGTCATGGAAGGTGGTAATTTTATTTAATCCAAAACAATGGTTGTGAGATATTTTGCCATTTATGGTGTTTATACAAAGTTTTTTATTTACTAAAATTATAAATATTGTTTTCCTTTTGTATAGAAACCAGAATTGTTAACTGTATTATTATTCTGAAGAATTATTCCAATATTTATATGTAAACGTCATAACATAAAAAAGAAAAATTGATAATTCTTGTAGCATGAGTTACTATACATTGTATCGTAACCTAATTTTATTAGTTTCTTAAAAAAGATTTTTAGCTTTAACATTTGTAATATAATTTAAGAGGAAGTGGAAGCAGTATTGGGTATCTTTTTATGAGAAATACTTTTTAGGAGAAATGTTTTTTTAAATCAAAGAGTTAATATAAGTATGAATCTGCATTAGTTTCTAATTCTTTTAAATTGTGTTGATTTACCATGGTATAGTTATATTTTCCTGGAGGGAAAGTATCTTATGTAGTGATCTAAATTTAATCCTAGCTGATTCATGCATATTAAAATTTGAGTAACTCTGAAAGTATAGTTCATCTGGTGGTGGAATCACTAATGCTCTGGCCTTCAATTCCCAGATGCCAAACTCCCTTAAAAATATAACCATATCTAGAGTTGAATAGAATTGCAAGCTAAAGAATTTTAAGTTAAACTGCCTATTTAGGATTGATTGTATGCTTTTACAAAATTATATTCATTTTTCTCGTTATTTCTTTCTAATTCTGTACTTTTAACTTTTTTTTTGTCTTTTTAGCCTCCTAAATGTGTACTCAGGTTACTTTCAGAAGAATGTAGGATGCCTGGTGTAAGTTATTTAAACTGGTTTCTTTTTTCCTTTTTTTTATGCAATTCACTTGAAGCAAATATTACAAATTCATCTGATTAAAATTATTCTTACAGGGCACTGACTTGACGTATGTTACAAAGTTACATCAAGAATTTGATTGTCACGAAAACTATGTCAAAGGAGATGATCGCCGCCGATGGGAGTCAGAATTTGGTATTAAACACTATGCAGGTGATGTAGTGTACACAGTGGAAGGATTTCTAGAAAAAAATAAAGATGCACAACAAGATCAGTTTTTTGAATTGATGCAAAAGTCCAGTAATTCTTTCGTCCAAGAGCTTACTAAGTTTCAGGTAAATAATTTTTCTTACTCTTTATTTTAATAATTTCCTATGCAAAGGTTTAGTTAACTTTGCCAATTAAAAAAAAATTACCACTTTTTTTTTTTCTTTTTTGAAGAGAGCAAAATATATATGAAGGGAAAAGAAAAATATATATTTTGCTTTTTCCCAATTTTATAAAAAGGGGATAGACAGAGAACTCTCAAAAATCCACAATTCTCTAAAATTCATATGTCATTTACAATGTAAACAAACGTTGTCACAAATGTTTTGTTGATTTCAGAAATTGGTTTAAGAGATAAAGTAACTATTAACTATGTGACTTTTGCTGGTGAATCACCAATGACTCACTTTATTACAGGGTAATAAGAGGAGGAATAATTAGTAGAATTGTGCGATCATTAAAAATATAAATCGATTATTGAATTAGAGGAAGAAGGATAAAGACGTAGTTTTCTAGAACTATTTCCTCTCACTTTCTCATAGCACAAACTTACATGATATCCAAGAATCACAGACTTTTTTTCAGGTTACAGGAAAAATGTTGACATAAAATGAATAATATTATTCTACTATTGATGAGGCTTTTCAAAAATCTAGATAATTTACAAGTATAATAAAATGCGTAAAAATTGTTCCTTAAATTAAAATTTGTAATTAAATATTTATACTTTTACTGCAAACATTTTTTTTGGTATTGTGCTTATAATGTATGAATTGTTTCATAATGATTTACTACTCAGATGAGGTTCCAAGAAGCAAATAAAAGAAATTATCCTAAAATCTGCAGAACCCTTCATTCTATAGTATGTGGATTTTTAAGAGTGTACTGATGAAATATTTTGAAATAATATATGCATTGACAGAAATGTTGAATGTATGCATTCAAATACTAAAAATTTTCTTCTAACTATCCCTCAAAAATTAGTTCTGAATATTGAAATAAATGACAATTCCATATGACAGAAGTAAATTGACATTATCAAGGGAAAAAAGGCTAATTATAAAAGAATCCATGAAGATTTATTTATTTATTGCTCTAAATATATATATATATATATATATATCTAAAATTATTATTTGATTCATGGTAATTTTTGCTTCAAAATATTTATAAGAAGATTGATGTGAAGATGTTTTAAAAATTACAGTTCTTTTTAACTTTTTTTTTCTTTCTTTTCTTCCCTTTTTTTCCAAGCTAAATAAAGGCACAGTACTATTCAAAGCCATTATTTTGAAAGTAAAATACTTTTGCAGTTAGTAATAGCTTAAAAATGAAATAATAATATTTTTTATTTTAAAAATGTTGTGTTGCATAATATTGGTACATTAATTTAGACAATTTGTTAATTTGAAATAATAGTATCAAATAAAAGGCTTAATATTATACTTAAAGTACTTCAATTTTCTTGTTTTAGGATTTATTAAGTGAGACTACAAATAGGCTAAAAACTGCTGCCACAATATCCAGGACTATGACTAAAGGGAAACCAACAGTTGCAGATGCTTTCCGGCATCAGTTAACTGCTCTAGTGGATCTACTACATTCAACAAATCCTTGGTGAGGTTTTTATTTATTTATTGTTGTTTTTCTCACTTTTAATTGGTAAAATACTAAAATATATTTTATGGTGGTAACTTATGATCATTAATTTTAAAAATATGTAATTTTATATAAACTATATTTTCTGTGATTCCATTGATGTTGCTGTTAGTTGTGCATTTTGCTTTTTTAACCCTTTGCGGTGCAAGACAATTCAGATCATTTAAATTATACTGCCACAGGAATTCATGAACTAAATTAAACTAAAAGAAATTTTAACTTTTAAGGTTAAAAAAAACGGCCTTTTCTGATATGTTATAAACGTAAATTTTTGCTAAAAACTTTCCAGGATGAATTTTTGCAGCTGGATCTTAAATTTTGCATCCTCGCAGCGAGGACAGCGTGCGTTAAGGGGTTAATGGGATACTTTATTTATTATTTAGTAAATGTAAATTCACCAATGTTTTTGACTGTTTCACCAATGTTTTTGACTGTCTATAACTGGAATATTTTTAATAATGGAAAATCTAGAACTGCTATGCATATTTACAGATAAACATTTACACTGCACTTGCATTATTAAAATAATTATTTTTCAGATGTTTTAAAAAAAGTATTGTTATTTATATGAGTTAATATTGAAATTATGTTCTGATATCTCACAAGTGAAAAATAGGCAGTCAACTTTATAAGAATCATCTCACCTTTTACATATATATATATTTACAAACTATATTTCTTAAAAGTTTATATTTAGTTATCAAATAAAATATTCATTGAAAGAAATACTTTATTCAGCTGTGGTATTCTATCATGTTTCTTCTTTTTTAAATGAATTGTATTATTTGTTTTAAATATATATAGATAGATTTTTTTTTTTTTTTTTTTTTTTCAAGTTGTGATTCTTACACATAAGAAATTTTATTTCCATATTAGTTATTTCATTAATCCCCCTTCTTTTTTCTTTATTTTGCATATGTTGATCATTTAGAAATTTGAAAAAAAAAAAAAAAAATATATATATATATATATGTATAAATTATTATTATTGCTAGAAATAATTTTTAATAATAATTTTTGAAATTTAGAACTTTGAGTTAAGATTACATAAAAGTAAATTTTATTTTAAAAATTTAAAGTATTTGTTTCAATAATATATTTTATTCAAGACAAATTTTGTATAAAAATTAAACAGAATTCAGATTATTTATTATTCTGTCAGTCATATTTTAAACCATTTCATGCTTTTTTTTTTTTTTTTTTTTTTTTTTTTTAATATCTGTATTCTTAAAAACTTATTTTACTAAAATTATTTCATCAGGTATGTCCGTTGTATAAAGCCAAATACTAAAAAAGCTGCCAACAACTATGATGAAAATCAAGTACTGACCCAATTAAGATATTTAGGAATGTTGGATATTATTCGTATTCGCCGAGAGGTAATTTATTATTATCATAAAGTGTGGCCTACCATTTTTTAAGAAGAATTATTAAATTATTACCTTAAGATTTTAAGAGTGGATTAAATATGTTAGTTGTAAAGCTGGTGTATCTGATAAATTTAGTCATTCTTGTTTGTGTATGAAATGTTCTTTTTCATTATTTGTGTTATTTTTTTATTCAAAATTATTAAATTTTAGCAAAACAGGTACTAAATGGAAAATAAATAAACTATATACTTTTTATTATTATTTAATCTTTATTTCATTTTGTCATTTTGTGTGCCACTCTAGAAGCTTCATTTTTAACTCTTAATATGTATTGAGAATGTGCATTTTCCCTATCAATTAAATTTTATAAATAAGTATGTTAAATATTAATCTAATTATTTATTTATTTTAATATTGCAAAAAATTATCTATGAACAATGAATATAAAGAAAAGATATATATATATATATATGCACTTTTCTGTTGAAAACTGTGAATGCTATATAAGTATACCTATAATAAAATAATGCTATTAAATACTTATAACTAAATAACATTAGTAGTGTATTTAATTATTAATACTTATAATTAAATACACTACTAATATCTATAAATAAATTAATATAAATGATATTCTTTTTTCAAAAATTGAATTTATATATATATATGTATATATATATATATATATATATATATATATATATATTTTTTTTTTTTGAAGTTAAAATAAAGCTCTACTGGATATTCTAAAACAAATTTACAAATGTACTTGCAAAGTTGATAATTTACACTGTCTTAAAAATAGCTTTCAATTAATTCAATACATAAAATCGCTCGATTCAATAGACAATATTATGACTTTTGACTTTCAAGATCTTTTCAATAATATTGAGTTATCAGATCTTAGTAATATCATTTACAGTCTTTTTCAAGAATATAAAGCTCAAATTAATCTTCCTTACAATTTTAAAGCAGAAAAATTTAAAACACTTCTTAACTTTGTTATCCATAATAATTATATCTTCCACAACAACGCTATCTATTTGCAACAATTAGGCATCCCACAAGGAGGTTGTAGCTGCAGTATTTTGGCAGATCTCTATCTTTATTATTATGAAAAGCAAATTTGCAATGATAATGTTCGATTTTATCGTTACATCGATGATATTATTGTATTTTATCTCAACAAGAACTCACAAAATGGCTTTTCCTTCAATTATCCACCTAATTTAAAGCTAACTCAAAATACTCTGACTAATCAATCAATTAACTTTTTAGATCTAAAAATAATCATCGATGGTAATAAACTTTACACAGATATCTATGACAAACGGCAAGATTTTTGTTTTAATGTCAACTTATTTACACATTTTAATTCATGTCTGCATCTTTCGGTATTTAGAAACATCATCATTAACCATTTATTTCGAATTAATAATTTATGCTCTGCAAAGTTTAAAAACAAGAATATTAATAAACTGATCACAGCCACTGCTAAAATGGGTTTTCCTAAAAACTTTGTATTTTCTATTTTATATCCTTAACCATGTCTCTGTCAGTACAAAAAAAAAAAAAAAAAAGCTGTGTACACTCTTGTGTATATCAACAAAAAAATTATAAAATAATAGAAGACAATAAAAAAGGTGGCGGTTGGGTGGGCAGATGTTTGATTACGGAGGTGGGGTGGTGTTGTAAGGCTGGATGGTTGGGTGGGTTTGTGAAATTAAATTTATAAAAAAAAAAAAAAAGTAGAAGGCTTGTTGCATTTGCTTTGTATTACTATGCAAACTTTCATTTTCCATAAAATTTCAGATTTTTCCTTTTTGAGTTGTCAACTATATTTAATGTTCTAATTATAATGTTAAACACAATGTGATCAATCGGTGAATTTCATTGTGGCTTCGTGGCTTCATTGTTGTTCATCTGCTTTGAAATTTTGCATTTTTAAATCCATATGGTTCCTGTTCTGGTTGTGGCAGGCTGGGGGAGTGTTGCCGGCGTAAAACTAGTGTAACCCCACAGGCAAGTCACAAGTCTTGCCGCCTGCCTCCTTCTTCCTATCTTGTGTTTCTTGGGTTGTTTTTTCATTAATTTTGATAAGTTTATGGTTTTAAGTTAAGATTTGTTGTTTTACTTTATTGATTCGTTTGTTTTTGCAGACTGTTAATTAATAGATCTGGTTTCTTTACATTAATGTATTTCATCCACTGATGATTTTTTTTTTTTTTTTTTTTTTTTATCTTATTGGTCATTGGTGTTTCAGTGATCTTGTATCTGTTGCTTGGCTTCTAATATGCTTAATAGATCATCTTTATTATATATTATATATATATACTTAGTTAACTTTTTGCACTTTACACCTTCAAAACAAACTATTAAAATTCTAAAAAATATTTTTTAGAAAACAGTATCAGTTTTAACAGTTTTAAATTTTCTGGATGTGAAAACAAATACATAAAGCAATGAGTAATTTGTGCATTAAATTTACTCATAGAACAACATGGGTTTAATATAATCTTGCTATTCATGGGTTCTTTTTAAATTAGATTATAACTAGCGATAAATATCTTTAAAATTATAATCAATCATATTCATTATTTATCAAACTAATTATCGAAAAGGTACTCACCCTTTCTTCTTTTCACGGCCGACTTGAAACTTAGGGAGTTAGAAGAGAATATCGATGACACAAAATAATATTTCTGGAACTTTTGCTTTTAACATATTTAATTAAATGATGATGATGGAGGTCTACGTACAATGAAATATATGTACAAAATTTGACGATTAATAAAACAATTTTCAAATTATTTCTACTTCATATAATGAATAACTTTCTGTATATTCAAAATATTCAGTTTTCTTCTTCTTTAATAAAACAGAATCATAATAAATTTTAAGACACCGAAAAAGTGCCTTTCCTTTCGAGTCTACATCATTTTTAACACTCCACTTTCGAATCGAAAGTGCATCTTATTCTAATAAAACCAAAAGAGAATAAAAAATAAAAATAAAGCATTCCCGCTGTCACGACAGGTGGCCGAAAAACAGAGGGAAAAGAATGGGGGGAAGGCACTGATGTTGCAACATCCTCCCACCTTGAGCATGGAAAGATTCTGTACATGCTCAACAAAATATTAAAGAAAAAGGAA
This sequence comes from Salticus scenicus, assembly GCA_963930645.1. Classification (NCBI taxonomy): domain Eukaryota; kingdom Metazoa; phylum Arthropoda; class Arachnida; order Araneae; family Salticidae; genus Salticus; species Salticus scenicus. Next base: position 86,193,748 of record OZ005656.1, read on the forward strand.
AACTGTTTACATTCTAAAATATTCTTAGTAAAATAATAAAAAAAATAATAATAAACAATATAATATAAAAATAGTTCAGAAAAATGTTCAAGTCATTTTGGACTTAAAGTTATATAGTCAGTTTAGATATTAAAGTTTTTTCACTGGTTTGATAATTCTACCAAAACTAGAGGTCTGAATTTGATTCTTGTTTACAATTGTATCACTAAGTTCTAAAGGGCAAATCCTCTGTAGTGGTCGTAAAATTTCACCATTCAGTGTTTTCAGTTTGGCAAGACGAAATTGTCCATCTTTACCAGGATAGAGTTCCACCACTTTGGCCAATGGCCACTGAATGCGTTTCAAGTTGCCATTTTGCACTAAAACTAAATCTCCAATTTTAATATTACTGTTAGGAGGTTTCTTTACGTTGTTAAATTCACGAAGAGATCCCAAATATTCAGTTCTAAATCTCTTGCGAAGATCGTCTTTTAGTTTTTGTCGGTATTCAAATCTTTTTCTCAGGTTATTTCTTTCTATAAAATCCAAGTCAGGTACTCCTGTTTCACGGAGATCTTTCAAAAACATTTCAGGTGTGAGAGGTGTTAAATCTTCAGTATCCTCAGATACATATGTAAGTGGTCGTGAATTCACCATACTCTCTGTGTCGCAAATGGTAGTATATAATTCTTCATAGTTCAAATGGGCTTTTCCTAGAACTCTTTTCAACATTGATTTGATAATGCGAATCAATCTTTCCCAAAATCCACCCCACCACGGAGAGGCCGGTGGGTTAAGTTTCCATTTAATTCTTTTTATAGTGGCAAATTCTTCAATCTGTGCCCAATCCACAGAATTTAATTCTTTTCTTGTCGCAACTAAGTTGGTTCCATTATCACTGTAGATGATATGTGGTCGTCCTCTACGTGAAATGAATCTTCTCAAGGTCTGTATGAAATTCTCTGTTGTTAAGGAAGTCGTCAATTCTAGGTGGATAGCTCGAAAAACTGCACATGTATACAGAACTACCCAACATTTGCTGCCATCTTTTAAGAACAGTGGACCAAAAAGATCTGTTCCTGTAATTTCAAAAACACCAGCTTCTCTCACTCTATCTTCAGGCAGAGGTGAACTCAGCACTTCAGCAGCTTTCGAAGAGAATCTCTGACACTGGACACATCTATGCAGAATCTTTCTAATGGTCTTCCTGCATCTTATTATCCAGAATTTCTCTCGAATTGCTGACATAAGAATTTGTATTCCTGCATGATTCATTTCTGTATGTTCATTTTCAATAATTCTACAGGTTACGTTATGGTTCGCTGGCAAAACTACTGGATATCTAAAATTTTCTGAATCTTTTCGCATTGATATTCTAGTTTGAACTCTGATGACTCCCATTTCATCAACAAATGTACGCAAAGAGGATAAGTTTTTCTTAAAATTTAAATCTTGATTCTGAACAAACTTCATAATCGTAAGTTCAGCCTTTTCAATTTCTTCAACTGTTAAATTGGTCATTACTCTTGCTTCTTTAGGTTTTTTAACATTTTCTTTAAATCTGAGTATCCATGCTGTGACCTTTAACATTTTTTTATAGGAGGAACATTTCTCGTAAAAGTCTATGCTTTCCGATGATACATTGGCTGCAGAAACTATTGTTTTTCTTCTCTCTGATTCTATTACATTTAAATCAGGTTCTAAAACTTCGTTAGGCCAAAATTCTGAAGATCTTCTTAACCAAGAAGGTCCTTCCCACCACCGGGATTTTAAGAGAAATTCAGCAGTACAGCCCCTTGATGGCAAATCGGCAGGATTGAGCCTCCCTGGTACGTATTTCCACTTCTCTGGATGGCTGAGGGATCTAATTTCTTGCACTCTATTGTAAACAAAAGGTGCCCAATTTTCATTTCTTTTGATCCAAAATAGAGCATTTGATGAATCTGTCCAAAAATGTGTTGGAATACTCGGCTGTCTTAGATCTGTTTTCACACTTTGCGCTAGTCTTGCTCCTATGGTACAGGCAAGAAGTTCTAGCCTGGGAATGGTGACTGACTTCAATGGGGCTACCCGGGATCTGGCTTGCACAAGTTGGCAGGTAATGGCATTAAATTTTTCTGCTCTTAAAAAAATGCAAGTTGCATAGGCTGCTTTGCTTGCATCGCAGAATACGTGAAGGCTCATTTCCGTATTCACCGGATCAGGTACAAGAAGTCTTGGAATAGCAACGTCATTCAACTTATGTAGTCCCCTTTTCCATTTCTCAAATTTTTTCCCAACACATTCAGGTAATTCAGAATCCCAACTCACTTTTAGTTGCCAACATTCTTGAAGAAAAATTTTTGGTGCTAAGGTTACAGGACAACTATATCCGATGGGGTCGAATACTTTATGGGCTACTGACAATATTTGTCTTTTGGTAACTGTCTTGATTTCTTCTTGATTTTCTCGCAAATCTATACTTAGTGAATCATTGTTTAAATCCCATAACAATCCCAAAACTGGAACATTTCTTTTCTTGGAGGGAGTAGAATTTTCTTCTGTTGGATTGATAATATTATGCTCCCACCCTCTTAGATCGAATTTTGCAGTACTAAGGATATATTTAGACTCCGAAATAAATTTTTCAAGTTTTTCGGCACTTTCTACACTAGTAACACTATTATCTACATAAAAAGATTCTGCTAGTTTATCAGCAGTTTCTTTTAGTTCATCGTTAACCTGTTGCAAGTGGTACTTTAGAGTTGCTCCTAACAAGTAGGGACTACAAGTAAGGCCGAATACTACTCTTCTATGCTGAAAATTCTTAATATTTGAAGGATTACCCTCCTCCCACCACAGGAATCTAAGATATGGTCGGTCTACTTCGCTGAGCTGAATTTGTAGGAACGCTTTATGAATATCTGAAATTACCCCAATTTTTTTAAAGCGAAATCTATTAATTACAGAGGGAATTAGTTCCACTAAGTTGGGACCCTTTCCCAAACAATCATTAATAGAAGGAGAGCCCTTTACTCTCGCTGACCCATCAAAAACTGGACGAATTTTAGTTGTGGAATTTTCTTTAATAACTGCTCTGTGGGGCAGAAAATGTTCATTTAGATTATCACTGTATGGCTCAACTTCTTCAATGATTTCTTCTGCAAGCCATTCGTCAAAAACTGCTTCGTAAGCTTCTAATCTTCCAGATTTCTTCAGTGATTCCACGCAATTCTTCAATCTTCGCTCAGCAATTGGTCTACAGCTAGGTAGTGGAGGATGGCCTTCAATCCATGGAAGGCTTACTTCATATCTGCCGTCTTCAACAGTTTTAATATTTTGGTTAAAATATTCTTCAGCAGCTATGTCTAATTCTTCTCTCGTGTTCTTATTTCCCGAATCCAAAATTCCTAAAGTATCCAGGGACCAAAGATCTGAAATCTGTGCATTGGCCACATGAAGAGATAAAACAACATTTGTACTATCGTTGGAACTAAATTCTTCAGTTTTACCCATCAATGTCCAACCTAATTTTGTTTCAAAGGCCACTAAACCCTTCGAGAGTAATTTACTTTTCCCTGTAAAAAGTTTCCCACATACATCTGCACCAATTAACAAATCAATTTCTCTATTTTTATTTCTTCTAAATTTTGTTGAGTTGTCATAATCTGAAAATTGAATTCCCCGCCTTCTTGCTTCGTTAATCCATGGCCCATTTCGTAATTTAGGTACTTCTGCGCAAATTTTTTCTTGATCAAGAACTTCAAAATTACACAAATAGTTTTTGTGTAGATCACTTAAATGTATTCTATACCGTAAATGATCATGTGTTTGTTGTAACCCACCAAACAAACTATGATTTAATTTTTCTTGCCCTGTAGGTGTATAACCAATTTTGTTTATTATTTCTTTTTTCAAATAAGATTTCTGAGATCCTGAATCAATTAATGCTCTGATAATGTATTCTTTATCTTTATTGATTAACCTTAGCGTTAAAGTTTGGAGTAACACTTCTTGATTGCAAGTTTTGTTGGACAAAGTGGTATTTTCATTTGTAACTTGTTTTTCAGAATTATTTTCTGGACACATTATATCGAAATGACGTCGAGAACAAATACGGCATTTTACAAAGCAGCGGCAATTTTTTGCCAAGTGACCTTTAGAGAAACGCACAAAACAATGACCACGTTTCATCAAAAAATCTCTTTTTTCACTGAATTCTTTACAATCCTGCAATAGATGTTTTTCGCTATTACAAAAATTACTGAAATGTCGTTTATTGCCTGAATTATTATTGTAAAGGCCAGCTGCAGTTGAGGGACGAATTTTGTTTCTTTTTGGTGATTCATAACTTTCTTTCTTATTTGATGTGGTGGAAATATGTTCTGAGTGTTGGGCATTTGAAATTAGTGCAGTAGCTTTTTCGCGACTAACAACTTCTGTTTTTAAAATTTCAATCATTTCTGAAACTTTCCACTGATCATCATCGTCGTATTTTTTCGTTATTTCTAAAACTATGTCTGCTGGTAAAAGTTTTATGAAAATTGGGCAAAATAACGTGCTGTAATTTTCTTCTTTTATCCCTAGGGATTCTAGATTTCTTATTTCTGTCTGACATGTGTCCAGTAATTTTCGTAGTGCGAATATATCGTTGGATTTTTTCACAGGACAAAGATTTAGTAATTTATTTAAATGTGAATTAATTAGTAATGTTTTTTTACCAAATCGATCTTTTAATGTTTCCAGAGCCGCGTAATAATTATTGTTTGTTAGCGTGAAACCTTTTATTGCATCAGCAGCTGTACCACTTAAGTATGTTCTCAAATAGCTAAATTTATCAATATTTGATAAAACTGAATTCTTATCGATTGCTGCTTCAAACTGATCCATAAATCTTTGGAAATCGGTTGGTTCACCGTTAAATCTATCAATGTTTAATCGAGGAAGATTAATATAACTTTGATCTAATTTTGATGTTCTATTACCTTCTATTACGGGGCTAGTCGATAAAATGTTAGAATTACTACTATTTTTTATTTTAATCATTTTACTTTTTACTTTAGTTTTCCAAATCAAAATATTTGAATTATATTCATCGCATTTTAGAACTTCCTCTTCAACCTCTTCTACTTTGATATTTTTCTGTATCTCGTCATCTAATGAATTCAGTTCCCTATCTTTTAAATTTAACTCTTCTAAATATTGTTCTAACTCTTCTTCTCCAACATCAATTTCCAATAACCTGCCTTCGATTTTATTTATTAACTTCGTGGTTTGCGCTCTAAGAACACTTCTTTTTTGTTTTTGAATTACACTCATTATGCTAATTATAAATAACAAATCTTAAAAAATATTATTATTTGATCAATTATCAAATAAAATTTCTTGTCAAAGTTGTTTAATTAAACGAAAACATTTCTAAGTTATGCATTCATCATATTAATATATAATGCAATAATTCAAAACACAAAGTATTGCACAAACCCAAACTAAAAATATTCTTTCATTTCATTTTTATCAAAGGAACAAATTTCAAGAACAAAACGAATAATATAAATATCATTTATTATTTATTTCAAATGTAAATGAAAACGAAACTTTTTCGTTGAAACCAAAACTTTTTCTCTTTATTTATATATCATCAAAAGAACAAATTTTCAAATATTCAATTAAAATAACATTTATATTTATTTATTTCGATGTTGGAGAAAGTAATCAAGTCGGCCGTCCCTGTTCTGGGGCGCCACTAATTTAATATAATCTTGCTATTCATGGGTTCTTTTTAAATTAGATTATAACTAGCGATAAATATCTTTAAAATTATAATCAATCATATTCATTATTTATCAAACTAATTATCGAAAAGGTACTCACCCTTTCTTCTTTTCACGGCTGACTTGAAACTTAGGGAGTTAGAAGAGAATATCGATGACACAAAATAATATTTCTGGAACTTTTGCTTTTAACATATTTAATTAAATGATGATGATGGAGGTCTATGTACAATGAAATATATGTACAAAATTTGACGATTAATAAAACAATTTTCAAATTATTTCTACTTCATATAATGAATAACTTTCTGTATATTCAAAATATTCAGTTTTCTTCTTCTTTAATAAAACAGAATCATAATAAATTTTAAGACACCGAAAAAGTGTCTTTCCTTTCGAGTCTACATCATTTTTAACACTCCACTTTCGAATCGAAAGTGCATCTTATTCTAATAAAACCAAAAGAGAATAAAAAATAAAAATAAAGCATTCCCGCTGTCACGACAGGTGGCCGAAAAACAGAGGGAAAAGAATGGGGGGAAGGCACTGATGTTGCAACAATGGGATTAGAGTGCTAGTGAGGACAGATAAAGGATCCTCTTAAGAATTCTTTTAATTGTAAAATCTCAAGTGTTCTAATATAAGTGATCTAACAGTCTAGAAATTAATGCATTACTTAGAGAAATAATTTAAACAGTTCTAACTATCTTAGATATGTTCAATTTACTTGTAAATGTGTTAGATTTTAATACTGCATGATTGTATGTCATCTATTTTACTTTTAAAAGAGACAGGGAGAACTCAGGGACTTTGTTTATCAGATTTATGTAGCAACCCTGGTAATACAAATATATAAAAGGTTACTTATCTAACAGTAAAATTGCTTCATAATTGTGGCCAACATATTATCAGTTATTACTCACTTAAAAAAAAAAAAAAAAATGAAGCTGAAAGTAAAATATAAATATTTATTTTCTTCTTTCAAATATAAATTTACTATATTTTCATTCTGTTTGTCGCTGTAAATTAGAATAAAATCTGTTTGTTTTTAAATGTTGATACAAAATATGTGATAATTGTATAAGTAATACAAAATTTATTTTGATTTTCACAAATAAAGGATGACTAGTTTGAAATTTATTTAATGTTGAAAATATAATTATGCACTTAAAACAGCATTTATTTCCAAGAATAATTTGTAATTTTGGTGCAACTTCATAAACACGTTATAAAAGAGTCGTTTTAAATTGACTGATATTTCTGTTTTTTTTTTAATCCAGTGTCATTTCTTTTATTGTTAGGGCTTTCCTATTCATACTACTTTCTCAGAATTTCTTTCAAGATATCGATGCTTGGTTAGGAAAGAAAAACTTCCAAGTGATCCTGTGCAAGCAGTACGCTTCATTCTGACAATGATGAGGTTTCCTACTACAGAATGGCAGATTGGAAAATCAAAGGTTTCCATTTTGTTTATTTAATAATTAAACCTTATTTTGTTTATTTAATAATTAAATCTTATTTTGTAAAATTTTTTATAAATATGTATTTTTGTGTCTAGATATTTTTACGGGGAAGTATATACGAACCTCTTGAAGATCAAAGAAAAACTCTTATGTTGAAAATGGTCATAATAGTTCAAAGAGTATGGAGAGGATATGTTTGTCGTAAATGTAAGTATTAGTATGGATTTTTTATATGTAAATGCATTATGAGCAGAACCAGTTGTAGCTTCCTGCAAACCATGGGCATTTCTTGGCCAATATGTATACACAAAATAAGCATAAATGGGCTTATGCAATGACCCTTCTTCCTGAATTGAAGTATATAAGAAATTAAGCTCCTTTATACTTCGTCCATTTAATGAAGTATAAGGAAGAATACAATATTGAAAAATGCTTCATTAAGAGACGTGATGTTAAACCATGAATTTGATTTGGCTCTGACACTTTAAAATTTTGATTTATTTCCTAAAATAACTTGTAATCCAATAACTTGTATCTTATATATTACTATAATTATTGTACCTGCACTAGTATAGTTAAATACCATATTTGTCTGTGGACTTCATTTTATTTTTTCTAAAGCACCAACAAATTTACAAATGCAACATCTGTACTTCTATGTATTTTCAAATTTCATATAAAATTTTGTTAAGGGATGTGTCACACTATATCAAGGTTATCCTAACCTCATTTTAAAGTATGGTAAAATAATCCCCTTTATTATTCATTGCATAAGATATTTTAAATTCCGTTTTAACTTTCAGGAAATTGTGATCATTAAATTAGTCCTTATTTCCCCAAAATTGATTTTTTAAATTTATTTTGAAATTGTAAACTGCAAAATTTCACTAGTGTATTTTCCCATTTTACAGCTTCAAAATAAATTACAAATTTTAAAAACAGATTTTTGAAGAAACGACAAAAATTTTCACGTTGGTAATTTTTTTTAATTTGAAAACATAATTTTAAAATATGTATTATATGATGAATAATAATGGGGATTATTTTCTCATAGGTTAACACAAAGTTCGACTGACCTTAAGGTTCTGAGATGCATCCCCTAACATCTAATTTAGAGTAAAGTAAAGAAACATTCAACAAAAATATTATATTTTCCATAAAGCTTTTAAAACAATTAAATACCGTAATTATCTGTGTATAGCCCGCGGGCTATCTGGAAAAAAGTGCTCTTTTTTTTTCGGGCCTGTGGGCAATGTACCAATGCGGGCAATACGACAAAGGATTCATTATTATTATTAATTTTTTGTATACATGGAATTACTGAATATTTTATTGATTTTAATATTTAAATCTGTTCAGCAGAATAAAATTAAAATAAGTCGGTAGAAATGGTTTATTAGTATTATTGTATTAAATTAGTTTTCTGTATACATGGAATTATTGTATATTTTATTGATTTTAATTTTATTTTAAATCTGTTCGGCGAAATAAAATAAATCGGTATAAATGGTTTATTATTATTAAATTTATATTATGTATACATGGAATTATTGTAGATTTTATTGATTTTATTTTAAATCTGTTCGGCGAAATAAAATAAATCGGTATAAATGGTTTATTATTATTAAATTTATATTCTGTATACATGGAATTATTGTATATTTTATTGATTTTAACAATATTTTAAATCTGTTTGGCGAACGCACTTTGCATTCTTTAAATTGCGTGTGTGGGCTATACGATGATGCGGGCTATTCGCCAGACTTTTTTTTAAAGCAATACTTTTTTTAACATGCGGGCTATATGACCGTGCGGGCTGTACACAGATAATTACGGTATATAATTAGAATTGATAAATGCTTTTATTTTATTATAGTATTCCAGCATGTTACAAAATTTTTCAATACTGGTATAAGTCAATTTTTCATTATTTAGAGAGTCATCATTTTTACGATAATAACTCTCTAATTTTTGAGTCATAATTTTTTAATCAGGGTTTTTTTTTTTTTTTAAAGATAGTCACTATTTTTACAGTAATGTCTTTCTAATTTTTGAGTTCTTATTATAATAATTGTAATTTATCTTAATAGTTATTACAATTTATTTTAAGTAGTCATTACTATAATAGTATAATAACCACTTTTAGTTGTTAAAAATGAAAATCTCTTTTGAAATATATAAATCTCTTAGCTTAACAAAGTTTGTATTCTCAAGAATTCAATTGTTAATATAACTTTTATCCTAGTTCTTAAATAATTTAATTGTCATTTACTGGCCATCGGTTCCATTACAGAAAAATAAATAAATAAATAAAATTGTGGAAAAATAAACTAAATCTGCAGTCTTTCTAAAAATACCACTTTTTATCTTGCATAGTACTTCTTCTATACTACTGAGTCAGTGCGTAAAATTTAATGAATATCGTTTTCCATAAATTTTCATTGTTTAAAACAGTTATTGGGATCAAACTCATTCTGACATTTGATTCACTGTCGCTGTTAAAAAAAATATTTACAAAAGTAAATAAAAAGTAAGTTTTGAAAATTAACCATGTATACAAATGAATGAAAAGACATGCATCTAGTTTATATTTATTAAAACAAATTATTCTTGCCAAATGTAATTCTGATTTTTTTCAGTGATCTTTTGTGATGCATCAATTTCTTGTATTTTTGGTATAAATATATTTTTAATATTTCATTTACATTTTAATAAAATATTATATTTCAGTTTTCAACAGACATCGAAATGCTGCAATTACTATCCAAAGGTACTTTAGAGGTCATTTCCAAAGAATCCACTATATGCATATGCGACGGGCATCAATCACTATACAAGTAAGGATTTAATTATTAAAATATTTCAGATATTAGAAATCTGGCTTCAGTTAATTTTTTTAAATTTATTCATTTATTAATATTATATATATATATATATATATATATATATATATATATTAAAGATGATCTATTAAGCATAGTAGAAGCCAAGCAATAGATACAAGATCACTGAAACACCAATGACCAATAAGATTTAAAAAAAAAAAAAAAATCATCAGTGGATGAAATACACTAATGTAAAGAAACCAGATCTATTAATTAACAGCCTGCAAAACAAACGAATCAATAAAGTAAAACAACAAATCTTAACTTAAAACCATAAATTTATCAAAATTAATGAAAAAACAACCCAAGAAACACAAGATAGGAATAAGGAGGCAGGCGGCAAGACTTGTGACTTGCCTGTGAGGTTACTATATATATATTCTCCTATATGTACAATAAGAAAGAAAAAATTTGTTAATTTTTTCAAAATACGGTTTTTTAAGATGTCTTGAACACAAATTGACTATTTTTACTTTCTTCCATACATTTGAAGAAGGTATTGAGTTCATGAAAATTTTAAACTCTGCTTTTTGATGGATTAATACTTTTGAGATGTCCTGAACATGATCTGACTATTTTTAGAAAATGTCTGTCTATGTATGTGTGTATATATAAAAAAGTTTGTGAAAACTATATCTCATGAACCAATGAATGAATAACCAAACTTAGTATTTAATCAGATCTTGACCTAAATTGGCGTTGATTAAATTTACGGATCAATCACTCAACAGGTGTCACTGTTATCCCATCTTTTCATAATTTTTAATATAGCTGTACAGGATAAAATTTTGTATAAATGAACATAATGAATTATTTTTAATGAATGATTGTAAAATTAATGTGAATTATTGAAAATAGCAGTAATAAACTAGGAAAAAATATTGTGTGCATGAAGGAGCATTGCTCTTCTCCCCTCCACCCTTTCCTGGGGGTGTAAATTTTCAATATGAGTATACTTCAGAAGAATTCATTAATATCTTTAAAATGAATGTTTGAGCCATAGATCTGTGATTATTTGAAACAAAGCTATTGATTTTTTTCATTTTTAATGAGAAAAATATCATTACTGCTGATGTTGGTACAAAATTGACTTTCTTTCGTCATTTAGTGCTGTACTTCTCTGTGATAAAAATCATTTGCATTAATCATGGAAAATAATTTTAATAAATAATAATTTAATAAAGAATTTGTTCTACATGAATATGTATAAGACAATGTAGAAAAAAATATCTTTTGGTGGCCACAACCACAATATACTAATTTGTTTTGAAAAATTATACATAAGGTAATTAAAAATATATATATATATATAAATATATTAGCCATCAAATGTTTAATCAGCCAATTCATTTTAGACTCGACATTTATGCAATAAAAAATACTACATAATACTATGCAGTGTTGTTGTTTAATTGACTTTGTTTTCCGTAATTTATGACTTTTATTTATTTATTTTTTATAGGCTTATGTACGAGGTATGTTTGCCAGAGAAGTTGCTGCGGCATTACGTGAAATGAGAAGAGTAGAAGAAGAAATGAGAAGGAAGGAACAAGAAGAAGAAGAGCGTAAGAGGCAAGAACAAGAAAGATTAGAGATGGAAGAACAGGAAAGAGCTGCCCTTGAAGAATCTATCATGTAAGAATGACTTTAAAAATTCTTATTACACTCTAATTTGAAAACAGAGCATTTTTATAGTAGGAAATAATAATAATAATAATGTATTTCCTTCATTTGATATATAATTAAAAATATATCAAATTTCATTTCAATATTTATAATATTTATTTCTTACTTGAAATATTTTAGAAAAATAAAGTACATTAGTATTATTTTGTCTGATTAAGCAATTATTTATAATTTTGCATTTTAAAGTTTCCCAAACTTATTCCCCAATGTAAATATTATAATTAGCTAAATATTTCATTTTATCTACTCATAATCATTTGCCGCTGGTTGTGTTTTGTCAAACACCCACTTCAGACACTTGGGGTGCTGCTTGCTGCATGCAAGCAGTCATTTTATTTAGCGTAATGTTGTGCTTGCTTTGGTACAAATTTAAAATTAAAGTATTATATTATTGAAATTGCCATGGAGAAATTAAAAAGAAGATAATATCTCACTCTGGCAAAAAAAGTGACACTTGGAAAAAAAAAAAAAAAAGTCAGTTTTGAATTTATGTCATTGAAAAATATATATGAATAACCACCAATGGGCATGAAAAGCATCCCATTTGCATTTCTATCTTTCAACTTATATACTTGAGAGGTATTTGGGTATTTTGTTGTAGGCTGGTCAGTGCTTTATCATTACCTTTAAGTTTATTTTTCTCAAATACTGCATTTTTGAGTTGTAAGTTTTCCTGCTGGGGTGATATTCCCAGCACACGACACTCAGTAACACATATTGCATAACATGTATTTCATGACATGAATCCAGTAACAGTATCCTCCTTCCTCAAAAAAGGTATTAAAAGAATTAAATAAATGGATAATACTTTTTTTTTTTTTTTTTTTTTTTTGTAAAATACCATTTATTTTATTTATTTATTTTTTGTAATTTCACAGTGATCTTATTCAAATGTTTGTTATTTATTATATGTATTAATGAAATATTTGCCAAAACTTCTAAATATAATTTTCTCTTAATTGTAGTGAATGTTATAAATTTTAATAAACAATATTGTTGCAACACATTTCAAGCAATTAAATGTACTACTTAATCATCCCTTTTTTAAGACAACGATGGAATGCACTATCTTAAATATTGTCTAAAACAACAAAATATGTAATGTACCCCCCAAAAAAGGATAATGGCAATTAATCAGTTAATATCATATAAATAATAAATAGCCTCTTTAGTATTTCAATGTAAATATAATGTTTCTTTCTTCTTAAGAAAGAAAAAAGAAAAGAAAGTAAATTCTCTTTCTCTCTCTCCCCTGTATATTTAGAAGTATACTAAGAATTAATAATTATTCTAAGTTATTGTGATACATAATTTGTACAGCTAGCATTTGATATCTAAGATGAAAATAAAAGATGTGTCAGTTATATACCAATAAATCTACTGCTCTAATTAATGAAATAATTAAGTTTTGATAAACTACAGACTTAGTAAATCAATGAAGGTAAAAGGATTGCCTTGATTTATAATTTTCTATGAATGTTTTTGCAGTTGTATACTACTTGATTATTTTTAAGGGGATAAAAATAGAATCAATCTAAAAATAGTTTCATTTTAAAGGTTTTTTTTTTTTTTTTTTTTTTTTGTGTGTGTGTGTGTGTGTTAAATGTATATAAACATATTTTGAAATTCTTAAAACCTTTTTATATTTTAAATTTTCAGAAAGTCTTTTGAGATTCTAATACTGAAATTTTAAATAACCATATAAATATTTCTGATAATTTCATTAAATATATATGCATTATACACTCCTGCTCAAAAGTTTAGCAAGATTTGCAAACAATCAGTTTTTTTTCAATTTAAAAACTTATCTCTCAATGAAATGTTTTCAGACATTTGGCATTTAAAAAACTGAGTCTTTCTCATGTTTTTCAGTGAAGATTGGTTTAAGACAACATTTAGGGGGCCTGAAACAAATTGAGCAAAATCAATAATGTTTAGTGATTATTATTTAATCAATAATAAACCACTTAGCAAAAGTTCTTTTTTATAGAAAACCCCTTGTCTCACGAATCTTGGTAAATAAACAAAAATATGTTAGAGTTACAAGCGTATAAGGGATTTTTCGCAAAAAAGTACATTCGGAGTGTAATTGAAATAACTGGATCTTCACATTAATTACATGTGAAAAACCCATTAAGAAATTTCAACTATTGGAAAATATCTAAAATCTAGCTCGTTCTTTTTCGGATAATTTGCTTAATTTTTACTCTATTCAAATGCACATCTGACAAAAGTTGCCCAAGTATATGTTGCTCAGCTTTCAACCTATGCAGTAATTTTTTTTTTTTTTTTTATCTTTCCCACATGTGTAGTGAAAACATTTTCATAAAAATGCTTGTATTTCTTGAGATATTTAAGATATTTGTATTCTAATAATAACAGGAGACCTTAAATTTCGTCTAAAAATTTTAAAAACCTTGTTTTTTTTAAAAAAAATTTTTAAAACCTTGTAAATTGTGATTTTGCTGTTCCCTATTTGTCTAATTGTTGGAAATTTTACATTCAGTCCACATTTTCTTAATTTTTGTACTGTTTACACAGCTAACATTCCTAAATTCCTATTGGCCACACACTCCACCTTTCCCGTAATCCTATTGGTTGAACTAAATTCGGTCCCTCTCCTATATATACGAGCACTTCTCCAGATTCAGAATTCTTTTTGTACTGAAGACGGTACGCTTAAGGCTACCGAAACAGCTGTATGCATCCCAAATATTTTTCTTTTGGTGTTTCTGAGGTAGTATTTTATTTGGGTTTTAATATTTGTATTCTGATTGCAGTACATTGTTTTAAAAATATTTTTCCAACTTATCTGAAAGTGGGAATAATATTCGTTAAAAACTCTGTATATTATAAATAAAAAACATACTGATTTTTTTGGAGTTTATAAATAAATGCTTATATCTCCATTATTTAATATGCTATCGTCACACAAATTCATTCACAGATTGAACTTGGTATATATTAACATATCCTAAAGTTACAGTTCATTCCCTTCATTTAACGATACAGAGTAATCACAAACATTATTGATTTTGCTCAATTTGTTACCGGTCCCCTAAATGTTGTCTTAAACCAATCTTCACAGAAAAACATGAGGAAGACCCAGTTCTTTAAATACCCAATGCTTGAAAACATTACATCAAATGATAAATTTTTAAATTGAAAAAAAAAAAAAAAAAACTGATTGTTTGCAAATCTTGCTAAACTTTTGAGCAGGAGTGTATGAAAATAATTTTACTTGTAATTAGTATCTAATGCATTCATATTTATAAAAAAAACATTAATTTTATTTAGCCGCCAATTGGAGGAGGATGGAGGGTGAGTTTGTTTATAAATGATACTTAGCAAATGAGTGACAAAGTATTGCATGAATAGTGCATGTACATTTATTCAATGTTGCTTACTGCTGATTCACTTTTGTGTGCCATTATTATTTAAAGTACCAAGACAATTTTAAAAGAAAATATCAATATGTAATAAAGATTGGGTTTTGGATAACCAAATGAAACAAATATTTTTTCCCATATAAGAAATAACCCATCTAGAAGCAAAATGGTCAATGTTTTGGCGTTCAGTTCCTCGATACTGGGTCCAAATTCTGGTTCAGTCATGCATATTGTAGTGGTTCAGAATCCACTTGGGTTCCTATATAAATGAACCTTAATGTGCAAAAATAAATAAATAAAATAAATAAAGAGTGACTTTCAAAACCCATCTAAAAAATGCATAAAGGTATCCAAAACTATCCAAATATCTGTTTAATTGTAAAAATATTGTAATAAAAAACATCTTAATTACGAAAGAGGATAAAGCTTACCCCTTCATGTGAGAGTAGAAAAAAAGGGATGGTATAATTACATACCTGGTCATATTTATAATTTATTCCAGAGTATTGTTAGTATACCTGCTCTTTTTTCACACCACTACTTTTATAGAGCATTTTTCTTTTTATTTCATTCTAGTTACATAATAGAAAAAATTTCTCTACAAGCAAAGTGTTGTGAAAAAAAGGCAGGTACGAACGGTACTGCTGAATAAATTATAAATGTTGCCAAGTATGTAATTATCGTGTTTAAAAGTGTTATTGCAACATAAACTTACTAGTTATTAATATTTAATGAAAATAAGGAAGAAAATTTCATTAATCTTAATAAATAATCTAGATATTATACAATTTTTATATAAAATGTAGTTTTGGATAGTCTGCTAAAATTTTATTAAACAGCAGTATAAAGTGGGGGGAAAAAAACTAGTTTTTACTAGGTTTTTTACTATTGTGTCAAAAACTTAAGTAAACCTGTTCAGGGGTGGATTTAGGCTTAGGCCCTCAAGGCCCGGGCCTAAAGGGGCCAAATTTTTACAAGTGATTAAAATTTCAATGGTGAAGGGGATTAAAATTTGGAGAAAAAAAAAAAAAAAAAGGACCTCTGGTTTGACATAATTAAAATTAAAAATCGATTGTAGTTTCATCAACTATAAAAACATTTTCTAAGCTGTTTCACCCATCACTGATTTTTCCATACTGTGAAATGCTTAGATACAGTATGATTGATAAGACAAACAGTATGTAACTACAAAATGCTGCTATTTTCATACAATGAAACAGCCATGGCATGATTTATGCTTATGTCTGCGAGGCCTGTATGGAGCGAGGCAAATTTATAAACTATTTTGTTAAAATAATTATGTAATGATTTATTTCATTTTTTAACTATGAGCTGATTGTTATAATCAATATTGCACAGTGATTGATGTATCGAAGAATAATATTTTTTCCTTAGTTATATTATATTTATAATATATGTATATGCATAGTGGTTCAAAATATGAGAGAGGAGTCTGGCCTAGGGTGCAGTCTAACTTAAATCTGCTTCTGAACCTGTTATTAAGTAAAACAATATCTTACTTGAAACTTCCAATGCCAAAAATGCTTCAGTTTTGTGAAAGTTATTATATTAGAACCTTTTGAATTTTCAACATAATAGTTTTAAATTTGTAGAAAATACTTTAATTTTATTTATTTCTGAAATTTTTTTAATAAAAACGTGTTTAATAATATTTTTTGATTTAATATTTAGCTAATCACAAGTTTAATAAAGAACTAAATAAGTAAATTTGCATCCATTTAGCTATTTAAAAAAGAGATAAAATAATATATCTTTTAGTAAACATTTTTTTCAAATTTTCTTGCTTAGTTTCTTTATACATACTGCATGTAAATTTTTTTTTAAGATTTCATCGATATTATCAAAATTTTGCTGTAGCAGTATGTGAAAATTTACCTATCTATTACAATTGCATGTTATGCTTGTATCTAGCTTTAGAATAAGCTTTTATTAACATTTTCTTTTTACTATGCATATGTAATTATGCTTATTGTGTAAACACGATAGTGTGCAATTCTGACTTTTTATTTTTAAAACATTTCTATTCAGGTGCTTATTGTGTATTTGTTAATTCATCTTATATATTTATTTCTACAGGGCAACACAAAAGGAAATTGCTGCTATTGCATCTCTTGTGGAGCACAATGTCAAACGTGCTCAAGAATCCTCTGAATGCTTAGATTTAGATGAGATGTTCTCCTTCTTGAGTGATGTGCAAGAAACTAAGCCAAATATTCAAGAATTTGTTTCTGAAATTGGGCAGCAAATGGAAGCTCTTATGCAAGATGCTGAAGATGAAGTATTTGTCCCCAATTCGGTACAGTTAATACTTCGCTATTTTGTTGTATTGTACTGTATATAATTTCACTTTTAATGCATTAATTGTACGTGTTCTAACAATCTTGAAAATTTTTTGGTATGGTTAAATTATAGCTAGACTTTTGAGAAAATGTATAAATAAAATAATTTGCAGAATTCTATATTTTTATGGCTTATGGTCCTAAGTTACTGGAATTTATTAAATTGATTCGATGAGGTACAGTCAATATGTTCATGGATTACCCTCCCTGCTCATGCCTGGTGTATGGGTGAACCTAAATAATGATGTGGTTTGTA
Source organism: Salticus scenicus (assembly GCA_963930645.1). Taxonomy (NCBI): domain Eukaryota; kingdom Metazoa; phylum Arthropoda; class Arachnida; order Araneae; family Salticidae; genus Salticus; species Salticus scenicus. Next base: position 86,211,519 of record OZ005656.1, read on the forward strand.
AGTCTGGGTCTCTATGTACATGTGACATGATACTTTGCAAAACTAATAAGGTGCTCACATCACCATTTGGCTAAAGACTGTTAGCCTCTTATGTCAATATAACAAAATGTCTTTTTTAAAGCAATGTTACATTGTTAAATTCTGCTAAAAATTAGGGAAAGCTGCTGAAGAAACATTACGGTTAATGCAACAAACATATGGTGGTGAAGATGTGATGATCGACAGTTTTGAAACAGTACAGCTTGTTTAAAAATGAGAGAGATGCAGTTACAGATGATCCACAAAGTGGGCGGCCAGTTACCACATGAATGTAAGTGAGCATCCAATGGGTTATGGGTAGGAGAAGTGATCATGGGCAAACAATTGATATAGTGGCCGAACAGACTGGCTTATCATATGGAACATGTCACACGATCCTGTCTTTGGATTTGCACATGCATCACACTCCATTGCACATTGTTCCTTGCAATCTCACCGAGGATCAAAGGGCTGTGCGCTACACAATTGCAGGTGATCTAATCAGTGCTACCAATAATAATGTGACATTTTTGCCCCGAATTATCACTGGGAACAATGAGAAAACCCAGTTTGTTCGGCCACTGCATCAGCTGTTTGCCCACAATCACTTTTGATCACTTCTCCTACCTGTTGGATGTTTGCTCATGTTTGTGCTGTCACTGGCCATCCGCTTCGCAGATCTTCTGTAACAGTGTCTATCTCATTTTTAAACAATCTGTATCATTTGAAAACTTTTGATCATCATGTAGCTTTGTCTTCATACACTTGTTGTAGAAACTGTAATGTTTCTTCAGCAGTTTTTCTAATTTGCAGCAGAATTTACTGTTGGAGCGTTGTTCAAAAAAGACTTTTTGCTATATCAACGTAAGAGACTGACAGTCTTTAGCCAAATAATGATCTGAGTGCCTTATTAGTTTTGTACAGCATCATGTGACATCTCACATGTGCACAGAGAATCAGACTTACAAACTACAACATTATTTTGGTTCACCCATTCACCAGTCATGAATGAGGATGGCAGTTCCCAAAATTATTGACTGTACCTCGTATTTTTAAATATGTTGTAAATATATATCTTGATAAAACTGTAAACATGAATGTCTTTTTTTTTTTAAATGCCTTACTTAAGTTACTAAAAAAAATGCAGCTCAAGTTTTTGCATTTGATTATTTAAATACTGTAGCACTTTAACATAATATTTGAATCAGTGCGCACAGAAAGTGTTTGTCCATTTTTTTCAACATGGAGATAACAGTGGTTTCAGTGTCTCTGATGATGTACCCATCTATATATATAATTATAATCTCTTTAGTCTAATATTATTCAGGGTCATTAATATCTACCGTGACTTCGCGCATTAATTAAAAGGAATTTTAGATCTGATGATAGAATTTATGGAATGCAGAAAGGAGGATTTGATGTGAAAGTGAATTGTGTTAGTAGAGTGATGAACTAGAAGTGCTGGTGGCCAAAGAGGGTCCTATTTTCCACAGGGCAATTGGAGCAAGAGCCCAGGCTATAAGAGTGCCCCAAATCAGATGTCTTTTAAAAGCATTTTACATGTGTATACAAAATTCACTTTATGCATTTTAGGCCCAATTAATAATTTTGTCCCGGGCCCACACTTTTGTGAATTAATACTTCTGTCAAAGTATTATAAAATGACCTGTATATCTAAAGAAACATTTTCTCTGGCAGTTAGTAGATAAGAGAAGATTAATTTTGGGATAAATTCTCCAAGACATTTTAAATGAGCAAGAAAACTAAAGAATGTGTGTGGTTACCAATCAATTCTTGACAGTGTAGTGTGTCATACTTTTAGACTAATATAAGACATATTGGCAAATCTACTCTACAGTTATTCCAAGAAAAAACATATCATGATGGAGAGCTCTTATTTAATCGGTTAAGACAAAAAAAAAAAAAATTCTAGCTTTTCTGAGGAATGTCAACAATTGTACAAGCAGATAATTGACCTACATATAGTTATTGGCCTACATTCGCCTATATGTTGGGTTCTACATGCATGCAGAAAGGGCTAGTACAGGGCCTTAATATTTTTCTGTATAGCCTAAACTTTACAATACATTAAAATTAATCAATCATTAATACGATATTTCAACAATTGATTGAAAGATATAAGTACAAAGATCTTTTCTTTTTCTCTTGTTTACGATTGAATATGTTAAAGAAATGTTTTGAATTTTTGTAATGCATCTTCAATGCTCAAATAAAGATGTTATATTTAAGATTATTTCTTTAAGATAATAGAAAATCAAAGAAAATCATGTCTTTTTCTACATACGTTCAGAAAGGGCTTCAGTCTAGATTTTTTCCTGTGTAGCTTAAACTTAGTGTATTAAAATTAAAAAGATCTTGGAAAACTTTCTTATACACTATATATTATATACTATTGTATTCTATATGTGTAATTTTTTCAGATTTTTTTATACTTACAGGAAAGACACAAATAATTTTTTCAGACAAATAAAAGCCTTTATTTTGAGATTTCGACAAGGCATTTCGTTGTGGATCCACAACATTTTCAGGTACAGCTTCACTTGATGTGACAGGCGACAAAACTAATTTTCGTCTTCCTTAATCTCCAGCCTGATTAGATGGTGCCACTTACGTTATAATCAGGCCAAAATTTGAGGAAATTGAAAGTTAATTTTGTTGCCTGTCACATGAAATGAAGCTTACCTGAAGATGTTGTGGATCCACAATGAAAAGCCTTGTCAAAGCTTCAAAAGTAAAGCTTTTATTGTTTTAAAGGTTACAAACAAAAGTTTCACATTAAATTAAAGAAAGTTTTATTTCACAAAAAGTGGTTTTAAGGACTAAAGCCCTTTCTGCACACAGCAATTCATTTTATTTACTAATAGCTTTCAATAACATATAAATGGAGAATTTCAAACTGATATTGGTGGTTAATATTTTTGAATTTATATTAATTGATATTGTAATATTTAGGATGATAACAACCAGGTTGCAGCAGAAGTCCAAGCGAGGACACCAGAAGCTTCGCCTAGTCCACTGCCTCCACCTGGATCTAGTCCTATCACTAACTCCTATGGATCTCATACTCCTGTCAGATCACCTAGTCCTATATCCAATCATGTTGATTCACCATCACCTTTACCTCCACCCATGTCTCCAGTTGGTTTAGTGAATGGAGATATTCATAAATCACCTCCAACTGCTAGGAAAACTGTTCAGTCTCCGGCTTCACAAGGTGTGGTTTCTAAAGAGAAAGTCACATCTGGTAGAGCTACACCAGTAAGTTATTATTGTTTTATTCTTTGATACAATATTTCACATCTTAGCTATAGCAAATGGATTGTTGCAAAATTTAATGTTAATCAATAATGGAAATTTTAAAATAGCTCATAATAAATTTTACTAAATTTGATTTTTGCTGTTATAATGTTAAACCCCAATTCTGTTTTATTTTATTTTTTAATTATTAGCTTTACCCTAAATAACCAACAAAATAAAAAAAAATTGTATTATTTGTTGTGTGTATATATATGCATTAATGTAAAGGCTTCAAATTTTTGGAAAATGTATTCATAAATAAAAAACCATAATGATCAATAAGAATTTTAAAATTTTAAAATACCTTAAAGTAGAAAAATGTACAATAATTGTACTATATTTGTTATTTGTATTTTATATTGTTTGTTTACAAAGTTCTTTTTCTTCATGATTTAAAAATGTCACATTGTGAATGGTTATTGAAAAGTTCCTTTATTACACAAATATATGGTAGTAATCAAGGGTCTGTCCAGAGGAAAACCTAGGTCGGTTAAAGGACCCTTCACAAAATTATTTATCTTAAAAAAGGGCCTTTCAAAAAATTTTTTCCTTAAAAAATAGACCTTTGATAAATCTGTTTCATTTCAAGAATTAATCTTCTGTGGAATGAACAGGCCGCCAGTTATAATCGGACGTGCTTTGCTGTATTCCCCCAAAAAGCTGTAATTCAGTTTCTAATTTATAAAAGGTTTCTACGCATATATGTAAGTTTAACTCTATAAAAGTGAACCATCATTGTCTTAAATGAAACCTTAATTGTAATTTTATTTTGCAAAATTACATTTTTCAGAATTTCACAAGAAGAGGATACTAGCTGAAAAGTTCAAAAGAACTATTTTTAACACTAAATTTAGATTCACAAAATTACACGTAGAATTTTCCACAATTTCACAAAAACAGGACCCTGTCTGAAAACTCTGGACAGACCCCTGGTAATTGAACAGACGTGTGTAACAAAAACAAGTTTCTAGAATATCGATGGAAAGACCTGTATTTTTCTTAAGGAAAAGAAAATTAAATTGAAGTATTTTGGATTAAATTTAACTCTTTTTTATTGACAATAAATAAACATTAATTATGTGGTTTAAAAATCTCATAATGAAAGAGATTGAATTTAGATGCTTTAATAGTTTGTAATTAATCTGTAAACTTTGGATAAAGCAATAACATATATATTCCTAAAATATTATGTAAGGAAATATTATATTTCATCTTTAAACAGTAAAAATTGCTGCATTAATCCTAAATATGTGTATTTTTCAATTCCTTTTTAGTTCCCCATCATACGGAGAAATTTTAGTATTTGTGAAAATATTGACCACATTTTTCTCTCTTTAAATTTCCATATGTTAAAATAAAACATTGCGAAGTTGATTTTTAACCCAGTGACATATTTAAATGCTCTACTCGTTGCTGTGAAATCAGATTTGAATATTATAAAAAGCATCACAGAACTGGCATTTAAAAGTAATAAGTACAAAACTTTGAATAAACACTATAAAATGCTTGAACTTACAGCAATTGTTTTGGGTCGAAAGAGGACATTGCTGCTTTGATTGCAGCACTTGTGCCTACCCTACTTTGTTCACCTGATGAAGGGTTGTGTCTTCTTTTGACCCTTTTTGCAAGTTCTAGCATTTTATCATGTTTGTTCAAAGTTTTGTGCTTATTTCAGTTTTAAATGCCATACTAGTTGGACTGTGAGCATGATATCTTTTTGAAAAATCACATAAAATTAGCCAATAAAGATAAATTTAAAAAATTTTTTTTGCTTAACTCACATTTACATGACGAGCTCATCATCCGATTTAAATGCTATAGCAACTTTATTTAACTACAACTCATCATTTGATGTGATTTGGTTAAAGAGAATCTTCTTTTATCTAAAGTTCGACCATGTATTGTGTGCAAATATTTCTGGTTTGATTGCAGAAATAAGCAAATCCACTAAGTGACAAAAGTTCTAGTCAGACTTTTGGAATGACCTGACATTTAAAGCTGAATTAAATACATAACTAACAAATTTCAGAAATATATTTTGAAGTAAAGATAATCAAGGATTATCGATTAATCTGATTTGCTAAAACTTATTAAATAGGGTCTATATTAGACTATTTAATAATAAATAGATCTATATCTATATCAATTATAAATGTTTTTTAGTAATAAATTTATAATAAAAATAATAAAAATTTCTTTCTCTTAAAATCCACCCATTAGATTAGTTTGCAAACAATAAAAGTAAATTAAAAATTTACATTTACTTTAGTTTGTAGATGATAAAAATATCAAGAAAATATATTTGAATATTTAATTTAATAAGATTAATATTGAAATAAATAAATCAAAATATAAATATTTAAAATGAGGGACATGTATATAAAAATATTGCAGAGCAGTAGCAAAGCAATACTGCAGATCGGAAGTGATGAGAATAGGAAAATGGATAAGAAAAATATAAGTAAGAAAAATAAATAAATCCCCTTCATTTTATTTTTCATCTTCTATTAATTATTTTCTATGGATTGATCCTTATTGGTTGTTTGCCAAAATCCCACACTATCAGTGGGCAAATAATTGTTTGTTATGTTTGTGCAGGAAAATAGTATGCATAAAATCTATTAAAATAATATTTTGATACATATTCTCATAATCTTAAGCTGAATTGTTTGTCATAAAAATTTTAAACCTAGATAGTCAAACAAACTATTAAGCAATGTAATTTTTCTATATCAATAGTAAGAGAGGTGCTCAAAAATATGTATTTTTTATCATCTTCAATATAAACTAACTTTGCTTTCAATATTATTAATTCAGATTTTTTTTTTCTTTTCTATTCTTTTTTCTACATGATTGTGCAATAACTATTTATTGATTTTTAGTTTCAAGCTAAATCTTGTGCTCAATTGAAATCTAAAGCTCAAAATAAATCTACTTTAATTTTTTAGGAGGCTGCTGATCAGAATAAAGGTATGAAAAGACAACATGCTGCTGATCTTGATAATCCTGAAAGAGAATTAAGGTACTATTTTTTGTCTTTCTCAAAAATAATTTTATATAAATTATGTTGAATCTTATTCTTAATATTTAATATTTTTTATTATTAAGGGGACTCTCTACCTATTGTCTCCGAAAGCCAAAGCATGTTATTCTATGGGAAATTTTGCCCCATTATAGTTCATTAACGAATACATATTTTTAAATTCCGTTTTCCCTTTACAAAAAATTCACAGCTCTTGAACAATTTATCGCTTTCTAAAAATAGATTTTTTTTATTTTTAAGATTTGATTTCTAAGCTCAAAAATGAAAAATTTCACATTGTGAAAATTCGCATTTTACAACCTCAAAATAAAATATTAAAAAGTAAAAAAAGTAATTTTTAGAAAGTGATAAATTGTTAAATAGTTGTGAAGTTTCATAATGTGAAAACGGAATTTAGATATATATATTAGTTAATAAGTTATAATGGGGCAAAATTCTCCATAGAATAACATTAGGTCTGGCTTCTGCAGACGATAAGTGGAGAGGCCTCTTAATTACAATTATTATTATTTTATCAATTTAACATTTGTATTTTCAGGGTGGCCAGTAGTCAGCGAATTTAAATGAGTCTGGAAAAGTCATGGGATAGTCAAGGAATTTTAATAAATTTTGTGAAATAAGCCATATTTAAAAGCTCGTTATTGTAAAGTGCTAAATTTTTCGTTAATTTTGTCTATTTTTTTAGGAAATAAGCAGCGTAAATCAGGGAAAAGTCAGATAAAATGATGAAAAATAGTCATGGAAAAGTAATGGAATTTGGGAAAGTTTTAATGTTAGCCACCCTGGATTTTGAAGCTGTAACACTTTTTCCTTCCTGAGTTATTTTACATTATTGTAAGAATATTGAGTCTTTTTTACATATAAAACAATGTTTTAAACAAGTGCAATTACGTTTACAAATATTATTATTACTTTTAGCTTATTTTTTTGTTATAAATATAGTAAACTTCAAATATCCAAGGTAATTGGGTCAAAACACTTTAAATTATCAGAAAATCTGTTAATAGAGATAGATTTTAAAATCTTGCAAAAGCTTCATTTACACAATCATACATGAGAAACTAAAAAATAATTATTCTGCTTCTGCAATTTAGTTTGATCATATTAAGGTTACCTACAAAATAACAATAGGAAATATATCAGGTATTACTATAGATATTAACGAGCATTTTTATTGACAAGCTTTTAATATCCCAAGGAATGGCTAGTGTATTATAATGTCATTTTTTATTTCAGAAGCAGTACCTAGGTGTTGTATGTTTGTCCTTTTTTTTTTTTTTTACAAGAATGAATCATTTAAAATTGAAACATAGAAAATGTATTTCATTTTGTTTCAGTTTGCATGTGTGAATTGTGCATAGTCTTATCACTGTGTTCCTAAACGCCCATTTTTTTCTAAACATTTTAGTGTGCGTCTAGTAAATGATTATTAAAACTTAAGATTTGAGTTTGCATGAATTATTCATCTGTAATTGTATTATATTTATACACTTTTCTTATCTTCTTTGAATTGTAAAAAATTATTCTCCCCCCTCCCCCATACTATAATTTATATTGTACCAACAGTTATATTTTGACCCATTGGTTGTGTGTTAATGGCATTAATGAGCAAAAAATCGCTATTATTATTTGACCTGAATATAGACATAGAAGTAAATAGACCTCGTATATCAGTGTTGAAGGCAAAGCATTTTTGTTTCATATTGCCAATGCCTTGATACTACTTTATTAAGAATAGACCAGTGATAGCCAGCTTCATTTAAATGCACTAGTGTCCGATAGCTCCTTACTTGAAGTGACATTAGTGGGTATTTTTTTCCATAGTAATTACTGAAATGCAACAGTAAAACTTCGCTGACATGTATCTAAATTTATCCTATATATATCTATGAACCCAAAGACTATTTCTTGTATATTTTATTATTGGACTTCTTTCCAATAATTTACTGAGTATTTAATTGATTATGATTTAAAATACTACTTCATTTAATATTATTTTTTAGTATATCTATTTTAAATAATAATAATATTAATATTAACAGAAAAGAAAGTGTATCTATATAAGACAGTTCAACTGGTGTTATATTTAGATTGGGACCCATATTCTTTTCATGAGGCATATATTTTGAGTAAAGTAAGGGCTTTGTGGAGGATTTTGGTTAGGTATTATATCTTTCAATAGATTTCTGTTTCTTGAAGGCCAAAGTTTGGGGTCTCTGAAAAATACCACTCTGAAATAGTAAGATCTTGAATGCATGCGACTGTCTATTAGAATGATGTTAATTCAAATTTTCAGGGACTGAGTGGGCTGGGCATTCTGAAATTTGGGATTGCCAGTGGAGATTCTCCATAATCATAATCGTATAATGTTTAGTGCCAAGTACCTGATAAATTGCTCTTCTCTACTCATTTTTTAATACTCAACATTGTCTAATCAATTTATTAAAAATCCGCTAAATAATATCTATGTATAGCAAATTTAATTATTTTAAATATTTGTTGTTTAAAACCTCTTTTGTGAAAGTAATAAATATTAAACTGATATACAAATACATATTTATTTATATATATGGGTCATTCTCTGAAAAGTGGGCTTAAAAAAAAAAAAAAAAAAAAAAAAAAAGTTAGCTCAAATAAAATTGCTCCAATTTTTTTTTTTTTTTAATTTTGTGCGTATACACGTTAATAAAAATAATAAAAATATATGCACAGTTAATAAAAAATAATATTAACGAAACTGTATCTGATAATTTTTGAAATAGTAATTATTTTTATTAATTAGAAAAATGAGGGAATGACAAATTTCTTCTAGAAACTACTTTATAAAAATATTATTAAGTTTAGCTATATTTTCAAACACTAAATATTTATTAAAACATATTTTTATTAATATAATAGCATAAAGAAGCAAATTTGATTTCTTTTAGTTAACTTTATAATGAGTGAGGGAATGAATATTTCAATCTAACATTTGAGAGCCATATGCTATTCATTGTAAAATGTTTCCAACAGAACACAAAATGTTGTCTTTACTTTGCTTCTATATAAATTAAGTTTGACTTATATAAAGTACGTGCTGCCATTAATGGAGTAAGTAGGGGTATAATTACAGTTTGATGAGAGAATGATAACTATTACCAGGGACAACAATAATAAGTGTTCTAATTTATTTCATTGCATAATATATAAATATATTATAATGGATATATATTTATTAAAGTATGTTTAATAATTTTTCAGTTCAAATAATCTAAATATACATGCTTTAATACCATAGAAACCATTTTATTTACTTACATGTGGGAATGGGGACAAAGTGAGGGAATGATATTTTGCATTTTAAAAAATATTTTAAAATTATATTTGAATTCCAATAATGAAAGAATAACAGTTTATATGCAAAACCAATTAATATTGATAGTTTGGACTGCTTTTTGTTTTTGTGCTTCTAAAAATATGCCCTCAAGACAACTGGGACATGAAATGACCACTTTTCAGAGAATTACTCATATGTATATAAAAGAAAGAAAGAAAAAGAAAAGAAACATTACAGTTAGTGGATAATTGAAATAATTTAATTACACTTAAAATAATTTAATGTTTGAATGCTGTTTTTCATGGTTTCAGTAGAAAGTAATAGCATTTAGATTAGATTACCTTAATATTCCTAAGGAATTTAAATCAGTCATAAGAAATTTCATTTAATTATTTTTGTTTTAACATAATTTTTAGTAATATACTTTTACAAAGTTACTTATATATTAAGTTAATATTAAAATTACCGTTAAAATAAAGCTTTAATTTGCAACAAATTTTTTGAAACTAAACTGAACTGCATTCAATTTTTTATACGTTAGTGAAATAAAAATTTTATTTCTGTGTAAAAGATGAAAAGAACAAAATTCTGTCAGAACATTTCAAGGCCTTTTTTTTTTTCCTCCCCTGACGAGGGCATTTTATCTAGGCCTAGGACCCAAATGTCGGCAATCGACCTTGATCCCAAGCACCAACACTAAACGTTTTTCCTTCATTTTTCTGTTTAGTTTCATCAAATTTCATTTAAGACTCATTAATATAATCTGATTATATAGTCTTAAAAATGTCTTTGTATTTATTTTGTAATATATTGGATATATTGTACTTTTATAATATGTAAATAGTCAAACGCCTAATAAATCTTCTCTTCAAGAATATGCATTTAATAGAAATTTATGATATTAATTATCTTTCTATATAAATATTTATATTTCTTTTATTTTAAAAAATATAGTCAATAACTCTTAGCTAGTATTCATTTATGTAAGTGTTCTAATCTGAGTTTTATTTTCATACATTGTTTTCAACAGGCGTAAGCAGCGTGTTGAAAAAAGGTTAATAGAATTTGAAGCAGACGATAAAGTGAATGGGGAAGAAGAAGATAATTATTTCGACATGATAGAATTTGCGGAAAAGTATTTCAACTGTCATATGAAGGAATCGGGCGGTTCTGTAATGAGGACCCTTACAAGGAGACGAAAATCTTCTGGTGATATGATTCCTAAATATGAAATGGTGACTTACACACGAAATAGTTCAATACCTACTTCCCATGTTCACATGTATGATCCTGAAAATATTCAACTTTCCTGTTCCATTTTTAAAGTAAGCAGGAGTTTTTCAGTTTATATTAAAAATAATAATAATGAGTTTAGTAATATTGTAAAACATTTCTAAAATAAAAGCTAACAAGATATTTCTAAAATTAGTAGGATTTAGCTCCTTATTCATTTTCTGTAACCTTTGAAATAAAGGGGGAAAACATTCTTTATACTCTTCAAATAACAATTATTTATATGTATGCAGAGTAATTATGTAAAGTACAAAATTACCCCACCCTCCAAAAAAAAAAAAAAAAAAAAAAAAAAAAAAAAAAGACTGGTGTGTTTAATGTAATGGGCTAAAATTATTTAAAATATTCAAACTTTTTTTAAAAAGATATTTGCTATCCCAGTGGCAGAAACACCGCGACATGGTGACATAGTCGCAGACACAGAAAAACGTCTTGCGGACAGTTTTTGTCTGCACTGAGAAAAAAATTTGTCTGCAACTTTTGGATAACAGTTCACTTAAAATTTGTCTGCAACTTTCGGATAACAATTCACTTATAAAAATTTCTGTATCAAAACTAAAACTAATACTTGCATTATTTATAATTATTTATATTGTGTTGTGTCAAACATTGCTATAAAATATTTAATTGAATGAGATGAATTGAATGAATACAATTGTTTATATTATATTGTTTTGTAGTAAAATTGTATTCGTGTATTGTTGTGCAAGATCACCACTGATGTTAAGCCCCTCCTCCTCCCTGTCCCCATCAGCTTTCAGTCTTTTTCAGTGTAAGCCATTTTCACCCCTGATTACACGCAAATTTTGCAGACAGATTATGAAATTTTAAAAGCCTGTCGCAGACAGCTTCAAAGCTTTCTGCCACTGGGTTTGCTATGATTATTTTACTTTTTTATTTGAGTTGGTTATTGATATGAGAAAAGAATAACTGATCCTAGAAAACAGCTGCAAATTTTTTTAGTCAAAATAAGTCATTTTCATAACCCATCACTATTATTTAAAGTTTCTAAAAATTGTCTTAAAATAATTGACAAAATATCTAATGTGCTTATAACAATATTAATCTGTTTATGAAGTCTGCAAAAATAGGAAGAAGGAAGGCACCAACTTTAATTGTTTTTGAAATATGTTTTAAAATTCATTTTTTCTAATTATGTAATTGAGTCATTTAAAGCATGTTTATAGTCATAATTCATAGGATCATTCTGATTTGTAAAGTTATTTTTGTTTAATTTGCTTTAAATTAAATGATATTTTAAAAGATTTCCTTGAGAATTATAAACATTATTTGTAAATGAATTTTACAGGAACTCTGTAGATATCTGAAAGGTGATCTGAAGGCTGAAGGAGAAGTTCAAGCTATCCAATCTATTGTCGGCTATGGTATTGATCGAGAAGAACTTCGAGATGAAATATTAGTCCAATTAGTGAGACAGTCTACCAACAATCCATGTAGAGAATCCACCCTTAGGGCCTGGCTGTTGATGGCCTTATGTGTCGTTGCATTTTATCCTAGCAAGACATTTAATAAGGTATATGTTTATAAAGTATTTTTATTTATAATACTGTTGAATTTTCAGCAATTGTTAAAAAAAAAAAAAAAAAAGATGTTACTGTTGTATAGAAACTTATTTCAAATATGTAAGTTTACTCCTTATAAAACTTATAATTAAAATTGATTTTATTTTAGTTATTAAGAAACGATTTTGCATAAGTATTTTAGATCATAAAATTACGAAATGTTCATAATATAAAACTTTGCCATTTAAAAATTTAAATTTATATAAAAAGTTTTTATTTTTTCTTTCTGTGTAATAACTATATTCTGTTTTTTGCTTATATAAATTTTCAGAAAATAAATCCTTAATTATTTAACCTAAAAGTGTAGAATTTTATATTAAAATGAATTCCACTAATTTTTTAAATACAAAGTTGAAATCTAAATAAACTCTTATATTTTCTTTAAACATTAATGTAGCAGTTCTAGCATTATTGCAATAATTAGTTGGAACTCACTCAATGCAATTTTCTTTTTAGAGCAAGCAACACAGCTAGCTAAACTCTTCCAGAATGATATCTTGCTGTACTGTTTGAACCATGTGTACTGTTTGAACCATCTTAATTTCATATTATAAATAAATCGAAAAAGTATAGTATATAAAAGGATATTATTTTAGGAGAATTTCCAAAGCATATACAATTCAGTTACATGCTCTAAAATATATCTCTAAATGAGACTTTCCTAAACTGTATTACTAAAACAATTATAGCAAGGTTCGAATACAGCTTTCATTTAAAAATACATAATGTGTCCATATTGTTACTAAAAATGCAGCTATCATTGATGTATATATACATTTCTACAACAAATATGCATTCTAGAAATCTTTTTTTTTTTTTTTCCTTTTTTGACTACCTTACCTAATATAAATAAAATAAGGAATAACATAAACTACATTATTTTTTTATATGATTATTTTTAAAATATATTATAATTCAATACAAAAATTCTTGAATTTTAACAGAAGAAATATTAAGTGTAACATTAAATTATACTGTCTGTTTTGATAGAAAATATTAAAAAATATTTCTTTTTCTTTATATTTCAGTACTTCAACAGCTTCTTGCACAAAAATTTGCGAGAAGATACAATCATTACCAGGTATGCTCAGTGGTGTCTTGACCATATACACAGCACCAAAGTGACACCCAGAAAGATGCCTCCCTCATCTTTAGAAATCAGTGTAAGATATTTCATTATGTATATAAATAATATATATATGTATTCAACTTCAAATTATTTATTTTAATAATTATCATTTAGTTGCTTAGTTGATGTTTTATGTTTGTGTTTCAATGATAAAGTTTTGAACAAAATAAATAATAATAGTAATAAATCTTCGTAATAATTTCAGGCTGTTCGAAATCTTGGCAACTTAGTTTGCCGGTTTTACTTTATGGATGGTCGAACTAAAGCTATTGATGTCCAACCTTCGGATACTGCAATGGATGCTATGCAACAGTTGGCTATAAAGACAGGATTGAGGAATTTGGATGGCTGGGCTTTGTATGAGGTAATTTATTAAAGTTTTAATTATAGTAGTGTTATGAAATTAACTTGTACTATATTGTTGTTAGTTTATTCATAGTGAAAACATGGATAAATCTTTAGTGCTTTGCTTCTTGTTTAAAAATACTTGTAATTTAAGTCTTCTACCGACAATATCTTTCTGGATTTTCGCAATATTTGCTTGAGTTTTTTTTTTTTTTTTTTGACAAAATTAACTCTATACATTTGACTAATAAATTGCGCAAAAGAATTTTTGTTACACTTGCACATGTGCAGTTAAAAAACTAATTAATAAACATATTTCATCAGATAACCAATATTTATTTTCAAACATTCTACATTGTATTACTATTAATTGACTTAAAATAAAAGGTTTGGTAAAATCCCCTGAGTTTTTATATAAATAGTCCAATATATTAGGATATGCAAAATAATTATGGCAAAAAAAAAAAATCATTGTGTAATGTTTTTGCATGTGCAGTTAAACATTGTTCAATAAAAATATTCATATTCTATAAATTATTGAATATTTTTTTCTGATTGCATTATTTTGTGTCATAGTATGTCAAGTTTGTTGAAAATGACATTGCATTGGTTTCGGAACCTCCCATGTTACATAAACAAAAACCTTACAAAAAATTATTGATGTATGTACAACATAGTTCATAGTGCTCTCAAACATTTTTTTTCTCTTTATTTGCTATTGATATCTTTTTTTTTTTTTTTTTTTTGTCTTTGGGACAAAGCTTTTGCTGAAATATATTAAGTGTAACATGTTACTTACAATGGTGAAGTTTGAAAAGAATCTGTTAACTATTTCTTTCTACATGACAAAATTTCTAAATTCAAAACTATCCAAATATTTTTGTTTATACAGTGTATATTATTTGTATGTACAAAAATGTGAAGTATGTTTTTATACTTTTTTTTTTTTTTTTATCAACAAGATATTTATGTATGTATGTTATAAACTTGATTTTGATTTGTTGAGATCATAGAGGTTTAATATGGTTTTGTTGAAAAATTTTCAGCCTGTTTTTGTTTATTATGTAATAAAATTTTGCTTTAAAAAAATCATAATATATTATTGACTGTGGCATGAATATACACATAAGTATAAAAGAATAGCTTTTAAGTTATTCATTCTTTACTGAATACTATTTCTATTTTCAGAGTACTCCTGAATATGAACATGTCATTAAAGGTTATGAATATCTAGCTGATATCATTAGTAATTGGGAGTTGTAAGTAAAATTATTCAATTTATATTAATATAAAATTTTAATTTTATTTTATTATATAATTTCGAAATCCATTAGTATATTTAAAATTATATAATGATTTTTTTTTCTTTTTTTAAGTATTTATTGAAATTTTTGTACAGAAAATTTATCTGACATATCTAAGCAAAAGCAAATATTTCAACAAACAGTAATAATAAGTATTATTTTTAAATACAAAAAGAAAGAAATGGGCGGGGTGTGGGGGATACATAATACAAACAACTAAGCAAAGTGCAAAATTTGGGGCAGAGACTTTGACAGATTATAGAATTTTGTGTATGCATTCTTATCTTTTGATTAAGCTATAAATTTACGATGTTAATATAAAGAAAATTAAAATGCAAATCATATTATAAAAGTAATTTAATTATCAAAGGTATATTTAAAACAAATTTTTCTAATTAATAATGAAGATAATGATGAATGCAAAAAGGAAAAATGAATCATAAGTAATTATTTTAATTAAGATAAAGTAAAGTTACGTACAAGTAGTTTTAAATTCTATTTATTTCATTAATAAATACATATGAACTTATGGATTTCAGTGGATTATCTGAAAAATTCAATTAAGCATTTCACAATTGTAATAAACACAGTTAATGAACTGAAAGTTTATATTTTTGCAAAGTGCTGAAAATAGATGTTTTTCTCATAGTTGCAAATAACTTACCTAAATCCTAGTTAAAATATAATTAACTATGACTTATTCGTTTATTTGAGGGTTGGGGGTCATCATTAGCCTGATCATTAATCAAGATTTTCACTATTTGGGAATTATATAGTTGCAAATTTCAAGGAGTTGACTGTAGTAGTTTTCTATATTTTAAGGAAACAAAAGAACTATTTAAAAACAATTTTTTTTATTTAAATTAAAAGAAAAAAACAAATATAAAAAAAATTCGATGAAAGAATATTATTACTGTTCAATTATAAATTTTATTACAATGCATTGCATCAGCCATAATTAGGTCACTTGCAAATTATGATATTTTAGCTGTAGTGTATTAGTTTATCATAGTAAGGCAGCCTTATAACATCATCTAGAATTACATATAAAAAAAAAAGCTAATATCATTCATGTGTTGTACCAGAACTTGAAATGTGCTATAATTCAGAAGAAATATTAAACTTTTCTTGAATTAGGTAAAATAAGAATTCAATCTGTTTGTTTAAGTTTATGAAAATATTTCTAATGCTTTATGGGGGTATTAAATTAAATTAAAAAATAAAAATCATCAAAGTAATAGTAATAAATAGTTGCTTTACACTGGAAGTTATTTATATATATGCTTGTAGAAGTTAATTAAATTGACTATAATATCTTTTGATCTTCTCAAGTTTAAACAACTAAACATTCTTGGGGATTTTCAACATTAAATACTTTTAAAATAATGTTTTTATGTAAAAACTGTTTGCAGCAGCATGTTCATTGCACATTTCTATGCAAAACTTATAAATATTTATAATTTTATGCGTAATAGCTTTTGCATCATAAGCTAAGAGAGAGAAAAAATGTATATTGAAATACAGTGGTTACAACTTTTCCAGAATAGAGATATATACTTTAAATAAATACTGTTTTTTAGACAATATAGAAATGTAAATCTTAGAAGAAAAGCAGTCTAATCTTCATTAGATTTTCTAAATTGCTCTGAAGTAGGTATTTACATATTCTTTGTTCTTTTTTTATATATATGTATATTCCTTTTTTATTGTATATTTCTTTCTTTCTTTTTTTTTTTTTTTTTAATGCCAGAATTAAAATTTTGCTGTGTATTTATTTTAGCTGTCGAAGAAGTTCAGCCACATTTAGCAAGTACAACACACTATCTCGAAGGGGTCCTACTTTAGCTTTAGGGGGAGGAGAATGTCGCTTCTTATTTAGAAAGAGGCTATTCAGAAACCCTCGTGAAATACCTCAAGACCCCGTAGAAGTTAACCTACTTTTTGCTCAAGCTGTACATGGAGTTGTTAAGGTAAATTTAGTGTAAAAAAAAAAAAAATTCTTTTCCCTGTATAATTTCATTATTCTATACACCATTATCTATTATTGTATTTACTACAATAAATTATTTAAGAGTTTCTCTTTGTTAGTAGAAACATGTTTCAGTATGACTGTTGCAGAAATACACAACTTAACTTTTTTTTCTTTACTTTTTAAATTAATCAAATATTTTTTCAATAATGATGATATATGTTATCTTTCTCTATTTTTTTTTTTTTTTTTTTTTTTTTTTTCCTCCCATTTTTCATTTAAATTTCACGCAAGTTGCAATTTTTCTATTTTTTTAAATGAAAACCATATTAGTGAGATTTAATGTTAAAGCTGTTTTTTTTCCATTATGACTCTTTTCAACCTCTAGAATATTATAATTGTTTTTTTAATCCTTCAATGCATATGATGTAAAGCACTTTAAGGGAAATTTGCATTACATTGTCAATAATATGATATTTTTAAGACAATACGATTTTCTTAAATTTAAGGTTATCTTTTAAAAAACTTCCATCCTCTTGATATTTGCCTTGTTTCATCAATCTTTACCCTTCTGACATAATTACAAAATTATTTTCATTAATGTATGCTTATGCAAATAGAGATTGAAGTATCAATACTTATTGATGTATTGAATAAACATTTTATACATCTTAACAGCATTTTCTGTTTTTCTGTAAAAATGATATAGCTTCAATTACTTCAAATTATTGTTTGATGTAATAATGTGCATTTCACATATGTGCATTCATGTGGGAGAATGATGTTCCAAAATCACTTTAGATTACCATCTGATTGTTGTTAACTTGAATATTGGGAATGAGATTAAAACTCATTAAATTAGAGTTAAATAGACTGTATGTATGTGAAACAAATCAATAGATTGTATTATATGATATAATGAACATTTATTGCAAACAAAAATAATGGGAGTACTGCATCTTTTAAATGTTCTCTGTAGTTATAGATATTAGCTAACAAACCAGTGCAATGTTTTTTACAATCTCATCAAAATAATGATCATATCACATGAGAGATTTCCGTGTAACATTTTACTAAACACAACACAGCAGCACATGGGGAAGATTCAAGGTCAGCGGATAATCAACTCAACCATCTTTCGGAAAAGTTGATCATGTTGTGTTTAGTGAAAAGCTGAGCAAAATTTCTCGTGTGATATGGTCTCGTGTCAGAACAGTCTCAATATTTCTAGATATACCGTATTATTAATATTTGTGCTTTGACTTTTAAAAATGTATGATTTGTTTTCATAACTAAAATATAATTGTTTACATTGATTATTTTTTTATTATCACAGAATTGCCTTTATTTCTTAAGTAATAGAATGGCAATTTTTTAATTGATAATTTCAGCTGGGTAGCTTGTAAGAAAATCTTTTAGTATGGTGCAAAAATTTAAAATATCATCAGTTAAATTGCTTTTTATTCATCTTTAAAATGATTTTCAAATTTTGTGAAATACAGTAAAAATAATAATAATAATAATAATAATAATACTTATTCTGCTTTTGCGTTTGTATTCTGTAACAACAAAACATTTTCTACAGAGAAAGTTTTGAAAACAGAATTAACCACTGCTAAACTGTGAAAAAAAAAGTTTAAAAAATATTAGTTAAATTTTTAGATTTTTAGAAAAAAGTATTAAAACTGGCAAGATAAAATGTGTGGTACACTTTCACACTAAATAAGATGAATTATTATTATTATTTTTTTTTTTTTACATTTTTTTTTAAACAAAAATTATATATATTCTGTTACATATTAATATTATATGTATTAATAATGAGGATGATGATGATTTAGAAGTGCAAGAGTGCTGAGCTTTAAAAACAGCTGAAAAAAGTGTTCTAAAAGTAGGGGGAAAAAAAAAAAAAAAAAAAACACAAGATATTTTTATTTTTCCAGAATTGATTTATTTAAGAATTGTATTTTGATACTCTATAAATGATGGCATCTAATCATACTGTTTTAGAGAATTCCTTTTCTACTTTTTGGAATTTTATAATTTGATTTTTACAGGCCGATGAATACCCAATAAATGAACGAGTTGGTCTTCAGCTGGCTGGTTTACAAGCACAAGTTTTATTAGGAGAACCACAAGAGGCCAAAGTCGAAAGGTTAGATTTTATTATTATATGTATATATATATATTCTTTTTCCTTAAACCCTTTTATTGTTAAAACTGTAAATACATGTACTTTCTGTCTTTTATTTTATTTTACTTTTTTATTCTGTAAGATTTTTGAAAGAAACATTGCATAATATTTCATGTTGTAAAAGAAAAGTGATAAATTCAAAATAATGGAAAATAAAGAAAACTTAATAAGTTTTTAGCTAACCATTATTTTCATGAGCAATTAAAAAGTTTCATTTCATGAAACACATGTTATGCTTTATGTATTGAATCAATGAGATAAATTAAGTATAGTGCGACCACGTTTCCTACGACTAGCAGTGAGGCCGAGTCCAAAAGTTTGGAGGGATACAAAATTGGCCGAGATAGTTATTTGGCAAACATCCAATTATTCGGTGTTCCCTTATCGCTTGTTTTCTCTCAGTCACCCCTATTTTAACACTGGACTTGTTCAATCCGCACTTGCGTAGAGGCTTCCATGGTCGCAAGAAATGTGGTTAAAGAATAGAGTGATAAATGGTAACGTTGACATGATCCAACAGGAGTCACGTGACATGAACCATTTATGCGTTGGTTCCCTTATTAACAGCTTATTTTCAATAAATTTCTATGGTAATGGTTTGGAGGTTGTACTTGGAGAAATTCATAACAGCCAATGTTTTTGTTTACTTATGTAGTTTAATATTTTTTGTTCTAAATCATTTTAGTTTTTATTTTACTTCTTTCTTATTTTGTGTAGCCGAAATTTAACCAACAAAATATTTAAAAATAGTTGATAAATTATTATTTGTTGTTAAATTTAGCTCTTTTAAAAGTTTAATTTTTCTTTATAAACACTTTTAAACTTTGTTGGGAAATTATGAAAAAAAAAAGTATTTTATTATTTATTATAATGTGTAATATCTGAAAAATGATTTAAAAAACAATTTATTTCAGTCATAGGACTGTCGTGTTACCTAATAAAAACAATAATTTGTTGAACTGAAATTTTAAGTGCCAAAATAGCAATAAAAGGTCAAACATAGCAATCTGTTGGTTCATATCACATGTCTCATGTTGAACCATGGAAAGCTAATCCTTTATCCATTCAATCAGCACTCTATTTATCTCATTGTTTTTAATTCCCCACAGAAACTACATAAATTAACTTGTTAGTACAAATTATTTTAAGTTAGAGAGAGAGAAAAAACTTATAATATAGTTATTTGTAATTTTAGGCATTTTATTTTATTTTTATTTATTTATTTATTTTAGACAATGAGCATTTCATTTTCAAAGCAAAAATATTTCTAATAAAAGATGTACTCATATTGGTTTTAATGTCTGATTGTTATGACTTTTACAATACATATTTGTTCTTTTCTCTAATATCTAATTTAATTGCTAATATTTCTGTTATAGGTATGCAGAAGTTGGCAACTTCCTTTGCCAAAGAATAAGAAAAACAAGGAGAGATGTCGACTGGATACCTGATCTTTGTGAAGCTCATAAGGTTTACTATAAATTTTTATTTCATTTTTAATTTTATATAATACTTATATATAATCAGTTTTATTAAAATGTGGTTTGTTATGTTCTAATCTTTGGATTTAGGGAGTATTTTATAACCATATTGTTTTTTATGATTAATTTTACATTATATATCTATATCTATCTATCTATATATATATCTATATATATATAATAATAATAATAATAATAATGAAGGTGTTGTTCTCTGTTTCTGTAGTCAATCATTAGCAGTCAGAGTTTAGGAACTGCAAATAACCTGTGGAACTGCAAATAATCTTTAGGCTGAAGGCAATGGAAAGCCCATATTATGCTAAGCACAGAGTTTGGGGTTTCATAACAGGATTACCGAACTTCGCCGTGGATCCATTCCAGACCTGGGGTCCGTTGGCCGATGGCCCGATGTAAACTTGTTAGTTTTTTCTAGCATATGATAGTAAAGGAGTCTCTCAAGTTTGTCCAATTTTGGCTAGTTTCATGTTTTATAATCCTAATTTTGGTGTATTTCTGGCGTAATCTTAAACTCCTCCCTTATTTCTTTATTGGTTACATTAATTACTGACACACCACTTCTTTGTGTCCTATTGGCTAGTGACTTTGTGCAGGGCCGGTGACAGGGATTACGGGCCCCTGGGCAAACAAAAGTCAGCCCCCCCCCCCCCCACACACACACATACATAATCACTTATTAAATTTTAATCGAAAAATAGTTTAAATTTTTGGGTACTGTGGTATTTTAAATAGCTCCAATAAAATAAAGTGATACAGTAAGTAGTGCATTATCGTACTATACATTTATACGATGAAATCTGATTCATTCATTCATGACAAAAACATACAATTACTTTGCATTTCATTCTCAATATATTAATTTACAAAAGAAGACTTGTGATCAATCAGTGATTGATATATGCATTACCTATTGTACTTTAAAGATAAATATAAAATTTTAAAATAAAGATATCATGATTGAAATATAAATGTAATATATTTGAAAAATGATATTTTAGCTAAAAATTTCTTTTAGAAATTCTGGATTTCTTTTTGACAACCTTGAGCCTTATTTATTTAATAAGCTATCCCCTGAAAATTTGTTTGGTCTATAATTAAATATTTTAAAAATTAACTTTTGAATGAAGTGAACATTAATAATTACCGAGTGGGCTGAGTAGATTCATAAAAGTATATACTATTGGCAGCAAAATTATTCGAGTGCTAGCAATAATTCTTATGTGAAAAAAGTACATTTAATACTGTTTTATTAAATAAATCGTTGTGGAATTATGTTCTTAGACTGACTAAAAACATCACTTGACAAGGATTTCTTTAACAAAGCAGTATTAAGTGCACTTTTTTACACAGGAATTATTGCTAGCGCTCGAATAATTTTGCTGCCGACAGTAAGGCTGAAAGTTTTCTGATAACTTCTTTTCAGTCTCTTTTTTTTTTCTGTGTTTAATAAGATTTAAAATATTATAGTGTGATGAATATGATATAGTGTGATGAAATTTAGTTAAAATATTAAAAGACTATAACAAAAATTAAAATAATCTTAAATGAACTTACTTTAAAATCACAGAGGAAATTCTCTCAAGCCAGATCTTGACAAGGCATTCGAAAAAGGCCACAACAGGAATATATATGTGATTTTTTTCTACTGTATACTGTAATTGATAAATTTTCTTCTTTTCACTAAAATCTACAAACTGAATCTGAATGTAAAAACTTAAAAGCAATGTTTAGCGTTTGCGTTCCTAAATGAGATTTTTAGTAATTACATAGTTTTTACCACCATTCCCACTGATAACAGCGAATGGACATTGCACAGATGAGATTGCACTGCTTGGGAAATAAGCAAAGCAAAGCACCAAATGAGATGCAGACCCCTCCCCCCCCCCCTCATCTGTTCCTTTTTTAGATGAATACTGACTAGGTGGTTAACGATGAGCAGTGATTACTTTTTCAAGTTTCGATGTGTGAAAATGTTTCCCATGTCACTTAAACAAGACAGATTCGAATCCCGGAAAAAATGGTAACGGTAAAAATGGTAACGGAAAAAATGGTAACGGAAAAAATGGTAAAGGAAAAAATGGTAAACAGAAAAAATGGTAACGGAAAAAATGGTAACGGAAAAAATGGTAAGTGGAAAATTAGTATTTTGAAACATCTGTACTATGAATCCATTGTACATTGTCACAGAAAATGAGTATCTAAAAATATCTGTAATGATGATCTGAAATTTGTATCATTAATTCCATGTTTAATGTCCTTTCGTCAGGGGTAAAACTACTTAACATGCAATAATCCTAAAAATTGCAACATGCATGCGAAATGAATGGTCATTATTAAAAATATTATTTATACCTTAAAAAAAAAAAAAAAAAAAAAAAAAAAACAGATATTGGAGTTCCTGATACATTATGAGACAAATGAAAGATTCAAAATGAGAAATTAATGTACAAACAAATTATTTAGCATGAAGTTCAGACAGCAAAATTTTTAAAACCCATAAAAGTTACAAATTTGTTTCATACGCACTAATAAACGAAAATTAATAAAAATCCATATTTGATAGGCTATTTATATTGTGTAATCCATGTTAATTCTAAACATGAAATCAATAATAAATTAATAAATAATAATTATAATAAAATATGTTTAAGAATGTTTCTCTTTTTATCAGAAATTATATCGATTATTATTATAAGGGATTTGCACTTTTATAAATGATAGAAAATTTTTAGATTTATTACATTTTAAATGCAAAAGATATTGAGTTTCTCTTGTACAGAATATTATGGCGAGTGTATTTCGATTTTTTCTTTTTTTTCCCTTTTTTTTTTTCAATATTTACCATAAAAAAGGTCTATGTTACAGATGTCTTTAAAAATATGGACACCTGGCGCGCCATTGAAATACGTCTTCTAAATTGCTATGCCCTTCTTTTTCTAAATGAAAATTCTTTCATCTTTGAGTAGTTCATTCTTATATTAGGTATCTTGTGCTGTTTTCATGTCCCTTATAACAAACTCGTTGATTGACATATGGGTCGAACGGATAACAATGGTTCCCAAGCGCATACAATTCACGGCTAATATGTATATATAGTTTATGTTTAACAAAAAGCATATACCTTTAGAATTTGGGCTTTAAAAAAAAAAAAAAAAGCATGACTGCATTTTATTTGCTGTGTAACTATGACAGTTACACAAGTCAGTGGCGTAGCGAGCATAACTGGCGCCCGTGGCACGATTTCTTTCTGATGCTCAACCCTCCTCCCATAACTTTTTTTTTTTTTCTGATTTTTTCTTTAAATTTTTTATATTTAATTGAGCTAGTATTTGTAGAAGAACAGATTTTTTTTTTTTTCAATTTCCTTTACCGAAATATGGTAGAGTTGTTTTGCATTGTTTTAGGATCAAATTTCGAAAATTGAGTTTTTGTGATATTTGAAAAAATTGAGTTCCCTCCAAATTCTAAAAACAGGTCATTAGCGGTTGGTCTGTATGTGTGTTTGTTATCGTAACTTGGGTTTGAACTTTGGACCTCCCGTCTGTCACGCCAACATCTTAATTAATATTTAGTAGTACTATTAGTATCCGTCGCTTTTTTTCTTAGTGGTTTATTTTTAGAGTAATTCTCTCCAAGTGTAACTGTAAGATTAAAAAAATCATATTCACGCTGATTTCGGAGAAAACCACGAACAATTCTGAATGGCTGGGTTAGATCGAGAAGTGTGACTTGGGTTTGAACTCGGGACCTTCCGTCTAGCACATAGTTGCCAATATCCTAATTATGTTCCGTAGTAATATAGTATCCGTGGCTTTTTACCGCACTGGTTTATTTTTAGAGTAATTCGCTCCAAATATAATTATGAATAAATAAAAAAAGAAAAAGAAAAAATATTCATATTCACGCTGGTTTTGAAAAAAACCACGAAAAATTCTGAATCGCTGGGTTAGATCGAGTTTTAAAAAGAATAAATTTTATTTCTTTCTACCCCCCCCCCCTCCTTGACCCTTAGATATATAAAACACTCATTGTGGTTTTCATAAAAAGTAAGTGATAGTTATAGAATATATCATTAAATTCGGTAAAATGGTGATATAAAATATAATTTTATTTTCCTCTATCATCCTCTCTTTAACCCCCCCCCCCCAAGTATGTCTGACACATACTGTAATTGTTTCACAAATTGTATGCGATTATACAAAGTTTCATTAAAATTGGTAGGAATGTGATATAAAAACAATTGCTTTGCTTCGATCTGCTCCTAACCCCCCCCCCCCTTCCTCTAGGTATACACTAATTGAATGTTGTACCAAATCAATTGAAATTTCTAAAAATGTAATCTGAAAATCATTCTTTAAATTCTTTATTTCATATCATTTTGCGATTTGCGAATTGGAAAAGTGCCCTTTTCTTCCGGGATCCCCTTACAACATTATTGTGACAGTAGTTTCATTCTCAGTTTCTGTACACAACTTATTTTCATATCTCTAGGTATTCATATAGCTAGAATGGATGAATAGATCTATAATCGACCTAAACAAATTTGTTTAATGTCAATATTTCTAATTTCAGCAATTACTAGAAATACATTTTTCTTTTTTTTTTTTCTTTTTTTTTTTTTTATCAGACTTATAAATGTTAATCATATAAGTAATGTAATGTTTTAAAATCCATTTTTAAAAACTAGTATGTTGTGGCTCCACAAGACTTTCTTCTATTTTTTTTATACAAATTCACTCAGTAACAATATTTAAAAAAAAAAAAAATAAATAAAAATTCCACGTTTTTTTTCGTTAAAAGTTAAAAAAAAAAAAAAAATCGATAACTTTGTTTTAAATTATCACATATTTATAGTTCACCCATTCGCTTTAAAGGTATTCACGAGACCTTTCGAAAGATATCCATCTTGAAAATTTACCTCCCCCCCAGAGGGTACTTCCCCCCAGGGGGGGGAAGCGATGCCACCTCATGCACATTTTTTCCCCTAATTAACTACTACTATTATCAATAATTCATATTAATTTTACAATCACAGGTTAAGAATAACTCTCATTATGTACATTTATACGAAATTTTGTCCTATACTGCCATGTTAAAAATTTAGAAAAAATACAATCACAGCGCAACCTGTTGAGCGATTGATCCCCAAATCTAATCAGCACCAGTTTATGTCAGGGGCCAACTAAATACCAAGTTTGGTTAAATTTCGTTAATAAATAAATAAATAAATACGATTTTTTTTCTAGTTTTTTTTTGTTGTTGTTGTTGTTAAAAGTATTAAAAAAAAATCGATAACTTTGTTTAAATTATCACAGATTTATAGTTCAACTATTCGTTTTTAAGGTATTGACGAGACCTTTCGAAAGATACCCATCTTGAAAATTTACTCCCCTCAAGGGGAGGAATTCCCGCTCCCCCCCGGGGGGGGGGGGGGCGAGGCTCCTACACATACAAAAAAAAATTCCCAGTTGACTATCTCTATTATAAATAATTCTTGTAAATTTCATAATGATTACTAAAAAATAATTCTCTTTATGCACATTTATGCAAAATTTTGTCCTATACCACCAAGTTAAAAATTTAGAAAAAGTGGGATGGCAACGCAACCTGTAAGACAATTTTTACCAAAAGTTGATAGGCACTAATTTATGTCAAGGTGCAACTACATACCAATTTGTATGAAATTCTGTGCTGTAGTTCCTGAGATACAGTTGCCACAAAATTTTGTCACACACACACACACACACAGACATTTTCTAACTAGTATGCTGTGGCCACCACAAGACTTTCTTCTATATTTTCCTATACAAATTCACGCAGTAACAATATTAAAAAAAAAAAAAAAAAAAAAAAAAAAATACGATTTTTTTTTTCAAATTTTTTTTTCGTTAAAAAAAAATAAAAATCGATAACTTTGTTTTAAATTATCACATATTTATAGTTCAACCATTCGTTTTAAAGATATTGACGAGACCTTTCGAAAGATACCCATCTTGAAAATTTACCCCCCCCCCCCCCCTGGGGGGTACTTTCCCCTGGGGGGGGGGAGCGATGACCGAGATTTTTTTCCTAATTAACTACTACTATTATCAATAATTCATATTAATTTCACAATCACAGGTTAAGAATAACTCCCATTATGTAGATTTATACGAAATTTTGTCCCATACTGCCATGTTAAAAATTTAGAAAAAATACGATCACAGCACCACCTGTTGAGTGATTGATCCCCAAATCTAATGAGCCCCAGTTTATGTCAGGGGCCAACTAAATACCAAGTCTGGTTAAATTTCGTTAAAAAAAAAAAAAAAAAAAAAAAAAATACGATTTTTTTTCTAAGTTACTTTTTGTTAAAAGTAAAAAAAATCGATAACTTTGTTTTAAATTATCACAGATTTATAGTTCAACCATTCGTTTTAAAGGTATTGACGAGACCTTTCGAAAGATACCCATCTTGAAAATTTACTCCCCTCGAGGGTGTACTTCCCCCCCAGGGGGGTTCACGAGGCTCCTACGCATACAAAATTTTTTCCCCAGTTGACTACCTCTATTATAAATAATTCTTGTAAATTTCATAATGATTACTAAAAAATAATTCTCTTTATGGACATTTATACAAAATTTTGTCCTATATCACCATGTTAAAAATTTATAAAAAGCGGGATGGCAACGCAACCTGTAAGACAATTTTTACCAAAAGTTGATAGGCACTAATTTATGTCAAGGTGCAACTACATACTAATTTGTATGAAATTCTGTGCAGTAGTTCCTGAGATACAGTTGCCACAAAATTTTGTCACACACACACACACACACAGACAGACTGACAGACAGACAGACAGACAGACAGACAGACAGACAGACATTTTCTAAAAAGGGTCAAATCGTGTTCTACAGCTCTCAAAACGTGTAAATCCATCAAAAACCCGAGGTCGAAAATTTTTACGAATCCAATACTTTCTCTATATTACATATAGAAGAAAGTAAAAATGGTCAAATCATGTTCTACAGATCTCAAAATGTATAAATCCATCGAAAACCCGAGGTCGAAAATTTTTACGAATCCAATACTTAATCTATATTACATATAGAAGAAAGTAAAAATGACCTTGACATTCTAAGTTCAAAAACTTCACTCCTTCCTTTGAAAACGAATCAGGAACAGCAGGAACTATTATACTTATAGCGATCCAAAACTCTTCTGACCACTTCAGTTTTAAGCCACCCAATAGCTGTGTAAAATCGCTTTCTTCATGATATGATAATGATATTATTGCAATTTGATTTTACTAATTTTCCTCATTACCATTTTTTCCGTTACCATTTTTTCCGTTACCATTTTTTCTGTTTACCATTTTTTCCGTTTACCTTTTTTTCGTTTACCATTTTTTCCGTTACCATTTTTTCCGTTTACCATTTTTTCCGGTACCATTTTTTCCGGTACCATTTTTTCCGTTACCATTTTTACCGGTTACCGACAGATTCATCCTTTCACTTGACCAAACATTTTTAGCAGGAACACAAATCACGACACCTTTGATCTGCGTAAAAGATAAGAGTTTAATGATTGTAAACCCCGTTTTTGCTCCGGTGTTTTACAGTAATGAATAACTGACATGAACCTTCAGTCATTGTATTTGATTTATCTGATTTTAGGAATGAACTGATTGAAATTTTAAATAGATACAACACAGTATATAAAAACTTTCTAAACATTTCAAAAAAAAAAAAAAAAAAGGAAAACGTTAAAGAATAATTTAAAATGTACTACATCAATAATATTTTAATTAGACCATTTTCTGAAATTTAAACGCTTAAAGAAATGGTATTCATACGAATTTTGAAAAAAAAAAAAAAAAAAAAAAAAAAAAAAAAACAGGAAAACCTGAACGTCTAGTCCGATGAACCAAATCTAGGTTTGAACCCGACATATCCTCTCTACCAGCTTCTAGAGGAGAACATCTCGGCTACTGACAGGAGCCATACATATTTTTTTTTTTTATTAATTTATTGTGCAAGTTTTACATATGATTTACTTTTAATCTCAAAGTATAGATACATGAAAATTTATTAAAAAAAAGAAAGAAAAGAAAAGAGAGATTTTTTATTATTTTCTACACAACTCAGAGAATCGTGATTGTTAAACTAAACTAAACATATATTTAATTTCTTGTGCTTGCAAAAAATTAATACTAGAACTAGATAATGATACACTATTTAGAAGTATAAATTATAAACATGTACCTTATCACTTTTTTTTTTTTTTTTTTTTAATCTGATTGAAAGAATTAAATGAAGGTGTATATACATTTTTCAAACACGGCAATACCATATTGCTACGGGTGTATCTTTTATGCAACTCTACAAATTGGAATATTTGTTATTAAACTAATATATAGTGAAAAAAAAAAAAAGGAGTTGCTGAATTATATAGAAATTCTAGTTTTTTCTGTGATTTTTAAGATATGTTAATATTTGTGTACTTAGCTATTTTTATTGCGATTGATGAATATTTAAAAAATAAAAATAAATAAATAAATAAATCCTTCGTTTTGTTTTTATAAGGTTCTTAATTTGTTAGAAAAATATATTTTATACAATCATATATCAACATTCGAATATAACGGGAAAAAAATAAAAAAATAAATAAAAAGTTGAGAGGAGGGATATTTAAAATATATTTTATAACAAACTTTTTTTTTTTTTCTTTTCTTTTTCAAATATATATATATATATATATATATATATATATATATATATAAATGATAGGTGTCGTAATAATCTCTAAAAAAAAAAAAAAAGATATATATACTTTTCAGAAAACTTATGAAAAATCCCCCCATCCTGTGCAATATTCCCTCCTATTGCTCCAGATTATATACATTTATAAGTTTATTTTATTTCTCAATTAAATTAAAAATTTCAAGTTAAGTTTTGTCTGAAAATAAAATCCTATTTGTATACATTCTAGGCATATTTTTAATTAAACTTGTGAATTTCTATCATTATTATTATTATAATTATTATTAATGTCTTGTCATTTTGTATATGTGTAAAAAGAAAAAGTGGTCACTGTACAATTCCGCTCCTTTACATTTTCCTCTAAAATTTTGTAAATGAAATTCGGTGTTTTATTTTTATTTTTTATTTGTGATTTTTACTTCATAATTTCTCAACAATTTTGCATTTTTAGTATATCTTTATCTTGCATTGCTTCTATTTAACTTTTTATCAATATCCGGCTAGTTATAGTTCTTTTGCACTGATTTGGTCGCTCTCATCCCAATTAGAAGCCCACCGGCGGCCGAGCGGTTCTGCACTCACAGGTGGTAAGCATGAGGTGCTGGGTAGAAGTCTGCACGGGCCGGGACGGCTCGGGTTCAATTATTTTGTGTATACTCAAGCCGGGCCAGGCCTGGATGAATTTTTTTTCGGGCCGTGTTGGCCCAAATCTTCTTTTAATTTCCTCGTTAATCAATGAAAAAGGAAAGTGATAAAATATTCCTTCAGTCATTTATTTTACATAATCTTACAGGCTGGTACATCACATAAAGTTTTATTTTGTTAAAAAATATCTAACTTCAATTTAATTGTCTATTAGTCTGTCTGTTCGCAATTTGATTTTCCGCAAATATTTTTAGTAAGTCTCGAAATTAATATATTTTATTTAAAGTAATATTAGATGGTTTTCTAATCAAAATAGTATGCATGTCACTACTAATTTTCGCACATGTACAAACAAAAGAAATTAGGTACGTTACTGTGCATAAGGTTTGCGTCCTATATGTCTGTAGAGTTTAGGTGGTATGAAGACAATAAAATCCTTCCACTGTAACTTTCTCGCGAAAGTTCCTTTTTCTTTACTCCAGTGCACTGGATGAAAGTAGCATTATTTTTAGCATGTGCAAAAGCAACTTTTCTATTGAATATGGTTGGATTAGAATGCTAATATTTTTGATTTGACTTTCTGTCTGTCTTTGTGCCTTATTTACGTCTGTAATAAAGAATTTCTGTTTATATATAATTACCTTGTAAAAGTTCAGCAGTTTTGTTAAAGAACATTCCATTACTTGGCTATATAAAACCGCTGCAAAACACATATTAAAAATCTTTTTCATAGAAAAACATGCTTTTTTTTTTTTTTTTTTTTTGTTATTTTACATATTTTTGAATCGGGCCAGGCCGGGTCGGGCCTGATATTATCATTTTTTGTCCGGGCCATGCACTGGTAAAAAACAAACGGGCCGGGCCGGGCCCGGCCCGGGCCGAACTTTTCGATTTCATACCAGGCCAGGTAAGCAAAGTTTTCGAACGGGCCTGGACTTCAAAATTTCGGCCCGTGCAGACCTCTAGTGCTGGGTTCGATCCTAGGTCGCACTCGTCGACCTATCCGTTCGGAGTTTTCGTAGTTTTCTACGAAACTTGCATAAATACAGGCTAAGGCTTCTTAGAAAAAACTCCACAGAAGGCATTTCCCTTCAGGCCTTGAACTCTAGTGCAGTCAATCGGCCTTATTCCCAAACACCAAAAATACCATCCCAATTACATATTTCTTTGAATATATCAGGTTGGGCATGTGAAGTGTAACATGTTTTGAAACTTTCGAAGGAAGTCGGGCTAATGCGAAATATTTTTCTTATTCCACTCGGAATGTTTTGGCTTTGTTCCTTCCCATAATGATTTCTTTAAAAGTATTTTTTTTTTTTTTTATTGATTGTGAAATTTTACTAGCAACAGTTTACCCCCTCAATTCTGAGTAGTTGATACTAATGGTTTTTCCAAATGCGAAATGCGTTGAAGAAACGATTAAAGAAAAGGAAATGAGGCTTCCTTATTATTCGACATCTACTAGTCTATTTGTCCCTTCCTGCATCTACTTCCAGTGGCAGCACATAGCCACCCCAACTCCCCCCCCCCCCCCCCGTAAAGTGTTTGAAAGGACTTTTCTAAAAAAAAAGAAATTATAATACATCAGATAAAAATATCGCTTCCCTGTTGAGCTCCCCTTAGCCCTTAGGTCCTAAATCCCGCCACATCGCGTTGCGGGCCCATTATCACCGCTAGTATTTAGGACTGCTAAGCGGTTTTTATCTAAATTTGTTATTCCTTTTCTCATGTTTTTAGAATTGTGGAAAATATCAAGAAAAAAAAATGTGAAACTTCATATTTTAAAATTTATATTTTTGTCACTTATGTTCCGTTTGTTCCGGGCCCCCCCCAACACCCGGGCCCCTGGGCAGTTGTCCCCTGTGCCCCCCCCCCCCCCCCCTGTCACCGGCCCTGACTTTGTGCTTCCTAGACACCGTGACGCTGATACTCGCCAAATCGCCAGGTCATTTACACAATATTTATAACTTTACATCTGGCATAAGTAATCAGACCCTAATTTATTGTCATAAATACTTTATTTCTTTTAACATCATTCATTTAATTCTTGTATTGAATCTTTCCGGTGCCAGCTACTTATTAAACTTAACTTATTGACATGTTTATTCCAATTTACTTTACCAGATTTCTTTACACTCACCACTTTCAAATGAACAGGATTATGAATTTCCATTTTTTTTTTCTATTATTTAAAAGTAACTTACGGCCTTATGAGATTTCCTTTAATTCATTTTGCAATATTAATTTAAAATATGAAAATAATACTCTAAAATTTGAAAATAATAATTTAAAATATAAAAATACTAATTTAATTCTTACCACTTTTTTATCCTATTATATATAAACTCTTAAGTTTTTCTCAAAATATTAATTTAATTATAATTAGTATTTGTTGTACAGTGCTGTTATGAATTGATTCTTTTTATAAAGTAAAATTTTAATTCATAATTAGATAACTAGGGCTAAAAATTATGAGTATATTAATTCTAAATGCTTATTTTTAAATTGTTTCTTCTTTTTCTTTTTAAAATGCATTAAGATATGCATCCTGAACAAAAATAGTCATTCCAATTGTTTTTTAGAAATTTTGGTGTGATTAAAAAATTTTTAAGATGTTTAACTTATGGTCGAAACTTAATCCTCTCATTCTTTATTATCATGTTTTTATTAACTTCTATTCTTGTTTGTTTGTTTGTCCAGTACACATCTTGCAATCGAATTTTAACTAACTTCCCTACTAGCTAGACATTTGAAACTTTCACAATAGCTCAGAACCCAATGACAACACAATACTTCGAAGTCCGATTTTCGAATTTTTGATTAATTTTCTTATAATTAATTAAATTATGAAAATAATAACATCCTAATAGTGTTAAAATAGCCATTTAAATATTAGCTATAATTTAATTGTTGCCAAAAATTTTACAAGTTCATTTTCTTTCATCATAAAAATAAATAGATTTAATTAAACATGAAAATAAAAAAATTATAAAAAGTTAAATTATGCATATCACAAAAATTGACGTCATTATCATTTTAAAAATTTTATAAACATTGATAAGAGCTCTATGATTCATCAGAAAATTTAAAACATGGTATATTAAAAGATTTTTTTTAATCTTATAATTTATTTTTATTTATTTATTTGTACTGTGTACTAATGTGTACTAATGACTGTGTACTAATGACTTTTTAATAAAAACAAAAATTTTAATTGATAATTGATATATTCATTGCATTTCATTTTCTGTGTTTTTATTAGGAAAATTAAAATAACATTTAAGGATTTTTTTTTTTTTTTTTGCTGTTGTTGTTCATAATTAATTGGGAAAATAAATAAATAAATAAGCATGAAAATATTTTTACATTACAATGTAGTAAAAAAAAAAAAAAAAAAAAAAAATCTCTATTTTATAATCATATGGTAAACTCCTATTTATATGCAGGCAGATTATCGACACTCTTTCTTTGCCCTTTTTGGAGCTGGTGAATTATGATACATAGTAAAAAATTCTACAATGTCTAATAAGAATCAGACCTACAATTTACCACTATAGCTGAGAAAGAAGAAAACGAGAAGACATTTCATTGGAGTCAATTAATAACCCTTTATTAAAAGGAGACTTGATATTAAATAAACAAACATAGCAAAAGTCTTCAATATATAGAACACCAAATAGAATAATAAGGAAAAAATGCAGACAGCTGTTTCAGTAGCATTCAGCGTGTCACAGTGTAAAAAGGGCACTAGACAGGGTATTTGGTGGATTTGTGATCTGACTCCAGAAATGCCGATTCTAGCATTAAGTTCGTTGAGCAATTAATTGATATCGTTCATTTTTAAAGTCACGTCATATTGCATTAATAGAAATCGGAGTAAATCACACTATTTGCGTTTTCCAGGTTCTCACATGCATATCGCTCGGTGATGCTCAATATTACGCTGATAAAAACAAAGACAAGAAAGTTCTTACCACAATCTTGAAGAAGAAGGAAGACAGGAGAGTAATTCAAAATTAATTCGTATTTATTATTGGCCAACATCAGAAGGAGTAGGACTTGTATCCAGGACATCGTCATCTCCGATAACTTCTCGGCTGCTCGAAGTGATAGATAACAAGATGCGATCGAAATCTAATTGCATCTGCAAGATGATCATATTTAATTCCGTATGAATTTCAGAATACGCTTTAGTAAGTTATGATACTTCGATGTATGGAATGATTTCATAGAAATTCAATTTATTTTAAAGTTATAGGCTGAACATATAATTAGCTGATGCCCGCGTGTGGAAAGTTACATGAACGCACGTGGCACACGCGGAAGCACGGCCACACGAGATGTTTGTCTCTTCACAGTCCAACGGCAAGTGTCTGACTAGTAGAATTTCAAGGCAGATGCTAATGAGCTTCCAAAACGTTACGGCGCTGCTCAGCCAATCAGGAGCGAGCGCTCACGGGAGGGAAAGCTGAACACGTACATTACCAGGAAGAGAGATAGGGGACTGGAATGAAGGACCGATGAGAGAATTTTGAGCGTTGCTGTGAAGCAAACGTACAAGGGTAAAACGGGAGGAAATGAAACCTAAGGAAATTTAGTTTGAATATTAAATAATAGATTGATTTTGATAAAAATTAAGAAAAATGATTAAAACTGAATAAAAATGATGTTGTGCTTCACGACACAGCGTACCATTATAATGATTAAAAAATATTAAAAATAACAAATAAAGAAGAATCACTTTGACATGGGGGGAAAATGTGATTGATTGATTTATTTGTAAATGCAAAGCAACAAATATATAAGGTTAGGGAAAAAAAATCTTTCATAATTTATAATTGCATGTGTAAGTTTTTGCACTGTAAATATTAAATTGTTCGAAAGCATTTTTTTATATTGATTTTAATCCTTTTTTGCCCATTTTGAAAATCATTTGTGGAATTTGCTTTTCTGCAGTTACTGATTCATTCCAGTTTACTATTTAATCATGAATTTGTTTCATATTTGTTTCAAAGATACAAAAAAAGTGTTTTATTATTATTATTATTTATTTATTATTTGCTTATTTATCAATATATTTCTTCAGCACTTTGTCATTCTTATCTTTAATTAATTTTCATTTGAATTTTAATATAAATTTCTTTTAATGTTTTGTAATAATAATAGTAATAACTTACACTGCACATTATTTCTTAAATAATAATAATAATTTCTAAATAAATTATCAGTCTCTTTTTTTCTCTCTCTGTCTCTTTAAATTTTACTTCAGAAAAATTCTGATGAATAGATCAGCAGATAAAATAATGTATACATAACAACGTATATTTTTCATATTTAAATAATCTAACTTTTCCTTTTATCATCCTTTGTTACTGCTGTCTGGAACATAAAAAATGGAGTTTTCTATTATATATTTTGTTTATTAATTTCATTGTAATAGATTTTCTTCAATGTACTTTTTTCAAAAAAAGATTATTTTGTTGTAAGTGTATTTATTTTTATTTATTATTTATTTATTTTTAAGTATTTTTATCAAATACAGTAAATTATTATTTAAAAAAAAAAAATGGAAGAAATTTATGTTTTCTCACTTTTTATAAGGCATACAGTTTGGATATTTTGACAATTATCTATCAACCTTATTTATATTAACTTAAAATCAGTGGAGTTTTATTTTATATTTTGTTCACTGCTAATATTAAAATTACTTTCAGAAATATCAAGTTCTTTTGTTTTTTTTAATTAATTTCTTTATACATTTTTTGCTTTAGATATATGGCAGTGGTAAATCCGAATTAGTTGCTAAAGTGTGGTATTTGTCTGTGGTAATGCAATATCCATTGTATGGAACTACCCTCTTCCCTGTAACATATAAAGGTTACCTATCTTATGGTAAGTTATGCTATTAATGAAGTTCATACAATGATTGAAAAATAATGAATATTATTAATTATTTTCAATGAAATTAACTTAATCCAGCAGAAACTAGTATTGTAGAAAATAGGTTGGGGACAAAATCTCGCGAGGACAAAATCTCGCCGACATAAATGAATTGAAAGCAAAAAGGAGTTGTAATTACTAATAATGTTGTATCAAATTTCATGGCAACACATACCTTAGTCAGAGCACTGACATACAGACAAACCCACCGCAAAAATTGTTACAAATTTTGCTTAAAAGACAAATATATATATTTATAAACTTGGTCAAGATTAGACATGATGAATTCAAACGTGCATATCTATTTAAAAATTTTTAAATCAGGTTTGTGAATAGTGTTTAGCTTTGATGGCAACAGTGATGTACAATATTTTTAAAATGTATTTTGAATGGTGGAAAGCAAATGATAAAATAATTTAAAATTAAATGTACATAAATAATGAAATTCCATTCTGTGATATATTTATTTATATATATATTTATTTTAATTAATTAATTAATATGTATAAGTTCCTGTGGCCCTCACCAAAGATCACATACAAATTTTCAAATGGACCATATAATTATTTTGACGCAATATTTTCTCCCGCAATATTATGTCTGAATCCCGTAGTGAATACTGCTATAATACTGGAAATTAAATAGTGCACCTTAGCAAGAAAAGTAACACAACTTAAAAGAGCAGGATTTGAGAAAAATCAATTTGACGAATATAATAAAGCATTACTTACCCTGCAATAAATTTGACACAATTGCCTCTTAGAAAGTCGAATTATGAGTTAGAGATGTGATATTTTCAATGCATGTTGGCCACTTCATGCACATTTTTCAATGATATAAGCTCAAAATTGCCATTTTTGACCTGTCACTGTTCTTGCTTAAGTACAATATACAAATTTTTATTATTAACAAAATTGTTAAAGCAGCCTTTGATATGTTATTAATTAATTAAAACAAATTTTCTACTTTTTCAGCTATGTATTAAAATTTAGCATGTATACATTATAAAAGTTGTATATATTATATGAAGGGATGATATTTTTCAGCTTATCAGCTGATTTCAGTGTTATTATTATTATTATTATTATTATTTTTTTTTTTTTTTTTGGGGGGGGGGTCTTTCTGATGTGAATTTGTTACGTCAGCTAATGAAATAAAATTTGTTTGAATACAGATTGAACTTGATTGCATAATCATTTATTCTTATATATATACAAAGAGAGAGAGATTGAAGATTAAAAAATATATTTATTACTCAATATAATGGATTAATATAATGAATTAATATAATGGATTTCGTCATGAAAATTCTAATATTTCATTTTAGTGTGGAAAAATCTCTCCACCTTCACTAGGAGGATCAAATTATTTTGTTGTATTCACAGATGATTTCTCATGATATACCACAGTATATCCAATAAGAACAAAAGACCGAGTTCTAGAGAAGTTTGAGGAATGTAAGAATATGGTAGAGAATCTACACAAGAAGAAAATAAAAATCCTAAGAAGTGATAATGGCTGTGAGTTCAAGTCAGATGAATTCAATAGATACCTCGCCAAACATGGCATACATAGACAGTTGTCGGCTCCAGAATCGCCACAACAAAATGGAGTGGCTGAGAGGAAGAATCAAACACTAATTAATATCACTAGATGCCTTCTTATAGAGTCAGGAGCTGATCCAGAGTTCTGGGCTGAATCAGTATGTACAGCATCCTACTTGCACAACAAACGTCCATCCACTGCTATCGAGAGAAGTAATCCAGAAGAGCTATGGTTAAACAAGAAAATTGATTTGAAAAACCTAAGAGTCTTTGGATGTAGAGCTTGGAGCCATGTACGTTACTCTCAGAGGAAAAACAAATTTGACCCCAAAGCTACAGAATGTGTTTTTGTCGGATATCCAGATGGCAGCAAAGGATATAAACTATGGGACTTAAAGAAAAGAAAATCCATCATTAGCAGAGATGTTATATTTGAAGAAGATGTTTTTCCTTTCCAGTCAGAAAAATATCAACCATATGAAGATGATGATAGAATTGTACTCTCAATTGAAAATGAAGAAGCTGAAAACAACACATATCAAAAAGATTCGAAGACACATGGGGAAAAATGTCATCCACTAAACACTAACAAGTTCGAGAAAATGCCTGACGAGAATCCAGGTGAAGTAAATAGATGTTTAGAAAATTACCAAGATGAAATTCTATGCAATGATTCTACACACTCTACTACTTAGCAAGAGGATGAAAGCATATGTGACAAAGAAGTTAATTTATTTTTTCTATTTTTTGTTGAAAATTGGAGAGTGATGCTGTCTTTTGAAAAATGTGGATAGATACTACCAGTAAATGAGGATATTGAACCTTTGGGGAAAAAATTCTAGGAATTCATGACGTCATAGCGTCAGTAAACGATGCGACATAGCGTCATAGTAAACGATGTATTTTTGAAAATACAAAATATCAGAGATATTTTTTTAGAAATAAATAGACGGAATCCAGAACATATTTAAATTAATTTTCAGATGCTTATTTATTAAATATTTAGGGATTTATTCTGGATTTTGAGAAATATTTATTAATTATTTTTTAGGTTTATTAAATATTTTTTTAGAGCTCATTAATTGAAAAATTTGATTATTCTGGATTTTAATTAAATTATTTCCGTTGTTTAAATCATCATCTCCGATTTAAATTTTTGAAATAAATCACTTCCGTTTTTATTATTTTTTATTAAAAATTCATAATAGTTAAATTTTGGAATTTTAAAAATTATTCTTCATTTTTAAAATGCTGAATTTTTAAATAAAATGTTAAAAGTTTTACCTTTTAGCACCTGGTTAAGTTATTACATATAATTTTATACTTTAAGGTTTCTTGAACCATCAAATCTATCTCGCTGTCACTGATTGTATTTTGCCATCTGACCACTACAGGCAGTTAGTGCTGCTGTGGGCAGACTTTTTCTTACAAGTACATTGTGCAGCTTATTTTGTACTTATTTTGTTCTCATTAAGGTTGCATTACTTTTTATGAGCTCTTGGGGAATAGAGAAAATTCTAGCAGTTGGGAATGGTCACCAACTGAAGTCACTAAGTTTCCAAATTAGACAATATATTACAAAATTTGGTTCGAAAAATTAGTCAGCTTAAATTTTTCCAAAGAGCCATTATATCACTAATTTGGTGAGGTACTACAGTAAGCCAGTAACCTTAGACTTCTAGAAACTCAACAAATACAATTAAATATTTACATGGAAAGAATGACAAACTATAAGAACAAGATATAGGCAAGAATACATACAATATACCAAATTCTTAACAATATATAGTAACAAATAATTAATTTTATTGTGTTTCAGCACATAGAATTACCTCTATTGTTTTATAAAGTAATATTCCATTTAGTGCAAAATGATGAAAAGAGAAAGATAAGAAATGACATTTGTAAATGCGTATTGCTTTTCTTTCAAACTCATTTTTTTCAGTTTGCACTGTATAAGAGTCTTCTTTATTGAAATACACATAAGTTTTTTTTTTTTTTTTTTTTTTTTTTTTAATTGTGCCATTATACAACTTTATCTTATCAAAATTACTTCACTGTCTTCTCTTTTTTTGTCTACCAGTAATACAGAGGCGTTGCCAGAATTTTCTTCAGGAGGGGGCAAACTTAAAATTGCAAAATTTCAGCATATTTTTAAAAATTTACTTAGATTCAAATGGTTGACTGGTTGATTGAAGTGATGAAGTAAGCCTGTGTGTAAGCATTTACTACAACAAATTTTTATGCGTGTAATTTAAGATAAAACATTTTACGTATAAAAATTATACAGTTTATTCTAAACGAATACAAATCCGAAATCTTATTGTCGATTTAAAATCTGTTTTCTGGGAAAGGTTAGAGACAACCTTTAAGTGCAGGTCAGGTCGGTTTGACTCTAAATGGCTTTGTGACATAAATTTCCTTTGGTCATTTGAATTCTAATGACATAGTTTTAATAGTAATTTTTAATAATAAATTTACTTATTAGAGTTTTTCAGGAGGGAGCAAGTGCCCCCCCCCCCCTTGCCCCTATGTGCTGACGCCCATGCCAGTAAATATCAAAGATGAGTAATTGCTTTTTTTATCTTTCTATCTTTAATGAGCTTAATTTGATGCTATATCGTTTTTTCTTTCAGGCCATAAATTGTACCTTGGTGTAAGTGCTGAGGGAATACTCATGGTCAACTTATTAGACAAAGGCATTCTGAATGCTTACCGTTATTGTGATGTAGAATCTGTGATGGTTGATCCCAGTGATGATCTAGTGACTATAAATTTGCTAAAGACACTTCCTGATTCTCATAAATGTTTTATATTTGAAACTAGTCAAAAGAATGAAGTGGCTAACTTAATAGCAAGTTATTCACCAGCTCATGCAAATTGGTTACGGCCAACTTATGAATTAGGATGGAGGGTAAGATAATTTTTTTCAATATTTTAATTATTTATTTTTTGAGGAGTTATAATAATTTTTATGTTAGTGTAGTAGATGGACAAAATTATAAAACACTTCAATATTTTGTTATCTTAAATTATATTGTGTCATGCAACATGGAAATCTTAGAATTTTCAGGGAGATTTGTATTTGTCTTCTTTATGTTTTTTCAGTCATATTTAAATATAGTGTTTAAAAATGATTTTGAAAACATTTTATTTAACTGAAATGTTAATATTAATTCTAAGATTAGCAAAATCTTAATTTTAAAATGATCATTTTCTGTATGAATTATTTATTCTTTGTGAATCTGTTTTTATGTATATAAAATTTTCTGTATTTAATGCTTTTTCATCAAATGGTTTCTTTTTCCTTTTCACTTTTTACAATGGAATATTTTTTATAACTATATTATATATAAATATTTTCAATATAGTTGAAAATATTCTGTGCTAAAATTTTTAAAATAACATAAAATTGTACTTTAATAATTTTCAAATATATATATGTGTGTGTTTTAAATCGAAATATATTGTATTCAGTAATTTTTCTTCTTAATATTTAAATTTCAATATGAATTCTAGGTTAAATTAACCTTTGAAGACAGACAAAAGCTTTACCACGATGTAGTCAATTGTAGGAGAGCTCTTGTTGATGTAGGATTGGTTCGGAAACCTCAGGAAGAAAATATTGGCCTATTTAGAAGCACTATTAGAAGGTATGTAATTTTCTGAAATGTTTAGTTTTGATAATAATAAACAAGTAGAATCATAAATTTAAAATTATTTTCATTACTAATACATTAGCTTTCATTCATTGTAACACAGAATGATATTAAAAATAATTAATACACATCTCAATCAGGGTTAGAAATAAGCGGTCGTCAGTCGCATTTTGCACCCAGTTTTTTCATTTTGACGCCTAGAATTCCAATCATAGGTGCCATATTTGACGCCTGGATTTTTTCCTTATCATACCTAATAATTTTCCCAATCCCATCAGACTGTAAACAAGTTTATTTCAGTCAATTGAACCTAATAAAAACTAATTTAAGATATCATATCTCTATGAAAGTAGTTGACGATTTGTTAATGATTAAATTAAACAGCCCTAAATTGGAAGATTTCTGCCCAGAAAATGCTATTAAATTGTGGCAGAATGATGTATCTTCTGGGCGAAGAATGAATTTTAGATTTTAAATATGTATGTTTAATAGTGTCATAATGCAATTACATTTATTACATAAATATGTTTTATATAATCTTGCATATATTATTTACAAGTTGATTCTTTATTATTATTATTATTGTTTTTTTTAATATACATATTTAATTAAAGATGGCACCTAGATTTTTCATTTTGACTCCCAAAAAATTTAATCCTTATGTCATTTTGATTCCTAGTTTCAAAATTTTTATTTCTAACACTGATCTCAACTGATGTTTGTAAATTTTTCTAGGAAAAAAAAAAAAGTAAAAAAAAAAATTACTTACATAAAAACAATTTGCATTAATTATATAATAAAAAACTTACATTTTTCACAATTTACAAAGCAATAAAATGCATTAATAAAAGTTTAGTAAAATAAAACATATTG
This sequence comes from Salticus scenicus, assembly GCA_963930645.1. NCBI lineage: Eukaryota > Metazoa > Arthropoda > Arachnida > Araneae > Salticidae > Salticus > Salticus scenicus. The sequence continues at coordinate 86,253,933 of OZ005656.1, forward strand.
TTATCAAACAATAAATATGCATAATGTATTCCAATTATTATTTTGAAACATTTGTTAAACAAATAAAAGTATTATTTTCACATAGTTACCCAGTAGAATTATGGTGGCATTTTATGTTTTTTAACAGAATAGTAGTTTTATATTATATCAGTTTTATATAAATCTTATTTGTAAATATCAATATTTAAGTTTTTACAAATAATTTTTATTCCATAATGATTTCCAATATCTGTTGGCATTTTCAACAGAAATCATTCACATGTGTGACAATTTTTAAACTACTATTAACATTAAAGGTAAATAATATGAATTAATTCGCTGTACAATTTCCCTTATGTTTTGACCGGAAGCATGATTGGTATGTGAAAAGAAGTGCAATATATATTTGTAATTTATATTGCCTCTAAATTTGCAGTTGATATTGTTTGCATAAGTTTATTAGTTAGAAACAGCAGAAATGCTACAAATGTGTATAAGTATGATCTTTGTTGTATGTATAATTGTGCTGTTATCATTCATATATGACTGAATAATAATTTTATTTCATTCTGGTGCGTAAAGGATAGTGATCAAGGCTGTAGCTGGAGAAAGGGGGGAGGGGTTCAAACACTCCCTCCGAAGTTTTGGAAATTTATTGAAAATTCTTGTTAAACTTCATTTTTATCACTCAGCATTATTCAGTAAAGCTTGAACCCTCACTGAAAAAAATTTGTGGCTACTGCCTTGATAGTAATAGAAAATAAATATTTATACAGAAATATCAGAATTTTTAATGACTATCTTGGTAATATCATAAGTGTTATATACTTCAGTATAATTATATATCTACAACTAAAAGAAGAAAATACAAACTAATCTAGACAAAAAGTTATTAAATGGCTAACAATCCAAATTTTTAACAGTGCAATCTTGCAAGAATTAATCAATCACACTGTAACAAGAGCTTGTGATGTATAATAAAGAAAATGAGTAGTAGTAGGGGGGGGGGCTTTCTTTTAATCCTTTTATCATCATTAGTAATATTAAATGTAGTAAATAATTGTTTATAATTAAATAAGTGTAATGTTTTAGTATTTCGACCATTTCTGTCATTTATGGTGTTAATATTTTCCAAATTACTTTCGAAGTTATACTTTTAACTGACTTTTAAGTTTAATAATGTAGCTTAATTTTAGTAATAATTATTTTAATAATGTAGCTTAACATCTCCAAGCATTAATGTCATAACATTGTATTTCAATAATTTTTCTGAAAGGAAAAAGATAAATTTTCTCTATTTTGCCGTGTATTTATGATCACCTCTGTGCAAAAAGATTTTTTTTTTTAATGCATTAAAAACATTAACTTATTTTTTAGTCTATTCTTCTTAAATTCATAACAAAAGATTTTAATTAAGAAGTTAAGTCTGATAATTTTATTCAAAATGTATATTAATCTTAGCTTTGTATAGATGATGGACTTAAGTAGTAATGTTGTTCTGATTTTAATTATTTTAATCTTATTAAAAACAAAAATTATGAAAAGTTTTTTTTTTTGTTGTTGTTGTTAATGCTTTTTGTATTTTGTATTCACATAAATTTTCCATTGGCTTTTTGCATCATATGTTAATTCAAAATTTTGTCTTTAATCAATTCCATGAAAAGTTATACCGAGGTATCACTGATTTAAAAAAAAAAAATAAAATGATCAAAACTACATTAATTATCAGTAATTTAATTTTGATACCAAAAAAAATGGCCACGATAGCCTAGTCGGTAAGAGCAGCGAGTTCGGGATTGAAAGATTGCGGGTTCGGGCCTCGAGCCGACCGAAGACCGTCGTGTACGCTAATGGTGACTGGTGCACGTTAAATTCCGTCATGGTCGCAAAGTCCTCCAAGTTCCCATAAAAAATTATACCTCTGGGAGTACCGGAACATGGGTTTAACTCGCTCTGATCCAGATCAAAATTCGAGTTCCTGTTGACTGGCTGGTGCTGCCATCTTTCACCAGCTTCTGGAGCTAAAGTTGTTCTTCCTCCCTATGAGGCGCTCCTAAATAATGGAAGATGCACCCATCATGCCTTAAAAAATATCTGGATAGTTCCATACCGGGGCTCGGAATTTCCGAGTGGCACACGACAACAACAACAACAACCAAAAAATATTATTTTGTTTAGTCTTTTTCTATTTATTTGTTTATTTTATTTTTTTACTGAAGATTTTTACTTCTTTATGCACATCTCAAATAATTTCGATAAATAAATTTTGAAAATGCTTGTTAAATTCTAAGCTGGTTGTATGCATTTGTATTGCAGATTTAATCGTAATAAAATGGAAAAGTTAAGGCAAGATGTTGGTGAAATGGATGAGAGTTACAAGTCTTTCCGCCATAGTCATTGGGCTTTCAGTAAAGTGGCATTAACACACAGCGTTAGTGTCATTAATGATGCAGAGGCGGAAGATACAGCTCTGCATGTATTTCAGTCAATTCTTGCTTATTCTGGACTGTTAGAACAAGGTAAAGTGTGAATATAATTTCTAAATGTTGTTTCAGACTAATTCATGCAGTTTGTTTATATATTATCAAATTTCATTCTCTTAAACCAAATTTATAAATTTCTTACCTTTTACATTTTTGTTTATTTTTTCAAAAAGACAAAACAATTAAATTATTCATTAACACGTAGGATGCCAAGCTTCAAAATATTAAAAAGGAGAACAGAGATGTATTCATAGGGGAAAATAAGTTTGATCTCCTTGAAGTATATTTTAAGTAAATGTAATGATCTGCATATTGTGTAGCTCTAATGCAATCTGAAACTCACTAAACCTTATCAGAATACCATGATGTTTAATTTAATTAATAGTATTAAAATGGTTATTAATTATTAATAATAATTTCTACTTAAATTACCAAAAAATTTTTGATAAAAATTATAGAGGTACACAGTACATGCAGTATACACAATATTTACTCTATCTACTGCACATACTATATATATATAGACCCGGCCATGCGTTGCTGTGGCTAAGTTATACATTGAATTATATTGCAGTAAACTATTCAGTACAGTCAAATTATTATTTACGAATAAAGACGAAACGTTGTAGCTGATGTAAAAACCCATAGGATTGAGATTTGAACCTTAGGTCAAATTTTGGAAGTGATTGATAAAAATTTTCGTAGAGTTGATATTAAGCACAAATTAATTTTATTGTAGGGTCTGATAAATTTTAATGGAAAAGTGAAATGTATTATTTCTAATGTTACTTAGGATAAAAATTCTAAAATGACTAATATATAAATTACATTATATTAAAATTCTATTAAAATAAAAGTATAAAAGAAGCAGACAATTTTAAAATAAATTTTTATGGAGGAGTGAAATATAATATATGCTATTATGCATAATTTTATTATAAAATGATTTCATCATTTTAAATATTTTAAAGATGGCAACACTATAGTTATAAAAAGGAAAACAATATGGCTAAGCCAGAAAAATAAGTAAATTAGATAAATATTTTAAAACTTTAAAATAGGATATCTTATGAAATATTGGGCATTTGAAGTAAATACAGGCATCATTTTAAATAGAAAAAGATTTTGTAAAAGATTAATATATTTTAACGAAGTGATGAGAAGATTTTGAGTATGTTAAAATTTTAATAGTAAATTCAAGTTAATCAAGAATGGGAAACATTGAGGATTAAGATAAGAATAATTATAAAATTAAAAAAAAAACCCTTTTTATATACCATGTTTTTAAATTTTCTGTTGAAGTGATGACGTCACTGATCGTCTGTGGAGCCAAGAAAAAGATTTCCTATGTTAATCGCCCATTGGATTTTTTGTAAAAAACTATTAAAAATCGAGGAAAATTATTTCCCAATTTTAATCTCCATTTTTCGGTATAGATATGTATTACTATTAGTTATTGTCTGCATGCGTTAGATTAAGTTGTTTTCGCTATAAAATTGATAAAATTTGAATTTCAAAACTCCAGGGAAAAAATGGCAAACTTCCATATTCGATTGAAAATATAAATATTTCATTTCAAAGGATGATATTTACACAATAAATATCCAACTAATATACTAATTAAAAGGAAAATAATAAATATTCTGTCATAATTTGAAGTCAGATTTGTTTTCAAATGTCTAAATAAAGTATCTGATATAAGATACTAATATGTTGCAGCGGAATTGATTTCATATCTGTCATCCTTGGTACTGTAATTTCTGGCATATAGTCCACAAGTAAGAGGTGTCATTTCTCCACCAGAAGTTTTATTTAATAGAAAAACCTTTATTTCATCAAAGAAACAGTTCGAACAAATATAAATTTATCTCTCTAATAAAATTTCTGGTGCAGAACTGACTTATCTAACCTGAGGACTATACACCAGAAATTACGGTAGAAAAAAAAAATCGTCAAATAGGAAATCATGGTTATTTTTAGGGGTGGGAATTGATTAACAGTTTTAACTGGGTTAATTGAAGTTCATTAATCGATTAATCATAGATTTTCATTTTTCTTTGTATAGTTTTATTTGAATGATGAATAAAACTCTCCTTTGGTTTTTTTTTTTTTTTTTTTATTCCAGATAGTACACAATAGACCAGAAAAATTATATAGATGTTGATTTAAATACTTCCTTAAACACTAAACACTAATAATAAATATAAAATAAATAATGAAAAAGAAAACTTCTTAACTTTTTCTAATAAATAAAAAACTATTTTAAATATGAAGATAATACAGCACTTTGAAAAGCAACTGCAGGGGAACGTGACTGAGCATTTACAAATCATTTTTTATTTTATGAAATACATTTCTTGTTAAACTTAGGTTTGATTGTGAAGGTATTTAGTTAGGGTAGTTAGTGCTGCTGCCTCTTAACTATTGATATACAATAACAAGAAAACGTAATTAAAAATACCTTATAAATGTTAAATATTTATATTATATTCACCCATATATATATAAAAAAAAAGGTGAAAATGAAACTCACATATATGTTTATTTCCAAATGTTACATAACAAGTAAAAAAAAAAGATACTATTTTAACCAATCCCTTTAACACACAGGCACACTGACATTTTTCGGGATTTAAGTTCGACCATATGTAAAATATATCCTACATATATGAAATTCAAATATGTGAAAATATATTTTGTTGGGGTGTGTTTGGGATTAAAGCTGATTGACTTCATTGGGGTTCTAAGCCTATAGGTGAAGTGCCCTCCATAAATGCCTTTCTGAGGGGTCCTAGCATGTATTTATGCGAATTTCGGAGAAAACCACATAAAACTTCGAATGACTAGGTCGACGAGCACAACCTGGGATCAAACCTGGCACTTCCCATGTACCAGCATTGGGCACAGAATCGCTCGGCCACTGGTAGAGCAATATTTTATTGGCAGACGACTATTTAAAATTTTTATTTTAAACCGTCGTTTGAAAAGTTTAATCGGATTTTGGAAAATTTTTAATTGAATTAATCGGACCGATTAACTTGATTTAAAAAATTGATCAGGACTAAGCATTGATCGATTAACCGAACCGATTAATCAGCACAGCCCTAGTTATTTTAACAACTTATATTAAGAGAGTAATGAATAATATGAAACAATATTTCGTACAATATAAATTATGAAAGTATACATCTGGCATGTATATTTCATGTTACGTTTTTGATCGCCAAATTAAAAAAAAAAAAAGAAAAGAAAAATGCCAAGGACGACAGAGTTTTGAAATTTAAAATTTTGTGAATTTGAGAGCAAAATAACTCAATCTAACACATACACACAATAACTAATACATATCTATACCCAAATATGGGGATTAAAATCGGGAAATAATTTTCCTCGATTTTTAATAATTTTTTACAAAAAATCCAATGGGCGATTAACATAGGAAATCTTTTTCTTGGCTCCACAGATGGTCAGTGATGTCAGACTTCGCTTGTGTATAGAACTACATTAGCTCTTTATCAATGTGTATAAAATTTTTAAAATGATTATGGCGTAAATTTTTGTGAGATGCATAATTTAACTTTTTATAATATTTCAACGTTCACATTTGATTAAATGCATTTATTTTTATGACGAATGAAAATTAACCCATATATTTTTTTTTTTTTTTGGCAACAATTAAACTTATGGAACTGGAACTCACCGATAATTATAACCCTTTGTCATATAACAAATAAATAATTTGCAATAAAAAATATTGTGACTATAAATTGAGATAAAAACTATCCTATCTCTCAAGTTAGACCAAACTGTACACAGTGTGCAAAATTTCATTAAAATCAGTTCATTAGTTTAGGAGTTCATTGCTGACAAACACCGTAACACGAAATTTTTATATATAAAGATATATATATTATACATATATGAGCATGTGCGTGTGCCTTTTTAATGAAATGATTAACAATAAGTAATTAATCCTGAAATGAATTTTAAAATATTTTTTGGAGGGCACAAGTTCTCATTATATCCTCCCCCCCCACCCCCACATCTGTGCATCTACCAATTTTCATCTTTATTTGCTTCGTATGCATAAAAGAACACATACCGGGGGGGAAAACAAAATTAAGGGATAAATAAAATAACTCATTCATGTTTATAGAAACTTTGAGAAGGAATAAATAAAATAGTTTCAAAATTGCTTAACTTATACTTGTGAAATCAAATTTCAAGCTATAACATTTTAATTTGGGTACTTCCAAAATATTTAACCGTATTTCCAAAATATGAAAACTGTAGTTAACTCCCTTAAGTGCATGAAAGTTTTAAATTATGTTTGAATTGAAAATAATTGTGATTAAAAATAGATAGATAAAGTGGAACTTTAAGTACTTTTATTAATTTAAAGTAAAAGTGCACAACATTTTAGGGGTAAAGGCCACTTGTACACCTGACTAGGGTATAGAGGGTTACTCAATTTCAATATAAGTTATTGAGCAGCATTTCTTAATAGAAAAACTTCAGGTATTGTTCACAAATTTCCAGAGTTACTGAGGACAGATGAAAATCTATTCTTGTATTTGTAACTAAATATTATGGTATTGCAATATTTCAACTAACTTTGAACCTTTATTTTATGAGTAGAAATTTTTACATATAATTAAAAAATAGTATGTATAAAAATTAGACTTATCAAAAAGTAACTATATTAAAAGAAGATCAATGGTACAAGGTTTGCTGACCCCTGCTTAAAATAAAAGGAAATCAGTAGTACAAAGTTGCTGATTCCAGCTTAAAAGTAAATTTCAGATTTTAAAAATTAACATTTTATTTTTCAAATACCACAGAGAACCAATCTTGACAATAAATATAATAATAATTTCAAATATTACAAATATGCATTTTTAGCAAATTTAAAATCTGATTATATTTTAAAATATCTGCTTGAAATATACAGGGAAAATTAACAAGATTTGATAATGTAAAAAAAAAAAAGGTAATTTCAATATTCTTCTTCCTTATTATACATATTTTTTATAACATCTTAATTACAATTTTGAAAAATGTTTTCTTCATTCTAATTAATCTATGCTTAATAGTCTTTCATTATTTATGTTAATATATTTTTATTTTTTTCTGAACAGAAGATGCCGAGTGGCTGGGAGAAAGAGATCATCTTCAGCTTGCTCAGTCTATTATTGATAGGTCTATGAAAAAAGAAGTTTTAATGAACGAATTGTTTTTGCAACTTATAAAGCAAACTACAGATCATCCTGGTAACTTCCCTCCTTTTTTTTAAAATCATTATCACTTCTTAAAAACTGATTTTGAATGCTTTATTTATTTATATATTATAACTATTTCACATCACAGATATATTTTAAATATGGAAAAGTGTTTTTCTTTTTTGTCTTTAGTAAGGTTTTTATATTTTAATGACTTTATAATACATTGTTTTTGACTTAACTAAAGTATGTTAAAATATATCTTACTTGATTATATAATCATTTTCATTACTCATAACATCTTATTTGGAGTTAATTGTTTTATTTTTTATGTGTAAGTTACTTTAAATATGTTTATTATACTGTAAAGCATTTATAATGCCAAAAAATATAATTAAATCGTTAAAAATAATACAATAATCCTTTAACATTCGTGAGGGTTTTGTTTCATGAAAACTTTGCAAATGTCAAATTTGTGAATTTTAAGCCTATCTCCCTGAGGTAAAAAAAAGGTTACATTCCAAAAACTTTTAATTAGAATGACAGAACATTTAATATACAAAGACTAATGTTGCAAGAAGTATACATGAGTAACCTGCATACCAAAACAAAATAAATTTTATAAGTGAAAATTATTAATATCAGAAAATAATTAACTTGAAAATATAGAAAATAGTGCATAATATTGCAAAAAATGCATAACACAGTCTTTTGAAATCGTAAGAAAGTCTTAAGTGGATTAGTGTAGTGTGTAGATGCAACTCAACTTAATCTCTAATCGAAAGGATCAGATGATTGACAGCAGCACCCTTTTACACCCAAGAATATTTTTTTCTTTAAACTGAATAAGATAAAGGGATTATTATACCACTCACTTTGAATAATTAAAGCTACAAAGATTAGCTTGTTGTAGCATACTTTTCACCAGATTGCCATAGCTGTCCTGTTGCATCTTTTGTGTGTTGACGCCTTAAAATTAGTAAATGGATACTTTTTTGCAAAGCAAAAAAAAAATTCTTCGACCATTATTCATCCAGAAAAAGTAAGAGGGTGAAAAGAAAATTGCAGATAATCAAGAGACACTTTATCATTCATTATTAATTTTTGTTTATTCACAAACAAATTTCTGTGTTCACAAACAATCAGAATTTGCAAATTTTAAAATATTAATGTAATAATAGATAACAAAAAAGATAAAGAAAGAAAGTTAAAAAAAATAAAATTAACTAAAAGTTTTTAACCCAACAGGTTATTACTTTTTTCCGCAGCTTGTCAGGTTATTGTGTATCGCTGAAGACCCCAGGCATGTTAGAATATGTAATTTGTAATGAAAAAGTCTGATCAAATTCTTGAACATTCTTGAATTCTTCTACTTTACAGGCAGACCATGAATAATGTGTAAAGTTTTAAACAAATATTTTATTTTTCGTCATAAGCACATCCACCTTCCAAAAATGCAGGCATATACTAACAAATTCATAGCTTTTGAATAATTGAGATAGTAAAAATTTCAAATTGCATATTAAAGTTTAAGAATGGTATTTTTATAGATAAAATCACATACTCGATGGAAGAAAAAAAAAGGGGGGGGGGAATGCTTAAGTTTGTGGTATTTATATAATATTCTTAAAAATGCATAATTGTTGAATGTGAATATTCCTTTGTAAATTATAGAATATATGTATTTGTATTTTAATCTTCTGCTTATTTTTACAGATGCAAACAGCAGAGTGAATTTAAGGCATTGGCAATTGATGTCTTTAGCATGTAGCATAGCGGCCCCCACAGACAGACTCATTATTAGCTATCTCCATGCCCATCTACGAAGGTGCTCTATAGATGAGGTTACAGAGGAAGGACAGTATGCACAGTTCTCCCTCAGGGTAAACAGATCGATAGTTTCTTTTGTTGTACTGCAGTTTTTAAAACCTATTTTTTAATGTAAATTGTGTGGGTTTTTTTTTCATGCAATTATAAATTTAATTTAATTGAATTTACTTTTAAATCTAAAATTTGCTTTGAAGTTTTTAATTAAAGCAATTATTTCTTTATTGATTGGGAAAAAAAAAAATATATATATATATATAATATATATTTTATAGAACTTAAACACAAATTTTACTTTTATTTGTTTATATAGTGTCTTAGTAAAAAAAAATCAGTTACAGTTCGTTCGTTCTTTCTTTTTTTTTAAGCAATTTATCATTAAAATGTTTCTTGAGATAAGATGTTTCTTCTTTTTCATGTTCAGTTCTAATTTTGGAATGGAGGGGAACATTTTTAATTTTTAAATCTCTTGTCTATGTGTAAAAGTAAAGGAAAATTCTATTCATAGAAAGAATTCTAGTGGCCTCTTATTATTCTCTGACTCTAAATCTGCACTCCAGGCCATCCTACGTGGCAACTCTCAACTTACCCAGGATATTATTGTGCTCATGAACAAAACTATTGCAGCCCAGAAAACATGCATATTGCAGTGGATACCAGCACATGTCGATATTTATGGAAATGAACGGGCTGACAGCCTCGCCAAAGAAGTAAGAAATAGTTCTCAAGTTTCCAACAGCTTAACTCTCTCCCATGCTGACGCAATAGCCAGCTGTAGACTTTCCTCCCAGTCAATCAGGAGGAATTCTATTCCTGCCCTAAATTGTAACTGTGCCATTTCAACTACTATTGCCAGACTGAGGACAAAGCACTTCAGGGGAATGAAAATTTCCCCTGATGGTCAACGAAATTATATCTACTGCCCTCACTGTATGGACATTCAACTTTCTCCTGACCACCTTTTCGACTGTCCTGCTATATTGGCCAAACTCTACAGTATCCATCTAGCTCCCTCACATCAATTCCAATATTATTCAAGGGTCATTGATTACGCTACGGCTGTCCTGGATACCTTCGGTCCTATTTGACTCCTCTGCACCAACTTCTTGGACAAGACAACAACAACAACAAAGGAAAATTCTATATTTATAAGATGCTTGATGAATGATTAGTGCTGTGGCCTTCAGGGCCAGGGGCCAGTTTCGAGTCGTGGTCCTGAGTGCTTGAAGGCCAATCATGAATGTTTATAATGGTTCATTCTGTAGTGGTAATTAAGCTATAGATCCCATGACTGTAGAGGGACAACTCTTAATCTATATTTGCAATGTTTTCATAACTTGATTTTGTCACCATGGAGTTTAAAGTTATATTATTAATCAGGATTTTTTTTTTTTTTTTTTGTCTTTCTGTTTTTAAGTAACACCTCCACTGTAGTTACTATAATAAATTAACAGCTTTCTTTCCTAAATCTAGCACATAAGAAATATCTCTGCAAAGTTAATCATGTGAAAGTGATATATATTTGCACTTATTTATTTTCTAAGCTTATATTTAAGAAGGATTAGTTTTAGGTTTTAAGACTGATTTATTCACATCTTAAATCACATTTTTAAAGATTATTTGTTATATATCTGGTGTCTATAATAAATTTTCGTGTTGAAAATATAAAAATTCAAATAATAATAGTATTCTTATAAGAATATAATTATTATACATTCTTATAATAATAATAATATTTTTATAATAAATAATAAAATTCTTATTTTTGTACTACTTTTTATTTTCTTTTTTGCTTGAACCAATTTTATACCTAACTTCCACATCATAAGATGGTATTGCTATTGGAATAAATTAGTGTGATTATTAAAAAAAAGAAAGAAAGAAAAACTGTGATCGCTACAATTTACCAATTTTATAAATGACATTCTGTCATGTTTATTATTATTATTGTTATTTAGCTTAAAAGTATTAAAATTTATCATTATTACTATATTACAATCTTAAATTTATGTTAAGTTAATGTTAATTTTTTCACATAAGTATTTTATTTTTTTTATGTAAAAAAGTCATGTATGCTTTTAGTTTTTTACAACGTTTTTGCATTTCAAAGCTATATTAATAATAAAATTTAATTTTTTAATGGAAATCCATCTTTAAATTTTTCTTTCTAATAAAATTTTTGATATTTTGTTATTTGGCAATAATATGATTCACAGTTATGCTTGTAAATAAAAGTTAGTGTATTCAGTTATGAAAGTTGTATATCTGAAAAAATTACTTTTCCTCTTTACATAATACTTTTTTTTTTAATTTTTTTTAGTGCCTTATGCGGTCTCTTGAAACACATGGTCGTCGATGGCCACCGTCAAAACAAGAGATTGGGTGCACCATCAGCCGGAGGCCCGTGCATGCTAGAATATATTTCCTAGATGGGCAGTTTCAGCCAGTTGAGTTTGATCCCTGTGCTTCAATGGGAGAAGTATGATTATGTTAATAATTTTTCATTTATGATTAAATAACTTTTACACAAAAATATCTTTTAAACATGAATACATATTATAAATTTAAATCATAATGAATACATATATTTCCAAGTACAATTCAAAACTAAACTCAAATAAATCTGAAACTTAAAGTATTTAAAAAGAGTAAAGGTAAAATATCTTGTGTGAGCAACAATAATTTATTATATTTAAGTTTTTTTTTCTCCCATAGAAAGAAAGATATATATCTGATTTTCCCGTTTGAGAACTTTTTATCCATGTTACATTCTTCTATAAATGAGGAGTGTTGTGTAACAGAGGTGGGACTTAACATATATTGTCTATGCATATTGGAATTTGAGGTTGAATAAAACATAAAAGACAATATCGACCTTAGTTCCTTAAACTATGGATGAGGAAATATAGTTGTAGTCGTACAGTGTTAACCAGGCTCTTGTGCTGAACATCGCTGTGAAGCACGCGGAACGATGTAAAATAAATAAATTAAACACCTTACCAGAAATCTGGAGAGAAAGACAGAAACCATTAAAGTAGAACATCTCCTTTTATTATAAGGCCAATTGTAGGGACCACATGACGAAATTCTATGTCCGCCGTTACCACGTTTCCTTCGGGTTGCATTCCTGGGACATCATAACACATCTTCATGATCTGTTTTGATCGGCGAGGTCATTCTTAATAATCCATGAAACATTTTAAGATTCGGTTTATCCAGTAATATTGAATGGATCTATGCACTTATTTCTCGGAATTTAGTTCTATTTAATGATAAATTAATCTTAGAAATATTAGCACTCTCATGGCGTGGCGCGCGCGAGCGCACGACCACACACGGTGTTGTCTTTCCTAGATCCCTACTCCAAGTCTTCTATCTGTAAGAGCTTCCCAGCAGACACTAACCAGCTTCCCAAAACGTCACGGCGCTGCTCAGCCAATCGGAGTGAGCGATCGCGAGAGGGAAGGCTGAAACCTGTACATTACCAGGAGGAGAGGAAAGAAGAACCAAGAGAGAATTTTGAGCGTTGCTATGTAGCAAACATACAGGGGTAAAACGGGAGGATAATGAAACCTAATGAAATTTAGCTTGAATCTTGAATAATAATTTGATTTTGATAAATTTAATGAAAGAGTGATTAAAATTAAATAAACACGATGTTGTGCTTCACGACAGAGGAGAAAGTATCGGATTTGGGAAGCTTTTTTACTTCTGGTTTTATGCATTTTTAGATATTCTTAACATGATTCGACCATTTAAAAAAATATATATCTCTGTATATATATGATAGTACAATTTTGTGAATGTTGTATGTTACATACCAATGGACTGATTTAACCAAACATGCTATTTGAGTGGACTTGATATAAAATAGAACTGATTAGCTTGTGGAATAGATCACCCAGCATGTCACACTGCTGTGCTGCAATTTCACTCTTTCACTTTGGGTGCATATCATCCAAGAGGTAGTGCTACTGTGCTCCAATTAAATCCTGTTTACCCAAAGGCTATATAACAACTTCTATGATATATAAATGCACCAAATTTTCTATGCGAGATTAACATTATGTAAAAGTATGGTGATTCAGTTTGATTACATATTGAACACCAGGTGTCACTACTATAGTGTAGTTTGATCTAGATTGCAGGGAGGCTATATCTCAGCTTTTATGTGCACCAAACTTGGTGTGTGAGACAATGAAAAGATGCTGATTCAATTTGAGTGCATATCAGCTGATAAGAGATTCTGCTATTTCTTTCTGCAGGTTTTCAGAGCTCCTTTTTTAGTATGTATTGGTGAAAACTACATTTATAGAATGTCAATTCTGAGATGCAAGTTGATTAAACTTTTATGCATGTTTACTGGTAGATTGTGCTGTTATATAGAATGATATAGATGAAAGGGTTGTGATACATAGTAGTTTAATTTTCAATATCCTTCAATCTAATGATTGAGGACATTACCACTATGTGGGAAGAAACAGGAATAATGCCATTTTAACCTTAATGTGAAAAATTTAATGCATTGTGATTTAGAAGACTAAATTTTATAAAATATCTTACAAATTCATTATATTGTGATATTAAAAAAATCAACATATTAGTGTTTCATGCAAACATTTAAAATATTTGATTGTGTATATGTTTTATCAAAAAATACATAGACTTTTTTGTTTTTATATTTAGGTCTTAGAAATGGTCAGAGCAAAAATCGATTTGCGTCCAAGAGCTGAAGGTTATGCTTTATATGAAGTTATTGGTAACAATGGTAAATATATTTAATCGTTTTTGTATATACTAGAGTCTCGATTATGTGTTAGTCCCAAGAACATCGTCATGATAGCTAAAAGAATAGACAGATTATAGAAATTTAAAATAAAAGATTCAAAAAGTCTTAAATGTTTAGAAATTATACATTTAAAAACTATACGCTATGAAAATGTATGTACAGAATAGAAATGTATTTTTTCAAATTATTCAATGTTAAATTAATGACTTACTATTGGAAAAAGTTTTTCTTTGCTTTAAAATTTCATTAGCCTTTTTTATTACTGTATTATGGATGTTACATAACAGCAATAATTAATTATATAACATCTGCCTCATCTTGCCTCATTTAGGTTCAACTAATTATTTTAGAGATTTCATAGATAACAGCTGTTCTTCATTTTTACTTCAGTAATCACCTTCACTTTTCACACACAATGTTTGCTACAAGTTCACTGTCAATTAATATTATATAACATCTGCCTCATCTTGCCTCATTTAGCTTCAGTGCAACTAATTATTTTAGAGATTTCATAGATAACAGCTTTTCTTCATTTTTACTTTAGTAATCACTTTCACTTTTCACTCACAATGTTTGCTACAAGTTCACTGTCAATTAATATTTCAAATCCTCCAGCTAGTCCATTCCTATTCATTCATTAATATCTTCCATTCAAAAGTTTTTAGGTTGATCAATAATAATCTATGAATTTACATTACAGATGCTAATTTTACCAGTGTTGTCTTTCTTGTTCTGCTTTATATGTTTTTATTATAAATTTGAAAAGATCTGTAGCAGTATTCACAAAAAAATGTCATTTGAAAGAAATGTAGGTATGGTTCAAAATTACTTGCAGTTTTATTAAACAGCATCACTATCTTTGGCTAAAAAATAATAGTAATACAGTAAAGCACCGTTTATACGTCTTTTACATTTATACGTCCTTTTAGCAAAGACATGATTCATTCTTATTCATTTTAATGCAAGAGGTCTTCGTGTACACGTCCTCAATACTGTTTATACGTACGTCTTTTTTACTATTCTTAAATTCACAAAATTTCTTGACCGGCCATTTTCCGTTCAAAATGATGTCTAAAATCCGTTATAAATATCAATTTTGATAGCTATTTGAGCTCTGATACCAAACATGACTTTGGAATTAACCACAATCAATGAATTAATTGAAAACAAATTGTCTGATGATTAATTTAAGTGATGATAATATAGAATATGAAGAATTTGGTTTGTCAAAACAAAAGTAAAAAAAATATTCAATGGACTCAGTTCAATTCACAATGTAGTTCTTTGTACTTGCAGACAATCAGCGCATCAAGCAAATATAAAAAAAAAAAATTAATATAATTAAATAACTACCTATGTAGACATAAATCGTACAATACTTACCATTAAACACACACAATACATGTAATTAGTACTCAAGATGAATTCACATAGCATTCAAGCTATGGAGTACAATACACAAAAGATATGAGATATATAATTAGTACTCAAATCATGCATTAATGGTTGATTTTTTCTCACATTTTATAATAAATCTTTGTTTAAATTTAATTATTATCTTCAAATCCAAATCTTATTATAAAGTAATATATACTACTTACTATTACTATCTAAAAAAGCTTTATTATTTTCACATAAATTCTGTTTCAGAGCCATTAAATTTGTAGTAATCAAGGTTTTATTTTTTTAATTTCGATTTTACGTCTTTTCATTTATACGTCCTTTTACACCTGTCCCTTTAAAGACGTATAAACGGTTTTTTACTGTAATATTTTAATTAATTTTTCCCCCTTTTTATTTTCATAAGGAAAGATAGAAAAAATCAATTTGGAAAACAGTGAAACTCTTAATTAATGTTTTTTCCCCCTTTAATTTTTTTTTTTTTTTTTTTACAAATAATGACATAAAGTCACTTTATTTTTTATAAAATTCTTCTGAAAATCTATATGTAATTATTACTATTGCATCTTTTTGTCTTTCAGTTCTATTATGTGATAAAACTTTTAAAATATTTTAAAAATTTAATTTGATCCATAAAAAAATTAGTATGACTTCCTTAACAACATACTTATCCATAGTACAACTTGAGGATGTCCGTAGGATGTCCTTTCATTCATGGGATATCCTAAGGGTGTCATGTGGAGAAGATGTGCTGTTAGGGTTACTTATTTTGAATCAGTTCAAAACCTTTTAACGTTATTAATTTATTAAAACATTATTAAAATAAAGTTAATGCAATAAATTTACAGAAAATATGTATCAATAACAATCTTTTTTGTTTGCATTTATAAGTTTTACTTTTGTGACAATCATTTTTGTTTAATAATTTACTTACATTTTACCTTAAATTTTTTCTTAGAAAGAGCACTTTTACCTGAGGAGAAAATATGTGATACAATGGCCAAATGGGAAAGGTATCAAGAGGGGCAAAGTAAGGTGAATGCAAATAGGAAGCAGCACTTCTTTTTGTTCAAAGTAAGTTAGATAGCATATTTTCATACCATTATGTATAAATATTAAATTTAAATATGCATTAACTTATTTTTTAAAGATTTAAATTATAAATAAATTAAATCTTTTTTTTTTTTTTTTTTTCAGAAACATTTGTTCCTCGATGCATATATTGACCTCACTGATAGGGTTGAAAAAGAGCTCCTTTATCATCAAATAGTCCATAACATTCGACATGACAGGTTTCCAGTCACCGAGCAAGAAGCAGTATGTGTTATTTTTCATGCTATACAGTTGAACCTCGTTAAGGTGAATCTCAAGGGGAATAAAAATGCGTTCATGTTATCAGAAGTTCATGCTATCAGTAACTAATCTTCATATAACTAATCTTTTTGTTGGGGACTGTGGAAACAGTTCATGTTAAAAGTAATTCACGTTAAGCGTGTTCACGTTAATGAGGTTCGACTGTATTTCTTCTTGAATATTTTGCACTTTCTTTACTATTTTTATGTAACATTCTATCAAATATGAGTATATATTGATTATTGTTTGTAATATCATTTATATTAACATATAAATGATATTACTGCTTTGTAAAGCCATAAATTCAAATTTATTGAACTTGTTATAGGGGAGAACCGTGTATTATGGACCCCCTAAGCAAGAATGCTTTTTAAACTTAAATTATTAAAATAAAAAGATTTAATTTGGTGGCTGTTCATTACAATTGCATAGTTACATAGTTTAAACTTGGTAAAGTACTCTGGGAACTATTAATAATTGCAGAAAATAATTATTTTATTTACGTATCGGTGGTCCATATTACACTAACGTATGTGTAATATGGACCAAGTGGTCCATAGTGGTCCTTCCCGTTCCCCAATAGTTGACACTCTTGGAATTGTGAAACGAACTGTCCAGCATGTTCTCTCACACACTTGTACATCTCTGGGGAATAGTAGAAATCTATGAAAAAAAAAATAGTTAATGGACGAAAAAAAAGGGGAGGTCTAAAGGTTATATCCAATGGGTAGTGTGCGAAAGAAGTGATAATTTGATTACCTCTGTTTCCCTGACCTATTCTATAGCCTCGAGATTTTGAGTATGCGACATATGTACGCCGAGCATAACAAAATCTCTCTGTTTTTATTATGGACCACTGGTCCATATTACACAACACAGCATGGCTCATATTACACGCGTAAACAGAGCAACATGGTTTCCAATCAAAAATAGCTATGCAAATTGATGCCCATGCAACACATGTCTAAATTGTTCATAAAATAAGTACATTTGCTACTATTAACGCGAAAATTATATTACAATTACCTAACAGTAAAAAGTAATACTTTCATTTTAACATACTTGTTACATCAGTGATCATATAAACCGAAAACTCAATTTCATAAGCGTCCAAATACAAGTACTCACATACAAGTCACTTCCTGCTTTGGATAACAATAAAATTCACTAAACGAAGTGAGATGGTTTCACCATCTAGTGTTGAACATACAAATTTCCTCGTGGTCCGTATTACACGATGGTCCATAATACACGGTTCTCCCCTATAAAATTTCTTGCTAATGAATTATCATACATTTGTCAAAAAATACTTCAAATATTTCGGGGGGTGTTTTTTATCTATTTATGAAAAATCTGGGTCCAAAAACAGAAAATCTTCATGAAAATTAACTAATTAAAAATGGATTTATCTCAACAATCAGTAAACTTAAAATAAGTTCTTTACAAAAATCAGCAAATTTAAAACTTAATCCTTCATCAAAATTGGATGAATCATCAGTTATTAGTGAAATAATTCATATTTTGGTAATCAACTGCAAAAGTATCGAGTATAGGTCATCAGTCAACATAGTCAAGGCCCATAGGATTTTCCTTTTAACCACAGGACATCCTGAGGATGCCTTTTGGAGAAGATGTGTTGTTAGGGATAATACATAAATCTATTTTCAGTTCATTCGAATAAGGTGTTTAGATGCTATCACACTTTGAATAATTTGAGTCCATAGACCATGGTAAATAAGAATTTTTCTTTGTGTCTGTAAAAATACTGTAAGTCAAATATCACCGTAAAAATAGTAAAAATGAACTCGGGGAACCTCAAAATACGCCAAAATTCAAAGTTGAATTTTTGTCATGATTACAATACTTTCCTTGCATACGTATGTTTGAAAAGTAATTGGATTGGCATCTAACATTTGTAGTGTAATTTTAGAAGTGTGATGTACTTCTAGTTAAATATTTGAAAAAATATTTTTTAAATTATTGTGTAAATGTTTAAATATTTAAACTATTGTTGTACATGTCTATTTATGTATTTTGTGGCTTCTAGGTTATGCTTTGTGCTTTAAAAGCTCAATTAGATGTTGGAGATTGTCAGCAAGGAACATTAGATTACAAGTAAGTTAATCAACTCATTTTTTTTTTTTTTTTTTTTTTTTTTAATCTTTGATTAACATTTTGTGAGGTAACCTGTTGACTGGTTCAACAGGTCCTATTCTCAACAGTAACCTGTTGACTCGTTCACTTTCACATTATTTTTAGAGATTATTTTTATTATTAAATTATTATTATTATTATTTTTTTTAAGGTAAAATCTTTTTTTTGTTTTGTTTTGTTTCATTAGCAGATTTTTTTTTTTTTTTTAATTCATTTAAATAATGAAAATTTCTGTTTATCATAAAAAAGAAATTATAAATTCAGAATAATTCCAACATTTTATTCTATTGTTATTATTATTTTGCATGAAATATAAATTTAACCCACCTCTGTATATTTTAGGAGAGTTATGTGTGAATGCCTTCCACCTCGTATAATGATGCAAATTTCTTCAGAAGCAGTTGAAACTCAGCACAGAATTCTGGCTGGTATGGATGTTGAACAAAGCAAAGCTGGGTTTTTGATGTTGGTTCAGTCTTGGCCATTGTACCGTGCCACAATATTTGAAGTCATGGTAAGTGTGCAGTTGTAATGAAAACAACTGTAAATGAATAGGTATTTTTGGTTATTTTAGCTGCAAAATAATGGAAGTTTCTAAATAAATACCTTAAAAAATATTTTAACTAACAAAATATTTAAGAAGCCTAAAAAAGTTGTTATATAAAGTTATTTTCTTTTCATACAGATTTTAATAGATTTTACTTGTGAAATATGTAACAGAAACTTTCTTTTTAAGCTAATAAGGCTAAGCAATTCAAAGCTTATTGTTTACTATTTACGAATTACTTGCTGTTTTCTAACCAAGTACTGTTTGTTATTGCATGTATAATAGATATTGATTTTAAAATTATCTGATGGTTAAAACATATAAAATATTTTAAAAATAAATATGTTTAAAAAAATGAAACAATATAGGCGGGGACTTAAATGAAAAGACATTAGGACCAAATATTTATTTGCTTTTTTTTTTTTTTTCACTAGAAAAAAAAATCTGTTGTGGATACCACATGACTTCCTTATACACTCATTGGAATATACATATTGTTATGAAAACATTGACATTTTTGTGTGAGTTAACTGATTCTTAAATTAACAGGCAGGTTCCAACCACAAAAAAAAAAAAAAAAAGGAAAACTGCTACTCTAACCACAAAAGTAATGATAATTGAATTATATATACCGCAGAACAAATATACTAGTCTTTTCAGCAATGGCTTATTACAGAATCTCTCATTGGCAAATTCATAACTTAGAGTTTAATGAAAATCATTCGAGTATAGATTATTTATGTTCTCTTTGCCGAAAATTAGAGGTAAAAAACGCTACATTTTACCAAAACAATTAATTCAGTTAAAATTGAGAAAGGATTTGCTAATTCAGGCCATCCTGAAACAATATTTGCCCCCAAATTTGATCGCTAATCTCGCCAAGTCGCCAAGTTTGCAGCCAACACTGATTTTGGTCTTCACATCGATTTTTGTGATTTTCTGTCGAATTTGGCAACTTGGCGACCGAATTTCGTGAAATTTTGTAGTTTAGGCTTGCCAAAGTTTGGAAACTTTAACTTCAATAAGTACAGAATTCTGGAAAGATTCGTTGGTTTATAGTGCTGAACTAAATTCTTTGAAAATTCTTTAAATAACAGACAAGACTAAAACAAAATAAAGTGCATTTGTCGACTAGAACCTGCTTACATATTAAGAATTATTTTCTACACTCAAAAATGTCGGCAACTTTCATACCAGTACCATTATGTGCTCTATCTGCATGCTGAATATTCATTAAAGTGCATTCATCGACTAGAACCTGTTTATGTGTTTAAGAATTACTTTCTACACGCAGAAATGGGGACAACTTTCATAAAAATTTGATTACGGGCTCTATTTATGGGTTGAATATTCATTACATAAAATGCATTTGTCGACTAGAACCTGCTTATGTGTTTACAAATTACTTTCTATATAAAAAAAGTGTCGACAACTTTCATAATAATATCATTACGGGCTCTACCATTAGCTTATTTTGAATTCTCTATGATGGTAGGTCATATTTTATGGCCAAAACCTTTGTATATTTGCCATTATGAATATGATTTTCTTAAATATCTCCAAAATGGATAGTCACAGAAAGACCAAAAAGGGAGGTGCACAACTAGACGTTACAACAAACCTATATACCAAATTGCAATGTTCTACGTCCAACTGTTTTTGAGTTATGCGAGATACATACACACTCACACACATACAGACATCACGAAAAATCGTGTAAAGTCGCTTATATCTCTATAACAAGAGCTCATATTAAGCCGAAACTTGCAGGTGTATAACTAGACATCATGACAGTCACACGTATAAATTTGCAACATTATACGATGATTCATTTTTGAGCTATGCAAGACATAAAATCCATTTCGCAAATTGGGATTCCAATACTTTTTTATACTTTATATAAAGAAGAAAAAAAAATTGCTTTGTTAATTAGAACTCGAAGTTTCTTGTATGCATTATTATACCAATTTTTGAAAGTGAAGTGCATGCCTCTTTTCACTAGACTTAAGAAATTTAGTTGTACTTTTCTAAAGAATTCCCTAAAAATACTTGAATTTTCCAAGATTTCAGGATATCTACTAAGATATTGAAAGGATATGCACACTGAAATTATGTCAGTGGTAATTAGTGAACAAATCCATCTCTTCTCACTGTGTCTCTGCTTTACTCCACAAAAACTCCATTCAAAATGATAATTCTTTGCTTGCATGTGTGATAAAGAAATTACGAGACATTCACTATGTAGATACATTTTGATTTTCATGTTATTTCTGTAATTATTTCACTATGAGCATATTTAAAAGGGAGGGAGATATAAATGATTCTAAGAACCATCATCCTAACAATCTAATAATATTATTGTTTCTTTAATTCATTTTTTACTTTATTGCTTGTTTTCTTTGAAAGTTCAAGTGCTTATGTGTGCATGTGTAGGAGCCATCACTGGTTCCTTGTTTCTTTTCTTTTCTTTTTTTTTTTTTTTTTTAATAGCATAGAAATTGATCTAGTCTATTTACAGCTCTATTTTTTAAAAAGAAAAATATATAGTTTTATTATTTATTGTATATTGGCAGAACTTTCTAAAGTGATATAATGCTGACCTAGTTTCACACTTTGATTTTAAATTTCATTTATGTTAGAATTATTTTAATTCAGTCTTTAATGTTAGGCTTTTGATTAAAAAAGCCATTTTAATAAGCTACTCATGATATAAGAGACAATAAGTAATATTTGTACTAAACCTTAGTTTATCTATTACTTGCCCTGTCTCTATGGTTTCTAAGTATAACATTAATAATATATTTATTCATGCTGTCAATTTTGTAAATTTTTAGATACCAGTACTTTAAAAATAAGACTTATTTAGGTAATTGCAAGGGATTCATTTTGTCAGAAAATATTTCTTCAAAGGAATTCTTTGTACGCCTGATTATTTTTGTTGCTAATTCTTAAAGCATATCCATATTTGTTAAGTTTTTTTTTATTTTTTTAAATACATATGAATTGTTTCTTTTAGCAATCCTATACATCTTCCTGGCCCAAAGCCTTATGGTTAGCTGTTGATCAAATCGGCATACATCTGCTAGAGCTTAGATCCAGAGTAAGTATTTATTATTATTGTAATTATTTACATGAATGTTAAACAGCTAGAAAAATAGTAAAACATGAATACTTTTTTTTTTTAATTAAAAAATAAATAAATAAAATAAAATATTGCCTTGAAAGAAAGATAATCTTTATAAAACGTTTTCAATTTTTTTTGTTATTTCTCTCTCTCGCACACACATAGATATAGTAATATATATAGATCTATCATCCCCATGTTATCGTGCAAAGATTTTTGATGCCGAAAAAAAAGCTTTGTAATCAGCCATTAAGTGGTATTGAAAAAAAAAAGAAAAATGAATTTGAAACTGTATCTGGAGTTTTTCATTCTCCTTTAGTAAATAAATTATTCATAAATTTTATTTGCTAAAATATTCGTATGTATTCACTCAGGGAAAGGCGGCCATATTTTGGTAAAATTGCCATCTTTTCCCAAGTGAAAAGGAATCACTTTTTTCTCCCCAATGATCAATCTATATGTTACTGCTATATCTATGTTCACACACACACATTTTTAAAAGGCAAATATTTTGTTACTAAGTTATATTCCTCCTTACATTTATATAATTGGTTACTTCAGTTTAATTTTCTTGTAACTTGGCAACATTAGTTTTTGTTTATTATATCTTGATTAGAAAATAGAGTTAAAATTTTAGCTTTCTTTTTAATTTTAAAATAATCTTTTTATAAATTTTTGTGAATTTTTTGTTATTATTATTATTTGGCATGATATTAAAATTAAAAGATTATTTATAGAACGATTTTACATATTTAGATAATTCTGCATTAAGTGAAATAATTTGATTAATGCCTTAATTAATATGCTGGATTTAATTTTTTTTTAATGGTGGGATTTAATCAATTGGTATTTTTTTAAATACAGTGAAACTTGGATAATTCGAACTTGTTTAATTCAAAATTCTGGATAATTCGAATTTTTTACTCGGTCCCTTGAATTTTGTATTAAAATAATGCTAAAAAATCATGGATAATTCGAATTCTAGAATTTTCTTTCTTTCTTTCTTTTTTTTTTTTTAACAGTCTTTTAAAAGAAGGATAAGGAAATACAAGAGAAGCCCCTACCTAGTGCATCAAAGAAAAATATCCATATACATGAACTTTGAGATTTTTTTTTTTTAATTGAAAGTCATGTCTAATGTGTAGAAGATTCTACTTTTGCATCAATTGATAGGTTGAAGTCATATGCTATGACACAAAGATTGTACTTAAAGAAGCAATAGCAAATACCTGACTATTTAAAAAAAAAAAGTTAAATAATTAAGCTCGCAGAATTCTTAGATATAAAGTTTATGTGTTAAATCGTTGATCATAGAGTTTTAATTATTTTTTTAATTTATCTCTTCTTTTTGACAAATAAGTATATGTAATTCGAATTTTTGGATATTTCAACATTTTCTCTGGTCCCTTCAACTTCGAATTATCCAAGTTCTACTGTATTAATATTATATCTTATAGAAACATGATTCAATATGTATATTGTTATTTTCTCCCTCTTAGAATGTACTCTGCACTTGTGAATATGAAAGCATAATAAATTACAGCCCATCACTGAATAGTTTAATGATAGTTACTGGAACAGGAAGAAAAGGATCTAAATATATATTTTCTACAAATCAGGTATTAAGAATATTTTTGTATCATTCATGTTAAATTATTTTAAAATGTATAACTGGGTAGTAAGGTTTGATATTGTGTGTTTTTAGTGTATTTATTAGTGTATACGTAATTTAGTGGTGTTTTAGTAAGCTACTGTTGAAATTATTAGTTCTTTTCACACTGATGCATATTTAATCAAGTATCGAGTTTTGTGGCAGAACTCTCATCCAGTACTTTTTTTTTTTTTTTCAAAAGGTGAAAAGATATAAACAAAATTTGAGTGAATTCTAAGAAAAAAAAATGGGGGGGGGCCTTGAGTGAAACAACCACAGAACTTTCATTGGCCATTATTGCACATATTTTATGCACTTTTTGTAGATAAAGTAATCAAAAAACATGAAATTGGCCTAACAAATTTCCTGTAAGAAAACTGACCAATATAATTAGGATGACTGTAAATTTTCCTGTAATAGCCACATAATACACATATAATGTACACATCCTGTAATAACCACATAAAGGCTTTCTAAAAGAGGTTTATGTAGTAATTTACAAGAAAATCATTAGAGCCATTTTTGAGATACCGACTTTCACCAAAACTTGGCATACTCAATTGTTGACCAGAAAACAACAATTATGTATGAAAGAATATCTAAAACGGAGTTAATATGGCCAGTTTGATAAAATATCCGTACGACCATCTTTTATAGAAATGCACTTGTGAGATCTGAAATTGAGCTTATTATATAGGATGCCTACCAATTTTCCTGAACTAACCAACAAATACATATAAAAAAACATCGAATACATTTTTTATATAGCAACTTTGAAGAAAATCGTTGAAGCTGTTTATGAGATATGTACTTACGGTCCTCTTCTGTTTTTCTAATTTTCACTTAAAGTTGTAAAAATCATCTGTACACCAGATTTGTCTCCATTCTAAAATTTTGTCATTCTATCTTTATTAGTTTCGGTGATATGATAGTTTGAGGATTTCTCACACACTGACTAATTGCCAAAAAGCACTTTATTGGACTCAGGAGACTTTAAAACATGTAAATCAGGGGAAAACTCGTAATAAGTACTATGAATAAACACCATAAAATGCAAGAACTCGCAACAATTGTTTCAAGTTGAAAGAAGACACGACCCTTCATCAGGCAAACAAAGCAGGCATAAGTACTGCGTTGCTGCTTTGTTTCAGCACTTGTGCCTACTTTGTTCACCTGAGGAAGGGTCGTGTCTTTCTTCGGCCCAAAATAATTGTTGTGAGTTCTTGCATTTTATGGTGTTTATTCAATGTTTAGTACTTATTACAACTTTGTGATCCCCTTCTACTTTTTTAAGAACTGTTTAATTTATTGTACGTTGTGTATTTTCATGCATGAAAATCTGGCATACCAAATGAAATGATGAAATGCTCCCTGGCTAAATAAATATGTGCTTTCGGTATACAAATTAAGTCTGTGAAGAAAAAATTTCTTTTAAGTTACTTTTCACAGAATAATGCTTTTCACTGATAAAAATAGACAAGATATAATGTGTTATATTCATCAACCAATATTTTTTGTGTTCCCTCAAGTATCACATCAACTAATTTATTATATTTAATAATAACCTCTATTTTTTTTATTTCTAGGCCACACAAATCGCCCATCTTATCAAAGACTACACCAATGTGATAGCCATAAAAAGAAAACCTGTAGAAGTTGCTCGGAGGAGAAGAACTCAAGAATTACATGACCCTGCAGCTCAGAAAAGTCGACCTGTGAGCATATTATACAAGCCACCACCACCCTTAACCACTAATGAACCCGTATGAAGTGTGTGAATAAGAAAGAAATATGGACAGGAGTGCCTTTGATTTGGAATCCCATGATCAAAGAAAACAAAAAATAACCAACTAGGTTTACATGTCAAGTTACTGAATGAAAAAACGTTTGAGACATCTTTTAATGTGATTGTTAGTTTGATCAGTGAATGAGATATATATATATATACATTAATTTATTTTTGAAATTTATTTTGTGATTTTGTTACTTATTATTATTTTTAAATTATAATTTATTTGTAAATTTTGTAAGTATACTTTTTACTAGATTTTTCTTTTATATAGCAATTTTATTATTATTTTTTCCTTTTGTACAAAAATGTAATTTTTTGCAATTGGTGCTGGTGCAATGAATATATTTTAAGTTATCAGCTCTTGTTTCTTTTTTTAAGCTTATGTTAATTTCTCTCATTAATCAAAATAGAATTTCATAGTAGGACAGATATCTCACTCTATTTATGAATGAACGCTGTGTGCATTAATCACATTAAGTTTGTTAAGTGCAGGAGTTGCATCTGACTTGGTTGTCAATGGACAATTTATTCTGCTCAAATGCCATGGTGTGTGTTATCAATGGCTCATCGTTAATGCCTGTGATGTTTAATAATTTTAGCTTTACCTTATCTTGTGTACAACAGCCATCTGCCCATTAATTTTCATCTGCTTTCTCTCACTCGACTTTCCTAAATGCTTTTTTAAGAAAAACAAACTAAAAACTCTTGTTATAAATTCAAACATGAAAACTCATGCATTTTCAGTTTTTTTTTTATATTGAAATGTTTTTTCTCTCATGTATTTTCAGTTTCTTAAATTATTTTTTTCATTAGTATTACGGTACATCATTGTGAAGGAAAATAATAATAATAATAACTATGTATCATTCATATGTCATTCTTTTTTAATCATGTAATTTATAGCTCTCATTTTAGTATGCATTCATTCAGTATGTTTTCATATATATTTATTTTATCATCAAATGCTTGTTTTTATTATTTGGATGTGATAATTTATTTGAAAACACTTTTCAATAAAGGGGAAGGGAGAAAAACATAATATAAGAACAACTTTAGGATAAGCTAAAAAAAAAAATGTTGATTTTATTCAGTTAACTTTTTAAAACATAGTCTTTATGTATTTGTTAATAAACTCTGTTTTAACATTCCTTATATTTTATTGTATTTTAATGCAACTTCAAAAAAAAAAAAAAGTTTAAATGAAGAAAGCTCTTTCTTTTTCTTTCTTTCTTTCTTCTTTTTTTTTTTAAGTTACGTGCTTTTATCCATTTGACTGCTTTAGAAAGAAGTTAAATCATAATATTGTTTTTACAGCATGTAACTCAAGATAAACATGTGAATTTAATAAGTGATCTTATCTTCACATTAAAATAAATAAATAAATAAATTAGGAGTAATAAATATAATAATAATAATTAAAGATTAGTAATTAAATATATCCAATGCTGATGTCATTATTAATATCATATGCATACAAAGAAAATTAAATAATTTAAAGAAAAAAAAAAGTTAATAAAAATTTTGCCTGGATAAAATAAAATTCAAAGAATGTTTTTTATATTTATACCAAGGTCTTTTAAGACTATTTTATTTTCTTGCACATAGCTGTGTAATGTTATTAAAATGATCTGAAATTTTAGCAGAAAATAAGTTGTTTAAAATAATTTTATGAAAGAAATGCTATATATTTGGTTTCTATTTTTTAGTATTAACTCAATACAGTTACATAACTCAGTAGACTTATACCAAAAAATTTTAACTCCTCAAATGTATTTGTTGTATTAACTAAGTAAATTCTGCATTATAATAACTCCCCATATTACTACTTAATCCATTTCATTTTTATAAAATTGAAAGAATTTGTTTTAGTTCAAATATCGTAGTAAATAAATTAAATGAAAATATATATATATAATATTTAGTTGTATTAAAACTGACAGAAGTCAAATATCAATAGATAATGAATATTATATGTATTACATTACATATTAATCTGAATTTAAAATACATTCTAAAAAAACTGAAAGTTCTTAATTGTATTATCTAGATTACGTTGTATTATTTTACCACTCTGAATCGCACAATTTTCTAATCTAGATTTGTGTTCAGTATATGACATATGAAATGCACAATGTTTACACCATTATTGTAGTGTTTACTTATGTTTTCTCTGATTTGTGTAAGCATAAATGTTTATGTTTATAGTATTTTTCCTCGTATAGAATTAAGGTATTAATAAAGCCTTTTAATAATCTTATGATACATATGTGTATTTTGTTTTTTATTTTATTGTTATTCATGAAATTGAAATACAATTAATTCCACTGTTTCATCTTTTTCTTTTTTTCAATTTTCTAGTACATAAATTATACTTTTTGTTAAAATTTCAAAATATTTCTTTTTGCCATTATTTATTATTATGTTCCTCTCCTTAGACTGTGTAAATAGATATAAATAGTTCTTTCTTTTATTGATTAAACTATTTATATATGTTTTCGAATTTCTTTTCGTTTTTTATTTTTGGGGTGAGAGGCCTATTTCTTTCTTTTCAAAAAAACAGGATCAAATTAAAATGGTTTTTCTTTTCTTTCTCTCTCTCTCTCTATTTTTTTTTTTCTTAAACATTTTTAAATTATACAAAGAAGAAACGATTATTATGTCAGTTTTTTAATGTCTGTTTTCAGCACAAGGTTTTCCTTTTACATGCAGAAAATATTATTTAAAAAAGAAAAAAAGGGGGTGGAGGGGATGTTATCAATTTAAAAATAAAACTTTGCTGGGTTATTTTTATTCAAGTAAAACAAATAAAACATTTAAAAAAAAAAAAAATCATTACTTTTTTTTTTTTTAAATATTTAGTTTCATTACAAGAGAATAATTACATCAAGTGAAGGAAAATTAAGCAATTTGACACTATTATACAGAAACTTAACCATTGAATGATTACCAATTATTTAGTCATATAAAATACATTTAATTATTTGCCAGCATAAGTTATCGAGTTTTTTGTCTGGGTTTTGGAGAAAACCCTAAAACATTTTTACAAATATGGAAGGGCTTTGGCACTCATCTAAAATCTGTAAAAGAAAGGATAAGAAAGCTATTTCTTTCAGACAGCAAAGGTGTTGTTTCTGTTTTACGACAGACCACTTTGAATAAAGTAGGATGTTTGACAACTTCAGTTAAAAAATAATTAAAAATAGGCCTCTCATTCAAAATTAAATTATGTTCAGGTTAGAATTTTAATTCTGTCCATTCTTTTTTTTTTTTCTGAGTAGAACATTTTTATATTTTTCAGCGATTGAATAATGTTCAACTCATCAAAAATTCGCTAAATATTTTCTTCCAGCTTTAATCACATACATATATACTTCACTTCTGAGTTTCTTTATTAGTCTTTTCTTTATTATTGCTTCTTTTTTCTTTTCCTTTTTTTAATATGCTGTTAGTATTATGTGTCAATGTCATTATTTATTTATATTATTTATATAAAATACTGATCTTTAATGCATATTATTAGTAACATTTAAATATTTAGAAAATAATCTTCCTAAAATAATTTATTTAGCAGCTTGTTCATATTTTAATTATTATTTTCATAAGATTCATGAAAATTTAACTTTTCAAACAATTAGTAACCTCTTTTACTATTTATTAGATATTCATCTTCCTCTTTCATCTACTCTGGATTTTTTAACACATTCACTGCCATCTATAAAAAAAATTTGTAGTTGGCAAAGTAGTTTCCTTGCCAACTCTGAGAAAGTTTGTAGTTGGCAAAGTAGTTTCCGTGTCATCTATAAAAAAAAAATTGTAGTTGGCAAAGTAGTTTCCTTGTCAACTATAAGAAACTTATACTTGTTTCATGCCTTCTTTTTTTGCATATATGAACAGATGTACCATCTTGACTTTGGTAATGAATATATCAATTTTATATGCTGTACTGTACCATGCTTTTTTGTCTTGAATAATTTTTATTTAATATCATTTATTTACACAAAAGAGTTTTTTAAATGCCATAATTGATAACAATTAAATTTTTGGGAAGACTTATTTTTTATAGATTCTTTACATTTAGCCTTTTTTTTTTTTTTTTTTTTAACTGTTGAGACTTAGAGTAAGAAACGCATTTAA
The DNA here is from genome assembly GCA_963930645.1 of Salticus scenicus. Lineage (NCBI taxonomy): Eukaryota > Metazoa > Arthropoda > Arachnida > Araneae > Salticidae > Salticus > Salticus scenicus. The sequence continues at coordinate 86,284,386 of OZ005656.1, forward strand.
ACTTCAGTAAGATTAAAACCTTCTAAGTGTGTGGGGAGTGCGTCTGAGGGGAAAAATGGTATTGTTGTTTTCACTGTAAATTCTTTATAATATACTAAAACAATGGATTTTTCACTATGCATTTAAAGATGAATCTCATAACTATTATGTGTTTTTTCATTCTTAAAGAAACAAGTTTAAAATGTATAATTATGGAAATTTTAAGTATATGTTTTTTAGGGGACAAACAATTACAAAAACATGTTCACGACCGTTATAGGGTTAAAGAAAAAAAAAAAAAAAAAAAAAAAAACTATTATGGTTCTTCTTCTTCTTCTTCTTTTTTTAAATAATGTTAAATAAATTCATTAACATAGCTTAGGATTTGTAAATTTAGTGAATTGGGAGAGTAAAAACAGTTAAATTTTTTAAGTAAATTTTTCAATAAGTTGAGAAAGTGGTAAAACAAAAATTTATATGTATTTCTTTTTTACTGTTATATTAAAAAAATATTCTAAAGGGAAGAAAAGAATTAAGGAAGTAAAATAGTAAGAAAACAAATTTACATTTCAGATGTTTTTAGAAAAAATCAGTGTATTTCAATAAAATAAAATATAGAAAATTAAGAGAAGAAAATAAATCTTATTATTTTAAACTTTCACCCTTAAATTTATAAAATGTATACTCTCCTATTTTTGCAAGTTTTCAATATTAATTTTAGTATTAATTGTGTGATTTTTAATTTACTGAGGATTATATAAGGAAGTTTTTTGAAAATTATTTTAACTTCTTGGCGTGACAAAATTTTGTTTAGTTAAGGTGAATGGATAACTATTTACATTTAAAACATTTTCTCAAATTATATAAACGTATTTGCATTGGAGGCAGCATTTTTTTATGAGGGTAAAAGTAGTATAAGAGATCATTTTTTAGATATTTATAGACATTCTTGTCATTTTTTGAAATATATATTAATAATATCTATCAAGCTATGCATATTTTTAAAACTTTGTGGATGGAAACATACTGTTATTTTCTTGAAAAATGTTTGTTTTTCAGTTTGACAGTCATTCAAAAATATGAACCATTTCTGCTAGGTGCCATACTGTGAGGGAGCCAAATGTACTTAATCTTTTTTCAGTGCCAATATTTTGCACTCTCTCTCAGTATGATTGATTGGTTGAAGGGGGTGCCAAAGATTCTTGCACATTGTAAAGCTCTGTATTGGTGTAAAAATAACAGGACAACTCATACAATTTTGAATAACTGCGTAACATGCTGGAAATGGTGTTATGCAAATAAATCATAAACTATTTTTTTTTTAAACACAAATATTTGTATAAAATAGTTTGTCGTATCATATAAGAGCTAAATTTTACAACAGATCTAACTTTCAGCTTCATTTGTGATTTCTGAATCGTTTTCATAATTTTTTATGTTTATCTTTTCGATAAACATAAAATTTAATTGTATTCAATTTTATTTTCTGAATTAATTGTTGTTATTATCATTATTACCTTTTTTTTAAATATTAGTTTGAATTCCAGGAATTTTGGAAGAACAGTTTGAAATAAAGTTTGAAAAATTTCAATCATCGGGTTATCACAGTGATTAAAATTTCAGAATTGGTGGCTGAATTTCAACTTTATTATTATTAAAAAGACAATTTTCCATTTTCAAATGAAGTTTGTCAATTACACACAAAATAATATCCTAATTCAGCAATTCTGCCAAAAAAAAAAAAAAAAAATTACATATTTGAACAATTAGTAGCATTAAACCTAAATTTTGTCAACTGGAAAACATCTCACATTTTGAGAATCAGGCATGAAAAATGTAAACAATTCATTGCTTTGTATTGAGATAATGTATGTTTTAATAATCAATTAAAAAAAAGAAAAAAAAAAGTGCATATTTTCTTGAATAGCAAATTTTGTCAATCTTATGATGGTAATAAAAAATAAGCAGATGAGAAATTTACTTATGATAAATTTTAATGAAACATGCTTGAAAATGTTTCTTATTCAACAATTTGTGAAACTAAAGATGTTAGGCATATAAGAGGGAACAAAGTTAATGTATAAAATGTGTAATAATTTTAATTTACCGTTGTTTTTTAATAAAATAATTTTTATATATGCAATGATTTTTTTTTCCTCCTAGTTTCTAAATTTTTTAGACTGGCACCTAACATTTAAAGTAATTTTTCAACTCCTCATTTAAAACAAAACACAGTAACACTGAAAATCTTATTTTGAAGGATTCAGAATAATTTTTTTTGTAAAAAGATACCATAAACAACAAAAATATGAAATAATATTTTAAAACATTTTTCATATAAAAGGAAGGAATATGTTGTACTAAATCTTAACTTTCTAAAGTGAGCACATGTGCTCTACTAAGGGCCCGATTAAGCTTTGAAGCTAGGGGAAGCTCATCATCATTTTGGGGCCCCCTTTCATTTCGGAAAATCTTGTTTTCCTGTTACATATTGTAATATAAAAATGCTATAGACCAAAAAATAGTGTGTGTTTATTATTATTATTATTATTTTTCATACATCTGGGTGGTTTCTACACAGAACATTAAAATCATACAACTTTTTAATTAAGAACATTCAGATTTTTTGAGGTTAAATAATAGATTTTTCCCGAAATAGTGAGTGTTTTGTCTTGTTTTAGGTAACCTTTCTCAGAAAAAATTCAATCTCAGTGTGAAAATATGAAACAAAAAATTCAAGACCATGTTTTTAATCCTTATGGGGCCCCTCTTAAATTTTAGAGGGGAAGCTTGTGCTTCCTGAGCCTTTTGGATAATCAGGGCCTGGCCTCTACTTATTCCCCAAAGAAAAGATACTTCTGCTCCTGATATGGTCAGGACCACATATGAGGCACATGTCAAGCCAATATGAAAGCTACAGTAATTGTTACTTGGAAAAGCATTAAAATATATTATGATGTTTTGCTAATTTAAATGTAGTTTTGAAAAGCCTCTCTTAGAAATTTGAAATAGTAATAAAATTTGCATAAGTAAATATAATTTTGGGATCCTCTGTGAAATTTTCATGCTCCTAAAATTCTGGTCGTGGTTCTCAAATTGTGTGTTAAACATGCGCTACCTAAAAGGAGAGAGCATTTTTGCAGCTAATTCTGACTTTCTAAGAAAAATCATTCAAAATAAAGTTTTTCTCAAAATTTCTTAATTTTTGAAGCTTATTTTAGACTATTTCTTGCTAGCTACATGAGATGCATTAAAATGTTTATTTATTTACAAGTAATAATAATAATAATAACAATAATAATTAAATAAAACAATAATAAATAAAGTTACTTAAAATTAATATAATGAAAGAATAACATATTTTATATTCTCCATAATCATTTTAAAAATTATTTTACATATTCTCTCTTTATAAGCATTTTCATAGATATTGAAAATATATGAATAAGGAAATGTACAGTTTAGTAGAATGGCAATTACATATGCTCGCAAAACTCAACTTATATCGAAAAAATATTCTTAAGAATACTATATCAACAAAATCTAAAATTATTATTTAACTAATTAGATCTCTTTTAATGACCTTTTAGTAAAAATTCTAAAACAAAGTAATAAATTTTTTACTTGTACCATTGAATCAAATGAATAAAGGAATTACTGTGCTATTTGTCTACATTAAAAAGAAAAATAAATAAAAAATAAAGAACATATTGACAGATTGGAATTTTAAAGCCAAACAAACAAATGGAATTTAATGTCACTAACTTCTATATAATAGTTTACAACGAACATAAAATACCGTCTGTTGATATTTAGAAATTTAAAAAATGCTTCATTTTCTGCCATTGAAATGCTACTCATCATATAAACTTTAATGAAATTAAGAACAACCTGAGCATGTTTGGAATCTGAGGAGAAAATTTAATGAAACTGAATGTCTTAAATTAAGATATTTAAAACTATTATTTTCAAAAAAAGAAAAATATATATGATCGCAATGAAAAAGAAAAATTAATAAACTTAAAAATAAAATGCCAGAAGACAACCAGAAAAATACAGAAAGAAGAAAAATAAAAAGTAAATTAGCTTTCAAAAACACATATAATATAAAGTTAATTTCTTGCAAGAAAGTCCAAAGAAGCAGCAAATTCAGGTATATGCACACACAAAAGAAAAAAAAAAGTTGCTAAAAAATAGATAAATAAATAATATAAATGCAAAAGTACATTATAAAAAGTTACAAATTTATAAAAGAAAAAAAAAATGGTACAAAAGTTATATATTAAAGTTATACCCTGGCTGGGATTGTGGTCCCTTGGTCTTATGGTTGATTTTTTTTAATCTTATGTTTGATCATAGAATGGACATGTTTACGAATTAGCTTAACTTGGTATTGTGGTGCCTAATGCTTAAGTCCTGCTTAGTAGAAACAAATCAGCTAATCAGAGTATGATCTGATTAACTTCATCTCAGGCCCAAGTAACACATATTTATGTGAGGCACCCCACCTCAACCCGCCCCTTGCTCTGTGCATCAATCAGCAAAGGTATATATATATATATATACCTGTATATGGGACTAAAATGACAGAACTTTCCATTTTATATCATTTTATGCCATTTTTTTAGGGGCAAAAAAGGGCAAAATGGTATTTCCGGGAAAAGTTTTAAGCCCCCCCCCCTGCTTCCCTACTACTCAGGGTCTGTGTGCCCCTGCATTAATCAGGTCCTTCATTGGAGGAGTAGAATGGAGTTAATTATGTTGTGATTTTGAGCACATCCACTTACATTTTGTTGTAAGAAATCTCTGAGATGATCTTAAGAAAAGGAGACTCTGTAATACAAATTGTTCTTTATTTGCATTGTAAGACAGAAATTACACCCTACAATCAGTGACTGATCCAGAACTTAACTTTTTTTTTTTTTTTTTTTTTTTGGGGGGGGGGGGGGGGGGGCGGGCTAAGATTTTTCAAGATGTTATTCCAGATCAATGAAAAGTTTATAATTGTAATATTCAATTGTGAATGTTAGTACTTTGTTTTCTTTGGGGGGGGGGGGAGGTTCAGCCCCTAGCCCCCCCCCCCCTCTTTAAATCCGCCACTGCCTACAATAGTCTTAACAAGGCACCATAATCCAGACCTATACAGTTCTTATTCTACTTTATGAAAGTATGTTAGTATTAAGCATTACTTTCTGATAACTGAAAAAATATATATATGAGTATTTTTGTAGTGAATTTTTCTTATATGTTGTTAACAGAGTTTCTGCAATCTGCAAGATTCTTTGGTCCATTCTTTTAGAAATCCTGAAATTGTATAATAAATGTACTGATTTTGCATACCATATTGGCCTTTTCAAACAGTACCAAGGTGCTGAGTTTGTCCACCAATTCTGATGAAATAAGCTGTAGTACTCATAGATTAAGAATTCTGCAATGTTATTACATGTGAATAATGATTGTTTCAATGTTTCAAGAATTTTATATAAATAGTTTCTGCCTACTTGAGATGGTTTTTTACTTAAATGTAAATTTTTTCAAACTGAAATTTTTATTTGATGTGGTTTTTAAATATATCTCCTCTAGTAGCATAGGGAACAAATTTGTAGAATCTGTAAACATTATAATATTAAAGGATAATTTTTTTCAGTGTAAAATAACCCAAAGAGGTGTTTTGATTGTAAGATATTTCCTTATAAAAGAAAAATTAAAAAAAAAATGGCATTTTATGCAATTAGCCAAATTTTCTCTACTAAAATTGTAAGAATTATCCTTAGAACCTTTGCAATTTTATATTATGGAATTAAATATGTATGGCAAAAAATAATTTATTAGTGATATTTAGTTGAAATTGTTAAACACTGAATCTTAGTGGTGTTTACAAAGTGTTGTATATTTGTAAATTCATGATTTGTTTTATGAAATAGCTGTGTAAGGTTCATCTAAGAGTACACTGTCGTTTGCTAATTGCATATTTTTCTGTTCTTATGTCTATTTTTTTTCCCTAAACTATTACTGATTTAATAATAATAATAATGATGTATAATATTTATTTTTCAATCACTTTAACAAGATAATTAAAAAAAATCTTAAGCTCTACTTAAAAAAAAAAAATCTTTAGTATTAAAACAAGCCTTAAATTCTTTTAAAACATTCACTTAGTTGGAATATAATTACACTCATTGATTATCTATTTGGAATTTCTGTTTATATTCAAGATGATAAAAAATATGGTGCTCTAAATTGTGGAAATTGGTGCTGATATTAAGTTGATTAAAAGTTAAACAATTAATTTATGATTAATTCCTCTAGTTTCTTGATAAATTTTAGCTTAGAATTCAATGAAGAAAATTAGATTACCTTCTATTCGTTGTGCATCATGTAGACATTTTTAGTTGATTTATCTTGTATTCACAAATTATTTTGATGTTATATGAAAGAAGGTAACAATAAATGGTGTTTGTTTTATTAAGTTATTTTGAATTTAAGCAGAATATTTTAAAATATTTTGTTTTTAATCTTTAACAATAACAAACCTAATAATATTATAATGACTAGAAATAATTTATTTCATTATGTATGTTGAATTCTATAGTTTGTGCAAGAGTTAGTCAAATACTCAATGAAATTTTTTTTTTATTGAAGCTAAGATTTGTTTGCATGATTATAAGTGATACATATTATTTATTCTTTAGTCATAAAAATCTTATCCTTCACATAAATATCTATATTTATTATTTACTGCATTAAAAATTTTGGCGTTAGGTGATTTTAATATTTCAAATTTTTATTTATTAATTATTATGATGTTTTTAAAAATAGTATTAGGAAGTTTCATATTAGGCAATTTGATCTTTTTGTGACTTTTCAGACTGTAAATGTTTGTTTAACTAATTATTAAAAAAAAACTAAACTAATACTGAGTTGAAATGGTGGTACATTTTCCATTAAAAAAGGGAATTTAGTCAGTGCGTTATTCTAGATTCTGGATCTCCTTTAAATTACAGTAATATGCTTTAGGTAATCATACATCACTAATTTGGACTTCAAGATCTATCTTAAAATTTTAAAGGTGATTTATGAATAATAAGCAATGTATTTTTCTAATTGCGTTTTGTCTTTTAAAATTTGATTATTTTAAAAAACATTTTAAAACTCTAATTTACATTTAGTATTTTAATCGGATACAATGTTATTAATAAAATTTTAATTTTTCTTCAATGAAGTGTAATTTAAAGGGAAAATGAAAAATGAAAACTTTTTTTTATTACTTTTAATTTTTTTTTTTTTTCCGAATATTTAACTTACTGTACAATAGATGCCTGAGGCATTTGCTTCAAGCATATATGGCACGCATTTCATAATATTTTTTCTTCATATTTCAATGTGTTTTAAGAATTCATATGAATTAAGTGATTTCTTAAACTACAGTGAAAAAAAATAATTCATTCAATAAACAAAATAGTTAATGGTTTCCTTATTGATATTTTAATATAAACAAAAAGTAAGTTTATAATTCCATTTCATCCCCTCAAAAGTTTGAAATTTTTTAAATATCTAAGCCTATCTTTAAAAACAAATAAAAAAAAAAAAAAAAAAAAAAAAAAAAAACTTTTGTTTCATTTGTGAAATTTTACATTAATTTTTAATTAATTCAAATATTGATTTTTATATGGTAGTTTAAAGTGACATAAAATTTGTCTAATTTTTATTCAATAGTTTAATTAATCTGAATTTTTTAAGACTACCTCGATGTATTAAAAACCCATTTTATACTTTTAATTTAAAAGCTTTGTATTATTATTTTTTTTTTTCATGTGTATCATGCATTTTTGTCATCATCATGCATCATCACTGTTAATAACTTCATTAGAATTATGTTCGGTGTACTCAATTAAAAAAATGATAGCTGTCATTTTTAGAATAGAAATATCATTTACTGTTTATTTAATTCTGTCAATAAAATCATTTATTTATCATGACATCCAAACCATAAACATTATTTGTTTGAAAACCAAGGAATATAAAAATTTCTGACATCTCTTCATTTAAATAAGATGTTAATATATGTTTGCCTTTGGCTTGTGTATTCTATGCACTAGATCTTTTTGTATAATTCTTGTAAATAATTATGTTAAATAAAGATATAAGATAAAAATTTACATTGATTCTACTCATGTTTATGAAGTAGATTTGTGATTTGTTTTTCTAGTATTGTATCAAAGTGTTATTTGTAGAGAATTAAAAAAAATATGCTAATATAAAAAATGCTTATGAAATATCCTTTTCAAAACTACCTGCAGAAGGTAACTGTAAATTAATTTTGTGAATGCAGTAACTGCCAGTTTGTGTGAATTTTGAAAATAAAAGACTATATGACTTTAAATAAAATCTGTGTGACTTTAAAAATAAAAACTGATAATAAGAAATGGAAGAAGCTATTGTTTAATCTGTAATTTGACCAATTTTTCTAACACACTAACAATATTTTTCAAAAATTAATTTAGTTAGTACTGTTTAAGATATCAATGAAGTATTAAAACTATAAATTTGTTTGAACAGTTTTATAAATATGTCTACATAGACATGTTATGAAAGTGATTTTCATTAGCAGGGAGAGGGGGGGGAGGGGTATGAAAGTATTTAACCAAAAAGAAAGAAAAAAAAATGTTATAAATGAGCTTTTATCCCCCCTCCCACCTTTCTTCCAAATAAAATAAAAAAGAATAATTTAAAGTGCTTTTATTAACAAACAAATAATAATAATAATAATAATAAAGATATTTTATAAAAGTGTTTTAAAAGAAAGAAAAAATAGCAAATTGCAGAAGCAAAAAAAAAAAAAAAAAAAAAAAAAAAATGTTTTATAATTCTCCTAAGCATTGAAAATTATTAAATGAATTGAAAACCCATTATTTTCTACTTCCCCATCTCTCTTTTAAATTTAATTTGTGATGTAATATGTTGCCATAATAAACAATTATGTTATTGGTAGCCTTTAATAGCTACTAATAGCCTATTTATTTTAATTATTATAAATCAATATATTCAACTTTAAGATATGATGGAAGTGTTTGTACAATAAGCACTTTTTCCATGCTTAAAACTGACATAGAACAATATGAATGGAATTTATTTAAGTTTTTTTACAGTAAATAATGTTAGAAATATTTTATAAATAGTAAACATGCAATTTCTTTATAATTACACACTTTATATTATTCATTTGTGTAAACTTTAATGTCTAAAAGAGCAGCGGTGTCGCTAGAAATTTTTTCAGGAGGGGGCAAACTGAAAACTAAAAGCTTCGATATAATTTACAAATTAAGTTCGGCTAAATGGTCGATTCAGACAATGAAGCAAGTCTGTATATAAACAGCAACTTTTTTTTCCATTTAATTTAAGCTAACAAGACATTTTATAAAATTATATAGTTTGTTCTAAACCAACCTGACTCCTAAAAACTTGCTGTCAAGTCGACCCGAACTCTACGCTCAGGAAAAAGTTAGAGCCAATTTGATCAGTGAGACTGATCTTTAATTGGCTTTGTGGAAAAAAATATTTGGCATTTTAGATAATCATCGATACTAATAAATTTATAAGTATAATTAAAAAATATTTTTTTTTTAATTAGATTTTTCCAGGAGGGAGCAAGTGCCCCCCCCCCCCCCCCACCCCCTTGCTTCTATATGGCGACACCAGAAATTTGAACTAAATCTCAAATTTCTCATGAGACATTTTTATAGAATAGACAGATTCCAATACTTATAAATATCTGAATAAAAACATTTCTTTTTTTCATCTCTCTATCTCTCCTTTCTTTTTTTTTTTTTTTTTTTTTTTTTTACTAATGAAAATGTTGCCATATTTTGTTGGTGTCTCAAAAAAATTCTTTTTATTGCACCAAGTGTCATTTATGCATTTACAAGCTTTTTGACTTTTAAACTACCCTTTAATTTAATAGATTCGGAGTAATTCATATAAAAATTACTCATTTTGTCTTACAAATTTACATAATGTTTTATATTCTTAACTGTGAATAGTAACCATTTTTCATCACAAAACTTTCTAATTATCTGCCTTAATCATTGAACATGAAATGTTCTTACATCTCTGAAAATGCTCTTATTCTATTTATGTCATTTTATAATACCAGTTAATTAAAGCTTAAATTTTGATTTTGAATAATTTATTTCATAAACTTCCAATATTAAATTGAAGCAGTTTTATTTAGCTTTATTTTTATTATTATTTTTTTAAAATGCTAATTGAAAAATGATTGCATATAAAAGGATAATTAAAGCAAAATCCTAATCACACCATATATCCTGAAGTGATATTTTTCATAATATGCTTGTGAACTTTTATATTGATACTGCTGAATTGTTGTCAACAAATTTGTTGGATTTTAATTTGAAAAAAAAAATTTCATGAAAAAATATTCCTAGCAGGTTAAATTGTAATTTTACTTTAAAGCTGTTTTTAAATATCTCTGTTTTTTCCCAATGCAGTTTTAATTCAATCATTTTCATCTCTACATATGCAATAACTTTGCAGATATTCTTTTTCAGATCCCAAGAATTGAGCATTAATTTCTGTTTTCATATTCTAAAGAGTAAATCTTTTTGTTTTTCTTAAGCACTTGGACAAAGTAATTATGGTATATGGGAAACATATAAAAATAAAATAAAATAAATAAAACAAGTGGCGAAAATATATTAGCGTTGATTGAGTAAATTTCACATTATTAAAATACAGTAAAGTTGCTAGATTTATTTTAATTTATTTAGAGTATATAAAAATATAAACAACTTAAATTTAACATCTGTTTTTTAATGACTAATTCATCAGGTCACAAAATAGTTTAGTGAATTAGAAACATCATTTTTACTCTTTCTACATTTATTTCATGTTTTTTAAAGCTTTAATGTTATATTTTCAGTGTTTAATATCCTGCATAAAAATAAAAATAATAAAATGAAAACAATTATATGTATTTAAAAAATGAATTGACTGGTTCAAAGCAATAGTCATTTCTCCTGAAATGGACTTAGTACAAGAGAATATTATATGTAATATCTATATATTATTATTTATAGTGATTACAATTTTGATATCTTATCTTTTGGCTGAATGCTTAAATTAATTGTTTTACTTAAGGTGCCAATATATATATATATAATATATATATTGTGTAATTACAAGAATGTAGTTTATGGACACAATAATGAAATTTTAATAATCCAATCAAAGAATTTTTATTCCTTTTATATCCATAGTCCAATAAGGCAACAGATACTTCGAATGATTTTGGTGAATTCCCAGTTTTGAATCCAGTTTGGCTGTGAGGCCTGGTAGCTACTAATTTGTATGCAAATCTGCTACATCTATTTGTTATGGATTTTCTTAATTCTAATATGATATTTGTTTTTCTAGAGCTTACAGAAATATATTTGGGATTTAAATTTACACAACAAGTGAACACAAAGTATGGTCATGCTGACATGCAAAATTTGTTTTTAAAGTTTCCCCCTTTTTTCTTTTGTGCATCATGTTATGTACCAAAGCTAAATTTAACAGGGGGCAATTTATGGATTATTTTAACTTAGGATTTTTTAATTTTTAATAGTCTTTTTCTGAGAAACAATGATTTATTTAACGCCTATAAAAGATAGGAGAGACTGAAATTTTTATTTTTCCAGTTGACAAGTTTATGGATAAGTAATGATGAGGGATAAGATTTTTCAGCTTTTCTCTAAATGTGCACTTAACCAAAATTTGTGGATTTGTAAATTGAAGTTTGTGTATTTTTGTTACACAAAGTATTACATGTCATATGTGATGTTACCCAAACAGGATACTTTATTCCAAGCACATCACAGATACATCCCATTCGATTCATGTACCATCATTTTACACTGTGAATAACATCACTGTAATAGTATTTTGCGATATTTTTGTAACTATTCAGTCAAATTCTATTCAGTCTTCTATTCAGTCAAATTGGGCTGGGAAAAATATTTCTGAGATAGCGATATTATTGCAAAGTCGTATGCGAGAACCAATGTAACATCTAGGCGATGCTGCAGTGATGCCAGATGGTCGAAAATTATTTCCCGAAACAGGTCTTCAAATTTCCCCAAATCAGGGGCTTTTTTTTTTCGAAAAAATCCCCAACTTGATTTCTACTAAAAAGGGAAAATTTAAATTAAAATATATATATATATATATATATATATCAGATTTTTCTATGATTTAAGCTCAGATTTTTCCCCAAATGAAGGCAATTTTTGAAAAAAAATCCCCAAATAACAATAAAGCTATTGAAAGTCTCTAGTCATAGGGATAAATCATTACGTTGTCAACATTGACAGAAAGTTGAAGAACTCCCCAGATTTGTCCCCAAAAATTTTAGAATTCCCGAAAATAGTCCCCACAAACATTTGGTCCCAAAATTGTCCACAGAAGCCTCAAAAATTCCCAAAATGGGGACAAAATCCCCAATCTGGCATCACTGCATGTTGCAAATAGAGGACATTTCCATATTTGTACAACATACCCGAGATGTAGATGGAGAAATGTGATGTACCTGCGATGTCATCAGTGTCACACTGCAATGTCTTTTTCACGTTTTAGGTATCAAACTGTGTGTATGGGTATGGCTGTACGTTAGTGAAAACAACCAGTTTTTTTATATAGGTAAACATACATAAATTATATAATAAGAAATTATTTACGAAATAAATTATTTCTTCTTTTACCATCTGAGTTGTGATATTTTGTTTTAATATCAGTTTTTCACATGAAGTTTCAGCCTTTTTTAAAAAACCCATTTGTCAATTTAATCCCTGCAATAATTTTTTTTTTTAAGTGTATGTGTGTGAATTTTTTCAAAGTTCTTAAATTCGTAATTGTTAATTTAAAGCATCAGTTATATTATTTCTTAGAAGATGTTTAACTGTTATTGAAAAAGAAAAGGAAGGAATATATTTATATATTTTGCTGTTGAATGAGAATTTTGTAAAATTTCAAACATGTAGGAATGAAAATGATCTCCTCTCTGTATCTGTAACCCGAGATTTCATTACAACTTTAATTGTTTTCTCTACTTAAAAATAAAATATTATAGTTAACAACACTGAGTGCAAACTATGTACATAAATTTTAAATTTTCTGATGTATTTTAAAATAGATTTCCAGCAAATTTTGCCTGAAAATAACTGGTGCTAAATTTCTCATTTAGCTATTTTTGATTATTTTGTAAATCTTTAAGGTTATTTAGAATTTGTTATGAAATTACTCAAATCCAATAAATTAGACCACATTATCTGGCTGTTACTGTGCTGTAATACAATAACATCTCTAAAATATCTGTTTTTGATTTTTTAAATTATTATTTGTGTATATTGTCTTCCGATTACAAAAAGCTTATTTATTAACATTCCTGTATTAAAGCTTGCTCTACATTCTGTATATTATTGTGTTAGTTGTACAAATTAAAGTTGGACCCTAGAGTTGTACTTCATAAGATTTGTGTTGTTTCTGTCACTTTATTTATTTTTTTTTAAATGTTCTTCATTTAAGTTAACTGCTGTATATATAGCAGTGACTATACACAAACAATGTAATTAGTGCAATAAATGTGAAGCAGTTTTTTTTTTTTTTTTTTTTTTTTCTTTTAAAGAAATAAAATCATAATTTTCACATTATAGACAGTTATTATTTTAAAGTAACTTTCCCATGCTGTAAGGATTTTTACTTTCCGAACACTATAGTGAGGAAAGTATTGTAATCATGTCAAAAATCCGAATTCGAGATTTTGATGTTTCTATACGTTTCGAGGTCCAACGAGTCTGTTTTCACTATTTTTACGATGATATATGTATGTATGTGTGTATGTATGTGTGTATGTCTGTGAGTGAACACGCTAGCGTCTAAACGCTTTGTTCGAATAAGCTGAAATTTGGTACGTATATTGTAAGTCACCATAGTACGAACCCTATAGATTTTGGTGAATCTAGCACTTATAGTTTTTTTACAGGGACACAAAGAAAAATTCTTTATCATTATGGCCAAGGGACCAAAATCTTAAAAGTGCGATAGCATCTAAACGCCTTATTCAATTGAGCAAAAACTTTATACACATATTATAGGTCACAGATACTCAATCTGTATAGATTTTGGAGAATCTAGTACTTATAGTTTTTTTACAGGGACACAAAGAAAAATACTTTGCCAAATTTTTAAAAGTGTGATAGCGTCTAAACGCCTTATTAATCTCAGCAAAGAATTTGTACACATGTTACAGGTCACATTTGAACCAACTGTATAGATTTTGGTGAATCTAGCACTTACAGTTTTTTACAGGGACACAAAGAAAAATTCTTTATCTTTATGGCCTGTGAGACCAGCGATAGCTAAGCGCCTTATTCAATTGAGCTGAAAATTTGTATGAGTATTATAAATCACTGTTGCACTAACTATAAGCATTTTGCTGAATCTAGCATTTATAGATTTTTACAGGGACACAACAAAAAATTCTTTATCCATATGATCTAAGGGCTCAAAGTTCAGTAGCGTTAAATAAAACCTCGTGTGATATATGGAGAAAAATACTCAAACACTCTGTTAAGGTTTTCTCTTTTTTGTTTGTTTAGCAACTCCTCTTTCTTTATTTTATCTACAAAACTGTTAGTTACTCAATGTTCGGAAAGTCGAGTGGAGTCACTCCAGATTTTTTTTTTTCTTTCTGACATTTTTCATCAACAAAAATTTATTTATTTATTTATTTTATTGCGTTTTTTTAATTTGTGAAACTCGGTATAAAAAGGAAAAAAGACAAGCATGAATTCAAAGATTAATGAGCAATTGATGTAAAAATCATCAATTTTAATAAAACAGGAATCCTATAAAAGTAATTAAAATATGGAAGATTTTGTATTAGGGGGACCGGAAAATAATGTCGTTTTGAATTAATAAAATGAAACCGGAAATTTTTGTTTAACAGTGTTTACATGGTACTTTACAAATAACCATCTTATAAGTTACCTAAGAATATCTTAAATTTTATCCAGGATAAATTTCCGATGTCAGTATTTTAATTCAAAACATTATTTTCCGCCCCCCCTAATACTTTAGAAAGAATTTTCCATTAACATTTGGTATTGAAGAAAAGTTTAATTAACTATAATTAATTAAATATAAAAACCTTAATAGATACTTCATATTTCATCGTTAATATTTTCGGCTGGGCGCCCAGCTCTTTTCAAACGATCTTCATCTGTGTTGGATCTCTTAGAGTTGTGGTCTTTTATAGACTTCACAAGTTGGTTCCACATCCGGTCAGGAGCCATTGCGCCGCTGTCATTGCACGCATCCGGTGTTGTTGCTATTTCTATGGCTTCTCTAAAGTTGCTGATAATGAAGAATGGAAATTATATAAGGATAAAATGAATCAATACTATGAAACATAAAAATATTCTATAATGAACAAGCATAATAAAAAACTAAAATTTTGGATTAAGAAAAACAACTATCAACCTAATGAAAAAACTGAATATCCATACATTAATTTATCTGAAACCC
Organism: Salticus scenicus; assembly: GCA_963930645.1. Classification (NCBI taxonomy): domain Eukaryota; kingdom Metazoa; phylum Arthropoda; class Arachnida; order Araneae; family Salticidae; genus Salticus; species Salticus scenicus. The sequence continues at coordinate 86,299,947 of OZ005656.1, forward strand.
ATATAAACAACCATCAAGATGAACTTTTAAAATTAGGACTGAAATACATTCTAGATCAACCTGTAAATATTAAAGAAAGTATAGCGAAAATCGAATCTGCCATTAATAGAATCCCTGAAGAAAGTAAAGTTAAAATTAGAAACACAGCTGTCACCGAAATTACAAAATCTGCTCAAAATAGAGATATTAATATGGAAGACCTACGCGAACTGAATAAACTAAAAAGAAACAATGAAATAACCTGCACACTTACAGATAAAACCCATAAAATAGCTATTTTTGACAGAAATCAATATGTAGAAAAAATGGAAGCAACAATAAATGATATTGCCGTGAGAAAAATTGATAAAGACCCCAACAATAGATTAATTGAGAAAACTAAAACAATCATTAAAGATGGTAAATGGTCTGACAATAACCCTCCTAAATTTATAAACCATGCACCCAATACCCCTTGTATTTTTGCAGATTCAAGAATCATAAAACCCCCCCAAAATTCAGACCAGTTGTAAATAAAAATGAAGTTCCAACTTACTGTCTTGAGAAATATATGGCCGATATATATCGCAAAATTATTCCCCCCTCTCAGTATTCATTCGAATCTACAGAAGAATTTATTAAAAAACTTAGAGATATAGAAAATAAAAAAGAATACCATTTTGTCAGTTTTGACGTTATCAACCTTTACCCATCCATCGACATTGAAGAAGCTAACCAGATAGTTAATAAAGCAATTAAAGAAACCTACACAGATCCTAAAATAGCCCAAATCTTGACTGCAACTACAAACTTTTTGCTCCATGAAAATTATTTTAAGTTTATCAATAGAATATATCAGCAAAAGAAGGGGGTCCCAATGGGATCACCTATATCGGGTTTTATTGCAGAATTCAAGTTAAGATCGCTGGAAAAAGAAATTTTAGAAAAATGTAAAGATAAAATATCTTTTTGGTTAAGATACGTCGAGGACGTTTTTTGCCATCATCAATAAAAATTACGATGTTAAACAGATATTAAATGAAATAAATAGTTTAGATAACAACATAAAATTCACATACGAAGAAGAAAATGACCGACAGATAAACTTCTTAGATGTTAAAATTAATAGAACCGGAAATCAAATTAAAACTACTGTGTACCGTAAACAAATAAATAGCAATGAAATTATACATTATAAATCTAAAACCCCTTTCCGTTACAAAATTAACGCAATTAGTTCATAAATCGTGCAATATTAATATGTAATGACCCTATTGATCTAAATAATTAATTTAATTTAATTAAAGATTTCACTAAAAAAGCAGGTTACCCTAACAAAATCCATTAAAAAACTAATTAAAACTAGATTAAAACCCGGTAACTATATACCTAATTTTCAAAACCCCCCTTTAAAATTCACCTCTTCCATACCTTACGATCGTGGAGCATCGAATAAAATTAAAAACGTTGCAAATAAAATCGGCATAAATATCCCTATAAAACCTAACCCGAATATTTTTCAATTAATACGTAATGATAAAGACCCCCATCCCCCTTTGGAAACCGCCGGAATTTACCAAATACCTTTCGCAGTTCATACATCGGTGTAACGAAATGAAAGATTAAAACCAGAGTCAAAGAACATAAAAACGATATAAAATCAGGAAAAATAAATACAGCTTTAGCTAAAACTTTCGATAATGAAGAAGTTAAAATAAATTTTGAAAAAACTAAAAAGATAGCGAATTACAATAATTATAATTATGCGATGTTTAGAGAAGCCATAGAAATAGCAACAACACCGGATTCGGATGTGTGCAATGACAGCAGCGCAATGGCTCCTGACCGGATGTGGAACCAACTTGTGAAGTCTATAAAAGACCACAACTCTAATGGCCATATCACACGGGACACTTTCGTTCAGCATTTTACTAAACTCAGCATTATACCCAACATACTCAGCCTGATTTTGTTCAAGGACACCCAGTTTTCGGATGATCAACTTTTACGAGACTGTTTAGAAAAAGTTGTGTATGTTGAGTGTGCTGATCAAAATTGACCAATAGGAGGAATAAACAGGATTTTTTCCTGGAATACCTTTAGAGACGGGAATACATCGCGCTATCAATTCGGGGGGAACTCTACGGGCAGCTGACCGGTTTCTCGTTCGTTCAGCTTCCTCAACTTTTTACGACGCTCAGTGAACATGTTGCGTATAATGTTGTGTTGAGTATATATGCTCCCGTGTGATACGGCCATAAGAGATCCAACACAGATGAAGATCGTTTGAAAAGAGCTGGACACCCAGCCGAAAATATTAACGATGAACTATGAAGTATCTATTAAGGTTTTTATATTTAATTAATTATGTATAAAGTGCTTCATTATAATTATAATTTTATTTATTGTTTAAGCTTTATTTATTTGTTATTTAGCTGTTATGAAATTTCACTGTAGAACTTTTCAGAAATGATTCTTGATATTAAGTACAATAATTATCCACAATTTTGGAAACTTAGAGTCTAATATTGAAGTGCAGAGTAAATAATTTCAGTCTTATTACAAGTTTGTATATATTTGTAATTTTTTCTAACTTCATAAATATGTGGGTGCTCAAAGGAAAAGTGGACAAGTTGATAAAAAGTAATAACTTTATTGAAAATTTAAACGAAATTACCATTAGTGTTATAACAATGATCCAATAGTTTTGTTAGCAGTGCCCTTGCTGTAAAATGTTTTTTTTTTTTTAAAGCTTCGTACTGCTTCCTTCATTTTGCCATCTTATTAAAAAAAAATTTCTAATAAAGTTTTTTTAAGTGGTTCAAAAATGTGATAGTGACATGGGGACAAATCTAGACTGTACACTAGGCAGGGTTAGATTTTTTTTTTTAATCAGATATTTTTTTAATATTATTATTAAAATGGCTTTATGTCATATTTTATTTAAACAAATTAAGTTGTAATCATAATATGTAACTTTAATTATTTTTTAATTAATATATAACTAGTAAGCATATATTTAAATTAATATTAACAAATGTATATTAATGTTAATGAACCATATTTAAATTAATAGTGCTAATATTTTTCAGTATAATACAAGACAATTGTAACTTTGGAACACATAGCTACACCAGGGCCTGATTACTGCTAATGTCGAGTAAGTTAGGGCTTGGAGCCCCCCAAATTTTAAATGGCCCCAGATTATAAGAAAGATTTTTAAATATGTCTCTTAAAGTATAATTTTAAGAACTAGAATATAAAACAAAAATATATAATCATTTAAAGCAACTACTTAATACAATATTAGTACAGATGGAAAAAAATTACCTCTGTCATTGCTTCCCACTGCTGGGTTCATGATCATTGTTTTGATTTTCTAAAACTAACATAATTTTATCCCCTTTCTCCTCTTCCCCTTTGGATATCCATGAAGCTTTTTACATGTTTAAAAATTCAAAAAATCTTGTTAATGATATTTCTTCCACTCCGTTCTTGTTTGATGCTTGGAAATTGCATAACTTAAATTTTTGTTTAATTTTGATATTTTTAAGTTTTTTAGATTTTATAATTTTTAATCTCATTTATTTATTTCTTCTTTCATTTGATAATGCTGATCACACTAATATTTATATTTATATTCATCTTTATATATCTTTGCTCTTCACTTAAAACATCTTCGTGCATTGCTGCTTTGAATGCAGCACTTGTGCCTACTTTGTTCGCCTGACGAAGGGTCGTGTGTTTTTTCGAACTAAAACAATTGATGCAAGTTTATTGCATTTTTTTTTATAATGTTTATTCAAAGTTTTGTACTAATCAACTCACACATTGCCTTCCTCAGATAATGTGGAGCAGAGTTATACTTGTAAATGTGTTATTTTTCCCCCACCTTTAAAATGAGGAAGGGAGAGGAATTTTGCGAAATCTCTTTATACTATGTGTTGAAGATGCCAACATTTTAACTTATTCTGGAGTATTTTTAGCTCCGCATTTATTTCAAGACTAATATTTTCTTATTTTATCTTAGTTATGTATTAGAGAAAAATATTCTATAAATAAAGTGGTGCGGATTAAAGGCGGGCTATAAAATCTCTGGAATAAATTAAAATTAAATTCGTGAAACAAGAAGTAAAATTATAACTAAATTAATTAAAAACCTTACATTCTTCTTGAGTTGAGCCTTAGCACTTTCGGGAAGGGGCCCTTCCCATCATCAGAGGCAGCACGCTGGTGGCTTGCTCAGTTGTGTTGACACATTTGACTTGTTTTCTTGCAGTCTCGATGGTCCTACACCAGTTACGGTTAATTTCCTGTGCTGGGCAAAACCAGACAAACTGACAAAACCAGAAAATTAGTTATTATGAACAAATCTGACTATATTAATAAAATGGAAAAAACTATTCAGGAAATAGGTTCGGAAAAACTAAAAAATGACCCTAACAATAAACTAAACGATAAAATTAAAAAACTTTTAAAAGAAGGTAAATGGCCGGATAATAAACCCCCCTTTTACAATAACCACGCTTCTAATACTCCCAGAATCTACGGTAGATACAAAGACCACAAAAATCCTCCTACTATGCGACCCATTGTAAGTAAATGTGAAGGCCCAGGCTATTTTCTAGAAAAATATATGGATAAAATTTATAATTCCATTCTCCCCCCTTCAGAAAACAGTTTACACTCAACTGAAGACTTTATCAAAAAACTCCGCGATATCAAAATCAACCAGAATCAAACTCTTGTAAGCTTCGATGTAGTTAACTTATATCCATCAATTGACTTAGATGAAATCTCTGAAATAATTAATTTAAAAATCAAAAATAAATATAAAGACCCAGAAATTGTCAATACTTTAATCGCTGCTAGTAACTTAGTTCTAAGAGAAAATTATTATCGTTTCAATGACATATTTTATAAACAACAAAAAGGCGTTCCTATGGGATCCCCTATATCGGGTACTGTAGCGGAATTAAAATTGCGAATTTTAGAAGAATCTATACTAGAAACGTTTAACAAAGAAATATTCTGCTGGTTCAGATACGTCGATGACGTATTTGCAATTATCAACCCTCAATATAATATCCCGACAATTCTTGAAAGATTAAATACACTCGATAATAATATCCAATTTACCCATGAAATTGAAAATAACAATATTCTTAATTACCTTGATGTCAGTATAATTAAAACCAATAATCTTACCCTAGAAACAACCGTTTACCGTAAACCAAATAGTAGTACTGAAATAATTCATTGCAATAGTAAAACCCCCTATCAATATAAAATACATACTATCCAATCCTATATCAATCGCGCCATCACCATTTGCTCTAATAAAAATTTATTAAACAAAGAACTCAATGTCATCAGAAAATTTACTACTAAAGCAGGTTACAAAAAAGACTTAATTAACAAACTATACCGGAAAAGAATAAAAAAACTCAATACTATAAACAACTTCCAAAATCCAAAACAAAAATTCACTCCCGCCATTACGTACGACCGTGTAATTTCCCAAAAAAATCAAAAATGCAGCCAACAAAATTAATATAAAAATCCCAATCAAACCAAATAAAAATATTTACCAAACAATTAGAAATGAAAAAGACAAAATAGATCCCTTAGAAACCTCCGGAATTTATAGTATTCCTTACTCCAAAACAAACAATGAAACTGGTTACTACATAGGCATGACCAAACGTAAAATAAAAAACCGTATTAAAGAACATTCTACAGACATTAAATTTGGAAAAATAACCACCGCGCTCACCAAGACAAACGCGACCGAACCCATCAATATAAACTTTAACGAAACTCGTAAATTAGCAGATTACAATAACGCAATATACGCCACGAATCGCGAAACAATTGAAATTTTATTAAATCCACTTACCTGTAATGGCAACGACCCAGCACAGGAAATTAACCGTAACTGGTGTAGGACCATCGAGACTGCAAGAAAACAAGTCAAATGTGTCAACACAACTGAACAAGCTACCAGCGTGCTGCCTCTGATGATGGGAGGGGCCCCTTCCCGAAAGTGCTAAGGCTCAACTCAAGAAGAATGTAAGGTTTTTAATTAATTTAGTTATAAATTAAAATGTTGGCAACTATGATACGGTGCCAAAACTCCCATACTTAGATTGAAATGAAATGGAACATTTGAGAGTGGCAGTCTAATGCTGTTATTACACGATATTCCTTGAAGCGACAAAAAATGCCGCAACAAAGAGTCATCGCCCCTCCTTCTTTCACGACGTAATGCTATGGTTGCTATAGTCTCTACAGCATGAAGAAGAAGGAGAAGAGACGTAAATGTCAATCAAACTGTGACGTCATTTTGAGACCATTTCGTTGGCTGCTAGAAGCGAAGCGACATTGCTTGCTTTTGGGCGATAAAATTGCTGCAACAGAAAATGTTGCTTGTTTCGAGTGACACATTGGGAAACCATAGCATAGTACTGTATTGTCGGTAGATTCAAGCAACTTTCGATGCTCGTGTAATAGAAACATTAGTGGCTGCTACTTGGAAATAAAATCGTGGAGCAACTTGTCCATCGAAATCATCCAGGATATTTGTATACGTTTATTGTAAAACTTTAGTTCAAATTAATTCAGTATTTCAAAAATTATCGTGAGATTTTCAAAAATAAATAAATAAACTGTTATATATATATATAAAAGAAGAAAAAGAATGAAAGGAAAAAGGAATTTTTAATTTATGAAAAAGTGTTTTACATTAATAGCAATATATAGAAGAGATGCCAACATTTTAATTTATTTCGGAATGTTTTTAGCTCTGCATTTATTTCAAGACTAATATTTTCTTATTTTATCATAGTTATATATTAGAGAAAAATATTCTAAAATAAAGTGATGTGGATTAAAGGCGGGGCTAAAAATGCTCCAGAATAAATTAAAATATTGGCAACTATGATATGGTGCCAAAACTCCCATACTTACTTTGAAATGAAATGGAATATTTGAAAGTAGCAGTCTAAGTGGCTGCTACGTATTGACCCGTAAAAGTGGCCTTACGATATACAGAAGTTCGAAAAATATTAGGCGAATTCAAAGTGCATTTAACAAGAACATCAAGAAAAGGCAAACTATTGTTTTGTTCAATTTTTCCAAAGTAAATTGAATTTCTGGACACAACGAATTAGAAAAAGTAACGACGTCATTTATATGTTTTTCTTCAATTAAAAAAAATGTCATCTACGTATCTCCGAAAAAAGGAATTTTTTCACTTAAATTATCATTAATTTTATTTTCCAAAAACTGCATAACAATTTCTGCTATGCAAACACTAGCAGGTGAGCCCGTAGGCGTGCCACGAATTTGTTTATAATATAAATCATTATATTTAGAGCAATTATTACAAGATAAACAGAAAAACTAATTTAATTCGTGGCACGCCTATGGGCTCACCTGCTAGTATTTGCATAGCAGAAATTGTTATGCAGTAGCAGTTTTTAGAAAATAAAATCAATGATAATTTAAGAGAAAAAATTCCTTTTTGGCCGAGATACATAGATGACATTTTTTTATTAATTGAAGAAAAACATATAAATGAAATCGTTACTTTTTCTAATTCGTTGTGTCCAGAAATTCAATTTACTTTGAAAAAATTGAACAAAATAATAGTTTGCCTTTTCTTGATGTTCTTCTTGAACGCACTTTGAATTCGCCTAATATTTTTCAAACTTCTGTATATCGTAAGGCCATTTTTACGGGTCAATATCTAAATTTTCATTCTGCTAATCTTAATTCTCATAAAATTGCCATTTTTCGAACTTTGGTCAGTAGAGCTCTTCAGTTATTCAGTAATGAGACACTTTTTAAGTTGGAAATTAAAAGAATTTTTCAGGATTTAATAAATAACAATTACACTCTTAATTGGTTAAAATGAGTTTATCGTGAGTAGAGGAATAAGGGCAGTGACATGCCACGTGAAGTGCGGTGGTATGACGTGGTGGGATGATGTGGGCCATCATCTTGGACGAGGGGGTTAAGTGCGGTGGTGGGACGGTGGGATGATGTGGGTCATCATCTTGGACGAGGGGGTTAAGTGCGGTGGTGGGACGGTGGGATGATGTGGGTCATCATCTTGGACGAGGGGGTGTTGCCACTGGAAGAATAGAAACTTTCTGTTGTCACCGGAAGACTAGAAACTTTGGATATCGGAGTCATTGTCTTAGATGAGAAGTTTGGTGGTGCCATCTGTTGGCGGGAAGGGGAATTTTTTCATAACTTTCGGGACTTAGTATTTTTTTTCACAATTTCGAGGACTTCAAAATTTTTTCGAGTTGGAATTTTTGCGGGAAGTGTGATTCGAACCGAAGGTAAAATAGTTTCACGGTTTGATAAGTGGATAAGGGTTTTATTTATCAAGCCATGAAGCTATGATTGTGAATTCACTTATGAGGTATATAAAGAGTGACGTTGCGCCAGTGAGTCATTGTAAAACGTATCTTCGTACGAGGAAGATATGATGCGCTTTCGTGTGAATGTGAGTCATAATAAAATTTTGTGTTGTAACGATGGAGGTGTATCAGGACCCAAGTCACGCAGGAAGTTTTGGTGGTGTAAATGCCTTATTTCGTGCTGCCAAAGGCAAAATCTCGAAGAAGATTCAGGAGTGGCTGAGCGGAGTCGATGCATACACGTAGCACAAACCTGTTCGAAGAAAGTTCCCGACCAATCGAGTGATAGTCTATTCCATCGATCAACAGTGGCAGACCGACTTAGTGGATCTCGGCAGTTTGCAAAAGTTCAATCAAGGGTACCGCTACATCCTGACTTGTATAGACATTCTGTCTAAATTTGCGTGGGCGGTCCCTTTGAAGCAAAAACGGGGTGAAGATATTATAAAGGCGTTTCGGTCTATTTTCGCGACGAGGAAACCCAAGTCCCTGCAATCAGATGACGGAAAAGAGTATCAAAACAGAGTTTTTCAAAAATTTTTGAAAGAAGAAAGCGTGCGGTTTTTTACAACGAATAACAATACGAAAGCATCTGTCGTGGAGCGATTTAACTGAACTTTGAAAACGAAAATGTGGAAATATTTTACCCATAATCATACCTACCGCTATTTGGACGTGTTAGATAAGTTGTTACACAGTTATAATCATACTTACCATTCAAGTATCAAGAGAGCTCCAGTCGAAGTAACCGCTGAAAATCAAAGTCAGGTATGGTTTACATTATACGGTGACATGGAAAATGCAAAACGAAAACCCTGCGTGTTTCAACCGGGAGATGTTGTACGAGTTTCCAAACAGAAATTAACCTTCGAAAAAGGATATGAAACGAACTGGACGGAAGAAGTGTTTGTGGTGACTGAATGTGTGAGAAGAGACCCTTCCGTCTACCGAATCAAGGACCTGTTAGAAGAACCCATTAAAGGAACCTTTTACCCCCAAGAACTTCAGAAAGTGAAACCAAAAGAGAATTATACGATTGAAAAGATTTTAGACAAGCGGATACGGAAAAAGCGTGTGGAATACAAAGTGAAATTTAAAGGTTATCCCAGCAAATTTGACCAATGGATTCCGTCCTCTGATTTATTCGCCTTATAAAACAAGTGTTTGGATTGTTGAAAGATCATTTGAAAGCATGTCGTTCTACGTGACGTTACCTTCGGACAGTTCCAGGAATTATTTTCCTGAGAATAAAATTTCTCATTTTATTACGCGATTGCCCGCCCCCGTTGAATTGAAAGGGGAATGGGAAGTAGGCCTCGTCGAATTTATTTACCCCCACACCTGGTATAATGTAAACCAAAATAATAATTTATTTGGTTTCGATTTGAATGACCGGAAATCCCCATTTGGTAGACGAATTTCCCCTGGCTTTTACGAATCGGTCGATGACATTTTAAAAGCGATGTCTATTGAAGAGATTAAAAATAAAATTTCTTTCACTTATGACCCGCATACGAAAAAGGTGTGTATTAACGTAAATGATAAAACAAAACTGATATTGCATGAGGGGATAGCGCAGATGTTGGGATTCGAACCAGGTGAAATCGCATCGCCGGATATAAATATCGAGCAAACTATTTTTAGTACCTATGTCGCAGATCCCTGTGCGCATTATAGAGTGTTGATGGTTTATTCGGATATTGTAGAACCCCAAATTATCGGAGATGTGTTAGCACCCCTTTTACGAATTGTCAATGTGAGGGGAAAAGATGGAGAAATGATTTGTGAGACATTCGACCGACCGCACTATTTACCTGTGAGCCGAAAATCGTTTGACTCTTTGGAAATCGTTATAAGGAACCACCTCGGCGAACTCACGCCATTTGAACGTGGGCGCTCGTACGTGAAGCTTCACTTTCGTCAAAAATACCTCTCGTGATGTTTGTTCCTTACCAGTGTTGTGCGAAATCTTTTGAAGATTACTATTCCCATCAGTCGGGTAGTGGTCTAAATTATTATCAAGGCACTGCTTTACAAAAAGGATATGGATTCGGTGGACTGTTTCGATCCCTTTTTCGTGCAGCAGTACCCCTCTTCAAATCGGGAGCGAAAGCGGTCGGCAAGCAGTTGTTTCATTCAGGCGTGAACGTGTTGAGTGACCTGTCTCGCGGAGAAGACATTAAAGTGGCCGCCAAGCGAAGATTAAAAGAAGCTGGGCAGACCTTAACCGACAAAGCCGCTACTAAAGTGAAGACGATGATTGGATCGGGCAGCCGGTATAAAAAGAGGAAGCGTTCTACTAAAGCAGTCATTCGACGTCAAGCCAAGAAAGTGAAGGTACAAGATATTTTCGCTTAAAGATGTCTGGACTCATCCATAAAGATTCTGCTGCCTGTGCGAAATCCGAATTGGATTTATTTTTGATCCCACCCACGCAAACGGCTATTGAAAAAGGATACTTTTTTGAATACCACCCTCTCGCGAATATTCGAGACGGCGGACCAGTGGAATTTAATATTTCCGGAAATGGTGAAGACTATATTGATTTATCGGCTTCCTATCTGTATGTGAAAGTGAAAATTACCAAGTTTGATGGATCACCCTTAGCGGAAACGGATGCAGTCGCCCCCGTGAATTTATTTTTACACGCCTTGTTTTCTCAAGTGGATATTAGCCTGTACGAAAGAGTGATCTCCTCGTCGAGTAACACCTACCCCTACCGCGCCTATATTGAAACGCTGTTGAATTATGGAGAAGATGCCAAGAAAAGTTTATTGTCCTGCGAATGTTTTTACAAAGATGAGAATTTGACTGCTACAGATCCTGCTGGAGACAACCCCGGATTGAAGATACGTTACGCACTCACGAATAAAAGCAAAACGTTAGATATGATTGGACCTTTGCATTGTGATATTTTTCAACAAAATCGATTGCTATTGAATATGGTCGACTTGAAAATTAAGATGACCCGAAGCAAGCCTGAATTTTCCTTAATGTGTAAAATCGATGCGGCGAAACCCATTCCCAACTACAAAGTGATTTTGGAACATGCTTCTATTTTCATACGTAAAGTGAAAGTGGGTCCAGGTGTATTACTGGGTCATGCCAAGGCCTTAGAGAAAAGTACAGCAAAGTATCCCATCGACCGAGTGTTATGCAAGACCTATTCGATCTCGACCGGAAGTAAATCCTTTATGCAAGACAATGTGTTTTTAGGAGCCTTGCCGAAAAGAATTATTATTGGATTTTTAGAAAATAGTGCGTACACTGGACAATATGATTTAAATCCCTTTTATTTCCATCATCACAAGGTCAATTTTTTAAGTGTTTACGTGGATGGACAACCTGTACCCAGCAAACCCTTGGAATTGGATTTTGAAGAAAATAACTATATAAGAGCGTATCATCGTTTGTTTTCGGGATTTAATCGGGATACCGGCATTTATCTGACCCGAGATGACTTTGCGAACGGGCATACTTTGTATGCTTTCGACTTGAGCCCTGACATGTGTGACGGACCCCATCTGAATCTACAGCAACAAGGAAATTTACGAATTGAAATCAAGTTTGCAGACTCCTTAGAAAGAACCACGACTGTATTGGTGTATGCGGAATTTGAAAACATTATAGAAATTAGTAAAACACGACATGTGTTGTGTGACTTCCCCAACTGAAAATGAATTCTATAGAAATCGACACTATTTTATCCCACGATCCAGTGACCAAGAAATACTTTTCCGGTGTTTTCCCCAGTGATCAATTACCCAAGAAGATCGGGCGTTATCCTGCTTGTTTTGTATGCAACGTGGACAAGTCTACAGAAGCCGGAAGCCACTGGGTGGCTTTCTACCTCCCCTCCCCTACGGAAGCGGAATTCTTTGATTCCTATGGAAACAAACCGAACTTTTTTAAAGGACCTATATCGAACTATGTATCTCAATTTTCACGAGTGGTGTTTAATCCACTTCCGCTGCAAAGTCATGTGATAGCTGTTTGCGGTCAATTTTGTGTGTATTATATTTATTGCCGATGTCGAGGCAAAACTTTGAAAGATTTTTTAAAGCAGTTTGTAACTGAAAATATATGTAACGACCATCGAGTCTATAATTTTGTATCCAAACGATTTCGTACACGTGCTCCCTTTTATCAATAAAAAACTATTTATAATGTATACCTATGTGTCTGTGTTTATTTAGAATGGAGTTTCCACGCTTTCAACACCCTTTTACAATGCTCTTAGCAGGCCCCACGAGGGTCGGTAAGAGTTGGTTTCTGCGGGATTTACTGGCAGAACGACGGCGTATGTTTAACCCTCCTCCCGATAAAGTCGTTTGGTTTTACGGCATCTCTCAAAAGCTTTACGAGGAAATTCCCGACGTGACGTTCGTGGAAGGGTTTCCTTCTAATTATCGGGAATATTTAGGTACCCATTCTTTAATGATTTTAGATGATCTAATGGTGGAATGTGGGGGTGACGAACGATTAACCCACCTCTTTACCAAAGGAAGTCACCATTTAAATTTAAGTATTATTTTTATTACTCAAAACCTTTTTCATAAAGGTAAAGAAATGAGAGGTATTTCCTTAAACAGTCAATACTTAGTACTTTTTAAAAATCGTCGGGATATGAGCCAAATTACGCATTTGGGTAGACAATTATATCCGAGATCATCTCAGTTTTTTCAAGAAGTGTTCGAGGACGCTACTAAACACCCCTTCTCCTATTTGTTGGTGGATTTAAGGAGTGAAACCCCCGAAGGAATGCGACTCAGAACGCGTATATTACCGGGGGAAACCCAATTTGTGTACGAGCCCAAAAAAGGTTTAAAAGGAAAGCCCTACCGATTTTAATTCAGTTGTGATCATGACGTTAACGAAAAAACAACTTCGAGATTTGGAGCTTATAAAGTCTTGTCCTAAAACCTTACGCAAGCATTTGTTAAAAAAATTACCGACTCGATCTGTGAAGGCTATTTGTGAATGCACCCTGAACGTATTAAAAGGAAACGTGCCTCTCTCATCTCATCAGAAAAGGTCTTTAAGAAAATATAAGACGACTCTTCGAAAAATTGGTACCAAGAAAGGAAGTTTATTCAACAAGAAAAAATTGATTGTTCAACACGGCGGATTTTTAAATATTTTAATCCCGGCTGCATTATCTGTTTTAACCGGCATCATCAATGGAATTCGCAGCTAAGTATGCGTTGGTACCGGAAGAAGAATTTTCTAAGCATACGCCTTCTAAAAAGCAAATGACGGAATTTGATTTAGCTATGGCTAAAATATTAAATAGTTCTCTACCGGATCACGAAAAAATTCAGCACTACTACGAACTCTTAAAAAGAAAAATGGATTTGCAAGAATATAATTTGCCATGGATGTCTAAACAATCCGAAGAAGAACCTGAAAAAGTGGAACCTAAGCAAGTGGAGTCTATAAAACAAGAACCCCAAGAAGACTATGAAGTCTTTGTGTTATCTTCTGTACCTAAACCCATGAAGAAACAAGCCGAAGCCTTATTAAATTTTCTCAAGTCTCATTCGAACAAGTTTAAGTGGAACCCGAACGGAGAGATTACTTACAACGGAAGGACAATGGAACATTCTAATTTAGCGGAACTCTTTCATTTCATCTTTTCTGTGAATAAAAAACCGCCTATTACAGGCCAAAGTGAATTTTTGCAAGCCTTGGAAGATATGGGAGTACCCCAAAGTATTATTAAGAATCGATATTTGTCTTCAAGAAAAAACATTGTCAAACCGAAAAAGAAACTTATTGTAAAAAAATCTGTTGTTAAACTCAACCCTGTAACCTGGGAAACATACTAAATAAAATGAATTTGTATCTATCAATACGTGTTATTATTTATAGAATAAAATACACTTACCTGAAAACACCATCCGACTCCAACGGCTGTCTTGAGAGAAATGAACGATAAGGAGAGTTCTTATCAGCGACGCCAGGTCACGTGATCACAGTCACGAGGTCAGTGACGTCACGAGTGATGTGATTGTCTATGCTCAGTCACGTGGTGAGTGGCGTCACGAGTTATCTGATTGGCTACCTCTGGTCACGTGACAAGAGTCTTATCTTATCAGAGATTGCTTATCAGCGAACACGGCTCATTCTACCATTTGATTTCGTGTGTGTTGGTTGTCTCGTCATGTCTGCAGTGAGTTTTACGGAAAACGGACTGAATGTCCAGTATGTTTCAAACTTCATCGAAAAGGAGCAAGCAGATCGGTATTTTGCCGAATTAAAAACTTTACCTTTCTACACGCCAACGTTTAAAATTCATGGAAAAAGTTTTAAACCTAAAAGACAAGTTCTGGGATACGGCGATTCAACTTTGAGTTATGCCTTCAGCGGAACCCATGTGCCTGCTAACCCTTGGACGCGTCTGATGTTGGAGCTGCGGGACCGAGTGGAAAAATGGACGGCTTCTACCTTCAACTATGTTCTGCTAAACCTCTACAGCAATGGTTACAGCTACATACCTCAACATAAAGACAACGAAAGTGGATTAGATGCAACTTTCCCTATCGTAGTTCTCAGCTTTGGTGCCGAACGAACAATTGAATTCAAGAAGCCTAAAACACCTTCGACTTTGATTTCTTTAGAACATGGTTCTCTCTACAGTATGTTAAAGCCTACCAATGAACTGTTTACCCACGGCATTGCACCGAATCCTATCATCAAAGATATGAGAATCAGCCTGACTTTTCGTCATTTAATACCGAACACTATCATGCCACCTTTAAAGAAACCAAGACTTGATATAAGTGATGCTTCATCCAGTGCATGCGATACTTTGAAAAACTCTCATTGTGATACTTCGAAAAACTCTGATTGTGATACTTCTGTTAAAAACTGTTCTCAAGACTTGTGTGAAGAACTGAATGTGAATGACTGGTTAAACCAATGGGTACGTGAACAATCTTGGGACCCCATACGGGGTGAATTTAATTTAAACTGGAGCAGTTTTTTGCAAATTGTAATAGAAAAGAATTTTAATGTGAGAATCCATATTCGAAATTTTAAAGAATTACACACAGGTCAATGGATACCTACTAAAGAGGGCGTTGTAATGACAGCTCAGACTTGGTATTATTTTCAAGGTAAGATTGAAAATTTTAATTTTGAGTCGGTGAATGATAGTTTTATTTGTAACAATCAATTAATAATGACATACATAGATGAAGATTATTGTACTTTACAGCAAATGTTTTCTTTAAAACCTTCTGGCTTTTATTTAAAACCTAATGTTCCCAGCAAAACTTATACTGATGGGCTCGTTCTGGCCTACAGCTGGCATCTTGCACTTGCCATCAGCTGCAGGTTGCCACATGTAGCTTAAGCAGTGGGCCGCTTACGGCTGCCAGCATTGAAGACAGCCTACAGTGAAAAGGCCGGTGGCTCAGAAGCGGCATAATAACAGCTGGCCTTTTGCAGGGTACCAGCACACGGCCAACATTATGTTTGCCATATTGCGGCCACAATTTATAAGGCCGGTACCGGACCATCACTTGCATTTCGAATGCATAGAGGGCGCTGCGATTCACCTGCTGTTGATTTGAAATTCCCTCTCATTTTGCTTGGCCATTTCATGCCAAGTCTGCGGCGTACAAGATACTAAAAGGTTAAATGATCTCATAAAAAGTGTAAGAGTAAGTGATTCATTTTTTAATTTGTTTTTGTGTTTGTTTGTTTTTTAAATCATTTTAGAAGCCATTGATTTTAGAATTATTATTAAAATATTAGGATTTCTAGAAAAGTACAGCAAATATCTCGTTGGTCCGTTTAAAATGAGCTATGATAGTCATTAATTTTCTAATTATATTCTTATTATTTGTTATTATTATTATTTTAATAGCGCTAATAAGTTTATGGATCCAACTTTATATTTGTATAATATAACTGTGGGAAAGTTATTAGGACAATTATAAATTTTTAACCTTTTTATTTTTACTTTGTTCTGCATGTATAAGAAGGAAGTATTTGATACGTAAAAATTTTCGACTCCCGTTTTTCGGTTGTTTTACACGTTTTGATATGTTCTGAACACGATTTGACTTCATTAAAAAACTATCTGTCTATCTTTGTGTGTATCAGTAATTTTTTGAACGCTGTATTCTATGAACAATTTAATACAATTTAACTTAACTGGATATTTAGTTGGACTTTGACTTAAATTGGTGCTAATTACATTTGAGGATCAATCCTTCAAAATATGCCACTTTCATCCCATTTTTTCCCCAGTTTTTAACATGGCAGTATGAGAGGAAAATTTGCATAAATACACATAATGAGAATTAATTTTTAGATGTGAAATAAAATAAATAAATGTTTATGTTAATAACAGTCAGCCAAGATTTTTTTTTTTTCTTTTTAATCCAGAGAGCATCGCTTGAAAAAAAAAAAAAAAAATAAAAATAAATAAATCTTAAAAATTATCCGTTCTATATATATTTGACTAGATCCTTATATATATAAAGTATTTAAAAAAATGTACTTGTAAAATAGTAAACAGCATTTTAAAAATTCCCATATGTTAGAAATATAAATAGAAAATGAAGTATTGCCATAAATTAATTAAAAGAGAAATAGCAAAATGTATAATCAAAATAAGTATTACACTTTCTATTATATCCCAAAGAAACGTCGCCCAAGCAAAGAAAGCGTTCTGCTTTTTCTGCCAAAAGTGTTTCAATATAGAAATTTGTATCATACTTCTTATACTATTTTTGTGATTTTATAGAGCAGAAATTTTTTATGGAAATTAGTGGTGGCAAAAAAGCGGAACTCTTTCATTCCTGACCACCAGTATGATTCAAAAAGTCAAGAATCGTGAAGATGTCCTAAATCTGAATCAATTTAGTCATATTTCATGAATAAAAAGTGCATTATTACCTTTTAAATTCCGAAATTATTATTATTAACACAGATAACACTCACAAACTAATAAAGTTTTCGCCACACAAAGATGTGAGACAAAATAAATAAAAAACAAATAAATAAAAATAAATTCAATTAAATAAATAAAGACAAGAAGATAAAATAAAAAAAATTATTTAGATTAGAATAATTTTCTCTCAAATATTATATACTTATCACAGACGTTAATCTTTGAACTGCATTATTATTATTACTATACTGCATCATAAAATTATATATTCTGTTTATATTTGTAATTTAAATGATCACTTTTGACTGCTAAACTTTAAGTCAGTAAGACACACTGAGTAAACTTTAAATGAATATGACTATAATTTTTTTTAAATGTTTATCCAGTGTCTCTGTAATTCTACAATGGTTTTCAACTAAAAGTAAATAATCGAAATTCTTTACCTTCATCCCGTATTTTTATTTTTTCAAATTGTTTTATTTCTCAACAAATAATAATAATAATTAAGGAAAATTAAGGTTTCTTTAGAAGGAAATATAAATCATTGATGTACACCCACTACTAAATAATTAAAATAATAGTCATTCTCATTAAATCTGTGTATAAAACAGATTTTTTAACATCCTGTTTCATTTTCGCTGTGTAAGATTTGAAATAAGTAATTCCCTATAGTTATGATGAAGTCTTTCAGAGCAACTGAAAACATCTTACGTCTTTATTTAATAAATTCATTTTAAAGTAAACCAAACCAACGTATATCAATCAGTGCAGTTCGAATGTGTTAGTTTTGAATTGGAATATTTTTCTTAGTCAGCAATTATGATAACCAGATGGCCCCAAATGCTTCCTGTCTAAGATCTTTGAAGGTTAGCAACAGCGCTTATCAGTTCAAAAAATGTCGAACTGCATTAAGTAATTTTTTAAATGTGAATTTGAATCTCAAATTGTAATCTGCGCTTTAAATAATAAACTTCTCAGTTAGTTTGTTTTCTGATTAAAAAAAGTAATCCATAACTTTAGATGAATTAGTTATTCAAATAAATTAATAAGAAAAAAAAAAGAAATGGTTTTCAATTGGTTTCCAGGATTATGCATGCATGTTTAATTTAAATTTTTATGACAGAAAATATATGGAAAAAAAAAAAAAAAAAAAAAAAAAAGAAAAAAAAATGCGTACTTATATAATTTAATTGTAAAAAAATAAAAATAATTAAAATTAAAATTAAATTAAAAAATAAATAAATAAAAATAAATTTTAAAGCACATATTTATTACAGTAATAAATGCACCAAAGAACCGGTATTAATAATAAAAATCTTTGTAAAGAAACGCAATAATTGAATAATAATAACAAAAAAAAACTGGCAACATTTGTTTCTGGTGATACACGGCTCTTCATTTGGTGAACAAAGTAGGCACGAGTGTAGCAAAGCACTTCTGTTACACTCGTGTCCACTTTTGTTCGCCTGACTAAGGATAATAGTGGTGACATCTGCTGCCTTTTTATTTTATTTTATTATTTATTTATTTATTTTTACAGTAATAAACGCTTCAAAGAACCGTTATTAATAATAAAAATCTTTGTAAGGAAACCCAATAATTAAAAATAATAATAATAATACAAAAAAAAAAAACTCGCAACATTTGTTTTGAGTGGTAATAATACCATGGCTCTTCATTGGGTGAACAAAGTAGGCACGAGTGCGGCAAAGTACATTTGCTACACTCGTGTCCACTTTTGTTCGCCTGACTAAGGGTCACTGTTGCTTTTTTTTTCGATTTATGGTAACTTATTATTTTATTCTTCCGAGTCAGAACTCCGTACTTTAGTAGTTTTTAAATCCCTTTTAAGGGGATGACGAAATTAAAAATCGTACTTTGAAATTAGCGTCTTAGATTTCTTAAAGTTTACATACATATGCTTTGAAATGTATCAATACTAAGCATATTAAAATTTCTGGAAAACTATTTAAATATGTTAAAAAATAAAAATAAAAAATCAAATAAAAAATTTTCAAAAGATTTTAAGTGTTTTATGCGATTAATATTTTTAATAAATTCTCCCCTTACCCTGATTTCATTGTATTGTAATGTATCAGTATATTCGAAATAAATTAGGTTTTACTTTGTGCATTGGTTGGTGAGATTTTTTTTTTTTTTTTTTTTTTTTTTGTTAAAAATACTTTTATGTTTGACTCTAAAATTTAGCACACAAGTACAAAATACTTTTCAAAAAGTAACTTCTCAATCAATCCACAAAGTTATACCCAAATATGTTTAGAAATTTTGATAAATTACAATGATGTAAAATCGAGTGTAAAATTTAAAAATTATGTTGCATGGAATATTTATTTATTTATTTTATTTCAATAGTTTATGAGAAATTTTAATGTACTTAATACTGATATATTTCAATACTTATGTATTAAATCACGACATTAAGGAAGAAATTTCAGAGAACGATTTTCAATATTTACCATCTCCTTAACTCTGATTTAAATATTTTTTTATTGAATGTTCTCTATATTGCATACTTAAATCAGAAACTTTTTATTTCAATATTTTATCTAGTCACTTGCAACGTTACATTTATTTATATAAAATAACTTAACACAATTAAATAAACGTTTTGAAATTTAACACTTTGAAACAAAATTTACAAAGAATATAATATTACATAGAACAAAATATAGATTTATCTTATCAAAATCTTATATTTGCATAGAACAAAAGTAATAAAAAGCTTATCATAGATTTATTTTTAATGAAAACGGATCGGCTGAGTGTTTCTCACGCTGTACTAGAAATCCTAAATTTATAAACATAGTCTAAGAATCAAATGCTTGTAAAAATTTAATTGAACTATAAATACAGTGGGTAATCAATTATAATTATTATTATTATTTTAAAACAAATACTGGATGAAATGGTCTTGAACTTCTAATATGCAAAGAACATTTAAAAACTCATATTTTCCACTATCGATTTAGTCAAGAGTGCAATTAAAGAAGCAACCACAAGTTGGAGAAAAGCACAAATACTTTGGATCACCCTATATCAGGAAAAGCTACCGATGACTTGCAACCTTAACACG
Source organism: Salticus scenicus (assembly GCA_963930645.1). Classification (NCBI taxonomy): domain Eukaryota; kingdom Metazoa; phylum Arthropoda; class Arachnida; order Araneae; family Salticidae; genus Salticus; species Salticus scenicus. Next base: position 86,320,357 of record OZ005656.1, read on the forward strand.
CTGCATATATTATAAACAATATGTGTATGTTTTTTTTTTTTGCAAGAGGGGGGGGGGGCAAGTTTCTTCTTCTTCTTTTTTTTTTTTTTTTTTTTTTTTTTTTCCCCTTGTAGCAAGAATGGAATTTAATAAAATTTTACAAAACTTACAGAAAAATTGACAAAACACTAGAAAAATATTATTCTAAAGCACACATTTATACGTGTAATATTCGGTGAGATATGAGCATTTATAATAAATATTTTATTTACTGCTTTTGCGGGAAAGATAAAAATTTTCATCAGATTAGTTAAAAGCTAGATATATTGGGCAATTTATATCGAAAGTTCATTTCAATACAGGAAAAATTAAGCAAGTTGTTGCGAAAAAATGGGGCAGATTTTAGGTATATACAGGTTTGAAAATTCATAAGGGGTTATTCACATGCTAAGCATTTAATTGGAAGATTAAATTTTTTCAACCATGTTTCAAAATTTCTTCTTTGTGAAAAAATCCTTCTGGACTTGTAACTCTAACATACTTTTATTTATTTAGTACGATCTGTGAGCTCATAAGGGGATTTTCACAAAAATGACCTTTTGTAACATGGTTGAAGATATCTAAAATCTGGCTCGTTCTTTTACCAATAATTTGCTCAATTTTTATTCCATTGAAATAAACTTTTGTATAAGTTACCCAAGATATCTGGCTTCCAGAATCAATACGAAAAAATTATGTTTGCTATCAGGTGGCCCGACACTGGCCCACTAACGATATTTACCTATTGTTGGTTGCCATCAGTGGCCCTCAACCTTTTTTCAACCGATAGCTCGCTGCCAGCAATGAGCCATCAGTGGCCCACTGACTTATTCCGATCGCACTGCAGGCTGCCAGCAGTGGATCGGCCGAATGTGGCCATCTGATGGCCAGCGTAACATATTCCCTTCGGCACCTTAACTTTTGCCACCAACGGGCCAGCAGCTGTTACTGTTGGCAGCCAACACTTGGCCTCGTGTTGGCCATCATCCCAGGTTTTGCTGGGTTATTAAATTATCTAAAGATCAAATTTTTAGGCTTAGAGAACTCAAAATGAGAATAACTCATTTTATTATTGATGCAATATTCACCGTTCAACTTCCTATGTTAATTCTAAATAAACCCCTTGTATGTATTTCTCATGAAAATGAGCAAAGTGCTAAGGAAATCTTACTCGATTTTATCGTGAATGAAATTCAGTTAGGAATTGAAAATTTATTTCATTGTGACGGCTGTTTATTTAATGCACCTGATCAAAACTCCCATAATTGTTTAATGAAATCTATGTTTGAAAAATATCAATTATATCGTGAAGAAATACTTTTAAAATTAAATATGCATACTATTGTTAAAAAAATAAAATGTAGTTGTCATTACAACGACTTCTTTTTTAAACAATTGAATATGACCTTGTATGAAAAATATATTAAAGATACTTTATCCAAAAAGTAATGTGTGTTTATGACAACGACTTCTTTAAACAATTGTATCCAAAAAGTAATGTGTATATATATATATTTATGGATTTTCAATAAATAGATTGAAACTGTATATCTGTGTCTGTCTTATTTAGAAATATTTTATTGATTCAAAAGTAAATGTTTTATTTCTTAAAAGATTCAATCATCAATGAATTTATAAGTTTGAAATGACTGTTTAATTTCTTAAAACAATTTATTTTTAAGAGATTCAATCATGAAAGAATTTATTCACTTTCTATGGATTAAATAATTTATTTAAAAGATATATTTATTAAATCATATAATAAAACCATTTCCTATAGATTCAATAATTTATATTCGGAAAAAAAAAATATTGTTTCGAAAAGATACATTTTATTTCTTAAAACATATAATAAAACCATTTCCTATAGATTCAATAATTTATATTCGGAAAAAAATAAAAATATTGATTCACGAAACAATCCAATTGAAAAAATATTTTTTAATAATCAAATTGAAATAATAATTATTATTTTCCTTTAATTAAAAGTGTATATATTGCTGAGACACGCTCAGACATCTTGGAATTTCTTTGGAGGAAAATTTAAAGATTTGGAATTTAAGGCATAATAATAACAGCGCGGTTAAACTTAGAGGTGAATAAGGGAACATTGCAAAGGGCATATTTTCCTAAGAAAGGAATGGTCACACACGATTTCCCATGAAAGTTAAAGAAGGATAGCTCGCTTATAGGAATTCTTGGGTGGACAAAAATAAAATTATTATTGTGAGAAAATATCGTGTTAGGTAAGAAACGAAAACAACTTTAAGGCCAGATGTCCGGGATATTTTAAAAATAAAGGCTTGAAAGCAGGGATAATGCTGAAAGGATTGGTTATTCAGGTGTACGATAGTAAAAGTCAAAATCATAACAAAAAAATAAAGGCACTGAGTGTAAATTTATAGCACAAGAAATATTTTCGATTAGAATACGTTCAAAAGAAATGTTAGAAGTCAAATTTTGGAAATGTCTTCTCTATAAGAGGAAAGAAAAATTTATGTTACATACAAGGTACCGCCAAATTCAGAGAGTTTTGAATAGGTCGGGGACCAGAATAATGCAAGGATTGTTGGTAAGCGTTCGAGTCTACAAAAGGGTAGAGATGAATACGGATGAAAAGATGCGGAAAGCGCGCGAAAAACCAGCTGAGAAAATAAAATAAAATAAGGCTAGGAAAATTTTAAAAGGGGAAAGGAAGAGCCAATGACGGAAAATTTTATTCAATTCCTAAAATCCAATAATATTAAGGTTAACGACGAACTAGCCAGAGATTGGAGAGAAAGAGGGGAATATGAGAGGAAAGAGAAAAGGGGATAAAAATTCGGATTGGGATATAGGGAGAGGACAGAGAGGAAAAAGAGGAAGAGATTTTAAATTTGTGAACGTAGAGTCAGATTTGGATTAAGTTCAGTGTCGGGATTTTGTGATAAGTGTTTGCTCTGGAAGGATGATGATGCTTCAAACTGCGCTGAAGATTTTCGGTAAGCATTTTTATTATTTAGCGATTTCCTGAGTAATTTAGGACTCCATAAAAGAATTATTATATATCGGTAAATTTTAGGTATGCAAATTTTAAACCGGCCATACGGGCCTAATGTACTTAATAATTTATGTATCCTAATTCCCCTTAATAAATAATATTTGGTTTTTAACATGATGAGTAAATTTCTTATTGTGCACTGTTTCATTTTATGCTAGGATGCCTCCCTAAGTGTTAAGTGGGAAATTTAAATAACCTGGGTTAAGTTAATGACAATACTAAACTTTCTTACTTAACTAAATTAAACTAATTATGGGGTTTATTAAGCAAGGAGTCATTCAGCAAGTGGTCCGCCGTGACCATTACACTTTTTTAAGTGTAGTCTTTAAGTATAAAATTGTTTTTAACAATAATATTATATAGTGATTTAATTATTAATTTCTCACATATAAGGGGAAATCAATATACGTTTTATATATCTACCTATTTTATTAATATGTGTGTTTATTATACATTACATCTTTTATGTCTGCATATATATTTTGATTTTCATTATCTATACAACTATGTGTATCTATATGGAAAATTTTGAATTTTAACATTATTTTATCTGTATTTTAACGTAATACATCCATATATGTACACATACGTTGACAATATTAGGTATCCAAATTTTATATTTTATACCACAAAAATTTTGAAATTTCTTTTTCTTTGATACTTATACTCAACTATTAATTTTGAGTTTACTCGTTACTACAGTCTTTTAAATATTTTCCTAATATGGTAATATTTTAAATGATTTGCTATTTCAATTTTTATTTCAAAACAAAAAGTAATTTATATCTATTTGGTATGGATTTCCTAGTATCTTATATCATAGAATTTTGAATATATTCAGTGTTATTAGAATTTTATCTTGATAAATTATTCAGTTTTGTGGATTTTCTATTTAAAATATACATTTTAGCTTAGTACAATCTAAAGGTGTTGTATAGATATAAATACTGAATTTTCATTTTATTATTGTTATTGTTTAGTCAAGTAGTTATTGAAATTTTTTTTGTATATTTATCCTCCTTTACTCTTTAAAACATGCCGGGAGACGAAACAAACGGATCCGAATCCGATAGTATGATTAGAAAGTTAGCAGGTTTGCAGTCAATAATCCCACAATTTGATAATTTGTCCGCGGTTACCCCTAAATTTTTTATTGAAAACTTTGAAAAAATTGCGGATCTCACAAAATGCACACCAGATGAAAAATTACTTATACTGAAATCACGTATAAGAGGTGACGCACTTTCAAATATAATAAATTCGCCCGATCTTAGCAATGAAAATAATTACGAGGATTTTAAAAGGAAATTCCTTTCCTATTTTGACACTAAATATAGTTTAGGAGCGAGACAACAACAGTTTTCGAATTGTAAAATGCTCCCGAATGAGCAGGTTAAACACTATGCAGCAAAGGTAGCATTAGCTACGCAACATTTTTTTAATAATCCCGATCTTACAAATGCTGCAGTAAAAGCGTTATTTGAACAGAGTAAATTAGCGAAATTCATGGAAGGTCTATTACCGAAATATAAACATTCCCTAATTTTAAAAGACCCTAAAACTTTTGAAGAAGCGGTAGATTTCATCCAAACATTACAAATCAGTGACTCGTCTTTAACCAATCCTGAGTCCACTCAAGAGGTCAACAATATCACAAATAACTCTGACCTTAAAGATATCATACAATCACATGCTATGCATACCCAAGAAATGGTTAGCGCTTTAACTAAAGAAATTGAGGAATTAAAATTAAAAACACAAAATTCATTCTCGAACCAAAATTATAGAAATGATCAAAGCCCGACCCCTAGAAACTTTTCTGGGCGTATCTACAACAATAGAGGTAATAATACTTCACACCAAAGACGTTTTCCACCCTGCAGGTTTTGTCATAAACTCTCACATCATTTCAGTAAGTGTTATTCAAATCCCGCAAATCGTACTCGACCCCAATTCCCCTCGTTTTCTCGTCAACACAATACGAGTAACATAAATAATAGAACTCGAGGTTATTCCTCCCGACCACAGCCACAAGTCTATGAGCACAATAACAGAAAACATTTAAACTAAAATCGGGAACGCACAATGAATTTCGGTCTGACACGCGTTCCCGGACCCAACAAAAGCCATATAACGGAAGACCGATAACTAATGATGTGGTTAACACACAGATTATCGATTCAAATACCAGACACATATTTTTACCTATAGTAGATGTAAAATTAGCAGGATTTCTCACTCCTAGCCTCTGTGACAGTGGCGCCAGTGTCTGTGTCATACAGGAAAATGTTTTTAAACAATTCAATTCAGATAAAGACATTAAATTCTTGAAAATTGATATAAATCTTAAATCCGTAACAGGTAATGATATGAACATTGTAGGATGTATTTCTCTTCCAGTGACAATCGGACATAAAACATTTAGACATAAGTTTTATATTGTTAGAAATCCATTATCTAAATATTATCATGCCATATTAGGATATGATTTATTAAAATCACAGAAATTTAATATAAATTTTGAAACTAATACATTGAATTCACGGAATGTGACCGTGCCGTTGAGAGATGCACTCTCGAATAATATTAGCACAACTCATGTTAACTACGCGAGAATACCTGCGAAATTCACTCTTCAACCACATGAGTCACGGCAAATTAAGCTAAACCTAGATATGGCAATTAAGCACGGAGAAAAGGTAAATTTTGTCCCGTGTTTACAGAATCGAAATATAAAAATTGTCAACACATTTTGCTCGGTGGAGGATAACAAACAGATTTCAGTTAAAATATCTAATCTAAGTGATAACGCAGTCCCTTTAAATAAACATACGCGACTAGGGGCAATTAATACGGTATTTGATACTCGTAATATGGAATATATAAAACAATTACGACGAAAAGAATTAAAACCTACCGATTTTAACTTATCACATTTAAACCCTGAGATAAAAGCGAAATTATTAGAACTACTTATGGAATTTGCGGATATATTTAGTAAACGAATGTTTACCATTGGCCGCACAGATGCAATACATCCAAATTTACAGGTTGATATATCTCAATTACCGTCAATTCGTCCGTATCGTGTTCCACAAGCGCTAGAAGGCGAACTGAAAAAACAGTTATCCGAACTCGAAGAAGCGAATATTATAGAACGCTCGGACTCTCATATTAGTTTTCCACTAATCCTCATTAAAAAAAAGAATCCATCTGGTAATCCGGAGAAACAAAAGTGGAGACATGTCGTAGACTACAGAATTTTAAATAAATATTTAAAATACCCAAGGTACAAATTACCTATAATAAATCATTTGTTAGAAAATTTAAGAGGATCAAAATTATTTACAACTTTAGATCTCTCTTCATCTTTCTATCAAATTCCATTAAAACCGCAAGATAGAGACATGACAACTTTCTCTACGCCTTTTGGCTCTTATCGTTATCTCACAATGCCTCAAGGGATGTCAGCATCCCCAGAACACTTTAGTAAATTGGCAGATATGATTTTAGCGCCTTTGACAGACCTTAAAATATGTAATTACATCGACGACTTTGGCATCGGTGCAAACAACGAGCTACACATGCTTAGCAAATTAAGAAAATTATTTGAACGATTTCGTACGTATGGAATAACATTAAATCCAGAAAAATGTTGTTTTATGTTCCCTGAAATTCAATTCTTAGGACATAAATTAAACGCAGAAGGAATTAAGCCGCTAGATGAAAATATAATTAAAATTCAAAATTTTCCGGTTCCCACTACTGTAAGGCGGATTCGAAGATTCGTAGGTCTTGTTTCATACTATCGAAAATTTATCAAAAATTTTTCCACTCTATCTGCACCGTTAACGAATTTGACTAAGAAAAATCAACGATTCCGATGGTCAACAGAAGCTCAAAGAGCGTTTGATATTCTAAAAGAAAAGTTATCAAAACCCCCTATTCTGATACATCCCGATTATGATAAAGAATTTATTCTCTCTACAGATAGTAGTGAAAATGCATTAGGGGCTATGGTAGGACAAAGGGATGAGTACGGTATAATTCGCCCTATAGCATATTTTTCAAAGAAACTAAATCCCACTCAGTGTAAATATATCATTTTTGAAAAAGAACTTTTGGCTATTGTCCAAGCGGTAAAAAGTTTTAAACACTATCTCTATGGTCGACACTTTATAATAAGGTGTGATAATTCAGCTTTAACAAAATTAGCTTCCCTCGAATCACCCGGTAACAGAGTAACCCGTTGGTTTGCCTTTTTATCAGATTATGACTACACATTCGAATTAATTAAATCATCGCAAAACATTGTCGCAGATACTCTGTCTAGAGATTTCTTTGTAAGCACTAACAATACGAATCACTCACTAAACCCTTTCAGAGAAAAATTACAAAAGAGTTATAACATTCCAACACAGAATACTAAACATAATATTTCCGAAATTAAAAATAAAACAGTAGGAAATTTACTTTCACAACCAAATATTACACACTTTAACAAGCACGATAACGTACACCCAGAATCTAAAGCAATTAATAAAAGGAGAGCTGGATTAGAAAACATGGGCAACACTTGTTATATAAATGTTATCTTACAATGTCTTACATATCTCCCACCTTTAGTGAATTTTCTATTTCATAATTCAAACCATGAGTTCACGTGTGAGCCAAATACATTTTGTATGTTTTGTATGTTAAAACGACACATAGACTCAGTAATGGGAAAAACGGGAAGAGTAGTACAACCCATTGAGTTTTATCAAAATCTCCAAACTATTGACAAAGAATTTAAGTACAATATCCAACAGGATGCACACGAATTTCTGGGTCGAATTATTGATCATTTAGAACAATCAGTTTCATTTCATGAGACTCACGCTTTCAGATATTCATACAATCAATCAACTATATTACAAAATATGTTTCAAGGAATTTTCCGTAGTGAAGTAGAATGTCTAAATTGTAGGCATAAGAGCATAACTTTTGACCCTTTTAGAGATTTCTCATTAGATATTACACAAGGTACAGACTCCCTAACGAAAGCTTTACATAAATTCACAAAACCAGAGCATTTGCAAGCAGACTATTATTGTTATAATTGCAATTCGATGGTAGACGCACTAAAACAAATTTCAGTTTCCAAATCTCCTACAGTACTTACATTTCATTTGAAAAGATTTACATTTTCTCAAAAAGGAGGTGAAAAGATATCACATCACGTGACTTATAATGATAAAATAAATTTTCAACCTTACATGACATATCGAAAATATAAACCCTTATGGTATTATTTAAATGCCATAATAGTACATTCGGGTAATTACGTGAATGACGGTCATTATTTTTGTTTAACTAAGGATTCGAAAGGGAATTGGTATTTTATGAATGATAATGAAGTATTGCCTGTTGATATAGAAGAAGTATTAAACCAACGAGCTTATATACTAATTTATGTTAAAGGACAAAGTGATGATTTTTCATTAGGAAATGTACCCTCGAGAAATTTTTCTCTCAATAAGGAACGAATTTCCAGTATGCCAATCAACAATTTAGATATTTTAACAGTAAATAATGTTCAAATTAATCTCCCAACAATTCAGGACATTAAAACCGCTCAGCGCACGGATTCCAAACTTTCGGAAATAATTAAAACCTTAGAAAATTCACCAACACTACTTTCAAATTTATATCCAAACTACCTTTTGAAAGACGGACTACTTATGCATTCGGCATTTATACCAAGATTTCGAAAATCCACTAACATTTTACGAATCGTTATACCAGACAAATTTAAGCCGCACATACTAGCAGCAAATCATATGGCACATTTTGGAGTATTTAAAACTTACAACAACATTAGAGAGAAATACTTTTGGGAAAATTTATATTCGGACACAAAACATTTTATAAAATCATGCGCACATTGCATAAGTTTCAAGAGTCCAAATGTGTTACCTCCTGTCCCACTTCAGAGGAATTTCAAACCCACTAGACCAATGCAAATGGTATCATGCGATCACATTGGCCCATTACCTAGAACACATAAGGGTAACAGATACATCCTTAGTTTTATAGATAATTATACGAAATTTATCAGATTATACGCCGTCCCCGACGCTACTGCAATTACGAGTGTTGACAGATTTATAGATTACATTAGTCTATTTGGCATTCCAGAAAAATTGTTAAGTGACAGAGGACCTTCATTTATCAGCGATCTGTTCAAAATACTATGTACACGACTAGGAGTCCTCAAACTACTCACAACACCTATGAGACCTCAAAAAAATGGGGTTTGTGAAGCTGCCAACAAGAATATTAAAAAGTCACTTGCTATTTTTGCTGACAATACGTTACAATGGGACGATTTCGTGCAATATTACGCCTTAATCTATAACTCTACAATTCATTCTGCTACTAACGAAAAACCTGCATATATCCACTTAGGATATGACCCTTTATTACCAACCGACATTATAAATAATAACTCAACACCACAGGAAATGGCATATCCAGATTATATCCTGAAACGAACAACAGATTTAAAATACGCACACGAAAAGGTGATACAAAATTTAGAGAATGCCGCTATCGCGATGGAAAATTACCAACATAAAAAGGCCAGATATCGTGATTTCTATCCCGGTCAATTAGTCTACTTATATGACCCAGCACGGGACCGTAATTTAAATATCACGAAACGTCGCAAATTCTTTGGCCCTTATCGTATCTTAAAGAAGCATAATAAAGTAAATTATACTATAGTTGACGCTATAAACCCTCACAAAAATAAAGACATGAAGATTCACGCTGAAAGACTTATTCCATATACTGCCCGAAAACCAGAATTAGATCTGTTACATACAACAATTACAGATAATACACAATCCTTCCCTTCCCCTAATATAGAAGCGTCCCCAGAAACACGACCACACGCAATTTTCGAAGAACTAGACAACAATTCTTACCTTCTAGACAGCGGTGGCAAGAATCTTCCCAAAGCAGTAAATCTGGGGTCAACAAACTCTAGTATCGAAAGTATCCCTTCCTCCCATACATCATCTCAAGACACTATTAGTTATACACTCTCCCCACCGGTCAATACCGAACCAACACCACCACCCCGCTATTTTCTACGCAGTACAGTTCAACCCTTCGCGGACAAAATTTTTGACTTAGCATTAAAATACACAGAATGATATTGCTTTTGTGTCATATTAGTTTATTGACTAGGATTTGAAAAAAAAAAAAAAAAAAAAATTAAATAAATAAATAAATGAATAAATGAATAATAATAATGTATACATATGTATATATACACATCTTTATTTATCGATATATATATATTCGTGATTTGATATTCTATTATCACATATCCTTTCAGTTGTATTTTGTTTTGTCGATGTATGACGATAATTATAACTATTATACTCGTTATTAAGATTTAAATACGTAATTTTATATCTATATCAGTTTTATTTTAATTTTATTTTATATTAGGCAATATTTATTTATTTATATGTCTTACTATTATTATTGTTATGATTAGAGGATAAAATTTTATACTTATCTCCTTGATCTTCCATTTTATTAAATAAATATTTATTCATATCTATATATACATACGTACCGAGGTAATTAGAAAATATTTTATAAATATTATAATCAACTAGACTTTGCCTTGTCGATAGTACGGTTTAGACAAATATTACTCGTATGTATTCAGTTATTTTATACTTATATTTGTCTTTAACTTTGTAAATAATACAGTTTCACTTTGTTTATGGTATGATTATATGAAATATAGCATTAGTGTCAAATACAGTAATATTATGGACTTAACATAATATTAAAGATGAGGAAGTATTAAATTCCTTTAACATTTATTTATAATTTTCATTTTCATTATTATTTAATTCTTATTAAGTACACATACATACGAAGCATTCCTTCCTGAGAAATTCGTCCTTTATGTATAGAATAGTGTTAATTCTACATAACTTTGTTTTATTCCATTACCTTATATATGTAATATTTTCACAATCTCAAATTCAATTCTCTTGTTAATCTTATAATTAGGCGCACATTTCGCGTTCCCTTATATTAATCTTATGAACAGACGTTGTTCATTCTCACAAATTGGCCAATTGTGAGAAACTTGTTAACTGTTATATGAGATTAATAATATTAATAAGAATAATAAGAATAATATATAAAAAAAAAAAAAAAAAAAAAAAAAAGGATATATTAATAATATTTAATCATAATAATTTATCCTTTAAATGTATTGTTATTTTCTAATGGAGAGAAAAAAAAAAAAAAAAAATATATATATATATATATGTATATATATATATATATATACATAAATAAATAACGTAAGGTGAAATAAAGTAAAATTAAATTATCTTTCTATTTCATTTAATTTCCTTGCGTTATATTTAACAAATTCATGTTTAACTTCACTTTTCTTCCAATTTGTATATTTCAGGGGTACATTTATCTATTGATATTATAAATTTCAAATTTCATTTAATAAGGGAATTGAATTTATATATATATAAAGAAAAATAATAATAATAATAATAATAATAATAATGGAAATCATATAATATATGCAGTTTTCTCGCACACCAGTTAAAACAGTCACTTACATATTCGAAAAAAAAAAAAAAAAAAAAAAAAAAAAAAAGAAAAAAAAGAAAAATAAATAAATTATAATAATAATAATTAAATTATATTTACTCAGGAGGGGCTATTAATGAAAATGCTTTTTCTTATATTTCAGTGCTATTCATACTGGCATCTGCCGTTAAAAGCAAACATTTCAGGCCACAATTGTGTTCATTTTACAATGAACTTAAGTGCCACCACCTCACGAGACATGTCATCACAAAAATTAGTTTTCCAGCCAATGCCTGTCTTTACCATCACTGCCACAACTGTGTAAAAGCGAATAGAACATTTATCCTAGCAAAAGACTACTCTCTGATCATGCCCTCTTCATTCATCTTACGACACTCAGAGGAACCAGATAATAAAAGCACTTCGTATGAATGTTTCAACAAGCGAAAGATTCTATGTGAATGCGGTGAAAATCGCTGTACAGGCACGCCCGAGTTTTGTGAGACCCATAACTGCTCCCCTAAAAGTGACTGCTTTTGTGCTTATACACAAAAGAAACAGATAATGATTGCTGTCACAGAGGATGCCACCATTTATGACCCAGAATTACTTACTTTTGACATTTGTCTATTTGAAAATAAAGCAATAACACCGCATCGTCGTAAACTCCTAGAAGGGGAATCCGCTTTCTTTCAAAACCACAATTTAACCATAAACTTTACGGATCCAATATTGACCTTGCCTGACACAGGCAGAGTCATACTTAGAAATGATGAATATGAGCATGTGCTTACTGTGCCAAATGACTTAATGATACGAATCCCCTTCGAACTATTGGCCTATAGGTCAGACATTACAGTAATTTATTTACACCCGAGCGGTATTTCCGTAACGGGCTTATTCCACGTGTCAGGGAAAACTATCTGCCAAATCAAACAATGTTTTTTTTGTTGGGAAGTGATAAAACATCTAAAATGTTTACCTCCAATTTTTCAATACATCATGTATATACTATTAACTACAGTTATCCTGTTTATGCTGCTATTTCTTAAAACAGCGATTAAGAATATCATATATGTTTTTAAATCAGTAATTTTTCTTTTTTATATCATTATTAAATGCCTTAAATTACTCGCCAGAGTTTCATTACTTACTGGTGCTTTTATCGGCAGCATTATGCGAAATTTGATGTTAAACTTTTATCAACATTTGGAGAATCATGCTGTACAAAATCCACGAATTTCGTCTCTCCCTTTAGTACTTTTAACCATGGCATTACTTTGCACTGAAATTAGTAGTGAGTGTAACTCACATTCGATCATCACTTCCGACTTAAAGACCTGTGAAGTATTACAGGATGGAACAAAGGCATGCCAGTTGTACACAACTGCAGAAATATCATTACCCACAATTCAAGCGGAAACGTGTTTATGGTTCACGGACAGTCACGAAAATCATTTGTTCTCACTAAAAATTAAATTAGAAGAAGTGACATGCAGTTTTCACACAGAAAGACAATATTTCACATTCCCAGTTACTGCCAAATACATATCGCAGATTTCTTGTATCTTTAATCAATTCTGCGGACGAGGTGTGCACTGCATAAAACAATACATTGGCAAGAATGGTAACCATTTTGAAGCCGAAACGGCTGAGAGCCGTCAATTTCCTGGCATTACAGCCTGCGTCCCAGGGGGACTAGGTGTGGGCTGTACGGTGTTAACTCGAGCGGCTTGCAATTTTTTTCGCGTCTGGTTTGAACCAGACTTGTTAAAAACCTATGAAGTATCCAAAATCTCTGGACATACATGTCAATATCATGTATCGTTAACGCACTCTGAAAACAACACAGTTTCACGGCTATCTTTAACAGATTCCGCGTACACAAAGTCGGGAATCAAAGTTTCAATTCTGGGCGCCTATGACCAACCACAACTAAACCTCCAAGACTATTTTATACAACGAGTTGGTCGACCTTCAGAAGCATATCTAGCGCCAGCCAGTCCCAGAAATAACCCCAACGCAGGTCAAATAGGAGCTATACAAGCAAATACTTCTTTTACGAAAGATTTTATCTTCGACCCCAATATATCAAATTGTGATTTTTTCGAGGATGTCCTGCGTTGCACAATGGTTTCGGATGCATTAACTCATCTCGTTTCTTCCCAGGAGCATGCATTGCCATTGCAAAAAGACATTCATCTATTTCAAGTACAAGAGGATGTGTTAAAATCATCGCTATTAATGTCTGCGGCTGTTCGTATACAGTTGCACTTCACTAATTTTAAAATGGTAATAAAATCAAATACAATATGTCCGAAATTTGAAGATATTGATCTCACAGCCTCGGGATGCTATAACTGCCCTGTGTTGGCACGCATCACTTTCCAGGCAACAAGCACTTGTGATCCAGGTGTAGTTACTGTACATTTTCAAGAGATAGCTGTGCACACTAAAGCAGTACAACTTACAACGACCCCGTCGATACTAACTGTGAAATTTTTTGCAGAAACACGGTGTTATAACGAAAAGTTGTGCTTAAAAGCACCAACTCTCGTTCAGTGTAAGAAAATAAAGTTCTGTTTGGATGAGCCAAGTGTGGAACTGCTACAACTGAATACTAATTATACAAGAACACTAAATGTTGAAGGTTCAAACACTTGGTTTGATTGGTTTAAATTTCCAAACATTACTAACCATCTTTTCTTACTAAAATTCATAGGATCATCTTTATTCATCATATGTATTTTAATTACAATATTTTCTACAATAATTACTTGTTGCTGTCGTTCACGTTAACAAAAATATAAACATAATGACAATATTTCAAAAAAAAAAAAAAATTATATCCATTAATCAGGAAAAAGAAAAGATAATAATCATACACTATATATGTATTTATATAGCTGTCGGTGTCTGTATGTACACTTGTGAGCCCATAAATCGTAAAGAATTTCTTTTCCTCACCTCTATACAATTAAAAGGTATAGAGAATAGTGTACCAATTGTGCTATTCTACTAGAAGAAAAAAAAAAAAAAAAAAAAAAAAATTAATTATATATATATGTATTTTATCGTATGTTTCATTCTTTTCACTTCTTGTATGAATTAATATATATACGTATTTCTATATGATGCATTCTTTTCACTTATTGTCTGAATTAATATATACCTATTTCTATATGATGCATTCTTTTCACTTATTCTATGAAATATCATACGTATGTATTTCTATCGTATGGTTCATTCTTTTCACTTATTGTATGGTTTCATATTATGCATATAGTAGCATATACTCTGTTTATTACACTTATGATTATATGTCATTATATCTATTTATTCTGTTTATTATAATACTGTTTTATATTTATTGCAATGTATATGGAGTCCTAATCACAGCGTGAGTTAAAGCACTTTTCTTTTTTTTTTCTCATTTTTTTTCTTTTTGGGGAATTCGATATATTGCTGAGACACGCTCAGACATCTTGGAATTTCTTTGGAGGAAAATTTAAAGATTTGGAATTTAAGGCATAATAATAACAGCGCGGTTAAACTTAGAGGTGAATAAGGGAACATTGCAAAGGGCATATTTTCCTAAGAAAGGAATGGTCACACACGATTTCCCATGAAAGTTAAAGAAGGATAGCTCGCTTATAGGAATTCTTGGGTGGACAAAAATAAAATTATTATTGTGAGAAAATATCGTGTTAGGTAAGAAACGAAAACAACTTTAAGGCCAGATGTCCGGGATATTTTAAAAATAAAGGCTTGAAAGCAGGGATAATGCTGAAAGGATTGGTTATTCAGGTGTACGATAGTAAAAGTCAAAATCATAACAAAAAAATAAAGGCACTGAGTGTAAATTTATAGCACAAGAAATATTTTCGATTAGAATACGTTCAAAAGAAATGTTAGAAGTCAAATTTTGGAAATGTCTTCTCTATAAGAGGAAAGAAAAATTTATGTTACATACAAGGTACCGCCAAATTCAGAGAGTTTTGAATAGGTCGGGGACCAGAATAATGCAAGGATTGTTGGTAAGCGTTCGAGTCTACAAAAGGGTAGAGATGAATACGGATGAAAAGATGCGGAAAGCGCGCGAAAAACCAGCTGAGAAAATAAAATAAAATAAGGCTAGGAAAATTTTAAAAGGGGAAAGGAAGAGCCAATGACGGAAAATTTTATTCAATTCCTAAAATTCAATAATATTAAGGTTAACGACGAACTAGCCAGAGATTGGAGAGAAAGAGGGGAATATGAGAGGAAAGAGAAAAGGGGATAAAAATTCGGATTGGGATATAGGGAGAGGACAGAGAGGAAAAAGAGGAAGAGATTTTAAATTTGTGAACGTAGAGTCAGATTTGGATTAAGTTCAGTGTCGGGATTTTGTGATAAGTGTTTGCTCTGGAAGGATGATGATGCTTCAAACTGCGCTGAAGATTTTCGGTAAGCATTTTTATTATTTAGCGATTTCCTGAGTAATTTAGGACTCCATAAAAGAATTATTATATATCGGTAAATTTTAGGTATGCAAATTTTAAACCGGCCATACGGGCCTAATGTACTTAATAATTTATGTATCCTAATTCCCCTTAATAAATAATATTTGGTTTTTAACATGATGAGTAAATTTCTTATTGTGCACTGTTTCATTTTATGCTAGGATGCCTCCCTAAGTGTTAAGTGGGAAATTTAAATAACCTGGGTTAAGTTAATGACAATACTAAACTTTCTTACTTAACTAAATTAAACTAATTATGGGGTTTATTAAGCAAGGAGTCATTCAGCAATATTATCCCATCATTAGAAATATGCAAATGTGGATAGCCTCTGATTGAATCAACGAGTATGTTTCATATTTCCCGTAAGATACCGTACATGTACGAACAAGGAGGGTGACTCTGCTTGGAAAAACCACGAGGGAAATATGCAAATGAATCAACCTCTACGACGATGAATCAGAATTCGAGTACTTTCTCGTAAGATACACAGCGGTAAGTCAGGGTGACTCACCTCTAAGGGGGGATAGATAAGGGGATTCCCCCTTATCTAGATAAGACGCTGCAAGTCATTTCTTGGTTCATTCGTAGATTATCTACTGCGTAGGCAAGACGTGCTTTTACTCTGTGCTTTACCGACTCTCTCGAAGTTTTCTTCCCGCAAATTAGTATTCAGTGTTTCCGTACCTGGAAATTTTACTAACCGTTTCTATAATGGAAGGTTTCAGCAACGAGAATCAAGCTATGGATTTTGAAAATGCAGTAAGTATATTTATTATTATTTATCTAGTAATCATTGATTTTACTTAATTAATTTTTCTAACTGTGTTTAATCATTTTTTTTTTTTAAGTTAAAAATGAGTTATTAAATTGTAATAAGAATTCTTTAACTTAATTTCAAATCTTTATTTATAATGTGTTGAAAATAAATTTGATTTGGAATCTTTATTTTGATAAATGGGAAACTATTTTATTTCATTCAATAAACTAAATAAAGTGAAATTTAAGTACGTGTAAAATATGTTTATGCTTAGAAATTATTTATTCTATAAGTGAAAAACTTTGATTAGAAATTTTAATAAGTTTATTTTGTTTTTTACAATCTTATCACATAGAAATCTAAGTTATTTTTACATCAGGAATGAAACTTAATATTTGTTGTAGTACTAAAATATTGTGTGTGATATGCTATATTAAACTAAAAATTTATGGTTACACTCGAAATTATTTTTTCTACAATTGAAAAACTTTTTTAATTAGAAGCTTTAATTAATATTTATTGTCATAAGTTTAAACTAAAAATTTATTATTCTAATAAATTATTTCCTTACAAAATTTATCATAAGTTATTTATAACTCATACTTCGTTTAGACATGCTTTTTATATTATTTAAATCAAAAAGTTATTTTTATTATTATTATTGTTTACTTATGAGAAACTTAATTTGCCTTCATTATGAACAAAAATTTAATTATTAACTAGAAAATCTGTTTACTTATAAGAAACTTAATTTTCATCAACTAGTGTTGTTTACTTAATTTCCAACATCGTATACTTTGTGATTCATATAGTAATTATCGCTTATACAATAAAATGAATTTTGCTTATAAAATGTTAGTGTTCAAGTAGATTCATGTTTAGACATGTTCAGACATGTTTAGGATGAGTCATCGTTTGATGAGACATCGAATAGATTATACCTATTAAATTTATTTATGTTGTATAAAAGTTAGATTTGTATAACCTTTTGTATATTAAATCTTTAACTAGGAGAATTTATTTTCTAAAAATTTTTAAAGTTGCATACCAAATTCTATGTTTAGATAGATAATGTATTGGTTTATTAAAATGCTAGTGTGCGTAAAACTGTTCTTTCAATGAAGTAGATTCATGTTTAGAGATGTTTAGGATGAGTTATCGTTTTGATGAGACATCGAATAGATTATACCTATTAAATTTATTTATGTTGTATAAAAGTTAGATTTGTATAACCTTTAGTATATTAAATCTTTAACTAGGAGAATTTATTTTTTTCTAAAAAATTTGAAACGTAGTTTTTAAAGTTGCATACCAAATCCTATGTTTATAAAATGGTTCGTTTATTTTCAGTTGGATATTTCTTTCGGTATACCCGATGACGAGTTAAGTATGCTTTGTGCTGTTGGAGAAATGAATGATGAGGAGTGGAGATGCCCCAAATGGGATGACTCCAACCAGCCTGAGGTCCAACCTGAAGCCCAGCATGAAGCTCAACCTGAACCTTCTAAGGTATGTATTGATTTACATTAAAAATCAGTATTTGACGAGAGTGTTTCCTTTTACAAAAAGTTGAAAAATTGTCAAGTGTTCTCTTTTACAAAAGTTTAAAAAAATTGTCTTTCTTTTTATAGGTTCGACCTGTTTGCCCTACCTGTGGGAAATCGTTTGTGGATAAGTCAAAATTGAATCGGCATATGACAACACACAACACGGAAAAAATGTTCGTGTGTCTCATTTGCCACAAACAATACTCTAGAAAGGATGTCTTAAATAGACATCGAAAATCCCATGTGACAACAATTGAATCGCAATCATCTGTAGATCCTCAGCCAGGTCCTTCTAAGGTATGTATTATTTCTTAATTGTTTTATTTCTTATTGTTTTTGTTTTGTGATATTTCGAAAAAATTGTAACACTTTAATTAAAAATCGTTTTTTATTCTTTTATAGGGTTTATCCTGTTCTGTATGTCAGAAGGAGTTTATCAGGAAAGACGCTCTTAAGCGACATATGCAGTCGCACAACAAGGAACTTGTGCAAAACCTGGTAAGTCCAATTTTTTTTATTATTATTATTTCTAATTTTATTTATTTATTTATATAATAGAATTCTTAAACAAATATTATTAGTATTTTCTTTTTTTATATATAGGATAAAATTTCCTGCACAGTATGTGCGAAGTCCTTCACTCGATTAGATGAACTTAAGCGTCATAGGATCTCTCATGAAAATGAATTGAGAAGACAACACAAGTGTGATGAATGCAGCGAGGTCTTCGCAGCAAAAACTCATCTATTAGCACATAAACGGACATCACATCCTCTCAAGCACAAGAACTCCACTGTCAATCCTTCTTGTTCTAAAAAGACAAAAACCAGAAATGTAGTTCAAGCCATCAATGGAACTTTCAATATCATCACCATTGAACCTACTGAAAACAATGATCATGATTTAAAAATTTTTTTACATTCCAGTCGTGAAGTCATACATAATGAAATTCTATTCCAGTTAGAAACCCTTGAAGCAATAAAATGGAACGGCGTTGTGCATGCCAAGCTAAAAAGAACGACTCAGGATGGAGAAGAAGAAGTGATCACCGCTTATTTCGCCTCCAAGTTTGTCATTGAACTTACAAAAAACAGCATTGCTTCGCACATAGAGGAAGCCTTCACGAAAATAGAAAACACTTTCGAAAAATTTACGCAAATGGGCTCAGGGTGGATTTTAGATAGGATTTTGAAAATGGAGCTCAACGTAGCAAAATATCACCCCCTAGCAGCAAGTTCCTACATGCCTCTCCCAGATGAAATTAAGAGGAAACGGGCTGTTCTCAGCATAGAAAATTTGGATCAGAAATGTCTTGTATGGTGCTTGTTGGCTCAAAAGCATCCCGTTCAGTGGAGAGATAAGCCTCAACGTGTCTCCCATTATCAACCCTTTGAATCTGAAATTAACTTAGGAGATGTTACCTGCCCAGTTCCTGTGAAGAAAATTCCAGAAGTAGAGAAACTGAATAACCTGCGAATTAATGTCTTCGCATGGGAGAAAGAAATCCTTCCTATCTATATCTCCGAACGAGAAGACAGCGAATGTTTTAATCTACTACTGATTTCCAATGAAAGAAATCATCATTATTGTTTAATAAGGAACTTTTCAGCACTCATGGGTGATCGCACCAAGCATGATCCAAAAGCTTTCTACTGTTATCGCTGTCTGCACCGGTTCAGTAGAGAAGAATTATTAGTAGATCACACCCCTTTCTGCAAACCGCATTTCGCACAAAGGGTTAAAATGCCAAGCCCTGAAGAAAACATCATGAAATTCAATAAAGAACACTATCAACATGCAATACCATTCATCATTTATGCTGACTTTGAATCAATCTTAGTGCCTATTTCATCAGCAGAGCCCAATGAATCTACATCTTATAATAAACCACTGAACATGCATCAAGCCTGTGGATACGCCTACGTCATCGTAGGAGCTGAAGGACAATCACACAAACCCATTCAGTCTTACCGAGGAGAAAATGCCATCGACCACTTTTTGAAAGCCATTTTAAAAGAAAAAAAAGAATTGATGAAAATATTGTTACACAATATTCCTATTCACATGACAACGCAGGATGAAGAAAACTTTAAAAATGCCACACACTGCTATTTGTGTAAAGAAGTTTTCCACAATGACAAATGTGCAGACCATAATCATCTCAATGGACAGTACCGAGGAGCCCTGCATAGATCCTGCAATTTGAAATACAGACTTAGAAAATTAATACCAGTCGTCTTCCACAATTTAAAACAATATGACGCCCATCTCATCATGCAAGGACTTGGAAAAATTGAAAACCACCAATTCAGTGTTATTGCTAATAATATGGAAAAGTACATTTCATTTTCCATTACAAAATATGTGAATAAATCATCAGTGTGTCTACAGTTCATTGACAGCTTTCAGTTCCTAACAGCCTCGTTGGAAACCCTTGTTGGAAATCTGGAAGAAAAAGATTTCAAGATCTTAAAAGAAAATTTTCCAAATGCTTCAATCAATTTGCTGTTGCGTAAAGGTGTGTACCCCTATGAATACATGACTTCCATGCAGAAATTTGAAGAGACAAGCTTGCCACCACGAGAAATGTTTTATTCTTCCCTGACACAAGGAAATATCACAGAAGAAGACTACGCCCACGCCCAAGCTGTATGGCAATCATTTAACATCCGCAACATGGGGGATTATCACGATCTTTACGTGAAAAGTGATGTCCTCCAGTTGGCGGATGTGTTCCAGAATTTCCGTATGCTGTGTTCGCTGTTCTATGGCTTAGACTGCGCACACCTTTTAACGGCCCCTGGGTTAGCCTGGGAGGCATGTTTAAAGATGTGTAATCAATCATTGGAATTGCTTACTGACATAGACATGCATCTTCTCATTGAAAGTGGAATTCGTGGTGGTATATCTATGATTAGTCAACGATGGGCAAGTGCTAATAATCCACAAGTTCCAGATTCAGATCCTACCAAGCCCAATTCATTCATTCTATACCTAGACGCCAACAACTTATATGCTCATGCAATGTCTGAACCCCTTGCATATTCAGACTTTCAATGGATTGAGACAGATGTGGACGCATCCTGGGTTCTTTCACTCGACGATTATGGTGAGTTTGGCTATATTCTCGAAGTTGACTTAGAATATCCACCTCACTTACATGACTTACATAACGACTATCCACTCGCTACTGAAAAGATTAAGATTACGAAAGAAATGCTCTCTCCCTATACTCAGAGACTGGTTGAAGATATGCCTTACACATCATCTGAAAAATTAGTACCCAACTTAATGAACAAGACCAAGTATGTTGTTCACTATCGAAACTTAAAATATTACATGCAATTAGGGATGAAACTAACCCATGTTTATAAAATTATTCAGTTTCGACAAAAGGCATGGCTCAAGCCCTATATAGACTTTAATACGGAACAAAGAAAAAATGCTACAACAACCTTCCAAAAGAATTTCTTCAAATTAATGAACAACTCCGTCTATGGAAAAACCATGGAATCTGTCAGGCGGCGAGTGGATATCCAATTAGTGAATACTGAAAAAAAATAAAAAAAAATCATAGCAGCCCCAACGTTTAAGGCTTTCAAAATATTCAATGAAGATCTCGTTGGGATTGAAAGATTGAAAGCAACAGTCACTCTGAATAAACCCCTCTATGCTGGATTCATTATTTTGGAACTGTCCAAGCTCCACATGTATAAGTTTCATTATGAATATATTAAAAAAACTTATGGAGAAAAAGCATCTTTACTTTTTACAGACACAGACTCCTTAACCTACCATATTGAAACTCCGGATGTCTATGCAGACATGAAGCTAAGATTGGACTTATTCGATACCTCTGATTACCCTCAAACTCATCCCCTCTTCAGTGTCATCAACAAGAAAAAAATAGGATGCTTCAAAGATGAAATGAATTCTAAGCCCATTTATGAATTCATAGGACTTAGAGCGAAAATGTATTCGATTCTATCATCTGAGGGAGAAAAGAAAACTGCCAAAGGGGTTTCAAGAAGTATTGTGAAAAAGAAAATTAAGCACCAAAATTATAAAGAAGCACTATTCAAGACAAAGTTATCCAGAGAGAAACAATATCGTATTCAAAGTGAGCGACACATAATTTACACAATTGAACAGAATAAAGTCTCTCTCTCACCACTGGATGACAAGCGCTACATATTAGAAGATGGGGTACACACCTTAGCCTATGGTCACTACCAAATTGGATAAAGCAGCGTGAAAAAAAAAAAAAAAAAAATTAGAAAAGTGTCAAAAAAAAAAAAAAAAAAAAAAATTAGCTCTGCATCCTGTATATATCAATTGTTTCTGCACCTATGAAGATTGTTCCTGCACCCTGTATATATTTTTAAATTGTTCCTGCACCCATGAAGATTGTTTCTGCACCCATGAAGATTGTTCCTGCACCCTGTATATATCAATTGTTTCTGCACCTATGAAGATTGTTCCTGCACCCTGTATATATTTTTAAATTGTTCCTGCATCGGTATATATCAATTGTTTCTGCACCTATGAAGATTGTTTCGCAACTATATTTTATTGTTCCTGCACCTATGTAAATTGTACAGATTTTTTCGCATCTATGAAAATTGTTTCTGCATCCATGTTTTGAAGACAGCCTCAGAAAAATTGTTTTGAAGACAACCTCAGAAAAACTGTGTAATGAGTTCATCAGGTTGTAATTTTTTCATTTTTTTTTTAAAGGAACTAACTCCCGCCTTGCTCTACGGAGCGAAAAGGGGCACCGCAGGGCCTAGGGAGGGAAGTCTCCCAGGCGCTCAAGGTGATCTTTCTCTTTCTACCTTTATTCTTAACTCTCATTTCTTAAATTATAAATTTTGTATTCTCTTTCTAACTTTTTTCTATACATTTTTCTAACTCTCATTTCTTAAATTGTAAATTGTGTATGTATCTCTTTTCAGGTTATGGAAAAAAAAGCTAAGTCCGAAAAGTTGTGACGTTATCTAACCCCCCCTGCAAAAATTCCAACTCGAAAAAATTTTGAAGTCCTCGAAATTGTGAAAAAAAATACTAAGTCCCGAAAGTTATGAAAAAATTCCCCTTCTCGCCAACAGATGGCACCGCCAAACTTCTCATCTAAGACAATGACTCCGATATCCAAAGTTTCTAGTCTTCCGGTGACAACAGAAAGTTTCTATTCTTCCAGTGGCAACACCCCCTCGTCCAAGATGATGACCCACATCGTCCCACCACCGCACTTAACCCCCTCGTCCAAGATGATGACCCACATCATCCCACCGTCCCACCACCGCACTTAAACCCCTCGTCCAAGATGATGGCCCACATCATCCCACCGTCCCACCACGTCCCACCACCGCACTTCGCGTGGCATGTCACTGCCCTTATTCCTCTACTATCGTGAAAAATATTATCCGCTTCCCCTCTTCGTTTCTTCCTACAATTTCCCCCTCTCTTCCAATGCAAACAAAAAATTCACTAATTAATAAGAAAAATTATATTTCTTGCCATATTTTGGTTTTCCTTCAGAACTTATTTCGAAATAACTTAAACCACAAAATATTTATACTGATTTTCGGCTGATATTAAAAAACTTTCTTTTTAACTTTAAACCGGTAACCCCTTCTTTGGATCTAACTGGCATAATATATTTAATTCCTTGTAAAAATTGTAAATGTTTATATAGGTGAAACTGGCCGTATGGCAAGAATTAGACAATAGGAGCACAGGCGGTCATATAAAAATTGCAACCAAAATTCTGAAATTGCAATCCATTCAATAGAAACCGATCATATTCCTGACTTCGATAATATAAAAGTTCAAAATTGGCTGTGATAATTATAAATCACGTATTTTCCTTGAGAGTTGGGACACTGCCAGCCATCTCTACGCTATCAATGAAGCATGCACACTGGCTACTCTATTCAATATTCTGTACTTCTATAAATTCCTTGTGTATTCATGTAATGCTTGCAAATTATGTTGTAGTGATACTGATGAGGAAACCTGGACGGGTTTCGAAACGTCTAATTTGTGTTTAAATATTTTTTAACTAAAGTTTTGTCTCGTAAATAAAATAGTTTTTGTTTTTAATATATATATATAACTAGCTGGCTTTGTCTGCTTCGTTGGACACTATATTTAAATGAGTTGTCAAAATCACATATTGATAATAACCTAAGTTAAAGTTCCCGTTCACAACGTGAGGAGTCTGGGTTTCCACTGCCTTCGGCAGAACTTACCTGCTTCTTACCTCCCCTTCCCCAGCGGGTATGTCCGAAATTTTGCGAAATCCCACCAAAGTACATAATGCATACACTGAATCAATATCCACACACTAAAATTCAAAATTCTAAGCTAATTTAAGGCGAATTCAAGCAGGAAAACGTGTTTCTACACATGTTTATTATTGCCCCCAACCCCAAGATAGTTTAAGGGGAGGGGGGATTTCGTAAAATCCCGTTACAGTAAGTATCGGATACATATAAACAATTTACGCACCAAATTTCGTGACCGCAGATCCCATAGATTTCCCAAGACAAATTTGGCGCTAAAAGGGGGATCTCGAATTTGCAACTTCCTACGCCCCCCCCCCCTTAAAAAAAAAAAAAAAAAAAAAAAAAAATCACAAAATAAAATAAAATAAATAAATAAATTTAAAAAAAAATGAAAATTTGTTTTGGGAAATATCCTAAAAAAGTCACATAGCTGTTTTCAGTATCTTTGTAACATTTTTAGTAGAGCTCTACTCAAAACTCCGGAATTCTGAGATTTATCCCCGAAAAACGATTTTTCCCCGTCTCTCCTTTAAAAATCAAAAATTCCAAAAACGTACATAATGTTTTGTTTATACTCAAGTCTAATTTCCTCTTGTGCAATTTCTTCACTGTGAAGTAATTTGGGGCCTAGTTATGTTTACAATTATTTTTTGCCTCCTGCCCTCCCAGGGGAAATTTGAAAAATAAAAAATTATAAAATATTAAATTTGCTCATGCGTATGAAAATGGAGTAAAAAAACAACCATAACCTTTTTTAATATACTTCAATTTTAGATTTTTTTTCTTTTTTGTTTTATTTAAATAGTATGTTTTTGGCACGGATGAGTTGCGCTTGGCATGACAAAGACAAAGCTAATAATAAAGAAGAGAAGGCATTGAAAGTAGGGACCCTCGATAGAGAGAGACTGGACATTGGCGCACCGGCTTTTTGACGAAATTCTCCATTTTAGTGCCAGTTGCTCCATTGCTTATCATTACGCTGAAAAGAAATTTCGATTATTTTACGTCATAATCGAAAAAGAACTTATTTATTACATTTTTACTTTGTTGGGAGATAAATTGCTTTAATTTTGAAATACTTTTAAAAGATAAAAATGCATATATATTTATTTTATATCATGATTTAAATACTTTGAATTCTCTTATTGCATGCTGTTTTACGTATTTATTTCCTAACATATGAGATAATTACACTATTTATTTGCTAGCTATTAGCTTTTAAGTTCTGTTGTGCAATATATTTAATATGTTAGATCTCAATGTACTTTTCTGATATATTTTAAAATACTTTTTTTAAATGCATATATAAAATAACTATATAGAAATATATTTTTTGATTTTTTGCTAGTACGCAAAATGTATCAGATTTCTTAAAATAAATTAATAAAAATAAAGAAAATAAGGTGTATATTTTTTGCTAACATATGAAATATAAATTTCTTTTAAATAATAATTGCCATAAATTTTTTTATAAATAATATTTAAATAAGTAATTATTTTTATTTACATAATATAAAAAAAAAAAAAAAAAAAAAAAAAGAAAAGAAAAGAAAAAGGAAGAAAGGAAGAAAGAAGCAAATGTAAATAAAATAAATAAAAACATTTTTTAATTTCTAAAGATAATAGTTAATATTTTTACAAATTATTATTAATAAAATTTTTATTTTTAATATTTAACTAAGTCATTATTATTAATAATGCGTAATTGAAGAAAATAAAATATGTATTTTTTGCTTGTAAAAATATTACGTAAATATTTTTATAAAATAATAAAAAATAATTTCTGTTCTTCTGCCATAGTTATTATTAATAAAATTTTTATTTTTAATATTTAACTAAGTCATTATTATTAATAATGCGCAATTGAAACAAATAAAATATGTATTTTTAGTTTGTAAAAATATTACATAAATATTTTTATAAAATAATAAAAAATAATTTCATGAATTACTTGAATTGAATACATTTATTCATGAATTACTTGACAAAAACTAAGATTACCATATTTTTGTTAAAATTTTTCTAACCTTTTATATATAGAATGTGTGTCCTCGGAAAAAATAAGGTAGAATTACTTTCGCAATCAACGTATTTTGCTTAATACAGAAATGTACAACAAAAAATTCCTCTGTTTTCCGATAGGAATTAAAAAAAAATAACCATGTCGAAGGTTAAAACAAAATTCGTTTTTCTTCAAATTCTTTTTCTCTAAGACGAAAAAAATTACATATTTATATTCTGCATTACTTTCTGCACAAATTTAGCACAATTTCCTTTCATTTATGTTGTATAGTAAAGCGTCAATCACGAAGAAAAAAGCATTACGTTCTACGGGGATCGCTCCGAATTGGCACTAAGATGGCCGACTTTCGGTCAATGTCCAGTCTCTCTATATATAGGGTCCCTAATTGAAAGTCGTAACCATCGCTATCTCTTGGACGAATATTTTCAAAAAGAAAAACTTTGTATGGCAAGGAAACTAACTTGAGGGCGAAGCAATTTTTACAGTTGCCAAATAGGGTTGCCTGAAACCGCTCCAGTAAAAGAAGCAGCTATAGCTATAGTCCGTGTAAACTGAATTGGCCTGTCAAGGTCACTAGACCCTCGTCAACCTTCCTAGAAATGACCCATGTGATCCCATTATCGCTCATTCTTTTCCCGCCCATCCAATTTCAGCTTCTTTTAGGAGCAGTTTTAGATAATCCTATTTGACAACTGTAAAAATTGTTTCGCGCTCAAGTTAGTTTCCTTGCAATACAAAGTTTTTTCCTTTTGAAAATATTCGTCCAACAAATGGCGATAGTTACGACTTTCAAAGGCTTCCCTTTATTATTAGAGATTCTTTGTCATGCCAAGCGCGATTCATCCGTGCCCAAAACATACTGGGCGCATTCGAAAGTATTTCCCGGTCACTTCCCGAGTTGGGAAATGACGTCAGGCGGTAAGTCCGGGAAATTAGAACTACCATATAGGAGCCTTACGAAAAATGACCGAGGTATAACTACTTCCGTACACATCTCATCTTACCAGGAAACACATATATAAACAAACATGGCTCGCATATAGTAGTTCTAATTTCCCGAACTTCCCGCGTGACGTCATTTTCCAACTCGGGAAGTAACCCGGAAATACTTTCGAATGCGCCCACTATTTAAACAAAACAAAAAAGAAAAAAAAAATCTAAAATTGAGGTATATTAAAGAAGGTTATGGTTATTTTTTTACTCCATTTTCATATTTTCATTTTTTCATATGCATGAGCAAATTTAATATTTTATTTTTTATTTTTCACGGGAAAGAATATTTCATTTTATGCTTATTAAAAAAAAAAAGTAACTTTTTTTGGCAACAATTAAAAATTTTACGCCCAATTTTAAAGCTATTACCAGGTTATTACTTTCATATTTTAATTAATTTAAAAAAAATCTAATCAAAAATTCGTTACAAATGATGTACCAAATGAAAGGGGCGATTTTTCTGAATCCTTCAGATTAAACAGTTTATCGATCGGACAATTAGATTTTTTAAAATTAACTAAAGTATGAAAATGAAAATTATGTGGCAACTTGCGTCCACACACAGACAAGCAGAGTCCAAGGAAATCTCTTAGATAATAGATAGATCTTAGACAATAGATCTCTTAGATATATAGATAATATCTTTCAGAACACAATTCTTGAATGAAGAAAAGAAAAAATCTTTAGCAGAGAAAATATTTACTTTTGGCTACTACAAAGCAACTTTCTGGAATAAAATGGCTAAATTGTTGGGTAGGCATGAAGTTGCTGGCTAAGTTTCATCACTGTAGTGCTGCTATCTATGAACCAAAATACGAACCATAAAATATATATATATAATATATATATATATATATATATTTATATATATATAGGGAGTGGTCTATTGTACCCCAGTCTCCCCTACACCTGAAACAGAAAAGAAAAGGCCTATAAGTAATATTTTGACTTTTTTTTTTTTTTCTTTCTTGCCTGGGCCAGTCAGTGTACACATATTTAGATTTTTTAAATTTTAACATTAAGAATTTTAAGTATATATTGACACTAAGTTTTGCTCATCAAATAAAATTTAATGAAGGGAAAAAAAAAAAAAGAAACTAGTTGGCATAGGTGGACTCTGCTCAGTTCCCCATCATATGTATGTTATCATAAATTTCTAGTACGAAACTTATTATATTCATGCTAAGAGAAAAGAATTTGACCATTCACTTGACAAAGTGATAGAATGAAATCCCCACCTATCAGGCTACCCACTGTTCAATTCGATATATTTACCTTATTCTAACCTATTAATTTATTTTAGTGGGATCAGTTTCGTAGTTTAGTTTTCATGCAATTCCATACTATTTCCAATGCAACAATCCCCAAAATGCAAATTTATATGGAATATCGCCCAATTTTGCTATGTTCATAAAATCTTAAATTTCGAATAACTTACGAAATTTTCAAATTAGAATATTTGTAGTCAATAATGTTCAAACAAGTATCATAACTGTCATTTTAAAACTGGTCTGATGTATTTATGATGCAAATATCCCTCAAAATGGACGTTTATGCGAAATTTTGCGCTACACTGTTAAAAAAATGCAGAAAAAATACAGAAATTCTCTGTAATTTCAGAAAAAAAGTCGTAAAATACGTTTTGTCTTTGTAATTTTTCCGTAATTTACGACTTTTTTTCTGTAATTACAGAGAATTTCTGTATTTTTTCTGCATTTTTTTAACAGTGTATTCTGCCATGATAAGTAAATCGTAAATTTCGAATAAATTACAAAATTCATAGTGGAGGATGTTCATGCCAGTATCCAAATGATACTTCAAAAATGGTCTTGCATCTTTACGATAAAACTATCCTTCAAAATAGACGTTTATGCGCAATTTTGCCCTATTCTGCCATGTCAAGTAAATCGTAAACTTCGAGTATCTTGCGAAATTTTAAATTAGTGAATTCATAATCAAGGATGTTTGTATCAGTATGTTGTAAGATATTTTAAAAGTGGCCTTACATCTTTACGACGAAAATATCCGTCAAAACTGACGTTTCTGCGAAA
The DNA here is from genome assembly GCA_963930645.1 of Salticus scenicus. Taxonomy (NCBI): domain Eukaryota; kingdom Metazoa; phylum Arthropoda; class Arachnida; order Araneae; family Salticidae; genus Salticus; species Salticus scenicus. Next base: position 86,350,206 of record OZ005656.1, read on the forward strand.
TTTTGCCCTATTCTGCATGTTAAGAAATTCGTAAATTTCCAAAGACTTGCGAAATTTTCAAAGTAGCATGTTTATAGTTAATGATGTTCATCCTGGCATCAAAACTGATATTTAAAAGTTGTTTTTATATCTTTACGATAAAAATATTTCTTTTCATGCACGTTTAAGTGAAATTTTTCCCTATTTCCCATGTTAAGAAAATCGTAAATTTCGAATGACGTTTGAAGATTTTAATTAGAATGTCGCAAATGAATAGGGTTCTTGCAGTGTCCTGATCCTGAATAACATTTTAAAACTGGTCTGCGATCGTTTGTTCGTGAGATATCGTATACACAGACTAACTCATTAACAAACTAATAGACACCCTACAGACGGACACCATAACCATTTTAATATTTTCGGATTCCTCACGTCTGAAAACGTCTAAAAAAGACAAAAAAACGAGGTAAAAATTTTCACGATTACCTAAGTTCTCCATACCTATAGTATCATGGGGGGACTAATATCATTTGGCCCATTTTCAGCAGTTGGCCCACTCAGCAATCACCGAATAGCTGGGTGAGCCAGTCCCAGGCTCTGATTACCCAATAGGCACGAGAAGCATGTGCTTCCTCTAGAAAATTTTGAAAAAGCCCCAAATTAAGCAGAAAATGGGCCCCGTATTGTAAGCTTGTGGTCTAAAAGCATTGTCTCGTTATAAAAAGTCACAGTACACCTGACTGCACATCTATATATATAAAAGAGTAAACTCACTGATTCACTGATTCACTGACTCAACACGGTTGTGGCGATCCTATGGGAGATAGAGTCATAATTTTTGGTGAGCAGGTTGATTTTAGGACCCTGACGCTCAATAAGACGGGATTTTGCGAAATACCCCCCCTCCCCGGGGGGGCAGAAGGCAAAAACCACCTTTATAAGCATAACTCGGCTCCAAATTGCTTCAGGGTGAAGAAATTGCAGATGGGGAGACTAGAATTGAATACAAAAAAATCATTTTCTGCGATTTTGGAATTTTGGATTTTTAAGGGGGGTAGGGGGTAAAAATGAGATTTTCGGGGGCGCATAAGGCAAAATCACATTTATAAGTATAACTCGGCACCAAATTACTTCACAGTGAAGAAATTGCAGATGGGGAGACTAGAATTGAATATGAAAAAATCATTTTCTGCGATTTTGGAATTTTTGATTTTTAAGGGGGGAAGGGCGTGAAAAAGATTTTCGGAGGTGCAGAAGGCAAAAACAACTTTATAAGCATAACTCGGCTCCAAATTGCTTCACGAGGAAGAAATTGCAGATGGAGAGACTAGACTTGAATACAAAAAAATTATTTTCTGCGATTTTGGAATTTTGGATTTTTAAGGGGGAAAAGGGGTGAAAATTATTTTCGGAGGCGCAGGAGGCAAAAACACCTTTATAAGCATAACTCGGCTCCAAATTACTTCACGACGAAAAAATTGCAGATTGGGAGACTAGACTTAAGTACAAAAAAATCATTTTCTGCGATTTTGGAATTTTGGATTTTTAAGGGGGGAGAGGGGCTGAAAATGATTTTCGAAGGTGCAGAAGGCAAAAACCACCTTTATAAGCACAACTCGGCTCCAAATTGCTTCACGGTGAAGAAATTGCAGAGGGAGAGACTAGACTTGAAAACAAAAAAATCGTTTGCTGCGATTTTGGAATTTTGGATTTTTAAGGGGGGAAGGGGGTATAAATGATTTTTGGAGGCGCATAAGGCAAAAACACATTTAAAAGTATAACTCGGCTCCAAATAACTTCACAGTGAAGAAATTGCAGATGGGGAGAGTAGACTTGAATACGAAAAAGTCGTTTCCTGCGATTTTGGCTGCGCAGCATTAGTGCGACGTAAAACCCAATCACCAATCACCATAATCACCTGCGATTTTGGAATTTTGGATTTTTAACGGGAGAAGGGGGTATGAATGATTTAGAAAAATACGGATTTTCGAGTCAAAGTAATAGCTCAATGATGTAAAAAAAAAAAAAAAACCGCCAAGCGTCTTCTTGAAAATATTTCCAAAAACTCATTTTTTGATTTTTTCCGATTTTTTTTTTTTGGGGGGGGGGGGGCAAAAAAATAAAAATAGTGCCAGATCATTCAAAATTGGTACATAGCGGTTTTCGATACTTACAAATCGATTGCGGATATTTTCGAATTTGTAAAATTATTAGAAGGGGGGGGGGAGGGGGCAGTATGGGGGGCTATGGGCAAAAACAAATAGAAATACAGTTAGGCCGTTCAAAATTGGTACAGATAGGTTTTAAAGGCCTGCAAGACGAATGGGGATATTTTCGAAAGTGTAAAGTTATTAGGAGAGGTGAGAAGGGGGGAGGGAAGAGGGGGGGGGACAAAAAAATAAAAATAGAGTTAGATCGTTCAAAATTGGTACATAGAGGTTTTCGATACTTACAAATCGATTGCGGATATTTTCGAATTTGTAAAATTATTAGGAGGGGCGGGAAGGGGGTGTGTGTGAACAAAAACAAATAGAAATACAGTTAGGCCGTTCAAAATTGGTACAGATAGGTTTTAGAGGCCAACAAGTCGAATGGGGATATTTTCGAAAGTGTAAAGTTATTAGGAGGGCCGGAAAGTGGGGGGGGGCGGAGGGGAAAAAATAGAATAGAGTTAGAGCATTCAAAATTGGTATATAGTGGTTTTCGATACCTACAAATCGATTGCGGGTATTTTCGAATTTTTTAAATTATTAGGATAGACGGGAGGGGGGAGGGGCAAAGGGGGAAAATAATAGAAATAAGAGTTAGAGCATTTTGGGAATTTTTTTCCGAAGGCAGTGAGAACCCGGTGCGACATTTTTCCTAATAATATTTTTTTTTCTGTTTTTTTTTTCACGTCATAAGAATTAATGCAATTTTGAGAATTCAGTAATTATAGCGATTCATTTAAAAATAGGGACCAGCGAAGCGGGCGTTGCCTGCTAGCCTAGAATATGTAGGAAATATGCTAATGAAGCTTTTACACATTCATTTATAATGGAATAATTTCACATATTGTGGTGAATATAGGCTTTCACCAGTTTATATTTTGATACAAAAATTAAGTGAATTTACTTGTCTACATTTTAAGCGAATTTACTTGTCTCCAATTCCAGGTAACTACAAAATTTAATGAAAAATTTATAAATTTTTCGAGATGTTTGTATGAGTCTCTAGACCAAGCAGTCAGTGGGGGCCCAAAAATGGATTTGTGCTTCCCCTCAGTTGTAAGGTTAATCGGGCCCTGGGCCCAGTCCGCCCCTGACTTTAAACCTTCGCAGAAATATACAGATCGTTTTGCTAAAAACCGAGCGTAAATCGGTCCAATATTTTTTTATTCTATAAGTAAAACTTACTAACATTTCTTTTTACATATATAGATTTTTTTTTATTTCTTTAAACTTTCTTTCCTGTTTAAAAGAAAATATATTTCTTTTCTTTCCATATTTAGTATCCGCTTATGTTTCAATGCAGATGAAATGATGAAATACAATCAGTATTTATTAGGTTTCCTTTTGTTCTTATAATGGAATCTGATGTAATAAAAAAAAAAAAAAAAAAAAAAAATATGCGAGTAATCGAGTACTTACAATCCCATGGGTACAATAATTCACGAAGGTAATCAGCTTGTCACAACAATTTATGGAAAAAATCTTTATTTATCTGTTTTTCTTTCGTATTTTCTGCTGATGTCGTGCAGCTTAATGGTAGAATCCCTCATCCAATTAGTGATTACCTGAAGAAGAATTTATATCAATGGGAGAATTTTTATTTTGGCTGATCAATAAACAAAATAAAGAAAGTTATATAGCGACTAATAACGAAAAACGACGGCAATAAGAACGATATATATAAATGCAGAGGCGTTTAGGTATAATGCTTATGGTTTATTAGAGAGGTATAGCAGATTATTATTATAAATAAACTGGAGTCTGTTTCAAGCAAAAAACAAAATTATCGTTTCATAAATTATATATATATATATATATATATATATGCGTATATTACTTTCTTAAGACACACTATGTAAGGAAAATATTGCAAACATAAGAAAAAATAAAATTAAAAAAAAAAAAAAAAAAAACCCTGAGAATGCACATGTGTGTTTTGGGTCAATCCGAGTTCATTTTTTCTATTTTAAAGGTGATAAATGTATGCGTGTGTGAGTAAACACAAATGCTTCTAAACGCTACGTTCAACTAAGCTTAAAATTGTAAAGTATGTTATAGATTATTGTCGCACGAACTGTATAAATTTTCATGAGAGTAGAACATATAATTGTTTTATACGGATACAAACAAGAAAATTTTTTCATTACGGTCTATGCACTGAAATTTTTTAAAGTGTGCTAATGTTTAAACTCTACATTTGATTGATAATATCAGGTCGGTATGTTATCTGCTATCGTAGAAGTAAATAGATTTTCATGAGCGTAGGATTTACAGTTATTTTACAGGTATGCAAAGTAGAATGTTTATATATTATGATGAATGGGCTAGAAGTATTGATTGGGCTAAAATTATTCGAAGTTCATTTTAATGACATTATTGTGATAACAGTAATTATTAAAGATCTATATTGCATTGTTTTGTTAAAGTGTGATTGTTATGGGAAATGATGTTTCTATTCCAAATAGTTTTTTTTTACTGGGAAGTCTAAAAGAATTTACTCAAATTGCGTCATTTGGGGGCGAATTATCTGATATGCTTTAAATTATTTAAAAGAAATTGAAACCAATATATGTTTTAGAATTTTGTTACTGGCATGGCTATAACTGGAAATAGTTTATAGTTTTTTTTTTTTTTTTTTTTTTTTTTTTTTATAAATAGGAATGCGTAAAAGAATTCAGATACATTATAAGATTCATTGTACAAAAATATCAACTTGGGGAGAATTAATAAATTATTCTATTATGCTTCTTTTTATTTTTTGTTTATTTACGTTTTCAATTAAGGTACAAATAATTTTGAAATCTTTAATAATTGAAATAAAATATCTAAAAATACTTCCTTGGAGTTGTAGTAAATATTGAAATATAATACATAATACTAATGCTTTTTATAATTAAAGGTTATACTTTATATGCATTAGGATAGACAGTTAACCTGAAAAAAATAAAGCCAGTGGTTCTAATTCATTGAGATATTGAATATACATATTAATCATATATACATATATATATTAATTGCTATATACATATTATATACTTGAATTATATTACTTGAATATACTATATTATGAATATACTTGAATTACTTGAATTATGAATATACTGAATATACTTGAATTACTATATTACTTGAATATACATATTAATTGCTATATAACCTTATAGATAAAGCATCTATCACATTTAAAAAGAACTGTAAACCGACCGACGTTACATCTCTTTTTCATAAATGAAAAACAATTGTGTAACCATCGATAAGTAAATAAATTTATATCTACAAATTGAAAAAATAAAATAAAATAAAATAATAAAGATTCTTATTGTCGCAGAAAAGTACAGAAAAAATATACTTACAGAAAACAAAAACAGAAAACCTTGAAAAAACATTTGTAAATGTACGTTATCTACTTCAGTTTTTCTTAATATATCTATATACACGAATAAATACATGCAGGAATTTAAAAAAGGAAGCAAGAGTTTAAAAGTTTCCTTTTATTTTGAACTACCTTCATCTTCTGTTTTTTTTTTTTTTTTTTTTTTTTTATTTACAGTTAGGAAACTTAGAAATTTTTTGCTTTACTGGAAATGTAACAAAAGTATTTGGATGTCGATTTCACTTTATTTTTGTTCGAAATTTAAAGAGCATAAAAGAATATAACAAAAAAGCCTCCAGCTGTTTCATACTGTTATTAAGAATTTTTATTTTACGGAATGTGAAAAAATTATGTTATAAACGGATATAAAAATACGGATATTAAAAGATGGTTTAAAAATAGTTTTTCCTTTTTTATTTAATGTTTGTTTAATTTTTTGTGTGTATATGGTAACCGCAAGTTTTTTTCTTTTAAGTTAAATTTATTTAAAATATAAAATTCGTGGTTACAATGCACACATTACACGATTGCCTGATTAAAACTGTATGCACAGACGATAAGTGTCCCGCTTTTAAAATACAACTTTTTTAAATAGTAATCTTAGCGCTATTTTATTTCAAAAATTAAGCTTTATATATATATCATTATCATCGTCATCAATTTCAGCCTTTATCAATCCACTGCAGGATGAAAGACTCTCCTAGGTGATTCCAAACTGCCCTGTTCTCTGCAATTCTTCTCCATTCTGCTCGTCTGAACTTCACAATTTCATCTCTCCAACAACACAATGGTCTCTTCCTCGATCTTTTCTTATCTCTTGGCATCCAAATTAGAACTTTGGTGGTCCATTTATCACTATTTATTTTCGCAAGGTGCCCAGTTCAGCTCCATTTTAACTTCTTGACTCTAGAAATAACATCAGTAACTTTGGTTTGTTTCCTAATCAAAGTGTTTCGCTTTCTGTCTCTTCCGGTGAATCCTAACATGCATTTCTCCATACTTCTCTGGGTTGTTTAAAGTTTTTTTTATAGCTTTACATGTTAATGCCCAAGTTTCTGAAGCATAAGTTAAAACAGGCAAAATGCACTGATCAAAAACTTTTCTTTTCGAACAAATTGGGAGGTCGCTTTTGAATATAGCGCTACTTCTTCCGAATGCTCTCCATGCAAGTTTAACTCTGTTGTTAATTTCTTCCATTATGTTCCCGTTCGTCGCAAGGATTTGTCCCAGATATGTATAACTGCATACCGTTTCTAATTCATCCGTATCAACAGTGATCTTCAGTGCAGGAATTTGAAAGGAATTTGAAATAACTTTAAGTAAAGGAATTTGAAATAACCTTTGTCTTTCAGATGTTCATTTTCAATCCAACAAGCTTGCTTTCTTTGCTTAACTCCTGAAGCATTTTTTGCAAATCCTCAAATGAGGAGACAAGCAGTACAATACCATCCGCAAATCTCAAATGAATTATAAACTCTCCATCAATTTTTATGTCTTTCTGTTCCCAATTTAATTTTTAAAAAGAGTTTTGAGAGCATTGAAGAGATTGAATGAAATTGCGTACCCTTGTGTTACACCCATTCTAATTTTGAATGCATTGCTCGTTTTGTGGAGTTTTAATTTGGCTGTTGCTTCTTTATAAATGTTTCCAATAAGGTGATTATATCCTGAAGTAATAATAGTATTCCTTAATGCATCCATAACTGCCTGTGATTGTTGGAAGTAGCGAACGATCGATTTTGAAACAGATGCACCTTGTTAACTGCGCATGCTCGTAAGAGAGAACTCTCCAAAACGCTCCGACTGCAAGCGCTAGATAAAAAAAACCGTCACCTATGTGGTATGAAAAACAAAAATGTATGGAATTTATATCTATTTCATTTACTTATATTTTTTCTTAATTTTGTGTGTGTGTATCGTAATTTCATCATGTTTATCATCTTTAATAAACACGTCTTTGTCTTGTATTCAAGTATCTAAGTATTTCATGGACCTCTGATTACTACAAATGGCAGCAGTGCGTCTTTATGGATGAAATTCTTAAAACCGAAAGTTGTTGAATTGCAAAGAATTTTAATTCTTATTCTTAAAAATGGATAAGTTGAATATTCCAGAGTTTAATGTAAGTAATTATTTCGTATGGGCTATGAAAATTAAAGCAGCCCTAGCCCTAGCCATAAGAAGACTGGACAGTTATGTTGAATGTCAAACCAGAAGGCCTGAATGCAGCAGATTCTCAAGAATGGGACTTAAAGAACTCCGATTCAGTGGCGTATATAAAACTCTCTTTGTCCGATGAACACGCATTACAATTTTCTAACGAAGAAAACGCCAAAACCTTATGGGAAAAAATAAAGAATACGTTTACTGGCCAAATCGAAGATCGAAGAATATACGCCGGCAAAGAATAGAACAATTTACAGATGAAGCAAAATGAGCCAGTTAATGATTATATTGTACGTTCGAAAGGAATCTCAGTAAAATGTCAATCTCTGGGACTGGAAATTTCTACAAGAGAACTAATGTATTATACAGTACGAGGCTAAGAGGACATTTTGTTAAAATTGGAGTGTTCTAAAAACCCAAAGGGAGAAAACGGTGGAAGAGATATTAGAAATTTTACTAGAAGAAGAAGCCAACAATGCGAATCCGAGCAATGAAGAAAACAAACCCGAAGCCTTCTACGTAAAAAAGGACAAGAACAAAAAACTTTGTTACATCTGCAGACGCCCCAAACATTTAGCAAAAGATTGCTTTTATAAAAATAACTTTCAACAATATAAAAATAACATTTACGGACAAAGAAATAAAAAAACCTTACCCGATTCAATAACAAAGAACAGAAATATAATTCTGTTTTTAGTGCATCTCTTAATGATTCATTATGTGATAATGTTTTTATTTTAGATTCGGGAGCGTCCAATCACATGGTGGAAAACAGGATAAGGTTTCAAAATTCAATACCTGAGACGAAAGATATACATCTAGCAGGTAAGGATTCCAAAATCGTGTGCCACGGAACCGGGAGTGTGAAGACCAAAACTGTAAGTAAAAATCCTGTTTATTTAACAATAGAAAATGTTTGTTATATACCAGATTTGCGTTACAATCTTTTATCAGTTACCTCACTAATGAACAGGGGTTGTCACATTAAATCTACTAAAATTCTGTGTTAATTACTTTCTTCTATATTCAATAGAAAAAAGTATTGGATTCATAAAAATTTTCGACCTCGGGTTTTTGATGGATTTACACGTTTTGAGAGTTGTAGAACACGATTTGACCATTTTTAGAAAACGTCTGTCTGTCTGTCAGTCTGTGTGTGTGTGCATGACAAAATTTTGTGCCAACTGTATCTCAGGAACTACTGCACAGAATTTCATAGAAATTGGTATGTAGTTGCACCTTGACATAAATTAGTGCCTATCAGCTTTTGGTAAAAATTGTCTTACAGGTTGCGTTGCCACCCCGCTTGTTCTAAATTTTTAACACGGTGATATAGGACAAAATTTTGTATAGATGTGCATAAAGAGAATTATTTTTTAGTAATCATTATGAAATTTACAAGAATTATTTATAATAGAGATAGTCAACTAGGAAAAAAATTTTGTATGTGTAGGAGCCTCGCCACATTCTTAATTGGCGAAGTGAAGCCTTTTCAGGATTTTGATTCAGGGCAAATATTAATGGTTTGTGATCGGTATAAATTGTGAAGGGTCTGCCTTCCACTAAATATCGAAAGTGTTTCACAGCAGAATAAGCAGCTAGCAGCTCTCTGTCGAAGGTACTATACCGTTGCTGTGTGGGATTAAGTTTTGATGAAAAGAAACATAATGGTTGCCAGGAATCGCCAATTTTTTGTTGAGCCGCTGCCTCGATTCCAAAATTAGAAGCGTCTACAAATAATGCCAAGGGTGCTGATATTGATGGATGTGCTAGATGAACAGCATTCGTCAAGTGCATTTTACATTTCTGAAAGGATTCTCCTGCTTCTTGTGTCCAGTCAATAGTTTTATTTGTGTTCTTTTTAATGCAGGAAAATATGTTGTTAGAGGTATTTGATATTCCACGGCATGAGGCAAAAAAGTCTATGAAAATTGAGCTTACCTAAAAAATGTTTCAGCTGCTTTATTGTTTTGAGTCTTTCAAAATTGTTGATGATGTCTACCCGATCGACCGCTGGCTTTAGCCCTTTGGCGGAAGCAGTATGCTCTAGAAAATTCAACTCAGTCTGGCCGAAATTGCATTTAGAAATTTTTATTACTAAGCCAAAGTCTGACAGATGTTTGAAAACTTCTTTGAGATGCTTCAAATAATCTTCTTTGGATTTTGAAGCCATTAAGATATCACCAATGTAAACAAAACAGTAATCTAAACCTCTTAAAACGGCATGCATGAATTTCTGAAAAGACTGAGCAGCGTTTCTTAAACCAAACGTCATGCGGGGAAGTTCAAAGATGCCGAAAGGTGTGCAGATTGCAGTTTTTTCTATGTCGGACGAATGGACAGGAATTTGATGGTAGGCTCTCTCTAAGTTTAGCGTGGAAACTATGGTGCAGCCTTTTAATTGCTGCTTAAAATCCTGTATATGGGGAATTGGATAAGTGTCAGCTTGTGTTATGTGATTAAGTGACCTGTAATCACCACAGGGCCTCCAATCTCCATTCTTCTTTTGCCCCATATGAAGAGGGCTAGACCAACAACTTTTAGATGGTCTACATATTCCTTGTTCTATCATATATTCGAATTCGGCTTTAGCGAATTGTCATTTTTCGGGCGATAGTCTTCAAACGCTGGCGCAAACTAGGGTACCATTTGTAATTATTTGATGTGTTACATCATGTTTGGGAAATGTTTTAAAAGAATTGTCTTTTGTTATGTCTTTAAACTGAGCCAAAAGAGAAGAAATTTCTGGATCTAAATTATTAAAGTCTATGGTAGTCAATGATGCCGATGGTTGTACTGGAATTGTGGCGAGAGGCGAGAATGAAGTATAAGGATCTAATAAGTGCTGTCTTTTGACGTCTATCAAGGAACAACTTCAGTATAACCCCACAACGATATTTGGCGATTTTTTGTTGGCGATTATGGCTAAATCATCTAAAAATCATAAATGATAAAATCATAATCTAAATCATAAAACATAAAATCATAAATCCAAAATAAACAACATATAGGCTGCCATATTATATCGCAAACAGTCCAGAACGAAATCGTTATCGTTCAAAACGGCGCCAAAGAAAAATCTCCAAATTCAGCTGTTGGGTTATACTGAAGTTATACCTCTATCAATAAACCATAGAAGAATAAATATTTTATTAGAAAATTTAAGAATGTAACTGTAAGAAAAATTAAGATTAAAAATATGCTGTATCGGGTCTGTAAGAAAGTTAATTAAGTTTTAGATCAGAAGATCTGGTGCAGTAATAAAAGTAAAAGCTTAGAATTTTCCGAAATTTATCCCTTAATGGCGAGAAAGGAATGCCTAGCATGTCTATCCGTTCTTCGCACGGGGAAAATCACGGTGGTTTTCAATAGGAATTTTCAACAGATTGAAAGAAATGTTGGTCTTCATCAGAACTCAGAATAAACGATCTCTTGTCAACAGGTCCAAATAGTTAGCTTTGTTTTCAAATTTTCTTTTTTAATTTTTCCCCTGCGACAAACGGGTAGAACTACTATTTATATTATAATTTGGAGTTGAGTCTTCTATTTCTTATTACATAGTTTATTGCTAGTAAGTAAAAGTCCAACACAATCATAGTAAAGCGTAGCAGGTTTTTCTATTAAAATATACCTTTTCTATTGGGTAATTTAAAAAAAAATGACGTCATTTTCAAAGACGATAGTACTTGATTTGGGAGGTTTTCTGAAAGTGACGTTATTCTAACATGTTATATATATGCATATATACATATATACAGGGTGGCTGTTAAGTATCCGGAAAAAATATGAGGAACTTTTATGGACCTACCTACTTCATTATAACCACTTTTTTGTTGTTATGATTTAGTAATAATTGTGTCTAATGATTTTATCTTTAAATATTATTCATTAAAATAATTTGCATTTACTAAACAGGCAGTTTTTGAGCGATCTGGAAAAGCAAAATCTATTCGATAAATGAAAAAGTTTCGTGATTTTTTTAAAAGTGCGGCGCATCTAAGATATTTTGTGGTCCGCTGAGAAAGATTTTACTGTTTAAGTCGCTAAAAACTCTCAAAATTATCGCAAACTTTTGAATCTAGCTCTCAAGAACACCAGAAAATGAAAAGATTCAAAATTGTTTTTATTTTTAAATTGCTTGATGGTTTAAGCTGAGATTAGCAACAATGGGAAGACTCAACTGGTTTTTTTTCAAAGAAAACGCAAAAAAAAAAAAAAAAAAAAAAAAAAAAAAAAAAAATGGAGAACTTTATTAAAAAGTTGTTTTAGAGGAATCTGTACTTCCATCGAAGCAAGATCAGCCAGCTAAGATCTTTCAACAAGTTTGTGCTCTGGCCCATGGAGTCAAATCAACGTTTGCTTTAATCGATGTCAAAGTGAAAATAGGTGTCTGACCAAAAATTTGTGTTCTTCTAACAGCTCTAATTTGTATCCAATGGATTTTACAGTGTGTGGGTTCTTCGAAGAACAATTGGGAACACAGAAAACCATATATTTGATAGACTCAAGAAAGCCCTGAACAAAATATGATAGGATTTAGATCAGAACTACTTGCACCGCACCATCGCCTCACTTCTAAAGAAGATTGCAGCTTGCGTTAAAACTGGCCATTTCGAAAACTTATCGTAAAAAATAATTGTTAGACATTACTTGTTGCAAAAGTAGAAACTTTAAATTTGTTTGCCACCTCACTAATTGTATATTATCAAATACATTTTCCGGATACTTAATAGCCACCCTGTATATATGTATATATTAGTTATAACAAGATACTAAGACATTTTCACATATTCACAGTAAAAGGTTTAAATCGAAGAGGTGGAATTTGGACAAAAGCGGCATATTAAAACATTTTCTTTTTTTATCATTTCACTAATGTTTGATTTTTAATTTTTAGCTATTTTTTATAAACGTCTACCTACGGAAACGTTTTACATTAGAAGTAACCTAAATATCAAATTTGAAGTTTCTATCCACAATAACACTGAAGAAATTCATACAAAAATATGTTTCTAAAAGTACTTTTCCAAACACCTTTCGAAACACTTAATTTACTTCAACTATGGTCATAAGTAGCAAATGTGTCAAGTTTATTTCAAATCGACCCAGTGGTTTGGGTGGAGATGTAAGACATACCCACATACAGGGATACATATTTACATACATACAAACAATGGCTTTTATCTGCATGAAGATAATATAAATTCTTTTTATAAAGTTTAACATACATTTCTTAATGAAAAATATCAATTACATGTAGAGTTAATGGTTTCAAATTAACGCAATTACTGTTTAAAAAACTTTTCTCTATTAAAAAAAGAAAGAAAACACTCTGTGTTGGTGAAACAAAAGTAAACAATCACAAGAAACAAGAATTTCTCGAAATTGATTTACATTATTCAAGTTCATTATGTGGGATGTTTCTTATTGAAAACAAATACTCCCATTCGTTCGTGTACAAGGACACCTGAAAAATTTCGGGGGCATTGCGTTCTACGTGATGTTTTTTCTAAAACCGTATTTTAATATTTTTATTTACCACAAATCATATTAAAACTGAGAGTTATTGTTCTTGTGCATAAAAAAATATTTCCAATTGAATAAAGAGTAATTAGCATTAATATTTATTAATATTTACACAAATATATTTCTCTATAAATATTCCACGCAAAAGAGTTCAGATACACAAAGAATTATAATTGGGAATTGTTAAATTTATGTTTCCGCTTGTGTTAAACGATTTTAACATTTACCAACAATATTAAAACCCGAATAAACTACTACGTCAGAAACGCCAAAGAAAAATATTGCAAATGCATACAGTTGTTTCGGTAGCCTAAAACGTACCGTCTTCAGTGCAATGAGATCTTTTCTTAAAAGATCCCATTGATATACATAATTCTTGGGGCATTTATAGTATTTCCTGTCAGTGTGGTTTATCATATATTGGCCAAACTAAACGCAGTCTTAAATTTCGTCTAAAAGAACATATGAATTACGTCCGCAAACAAGAAACCAATAAATCGGCTATTTCTAAACATTGCTGGGAGGAAAATCATAATTTTAAATTTAATTCAGCTAAAATAATTTGCAGACCTAAATCAATTCATGAACTCGATTTCTTTGAAGCTTTTCCTATTTATAAAATTTTTAAAAACCTTGTAAATTGTGATTTCGCTGTCCCCTATTTGTCAGACTGTTGGTTGTAGGATTTAAGGCCCATTGACTCCTGATGTGTCCTAGGCTCAGACTGTTGGAAATTTTATATTCAGTCCACATTTTCTTAATTTTTCTACTGTTTACACAGCTAACTTTCCTAAATTCCTATTGGCCACTCTCCCCACACTCTCCCCACCTCGCCGTAATCCCGTATTCCTTGAACTAAATCCGGCCCCTCTCCTATATACGAGCACTTCTCCTGATTCAGAATCCTTTTTGCACTGAAGACGGTTTTAGGCTACCGAAACAGCTGTATGCATTTGCAATATTTTTCTTTGGCGTTTCTGACGTAGTAGTTTATTCGGGTTTTAATATTCCAACGCCAAGTCTCCTGTTACTATTTACCAACAATATTTAAAATTGATTATGCATTGGGTTTATTATATGTCTGCCTTTCTGTGATTCTGTCTATATGCCTGCCTGTCACAATAATATCCGTAATCATTTTAAGAAGTTCTTCTAAATCATACGTTGTTTATGTTCGCAATGACATGTTCTAAAAGAACGGTATAAAATGGTATAAATTTAAAATGGTATAAACAGCACAAGCGTTTTTTTTACAGAGACACCCAAAAGAATGGAACAGCGTTGCTTTCAATAAGAGGCATTTTTCTAAATTGTATTTAAATTACTTTGTACTGCCAAAATTTTAATGAAATTGGCATTTATATTTTAAAAAATATTATGTAGATTTAAGTACGATTAACGTAAAGATTTACAGAGCTAAACTAAAACATTCAGACACATAAAGGAAGAGCTCTAATTGAAAATTGATGCAAATTCATCTCTTTCGTGTTAAGAGTTTTAACACTTTAAAACAATATTTAAAATTAATTACTAATATAATTACTCTACTTGTCTGTCCGTGAAATGATCCCATAGGCAGCATACGTTCAAAGTAAAAGTACAACGATTAAGTACAGTTGGAAAATGCTTTAACCTATGCGAACTACATGATTTGTCACTCTTGCTTCATTTTCTTTTAGAATACAGACACATTTTTATTTATTAAACTCCATAATTTCTCGATGGCAACGGGCAATGTGTATAATAACGTCCACCATTTGCACAATACATTTTTTATGGATTAGAACAATTTATTTATTTATTTTATACATATTACATTAGACTAATATGCATTTTAATTCTAAAATAAATATCCGTTAAATTCTCAATTTAATTCTGAAATTTTTAAAACAAACAACATGCAATTTATGAATTGAGCTAGGTACTTAATCGACTATTTTATTTCAATGCTTTTTAAAAAGTGAAATTCTAAATATCTATATTAGCTTTTGGAAAGCGTTTTTTTCCGTGACAATTTCAACAGCCATTTCTTTTGTTTCCAGTTATAGTAAGCGCGATTTTTAAATACAATGCATTATTTATCTTGCTGAAACTAGGAATAATATTTGATTTCAAATAATATTAAAAAAATTATTGCAAAAGTTTAACAAAGTAGAAAAAGATACAGTAAAACAAATATATCATTATTAACGTCGTGATTGTTTAGAATTGCATTTTAAAAAATCGAAACTCAATTAAATATGATGATTGCTATAAAACGTAATGCAATCTGCATTATTTGAACGAGTAAAGGAGTTATGTTAGTATGCATTTTCACCACTCTCTGAATAACAAATCAAGAAACGTTCACCAGGTTGTGTGATGAATGTTGGGTGAAACACGTAACAATATATCTTGTCTTAAAGATATATTAGACTAATTGCTGCAGTTGTAGTCACAATATACGGTTTATTAAGAATATCTATATTGATTAAAGCATTCAGACACAAGGCGAATCACAATTGAATCATTACTGCATCATTTGGAAAACTGAAAGGAATGTTTGTGACAAAATCAAAAATATTTTATATTTGGCACATTAATAATAAACGTAAAAATCTTTGTCTATGATCGCAGAGAAGACTAATATATGTTTGCATCTTTTCATGAGATAAGAATTTTCCTGCAATATTTAAAATTTCCTGTATTGTGTACAATGACATAGACTAAAAAGGTACGGATATGTTTAGTTTTTTCTTATTGATTCAAATGTATGAATTAATGAATGGGTACTTTTTGAAGTTATAGAATTTTAGCTTTAAAAATTGATATAAAAAACGGTTTTTTTAATGTGAATTTATAGCAATAATTTTATTGTTTAAATAGTAATAATACTGCAGTATAATTTTTCCAAATAAATAAATACAAGAGATATTTTTCAGTAGATAACATAAAAACGGAGTAAAATTTTTAATGTTAGTTAAACTGTTTTTTTAAAATATCTTCAAAGATAGTTTAATTAAATTGTATTTTTTTTTTTTTTTTTGTATACTTGATAATTATTTAGTTTTCATTCTTATATCATACATTTTAACAGAACTGTTTTTAGTAAGTTCACATAAAAAGAAAAATACTAACGAATTTATTTAAATCTGCTCAAATATACTTTGAAAATTTATTTATGAAAATAATTTTATCTTATTTTTTTAGAGTACAATTGCTCGTAGGAGTTCAAAGCAAAGCTCTTTCATTATTTTTATAAAAATAGAAGAAATATATAAAAACACTAATTTGTTTTTCAGGCCAAGTGAAAGAAATAAAATAAATGCAAACAAAACTTGATAAATAAAACTATATTTATTAAAATATATATATATAAT
The DNA here is from genome assembly GCA_963930645.1 of Salticus scenicus. Lineage (NCBI taxonomy): Eukaryota > Metazoa > Arthropoda > Arachnida > Araneae > Salticidae > Salticus > Salticus scenicus. Next base: position 86,366,819 of record OZ005656.1, read on the forward strand.
ATGACAAAAAAATTTTCGACAAAGCACAAATAATAATTATTATCTATACCTGAGAAGTAAAAATATGAAAATATCCTAAACCAGTAAAACTTAAATAAAATAGCTACATGACATTGCTCAAAATATTAAATCTGTAACTTCACTGTGAATATTTCAGAGATTAAAATATTCTCTTAACATATGAGTGGTATGGAAATTCAGAAAAGAGCAAAACTTGGTTTTCCACTTTATCCATCTCTATATTATATTACAAATGCAAGTTATGAAAGACAAATGCGCTTCTTATCTGGAAGAGGATTTATGTTCGGTCGAATACTACTTGCACTCAAAATGTATCTCGAACATCACACAAACAAGTTTGATAGAGTTGATATTAGTTTCGGAAGAGGGTCTAATGGAACATATTCAGAACTTCATGAAAAACTAAAACGTTCTGAAATTGACATAATGGTTTTACCTCTGATTATGGATGAAAAGAGTGTAGAAGTATTTGATTTCAGCTACCCCTACACAATGAGTGATGTCACATTTGTAACTCGAAAACCGGAATACAAACCAAGAGTGTTTGGTATCTTTGAAACGTTTTCGCTGTCTGTTTGGATAACAATCGTGTCAGCATTAATGGCAATGATTATAACACATTATTTCCTCTTGAAACGGAAACATAATAGAAGCCATATTTTGTTTCACGTTTTTGCGATACTGATGAAGCAGAATGCACTGATAACACCTTCCTCGTTTTCAGAAAGTATCTTCGTGTATTCATGGGTGATCGGAGCCATGATCCTTTGCCTGTCTTACGATTCAGTGTTCCTATCTTTCCTCTCGTTTCCACCAGTTAATAAAGTAAAAGATTTGTCGGATTTGGCCTCTGCTGTAGAGAAAGGAGATTTCCATTGTATGTCATACATAAATCACGGTATTGCTGAATATTTATGGAGTGCAAAGCAGAGACATTTAAGAGTGATTGGAAGAGACATCTTGAACAATAGTTTGAGTTACGGACTTGTCTTCGAGAATTTTATGCTAGAGGGTAAGAAGCAAAATCTTGCTTATTTCGTGAAAACTGAAATTGCGGAAGTTTTCGGTGGAGAATACTTTGCGTCAGAAGATCATTTTTTCGAATATTTGTCTGCAATGCCGATCCGACGAGGTTTTTGTTGCAAAGAGATGATAGATACATTCGTACATAAAATGATGGCTTCAGGTCTTTATATCAAATATTTACGCGACTTTATGCTTGCTTTCCACCGCTTAGTCTCATCATATAACTCGGAATCCGATACCACTAACCGAAAGTTAACTCTCACAGACGTTGCTGCTGCATTCCTATTCCTCTTGTGTGGCTACTTTATATCGTTTCTGCTTTTTCTTGCTGAATTGTATTTAGGTTGCAAGAAAAGAAATCCTAAGAAACATGAGAAGAAAAACGTGAAAAATGCAGGGGAAGACACTCAGTATTTCGTTCTCAAACATAAATTTTGATAAAATATGTGAACATTAATTTTTTTTTTTTTTTTATGAATGATGATTTCTTTCAGTGCTTAATAGTTCTGTTTATATAATTCACCCAGAACATGCAAACGGACGGAAATCATGAAGCTTAAGATTATTACTTAAAATTTTTGCAAATTTTGTAATTTTCATGTAAATTCCTGATTCCAATGTTCTAAAACCTTAAACACAGATTTGGATACTTTTATTAGTTAACCCCCCACCTCCCCCCAAAGAAAAAAAACAACAACAACTTTAAAACACACACACTATAACCGTTAAATAAATTGTGTCTTGCCTGATTTTTAAAACGTTTTTAAAGTACATAAATGTATTATTAATCTAGTCTGTTGTGGCTATCACAAAACGGTCTCCTCTATTTTCTTGAAAAAATTTTATCTAAATTATTTTTCCATGATGACTGCAAATGATTTTCATCTCAGAGAAGTATATCACTAAATGTCGAAAGAAAGTCAAATTTTTCTTTCACGTTTTTAATACGAATTTCAAGAAATTTACTTGAAAATGTAGCAACCAAGTAGTAAACTATTCATGTGCTCAATGTAATTAAATTTTGATTTAGAAATGTGTAAGCTTTGATGTGGAAAGTAAGTCAGTTATGTGACTTCAAGCAACATCTTTTTAAATTAATTTATTGCTATTATTATTATTATTATTATTATTATTATTATTTGTTAAAAATGAAACTGCCCTTTGTTTCAATGATATTATCGAGTTCTTTTGAAAGGTATTCTTATTGAAATAGTACACCACCGAATTCTGTTTTTTCTCGCATTCCCTGTTGTGAACCTCTACAAATGTCGGATGTGTTGCCATGGTTATTAATGTCGATTGACTACAAGTCTGTCGTTGATCTGTGTGGTACTATTTTCTCTGGAGATTATCACTTAGTTCATATCTATAAATTGTTCATTTATATATGAATATTGGAAATGGTTCAATTTCATTATCATATCAGCCAAAAATTAGAATGATATGATAATGAAAAAAATGCACCATATTCTTCAATATTTAATTAATTATGTATGTATGTTAATTAATTCCTTTCCCATGTGTACACAACTGAAAAATTTAATGTTAAATAAACTGGTGTAATTGTGGCATCTAATATTATAATTCCGCTAATTCAATATGCGGGGAAGATGCCACTAGTTATGATATAAGGCGCAACACCACAATAAAAAAAGAAAAAGAAGAGAAACATTGAAAATTACCTGTGAATTAAGAATAACTTTGTAAATTGAAACAAATTTGTAAATTGAAACATTTTTTTGAAATGTACTTTTCTAAAACTAATAAGGGTACAACTTTAAATGTTAGCCTGCACAACATTTAATTTAATGCAAATGATCACCATTGCATTATACGAGCTACCATTTCTTGCATTCGATGTGCAATGCTAGTGGAGGCAACAGCTTTTTCTGTGTTGTTGGGGGCAACTGCTGGTGACAGTCAACTGCCTCTAGATCTGCTGGTGGAAGCAGTTTGCAGTGTAGGCCTATTGTCACATGCGCCGTTTGTGAAAGCAACAGTTGTATCATTGCTGGAACGAACAGAGATAGAATGCGCATCATCTGTGATTGCTTGTGAGTTATAAGAAAAAATCCCAGTGGCTCGGGTTATAAGGATAAAACCTAGAAGTCCCATTTCCTACAGTGGCTGCCTTCTTCCTAATTGTACTCTGGAGAGATCCATACTGAAGACTTGAAATTTTTTTTAAATAATATTATAAAAATTGTATTTATTGTAATATTTTCATTAAAATTATTATTTCCGTTTATATTTTGCACTATAATATATAAAATAAGTATATAAAATAAAGCGTAAAATTTAAAGTTCATTTAATTTATTTCTAAACCATGTTCGTGTTTCACCAAGTATGGGGTGAAGACGTCACACACCCTCATTTACGAATTGCTGGAAAAATAAGGCCGCTTTTGCTTACCTTGTGTGTACTAGAGCAAGGAACTCACTTATATAGCTATTATCTTATTCAAAATAAAACATATGTTTATGAAATTTAAATATCATCAACCGAATATTATAAAAGCACTAGCTGGCTTCGCCCGCTAGCGGGTCAGTATTTTCAAATGAATCACTAAAAATAATGAATCACTAACAGAAACTTTTAGTGTTAAGAAAAGAAAAAAAAAAAAAAAAAAAAAAAAAAAAAAAAAAATCATTTCTGATTGGGTAAAAAGTCGGGCCGGGTCCCCACGCGCTGCGCGCGCGTATTCCTTCCCTGCCCCTACGTGCTCCCTAAAAAAAATCATTTCTGATCGGGTAAAAACTCGCACCGGGTCCCCACTGCCATCGGCAGCGCAGAACCGTGTGCGCTGCGCGCGCACAACTGAAGGGATACATTCCTTCCCTGACCCTTCGTGCCCCTAAAAAAAATCATTTCTGATCGGGTAAAAACTCGCACCCCGTCCCCACTGCCTTCGGCAGCGCAGTCCTGTGCGCGCTGCGCGCACAACTGCTGGGATACACGCGCTGCGCGCGCGTATTCCTTCCCTGAGCCTTCGTGCCCCCTAAAAAAAAATCATTTCTGATCGGGAAAAAACTCGCACCGGGTCCCCACTGCCTTCGGCAGCGCAGTCGCGTGCGGTGCACGCCTATTTCTTCTCCACCCTTTCAGGCCCTCTTAATTAACCTACGTATACCAATTTTGAACGATCTAACTCATTTGGCTGAGATGCAAAAGAAAACGTAATCAGGACACCTCAAAACGTGTAAATCTGGTGAAAACTTTCGATAATTTAAAAGAACTTTAAAATATTTTTCGAGTGATGCATTAAAAATAATTTAATTATAATTAGAAATTGAAATATTGAAATTTGAAGAAATTACAGCGCTATCTGGCGGTAGAAAGTTCTGTATTCCACTGTTCGATTCCAAATCAAAAAAGCTTTCTAATGATGTATTACTTATGAAATTATTATAATTAGTATCTGAGATACAAAAGAAAATTCATTCGGGACACCTCAAAACGTGTAAATCTGGTGAAAACTTTCGATAATATAAAAGTTACTTTAAAATATCTTTCGAATTAAGTATTAAAAATAATTTAATCATAATTAGAAATTGTAATATTGAAATTTGCAAATATTACAACGCCATAAAAGAAAACTGATTCAGGACACCTCAAAACGTGTAATTCTGGTGAAAACTTTCGATAATTTAAAATAACTTTAAAATATCTTTCGAATGATGTATTAAAAATAATTTAATCATAATTAGAAATTGAAATATTGAAATTTGAAAATATTACAGCGCCATAACAGAACACTGATTCAGGAGACCTCAAAACGTGTAAATCTGTTGAAAACTTTGATTTATGTAAAAGAACTTTAAAATATCTTTCGTATGATGTATAAAAAATAAATTAATCGTAATTAGAAATTGAAATATTAGAATATTGCAAAAATGTCCGGCGTGTAAAGATAAAATTTAATTTGCAATTAAAATGTAAATTTTTTGTTTATTGACCAAAATCGATGAAATTTGAAATGCAAGTTTGTTTTGTGGTGTAAATATTATATACTAAATAAAATGTATAAAATTTGAAAAATTGAAGAAAATAGAAAATTGCATTTTTTTATCCCAGTTAAAATCCATCTGTTTATCAATCGGTGGCAGGTGCTTTTATTTTCGCTTCCGCTGTCTAGACGATCGTTTGCAAAGATAAGATTCTTGTGATTTGTTGCCAACATTTTTTTATAGTTTAGTTAATTTTAAAAAATCTAATTGTCCGATCGATAAGCCGTTTAAACCATCGGATTCAGAAAAAAAAAGCCCTTTCCAATGGTATCTTGTTTGTAACAATACGACTGATATTTCTAATTTATTTTCCACTTTTTCCGTAAAAATGTCGCTTTTTAAGCATTTAATCATGAATTCTGGGTCATTTTTCGGTAGACAATGGTCGACATTTTAATTAATATCTCCGCTAATTAGGGTTGCATCGTTTAGAAAATTAGATAACCCAGATCTGCGATAAATTCTCTGTCCGACGGTACCTGTTCGAAGTCCGTGCGACCGTTAGCGGCGGAGCTTTTGCGGTTTCAAGCACAGACACACAGACACACACACACACGCGTACAGATTTTAATAATATAAGGAGAAGATTTTAATAATATAAGGAGATTGCTCGCAAGGTTAAATGTTCACGAGATTCAAAGAAACGGTGATTAAAGGCGATAAATTAAAATAAGCTCACAATCCACGTGATCACTGGGACAAGACTTCTGACACATGCTGGTCTGTTGACACATAAATGGGCTAGGAACAAACGTGCGTCTTACTTCATCTTACATTTTCCTCCGAATTACCTTATATATATATATATATATATATTAAGTTGTCTCTTAAATAAGGGAGGTATTTTTATATATTTAAATATTTATTTTTTATCTTATATGCATACATAGATTTTTTTTTTTTTTTTTTTTTTTAATTTGACCTAAACACTTTTTGGCAAAATATCAGCTCTCTGGGATAATGTTAACCAGTGCCAAATTGACGGGAAAATCCTAATATCTGTATTAGTATTTTTCCGTGTAATATACAGCGAGTACCATAAGTCTGTAGATGTTTTAAAAATTCATAACTATTAATAGGATTGAAAGCGGTTGACGACAAAAATCATTCTCGTAAAGAAGGTTTTTTTTTTTTTTTTCGTAAAGGAAAAAATATAATTAAATTTTTTTTCGATGATAGTTAGACAAATATTTAAACTTTTTGCACTGATATGAAAGAAAAATATATGCAAATGAAAGTCCCATAAATTGCACAATTTTGTGATTGTAACAGTTTATTTCTTATTAAAACCTGGATAAATTACTACGTCAGAAATGCCAAAGAAAAATATTTCAGAGACGTTCTTTTTTCACTGAAGACGGTACGCTTAAGCCTACCGAAACAGCTGTATGCCTCTGAAATATTTTTCTTTGGCGTTTCTGACGTAGTAGTTTATTCGGGTTTTAATATTTCAACGCCAGGTCTCCTGTTATTATTAGTTTATTTCATAATTAATCTTATAATCTTAATTAATCTTCTTATTACTAACCCTCTTTGAAAGAATTTGTACAAAAATAACTAGGATTATTTCTGTACTGATAAATATACAAGATTTAAGTCCAAAAATGTCGATTATGAGTTAAGTACATTGTCTGACTCAGAAATTTTTTTCTATCGATTGCTATAAAGGATTTAAGTCTATGTCATTTAGTCTCTGAGAAAATCCATTAGTAAAAAAAGATTCAAGTCAGAAATTTAGCCTTCATTTATGGTATAAAATATTTAATTCAGTTTTTTCCCGTTATTAAATGAAGATTTTGACAATCATTGAATGGTATAAAGGGTATAAGTCAACGAAATCCCCTTTTCCTAATCGATTCTTCTGATTAGATTTTAATTAGTATAACTTTATTTTCCGTCTCCTGAAAAATCAAGAATATGGACTTAAATCCTTTATACTTATCAGTACTACAGATTTACAAATTTGCAACAATATGTGTTTAGAAAAGAAAATCAGTTTCTCTTTCTTGTAATGAAGGAAAAAAAAATAGTTTGCATCTGATTTTTATTTACTGATTTTTGGAATTGTATTTTCATAAAATTATATATTCTTTATGCAATTTCATTTAGTGTTTTTTTTTTTTTTTTTTTTTTTTTTTTACTTTCTGAACATAACATATGTAAATAAAGTTCTGTAATCATTACGAAAATTCGGCTTTGAGATAAGGATGTATCTACAGTATATGTTTTGAGATGCCCTGCGTTAATTTTTACTTTTTTTTTTATGTTGATGTATGTATACGTGTGTAAGTGAACACGATAAGGTCTAAACGTTTTGCTCGAGCGAGCTAAAAGTTGGTACGTATGTTATAGGTCAAAATAGCACGAACCCAATTGATTTCGGAAAAAATTAGCACTTATAGTTTTTTTTTTTTTTTTTTTTTTTTTTTTTTTTTACAGAGACACATTGAAAAACTCTTTATCATTATGACCTATGGGATAAAAATTTTAAAATTGCGATAGTATCTAAAAGCCTTATTCGATTGGACTGAATTTAGGTATGATAGGTCATATTATAGGTCACTATCGCTCAAACTGTATAGCTTTTTGTGAATCTAGCATTCATAGTTTTTTTTTTTTTTTTTTTTTTTACAGGGACTCAAAAAAAAAAGTTTATTATTATGGCCTATGGGTTTAAATTTTTAAAAGTGCGATACCATCTAAATGCGTTATTCAATTGAGCTGAAACTTTATACACACATTATAAGACACCATTGCTCAAATTGTATTGATTTTTATGAATCTAACGTTTATAGATTTTACAGGGGTTTTTACAGAAAAATTCTTGTTCATTATGGCCTATGGCCTGAAATTATTTTAAGTGCAAAAACATAAAATTACACAGCATACTATATGGAGAAAAATATTTAAACCCTCTGTTTTAAGTTTTACTTTAGTTTATTTAACGGCTTCTCTTATTTTATTTGTGCAACCGTTAATTACTTAATGCTAGTAAAGTCGAGTGGACTCATTCCAGGCATTAAAAATATAAACAGAATGTGAGGCATTACTTTAAATTAAGAAAAATATGCAATTATTAAAAGTATTAGAAAAATAAATACTCGAAAAATTCCCCTAAAAAAATATATATATTAAAAATACAACCACAAATATTGAAAAATCGACAAAAGAAGAACTGTAACACTTTACCGGGATTATATTTACATATTTAATTTATTATTATTATTATTATTATTATTATTACTTTCTTCTATATGTAATACAGAGAAAGTATTCGATTAGTGAAAAATTTTGACCTCCGTTTTATGATGGATTTACACGTTTTGGGATGTCCTGAACACGAATTGATAGTTTTTAGAAAATGTCTGTCTGTGAGTGTTACGTTTTTTGTAGACGCTGTATCTCACCAACCGATAAAAGGAATCTAACCAAACTTGGTATTTAGTTGCACCCTGATATAAACTGGTGATGATTCGATTTGGGGATCAATCACTCAACAGGTGTCGCTGTGATCGCATTTTTTGTAAACTTTTAACATGGCAGTGTAGGACAAATTTTCGTATAAATGTGCATAATGAGAGCTATTTTTAATTTGTGATTGTAAAATTAGTATGAATTATTGACAATAGTAGTAGTTAGCTAGGAAAAAAAATTCTTTGCATGTGGGGGCATCGCTTGGGTAAATTTTTGAGATGGGTATCTTTCGAAAGGTCTCGTCAATACCTATACAATGGATGGTTGAACTATAAATCTGTGATAATTTAAAACAAAGTTATCGACATTAATATATATATATAAACAGAAAAAAAGAGGTTTTTTTTTTTTTTTTTTTTTTTTTTTTTTTTACTGAGTGAATTTGTATAGGAAAATATAGAAGAAAGTCTTGTGGTGGCCACAACATACTAGTTTAATAGTGAACTTCAGTAATCGTTTTGAAGTCTTTACGATTAAATAATTAAAGTTAACTAAAAGAAAAAGAAAAAAAAGCAGCATTTCAATTAAGGGACCTCTAGAACGTGTGGACCAATTTGCGTTAACTTTTACACCAATATCAATATCATTCCCACATTCAAGCAACGCCCTCTGTAGAATGCGTTGGTTAACCCCTTAACGCGCGGCGTCCTCGCTGCGAGGACGCAAAATTTAAGATCCAGCTGCAAAAATTCATCCCGGAAATTTTTTAGCAAAAACTTACGTTTCTAACATATCAGAAAAAGCCAGTTTTTTCAACCCTAAAATTTAAAATTTCTTTTAGTTTAATTTAGTTCATGAATTCCGGTGGCAGTATAACTTAAATGTTCCGAATTGTTTTGCGCCGTAAAGGGTTAAAGCCTTGCATGTTGCGCAATTGAGGAAAATTTCATGCTAAAAAGGGAAATTTTTAAACGAAATGAGGGAAATTTTAAAGTTTCCATCTGGCAGCGCCGCTCATCATCCCTCTTTCATATTCATGTTTTGCGGTTTAATAGATTCCCGTTTATTGTGTTTTTGTTTGTATACATTAACCATACTGCATCATAATTTTATAAATATGAAATCTATCGTTTTAAAAGCGAAACTTAACAACACCACAGCTGTATAATATTAAAAAAAAAAAAAAAAAAAAAAAAAAAAAAAAATCATTCTGTTAACATCGACAAGATAAACAAAGTTTTAACAACAAATTAATACAAATATATATTAAACAAAGACAAATGTGCGGGAAGGTAGAGGAATAACCGAACAAATAAATACAATCCTTTGTAATACGGAAACAAAAGCAGTGAAAAAATATTTGTAAATATACTCTGTATACTTTTATATTATTTTATGAGTATATTATATATATATATATATATATATATCTTAATATATATAAATCTCGTGTCACAATGTTTGTCCTCAATGGACTCCTAAACCGCTTAACCGATTATAATAAAATTCGCACACCATGTGCAGTTCGATCCAACTTGAGAGATAGGATAGTTTAAATCTCAAATTATAGTCGCAATTTTAATTTATTGCTAATTATTTGTTATAATTTCAATATTTCATTATTTCAATTTCTAATTATGATTAAATTATTTTGAATACATCATTCGAAAGATATTTTAAAGTTCTTTTAAATTATCGAAAGTTTTCACCAGATTTACACGTTTTGAGGTGTCCTGAATCAGTTTTCTTTTATATCTCAGAAATTAATTTAAAAAAATTTCATAAGTAATACATCATTTGAAAGCTTTGTTGACTTGATACACATTTTAAAGTACTTTTACATTATCGAAAATGGAATTCGAGATTTCACCCGATTTACACGTTTTGAGGTGTCCTGATTAGGTTTTTTTTTTTAATCTCAGCTACTAATTAAAATAATTTTATAAGTAATAGATCATTAGAAAGCTTTTTTTGATTTGGAATCGAACAGTGGATTACAGAAATTTCTACCGCCAGATGGCGCTGTAATACATTCAAATTTCAATATTTCAATTTCTAATTATGATTAAATTATTTTTAATGCATCATTCGAAAGATATTTTAAAGTTCTTTTATATTATCGACAGTTTTCACCAGATTTACACGTTTTGAGGTCTCCTGAATTAGTTTTCTTTTGTATCTCAGCTACTAATTAAAATAATTTCGTAAGTAATACATCATTAGAAAGCTTTTCGAACAGTGGAATACAGAAATTTGTACCGCCAGATGGCGCTGTAATATTTTAAAATTTCAATATTTCAATTTCTAATTATGATTAAATTATTTTTAATACAGCATTCGAAAGATATTTTAAAGTTCTTTTAAATTATTGAAAGTTTTCACCAGATTTACACGTTTTGAGGTGCCCTGAATCAGTTTTTTTTTTTGTATCTCAATTATTAATTAAAAAAATTCATAAGTAATACATCATTTGAAAGCTTATTTTAGTTGATACACATTTTAAAGTACTTTTGCATTATCGAAAATGGAATTCGAGATTTCACCCGATTTACACGTTTTGAGGTATCCTGATTAGGTTTTCTTTTGTATCTCATCTACTAATTAAAATAATTTCATGAGTAATACATCATATGAAAGCTTTGTTGATCTGGAATGGAACAATAGATTACAGAAATTTCTACCGCCAGATGGCGCTGTAATATTTTTAATTTCAATATTTCATATTCTAATTATGATTAAATTATTTTTAATACATCGTTCGAAAGATATTTTAAAGTTCTTTTACATTATCGAAAGTGGAATTCGAGATTTCACCTGATTTACAATTTAAAGTGTCCTGATCAGGTTTTCTTTTGCATCTCAGCTAATTCAGTAAGACCGTTCAAAATTGGTATATGCAAGTTAATTAGGAGGGGCTGGAACGGTGGGGAAGGAATAGGCGCGCAGCGCGCATGGGTTTGGGACCCGGTGCGAGTTTTTACCTGATGATAAAAGATTTTTTTAAAATTTAATTTTCTTAATAAAAGTTTGAGTTGAGAAGGAATATGCGTGTACAGCGCACGTATATCCTCAAACGTGCGCGCGCAGCGCGCATGGGTCTGCGCTGCCGAAGGCAGTGGCGTCCCGGTGTGAGTTTTTACCCGATGCTAAATGATATATTTTTTAATTCCTTTTCTTGAGAATGAAAGTTTATGAGTAATAACATGGAATTTTGAGAAGTCATAAGGATGGTGAAGGAATACTTGCGCGCAGTGCACGGGTCTACGCTGCCGAAGGCATTGGGGACCCGGTGCGACATTTTTCCTGATCAGATTTTTTTTTTCTTTTTTTATCACATGATAAAAATTAATGCAATTTTGAGAATTCATTAATTATTGTGATTCATTTAAAAATAGTGACCAGCGAAGCGGGCGTAGCCTGCTAGTATATATATATATAAATGAAGTCGCTCCAACTTAGGGAATAATATAAAAAAGAGTTTTAGGTTTCATAGAAGCAGAAAATTTTAAATTCCTTTCCCCTATTTTTTTCTTTTTAAAATCTCTTTTTTTTTTCTTTCCTTTTCCGCTGAACTTAATTTTTTTTTCCTTACTGGAAATGTAACAAAAGTATTGTGAAATCTATTTCACTTTACTTTTGTTCAGAATTTAAAGAGCACGAGGAATGTAACGAAAAAAGTCGTCAGTTGTTTTTTACTGTAACAGAATTGTTACATTTGGGAAGATAAAAATTTTTGTGAGATCGAATATAAATATAGTGAGCAAAAAAAGCTTTATAAATAGCTTTTTTTTTTTTTTTTTCCAAATTCATTGATTATTTAACTATTTGCATACTTCGTCAAGGCAAGCTTATCATAATTTTTAAATTCAGCCTTCTACTTTCTTCTATATTCAACAGAAAAAAGCATTGGATTCGTAAAAATTTTTCGACTTCTGGTTTTTGATGGATTTACACGTTTTCAGAGAACCAGAACACGATTTGATCATTTTTAGAAAATGTCTATCTGTATGTCTGAAAGTCTGTGTAACAAAAATTTTGTTCCAACTATATCTCAGAAACTACTGCTCTGAACTACATATTTATATGTTGTTGTACCTTGACATAAATAAGTGCCTATGAACTTTTAGTGCTAATCACTCAATAGGTGGTACTGCTATACAGCGATTTTCGCAACGTTAGGGAAGGCTATGTCTCAGAAATTAATGCACAGAATTGTATGTAAATTTATTTTTAACATAAATTAGTGCCTGCCAACTTTCGGTGTGAATCGCTCGACAGATGGCGCTACTGTACAACGATTTCCGCAATTTAAAGGAAAGCTATATTTGAGGTTCTATTGCGTATATCGAACAAAATTTGATATATGGAAAGGATATTATGGGACATAATGCTGGTTCGATTTGGGTGTATATCGGCCGATAAGTGGCGCTGCTATGCTACAGCTTTTTCTTCATAGCTCATTTCCAGCATTATTTTTCGAATTATAGTGATATTTAATTTTTTACTGACGTTAGAGGACCGTCATGTGTTATCATATGTATATGTGATATCATATTATGTAGAGATGTAACGAATAGTGATTTGGCCTAATAGCCGAATAGTTAGCTTTTAAAACAAGTTTCACTTTTGTTTGTAATGAAATAATTTTTTCAATTTTAAACTGAATCTAAAATAAATATTAAAAAAAAATTGCTTTTTAATCTTTATATATATATATTAAAAAAAGAAAAAAACTATAACTTGATGTTGTTTTAAATATTGTAAATGAGTAATTCTCTGAAAAGTGGTCATTTCATATCCCAGTAGTCTTGAGGGCATATTTTTAAAAGCACAATAACAAAAAGCTGTCCGAACTATCAGTATTAATTGGTTTTACATATAAACTGTTATTCTTTTGTTATTGGAATTCAAATATAATTTTAAAATATATTTAAAATGCAAAATATCATTCCCTCACTGTGTCCCCATTCCCACATGTAAGTAAATAAAATGGTTTCTATGGTATTAAAGCATGTATATTTAGATTACTTGAACTGAAAAATTATTAAACATACTTTAATAAATATATATCCATTATAATATATTTATATATTATGCAATGAAAGAAATTAGAACACTTTTTATTGTTGTCCCTGGTAATAGCTATCATTCTCTCATCACACTATAATGGCACTCCTACTTACTGTATTAATGGCGACACATGCGTCAAACTTAATTTATATAGCAGCAAAGTAAAGAAACCATAATATATTCCTCTGCAGAAGATTAAGCTATTTTTACATGACAGAAAACAATAATTTATTCATTTTATGATTTAAAAAAATGGTGAAAGAAAATATATATCTACAGGTAAGCTAAGAATTGTTAAAATTTATGTTATTGACTTCTCTCATGATTTAAACATGAGAAGTGATATAACATATTTTGCATTTTATTATTAAAGGTTCTAATCCTTGTTTAACCCTATCACTGTGTCGTTTTGTAATACAAAATGACTATCTGCCTGGTGTCTGTCTGCGTGGACACCAGGTTACAGTAATAGGGTTAAAGATAAATTTGTGAAAAGTAAACATTCTTATATTATGTAAAATTATTAAATACAGTTGTGTATTATGTAATTTTAAATGAGTAAATGTTAGCAGATTTTCTAAAAAATTAATACAGTGGAATGTAATTTTCAATATTTTCCATTAAATATATTTAAAAACAAATTTAAAAATAGTTTATTTATTTATTTATTTTTTTTTTTTATTAAGGTGACTGACGGTGCCGAATACGGAATAATGGCCGAATATTCGTTACATCCCTATATATTATGCATACATAGGAATTAAATATTTGTTCAAGGAAGTTTAGATACATAATTTTTTAATTAGCATTACTTTAGTGCGCTTTATTATACAGGTAACCGTCCGGATCACCAAAATTTTAAGTTACGGAGATAGTTCAATTTCTATAACTTACAAATAATTAAACTTTATTTAAAGTAAGCTATTCCGTTTGTCGCTTCTTGGCTTAGTTGGTTAGAGCATCCCGCTAATAACGCGGGGGTCGAGAGTTCGCCGAAGGTCCGGCGTTTTAAATTTTGCAGATAATTAGTAGAAAAGGTGTCAATTGATAAAAGGAAAATTTTCGTTGATTACACAGTATCCTAAGAATTTTTGAAGAGTTTTTTAAGAAGCTTATATATATATATGTTAGCACCTTTTTTCGTCACTTGATAGCTCAATTGGATAGAGCGTCATGTTGATAATGCGATGGTTGTAAGTTCGAAGAACGATGTGTTATTTTATTGTATATAATTAATAGGAAAGATGTCAAATGATAAAATGAAGATCTTTCGTGGTCTGCACACTATCCTAAAAATTTTTGATTAATTTTTTTAAAAAGCCTCTTTTAATTACTAAAACGCACAAGAATAAAAATGTAAAAAAAAAAAAAAAAAAACTAAGTTTTTACTGTGTAGCTCTAAAAAGCATTAAAAAATATTCTTGCAAGGACATGCTATTAAAAAATAAATAAAAGTTTCAACAATAAGAAAATTGTTGAAGCATAAAAATATAAATATTTAAAGAAAAATATAAATATTTCACTTTGCAAGAGATAATTTTTTCTTTTTTTTTAAATAGTCATAATATTTTAAAAGGCATTCGAGAACAATATTCTTTTTGCATAGTGTTGGAATCTTTTAGTATGTTCTATGACTTTTCTTTACTGTTCTCCAAAGGCAGATGAGTTAATTTTTGCAGGTAATTAATAGCAAATGCGTCAAATGATAAAAGAAAATCTTTCAAAGTCTACACAGTATCCTAAGAATTTATTATTATTATTTTTTTTAATATATATCAGAAAATAAAAATTTAAGTAAAAAAACATTTTTTAAACAGTAGAAGCTATTGTGGAGCCCTGAAAAGTATAAAATAAAATTTATTCTTGCAAATATATGCTATAAATAAGTAAAAGTTTCAACACTAAGAAAATTTTAGAGAAAAATATAGATATTTCACTTTTGCAAGAGATTAAAATTTTTAAGTATTCAAAATATTTTAAAAAGCTTTCGAGACCTTTAAAATTTATGGTTTAACAAATACTTATGTAGAAACTAATGACTAAGAATATTGGTCTCGATAGCTTTTAAAAATATTTTGAATATTTAAAAATTTTCATCTCTTGCAAAAGAGAAATATCTATATTTTTCTCTAAAATTTTCTTAGTATTGAAACTTTCATTTATTTATAGCATGTCTTTGCAAGAATAAATTTTTATTTTATGCTTTGCTGGGCTCCACAATAAAAAATTTCTACTGTTAAAAAAATCATTTTTTTTTACTAAATTTTTATTATTCTTTCGAAACCAAAATCAAAAACTTTCCTGTGTTGCTATTAACAATTACTTAAATTTGCAATTAAATTAAATTAAATTAAAACAATAATAAATTTGTACATGTACAGTCCGCCATAAAAAAAGAAAATGTAAGAGAGAACATCCTACGTATCTTTTCAGTAAATTATTGCAGACGAACAGCAAAGGTGCCATTCGTCAGGGAAGTTTGTCTTCTTTTAAAGTATTAGAAAAGAATTAGCTTAAGGGGACATCTCCATATAGAAATTTCGTCAAACTTTGATGTTTTTTTTTTCAATGACAACATGCAATTTTGATTTCGTGCATCGATTCTACAGACAATTTGATCGCTAAATGGAAATCATTTGGTGCATAAGTTTAGATATTATACTCATCTAAAAGTTCGAGTATCTAATATTAAATTCCGATTGCACATTTATTCATATCTCCTGCAATTATAATATTTTTGGCTGTTTTTTTTATGGCGTTAATAATATGTTTTCCAAACATATTTATGAGTTTCATTAAGATTTTAATATTTTTTATGCACAGAATAAAAATTATTAAACTAATTAAAAAAAAAGAAAAGTATTGTGACCTACCATTTTTTTTTTTTTTTTTTTTTTTAACAGAAATTAATTTCTAGCACCTTCAAATACGCGTATACAAATTTACAGCCCATTCAACCGAATAGTTTTAAAATTATTGTCTAAAAGCTGTAGAAAATCAAGTTTGGAGGATACATAACTGAGAAAAATGGTATATACAAACAATATTTACAGCAATGAAGTTTTAATTTATTGCAGACGATAATATGCTAAAATGCTTTAACCCACATTCATTTTTTATTAATATGTCAGATCTAAAGGATTTTTAACTATGCTACAGCCATAGACTAATAATCAATCGTTATACATCTAATCGTTATCATCATTACAGCTCAGTATCAACCTTAAATAAAACATTCTATTATTATGAATAAAGTATATAAATTTATATCTAAAAAAAAAAACTAAATAACGAAAAAAGACTATTACCGAGAAAAAGTAAAAGAAGAAAGAAAGAAAAAAAATATCCGAAAGACAATCATTTATAAAGCAAAAACGGAAAGCATTGAAAAAACATTTGTAAATGTATTTTATATACCTACTTATGTTTTTCTTTATACATATACATATACATAAAAAATACATGAAGTAAAAGATAGTATTAAAGTTCTAAGGAAGTAGAAAATTTAAAATTTCCTTATTTTTGAAATACGTTTTTATTTTTATTTTCTTTCCGGCTAGAAAACTTAGAATTTTTTTTTTTTTTTTTTTTTTTTTTTTTTTCTGAAAATGCGGCAAAAGCATTCGGATGTCGATTTCACTTTATTTCGATTCAAGATTTAAAGAGCGTAGAAAACATAACAATAAAGTCTCCAACTATTTTATATTGTTACTAGAATTTTTTACTCTAGGGGAGGTGAAAAAAATTTATAAAAACGGAAATACATATTGATAGCTTTTCATTATTTTTCCTTATTTAAAATAGCTTTTCCTTATTTGTTTAATATTTAATTGTATGTTTAAACGCTAACTGAAAGTTTATGTTTAAAATGAAATTTTCATTGATATAGTATTTATAACGGAATTTAGTTGGTTGTCGTATAGAGAATATTTTTATCGTCGACGATGGCTGAAAAATAAAAACATTAATTAAACTTAATTTTTAAAGATAAATTAAATAGTTCAGGCTCGTAATAACACAGGAATACATTTTGTTCCTTTGCGAGTTTCTTTAACGGCCAGGAATATTTTCCAAGGGACGTGACCATAGTCCATCAAAAATTTAATAATTGTTAACGATGACAGTATGGAGTTGGGGAATAGTACCAGGACACAAGTCCCTTAAGCTTCATGGGCTACATGACGCTGGTAAATGTCGTCCAAAGCTAAAGCAAAAAATGAAATTGCTTTTGGCGCTTCTTTAACATCTGCCAAGTCCAAAGTTACAGAAAGAGCAAGGTTACGGTCTTCGTTACGAACATTCGTATATAATTTTTTTTGAAAAGGTGACAAGTAATTCATTGTCCGTTGTCAGTGAAAATTGGTATGATTTCGTCGAGTTGTTAGTTCCGGGAAAATAACTAGCTAAGAAAATATTTTGTCTTGATCAAATTATCTTAAAATTACCTTACAATAAATCCTTTAGTAGCAGCATTTAATGAAATATTTCGGCGTTACTAACGTAGCAATCTTCAGATGTTGACATGCTACCTACTGACCATTTTCGTTGTCTTGCTCGTCATCGGTCGATCTCTTCTTCATTGTCTCTTTCCTTTGCTTTGCTTCACTCATTAAAAGTTGCCAATCGGTGGGGATGATGCAATGCTCTCTATCGTTAACAGCGTTGCTAGTGGTTAGTATTTCTAAATCTTCGCATTTTAAGGCAATTTGCTGGGAATTATAGTGCGTGATTTTAGTAGTTGTTAGTGTACTGAGGTTAGTAGTGTGTCTTCTTGGTCGCCCACTATAATTCCTACCAATCGCCTACTATAATTCTCGCCATTATCCCACTATAATTCTCACCAATATGCCTTAAAACGTGAGGCTTTAGAAATACTAACCACTAACACGCAATTAACTATAGAGAGCATAGCATCATCCCCACCGATTGGCAACCTTTAATGAGTGAAGCGAAGCGACGAAAGAGAGAATGAAGAAGAGATAGACAAACGGCGAGCAAGACATCGAAAGTGCTCAGTATGCAGATGTCAACATCTGAAGATGGCTACGTTGGTAACGCCGAAATATATCATTAAATGCTGCTACTAAAGGATTTATTGTAAGATAATTTTAAGATAATTTGATTAATTAAGATCCTTTATTGCTTAATAAATGGATTTTGTCTTGTTCATGTAAGGCAATTGGGCGACAAGAAGGCTAATGAGTTATATTTCGATAAAAGATTAAATGAAGCCCAATCAGCTACTATCTGGTTTTACAAAACGAAAGGAGAAAAATAAGTTAAAACCTATCTTTTACAAAGCTAAAATAATTTTCATTACGTTAGAATTATTAAATGAATACTGGGAAAGGATCAAAGATTTTGTTTCGGTGCCTTGAAAAAAAAAAAAAATAAAAAAAAAAAAAAAAAAAAAAAATGAAAGGTAAAATATATAAAATTAGAAAAAAAGTATATGGCAAATTTATTATTTATAGGTTAAAAATAGTTATACCGTTGTATTTAAAATAGTTGGTTTAATATTAAATAATATAATTTATAATTTTATTTATTTAGATAATTTACCTATCTTTTAGAGAGAAAACAAATTTTATAATATGTAATAATCTAGATCACAGTATTTAGAATTACAATGCACAAATTTCATGAATGCATGGTGTAAACCATCTGAGAAAAGAAACATTTCTGCATTTTCAATGTAAATTTTCAGCCTCATTATAACTGAATTAATCTTAACCCCAGCACCGATAAAAACTCATTATAAATGGTTGTTATGATTTTCGTATTTTGATTTTACTTGATAAGGTTGAATAAAATTTTAGATTAATTGGTGATGGCTAGTAACAAACCAATTAATGTGTAAATTGAAAGTAAGTGCGATATTATTTTCTGATGTGCGTGACTGTGGTTAAGACACCTTATCTTATGTATTATTAATATTTGTATCGGTCAATTAAATAAGAATTCTTTTTTTTTTTTTTTTTTTTTTTTTTTGTTTACTAGAATATAAATTTTATGTCGTGATTTAATTAACGAGAAAAATTTAATATTAAGTTATTTCTTTAATAAGCAATTTTTAAACATTAAAACTGGCGTGTTGTGTCCATTACAAAACTTTATATATATTTTATATATCCGCGTTCACGAAATTAACGGTTTTAGAGAAACCGAGTTACTTTAGCGTAAAACTTCAAAAGTCGCCAAGGGAGTCCTATACTAAAGCTATAGTCCTATACAGTCATATGTACATACTTGCTAATTATTTCTAGATATTGTTATTTATTTATTTTAATAAATAACAATATCTGAAAATAATTCGCAAACAGATACAACATATTAATAAATAACAACAATAATAGCAAGAGATGACTCTGCTATTACGTTGATAAAATAATATACACAACAGCACATATATGTATATATATATCAGGGTTTTAAAAAACCCGGGTTTTTTAAAAACAAGCTCAACCCTAGTGGGTTTTTTTCTAGCATCACAATTGCGATAAATGACGAATGAATTGAATTCACGTGTTTAAATATAGCTCCTCCATATATAAATATTACTTTTTATCTTTTCGTATTTTACATTGAAAAATTGTCAATACTAAAACATCTATGTAGCGACGCCACCAACACCATTCAAATGTAGATAATCCTAACTTACTGATGGATAAGGGGTTAACCTTTTGTCCAGAGGTACGTCTCTGGATTACTACCAAAACGACCTCGGTTCGAATACAACCTACCGCAACACGCATTTTCCTTCATTGGTGACCACGAACGATATGAGTTATTAACTTCGCTCTATGGTAATAGATGGTAGCACCACAAAACAAAACCTCCGAGCAACAAAGCCTGTGAATCGCTGTTCTCACAGCACATAAAGCCTGTCACGCCCCACGCATTCAACTCGCCGCATCAACAAACACAACTGCTCCTTCAACTTGACAAAACGAGGCAACTGACAGCACAATCTTTTCATCGCTACCGTCTACAGCAGTAATATCGCTCGTACGGTGGTGTACTCTCTAGGAAGGGGAGTACTGTAGCGACGCCATCAAGGCCATTCAAATGTAGATAATCCTAACTTACTGATGGACAAGGGGTTAACCTTTTGTCCAGAGGTACGGCGCTGGATTACTACCCAAACGTCCCTGGTTCAAATACAACCTATAGCCAGCACGCACTTTCCTTTATCTATATTTTGGCGAAATTTTAACACGAAATATTGAAAATACTAAGGTAAGTGCAAGTAATATATCATAGACGTAATAGACGAGACATTGATGTCTTTTTCTAGTCAATTTTGTCCTTTTATTACCTCCGGTGTGAGCTTTTTTTTTTTTTTTTTTAACACACTTAACATAGTGAGCTTTTTTGGTTTTCGTCCCATGCTATTTCTATGGGTTTTTTAGCTTTTCTCCCCCTCTTTTTCTGCATTCTAAAGGGCGGTGGAGATAAGGATAGAAAATTAACCTTAAGGATAGATTTTTTTTAGTGGTAGTAATAATCGATTTAAAAATAAAATATAAATTGTCTGAAAGAATGGACTTCTTTTAGTACTGTAAAATAATAATAATAATAATAATAATAATAAATAAATAAATAAATTTAGAATAATGAAGATTTAAATCTTCAGAAAGTTTTTCAGAAAAAGTCTAGTTGATGAAGGTAATATGCCCATAAGTGAAATGTAATGAAGATATTAATATTTAAACCCCGAAAACACTTCAATTATTGCAAAACCAAATTTAATTTTTAAAACTTTACAAAAATTACTGAAAAGTTAAGTAAGTAGAAAATTTAGAAAACAAAATGTTAAGCAATTTTAAACAGTTTTAAGCAATTTTCAGAAAGTTTTTAGTCAATTTTAAAAATTTTACGGTAAAAAATGTTTTTAATTTATTTTAACTTCACATGTACGGCAAATAAAAACTTCCTTATCTTTCTTAGTAAATCCAACACATTCCTCGTGCCCAAAATAGTGATGCGCAACACATAATCCAGGGCTCGAAATTTCAACTTGGATTACACTCGCTGATAAAAAAAGTTACTCGCCACAAAATATGATTTACTTATTCTATTTTTTACGTATAAGGTGACCAGAATTTTTATTGGAAAAAGAGAAATTACGCAAGTCTTTTATTTTGTAAGAAAATAGAAGACATTAAATTTTGAAAAAAAGTTCATTTTAGAGGACAAAAAATTGAATGAAAATGATTATAAAAACCGATTCAAAAGCTACTTTACACAAGTGGTGGAAACATTTTTATCTCAAATGATGAATTTGGATCAGTACACCTTAATTTAAATTAATAATATATAGATACGAGAGGAAAAATTCCTAATTTCTATAGGTGCCACTGGACAATATAGATTTTTTTTATTATTATTATTATTAGTTTTTGCTACATACATTTTTTTTTTTTTTTTTTTTTTTTTTTTTTTTTTTTTTGGGGGGGGGGGTATTTTTATGTTGTTACATAAAAAAAAGTTGGTAGACATTTTTTTTTATTAAAATCATAATCATAATCATAAAAAAAAAAAAAAAAAAAAATGGCATATGAAAAAATGAAATTAATATTCGGCAGATGAAACGATTTGTTTTAAAAAACAGTCATTCTTTATCAACATTTTATGAAAGTTCTCAGAAATATAACCTAAATTAGTCTTAGTAGTTAATAAGTTTTTAAAGTAGGGGGATTATAAAGGGGATTTTTTTCACATGTCTACATTTTGTCCATTGAAGAAAACAGTCGCTTTGGGGGAGCATTTTTGCCAGGAGGAAATAAAATGAATTCAACTAACTTTTGCATATTTTTGTGAGGTGGTGGTAGTGTTATCATTAAGGCCAATTGTCTGCACTAGGGCTCTAGGCTTGAGTAAGATCTTTCTCCCTCGGGTCCTTTTAAGAGGTCCTAGCCCGTACTTCCGCTAGTTTTGGAGAAAACCACTGAAAACGCCTAACGGCTAAGCCAAGAAGCACGACCGGGTATCGAACCCAGCGCCTCACGTAGACCAGCTTCGAGGACGGAACCTCTCGGTCACTGGTGGGCCTATTTTTATGAAGAATATTATTCATGCAAAAGTGAGAACACACGTCAACCCACCGCGCATCATACCACCACCTTAATGATTTTATGACAATTTTAATAGTGATTTCGTGTTCTGGATCAAAGAACCGTACAAATATAGGGAATACTTTTATTTCTTTGTAATTCGAAGAATCTGAATAGACACGAACTATTATAAAATATGCTTTGGCAAGCTTATTAGAAAGTTGCTCTTTTGTGAACCTAACGCAGAAAACAGTTAGTGTTCACCGTTCGATACAGCTAACAGTCGATTGAGCTTACTAGTTTTGCGAATTTTTAGGTTGATTTCTTTAGAAATCGACCTATTGCAATCACTTCGTTTATATATCTATCTACCTATCTATCTATCTATCTATCTATCTATAATGAAAATTTTGTCATCACGATAACTCCCGAAATAATACTCGAAATCGAACCAAATTTGGACAGTGAACTAATCTTATAAATATCTTGAATGAGTTCGTTAACCAAGTTGCTCCGACTTTTTGTTTTCAAGTGGCAGCCACTTGAAAATTTCAAACCGACATTGTAAAAAGCATATTTAAAGCAAGATTTGCTTGAATTTTGTTGTAAATACAGGTCACATGAGGGTCTCAATGATGTTTATTAATGAAGTTTATCCGCCATTTTCAATAAAGTGGCAGATATTTTAAGTTAAACGGGACCACTTGAAATCAGGCTACCACTTGAAAATTTAAAATCCCTATAACTTCCGAAATAATACTCCAAATCGAACCAAATTTGAACAGTGTCTTAACTTATCTTATAAATATCTTAGATGAGTTTGTTAACCAAGTTGCTCCGCCATTTTGTTTTCAAGTGGAGACCACTTGAAAATTTCAAATTCAAATTGTAAAAAGCGTATTCCGAATTTTTTTAATTTTGATGTATACATAGATTACACAAGTAAATAACTTTATTAATGAACTTTATCCGCCATTTTTAATAAAGTGGCGGATATCTTAAGTTAAGCGGGACCACTTGAAAATTTAAAACCATGATAACTTCCGAAATAATACTCCAAATGGAACCAAATTTGAACAGTGTCTTAACTTATGTTATAAATATCTTAGATGAGTTTGTTAACCAAGTTGCTCCGCCATTTTGTTTTCAAGTGGAGACCACTTGAAAATTTCAAATTTAAATTGTAAAAAGCGTATTCCGAAATTGTTTGAATTTTGATGTAAATACAGACCACATAAGGATCTCAATGAAGTTTATTAATAAACTATATCCGCCATTTTTAATAAAGTGGCAGATATCTTAAGTTAAGCGGGACCACTTGAAATCAGGCTACCACTTCAAAATTTAAAATCCCTATAACTTCCGAAATAATAATCCAAATCGAACCAAATTTGAATAGTGTCTTAACTTATCTTATAAATATCTTGGATGAGTTTGTTAACCAAGTTGCTCCGCCATTTTCTTTTCAAGTGGAGACCACTTGAAAATTTCAAATTCAAATTGTAAAAAGCGTATTCCGAATTTTTTTTAATTTTGATGTATACATAGATTACACAAGTGTCTCAAATAACTTTATTAATGAACTTTACCCGCCATTTTTAATAAAGTGGTGGATATCTTAAGTTAAGCGGGACCACTTGAAATCAGGCCACCACTTGAAAATTTAAAACCATGATAACTTCCGAAATAATACTTCAAATGGAACCAAATTTGAACAGTGTCTTAACTTATCTTATAAATATCTTAGATGAGTTTGTTAACCAAGTTGCTCCGCCATTTTGTTTTCAAGTGGATACAACTTGAAAATTTCAAATTTAAATTGTAAAAAGCGTATTCCGAAATTGTTTGAATTGTGATGTAAATACAGACCACATAAGGATCTCAATGAAGTTTATTAATAAACTATATCCGACACTTTTAATAAAGTGGCAGATATCTTAAGTTAAGCGCGGTTACTTGAAATCAGGCTCATACTTGAAAATTTAAAATCACGATAACTTTTGAAATAATACTTCAAATCGAACCAAATTTTGACAGTGATATTATCATTAAATTATCTTGAATGTTTTCACTAGGCAACTTGTCCCGACATCTTGTGTCTAAGTTCCAGCCACTTGAAATCACACTGCCACTTGAAAATATGCCATCACGATAACTTTTAAAATACTAAACTGATTCAAATAAAAGCTGGTTAGTGAACTTTTGGTTCAAATATCTAGGATGACTTGATCTCTTGATGACTTGATCCGCAATTTTATTTTCAAGTGGCGGCCACTTGAAAATTTGTCATTATGGTAACTTTAGTAAGACAGAATCAATTCGCTTCAAGTTTGGGTAGTGGATTTATCATTCAAATATCTCAGATAAGTTCGCTAGGCATCTCACTCCACTTTTTTTTACAAGTGGTGCCACCTGAAAATTCCTTATGACTGTAATTTTTGAAATTCTGATTTAATTTAAACTAGAACTGGACAATGAACTTATCGTACAAATGTACTGGATGATTTCGATGGGCAAGTTGTTTTGCTATTTTGTTTTACAAGTCGCAGCCACTTAGACTGCCACTTGAAAATTTGCCATAATAATAACTTTTGAAACACGGCACTGATTTAAACCACAGTTGGACAGTAACCTATGCTTCAAATATCTTCGATGTGTTTGCTGGAACTTTAGAAATACTTAATCAATTCAAATCAAAGTTGAAAAATGGATTTATCATTCAAACAACAAAAATTTAGAAAATTCACGTAACTCATGAACCAATCACGTTATTGCGTCCATCTTTGGTATATCGATAATAAGTATTTTCTCGCCAAAAGTCGCCAAAAAAGTCGCTATAGGGGGAAAGTCGCCAAATTTGGCGCCAAATCCATTACATGCGTTACTGGATCTTTTTAATCCGTTTTTAAGGTAAAATTAGACTATTTTAATGCTAAAACAAACTAGAAATGCAGGAAACTAACATTTTGTCAACTTACTAAGCCTCTTTGAAAGAATTTCTACAAAAAAAAAAAAATTATTTTCAAATTTGCAACGATATCTTAGATGAGCAACTTTCTCTGCCATTTTTATCGAAGTGGCAGCCACTTAATTTTTCAACACAATGACTTTTGAGATTTTGAATTTATTCGAACTATGTGTGTACAGTAGACTTATCTCACAAACGCATTTCATATATTTGTCAACTTAACCCACCATTTTTTTTTTCCTAGCGCCGGCTACTTGAAAATTTTAAATTCACATAAAAGTGTATTTATGAACCGATTTGCTTAAAACTCCATATGTGCATAGCCTACGTCAATATTTCTACCAAGTGCATTAATAATTTGTAGCCGCCATTTTGAAACAAAATGACGGCTACTTGATAAGGAAAAAGAAATCAACCTACCCTTCCGAAAAAGCCGGAAGGTCTTGTTTTAAAATTAAAAACTAAATCCTTTTCATTCGAAAAAGATTTCAGAGGACGAAAAACATAAAAAAGGGGACTTTTTAGTCTTGTAATGTTTGTTTCGTTTAAGAGGGCAGAGCCTAGAAAAAAAAAAAAAAAAAGACTGTCCTCTTAAAAATAGGATGTCTGGTCACTTTACCTAAGATTTGCATGATTTTACGTTTTTAAATAGATTTTTTTTTTTTGTGTGTGTACTGTAAAAATTCTATCTACATTTAGACTGAAATTTTACTCGCCACAGTAAAATTTCGACTCGCCAATGGCGAGCTGGCGAGCGGAAATTTCGCGCCCTGACATAATCTCATATCCATAACTTTTTTCTTGTCGAAAATACCGCTAAACCAACTTTCTTTATCACTTTTCTTTGCTCAGGAAACTTTTCCGCTATTTCTCGACTATTATTATTATTATTTTTAAAATCACTGTTGGGGTGTTTGATTGTTTTCAGTATTATTTTGAGAAGCTGTGGGAAAGAGGTCTTTTTTCAAAATTAGAGCACGATAGCTCATTGCAAGTTTTACGATACTAGTTATTTTACGATTTTTATTATAGTGATGTCAGTAATTCTTTAAATGATGAGTTCAGACGCGCCGTTTCTGGCCTTATCTTAAGAAGATGAAGAATCACAGTTGGAGTCTGAAAAAGAGCCAGAAGTACTTGAGGGACTAGGAGAATGACGACCCTGTTTTTCAGAAGATGTCCCTGGGGTAGAAATTTGTTTTCCACTTTTGGCACTAGCATATTTTGGAGGTGGTTTTCAGAAGCAGAACTTGGAGCAAAAGTTTCCTCGGGGATTACTTTAAAAGGATTGGATAAGAAAGGATTTACACGACAGATACATACCCTTTTGAAGCCATATTTAACGTTAGAAGGTGTCATAACTTTGTCACAAACTGGAGAAAATATTCTTCAAATTGAGCTTTTGTAATGTTTTCATGGTTGGTTTGTTTCAAAAACAAAAGGACGTTTTGGTATCAAAATTGCTCAAATGGTTCAAAATAGGATTTATCCAAAGGCATGGTTTGTTTTAGAATGTATGTAAGCGAGATAGAAGAATTGCATTTTTTTCAGCATCATCCACAATTAAGAAATCAAGATGGGACTTGACTCCCATCAAATATGAGAACAGCGTCCTTGTGATTTAAATTTTAATACGTGTAGGTAATATGCTCATTGGCCAATATTGACAACAATAACGAGTTTTAAAAAAGCGTTCATATTTCTGTCTGAAAACCCATCTATTGAAATTTACTTATATAGTTCAAAAGTCCATTAAACAAGCTAAAATATTATGTATAACAGTAAATACAGATACTTTGTTTCAATAAGAAAAGTAAGAAAGAGACAAATTTGTAAAATGCCAAAGCAACTAACAACAAATCAACAATGGCTGCCCCCGTGCACGTAATCAAGGATTGCGGGCAACGAAGTACTAAACTATGTTCTTCTGACATCGAGTGAATAAATTCAAGTGCCATCTTTTGGATTTCACTGAAATTAATAACATTATTGCGGGTTGGTCATATTACCTGCATTGGCCATATTTCCATCACTTACCTTATTTTACCAGTAGCTTCAAAATTCCCCAACAACTTCCTGGACGCTTATTATTCTCGGTGCAACTTTTTCATTTTTAAGTATCGTCTGTAGACCAAAAACTCGACTTCCATTGAAAAATTTAGGATTATATTTCTCTGAGATGAAAATTGCCTGCATTTACCATATAAATCAATTTTAATAATTAATAATTTGTACTGCGTGAATTTTTATAAGATAATATAGAAGAAAATTTTATGATAGCCACAACGTACTCATTTTAAATATTTATCATTGAAAATCTTGCTTCTAGAGAGAAATTTAGATGTATAATTAATATAATAATAATATAAAGTATATATTTATTGTATAAATGATATTATTATAAGTGGTAGGAATACTGAATTGAAACGATATGTAAGATATCTTTTTGTTATTAATGCTTATCAGACAAACAATAGAAAATTGAAAGAGAATATATTGCTACACAAACAGTTTCATGCTTAACTTTATTGAAAATCTGCTGCATTTCTCAAATCTCAAACTTTTTAATAAATATGTTTTATAAATACTATATAGCGAATAAATATTCTAATAAATAAAAATATTTAGTTATTTTAAAATCTCCATTCTCTGGATTATTCAATATAATTACTCAACTCAATTTATATTTATCCGTTTAAGCTTTAAAATAGCTTTGGAACACCATTTCTTTGTTTCCCCTAATCAAGCAACGGAACATGTCCGGTTTCTGCTTTTACAATTGAATTTTCTTAATGCAACAAAGAACTTTAGAAAAGTTTTTCCAATCTTTTATCTTTTCACGGTGATTGTATTACTGCAAAGCAATTTCCTACTTAATTTTTTGAACAATGGTTTGTTAATCTTTTTGATGTAATTTCTCAGCAAAAATTGCAATATTAGATTAAATAAGTTAAACTATTATTAGATTTATTTAAAGTTATTTTGGATAATTTTGTTATTATAGCACTTATTTATTAATTTTCAATTATTTTCGATATTCTTGCGATGAAATTTTGAAATATTTTAAAATTAAAATAACCCTAAAGATTTATATTTGACCTACAGTCGGTAACAAAAGTATTCGAACACTAGCAAAAATTCCTATATAAAAAAGTAGAATTAATACTTTTTTGTTAAATGAATCCTTGTCGAATGATGTTCTTAGTCAGTCTAAGAACTGTTACTGAGAATACTTTTGTTACCGACTGTACATGACTGTGTGAGAGGGTTACTACAGTCCCTGAACACTCTCCCTTTGAATATTGCAGTTGCATTTCTAATACATTTAAGGCTACCGTTAAATTAAAAATTTAATTTCAAATCATTCAGAGAATTTTTTTACCCACAACATTTGAAACTCATTCGACTAAGTTGAGTAGTCCTTATATTGTTTATAACTTGTATACGTACCAAATATGCACTTAAATGTAGCTAAAAATGAAATTCATAACACAACTTCAAATGCCCCCATCGAGCAATTTCCGACCAGAGCTTTTTATACATCCAAATTCTTTTGTATGGTCCTGTAGACGAAGGATATATGCGTTTCCTCCCACCAAGGATGAAACAGTTCCTTTTTTTTTACTACAAGAATTTCTACCCTATAAAATAATAAAAATAACTGTAAAAATATGACAAAAATTTCTATAGGGAAATACTGATGGCACAAAAAGTGGAACTTTTTCATCCCTGCCTACCACACTCTATAAGCATACCTGCCATTATCCTAATTAATATTCAGTAGTGCTGTTAGTTGAAAGTAGATTTGGAAATAGTTTTATTTGACAGATATTTCTGTGTGAAAAAGGATTCTGACCCCCTCAAGTTTGAATATAGTACATAAATTCATAAAGTATTTTAAGGCTGTTGTTAAATAAAAACATATATTCTAATTCTATATCCAATCACATAATACACATATCTATGTATATCTATATGTATATGCATAACTATGTTTCCATAACGATGTTGATCGCAGGGCCTGATCACAGGCCGACTAGGCCTCGGCCTAGGGCACCTCTGTCTAGGGGCACCAAAATAATTTTAAATATTTCAAATGCTGTTTTTGGCAAAGATTTCCTTAAAAAGAAATTAACTGAAAGTTAGCTAATGATAACAATCTTTCGTTGAAATCCAATCCCCTCCTTGAAGGATCAAAATTGTATGGTATATGTCTACGGACCACACATTCTTGATTCTTAGCCGATTTCCTATTGTCTAGCTTTAAAGCAACGCTGTACCCACTGAATCTAAACTTCAAGTTTGTATCCAGTTTAATTTTCTTAACTTTGTAAAATTTTCTTAACTTTTTTTTTTTACACATTTTCATAACGTACTGGGAAAAAAAAAAGATGCTTTAATTTTTTTTTTTTTTTTTTTTTTTTTTTTTCGGGGAAGGGGAAAGGGCATCAAAATCGTCCTTGGCCTTGGGCCTCAGCAGGCCTTAATCGGGCTCTGGTTGATCGTTAGCTAATGGCAATACATCTCGATAAAATATCCACTCAGAAGGAATATCGTAGTAAAGATGCACTATAATATTACATGTGAAGAATGTATCGGAATTTAGACTCCCATGTGGGCTTATTGAAACCCAAATGCAACAATTGTATCAGTTAATCGCACTATCCATGGATAAAGCATATTCGACGAAATATAATGTTCTATCGCCATTCATTTTTGAACTCACGTAGTGCAAAATATTGAAAGAGTTATCGGCCAGTAAAATCAACTGCTTGCAGGTTCTGCAAAAGAGACAGTTTTAGGAATAGTAGCGTTGCTCTTTTTTAAGAGTTATGTTAAGGGAAACATAAGGCTGGTCATCAGCTTCTGAAATATTTCGAGTACTAGTGCTTCTCTTAAATGTGACGTACTGTCTTTATTTGTTTCACTACACCTTTCATTACTTGGACTGTATTGCACTTTCATCTTTTTACTGAATGAGTAAAATTAATTGTCCAGCTACTTTAGATTTTGGATTAACACTCTTTAATTCTATATTAATAAGAGAACTTTTCTGCAATCGCTTCAAAGAACAACTATTTCCGTAAATTCAAACCACCACACATGACTTTTATAAACACTACTTTTTATAATTAGTCATCTTAAACTTAGTTCATCTCAGAAATTATTAAAAAGATCACATTTTGTAAATAATAGTTTTTTTTTTTTTTAAGGAACGTGAGAGCTCTGTAGAATTTTGCTAAAACAATTTGGGCAAAATATTTTATCCTTTTACTCTCAGTGTTACTTCTCTTTGAAACAAGAATATTTTACTTTCTTTTATCGCAATTTTATATCGTTATTCTTTCCGTGCGAACACAATAGTTAATAAGCTTATAATATTTGCATAATCCGAGAATTTATTTTGGATATCGCCATTGAATCATGTCGTTTGCAATGGTCAATTTTTGTACAAGATAAATTTCTCTTATACTATTGTGCCATTTTGTAATGTTAAAAATATTCTTTTACACAGTTTTGTTACAAGTTGCTCGTGCATGTCAAGATTTATTTGGGACGCCCAATATGTGTATGCATACTAGAGTTCTACATGGGCCGGTTTAAATAAATTATTTCTTTTGCGGGTCAGATTTACTGACTTAATTTTCTTGAGAGTCGAGTTCGGACAGATTGATTCTTTCAAGCTGCTCGGTTTTGGGTTCGAATCGGGCTTACTTTTCAACGAATCGGGTCGAATTAGGAACAACTTTAAAAAAAAGTTATCCTTAATAATCAAAAATTTGTTTGATATATTTATAACTGTTTAATTGATATAAACATACTATATATACGCATAATTAAATATGCGCCTATCCAAATTATTATAGTAAAGCAAACATCCATATCAGAAAAAAGCACTGAACAAAAAAACATCAAATATATATATATATGTATGTATAGAGAACATGAGATTATAAGCATTAAACAATAAACTGCAAACACTAAACTTAACTTGAAGCCCTTTTTTGTATACTTGATGTACACAACACACATAAATGGTTAAAAATATTATAAATATTTCATTTTTCAGATTTTTAACTTAGTTATTAATAATTACATTTTTAATTCTTTTTAAAATGGTTTACCAACTGTGTGATAATGAAAATTTTATAACTTAAAAATTGTTTACATAATTTTTAGATGAATTATCAATTTTAATTTACTTTTCGGGTTTTGGATAAGATTCGGATATAAAGAATTCGGGTTCATGTGGGATGAATGGATGGTTGGGTTTTACGTCGCACTAGTGCTGCGCAGATGGACAATAGGGTTCAGGTGGGATGCGGCTCATTAAAATTCTATATTGCAGGTTCAAGTCGCTTTTCGAGTCGATAAAAATATTTTTGTCGATTTAGGGTTGGTTTAAAACTCATCTGTTGGGTCGGGT
Source organism: Salticus scenicus (assembly GCA_963930645.1). NCBI lineage: Eukaryota > Metazoa > Arthropoda > Arachnida > Araneae > Salticidae > Salticus > Salticus scenicus. The sequence continues at coordinate 86,398,809 of OZ005656.1, forward strand.
ATTTCAGCAGTAAGTCATTTATTATTATTATTATTATTATTATTATTATTTTAAATCCAAATTATTTTTAAGGAAAAGGTAGTATATAGAAAAATATCATTAAATAAGATCTTTTGTAATTAAATAAAAATGTCATCTACACTACTGGCCATTAAAATTGCTACACCAAGAAGGAATAATAATAACGGAATGAAATTTGTTGGACACATACATTATAGTTGGAAGAACAATTGATTGAAATTTCAGGAAATTTGGAGTAATATGTACTGAGAAAACAGTACATAAAGCAACGACCTCTGTGAGCAATAACAGCACTTATCTGCCTAGGCATTGAATCGAACAGCGTTTGGATGACATGTACGGGTAGAGCACTTCATGAAGTTTTAACACGATGCCACAACTCATCGATTGAAGTTACTGGTGACTGGGGGGGGCAGTCGCTTTTCAACGATTAAACAGTCATTTTCATTGGTGCGAGATCAGGAGAACGCGCTGGCCAGAGCAACAGTCGAACACATTTTGTATCAAAGAAGGTCCAGACAATGCAAACAACTTGCGATCGTGCATTATCTTGCTTAAATTTTGCACTACGGAGGCCTCGAATACAGGGCAGAGGGGCGGGCCTTAACTTATCAGAAATTTAATGGCCGCTGTTCAGAATGCCAGGTATACGAACATGAAGTAATCGAGACGTGTATCCAATGGGAACCTATAAAAGCATTGCGAATGATGGAGAGTATGATGATGTCGAATCCCAGCTGGCAATGTGCATTATTCATAATGCCGTTATAGATACGGATAAGGCAATCTAATGCTGTAAACAGGATTGTGATTTGTCTGAAAAGTGACTTCACGCCATTCCTGCATCCAGGTACATCGTTGATCACACATTAAAGGCGCCCATATCAGTGATGCAGTTTTGAGGGTAATCAGAATTTTGGTAGCCGCATACTGAGTCACCACCTGGATTGATGGTATGTGGTACCATTGGATACACATTCCGGTCACCTCTTCTTTTCATTCCCGCCACTCTGAATACCAGCCATTACATTTCTGACGAGTTAAAGCCCATCGCTCTGCCCTATGTTCAAGGCCTCCGAAGCGCAACATTTAAGCAGGACAATGCACGATCGCATGTTGTCCATATTGTCTGGACCTTCATTGATGCCGAATGTGTTCGACTGTTGCTCTGGCCAGCGCGTTCGCTTGATCTCGCACCAATGAAAATGACTGTTTAATTGTTGAAAAGCGACTGGCCCCCCACCACTCACCAGTAACTTCGATCGATGAATTGTGGCATCGTGTTAAAACTTCATGAAGTGCTCTACCCGTACATTTCATCCAATCGCTGTTCGATTCAATGCAGAGATGGCAGATATGGGCTGTTATTACTCACAGAGGTCGCAGCTTTATGTACTGTTTTCTCAGTACATATTACTCCAAATTTCCTGAAATTTTAATCAATTGTTCTTCCTACTATAATGTATGTGTCCAACAAATTTCTTTCCATTATTATTATTCTTTCTTGGTGTAGCAATTTTAATGGCCAGTAGTATATTTACAATATTTTCAAAGATTGGAGAATAAGCTTTTTATGTAAAAATATGTAGAGAATACTCTTTCACAGGATCTTTATGAAAGATTTAAAATGTATAACAATAATTTACATGATTTTATATTGTTACTAATTTACTTGCAAATTTATACCGATATGAATTACCGAACTTTATAAATATGCATATGTATCAATTTTCATAATATCTAAAGATTCTTCATAGTTAGTTTTTTTCCACATTTCTCCGAATGTAAATAATTTCGGTTTAAAATTTAAATATCAAATAACGTATTTTAACAACTGTTGCAATATCAACAAAATAAATCGAATAAATTGTTTAAATTAAAGAATAAATAGATAAATATAATTACAGACTAACGCAAATTTGATTTAAGTTTCTTAAATTGTTTTAGTCTGGGAAGAATTATAGGAAAACATCGTTAAAATATTCATTTTAATGAGTACATACGTTTGTGTAAATATTATTTCGGTTCCACATTATTATGATAAGGAATTGAAACGTTATTCTTCATAGAACCGTTTAAGTTACATTGAGAAATATTAATTCCGATATTTGGAAATGTTATAGCGAAATTTGTAAGACAGAGTTACTTCGATAGATAATTTTCAAACATTTAATGTTTACTTAAGATGAGTAGTATTGATTTACTTAATACAAGATGTATAAGTTATCCCTTTAAAGGAATTTTATTGCAATAACAGTGAACGTTTATTTTGTAGATAGATACATTATTACTTTCTTCTACATTCGATAGATTCGCAAAATTTTTCGACTTACAGATTTTATTAGATTTGCACGCTTTGACAGTTCTAGAACACAGTTTATTATTTAACCACATTTCTTGCGACCATGGAAGCCTCTGCGCAACTGCAGATTGAACGAGTCCAGTGTTAAAATAGGGGTGACTGAGAGAAAACAAGCGATAAGGGAACACCGAATAACTGGATGTTTGCCAAATAACTATCTCTCGGCCAATTTTGCATCCCTCCAAACTTTTGGACTCGCCCTCACTGCTAGTCGTAGGAAACGTGGTCGCACTATAATCATTTTAAGATATTGTCTGTTTATGTGTCTGTATGTGCGTGGCGAAGATAATGTCTAACTCAAAAATAATTCCACAGAATACAAGTTTAGAAGTTGTTGCACCTTGACATAATTTAGTTCCTACGAACTTTAAGCGAAAATCGCAAAATAGGCAGCCTCGCCATCACATTTTTTCTGCTGCCTTAAAATATGGTATTTTCGCTACCAGGGCTCGGAATTTTTCTAGTTGCACAAGTAATACAAAACATCAGGAATTGTGTTTCCAGAAATTGATATAATGATTTTGATGAAAGTTTGAGATTAAGTAATTTTTGGGGGTGCTAAATCCATTGGTCTTAACCTCACCTTTAGGAAAATTCGCGTTAACTTTTGTGATCGAGTGGATTTGTATTCATCTTCAGGAAAATTTGCATTCGATAATAACTCTTTATTCTCTGTTCGCAACGTATGTCAGAAATTGAGTTTACTTGTAAATTATGTAACGATTTTGATGACAATTTGGTGTTAAGAGCTGTTTTGGATGAAAAATTAGACTTTTTCTCATTTTGAGAAAGATTCGTTGTCAACGATTTATCCACCAGTTACAAAATATGACAGAAACCGGGTTTACTAGAAAGTGGATCTGACGATTTTAATAAAAATGTAGGGTGAAAGATTTTTGGCAACCCCTTCACTGTAAAAAAAAATTTCGGCATTTTACAACAAAAGTTGCTGGCACCGCGGCTGCCAGCACAGTTGCTGTAAAATTCACAAGTTGCTGTCTTTTATGGTGCTGTAAAATTAACTGCACTTTGCTGTAAAATTCACAAGTTGCTGTCATTTATGGTGTTGTAAAATTAACTGCACTTTGCTGTAAAATTCACAAATTGCTGTCTTTTTTGGTGCTGTAAAATTAACTGCACTCTGCTGTAAAATTCACAAATTGCTGTCTTTTTTGGTGCTGTAAAATTAACTGCACTTTGCTGTAAAATTCACAAGTTGCTGTCTTTTATGGTGCTGTAAAATTAACCACACTTTGCTGTAAAATTTCCAAGTTGCTGTTTTTAACGGTGCTGTGTAATTTACTGCAAGTTGCTGTATATTTTACAACATGCTGTTTTTAACAGTGATGTGAAATTTACTGCACTTTTCTGTTAATTTTAAAAGTTGGTGTTTTTAATAGTGATGTGAAATTTACTGCACTTTGCTGTAAACTTCATAAGATGCTGTTATTAATAGTATATTTTATTTAAAAGTTTGTATTTACATTTAATATTTATAAATTTCGTTTGTTCAATAAAATATGTATTCAGGCAACAATTCTCATGGTTTTTGAGAGACTGTTTTTACAGATTTGAAATCTTTAAATAGCGTTTTCTCAGTTTACATTTTTTCATGAATTTATGATCTTCAAAATCTAAGACTTCCAAAGATATTTAAGAATATACTTAATGTGTATGGATGTTTAATAGAACTTAAAAGAATTGGGGATCGATTTTTGCAGTATCTTTAAAAGAAAAATTAAGAAAAATCTCCCCCCCCCCTTTCTTCCCAAATTTTACCAAGCACTTTTTAAGCTTTTTTTTTTTTTTTTTTTTTTTTTAACTAATGAATAAATTTCAAAACCCATACGTAATTCTTTTTAAATTGTTTCTCTTAAACATGCAAAAAAGTTGCCAGTTCTTTCCTAAATATCTCAAAAAGTTTTAGCTGTTTGAAGATTTGAAGATTATTAATTCATGAAAAATTGCAGACTGAGAAAACATAATTTATAGATTTCAATTCTGCAAAAAAAAAAAAAAAATATTAAAACCACAAGAATTGGTTCCGGAACATATATTTTATTAGACAAACCTAATATAGTCCAGTTTAAAAATATTAAGTGGAAATATAGGCTATTGTATAAAACTTACTTCAATAATAATTATAGAACTTTGGATAAACACCATAAAATGCAATAAACTCGCAACAGTTTTTTGGGTCGAAAGAACTCACGATCCTTCGTCAGACGTACAAAGTAGGCACGAGTGCTGCATTCAATAATGCCGTCAAAGGGGTCATGTCATTTTAATTCAGTTGCTGCTTCAGATTCTGAGCATTTGTTGAGAATTGTACAAGATCTCATTTTTTATAATTCTGAAAAATTCACTACATTTTGTAGCAAATTTTACAGGATGGTGTTCTTATCGGAGCTATAAATTTCACAACACTGTTGTAAAAAAAAATTACACATGAAAAGATCGGTTTCTTTCTTTTTCATCTTTCTCTCCACGTCTCTCTCTCTCTCTCTCTCTTTTTTTTTTTTTTTTTTTTCTTTTCTATAAAGTCATGTTAAGCCTGAAATAAAGCTTCAGAAAAGTATAACTGAAGACATAGACTAATAATTTAAACTATTTTTGGAATGTAGTATTTTACACTTTTCCTCACTCAATAGAGAGTTAAACCTGTTGATTTCGTATTATGGTTTAAAGATTAAAGAAGCATTTTAGCTTGGTTCGTCAAATTTTAGGTACTCTGATTAAAATATCTTCAAAATTTAATGCCATGGATAATTTTTGAAAAATATTTTTTTTTAATATAATATTTATTTTCTTATTGTATTTGTAACTTAATTTTTTGTTTGACAATAATAATAATAATAAATAAAAATTCTTCTTCTTCTTCTTATTATTATTGCTTGAACGTGCTTGCTTTTCATGTTTATTGTTACAGATTTAAATTCCGAACCAATTATAATAAATTTTTAATTCTGCTTCCGATTTTTTGTTCAACTTTTTGCATGGTTGCTGCATCCTTTCTATAATTAATTGTTCAATGTTTTTTTTTTTTTTTTTTTTTTTTTTTTTTTTAATGCAGGGTTTGACACAATTACTTTTTTTAAGTACAATGTTTAATTTATTTTTAATTTTTTTTTTTTTTTTTTCAAAAAAAAAAAAAAAAAAGCAATGATTTTTATCTTTCTAACAGCAGTTATCTCTGGTCGAATATTACAGACATTACTTTATAAAAATAGTGTTATTGAAGAAGTGATAGTGCCGATCCCTGTCTTATATTTAATTGCAGAGATCACAAAATATTTCTTATTTTTATTTATTTATTTATTTATTCTGTTTATGACGAAGTCATGAAAAGAATAAAGTATTTTCGCGCAGATGCCCTAACAATATACCCCCAGTACATCTTTGTGATGTCTCTAGGGAATGTTCTTTATTTCTCAAGATATCTCAAGGATGTCCTGGGGAGAACACCAGGGGAACTGCAATGTAGGTGCGCCATCAAAATTATAAAGATAAGAATAGGGAAAAGATGTTTGATTCTCTATGAAAACATGATTCTGCTAGGAGTAATTTACGTTATGTTTTTCCAATGTGAATATTAGATATGTTAGGTCTACCGGAAAGTTTTGTATTTTTTAATTAAAATACTTACATCGGAAAGTTATCTTGGATAACATTTAAGGTATTCTTGTGTAACTCTCAAGATGATAATTGTTAAATGAAAATTTTCATTTTATTAATTCAAAAGGACAGAACTTTCCAGTAAACCTAATATTTTAATGACAATTTTCTAGATGACACATTTGTTATTCCTAATCACAAAATTGATGCCAATTATTCCGAATGGAGATAATTGTCGTTACACTGACAGGAATCCTACCTATTTAATTATTCCTTGTTTATTACCCTTTGATCATTTTCCAATTTCTAGAAAATTCTACCCAGTGTTGCCAGATTGAGGACTTTTTTTATTCAACTATCACCAATAATTTTGAGAAATGATATTTTATATAAATAATAGATGATTTATCTTCGAAGCGATTAGGTAACCGTTACAATTAAAATTTAGTGGTAGTAATTGAATAAAAAAAAAAGCCCCCAAACTTGTAACACTGATTCTATCTCACAAAATTCTATAAAATTACCATTTTAATTCTTTCTAAAATATATCATTTAAACTTTATTATTCCCAATCTAACTGTAGTTATGAATGTCATTTTTTTACAGTGTCACACTTGGTCAACTAAAAAAATTATCCCTTTCTGTAAGTGAATAGTTAAATGTTATTCTTTTGGAATGCCACAATGCTGCTAATTTACTCTCTTTTTATTATCATTTAAGAACATAGCAATAATTTTCACTTTTTCACTCCTGAGCATAGCAGGATGAGTAAACTTAGAATCAGATATATGTTCTATTAAGGATTCAAATGATACAACTCTGGGGGAAAAAATAATAATAATGTTTTGTATAGAATATGATATGATTAACTTTCTGATTTACAGGGCTATACTAAAATATTCAGAGAGATCAAAGGCTGTAATTATAATCTAATGACTGCATTTTCTTTTGCGTTAAGTCTTTTTAACACTTTCCAAAATGCGTAAAAGTAATTTTAAAATCAATTAGTTTATCTGTATATTTTTCAGTCATTCTGTTTGTTGTGTGGTAATGTAGGCAAAGAATATTGAAAGTTATTCGATACGACAATTACGTGCAGTTGGAAAGTGTTACTAATCAATGCGTACTGCATGATTTTTCTTTCTTGTTTTTTTTTTTTTTTTTTCTCTTCAATATATTTTCTATACATACTGTATAGTTATCAACTCTTCTGCTATTCCCGAAAGATTACTCTCCATATGAATATGTACAGTCTTAAAATAATAATAATAATTTCCTTCCCCGACTAATTTCGCCGAAAATTAACATAGAAACCGGCAGTTGATGCCTAACGATTGGTAATAACATCTAGTTTTTTATTCAATTGCTAAATTTTGTTTAGGGTGTCATGCACATATTAAAACTTGTACAAGCTTCTTCGTCTTCCTTTTTTTTTTTTTTTTTAATTTCCCGAATTGTAACACCCATTTTTGACTACGTATTCGAATTTCTGAGGTCAAGGCGATTCGAAAAAAGGAATATTTTATATTCTTTATATCAAGTTTTCATCGAGCAACAAGCAAAAATTTATCAAGGGTAAATCTCTATATTTAAAAAAATAAAATTCAGATATCACACAGAAAAGTATTATATCCATTCAGATAATAATCGGAAAATAAATATAACAATTTTAAATATAAAATAATGTAAAGTAATGCTAATTAAGAAATGATGTGTACGTCTAAACTTACTTCAATAACTATTATAATCATGCGCAAGCAAAGTAGTATATGACACAAAAGATAACGAGTGACAGCCCGCTAAGAGCAATAAAAATTGAAATATCACTATAATTCGAAAAATAATGATAGGAATGAACTGTAACCCATATTTTTAATGATGCCCATTCTATTCGTGCAAAAATTAAGGCAGGTCGTAACTCATAATTTTTTGAAATATGATTTTATTAATTATTTTCATAATTCAAAAAATGTTTTTTAATCAAAAATATGCATGGAATATATTTGGATTAATTCATAATAACGTTAAAAAAAAAGAAAGAAAGAAAGAAAGAAATTTTAATCTATTAGTTTTTTGGGAAGACATGAATTAATGTTTATTGCATTCATTTAACATTAGCATCTCCATATTTTAACAAATTATAACTCTGAGAAAAATTGATAGAAACATATAAACTATGTCATTTTCTGAGTTGATTTGTACCACGTAATCCAAAAAGCTCGTCGAAATTGGGGGGTTGCCTTTGAAAAAAAATGAAGTTGATGCCAGTTTTAATATGTAGATACCCCTTAAGCAAAATCCAACTAAACCGTTCTAAACTAGATCTTATTACTAATTGATTGGCACCAGCCGCAAGTCTCTACACTAATTTACGGCGAAATTAGTCGGGAAAGGAGGGGGGTGATGGCTTTTTTTTATGATTGCACATACAGTGCGGCCCGAATGAATAAAATAGATTTCCAATGCGGCCCACTAAGTGTTTTGGGTTGGACAGGTCTGATCTAGAGAGTTTTAAACGAAAATTACTCCTACTTTCAGATAATCTGAACAACACTTTTGAAATAATATACTACAATTGGAATACAAATACCTTTCTATCTCAGGAAATATGAACATTTTTATGAAAAACGCTTCCATTGTGCATGCGCGAAAGATAGAAAAACTTTTATTACACAGGGTTGAATGCTAGATATATTGGGCAACTTTGTCAAAAGTTCATTTATGAACAGAGTAAAAATTTAACAAAAAGAACTAGCTAGATTTTAGATATTTTTCTAGAGTTGAAATTTAACAAAGGGTTTTTCCCGTGTTGTGCAATTAATTTGAAGATCCAGTTATTTCAACCACGCTCCAAAAGTACTCTTTTGTGAAAAAATTTTTATAAGCCTGTAGACCTAACTTATTTTTGTTTATTTACTAAGATTTGCGAGATCATAAGGGGCTTTTCCCACAAAAAAGAACTTTTACAAAGAGATGGAAATAATTGAATCTTCAAATTAATCATGCGCCGTGTAAAAAGTCCTTATCAAATTTCAACTCAAAAAAAAAAAAAAAAAAAAAAAACCTAAAATCTAACTCGTTCTTTTGCCGACAATTTTCTTACTTTTTACTCTATTCAAATGAACTTTTGATAAAAGTTGTCCAAATATCTAGCTTTCAGCCTACGTATTTTTTTTTAATCTTTTTCGCATGCGCAGTGAAAACGTTTTTCATAAAAAGACTCACATTTAATGAGACGTTTAAAATATTTGTATTTCAATTGCAGCATATTGTTTCAAAAGTTTTTTTTTTTTTTTTTTTTTTTTTTTTTTTTTGAGTAAATAAATGCTTATTTTATATGCCGTTATTTAACTTGCTATCGTCACACAAATTCATCCACAAATTGTAATTGATTTAAAATAAAACATCCTAAAGTTACAGATCATTTCTTTCATTTAATAATACAGGGTGATCACAAACATTATAGATTTTGCTCAATTTGTTCCTGCTTTTAAATGTTGTCTGAAACCAACCTTCACAGAAAAGCATGAGGAAAATACACTTCTTTAAACACCCAATGTTTGAAAACATTTCATTAAGAGATAAGTTTTTAAATTGAAAAACTGATCGTTTGCAAATCTTGTTAAACTTTTGAGCAATAACGTATCAAGCTTTCAACCCGCGTAATTAAAAAAGTCTACTTTTAGCGCATGCATAGTAAAAAAAAACTTCAAATACTCAAATCGTAGCGAATACTACCCATGTTAATTTTGTGTTTTGGAGTACTATTTCTTTAAGTTTTGTAAAAATGTTTTGAAATGCATTCTTGTTATAAACAAAATATTTGCCAAAAATAATTTAATGCTTTTTGAAAAAAAGATATATCTTCCTTAATAATAGTACGATTTAAAAAAAAATAAAATAAAATAAAATGCAAATATTGTACATTGTACATATAGAGTGCAATAATGTGTTAAAGTTACAAGTTATTTCTAGATATTTATAATATAAGGTGATGAAGAATGTTTATGCTTTTCTTCAGTGTATAGTTTGTCCCCTAATTCCATTCGTGACTAACTTGACAGTATAAAATGTAGTTTATAAATGTTCTTTGCATGTTTGGAGTTCCATGCCACTTCATCCAGTATTTTTATTTATTTATTTATTTATTTATTTATCTTTGAAAATTGAAAAAATGTCAAAATTACAAGTATTTCTAATACTTTTTTCACCCACTGCATATAATAAACCATTTAAAACAAAAGGACTCATACGAAGAAAACAAAGTATCCAAATTCAACATAAAAGTAAGAAATTATTCTTACACCAATTGCATCTAAAAATGTTTTATTTAAAGCAAAAAAATTTATAAAGAAAAATTAACGTGAAATTTTTTTAAGGCCGTATATGTACAGGTTCCTTCAAAAAATTTCCAAAACACTTGTCAATGAAGAAGTCTTGTACCTTAATCTTAAAAAGTAAAAATATAAATAAATAAATAAATAATGAAAATAAAGCTTTGATACATAACAATTAAATATATATATATATATATATATATATATATATATATATATTTTTTTTTAAGAATATAATTATTACATTTAATCCTATCAGGATTAAATTCAGGATAATTTGTCTTCCTATCAGGAAGTTCAACCTTTAAAAAAAAAAAAAAAAAAAACGAAATACGTGATAATTTTACAACTTATGTTTGAAGTACTGAATAATTTCGTCGTTAGATGTCAAAATTTATGTTTAAAAATGTAAATCATTTCCAAAGTTTACAATTTTTTCTCCAATCTCATCTATAAAATTCGCAATTTTTCGAAGTTGTTTCCCGAAATATGCATCAATTATGCAACCTATTAAAAAAATGTGCAAGCATTTCACTCTTCTTTGTTAAAATTTACGTTTAATTGCAATTAATTACTGAAGCAATTTTTTTTTTTTTTTTTTTTTTTTTTTTTTTTTTTTTGTTAATCAATAAAATTCGCACATTTCCCCAACTTTTGTATCAGTTTGTACTATTTATATTTACAGCTTTAGATGGTAACTACTTTACTGAAACCGCTATTATTTTTAAAGCTAAGAGATTAACGGTGAGAGAAGCTCGATCTCGTATAGTTGTTGTTGATAATACATATAATGTAATATGTATAATATTGATGTAATATATATAACAAAAATGAGATTTCCTAACACTAATTACCATATCAATTAATTTGAAAAAAAAAAAAAAATAATAATAATATATATATATATATATATATATATATATATATATATATATAAATATATATAATAAATATATATAAATATATATATATATATATATATATATATATATAAATATATATAATAAATATATATAATAAATATATATAATAAATATATATATATATATATAAATATATATAATAAATGTTTCTGTAATAGAAACAAGGGTAGTTAAAAAAGAAAAAAAAATGTCGAATGTTATCCGTGATGCATGCTAAAATTCTTATAAAGAAATAATTGATTTCATAATTAATATAACGATAGATATATTTCCAGTGTTATATGAGACAGGAGCAAAAAGTACTTGCTTATAAAGCAAAATAGAAAACTAATGCCTTTAGAAGTTGAAAGATTGTTTTGTAAAATTTCTAAATTTAAAATCAGGATTTGACTTTAATATTACAGTTCCATTAATGCCTGACTGTTTTGTTTTCAAATAAAGTAAATTTGCACAGAAATTATTATATTTGTGTTCGAAGTAGCAAATGCTTATCTACTCAATTTAAAATAAATAAAAAGAATCTTCAATTTATATCTAGCTAGAAATAATTTAACGAATTTGACCTAAAAGTCTGTAGACTAGACTACTAGGTTCAAACATAGTTCATAGCCATCATCCTAGTCCTGTAAAATGTTCTGTGATTTCCCCCAAAACTCACAGGAAAAACGCCATGAAATGCACTCCTCCAAAGACCTGGGTCTCAAAGGCAGACAAGCAGGTTAGATTCTGCCATTATTCCTGATACGTTTAAATCAGTCCATAGATAGACGCAGAATAAATTATTAGACATTTTTATTAGATTTATTAGATTACACAGGCCTACAAAAATGAAGTTAACAAAATTTGATTCGATGATTTCAGCTGATCTTTGTTTTTTGATATGATGAAACCGAAAATGCAGCCCATTTTTCTCTATCACGAAAAGATTTTTGTCAATACAGGGTGTTTACCAACACAATTTCTTACATATACCATCATAACAACAGGTTGGTTGGTTGGTTGATATGTTTTTAAGTCGCACTAGTGCTTCGCAGTTACAACAATAGGTATCTATGATTAATTAATAATAGAAACATACTATAAAACTTACCATATAATTATATTGGTAGAAGAGTAATGGAAGAAATTGTATAGGCAGGCACCCTGTATTGACAAAAATCTATACGTGATAGAGAAAAACTGGCTTCATTTTCGGTTTCAACGCACCAAAAAACATAAAGATCAGCCAAAATTATTAAATCAAAATTTTACATGTCGACCTGTGTTATCATTTACACCCAGATTCATATTTTTTTTTTTTTTTTTTTTTAGAAAAATGAAATATTTCTTAATAATTATAGTAGTTTTTATATAAATTTATCGCACTAAGGCTATTATGAAACCTAAAATCGTTATTTTTTGGCATGTTAGAAAAAATCTCTTTCATTCGTAATCAGAAGAATAGGCAGGTATCTTATTCATTCACTAAAAATCTCGCTGTTTTTATTTAAATGTAAAAACAAATGATTTTTGACAATAGCGTATCAAAAAGATTATTATTATTATTATTATTATTATTATTATTTTTTTTTTTTTTTTTGTGTGTGTGTGTGTGTGTGTGCCGAAATATGTTATATTCTTGATTTACAAAATTTATGTTTAATTACAGCTAATTACTCGAACACGGATTTATTTTTATCATCCATTGCTAAAATATGGAATTATATCTGTGTTTAAGCGTCAAAAATCGAACTGTTTTGCTGATTCCAAAAAAATTAAATATTTACCAATAAATCAGCATATTTCAGAATTAAGGTGTATGCTTACTAAAATATGCCATTAGATTTTTATTAACTAACGCTTAATACAAGGAAATGCTATTTATTTATGGGTATTGTATTATATTGAGGGAAAAAAGAATAAATAAGTGAACAAACAAATAAAGAAAGAAAGAAAAGGAAAAGAAAGGAAATAGTATTTAAAGTCCTTATTATCATTATTAAAATCTTAAAACGTGAAAAAAATTAAAAAGTAGTACTGTGTAAGCCGAGTTTATATATATATTTATATTAAACGCGCAATAAAATGCATTAAATCTAATGATAGACAGTTATTTTACACTTGGAAATAATTTATAGCAGGCTTATCAATACTATGTGCAATAGATTAAAACCATCTGTGTCTGTGGTTAGTGGTTATCGTCAAATGCCCTTGATAGAAAAACTTCTGAGCTCGAGGCAATAAATGATATAATTGTTTAGGTTGGGACGTTGGGAGTGGATGACCTTTTTTAACCTTTCGTACAGTATTTGCTGATCTTACATTCGCAAATTTTTTTATTTTTGTTTTTCTGTCGTAACAATTACTCTGTTTAATATTTAATATCAAATTAATATTGTTTCATTTAAACAATATATAAATATCTACGTCTTAAAACCCCCAGAGAAGCCTGTTCGCTCCCCTTAAAATTCTGATCGTAGCAAAATTGCGTGATTTTACACTCAAAGAATTCATTAATAGCATTACTATTTTTATAGTTCCAATCTTTAATTTAAAATTTTACAAATCTACCTTCACCGCTTTCCCTACTTCGCTGTAATAATTTTAGCTCTTCGAAAGTATGTGTCCACATTTATGTACCCCCCCCCCCCCAAAAAAAAAAAAAAAAAAAAAAAAACTCTGTTGCACGGATTTTCTAAGCCTAACACTTAATGTCGAAAGAAAGTCAATTTTATGAAGACATCTCAGTCTATATATATATATATATATATATATCGTTTTTTTTTTTTTTTTTTTTCAAAAAAGAATTTTTATGAAAAATAATAATAATAAATTTGTTTTAAACAAATTATTCGTTTTAAGAGTATTGACCAGTTCTTTTGAAATATATCCATACTGAAAAATTACATACTTCCTGGAGAAGGGCGCAATTATTCTCTCGAAAGGAGGGGGGAGATACCCATACACAAATAACTTTTCCTTGCTGATTATCACAATCATATATATGTATATATATACATAATACATTGAAAAATAAAAATAATTCCCATTATGTACATTTATACGAAATTTTTCCCTACACTGCCGCATTAAAAAAAAAAAAAAAAAGAAAAGAAAAAGAAAAACAGTATGACAGCGAAACCTGTTGAGTGAATGATCACTAAATGTAATCAAAACTAAGCTAAGTCAAGGTCCAACTAAATATGATTTGGTTAAATTTTGTTCATTCGTTCGTAAGGTATGGTGTACATAAAATTTTTGATACACATTGACACACATGCATACTCATACATAAAGAGAGAGATTTTCTAGACGTGGTCTAATCGTGTTCAGAACGACTGAAAACGTGTAAATCCATCGAAAACCGGAAGATCGAAAATTTTCAAGAATTCAGTAAGAAGAAGAAGAAAAAAAGATAGTTTTCTTTTGATTAAAATATTCCAAAAGGGTAATAAATAAATGAATAAGTGTAAAAATAGCTCAGCCTTTTTCTTAAAATATAAAATTACGTTCATTGGCAACGGTTACTTATATAAACCTTTTAAAATTTGTTTTACACTTTTCTATTTGGTGCCAAAAGAAAAAAAGATAAATCGTTTTCAATTGCTGTATTTTACTGAAAGAAATAGATTTCTTGTCCTAATGCTTTTCTTTATAATAGAAATTCAGAGCTCAAAGTCTCCACCGTTTTCATCCACATTTTCCATCACTAAATTTAACCCTTTCATTCCCCGTGACATCAGTTGGAATCATAACAATTCAGATTTTATTTCTTACCATCCAACACTCACGCTGATTCAGAATAAACAATATTAAAATTTCTATACATTTTCCCACCGAAAAAATATATATTTTAGATGATTTCACTATCCTTGTTGATAAATGAAAGAATATATTTTACTCTATTCTGATAATAATATTGGAATCAGTTTCCTGTAATCTAAGTAAATTAACTGTTTGAAATATTCTTTATTTTAATTTTTAATTTTTATAATTTGTTTTTCAATTAATTAGAATATGTATTTCTTCCAAAATTTTGACATTTTTATTCATTGAAAAGTTATGATTTTAAGTGGTATCAGTTGTTATATTAAACATAAATAAGTACATTTCTAGTTGCTATGTTATCTATATAAATTCATACTCTGCTATTACTCCTATTTTAAATACATACATACATACATACATATATATATATATATATTACCTTTGAAATAAATTTATCACTAAATATAAGATTTATTGTGTTATGGATGGAAAAAGTTGGGAATGAACGGGTTAAATACAATTTTTATCATAAAATTTTATCAGAATATATTGATACTGAATTGGAAAATGTCCTTAAAAAAGGTGGTATTTCGAGCTCTACAAAAATTAAAAATTCAAAGAAGCATTAAATGTAAGACAATATAAAATAGCACATAAATTTAATAAAAAATAGCTTCAAAATAAGTATATCTGTTCGATGGCAGATATCAATTTTGAAAATTAATTAATTAAATTACAATAAATAAATAAAAGTTAGAGAAAACTATTCTGAGATTCAAAATACCATATTATCTCATACATTTCCCTTCTCAATAGAATTCCTCGCTATGTCATCTTTCGGGAGTTTTCTCAAGGATCGCAAACGACCTGTTTCCAAAAGGGGTTATTAAGATATACTGAAATAAAACAATTTTCATTTTAGTTTAATTAAATTATCTAAAATTTGTTATATTTTTACCTCTATTTAAACTGGAATTAATATTCTTAAAATGAAAGAAAATGTAAAATTTTGAATTATATTTTCATTTTAAATGACTCAACAATTTTCAAACTGATCTCTGCGCAAGTTAATATATTTGAAAGTAATTCATTTTAATTAATCAACACAAAATATTAATATTGTAAAAATTAACAACAAACCTTTTCCACGAATTCTCATTCTATGCATGCCTCGCTCGCCGTCAGTTAAGAAGACAAAGAGCATCTACTACAAAGAGACAGTGAGACAGATGTTATGTACCCGCGCAGATGTTTCAGTCTAAAGTCCAAAGGAAGTCCCGCTGCTATTGGTTACGACAGTAAGAAATAAATTTTTACAAGATTTTCTGCTGTATTTTTATTTGATAGTGCAGGTGCTTGAAAAAATACAGCAGAAAGTGCAGGAAAAATTACAACATTTTTTTACAGTGTTGGACCTATCCTCCTCTTTAGGGAAATTAGAGTTCACTGTTAACCCAAACTCTATTTTCTGCAAAATATGATAAAAACCTGGTTTTCTTAGAAACGAACCTATAAAGTTTGGTATAAACTTTTTGTTAAGAATTTCTTGAGATGACAGATTCATCTGATTTCTACTGGTTATCAGGAAAATTAGCGTTCATTTTTAAACCTCACTCGAACAACTGGAAAATGTGGGGCAGAATTTGAGTTTCCCCGAGAATGGTTCAAATTATTTTAATAAAAACTTAGAAATAAGTGTGCATTCAGACGACAAAGCCATCTGATTTATCTTCATTTTCTGGAAATTTAGCTTTTGCTTATAACCCTTATTTCTTCCGTTAAAAAATATGGCTGAAACTTGATTCTCTGGGAAATAGTTGTCAAAATAGTTCAAAATAGTATTTTGATAAAAACTTACGGTTCAGTGTTTTTACTTTCTCTTATCCATAAGGTAGAAAAAGTATTGATTTTTGGGTCAAATTTTCGAAACAGAGTTTTTGTTATATTTGCATGTTTTGAGGTCCCCTGAATCTAAAAATCATGTTTTTCGAGGTTGGTCTATGTTCTAACTGTCAGGTTCTCTGAACCAACCCTGGCCTAATCACTCGATCTGGCCATCTGAATAACACCAGGCAACGGTCTGTCATTTAAACTATCCACTAGCCTTTCTAATTTTGTTTTTATATCAATCCCCTTTTCCTTATATTCCTCGCAGCTTGCTACATCGTGCGCTATATCTTTAACCTTAATTTTTGCCTGTACTTCATAATCAATATTTGTAAGTTCGCCCTGTTTGTCGAGGAGCTGAGCTTTTAAGCTTAAAAGCTTCTCAATTTTCATTAATTTAGTACAGGGCGCGAAATCTCCGCTCGCCAGCTCGCCATTGGCGAGTGAAATTTTTACTATGGCGAGTAAAAATTTGGTCTAGTTATAGATAGAATTCTTACACGATAAGATGACAGAAATGTTCTTTTCATAGATTTATATATGGCAAAATCTTCCCATCTTATAACCTCATATTTAACCTCTCTTTTTCTCTTCTCGGAGTGCCGAGTCTGTGTGCGCGCTGCCCGACGATCGCCCCAGCCTGGAAAAGGAAAAATGCTTAGTGCATGTATAAAAGTTTTAATCTCTTCGGCAGTTTCGTTTCTTCCATTGTGATTTCTTCAAGCAGAGCGAGAATAGACGAGCCCACTGTTATAATTTCTAATCAATGATTTTATCGAAAAAGTAATTCCGAAATGGCTATTTCAAATGATAACAATGAACAAGTTATACTATATTCATCGACATTCGTCTGATTACAAAAATAAAAGGGACGAAAAAGACATTTCTGATGTAAAAAGTTAAATAAATAATGATTCTTTGCAATCTTTTTTCAAATCTCAAATACAATGCATTATAATGAATTTTGATTACTATAGATGATTATGAGACATGACAACACACTTTTAATATATATAATTTTAGGCATATTTGTAAAAGCATTTCAAATAGTTAGAAAAAATAAAAAACCCAAAATGCGTAAAAAAGAAAAAAAAAAAAAAAAAAAAAAAAAAATGGCAACCCTATTTTGTGGCGAGTAAAACTTTTTTTTCGGCGAGTGTTAGGATGAGTTGAAATTTCGGACCTTGATTTAGTATGTTTCTCTCAAAATTGTTTCAATTTTTGTTATATGTTTCGATAATGAAGTTCGCAAACCCTTCATTTTTTCGTTTAACCTTTCAAGGTCCATTTTAAAATTAGTACCAGAACAAAGGAACAAGAATAATAATAAAAACAATATGCCACCCACTAAATGCCTAATGATAACCCCTATCCAAATATTTATTATAAAATATATATGTATTATCTATACACTGTAAAAAAAAAAAAAACGGTAGGTTTACAGCATAATATGCTGGCAATATGGGTGCATGAAGGGAGGAAAGTAAAAAAAGAAGTTATTTACAGCAGAAACAGCCGTAAAAGAATCTCCCTTTACAGATGTTTGCGCTGTAAATTGCCTTATTTAAAAGCAGAATGTGCTGGCAATATGGGTGCCAGCACATTTTGCTGTAAAAGCTTCCTTTTTTTTTTTTTTTTACTGTGTATATGGATCAAGAATATAAACGTTGTTTTTAAATATTATTCAAGAGTAAAAACTAATTAAATATCGTTAGAGTAAAACCAGAAGTAACTCAATTTAAATAGCTTTTAACGAAACAAAAACTAATTAAATAATATTCTGTTAAACTAAAGTGATATCGTTAAAATAATTTCTTTTTCAAAGAAACAACAAGTCCTTCCGGCTTATTCGGAAGGGTAGGTTGATTTCTTTTTCCTTATCAAGCACGGCTACAAATTATTAACGAAATAGTAGAAATATTGATGTAGGCTATCTGCATATAGGGTTTTAAGCAAATCGGTTCATAAATAACTTTTTTATGTGACTTTAAAATTTTCAAGTGGCCGTCGCTCAGAAACAAGATGGTGGGCCAAGTTGACAAATGTATCAAATGCATTTGTGAGATAAGACTACTGTACAAATATAGTTGGAATTAATTCAGAATATCAAAAGTCATCGTGTTGAAAAATTGAGTGGCTGCCACTTGGATCAAAATGGCAGAGAAAGTTGCTCAGTGAACTAATTAATGTAAGATGTTGTTGCAAATTTGATTATTTTTTTTTCTTTTTTGTAGAAATTCTTTCAAAGAGGCTTAGTAAGTTGATTAAACATTACTTTTCTGCATTTCCAGTTTGTTTTAACGTTAAAATAGCGTAATTTTCCCTTAAAAACGCATTAAAAAGCTCCAATATGGCAGGTAATGGATTTGGCGACAAATTCGGCGACTTTTCCACTTGGCGACTTTTTTGGCGACTTTTTTGGCGAGAAAATCCATAGTTCATTAATAAACTTCATTGAGACACTTATATAATCTATGCATACATCAAAATACAAACAAATTCGGAATACGCTTTTTAAAATTTGAATTTGAAATTTTCAAGTGGTCTCCCCTTGAAAACAAAATGGTGGAGCAACTTGTTTAAGAAACTCATCCAAGATATCCATAACACAAGTTAAGGCGCTGTCCAAATTAGGTTCGATTTGGAGTATTATTTCGGAAGTTACCGTGATTTAAAATTTTCAAGTGGTAGCCTGATTTCAAGTGGCCCCACTTAAGATATCTGCCAATTTATTAAAAATAGCAGATAAATTTCATTAATAAAGTTCATTTAGACTCTTATGTAGTCTAGATTTACATAAAATTCAAGCAAATCTTGCTTTAAATAAGCTTTTTACACTGTGGGTTAGAAATATTCAAGTGGCTGCCACTTGAAAACAAAGAGTCGGAGCAACTTGGTTAACGAGCTCATCCAAGATATTTATAAGATAAGTTAAGACACTTTTCAAATTTGGTTCCATTTGGAGTATTATTTCGGAAATTATTATGGTTTTAAATTTTCAAGTGGTAGCCTGATTTCAAGTGGTCCCGCTAACTTAAGATATCCGCCACTTTATTAAAAATGGGGGATATAGTTCATTAATAAAGTTCTTTGAAACACTTGTATAAACTATGTATGCATCAAATTTCAAACAAATTCGGAATACGTTTTTTACAATTTGAATTTGTAAATTCCAAGTGGTCTCCACTTGAAAACAAAATGGTGGAGCAACTTGGTTAAGAAACTCATCTACGATATTCATAACACAAGTTAAGACGCTGTCCAAATTTGGTTCGATTTGGAGTATTATTTCGGAAGTTATCGTGATTTAAAATTTTCAAGTGGTAGCCTGATTTCAAGTGGCCCCACATAACTTAAGATATACGACACTTTATTAAAAATGGAAGATAAATTTCATTAATAAAGTTCATTTAGACCCTTATGTAGTCTATGTATGCATCAAAATTCAAACAAATTCGCAATACGCTTTTTACAATTTGAATTAGAAAATTTCAAGTGGTCTCCACTTGAAAACAAAATGGTGGAGCAACTTGGTTAAGAAACTCATCTAAGACATTTATAATACAAGTTAAGACGCTGTCCAAATTTGGTTCGATTTGGAGTATTATTTCGGAAGTTATCGTGATTTTAAATTTTCAAGTGGTAGCCTGATTTCAAGTGGCCCCGCTTAACTTAAGATATCTACCACTTTATTAAAAATGACGGATAAATTTCATTAATAAACTTCATTGAGACCCTTATGTGGTCTATATTTACATCAAATTTCAAACAAATTCGCAATACGCTTTTTACAATTTGAATTAGAAAATTTCAAGTGGTCTCCACTTGAAAACAAAATGTCGGAGCAACTTGGTTAATAAACTCATCTAAGATATTATAAGTTAAGACACTATCCAAATTTGGTTCGATTTGGAGTTTTATTTCGGAAGTTATAGTGATTTTAAATTTTCAAGTGGTAGCCTGATTTCAAGTGGTCCCGCTTAACTTAAAATATCTGCCACTTTATTAAAAATGGCGGATAAACTTCATTAATAAACTTCATTGGGACCCTTATGTGGCCTGTATTTACATCAAAATTCAAGCAAATCTTGCTTTAAATATGCTTTTTACAATGTCGGTTTGAAATTTTCAAGTGGCTGCCACTTGAAAACAAAAAGTCGGAGCAACTTGGTTAACGAACTCATCCAAGATATTTATAAGATCAGTTCACTGTCCAAATTTGGTTCGATTTCGAGTATTATTTCGGGAGTTATCGTGGTGACAAAATTTTCATTATAGATAGATAGATAGATAGATAGATAATATATATATACTAGCTGTTACCCGCGACTTCGTTCACGTGGAAATTTTGATGTGTATGTGTGGGAACTGACGGTTTGATCATAATATGTAATGAAATGAAATCTTATTGTGGTGCTGTGCAAAACAGAGTCTGATAAAGTACACTCAAAAAAATTTGTAACTCATTGAAAGCCAAAATAAAATGCCAAAATAAATAAGTAAAAAGTTATCGCCAACATGGCGATAAAAATTTAAAATTCGTCCACAGGGATTCTGTACTAAAACAGCACTGCGTTGTGGAAGTATAAAAACTGGGTCGTCAATTATGAATTTTATTTCGAAACCTTTCTTTGTATGATTTTAGTTCACTATTGCACAATATTAATCTGGTTCTAATAATAATTTGGTAACTGGTTAATTAAAATTTTAACTATGTGGTGAAATTCATATAATATTTATGAGTTTCAATTTTTTTTTTTTTTTTTTTTTTTTTACAAATAAATGATTTTTTTTTTTTTTTTTCCATTTCCCGGCGAATTGTTGAATAATATTTTAGTTCTTAAACAATTTTGGACGGCTTTGCCCGCTTCGCTGGCAAACTCTTTTCTATATGCTATATGAAAAAAAAAAAAAAAAAACTGAAATCGGTCAAAAGCTTGCTTTGGGTTTCCGTTGCCTTAGGCAGCGCCTTGTTCGTCCTTGCAATCTCCGGTGCCTGTCCCTATTGCCTGCGACAATGGCTTACCCGTGGGCTTCCATTTGGTTGCTTATCATACATAAAAGTTTCGATAAGGACAGTATCGAAAAATTTGAAGTAGCTCTTTTATATCTGAATCCAGGTTACATATGAACAACATTATATGTGATGTACATAATATTTGCTCTCAAGTTATTTCCTATATTTATTTGATTTAATCAATCAACCATAGAATGACAGCAATTTCAAGCCACATATAATATTACAATATGTTATGATCGGCAACTTCTATCGCATGAGACAATTATTATTTTGTGGTTATATATACTTCATGCTTAGTTAATAGTAGTTGGTATATAGAAAAATAAATAAATTAGTATGTAAACTTGATCATGGTATAGCCTTAATGCCCTTGGCGACTTTTAAATTTTTGTTGCCGTTTTAGACCAAAATATAATTTATGCGATTATTGTTCCTATACGCAAGCGAAGTGTGACGTCACTGACCGTCCGTGGATGCAAGAAAATGATTTCCTATGTCAATCGCCCATTGGATTTTTTGTAAAAAATGATTAAAAATCGAAGAAAATTATTTCCCGATTTTAATCCCCATATTTGGGTACACATATGTATTTAGTTATCATGTGCATGTGTTAGATTGAGTTATTTTGCTGTCAAATTGACAAAATTTTAATTTTAAATTTCAAAACTCTGTCGTTCTTGGCGCTTATTGTACTTGGTGATCAAAAACGTAATACGAAAATATACATGCCAGATGTATATTTTCGTAATATGCATTGTACGAAATATTGTTTCATATTATTCATTACTGTCTTAAAATAAGTTGTTAAAATAACCATGATTTTTGAAAGGAATTAAATTATGTTCGCCAAATAATTTGGCGATATTTTATTTTTCTACCAAGGATGACCGATATCAAATCTATTCCGCTACAACATATTAGTATCTTATATCAGATACTTTATTTAGACATTTGAAAACAAATTTGACTTCAAATTATGATAGAATATTTATCAATTCCCTTTTAATCAGTATATTAGTTGGATATTTATTGTGTTAATATCATCCTTTGAAATTAAATGTTTGTGTTTTCAATCGAATATGGAAGTTTGCCATTTTTTTTCTTCTAGTTTTGAAATTAAAAATTCAAATTTTGTCAATTTTACAACAAAAATAACTTAATCTAATGCATGGACATGATAACTAATACATATCTATACCTAAATATGCGGATTAAAATCGGGAAATATTTTTCCTCGATTTTTAATATTTTTTTACAAAAAATCCAATGGGCGTTTAACATAGGAAATATTTTTCTTGCATCCACAAACGGCCAGTGACGTCATCACTTCGCTTGCGTATTTCTTTCTATCTTTTCCTTGCCGAAAAATGTCCGATCTACTTCAGCATCAAAATTATAAAAAATTGTGAAGAATTATCAATAAGAAAATACCTTTACCATAATGCTGAATTAACTTTTATGCCAAGCGTGTTTCATCCGCCATACTAAAAAAAAAAAAAAAAAATCTGAAGTTGAGGTATATAAAAAAAAATGCTGTGAAATAAAATTCAGAAGAAATATGTTAGATTTGTAATATTACTATTTTATTTTAAAATTATAATGTGTCATTTTCTCATCGACCAATTTAACATTTAGTAATTTCTTATTTTTCGCGTGAACGCATATTTCATTTTATGCTGAAAACAATAAATAAATATATCTCGTAAACTTTTTTTGGCAACAATTAAAAATTTAAATGGCTTATATTAAGTCAATATAAGTCAATAAGTTTATTATTTTCATATTTTAATTAATTTTAAAGATTTTTTCAATTTTTTTTTCCTAAACCATCCCTGACCTATAAGGAAAAAAACAAAAAAAGAATGATCGAAATCGGTCAAGCCGTTTACGATTTTATAAATAACATACAGACAAACATTCATTTATATATATATAGATATATAGATAAACGAAGTGATTGCAATAGGTCGATTTCTAAAGAAATCAACCTAAAAAACACCATTTAAACAATGTTTTGAAACCCAAAGTATTTAACCCTTTGAGTGCTGAATACTCGCGGCCTATGCGGTCCATACGGACGGCGCGCGGTTGGCGCTGACGAGTTGTCTCATTCTCATCGCGGATGCGCTTTATGCGAGTGTTGCACAGTACACGGATCATTTTTGCCGGGCGCGTATTTGCGTCCATAGTCCATACTGATAATATCTGCTAAGCGCGTATTTGCGTCCATAGACTATATTAATGACTTTCGCTGGACGCATATGTGCGTCCATAGCACTCAAAGGGTTAAATATTCAAATGTTAAAAGTAAACGAAACTATTATTTAAATATCGGCAAAACATTTATAAATATTTTTAAATATAGATCAAATAATGATTAAATGTTATTACATTACTGTAACTAATTTAAAATACAAACAAAAATTTTGAGTAACCGCGCTCTTCTTTTTATCGAAAACGAAACATCCCATTGTAAACTCAAATCAAAACAATGAAATAATAAGGAAAGGCCTAACTCCCAAATCCACTGCCGCTGATTTAATTGCCAATATATCCAAACATAATTATCATTATCCAATCACCGACTTAATTGTTATTGAAATATCCATTTTATCAAAAGGTGTTTGCAATGGAATTCCCAATGGATATTAATATGCTTCTTCAGCTAACAGGGATGGAACATTGGCGTAGCAAAGAAATTTTTCTACCTATAGTATCGTTGATTTAAGAAGTAGAAAATTTTCATATATTGATAGTGGTATGAATTCTGCTCCAGTGCTGCATTCCTGAACTAAAATATTTGCCCAAAACCAATTTCCTGTAAAGTTCAAAATATTTATCGATTTCATGGTTTTTTTTTTTTTTTTTTTTTTTTTTTTACGTTCTATAAGAGATTGCTTATTTTACATTTTTAGTTTTCTTTTTTTAATGTCTTTCAATAAACGACAATGAAAAATGTCGCGATTTCCTTTTACTTTAAAATATCAATTCCAGGGATGGAACACAGGCGCAGAATTCATACCACTATCAATGTAAGAAAATTTTCTACCTCTTAAATCGACGATATTATAGGTAGAGAAATTTCTTAAACACATTCCGGTATGAATTCTGCGCCCGTGTTCCATCCCTGCAATTCTAAACATATTCTCTCCATAATTTCGTGCTATTTTATTTTAAACTGTTATACATGTCTAAATATATAGCATTATACTATTTTCTTTCGGGTATTACGAAAATTTACAGCGTAAAATTTATTTGTAATAAAAAATACTTTTATGGATAACAATAACATTTTACTATCATCTTTTCTTATGCGGCCATTTAGAGATATAGCAAACCTTCAAATTTCCCATCTAATGTATATCAAATGTCAGAATTAGAACCATAAAAGAGAAATTTTTATGTTTAACTTTAAAAAAGCGCCTTTTCAGAAAAGGTATAGCGTTAACAATACAAATTTTTATGTTGCAGATGACAGTTGCATATATTATATGCAAATTTTTGCTTTTGTAATACAGGTTTATAAGAAAACACACCTGTAAGCAAGATATACAAATCCTAGAAAAACAATTGAGAGTAAACCCTTAATATATTTCCCTTTCTAAGAGCATGAATATTTCTTCCATAATCCTAAACTCACATTTTTTTTTTTTTTTTTTTATTTGTATGAAAATTTTAAATAATAACTTTTGTAAATAAAATCCATCTTTAGACATCGAATATATAAGCATTGGATAAAGCGTTTTATTAAATTTGTAAGAAAGATATTAAAATCAATGAACATCATTAAAAGTGAATTATTAACGGAGCTGGTAAGAGAAATTTCAAAATGTGATGGGAGGTGTCTCACTTTTTGAAAACGAATGCTGTGAAAACAAACAAACAGCTCTCCGGCAATAGTCAATCGATATAGTTCATTGTATGCTTATTCGAAAGCTATTTGGATGGGCCACTTTTTGGTACACTTTACCTATTGTAGCTAGAATTGCTTTTACGGAATTACGGATTAAATATTAGGGCGAATATTTGTTTTACAATTTTTTAACTGTTTCAGAGCTTTTAACTCGTCATTAAATCTTGATATTCTAGCACAGTGGAAGTTAACTCGGTCACTACGGTCACGCGTTCTTTTATAGTGAGTTGTAAGCATTTTGCCAACATCCTAATTATAAACCAGAAGATTTTTAGTACACGCCCCTTTTTTTTTCCCACACCAGCATATTTTTAGAGTTGCATTTAAATATAATTGACTAAATTGGGGAAAAAAAAAAAAAAAACTCGAAAATTATACTGGTGTTTGTTATGTATGCTACCAAGTGTAGTATAAAATAAAAAGATAATTCATTTACTAGGAGACATAACATTAATGAAGTACCAAGAACTAACTTGAAAACCACAACTGTAGTGTTTCCAGATACAAACTTAAAACTACTAAATATCAAAATCCTGTTAGTTTACAGTTAACATATGTGACAGCGTTGAAAAAGGGGCGTGTACTAAAAAAAATCTTCCAGTTTAAAACTGAGATGTTGGCAAGTACGTCGATGCATTTTCCTTTTTATATTTTTTTAAAATTTAATTGACTTTTCAAAAACACTAAAATGAGAAAATGCTTTATTATTATATGCTTTAACTTGGTATAACTCAGTTTTATAAATTTTATAAAGTATAGTTACTTCTTTACTTTAATAATCACCCTGTGATTGCTGGATGGTTAGAATATTTTACCACTAACAAATATACTTAAATGGGCGGTACGTGTAAAAAAATTGACTGCCCATCGAACACATGTCGTTATGTAGATTTTTTTTTTTTTCTCTCTTTCTAAATATGTTCTTGATTGTTGTGTAGAATGTTTAGAAATTTTAAAAATGAGAAATATTTAAAATTTTTCCGCACTTACATTCTATTTGCAGAAGCTTGAAAGCTGTTTGAGATAGGATGGGGTTTATATGTTTATATCATCTTCCACATGATTCCTTCTATTATCCTCCCTGAATTTGTCGGTGCAATAACGAGTGCGTCACCCTGTATATATTTACATATTTATTTCATTTTTAAATTATTATTATTATTATTATTAATTGATATATACATATCCACTAGCATTCAAAAATATATTTTGGATAAGACTAGATAAGATCTCGGTTAAAAAACTTCAATATATATATATTTCGTTTAAATAACAATTAATTATTGCAATGTATTTAGTTTTAATAATAATAAGGAAAAAAACCTTTACAGGCTTATTTAAACAACAAAAAATAAAATAAAATAAAATAAAATAAAATAAAATAAATTAATAAATAAATAAAAATAGAGAAAGAAATTTACTCTATATTTTATGAATATATATATATATGTATGTCTGTATTTGCATTATTTTATAAAATACAAAATGAAAGTAGGTGTATAAGCCTCCAAAATAACGATCTACCTTTCTCTCTGAATTACATTTATTGTATACATTATTTTTTAAATTTATTTTTTGACCTTTCAAACAGATTTTAAAATAGTTGCCAACATTTTAATTTATTCCGGAACAATTTTAGCCTCATCTTTATTTCATACCACTTATTTTTTAAGTTGTTTCTTATTTTTCTAATTGTTTCTTATTTTATCGAAGTTATGTGCTGGAGAAGTTTTATTTTTTTTTTTAATAAATAAAGTCGTGGGAAATAAAGGCGGGGCTAAAAATACTTCTGAGTAAATTAGAATGTCAGCTCAGCATCTATGATTTTACCCTAATCTTTTTGTACTATTTTACATGTATGACATACATATATAAACTGTATGTTAATATTATTATTATTTAAGAAATTATACTATGTTTGTGTTATTTTTACAGATTTACTTTCTACATTAGAAAATGGCAAAATTTCAAGAAAATCCCAAACTAATTCAGGTATATATTTATATACTTACACCATTAAGAACATGTAAAGAGGATTTTACACAAAAAACTAATCATTGCAATATGTTGTTCTTGTCTTGTCTGTAAAACTGACTTGTCTGTAAAACTGTTATTGCAATATACTGCTAGCGCTATGCGAGGCAGCAAGCAGTGTTAAACTGGTGAGCATTGGCTAACGTTTGTTTGCCGTCCAATCACCTCTGCGGAGCAGCCAGATGACTAGCGTCTGTGGATGCAATCAGAATTCAACTTACACTGAAAGTTTATAACACCATTATTGATTGGTTACCAGTTCTTATAGCAACCTGTTAGCGAATTGGCGATAAAATGAGTAGCTTGCTTTTGCAAAATCTTTTTGACATTCATTCTGTGCATCTCGCCAGCGATTTGTTTACAGTTTACATCGTGGAATATTTACATTACACATTCCTCCTGACATCTCTTTTGCGCACTTAGCAAAAAAAAAAATAATAATAATAATAAAATAAAATAAATAAATAAGAAAAAAAAAGTTGAATTCATTTATCTTTATTAGAAGTACAATTATTTACTTTTCTTGCAATATTTTGGTATCATTTTAGACTAACTTAGAAAATATAATTAGTTTTGCATATTTTAAATAATAAACATATTTTTATCATTAAAATGTGTTGAATACTAATCAATTACATTCGCATTTAATTTAAAATACTAATGTGATTTTAGATTGTTGTTTTTTCATGATTGAATTGAGTGCTTTTAAACTTTTGTGTTTAAATATGTAACTTTATTTAGTCCTTTAACAAGTCTGTCTCTAAAGATGTTAAAGTTATTATTATTATCTTAACGCTATTTTTTTTTTTTAAACTTCTTTTTGATGATGAAAATGAAAGTACTTAATATTTAAAATTATTGAGCGAAGAAAAAAAAAATAATCTGCACATTACAGTAGGCTACTCAATAAATTGTAAAATGTTACTTTGACTCATTGTTTTTAACTTTTTAACATTTTTAGTTAGAATTCTCAGTTCGATTTTAAAAGACAAAAGCACATTTGTGGCGATAAATATTTCCCTTTGTAAAAATCCTTAAAACCTGCGGAAAAATGTTTACAAAGTTTTTTATGTAGCCATTGTGAAAATAACTTAGATTTTATCTAGTCTAAAAGTAGAATGTATGCACTTAGAATTATTTTGTAAATGACCATATAAAAACATTTAACATTGCATATAAATTGTAAAATTCAGAAAAATATTTTAAAAGTAAGCTTTAAATATTTACTTATTCTTTCTAAGATTTTATATTTTCTTTTTTGCTTTCTGTTAATGAACACAAGATCATGGTAAATACCTACATATATCATTTTGTCATGTGTTTTTAAACTTAAACAGTACATGGTAAGAAATTAAGTACTTAAAGTATTATTATACTATGGCATGTCTGTTATTTTTAGGGATGAAACGGATAGAAATTTTGCCGGATATCAGATATCCGGAGCTCTTTTGCCTGTCAGATACGGATATCCGGCATTAGTTTTGTTTTTTGTATGTTTCTTTTCTTTTTCATTATTTTAAAACAATAAAATACAGTGCTGCCAACTCTCCCGTTTTTCACGGGAGACTCCCGTTTTTTAACCCTATCTCCCGTTTTTACGTTTTAATGTGTATTTCTCCCGTTTTTCTAATATTTTCGAAAAATCGAACTAAAAACGCTAATTTTTGGACAATTCCTAAGTGCCGTCTTTTCAGATTTACGAAGGCCTTCCAATTCACAATCTTTCTGCATCCACAACATAAATGTCGATATTCATTTAAAACTTATTTTATGAGAATTTAGAATCTCTAAAGAAACAGAATCCTTCAATATTTCTCGCTTACGTAATTATTTTTAACTCCCCCTCCCCCCCATATTTTCCTATCTCTAACTAGTGATCGGTGATTAAATGCTCTTTTGAACTCTTTTGTTTCTCATTCTTTCTCCATCGCTTTATTAGATTCTAGAGCCTATAAAGAAGTAGAAAGTTTAACAGTTTACACTCATGTAATTATCGTTTGACACCCCCCCCCCCAAAAAAAAAAAATCCCTTTCTCCAATTAGTTTTTACATTCTACAATAAAAGAATCAAACATTTCCCCCCTGGTTTAGGGTACTGCTAGTTAAAAAAAAAAAATAAAAAAAAAAAAGAGGGGAAAAAAAAAACTTTTTAGATTCTTGAGGGCGATTTGAATTTTTAAGGACGCATTTGGCATTTAAAATCCAAACACTTAATTTAAAAATTTAGTTATAAATATGCATACAAAAAGAAAAAACTCTGTTTTTAAACTTTTCTGTACTTTTATTTGTTGTTCATGTGCTGATCGTCACACACATTAGTTTTATTTATATTTACAGCATTTAGGTTATTTTCTACAAATGCAGTAATTGGGGGGGGGGGGGATAGATTGGGGCAAAGTGTTTCTTTTTTTTATTTTCTTCCAAACAAAGATCAGGCAAGGTGCAGCACCCTCCTTAAATTATCTGGGGGAAAACTCTGGATCAATGTTCATAAAAACATTGATCCAGTTGTTTTATTAGATTTTTGAACCAACTGAAGCGATATAGGGGTTGAAAATTCTTTACATATGTAGTTATTTTTAGACTTTGTTAATGAACTTGTTAACTATTTGTTTTTCCCCAATAAGTTTAAAATATAAATTATCAAACAAAAGTTATATTAGGTCTTTTTAGTTAAAAAAGTATCATGTATTGAATAAAATAATTTTGTTTTGTTTTCTCCACGAAATCGTAAATCTCCCTTGAAATTATGTAAAATCTCCCTTTTTCTCCCTTGAAATTATGTAAAATCTCCTGTTTTTTTTCCCACCAAGGTTGGCAGCTCTGAAAATATAACCCACCTTTTAAAAACATTTTAAATATAATTTCTTTAAATATATTTATTTAATATTTTATTTATTTGTGCAATATTGCCATGGAGAATAAAACTTTAAGCGTAACATACTTATTCCTACACTTGGAATTTGTGGTGAAAAGCATTGTCACAAAGAAATAGGTTTTGTTCAGAATTATAAAACTAAAATTTATTATTTACATATTTTTTGCAATATTAATATTAAAAAAAAATGAAACAAAATACAGTAACCGCCGCTTAATAAAAATCGCTGGTTAATAAAATCAGCCGCTTAATCTGATCAAATTGCCAGGATCGGAATAAAATCAATGCAAACCATATTTGAAACTGCCTCTCAATAAAATTAGTATTGCCGGTTAATAAACTGAAAAATTCTCATCAGAAGCAAAATACCATTTATGCATGCTGAGTAAATTTTTATTTACACTCCGATTTTTTATTTTTTTAAATAAAAAAAAAAAAATTAAATACAGAAATCCCTCTGTTATCTCTCTTTGTCGAAAATTTACAACATTAAATTTTACATTTATAGCAATTAAAACACGCCCCATCACATTGACTTAGGAACAATTTCAAGGAATATATTCTTCAAGGTGTAATAAGTTAATTTGTAATAAGTTACAAATTTGATTTAATTCGCCAGTGATTATTTTATTTTTAATTATTTAAAGACAATTTCTAATTCTTATTCTGAAATAACTAAGAAGTAAGATGTTTAACCGAAAATATTTTAAATTTTAAAGAAAGGCGTGAACTTTTAGCAAAGTAATGATGATTTTCCTCAAAGGAAAGCGCATCGTAGCTTGGGATGTGTTTAATTCTTTTATTTTGAAGAAACACTTCAATGATTATCTGTTAAAAATTAATTAGCATTGTTTATTAATTTCATTATTTGGTATCTTTTAAAATTTCTTTTCAAATTCAGGGAAGTAACACCTTTTTATTGTGTACAGGAACGTTAGCCGGATATAAAAATCAGCCGCTTAATAAAATCACTTTTGCTCAGAACGAATGTGATTTTAATAAGTGGCGGGTACTGTGTTTTACTAATGAAATCATAGTTACAGGGTTATTTTCATAGGAAAACTAATATATTGTGGCCATCATAAATCTTTTTTCTATATTATTCTGTACTAGCAGGCTTTGCCCGCTTCGCTGGTCATTATATTGAAATGAAGTCTCAAAATACCATATCATTGATGATGATAATAATAATAATAAAATCATTGAAATCAGTCAAAATCTAAGTTAAAATTCTCGATACCTTCGATAGCGGTTTTCCCACTCGCCACACTTAACAAAATCCCTTTATAATGCATGTTGCATACACATACCTAACCCACATATTAAAAAATCGGGATTCTAAGATTATTTGAAGCAAAGTTATGTTTTAAAACGTGTTTTTTAGCCCCCCCCCTGCCCTCTCTTAAAGGAAAGGAGGGGGAGATTTTGCAAAATATCCTTATATTATGAGTTAGATACATATAACATACCCACACATGGAAAATTTCTCCTTATCATAAGATAATTTACTGCAGAGTTACACATGAATACATGTCCCCCCCACCCCTTAAGGGGAGGTGGGGTGGAGTTTCACAAAATCACTTTGTAGTGTGTGTTGAATACGCATAAGCAGTCCACGCATCAAAAATTGCCATTCTTAGATAGTTTGGAACAGAGTTACGCATGGAAACATGTTTTTAATCCCCCTCTAACCCTCAAGGGGGTGATAGCACGGAATTCCAAATAATACCTTTGTTGTTTGTTTGTGTTGAGTACACATAACCAATCAACCTATAAAAAATCGCTTTTCTGAGATATTTGGAGCAGAGTTACTCTTTAAAATGTGTTTTTGCCCCCCCCCCCCGCCTTTAAAGGGGGAAAAGGAAAATTTCACAAAATCGACTTATAGTGCGTGTTGGGAGTGCATAACCAGCCCGCAAGTAAAAAACCGTCTAAGATAGTTTGGAGCAGAGTTACGCATGAAAACATGATTTTTGCCCCACCCCCAAGGGGGATAAGGTGGAATTTTACAAAATCCCTTAGTAGTGTGTGTTTTGAGTACGCATAACCAATCAACATATCAAGAAATCGCTATTCTGAGATAATTTGGAGCAGAGTTACTCTTAAAAGCGTTTTTTGCCCCCTCCCCGCCTTTGAAGGAGGGGAGGGGGAGATCCCTTTATAATGTGTGTTGGGAATGCATAAACAACTCATATGTAAAATATAAGCTTACTGAGATAATTTGAAGAAAAGTTATGCTTGGAAACATGCTTTTTGCAACACCACACCCCTAAGAGGGGAATAGGACGGAATTTTACAAAATCTCTTTTTAGTATGTGTCTTGAGTACGCATAACCAATTGACATATCAAAAAATCGCTATCCTGAGATAATTTGGACCACAGTTACTCCTATAAGCGTGTTTTTGCCTTCCTCCGCCCTTAAAGGACGGGGGGTGAAATTTTGTGAAATCCCTTTACTGTGCGTGTCAGGAAAGCATAAACAACCCACATATACAAATTAATCTTGCTGAGATAATTTGAAGCAAAGTTATACTTGGAAATGGGTTTATATTGCCCCCCACCCCACCCCCAAGGGGAAAAGGAGGAACTTTCGCAAAACCCCATTGCAATAGGTGTAACCCCCCCCCCCCCAAAAAAAAAAAAAAAAAAAAAAAAAATCGCAAAATACCAAACATGAGGTTTTGGAAATATTCTGAAGAAGACTCTTGGCGATTTTCTATATCTTTGTGCTGTTATTGGTACAGTTTTCCTCAAAAACCCGTATTTTGCTATTTCTTTTTTTTTGCACTCAAGTCTAGTCTCTCTCTCTCTGCAATTTCTTCACCGTGAAGCAATTTGGAGCCAAATTATGCTTATAAGGGGTTTTTTGCCTTCTGCCCCCCCCCCAGGTGGCAGCGGGGATATTTCGCAAAATCCCGCCATAATGGGCATCAGTGTCCTAAAACCAACATGCTCACCAAAATTTGCAAGTCTATCTCCCATAGAATCGCCACGGCTGTGTTGAGTCAGTGAATACGTGATTTTACTCTTTTATTCCACACCCAACCCCCAAAGGGGTAAAAGGGGGGGGTCTTTCACAAAATCCCGTTACAATGGGTGTTGGACACACATAAATAAGCCACACACTAAAATTTGTGACCTCAGCTCTTAGATTTCCACGGATAAATTTAGCGCTAAAAGGAGGGATCGAATTTGCCCCCTCGTACCCCCCCCCCCCCAAAATCGAAAATCGGAAAAAATCAAAAATGAATTTTTGCAAATACCTTCAAGAAAACACTTGGCTTTTTTCTTTTTTTTTTTTTAATCTGAGCTATTATTGCTAGAATTTTACTCGAAAATCCATGCATTGCTAATTTTGCCTCCGAAAATTC
The DNA here is from genome assembly GCA_963930645.1 of Salticus scenicus. Classification (NCBI taxonomy): domain Eukaryota; kingdom Metazoa; phylum Arthropoda; class Arachnida; order Araneae; family Salticidae; genus Salticus; species Salticus scenicus. Next base: position 86,432,918 of record OZ005656.1, read on the forward strand.
TTTTTACCCTCTCTCCCCCCTTAAAATCCAAAATTGCAGAAAATGATTCTTTTGTACTTAAGTCTAGTCTCCCCATCTGCAATTTTTTCACAATGAAACAATGAAGTAATTTGGAGCCGAATTATGCTTATAAAGGTGTTTTTTACTTTCTGCCCCCCCCCCCCCCCCGAAAATCTCACTTTTACCCCTTACCCCCCTTTAAAAATCCAAAATCGCAGAAAATAATTTTTTTGTATTCAAGTCTAGTCTCCCCATCTGCAATTTCTTCACCGTGAAGTAATTTGGAGCCGAGTTATGCTTATAAAGGTGGTTTTTGCCTTCTGCCCCCCGGGGGGTATTTCGCAAAATCCCGTCTTAGTGAGCGCCACGGTCCTAAAATCAACCTGCTCACCAAAAATTGTGACTCTATCTCCCATAGGATCGCCACAGCCGTGTTGAGTCAGTGAGTGAATCAGTGAGTTTACTCTTTTATATATATAGATAACAGCATCACTTACAGTTTAAATTGTACAAAAATTTGCCCATAGCTTCTCACAATAAATATTTTACGTATGGAGTTTGGTGCAATTTTAATCAACAGATGCTGAGATATAGGCTTATGAAAAATCATCGGGTAAACTGCAGTGCTGTAATGCTACCTGTTAGCTGATATACACTCAAAATAAAATCACGATAGTGCTTCATAATGGCCGACTCTCTCACATACCAAGTTTTGTGCAATTATACATGATACAATATGATATGAGATACAGCTTTCACGTATTGGGGGAAATTTAAGTATAGCAGCGCTACTTATCGGCCAACATGCACCAAAATTGAATCAGCATAACTTCTCATAATACCCTTCCAACATAAAGTTTCGTGTAATTATGCGCATTGGAGCACAAGTTATAGCCTTCCCTAAAATTGCAGAAAGTACTGTATAACACCACCACCTGTTGAGTTGGCACCAAAACTTGATAGACACTAATATATGCCAAGGTGCATGTACATATAGATTTACATGAAATTCTGTGCAGTAGTTCCTGAGATATAGCCTTCTTATAGGTTGCAGAAATCGCAGTGCGCCAGAACCTGTTGGTGAAATTACATATAAATTTATATGTAATTTAATTTTTTATTTTAATTCCAGAACTACTGCGTAGTTGTGGAGATATAGTTAAACAGAATTTTTCTCTCACACACACAAACAGACATTTTTAAAAAGTGATCAAGACAGGTTCTGGACCTCTTAAAATGTGTAAATGCATCGAAAACCAGAAGTTGAAAATTTTAATGAATCCAATACTTTCTTTTGAGACATTCATAAGAAAACATAAAAGAAAGAAGAAAAAGAAAACAAAGCTTCAAACTAGTGTGTTATGGCCATCACAAAACTTTCTTCTATATCACTATATATAACTGCTACATGCTGTTTAACATGCACGGAAGAAATTTAATCATAGCTTCTCTCAATACAGAGTTTAGATATAGAGATTAGTGCAATTTTAATCAAAAGGTTGAGATGTAGCCATGCGGAGAATCACAGAAGGTGAGGAAAAGCGCCACCTGTAGGTCAATATACACCCAAATTAAGCCAGCTTTCATTCTCATATTATTTATCTTGCATATCAAGTTAAGTGCAGTTAAATGTTATAGATATTGAGATTTAGTCTTCCTATAGACAGAGTAAATTGCAGCATAATATTGTCATCTATCGCCCAATATGCACCAAAATTGAATCAACATGATGTTTTATAAAAATGGCCCTCTCACATACAAAATTTTGTGTAATTATACACAAATAAATCTCAATGAACTTCCCTATTCATAGGAAAAATTGAAGTATAGCAGCATCACCTATTGGCCGATGTGCACAGAAATTAAACATGTTTCATGATAGCCCTATGGCATACTTAGTTTTTTTTTTTTTTTTTTTTTTTTTATTACACACAATAGAAGCTGAGATAGTCTTCAATTAAATGAGAGAAATCACAGTATAGCAGTGCCACCTGTTGAGTGACTTGCATCAAAAACTGATGTGCACTTTTTTTTCCCTGTGTATAAATTTATATGAAAATCTGTGCATTAGTTCTTGAACTAGAGCTGCTACATAAAATTTTTACCAGACAGACATTTTCTAAAAATGGTCAAATTGTGTTCTAATCCCCTTAAAATGTGTAAATACACTGAAAATTGCAAGTAAAAATGTTTTACACATCCATTATGTCCTATTTAATATAGAAGAAAGTAATAATTCAAAACAAATTTATATATTTTTTTCTTTGTATACATTTTATATTCTGTACAGATAAGAAAGAAATTCTTAGATTATTTATTAAAATTTTATAAATTTCAAACCATAACTTTTCAACATAAGGCATCGGGGGGGGGGGGGTTAGACCACCCCTTCCAAAAATGCAGTCTTTGTCATACTAACACCCAACCAATGCCAAATTTAAAAATTCGTAAATATAGGACTGTAACTTTTCGTGATAGACACCATGGGGGGGGGGGGGAGGACCCTCACCCTTCCAACAGTGCTTTCTTTGTCGTACCAATACCTAACCACAGTGACAGTGGCGGATCTAGAACTTAACTTTATTTATTTATTTATTTATTTTTTTTTTTTTTTTGGGGGGGGGGCTAAGATTTTTCAAAGTGTTATTCCAGATCAAAGAAAAGTTTACAAGTGTAATAGTCAGTTGTGAATGTTAGTACTTTTGCCCCCCCCCCCCCCCCCCCCTTCTTTAAATCCGCCACTGTAAACATCCCCAAATTAAAATTTCGTTAAGTTTGGACCATAAGTTTTCGAGATAAGACACCGTGTTCGTACGTGTTTGTGTGTGTGTGGGGGGGGGGGGGGGGGACTCTCCCTCCTTTTAACAGTGCAGTGTTTATCATCCCAACCAACCCTAAATTAAAAAATTTTTAAAATTCTGACCATATTTTTTTCGAGATCAGGCACCATGGGGAGGTACGGCCCTTCCTCCTTTTAACAGTATGTATTCTTTGTCATACTAACACCCAACCCACCCGAAATTTAAAATTTCGAACCATAACCTTTCGACACAAGGCATCAAGGGGGGTGGGGGTCAGACCACCCCTTCCAACAGTGCAGTCTTTGTCATACTAACACCGAACCAATGCCAAATTTAAGATTTCGTGAAGACATATTGGGTTACATTAGGTATTATTAACTTTCAGTCAGAGCATAATTAAAACATAAGCGTAACAGTTATTGTTTGTTTTACACTCAACAGATAATTTTCTTTAAAGTTTAAGAACAATATCAATAAAAGATTATAAAGAACATAATTAGGCCTTTGAGGGTTGATTGTCAACCTGACACCTGGAGTCTCATTCATAGCTTTATTGTGTAGGGGTTTAGTTGTTTTCCCAGGTGCCGGCCCCTTCCCTACACTAGGCTATGAATTCTTCGACCATAATAAAATGGATAGGTTATTCATCTTTTATAGATCATTGACTTTAAAAATGAGGTCTTTTATCATGTAAACAAAATATATGATAATGATATTCTTACATGTACAGTAACTTGTCATAAATCCTTATTAAAAGGTTTAAGTTATAATAGCTGATAGTATTACAAAAAACTTAAAAAAAAAAAAAAAAAGTTTACAAAAAAATATCTTTATAAATAAATAAAAATATGTTTTTGCCTAATAAAATCTCATGAAATTCTCTTTAAAATGAGGGTCAGAAACTTTTTTATCTCATAAAACATAAGAATGTGTATATTTAAGCTTTAAAAAATTCTGATTTTTCAAAAAATCAAATGAAATAAAACATTTTTAAGAGTATTTTATCATTTATTTCAAAAGAAAGAATGATTATCAAATGTTTAATTGAAATCTGAAGCTGATTGTTTAAAAAATTAAAAAAAAAAAAAAGTTGATTTTACAAATATATAACTTTTTAAAGCATGTGTGGCACAAAATAGTCTACCATTAGCCTTTAACTAATTCAATACATATTATAAATTATATTATTAACAGGACTTTGCACAGTACTTTAACTTTTTAATGCATAATTTGCTGCAAATTAACATTTATAGACATTGCATTAAAAATTAAATAAATAAAATACAAGTGGTAGATGATAAATTTGTCATTAAGCTTACTTTTATTTGTTCATACACTGTATTTTAATATAACAATGAGAATTCATAATCTAAACCTAGTTTTTTTTTTTTTTTTTAATTATTACTATTACTATTTATTAATTTAACAGCATCCAGCTTCAACTATGCTACGCAAATATGTAAAATTAATATTTACAAGAAGATTGTTAAAGACATTTGACAAAATTGTTACATTATTATTGTTTTTGCATTTTTCAAAATAAAAAATGCCTTAATAAAATCAATTATAAAACTAATCTTTCTTTTTTTTTTTAATTAACGAAGGATATATACAAAATTAAACAGTTAAATATTTAGAATTAAACATGTACAAGTAACAAGCAACATATTATTATTATTATTATTATTAAACGTTTTACAATATCTAGTATGTTTTAAATTTACCTTTTTCTTACTCAAAAGTAAAAATTAAACATAAAATTTAATTTATCAGGAGATAGCATATTTACTAATGTTATAACGTTCAAATAAAAATTATTCCTTTTTTTACTGTTTACCAAACATTAATATATAAATATACAATAGATAGCTTAATATTGGATCGAACTATCTTACAAAAAAAAAAAAAAAGGCACAGATTACAATAGAGAAAATGATAATGATACTAAGAAAAAACAAAAGTCATAAGGACAAAATCGCTTAATGTGGTCATAAACATAAACATAGAAGAAATATATCGCCAACGCCAAGGTGCGCCAAGAAGCCCATTTTCGCTAACATGACGGTAATCATTTGTCTTAACCAATCAAAGATGCTGTCATAAAAGAATATAGAGAAGAAATGCAAGAAAGATTTTGATTGGTTCAGCTCGATAGTACCACATTGCATCCACAGACGCTAGTGCCAGATGTAGGGATTTTCACCTCTGCTTCTGGTGTAGTGGGGATTATTATTCTTTTTTATTCTGTTTTGTAGGGATTTTTCTATTATCTAATGAAAATCATAAAATTCCTTTTTAAAACCGCACAAAAAGTTTTAAACTTATCTGTAAAAAAGTTGCTTACAATACCTTGTTTCTGATACATTATTTTATTACAGATTGATGCGAAGTGAAACATCTCATAACTCAGAGTTGCCAACATCTATAATTTATTCCAGTGTATCATTAGTACCACCCTCTTTTCGTGCTTCTACTACTTTTTTATATGAGTAGTTTCTTCCTATTTATTCTTAGTTACATACTGGGGAAAATTACTCAAGAAAATAAGTAAGGGAGAAAAAAGGACATTACTGTAATTGCTCCGGCAGCGTATCTCCATTATGTTGGTGCATATAGCCCAACCTGGCGAATCTTCGTAGCTAACGCCAAAAACCTCTCTCACACGAAGCGACCATTCTTTCCACTTTTTCCATTCACGATTAGAAAAATCCTTTTTTTTTTTCTTCCTTTTTAATCCAAGAGAATAAACTATTAAAAACGTGACAATGGAGTCTTAGTATCGTAATTTTAAAATAATATATTGCTGCCAAAATTTATTAGAAATCCTCCACCCTTTAAATTTAATTTATCAAGATTCATGAAGGAATAAAATTATAATATTCTACTTTTAAAGCTTTTAAAATATACATTTATTTATTTACTTGTTTATTTATTTATTTTACTTTCTCTTACCAATATATATGGTAGAGAATGTATTGTTTTTGAGTCAAATTTTCGAAATTGAGTTTTTGATATATTTACGCATTTTGTATGTGTGAATATGCTAAAAATGTATCAATGGAGTCTTAGTATCGTTATTTTTAAATTATATATTTTATTCCTAAATTTATTAGAAAACCTTCTAAATTTATTTTGTCAAGATTAATGAAGAAATAAAATTGTAATATTATAGTTTTAAAGCTTTTAAAACTAACCTTGAAATACAATTATTTTATTTCATTTATTATTATTATTATTATTATTATTATTTTACTTTCCCTTACCATTATAGTATGTGGTAAATGAAAGAAGCTCAAATTTGGCATTTTGAATTCCGTAATAGGTTTCCACTTAAAAATATGATCAAGACTGGCAAGTTTGAATGCAAATTAATAACAGCCTTGATTATTATTATTATTATAACTATTATTATTTTAAATAATTGTATGCACTGTAAGTGAACGAGGAGTTGAGGGGCAGTAGGCCCCTCACATACGATTGCATGTCAAATAAAACTGTTCTTAAACCTATTTTAGATTATTTTAAAACAACATTAATCTTTATTATCTTACGCAATTGGTCTTAAGATTCCATGTGCAATCTATCATTATAGTATTGAAATGCTGGGTAAGAAAAATAGTCATGCGTGTGACACACCAGATTATTATTATTATTATTTAGTTTCTTTTATCCATATATTGTAAGGAAAGTTTAACTTTTGATTCAGAATTTCGAAATTGAGTTTTTGCAACATTTGCATGTTTAAGTATCCAAAAACTAAAAATTAGATGTTTAGCTGTTGCCTGAATGTGTCTGTGTGTTTGTTATCACCATAACTCAAGAATAGATATTTATTAGCTAGAAGTCCGGACTCGGATGAAAGATTAAGTAATTCGTGTACAGTGACTGAGAAAATAATTCAAATTCATTAAATCTATGTGCGATTTTCTGGTAGATGCAATTTAATATCTTTCGATGGAATAAAACAAAACAAATTGAACTTATATTTTTATGTGCATGAAAGCATGTTCCGTATACAATGTGGAACGCATTAAAAGTTTCCACAGAACCCCACAAAAAAATTCAGATATATTCATATAATAAAATTGCTGGAAAGGCATTTCAATTCCTGCTATGTGTTTTAAATTCTGTGCTAAATTAGTGCACTATATTCTGTTTGTATAATATCTAGTAAATATACAGGAATAGTGTAAAAAGGGCAGTTCACTTGCAGGGTGGAGGCGTAGGGTGGCGGAGCCAGCTCTACCACCCTAGCTCCTCCAAGCCTCCACCCTGCAGGTGAACGTTTCGTTTTTACACTATTTAGTCATAATCTTGGACGAGGGGGGGTGTTGCCACCGGAAGAATAGAAACTTTGGGAATCGGGAGTGAATGAGTCATCATCTTGCATGAGAAGTTTGATGATGGAGAGAAGGGGAATTTCGAGGAGTTAGATTTATTTTCATAAATTTCGGGACTTAGTATTTTTTTCACAATTTCGGGAACTTCACAAATTTTTGCGGGATGTGAGATGATGTCACGATCTTTTATTTGACTGAATGAAACAAAGGTAGATGAAGATAATGAATTTAAATAATCGTATACACTGTAATATTTGCGCGTTACTATTCGGAGATTACAAATTGATTACAGAATTAAAAAGAAATTTTCCTATGTATTTGATTATTAAAAGAAGGTGTTATAGAGCCAAGTAATTCACCTTGGCGTGCCCAGGCATTTGTCATAAGAGGAACCATTCACAAACCTCGAATGGTTATTGACTATTCCCAAGCCATTAATAAACTCACTATGCCTGATGCATACCCTCTTAAAAAAATTGAAGAAGTAATCTCCAAAGTATCTAAAAACAAAATATTTAGTACAATAGATCTCAAGAGTGCTTACCATCAATTATCTATTCTAAAGTCTGAAAGGCATTACACAGCATTTGAGGCATGTGGAAAGCTATATCAATTTCTACGTGTTCCATTTGGTGTCACCAATGGAGTGGCCTGCTTTCAGAGAGTCATTGATAAAATAATACAAGATGAAGGATTGAAAGGCACATATCCATATCTTGATGATGTTACAATCTGTAGGAGGGATCAAAATGAGCATGACCACAACTTAGAGAAATTCTTAACTTGTAAAAAAATACAACTTAACATTAAATGAGGATAAATGCGTTTTCTCAACTAGGACTGTGGAACTGTTGGGGTATACAATCGAAAACAAAACTATCAAACCAGATCCTGAACGCCTTAAACCGTTAATGGTAATGCCTATTCCTAAAAATACTACATCCTTACAACGTACCCTAGGCATGTTTGCACACTACTGTAGATGGATACCCAATTTTTCAAAGAAGATACGTCCTCTGTTATCTAAAAAGCAGTTCCCTCTACCAGAAGATGCAGAGTTAGCTTTTCATTCTTTAAAAACCGATGTAGCCAATGCCACATTGGCTGCTATTGAAGTTAATATACCATTTCGTGTAGAGACGGATGCTTCTGATTTCGCTATAAGCGCAACACTTAGCCAAGCTGGGCGTCCCATTGCATTCTTCTCAAGAACGTTGAACAACTTAGAACAGAAGCACTCTTCCATTGAGGAAGAAGCTTATTCCATCGTTGAATCCTTACGTCATTGGCGACATTACCTTGTTGGTCGGCATTTCGAAGTTTTTAGAGACCAACAATCTGTCTCTTTCATGTTCAATCAGCATCACAATAGTAAAGTAAAAAATGAAAAGATTATGCGTTGGAGGCTAGAACTAGCTTGCTTTAAATTTGATATCATTTACCGTCCTGGAAAGAAAAACTTTACAGCTGATACATTATCAAGAATAACTGCTGCAACTGGTTCAGTATGTGACCTCAGTGAGCTGCACTGTGCTCTGTGCTATCCAGGAATCACACGCATGTATCACTGGGTTCGTAGCAAGAACCTACCCTTTTCTTTGGATGACGTTAAAAAATAACTAATTCCTGTACAATATGCTTAGAACTAAAACCTAGATTGACAAAGAATAAGGGAATATTAATCAAGGCGACTTCACCATTCGAAAGGCTGAATATCGACTTTAAAGGACCTCTTCCCACTACTACCAAGAATACTTACCTCCTAACTGTGGTTGATGAGTTCTCAAGATTCCCTTTTAACATACCTTGCTTGAACACTTCTGCTCCCACAATCATAATTCACCTGCAGAACATTTTCTCAGTCTTTGGAATGCCTATATATATACATTCTGACAGAGGACCTGCTTTTATGTCAAAAGGACTAAAATCTTTTTTAAATTCCCAAGGAATTGCAACCAGCCGAACGACTCGTTATAACCCACAAGGAAATGGACAAGTCGAACGCTATAATGGAATAATCTGGAAGGCCATTCTGCTTGCATTAAAGTCAAAAGGGTTACGGGTGGAACAATGGGAGTTAGTACTGAAATCTGCGCTACACTCCATACGTTCTCTGCTATGCACCACTACAAATGCCACATCTCATGAGCGAATGTTCTTGCATCCTAGAAGGTGATACTATGGTTGTGCTATTCCTCTTGGCTGACTCAACCTGGCCCAGTACTTATGAAGAAATGTGCGGAACAGTAAATATGAACCTTTGGTGCAAGTTCTCGTCTTAATTGAAGCCAATCCTGATTATGCTCATGTGAAGCTTCCGGATGGAAGAGAAACGACTGTATCAACACGCCATCTTGCTCCTAAAGATACAATATCACAACGACCTGTTCAACTGCGACAACCTCCTGCCTACCTAAAGCACTATGTTAGGGATTAAACACTTAATGTTCTGTTTGGGGCTAAAAATGAAAAGGGGGTGAATGTAATGAAAGTTGTATACCTCATTTTGGCAACTTCTATATTTCATAACTGTTTTGGCAACAGTGTGTGTTGTTCACTTTTCGGATACTATGATATAATGTGAATGATGTAGCATCTTCTCAGTTGATTAAAGTTAAAATCGTCCTTTAATCTTAGATCATGTTGTTTTATGCCACTCTGAAATGAGAAAATGCTTTATTAATATATACTTTAACTTGGATGTTATATTTAACGCCCCAACCCGCCCTTTGCAGCTCTTTGATGTCTTTTTCTAGTCAACTTTGTCCTTTAATTACTTCCGGTGTGAGCCATTTTTTTTTTTTAAATTCACTTGACATTGTAAGTTTTTTTGGTTTTCGTCCCACGCTATTTCTATGGGTTTTTAGCATTTTTCCTCTCTTTTTCTACATTCTAAAGTACGGTGCCGCACTTTAGAATGCGGAAAAAAAGGAGAAACTAGCTAAAAACCCCATAGAAATAGCATGGGAAGAAAACCAAAAAATTCACAATGTCAAGTGTGTTAAAGAAAAAAAAAAAAAACCCTCAGTTTTATAATTTTTATAAAGTATAATTACTTCTTTACTTTAATAATCACCCAGGCCGTCTATCTGGGGACTGATGGATGGTTAGAATATTTTACCACTAACAAATATACTTAAATAAAAAAACTTCGAAGTAAATTAGTATGTCAGCATGTATGATTTTACCCTAATCTTTTTGTACTATCTTACATGTATGACATACATATATAAAGTATATGTTATTATTATTATTATTTAAGAAATTATACTATATTTGTGTTATTTTTACGGATTTACTTTCTACATTAGAAAATGGCAAAAATTTGAAGAAAATCACGAATTAAATCTCCTATATATTTATATACTTACACCAATAAGAACACGTAAAGAGTATATTACACAAAAAACTAATCATCAGAAAACATTATCGTAGTTTCTGAACTTTTATATTGCAAACTACTGCGAGCGCCATGTGAATCAGGAAGCAGTCTGAAACTGCTGAACATTGGCTATCGTTTGTTTGCAGCCTCCTCTACGGAGCAGCCAGATAAAGGGATTTCTCCCTACAGTAGGGATTTTTAGCTCTGCTTTTGGCGTAGGGGGGGGGGGGATTCTTTTTTAAAATTCTGTTTTGTAGCGATTTTTTTTATTATCTAATGAAAATTATAAAAAAAATTTTAACATCGCAAGAAGTTTTAAACTTATCTGTTATAGAGTTGCTTACAATTGTTTCTAATACATTATTTTATTACAGATTGACGCGAAGTGAATATTCAGAGAGTTGCCAACATCTATAATTTATTCCAGTGTATCTTTAGTACCACCCTCTTTTCGTGCTTCTACTACTTTTTTATATGAGTAGTTTTCTTCCTATTTAATCTTAGTTACATACTGGGGAAAATTATTCAAGAAAATAAGTAAGGCAGAAAAAAAGGCATTACTGTGAATGCTCCGGCATAAATTATAATATTTGGAAAATTTGCATGTTTTTAATATGTCCTCCGATTTATTATTATTACTATTATTATTCGGAAATGGTAAATTTATTATATAATTTTAATAAAAAATGTAACATTTATTTAATATTTTGGTATAATTAACATCAAAGTTTTTAAGTAAATTGGACAATAAGTCATGTACATCTTAAAATTAAATTTCCTCGAAATGCCAATTGTTTTCATCAGCAATTGTCACATTATTTCTGTACACCCACCCCTCAAATAAAATATATTGTGCTGTACAAAATCTTAGTATATATATTAAATCTTAGTATATATATTATACTGATCTAAAAGTGTATTTTATTTTGTTTTATGTCAGAATGCGTTGTCCTTCGGTTTCCTTTCTGTAAATTGACCTTTTTATTTTTCTTTGATTTCACACCACCCATTTCATGTAGCCGCACCCCCTAAGGAGTCGGAGTAAGGTACCTAACAAGTCGATAGTTGCTGGTTTAACTTGGATTATTTATAACTAAATTAAATTTATTAGGTAAGTTTGATGTGAAAACATGTCAAAGGAGATCACTTGTTTGATTTAATAATTTCATTGAATACAGAGCTAACAATATAAACTCTTTGGGTACATTTGACGAGTGAGACTAGTCATCTGCTTACTTGGGCGATGTTACGGTGGACGAGTCTGACTCGTCATCTGAATTTAAGAAGTAGGCGTTGATGTTTGCGGCATCCCCGCCAGAAATTCCCCGCGTAACGTTATTATGACAGGTGGAGGACGGAGGCAACTTGTACAATATAATCCATCTGAATAAGGAAAAACTTCGTCGTCAAAATCTTCTTCCGCCAAACCTGGCATGTAAGCCCGAAGCTATAATATGTGCAAGAAGTTCCTTATATCACTTAAAATTGTTTTATTCACGAATATAATTCTCACAACTTGGTATTTTCATTTCTTACTCTCCATAAATATAGCAAATATTTCAATTGAGAAAAGTTTTTGAAACGAATTTGGTACCGTTTGAAAGGAAAGGGGAGGAACGCTTGCTAATTAATAGCACAACATTCTGAAATCTCTAAAAAATGTTCAAATACAATCATAAAATCATCAGTATCAATAACACTGCTCCGCATGAAAATTGCCTCTGACACCACTTCAGAATATTCTTATGTAAAATGACCTCCTGAATCCGAATAGGACGCCAATTTTTCCCTATCACCCACCGTTTTTTAGGAATGGCCCCCTACTTTTATCATTTTTCTGTGATTTTATGGCTATAAATCTGGTTTTTAGAAGGGGGGAGGATAATTTTAACCGTTAAATATCTTCTGAGGGGCTACAGAGATGGAAAATTCTAAAACATAGACATTTACGACAAGGGAAAAAGTTTTTGGGGGGGGGGGGATTTGCCACTGAAATTATACATTACATATCTTATATTTTTTTAATCTGTTATTATTATTATTTTTTAAACTTTGTATATATTTTTTGTTTTTAGGTGTTAAATTAATTATTTTTCATCCTTCAAATGAAATTTATGGTCATAAAATTATCGAACAAGGAAAGAAATTGAGGAAGGGTGTGGTGTATTTAGAAAACGGTGGGTGACTGGGCAAAATGGGAGTCATATTCGGATTCAGGAGGCCATATTACATAAGAATCAGCAAAAATGATACCACATCTCAAACATTTTTTTTTTTTTTTTTTTTTTTCAGAGCAGTATAATCTGTACAAAATCATCAAATGTAGCAACTAATTTTAGACAGAGAGAGTATAATTTTACTGGTGTCTCATCATCTTCAGCAGTTTCTTCTTTTTTGTTTTGTCATTGGAAGACTTTCGACAATCATAGCACCATGAGCTTCAATTTCATGGTCAAAAAAGTTTTGGAGATTTTCACAAAAGGATCGGGACAAAGCATCAACTAAAAGCAATTCTTTTCTAGATTTGTAAATGAAATTAAAAGATAATGGTTGAAGTCTTATGCAGATTCTTTGTAATCTTGCTGGACATTTACTTAAAGGTTTTTTGAATATTGTTTCCAATGGTTTATGATCATATTCTACAGTAAACTTTTTACCAAATAAATACTGGTAAAATTTTTCACAACCAAAAACAACAGCTAAAGTTTCTTTTTCTATCTGTGCATAACTTATCTGAGTACCATTCAAAGCTTTGGATGCATAGGTAACAGGTAAGTTATTTTGTAATAATACTGCACTTAAACCATTTTGGCTAGCATCAACTGATAATATCACAGGTTTATTTACATCAAAATACTGAAGCACTGGTTTGTTTACTACAGGGATGGAACACGCGCGCAGAATTCATACCGGAATCTGTTTAAGAAATTTTACTACCTATAATATCGTTGATTTAAGAAGTAGAAAATTTTCTTACATTGGTAGTGGTATGAATACTGCGCCCGTGTTCCATCCCTGTTACTAGTGATGGGTAAGACACGAAAAAATTTTGTCATGACATTGAGGCACTTCAAAATATTTTGAAGTGGGACAATGTCATGCTTCAAATGACATGAGGTGTTGCAAGAGAGAGAGCAAGGTGAGTGAATGAGGTGAAGTATTTTGTCATCTGTTGTAGTGAGTTCTGAGGTAGGTTGCTTGTCATGTCCCACGTGAATTGAAAGAGTTGTTTTGTCATGAAAATTAATTAGTGTGAAGATGTGAGAGGTTCAAAAAAGTGAATGAAGATGCATGAATGAAATTAAGTACTATGTCATATGTTGTAGTGAGTTGTGATGTAGGTTGTTTTTCATGTCCCACGTGAATTGAAAGAGTGATTTTGTCATGAAGATTAGTGTTAAAATTGAGGATTACATTCGGTAACTACAACTACAAAAGTGTGAACGAAGATGCATGAATGAAATTAAGTATTTTGTCGTATGTTGTAGTCAGTTGTGAGATAGGGAGTTTTTCATGACACGAGTGTTTTGAAGGAATTGTTTTGCCGTGAAGTTTAGTGTTAAGAGATGAGGGGCTTACATATGGTACCTACAATTCCAAAAGAGTGAAGGAAGACGTATGTATGAAATGAAATACTGTGTCATCTGTTATGTCTTGTTATCAGTTAGGTAGTTTTTCATGTCACAAGCACAAGTGAATTGAATTGAATGAATTGACTTGTCATGAAGATTACTGTTAAAATGATTGGAAAAAAAAAGTTAAGGAATCACTGAGAAATTATCTTATTTCCTTAAAAGAAGAAATAGTCACAAAAATTTAAATACTTTTAACAAATAAAGCTGACTTTTCGAAAATATTGAGATTGTTAAAGACATATTTAGTTTTAACAAGAAGGTGTTAAAATGATTGTTTTAAGTAATTTCTCAGGCACTTCACTCTTTACTTGCTTATAAAAATTCACGAATGTTTTCGGAAGAAAATATTGGATTCGTAAAAATTTTCTACTAATGGTTTTTGATGGATTTACATGTTTTGAGGGTCCAGAACAAGATTTGACCCTTTTTATTTTCTTCTTTATTCAATAGAAGAAAATATTGGATTCGTAAAAATTTCCGACTTCTGGTTTTCGACAGATTTTCACGTTTTGAGAAGTCTAGAACACAATTTTACAATTTTTTGCGAATTTCTGTCTGTCTGTGTGTGCGTGTGAGAGACAAAAATTTTGTGGCAAATGTATCTCCTGGACTACTGTTCAGAATTGTTTATAAATTTATATGTAGATGCACCTTGGCCTAAATTAGTGCCTATCGACTTTTGGTACCAAACGCTCAGCTGGTGGCGCTGCTATACAGCGATTTCCACAATTTAATGGGAGGCTATATCTCAGGCTCTATATCGCACAATCAAACAAAACTTTATATATATAAGAAGGTCATTATGAAACATGCTGATTAAATTTGAATGCTTATCGGGCAAAAGGTGGCGCGGCTACTCAGCGATTTTTGCAATTTAAAGATGAGCTATATCTTACAAACTACTTCACAGAATTGCATATACATTTTTATGTAGATGCACCTTGATATGACATCAGCAAATAATAATTTTTGGTGTGAAGCACTTAACATGCGGCGCTGCTGCACAGCGATTTCTACAATTTTAGGGGAGGCTATATCTCAGGTTCTATTGTACAAATAAATGCGCATTTATCAATTTCTAGACGTCAAACTAACAAATGCCGAGCATATAATTAAGAGCCCTTGAAAGTGACTATTTTAATCAGAACGAAAGAATGATCGAAATCATACTGCAACAATAAACTTCAAAAAATGAGGGCTAGAACCCCTTAGAAAGACCCCCGCGGAGGTCACTTTATTTCAGTCCTAGGACCCTAGTGCTGTTAATCGGCCTTAATCCCGACAACCCAACAACCAACCTCAACATTTTGTTTGATAAATTTAAAATGCTTAAAATATAATAATTATATTCTTAAACACACCATGAGTAAACAATATTCGTAATCATATAAAAATACGTAAAATACAATGATAACATTCTCAAGCACAGCAGGAATAAACACTACTCGTAATTATATAAAAGTACATAAAATACAGCGAGGAAATTCTTAAATACACCGGGAATAAAAAATATTCGTAATTATAGAAAAATACATAAAAATAGTGATAAAATTGTTTAATACACTATTAATAAATAATATTCGTAAAGTATTTAAAAAGAAATCGATCTTTTTCTCCGAACCTTGGACATAAAATTTATGCTACCAATACGAGTGTTGGTGTTAGGGTTAAGGCCAACTAACTGTGCTATAGTCCTAAGCCTCAAGAGAAGTGCCCTCTGTGAGGTTTTTCTAAAGGGTCCTAGTAAGCATTTGCGCAAGTTTCAGAGAAAACCACGGAAAACTTTGAACGGCCAGGCCAACCATCTGGGATCAAACCCGGCACCTTACGTTTACCAGCTTTTAGAGATCAGAACTTCTTAGGCCACTAGGCCTGCAGTACAAATACGAACGCAAGCCTAAAACAATTTTATTAGTCTAGCTTCTTTTTTAAACTAATATTTAATTCCATCTTGGTAGCATTACGAATAATTTTTATTCTTGGTATACTTGTTTTCTCTTTTCCTGTATTGTAGTCTGTGATTCACCATAATAGTCTTTGCCATTTATGAAAATCGAATTTATAAAATAAAATTAGGAGTAGCAGTGAGGTCACTGGAATAATACGGCCACTTCAATTTTAAAGTAATATTGTGATTATGGTTAAGTTAAAATTGGGGGGGAAAGGTAGAATCTCGGAATTATTTGTGTTAAATCTTCTTTTTAAGCTTTATAAACAATATTTGTTTTTATTTTTCGTTTTACTTAAAATGGTGAAATTTCACAAACTATATTTAATTAATTATTGATTTATTTGAGGTAATAGGACAAATGAACGTCACTTAATAAATCTATTACTTAATAAATCTATTTATTAAGTTTTATTTTCCTGAAATAAAAATATTAAAAAGCCGGGGGGGGGAGAAATATTATTTATATACCTTTTATTGGTTATAAGTTCATGACTTATTCAAAAAAGTTCGTTCTTATTTAAAAATGCAAAGGGAAAAAAGAACCAACCATATAAATAAAATGCGAATATAAATAAAAGAATTTTTAAAGAAGTTGAATTAAATATCTAAGAAACCTTTATAAAAATTATATTAACTTAAACTTAGGTAATAGAGTAGCATCAGGCGTATCAAATATTAATAAAATAAAATAAAAATAAAAAATGTAGTAATAACAATATGGCGTAACTTTTGTGAAAATAGCTATTTTACTCTGCATCGATGTTTCTGGAAATTTTTGCTCTTCATCTTCATGCACAAACCATGAATGATTGGGATTCCCATAGCGCGGGGAAAGAAATCATCTTCTCCTGAACAACCCCCTCCTTAAAGAGAGTTTCAGCCTTTGCTTGTTTTTCTATTTATCTTTTTTTTTTTTTTTTTTCCAGTCGATTTTTGTCCATTTTCAACAACCTTACATTTACAACAACCTTACTTTAAAGATATGATTTTGGTAAAAAATAAATAAGAAACAGAGGAAATAATTTCTTGTTTAATAGGGAGTCAGTATTAAAAATTCTGTGTGTGTGTGTGGGGGGGGGGGGAGCTGAGCCCCTACAGAAAATTTTCTGATTGTCGGCGCCCCACTGCTTCCATTACTTACGATAGTTTTGTAGCGAAAGTAATAGGAATATCAATAATTTCGATTTTTGGTGTTTCACGTTTTCAGATCTCTTGAACTTCATTTGATCATTTTTAAAAAATGCTCATCAGCCTGTGACAAAAGTTTTGTGTGAGCTCTAGCTCAAAATCTGATACACAGAATTTTTTTTATGAATTTTCAAGGTGGTCACAATTAAACTTATAATTCTCATACTATTATGTAGTGCAATTCCATTGCGAGAATGGCACAAACTTTGTAGAAAGATTAAATAAGACAGAAAACGAAGGATTCCAAAAAAAAAAAAAAAAAAAAAGAATTTTTAAATTTACCACTGTGGCAATATGTGATACTGTTTTTCTAAGCTTTCGTCTTTTTTTTATAATTTAAAATTGATGACTGTGCAATTTATAAAGTATTGCTTTTGTCTCCAATTCTTATTTTGAAATTGGAGACGTTGCGCTAATTTGTCATAAATTGTGCATTTTTTAAAACTCTCTATACTATTACACAGCACCATATATTCTCCTAGTGGTGACATTTGGAACTTTTTCATTTTCCGCGGAATCTTTGACCCCCGTCTTTATTAAACTTCGCATAAAATTTACCACCATTCTCGCAATTAGATTGTGCTACATTACATTATGAGGACGTTTCAGTATCTGAAACAGCCTGTTCACTCCCCGTATTATAATATTTGGAAATTCTTATTCGTAAGAAAAGATTCGTAGCAAAGTCCTGTTCGGTGGTGCCGTATTCCCGTTTTAAAACGCACAATAGCTTGATCGCTCATAGTGCAACTAGCTCTTAAAGATTTAACTGTAGCAAAACTAAAAGCGGTATCTTGTGACAAAGATTTGCAACATGTACTCTTCAATTTTAATTTAAATAGTTTTTTTTTTTTTTTTTTTTCTAAATGATATATTACTTATGAAATAATGTTAATTAAAAGCTGAAATACAAAAGTAATATAAACATTGTTATAAAAGTGCCAACCAGCGGCCGAGCGGTTCTGCGCTCAAAGCTGGTAGACGTAAGGTGCCGGGTTCGATCCCAGGTAGCGCTCGTCGGCCTAGCCGTTCGGAGTTTCCATTGGTTTTCTCCGAAACTTGCGTAATACGAGTTAGGACCCCTTAGAAAGACCCCCTACGGAGGGCACTCCCACTCAGGCCTAGGACCTACAGCAGTCAATCGGCCTTACTCCGAAAATCCATTGTTATAAAAATATTTGTGTCTTACTTTTCAATGTTTTTCTCTTGCGTAACTCTGGAATAAATACTGTTAAAAATCTTTTATACGGAATGTGAGCGGATAATCAGAATTTGAAAGTTTGCAAAATAAAAAATAACACATGTGTTTAGGGTTTTCTGTGCTTTTCTCTTAAACTCCTGTACTGAATTTAACGGCTTACACCGGTTTAAAAGTTCGCAATAAAATTACATTAAAATAAATTTCGAAAGATGTATTATATATAAGTAATTTAATCGTAATTAAAATTGGAGATATTGAAATAAAGGTATTCTGGGTTTTCCGTGGTTTTCTCTGAATCTCCTATACGGGATTTAATTGCTATGCAATTCAAAGTGTCACCAATCTTTAGATTGTACTAATAAGTAAGTATAATTTTATCATATAATTCGCACACTCTTTTCCTTAATTGTAATAATATGCTAAACCGTTTCTTTCTTTGTAGTATAGTTTTTCAATTTGTTGATGATTGATTCTATCAACTAATTTGTTGTTTGCTTCATTGTATTAACGTGATTCTTTAGATATCGAAAAATAAATAAACAATATTATGGTAATTTTCTTAATTGCAGTAATAATTTAAACTATTTGATTCTTTATATTGTAGTTTTTTAATAGATTAATGACTAATTCTGTCAACTAATGTGTTGATTGTTCGATTGTATTAACTTGTTTCTTTAGATTAAAAAATAATAATAATAAATAAAATAAAATAAAATAAACAGCATTTAATTTAATCGTACAGAAATGTTGCTATAGTTTCATCAAAGATCTTATTTTCACTGTAAAGAGTGCCTAGTAGGTAATATAATAATTATATTATTGAACAAATTTTTAGAGAACTAATTATTACATAAATATTACAAGTATACAATCATGTTAAAACTAGTGTATAATGAAAATTATATTAAAAGTGATTATTGTAAATATAAAAAAAACTTCACTGCATAACGTAATAAAATTTCTTTCGTATTACATTTACTGTTAAAAAAATCCACTATTTTAAATATTCACAGTGTAAAATAATAATAATAATAATTTTCGCATATAACGTTTTAAATGTTAAATATTAATCTTTATGCCTTTCTTCTTCACAAATTAAGCTTATGGCTAAACATAATTGCTATGAAAGAAAATAATGTCATCCAGTGTCTGCATTCAAAAGATTATGTTCAGAAAAAAGCAAATTTTCATGATTATTATTTACATAGAAGAGAAAACTCACGATGCAAGACTCTAATCACCTCCTCCCGCCCCCCAGTGAAGTATAGTCAAAGATCTTTCAATATCTATTAGAAGTTCTTTGGTATAATGCCAAGCCATTTGCCGTCAATGCCTTTATTTTATTCGCTTCCTGTCCCTAAGGCATTCTTTTCTTTTATAGTCAGCCCCACAACCACCCACAGACAGGTGACGACCTTGAATTACAAACACAACTACAAATTTCGCTTCTAAAACGATCCGAACATGGCAAACTTACAACATATCCCTCACACATTAACCTCCCAGTGTCACAATGCAATGCATTACAAACATAACACTTCATTCAGTCATGTCATTCCATTGAGGCTTTCTCTGATTTGTGTTTTTATTCTGAGTAACTGAATCTCACCCCGTTGAATGAATGGTTTCGTTGAAAGAATGGGACAAACTTTTTGTCAAATCCAGTTCAGATAGATTGAGGTCCTGTATGAGTGAATGAATGAACATGACAAAACGTTTGAAGCGTTGAATGTGTGTCTTTGAATGGGACAAAATTTTTGAGGTACTTCGGTTTGATTGAGGTATTGAATGAGGCGGTGAATGAATGAAGCAAAACATTTGAGACATTGAGAGAGTGGTTGAATGGGACATGACTTTTGAAGTAATACAAAAAATAATTATGAGGTGTCATGACTAACCGCTGTGATGAGGTGTGACAATGTCATGCTTCATGTATGAGTTACCCATCACTACCTGTTACTAAAATATTTTTTAACTCATTAAAAGCTTTATAATGTTTGTCAGTTCATTCCCATGCATGATATTTTTAACAATTCTCTTAATGGTATAGTTAGTTGCGAAACATTGGGAATAAATTTGTGATCATACCTAGGAGACATAAGTGATCATACCGAGAAACCTTTCTAATTCTTTTTTATCACCAGGTGTTTTCATCTTCAAAATTGCTTCTATTTTATCATTGTCAGGTTTTAAACCCTCTTTGGAAAATATGTGACCTAAATACTTCACTTCATTAACATTTATTTTACATTTACTCAAGTTAAATTTTGCATTTTACTCTCTCGCTGTTTCTAAAACTTTCTTAAGCCTGGAACCATGTTCTTCTTGTGTATTTACCCCAAACAAGTATATCATCAATATAAATTCCAACTCGATTTATGTGGCTAAAAATTTCTATAAAGCATCTATGAAAAACTTCTGGTGCAGAGCAAATACCATATGGTAACCTGAAAAGATATGTCTGCCAAATGGTGTATTGAACGTTGGTGACATAGAACTTGCTTCACTTAATTGTACCTGCCAAAATGCTTTATTGGCATCTTTAATGAAGAGCTGGGATGGAGATATCTAAAGTATGAAGCGGCCATGACGTACAGCGTAGCAGGTTCACTCAGCTCCGTAAAATGTAGCATGAAGTCATTTTCCATTTAGAAAAATTACATTTCTTTATTACTCTTATAAGATATATATAATGCATTTTTGAACAAAAACGAATGAGTAGATTCGCAAACATTCATGATGAAGAATTTCAGTTTATTAATCAGAGAGACATCGAATGAAGAATGGAAGCCATTTTGATATACTTTTCTAAACCGAAAGCATTTCGACATTTTTGACTCAAAGATAAAAAAAAATAACATCTTTACAGAAAGACAGACAGCAAGCTAATTTATTTATTTCGCCAAATCTCATTGGCATCAAAAATCAAGTTGGCTGAACACATTTTAAATTTTATATCTGGTAAACCTAAATAATAGCTAAAGGATTGGCTAAAATTAAATTACGTCATAGGATGTGATTAAATTTTGTCAGGCATCCAGAATTTGGCTAAAAGTACGAAATCAATTGATAAAAAATATTAGAAATTATTTTCAGCTATAATGATTCAACGGAATCTATAAACGTTTGATTGGAGACAGGAAGCTAGAATAAAAAAAATCGTCTGCGGTTTTAAAGCATAAAATGAATGGGTTTCTCTTTCTTTGATATTTTATTTAAATATTACTTGATGAGATTTAGAGCAGGAAAAAGAACAATAAATTATATGAAATTACAGATTAATGAAATAGAAATAAAAATAAAATAGCATAAGCGAAATAAACAAAATTGTATTAAATTCTTTTAGAATAAGAAATATAATGTTTGCTTGTATTATAAATAAATAAATAAAATGTAATTTATATTATTATTATTATTTTATTTTAAAAAGGGATATGTGATGTTTTTCAACATCACATATTTCTCCCCGTCGACCGAAAAAAAAATGGGTTCAGCCATTACATCGTCTATATGACAGCTCAGCAAAAATTAAAATTAAATCAAATTATTTCCAATCTTGTAAAATAGATTGATTACAAAACAAAAACAAAAACGAATGGCTTCCAATACAAATAAAATACGTACATTGTTATATTATCAATAGAAAATCTAGTATGCATACTTAAAAAAAAATAATATTCTTATACAATATTAAAATACAAATACAAATACAGAAAATAAGGATATTATATGGTGATGAGATATAATGTGGTATGGCCATAAATCTGTGTACACAAGTCGTTAGAATATATATCCACAAACAAAATGAGCTCAAGTCCTTTGATTTAAAATCATAATAATTCAGTCATCATATACTTATCAGTTCGTGGTAAGATGCTGAAATCAATAAATTTTTATGTTACCATGCATGGCGAGAAACTTTGACGAGTCCATTTCAGTTCAGAGGACAAGAATTAGTTGTAATAAATACATAGTTCAAATGTATAATCAATCTGAATATGAAAGTTTGACAAAATAAAAATCAAGTATATTTATATGTTATCAAATGTATATAGTGAGCCTTTTATATTCATTAAAAGGTTTAAACAAATAATACATGTTGAAAGAAAGTAATAATAACACATGTTTTTATTTATTCATTTTTTTTATAGGTAATTGTAATTGGAATATATGAGACATATGCATGTATGTATGATAAAAATATTACCTGCACCAAAGTTTTTTTTTTTTTTTTTTATTAATTGCATTAACATTTTTTTTTTTTTTTTTTTTTTAAATCACAATGTTGTTCTAGTATGTTAACTTTTAATAAAATGCAATTATAATTAACAAGTAAGTTAAAGAAAAATATCAAAAGTGATATACACTGCTGTTGTAAGACAATGCAGCTTAGAATATAATTTCCTGGACCAGCCATTGATTATCCAAGCTGCGAAATTTCACAACAAATAAAAATCACAACAGGTTGATCAGGTCTGTTGCAATGAAAGTATACATCAAATTTATTTAATCTATCTTTAATCATTATAAATATTTAAAAATTTATACTGCGTAACTTTTAACTTAGGGAAAAAAAAAAAATATGATGAAAAATTACTTTCTGTTTCGTAAATTATATTGATGTGTATCATTGGGAATAATGAGATTCTTATTAAAATTAGAATTATTATAAATGTCAAATAAGTGATTATTACGTGGAGGTGCCAATAAAATTCTATCTATATGCACACGAAATGCCTTATCATCACTAGCATGTAACCGTTTAATTGAAAATGAAACAGGGGAATGTTTAACTGTGACAATGAAAGGACCTGTATATTTAGATTTAAATTTATCCATAGACTTCAGATACACAATATCTTTTGTGCAGATGCTTCTTAGTTTAGCTTTTCTTTGAAAATATTTATTTCTTTTTGATTGGGAATCTTGAATGTTATTGTACGCTTTTTTATAAATTTCTTGAAGGTCTTGCATTAATTTATAGATGTTTACATTAGAGTCCAGGTAAGTGTAATTATAATTTGAATTATAAGTGTCAAAAATTAGTGCCAGTTCTCTACCAAAATGTAGAAGATTGGGCGAGAATTGAGTGGAAGAATGCGTAGATCCATTGTAGAGAGATTTGTGTATATATAGTGCATTTTGAAATGAATGACCTTCTTCTAATAATATATTAATTGAATACTTAATTGATGTGTTTACACGTTCGCTAATAGAGTTCGATTGAAGATGAAAAGCAGACGAATGTATTATTTTTATGCCTAGAGTGTCATTAAATGTATTGTAAACTTGAGATGTATATTGTCGACCTAAATCTGACAGAATACATGCAGGGCGACCAAAGGTTGTAATGTATGAAAACAAACATTGAACTATTTTTGGAGAAGTAATATTAGATAACGGGTAAAGTTCTAAGTGTCTACTGAAATGATCAATTATTGTCAAGACGTATTGACCATTACTAAAAGGACCTACCAAGTCTGTGGAGATTGTATGATTTGGATGAGTGGGTGTATATGTTTTCTGTAATGGAGCAGGAGGTGTTTTGTGATGTTTCGCTTGTAAGCATTTAGTGCATGAAGAGACGAAATTGAGGGTATCAGTATAAATACCCCTCCAAAAGTATCTTCTAGAAAGAAATTCATAGGTTTTAGCCAAACCGAAGTGAGATAAATGCGCAATGGACAATGCTTTCGCTTTTAAAGAATTTGGGACAATAATTAAATAACTGAATGAATTGTTATGAATGTTCTCTTTCTTGAGCATTAATACTTTAGAATCAGGATTTATAAAGTAATTGGGAAAATTTTCTGACTTTCCGTTTTTCAAGATTTCTTCGTAAATTGTTTTTAATTCAGAATCTTTAATTTGTTCGGACACAAATGTTTGGTCTGAAATTTCTAGCAAGGGGTCTTTAGAGTTCGAATTTCCTGAAATCATATAATTAACATATTCTGAGCATTTGTTTTGATTATCATTACTAATTTTATCATTACTGTTAATTTTGAGTCTGTTTTCATTTTCATCAACATCAACAATTGGTAGTGGTTGTATGTCATGAATTAAGTTTGGATTATCTTTGAGATCCTCTTGATTGTTTTCAAAATTGCAACGTGATAAATAATCCGCTAAGATGTTCAAATTTCCAGGAATATGTTTGAAAACGTAAGTATATTCAGATAAGTCCATTAACCATCGGGTGGTAACGTCAGCGGGATTGGTAGTTTTCTTATATTTTTCAAGGGGAGCACTATCTGACAAAATTACGAACTCACGATTATATAAATAGTATTTGAAGGCGGTGACAGTTTTATGAATTGCCATAAGTTCCAATTTTAACGCAGGATATTTCTTTTCAGAAGGTTTTAAAGATTTGGAAAAGTATGCTATAGGAAGTAATTTACTGTTAAATTTTTGCATAAGCGCTCCTGAAATGGCTGTTTTTGATGCATCGGTGTTGACATAGAATGTTTTCTCCCAATCTGGAAGTCGAACCATTGGGGGAAGAAAGAATAATTTTTGAATGTTTTGAAAAATACTCTGATGTTTTTCTGTCCATTTGAATGTTGTTTTGGGTTTTGTGAGTTCCACAAGGGGTTGCGCAAGTTCTGAAAAAGATGGTAAAATCCATTTGTAAAAATTAGCAAGTCCAAGAATTTTTTTTAATTTGTCGTTTTGTCGTTGGTGTTGGAAAAGAATTGATCTTTACGATGTTAGCGGTGATGGGTAAAATAGTATGGTTTTCAATATGGAAACCTAAATAATTAACTGCTGATTTATGGAATTCACACTTAGATGGGGATAACGTTAAATTATATTTGATAAGAATTTCTAACACTTTATTTACTTTTTCACAAGTCTCCTCAAATGAATTTGATCCAATAATCAGATCATCCTGATAAGCATATATGCCATTAATGTTTATCTCGTCGAGTATTGTGTCCATTAGAGACTGAAATATAGAACTGGCGTTCTTTAAACCAAAACAAACACGTTTGTATCGATAACTGCCAAAAATAGATGTAAATGTTAACATATCTTGATATTTTTTCGGAAGGTCAATTTGGTGGTACGCTTGCATGAAATCTAACGAAGTAAAGTATTTGAATGACGAAAGATTTGAAATAATATTTTGAATCTTAGGAAGTGGATATGAGGAACCTTGTATGACTGTATTGACCATTCTAAGGTCTAAAGCAAGTCTGTAACGTTGTTTCTTTGAACCATCAGATTTTTTCTTTACTAGCAATATGGGACAAGCCCACTCGGAGCAATTACGCTCAATTATGCCAGCGTTTACTAATTCATTGATCTGTTCTTGGGCTTCCTTTTGTAAAGCTTGTGGAATCGGAAATGGAAGTGTTTTAATAGGGAAATCATTAATTAATTTTAGATTAGGAATTATTTTATCAGTATGTCCTAGAGTACTGAGAGATTTGGAAAAAGCAGCAAATTTGCTTAAAAATAAATTTTCTAGTGTGTTACGTTGATCAAGGGTTAAATGATTCAAACAAAAATCTTTACTTGATAAATCATTTTTACGTTTTAGTAATATATCCTCTGAAGCTTGAATTAAGTGGATATGGTCCTCAATATTTTGTATATTATTATTACTAGAGCAAGAGTCTTCAATTTTATCTAAATGTGGTTCTTTAATTTCATCAATTAAAAATAATTTGCCAATATGCATATTTTTATTCAGATGAATTGAATTTTTACCCTTATTTGAGATAAGTAACGTAAAAAGAGAATTATTATTTTCAGAATTAATTTCATTTTTGTAATTCGGTGATACAATAGAATCTAAAATTTCTATATCAGGATCCTTTAAGTTAGTACAAAATATGTAATTTTTTTCTTTTAACTTATTATTTGTTTTTGCAGTAATGTAGATATTTTCACCAGTTTGTATTATAACTTTCTTTAGAAGGTAAACATTCATATTATTATCGTCAGAGTTAACATTATATACATCTAATTTTTCATTTT
Source organism: Salticus scenicus (assembly GCA_963930645.1). Taxonomy (NCBI): domain Eukaryota; kingdom Metazoa; phylum Arthropoda; class Arachnida; order Araneae; family Salticidae; genus Salticus; species Salticus scenicus. The sequence goes on from OZ005656.1 coordinate 86,459,405, forward strand.
GCGAATCAAATAAAGAACAAGTAAAGTCTAATTTTCCAATTCTCATGGAATTTTTCGAAAAGTCAATAGTGACATGATTTTCTTTAATGAAATCCATACCAAGTATTCCATGAAAATTAGAGTTATGTGGTATGTCAATAATATAGAAATTGTGTTGGAAAAACTTTTTTTCAATTTTGAAAGTTGCACGAATACATGAAGAAAATTCAACATAAGAATTGACCGTTTTAAGAGTAATAGACGAACCTAGTCTTTTATATTTTAAATTTGCTTTTAAATTATCAAATGTTGATTGGGCTAAAAGTGAACAACTACTTCCGGTATCAATAAGAAACTTTATATCATTATTGGCTAATTTAGCTTTTATTATAGGAAGTGTATGAGAATTTTTGTTTACATTAAATAAAATATGATCTTCAATATTATTTGCGTAATTCTCATTGTTGTGACTTGGAATATACTCTGTATTATCAATATTAAGATTACACCTTTGAAATGTTTGGGTAGCTTTGTTATCTGCTACAGTAATATTAGCAACAGTTTGAGATCCAACTGAATTTACAAGTCTAGTATGTGAAATTTTTGGAAGAGAATTTGAAGATGACACATTCGGGAATTTATGTTCATTTGCTGATGAGACCCTTAGTTTTCGAGATATGGCAGCATCAGCATCTCCATACCTCTTTTCTAGTTTAAATTACGGTTTTCATAGTTACGTGTTTTATAAGTTAAATTATCTCTATTTCTCCATTTATAACAATTTAAAGCAACGTGACCATGTTTGGAACAAAGTTGACAAATCAAATTATATCTAGAAAAGTTTCTTCTAGAGGAAGAACGAAAATTGGTCTGTCTAGTTTTATAATTATTTCTATAATTTCTTTGATCAAATTTGGGTCTGCTTGACTGAACTACGTGCAAAGATTCATTATGGGAGGGTGGATTGTTGTTTGTAAGTGAAATGTTATTAATTTTTTCAGATAAATCTTTCAATGTGTTTAATATTACAGAGTCATTTTTATTATCACAAGAAAGAACAGTCTTAGTATTAGTAGTGTTGTTGAAAGAATCATATATTTCGGATAATGTTTGAGCTCGTTCAACTGCCTTATTATAGTCTCTTATGTTTTCCTCCATTAATTTAATTTTAATATTTGGGGGTACACACTCTAAAAATTTTGGAAGTTTAATGTTATCAAGGGATTGTTTGTCTTTAAGGTCAGGGAAAGCCTTAGGTACAGCAACATTTACACGATGGGCGAAATTTTTAATAGACTCTCCCGGCAAAATTTTTAAATTATGAAATTCTGATATTCCAGTGTTATATGACGATTCCTTGAAAAACTTACAGAAATTTTCCTCGATATATTCAAGATCTGTCGACTTGTATAAAGTTTCATTTTCAATAAAGTATGCCAACGCGGCATCACGAAGTTTTTCTTTCATTACATGTAACGTCGCGTCATTTGTTAGTTTATTTAACATGGCAAAGGATCTTAATTGATCAAAGAAAAATTTGACAAATCTCGCGTCCCCATCGAAATTAGGAACGGAGCAAAACGCGTTTCGATTCTGTGCCATTTCTTTCCAAAATACAAACGTTAACTAAGTTAAATAAAAATAATATGCATAAGAATTCAATTAAATATCATATAATAAATAAAATTACCAAGACACTTAAAAATGAATAAAATTGTTAAATACTTTCTTTTTTAATTAAGCCTACAAAAGTTGGATGATAAAGTTTCAAGATTAATAAAAATATGTAGAAATTATTTGTAATATTTTCCTGTATAACATTATAGCTTGCAACCATGAAATTGGCTTATATACGTCTTGTTGTATATATATATTATAGATATATTTAAAAATATATAATGAATAATACTAAAAATGGATATATATGCAAATGAAAAAAATTGTCAAGATATATTAAATTGCAAACACAAAGATCAAAATATGAAAAAAAATCAAAAAAAAATATTTTATGCAGTATGATGAAAAGAAAAAAAAATATCACTATGATCTGGTATTTAATTTCACAAATGAAATAAATCTTTACTTGAATATCCAAAAACTAGATATTTCAAAAATAATATAAGCAAATTTTGATCATTTATATAACTTTTTAACTGTTCTTAAAAATTGAAATGAAAAGTTAAAGTAGAATATAATACTCATATGAAGAATAAAAGATTTTACCTATAAGTAAAAATTTATATATAAAGTTTAAATAAATGTCAATATTTAAGAAAAATGTACGAAAAGTTCTTATTGTCAATATTTAAGAAAAATATGTGAGAAATGTTTCTTTTTATTGGCTCAATAAAATAATTCCAAAGGAAACTTACCCCTTTTCCGAATCTTCTTTTAGCTAAAACAAAAATATATATAGCTATATTTATTTATTTACGGTATTTTATTTATTCTTTTATTTAAAACTGTAAGGCTCTTCTCCTGTATGAGTGCGCGAGAAAAAAAAATCAACGTAGAAATTTAACTGCACATATTCTAGAAAGACGACCCATATTTGGCAATTCTCCTTGCACCGATGAATCAACGATCATTTAATACCGAACGGTAAGTGCATAAGACGGTCACAAATTGCGAACATTGCAGACTGTAGAGAGGATATTATTCAATGAAACCGTAGAAAGTCCAACGGCATGGCATCACACAATATCGGCGATAAGAATCGGTACCGTAGACACCAAGTAATTTCTTTTAAAAAAAAATCACAGATGACATCTCGCAGCACACTAGCCTTTAGTAAAGATGAACAACAATCAACAAATCGGTACATTCGGTGCTGTTCACCGTAACGTAGTTAATTTCTTTTTGGATCATCATTGGGGCAGCTGTTTTTAAAACATAACAGTCTTCAACAACGTAAAACTTCGCATTCATGAATTAATCAGTAGTCGATATAACGTCGATATTAGGTGACTAAGCAGAGATCCGTTAAACAGAAATTCGAGTATTGCAGTACACTTGTTTATATTCTTTAAACAGTAGTTCAATGTCGATGCCCAAATTTTTCAAGACGAAAAAAAATTTGGATATCCGGATATATTATCCGGCCTGAGTCTGGCACCACATATATTTAATGAAGAGCTGGGATGGAGATATCTAAAGTATGAAGCGGCCATGACGTACAGCGTAGCAGGTTCACTCAGCTCCGTAAAATGTAGCATGAAGTCATTTTCCATTTAGAAAAATTACATTTCTTTATTACTCTTATAAGATATATATAATGCATTTTTGAACAAAAACGAATGAGTAGATTCGCAAACATTCATGATGAAGAATTTCAGTTTATTAATCAGAGAGACATCGAATGAAGAATGGAAGCCATTTTGATATACTTTTCTAAACCGAAAGCATTTCGACATTTTTGACTCAAAGATAAAAAAAAATAACATCTTTACAGAAAGACAGACAGCAAGCTAATTTATTTATTTCGCCAAATCTCATTGGCATCAAAAATCAAGTTGGCTGAACACATTTTAAATTTTATATCTGGTAAACCTAAATAATAGCTAAAGGATTGGCTAAAATTAAATTACGTCATAGGATGTGATTAAATTTTGTCAGGCATCCAGAATTTGGCTAAAAGTACGAAATCAATTGATAAAAAATATTAGAAATTATTTTCAGCTATAATGATTCAACGGAATCTATAAACGTTTGATTGGAGACAGGAAGCTAGAATAAAAAAAATCGTCTGCGGTTTTAAAGCATAAAATGAATGGGTTTCTCTTTCTTTGATATTTTATTTAAATATTACTTGATGAGATTTAGAGCAGGAAAAAGAACAATAAATTATATGAAATTACAGATTAATGAAATAGAAATAAAAATAAAATAGCATAAGCGAAATAAACAAAATTGTATTAAATTCTTTTAGAATAAGAAATATAATGTTTGCTTGTATTATAAATAAATAAATAAAATGTAATTTATATTATTATTATTATTTTATTTTAAAAAGGGATATGTGATGTTTTTCAACATCACAGCATCTAAAATACTAAAATATTTTGCACCTGACATCCAAGAAACAACTTTTTCAAAAGTTGGTAAGTGAAAATATTCTCTTAGAATATTATTGTTAAAATGTCCAGGATCTAAACACAATCGAAATGTGCCATCTTTTTTGTTTACAATAACAAAAGAGCTAACAAATTCAGTAGGTTCAACAATTTTTCTCATTATTTTTTCATTTACCATCCTGATAAGTTCAGCTTTAAGGGGCTTCATTAAATTTATTGGATCTTTTTTGTAGGGTTCAATTTTTCCAGTTGTACCAGTCTTTAATTTGATATCATAAGTATAATCATTAATTTTGCCTAATCCATCAAACACATCCTTAAATCCATTTAGAATTTCAGGGAATTCAATTTGCTTATCTACTACTGAATCAATTTTTTTCTCAAGATTCAACTGAATCAAAGATGGTAATCCTAAAACAGAAGTTTCTGAATCACTTTCTACAACTTGAAATTCAATATTACTTTTGTAACTCTTAGATGTTTCATAAAATAAACTACATTTGCCAATAACATTAATATTAGAACCATTGTAATTGCTAAGATTTACAGTTGAAGGTTTCAAAGTTCCATCCTTTAATTTTAGTTGTTTAAATTTCTGCAATGGAATGACATTGCACTGAGCACCAGTATCTAAATTTACAAACAAATATTTAGATAAATTTACTTTTAATTTTTCAAACCAATCTTTGTCAGAAGTGGAATGTTTATTTATGACACCCATTATAAATTCATTGTTATTATTATCACCAACATTAGAATATTTATTCATATCAGTAAAATAACTATTATCATTACTCTTAAAACAATTAATTTCTTTTGTTCTTCATATATTACCAAAGTGATTCTTTTTATGACATTTTTTGCAAATTTTATTAAAAGCAGGACAGTTAAATTTTTGGGGATACTTACCACATCTTCCAAGACTTGTTTGCTCTGAAATCTAGAATTAAATTTATTCTGGGTACTTGACTTTCCATCATATTTCATTTCTAATATATTATTTCGGATGTATTTTTCTTCACTACTTGTATTTTCTTGTCTTTTTGTAATGTTTTTAATTGCAATTCTGCTAGCTCGTTTGCTTTTGCTATCTTTATGCATTTTTCAAAATTTAAACCACTCTCTCTATGTAAACTATCCTTTAAAATTTTGTCTCGTACTCCACATATTATACGATCTCTAATGAGACTTTCCCGGAGATTTCCAAATTCACAAGAACTACTTAGTTTCTTTAGCGATGTTAAAAAATCATCGAACTTTCCTCCTTCTTCATGGATTCTCGAAAAAAATATATGTCGCTCAACACTTTCATTAGGCAAACAGAAATGTTCAAAAGTTTCAATAATTTTATTAACGTCAAGCTTGTCATCATCCGACAAATCGAAAGTGTTAAACTTACCTAGAGCTTCTTCACCAATCACATGTGAAAATACATTAACTTGAACTTCAGCTTCTTTTTTCTTTATTCCTGACGCTTTAAAAAATATATCATACTTTTGTTTGAATTTTTTCCAATTTTCACTAAGTTTCCGTCGAAACATAGCGACTCAGGTGACTTTAAACCTTCCATTGTTTGCTTTCCGATTAATATCTCCGGAACACACTTTTCATATATATATTTACGTACATAAATTCAATAATTGCTTCCACAATATACTCATTGCATTATATATTATTTTTAATCGTGACTGGACCATGTTATGTATACTATCTAGTGCAGTATAGTAAAATAAAAAGATAATTCAATTACAAGGAGACATAACTTTAATGAAGTACCAAGAACTAGCTTGAGAACCAGAACTGTAGTGTTTCCAGATACAAACTTAAAACTACTACTAATAATATCAAAATCATGTTAGTTTACAGTTAACATACGTGACAGTGTTGAAAAAGGGGCGTGTACTAAAAAAAATCTTCCAGTTTATAATTGAGATGTTGGCAAGTATGCCGTTGCACTTTGCTTTTTATATTTTTTAAAAATTTAATTGACTTTTCAAAACACTGAAATGTGAAAATGCTTTATTATTATATTCTTTAACTTGGAATAACTCAGTTTTATAAATTTTATAAAGTATAGTTACTTCTTTACTTTAATAATCACCCTGTGACTGTTGGATGGTTAGAATATTTTACCACTAACAAATATACTTAAATGGGCGGTACGTGTAAAATAATTGACTGCCCATAGAACACAATGTGGTTATGTAGAATTTTTTTTCCCTCTCGTTCTAAATATGTTCTTGATTGTTGTGTAGAATGTTTAGAAATTTAAAAAATGAGGACTATTTAAAAATTTTCCACACTTACATTCTATTTACAAAAGCTTGAAAACTGTTTGAGATAGGATGGGGTTGTTCTATGTTTATAGCGTCTTCCACATGATTCCTTCTATTATCCTCCCTGAATTTGTCCGTGCAATAATGAGTGAGTCACCCTATACATATTTACATATTTATTTCCTTTTTAAATTATTATTATTATTGTTTTAATTGATATATATATATCCACTAGCATTCAAAAATATATTTTGGATAAGACTAGATAAGATCTCGGTTAAAAAAACTTCAATATATATATTTTTCGTTTAAATAACAACTAATTATTGCAATGTATTTAGTTTTAATAATAATAAGGAAAAAAATCCTTTACAAGCTTATTTTAAAAAAAAAAGAGAGAGAGAGAGAGAAAGAAAGAAATTTACTCTATATTTTATGAATATATATATGTATGTCTGTATTTGCATTATTTTATAAAATACAAAAAGAAAGTAGGTGTATAAGTCTCCAAAATAACGATCTACCTTTCTCTCTGAATAACATTTATTGTATACATTAATTTTTTAATTTATTTTTTGACCTTTCAAACAGATTTTACAAGAATTGCCAACATTTTAATTTATTACGGAACAATTTTAGCCTCATCTTTATTTCTTACCACTCATTTTTTAAGTTGTTTCTTATTTTTCTAATTGTTTCTCATTTTATCGAAATTATGTGCTGGAGAAGTTTTTTTTAAATAAATAAAGTGCGAAATAAAGGCGGGGCTAAAAGTACTTCTGAGTAAATTAGAATGTCAGCTCAGCATCTACGATTTTACCCTAATCTTTTTGTACTATATTACATGTATGACATACATATATAAACTTTATGTTAATATTATTATTATTTAAGAAATTATACTATGTTTGTGTTATTTTTACAGATTTACTTTCTACATTAGAAAATTTCAAGATTAATCACAAACTAAATCTGGTATATATTTATATAATTACACCAATGAGAACATGTAGGAATGATTGTACACAAAAATTCATTGCAAAACGTTGTACAACTATCCGGTTTGGAACAATGTTTGTTATTGCAAAATGCTGCTAGCGCCATGTGAGGCAGCAAGCAGTGTTAAACTGTCGAACATTATGCTAACGTCTGTTTGCAGTCCATCTTCAGCCAGATATAGGGATTTTCACCTCTGCTTTTGGTGCAGGGGGGGGTGGGGGGATTATTATTTTTTTTAATTCTGTTTTGTACGGATTTTTCTATTATCTAATGAAAATCATAAAATTCCTTTTTGAAACCGCAAAAAGTTTTAAACTTATCTGCAAAAAAGTTGCTTACAATACCTTGTTTCTGATACATTATTTTATTACAGGTTGATGCGAAGTGAAACATCTCATAACTCAGAGTTGCCAACATCTATAATTTATTCCAGTGTATCATTAGTACCACCCTCTTTTCGTGCTTCTACTCCTTTTTTATAGGAGTAGTTTTCTTCCTATTTAATCTTAGTTACATACTGGGGGAAATTACTCAAGAAAATAAGTAAGGGAGAAAAAAGGACATTACTATAATTGCTCCGGCAGCGTATCTCCATTATGTTGGGGCATACAGCCCAACCTGGCGAATTTTCGTAGCTAACGCCAAAAACCCCTCTCCCGCGAAACGACCCTTCTTTCCATTTTTTCCATTCACGATTCGAAAAATTCTTTTTTTTTCTACCTTTTTAATCCAATAGAATTAACTATTAAAAACGTGACAATGCAGTCTTAGTATCGTAATTTTTAAATAATATATTTACTGCCAAAATTTATTAGAAATCCTCCACCCCAGTGGCGTATACAGACTTATCATTTCGGGGGGGGGGGGGGGGGTTGAGGTATACTTGTGAAAAGTTTCACGTAAACACACACACGCACCCCCCCCCCCCACCACCACCACAAAAAAAAAAAGCGCTACACTCGCTAAAACCTATACATTTCCTACGACATAACCTATAATAAATATACTTTGAACTAAATCAACAGCATCAATCAAGAGCTACCGCAGTATTCACATACACATACCAGCATAAAAATGGCAAAAATGAATTCAGAACACCTCAAATGGTAGCGCAGCAAAATCTCACAGATTTCTTTTCATGATTACTATTTTTTACTTTCTTCTGCATTCAACAGAAGAAAGTATTGGATTCGTAAAATTTTTTAACTTCTGGTTTTCGACGGATTTACATTTTTTGAGAGCCCTAGAACACGATTTTGATCATTTTTAGAAAATGTCTGTCTGTGTGTGTGTGTGACAAAAAATTTGTGTTTTTTTATAAAACTTTAGCAATTAGACATATTTGCCTCAAATTTCGGGGGGGGGGGGGGGCTTGGATACTCCACTGCTCTACCCTTTAAATTTAATTTATCAAGATTCATGAGGGAATAAAATTACAATATTCTACTTTTAAAGCTTTTAAAATATACATTTATTTATTTACTTGTTTATTTATTTATTTTACTTTCTCTTACCAATATGGTAGAGAATGTATTGTTTATGGGTCAAATTTTCGAAATTGAGTTTTCGATATATTTACGCGTTTTGTATGTGTGAATGTGTTAAAAATGTATCAATGGAGTCTTCGTATCGTTATTTTTAAATAATATATTTAATTCCTAAATTTATTGGAAAACCTTTTAAATTTATTTTGTCGAGATTAATGAAGAAATAAAATTGTAATATTATAGTTTTAAAGCTTTTAAAACTAACCTTGAAATACATTTACTTTATTTTATTTCATTTATTATTATTATTATTATTATTATTATTTATTATTATTATCATTATTTTACTTTCCCTTACCATTATTGTATGTGATAAATGAAAGAAGCTCAAATTTGGCATTTTGAATTTCGTAATAGGTTTCCACTTAAAAATTTGATCGAGACTGGCAAGTTTTAATGCAAATTAATAACAGCCTTGATTATTATTATTATTATTACTATTATTATTTTAAGTAATTGTATGCACTGTAAGTGAACGAGGAGTTGAGGGGGCAGTACGCCCCTCACACACGATTGCATGTCAAATAAAACTGTTCCTAAACCTATTTTAGATTATTTTAAAACTACATTAATCTTTATTAGCTTACGCAATTGGTTTTAAGATTCCATGTGCAATCTATCATTATAGTATTGAAATGCTGGGTAAGAAAGAAAGTCGTGCGTGTGACACACCAGATTATTATTATTAATATTTAGTTTCTTTTACCCATATATTGTAAGGAAAGTTTTACTTTTCATTCAGATTTTCGAAATTGAGTTTTTGCAACATTTGCATGTTTAAGTATCCAAATACTAAAAATTAGATGTTTAGCTGTTGCCTGAATGTGTCTGTGTGTTTGTTATCACCATAACTCAAGAATAGATACATATTAGCTGGAAGTCCGGACTCGGATGAAAGATTAAGTAATTCGTGTACAGTGACTAAGAAAATAATTCAAATTCATTAAGTCTATGTGCGATTTTCTGGTAGATGCAATTTAATATCTTTCGATGGAACAAAACAAAACAAAACAGATTGAACTTACATTTTTATGTGCATGAAAGCATGTTCCGTATACAATGTGGAACGTATTAAAAGTTTTCACAGAACCCCACAAAAAAATTCAGATTATTCATATAATAAAATTGCTGGAAAGGCATTTCAATTTCTGCTATGTGTTTTAAATTCTGTGCTAAATTAGTGCACTATATTGTGTTTGTATAATATCTAGTAAATATACAGTAGTAGTGTAAAAAGGACAGTTCACCTGCAGGGTGGAGGCGTAGGGTGGCGAAGCCAGCTCCACCACCCTAGCTCCTCCACACCTCCACCCTGCAGGTGAACGTTTCCTTTTTACACTACTTAGTCATGATCTTGGACGAGGGGGGGGGTGTTGCCAACGGAATAATAGAAACTTTACGTTGCCACCGTAAGAATGGAAACTTTGTGTTGACACCGGAAGAATAGAAACTTTGGGAATCAGGAGTGAATGAGTCATCATCTTGCATGAGAAGTTTGATGATGCCATCTATTGGGGAGAAGGGGAATTCCGAGGAGTTAGATTTATTTTCATAAATTTCGGGACTTAGTATTTTTTTCAGAATTTCGGGAACTTCACAAATTTTTTGCACTTGGAATTTTTGCGGGAAGTGAGATGATGTCATGATCTTTTATTTGACTGAATGAAACAAAGGTAGATGAAGATAATGAATTTAAATAAGCGTATACACTGTAATATTTGCGCGTTACCATTCGGAGATTATAAATTGATTACAGAATAAAAAAAAAAATTTCCTATGTATTTCATTATTAAAAGAAGGTGTTATAGAGCCAAGTAATTCACCTTGGCGTGCCCAGACATTTGTCCTTAGAGGAACCAATCACAAACCTCGAATGGTTATTGACTATTCCCAAACCACGGACAAATTCACTATGCTTGATGCATACCCTCTTCCAAAAATTGAAGAAGTAATCTCCAAAGTATCTAAAAACAAAATATTTAGTACAATAGATCTCAAGAGTGCTTACCATCAGTTATCTATTCTAAAGTCTGAAAATCATTACATAGCATTTGAGGCATGTGGAAAGCTATAACAATTTCTACGTGTTTCATTTGGTGTCACCAATGGAGTGGCCTGCTTTCAGAGAGTCATTGATAAAATAATACAAGATGAAGGATTGAAAGGCACATATCCATATCTTGATGATGTTACAATCTGTGGGAGGGATCAAAATGAGCATGACCACAACTTAGAGAAATTCTTAACTGTTGCAAAAAAAATACAACTTTGCATTAAATGAGGATAAATGCGTTTTCTCAACGAGGACTGTAGAACTGTTGGGGTATACAATCGAAAACAAAACTATCAAACCAAATCCTGAACGCCTTAAACCGTTAATGGAAATGCCTATTCCTAAAAATACTGCATCCTTACAACGTGCCCTAGGCATGTTTGCCCACTACTGTAGATGGATACTCAATTTTTCAAAGAAGATACGTCCTCTGTTATCTAAAAAGCGGTTCCCTCTACCAGAAGATGCTGAGTTATCCTTTCATTCTTTAAAAACCGATGTAGCCAATGCCACATTGGCTGCTATTGAAGATAATATACCATTTCGTGTAGAGACGGATGCTTCTGATTTCGCTATAAGCGCAACACTTAGCCAAGCTGGGCGTCCCATTGCATTCTTCTCAAGAACGTTGAACAACTCAGAACAGAAGCACTCTTCCATTGAGAATGAAGCTTATGCCATCGTCGAATCCTTACGTCATTGGCGACACTATCTTGTTGGTCGGCATTTTGAAGTTTTTACAGACCAGCAGTCTGTCTCTGTCATGTTCAATCAGCATCACAATAGTAAAGTAAAAAAGGTAAAGATTATGCGTTGGAGGCTAGAACTAGCTTGCTTTAAATTTGATATCATTTACCGTCCTGGAAAGAAGAACTTGACGCTGATACATTATCAAGAATAACTGCTGCAACTGGTTCAGTATCTGACCTCAGTGAGCTGCACTGTGCTCTATGCCATCCAGGAATCACACGCATGTATCACTGGGTTCGTAGCAAGAACCTACCCTTTTCTTTGGATGATGTTAAGAAAATAACTAATTCCTGTACAATATGCTTAGAACTAAAACCTAGATTCACAAAGAATAAGGGAATATTAATCAATTTTTTTTAAATTCTGTTTTGTAGCGATTTTTTTATTATCTAATGAAAATTATAAAATTCTTTTTAAAATCGCAAGAAGTTTTAAACTTATCTGTAAAAGAGTTGCTTACCATACCTTGTTTCTAATACATTATTTTATTACAGATTGATGCGAAGTAAAACATCTCATTACTCAGAGTTGCCAACATCTGTAATTTATTCCAGTGTATCATTAGTACCACCCTCTTTCCATACTTCTACTACTTTTTTTATATGAGTAGTTTTCTTCCTATTTAATCTTAGTTACATACTGGGGAAAATTATTCAAGAAAATAAGTAAGAGAGAAAAAAAGGCATTACTATGAATGCCCCGGCATAAATTATAATATTTGGAAAATTTTCATGTTTTTTATATGTCCTCCGATTTATTATTATTACGATTATTATTCCGAAATGGTAAATTTATTATATAATTTTAATAAAAAATATAACATTTATTTAATATTTTGATATAATTAGCATCAAAGTTTTAAAATAAATTGGACAATAAGTCATGTACATCTTAAAATTAAATTTCTTCGAAATACCAGTTGTTTTCATCAGAAATTGTCACATTATTTGTATACACCCACCCCTCAAATAAAATATATTGTGCTGTACAAAATCTTAGTATATATATTAAATCTTAGTATGTACAGTGTGTCCTAAATTTCCAGTACTCCAACTTAAAGAACTCAGTGTGTCCATGATTTTTTTTTAATATTAAATTTTTTTGTCTGTTTATTATTGCATCAGTTCTTTAATTTTTATAGTTTGTTTCTTTTCTCCCTCAAGTTGTGTGAGAATAAAGTTTTATGTTATTTTGTTCTTCATAGTGAAATGTGTTTATCACGTATTCATAGAATTACGCTGTTTGAAGCTTATTTTGAATGTAAATCGTATGAAAGATGCAAAGATGTTTGGCGATATAAAAATCCAGATGATGCAATACCAAGTAAAAATATGCTATATCAGCTCGTTCGACAATTTCATAATACAGGTTTTGTGCAGGTGGGTACAAGTTTCTCTACTAGAAGTCACTCGTAGCATGTTAAAACGCGTTTCTAAACACATGCGCAAAAGAATTCAGCGTTGCCTCCTAGAAAAAGGTGGACACTTTGAACATTTATTATAAATGCAAGTTCTGTTTTTATTCCTCTGTTATTTTAAATGTGCCTTTTATCATTAGCATAAAAATAATCGTTTTAAGGTTTGTTGTTTTGTAAATAAAAAATACATCAGCGTCAGTACTGGAACTTTTAGGACACTCTGTATATTATACTGATCTAAAAGTGTATTTTATTTTGTTTTATGTCAGAATGCGTTGTCTTTCGGTTTCCTTTCTGTAAATTAACCTTTTTATTTTTCTTTAATTTCTCACCACCCATTTCGTGTAGCCACACCCCCTAAGGAGTCGGAGTAAGGTAGTCGATAGTTGCTGGTTTAACATTACTTATTTATTACTAAATTACATTTATTAGGTAAGTTTGACGTGAAAACTTGTCAAAGGAGATCACTTGCTTGATTTAATGATTTCATTGAATACAAAGCTAATAATATTAAGCCTTTGGGTACATTTGACGAGTGAGACTCGTCATCTGCTTACTTGGGCGATGTTACGGTGGACGAGTCTGACTCGTCATCTGAATTTAAGAAGTAGGCGTTGATGTTTGCGGCACCCCGCCAGTGGCCGTTGATCGCAAAGCCTTTCCTGGCGTTTCTTATATCTTACAACCATACTTATATCATCAATATAAGTATATTCCAAATAAAATGTATTAGTTTTACATATTAACACTTTCGTGACCGCTGACGTAGATTCACATCATTTGAAAATCTGTAACTTCACCAGTGGATGTTTCTTTTGCAATTTGTATGCTATATTTTAACTATATAATCAATATTCACGTTTTTACTATGAAATATACTATGGATTCAAATACTTTGATTAGAAAGAATAAAATTATAATGTATATCCATTTGTAATATAAATGTGAATACAGAAAATTTTATTCTGAAATATTGTAGCATGGGAGAATAACCCCCACAGGTGGACCTTACTCTCAAAAATTCAAAATCATGCGGTCGCGAAAGTGTTCTTCCATACAGCGACAAATTAAATCCGTCACATGGGCATAAAAATCTTCAAATAATTCAGTACTCAAAGGGTTAATTCTAATTTGCCAAGACGATAATAAGTGCATTTTAAGTGTAAAATAATAGTTTTGGTTCTGATTTTTCATTCCCATACTTGCAAAACCACTTGGATTTAATACAAAATATTAATTCATTGTATTCTAAATATACACTGCAAATCGGAATAAAGTTTAAATCTGTTTTTACTGAAATAATAATAATTAAAGGGAAAAAAAAAAAAAAAAAAAAAAAAAAAACAATATTGTAGTTTATAAACAGTTTTTTATAGAATCAGTTTTTAAAAATAATTAATAATAAGTTAAACTCTTATATTCAATGGCTACTAAAATAAATATAAAATCAAAATAACTTAAAATGTTTCTTCCAAATGAAACTATCGTACATTAGGAAATTTTAAAAGAAAATAATGAAATCAGAATGTTTTAAAAGTAAAGATAAGATAAAAATCAATTTCAAGGCTCATCTTTGAAATGCAATATGATAGTCTGAAAATAAAGTTCAGACAGAAACACATTAAAATATATTGAATAATAACAAAAATAAATCATATATGAAATTACGCCTTCCTCCTAAGAATTGTTTATTTTTAATTTACGAGAGTATTAAGCATGTAAATTTAAGAAGGAAGCTACGAAAAAAAAAAAAAAAAAAAAAAAAAAAAAAAACATGAAATGATCACTAAAATATAATAGAAATCAAACTTTTCGCCTTTTAAATCCAAGAACATGGGTTTAAAATATATTGGTCAAGATAAGAAAGGAACAGGGAACGGTGCATGAGTAAAATATCTCAACGTATATAGTGTTATAAAATGGCATATTATTATTTAAATACTTTGTCTGACATTGAGATGTGGTTTAAGCAAAATTGTGAATTTGATTAAATTAACTTTACTACTGTGCAATGTTTAAAAAATATAGTTAAATGATTATTGCCATATGAATGTAAATAAAAATTTTCTTTCTTCAAACTAACCAATATGCAAAGTGTAGTTTGCCACACAGCATGAAAATAAAATTTATCCAACATCGATGATATTCCATGCATTATGACAGTTTTGGCGCCATCTATAATCTAAAGATATAAAAAAAAAAAAAAAAGAAAGAAAAAAATCAGTTTATTTTTGGCGCGGGGGAGGGGGGGGGGGATTTATACAAAGATACACTTCTAAAATCCCATAAATTTATTAGACAAAATATTTTTAACCCAAAATAAATTTTAATAGAGTTTTCTTTGTATTCTACAATTATAATTTTATTTACACTTGGAAACAGACAATGCTATTTAATAATAAATTGATTTTGAATGAATTATTTATTTATCATTTATTTTATATATTTTTTAGTATTATAATACTTCATTCTATCAAAATAGTAAATTTCAACAAAAGTGTGCTGTTAAAAAAAAAAAAAAAATAAATAAAATAAAAATAAAAATGAATTTAATACTTTAGCAAGTTAATTTGCCCATTATATATTTCATAATAAATTTTCTTAATACTATGTAAATTTTTATTCATACAAAATATCAATATTTTAAGGTTATTCTTTTTAAATTATATTTTCTGTAATATAGTACCGAAATGAAAAATCAGAGATTATAATAATTAGATTAAAAATAAATAAATAAAATAAAATAAAATAAAATAAAATAAAATAAAACCTCCTTTAATTTTAAATGTCTATCTTCATATTTTCTATACAAAGTTTTCGACTGATAAGAGTTAACTTTTAAAGAACAACAAACTCCGAGAATTTGTTAATTTTAAAAGATTTTTTTTTTCTTTTAAGAAATAGAAAAAAATAATTTCGGGATTATGGTATGGTATATATATATAACAGATGGCGCCACAAAAAAATCTTAAAATACTATAGATTGTGTAACCAAAATTTTGGCAAAAATGCATGACGATAACCGATAAGTATTCGCGAATTGCTTTTTTTTTAAATATATTTCCTTGGAAAGTATGAACCAATGTATTAATCTTGTGAATTGTTTTTATTATTGAGCATTAATTAGGCGTCTGCCACAGACATATGAAATATCAATATCGTCTCGTCTGCTCCTGCTCGACCTCTATCATCGATGTTCAGATATTGCACTACATAAAGAGAAAGGTATATTCCCGCTCCGAATTGGTTCAAAATTTCGTCGCGCATGCCCAGATCGTGCGATTTTGATCTTAAAGAAATACTTTTGTGATTTAATATATAAGATCCTTTACAATTGGTTAACATTTCTGTTTGAATACGTGCTGCCTTTGTAAGTGTCTTTTTCGATCGCTTCGATCGATTTTTCGCCGCCTCTCTTCACCTTTAATTTTATAGCTTGAAAAGTAAGTTCAATAGAGTTCCAAGGCCAAAACTTAGGAACTCAGTTTCATAGTTGCCAATATTTCAATTTATTCCGGAGTTATTTTAGCCCCGCCTCTATTTCGTATCACTTATTTGTTAAAAGTAATTTTTCCTTATTTTATTGAAGTTAGGTATTGAAGAAAATTTTTCTAAAAATAAAGTGGTGCGAAATAACGGCAGCGCTAAAAGTACTCCGGAATAAATTAAAATATTGGCAGCTATGCCAGTTTTTATGGTTCCTAGACCTATTTTAAATTCAAAAACAATTGTCCGAATCTTCCCCATCACACAAGATTTTCAGCTTCGAAAGTATGCATAATCGATTCCTCACGTCAAAGAACCTAGTTACACGGACGGATTGTCCAAGTCCTTTGTTGTACTTTAAAATTGTTAAATCTAAGCTCCACCCTATTCCCTTAAAAATTTTACAATTTCAAAAGTATACGCAATCAATTCCTCACAGTAACACGACTTTTCAAGGCCTTTGCTCCAATTTAAACTTTTTAATTAATCTATCCTTCCATTCTTCTATTCATTTTACAGCTTCGAAAGTACGATGCAAAAAATTGAAACCTCGCTGCACCCATTTAACTGTAAATTTTGTGGTGAACCGTAGAATTTTCAAAAAAAAAAAACCGTAAATTACGGAAAATACGGCAAACTTAAGCATAAAAAATAGTGATTAGCCATAAAATTGACAGCTGAATTTTGGCAGCGAGGTTACAATTTTTTACAGTTTATGCACAATCGATTCGTGACCTCAAATACTTATTAACACGGCTTTTGTAACTCCAAGCTCTATTTTAATTTTTTAAATACCTATCCTTATTTCCCTACTAATAATTTTATGGATTCGAAATTATAGGTAATCGATTTCTCACTGTCTCAAAAGCCTAGTAATAGATATTTTCAAACTCGAACTCCAATAAATATCTGCTCCCTCTTTCTATTTCTATTACTTTTTAGGGCTTTGAAATTGGGCAGAATGGATTCACTTCTAAAACAGGGTTCCCACGGCCACGCATGTTTTCAAGGACTCTTCCACCAGAATAATCTTAAGATAAATTTATTCTTAAATGCACAGTGTACATTTAAGAAGAAATTTATGTTTAGATAATTCTGATGGAAGAGTCCTTGAAAAGAATCGGGCCGTGGGAACCCTGTAAAAGAAAGAAAAAAAGGGGGCGGGGGCATTTTAGTCCTCAGTTTTATTTAAAAATTTTATTCTTTATTTAAAATAAATTTTAATTAAATTTAAAATTCAATACATTGAATCTTTTCTTATAGTATATTATGATATAGAATTACTTTCAATATATATAATATACTGGCATAAACGACGACAAGTGGCGTTTTTTTACAGAAATTTTCACTGTTTGCAGGAAAGCTATATCTCCATTTCTATAGAATTTAAGTGCCTCAAATTTGATAGGCAAACGGATTTTATCGAAAATTGTAGGCATAAGGAAAAATAGAAACAAAATGGTACAAGTAACATGGATATTGCGGGTTATCACTGATTATTTTAATTTTCTAATGGATTATTTTCACTTTTTTAATATTTTACTAGAAATAATACTTATGTTAATTTTAACTTAATTTTTTCTGAATCACTTATACACACAGCATCAGACTTCAGAATTTTCCGGATGAGCGAGAAGTTGAATGGTATACTTTTTTAATCATTTATCGCAAAAATTTGAATTTCATATGAAGCATAGAAATTGCTTTGAATTTCTTACTTGCATTTGATACGTAGCTACAATTGTTCTAAATTTATCATAATATTAGAACTTTTCAAAATATTCAAATGTACGTTAAAAATATAACTTCACATTGATTTTAATTGTCTAAAAATATACATATTATTAGATTTAGTAAATACAGTTTTAGATATAGAAATAAAAAATTATCTCGGTAATTTAATCTCTCGTCTCAAATTTTTGTAATTTGGAAACAACGTCTTTATAACTACGCTATGTTTTTTTTTTTTTTTTTTTTTTTTAATTACAATCTAAGAGTTTTTAAGCATCATTTTTATGTTTAAATATATATTAATCTTATAATAAAATAAGTACTTCTACTGCTTTACCTTAAATAAGTTTATTTAATATTAATAAAACGGGGTTCTCTGATCAATATTCTAGAAATATATTTACATTTCTTCAGCAATCACATTAGTGATCAGCGGTATATTAAGTTATCAGTTTAGTGAAGTCAAAAAGGTTGGCGACCGCTGCTTTAGATCTTGGGCAAGAATTGTTTCGTTGTGAAGCAAAATGCGCTGCTGAGTTCACTGCCGAGCTCGTTTATTAGTTTTGTTTATTTTGCTCTACTATAAATGCTTTTTTTTTTTTTTAAATGATGATTTACTTGTTAAATCCATGGTTTTTCATTCATATACGAATACGATGTCAGCATCAATAGAAACATTTCTTATGCACATAGTGAACGTACTTTTACAGAATAAAACTGTTTCTAAACCTTTCACATTTTTTTTTTTTTTCTGTTTTTAAATATGTTCGTACACAGTACTTGTAAAATAAGGTAAGATACTTTCAATCTGCAATCTGCCTTTACTTATAATATTGAAATGCCGAATAAGAGAAAGTCGCGGTAGTATCCCATCAGATTATTTTAATTATTTTGCATTCACAAATGAAAAACTACTTAGTTCCCACAGGTTTTGAAGTTTACTAATATTTTTAAATTTATTTATTTACTTATTCATTTTATTTTATCTATATTAATAAAATCAGAGTTTTGTCTGTAAATTTGTCGGAATCGAAAAATTTTGCGATATCTTCACGTTTTACACCCCATGAAAGCCGAAAATGACTTTAGAAAATTTTGCCTGTGTGTGTGTGTGTGTGTCTGTGTGTGTGTCATCGTGTCCGAATGTCGCTTTTTTTGTCCGGGCATCACTTGAGAACGGCTGGACGGAATTCAACGATGCTTGGCAGGAATTTAGGTCTTCACCCAACTTAAAATTATATCTATCAACTTTTCAGAAATTCCCCCCCGTTCTTCCCCTAGGGGGTAAAAGACTAAAACACGTTTGTCCGGGCATCACTCGAGAACGGCTGAACGGAATTCAACGGCGCTTGGCAGGGATTTAGGTATTCACCCAACTTAAAATTATATCCATCAACTTTTCAGAAATTCTCCCCCGTTCCCCCCTGGGGGGTAAAAGACTAAAACACGTTTGTCCGGGCATCACTCGAGAACGGCTGGACGGAATTCAACGGCTCTTGGCAGAAACTTAGGTCTTCACCCAACTTAAAATTATATCTATAGAAATTTTCAAAATTCTGATTAGTGTTTAAATTGTGGGTAAAAAACGCCTGCGCATACGCCATAAATATTTTTTCACTAAAACGCTTTGAATGGAAAAATATAATGCAAAAATAAATTTTTAAGATAAAGACTTTTTTCATTCGCGTGAATCGTACTACAAATTATGAAAAGATTTAAATGAAGTTTTGCCATCTGAGTTTCATACTTTAGTTAATTTTAAAACATCTAATTGTCGTATCAAAAAACTGTTTACAACCCAGGATTCAGAAAAATCATCTCTTTAATTTGGTACTGAATTTGTAACGATAGGTCTGATACTTCTAATTTATTTTCCCCTTTTTCCGTTGCCACTTAAATTTCATACTTTAGTTATTTTTTTAATATCTAATTGTCGCATCGAAAAACTGTTTGCACCCCTGGATTCAGAAAAATCGCCTCTTTCATTTGGTACCAAATTTATAAATATAGGTCTGATATTTCTAATTTATTTTACCCTTTTTCCGTTTTCAACCTAGATTCGATATGGAACAGCTTTAGTATTGGATCCCTTTGGCAAAATTTGAAATTCGGAACCGAAATAGCTCGGACGTTTCTCGCCAAGATCTTTGATTGCACAATTGAGATAGCCAATTCAGTTCATCGCAAAAATGGCTTAAAATATTTAAAGTCACCAAAGGGTTCCCATACTAAAGCTGTGCATTTTGTACTTATTTATTTATTGTTGATTAATTATAACTAGACTCATGCATAAAGAATTGACCTGCATCAAAAACATTTTATTTAAACGAAACTAAGTTTTAGCATGCACAATATTAAGAAAAGCTAACTCACCTCTCTCCTGCATTTCCTGTGGTCGCTTGAAGAAACATTTTAGGCCATACAAGTTACAAAATATGAAATCCGATTGCTTACTATAGTTGATTTTAATCAGAGATTTTCTTCAGAATTTTATGAACAAAAACAGAATCTTTCACAAATTTTAGCACAGGTTTAAACATTCAGAATACGTATAAAGGCATTTTTTTTATGCCTTGAATGAATTATAAAGAATAAACAGAATAATACTTATTGTTTTAATAATATAACAATTAATGGATTACTTGGCTGTACGAATTCAGCCTGAATATTAGAATGTCAATTCAAGAATAAAGTTACTTCAGTTTTTTCGAATAGTTCAGAGAGAAAAACAGAATCAATAATAAAAAAAGAAAAAGAATGAGTTTTGTTTCTCTTTCTGGTCACATGACTGTCTACTTCTGATCGGCTGTCGCCTTTACCGCTTCCCATGAATCAACAGGCTGGGCGGGGCGGGAAGGCACCGGAGCAGGAGTCGAAATACTTGGAAAAGGGATCACCTGCGACACCGGTCGAATAAGAGTTCCAGCAGAAGAGATCTTAAGTTGGAGGACCCTGGCGATTCCGTCAGGTCCGGGAATCAACTTGATGACTCTTCCTAGATCCCAATGGAGTGGAGGTGATACTTTATTTTTCAGGATGACGAGTTCCCCTGGAGAAAAGTTGTGACGATGGTTGTTGGTTCTTTTGGATCTATGCAGCAATGTTGGCAGGTATTGTGCTTTCCACCTCTTCCAAAACGTTTCCTTCATCTGCAATAAGAGCTTATACCTAGAAGAAAGACTAAGAGAATTGTTTGTTAATGGTAGTTCTGGCAATTCTAATAATGCAGATCCAATCAAGAAATGTCCTGGTGTTAAAGCTGCGCAATCATTAGGAGCATTGGACAATGGTGTTAGAGGCCGCGAATTTATAACAGCCTCTATTTGACATAGAAGGGTGGAAAGGTCCTCGAACGTTAATATTGCTCCTTGTGTGATTTTTACCAAATGATGTTTGGCTAATTTTATCGACGCTTCCCAGAGTCCCCCAAAATTTGGAGCATACGGGGGAATAAAGTGCCAGGTTATTTGGTGTTGGGAAGCAAAATTTTGTAATTTTTCTTCTTTGAATAAAGAAAATAGCTGTTTTAGGTAAGAATAATGGGCTCCGACAAAATTTCTGCCATTGTCCGAAAATATGTCAGAGGGGTATCCACGCCTACCTATGAAGCGTTTCAAGGCTGCGAGAAAGGCTTCTGTAGAAAGATTTGAAACACATCCAAGATGCACTGCCTTTGTCGCCATACAGATGAAAAGGGCAATATATGATTTAAAGGTTGTCGCTTTTCGTTTATGTTGACATTTTGTCATTACTGGTCCCGCGAAATCGACACCAACCTTCGAAAAGGGCCGAATGGGTGTGATTCTTTCTGAGGGTAGATCCCCCATCTTTGGAATTATTGGCTTAGCTGACAGTCGAAAACAGAGTATACATTGTCTTAATACTGATTTTACGGTGGAGCGTCCGTGGGGAATCCAAAATTTGTTTCTAAGGAGTGAAAGTACTAAATTGGGACCAGCATGGGAGCTTAAGTTATGATAATATGTTATTATCAAGGAAGTAACGTGATTTGCTTTGGGAAGTAATATGGGGTGTTTTTCTTGAAATCGTAAGGATGGGTGGTTCCGCAGGCGTCCTCCAACACGAAGAATGCCTGCTTCATCCAGAAAAGGATCAAGACAGAATAGATGGTGTGAAGGTTTTAAAAGTTTGGCTTTCCTTAGTAAGGCAATTTCATCACTAAATTCTGCATTTTGAATAATTTTTACAAGCCACATTTCCGCTTGATTTAGCTCTATGGCCTTTAAAGGACCACTTTCCTTTGATTTGGTTTTAATTTTATTGATAAATCTCAAAACATAAGCTAGAATTCTTAAAAGTTTTAGATAGAGTATTTCGTGATATGTGATATGAAAGTGTTATTAGAAAGTGTAGGTTTAGAACTTGAATCTGTCGAATGTTGATGAGTTTGTTTCTGAACGGAAACTGAATGTAATGTGCACATTGGTGGTAGCTCAAAACTATGGAGCCATTTTGGCCCTTCCCACCACTCAGTTCTAGCTTTCAACTTAGCCGGGGACAATCCGCGTGTGGCACAATCGGCCGGGTTTTCTTTTCCTGGGATATGTCTCCAAAATTCTAATTGAGTAAGAGCTCTGATTTTGGTAGCTCTATGGGCCACGAAACTATTTCCTTTGTTTGAAGGGTTATTTATCCAGTTTAATACAATAGAAGAGTCAGTGTACCAGTATGTCGAATGAGTAAATTTAAGGGATTTTTGAATATTGCAAATTAACTCAGCTACGAGTACAGCCCCACACAATTCTAATTTCGGTAAAGTGAATACTTTTATGGGTGCGACTCTAGTTTTAGCAGCAATTAGATATACCTGAATCGTGTTTGTTATGATCTTTAAATATGCGACTGCCGCATACGCCCTCGGAGAGGCATCACAAAAGCCATGCAGTTCAACTGTACAGTCTTTAGTATTTGAACCTACACAGCGTGGAATGGACATAGATTTAAACTCATTAATTTCATTATAAAAAGTTTTCCATTCTTGCAAAATATCTGGAGGTATAGGCTCATCCCACGTTGATTGCAACTTCCACAATTTTTGTAGAATGAGTTTTAAGGTTATTGTAGATGGCGAAATAATTCCAGGGGATCATAATTTTGCGCAATTACGGAGAGCAACTGTCTTTTCGTATTAATTTGTTGATCAGCTAAGGTTCTAACTTGAAGAGTATCTTCACTTAAATCCCAGAACATTCCTAGTACTCTTTGATTTATTTTTTCTTTATCCTCAAAAAAATGAATGACCGAATTAGCCTTCTCTTCCTCTGGAATATCAGAGAGCGCTTCTGGATGGCTACAAGCCCATTTCCTAAGTTTAAACCCTCCAGCTTGCATTAGAGCCTGCAGCTCCATTATTCTATCTTTTGCTAATTGAAGGGATTGTGCCCCTGACAATAAGTCGTCGATGTAAAAATTTTCCTTGGCAATTTCTGCTGCCAATGGAAAATTTTGTCCCTCATCATCACATAATTGCTTAAGGGTGCGTAACGCTAAATAGGGTGCACAAGCTGTTCCGTAGGTGACAGTATTCAATTCGTAAAAGGATAATGGGTCATTGGGAGATTCTCTCCAAACAATTCTCTGGTATATTCTATCTTTTCTATCAATTAAAATTTGACGATACATTTTAGCAATGTCTGCACTGAACGCTACAGGGTTGGCTCGAAATTTTACTAAATTGTCAAAAATATTTGTCTGTAGTTTAGGACCAATATATAGAATGTCATTTAAAGATTTGTTATTTGTTGTTTTAAACGAGGCGTCAAATACTACACGTAATTTTGTTGTTTCAGAGTTTTCATTTACCACCGCATGATGCGGTAAATAATAATGTGGCGTTTCATTAATTTCAGCTGGATTTAATTTTGTCATATGACCCAAATTTATATATTCGTTCATGAAATTCGAATACTCCATTTTTAATTGTGGGTTCTTTTTAAGTTTATTTTCAATGGAAAGAAATTTTGAAATAGCACCTGACTTACTGTCACCTAGTACCTTATCTGGCTTAAAGGGTAGATGAACGACATATCTTCCCTGACTATTTCTTTTAGTTGTGGTTAAATAAATATTTTCCACAGGATCATTTTCTATCTTTTTTGATTCTACATTTGGAATTGATTCTGTATCAAAAAATTGTTTTAAAGTGTTGTTGATATCATCATCAACAGTCATATGACACGTTAAACTGATATTTGTACATTGAAAACTGTTTATTCGTCCTGAAAGGAGGTAACCCAGCTTTGTGGGGAATGCTGTAGGAGTTCCTGCTGGCCCTTGAATTGGATTGCCATTGCAGATTGAGGCGACTATTTCTGCCCCAAGAAGAATATCGATTGGACCACTAACGTCATAATTGGGATCAGCTAGTTGTAATCCCTTTATGTGTGGCCAATCATGTTGTGGTAGTTGGAAATTAGGGAGAGGTGAGGTAACCCTATCAACTATAAAAGCGCTGACTGAAAATGACTCCGACGAAAAATGCGGAGTGAATTTAAATTCTGTTTCGTTGAGAGCAGTTTCTGCTAAAACGCAATTAATCCCTATTATACTATGCGACGTGCTCCGTAAGGGCAAATTTAGTCGCTTAGCACATTCCTTAGTAATTAATGAATTTTGACTAGCATTATCTATCAAAGCTTTACAATGCATAATTTTTCCTTTATTCGATTTCACTTTAATTAGTGCTGTAGATAACAAAACATTACTAGAATAAAACTGAGCACTATTAGAAACTGATATATCTGGCGATACATGATTCGCCCTTTCAGAATTTGAATTTCTACCATAAACATGCAATAGCGTATGATGTTTTTCTGCACAATTTTTACAATTAATGTTTATCCTACAATTCTCCAGCCTATGATTTTGGCGTAAGCAATTTTGACATAACTTATTTAATTCAACAAATTTCCATCTTTCTTTAACCGGTTTTGAATTAAATGTCGGACATTTAAATAGCGCGTGCCGCTCATTACAAAGAATGCACGTATTTTCCTTTTTCACAATTGTACTCAATACGTTTGATTTCTTCGAATTAGTGAATTTTACTTCTTGTTTACATTTTATCTCTTCAACACCGCGCGCTTCGCGCTCAACGAATTTCCTAAAAAGATCAATATCAGGCAATTTATCACTATCCAACATTAATTCCCATCTCTGTTTTAACGATTCATCCAATTTCCCCATCATGAATTTTATTATAATTAAGTCGCTTAACGCATTAGAATCTAAACCCAAAGTTTTTAAGTTTCTGACGGCTTCGTTACAAGTAGCTAATAACTCAAGTAAAGTTTTAGCATTGTTTGCTTTTACAATTTTCATAGAAAATATTTTGTTAATTTGACTCAATGCTAATTGTCTTTTATTTTCATATCTTTCATTTAATATTTCCCAACATTGATCTAAATTTTCCTCTATTAGAGCGAATCCTCGAATTAATTTAGCTGCGTTTCCGCGCACTGAAGAATGTAAATATTGCAGTTTTTCAATTTTGGATAATTGATTATTCTGTAGAATTGTCGAATTAAAAATTTCTTTAAAAGAAATCCAATTTTCGGTTTCACCAAAAAATCGCGGAAGATCAAATTTCGGTAATTTAATAAGAGACGATTTTCCATTTTTCTCATCTTTATTTTCCGCGTGAGTATCTGAATCGCACGCGTTTACTTCTGTTTTGTCCTCTAACTCCACCAGTAAATCAAAAACCACTCCCTTATATCTCAAATACATATCCATATAATCCTCATTCTCTTTAGCGGATAAATTTTTAAATATTTCCGCGATTTCATGATCATACGATTGAACTTTGGTTTTTAATAATGTAACCTTAGATTGTTCATCTTTACTAAACCCCTTTACTCTATCTCTAAAACTATCGATTTCCTTACATAAATTTTCAAATAATAAAACTTGCTTAGATAATTTCGGCATTTTAGAACATATAAGTTTAAATACACATAACTATAGGCCTTCGAATTACAGAACAAACATTCAAGAACAAAAATAAATCATTTTAAGAATAAATGATTACGAATAAGAATAAGAATAAGAATATCAAATACATATTAAATATATATAGTTTTTTTTTTATATACATATATATAAATCATCGATAGCCTCATGGCTCTAAGACGGACCAAAAACATGTTGATTAATTATAACTAGACTCATGCATAAAGAATTGACCTGCATCAAAAACATTTTATTAAAACGAAACTAAGTTTTAGCATGCACAATATTAAGAAAAGCTAACTCACCTCTCTCCTGCATTTCCTGTGGTCGCTTGAAGAAACATTTTAGGGCATACAAGTTACAAAATATGAAATCCGATTGCTTACTATAGTTGATTTTAATCAGAGATTTTCTTCAGAATTTTATGAACAAAAACAGAATCTTTCACAAATTTTAGCACAGGTTTAAACATTCAGAATACGTATAAAGGCATTTGTTTTATTCCTTGAATGAATTATAAAGAATAAACAGAATAATACTTATTGTTTTAATAATATAACAATTAATGGATTACTTGGCTGTACGAATTCAGCCTGAATATTAGAATGTCAATTCAAGAATAAAGTTACTTCAGTTTTTTCGAATAGTTCAGAGAGAAAAACAGAATCAATAATAAAAAAAGAAAAAGAATGAGTTTTGTTTCTCTTTCTGGTCACATGACTGTCTACTTCTGATCGGCTGTCGCCTTTACCGCTTCCCATGAATCAACATTTATATTTTCTATTAAAGACTTCTGTGGTCACGAAATTTGGTGCGTAAATTGTTTGTTTGCATCCGGCACTTATTGTAACTGGATTTCACGAAATTCGAAATCTCTCCCCCCCCCTTCTCGGAGTCGGAGGGCAATAAACGGTATAACTTCTGTATAACCCCACAGCTGAATTTGGCGATTTTTCTTTGGCGTTGTTTTGAAGGATAACGATGTCGTTCTGGACTGTTTGCGATATAATATGGCAGCCTAATATTTTGTTTATTTTGGATTTATGATATAGATTATGATTTTATCATTTATCATATATGATTTTTAGATTTATGATTTAGCCATAATCGCCAACAAAAAAAATCGCCAAATATCGTTGTGGGTTTATACTGAAGTCGTTCCCAATAAACATGTGTAAAAACATGTTTTTCCGTTTGAATTCGCTTTGAATTATCTTAGAATGGCGAATTTTGGTGTGCGGATATTGATTAAGTGTACGCATTATGTACGTTAGTGGGATTTTGCAAATCTTCGAACTCACCCACTGAGGAAGGGGAAGTAACAAGTGGGTAAGTTGTGCCTAAGGCAGTGGGGACCCAGACTGTATATTGATTAAGTGTACGCATTATGTACATTAGTGTGATTTTGCAAAACTTCGAACTCACCCGCTGAGGAAGGGGAAGTAAGAAGTGGGTAAGTTGTGCCGAAGACAGTGGAGACCTAGACTCCTCACTTTGCGAGCGAGAAAACCTCTACCAATCACAGCGAGAACTTGGGTTATTAATAAAGATATGGGATTTTGACAACTCATTTAAGTTTAATGTCCAGCGACGCGGGCAAAGCCTGCTAGTTTACTTATATTTTGTAACAATAAAAAATGAGATAAGGTATTTTTAAGTTGCATTTCTTATTATTATTTTCTCTTATCCATATATGGAGGAGAAGATAATGTTTTAGAGTCAAATTTTTTAAACTAAGTTAATTACATGTTTTCAGGCCTTCTGAATCCAAAAATGGGGTGTTTAGTAGATAGTCTTTGCATGTGTGTTTCATCAGTATAATTCAAAAACAGATTGTAACTGGTAGTCCACATTCCATAGTATAAAACAATATCATACGGAAATGACACTTGAAAATTTATATTGGTATCGAATAAAATCGTTTATGTACAGGGATATGCGAAATATACTCAATAATAAAATAATAATAAAAAAAAAAAAAACGACGCAGGTTTCGATGGAAAATGCAACATTTTAAAGTTTGGCTGCCATCGAATGAGCACGCGATGCTGCAACGCATCTTAACTGCGCAATTGGTAGAATATAAAAAATGAGAAATTTTGATTCCAGGTCATAAATTCTTCGAGAATTTTATTCCATCTACTCAGATAGACAGTAGTCATGCCTCGCATACAGGTGCGCAAACAATATGCGCAGATGTCAGCATTTTAGAGAGGTGTGTAGTTTGGCTCAAAGAAGCCTGTTGGTCTAATCTGCGAATTGTTTGACAATTGGATAAGAGCGATGCCACTGTTAGATGATATTGACAGGAATGGGTGAACCATGGCCGAGCAAGCCTAAAGGAGGAAGTGGTCGGCCTAGAGAGAAGACAGAACGTGAGAACCAATCAATCGTCAGCGCGATATTCAAAGCTCCAATTCATCATCATCGATCCTACGTGCAACTGGTACTTCAGTGACTTCTAAGACCATTAAGGCTGGACATCAGTAAACAAAAAATTCGTGTTCGCTTTTCGAGGGAAAAAGTCCCGTTTAGCCTTGAACTGTCATAGGTGCTAGAAAACGATTAGCGCTAACCCCAAGACATCCGATCCGCATTAGCGGCTGTCAATGACCAGTATTTATTATGTTACATACAGGGAAGTCTGAATTAACTGTTATCTCTCACCTTCTTTCTTCCATTGAGTTTTTCTGAAACATTTTTGAACCTTTCGAATATTTGAATTTGTACGAAATTTTCTCTTTTCACTTACGAAAAATTAAATATAGTGAGATCGACTACTCTGTCTTTTTTCTGTTAAAGTGATTAAAATATTGAAATTGAAACTATATTTTAAAGTAGTTGTAACAGTACAGATAATTTATGGAAAAACAGCTATTTTATTCAATGTAGAATCGTAAAAGGTATATATTGCTCCCGTATTTTTTTTTTTTTTTTTCAAATTGAAAATAGTTAAAGTTAATATATATATGTATATAATATATGTTGTGTTATACCAAAGGAGAGACCACTTTGTCGTAGAAGAGATGAAATTCTGAAATTTGGAAGTGCAGAATGGCGAAGAATTGCAGAAAACAGGGCAATTTGGAATGTCCTAGGAGAGGCCTTCATTCTGCAGTGGATTGATAAAGGCTGAAACTGATGATGATGATATATATATGTGTGTGTGTGTGTGTGTGTGTGTGTGTGTGTGTGTACGATTTATTTCCTTTCCAGCGATTCATTTTTGAGTTGTATGTGTAAAAATTATAAAATAGTTTTAGTACCGCACAAAAATTACAGGAGTCACGGAAGAAATTGTATCGGTAGACATCCTGTATTGGTAAAAATCGTTACATGATAGAGAAAAACTGGTCTTAGTATAGGTTTCAACACACAAAATTAACATTAAGATCGGACAAAATTATTAAGTCAAAATTTTACATGTAGACTTGTGTACTTTTTTAACAACTCATTAGCTACCAAGAACAAAAATGTTGCTGTCACTTTTCAAAATTTGATATTCCTGTATAAATATACATTTTAACATTATATAAAAAACTTATATAAAAACTTATATAACTTATATAAAAAAAAAAGAATGATTAATTTGACAATTTAAAATCTAAGTTTAAACTCGTATATTGTGGCCATAATAACACTTTCTTCTATAATTTTTATATAACAGCGCCATCCACCAGTTAATAGACATGAAAATTTAATCAATATAACTTCACACAATAAAGATTTTGCATATGCATTTTGGTACATTTTATTCAATAGACGCTGTAACAGTCATATGGAAAATCGTAGAATGTAATTAAAAGTAGCACAACTTTGTCTACTGATATATACCCAAATTAAGATAACATTAATTTTCTTAATAGCCATATCACTTATGAAGTTTGGTGAATTTATTCACTCTAGAAACTGAGACGTAGATTTTCCGTGAACGGGGAAAACTGCAGCATAGCAGCGACACCTGTTGATTGATATGCAACCTAATTGAATCAGCATCTTTTTTCTTAGGGCAGTATTTGAATGTCCAACTTGACAGGTTTCACTGTATATATTATATATATATTGTTGCGTACTTGGGGGTTCGTGAGTTGTCTGAGAATGAAAGGCTAAACGTACAAAAATTCAGTAATTTATACACAGAAAATTCCAGAAAAATGCAGGTCTATAAACCAAGTATCAGCTTCAATTCAAACAGTAAACACAGCTTAAACAACAGCTGTCAATAGCAAATCCACAGTACAAACTGTATACCAATAACACTTGAAGCAAGTCTCTCTCAAAGAGGCTTAAGAGCAATGCAAGCACTAGCGAAGCTGGCTGAAATCTGAACTGGACTGCCTTGGCGAGGAAGCGCTCCTTATATACTGTTCCATGAAACCCAGATTTTTCGAGAAAACTCTAGAAAGTGGTCAGCCAATCAACTTACAGCTTCCATATTTGGTATATCCCATATAAGGATTTTCTCGCCAAGGTCGCCAAAAAAATCGCCAAGGTGGGAAAAAGTCGCCAAATTTGGCGCCAAATGCATTACCTGCATTACTGGGGCTTTTTAATGCGTTTTTAAGGGAAAATAAGGCTATTTCAACGCTAAAACGACTAGAAATGCACAAAATTAGCACTTTATCAACTTACTAAGCCTCTTTGAAAGAATTAATACAAAAATAAAAACAATTATTTACAATTTCGTAACAATATATATATATATAATATAATATAATATAATATAATATAAAGAAATAAATTTATTGAAATGATAAAATACACACAACACAGTACTTCACACGTTAGTACACTCGTTACGTCTCGTAACTAGACCTGAAGAACCTCTCCTTTATCTACGCTTTTTCACTATCAGAACAACAGCATTTTGATTTAGGAAAGTCTTGAGCCGGTCAGGGTCGGTATTTCTGTCTTTGTATTATATATTTTATCATTAGTCAAGCAAAATTATGAAAATCTTCGTTCTTCCTATAATCACAAATGAAAAAAATCTGTATTTATCTGCAATTTTGCCCACAGACGTGATGTATTTGAATTCTCTTGTACACGAAACATTTGCTTGATACCAACGTAAAGTTTAATGTAGCATTCTTATATGATGCTGATTTAGAATACCGAATTGGACTTCCTGCTGCTATTTGTTATTGAGATACATACATAACAGACAGATAAATAGGCACACAACCATTATGAACATCTTTTTAGGATTCAGGTTGTCTCATACCGTCTAAATATAACGAAAACTCAATATCGAAAATTCGACCGAAAAACTTCACTTTACCGTACATATGTGTGAGAGAAAATGAAAAATGGTATAAGTCGTACACTTATCGAAATCTATACAATGCGTGAGTGACGATGTTCTTTTGTTATAATATACCTACCATCTTTCAGCTCAGTTGAACAAAACCTTTAGACGTTATAGTGTGCAGACAAACACTCACATACATACATTGCCGCAAACAAGAATGGACTCAATCATTATCGAATTTTTTCATGATTTCAGTACTTATGTAAGCTCAGAAAGTAAAATATATCACATTAATTTTCATCTTTAATCCCCTCCCACGTCCCCAAGGGAAAAAAAAAAAAAAAAAAAAAAAAAAAAAAACCTTTGTCTATTTGCGTGTGCGTTTGTAACACGTAGTTTTACACGTAACACCAAAGGAATAAAACAATTTTTATTTTACTTTATTTTTCAACTTATAACTTCGAGCTTACTATAATATAGGACGGTTGGCTGTAGACACTCGTGCTTCTCATTTTATGTTAGATAATAAGCCATGTTGTTTTTGAAATAGAATATTAAAAAAAGCTTTAAAAATTGCAATTTTTTTTAAAACCGATTTTGACAAAAGTGAAAATTTGGGTGTAAATGCTAATTATTATTATTAATTTATAATAATATATTATTATTGTAATAACTTTATTATTATTACAATAAAGTTATTACCCAAAAATCTATAAATTCGGTTGAAAATTAGAAAGTTTAAAAAAATTAATTGAAATGTGATTGTTTTTTTAAAAATTTGTATTCTTATTTTAAAATTTCTAATTTACAGTCATCTAATTTTCAATTCGTGTTACATAAATCATGTAGCTTTTGGATTGGAAAATAAAAAAGCTTTCCTCAATGAATGGAAAAAAAAAAAAAACAATTTTTTAAAGCTTCTGCATAAATGAAAAATTAGCTATAAACCGTGATTATGAATTTTCAGGAAAACATCTAAATTCAGTTGAAAAGAAGAGATTTTTGTAGAAAAGTAACATTTAGCTAAGTTTAAAGCTACTCATGCGTTGACATATTATAATTTCTCAATTAGCATTCTTTCAAATGAAAATTATAGATTTTATGGAAGAATAATAATTTACAGTTAAATTCAAGGTCGTGATTTCATAAAAAGTAGCTTTATTATTTTTATATAAATTTAAATAACACACAATTACACGAAAAAGAAAATATTTGACAAAAAGGAAAAAAATAATCTGGTGTGTCACTCACACGACTTTCTCTTACCCTGAAATATAATATTATAAATACAGGTTGCAGATTAATAGAAAAGATAACGAGTACTGTTATGTAAACCTGTGTTAAACAATTCAAATTAGGCTTCGGAAGAGTTTTATATGATAATTAGTTCTGTTTGAGGGGGGCTACTGCCCCCCTCAACCCCCCGTTTCATTAATGCGCCTACATTTCTATAGAATTTAATTCGGCTATTAAAAAATAATTCTGTTTTTAAAAAATAATTTATTAAAATTATTATTTAAAAAAATTATCTTTTATGATAATGCAGGCGATTTGCATATTAGAGAAGTAATATAACACTAAATATCCGAAAACAGTCCATTTTTTTCTCAATATATATATATATATATATATATATAAACGATTTTCTGTTTTTTTTTTTTTTTTTGTTAAAAGTAAAAAAATCGATAACTTTGTTTTAAATTATCGCAGATCGATGGTTCAACCATTCGTTTTAAAGGTATTGGCGAGCTCTTTTGAAAGATACCCATCATGAAAATTTACTCCCCTCGAGAGGGGGGGGGGAAGCGAGGCTCCTACATACACAATTTTTTTTTCCCTGTTGACTATCTCTATTACAAAAAATATGTATTCGTTTCATTTGGTTTAGTGCAATCTATAGATGTTAAACTCTACTTACCTGCAATTTCCCCCATAGTCGTAAGGTACTTGTATACTTTTAAGTGTCCCTGTACACGAACCATTTGCTTGATCTTAACGAAAAGTTTAGTGTAGCATCCTTATATCATACACATTTAGAATACAAAGTTTAAACTTTCTGCCATAATTTGTTTTTGAGATATACTGATGACAGACAGACAGACACACAGACATACACACAGACCATTCTTTAAAAACATGATTTTCGTATTCAGGGGACCTCAGAACATGTAAATATAACAAGAACTCGCGTTCGAAAATTTGACCCAAAAACAATACTTTCTCTACCTTATGGTGAGAGAAAGTAAAAAAAAAAAAAAAACCGTAACCGGAAGAGTGAAAGATTGATAGAAAGAATGAACAATGATAGCTTGAAATATTGAAAAACTAAAAGTAAATTGTTATAGGAAGTTTTAGATCAAAACTTTTTATAATGTTTCTTCCTTTCAATTTTATTATATTTTTAGCTTACGTGAAAATCAGTAACAATCAAGCGTACAACGTTTCTGTATAAAAACTTACCTGCTGCAATAAAACTATTTCTATTATTATTGTTTAAAACAAACATTAAATAAATAAATAAAAAGTTTTCTAATACACAAATTCCCTAGGCATTGGGAGTGATTAATTGAAAATATTTTCTATTCAAAGATATCCCCATAGAATATAATTTATGGGTATATACCACGAAATTTCGCCTCCCAATTTTAATGATTATTATATTATTCTTACATTAAAAATAATCTGGTGTGTCACTCACACGACTTTCTCTTACCCTGAAATTTGATACTATAAATACAGGTTGCAGATTAAGAGGTAAGATAACGAGTACTGTAATATAAACCAGTGTTAAATTATTCAGATTAGGCTTCGGAAGAGTTTTATATGATAATTAGTTCTGTATGAGGGGGCAGTAGCCCCGCCCCCCCCTCAACCCCCCGTTTCATTAATGCAACTACATTTATATAGAATTTAATTCGGTTATTAAAAAATAATTCTGTTTTTAAAAAATAATTTATTAAAATTATTATAAAAAAAAAAAAAAATTATCTTTTATGATAATGGAGAGTATTTCCATATTAGAGAATTAGTATAACACTAAATATTAAAAAAAAAGTTAAATTTATTCTCAATATTACATTAAAATAAAAAAAAAATTGTTAAAAATGAAAAAAAAATCCATAACTTTGTTTTAAATTATTGCAGATCGATGGTTCAGTCATTCGTTTTAAAGGTATTGGCGAGCTCTTTTGAAAGTTATCATGAAAATTTACTCCGCTCGAGGGGGGACTTCTCCCCCAGGGGGGAGGCGGGGCTCCTACATACACAATTTCTTTTTTTCTGTTGACTATCTCTATTACAAAAAATATATATTCGTTTCATTTTTTTAGTGCAGTCTATAGATGTTAAACTCTACTTACTTGCAATTTCCCTCATAGACGTAATGTATTTGAATAGTTTTAAGTGTCCCTGTACACGAACCATTTGCTTGATCTTAACGAAAAGTTTAGTGTAGCATCCTTATATCATACACATTTAGAATCCAAAGTTTGAACTTTCTGCCATAACTCGTTTTTGAGATATGCTGATGACAGACAGACAAACACACAGACATACACACAGACCATTCTTTAAAAACATGATTTTCGTATTCAGGGGACCTCAGAACATGTAAATATAACAAGAACTCGCGCTCGAAAATTTGACCCAAAAACAATACTTTCTCTACCTTATGTTGAGAGAAAGTAAAAAAAAAAAAAAAAAAAAAAAAAAAAAAACCGTAACCGGAAGAGTGAAAGATTGATAGAAAGAATGAACAATGATAGCTTGAAATATTGAAAAACTAAAAGTAAATTGTTATAGGAAGTTTTAGATCAAAACTTTTTATAATGTTTCTTCCTTTCAATTTTATTATATTTTTAGCTTACGTGAAAATCAGTAACAATCAAGCGTACAACGTTTCTGTATAAAAACTTACCTGCTGCAATAAAACTATTTCTATTATTATTGTTTAAAACAAACATTAAATAAATAAATAAAAAGTTTTCTAATACACAAATTCCCTAGGCATTGGGAGTGATTAATTGAAAATATTTTCTATTCAAAGATATCCCCATAGAATATAATTTATGGGTATATACCACGAAATTTCGCCTCCCAATTTTAATGATTATTATATTATTCTTACATTAAAAATAATCTGGTGTGTCACTCACACGACTTTCTCTTACCCTGAAATTTGATACTATAAATACAGGTTGCAGATTAAGAGGTAAGATAACGAGTACTGTAATATAAACCAGTGTTAAATTATTCAGATTAGGCTTCGGAAGAGTTTTATATGATAATTAGTTCTGTATGAGGGGGCAGTAGCCCCCCCCCTCAACCCCCCGTTTCATTAATGCAACTACATTTATATAGAATTTAATTCGGTTATTAAAAAATAATTCTGTTTTTAAAAAATAATTTATTAAAATTATTAAAAAAAAAAAAAAAAAAATTATCTTTTATGATAATGGAGAGTATTTCCATATTAGAGAA
Source organism: Salticus scenicus (assembly GCA_963930645.1). Classification (NCBI taxonomy): domain Eukaryota; kingdom Metazoa; phylum Arthropoda; class Arachnida; order Araneae; family Salticidae; genus Salticus; species Salticus scenicus. Next base: position 86,495,417 of record OZ005656.1, read on the forward strand.
TCAGTATAACACTAAATATTAAAAAAAAAGTTAAATTTATTCTCAATATTACATTAAAATAAAAAAAAATTGTTAAAAATGAAAAAAAAATCCATAACTTTGTTTTAAATTATCGCAGATCGATGGTTCAGTCATTCGTTTTAAAGGTATTGGCGAGCTCTTTTGAAAGTTATCATGAAAATTTACTCCGCTCGAGGGGGGACTTCTCCCCCAGGGGGGAGGCGGGGCTCCTACATACACAATTTCTTTTTTTCTGTTGACTATCTCTATTACAAAAAATATATATTCGTTTCATTTTTTTAGTGCAGTCTATAGATGTTAAACTCTACTTACTTGCAATTTCCCCCATAGACGTAATGTATTTGAATAGTTTTAAGTGTCCCTGTACACGAACCATTTGCTTGATCTTAACGAAAAGTTTAGTGTAGCATCCTTATATCATACACATTTAGAATCCAAAGTTTGAACTTTCTGCCATAACTTGTTTTTGAGATATGCTGATGACAGACAGACAAACACACAGACATACACACAGACCATTCTTTAAAAACATGATTTTCGTATTCAGGGGACCTCAGAACATGTAAATATAACAAGAACTCGCGCTCGAAAATTTGACCCAAAAACAATACTTTCTCTACCTTATGTTGAGAGAAAGTAAAAAAAAAAAAAAAAAAAAAAAAAAAAAAAAAAAAAAAAAAACGTAAGCAGAAGAGTGAAAGATTGATAGAAAGAATGAACAATGATAGCTTGAAATATTGAAAAACTAAAAGTAAATTGTTATAGGAAGTTTTAGAACAAAACTTTTTATAATGTTTCTTTCTTTCAATTTTATTATATTTTCAGCTTACGTGAAAATCATTAACAATCAAGCGTACAATGTTTCTGTATAAAAACTTACCTGCTGCAATAAAACTATTTCTATTATTATTGTTTAAAACAAACATTAAATAAATAAATAAAAAGTTTTCTAATACACAAATTCCCTAGGCATTGGGAGTGATTAATTGAAAATATTTTCTATTCAAAGATATCCCCATAGATTATAATTTATGGGTATATACCACGAAATTTCGCCTCCCAATTTTAATGATTATTATATTATTCTTACATTAAAAATAATCTGGTGTGTCAGTCACACGACTTTCTCTTACCCTGAAATTTAATACTATAAATACAGGTTGCAGATTAAGAGGTAAGATAACCAGTACTGTAATATAAACCAGTGTGAAATTATTCAGATTAGGCTTCGGAAGAGTTTTATATGATAATTAGTTCTGTATGAGGGGGCAGTAGCCCCCCTCAACCCCCCGTTTCATTAATGCAACTACATTTATATAGAATTTAATTCGGTTATTAAAAAATAATTCTGTTTTTAAAAAAATATTTATTAAAATTATTATTAAAAAATATATATATATCTTTTATGATAATGGAGAGGATTTCCATATTAGAGAATTAGTATAACACTAAATATTAAAAAAAAAGTTAAATTTATTCTCAATATTACATTAAAATAAATAAAAATTGTTAAAAATGAAAAAAAATCCATAACTTTATTTTAAATTATCGCAGATCGATGGTTCAATCATTCGTTTTAAAGGTATTGGCGAGCTCTTTTGAAAGATATCATGAAAATTTACTCCGCTCGAGGGGGACTTCTCCCCCAGGGGGGAGGCGGGGCTCCTACATACACAATTTCTTTTTTTCTGTCGACTATCTCTATTACAAAAAATATATATTCGTTTCATTTGGTTTAGTGCAGTCTATAGATGTTAAACTCTACTTACTTGCAGTTTCCCCCATAGACGTAATGTATTTGAATACTTTTGAGCGTCCCTGTTCACGAACCATTTGCTTCATCTCAACGAAAAGCTTACTGTAGTATCCCTATATGATACACATTTAGAATACCGAAGTTGGAAGTTATGCTACTATTTGTTCTTGAGATATACTGATAACAGACATCCACACCGACAGACACACAGACCATTCTTTAAAAACATGATTTTCGTATTTAGGGAACCTCAGAACATGTAAATATAACAAAAACTCATGTTCCAAAATTTGACACTAAAACAATATATTCTCGACCCTATGGATAAGAAAAAGTAAAAAAAAAAAAAAAAAAAAGATATTTGCAAACACTGATCAACTTTGTATAAATGTATTTATAATAATAATAATAATAAATGCTCCTGTTTAATTTACTTTATAATGGATTAGTAAAAACAGAATATTTATATGCAGGAACTTTTGGAACACACAGATACAACCCCCCCCCTCTCTCTTTCATGGGAAAAAAAAAAAAAGGTTGAGATAGGAATTTTCATTTGAGTTTGGAGGAGTCAGCTTTAAAGTTGGTAAAAAGTTAATGACATCCCAAAAAACTTTTTCTATTCCATAACTCTTAAAATAAACTAATGATGTAATTAAAACATTTGGGATATTTATTATAATGCTTCAAGTAACTGACTTTTTTATATTAGTGGCAAAATATCTAATGTCTTTTCAAATGAAAATTACAAATTTTATATGAAAATAATTTATTAAATTCGAGATCGGGGTGATAACTTTACACTTATTTGGAAAAAAAAAAAAGTCGTTTTACATACAAATTTCTTGTACATTTACTTTGGTAGTTTTCAAAACAAACACATAACCACTACACTTCTATTTATAGAGTATTCCCTTCCCTCCAGATAATTCACGAAAAGGGGAGGTTGAGAAAATCGCACTAACAGTGGGGAACAACCAGCTGTGAAGTAATTGATTACTGGTCTTGGAGTACGAAGATTCAACTTTAAAATAAAAATGTGTGTTTTATTATTAAAATATCTCTTTTTCTTTTTAATAAAAATTCAATATTTTTAAACCAATGCACAGATAAAAATTTGAAGTTATTAGCCTCTTGATTAAAATTTCAAATGTCTCAAACAGAACTGAGTAAATTCCAGTTTTTTGATGCCTTGTCTAATTTTCATGATAATGTTTCAGTTTTGAAATTAAATTAAATATTAATATTAACTTTAAAAAAAAAAAATGCCCACTAGTCTAAAATCTAAAGACCTTGAAGAATTGCATGCAAAAATCCAAATTCGAAAATCACAATTTTCTTTTGAGATATTTTTAGAAAACTGAAGGTCCTTAATTCCCATAGGATTAATATGGAGAAAGGATTTTGGAGATTTCACTGAGCCGTTGAACTCACGGAGCTCCTTGTGCGGACTACTATTAAACTTTGTATACCGATAAGCATGTTTGTAGTGATATCAGAATCATTCGAACTAGAATGTCACTGTATGGAGTAGAATTGTCTTCAGTAATGAGTCCCACTTCGATTTGAGCCCCGATGATCAGCGAAGACACGTCTGGAGACGTCTTGAAAAAAGGGGGATTACAATCTGACTGTCTCCAGCTATACGGCCCGGCAACTAGGAATGATGTTCTGGAATGTCATTTCATTTCATAGCAGGACCCCTTTGGTTGTCATCCGTGGCATCTTTACAGCACAGCGGTAAGTCGACGACATACCACTTACCGCTTATTCGACGACATTCTACGTCCTGTTGTGTTTCCCTTCATATCACGCAATCCTGATCGTATATTTCAGCATGATAATGCCCACCCGCGCACAGGGATAGTTTCTACTGCTTGTTTTTCCGCTTGTCTAACATTATTTTGGCTAGTAAATTCGTCGGATCTATCTCGCACTGAAGACGGTTGGAGCGTCACGAAACCCTACAACCAGCTCGGGATTTTGCCAATCTAACGCACCAATTGGACAGAATTTGGCATGATATCTCGTAAGAGCACATTTGCCAACTGTATCAATTAATGCCGAGCCAAATAAAAGCTTACATAAGGATCAGAAGTGGACCAATGCGTTATTGATATGTTTACTTTGCGAGGCCATTTTTCTTGATTAAATAATCCAAATATTCTGAAACTCTAATCATTTATTTTTCTCCACATGTACATCACATCTACCAATTTTTGACCATTTGGATAACTCCTTCTTGGTGCGTCGATTTTTTTTTTTTTTTTTTTTTGGGGGGGGGGGTATAGAGTGTAATTTAAATCCATTATGCTTATGAAGTAATAAGAAAGCACCACGGAACTGTTGTTTTAAAGTATTACGTACAAAACTTTGAATAAACAGCATAAAATGCTATGGCTTCGAAACAATTGTTTTGTGTCGAAAAAACACACGACCCTTCGTCAGACGAACAAAGTTGGCACGAGTGCTACATACATAGCGGCGGCGTTCCTTGCAACACTCGTGCCTACTTCGTTCCCCTGACGAAAGGTCGTATGTGTTTTCGACCCGAAACAATTGTTGCGAGACTGTTGTATTTTATGGTGTTTATTCAAAGTTTTGTACGTAATACATTATACCTATGGATTAATTTTCTCGTTGGTACATTGCAACATATTTTGACTGCATTAAATGTAATAAAATTAACTTTATATATATTTATAAATCGGTTTTCGGCGAATTTACACGTTTTGAGAAGTCTAGAACATTATTTGACGATTTTTTTTTTTTTTTTTAAATGTCTGTCGTGTGTGCAGGATAAAAAATTTAATTACTTTCGTATTAATCGCATCACATAAGGTTAACAATGATCGTCATGAGAGTAAAGTTAGCAAAGTTTGCGATAGAATAAACATTGAACAGTGAATTTAAGAAATTGCTCATTGTGAGTCACTTCACTTTAGTGCACCATGGAGATTAATCATAGACATGTAGTTAATGCAAAAGTACCAAATTTTGTGGCTACTCTAGCTCAAGAGCCAATGCAGAGAATTTCATAAAAATTTATATTTTGATGCTCCTTCACATAAATTTGTGTCCATCAACTTTCGACTCAAAGCTCTCAACAGGTGACGCTGCTATTCTGTAATTTTTTCCATTTACAGGAAAGCTGTATATCAGCTTCTATTGTGTATAATTGCACAAAACTTATGTAAGAGAACCATCATGAAACACAATGGGGGTTCTATTTAGGCAATTTAAATACTTCTTATGCAATAATAAGATTTAAAAAAATCAGTTTATTTGCTGAACATTTTTTCTTTTCATTTTTAATCATAAGGCCTCTGAACACATATAGGTGTGGTGTTTTAGCTTTATTTTTTGTTCAATTTCAATATTAGAATACGGAATATTAAAAGAGTTGGAAAGGTATGCTGAAACATAAATCAGTAAATACTGTTTAATTTTATAATTGTTACTATTTAAAAATTATGCAAGGTTTTTAGCTTCATTAAATGAAGGAATTTTGATAGAGAAATATACATAAAAGAAAATATACAAGACAGTTTTTATGCCAGTCAGCATTTTAATCGCTCTAAAGTTAACCTAGAAATTGAAAATATGTTGTTTTATGGTTTAGCATTTTTTGAGAAAGCTATAAAATTTAACACATTCTATAAAAACTAAACATGATTATTTTTTTTTAATTATAAATTAAAATTCTAAATTAAAATTAAAGTTATTTTTAGTAAAGATTTTATGCTAACCCTGAAATGACTTAGATGAAAAATAAATAAATGAATAAATTCCGATCATGACATCAAGTTAAAAGAAACAATTAAATAAATAAATAAATAAGTTTGGCTGAAAGTAATAACACTGAAATAGCACACTAATAATAAAATTGTCCTTAAATACATTTAATTATCTTTTACATGATATACCAAAATATAAAGCACAAATCATAATACAGCATTTTATTTATTTATTTCTTGCAGCGAATTAAAACCATTCGCTTTATTGTAATTTCTGAAGTTTTTAATGGTGAAAAAATAATTAGCACTTTCCTGTTCTATACGGACTCTGATTTATTACAACTTATTACAATTATTTTAACCATTTATTAATTATATTATTAATAAATTCAATTTCTTTAAATAATTTATGAATTTAGAAAGGTACAAAAATTTTAATTATAACTGAATTTCTCTGTCATCTATTCATATTTATAATCTAACTTAATTAAAACATAAATATTAAACAAGAAATCGTAATTTTGGCATTTTTCTCATTTATTTTTTTAAAGTGATTATTTACTGTTTCTTGAAATTGCTTGCAGTTTCAAGAGAAATTCCAGATTTGTATACTAATTACATAAGAATATATATATATATATATATATATATATATATTATATATATATACAAATATATTATATTGCTTTGCAAAGGCACAATTTTGTTACACATGCTTCGCATTATGTGTAATTTCTGTTTTTCCCGAAACGTGCAATTAATTTTTTTATATGAACCGAATATTGCCTTTCTTAATACACAAAGATATCGCTTTAATAACGGCAGAACAAACAACAAAGCTTAGCGAAATAACTCAACGCAAAGCGTCAGGCCACAGTTAAATAGTTACCTGTGCGCCAAACAGAAATTCCCGCGTAACGTTATGATGACAGGCGGAGGACGGAGGCAACTTGTACAATATAATCCATCTCAATAAGGAAAAACTTTGTCGTCAAAATCTTCTTCCGTCAAACCTGTCATGTAATCCCGAAGCTATAATATGTGCAAGAATTTCCTTATATCACTTAAAATTGTTTTATTTACGAATAGAATTATCACAACTTGGTATTTTCATTTTTTACTCTCCATAAATATAGAAAATATTTCAATTGAGTGAAGTATTTGAAACGAATTTGGTACCGTTTGAAAAGAAAGGGGAGGAACGCTTGCTGATTAATAGCATAGCATTCTGAAATCTCTAAAAAATGTTTAAATTAAATCATAAAATCATCAGTATCAATAACACTGCTCCGCATGAAAATTGCCTCTGACACCATTTCAGAATATTCTTATGTAAAATGACCTCCTGAATCCGAATATGACGCCAATTTTTCCCTATGCTATCACCCACCGTTTTTTAGGAATGACCCCCTATTTTTGTCATTTTTCTGTGATTTTATGTCTATAAATTTGGTTTTTAGAAGGGGGTGGGGGATTATTTTAACCGTTAAATATCTTCTGAGGGGCTACAGAGATGGAAAATTCTAAAACATAGACATTTACGACAAGGGAAAAAGTTTGGGGGGGGGGGGGATTTGCCACTGAAATTATACATTACATATCTTATATTTTTTTAATCTGTTATTATTATTTTTTAAACTTTGTATATATTTTTTGTTTTTAGGTGTTATATTAATTATTTTTCATCCTTCAAATCAAATTTATGGTCATAAAATTATCGAACAGGGAAGGAAATTGAGGAAGGGTGTAGTGTATCTAGAAAACGGTGGGTGACTGGGTAAAATGGGAGTCATATTCGGATTCAGGAGGTCATATTACATAAGAATCAGCAAAAATGATACTAGATCTCAAACATTTTTTTTTTTTTTTTTCAGAGCAGTATAATCTGTACAAAATCATCAAATGTAGCAACTAATTTTAGACAGAGAGAGTATAATTTTACTGGTGTCTCATCATCTTAAGCAGTTTCTTCTTTTTTGTTTTGTCATTGGAAGACTTTCGACAATCATAGCACCATGAGCTTCAATTTCATCGTCAAAAAGGTTTTGGGGATTTTCTCAAAAAAGGATCGGGACAAAGCATTAACTAAAAGCAATTCTTTTCTAAGTTTGCAAATGAAATTAAAAGATAATGTTTGAAGTCTTATGCGCATTCTTTGTAATCTTGCTGGACATTTACTTAAAGGTTTTTTGAATATTGTTTCCAATGGTTTATGATCATATTCTACAGTAAACTTTTTACCAAATAAATACTGGTAAAATTTTTCACAACCAAAAACAACAGCTAAAGTTTCTTTTTCTATCTGTGCATAACTTATTTGAGTACCATTCAAAGCTTTGGATGCATAGGCAACAGGTAAGTTGTTTTGTAGTAATACTGCACTTAAACCATTTTGGCTAGCATCAACTGATAATATCACAGGTTTATATACATCAAAATACTGAAGCACTGGTTTGTTTACTAAAATATTTTTTAACTCATTAAAAGCTTTATAATGTTTGTCAGTCCATTCCCATGCATTATATTTTTTAACAATTCTCTTAATGGTATAGTTAGTTGCGAAACATTGGGAATAAATTTGTGATCATACCTAGGGGACATAAGTGATCATACCTAGAAACCTTTCTAATTCTTTTTTATCACCAGGTGTTTTCATCTTCAAAATTCCTTCTATTTTATCATTGTCAGGTTTTAAACCCCCTTTAGAAAATATGTGACCTAAATACTTCACTTCATTAAAATTTATTTTACATTTACTCAAGTTAAATTTTACATTTTTCTCTCTCGCTGTTTCTAAAACGTTCTTAAGACTGGAATCATGTTCTTCTTGTGTACTACCCCCAAAAAAGTATATCACCAACGTAAACACCAACTCCATTTATGTGGCTAAAAATTTGTGAAAAACATCTATGAAAAACTTCTGATGCAGAGCATATGGTAACCTGAAAAGCAATCTCTGCCAAGTGGTTTATTGAACGTTGCTGACTTAGAACTTGCTTCACTCAATTGTACCTGCCAAAATGCTTTATTGACATCCAAAATACTAAAATATTTTGCACCTGACATCCGAGAAACAATTTCTTCAAACGTTCGTAAGTTCACATGTTCTCTTAGAATATTATTGCTAAGATGTTGAGGATCTAAATACAATCGAAGTGTGCCATCTTTTTTGTTTACAATAACTAAAGAGCTAACAAATTTAGTAGATTCAACAATTATTTCATTTACCATCCTCATAAGTTCAGCTTTAAGGGGCTTCATTCAATTTATTGGAACTTTTCTGCCGGGTTCAATTTTTCCAGTTGTGCCAGTCTTTAATTTGATATCATAAATATAAACATTAATTTTGCCTAATCCATCATACACATTCTTAAATCTATTTAGAATTTCAAGGAATTCAATTTGTTTATGTACTATTGAATCAATTCTTTTCACAAGATTCAACTGAATGAAAGATGGTAATCCTAAAACAGAAGTTTCTGAATCACTTTCTACAACTTGAAATTCAATATTACTTTTTTAACCCTTAGACGTTTCACAAAATAAATTACATTTGCCAATAACATTAATATTAGAACCATTGTAATTGCTAAAATTAACAGTTGAAGGTTTCAAGGTTCCATCCTTTAATTTTAGTTGTTTATATTTCTGCAATGGAATGACGTTGCACTGAGCACCAGTATCTAATTTTACAAACAAATATTTAGATAAATTTACTTTTAATTTTTAAACCAATCTTTTTTAGAAGTGGAATGTTTATTTATGACATCCATTATAAATTCATTGTTATTATTATCACCAATATTAGAATATTTATTCATATCAGTAAAATAACTGTTATCATTACTCTTAACAGAATTAATTTCTTTTGTTCTGCATGTATTTACAAAGTGATTCTTTTTATGACATTTTTTTCAAATTTTATTAAAAGTAGGACAGTTAAATTTTTGCTTATACTTACCACATCTTCCACAAACTTGTTTGTACTGAAATCTAGAATTAACTTTATTCTGTGTGCTTGATTTTCCATCATATTTCAATTTATTCTGATACATTTTTTTTTTCGGATGTATTTTTCTTCACTACTTCTATTTTCTTGTCTTCTTGTAATGTTCTCAATTGCAATTCTTCTAGCTCGTTTGCTTTTGGCATCTTTATGCATTTTTTTAAGATTTAAATCACTCTCTCTAAGTAAAGTATCCCTTAAAGTTTTGTTTCGTACTTCACATATTATACGATCTCTAATAACACTTCCCGGAGATTTCCAAATTCACAAGAACTACTTAGTTTCTTTAGCGATGTTAAAAAATCATCGAACTTTCCTCCTTCTTCATGGATTCTCGAAAAAAATATATGTCGCTCAACACTTTCATTAGATTTCGGCAAACAAAAATTTTCAAAAGCTTCAATAATTTTATTAACGTCAAGCTTGTCATCGTCCGACAAATCGAAAGTGTTAAACTTATCTAGAGCTTCTTCATGAATCACATATAAAAATAACTAGTATGTTGTGGCCACCACGAGACTTTCTTCTATCTTTTCCTATACAAATTCACTCAGTAACAATAATAATTAAAAAAAAAAAGTATAGAATTAACGGGAGAAGGAAAAAAAAAGTGGGACTTTATAAAATTTTCACATTTTACCCAAAATTTTGTCAAAGTCCCACTTTTTTTTTTTTCCCTCTCCCCTTAATTCTATCAAACTCCCACGGTTTCCGTGTTCTGAGAAACTTAAACAAATTTTTGCATTTTCCCCCCAATTTTGTCAAAGTCCCACGGTTTCCGTGTTTTGACAAACTTAGAATAATTTTCACATTTTACCCAAAATTTTGTCAAAGTTTGTCAAGACACGGAAACCGTAGGACTTAAGGACAAAATTAGGGGAAAAAAGCAAAAATTAGTTTAAGTTTGTCAGAACACGGAAACCGTGGGAGTTTGATAAAATTAAGGGGAGAAAAAAAAAAAAAAAAAAAAAAGATTTTTTTTCTAAGTTTTTTTTCGTAAAAAGTAAAAAAAAATCGATAACTTTGTTTTAAATTATCACAGATTTATAGTTCAACCATTCGTTTTAAAGGTACTGACGAGACCTTTCGAAAGATACCCATCTTGAAAATTTTTGCCCTATGTCACCCTGTTAAAAATTTAGAAAAAGCGGGATGGCAACGCAACCTGTAAGACGAATTTTACCAAAAGTTGATAGGCACTAATGTATGTCAAGGTGCAACTACATACCAATTTGTATGAAATTCTGTGCAGTAGTTCCAGAGATACAGTTGCCACAAAATTTTGTCACACACACACAGACAGACAGACAGACAGACAGACATTTTCTAAAAATGGTAAAATCGTGTTCTACACCTCTCAAAACGTGTAAATCCATCAAAAACCCGAAATGGAAAATTTTTACGAATCCAATACTTTCTTCTATTGAAGATAGAAGAAAGTAAAAATACATTAACTTGAACTTCTGCTTCTTTTTTATTTATTCCGGACGCTTTAACAAATATATCATACTCTTGTTTGAATTTTTTACAATTTTCACTTAAATTTCTGTCAAAACATAGCGACTGAGGAGGGTTTAGACCTTCCATTGTTTGTTTGCCGATTAATATCTCCGGAACACACTTCTCATATATATATTTACGTACCGTAATTTTCGGCGTATAATCCGCAGGTAAGATATGTCATTTCGCCACAAGTAATTTTCTTCAACAGAAAAATCTTTATTTTCTGAGACTTCAAGGAGAGAACAACTCCTACAAACATAACTACATTTGTCAATTAAAATTTCCGGTGGAAAACTGACATATCTGGCCTTTGGATTATACGCAGAAAAATACGGTACATAAATTCCATAATTGATTTCACAATAAACTCATTGCATTATATATTATTTTTAATCGGGACTGCGCCATGTTATGTATACTATCTTGTGCAGTATAGTAAAATAAAAAGATAATTCAATTACAAGGAGACATAACTTTAATGAAGTACCAAGAACTAGCTTGAGAATCACAACTGTAGTGTTGTCAGATACAAACTTAAAACTACTACTAATAATATCAAAATCATGTTAGTTTACAGTTAACATATGTGACAGTGTTGAAAAAGGGGCGTGTACTAACAAAAATCTTCCGGTTTGTAATTAGGATGTCGGCAAGTATGCTGATGCACGTTCCTTTTTATATCTTTTAAATTTGATTGACTTTTCAAAGAGTTGTATACCTCATTTTGGCAACCTCTATATTTCATGACTGTTTTAGCAACAGTGTGTGTTGTTTACTTTTCTGATACAAAATGTAATGTAAATGATGTAGCATCTTCTCAGTTAATTAAAGTTATAATCGTCGTTTAATCTTAAATCATGTTGTTTTATGTCACTCTGAAATGAGAAAATGCTTTATTATTATATGCTTTAACTTGGTATAACTCAGTTTTATAACTTTTATAAAGTATAATTACTTCTTTACTTTAATAATCACCCAGGCCGTCTATCTGGGGACTGTTGGGTGGTTAGAATATTTTACCACTAACAAATATACTTAAATAAAAATACTTCGAAGTAAATTAGAATGTCAGCATCTATGATTTTACCCTAATCTTTTTGTACTATCTGACATGTATGACATACATATATAAACTGTATGTTATTATTATTATTATTATTTAAGAAATTATACTATATTTGTGCTATTTTTACGGATTTACTTTCTACATTAGAAAATGGCAAAAATTTCAAGAAAATCCCAAATTAAAACTGATATATATTTTTATACTTACACCAATGAGAACATAAAAAGAGGATTTAAAAAAAAAAACTAATGATGAAAGAATATATCTATAATTTTAATTTCTTCTTTCAAAATACTGCTAGCGCCATGTGAGGCAGCAAGCAGTCACAAACCAGTGTTGCCAGACGTAGGGATATCTCCCTACAGTAGGGATTTTCAGCTCTTTTATGGCGTAGGTTGATTTTTCTTTTATCTAATGAAAATTATAACATTCTTTTTAAAAACGCAAAAAGTTTTAAACTTATTTGTAAAAAAAGTGCTTACAATACCTTGTTTCTGATACATTGTTTTATTACAGATTGATGAGAAATGAAACATCTCATAACTCAGAGTTGCCAACATCTACAATTTTTTCCAGTGTATTATTAGTACCACCCTCTATTTCTCGTACTTTTACTACTTTTTTTATAAGAGTTGTTTTCTTCCTATTTAATCTTAGTTACTTGTAGGGGAAAATTACTCAAGAAATTTAGTAAGGGAGAAAAAAGGGCATTACTATGATTGCGTCGGCATAGATTATCATAGTTGGAAAATTTGCATATTTTTAAAATGTCCTCCCTTTTATTATTATTACTGTTATTATTCCAAAATGGTAAATTTATTATATAATTTTAATAAAAAAATAACATTTTAATATTTTGATGTATTTAACATCAAGTTTTAAAATAAATTGGACAATAAGTCATGTACATCTTAAAATTAAATTTCCTCGAAATGCCAATTGTGTTTATTAACAATTGTCAAGTTATTTGTAATTTGTATACACCCACCCCTCAGATAAAATATATTGTGCAGTGCAAAATCTTAATCGTAAATATATTATACTGGTCTACAAGCAGGCCCTGACTAACGGCAGGGCATACGGGGCAAATGCCCTGGGCCCCCCTTCAGGAAGGGCCCCCCTACAGGCGTATGCAGAAATTCTGCAACCTAAAGAGCTCTTATGGCACTGCGAGGGGGTCCCCCTAAATAGCCTTGCCCCGGAGCTCCAGGTAGTCTAAGTCGGGCCCTGTCTACAAGTGCATTTTTTTTTTTTTACGTCAGAATGCTTTGTCTTTCGTTTTCCTTTCTGTAAATTAGTCTTTTAATTTCTCTTTGATGTGTGCTCACACCACCCATTTCGTGTAGCCACACCCCCTAAGGTGTTGAAGTAAGGTACCTATCAATTCGATATTCGCTAGTTTAACATTGATTATTTATTACTCAATTAAATTTATTAGGTAAGTTTGATCATAGGTTTGATGCGAACACATGTCAAAGGAGATTAGCTGTTTGATTTAATAAATTAATAGACTAAAGAGCGAACAGTATTAAATTTAAACAAATTATGGAAACATAGTCCATTTTATTTACTGTGTTTTCACGAATATAAATTTGTATACATATATTAGATACTTGTTTTTATTTATCCGTTTGTTTCAACGATCAACTTATGTGTATATTAATAGGAATGGATCGTTATCTTTTTTTTAATTCTAGAAAATATTAAATTAATAATAATAATATGTTTTTATATAATTTCTATTAATAGTTTTCAATCGTAGGGTATTTTATAGGGTAAAATTATTTTAACGTAGGGAATGTAGGGATTTTTCTCTATTAAGTAGGGATAATTTAAATTTTCATCTGGCAACACTATCACAAACTGCTGAAATTTGGCTAGTGTTTGTATCACGGAAGGGTTTGTATGCAGCCTCCTCTACGGAGCAGCCAGATGAAGGGATTTCTCCCTACAGTATGGATTTTCAGCTCTGCTTTTGGCGTGGGGGGGGGGGGATTATTTTTTTAAATTCTGTTTTGTAGGGATTTTTTTTTATTATCTAATGAAAATTATAAAATTCTTTTTAAAATCGCAAGAAGTTTTAAACTTATCTGAAAATGTTGCTTACAATACCTTGTTTATAATACATTATTGTATTACAGATTGATGCGAAGTGAAACATCTCATTATTCAGAGTTGCCAACATCTATAATTTATTCCAGTGTATCATTAGTACCACCCACTTTTCGTACTTCTACTAATTTTTTATATGAGTAGTTTTCTTCCTATTTAATCTTAGTTACATACTGGGGAAAATTACTCAAGAAAATAAGTAAGAGAGAAAAAAAGGCATTACTATGATTGCTCCGGCATAAATTATAATAGTTGGAAAATTTGCATAATTTTAATATGTCCTCCGATTTATTATTATTACTATTATTATTCCGAAATGGTAAATTTATTATATAATTTTAATAAAAAAAAATTAACATTTATTTAATATTTTGATATAATTAACATCAAAGTTTTAAAATAAATTGGAGAATAAGTCATGTACATCTCAAAATTAAATTTCTTCTAAATGCCAATTGTTTTCATCAGCAATTGTCACATTATTTGTGTACACCCACCCCTCAAATAAAATATATTGTGCTGTACAAAATCTTAGTATATATATTAAATCTTAGTATATATATTATACTGATCTAAAAGTGTATTTTATTTTGTTTTATGTCAGAATGCGTTGTCCTTCGGTTTCCTTTTTGTAAATTAACCTTTTTATTTTTCTTTGATTTCACACCACCCATTTCATGTAGCCGCACCCCCTAAGGAGTCAGAGTAAGGTACCTAACAAATCGATCGTTGCTGGTTTAACATTGATTATTTATTATTAAATTAAATTTATTAGGTAAGTTTGATGTGAAAACATGTCAAAGGAGATCACTTGTTTGATTTAATAATTTCATTGAATACAGAGCTAACTATATTAACTCTTTGGGTACATTTGACGAGTGAGACTCGTCATCTGCTTACTTGGGCGATGTTACGGTGGACGAGTCTGTGACTCCTCATCTGAATTTAAGAAGTAGGCGTTTATGTTTGCGGCACCCCCGCCAGAAATTCCCCGCGTAACGTTATTCTGACAGGCGGAGGACGGAGGCAACTTGTACAATATAATCCATCTCAATAAGGAAAAACTTCGTCGTCAAAATCTTTTTCCGCCAAACCTGACATGTAATTCCGAAGCTATAATATGTGCAAGAAGTTATGGAGAGTAAAAAATGAAAATACCAAGTTGTGATAATTTTATTCGTAAATAAAACAATTTTAAGTGATATAACTTAAAATTGTTTTATTTACGAAAAAAATTATCACAACTTGGTATTTTCATTTTTTACTCTCCATAAATATAGCAAATATTTCAATTGAGTGAAGTTTTTGAAACGAATTTGGTACCATTTGAAAGGAAAGGGGAGGAACGCTTGCTGATTAATAGCACAGCATTCTGAAATCTCTGAAAAATGTTCAAATAAAATCATAAAATCATCAGTATCAATAACACTGCCCGTATGAAAATTGCCTCTGACAGCATTTCAGAATATTCTTATGTAAAATGACCTCCTGAATCCGAATATGACGCCAATTTTTCCCTATCACGCACCGTTTTTTAGGAATGGCCCCATATTTTTTATCATTTTTCTGTAATTTTATGGCTATGAATTTGGTTTTTAGAAGGGGGGAGGATTATTTTAACCGTTAAATATCTTCTGAGGGGCTACAGAGATGGAAAATTCGAAAACATAGACATTTACGACAAGGGAAAAAGTTTGGGGGGGTTTTGCCACTGAAATTATACATTACATATCTTATATTTTTTTAATCTGTTATTATTATTATTTTTAAAACTTTGTATATATTTTTTGTTTTTAGGTGTTAAATTAATTATTTTTCATCTTTCAAATCAAATTTATGGTCATAAAATTATCGAACAGGGAAAGAAATTGAGGAAGGGTGTGGTGTATCTAGAAAACGATGGGTGCTTGGTCAAAATGTGAGTCATAATCGGATTCAAGAGGTCATATTACATAAGAATCAGCAAAAATGAACTAGCGTCTGTGGATGCAATGTGGTACTATGGAGCCGAACCAATCAGAATTCAACTTACACTGAAAGTTTATAACACCATTGTTGATTGGTTATCAGTTCTTATAGCAACCTGTTAGGGAATTGGCGATAAAATGAGTAGCTTGCTTTTGCAAAATCTTTTTGACATTCATTCTGTGCATCTCGCCAGCGATTTGTTTACAGTTTACATCGTGGAATATTTACGTTACACATTCCTCCTGACATCTCTTTTGCGCACTTTGCAAAAAAATAAATAAATAAGAAAAAAAAAAAAGTTTAATTCATTTATCTTTATTAGAAGAATAATTATTTACTTTTCTTGCAATATTTTGGTATCATTTTAGAACAACTTAGAAAATATAATTAGTTTTGCATATTTTAAATAATAATCATATTTTTATCATTAAAATGTGTTGAATACTAATCAATTACATTCGCATTTAAAATAAAATACTAATGTGATTTTAGATTGTTGTTCTTTCATGATTGAATTGAGTGCTTTTAAACTTTTGTGTTTAAATATGTAACTTTATTTAGTCCTTTAACAAGTCTGTCTCTAAAGATGTTAAAGTTATTATTATTATCTTAACGCTATTTTTTTTTTTAACTTCTTTTTGATGATGAAAATGAAAGTACTTAATATTTAAAATTATTGAGCGAAGAAAAAAAATATCTGCACATTACAGTAGGCTACTCAATAAATTGTAAAATGTTACTTTGACTCATTGTTTTTAACATTTTTAGTTAGAATTCTCAGTTCGATTTTAAAAGACAAAACCACATTTGTGGCGATAAATATTTCCCTTTGTAAAAATCCTTAAAACCTGCGGAAAAATGTTTACAAAGTTTTTTATGTAGCCATTGTGAAAATAACTTAGATTTTATCTAGTCTAAAAGTAGAATGTATGCACTTAGAATTATTTTGTAAATGACCATATAAAAACATTTAACATTGCATATAAATTGTAAAATTCAGAAAAATATTTTAAAAGTAAGCTTTAAACATTTACTTATTCTTTCTAAGATTTTATATTTTCTTTTTTGCTTTCTGTTAATGAACACAAGATCATGGTAAATACCTACATATATCATTTTGTCATGTGTTTTTAAACTTAAACAGTACATGGTAAGAAATTAAGTACTTAAAGTATTATTATACTATGGCATGTCTGTTATTTTTAGGGATGAAATAGATAGAAATTTTGCCGGATATCAGATATCCGGAGCTCTTTTGCCTGTCGGATACGGATATCCGGCATTAGTTTTGTTTTTTGTATGTTTCTTTTCTTTTTCATTATTTTAAAACAATAAAATATAACCCACCTTTTAAAAACATTTTAAATATAATTTATTTAAATATATTTATTTAATATTTTATTTATTTGTGCAATATTGCCATGGAGAATAAAACTTTAAGCGTAACATATTTATTCCTACACTTGCAATTTGTGGTGAAAAGCATTGTCACAAAGAAATAGGTTTTGTTCAGAATTATAAAACTAAAATTTATTATTTACATATTTTTTGCAATATTAACGTTAAAAAAAAATGAAACAAAATACAGTAACCGTCGCTTAATAAAAATCACTGGTTAATAAAATCAGCCGCTTAATCTGTTCAAATTGCCAGGATCGGAATAAAATCAATGCAAACCATCTTTGAAACTGCCTCTCAATAAAATCAGTATTGCCGGTTAATAAACTGAAAAATTCTCATCAGAAGCAAAATACCATTTATGCATGCTGAGTAAATTCTTATTTACACTCCGAATTTTCATTTTTTAAATAAAAAATAAATTAAATACAGAAATCCCTCTGTTATCTCTCTTTGTCGAAAATTTACAACATTAAATTTTACATTTACAGCAATTAAAACACGCCCCATCACATTGACTTAGGAACAATTTCAAGGAATATATTCTTCAAGGTGTAATAAGTTAATTTGTAATAAGTTACAAATTTGATTTAATTCGCCAGTGATTATTTTATTTTTAATTATTTAAAGACAATTTCTAATTCTTATTCCGAAATAACTAAGAAGTAAGATGTTTAAACGAAAATATTTTAAATTTTAAAAAAAGGCGTGAACTTTCAGCAAAGTAATGATGATTTTCCTCAAAGGAAAGCGCATCGTAGCTTGGGATGTGTTTAATTCTTTTATTTTGAAGAAACACTTCTTCAATAATTATCTGTTAAAAATTAATTAGCATTGTTTATTAATTTCATTATTTGGTATCTTTTAAAATTTCTTTTCAAATTCAGGGAAGTAACACCTTTTTATTGTGTACAGGAACGTTAGCCGGATATAAAAATCAGCCGCTTAATAAAATCACTTTTGCTCAGAACGAATGTGATATTAATAAGTGGCGGGTACTGTATTTTACTAATGAAATCATAGTTAAAGAGTTATTTTCATAGGAAAACTAATATATTGTGGCCATCATAAATCTTTTTTCTATATTATTCTGTACTAGCAGGCTTTGCCCGCTTCGCTGGTCATTATATTGAAATGAAGTCTCAAAATACCATATCATTGATGATGATAATAATAAAATCATTGAAATCAGTCAAAATCTAAGTTAAAATTCTCGATACCTTCGATAGCGGTTTTCCCACTCGCCACACTTAATCCCTTTATAATGCATGTTGCATACACATACCTAACCCACATATTAAAAAATCGGGATTCTAAGATTATTTGAAGCAAAGTTACGTTTTAAAACGTGTTTTTTAGCCCCCCCCCCAGCCCTCTCTTAAAGGAAAGGAGGGGGAGATTTTGCAAAATATCCTTATATTATGAGTTAGATACATATAACATACCCACACATGGAAAATCTCTCCTTCATAAGATAATTTACTGCAGAGTTACACATGAATACATGTCCCCCCCCCGCCCCTTAAGGGGAGGTGGGGTGGAGTTTCACAAAATCGCTTTGTAGTGTGTGTTGAATACGCATAAGCAGTCCACACATCAAAAATTGCCATTCTTAGGTAGTTTGGAACAGAGTTACGCATGGAAACATGTTTTTAATCCCCCTCTAACCCTCAAGGGGTGATAGCACGGAATTCCAAATAATCCCTTTGTAGTTTGTTTGTGTTGAGTACACATAACCAATTAACCTATAAAAAATCGCTTTTCTGAGATAATTTGGAGCAGAGTTACTCTTTAAAATGTGTTTTTGCCCCCCCCCCGCCTTTAAAGGGGGAAAAGGAAAATTACACAAAATCGACTTATAGTGCGTGTTGGGAGTGCATAACCAGCCTGCAAGTAAAAAATCGTCTAAGATAGTTTGGAGCAGAGTTACGCATGAAAACATGATTTTGCCCCACCCCCAAGGGGGATAAGGTGGAATTTTACAAAATCCCTTAGTAGTGTGTGTCTTGAGTACGCATAACCAATCGACATATCAAGAAATCGCTATTCTGAGATAATTTGGAGCAGAGTTACTCTTAAAAGCGTTTTTTGCCCCCTCCCCGCCTTTGAAGGAGGGGAGAGGAAATTTTTGTAAGATCCCTTTATAATGTGTGTTGGGAATGCATAAACAACGTATATGTAAAATATAAGCTTACTGAGATAATTTGAAGAAAAGTTATGCTTGGAAACATGCTTTTTGCAACACCACCCCTAAGAGGGGAATAGGACGGAATTTTACAAAATCTCTTTTTAGTATGTGTCTTGAGTACGCATAACCAATTGACATATCAAAAAATCGCTATCCTGAGATAATTTGGCCACAGTTACTCCTATAAGCGTGTTTTTGCCTTCCTCCGCCCTTAAAGGACGGGGGGTGAAATTTTGTGAAATCCCTTTACTGTGCGTGTCGGGTAAGCATGAACAACCCACATATACAAATTAATCTTGCTGAGATAATTTGAAGCAAAGTTGTACTTGAAAACGAGTTTATATTGCCCCCCAACCCACCCCCAAGGGGAAAAGGAGGAACTTTCGCAAAACCCTATTGCAATAGGTGTAACCCCCCCCCCCCCCCAAAAAAAAAAAAAAAAAAAAAAAAAATAGAAAATACCAAACATGAGGTTTTGGAAATATTCTGAAGAAGACTCTTGGCGATTTTCTATATCTTTGTGCTGTTATTGGTACAGTTTTCCTCAAAAACCCGTATTTTGCTATTTTTTTTTTTTTTACACTCAAGTCTAGTCTCTCTCTCTCTGCAATTTCTTCACCGTGAAGCAATTTGGAGCCAAATTATGCTTATAAGGGGTTTTTTGCCTTCTGCCCCTCCCCAGGGGGCAGTGGGGATATTTCGCAAAATCCCGCCATAATGGGCATCAGTGTCCTAAAACCAACATGCTCACCAAAATTTGCAAGTATATCTCCCATATAATCACCACGGCTGTGTTGAGTCAGTGAATCAGTGATTTTACTCTTTTATTCCACACCCAACCCCCAAAGGGGTAAAAGGGGGGGGGGTCTTTCACAAAATCCCGTTACAATGGGTGTTGGACACACATAAATAAGCCACACACTAAAATTTGTGACCTCAGCTCTTAGATTTCCACGGATAAATTTAGCGCTAACAGGAGAGATCGAATTTGCCCCCTCGTAACTCCCCCCCAAAATCGAAAAAAATCAAAAATGAATTTTTGCAAATACCTTGAAGAAGACGCTTGGCTTTTTTTTTTTTTTTTTTTTTTTTAATCTGAGCTATTATTGCTAGAATTTTACTCGAAAATCCATGCATTGCTAATTTTGCCTCCGAAAATTCTTTTTACCCCCTCTCCCCCCTTAAAATCCAAAATCGCAGAAAATGATTCTTTTGTACTTAAGTCTAGTCTCCCCATCTGCAATTTTTTCACAATGAAGTAATTTGGAGCCGAATTATGCTTATAAAGGTGTTTTTTACTTTCTGCCCCCCCCCCGAAAATCTCACTTTTACCCCTTACCCCCCCTTAAAAATCCAAAATCGCAGAAAATAATTTTTTTGTATTCAAGTCTAGTCTCCCACAGCCGTGTTGAGTCAGTGAGTGAATCAGTGAGTTTACTCTTTTATATATATAGATAACAGCATCACTTACAGTTTAAATTGTACAAAAATTTGCCCATAGCTTCTCACAATAAATATTTTACGTATGGAGTTTGGTGCAATTTTAATCAACAGATGCTGAGATATAGGCTTATGAAAAATCATCGGGTAAACTGCAGTGCTGTAATGTACCTGTTAGCTGATATACACTCAAAATAAAATCACGATAGTGCTTCATAATGGCCGACTCTCTCACATACGAAGTTTTGTGCAATTATACATGATACAATATGATATGAGATACAGCTTTCACGTATTGGGGGAAATTTAAGTATAGCAGCGCTACCTATCGGCCAACATGCACCAAAATTGAATCAGCATAACTTCTCATAATACCCTTCCAACATAAAGTTTTGTGTAATTATGCGCATTAGAGCACAAGTTATAGCCTTCCCTAAAATTGCAGAAAGTACTGTATAACAACACCACCTGTTGCGTCGGCACCAAAACTTGATAGACACTAATATATGCCAAGGTGCATGTACATATAGATTTACATGAAATTCTGTGCAGTAGTTCCTGAGATATAGCCTTCTTATAGGTTGCAGAAATCGCAGTGCGCCAGAACCTGTTGGTGAAATTACATATAAATTTATATGTAATTTAATTTTTTATTTTAATTCCAGAACTACTGCGTAGTTGTGGAGATATAGTTAAACAGAATTTTTTTCTCACACACACACACAGACATTTTTAAAAAGTGATCAAGACAGGTTCTGGACCTCTTAAAATGTGTAAATGCATCGAAAACCAGAAGTTGAAAATTTTAATGAATCCAATACTTTCTTTTGAGACATTCATAAGAAAACATAAAAGAAAGAAGAAAAAGAAAACAAAGCTTCAAACTAGTGTGTTATGGCCATCACAAAATTTTCTTCTATATCACTATATATAACTGCTACATGCTGTTTAACATGCACGGAAGAAATTTAATCATAGCTTCTCTCAATACAGAGTTTAGATATGGAGTTTAGTGCAATTTTAATCAAAAGGTTGAGATGTAGCCATGCGGAGAATCACAGAAGGTGAGGAAAAGCGCCACCTGTAGGTCAATATACACCCAAATTAAGCCAGCTTTCATTCTCATATTATTTATCTTGCATATCAAGTTAAGTGCAGTTAAATGTTATAGATATTGAGATTTAGTCTTCCTATAGACAGAGTAAATTGCAGCATAATATTGTCATATATCGCCCAATATGCACCAAAATTGAATCAACATGATGTTTTATAAAAATGGCCCTCTCACATACAAAATTTTGTGTAATTATACACAAATAGATCTCAATGAACTTCCCTATTCACAGGAAAAATTGAAGTATAGCAGCATCACCTATTGGCCGATGTGCACAGAAATTAAACATGTTTCATGATAGCCCTATGGCATACTTAGGTTTTTTTTTTTTTTTTTTTATTACACACAATAGAAGCTGAGATAGTCTTCAATTAAATGAGAGAAATCACAGTATAGCAGTGCCACCTGTTCAGTGATTTGCATCAAAAACTGATGTGCACTTTTTTTCCCCTGTGTATAAATTTATATGAAATTCTGTGCATTAGTTCTTGAACTAGAGCTGCTACATAAAATTTTTACCAGCCAGACATTTTCTAAAAATGGTCAAATTGTGTTCTAATCCCCTCAAAATGTGTAAATACACTGAAAATTGCAAGTAAAAATGTTTTACACATCCATTATGTCCTATTTAATATAGAAGAAAGTAATAATTCAAAACAAATTTATATATTTTTTTCTTTGTATACATTTTATATTCTGTACAGATAAGAAAGAAATTCTTAGATTATTTATTAAAATTTTGTAAATTTCAAACCATAACTTTTCAACATAAGGCATCGAGGGGGGGGGGGGTTTAGACCACCCCTTACAAAAATGCAGTCTTTGTCATACTAACACCCAACCAATGCCAAATTTAAAAATTCGTAAATATAGGACTGTAACTTTTCGTGATAGACACCATGGGGGGGGGGGAGGACCCTCACCCTTCCAACAGTGCTTTCTTTGTTGTACCAATACCTAACCACAGTGGCGGATCTAGAACTTAACTTTATTTATTTATTTTTTTTTTTTGGGGGGGGGGGCTAAGATTTTTCAAAGTGTTATTCCAGATCAAAGAAAAGTTTACATTTGTAATAGTCAGTTGTGAATGTTAGTACTTTTGCCCCCCCCCCCTCTTTAAATCCGCCACTGTAAACATCCCCAAATTAAAATTTCGTTAAGTTTGGACCATAAGTTTTCGAGATAAGACACCGTGTGCGTACGTGTTTGTGTGTGTGGGGGGGGGGGGGGGGGGAGACTCTCCCTCCTTTTATCAGTGCAGTGTTTATCATCCCAACCAACCCCAAATTAAAAAATTTTTTAAATTCTGACCATATTTTTTTCGAGATCAGGCACCATGGGGAGGTACGGCCCTTCCTCCTTTTAACAGTATGTATTCTTTGTCATACTAACACCCAACCCACCCGAAATTTAAAATTTCGAACCATAACCTGTCGACACAAGGCATCAAGGGGGGTGGGGTCAGACCAACCCTTCCAACAGTGCAGTCTTTGTCATACTAAAACCGAACCAATGCCAAATTTAAGATTTCGTAAAGATTGGGTTACATTAGGTATTATTAACTTTCAGTCAGAGCATAATTAAAACATAAGCTTAACAGTTATTGTTTGTTTTACACTCAACAGATAATTTTCTTTAAAGTTTAAGAACAATATCAATAAAAGATTATAAAGAACATAATTAGGCCTTTGACGGTTGATTTTCAACCTGACACCTGGAGTCTCATTCATAGCTTTATTGTGTAGGGGTTTAGTTGTTTTCCCAGGTGCCGGCCCCTTCCCTACACTAGGCTATGAATTCTTCGACCATAATAAAATGGATAGGTTATTCATCTTTTATAGATTATTGACTTTAAAAATGAGGTCTTTTATCATGTAAACAAAATATATGATAATGATATTCTTATATGTACAGTAACTTGTCATAAATCCTTATTAAAAGGTTTAAGTTATAATAGCTGATAGTATTACAAAAAACTTAAAAAAAAAAGTTTACAAAAAACTATCTTTATAAATAAATAAAAATATGTTTTTGCCTAATAAAATCAAATAAAACCTCATGAAATTCTCTTTAAAATGAGGGTCAGAAACTTTTTTATCTCATAAAACATAAGAATGTGTTTATTTAAGCTTTAAAAAATTCTGATTTTTCAAAAAATCAAATGAAATAAAACATTTTTAAGAGTATTTTATCATTTATTTCAAAAGAAAGAATGATTATCAAATGTTTAATTGAAATCTGAAGCTGATTGGTTAAAAAATTAAAAAAAAAAAAAGTTGATTTTACAAATATATAATTTTTTAAAGCATGTGTGGCACAAAATAGTCTACCATTAGCCTTTAACTAATTCAATACATATTATAAATTATATTATTAACAGGACTTTGCACAGTACTTTAACATTTAATGCATAATTTGCTGCAAATTAACATTTATAGATATTGCATTAAAAATTAAATAAATAAAATACAAGTGGTAGATGATAAATTTGTCATTAAGCTTACTTTTATTTGTTCATCATACACTGTATTTTAATATAACAATGAGAATTCATAATCTAAACCTAGGTTTTTTTTTTTTTTTATTATTATTATTTATTAATTTAACAGCATCCAGCTTCAACTATGCTACGCAGATATGTAAAATTAATATTTACAAGAAGATTGTTAAAGACATTTGACAAAATTGTTACATTATTATTGTTTTTGCATTTTTCAAAATAAAAAAAGCCTTAATAAAATCAATTATAAAACTAATCTTTCTTTTTTTTTAATTAACAAAGGATATATACAAAATTAAACAGTTAAATATTTAGAATTAAACATGTACAAGTAACAAGCAACATATTATTATTATTATTATTAAACGTTTTACAATATCTAGTATGTTTTAAATTTACTTTTTAAATTACTTTTTCTTACTCAAAAGTAAAAATTAAACATAAAATTTAATTTATCAGGAGATAGCATATTTACTAATGTTATAACGTTCAAATAAAAATTATTCCTTTTTTTACTGTTTACCAAACATTAATATATAAATAAACAATAGATAGCTTAATATTAGATCGAACTATCTTACAAAAAAAAAAGGCACAGATTACAATAGAGAAAATGATAATGATACTAAGAAATAAGAAAAAACAAAAGGCATAAGGACAAAATCGCTTAATGTGGTCATAAACAAAACATAGAAGAAATATATCGCCAACGCCAAGGTGCGCCAAGAAGCCCATTTTCGCTAACATGATGGTAATCATTTGTCTTAACCAATCAAAGATGCTGTTATAAAAGAATATAGAGAAGAAATGCAAGAAAGATTTTGATTGGTTCGGCTCCATAGTACCACATTGCATCCACAGACGCTAGTCAAAAATGATACATCTCAAACATTTTTTTTTTTTTTTTCAGAGCAGTATAATCTGTACAAAATCATCAAATGTAGCAACTAATTTTAGACAGAGAGAGTATAATTTTACTGGTGTCTCATCATCTTCAGCAGTTTCTTCTTTTTTATTTTGTCATTGGAAGACTTTCGACAATCATAGCACCATGAGCTTCAATTTCATGGTCAAAAAAGTTTTGGGGATTTTCACAAAAGGATCAGAACAAAGCATCAACTGAAAGCAATTGTTTTCTAGATTTGTAAATGAAATTAAAAGATAATGGTTGAAGTCTTATGCGCATGCTTTGTAATCTTGCAGGACATTTACTTAAAGGTTTTTTGAATATTGTTTCCAATCGTTTATGATCATATTCTACAGTAAACTTTTTACCGAATAAATACTGGTAAAATTTTTCACAACCAAAAACAACAGCTAAAGTTTCTTTTTCTATCTGTGCATAACTTATTTGAGTACCATTCAAAGCTTTGGATGCATAGGTAACAGGTAAGTTATTTTGTAATAATACTGCACTTAAACCATTTTGGCTAGCATCAACTGATAATATCACAGGTTTATTTACATCAAAATACTGAAGCACTGGTTTGTTTACTAAAATATTTTTTAACTCATTAAAAGCTTTATAATGTTTGTCAGTCCATTCCCATGCATTATATTTTTTAACAATTCTCTTAATGGTATAGTTAGTTGCGAAACATTGGGAATAAATTTGTGATCATACCTAGGGGACATAAGTGATCATACCTAGAAACCTTTCTAATTCTTTTTTATCACCAGGTGTTTTCATCTTCAAAATTCCTTCAATTTTATCATTGTCAGGTTTTAAACCCTCTTTGGAAAATATGTGACCTAAATACTTCACTTCATTAACATTTATTTTACATTTACTCAAGTTAAATTTTGCATTTTACTCTCTCGCTGTTTCTAAAACTTTCTTAAGCCTGGAACTATGTTCTTCTTGTGTACTACCCCAAACAAGTATATCATCAATATAAATTCCAACTCGATTTATGTGGCTAAAAATTTCTATAAAGCATCTATGAAAAACTTCTGGTGCAGAGCAAATACCATATGGTAACCTGAACAGATATGTCTACCAAATGGTGTATTGAACGTTGGTGACTTAGAACTTGCTTCACTTAATTGTACCTGCCAAAATGCTTTACTGGCATCTAAAATACTAAAATATTTCACCTGACATCCAAGAAACAACTTTTTCAAAAGTTGGTAAGTGAAAATATTCTCTTAGAATATTATTGTTAAAATGTTCAAGATCTAAAAACAATCGAAATGTGCCATCTTTTTTGTTTACAATAAAAAAAGAGCTAACAAATTTAGTAGGTTCAACAATTTTTCTCATAATTTTTTCATTTACCATCCTGATAAGTTCAGCTTTAAAGGGCTTCATTAAATTTATTGGATTTTTTTTGTAGGGCTCAATTTTTCCAGTTGTACCAGTCTTTAATTTGATATCACAAGTATAATCATTAATTTTGCCTAATCCATCAAACACATCCTTAAATCCATTTAGAATTTCAGGGAATTCAATTTGCTTATGTACTATTGAATCAATTTTTTTCACAAGATTCAACTGAATCGAAGATGGTAATCCTAAAACAGAAGTTTCTGAATCACTTTCTACAACTTGAAATTCAATATTACTTTTGTAACTCTTAGATGTTTCACAAAATAAACTACATTTGCCAATAACATTAATATTAGAACCATTGTAATTGCTAAGATTTACAGTTGAAGGTTTCAAAGTTCCATCCTTTAATTTTAGTTGTTTAAATTTCTGCAATGGTATGACATTGCACTGAGCAGCAGTATCTAATTTCACAAACAAATATTTAGATAAATTTACTTTTAATTTTTCAAACCAATCTTTGTCAGAAGTGGAATGTTTATTTATGACACCCATTATAAATTCATTGTTATTATTATCACCAACATTAGAATATTTATTCATATCAGTAAAATAACTATTATCATTACTCTTAACAGAATTAATTTCTTTTGTTCTTCATATATTACGAAAGTGATTCTTTTTATGACATTTTTTGCAAATTTTATTAAAAGCAGGACAGTTAAATTTTTGGGGATACTTACCACATCTTCCAAGACTTGTTTGTTCTGAAATTAAATTTATTCTGGGTACTTCACTTTCCATCATATTTCAATTCTGATATATTATTTCGGATGTATTTTTCTTCACTACTTGTATTTTCTTGTCTTCTTGTAATGTTTTTAATTGCAATTCTGCTAGCTCGTTTGCTTTTGCTATCTTTATGCATTTTTCAAGATTTAAACCACTCTCTCTATGTAGACGATCCTTTAAAATTTTGTCTCGTACTCCACATATTATACGATCTCTAATGAGACTTTCCCGGAGATTTCCAAATTCACAAGAACTACTTAGTTTCTTTAGCGATGTTAAAAAATCATCGAACTTTCCTCCTTCTTCATGGATTCTCGAAAAAAATATATGTCGCTCAATACTTTCATTAGATTTCGGCAAACAAAAATTTTCAAAAGCTTCAATAATTTTATTAACGTCAAGCTTGTCATCATCCGACAAATCGAAAGTGTTAAACTTACCTAGCGCTTCTTCACCAATCACATGTAAAAATACATGAACTTGAACTTCTGCTTCTTTTTTATTTATTCCTGACGCTTTAAAAAATATATCATACTTTTGTTTGAATTTTTTCCAATTTTCACTATGTTTCCGTCGAAACATAGCGACTCAGGTGACTTTAAACCTTCCATTGTTTGCTTTCCGATTAATATCTCCGGAACACAATTTTTATATATATATATTTACGTACATAAATTCAATAATTGCTATTCACAATATACTCATTGCATTATATATTATTTTTAATCGTGACTGGACCATGTTATGTATACTATCTAGTGCAGTATAGTAAAATAAAAAGATAATTCAATTACAAGGAGACATAACTTTAACGAAGTACCAAGAACTAGCTTGAGAACCAGAACTGTAGTGTTTCCAGATACGAACTTAAAACTACTACTAATAATATCAAATACATGTTATTTTACAGTTAACATATGTGAGTGTGTTGAAAAAGGGGCGTGTACTAAAAAAAATCTTCCAGTTTATAATTGAGATTTTGGCAAGTATGCTGTTGCACTTTCCTTTTTATATTTTTTAAAATTTAATTGACTTTTGAAAGCACTGAAATGTGAAAATGCTTTATTATTATATGCTTTAACTTGGTATAACTCAGTTTTATAAATTTTATAAAGTATTGTTACTTCTTTACTTTAATAATCACCCTGTGACTGTTGGATGGTTAGAATATTTTACCACTAACAAATATATTTAAATGGGCGGTACGTGTAAAAAAATTGACTGCCCATAGAACACAATGTCGTTATGTAGAATTTTTTCCCCCCTCTCGTTCTAAATATGTTCTTGATTGTTGTGTAGAATGTTTAGAAATTTAAAAAATGAGGAATATTTAAAAATTTTCCACACTTACATTCTATTTACAAAAGCTTGAAAACTGTTTGAGATAGGATGGGGTTTTTCTATGTTTATAGCATCTTCCACATGATTCCTTCTATTATCCTCCCTGAATTTGTCCGTGCAATAATGAGTGAGGCACCCTGTATATATTTACATATTTATTTCCTTTTTAAATTATTATTATTATTATTTTTAATTGATATATACATATCCACTAACATTCAAAAATATATTTTGGATAAGACTAGATAAGATCTCGGTTAAAAAATTTCAATATATATTTTTTTCGTTTAAATGACAATTAATTATTGCAATGTATTTAGTTTTAATAATAATAAGGAAAAAAAATCCTTTATAAGCTTATCAAAAAAAGAAAAAAAAAAAAAAAAAAGAGAGAGAGAGAGAGCGAGAAAGAAAGAAATTTATTCTATATTTTATGAATATATTGTATATATGTATGTCTGTATTTGCATTATTTTATAAAATACAAAAAGAAAGTAGGTGTATAAGCCTCCAAAATAACGATCTACCTTTCTCTCTGAATTACATTTATTGGATACATTAATTTTTTAATTTATTTTTTGATCTTTCAAACAGATTTTACAAGAGTTGCCAACATTTTAATTTATTTCGCAACAATTTTAGCCTCATCTTTATTTCATACCACTTATTTTTTAGGTTGTTTCTTATTTTTCTAATTGTCTCTTATTTTATCGAAGTTATGTGCTGGAGAAGTTTTTTTTTTTTTTTTTTTTTTTAATAAATTTAGTCGTTCGAAATAAAGGCGGGGCTAAAAATACTTCTGAGTAAATTAGAATGTCAGCTCAGCATCCGTGATCTATGATTTTACCCTAATCTTTTTGTTCTATATTACATGTATGACATACATATATAAACTTTATGTTAATATTATTATTATTTAGGAAATTATACTATGTTTTTGTCATTTTTACAGATTTGCTTTCTACATTAGAAAATGGCAAAAATTTCAAGATTAATCCCAAACTAAACCTTGTATATATTTATATACTTACACCAATGATATCATGTAGAGAGGATTTTACACAAAAAAGTAATCATTGCAGACTGTTGCTCTTGAGTCTGGTTGATAAAGTTGTTATTGCAAGATACTGCTAGCGCCATGTGGCAGCAAGCAGTGTTAAACTGGTGTGGTGAACAATGGCTAACGTCTGTTTGCATTCCATTCTCCTCTGCGGAGCAGCTAGATGTAGGGCTCTTCACCTCTGCTTAAGTTGTAGGGGGAGTTATTATTTTGTTTAATTCTGTTTGTAGGGATTTTTCTATTATCTAATGAAAACCATAAAATTCCTTTTTAAAACCGCAAAAAGTTTTAAACTTATCTGTAAAAAAGTTGCTTACAATACCTTGTTTCTGATACATTATTTTATTACAGATTGATGCGAAGTGGAACATCTCATAACTCAGAGTTGCCAACATCTAAAATTTATTCCAGTGTATCTTTAATACCACCCTCTTTTCGTGCTTCTACTACTTTTTTATATGAGTAGTTTTCTTCCTATTTAATCTTAATTACATACTGGGGGAAATTACTCAAGAAATTAAGTAAGGGAGAAATTACGATAATTGCTCCGGCAGCGTATCTCCATTATTTTGGTGTATACAGCCCAACCTGGCGAATTTTCGTAGCTAACGCCAAAAACCTTTCACCCGCGAAGCCACCCTTCTTTCCACTTTTTCCATTCACGATTCGAAAAATCCTTTTTTTCCCCTTCCTTTTTAATCCAAGAGAATAAACTATTAAAAACTTGACAATGCAGTCTTAGTATCGTAATTTTTAAATAATATATTTACTGCCAAAATTTATTAGAAATCCCCCACCCTTTAAATTTAATTTATCAAGATTCATGAAGGAATAAAATTATAATATTCTACTTTTCAAGCTTTTAAAATATACATTTATTTATTTACTTGTTTATTTATTTATTTTACTTTCTCTTACCGATATATATGGTAGAGAATGTATTGTTTATGGACCAAATCTTCGAAATTGAATTTTTGATATATTTACGCGTTTTGTATGTATGAATGTATTAAAAATGTATCAATGGAGTCTTAGTATTGTTATTTTTAAATAATATATTTAATTCCTAAATTTCTTTTGTCAAGATTAATGAAGAAATAAAATTGTAATATTATAGTTTTAAAGCTTTTAAAACTAACCTTGAAATACATTTATTTTATTTTATTTTATTATTATTATTAATATTAATATTATTATTATTATTAATATTTTACTTTCCCTTACCATTATAGTATGTGGTAAATGAAAGAAGCTCAAATATGGCATTTTGAATTTCGTAATAGGTTTCCACTTAAAAATTTGATCAATATTGGCAAGTTTGAATGCAAATTAATAACAGCCTTGATTATTATTATTATTATTATTATTACTATTATTATTTTAAATAACTGAATGCACTGTATGTGAACGAGGAGTAGGCCCCTCACACACGATTGCATGTCAAATAAAACTGTTACTAAACCTATTTTAGATTATTTTAAAACTACATTAATCTTTATTATCTTACGCAATTGGTCTTAAGATTCCATGTGCAATCTATTGGTACAGTATTGAAATGCTGGGTAAGAAAGAAAGTCATGCGTGTGACACACCAGATTATTATTATTATTGTTTAGTTTCTTTTATCCATATATTGTAAGGAAAGTTTAGCTTTTGATTCAGATTTTCGAAATTGAGTTTTTGCAACATTTGCATGTTTAAGTATCCAAAAACTAAAAATTAGATGTTTAGCTGTTGCCTGAATGTGTCTGTGTGTTTGTTATCACCATAACTCAAGAATAGATACATATTAGCTAGAAGTCCGGACTCGGGTGAAAGATTAAGTAATTCGTGTACAGTGACTGAGAAAATAATTCAAATTCATTAAATCTATGTGCGATTTTCTGGTAGATGCAATTTAATATCTTTCCATAGAACAAAACAAAACAAATTGAACTTATATTTTTATGTGCATGAAAGCATGTTCCGTATACAATGTGGAACGTATTAAAAGTTTCCACAGAACCCCACAAAAAAATTCAGATATATTCATATAATAAAATTGCTGGAAAGGCATTTCAATTCCTGCTATGTGTTTTAAATTCTGTGCTTAATTAGTGCATTATATTGTGTTTGTATAATATATAGTAAATATACAGGAGTAGTGTAAAAAGGGCAGTTCACCTGCAGTGTGGAGGCGTATGGTGGCGGAGCCAGCTCCACCACCTTAGCTCCTCCAAGCCTCCACCCTGCAGGTGAACGTTTCCTTTTTACACTATTTAGTCATCATCTTGGACGAGGGGGGGGGGTGTTGCCACCGGAAGAATAGAAACTTTGGGAATAGGGAGTGAATGAGTCATCATCTTGCAGGAGAAGTTTGATGATGCCATCTATTGGGGAGAAGGGGAATTTCAAGAAGTTAGATTTATCTTCATAAATTTCGGGACTTAGTATTTTTTTCACAATTTCGGGAACTTCACAAATTTTTGCACTTGGAATTTTTGCGGGAAGTGAGATGATGTCACGATCTTTTATGTGACTGAATGAAACAAAGGTAGATGAAGATAATGAATTTAAATAATCGTATACACTGTAATATTTGCGCGTTACCATTCGGAGATTATAAATTGATTACAGAATTAAAAAGAAATTTTTCTATGTATTTCATTATTAAAAGAAGGTGTTATACAGCTAAGTAATTCACCTTGGCGTGCCCAGGCATTTGTCCTTAGAGGAACCAATCACAAACCTCGCATGGTTATTGACTATTCCCAAACCATTAATAAACTCACTATGCCTGATGCATACCCTCTTAAAAAAATTGAAGAAGTAATCTCCAAAGTATCTAAAAACAAAATATTTAGTACAATAGATCTCAAGAGTGCTTACCATCAATTATCTATTCTAAAGTCTGAAAGGCATTACACAGCATTTGAGGCATGTGGAAAGCTATATCAATTTCTACGTGTTCCATTTGGTGTCACCAATGGAGTGGCCTGC
This sequence comes from Salticus scenicus, assembly GCA_963930645.1. Lineage (NCBI taxonomy): Eukaryota > Metazoa > Arthropoda > Arachnida > Araneae > Salticidae > Salticus > Salticus scenicus. Next base: position 86,528,667 of record OZ005656.1, read on the forward strand.
TTTCAGAGAGTCATTGATAAAATAATACAAGATGAAGGATTGAAAGGCACATATCGATATCTTGATGATGTTACAATCTGTAGGAGGGATCAAAATGAGCATGACCACAACTTAGAGAAATTCTTAACTTGTAAAAAAATACAACTTAACATTAAATGAGGATAAATGCGTTTTCTCAACTAGGACCACTGAGCTCCATTGTAACAGGAGAGCTGACTTCCTATTCCCTAACGTTATCTAGCGCGGTCAGCGCGTATGAATACAGTGCCGATAGATTTAGTTCGCATTCGGGGCAAAAGAAACAATTTTCTGTATAGACTCCTTTGCTTATCATGCAGTTTTTTCTTCTTTTTCTTAATGAGATAGATTTATGAATTATTAAGTATGGTTAAAAGCTGCTCAGCCTACGGCTGTACAAACCGCTATATATATATATATATATATATAGTTTAATGTATTTGATCACTATAGTTGAAATGAGGGAGTCGGAACTTAGTATTAAATGGCAAAAATTTTAACACAATTTGTGAATATATATATACACACATATAAAGTTAAAAAGTGTGTATAGGAAAAGTGTGTAAAGTGAAAAAGTGTGTATAGTTTTTTTTTTTTTTTTTTTTTTTTTAATTAAGCAAGTGCTTTCTTAGTTTAATTATAATTTAGTTATAAATATTTTTCAACTTGCATTTAAGCTTTTATTTCTTTTATCTTATAATTTACATAAATATTAATTATATATTATTAAAACTTTTACAGTAGTTTGAAAATTTTATTTTGAATTACTTTCATTAGAATTAGTGCAAGTAAAAATCCATTGGTCGTTTAAAATTGTAAATTTGAGAAAAATAATAAGAGAGGTGGGAGACAGATACTTTAAAATATATCCTGATTTAATCATCTGTCTGTAAATATAAAACTTTTTAATGATATAAAATATCTTTCAAATACTCAAGTGTCTGTGTTCATTTATTTAACCCATATTTTTATTGTTCATTACAATTAATGAACAATGTAGAAATTCAATATGGTATTCTAATTAATTTAACATTCAATTTATAAATAAATAAAGCCTACTCTTTTTTTTTTTTTTTGATAAATTTTTGAAATTTTATTAATACTCAAATGTTTTGGTTTTTTTTTTCCTTATTTTTTTTATTTTAAAGATTTATTTAAATGAGATGACTGTAAACGCCAAGTTTTTTTTCCATCTATTAAATTAACTTTTACTTTCTGAACATTTTAATTTTTGACATGATTACAATACTTTCCGCACTAAAGTACGGTACTTATACCAAAAATCGAAATTTGATATTTTGGTGTTTCAACATGTTTCCAGGTCCTCTGAACTCATATTTAATATTCTTACGATGATGTATGTGAGTGAACACGATAGCGTCTAAATGCTTTGTTCGAATGAGCTGAAAGTTGGTACATATGTTATAAGTCTGTCAACATAGCATGAAGCCTATTGATTTTGACCAATCTAGCACTTTTTTTTTTATATATATATATTTTTTTTAAACACAAAAAATTCTTTAATATTATGGTCTATGGGCCCAAATTTGTTAAAGTGTGATAGCGTCTAAATGCCTTATATGATTGAGCTGAAAATTTATATGCATGTTACAGATCACTTTCACACGAACTGTATGAATTTTGGAGAATCTACCACTTATAGTGTTTTTACAAGGGCTCAAATTATTTAAAGTGCGATAGGGTACAAAAGTATCATCCAATTGAGCTGGAAATTTATATAATTGTTATAATTCACTGTTGCACAAACTGTATAGATTTTAGTTTGTCCAGCATTCGTAGCTTTTTTACAGGGACACAATGAAAATCTCTTTCATTGTAGATAAAATACATATTTATCTAAGTGTGAAAAAGTGATAAAATTTTACACAAAATCATCTTTGTATGTCTGAAAAAATATTGTAAGGTTAAAGAAGTCATTTACATAGTTTTGGGGAAAATGAGAGGAGTAGAATTTGCTATAATATTTACCGTTGTGAGATTTTTAATAAATTTAGGGAGAAAACATGTCTTATTTTATTTATTTGAAGCAAAATACATAATTTTTTTTAAATTTAAATTTAAATATGATTTTATAGTAATGATGAATTTCCACTATGAAATTTCTGTTTTTTCTCACTATCGCATACAGCAATTAAAACTTTGAGGGAAAAAAAAAATTAAACTTATTTTCAATCGGATTTTTTTGCAACTTAAATCCTAGCAAAAAATATTAGTCATCTGGATTGCATTGCTCTTTTAAATTTATTCTTTTACATTTTATAGTTTTTATAAATTCAAATCTCTACCTCTCTAAAATGATTTTATTGTTATTTTTTACTTTCCAAGCATACATTATGTAAGGGAAGTATTGTTATTGCGAAAAATGTGATATTTTTGGATTCAGGGGACACCAAAACGTGTAAATATAACAAAAACTCACTTTTGAAATTTGACCCAAAACAATACTTTCTCTGCTTTACAGGTAAGAGAAAATAATAATTGAATTGACAAAGTAGTTTGGAACTTAAAATGATGACTTGAATTTAAAAAGGTTCTGCTAGTACAGCACTGAGCTACCACCTCCCTCAAAATAATTAATAAAATAACCCCTTTTATTTTAACAGTGAATGTTCGATATTAAATAATTTTTGTAATATATCAAAATTGGGGGGGGGGGGGATAGAAAGAAAGAAAAATACGGTTGAATAAAACTAAAAGTAATTGGGTTGATAGAGTAGTTTGGAACTCAAAATGTTAGCTTGAATTTAAAAAGATTCTTCGATTACAACACTGAGCTACAAATTGTTACAATGGGGCTCAGTGAAATATAAGCAATTCCATTTACAGGCAAGTTATATAAAATATATCTCCGGTAACCATTAAACTAAATGCATATAAAATAATCTGCTACATAAAGTCGCAAATTCACTTTATTTATTAACAATATATTGGAGAATAATGAAATAATAAACAATAACAATCTAGAATTCATACTGTCAGACGCATAGTAAAACGGACTACTTTTCTTCTTTTTGCCCCCTATGCATTCATCAAGGCGTAATTCGTCTAGTAGACGACTGACTGCGAAGTCAGCTCTCCTGTTACAATGGAACTCAGTGACTAGGACTGTGGAACTGTTGGGGTATACAATCGAAAACAAAACTATCAAACCAGATCCTGAACGCCTTAAACCGTTAATGGAAATGCCTATTCCTAAAAATACTACATCCTTACAACGTGCCCTAGGCATGTTTGCCCACTACTGTAGATGGATACCCAATTTTTCAAAGAAGATACGTCCTCTGTTATCTAAAAAGCAGTTCCCTCTACCAGAAGATGCAGAGTTAGCTTTTCATTCTTTAAAAACCAATGTAGTCAATGCCACATTGGCTGCTATTGAAGTTAATATACCATTTCGTGTAGAGACGGATGCTTCTGATTTCGCTATAAGCGCAATACTTAGCCAAGCTGGGCGTCCCATTGCATTCTTCTCAAGAACGTTGAACAACTCAGAACAGAAGCACTCTTCCATTGAGAAAGAAGCTTATTCCATCGTTGAATCCTTACGTCATTCGCGACATTACCTTGTTGGTCGGCATTTTGAAGTTTTTAAAGACCAACAATCTGTCTCTTTCATTTTCAATCAGCATCACAATAGTAAAGTAAAAAATGAAAAGATTCTGCGTTGGAGGCTAGAACTAGCTTGCTTTAAATTTGATATCATTTACCGTCCTGGAAAGAAGAACTTGACAGCTGATACATTATCAAGAATAACTGCTGCAACTGGTTCAGTATGTGACCTCAGTGAGCTGCACTGTGCTCTGTGCTATCCAGGAATCACACGCATGTATCACTGGGTTCGTAGCAAGAACCTACCCTTTTCTTTGGATGACGGTAAGAAAATAACTAATTCCTGTACAATATGCTTAGAACTAAAACCTAGATTCACAAAGAATAAGGAAATATTAATCAAGGCGACCTCACCATTCGAAAGGCTGAATATCGACTTTGAAGGACCTCTTCCCACTACTACCAAGAATCATTACATCCTAACTGTGGTTGTTGAGTTCTCAAGATTCCCTTTTAATATACCTTGCTTAAACACTTCTGCTCCCACAATCATAATTCACCTGCAGAACATTTTCTCAGTCTTTGGAATGCCTATATATATACATTCTGACAGAGGACCTGCTTTTATGTCAAAAGGACTAAAATCTTTTTTAAATTCCCAAGGAATTGCAACCAGCCGAACGACTCGTTATAACCCACAAGGGAATGGACAAGTCGAACGCTATAATGGAACAATCTGGAATGCCATTCTGCTTGCATTAAAGTCAAAAGGGTTACGGGTGGAACAATGGGAGTTAGTACTGAAATCTGCGCTACACTCCATACGTTCTCTGCTGTGCACCACTACAAATGCCACACCTCATGAGCGAATGTTCTTGCATCCTAGAAGGTGATACTATGGTTGTGCTATTCCTCTTGGCTGACTCAACCTGGCCCAGTACTTATGAAGTATTGTGCGGAACAGTAAATATGAACCTTTGGTGCAAGTTCTCGTCTTAATTGAAGCCAATCCTTATTATGCGCATGTGAAGCTTCCGGATGGAAGAGAAACGACTGTATCAACACGCCATCTTGCTCCTAAAGATGCAGTATATCACAACGACCTGTTCAACTCTGACAACCTCCTGCCTACCTAAAGCACTATGTTAGGGATTAAACACTTAATGTTCTGTTTGGGGCTAAAAATTAAAAGGGGGTGAATGTAATGAAAGTTGTATACCTCATTTTGGCAACCTCTATATTTCATAACTGTTTTGGCAACAGCGTGTGTTCTTCACTTTTCGGATACTATGATATAATGTGAATGATGCAGCATCTTCTCAGTTGATTTAAGTTAAAATCGTCCTTTAATCTTAAATCATGTTGTTTTATGCCACTCTGAAATGAGAAAATGCTTTATTAATATATAGTTTAACTTGGATATTATATTTAACGCCCCAACCTGCCCATTACAGCTCTTCGATGTCTTTTTCTAGTGAACTTTGCCCTTTAATTACTACCGGTGTGAGCCATTTTTTCTTTTTTAATACACTTGACATGGTAAGTTTTTTTGGTTTTCGTCCCACGCTATTTCTATGGGTTTTTAGCATTTTCCCTCTCTTTTTCTACATTCTTTAGAATTTGGAAAAAAAGGAGAAACTAGTTAAAAACCCCATAGAAATAGCATGGGAAGAAAACCAAAAAATTCACAATGTCAAGTGTGTTAAAGAAAAAAAAAAAAAAAAAAAAAAAAACTCTGTTTTATAATTTTTATAAAGTATAATTACTTTTTTACTTTAATAATCACTCAGGCCGTCTATCTGGGGACTGATGGATGGTTAGAATATTTTACCACTAACAAATATACTTAAATAAAAAAACTTCGAAGTAAATTAGAATGTCAGCATGTATGATTTTACCCTAATCTTTTTGTACTATCTTACATTTATGACATACATATATAAAGTATATGTTATTATTATTATTATGTAAGAAATTATACTATATTTGTGTTATTTTTACGGATTTACTTTCTACATTAGAAAATGGCAAAAATTTGAAGAAAATCGCAAATTAAATCTGGTATATATTTATATACTTACACCAATAAGAACACGTAAAGAGTATATTACACGAAAAACTAATCATCAGAGAACATTACCGTAGTTTCTGAACTATTATATTGCAAACACAAACTGCTGAACTTTGGCTATCGTTTGTTTGCAGCCTGTTCTACGGAGCAGCCAGATAAAGCGATTTCTCCCTACAGTAGGGATTTTTAGCTCTGCTTTTGGAGTAGGGGGGGGGGATTCTTTATTTAAATTCTGTTTTGTAGGGATTTTTTATTTTTATTATCTAATCAAAATTATAAAATTCTTTTTAAAATCGCAAGAAGTTTTAAACTTATCTGAAAAAGTTGCTTACAATACCTTGTTTATAATACATTATTGTATTACAGATTGATGCGAAGTGAAACATCTCATTATTCAGAGTTGCCAACATCTATAATTTATTCCAGTGTATCTTTAGTACCACCCTCTTTTCGTGCTTCTACTACTTTTTTATATGAGTAGTTTTCTTCCTCTTTAATCTTAGTTACATACTGGGGAAAATTATTCAAGAAAATAAGTAAGGGAGAAAAAAGGCATTACTGTGAATGCTCCGGCATAAATTATAATATTTGGAAAATTTGCATGTTTTTAATATGTCCTCCGATCTATTATTATTACTATTATTATTCCGAAATGGTAAATTTATTATATAATTTTAATAAAAAATGTAACATTTATTTAATATTTTGGTATAATTAACATCAAAGTTTTTAAATAAATTGGACAATAAGTCATGTACATCTTACAATTAAATTTCCTCGAAATGCCAATTGTTTTCATCAGCAATTGTCACATTGTTTGTGTACACCCACCCCTCAAATAAAATGTATTGTGCTGTACAAAATCTTAGTATATATATTAAATCTTAGTATATATATTAAATCTTAGTATATATATTATACTGATCTAAAAGTGTATTTTATTTTGTTTTATGTCAGAATGCGTTGTCCTTCGTTTTCCTTTCTGTAAATTAACCTTTTTATTTTTCTTTGATTTCACAACACCCATTTCATGTAGCCGCAACCCCTAAGGAGTCAGAGTAAGGTACCTAACAAGTCGATAGTTGCTGGTTTAACATTGATTATTTATTACTAAATTAAATTTATTAGGTAAGTTTGATGTGAAAACATGTCAAAGGAGATCACTTGTTTGATTTAATAATTTCATTGAATACACAGCTAACAATATTAACTCTTTGGGTACATTTGACGAGTGAGACTCGTCATCTGCTTACTTGGGCGATGTTACGGTGGACGAGTCTGACTCGTCGTCTGAATTTAAGAAGTAGGCGTTGATGTTTGCGGCACCCCCGCCAGAAATTCCCCGCGTAACGTTATTATGACAGGCGGAGGACGGAGGCAACTTGTACAATATAATCCATCTGAATAAGGAAAAACTTCGACATCAAAATCTTCTTCCGCCAAACCTGGCATGTAATTCCGAAGCTATAATATGTGCATGAAGTTATGGTGAGTAAAAAATGAAAATACCAAGTTGTGATAATTTTATTCGTAAATAAAACAATTTTAAGTGATATAACTTAAAATTGTTTTATTTACGAATAAAATTATCCCAACTTGGTATTTTCATTTTTTACTCTCCATAAATATAGCAAATATTTCAATTGAGTGAAGTTTTTGAAACGAATTTGGTACCATTTGAAAGGAAAGGGGAGGAACGCTTGCTGATTAGTAGCACAGCATTTTGAAATCTCTAAAAAATGTTCAAATAAAATCATAAAATTATCAGTATCAATAACACTGCTCCGCATGAAAATTCCCTCTGACACCATTTCAGAATATTCTTATGTAGAATGACCTCCTGAATCCGAATATGACGCCAATTTTTCCCTATCACCCACCGTTTTTTAGGAATGGCCCAATATTTTTATCATTTTTCTGTGATTTTATGGCTATAAATTTGGTTTTTAGAAGGGGGGTAGGATTATTTTAACCGTTAAGGGCCCTCTTCACTTACCATTTGCTTTTCTAAAAGACAATGTTAATCAATGGGAAACTTTCTTTGCACTTAAAACAGTGACATATTAATTGATTGAGACGCGTTTTTTGTTGTTGGATTACTCTCATTTCGTAAACTGACGCAGCTTTTGTAGATTTTATGAAAGAATAACAGTTGTTTTTTAAAAAAGCTGTTTTATTGCAATATTTGGGTTGATGCATTAAATGGCTTATAAAAACTCTTTCAATTTTTTTAAAACAGAATTTAAAAAGCTGCGTCAATCTCAAAGAGTTTATTTCAATGTGGAAAAAAATCCTGTATTTTAATAAAATTTTAAATCAATTAAATTTGTAAAGAAAGTCCAAAAATTTTACAAATTTGTGCCGATTTTCCTCTTTGACACACCCTTTATCCGGCTCCACCTCTCAGACAGATGTTTTTGCTTTTCGACGAGCCAAATGTTTATATTTTTGTGGTGAAGAAACATCGTCGTGGTTTTTATTTCTTTACTACTTTTATTATTATAGATTTTTTTTTTCTTTTTGTATTACGGATGTGAGTCTGAGTAACATATAGATTTAGAAGACAATTGTTCAAAGAATTTGCGAAATATATGATCGCATTTCATTTTAAATATTTTTCTTTGCACATAATACTGTTTGCACAATAAATCTGATATTTCACTCATAAAGCAATGAGTGGCAATATACAAACATCTATTTTAGCGATTCGTAAAAAATATTTTGTTGAATTAAACAGAATTTCGATAATAGAATTCAAAGTAAATAATCTGGTATGGCACCCATACGACTTTCTCTTACATAAAATTAAAATTCTATTAAGATAGATTGCAGATTGACGAGTAAGCTAACAAGTTCTATATATAACTAGTGGATATGCAGATCAGGAACCTCACCGTTCTATTTGCATCACGCATTATTCAACAGATTATTTTTACTTATTCCTTATTATATATAATATATATATATATTGATTCTATTGACTTTTTATATATATATAAAAAAAAAGTTTCTGAGGGGGTTGCAGCCCCCCTCTGCTTTTCTCTTTCTATAACTATCTCTGTATGTATGTATTCCTAATAACTGACTATCTTGTACTTGCACTAATTCCCCGTAATTCATAAGTACTTCTACCAAAATTCCTGCAAATTGATTACATAACATACTAGAATTACTTTGTGCAACCCTGTAAATTAAATACCAATTCTATGGGCACATTTTCCCACAAAAAAAATATATACTTTTAAAATTCTAATAAAATGTCATCATATTTCGTGGGGTGTAACCATGTTAAAATTCAATACCAGTGTTGAAATAACTATAATGCGTAATAGAACGAAATTCTTTTATGTAACTCGGAAAAGCAGCCACAGTAATTATATACACTAAAAAAAATTAGAATACACCTATTTAATTAATTGTAACGCATGAATATTTCAATGTAATTTGAATCATTGGATGATTACAGGATGTTATCCGAATTCATTTGTGTGATCCCGTAAATAAATCATATAGTCCATACACATCCCTTTTATTAGAGTAAACATGTTTTTATGTATCTTTATAATGTATATGTTAATTCCACAGTGTTGAATGCAGCATAAACGTTTTAAAATGCGCTTTTTTTTTTTTTTTTTTTTTTTTTACTGTAATTTCACTTTGTTGAATGCAGAGTAACGACATTAAAATTTGTTTAAACAAAATTCACCCCGTAGGCCTTAATGATAAGAAAAACTTTGGAGTGTCCCTGTACATAGAGCATGAAAAATATACGCATAAAAAATTATACAGCTATTTCTATACAGAGCTTGAAAGTGTCTACCAATTTGCAAGTTATTTGGAGAATTTTTGCATCCGTTATTGCTGTACATGTACATTCTGTCCATAGGCCATAGTGATAAAGAAAAATTTGGTGTGTCCCCGTACACGAATTCCAGATAGAACAGACGTCAAATACAATACAGCTAATCCCATGCGGCTCGAAAACATGTGTACAAAATTGCAAATCAATAGCATGATTTTTGCGGTCGCTGAAACAGACACACAGACAAACAAAATATACACACAGACGGAACCCAAAATCTTTTTGAGTCGCCACAGGGAAGCTTCCACTCACGTTTCGACAATGAACTAGTGGATCTGCAGATCAGGATCCCGAATATCCTATTTGCATCAGCATCACACATTATTGAACAGGTCATTTTTATTTATTTCTCATTTTTTCATATATGCGTATATATTGATTCGATTGACTTGCTACATAAACAGATACGTTCCTGAGGGGGGCTGCCAACCCCTCCGAATATAATAAAGATAGAGCTATGAAACTTCAGATTTAAGACAGAACTGGTGTACAGATGAATTTTACAAAGTTTTGTGAAAATTGGAAAAGTGGAAGTGGGACCGTAAGTCCGTATCCAAAAAATAGCTCTAAAGATTTTCTTAAAATTTACTACATAAACACTCTATTAGATGTCCTTTCGAATTACTATATAGTTGGTTAGTTCAGGAAAATTGGTAGACTCCCGGTATAAATAGCTGAATTTCAAGTCTCGCAAGTGCGTTTTTTTTTTTTTTTTTTTTTTTTTTAAAAGGCTGTACGGATTTTTTTTCAAACTCGCTATATTAACTCCCTTTTAAATATCCTTTTGTATGTAATTTTTGTTTTCCGATCAATAATTGAGTATGCCAAGTTTTGGTAAAAGATGATATCTGAAAAACGGCTCTAACGATTTTCTGGAAAATTGTAGCATAAATCCATTACAGATATCCTTTCTCGTATAATACGTGGCTATTACAAGAAAATTCACAGTCATCATGCTCAGGTAGGTCACTTTTAGATCTCGGAAATTGGTGTTTCAAAAAAGAACTCTACCATTTCTTCCCCCTTATTATTTCTTAACTCGCTATGCAAACTGTTTTACACGTCTATATATCAGTTTGTCAGGCGTCTACTTCGTTAGGTCAATTTTATGTTTTCTGATCACATTTTTAAAAAATTGTATATTCTAATATGTGAAATAGTGGGTAATGGAAGTAGTGTGTTTGCTTCATACTATTTTTTTATTTTTTATTTATTTATTTATTTTTATTTATTTATTTATTTTTTTTTTTTTTGTCGCAGATTTATGGATAGATAATTTTTTTAAATGGTCAAAATATGTTCAGGACACCTGAAATTGTGTAAATATACTGAAAGCTAGAAGGTGAAATGTTTTGGATCCAATATTTTATTTCATCTTGTACAAAGAAGAAAGTAAATAGGAGGATATTTCTACCAATGATAAAGGCTTCGAAAATTTTTACGCATCCAGTATTTTTTTTCTTCTTATAAATACAGAAGAAGGTTCACTATATCAATAACTTCAGTTTGTGGTTGTATTTTTCACATTTCTTCTCAGAAAGGGGGGGGGGAGAAAGAAAAAGGACAAAGGAGATCAAATGTGAGTAATTTCTAATACAAAGCTTTCAGGAAATGGGAGCAATTGTTTATAAAATTATTTCCAAGCGAAGAAACCACATTATTAGTTACACTTTACACTCTAAGATTTCGCGCCTAATGACGTAAAGGTGCAGCTGACCTTTTCAGAATGATACATGGACACTGATTATAATTTATAAGTGTTTTTTAGAATTACGATAAAGAGAAATCACGCAGATGTATTTGTAAAAAAACAAACTTATTTTAAAGTTATATATAATATTTTAAAATATTAAAGGTTTTCGCTTATTATAAGATATGCATATGCAATTTTCAGAAATAAGTTCTAGATTTAAAAAAAAAAAAAAAAAAAAAACTGGAGTGAAACAACTACACGACTTTCATTACTTACTGTTGAATGTATTATATGCATTTTTTGGAGATAATATAATCAGAAGACATAAAATTAACCTAAAAAATTAGACACCTAAAACTTTTCTGGTAAGATGAAGCTTATACACATGTAAAGATATATAAAATAGATTTACATAACGAATTTAAAAATAGTAAGAAGAGAAAAATCGGTTTAGCCGTTTTACGAAACATTATTTTCCGATATCTAAAACTAATCTACTTAATCAGGATGACTGCTAATTTACCTTTAATAACCGCGTTATACATAAGAACGGATATCTAAAATGGATTTATGTAACAATTTTCAAGAAAATCATTAGAGCCGTTTTTGAGATACCGACTTTTGCCAAAAGTTGGCATACTCGATTATTGACTTGAAAACAATAATTACTTACAAAAGGATATTTAAAAGGGAGTTAATATGGCGAGTATGAAAAACATTCTTACAGTCGTTTTTAGAGGAACACACTTGTGTTCCTGACTGTTCCTAGTTGAGAGACCTAAAATTGAGCTATTTATACAGGACTCTTATGAATTTTCCTCCATACTACCCAACTATATCATTCGAAAGGACATTGAAAAGAGTGTTTGTATAGCAACTTTGAAGAAAATGTTTAGAGTCGTTTTTGTGATACAGACTTACGGTACCTCTTCCGGTTTTCCAATTTTCACCAAAATTTGGAAAATTCATCTGTACACCAGGCCAGTCTCAATTCTGAAGTTTCGTAGTTCTATCTTTATAGTTTCGGAGATATGATAGTCAGAAGATTCCCCACAAATGTATATATACATACACACGCACACACTGACCCGTTGCCAAAAATTACTTTTTTGGACTTAGGAGACCTTAAAACATGTAAATCAGGTGAAAACTCGATATCGAATTTTCGGACCGAATACAATACTTCTTACAATTATTAATTACGGTAGTCGGGTAATGGAAGTAAAAAACCATAACAAAACTTTCTTCTATATCATCTGTATAACAGGGTCATTTACTGTCTAACGAGCGCCCAAATGTTTTATAATAGTTTCTCACAAGGAAAATTTCGACTATATATGTAATTTGGTGCGATTTTAACCATATGGAAAATAACTAATAATAAGAAAAAATGTTTGACATAATCATAACTATAATTGATGTAAACTAGAGTCCTGCGTATTGATTTTTTTGCGCTAGATTGAGTCATTTTTTCTGTAAAATTCATAAAATTTTAATTTTTAATTTCAAAACTATAGAAAAATAAAATGACAGACTTCCATTTTCGACTATAAACGTAAACACCTCATTTCAAAGAAACAGATTTGATATCTGTCGTCCATAGCAAAATAATAATAACTAGTATCGCCCAGTGGTCGAAACTCGACCATTTTTTTTGCAAAGCGAGGCAAAGCAAAGTTATTGCCTTGTCCTAAACGGAATGCAATTGCAACATAGCTGCGGCAATTGTTTGCCGATATTCACTCTAACTGAATCAGCAGAGTTTTACTTAATATAACTATTTCTCTCTGTAGATGTTAGCCTTTCCTGAAATGAGAATAAATCGCAACGTGAAAACGCCCCTTGTTGAGTGATACAACCCAGAAGCTAATAGGTACCATGTCAAACCAAGGCCCAACCAAGTATCAAATTCTGTTAAATTAATTCGATTGGTTCATAAAGTACAGTGTTTGAAAAAAAAAAAAAAAAAAAAAAAAAAAGATATTTTCCAAAAATGGTCGAATTGAGTTCGGGAAATTTCAAAACGTGTAACTTTATAGAAAACCGAAAATCTAAAACTTTTCTGAATCTTATATTTTCTACTTATATATGCAGAGGAAAGAATGATAAATGCACTTTAAAAAAAATAAAAATAAGTAGTCAATTTCACTTAATTAAAATGCAAGGAAATCTCAAAACGTGTAAATTCATCGAAAACCGGAAATCAAAAGTTTTTATGTATCTTCTACTTGCTTCTTCTACCCACAAAAGCTAGCAATAAAGACACTTTTTAAAAAAATAAGTAGCCAATTTCAGCTAATTGAAACGTAAAAAAAGCTCAAAACATGTAAATTCAGCAGAAAACGGAAATCGGAATTTTTTCCGTATCGTCTACTTATACAGTTAGTAACGAATTCATGTTCCTTTTATTTAGTATATAAGGAAAGGGCACGTGACGTCACTCGCAGTCAAGTTATGGGTAAAGTTGCATAACATTGGCATTTCCACCAATACAGGTTGATCTTTTGCCACTCGAGAGTGGCAAAGATTGATTGACGGAGCGTTTGTTTGTAAACATGTCCTTTCCTTATTAGTTGAATATTTATTGTTTAAATATCACATTTTGAAATGAAATGTTTATGTTTACATTCGAAACTGGAAGTTTCCCATTTTTTTTTTATGGAGTTTTGTGATTTTAAATTAATATTTTATCAATTTTACAGAAAAAATAACTCAATCAAACACATGTAGACAGTAACTTATATATAACTATACCCAAATATTAGAATTAAAATCGGCAGATAATTTCCGTTATTTTTTAATAATTCTTTACAAAAAATCCAATGGACAATTAACATAGAAAATCTTTTTCATGGCTCCATGGACAGAAAGTGACGTCATCACTTCGCTTGCGTATAGTGATGCTATACATTATACAAATTACTGTGTCTATGGTTTTATTTGAGCTTTATGAAATTGCCAGATTTAACAACTTTCTACTTTTAGGTATTTTTTAATGTAAAGGAATACGTGTATAAAAGGGAAAAATGAGGGAAAATGCATAAAAAATAAATGTATTTTTAAATACCTTCTTGACATCGTAAGAAAATAATATTTGTATTCGCACCTTCCGGCTAACCATACCTTTCGAATGATACCATTTTCAACCCTCTACTCCCATAATTAATATGTTAAAAAGGGACTACAAATTTTATGCTTGCCTATTAATATATAGATAATAATAAAAGATGGCCAAATTATCTCACGAACATATTTAATTCCTTTCAAAAATCATGGTTATTTTAATAAAGTATATTAAGAGAGCAATCAGTAATATATGAAACAATATTTCGTACAATATATATGCATTATAAAAATATTCATCTGGCATGTATGTTTCCGCATTACGTTTTAATCGCCAAATACACAAAATGCGGAGGACGAACGGATATCAAATCTATGCCCATTTTGTTTCTAGAGTTTTGAAATTTTGTCAATTTGACAGCAAAATTACTTAATCTAACACATGTGCACGATAACTAATTTGTAATTATACCCAAATATGGAGATTAAAATCGGAAATAATTTTCCTCGATTTTTAATAATTTTTTACAAAACTAGGGGCTCTGCCCCCTGCTCGCTTCGCTCACCAACCCCCGAGGGAGGCTTCGCCTCCCCCCGACTCACTTTACTTATTAACACATGCAGAGCTCTGCCCGCTTATTCTCGGCTTTCTTTCACTGAAAAGGAATATTAATAGTGCATACTACAAGTCAAAAGCAGAAAATTATGGAAATCCTCATATTCAATGTCAAATTTATATATATATAATATATATATATATATATATATATATATATATATATAATTTTTTTATAGAAAGAAATTCATAATATCTAGACCATTTTGCATTACAATTTTAGTATATGACCCTTTTTATTTATTTTTTACAACCTTAGATCCGGACCGCGGTACTCCAGTCGGTAAATCACCGAGCTCGTAATTGGAAGATTTCGGGTTCGGTTCTCAAGCCAGCCAAAGACAACACCCTCTACATACAGGGGGTGTTGCCAAAGACCGTCGTGTATACTAATGGTGGCTGGTGCACGTAAAATATGTCGTGGCCGCAATATCCTCCATGTTCCCATCAAAATTATACCTCTGGGGGCCACCGAAGCGGGGTAGCCATCCCCTTCGTATAGTACCAAAACTGTGGTGGCATGTCTCCGGAACATCCGTACGGGTGGGTCCCAGACCGTCGCCGATTATCCATAGAGCAGTAATGGTGCGACGTCAAACACAACCTACGTAATTATCTACCTACTTACAATCACGAATCCTATTTTAATATTCCCGGATAAAAAAATTAATTTTCTTAGAAAAAAAGTTGATATTTATTTTCTTTCTTTTTTACATCCATGGTTTCGGACCACGATACTCTAGTCGGTAAAGCACCGAGCACGTAATTGGAAGATTGCCGATTCGATACTTGAGCCGGCCAAAGACCGTCGGGTACACTAATGGTGGCTGGTGTACATAAAATCTGTCGTGGCCGCAAAGTTCTCCATATTCTTATCCACACTATACCTCTGGGAATCACCAAAGTGGGGGAGGACCCCTCCGTGAAGGATCAAAATTGTGAGAACATGCCTCCGGAACATCTCTAGGGGTGCGTCCCAGACCGACGCTAATTACCCATAGCGCAGTACTCGTACGACGTTAAATCCAACCTACCTACCTACATACACTAAGCGACAAAAAAAAAAAAAAAAAAAGCCGCACTTGGATGTTTTCTTTTTCGCCTTCTACAACCGCCAATTTTATCGTTTAAAAAGCAAATTTTCGAGCAGATTTTACTATGTTGTCCTCCACATACACTTTAGCTTTGAGTCGAGTGTTAAAAACAAAATGCAATTGTCAAGAAAATTGTAATTTTAAAATTTATTTCAAAAATGGTAAGAATAAGGCAGTTAACGATGCCACAAAAAGTATTAATTTTTGAATGAAAATCAAAAAATATTTTAATACGTGAGATGGCAAAATAATTAAATGTTAACGAAATATTGGTAAAATGAATTTTAGCAAAATATAAATTTTTTTGGCCGTTTAAACTGGGAATTTGGCTTTAGGTGGTCATGTTGCTCATCCAAGCAAGATAACCGCAAGTTAAAATGCGAATGTTTAAAAAATCGATTTGTATCATGTTCAGAACTTAAAAAATATTTTTAAAAAGAATATAGTAAATTACTTTCTTCAAAAACAATGCGGGAACAATTAAACAAACCGGGTTAAAGAACAGAAGATCTGCGAAAAAAGCCATTATTAAGGAAAAGAATTAGAAAAAACAATACTTTAGTTGACCAAAATTTAAAAACATTATCAGTTAATTATTAGGCTGAACTGGTTTTCTGTGATGAATCAAGTTTTCTTTATTTCGATCAGTTGAAGAAAGCTAGAATGAAGACGAAAATGTGACCGACTTAATGAAAATTGCACTTTTAAAACAGTGACACATTCTCCGTACATTATGGTACGGAGGTGCATAACTTTTCAAACACTCGGGGAAATTTTTATGCTCAAGGGATCAAATAACACGATATAAAACACAATCTGCATAAAAGTGGTGCCTGACCGACTGTTTTGGAGGTATCTTAGACATTTCCGTAAACAGCATTTGAAGATAATAAGGCACCTTACTACACGGCGTCTGTGGGACGTTTATTCACTTCAAATTGTCAAAATTTCTTATACATTCCCATGAGAACCTATAATTCTGTATGTAATCATACCTTTTTTCACTTTAAGTTAAATAGCACAAAGGATATAGTAGAATTTCTTCTTTACCAGTCATGGAAATGGTCAAAATCGCGATCCGCTCGAAAAGGTTTCGTCTATAAAAAGGCGGGGGAGAGGGGAGAGGATTCGAAATTTGCAGCCTATAACTCTGCCAGAACTAGAAAAAATTATTTGTGATATTTGGCACATTGAAATTTCTGAGATTTATATTAAAACACTGTATAAAACTATGCCATTGCGCATTAATGAGGTATATCTATATAAAGGTGTAATTAACCCAATGCAGAATACTTTTTTTTAACTAAAAATTGCTTAGATCTAACAAATAAATAGTTTTATTTCATATAATAAAATATAACTTGTTTATTTCATATACTAAATCATAATAGAATGCAAAGTGTATAGCTATTGCATTATGTTCAAAAAGAAAGTTTCATGCAGATTTTTAAAAAGTACTTCGTAAAGTGCAATAAAGCGAATTATTGAATCGAAAATATACATAGGTATTATTTCATACCTTTTGTATTATGCAAAAAAGACAGTTTTGTTTGTTTTTAAACATTAATTTTAAAGTTATTACAAATAAAAAAGGTATAAGTCATTTTTTCTGCAGTGCGGCTTTTTTTTTGTCGCTTAGTGTACGTACAACCATGGATCATATATTTTCCTGTGCAAAATGACTTCATGACAGAAGAACAACGTCACTGGGAGAAACTTTTTTCAAAATGGCAAATAGAGTACCTTCATAAACTTGTCGTCTTTAGTTAATAACGCTTTTAATTAAAATGATAGAAATTTCTAAGCAGCTGAAATGTCTTCCTTGGTGTATTTGGAACATATTGATACCTCTCATGACGCGAAGTACCCTGCCCTCCGCTAGAAGACGCTATCGCAGACAAAAAAAATTGACGCCAGTGACAGTTACTTTTTTTTAATATATAGAGAAATCCTATGGACGATTAAGAAATTTTTTTAATTAGACACAATGACGGTCAGTGACATCACACTTCGCTTGCGTATACCTTCTGTATATATAAGAAGAAAGCATAAGATTTGAAAAAACTTTTGGTTTTCGGTTTTCGAAGAATTTAGAGACTTTGAGATTTCCTTGCATTTGAATTACTGAAATTGACTACTTATTTTTAAAAAGTGGAACTATTACCATCTTCTGCATCTATCAAAGAAAAAATTTCGATTTTCTGTTTTCGCTGAATTTACGTGTTTTGAGATTTCCCTGCGTTACAATTAACTGAAATTGACTACTTATTTTGAAAAAAGGGGATTTATTACTAGCTTCTACATGTATATGAAAAAAAATAGAAGATACGGAAAAATTTCGATTTCCGGTTTTCAATGAATTTACACGTTTTGAGAATTCCTGTCATTTTCATTAACTGAAACTGACTACTTATTTTTTAAAAAGTTGGTTTATTATTCTTTCCTCTGCATATATAAGAAAAAAGCATAAGATTCAGAAAATTTTTAAATTTTCGGTTTTCGATGAATTTACACTTTTGAAATTTCTTTGCATTTTTATTAACTGAAACTGACAACTTATTTTTAAAAAAGTGGATTTATTATTCTATCCTCTGCATATATAAGAAAAAAGCATAAGATTCAGAAATTTTTTTAATTTTCGGTTTTCGATCAATTTACACGTTTTGAGATTTCCTTGCATTTTTATTAACTGAAATTGAGTACATAATTTTTAAAAAGTGGATTTATTATTCTGTCTTCTGTATATATATAAGGAGAAAGTATAAGATGCGGAAAAAGTTTAGATTTTCGGTTTTCGATGAAGTTACACGTTTTGAGATTTCCTAAACATAATTCGATCTTGTTTAGAAAATACATGTCTTTTTGCGTTCGAACACTGTACTTTATGAACCATTGAACTTAATTTAAACCGAACTTGATATTTGGTTGGACCTTGGTTTGAGTTAGTGCCGATCAGCTTTTGGGTTATACCACCGAACACACTTCCACATTGCGATTACCTCTCATTTCAGAAAAGCTCAGCATACCAAACTTAGTAAAATATATTAAATAAAACATTGCTGATTCACTTTGAATATACACTAACCAACTGCCTCACTTTTCTGGACTCGAGGTACATGTCATCAGGTCAAAACTGGATATCAAAACTAAATTTTTGGCTGAATACAATATTTCTGATTGTAGATATATATTTATAGATTTTCTGAGATATATTAGATGATATAACAATATCAAAAATAAATATGTATGAATTTTTTCGATATAACTATAATAGCAGGCTTCGGTAATAGCTAGCTATATTTAAATGAATTTGTTTATTTTTTAATGAATCACAATTTTTTTTTTTTTTTTTTTTTTTTTTTTTTAATATATGTATATATATCACTTTATAAATAAAAACTAAAAAGAAAATTCCATTGAAATCACCCTGAACTTCGTTTCGGGTAACTTCTACCAACGGCATCGTCACTCCCCCCCCCTTCCTCGCGTTGTATCGAATCCAGATTTCCACTGCGCATGCAGAATCGTCTTTTCTGGGCACTTCAATTTGGATATTTATCGGTTTACAAGTTGATCTGCTATTACAATTTAAAAATGGTTTTATCTCAGCATCCATTGAACATTTTAGTTATGGCACCATGTAATTTATAGCACTCGCTATGTCTACTATATTACCATATGGCCACCACAAGACTTTCTTCTATATTTTCCTACACAAATTCACTGAGTAAAAATGATTTATTAAAATTATTATTAAAAAAAAAATTATCTTCCATGATAATGCAGACGATTTCCATGTCAGAAAAGTAGTATAACAGTAAATATCCAAAAAAAAAGTCTATTTTATTCTCAAAATAATAATAATAATAATAATAATAATAATAATAACAATAATTACGATTTTTTTTTTCAAAGTTTTTTTTTATTAAAAGTAAAAAAAAAAAAATCAATAACTTTGTTTCACATTATCACAGATCTATAGTTCAACCATTCGTTTTAAAGGTATTGACGAGACCTTCCGAAAGATACCCATCTTGAAAATTTACTCCGCCCGGGAGAGGGCGACGTCCCCACATGCACAATTTTTTTTCCCTAGTTAACAACTACTTTTATCAATAATTCATATTAGTTTTACAATCAAAAGTTAAAAATAACTCTCATTATGTACATTTATACGAAATTTTGTCCTATACTGCCATGTTAAAAGTTTAGAAAAAGTACTATCACAGCGCCACCTATTGGGCGATTGATCCCTAAATCTAATCAGCACCAGTTTATGTCGGGGTCCAACTAAATACCAAGTTTGGTTAAATTTTCACGAATCCAATACTTTCTCTATATTACATATAGAAGAAAGTCCCCCCCACCCGGGAGGGATAAATTTTCAAGATGGGTATCTTTCGAAAGATCTCGTCAATACCTTTAAAACGAATGGTTGAATTGTAGATCTATGATAATTTAAAACAAAAATATAGTTTTTTTTTTTTTGTTGTTGTTGCTTTTAACGAAAAAAAAAAAAACTTTTGAAAAAAAAAAAAAAAAAAAAAAAAAAAAATCGTAATTTTTTATTATTATGTTTTTTATTATTTTATTGAGAATAAATGGAACTACTTTTCTGACATGGAAATCGTCTGCATTATCATGGAAGAAAATTTTTTTAATAATAATTTTAATAAATTATTTTTACTGAGGGAATTTGCATAGGAAAATATAGAAGAAAGTCATGTGGTGGCCACAACATACTAGTTTAGTTAAATTAATTATATCAGATTTCAAGTATAATTATAAAGTATATATATATATTTTTTAAATTTCACCGTTACGTAATTCGCCGGTATAACTAAAGAAAGCCTGAACCGGGCTGAAAATTGTATAAAGTAGTTGGTCGGATCGAGCTACTCTATTAAAATACATATAAATAGATTAGAATAAATGAGGAAAGTTATTTAATGTCATATGAAAATGGAAAAAAAAAAAAAAAAAGAAATAAAATAAAATAAAAAAAGAAACACAAAAATAAAAAAAGAAAGAAAGAATCAAAACAAAACAAAACTTCGGCGAAACCGCAATATGGACGTGGCTGATTTTTGATTTATTCTTCCAAAAAGTCAATGATTCGTCAGTGAATCTGTCAATCTTCTCCACCTCCTGTCAAAACCACGTGGGACACTTTTTATCTGCTTTCAGCCGGCATCGGATTTTTTTTAAGTGAAGAGGACCGTTAAATATCTTCTAAGGGGCTACAGAGATGGAAAATTCTAAAACATAGACATTTACGACAAGGGAAAAAGTTTGGGGGGGATTTACCACTGAAATTATACGTTACATATCTTATATTTTTTTAATCTGTTATTATTATTATTTTTTAAACTTTGTATATATTTTTATTTTTATGTGTTAAATTAATTATTTTTCATCCTTCAAATCAAATTTATGGTCATAAAATTATCGAACAGGGAAAGAAATTCAGGAAGGGTGTGGTGTATCTAGAAAACGGTGGGTGACTGGGCAAAATGGGAGTCATATTCGGATTCAGGAGGTCATATTACATAAGAATTAGCAAAAATGATACCACTTCTCAAATATTTTTTTTTTTTTCAGAGCAGTATAATCTGTACAAAATCATCAAATGTAGCAACTAATTTTAGACAGAGAGAGTATAATTTTACTGGTGTCTCATCATCTTCAGCAGTTTCTTCTTTTTTGTTTTGTCATTGGAAGACTTTCGACAATCATAGCACCATGAGCTTCAATTTCATGGTCAAAAAAGTTTTGGGGATTTTCGCAAAAGGATCGCGACAAAGCATCGAATAAAAGCAATTCTTTTCTAGATTTGTAAAGGAAATTAAAAGATAATGGTTGAAGTCTTATGCGCATTCTTTGTAATCTTGCTGGACATTTACTTAAAGGTTTCTTGAATATTGTTTCCAATGGTTTATGATCATATTCTACAGTAAACTTTTTACCAAATAAATACTGGTAAAATTTTTCACAACCAAAAACAACAGCTAAAGTTTCTTTTTCTATCTGTGCATAAATTATCTGAGTACCATTCAAAGCTTTGGATGCATAGGTAACAGGTAAGTTATTTTGTAATAATACTGCTATTAAACCATTTTGGCTAGCATAAACTGATAATATCACAGGTTTATTTACATCAAAATACTGAAGCACTGGTTTGTTTACTAAAATATTTTTTAACTCATTAAAAGCTTTATAATGTTTGTCAGTCCATTCCCATGCATGATATTTTTTAACAATTCTCTTAATGGTGTAATTAGTTGCGAAACATTGGGAATAAATTTGTGATCATACCTAGGGGACATAAGTGATCATACCAAGAAATCTTTCTAATTCTTTTTTATCACCAGGTGTTTTCATCTTCAAAATTGCTTCTATTTTATCATTGTCAGGTTTTAAACCCTCTTTGGAAAATATGTGACCTAAATACTTCACTTCATTAACATTTATTTTACATTTACTCAAGTTAAATTTTGCATTTTACTCTCTCGCTGTTTCTAAAACTTTCTTAAGCCTGGAACCATGTTCTTCTTGTGTACTACCCCAAACAAGTATATAATCAGTATAAATTCCAACTCGATTTATGTGGCTAAAAATTTCTATAAAGCATCTATGAAAAACTTCTGGTGCAGAGCAAATACCATATGGTAACCTGAAAAGATATGTCTGCCAAATGGTGTATTGAAAGTTGGTGACATAGAACTTGCTTCACTTATTTGTACCTGCCAAAATGCTTTATTGGCATCTAAAATACTAAAATATTTTGCACCTGACATCCAAGAAACAACTTTTTCAAAAGTTGGTAAGTGAAAATATTATCTTAGAATATTATTGTTAAAATGTTCAGTAGCTAACAAATTCAGTAGGTTCAACAATTTTTCTCATTACTTTTTCATTTACCATCCTGATAAGTTCAGCTTTAAGTGGCTTCATTAAATTTATTGGATCTTTTTTGTAGGGTTCAATTTTTCCAGTTGTACCAGTCTTTAATTTGATATCATAAGTATAATCATTAATTTTGCCTAATCCATCAAACACATCCTTAAATCCATTTAGAATTTCAGGGAATTCAATTTGCTTATGTACTATTGAATCAATTTTTTTCTCAAGATTCAACTGAATCAAAGATGGTAATCCTAAAACAGAAGTTTCTGAATCACTTTCTACAACTTGAAATTAAATATTACTTTTGTAACTCTTAGATGTTTCACAAAATAAACTACATTTGCCAATAACATTAATATTAGAACCATTGTAATTGCTAAGATTTACAGTTGAAGGTTTCAAAGTTCCATCTTTTAATTTTAGTTGTTTAAATTTCTGCAATGGAATGACATTGCACTGAGCACCAGTATCTAATTTTACAAACAAATATTTAGATAAATTTACTTTTAATTTTTCAAACCAATCTTTGTCAGAAGTGGAATATTTATTTATGGCACCCATTATAAATTCATTGTTATTATTATCACCAACATTAGAATATTTATTCATATCAGTAAAATAACTATTATCATTACTCTTAACAGAATTAATTTCCTTTGTTCTTCATATATTACCAAAGTGATTCTTTTTATGACATTTTTTGCAAATTTTATTAAAAGCAGGACAGTTAAATTTTTGGGGATACTTACCACATCTTCCAAGACTTGTTTGCTCTGAAATCTAGAATTAAATTTATTCTGGGTACTTGACATTCCATCATATTTCAATTCTGATATATTATTTCGGATGTATTTTTCTTCACTACTTGTAATTTCTTGTCTTCTTGTAATGTTTTTAATTGCAATTCTGCTAGCTCGTTTGCTTTTGCTATCTTTATGCATTTTTCAAGATTTAAACCACTCTCTCTATGTAAACGATCCTTTAAAATTTTGTCTCGCACTCCACATATTATACGATCTCTAATGAGACTTTCCCGGAGATTTCCAAATTCACAAGAACTACTTAGTTTCTTTAGCGATATTAAAAAATCATCGAACTTTTCTCCTTTTTCTCGGATTATCGAAAAAAGTATGTGTCGCTCAACACTTTCATTAGGCAAACAAAAATTTTCAAAATTTTCAATAATTTTATTAACGTCAAGCTTGTCATCATCCGACAAATCGAAAGTGTTAAACTTATATAAAGCTTCTTCATCAATCACATGTAAAAATACATTAACTTGAACCTCCGCTTTTTTTTATTTATTCCTGACGCTTTAAAAAATATATCATACTTTTGTTTGAATTTTTTCCAATTTTCACTAAGTTTCCGTCGAAACATAGCGACTCAGGTGGCTTTAAACCTTCCATTGTTTGCTTTCCGATTAATATCCCCGGAACACACTTTTCATATATATATTTACGTACATGAATTCAATAATTGCTATTCACAATATACTCATTGCATTATATATTATTTTTAATCGTGACTGGACCATGTTATGTATACTATCTAGTGCAGTATAGTAAAATAAAAAGATAATTCAATTACAAGGAGACATAACTTTAATGAAGTACCAAGAACTAGCTTGAGAACCAGAACTGTAGTGTTTTACTAGCGTCTCGCCGCAGCGCCGGCTCCCTACAAAAATGCTAACTGAGCATGCGTACAGACTTGGATTTTTGGAAGTTGTTGGATTCGAGCAAGTTAAACAGAGTTTGGCGAGGCATCACCCTTTTAGCACATTTTCCTAATTTATGTGTATTACTTTAGTCTTTAATACAAAAAATGTTTCAAATGACAAAAACATCCCCACCGCTAAACATTTCTATTTTTTTTTTTTTTTTTAATAGTAACTTTATTTTTAAGAAAATTAATAGATAATTTAAAAAAATTAACTAAGAAAAAAAAAAAAAAACGAAACTGCCATATCCTTGAAATATCTTCAATACAGATTTAAATTTATTGCTTTTTTTTTTTTTTTTTTTTTTTTGCTTAGCTTTTTTTAAAAAAAAAAAAAAAAAAAAAAAACTTGGATTTCATTACAAATTTAAAATATGTAAAATATTTATTTTTAAGTTCAAATAATAAAGTAAAATTATTTTATTTAAATTTTAATTATTATATAAACTTGTTTGAATTTGTTAAATGTGTTACTTAAATTACTTCTTTTTAAATTTCCTTTAATGCAAAGATGTTTCAAATGACAGAAACACTCCTCCCCCCCCCCCTAAATATTTCTTTCCATA
This sequence comes from Salticus scenicus, assembly GCA_963930645.1. Taxonomy (NCBI): domain Eukaryota; kingdom Metazoa; phylum Arthropoda; class Arachnida; order Araneae; family Salticidae; genus Salticus; species Salticus scenicus. The sequence continues at coordinate 86,553,848 of OZ005656.1, forward strand.
TTTTATTATAATAACTGCAATTTATGAATTAATAGACTACAAAGAGAATTTAAAAAATAGACCAGGTAAAATGATTAAAAGAAAAAAAAAATCTTTAAAAACGAAACAGCTATTTTCTTAAAATATCTTCAATACAAATTTAAATTTATTGCATTTTTTTTAAATCTATTAAATCTATTAAACAGTTTATTTTATTTTACTTAGCTTAAGAAAAAAAAAAAAAAAAAAAAAACGTGGATTAGAATAAAAATTTATAATAGAATTTTTAAATATGTAAATTATTTATTTTTATGTTTAAATAGTAAACAAAAATTATTTCATTTAAATTTTAATTATTATTTAAAATTGTTTAAATTTGTTAAATATATTTCTTTTTAAAATTCCTTTAATGCAAATATGTTTCAAATGACAACCCCCCCCCCTCCTAAATATTTCTTTCCATATTTTATTAAAATAACTGCAATTTATGAATTAATACACTACATAGAGACTTGCTTTTTTATTTAATACTAATTCCTGCGAAGATTTTAAAAGAATATTTTTATGAGAGTTATATAAGTTAATTATTGTGAAGAAAATAAGAAAACTTCTCAAATTGTAAAAGCATTCAGCAATTATTTCAATTTGAAGCATGACTCTCCATCAGACAAAAAAAAAAAAAAAAAAAAAAAAAAAAAAAAAAACAGGCAAATGTGCAACATGAATGCACCAGCACAAGGCAGCAATTTTTCTACAGAATCTTTAAAAGTGTGTTTCTGAATGTGGGATTAGGCCTGAGTGAGATGTTCTTTGGGCAGTCTTTTTAAGGTGACCTAGCACATTCTAATGCGAGTTCCTAAGAAGACCATGGAAATGTCGCACAACTAGGTTAACAAGCGTGTACCTGATTCAAAGCTAGCTCCTACCATCTATCACCTTAGATGACAGAATCTCTTTGCCAGTGCAATAAATTTAGAATAAGAAATTTGTTTGAAATACAGATTTCAAATTCGAAAAGAAATTTTTTTAAACTGATATTTTGGTAGTATTTTTTTTTTATTTATTTATTTTATTTTTTCCATATAAATAAAAAATATTAAAAAGGTTTTGACAACAAGTTTTCGTCTGTAGTCAAAGCCTGACTATAGCACGGGAACCTGAGCACCAAGATAAAGCACTAAACTCCTTAAAAATGTATTCATAAATGTTTGTTGAGACTTTTTTTTTTTTTTTAAGAAGTAATTTAAATTAAAAAAAGAACTCTTTTCTTAAGTTTTTAAAGAACTCTTTTACTTTTTTTTTTTTTTTATTATTATTATTATTTATTAATTTTCCTAACACACACACACAAATGGTTGCTGTTTTTTAATAAAACTTTTTACCTGGTCAGTTTTTTAAATTCTCTTTGTAGTCTATAAATTCATAAATTGCAGTTATTGTAATAAATTATGGAAAGAAATATTTAGGAAGGGGGGGAGAGTTTTTATTATTTGAAACATCTTTGCATTAAAGGAATTTTAAAAAGAAGTAATTTAAATAACATATTTAATAAATTTAAATAAGTTTAAATAATAATTAAAATTTAAATAAAATAATTTTTGTTTACTATTTAAACGTAAAAATAAGAATAAATATTTTACATATTTAAAAATTCTATTATAAATTTTTATTGGAATCCACGTTTTTCTTTCTTTTTTTTTTTTTTTTTTTTAAGCTAAGTAAAATAAAATTAAAATAAACTGTTTAATAGATAAAAATGCAATAAATTTAAATTTGTAGTGAAGTTATTTCAAGAAAATGGCAGTTTCGTTTTTAAAGAATTTTTTTAACTATCTATTAATTTTCCTTAAAAAAAAAGAAAAGTTGTTATTTTTTAATAAAACATTTTACCTGGTCTATTTTTCAAATTCTCTTTGTAGTCTATTAATTCATAAATTGCAATTATTGTAATAAAATATGGAAAGAAATATTTAGGGGGGGGGGGATGTTTTTGTCATTTGAAACATTTTTGCATTAAAGGAATTTTAAAAAGAAGTAATTTAAATAACATATTTAACAAATTTAAACAAGTATAAATAATAATTAAAATTTAAATAAAATAATTTTTGTTTACTATTTAAACATAAAAATAAATATTTTAAATTTGTATTGTAATTCAAGGTTTTTTTTTAAGCTAAATAAAAATAATAATAAACTGTATCAGAAACAACTTCCAAAAATCCAAGTCTGTACGCATGCTCAGTTAGCATTTTTGTAGGGAGCCGGCGCTGCGGCGAGACGCTAGTTAGTGTTTCCAGATACAAACTTAAAACTACTACTAATAATATCAAAATCATGTTAGTTTACAGTTAACATACGTGACAGTGTTGAAAAAGGGGCGTGTACTAAAAAAAAATCTTCCAGTTTATAATTGAGATGTTGGCAAGTATGCTGATGAACTTTCCTTTTCATATTTTTTAAAAATTTAATTGACTTTTCAAAACACTGCAATGTGAAAATGCTTTATTATTATATGCTTTAACTTGGTATAACTCAGTTTTATAAATTTTATAAAGTATAGTTACTTCTTTACTTTAATAATCACCCTGTGACTGTTGGATGGTTAGAATCACGGAGTATTATTGAAAATAATACTCCGTGGTTAGAATATTTTACCACTAACAAATATACTTAAATGGGCGGTACGTGTAAAAAAATTGACTGCCCATAGAACACAATGTCGTTATGTAGAATTTTTTTCCCTCTCGTTCTAAATATGTTCTTGATTGTTGTGTAGAATGTTTAGAAATTTAAAAAATGAGGAATATTTAAAAATTTTCCACACTTACATTCTATTTACAAAAGCTTGAAAACTGTTTGAGATAGGATGGGGTTGTTCTATGTTTATAGCATCTTCCACATGATTCTTTCTCTTATCCTCCCTGAATTTGTCCGTGCAATAACGAGTGAGTCACCCTGTATATATTTACATATTTATTTCCTTTTTAAATTATTATTATTTTTTTTTTTTAATTGATATATACATATCCACTAGCATTCAAAAATATATTTTGGATAAGACTAGATAAGATCTCGGTTAAAAATTTTCAATATATATTTTTTTCGTTTAAATAACAATTAATTATTGCAATGTATAATAAGGAAAAAAACCCTTTACAAGCTTATTAAAAAAAAAAGAGAGAGAGAGAGAGAAAGAAAGAAATTTACTCTATATTTTATGAATATATATATGCATGTCTGTATTTGCATTATTTTATAAAATACAAAAAGAAAGTAGGTGTATAAGTCTCCAAAATAACGATCTACCTTTCTCTCTGAGTTACATTTATTAAATACATTAATTTTTAATTTATTTTTTGACCTTTCAAACAGATTTTACAAGAGTTGCCAACATTTTAATGTATTACGGAACAATTTTAGCCTCATCTTTATTTCATACCACTCATTTTTTAAGTTGTTTCTTATTTTTCTAATTGTTTCTTATTTCATCGAAATTATGTGCTGGAGAAGTTTTTTTTTAAATAAATAAAGTCGTGCGAAATAAAGGCGGGGCTAAAAGTACTTCTGAGTAAATTAGAATGTCAGCTCAGCATCTATGATTTTACCCTAATCTTTTTGTACTATCTTACTTGTATGACATACATATACAGGTATGAGCTGTATGTTATTATTATTATTATTATTTAAGAAATTATACTATGTTTGTGTTATTTTTACAGATTTACTTTCTACATTAGAAAATGGCAAAAATTTGAAGATTAATCACAAACTAAATCTGATATATATTTATATACTTACACCAATGAGAACATGTAGGGAGGATTGTACATAAAAAACTAATCATTGCAAATTGTTGTGCGACTGTCCCATACTTGCCAACCATCTCATTAATAACCGTACAATTGTTAACGCCCCCTGAAAAAACGCCCCTTTACTTACACCACTATATACTTAGAGTGTTTCTCTCCAAATGTTGTTACGATTAAATAAGATTAAAATTACTCTAAAAAATTATTGGTGTGGAAAAAAAGGCGGGTACTAAAAATTTTACGGTTCATAATGAGATGGTTGGCAAGTATGCTGTCCGGTCTATAAAAATGTTATTGCAAAATATTGCTAGCGCCATGTGAGGCAGCAAGCAGTGTTAAACTGTTGAACATTTGACTGACGTCTGTTTGCAGTCCATTTTCAGCTAGATGTAGGGATTTACGCCTCTGCTTTATTATTTTTTTAAATTCTGTTTTGTAGGGATTTTTCTATTATCTAATGAAAATCATAAAATTCCTTTTTGAAAATGCAAAAAGTTTTAAACTTATCTGTAAAAAAGTTGCTTACAATACCTTCTTTCTGATACATTATTTTATTACAGGTTGATGCGAAGTGAAACATCTCATAACTCAGAGTTGCCAACATCTATAATTTATTCCAGTGTATCATTAGTACCACCCTCTTTTCGTGCTTCTACTACTTTTTTATGTGAGTAGTTTTCTTCCTATTTAATCTTAGTTACATAGGCCCCGTTCACAACCTCACTTTTACTGGGGTTGAATTCCCCAAATTCTCTCCAATTGAACCGGTTCCTCAAAAGAGGGGTTGATTACTAGGGTCAGAAACAACCCCAGTAGGGACTGGGGTTAATCCTTCTAAAACCCGTCTTTTACCCACAATTCCTCTCGGACGTAACTGTGGGCTGCGCCGTGTTGGATTTAATTTATCTCTGTTCGCTGTCTTTCACTTATTTGCTTTTAAGTTTATTTGTTTGTTTGTTTACCTGAAAGATGTCTAGCAAAATTATGCGTAATGCTCGTTGGTCTCAGGAAGAGACAAAAGCTTTGCTGCATTTAAGTTCACTGTTTATTTCTACAAAATCCTTAATAACAAAAATAAATGAAGTTTGATTACATTATTATTATTTTTTTTTTCTAATAATTTAACTGACTAATTTCAATTTAAGATTATTCATTTAAATGCTACATAAAAATTATATTTTATTTTTTCTTAATAACCGACATTTCTAAGAGAGTAAAGACATACAGTATTCTTTGATTATTATTTAAAAAATATACAGTAAAAGAGGGAAGTAATGAATGCAATAGAAAATATAAATAAATTACAATTATTTGTCAAGTAAGATTTTATTAGCACGGCTTTACTTGTTTTAAAACTTATTGTTCTTTAAAAAATATATAATTATCTAAAGAAGTATAATGAATAAAAAACGGGAGCAACTCCCTGATGAATAAATTGGTGTTTTCAATGCACTTTTAAAGATGATGATTTAGAAGTCGCATAATTGTATTTCTAGTGCATAAATAAAGATCCTTTTTTCTATTTATTACAGTTAAAAGAAAAATATTACTTCAAATATAATAGAATAATAAAATATTTTCGCTTGTGCTTTTCATTCGTAAATTTATACACTACTTTTCCTATGGCCGGACACTTACGATTTCAGACGCTTTGTCAAATATCTAGAAAAATTCTTGATGAATTGTCCTAAAACTCTTGGAGTGTAAAGAATATACTAATTTCATATATATTTCAGCAAAAAAGTTTTCGCAAAAGCAACAAAGGGAGTGGTAAAAAATTAAAGAAAAAAGAAAATGTTTGGGATTATCCTGTAAAAAGTAATGCTTTCGATACGGTCTGGCTGTTGTAATATGTGATTATGATACTGCCTACTGGGCGATTTATTGTAAATATAATCAGCACCAATTCATATGAAAAAATTTTTCGGAATTCCACCCATTATTAAACGAGATACAGCTCCCACAAAATTTTTATAAACCATGCACGACACACAGACAGGCATGCACTTTTAAAAATGGTCAAATTTTTGTCATGATATTTCAAAACGTGTAAATGCATCGAAAACCAGAAGTCAAAAATTTTCTCGATTGTAATATTTTCTTCTTGCGAATAGAAAAAATAATAAAAATAATTGTTTTTATCAACTTAGAATTTACAGAAAGTAATCTAACCTCTTGCCAATTCATTTTATATTTGCGATAATCTTAAAAAAATATTTCTTATAAATTTTATTTCTTTTTCAACTTTAAATAAGAAAATTATTTCTGTCTGTTATGTATGGAAAAAGAAAAATGTAGGACTATTTAACGCTAAAATTCTTCTTTATTTTATTTCCTTGCAGAGAATATATATATATATATATATATATATATTATTTATTTATTTTATTTTATTTTTTATTTTATTTTTATTTTTTAAGATTAATACACTAAACAAAAACATATCTCAACGCTTTTCAAAGATAAAATCATGATTGTGGTAATTATTTTACTAAACACAGTCGGCAGCAAACGTTTCCGAGCACTAGCAAAAATTCTTGCATTAAAAATGTGCATTTAATACTGTTTTGTTAAATAAATCCTTGTCGAATCATATTCCTAGACTGGCTAAGAACAGGATTCGATAAGGATTTATGTAACAAAACTGTATCAAGTGTACTTTTTTTATATAGGAATTTTTGCTAGTGCTCGGATACCTTTGCTGCCGACTGCAATTTTTTTTTTTTTTTTTCTGTACATCTATAACTAACATCAATAGAATTTATGCGAATGTTTTGGTTTGTGAATTAAAGGGACATCTCAGTTAAAGGGACCTTACTTCTTTCTTTCCCCATTGAAAACCGGTTGTCACCCTCTCCATGCTTATTCCGAGATAGATAGTTGTAAACGGACAAAACAGAAAGGGGGATCAAAAGAAGCATCGTTAAAATGCGGGTTGATTTTAAGCGAGGTTGTAAACGGAGCCATACTGTATTATTTTTTTTTAATTCTGTTTTGTAGGGATTTTTCTATTATCTAATGAAAATCATAAAATTCCTTTTTGAAAATGCAAAAAGTTTTAAACTTATCTGTAAAAAAGTTGCTTACAATACCTTCTTTCTGATACATTATTTTATTACAGGTTGATGCGAAGTGAAACATCTCATAACTCAGAGTTGCCAACATCTATAATTTATTCCAGTGTATCATTAGTACCACCCTCTTTTCGTGCTTCTACTACTTTTTTATGTGAGTAGTTTTCTTCCTATTTAATCTTAGTTACATACTGTATTATTATTTTTTTAAATTCTGTTTTGTAGGGATTTTTCTATTATCTAATGAAAATCATAAAATTCCTTTTTGAAAATGCAAAAAGTTTTAAACTTATCTGTAAAAAAGTTGCTTACAATACCTTCTTTCTGATACATTATTTTATTACAGGTTGATGCGAAGTGAAACATCTCATAACTCAGAGTTGCCAACATCTATAATTTATTCCAGTGTATCATAAGTACCACCCTCTTTTCGTGCTTCTACTACTTTTTTATGTGAGTAGTTTTCTTCCTATTTAATCTTAGTTACATACTGTATTATTATTTTTTTAAATTCTGTTTTGTAGGGATTTTTCTATTATCTAATGAAAATCATAAAATTCCTTTTTGAAAATGCAAAAAGTTTTAAACTTATCTGTAAAAAAGTTGCTTACAATACCTTCTTTCTGATACATTATTTTATTACAGGTTGATGCGAAGTGAAACATCTCATAACTCAGAGTTGCCAACATCTATAATTTATTCCAGTGTATCATTAGTACCACCCTCTTTTCGTGCTTCTACTACTTTTTTATGTGAGTAGTTTTCTTCCTATTTAATCTTAGTTACATACTGGAGGAAATTACTCAAGAAAATAAGTAAAGGAGAAAAAAGGACATTACTATAATTGCTCCGGCAGCGTATCTCCATTATGTTGGTGCATACAGCCCAACCTGGCGAATTTTCGTAGCTAACGCCAAAAACCCCTCTCCCGCGAAGCGACCCATCTTTCCATTTTTTCTATTCACGATTCGAAAAATTCTTTTTTTTTTTCTTTCTTTTTTATCCAATAGAATAAACTATTAAAAACGTGACAATGGAGTCTTAGTATCGTAATTTTTAAATAATATATTAACTGCCAAAAATTATTAGAAATCCTCCACCCCAGTGGCGTATACAGACTTATCATTTCGGGGGGGGGGGGGGCTGAGGTATACTTGTGAAAAGTTTCACGTAAGCACGCACACACGCCCCCCCTCCCCCCCCCAAAAAAAAAGCGCTACAGTCGCTAAAACCTATACAATTCCTACGACATAACCTATAATAAATATACTTTGAACTAAATCAACAGTATCAATCAAGAGCTATCGTAGTATTCACATACACATACCAGCGTAAAAATGGCAAAAATGAATTCAGAACACCTCAAATGGTAGCGCATCAAAATTTCACAGATTTCTTTTCATGATTACTATTTTTTACTTTCTTTTGTATTCAACAGAAGAAAGTATTGGATTCGTAAAAATTTTTAACTTCTGGTATTCGACGGATTTACATATTTTGAGAGGCCTAGAACACGATTTTGACCATTTTTAGAAAATGTCTGTCTGTCTGTGTGTGTGACAAAAAATTTGTGTTTTTTATAAAACTTTAGCAATTAGACATATTTGCCTCAAATTTCGGGAGGGGGGGGCTGCAGCCCCATCAGCCCCCCCCCTGGATACGCCACTGCTCCACCCTTTAAATTTAATTTATCAAAATTCATGAAGGAATAAAATTATAATATTCTACTTTTAAAGCTTTTAAAATATACATTTATTTATTTACTAGTTTATTTATTTATTTTACTTTCTCTTACCAATATATATGGTAGAGGGTGTATTCTTTCTGGGTCAAATTTTCGAAATTGAGTTTTTGATATATTTACGCGTTTTGTATGTGAGAATGTGTTAAAAATGTATCAAAGGAATCTTAGTATCGTTATTTTTAAATAATATATTTAATTCCTAAATTTATTGGAAAACCTTTTAAATTTATTTTGTCAAGATAAATGAAGAAATAAAATTGTAATATTATAGTTTTAAAGCTTTTAAAACTAACCTTGAAATACATTTATTTTATTTTATTTCATTTATTATTATTATTATTATTATTTATTATTATTATCATTATTATTTATTATTATTATCATTATTTTACTTTCCCTTACCATTATAGTATGTGGTAAATTAAAGAAGCTCAAATTTGGCATTTTGAATTTCGTAATAGGTTTCTATTTAAAAATTTGATCAAGACTGGCAAGTTTTAATGCAAATTAATAACAGCCTTGATTATTATTATTATTATTACTATTATTATTTTAAGTAATTGTATGCACTGTAAGTGAACGAGGAGTTGAGGGACCAGTAGGCCCCTCACACACGATTGCATGTCAAATAACACTGTTCCTAAACCTATTTTAGATTATTTTAAAACTACATTAATCTTTGTTATCTTATACTATTGGTCTTAAGATTCCATGTGCAATCTATCATTATAGTATTGAAATGCAGGGTAAGAAAGAATGTCGTGCGTGTGACACACCAGATTATTATTATTATTATTATTTAGTTTCTTTTACCCATATATTGTAAGGAAAGTTTTACTTTTGATTCAAATTTTCGAAATTGAGTTTTTGCAACATTTGCATGTTTAAGTATACAAAAACTAAAAATTAGGTGTTTAGCTGTTGCCTGAATGTGTCTGCGTGTTTGTTATCACCATAACTCAAGAATAGATACATATTAGCTAGAAGTCTGGACTCGGATGAAAGATTAAGTAATTCGTGTACAGTGACAAAGAAAATAATTCAAATTTATTAAGTCTATGTGCGATTTTCTGGTAGATGCAATTTAATATCTTTCGATGGAACAAAACAAAACAAATTGAACTTATATTTTTATGTGCATGAAAGCATGTTCTGTATACAATGTGGAACGTATTAAAAGTTTTCACAGAACCCCACAAAAAAATTCAGATTATTCATATAATAAAATTGCTGGAAAGGCATTTCAATTCCTGCTATGTGTTTTAAATTCTGTGCTAAATTAGTGCACTATATTGTGTTTGTATAATATCTAGTAAATATGCAGGAGTAGTGTAAAATGGACAGTTCACCTGCAGGGTGGAGGCGTAGGGTGGCGGAGCCAGCTCCTCCACGCCTTCACCCTGCAGGTGAACGTTTCCTTTTTACACTACTTAGTCATTATCTTGGACGTGGGAGGTGTTGCCAACGGAAGAATAGAAACTTTACGTTGCCACCGGAAGAATATAAACTTTATGTTGCCACCGGAAGAATAGAAACTTTAGGAATCAGCAGTGAATGAGTCATCATCTTGCATGTGAAGTTTGATGATGCCATCTATTGGGGAGAAGGGGAATTTCGAGGAGTTAGATTTATTTTCATAAATTTCGGGACTTAGTATTTTTTTCACAATTTCGGGAACTTCACAAATTTTTTGCACTGGGAATTTTTGCGGGAAGTGAGATGATGTCACGATCTTTTATTTGACTGAATGAAACAAAGGTAGATGAAGATAATGAATTTAAATAATGGTATACATTTTAATATTTGCGCGTTACCATTCGGAGATTATAAATTGATTACAGTATAAAAAAGAAATTTTCCTATGTATTTCATTATTAAAAGAAGGTTATAGAGCCAAGTAATTCACCTTGGCGTGCCCAGGCATTTGTCCTTAGAGGAACCAATCACACACCTCGAATGGTTATTGACTATTCCCAAACCATTGTTAAATTCACTATGCTTGATGCATACCCTCTTCCAAAAATTTAAGAAGTAATCTCCAAAGTATCTAAAAACAAAATATTTAGTACAATAGATCTCAAGAGTGCTTACCATCAGTTATCTATCGTAAAGTCTGAAAATCATTACACAGCATTTGAGGCATGTGGAAAGCTATATCAATTTCTACGTGTTCCATTTGATGTTACCAATGGAGTGGCCTGCTTTCAGAGAGTCATTGATAAAATAATACAAGATGAAGGATTGAAAGGCACATATCCATATCTTGATGATGTTACAATCTGTGGGAGGGATCAAAATGAGCATGACCACAACTTAGAGAAATTCTTAACTGTTGCAAAAAAATACAACTTAGCATTAAATGAGGATAAATGCGTTTTCTCTACCAGGACTGTAGAACTGTTGGGGTATACAATCGAAAACAAAACTATCAAACCAAATCCTGTATGCCTTAAACCGTTAATGGAAATGCCTATTCCTAAAAATACTGCATCCTTACAACGTGCCCTAGGCATTTTTGCCCACTACTGTAGATGGATACCCAATTTTTCAAAGAAGATACGTCCTCTGTTATCTAAAAAGCAGTTCCCTTTACCAGAAGATGCTGCGTTAGCTTTTCATTCTTTAAAAACCGATGTAGCCAATGCCACATTGGCTGCTATTGAAGATAATATACCATTTCGTGTAGAGACGGATGCTTCTGATTTCGCTATAAGCGCAACACTTAGCCAAGCTGGGCGTCCCATTGCACTCTTCTCAAGAACGTTGAACAACTCAGAACAGAAGCAGTCTTCCATTGACAAAGAAGCTTATGCCATCGTCGAATCCTTACGTCATTGGCGACACTACCTTGTTGGTCGGCATTTTGAAGTTTTTACAGACCAGCAGTCTGTCTCTTTCATGTTCAATCAGCATCACAATAGTAAAGTACAAAAGGTAAAGATTATGCGTTGGAGGCTAGAACTAGCTTGCTTTAAATTTGATATCATTTACCGTCCTGGAAAGAAGAACTTGACACTGATACATTATCAAGAATAACTGCTGCAACTGGTTCAGTATCTGACCTCAGTGAGCTGCACTGTGCTCTATGCCATCCAGGAGTCACACGCATGTATCACTGGGTTCGTAGCAAGAACCTACCCTTTTCTTTGGATGATGTTAAAAAAATAACTAATTCCTGTACAATATGCTTAGAACTAAAATCTAGATTCACAAAGAATAAGGGAATATTAATCAATTTTTTTAAATTCTGTTTTGTAGCGATTTTTTTATTATCTAATGAAAATTAGAAAATTCTTTTTAAAATCGCAAGAAGTTTTAAACTTATCTGTAAAAGAGTTGCTTACCATACCTTGTTTCTAAAACATTATTTTATTACAGATTGATGCGAAGTGAAACATCTCATTACTCAGATTTGCCAACATCTGTAATTTATTCCAGTGTATCATTAGTACCACCGTCTTTTCATACTTATACTACTTTTTTTATATGAGTAGTTTTCTTCCTATTTAATCTTAGTTACATACTGGGGAAAATTATTTAAGAAAGTAAGTAATGGAGAAAAAAAGGCATTACTATGAATGCTCCGGCATAAATTATAATATTTGGAAAATTTTCATGTTTTTTATATGTCCTCCGCTTTATTATTATTACTATTATTATTCCGAAATGGTAAATTTATTTTATAATTTTAATAAAAAATATAACATTTATTTAATATTTTGATATAATTAACATCAAAGTTTTAAAATAAATTGGACAATAAGTCATGTACATCTTAAAATTAAATTTCTTCGAAATACCAGTTGTTTTCATCAGCAATTGTCACATTATTTGTATACACCCACCCCTCAAATAAAATATATTGTGCTGTACAAAATCTTAGTATATATATTAAATCTTAGTATAGATATTATACTGATCTAAAATTGTATTTTATTTTGTTTTATGTCAGAATGCGTTGTCTTTCGGTTTCCTTTCTGTAAATTAACCTTTTTATTTTTCTTTAATTTCACACCACCCATTTCGTGTAGCCACACCCTCTAAGGAGTCGGAGTAAGGTACCTAACAAGTCGATAGTTGCTGGTTTAACACAGGGGCGTAGCTTGAGGGGGGGGGAGGGGGGGGGGAGTCTCCCCCTCCAATGTTTTAAAAAATAGAGCGGCATATTGAAGTTTCTGAGGGCGCTGTTTTGCGACTTAAAGTTCATTTGAAAGTGGATCATAATTTTGTTAATTATCGCTATTTAACAAAAACACTTAAGAGTTTTATGTATCACAAGCTGACCAACTGGTTCACCGACCAGCAAAAAAGTTGTGTCTGACTGTAGCAAACTGCCGTTTGGTGGCGCCTGCGGCGCCCTCTAAACTAGTTAGACGCCTAAAACAGCCTGTTTTCCTATCGTGCAAACGACCCTTGAAAATTCTCATTGTATTCATGACGCTTAAAAAAATCTGATCATAACGAATTCCTGTTTGGGGGCGCCTATGGCATGAGTTCCCGTTTTGTTCACTTACAATAGCCTGTTCGCTTACCGTACAAAAAATGTTGAAAATTCTAATCGTATTCGGGACCCTTTAAGAGTAGCAAACTCCAGCTGAACGGCGCCCTTCCCTGTTCAGGCACCTTCAAAGGTAAAATGTGGTTTCTGGGGCGCTGTTTTGCGCTTTGAAGTTCATTTGAAAGTGGATCATAATTTTGTTGATTATCGTTAGTTACCAAAAACACTTAAGATTTTTATGCATCAGAAACTTCCTTCGGCAACCAACTGGTTCACCGACCAGCAAAAAAAGTTCGCATTAAAATGTCTGACTGTAGCAAACTCCCGTTAGGTGGCGCCCTCTTAACTAATTAGACGCGTAAAACAGCCTTTTTAAACGTGTATAACAACCAATTTTCCTACTGTGCAAACTATCCTTGAAAATTCTCTTTGTTATCACGACCCTTAAAAAAATCTGATTATAACAAATTCCTGTTTGGGGGCGCCTATGGCATGATTTCCCATTTCAAACACTTACAGTAGTCTGTTCGCTTACCATGCAAAAGACTGTTGTAAACTTTGATCGTATTCAGGACACTTTAAGAAAAAGTTTGCAGCAAACTCCAGCTGAGCGGCGCCCTTCCCTGTTCAGGCACCTACAACAGCATGTTCGCTTACCATGCAACGACCCTTGAAAATTCTGACCTTAGCAAATTCACGCTCTGTGGCGACTGCGGCGCCCTTCTCCCATTTCATATACTTACAACTGACTCGTAAGTATGCACAATCGCTTTCTCACCTCCAAAGACTTAAAATTACGTTTTTTCAAGACCTTAGCTCGGAAAAAAAAAAAAAAAGCAGTTTATTGTACGTTACGGCTATTGTATAAAAACGAAATTAGATAAGGTTTGATTTGATTATAACGATTTCTCACTAACAATTTTTGATTCTAAGTGATCTTTTAAGCAAATTTTTTATTTTAGTTTCATCGCTTACGGGTTTTGAAATATTTATAAGTCTATAGAATTCAACTAGTGTTTCGTGACATGAAATAGCGCAAGGAAGCTGATTTAACGTCGCATTAATAGGCACATATTGGGCAATTGGCGGCGGTTTGGGATTAACGCCCCAGTGGCGATCCGAAGACAAGCCATCACAATTTTTATCTTCTGCGGAAGAGTGCTGCCCCGCTTCAGTATCTTCCAGAGGTATTATTTGCACGGAGCATGAAGGATATTGCAGCTACGACAGAGTTTATGTGCACCAGAGACTGACATTCATGATAATCTTCAATTGGCTCGATTACTGAATCCACAATCTTTCTGTCAAGCAGGTAGACGTGAGGTGCCGGGTACGATCCCTGATCGCACTTGTCGGCCTAGTCGTTCGGAATTTTCCGTGGTTTTCTCCGAAACTTGCGTAAATACGGGCTAGGATCCCATAGAAAAACCTCCACAGAAGGCATTCTCCCTCAGGCCTAGGACCCTAGAACAGTCACTCGGAATTTTTCCCAAACACCGACACCAACACCTAAGTAAGATATAAATTTCTGTATAAAAAAGATTTAATTTTGGACAATGGGACTCTTTTTTAGTTTGTTCTTCCACATAAAGGCATGCGGTAATTCTGTCCCGTTCCTTAGCAATGGCTACTACATTTCTTAAAATATTTTTCACACAATATGGGAAAAAAGAAAAACGTTTTTTAATTGGTTTAAATATGTAAAATAATAATAATAAACAAATTTCTGATTTTCTTTTTCCTTAAGAGTGAACAATACCTAATTTCATAATAAGAAAACACCACAGACCTGGCGTTTAAAAGCAATAATTACAAAACTTTGAATAAACACCATAAAATTCAATAAACTTGCAATAACTGTTTCGGTTCGAAAGAACACACGATCCTTCGTCAGGCGAAAAAAGTAAGCACAAGTACTGCAGTCAAAGCAGAAACACATAAAATCGTTTTAGGTGAGCAGCAAAAATATATACAGATGAATGTAAACATAAATACTGGTGTGAGGAGAATAGTGCTGACTCTAAAATAAAAGGGCCGCCTGGGAGAATTCAATAAAAAGGAGCATTATTTTCATAATTTGCAGTGTTCTATGTTATGATTTTTGTACGTAACAAAAGTAAATTACTAATTTTCCTTGTATATATATATAGGCTGTATGCATTTGTTATTCCAGGAATGCTGAAGAACTACTGCTAAGAAAGTTTAAAAGTCAGGGGGGGGAATGTGAAGGCCTCTACACATTTAAAATGTTAGAAAAGGCTACTTTATACCAAAAATTTTTTTTAAAGGGCCGCCAGGTGCTAAAATATGTTGAAAAAGGGCCACAGGCTGCTAAAAACTGTTTAAAAGGGCACCATGCCAAATTAGCCTAGTGTCAGCCCTACATAATTATGAAATAAAAGAAGAAAACAAATAAATACCTAAGTAAATTAGATTAAAAAAGGGAACAAAATCTAAAAATTTCAAAATTAAAGGAAAATTGAACTAATGTGAGTAATTTCATAGCATCAGACAAGAATGAAGTGGAACAAATATCATTAAGAAGATTTTTCGAATTTTTAAATATGTAAAAATCTTCATGGATATTCAAATGGGAAGAGAAGACAGGAGATGAAATTATGTTAGTTTTAGAAAAATCAAAACGATGACTATGAGCCCAGCAGTGTGAAGCAATAGATTTAGAGATCTCTTCATTACGAACATTTCGATGATGATCATTTATTCTATATTTCAAACACCTTCTTGTTTGATCAATATAAACTAAATTGCACAACGAACATAAGACTAAATAAATGCCAGAACGGTTTTCAGTAGGAATGGGATCTTTAAGAGAAGATAATTTAATTTTGTTGACGGGTTTCTAAATGACTTTAAAACCAAACGGAGAGAGAATTTTAGAAGTTTTAAAAGAAAGTGATAAATAAAAAGGTAAAACAACTGGAATGAGACTGTGATCGTTCAATTTGGTATCAGAACGTTTAGACTCTTGAATTTATATAAAGCTTTATTAATAATACAGTGATTATAGCCTCGAGAAAGAGCAAGAGATTTTAAGTAATTAATTTCTTTCGAAAGACTAGACAGATCAGAACAAATGTGTAAGGCTTATGTTTTTCTTACTCATTTTCCAAAAATTGATAAATTTTTAATATTTCATTTTGCGGTTAAAAAGGAAAAGAAAGAAAGAAAGAGAAAAATGCACATATTGAAAATTCAGATTTTTGAACTTAGAATTACATTAAAAATAAATAAACGATTGTAAATTTTCTAAATGTGAAAACAGAATTTAAATATACATTATGTAATGAGTAATCATGAAATCAAACTTTCCCATAGAGTAACATCGGCCACGGCTGTCGGTGAGATTAGGTATTATCCCCTCTAAAAACATAAAGTTGCTTTCCTTAGGAACAGTTACTACTTTCATTTCTTAAAATTTATTTTGAAATTTTTATGTTTTACCTGAATTATAATGTAATATCTTTAAACTTGTTGGAAAAGGGGGGAAAATCTTTTTCAGTTGTTCTACTTTATTTCAAACCAATACTCTGGTTGTCCTAAGAAAGATGCTTTTGTTTAGTCTCATACGAGAATATATATAAATGTATTTATTTCTGCAAAGCACATTAACCATATCTTTCGAATGATACTACTTGTAAGCCCTTCTTTTTATTGAATGGGCTAAAAATGTAAGAGGAATTTCATGTCTGCGTATTAATATATAGATTCGCTGAAAAAAATTAGAATGCTCCAAAGAATTACTAAACTAAATACATGAAAAAACCTTTACTGATTTCGTTGCTTGCCGTTAAACTTTTCCACCGGGTTCCCGGTGGAAAAGTTTAAGGACAAGCAACGAAATCAGTAAAGGTTTTTTCATGCATTTAGTTTAGTAATTCAACACTTCGTTTTTAATTAATATAGTTTAAATGCTCCAAAGAAGTATAAAAAAAAGCTACTAAATGGAGGGAAAAAAAAAACAGCTTTTTTTTTTTTCCCTCTCTCTTGGCAGATTTTAGGAATAATGCCCCGAAGGAGAGGGGGGGGGGTACAGGCCCTCTCGTCGGTTGGCAACACTCTTGAAAGTATGTGGGTGGCATTTTCAGATGAGGAATACGAAAGGGCGCCAAACGTCGGGTCTCCCCCCCCAATCAAATTTTCACGCTACGCCCCTGGTTTAACATTGATTATTTATTACTAAATTAAATTTATTAGGTAAGTTTGATGTGAAAACATGTCAAAGGAGATCACTTGCTTGATTTAATAATTTCACTGAATACAGAGCTAACAATATTAACTCTTTGGGTACATTTGACGAGTGAGACTCGTCATCTGCTTACCTGGGCGATGTTACGGTGGACGAGTCTGACTCGTCATCTGAATTTAAGAAGTAGGCGTTGATGTTTGCGGCACCCCCGCCAGCGGGCGTTGATCGCAAAGCCTTTCCTGGCGTTTTTTATGATATCTTACAACCATACTTATATCATCAATATAAGTATATTCCAAATAAAATGTATTAGTTTTACATATTAACACTTTCGTGACCGCTGACGTAGATTCACATCATTTGAAAATCTGTAACTTCACCAGTGGGGGTTTCTTTTGCAATTTGTATGCTATATTTTTCTTAACTATGTAATCAATATTCACGTTTTTACTATGAAATATACTATGGATTCAAATACTTTGATTAGAAAGAATAAAATTATAATGTATATCCATTTGTAATATAAATGTGAATACAGAAAATTTTATTCTGAAATATTGTAGCATGGGAGAATAAAGCCCACAGGCGGACCTTACTCTCAAAAATTCAAAAATTCATGCGGTCGCGAAAGTGTTCTTCCATACAGCGACAAATTAAATCCATCCCATGGGCCATGGGCATAAAAATCTTCAAATAATTCAGTACTCAAAGGGTTAATTCTAATTTGCCAAGACGATAATAAGTGCATTTTAAGTATAAAATAATAGTTTTGGTTCTGATTTTTCATTCCCATACTTGCAAAACCACTTGGATTTAATACAAAATATTAATTCATTGTATTCTAAAAATACACTGCAAATCGGAATAAAGTTTAAATTTGTTTTTACTGAAATAATAATAATTAAAGGGAAAAAAAAAAAAAAAAAAAAAAAAAAAACAATATTGTAGTTTATAAACAGTTTTTTATAGAATCAGTTTTTAAAAATAAGTTAAACTCTTATATTCAATGGCTACTAAAATAAATATAAAATCAAAATAACTTAAAATGTTTCTTCCAAATGAAACTATCGTACATTAGGAAATTTTAAAAGAAAATAATGAAATCAGAATGTTTTAAAAGTAAAGATAAGATAAAAATCAATTTCAAGGCTCATCTTTGAAATGCAATATGATAGTCTGAAAATAAAGTTCAGACAGAAACACATTAAAATATATTGAATAATAATAAAAATAATCATATATGAAATTACGCCTTCCTCCTAAGAATTGTTTGTTTTTAATTTATTAGAGTATTAAGCATCTAAATTTAGGAAAGAAGCTACGAAAAAAAAAAAAAAAAACCCATGAAATGATCACTAAAATATAATAGAAATCAAACTTTATCCCTTTTTAAATCCAAGAACATGGGTTTAAAATATATTGGTCAAGATAAGAAAGGAACAGGGAACGGTGCAAGAGTAAAATATCTCAACGTATATAGTGTTATAAAATGGCATATTATTATTTAAATACTTTGTCTGACATTGAGATGTGGTTTAAGCAAAATTGTGAATTTGATTAAATTAACTTTACTACTGTGCAATGTTTAAAAAATATAGTTAAACGATTATTGCCATATGAATGTAAATAAAGATTTTCTTTCTTCAAACTAACCAATATGCAAAGTGTAGTTTGCCACACAGCATGAAAATAAAATTTATCCAGCATCGATGATATTCCATGCATTATGACAGTTCTGGCGCCATCTATAATCTAAAGATATTTAAAAAAAAAAAAAAAAAAAAATCAGTTTTTTTTTTGGCGCGGGGGGGGGGGGGGGGATTTATACAAAGATACACTTCTAAAATCCCATACATTTATTAGACAAAATATTTTTAACCCAAAATAAATTTTAATACAGTTTTCTTTGTATTCTACAATTATAATTTTATTTACACTTGGAAACAGAATATGCTACTTAATAATAAATTATTTTGAATGAATTATTTATTTATCATTTATTTTATATATTTTTTAGTATTATAATACTTCATTTTATCAAAATAGTAAATTTCAACAAAAGTATGCTTTAAAATAATAATAATAATAATAAAATAAAAATGAATTTAATACTTTAGCAAGTTAATTTGCCCATTATATATATCATAATAAATTTTCTTAATACTATGTAAATTTTTATTCATACAAAATATCAATATTTTAAGGTTATTCTTTTTAAATTATATTTTCTATAATATAGTACCGAAATGAAAAATCAGAGATTATAATAATTAGATTAAAAATAAATAAATAAATAAAATAAAATAAAATAAAATAAAATAAAATAAAATAAAATAAAACCTCCTTTGATTTTAAATGTCTATCTTCATATTTTCTATACAAAGTTTTCGACTGATAAGAGTTAACTTTTAAAGAACAACAAACTCCGAGAATTTGTTAATTTTAAAAGATTTTTTTTTTTTCTTTTAAGAAATAGAAAAAAATAATTTCGGGATTATGGTATGGTATATATATATAACAGATGGCGCCACAAAAAAATCTTAAAATACTATAGATTGTATAACCAAAATTTCGGCGATAACGATAAGTATTCGCGAATTGCTTTGTTTTTAATATATTTCCTTGGAAAGTATGAATCAATGAATTAATCTTGTGAATTGTTTTTATTATTGAGCATTAATTAGGCGTCTGCCACAGACATATGAAATATCAATATCGTCTGCTGCTACTCGACCTCTATCATCGATGTTCAGATATTGCACTACATAAAGAGAAAGGTATATTCCCGTTTCCAATTGGTTCAAAATTTCCTCGCGCATGCCCAGATCGTGCAATTTTGATCTTAAAGAAATACCTTTGTGATTTAATATATAAGATGCTTTACAATTGGTTAACATTTCTGTTTGAATACGTGCTGCCTTTGTAAGTGTCTTTTTCGATCGCTTTGGAGCGGCCGCCTCTCTTCACCTTTAATTTTATAGCTTGAAAAGTAAGTTCAATAGAGTTCCAATGCCAAAACTTAGGAACTCAGTTGCATAGCTGCCGATATTTCAATTTATTCCGGAGTTATTTTAGCCCCGCCTCTATTTCGTATCACTTATATTTTAAAAGTAATTTTTTCTATATTTTATTGAAGTTAGGTATTGAAGAAAATTTTTCTAAAAATAAAGTGGTGCGAAATAAAGGCAGGGCTAAAAGTACTCCGGAATAAATTAAAATATTGGCAGCTATGCCAGTTTTTATGGTTCCTAGACCTATTTTAAATTCAAAAACAATTGTCCGAATCTTCCCCATCACACAAGATTTTCAGCTTCGAATGTATGCATACTCGATTCCTCACGTCAAAGAACCTAGTTACACGGACGGATTGTCCAAGTCCTTTGTTGTACTTTAAAATTGTTAAATCTAAGCTCCACCCCATTCCCTTAAAAATTTTACAATTTCAAAAGTATACGCAATCAATTCCTCACAGTAACACGATTTTTCAAGGCCTTTGCTTCAATTTAAACTTTTTAATTAATCTATCCTTCCATTCTCCTATTCATTTTACAGCTTCGAAAGTACGATGCAAAAAATGGAAACCTCGCCGCACCCATTTAACTGTAAATTTTGTGGTGAACCGTAGAATTTTCAAAAAAAAAAAAAAAAAATATATATATATATATATATATATATATATATATATATAACGTAAATTACGGCAAACTTAAGCATAAAAAATCTGGTGTGAAACAGCCACACGACTTCCATTACCCACTATTACACGTATTATATGAATTTTTGAGAGATAACGTGATCAGAAAACATAAAAGTGACGTAAAGAGAAAATCGTTAGAGCCGTTTTTGAGATACCAACTTTTACAAAAAATTAATTATTGACCGGAAAACAATAACTACATACAAAAGCATATTTAAAAGTGAGTTAAAATGGCGAGTTTGAAAAAAAATCCGTACAGCTGTTTTTAAAGGATAGCCCTTGGGAAACCTGAAATTGAGCTATTTATACAGGACGCCTATAAATTTTCCTGAACTAACCAACTATATCATTCGAAAGGACATCTAATAGAGTGTTTATATAGCAAATTTGAAGAAAATCGTTAGAGCCGGTTTTGAGATACGGACTTACGGTCCCACTTCCGGTTTCCGATGTCCCACTTCCGGTTAAACTCAATTATTGACAGGAAAACAATAATTACATACAAAAGCATATTTAAAAGTGAGTTAAAATGGCGAGTTTGAAAAAAATCCGTACAACCGTTTTTAAAGGAACGCCTTTGCGAGGTCTGAAATTGAGCTCTTTATACAAGACGCCTATCAATTTTCCTGAACTAACCAACTATATCATTCGAAAGGACATATAATAGAGTGTTTATATAACAAGTTTGAAGAAAATCGTTAGAGCTGTTTTTGAGATACGGACTTACGGTCCCACTTCCGGTTTCCGATGTCCCACTTCCGGTTTTTCAATTTTCTCCAAAATTTGGAAATTTCCTCTGTACACCAGACGTATTTCAATTCTAAAGTTTCGTAGCTCTATCTTTATTAGTTTCTGAGCTATAATAGCCAGAAGATTCTCCACATACACACATACATACACACTGACCAATTGCCAAAAACCACTTTTTTGGACGCAGGGGACCTTAAAACGTGTAAATCAGGTGAAAACCCGATATCGAATTTTCAGACCGAATACAATACTTCCATTACCTACGGTAGTAGGGTAATGGAAGTAAAAATAGTGATTAGCCATAAAATTGACAGCTGAATTTTGGCAGCGAGGTTACAATTTTTTAGAGTTTATGCACAATCGATTCGTGACCTCAAATACTTATTAACACGGCTTTTGTAAC
This sequence comes from Salticus scenicus, assembly GCA_963930645.1. NCBI lineage: Eukaryota > Metazoa > Arthropoda > Arachnida > Araneae > Salticidae > Salticus > Salticus scenicus. Next base: position 86,576,009 of record OZ005656.1, read on the forward strand.
TCCAAGCTCTATTTTAATTTTTTAAATACCTATCCTTATTTCCCTACTAATAATTTTATGGATTCGAAATTATAGGTAATCGATTTCTCACTGTCTCAAAAGCCTAGTAATAGATATTTTCAAACTCGAACTCCAATAAATATCTGCTCCCTCATTTCTATTTCTATTACTTTTTAGAGCTTTGAAATTGGGCAGAATGGATTCATCTCTAAAACAGGGTTCCCACGGCCACGCATGTTTTCAAGGACTCTTCCACTAGAATAATCTTAAGATAAATTTATTCTTAAATGTACAGTGTACATTTAAGAAGAAATTTATGTTTAGATAATTCTGATGGAAGAGTCCTTGAAAAGAATCGGGCCGTGGGAACCCTGTAAAAGAAAGAAAAAAAAGGAAGAGGGGGGGGGGCGCATTTTAGTCCTCAGTTTTATTTAAAAATTTTATTCTTTATTTAAAATAAATTTTAATTAAATTTAAAATTCAATACATTGAATCTTTTCTTATAGTATATATTATGATATAGAATTACTTTCAATATATATAATATACTGGCATAAACGACCACAAGTGGCGTTTTTTTACAGAAATTTTTACGGTTTGCAGGAAAGCTATATCTCCATTTCTATCGAATTTAAGTGCCTCAAATTTGATAGGCAAACGGATTTTATGGAAAATTGTAGGCATAAGAAAAAATAGAAACAAAATTATACAAGTAACATGGATATTTTTGCGGGTTATCACTGATTATTTTAATTTTCTAATGGATTATTTTCACTTTTTAATGTTTTACTAGAAATAATATTTATGTTAATTTTAACTTAATTTTTTCTGAATCACTTATACACACAGCATTAGACTTCAGAATTTTCCGGATGATCGAGAAGTTCAATGGAATACTTTTTTAACCATTTATCACAAAAATTTTAATTTCCTATCAGGCATAGAACTCTCTTTGAATTTCTTACTTGCATTTGATACCTAGCTACAATTGTTCTAAATTTATCATAATATTAGAATTTTTCAAAATATTCAAATGTACGTTAAAAATATAACTTCACATTGATTTTGATTATCTAAAAATATACATATTATTAGATTTAGTAAATACAGTTTTAGATATAGAAATAAAAAATTATCTCGGTAATTTAATCTCTCGTCTCAAATTTTTGTAATTTGGAAACAACGTCTTTATAACTACGCTATGATTTTTTTTTTTTTTTTTTTTTTTTAATTACAATCTAAGTGTTTTTAAGCATCATTTTTATGTTTAAATATGTATTAATTTTATAATAAAATAAGTATTTCTATTGCTTTACCTTAAATAAGTTTATTTAATATTAATAAAACGGGGCTCCCTGATCAATATTCTAGAAATATATTTACATTTCTTCAGCAATCACATTAGTGATCGGCGGTACATTAAGTTATCAGTTTAGTGGCCCGTGAAGTCAAAAAGGTTGGCGACCGCTGCTTTAGATCTTGGGCAAGACTTGTTTCGTTGTGAAGCAAAATACGCTGCTGAGTTCACTGCCGAGCTCGTTTATTAGTTTTGTTTATTTTGCTCTACTATAAATGCTTTTTCTTTTTAATGATGATTTACTTGTTAAATCCATGGTTTTTCATTCATATACGAATACGATGTCAGCATCAATAGAAACATTTCTTATGCACATAGTGAACGTACTTTTACAGAATAAAACTGTTTCTAAACCTTTCACATTTTTTTTTTTTCTGTTTTTAAATATGTTCGTACACAGTACTTGTAAAATTAGGTAAGATACTTTCAATCTGCAATCTGCCTTTACTTATAATATTGAAATGCCGAATAAGAGGAAATCGTGGTAGTATCCCATCAGATTATTTTAATTATTTTGCATTCACAAATGAAAAACTACTTAGTTCCAACAGGTTTTGAAGTTTACTAATATTTTTAAATTTATTTATTTACTTATTCATTTTATTGTATTTACTTATATTTTGTAACAATAAAAAATGAGATAACGTATTTTTATGTTGCATTTCTTCTTATTATTTTCTCTTATCCATATATGGAGGAGAAGATAATGTTTTAGAGTCAAATTTTTGAAACTAAGTTAATTACATGTTTTCAGGCCTTCTGAATCCAAAAATGGGGTGTTTAGTAGATTGTCTTTGCATGTGTGTTTCATCAGTATAATTAAAAAACAGATAGTAACTGGTAGTCCACATTCCATAGTATAAAACAATATACGGAGATGACACTTGAAAATTTATATTGGTATCGAATAAAATCGTTTATGTACAGGGATATGCAAAATATACTCAATAATAATAAAAAAAAATAATAAAAAAAAAACGACGCAGGTTTCGATGGAAAATGCAAAATTTTAAAGTTTGGCTGCCATCGAATGAGCACGCGACGCTGCAACGCATTTTAACTTCGCAATTGGCAGAATATAAAAAAAGAGAAATTTTGATTCCAGGTCATAAATTCTTCGAGAATTTTATTCCATCTACTCAGATAGACAGTACCCATGCCTCGCATACAGGTGCGCAAGCAATATGCGCATTTTAGAGAGGTGTGTAGTTGGGCTCAAAGAAGCCTGTTGGTCTAATCTGCGAATTGTTTGACAATTGGATAAGAGCGATGCCACTATTAGATGATATTGACAGGAATGGGTGAACCATGGCCGAGCAAGCCTAAAGGAGGAATCGGTCGGCCGAGAGAGAAGACAGAACGTGAGAACCAATCAATCGTCAGCGCGATATTCAAGGCTCCAATTAATCATCATCGATCCTACGTGCAACTGGTACTTCAGTGACTTCTAAGACCATTAAGGCTGGACATCAGTAAACAAAAAATTCGTGTTCGCTTTTCGAGGGAAAAAGTCCCGTTTAGCCTTGAACTGTCATAGGTGCTAGAAAACGATTAGCGCTAACCCCAAGACTTCCGATCCGCATTAGCGGCTGTCAATGACCAGTTTTTATTATGTTACATACAGGGAAGTCTGAATTAACTGTTATCTCTCACCTTCTTTCTTCCATTGAGTTTTTCTGAAACATTTTTGAACCTTTCGAATATTTGAATTTGTATTCAAAGTCACGAAATTTTCTCTTTTCACTTACGAAAAATTAAATCTAGTGAGATCGACTACTCTGTTTTTTTTCTGTTAAACTGATTAAAATATTGAAATTGAAACTATATTTTAATGTAGTTGTAACAGTACAGATAATTTATGGAAAAACAGCTATTTTATTCAATGTAGAATCGTAAAAGGTATATATTGCTCCCGTATTTATTATTATTTTTTTTTTCAAATTGAAAATAGTTAAAGTTAATATATATATGTATATAATATATGTTGTGTTATACCAAAGAAGAGACCACTTTGTCGTAGGAGAGATGAAATTCTGAAATTTGGAAGTGCAGAATGGAGAAGAATTGCAGAAAACAGGGCAATTTGGAATGTCCTAGGAGATGCCTTTATTCTGCAGTGGATTGATAAAGGCTGAAACTGATGATGATGATGATGATGATATATATATATATATATGTGTGTGTGTGTGTGTGTGTGTGTGTACGATTTATTTTCTTTCCAGCGATTCATTTTTGAGTTGTATGTGTAAAAAATATAAAATAGTTTTAGTACCGCACAAAAATTACAGGAGTCACGGAAGAAATTGTATCGGTAGACATCCTGTATTGGTAAAAATCGTTACGTGATAGAGAAAAACTGGTCTTAGTATAGGTTTCAACACACAAAATTAACATTAAGATCGGACAAAATTATTAAATCAAAATTTTACATGTGGACTTGTGTACTTTTTTAACAACTCATTAGCTACCAAGAACAAAAATGTTGCTGTCACTTTTCAAAATTTGATATTCCTGTATAAATATACATTTTAAGATTATACATTAAAGACTATATGATAATAAATATATATTTTTATTATAATATTAATATACATTTAATAATAATTTAAATAATAAAGCTACGTAATTGCTTACTTAACTACTTAATATTTCTAGCATTAATTAAAAAATAATTACATTTTTTCTAAAATAATAATAATAATAATAATAATAATAATAATAATAATTTTTAAGCATTCATAAATTTGTATAGATAAAAGTTAGTTTTATTTAAAGTTGTAACTAATTTTATCAGCATTTATTTCAAAAACTAGGGGGTTCTGTCCGCTCGGTTCATCAACCCCCGACTTGCTTCGCTTATGAACTCCTGTTGGGCTTTACCCGCCTATTCGCTGCTTTGTCTTTCACTGAATATCAATGTGCATAATACAACACAAAAGCAGAACAATACTATAGGAATCCTTATATTCTCAATGTCAAATTGAAATACATCATACTAGCTGGAACCCGTCGAATTCGACGATCACTCAATTGACCGTAATGTTTCAAAAACCGTCGCATCATTATTTAAATGTGTTTCATGATAAAACATCTAATATAATTTACGATATTTCACTTAAAAAAAGAAAGTCGGAAAAATGCTTATAAATAGAAATACTGTATATGACATCTCTTTCTACAAAGTACTGTCAATGTGACGTCAAACAGACTTCAAATAAACAGATGCTATCTTTTATTTTCTATTTCGTTTAATACTAAGACTATATGTTAGCTGACCCGTCCGGCGTTGCCCGGGCCCATGATACCTTAAATGAACCTTAAATTTGTATTATTTTATACCTTTAATTCGATTTTGTTTGAATTTCTGTTTTAAAATGAAAAAATCACGAAAAAAATAATCATTTGTAAAAAAAAAAAAAAAAAAAAAAAAAAAAAAATACCTTAAACAGAACGGAACTCGGGTTCGTGACCCAGTGCCTGTGGCACGTATATGCAAGTCGCTAATACCATGAAACAATTCTCAAAAATTAACCTTGAACCGAACGAACCTCTTACTCGTGTTACCGCTGCCTGTGGCTGCGGCACCGTATAACAGGTATGCTACGCAGGCGCTGCAAAATCTACTTTCCTCCACCAGGGAGCGCAGTATGTTCTATACGAACATCACCAATCGCCTTGTATTTCCAAGACCTTTCAAATAAGGTGTCACATGGTGGTGTCAACTGCAAAATCCTTGAGTTGCACTTTTCACCGCCAGGGGGCGCAGTGTGTTCTGTACGAACATCACCAACGGTCAGAAAATACCAAGACCTTTAAAATAAGATGTAACATGATAGGGACCACTACAAATTCACTTAGTTCTACTTTTCACCACCAGGGGGCGCCATATGTTATATACAAACATCCCCAATCAATATGAAATTTCAAGACCTTTATCAACAACCGCCTTGAATTTCCAAGACCTTTTAAATAAGGTGCCACATGGTGGTGTCAGCTGCAAATCCTTTAGTTGCACTTTCCCCCGACAGGGGGCGCAGTGTGTTCTATACGAACATCACCAACGGTCAGGAAATACTAAGACCTTTAAAATAATATGTAACATGATAGGGTCTGCAGCAAAATCACCTAGTTCCATTTTTCACCACCAGGTTTCGCACTATATTGTATGCAACAGAAAGTGATTTTTTAGTATTCGACTCTAGTCCCCATGTGTACAATTTCTTCACCGTGAAGTAATTTGAAGTTTAGTTAAGCTCGTAAACGTGTTTTTAACCCGTTTCCCCCGGGGGGGGGACCATTCGACTTTTTTTTTTCCCCTTCTCATAGCACATCTACAGACCACGACCTTTTTTTAGACACCTCAACCAAATTTTTACACCAAGTAGTTCTCCCAATATAGTGGAGACAGACAAAAACATGTTTCAAATTAATATATAGATTTCAAGACCTCTATCACCAATCGCCCTGGATTTCCAAGACCTTTATGCGTCACATGGTGGTGTCAGCTGCAAAATCCTTTAGTTGCACTTTCCACCACCAGGGGGCGCAGTGTGCTCTGTACGAACATCACCAACGGTCAGGAAATACCAGGACCTTTAAAATAAGATGTAACATGATAGGGTATGCAGCAAAATCACCTAGTTCCATTTTTCACCACCAGGGGTCGCACTATATTGTATGCAACAGAAAGTGATTTTTTAGTATTCGACTCTAGTCCCCATATGTACAATTTCTTCACCGTGAAGTAATTTGAAGCTTAGTTAAGCTTGTAAACGTGTTTTTAACCCAAACGGGTGGGAAACGGTTTTCCCCCAGGGGGGGAAACCGTTCGACTTTTTTTTATTTTTCTCTTCTCATAGCACATCTACAGACCAAGACCTTTTTTTAGACACCTCAACCAAATTTTTACACCAAGTAGTTCTCTCAATATTGTGGAGACAGACAAAAACATGTTTCAAATTAATATATAGATTTAATAAATACCTTCTTTTTCTTTTTCTTTTTTTTTTTTTTTAATAAAATTTATACTGTCGATTCAATGCTTATATTAGGTTCTATATTAGTTATGAGGGTGATTTTTCAGTCGGAAAATTTACTTGATTTTACTGATAAAATTTAAGCTTTCACTTGCTGATGGGGACAAATTTTGCAATATTTGAAAAATAAATAAATAAATAAATAAATAAAAAATAGAAAAATAAAAAATCGGAGATTTTTTTTTATTTTAAATGTATTTTCTTCTTATTTATTTATTCTTAAAGAACAGTGACAGTAATTATTATTCAAATAATCATATATACAATAAATATATATATATATATACTATTAAAAAAAAAAAAAAGTTTAAAAATTTAGATAAACAATAAATATATCTAATGAGCTATAAAAAATAAATTGTTAAAGCAGTATTAATAATCTTCTTAAAATTTTTAATGAATTTGCTTTATTTTTTAAAATAAATATTACAATTTTGATTAAAATGAGTCGATATATTTGGAAAAGTGTTGTAGCTCTCTAATCTTATTTGCTTATTTATTAATGAATAAATAATTAAGAGAAATCTTTTATTTATTTATTAATAAAAAAATAATTTTTATTTATTTTAAATTTAATATATATATACAGTAAAGCATCTCTAAGTTGGACACGTACGGTTCCAGGAAAAAAGTGTCCAACTTAGAGAGGTGTCCAACTTATAGGGGTGCTTACATTTTTCGATTTAAACTGTATTTATGCATGCCTTTTAACTTTTAATCATATCTAATTATAACATAATTAAGTATTCATAACTTATATTAAAAAAAAATAAGAATGATTAATTTGGCAATTTAAAATTTAAGTTTAAACTCGTATATTGTGGCCATAATAACACTTTCTTCTATAATTTTTATATAACAGCGCCATCCACCAGTTAATAGACATGAAAATTTAATCAATATAACTTCACACAATAAAGATTTTGCATATGCATTTTGGTACATTTTATTCAATAGACGCTGTAACAGTCATATGGAAAATCGTAGAATGTAATTAAAAGTAGCACAACTTTGTCTACTGATATATACCCAAATTAAGATAACATTAATTTTCTTAATAGCCATACCACTTATGAAGTTTGGTGAATTTATTCACTCTAGAAACTGAGATGTAGATTTTCCGTGAACGGGGAAAACTGCAGCATAGCAGCGACACCTGTTGATTGATATGCACCCTAATTGAACCAGCATCTTTTTTCTTAGGGCAGTATTTGAATGTCCAACTTCCAAGTTAGAGGGGTGTCCAACTTGACAGGTTTCACTGTATATATTATATATATATATATATATATTGTTACGAAATTGTAAATAATTGTGTTTATTTTTGTATAAATTCTTTCAAAGAGGCTTAGTAAGTTGATAAAGTGCTAATTTTGTGCATTTCTAGTCGTTTTAGCATTGAAATAGCCTTATTTTCCCTTAAAAACGCATTAAAAAGCCCCAGTAATGCAGGTAATGGATTTGGCGCCAAATTTGGCGACTTTTTCCCACCTTGGCGATTTTTTTGGCGACCTTGGCGGTAAAATCCTTATATGGGATATACCAAATATGGAAGCTGTAAGTTGATTGGTTGACCACTTTCTAGAGTTTTCTCGAAAAATCTGGGTTCCATGGAACAGTATATAAGAAGCGTTTTTCGCCAAGGCAGTCAGTTCAGTTCAGATCTCAGCCAGCTTCGCTAGTGCTTGCATTGCTCTTAAGCCTCTTTGAGAGAGACTTGCTTCAAGTGTTATCGCTATACAGTTTGTACTGTGGATTTGCTATTGACAGCTGTTGTTTAAGCTGTGGTTACTGCTTGAATTGAAGCTGATACTTGGTTTATAGACCTGTATTTTTCTGGAACTTTCTGTGAATAAATTACTGAATTTTTGTACGTTTGGCCTTTCATTCTCAGACAACTCACGAACCCCCAAGTACGCAACATTTCTGGTGTCAGGAGCTGGATTTGTCTGTGAATGGTGATAACTAGGGCTATGGAACAAGAGATGAAAAAACTTCTAGAAAGCTTAGCTACCCAGATGAATGAGATGAAAGTTAGCCTGAGTCAAGAGATGAAAGAAATGAAGGTAGCACAAGAGAAAATGGAAACATCGCAAAGAGAGTTGAAAGACGGTTTGACTGAAGAAATGAAGGTAGCACAAGAGAAAATGGAAACATCGCAAAGAGAGTTGAAAGACGGTTTGACTGAAGAAGTGAAGGTAGCACAAGAGAAAATGGAAACATCGCAAAGAGAGCTGAAAGACACTATAGGTGAAGTTCAGGAAGAAATTAAATCTAATCAAGATGAGATGAAGAGAGAGCTTTCAACGGTGAAAGAATCAATCGAGGGTAAATTAACGGTGATGAAAAATAGAATGGATGGAATAGAAGAGAAAGTTTTGAAAATAGAAGAAAGTTTTGAAGAGAAAACCATGAAGATAGAAGAAAATGTTATGAAGGTTGAAGAGAAAGCTATGAAGATAGAAGAAAATGTTATGAAGGTTGAAGAGAGTGTTACGAAAATAGAACGGAGTTTCGAGGAGAAAGTTAAAGAAAATTTTGATCAGGAACTGAAAGGAAGGTTTTCAGAGATAGAAGGTAAACTGAAGAGAATAGAAGAAGATCTGGAGAGAAAAGTGGAAGAAAAGTTAGAATCCATGCCCCAGGAAACTGAAAAGAAAGAGAGAAGAATCCAGAATCAGGAATTTATTAAGCTATCTACCTACGATGGCAGTTCCTCCTGGCATGTATATAAGACGCAGTTTTCCATCGTAACTGAAGCTAACGGCTGGGACTCTACCGCCAAGTCAGTCCACTTAGCAGCAGCATTACGGGGATATGCAGCTGAGATACTGAGAAATGTTTCTAAAGAAGAAAGGAACGACTTCGAGGCCTTGACTAGAGCACTGGAGCTACGGTTTGAAGAGAAGTGTTCTAAGGACTATAGTCGCCTCCAGCTAAAGTCCCGTTACCAGAAAACGGGCGAAAGTTTGCAAGAGCTGGCAGCGGACATTCAGAGATTGTCACACCTAGCATTCTCAGACTGCCAAGCTGACACTCGAAACGACTTAGCTCTTCAGTACTTTATCGATGCTGTTCGGGATCCAGAAATTCAAAAAGCGCTGAGACTCTCCAACATTAGAGACGTAGAATCAGCTTTAGGCTATGCACTTAGGATAGAGGCAGCCCAACAAGCCTCCCGTAAAGACCGCCATACCATAAGAGCAGTCTCATTAAATGATACGCCTGCTGATGAGAATGAAATGAAGAGAAGTTTCGCAGAGATCTTAAAGAGATTGCGCAACGTGGAAAATAACATAGAAATAAAGGATCGAAAGATAAAGTGCTGGGGCTGTGGAGGGGATGGTCATGTGAAGAGGAACTGCCCCGTATGACCAACTATAGGAAATCACCCGGCTTCACCATCACTGCAGGGAAACTAAGAGGAGGCCATCTCGCGGGGCGGAGGTTGCCTAAAATTAAAGAGCCCCAATTTACAGTATTTCATGTTTCATCGATGAGTGGCGGCGATAATGGACTTCACGTCTATGGCCAAGTCAACAACGCCACCTGCCGGATGATTCTGGACACGGGAGCCAACGTGACCATCATTAGAACGGATTTGGCTCAAGAACTAAAAGAGAAGATAATCTGGACTCCGCCCTGCGTTAAACTCCAGACTGTGACCGGAGAGGAAATCAAAATATATGGAAAAATGAACTTGGCCATCACTTTTGGGAATGCCAGTTACCATCATATGGCATATGTGGCCGATATAAGAGATCCTTTAATCATTGGAATTGATTTCCTGAGAAAATTTAACTTTCAATTGGACTTCAAAAATAATGAACTGCATTCGAGTTCGGAAGACATCGCTGTGTTCAACACTGAAAATCAAGACATTCAGACAATTTGCCAGATAACAGCCAAGTCTGAAATTTCCATCCCTCCACACACAAAGACAATAGTTTCAGGAACACCACCTACAAAGCAATACTTCCGCTATGGACTGATTGAATACCCGAATACAGACAATAGCCCAAGAGGAGTTCTGGTAGCTTCATCTCTAGTTGATCTCTCAAAGAGTACTATTCCTGTGAGAGTCGCAAACATCAGCGATAAGGTTCGAACAGTGAAGAAGGATGAGGTGTTAGCAGCCTGCTCTCCTGTAACATGCATAAACCGCCCCACGCAATCAACTGAATCCAAGTCTTCTGAACAATTAATGACGGAATTACTCAAGAATGCAGAGTTAGGAAAGGAACAGAGGTGTGCTGCGGAGAAGCTACTCCAAGAATTTAAAGACCTTTTTTCTCGAACACCTGAAGACGTCGGGAGAACGAACATCACCCAGCACAGAATTGATACAGGAAATCATCCTCCAATCAAACAACATCCAAGAAGACTTCCATTTGCTAAACAGAACAGGAAGAGGTCACTGAACTTCTAAGTGAAATGCAGCACAATGATGTCATCGAGCCATCAACGAGTCCTTGGGCCTCTCCCATAGTACTGGTGCGGAAAAAGGATGGTTCAACAAGATTCTGAGTGGATTATCGTCGTTTGAATGACATCACGAAGAAAGACAGTTACCCTCTTCCCAGAATTGACGACACATTAGACACACTTGCTGGCAATAAATGGTTCTCGACGTTGGATCTGAAGAGCGGCTACTGGCAAGTAGAAGTACATCCTGATGATCGTGAGAAGACTGCATTCACCACGGGACAAGGACTGTGGCAATTTAAAGTTATGCCGTTCGGATTATGTAATGCTCCTGCCACCTTCGAACGCGTGATGGAGACAGTGCTAAAAGGACTTTCCGATGAAGCCTGTCTGGTGTATTTGGATGATATTATCATTGTGGGGCGCACCTTTGAAGACCATCTACGAAACATCCGAAAGGTGCTGGAGAAACTCAGAATGGCTAACCTCAAATTGAATCCAGGCAAGTGTAACTTGTTCCGTCGTGAAGTGAGCTACCTCGGCCATATCATCTCTGCCGAAGGTGTGAGAACTGATCCAGAGAAGATCTCTGCAGTCGAGAACTGGAGTCGCCCTAAAAATATACACCAACTACGAAGTTTCCTGGGGTTATGCACTTACTACAGGAAGTTTGTCAAGGGTTTCTCAAATATTGCCAGACCACTCCACAAGCTGACGGAAGCCAAACAGAAGTTCCTGTGGACAGACGAATGCGAAAAAGCGTTCAAACGACTTAAAGAGGCCTTAACATCATCGCCTATCTTGACGTATCCACAGCCCGACAGACAGTTCATACTTGATACAGATGCCAGCCATGAAAGTGTCGGTGCTGTTTTGTCGCAGGAAATTGATGGTCAAGAACATGTCATAGCCTATTGGAGTAAATGCCTGTCTAAACCAGAGCGGAATTACTGTACCACCAGGAAAGAGCTACTCGCCATCGTAAAAGCCATAGAACATTTCCATCATTACCTCTATGGCAGAAGATTCCTGCTGCGGACTGACCATGCATCTTTGACGTGGTTGTTCCAGTTCAAGAACCCGGAAGGACAGATTGCCAGATGGATACAACGCCTCCAGGAATATGACTTCGAGATACGTCATCGTAAAGGGACTCTACATGGTAATGCAGATGCCTTGTCACGGAAGCCCTGCTCGGAAAGCTGCAAGTATTGCTCTAGAGCCGAACAGAAATACCTGCCGATAAATCCGATTGCCTGCCAAGTTACTGTCTCAACACCATCAGATCAAGATCCCGATCCATGGAGTGACGAAGAACTTAGACAAGCCCAGTCGGAAGATCCTGACATAAAGCCAATACTACAACTGAAGGAGACGACCAGCAACAGACCTACCTGGCAGGACATTTCCAGATTTAGTCCCATTACGAAAAGTTATTGGGCACTTTGGGACTCTCTTCATATCAGAAACGGCGTATTATACAGAAAGTGGGAATCTGATGATGGGAAAAGCTTCAGATGGCAGATTTTATTACCAAGATAAAAAATTCCAGCTGTTTTAGAACAACTGCATAGTAGTTCTACTGGAGGCCATTTTGGGGTAATGAAGACTCTGCAGAAAGTTCGGGAACGCTTCTACTGGTGCAAGGCAAAGGAGGATGTGGAGAAATGGTGTAAATCCTGTGATGCTTGTGCGGCACGTAAAGGCCCGCAGAAACGAAGTCGAGGAAGACTGCAACGGTATAACGTGGGAGCACCATTTGAACGGATTGCAATCGACATCTTGGGTCCTTTGCCACGGACCTCCAGTGGAAATAAATACATCCTCGTCGTGATGGACTATTTCACCAAGTGGCCTGAGGCAGATCCCATTCCCAATCAAGAGGCATGCACAGTCGCAGAAGTCCTAGTGCAGCAGTGGGTGTCAATGTACGGCACGCCCCTACAACTTCATACCGACCAAGGTAGGAACTTTACCTCTGATGTTTTCAAAGGACTGTGTCAACTACTCGGCATAGACAAAACCCGGACAACACCCTTACATCCCCAGTCGGACGGCATGGTCGAGAGGTTCAATCGTACCATCCTGAATAACCTCTCCCTTCTAGTATCAAGGAACCAGCAAGATTGGGACTTGAAGTTGCCATTGTTCCTGCTGGCTTATCGAAGTGCTGTCCATGAAACCACCGGCTATACTCCAGCCCAGATGCTGTTTGGACGTGAACTTCGTCTCCCTTGTGATCACCTGTTTGGTTGTCCACCCGATGCGCCTTTATCGCCCGAGGAGTACATCCAAGATCTCCAGGCACGATTTGAGGACGTTCACAACTTTGCTCGGGAGCGAATTCACATTGCATCGGAGAAAATGAAGAGAAGGTACGATCTAAAGGCTACGCAACATGAGTTTCAGGAAGGAGAGAAGGTCTGGTTGTGGAATCCTGTTCGACGCAAAGGACTCTCTCCCAAGTTACAGTGCAACTGGGACGGACCATACACAGTCTTAAAAAGGCTGAATGATATAGTGGTGCGGATCACTAAAACACCTTCATCAAAACCGAAGGTGGTGCACTATAATAGGCTAGCCAAGTACCACAAGTAACGGTAATATTAAAAATTAAAAATGTAAATACTGGTAAAATTTGCGCATGCGTAATGTAAATATTTGTATATAAATATTTGTACGTATTTGTGAATTTTGTAAATATTTGTATATAAATATTTGAACATATTTGTGAATTTTGTAAATATTTCTCACTTGATTTGTATTTCTATTTTATCGTTATATGCAACTTAGTTTTTGTGTTTTAGATTGTGTAAATTTGTTTAGTTTCGCCTCTTGACCAAGGGTTGCACTGCCCGGGACGTGCAGTCCTTGGGAGGGGGACAGTGTTACGAAATTGTAAATAATTGTGTTTATTTTTGTATAAATTCTTTCAAAGAGGCTTAGTAAGTTGATAAAGTGCTAATTTTGTGCATATCTAGTCGTTTTAGCATTGAAATAGCCTTATTTTCCCTTAAAAACGCATTAAAAAGCCCCAGTAATGCAGGTAATGGATTTGGCGCCAAATTTGGCGACTTTTTCCCACCTTGGCGATTTTTTTGGCGACCTTGGCGAGAAAATCCTTATATGGGATATACCAAATATGGAAGCTGTAAGTTGATTGGTTGACCGCTTTCTAGAGTTTTCTCGAAAAATCTGGGTTCCATGGAACAGTATATAAGAAGCGTTTTTCGCCAAGGCAGTCAGTTCAGTTCAGATCTCAGCCAGCTCCGCTAGTGCTTGCATTGCTCTTAAGCCTCTTTGAGAGAGACTTGCTTCAAGTGTTATCGCTATACAGTTTGTACTGTGGAATGTGGATTTGCTATTGACAGCTGTTGTTTAAGCTGTGGTTACTGCTTGAATTGAAGCTGATACTTGGTTTATAGACCTGTATTTTTCTGGAACTTTCTGTGAATAAATTACTGAATTTTTGTACGTTTGGCCTTTCATTCTCAGACAACTCACGAACCCCCAAGTACGCAACAATATATATATATATATATATATATATATATATATATATATATATATATGTATAATATAATATCATATAATATAAAGAAATAATTTATTGAAATGATAAAATACACACAACACAGTACTTCACACGTTAGTACACTCGTTACGTCTCGTAACTGGACCTGAAGAACCTCTCCTTTATCTACGCTTTTTCACTATCAGAACAACAGCATTTTGATTTAGGAAAGTCTTGAGCCGGTCAGGGTCGGTATTTCTGTCTTTGAATTATATATTTTATCATTAGTCAAGCAATATTATGAAAATCTTCGTTCTTCCTATAATCACAAATGAAAAAAATCTGTATTTATCTGCAATTTTGCCCACAGACGTGATGTATTTGAATTCTCTTGTACACGAAACATTTGCTTGATACCAACGTAAAGTTTAATGTAGCATTCTTATATGATGCTGATTTAGAATACCGAATTGGACTTCCTGCTGCTATTTGTTATTGAGATACATACATAACAGACAGATACATAGGCACACAACCATTATGAACATCTTTTTAGGATTCAGGTTGTCTCATACCGTCTAAATATAACGAAAACTCAATATCGAAAATTCGACCGAAAAACTTCACTTTACCGTACATATGTGTGAGAGAAAATGAAAAATGGTATAAGTCGTACACTTATCGAAATCTATACAATGCGTGAGTGACGATGTTCTTTTGTTATAACATACCTACCATCTTTCAGCTCAGTTGAACAAAACCTTTAGACGTTATAGTGTCCAGACACTCACATACATACATTGCCGCAAACAAGAATGGACTCAATCATTATCGAATTTTTTCATGATTTCAGTACTTATGTACGCTCAGAAAGTAAAATATATCACATTAATTTTCATCTTTAATGCCCTCCCACGTCCCCAAGGGAAAAAAAAAAAAAAAAAAAAAATCGGCAGGAAAAAAAAAAAAAAAAAAAAAAAACTTTGTCTATTTGCGTGTGCGTTTGTAACATGTAGCTTCCAAAGGAATAAAACAATTTTTATTTTACTTTATTTTTCAACTTATAACTTCGAGCTTACTATAATATAGGACGGTTGGCTGTAGACACTCGTGCTTCTCTTTTTATGTTAGATAATAAGCCATGTTGTTTTTGAAACAGAATATTAAAAAAAGCTTTAAAAATTGCAATTTTTTTTTAAACCGATTTTGACAAAAGTGAAAATTTGGGTGTAAATGCTAATTATTATTATAAATTTATAATAATATATTATTATTGTAATAACTTTATTATTATTACAATAAAGTTATTATCCAAAAATCTATAAATTCGGTTGAAAATTAGAAAGTTTAAAAAAATTAATTGAAATGTGATTGTTTTTTTTTTAAATTTGTATTCTTATTTTAAATTTTCTAATTTACAGTCATCTAATTTTCAATTCGTGTCACATAAATCATGTAGCTTTTGGATTAGAAAATAAAAAAGCTTTTCTCAATGAATGGAAAAAAAAAAAAAAAAAGCAATTTTTTGAAGCTTCTGCATAAATGAAAAATTAGCTATAAACCGTGATTATGAATTTTCAGGAAAACATCTAAATTCAGTTGAAAAGTAGAGATTTTTGTAGAAAAGTAACATTTAGCTAAGTTTAAAGCTAGTCATGCGTTGACATATTATAATTTCTCAATTAGCATTCTTTCAAATGAAAATTATAGATTTTATGGAAAAATAATAATTTACAGTTAAATTCAAGGTCGTGATTTCATAAAAAGTAGCTTTATTATTTTTATATAAATTTAAATAACACACAATTACACGAAAAAGAAAATATTTGACAAAAAGGAAAAAAATAATCTGGTGTGTCACTCACACGACTTTCTCTTACCCTGAAATATAATATTAAAAATACAGGTTGCAGATTAATAGGTAAGATAACGAGTACTGTTATGTAAACCTGTGTTAAACAATTCAAATTAGGCTTCGGAAGAGTTTTATATGATAATTAGTTCTGTGTGAGGCGGGCTACTGCCCCCCTCAACCCCCCGTTTCATTAATGCGCCTACATTTCTATAGAATTTAATTCGGCTATTAAAAAATAATTCTGTTTTTAAAAAATAATTTATTAAAATTATTATTAAAAAAATATATCTTTTATGATAATGCAGGCGATTTGCATATTAGAGAAGTAATATAACACTAAATATCCAAAAAAAAAGTCCATTTTATTCTCAATATTTAAAAAAAAAAAAAAAAAATTTTTTTTTTTTTGTTAAAAGTAAAAAAAAATCGATAACTTTGTTTTAAATTATCGCAGATAGATGGTTCAACCATTCGTTTTAAAGGTATTGGCGAGCTCTTTTGAAATATACCCATCATGAAAATTTACTCCCCTCGAGGGGGGCTTCCCCCCCGGGGGGAGGCGAGGCTCCTACATACACAGTTTTTTTTTCCCTGTTGACTATCTCTATTACAAAAAATATATATTCGTTTCATTTGGTTTAGTGCAATCTATAGATGTTAAACTCTACTTACCTGCAATTTCCCCCATAGACGTAAGGTACTTGTATACTTTTAAGTGTCCCTGTACACGAACCATTTGCTTGATCTTAACGACAAGTTTAGTGTAGCATCCTTATATCATACACATTTAGAATACAAAGTTTGAACTTTCTGCCATAATTTGTTTTTGAGATATGCTGATGACAGACAGACAGACACACAGACATATACAGACTATTCTTTAAAAACATGATTTTCGTATTCAGGGGACCTCAGAACATGTAAATATAACAAGAACTCGCGTTCGAAAATTTGACCTAAAAACAATACTTTCTCTACCTTATGGGTGAGAGAAAGTAAAAAAAAAAAAAAAAAAAAACGTAAGCAGAAGAGTGAAAGATTGATAGAAAGAATGAACAATGATAGTTTGAAATATTGAAAAACTAAAAGTAAATTGTTATAGGAAGTTTTAGATCAAAACTTTTTATAATGTTTCTTTCTTTCAATTTTATTATATTTTCAGCTTACGTGAAAATCAGTAACAATCAAGCGTACAATGTTTCTGTATAGAAACTTACCTGCTGCAATAAAACTATTTCTATTATTATTGTTTAAAACAAACATTAAATAAAAAAATAAAAAGTTTTCTAATACACAAATTCCCTAGGCATTGGGAGTGATTAATTGAAAATATTTTCTATTCAAAGATATCCCCATAGAATATAATTTATGGGTATATACCACAAAATTTTGCCTCCCAATTTTAATGTTTATTATATTATTCTTACATTAAAAATAATCTGGTGTGTCACTCACACGACTTTCTCTTACCCTGAAATTTAATACTATAAATACAGGTTGCAGATTAAGAGGTAAAATAACGAGTACTGTAATATAAACCAGTGTTAAATTATTCAGATTAGGCTTCGGAAGAGTTTTATATGATAATTAGTTCTGTATGATGGGGCAGTAGCCCCCCCCCCTGAACCCCCCGTTTCATTAATGCACCTACATTTATATAGAATTTAATTCGGTTATTAAAAAATAATTCTGTTTTTTAAAAATAATTTATTAAAATTATTATTAAAAAAAAATTATCTTTAATGATAATGGAGAGGATTTCCATATTAGAGAATTAGTATAACACTAAATATTAAAAAAAAAGTTAAATTTATTCTCAATATTACATTAAAATAAAAAAAAAATTGTTAAAAATGAAAAAAAATCCATAACTTTATTTTAAATTATCGCAGATCGATGGTTCAATCATTTGTTTTAAAGATATTGGCGAGCTCTTTTGAAAGATATGAAAATTTACTCAGCTCGAGGGGGACTTCTCCCCCAGGGGGGAGGCGGGGCTCCTACATACACAATTTCTTTTTTTCTGTTGCCTATCTCTATTACAAAAAATATATATTCGTTTCATTTGGTTTAGTGCAGTCTATAGATGTTAAACTCTACTTACTTGCAATTTCCCCCATAGACGTAATGTATTTGAATACTTTTGAACGTCCCTGTTCACGAACCATTTGCTTCATCTCAACGAAAAGCTTACTGTAGTATCCCTATATGATACACATTTAGAATACCGAGTTTGGAAGTTCTGCTACTATTTGTTCTTGAGATATGCTGATAACAGACGTCCACACCGACAGACACACAGACCATTCTTTAAAAACATGATTTTCGTATTTAGGGAACCTCAGAACATGTAAATATAACAAAAACTCATGTTCCAAAATTTGACACTAAAACAATACTTTCTCGACCGTATGGATAAGAAAAAGTAAAAAAAAAAAAAAAGACATTTGCAAACACTGATCAACTTTGTATAAATGTATTTATAATAATAATAATAATAAATGCTCCTGTTTAATTTACTTTATAATGGATTAGTAAAAACTGAATATTTATATGCAGGAACTTTTGGAACACACAGATAGATTCCCCCCCCCCTCTCTTTCATGTGAAAAAAAAAAAAAAAAAGGTTGAGATAGCAATTTTCATTTGAGTTTGGTTTGTGATAAGTTAGCGGATACGAATCAGCTTTAAAGTTGGTAAAGAGTTAATGACATCCCAAAAAACTTTTTCTATTCCATAACTCTTAAAATAAACTAATGATGCAATTAAAACATTTGGGATATTTATTATAATGCTTCAAGTAACTGACTTTTTTATATTAGTGGCAAAATATCTAATGTCTTTTCAAATGAAAATTACAAATTTTATATGAAAATAATTTATTTAATTCGAGATCGGGGAGATAACTTTACACTTATTTGGAAAAAAAAAAAAAAAAAAAAAAGTCGTTTTACACACAAATTTCTTGTACATTTACTTTGGTAGTTTTCAAAACAAACAGATAACCACTACACTTCTATTTATAGAGTATTCCCTTCCCTCCAGGTAATTCACGAAAAGGGGAGGTTGAGAAAATAGCACTAACAGTGGGGAACAACCACCTGTGAAGTAATTGATTACTGGTCTTGGAGTACGAAGATTCAACTTTAAAATAAAAATGTGTGTTTTATTATTAAAATATCTCTTTTTCATTTTAATAAAAATTCAATATTTTTAAACCAATGCACAGATAAAAAATTGAAGTTATTAGCCTCTTTATAAAAATTTCAAATGTCTCAAACAGAACTGAGTAAATTCCAGTTTTTTGATGCCTTGTCTAATTTTCATGATAATGTTTGAGTTTTGAAATTAAATTAAATATTAATATTAACTTTTTTTTAAAAAAATGCCCACTAGTCTAAAATCTAAAGACCTTGAAGAATTGCATGCAAAAATCCAAATTCGAAAATCACAATTTTCTTTTGAGATATTTTTAGAAAACTGAAGGTCCTTAATTCCCATAGGATTAATATGGAGAAAGGATTTTGGAGATTTCACTGATGTACAGCCTTAATAAGCTGGTCAGAGAAATAGGGTTAAACTCACGGAGCTCCTTGTGCGGACTACTATTAAACTTTGTATACCGATAAGCACGTTTGTAGTGATATCAGAATCATTCGAACTAGAATGTCACTGAATGGAGTAGAATTGTCTTCAGTAATGAGTCCCACTTCGATTTGAGCCCCGATGATCAGCGAAGACACGTCTCGAAAAAAGGGGGATTACAATCTGACTGTCTCCAGCTATACGGCCCGGCAACTAGGAATGATGTTCTGGAATGTCATTTCTTTTCATAGCAGGACCCCTTTGGTTGTTATCCGTGGCATCTTTACAGCACAGCGGTACCTCGACGACATACCACTTACCGCTTATTCGACGACATTCTACGTCCTGTTGTGTTTCCCTTCATATCACGCAATCCTGATCGTATATTTCAGCATGATAATGCCCATCCGCGCACAGGGATAGTTTCTACTGCTTGTTTTTCCGCTTGTCTAACATTATTTTGGCTAGTAAATTCGTCGGATTTATCTCGCACTGAAGACGGTTGGAGCGTCACGAAACCCTACAACCAGCTCGGGATTTTGCCAATCTAACGCACCAATTGGATAGAATTTGGCATGATATCTCGTAGGAGCACATTTGTCAACTGTATCAATTAATGCCAAGCCAAATAAAAGCTTACATAAGGATCAGAAGTGGACCAATGCGTATTGACATGTTTACTTTGTGAGGCCATTTTTCTTGATTAAGTCATCCAAATATTCTGAAACTCTAATCATTTATTTTTTTCCACATGTACATCTCATCTACCAATTTTTGCCCATTTGGATAACTCCTTCTTGGTGCGTCGTTTTTTTTTTTTTTGGGGGGGGGGGGGTATAGAGTGTAATTTAAATCCATTATGCTTATGAAATAATAAGAAAGCACCACGGAACTGGCGTTTTAAAGTATTACGTACAAAACTTTGAATAAACAGCATAAAATGCTATAGCTTCGAAACAATTGTTTTGTGTCGAAAATACACACGACCCTTCGTCAGACGAACGAAGTTGGCACGAGTGCTACATACATAGCGGCGGCGTTCCTTGCAACACTCGTGCCTACTTCGTTCCCCTGACGAAAGGTCGTATGTGTTTTCGACCCGAAGCAATTGTTGCGAGACTGTTGTATTTTATGGTGTTTATTCAAAGTTTTGTACGTAATACATTATACCTATGGATTAATTTTCTCGTTGGTACATTGCAACATATTTTGACTGCATTAAGTGTAATAAAATTAACTTTATAAATATTTATAAATCGGTTTTCGGCGAATTTACACGTTTTGAGAAGTCTAGAACATTATTTGACGATTTTTTTTTTTTTAATGTCTGTCGTGTGTGCAGGATAAAAAATTTAATTACTTTCGTACTAATCGCATCACATAAGGTTAACAATGATCGTCATGAGAGTAAAGTTAGCAAAGTTTGCGATAGATTAAACATTGAACAGTGAATTTAAGAAATTGCTCATTGTGAGTCAGTTCACTTTAGTGCACCATGGAGATTAATCATAGACATGTAGTTAATGGAAAAGTACCAAATTTTGTGGCTACTCTAGCTCAAGAGCCAATGCAGAGAATTTCATAAAAATTTATATTTTGATGCTCCTTCACATAAATTTGTGTCCATCAACTTTCGACTGAAAGCTCTCAACAGGAGACGCTGCGAATCTGTAATTTTTTCCATTTACAGGAAAGCTATATATCAGCTTCTATTGTGTATAATTGCACAAAACGTATGTAAGAGAACCATCATGAAACACAATGGGGATTCTATTTAGGCAATTTAAATACTTCTTATGCAATAATAAGATTTAAAAAAAAATCAGTTTATATGCTGAACATTTTTTCTCTTCATTTTTAATCATAAGGCCTCTGAACACATATAGGTGTGGTGTTTTAGCTTTATTTTTTGTACAATTTCAATATTAGAATACGGAATATTAAAAGAGTTGGAAAGGTATGCTGAAACATAAATCAGTAAATAATGTTTAATTTTATAATTGTTACTATTTAAAAATTATGTAAGGTTCTTAGCTTCATTAAATGAAGGAATTTTGATAGAGAAATATACACAAAAGAAAATATACAAGACAGTTTTTATGTCATTCAGCATTTTACTCGCTCTAAAGTTAACCTAGAAATTGAAAATATGTTGTTTTATGGTTTAGCATTTTTTGAGAAAGCTATAAAATTTAACGCATTCTATAAAAACTAAACATGATTATTTTTTTTAAATTATAAATTAAAATTCTAAATTATAATTAAAGTTATTTTTAGTAAAGATTTTATGCTAACCCTGAAATGACGTAGATGAAAAATAAATAAATAAATAAATTCCGATCATGACATCAAGTTAAAAGAAACAATTAAATAAATAAATAAATAAATAAGTTTGGCTGAAAGTAATAACACTTAAATAGCACACTAATAATAAAATTGTCCTTAAATACATTTGATTATCTTTTACATGATATACCAAAATATAAAGCACAAATCATAATACAGCATTTTATTTATGTATTTCTTGCAGCGAATTAAAACCATTCGCTGTATTGTAATTTCTGAAGTTTTTAATGGTGAAAAAATAATTAGCACTTTCCTGTTTTATACGGACTCCGATTTATTACAACTTATTCCAATTATTTTAACCATTTATTAATTATATTATTAATAAATTCAATTTCTTTAAATAGTTTATGAATTTACAAAGGTACAAAAATTTTAATTATAACTGAATTTCTCTGTCATCTATTCATATTTATAATCTAAATTAAATAGAACATAAATATTAAACATGAAATCGTAATTTTGGCATTTTTCTCATTTATTTTTTTAAAGTGATTATTTACTGTTTCTTGAAATTGCTTGCAGTTTCAAGAGAAATTCCAGATTTGTACACTAATTACATTAAGAATATATATATATACTTATATATATATATACACACATATATTATATTACTTTGCAAAGGCACAATTTTGTTACACATCCTTCGCATTATGTATAATTTCTGTTTTTCACGAAACGTGCAATTAATTTTTTTATATGAACAGAATATTGCCTTTCTTAGTACCCAAAGATTTCGCTTTAATAACGGCAGAATAAACAACAAACCTTAGCGAAAGAACTCAACGCAAAGCGTCAGGCCACAGTTAAATAGTTACCTGTGCGCCAAACAGAAATTCCCGCGTAACGTTATGATGACAGGCGGAGGACGGAGGCAACTTGTACAATATAATCCATCTCAATAAGGAAAAACTTCGTCGTCAAAATCTTCTTCCGCCAAACCTGGCATGTAATCCCGAAGCTATAATATATGCAAGAAGTTCCTTATATTACTTAAAATTGTTTTATTTACGAATAAAATTATCACAACTTGGAATTTTCATTTTTTACTCTCCATAAATATAGCAAATATTTCAATTGAGTGAAGTTTTTGAAACGAATTTGGTACCGTTTGAAAGGAAAGGGGAGGAACGCTTGCTGATTAATAGCAACAGCATTCTGAAATCTCTAAAAAATGTTCAAATAAAATCATAAAATCATCAGTATCAATAACACTGCTCCGCATGAAAATTGCCTCTGAAAACATTTCAGAATATTCTTATGTAAAATGACCTCCTGAATCCGAATATGACGCCAATTTTTCCCTATCACCCACCGTTTTTTAGGAATGGCCCCCTATTTTTATCATTTTACTGTGATTTTATGGCTATAAATTTGGTTTTTAGAAGGGGGGAGGATTATTTTAACCGTTAAATATCTTCTGAGAGACTACAGAGATGGAAAATTCTAAAACATAGACATTTACGACAAGGGAAAAAGTTTGGGGGGGATTTGCCACTGAAATTATACATTACATATCTTATATTTTTTTAATCTGTTATTATTATTATTTTTTAAACTTTGTATATATTTTTTGTTTTTAGGTGTTATATTAATTATTTTTCATCCTTCAAATCAAATTTATGGTAATAACATTATCGAACAGGGAAAGAAATTGAGGAAGGGTGTGGTGTATCTAGAAAACGGTGGACGACTGGGCAAAATGGGAGTCATATTCGGATTCAGGAGGTCATATTACACAAGAATCAGTAAAAATGATACCACATCTCAAACATTTTTTTTTTTTTTTTCAGAGCAGTATAATCTGTACAAAATCATCAAATGTAGCAACTAATTTTAGACAGAGAGAGTATAATTTTACTGGTGTCTCATCATCTTCAGCAGTTTCTTCTTTTTTGTTTTGTCATTGGAAGACTTTCGACAATCATAGCACCATGAGCTTCAATTTAATGGTCAAAAAAGTTTTGGGGATTTTCACAAAAGGATCGGGACAAAGCATCAACTAAAGGCAATTCTTTTCTAGGTTTGTAAATAAAATTAAAAGATAATGGTTGAAGTCTTATGCGCATTCTTTGTAATCTTGCTGGACATTTACTTAAAGGTTTTTTGAATATTGTTTCCAATGGTTTATGATCATATTCTACAGTAAACTTTTTACCAAATAAACACTGGTAAAATTTTTCACAACCAAAAATAACAGCTAAAGTTTCTTTTTCTATCTGTGCATAACTTATTTGAGTACCATTCAAAGCTTTGGATGCATAGGCAACAGGTAAGTTGTTTTGTAGTAATACTGCACTTAAACCATTTTGGCTAGCATCAACTGATAATATCACAGGTTTATTTATATCAAAATACTGAAGCA
The DNA here is from genome assembly GCA_963930645.1 of Salticus scenicus. NCBI lineage: Eukaryota > Metazoa > Arthropoda > Arachnida > Araneae > Salticidae > Salticus > Salticus scenicus. Next base: position 86,600,492 of record OZ005656.1, read on the forward strand.
CTGGTTTGTTTACTAAAATATTTTTTAACTCATTAAGAGCTTTATAATGTTTGTAAGTCCATTCCCATGCATGATATTTTTTAACAATTCTCTTAATGGTATAGTTAGTTGCGACACATTGGGAATAAATTTGTGATCATACCTAGGGGACATAAGTGATCATACCTAGAAACCTTTCTAATTCTTTGTTATCACCAGGTGTTTTCATCTTCAAAATTGCTTCTATTTTATCATTGTCAGGTTTTAAACCCTCTTTGGAAAATATGTGACCTGAATACTTTACTTCATTAACATTTATTTTACATTTACTCAAGCTAAATTTTACATTTTTCTCTCTCGCTGTTTCTAAAACGTTCTTAAGACTGGAATCATGTTCTTCTTGTGTACTACCCCAAACAAGTATATCATCAACATAAACACCAACTCCATTTATGTGGTTAAAAATTTGCGAAAAACATCTATGAAAAACTTCTGATGCAGAGCATATGGTTACCTGAAAAGCAATCTCTGCCAAATGGTTTATTGAACGTTGTTGACTTAGAACTTGCTTCACTCAATTGTACCTGCCAAAATGCTTTATTGACATCCAAAATACTAAAATATTTTGCACCTGACATCCGAGAAATAATTTCTTCAAAATTGGTAAGTGAAAATGTTCTCTTAGAATATTATTGCTAAGATGTTGAGGATCTGAATACAATTGAAGTGTGCCATCTTTTTTGTTTACAATAACTAAAGAGCTAACAAATTTAGTAGATTCAACAATTGTTTCATTTACCATCCTCATAAGTTCAGCTTTAAGGGGCTTCATTCAATTTATTGGAACTTTTCTGCCGGGTTCAATTTTTCCAGTTGTACCAGTCTTTAATTTGATATCATAAATATAATCATTAATTTTGCCTAATCCATTATACACATCCTTAAATCTATTTACAATTTCAAGGAATTCAATTTGTTTATGTACTATTGAATCAATTCTATTCACAAGATTCCACTGAATCAAAGATGGTAATCCTCAAACAAAAGTTTCTGAATCACTTTTTACAACTTGAAATTCAATATTACTTTTATAACCCTTAGATGTTTCATAAAATAAATTACATTTGCCAATAACATTAATATTAGAACCATTGTAATTGCTAAAATTAACAGTTGAAGGTTTCAAAGTTCCATCCTTTAATTTTAGTTGTTTATATTTCTGCAATGGAATGACGTTGCACTGAGCACCAGTATCTAATTTTACAAACAAATATTTAGATAAATTTACTTTTAATTTTTCAAACCAATCTTTTTTAGAAGTGGAATGTTTATTTATGACATCCATTATAAATTCATTGTTATTATTATCACCAATATTAGAATATTTATTCATATCAGTAAAATAACTGTTATCATTACTCTTAACAGAATTAATTTCTTTTGTTCTGCATGTATTTACAAAGTGATTCTTTTTATGACATTTTTTTCAAATTTTATTAAAAGTAGGACAGTTAAATTTTTGCTTATACTTACCACATCTTCCACAAACTTGTTTGTACTGAAATCTAGAATTAACTTTATTCTGTGTGCTTGATTTTCCATCATATTTCAATTTATTCTGATACATTTTTTTTTTCGGATGTATTTTTCTTCACTACTTCTATTTTCTTGTCTTCTTGTAATGTTCTCAATTGCAATTCTTCTAGCTCGTTTGCTTTTGGCATCTTTATGCATTTTTTTAAGATTTAAATCACTCTCTCTAAGTAAAGTATCCCTTAAAGTTTTGTTTCGTACTTCACATATTATACGATCTCTAATAACACTTTCCCGGAGATTTCCAAATTCACAAGAACTACTTAGTTTCTTTAGCGATGTTAAAAAATCATCGAACTTTCCTCCTTCTTCATGGATTCTCGAAAAAAATATATGTCGCTCAACACTTTCATTAGATTTCGGCAAACAAAAATTTTCAAAAGCTTCAATAATTTTATTAACGTCAAGCTTGTCATCGTCCGACAAATCGAAAGTGTTAAACTTATCTAGAGCTTCTTCATGAATCACATATAAAAATAACTAGTATGTTGTGGCCACCACGAGACTTTCTTCTATCTTTTCCTATACAAATTCACTCAGTAACAATAATAATTAAAAAAAAAAAGTATAGAATTAACGGGAGAAGGAAAAAAAAAGTGGGACTTTATAAAATTTTCACATTTTACCCAAAATTTTGTCAAAGTCCCACTTTTTTTTTTTTTCCTCTCCCCTTAATTCTATCAAACTCCCACGGTTTCCGTGTTCTGAGAAACTTAAACAAATTTTTGCATTTTCCCCCCAATTTTGTCAAAGTCCCACGGTTTCCGTGTTTTGACAAACTTAGAATAATTTTCACATTTTACCCAAAATTTTGTCAAAGTTTGTCAAGACACGGAAACCGTAGGACTTAAGGACAAAATTAGGGGAAAAAAGCAAAAATTAGTTTAAGTTTGTCAGAACACGGAAACCGTGGGAGTTTGATAAAATTAAGGGGAGAAAAAAAAAAAAAAAAAAAAAGATTTTTTTTCTAAGTTTTTTTTCGTAAAAAGTAAAAAAAAATCGATAACTTTGTTTTAAATTATCACAGATTTATAGTTCAACCATTCGTTTTAAAGGTACTGACGAGACCTTTCGAAAGATACCCATCTTGAAAATTTTTGCCCTATGTCACCCTGTTAAAAATTTAGAAAAAGCGGGATGGCAACGCAACCTGTAAGACGAATTTTACCAAAAGTTGATAGGCACTAATGTATGTCAAGGTGCAACTACATACCAATTTGTATGAAATTCTGTGCAGTAGTTCCAGAGATACAGTTGCCACAAAATTTTGTCACACACACACAGACAGACAGACAGACAGACAGACATTTTCTAAAAATGGTAAAATCGTGTTCTACACCTCTCAAAACGTGTAAATCCATCAAAAACCCGAAATGGAAAATTTTTACGAATCCAATACTTTCTTCTATTGAAGATAGAAGAAAGTAAAAATACATTAACTTGAACTTCTGCTTCTTTTTTATTTATTCCGGACGCTTTAACAAATATATCATACTCTTGTTTGAATTTTTTACAATTTTCACTTAAATTTCTGTCAAAACATAGCGACTGAGGAGGGTTTAGACCTTCCATTGTTTGTTTGCCGATTAATATCTCCGGAACACACTTCTCATATATATATTTACGTACCGTAATTTTCGGCGTATAATCCGCAGGTAAGATATGTCATTTCGCCACAAGTAATTTTCTTCAACAGAAAAATCTTTATTTTCTGAGACTTCAAGGAGAGAACAACTCCTACAAACATAACTACATTTGTCAATTAAAATTTCCGGTGGAAAACTGACATATCTGGCCTTTGGATTATACGCAGAAAAATACGGTACATAAATTCCATAATTGATTTCACAATAAACTCATTGCATTATATATTATTTTTAATCGGGACTGCGCCATGTTATGTATACTATCTTGTGCAGTATAGTAAAATAAAAAGATAATTCAATTACAAGGAGACATAACTTTAATGAAGTACCAAGAACTAGCTTGAGAATCACAACTGTAGTGTTGTCAGATACAAACTTAAAACTACTACTAATAATATCAAAATCATGTTAGTTTACAGTTAACATATGTGACAGTGTTGAAAAAGGGGCGTGTACTAACAAAAATCTTCCGGTTTGTAATTAGGATGTCGGCAAGTATGCTGATGCACGTTCCTTTTTATATCTTTTAAATTTGATTGACTTTTCAAAGAGTTGTATACCTCATTTTGGCAACCTCTATATTTCATGACTGTTTTAGCAACAGTGTGTGTTGTTTACTTTTCTGATACAAAATGTAATGTAAATGATGTAGCATCTTCTCAGTTAATTAAAGTTATAATCGTCGTTTAATCTTAAATCATGTTGTTTTATGTCACTCTGAAATGAGAAAATGCTTTATTATTATATGCTTTAACTTGGTATAACTCAGTTTTATAACTTTTATAAAGTATAATTACTTCTTTACTTTAATAATCACCCAGGCCGTCTATCTGGGGACTGTTGGGTGGTTAGAATATTTTACCACTAACAAATATACTTAAATAAAAATACTTCGAAGTAAATTAGAATGTCAGCATCTATGATTTTACCCTAATCTTTTTGTACTATCTGACATGTATGACATACATATATAAACTGTATGTTATTATTATTATTATTATTTAAGAAATTATACTATATTTGTGCTATTTTTACGGATTTACTTTCTACATTAGAAAATGGCAAAAATTTCAAGAAAATCCCAAATTAAAACTGATATATATTTTTATACTTACACCAATGAGAACATAAAAAGAGGATTTAAAAAAAAAAACTAATGATGAAAGAATATATCTATAATTTTAATTTCTTCTTTCAAAATACTGCTAGCGCCATGTGAGGCAGCAAGCAGTCACAAACCAGTGTTGCCAGACGTAGGGATATCTCCCTACAGTAGGGATTTTCAGCTCTTTTATGGCGTAGGTTGATTTTTCTTTTATCTAATGAAAATTATAACATTCTTTTTAAAAACGCAAAAAGTTTTAAACTTATTTGTAAAAAAAGTGCTTACAATACCTTGTTTCTGATACATTGTTTTATTACAGATTGATGAGAAATGAAACATCTCATAACTCAGAGTTGCCAACATCTACAATTTTTTCCAGTGTATTATTAGTACCACCCTCTATTTCTCGTACTTTTACTACTTTTTTTATAAGAGTTGTTTTCTTCCTATTTAATCTTAGTTACTTGTAGGGGAAAATTACTCAAGAAATTTAGTAAGGGAGAAAAAAGGGCATTACTATGATTGCGTCGGCATAAATTATCATAGTTGGAAAATTTGCATATTTTTAAAATGTCCTCCCTTTTATTATTATTACTGTTATTATTCCAAAATGGTAAATTTATTATATAATTTTAATAAAAAAATAACATTTTAATATTTTGATGTATTTAACATCAAGTTTTAAAATAAATTGGACAATAAGTCATGTACATCTTAAAATTAAATTTCCTCGAAATGCCAATTGTGTTTATTAACAATTGTCAAGTTATTTGTAATTTGTATACACCCACCCCTCAGATAAAATATATTGTGCAGTGCAAAATCTTAATCGTAAATATATTATACTGGTCTACAAGCAGGCCCTGACTAACGGCAGGGCATACGGGGCAAATGCCCTGGGCCCCCCTTCAGGAAGGGCCCCCCCTACAGGCGTATGCAGAAATTCTGCAACCTAAAGAGCTCTTATGGCACTGCGAGGGGGTCCCCCTAAATAGCCTTGCCCCGGAGCTCCAGGTAGTCTAAGTCGGGCCCTGTCTACAAGTGCATTTTTTTTTTTTTTACGTCAGAATGCTTTGTCTTTCGTTTTCCTTTCTGTAAATTAGTCTTTTAATTTCTCTTTGATGTGTGCTCACACCACCCATTTCGTGTAGCCACACCCCCTAAGGTGTTGAAGTAAGGTACCTATCAATTCGATATTCGCTAGTTTAACATTGATTATTTATTACTCAATTAAATTTATTAGGTAAGTTTGATCATAGGTTTGATGCGAACACATGTCAAAGGAGATTAGCTGTTTGATTTAATAAATTAATAGACTAAAGAGCGAACAGTATTAAATTTAAACAAATTATGGAAACATAGTCCATTTTATTTACTGTGTTTTCACGAATATAAATTTGTATACATATATTAGATACTTGTTTTTATTTATCCGTTTGTTTCAACGATCAACTTATGTGTATATTAATAAGAATGGATCGTTATCTTTTTTTTAATTCTAGAAAATATTAAATTAATAATAATAATATGTTTTTATATAATTTCTATTAATAGTTTTCAATCGTAGGGTATTTTATAGGGTAAAATTATTTTAACGTAGGGAATGTAGGGATTTTTCTCTATTAAGTAGGGATAATTTAAATTTTCATCTGGCAACACTATCACAAACTGCTGAAATTTGGCTAGTGTTTGTATCACGGAAGGGTTTGTATGCAGCCTCCTCTACGGAGCAGCCAGATGAAGGGATTTCTCCCTACAGTATGGATTTTCAGCTCTGCTTTTGGCGTGGGGGGGGGGGGGATTATTTTTTTAAATTCTGTTTTGTAGGGATTTTTTTTTATTATCTAATGAAAATTATAAAATTCTTTTTAAAATCGCAAGAAGTTTTAAACTTATCTGAAAATGTTGCTTACAATACCTTGTTTATAATACATTATTGTATTACAGATTGATGCGAAGTGAAACATCTCATTATTCAGAGTTGCCAACATCTATAATTTATTCCAGTGTATCATTAGTACCACCCACTTTTCGTACTTCTACTAATTTTTTATATGAGTAGTTTTCTTCCTATTTAATCTTAGTTACATACTGGGGAAAATTACTCAAGAAAATAAGTAAGAGAGAAAAAAAGGCATTACTATGATTGCTCCGGCATAAATTATAATAGTTGGAAAATTTGCATAATTTTAATATGTCCTCCGATTTATTATTATTACTATTATTATTCCGAAATGGTAAATTTATTATATAATTTTAATAAAAAAAATTAACATTTATTTAATATTTTGATATAATTAACATCAAAGTTTTAAAATAAATTGGAGAATAAGTCATGTACATCTCAAAATTAAATTTCTTCTAAATGCCAATTGTTTTCATCAGCAATTGTCACATTATTTGTGTACACCCACCCCTCAAATAAAATATATTGTGCTGTACAAAATCTTAGTATATATATTAAATCTTAGTATATATATTATACTGATCTAAAAGTGTATTTTATTTTGTTTTATGTCAGAATGCGTTGTCCTTAGGTTTCCTTTTTGTAAATTAACCTTTTTATTTTCTTTGATTTCACACCACCCATTTCATGTAGCCGCACCCCCTAAGGAGTCAGAGTAAGGTACCTAACAAATCGATCGTTGCTGGTTTAACATTGATTATTTATTATTAAATTAAATTTATTAGGTAAGTTTGATGTGAAAACATGTCAAAGGAGATCACTTGTTTGATTTAATAATTTCATTGAATACAGAGCTAACTATATTAACTCTTTGGGTACATTTGACGAGTGAGACTCGTCATCTGCTTACTTGGGCGATGTTACGGTGGACGAGTCTGTGACTCCTCATCTGAATTTAAGAAGTAGGCGTTTATGTTTGCGGCACCCCCGCCAGAAATTCCCCGCGTAACGTTATTCTGACAGGCGGAGGACGGAGGCAACTTGTACAATATAATCCATCTCAATAAGGAAAAACTTCGTCGTCAAAATCTTTTTCCGCCAAACCTGACATGTAATTCCGAAGCTATAATATGTGCAAGAAGTTATGGAGAGTAAAAAATGAAAATACCAAGTTGTGATAATTTTATTCGTAAATAAAACAATTTTAAGTGATATAACTTAAAATTGTTTTATTTACGAAAAAAATTAACTTGGTATTTTCATTTTTTACTCTCCATAAATATAGCAAATATTTCAATTGAGTGAAGTTTTTGAAACGAATTTGGTACCATTTGAAAGGAAAGGGGAGGAACGCTTGCTGATTAATAGCACAGCATTCTGAAATCTCTGAAAAATGTTCAAATAAAATCATAAAATCATCAGTATCAATAACACTGCCCGTATGAAAATTGCCTCTGACAGCATTTCAGAATATTCTTATGTAAAATGACCTCCTGAATCCGAATATGACGCCAATTTTTCCCTATCACGCACCGTTTTTTAGAAATGGCCCCATATTTTTTATCATTTTTCTGTAATTTTATGGCTATGAATTTGGTTTTTAGAAGGGGGGAGGATTATTTTAACCGTTAAATATCTTCTGAGGGGCTACAGAGATGGAAAATTCGAAAACATAGACATTTACGACAAGGGAAAAAGTTTGGGGGGGTTTTGCCACTGAAATTATACATTACATATCTTATATTTTTTTAATCTGTTATTATTATTATTTTTAAAACTTTGTATATATTTTTTGTTTTTAGGTGTTAAATTAATTATTTTTCATCTTTCAAATCAAATTTATGGTCATAAAATTATCGAACAGGGAAAGAAATTGAGGAAGGGTGTGGTGTATCTAGAAAACGATGGGTGCTTGGTCAAAATGTGAGTCATAATCGGATTCAAGAGGTCATATTACATAAGAATCAGCAAAAATGAACTAGCGTCTGTGGATGCAATGTGGTACTATGGAGCCGAACCAATCAGAATTCAACTTACACTGAAAGTTTATAACACCATTGTTGATTGGTTATCAGTTCTTATAGCAACCTGTTAGGGAATTGGCGATAAAATGAGTAGCTTGCTTTTGCAAAATCTTTTTGACATTCATTCTGTGCATCTCGCCAGCGATTTGTTTACAGTTTACATCGTGGAATATTTACGTTACACATTCCTCCTGACATCTCTTTTGCGCACTTTGCAAAAAAATAAATAAATAAGAAAAAAAAAAAAGTTTAATTCATTTATCTTTATTAGAAGAATAATTATTTACTTTTCTTGCAATATTTTGGTATCATTTTAGAACAACTTAGAAAATATAATTAGTTTTGCATATTTTAAATAATAATCATATTTTTATCATTAAAATGTGTTGAATACTAATCAATTACATTCGCATTTAAAATAAAATACTAATGTGATTTTAGATTGTTGTTCTTTCATGATTGAATTGAGTGCTTTTAAACTTTTGTGTTTAAATATGTAACTTTATTTAGTCCTTTAACAAGTCTGTCTCTAAAGATGTTAAAGTTATTATTATTATCTTAACGCTATTTTTTTTTTTAACTTCTTTTTGATGATGAAAATGAAAGTACTTAATATTTAAAATTATTGAGCGAAGAAAAAAAATATCTGCACATTACAGTAGGCTACTCAATAAATTGTAAAATGTTACTTTGACTCATTGTTTTTAACATTTTTAGTTAGAATTCTCAGTTCGATTTTAAAAGACAAAACCACATTTGTGGCGATAAATATTTCCCTTTGTAAAAATCCTTAAAACCTGCGGAAAAATGTTTACAAAGTTTTTTATGTAGCCATTGTGAAAATAACTTAGATTTTATCTAGTCTAAAAGTAGAATGTATGCACTTAGAATTATTTTGTAAATGACCATATAAAAACATTTAACATTGCATATAAATTGTAAAATTCAGAAAAATATTTTAAAAGTAAGCTTTAAACATTTACTTATTCTTTCTAAGATTTTATATTTTCTTTTTTGCTTTCTGTTAATGAACACAAGATCATGGTAAATACCTACATATATCATTTTGTCATGTGTTTTTAAACTTAAACAGTACATGGTAAGAAATTAAGTACTTAAAGTATTATTATACTATGGCATGTCTGTTATTTTTAGGGATGAAATAGATAGAAATTTTGCCGGATATCAGATATCCGGAGCTCTTTTGCCTGTCGGATACGGATATCCGGCATTAGTTTTGTTTTTTGTATGTTTCTTTTCTTTTTCATTATTTTAAAACAATAAAATATAACCCACCTTTTAAAAACATTTTAAATATAATTTATTTAAATATATTTATTTAATATTTTATTTATTTGTGCAATATTGCCATGGAGAATAAAACTTTAAGCGTAACTTTATTCCTACACTTGCAATTTGTGGTGAAAAGCATTGTCACAAAGAAATAGGTTTTGTTCAGAATTATAAAACTAAAATTTATTATTTACATATTTTTTGCAATATTAACGTTAAAAAAAAATGAAACAAAATACAGTAACCGTCGCTTAATAAAAATCACTGGTTAATAAAATCAGCCGCTTAATCTGTTCAAATTGCCAGGATCGGAATAAAATCAATGCAAACCATCTTTGAAACTGCCTCTCAATAAAATCAGTATTGCCGGTTAATAAACTGAAAAATTCTCATCAGAAGCAAAATACCATTTATGCATGCTGAGTAAATTCTTATTTACACTCCGAATTTTCATTTTTTAAATAAAAAATAAATTAAATACAGAAATCCCTCTGTTATCTCTCTTTGTCGAAAATTTACAACATTAAATTTTACATTTACAGCAATTAAAACACGCCCCATCACATTGACTTAGGAACAATTTCAAGGAATATATTCTTCAAGGTGTAATAAGTTAATTTGTAATAAGTTACAAATTTGATTTAATTCGCCAGTGATTATTTTATTTTTAATTATTTAAAGACAATTTCTAATTCTTATTCCGAAATAACTAAGAAGTAAGATGTTTAAACGAAAATATTTTAAATTTTAAAAAAAGGCGTGAACTTTTAGCAAAGTAATGATGATTTTCCTCAAAGGAAAGCGCATCGTAGCTTGGGATGTGTTTAATTCTTTTATTTTGAAGAAACACTTCTTCAATAATTATCTGTTAAAAATTAATTAGCATTGTTTATTAATTTCATTATTTGGTATCTTTTAAAATTTCTTTTCAAATTCAGGGAAGTAACACCTTTTTATTGTGTACAGGAACGTTAGCCGGATATAAAAATCAGCCGCTTAATAAAATCACTTTTGCTCAGAACGAATGTGATATTAATAAGTGGCGGGTACTGTATTTTACTAATGAAATCATAGTTAAAGAGTTATTTTCATAGGAAAACTAATATATTGTGGCCATCATAAATCTTTTTTCTATATTATTCTGTACTAGCAGGCTTTGCCCGCTTCGCTGGTCATTATATTGAAATGAAGTCTCAAAATACCATATCATTGATGATGATAATAATAAAATCATTGAAATCAGTCAAAATCTAAGTTAAAATTCTCGATACCTTCGATAGCGGTTTTCCCACTCGCCACACTTAATCCCTTTATAATGCATGTTGCATACACATACCTAACCCACATATTAAAAAATCGGGATTCTAAGATTATTTGAAGCAAAGTTACGTTTTAAAACGTGTTTTTTAGCCCCCCCCCCAGCCCTCTCTTAAAGGAAAGGAGGGGGAGATTTTGCAAAATATCCTTATATTATGAGTTAGATACATATAACATACCCACACATGGAAAATCTCTCCTTCATAAGATAATTTACTGCAGAGTTACACATGAATACATGTCCCCCCCCCGCCCCTTAAGGGGAGGTGGGGTGGAGTTTCACAAAATCGCTTTGTAGTGTGTGTTGAATACGCATAAGCAGTCCACACATCAAAAATTGCCATTCTTAGGTAGTTTGGAACAGAGTTACGCATGGAAACATGTTTTTAATCCCCCTCTAACCCTCAAGGGGTGATAGCACGGAATTCCAAATAATCCCTTTGTAGTTTGTTTGTGTTGAGTACACATAACCAATTAACCTATAAAAAATCGCTTTTCTGAGATAATTTGGAGCAGAGTTACTCTTTAAAATGTGTTTTTGCCCCCCCCCCCCCGCCTTTAAAGGGGGAAAAGGAAAATTACACAAAATCGACTTATAGTGCGTGTTGGGAGTGCATAACCAGCCTGCAAGTAAAAAATCGTCTAAGATAGTTTGGAGCAGAGTTACGCATGAAAACATGATTTTGCCCCACCCCCAAGGGGGATAAGGTGGAATTTTACAAAATCCCTTAGTAGTGTGTGTCTTGAGTACGCATAACCAATCGACATATCAAGAAATCGCTATTCTGAGATAATTTGGAGCAGAGTTACTCTTAAAAGCGTTTTTTGCCCCCTCCCCGCCTTTGAAGGAGGGGAGAGGAAATTTTTGTAAGATCCCTTTATAATGTGTGTTGGGAATGCATAAACAACTCATATGTAAAATATAAGCTTACTGAGATAATTTGAAGAAAAGTTATGCTTGGAAACATGCTTTTTGCAACACCACCCCTAAGAGGGGAATAGGACGGAATTTTACAAAATCTCTTTTTAGTATGTGTCTTGAGTACGCATAACCAATTGACATATCAAAAAATCGCTATCCTGAGATAATTTGGCCACAGTTACTCCTATAAGCGTGTTTTTGCCTTCCTCCGCCCTTAAAGGACGGGGGGTGAAATTTTGTGAAATCCCTTTACTGTGCGTGTCGGGTAAGCATGAACAACCCACATATACAAATTAATCTTGCTGAGATAATTTGAAGCAAAGTTGTACTTGAAAACGAGTTTATATTGCCCCCCAACCCACCCCCAAGGGGAAAAGGAGGAACTTTCGCAAAACCCTATTGCAATAGGTGTAACCCCCCCCCCCCCAAAAAAAAAAAAAAAAAAAAAAAAAAAAAATAGAAAATACCAAACATGAGGTTTTGGAAATATTCTGAAGAAGACTCTTGGCGATTTTCTATATCTTTGTGCTGTTATTGGTACAGTTTTCCTCAAAAACCCGTATTTTGCTATTTTTTTTTTTTTTTACACTCAAGTCTAGTCTCTCTCTCTCTGCAATTTCTTCACCGTGAAGCAATTTGGAGCCAAATTATGCTTATAAGGGGTTTTTTGCCTTCTGCCCCTCCCCAGGGGGCAGTGGGGATATTTCGCAAAATCCCGCCATAATGGGCATCAGTGTCCTAAAACCAACATGCTCACCAAAATTTGCAAGTATATCTCCCATATAATCACCACGGCTGTGTTGAGTCAGTGAATCAGTGATTTTACTCTTTTATTCCACACCCAACCCCCAAAGGGGTAAAAGGGGGGGGGGTCTTTCACAAAATCCCGTTACAATGGGTGTTGGACACACATAAATAAGCCACACACTAAAATTTGTGACCTCAGCTCTTAGATTTCCACGGATAAATTTAGCGCTAACAGGAGAGATCGAATTTGCCCCCTCGTAACTCCCCCCCAAAATCGAAAAAAATCAAAAATGAATTTTTGCAAATACCTTGAAGAAGACGCTTGGCTTTTTTTTTTTTTTTTTTTTTTTTTAATCTGAGCTATTATTGCTAGAATTTTACTCGAAAATCCATGCATTGCTAATTTTGCCTCCGAAAATTCTTTTTACCCCCTCTCCCCCCTTAAAATCCAAAATCGCAGAAAATGATTCTTTTGTACTTAAGTCTAGTCTCCCCATCTGCAATTTTTTCACAATGAAGTAATTTGGAGCCGAATTATGCTTATAAAGGTGTTTTTTACTTTCTGCCCCCCCCCCGAAAATCTCACTTTTACCCCTTACCCCCCCTTAAAAATCCAAAATCGCAGAAAATAATTTTTTTGTATTCAAGTCTAGTCTCCCACAGCCGTGTTGAGTCAGTGAGTGAATCAGTGAGTTTACTCTTTTATATATATAGATAACAGCATCACTTACAGTTTAAATTGTACAAAAATTTGCCCATAGCTTCTCACAATAAATATTTTACGTATGGAGTTTGGTGCAATTTTAATCAACAGATGCTGAGATATAGGCTTATGAAAAATCATCGGGTAAACTGCAGTGCTGTAATGTACCTGTTAGCTGATATACACTCAAAATAAAATCACGATAGTGCTTCATAATGGCCGACTCTCTCACATACGAAGTTTTGTGCAATTATACATGATACAATATGATATGAGATACAGCTTTCACGTATTGGGGGAAATTTAAGTATAGCAGCGCTACCTATCGGCCAACATGCACCAAAATTGAATCAGCATAACTTCTCATAATACCCTTCCAACATAAAGTTTTGTGTAATTATGCGCATTAGAGCACAAGTTATAGCCTTCCCTAAAATTGCAGAAAGTACTGTATAACAACACCACCTGTTGCGTCGGCACCAAAACTTGATAGACACTAATATATGCCAAGGTGCATGTACATATAGATTTACATGAAATTCTGTGCAGTAGTTCCTGAGATATAGCCTTCTTATAGGTTGCAGAAATCGCAGTGCGCCAGAACCTGTTGGTGAAATTACATATAAATTTATATGTAATTTAATTTTTTATTTTAATTCCAGAACTACTGCGTAGTTGTGGAGATATAGTTAAACAGAATTTTTTTCTCACACACACACACAGACATTTTTAAAAAGTGATCAAGACAGGTTCTGGACCTCTTAAAATGTGTAAATGCATCGAAAACCAGAAGTTGAAAATTTTAATGAATCCAATACTTTCTTTTGAGACATTCATAAGAAAACATAAAAGAAAGAAGAAAAAGAAAACAAAGCTTCAAACTAGTGTGTTATGGCCATCACAAAATTTTCTTCTATATCACTATATATAACTGCTACATGCTGTTTAACATGCACGGAAGAAATTTAATCATAGCTTCTCTCAATACAGAGTTTAGATATGGAGTTTAGTGCAATTTTAATCAAAAGGTTGAGATGTAGCCATGCGGAGAATCACAGAAGGTGAGGAAAAGCGCCACCTGTAGGTCAATATACACCCAAATTAAGCCAGCTTTCATTCTCATATTATTTATCTTGCATATCAAGTTAAGTGCAGTTAAATGTTATAGATATTGAGATTTAGTCTTCCTATAGACAGAGTAAATTGCAGCATAATATTGTCATATATCGCCCAATATGCACCAAAATTGAATCAACATGATGTTTTATAAAAATGGCCCTCTCACATACAAAATTTTGTGTAATTATACACAAATAGATCTCAATGAACTTCCCTATTCACAGGAAAAATTGAAGTATAGCAGCATCACCTATTGGCCGATGTGCACAGAAATTAAACATGTTTCATGATAGCCCTATGGCATACTTAGTTTTTTTTTTTTTTTTTTTTATTACACACAATAGAAGCTGAGATAGTCTTCAATTAAATGAGAGAAATCACAGTATAGCAGTGCCACCTGTTCAGTGATTTGCATCAAAAACTGATGTGCACTTTTTTTCCCCTGTGTATAAATTTATATGAAATTCTGTGCATTAGTTCTTGAACTAGAGCTGCTACATAAAATTTTTACCAGCCAGACATTTTCTAAAAATGGTCAAATTGTGTTCTAATCCCCTCAAAATGTGTAAATACACTGAAAATTGCAAGTAAAAATGTTTTACACATCCATTATGTCCTATTTAATATAGAAGAAAGTAATAATTCAAAACAAATTTATATATTTTTTTCTTTGTATACATTTTATATTCTGTACAGATAAGAAAGAAATTCTTAGATTATTTATTAAAATTTTGTAAATTTCAAACCATAACTTTTCAACATAAGGCATCGAGGGGGGGGGGGGGTTTAGACCACCCCTTACAAAAATGCAGTCTTTGTCATACTAACACCCAACCAATGCCAAATTTAAAAATTCGTAAATATAGGACTGTAACTTTTCGTGATAGACACCATGGGGGGGGGGAGGACCCTCACCCTTCCAACAGTGCTTTCTTTGTTGTACCAATACCTAACCACAGTGGCGGATCTAGAACTTAACTTTATTTATTTATTTTTTTTTTTGGGGGGGGGGGGCTAAGATTTTTCAAAGTGTTATTCCAGATCAAAGAAAAGTTTACATTTGTAATAGTCAGTTGTGAATGTTAGTACTTTTGCCCCCCCCCCCCCCCCTCTTTAAATCCGCCACTGTAAACATCCCCAAATTAAAATTTCGTTAAGTTTGGACCATAAGTTTTCGAGATAAGACACCGTGTGCGTACGTGTTTGTGTGTGTGTGGGGGGGTGGGGGGGGAGACTCTCCCTCCTTTTATCAGTGCAGTGTTTATCATCCCAACCAACCCCAAATTAAAAAAATTTTTAAATTCTGACCATATTTTTTTCGAGATCAGGCACCATGGGGAGGTACGGCCCTTCCTCCTTTTAACAGTATGTATTCTTTGTCATACTAACACCCAACCCACCCGAAATTTAAAATTTCGAACCATAACCTGTCGACACAAGGCATCAAGGGGGGTGGGGTCAGACCAACCCTTCCAACAGTGCAGTCTTTGTCATACTAAAACCGAACCAATGCCAAATTTAAGATTTCGTAAAGATTGGGTTACATTAGGTATTATTAACTTTCAGTCAGAGCATAATTAAAACATAAGCTTAACAGTTATTGTTTGTTTTACACTCAACAGATAATTTTCTTTAAAGTTTAAGAACAATATCAATAAAAGATTATAAAGAACATAATTAGGCCTTTGACGGTTGATTTTCAACCTGACACCTGGAGTCTCATTCATAGCTTTATTGTGTAGGGGTTTAGTTGTTTTCCCAGGTGCCGGCCCCTTCCCTACACTAGGCTATGAATTCTTCGACCATAATAAAATGGATAGGTTATTCATCTTTTATAGATTATTGACTTTAAAAATGAGGTCTTTTATCATGTAAACAAAATATATGATAATGATATTCTTATATGTACAGTAACTTGTCATAAATCCTTATTAAAAGGTTTAAGTTATAATAGCTGATAGTATTACAAAAAACTTAAAAAAAAAAGTTTACAAAAAACTATCTTTATAAATAAATAAAAATATGTTTTTGCCTAATAAAATCAAATAAAACCTCATGAAATTCTCTTTAAAATGAGGGTCAGAAACTTTTTTATCTCATAAAACATAAGAATGTGTTTATTTAAGCTTTAAAAAATTCTGATTTTTCAAAAAATCAAATGAAATAAAACATTTTTAAGAGTATTTTATCATTTATTTCAAAAGAAAGAATGATTATCAAATGTTTAATTGAAATCTGAAGCTGATTGGTTAAAAAATTAAAAAAAAAAAAAGTTGATTTTACAAATATATAATTTTTTAAAGCATGTGTGGCACAAAATAGTCTACCATTAGCCTTTAACTAATTCAATACATATTATAAATTATATTATTAACAGGACTTTGCACAGTACTTTAACTTTTTAATGCATAATTTGCTGCAAATTAACATTTATAGATATTGCATTAAAAATTAAATAAATAAAATACAAGTGGTAGATGATAAATTTGTCATTAAGCTTACTTTTATTTGTTCATCATACACTGTATTTTAATATAACAATGAGAATTCATAATCTAAACCTAGGTTTTTTTTTTTTTTTATTATTATTATTTATTAATTTAACAGCATCCAGCTTCAACTATGCTACGCAGATATGTAAAATTAATATTTACAAGAAGATTGTTAAAGACATTTGACAAAATTGTTACATTATTATTGTTTTTGCATTTTTCAAAATAAAAAAAGCCTTAATAAAATCAATTATAAAACTAATCTTTCTTTTTTTTTAATTAACAAAGGATATATACAAAATTAAACAGTTAAATATTTAGAATTAAACATGTACAAGTAACAAGCAACATATTATTATTATTATTATTAAACGTTTTACAATATCTAGTATGTTTTAAATTTACTTTTTAAATTACTTTTTCTTACGCAAAAGTAAAAATTAAACATAAAATTTAATTTATCAGGAGATAGCATATTTACTAATGTTATAACGTTCAAATAAAAATTATTCCTTTTTTTACTGTTTACCAAACATTAATATATAAATAAACAATAGATAGCTTAATATTAGATCGAACTATCTTACAAAAAAAAAAGGCACAGATTACAATAGAGAAAATGATAATGATACTAAGAAATAAGAAAAAACAAAAGGCATAAGGACAAAATCGCTTAATGTGGTCATAAACAAAACATAGAAGAAATATATCGCCAACGCCAAGGTGCGCCAAGAAGCCCATTTTCGCTAACATGATGGTAATCATTTGTCTTAACCAATCAAAGATGCTGTTATAAAAGAATATAGAGAAGAAATGCAAGAAAGATTTTGATTGGTTCGGCTCCATAGTACCACATTGCATCCACAGACGCTAGTCAAAAATGATACATCTCAAACATTTTTTTTTTTTTTTTCAGAGCAGTATAATCTGTACAAAATCATCAAATGTAGCAACTAATTTTAGACAGAGAGAGTATAATTTTACTGGTGTCTCATCATCTTCAGCAGTTTCTTCTTTTTTATTTTGTCATTGGAAGACTTTCGACAATCATAGCACCATGAGCTTCAATTTCATGGTCAAAAAAGTTTTGGGGATTTTCACAAAAGGATCAGAACAAAGCATCAACTGAAAGCAATTGTTTTCTAGATTTGTAAATGAAATTAAAAGATAATGGTTGAAGTCTTATGCGCATGCTTTGTAATCTTGCAGGACATTTACTTAAAGGTTTTTTGAATATTGTTTCCAATCGTTTATGATCATATTCTACAGTAAACTTTTTACCGAATAAATACTGGTAAAATTTTTCACAACCAAAAACAACAGCTAAAGTTTCTTTTTCTATCTGTGCATAACTTATTTGAGTACCATTCAAAGCTTTGGATGCATAGGTAACAGGTAAGTTATTTTGTAATAATACTGCACTTAAACCATTTTGGCTAGCATCAACTGATAATATCACAGGTTTATTTACATCAAAATACTGAAGCACTGGTTTGTTTACTAAAATATTTTTTAACTCATTAAAAGCTTTATAATGTTTGTCAGTCCATTCCCATGCATTATATTTTTTAACAATTCTCTTAATGGTATAGTTAGTTGCGAAACATTGGGAATAAATTTGTGATCATACCTAGGGGACATAAGTGATCATACCTAGAAACCTTTCTAATTCTTTTTTATCACCAGGTGTTTTCATCTTCAAAATTCCTTCAATTTTATCATTGTCAGGTTTTAAACCCTCTTTGGAAAATATGTGACCTAAATACTTCACTTCATTAACATTTATTTTACATTTACTCAAGTTAAATTTTGCATTTTACTCTCTCGCTGTTTCTAAAACTTTCTTAAGCCTGGAACTATGTTCTTCTTGTGTACTACCCCAAACAAGTATATCATCAATATAAATTCCAACTCGATTTATGTGGCTAAAAATTTCTATAAAGCATCTATGAAAAACTTCTGGTGCAGAGCAAATACCATATGGTAACCTGAACAGATATGTCTACCAAATGGTGTATTGAACGTTGGTGACTTAGAACTTGCTTCACTTAATTGTACCTGCCAAAATGCTTTACTGGCATCTAAAATACTAAAATATTTCACCTGACATCCAAGAAACAACTTTTTCAAAAGTTGGTAAGTGAAAATATTCTCTTAGAATATTATTGTTAAAATGTTCAAGATCTAAAAACAATCGAAATGTGCCATCTTTTTTGTTTACAATAAAAAAAGAGCTAACAAATTTAGTAGGTTCAACAATTTTTCTCATAATTTTTTCATTTACCATCCTGATAAGTTCAGCTTTAAAGGGCTTCATTAAATTTATTGGATTTTTTTTGTAGGGCTCAATTTTTCCAGTTGTACCAGTCTTTAATTTGATATCACAAGTATAATCATTAATTTTGCCTAATCCATCAAACACATCCTTAAATCCATTTAGAATTTCAGGGAATTCAATTTGCTTATGTACTATTGAATCAATTTTTTTCACAAGATTCAACTGAATCGAAGATGGTAATCCTAAAACAGAAGTTTCTGAATCACTTTCTACAACTTGAAATTCAATATTACTTTTGTAACTCTTAGATGTTTCACAAAATAAACTACATTTGCCAATAACATTAATATTAGAACCATTGTAATTGCTAAGATTTACAGTTGAAGGTTTCAAAGTTCCATCCTTTAATTTTAGTTGTTTAAATTTCTGCAATGGTATGACATTGCACTGAGCAGCAGTATCTAATTTCACAAACAAATATTTAGATAAATTTACTTTTAATTTTTCAAACCAATCTTTGTCAGAAGTGGAATGTTTATTTATGACACCCATTATAAATTCATTGTTATTATTATCACCAACATTAGAATATTTATTCATATCAGTAAAATAACTATTATCATTACTCTTAACAGAATTAATTTCTTTTGTTCTTCATATATTACGAAAGTGATTCTTTTTATGACATTTTTTGCAAATTTTATTAAAAGCAGGACAGTTAAATTTTTGGGGATACTTACCACATCTTCCAAGACTTGTTTGTTCTGAAATTAAATTTATTCTGGGTACTTCACTTTCCATCATATTTCAATTCTGATATATTATTTCGGATGTATTTTTCTTCACTACTTGTATTTTCTTGTCTTCTTGTAATGTTTTTAATTGCAATTCTGCTAGCTCGTTTGCTTTTGCTATCTTTATGCATTTTTCAAGATTTAAACCACTCTCTCTATGTAGACGATCCTTTAAAATTTTGTCTCGTACTCCACATATTATACGATCTCTAATGAGACTTTCCCGGAGATTTCCAAATTCACAAGAACTACTTAGTTTCTTTAGCGATGTTAAAAAATCATCGAACTTTCCTCCTTCTTCATGGATTCTCGAAAAAAATATATGTCGCTCAATACTTTCATTAGATTTCGGCAAACAAAAATTTTCAAAAGCTTCAATAATTTTATTAACGTCAAGCTTGTCATCATCCGACAAATCGAAAGTGTTAAACTTACCTAGCGCTTCTTCACCAATCACATGTAAAAATACATGAACTTGAACTTCTGCTTCTTTTTTATTTATTCCTGACGCTTTAAAAAATATATCATACTTTTGTTTGAATTTTTTCCAATTTTCACTATGTTTCCGTCGAAACATAGCGACTCAGGTGACTTTAAACCTTCCATTGTTTGCTTTCCGATTAATATCTCCGGAACACAATTTTTATATATATATATTTACGTACATAAATTCAATAATTGCTATTCACAATATACTCATTGCATTATATATTATTTTTAATCGTGACTGGACCATGTTATGTATACTATCTAGTGCAGTATAGTAAAATAAAAAGATAATTCAATTACAAGGAGACATAACTTTAACGAAGTACCAAGAACTAGCTTGAGAACCAGAACTGTAGTGTTTCCAGATACGAACTTAAAACTACTACTATTAATATCAAATACATGTTATTTTACAGTTAACATATGTGAGTGTGTTGAAAAAGGGGCGTGTACTAAAAAAAATCTTCCAGTTTATAATTGAGATTTTGGCAAGTATGCTGTTGCACTTTCCTTTTTATATTTTTTAAAATTTAATTGACTTTTGAAAGCACTGAAATGTGAAAATGCTTTATTATTATATGCTTTAACTTGGTATAACTCAGTTTTATAAATTTTATAAAGTATTGTTACTTCTTTACTTTAATAATCACCCTGTGACTGTTGGATGGTTAGAATATTTTACCACTAACAAATATATTTAAATGGGCGGTACGTGTAAAAAAATTGACTGCCCATAGAACACAATGTCGTTATGTAGAATTTTTTCCCCCCTCTCGTTCTAAATATGTTCTTGATTGTTGTGTAGAATGTTTAGAAATTTAAAAAATGAGGAATATTTAAAAATTTTCCACACTTACATTCTATTTACAAAAGCTTGAAAACTGTTTGAGATAGGATGGGGTTTTTCTATGTTTATAGCATCTTCCACATGATTCCTTCTATTATCCTCCCTGAATTTGTCCGTGCAATAATGAGTGAGGCACCCTGTATATATTTACATATTTATTTCCTTTTTAAATTATTATTATTATTATTTTTAATTGATATATACATATCCACTAACATTCAAAAATATATTTTGGATAAGACTAGATAAGATCTCGGTTAAAAAATTTCAATATATATTTTTTTCGTTTAAATGACAATTAATTATTGCAATGTATTTAGTTTTAATAATAATAAGGGAAAAAAATCCTTTATAAGCTTATTAAAAAAAAGAAAAAAAAAAAAAAAAAAAGAGAGAGAGAGAGAGCGAGAAAGAAAGAAATTTATTCTATATTTTATGAATATATTGTATATATGTATGTCTGTATTTGCATTATTTTATAAAATACAAAAAGAAAGTAGGTGTATAAGCCTCCAAAATAACGATCTACCTTTCTCTCTGAATTACATTTATTGGATACATTAATTTTTTAATTTATTTTTTGATCTTTCAAACAGATTTTACAAGAGTTGCCAACATTTTAATTTATTTCGCAACAATTTTAGCCTCATCTTTATTTCATACCACTTATTTTTTAGGTTGTTTCTTATTTTTCTAATTGTCTCTTATTTTATCGAAGTTATGTGCTGGAGAAGTTTTTTTTTTTTTTTTTTTTTTTTTAATAAATTTAGTCGTTCGAAATAAAGGCGGGGCTAAAAATACTTCTGAGTAAATTAGAATGTCAGCTCAGCATCCGTGATCTATGATTTTACCCTAATCTTTTTGTTCTATATTACATGTATGACATACATATATAAACTTTATGTTAATATTATTATTATTTAGGAAATTATACTATGTTTTTGTCATTTTTACAGATTTGCTTTCTACATTAGAAAATGGCAAAAATTTCAAGATTAATCCCAAACTAAACCTTGTATATATTTATATACTTACACCAATGATATCATGTAGAGAGGATTTTACACAAAAAAGTAATCATTGCAGACTGTTGCTCTTGAGTCTGGTTGATAAAGTTGTTATTGCAAGATACTGCTAGCGCCATGTGGCAGCAAGCAGTGTTAAACTGGTGTGGTGAACAATGGCTAACGTCTGTTTGCATTCCATTCTCCTCTGCGGAGCAGCTAGATGTAGGGCTCTTCACCTCTGCTTAAGTTGTAGGGGGAGTTATTATTTTGTTTAATTCTGTTTGTAGGGATTTTTCTATTATCTAATGAAAACCATAAAATTCCTTTTTAAAACCGCAAAAAGTTTTAAACTTATCTGTAAAAAAGTTGCTTACAATACCTTGTTTCTGATACATTATTTTATTACAGATTGATGCGAAGTGGAACATCTCATAACTCAGAGTTGCCAACATCTAAAATTTATTCCAGTGTATCTTTAATACCACCCTCTTTTCGTGCTTCTACTACTTTTTTATATGAGTAGTTTTCTTCCTATTTAATCTTAATTACATACTGGGGGAAATTACTCAAGAAATTAAGTAAGGGAGAAATTACGATAATTGCTCCGGCAGCGTATCTCCATTATTTTGGTGTATACAGCCCAACCTGGCGAATTTTCGTAGCTAACGCCAAAAACCTTTCACCCGCGAAGCCACCCTTCTTTCCACTTTTTCCATTCACGATTCGAAAAATCCTTTTTTTCCCCTTCCTTTTTAATCCAAGAGAATAAACTATTAAAAACTTGACAATGCAGTCTTAGTATCGTAATTTTTAAATAATATATTTACTGCCAAAATTTATTAGAAATCCCCCACCCTTTAAATTTAATTTATCAAGATTCATGAAGGAATAAAATTATAATATTCTACTTTTCAAGCTTTTAAAATATACATTTATTTATTTACTTGTTTATTTATTTATTTTACTTTCTCTTACCGATATATATGGTAGAGAATGTATTGTTTATGGACCAAATCTTCGAAATTGAATTTTTGATATATTTACGCGTTTTGTATGTATGAATGTATTAAAAATGTATCAATGGAGTCTTAGTATTGTTATTTTTAAATAATATATTTAATTCCTAAATTTCTTTTGTCAAGATTAATGAAGAAATAAAATTGTAATATTATAGTTTTAAAGCTTTTAAAACTAACCTTGAAATACATTTATTTTATTTTATTTTATTATTATTATTAATATTAATATTATTATTATTATTAATATTTTACTTTCCCTTACCATTATAGTATGTGGTAAATGAAAGAAGCTCAAATATGGCATTTTGAATTTCGTAATAGGTTTCCACTTAAAAATTTGATCAATATTGGCAAGTTTGAATGCAAATTAATAACAGCCTTGATTATTATTATTATTATTATTATTACTATTATTATTTTAAATAACTGAATGCACTGTATGTGAACGAGGAGTAGGCCCCTCACACACGATTGCATGTCAAATAAAACTGTTACTAAACCTATTTTAGATTATTTTAAAACTACATTAATCTTTATTATCTTACGCAATTGGTCTTAAGATTCCATGTGCAATCTATTGGTACAGTATTGAAATGCTGGGTAAGAAAGAAAGTCATGCGTGTGACACACCAGATTATTATTATTATTGTTTAGTTTCTTTTATCCATATATTGTAAGGAAAGTTTAGCTTTTGATTCAGATTTTCGAAATTGAGTTTTTGCAACATTTGCATGTTTAAGTATCCAAAAACTAAAAATTAGATGTTTAGCTGTTGCCTGAATGTGTCTGTGTGTTTGTTATCACCATAACTCAAGAATAGATACATATTAGCTAGAAGTCCGGACTCGGGTGAAAGATTAAGTAATTCGTGTACAGTGACTGAGAAAATAATTCAAATTCATTAAATCTATGTGCGATTTTCTGGTAGATGCAATTTAATATCTTTCCATAGAACAAAACAAAACAAATTGAACTTATATTTTTATGTGCATGAAAGCATGTTCCGTATACAATGTGGAACGTATTAAAAGTTTCCACAGAACCCCACAAAAAAATTCAGATATATTCATATAATAAAATTGCTGGAAAGGCATTTCAATTCCTGCTATGTGTTTTAAATTCTGTGCTTAATTAGTGCATTATATTGTGTTTGTATAATATATAGTAAATATACAGGAGTAGTGTAAAAAGGGCAGTTCACCTGCAGTGTGGAGGCGTATGGTGGCGGAGCCAGCTCCACCACCTTAGCTCCTCCAAGCCTCCACCCTGCAGGTGAACGTTTCCTTTTTACACTATTTAGTCATCATCTTGGAGGAGGGGGGGGGTGTTGCCACCGGAAGAATAGAAACTTTGGGAATAGGGAGTGAATGAGTCATCATCTTGCAGGAGAAGTTTGATGATGCCATCTATTGGGGAGAAGGGGAATTTCAAGAAGTTAGATTTATCTTCATAAATTTCGGGACTTAGTATTTTTTTCACAATTTCGGGAACTTCACAAATTTTTGCACTTGGAATTTTTGCGGGAAGTGAGATGATGTCACGATCTTTTATGTGACTGAATGAAACAAAGGTAGATGAAGATAATGAATTTAAATAATCGTATACACTGTAATATTTGCGCGTTACCATTCGGAGATTATAAATTGATTACAGAATTAAAAAGAAATTTTTCTATGTATTTCATTATTAAAAGAAGGTGTTATACAGCTAAGTAATTCACCTTGGCGTGCCCAGGCATTTGTCCTTAGAGGAACCAATCACAAACCTCGCATGGTTATTGACTATTCCCAAACCATTAATAAACTCACTATGCCTGATGCATACCCTCTTAAAAAAATTGAAGAAGTAATCTCCAAAGTATCTAAAAACAAAATATTTAGTACAATAGATCTCAAGAGTGCTTACCATCAATTATCTATTCTAAAGTCTGAAAGGCATTACACAGCATTTGAGGCATGTGGAAAGCTATATCAATTTCTACGTGTTCCATTTGGTGTCACCAATGGAGTGGCCTGCTTTCAGAGAGTCATTGATAAAATAATACAAGATGAAGGATTGAAAGGCACATATCGATATCTTGATGATGTTACAATCTGTAGGAGGGATCAAAATGAGCATGACCACAACTTAGAGAAATTCTTAACTTGTAAAAAAATACAACTTAACATTAAATGAGGATAAATGCGTTTTCTCAACTAGGACCACTGAGCTCCATTGTAACAGGAGAGCTGACTTCCTATTCCCTAACGTTATCTAGCGCGGTCAGCGCGTATGAATACAGTGCCGATAGATTTAGTTCGCATTCGGGGCAAAAGAAACAATTTTCTGTATAGACTCCTTTGCTTATCATGCAGTTTTTTCTTCTTTTTCTTAATGAGATAGATTTATGAATTATTAAGTATGGTTAAAAGCTGCTCAGCCTACGGCTGTACAAACCGCTATATATATATATATATATATATAGTTTAATGTATTTGATCACTATAGTTGAAATGAGGGAGTCGGAACTTAGTATTAAATGGCAAAAATTTTAACACAATTTGTGAATATATATATACACACATATAAAGTTAAAAAGTGTGTATAGGAAAAGTGTGTAAAGTGAAAAAGTGTGTATAGTTTTTTTTTTTTTTTTTTTTTTTTTTAATTAAGCAAGTGCTTTCTTAGTTTAATTATAATTTAGTTATAAATATTTTTCAACTTGCATTTAAGCTTTTATTTCTTTTATCTTATAATTTACATAAATATTAATTATATATTATTAAAACTTTTACAGTAGTTTGAAAATTTTATTTTGAATTACTTTCATTAGAATTAGTGCAAGTAAAAATCCATTGGTCGTTTAAAATTGTAAATTTGAGAAAAATAATAAGAGAGGTGGGAGACAGATACTTTAAAATATATCCTGATTTAATCATCTGTCTGTAAATATAAAACTTTTTAATGATATAAAATATCTTTCAAATACTCAAGTGTCTGTGTTCATTTATTTAACCCATATTTTTATTGTTCATTACAATTAATGAACAATGTAGAAATTCAATATGGTATTCTAATTAATTTAACATTCAATTTATAAATAAATAAAGCCTACTCTTTTTTTTTTTTTTTGATAAATTTTTGAAATTTTATTAATACTCAAATGTTTTGGTTTTTTTTTTCCTTATTTTTTTTATTTTAAAGATTTATTTAAATGAGATGACTGTAAACGCCAAGTTTTTTTTCCATCTATTAAATTAACTTTTACTTTCTGAACATTTTAATTTTTGACATGATTACAATACTTTCCGCACTAAAGTACGGTACTTATACCAAAAATCGAAATTTGATATTTTGGTGTTTCAACATGTTTCCAGGTCCTCTGAACTCATATTTAATATTCTTACGATGATGTATGTGAGTGAACACGATAGCGTCTAAATGCTTTGTTCGAATGAGCTGAAAGTTGGTACATATGTTATAAGTCTGTCAACATAGCATGAAGCCTATTGATTTTGACCAATCTAGCACTTTTTTTTTTATATATATATATTTTTTTTAAACACAAAAAATTCTTTAATATTATGGTCTATGGGCCCAAATTTGTTAAAGTGTGATAGCGTCTAAATGCCTTATATGATTGAGCTGAAAATTTATATGCATGTTACAGATCACTTTCACACGAACTGTATGAATTTTGGAGAATCTACCACTTATAGTGTTTTTACAGGGGCTCAAATTATTTAAAGTGCGATAGGGTACAAAAGTATCATCCAATTGAGCTGGAAATTTATATAATTGTTATAATTCACTGTTGCACAAACTGTATAGATTTTAGTTTGTCCAGCATTCGTAGCTTTTTTACAGGGACACAATGAAAATCTCTTTCATTGTAGATAAAATACATATTTATCTAAGTGTGAAAAAGTGATAAAATTTTACACAAAATCATCTTTGTATGTCTGAAAAAATATTGTAAGGTTAAAGAAGTCATTTACATAGTTTTGGGGAAAATGAGAGGAGTAGAATTTGCTATAATATTTACCGTTGTGAGACTTTTAATAAATTTAGGGAGAAAACATGTCTTATTTTATTTATTTGAAGCAAAATACATAATTTTTTTTAAATTTAAATTTAAATATGATTTTATAGTAATGATGAATTTCCACTATGAAATTTCTGTTTTTTCTCACTATCGCATACAGCAATTAAAACTTTGAGGGAAAAAAAAAATTAAACTTATTTTCAATCGGATTTTTTTGCAACTTAAATCCTAGCAAAAAATATTAGTCATCTGGATTGCATTGCTCTTTTAAATTTATTCTTTTACATTTTATAGTTTTTATAAATTCAAATCTCTACCTCTCTAAAATGATTTTATTGTTATTTTTTACTTTCCAAGCATACATTATGTAAGGGAAGTATTGTTATTGCGAAAAATGTGATATTTTTGGATTCAGGGGACACCAAAACGTGTAAATATAACAAAAACTCACTTTTGAAATTTGACCCAAAACAATACTTTCTCTGCTTTACAGGTAAGAGAAAATAATAATTGAATTGACAAAGTAGTTTGGAACTTAAAATGATGACTTGAATTTAAAAAGGTTCTGCTAGTACAGCACTGAGCTACCACCTCCCTCAAAATAATTAATAAAATAACCCCTTTTATTTTAACAGTGAATGTTCGATATTAAATAATTTTTGTAATATATCAAAATTGGGGGGGGGGGGTGATAGAAAGAAAGAAAAATACGGTTGAATAAAACTAAAAGTAATTGGGTTGATAGAGTAGTTTGGAACTCAAAATGTTAGCTTGAATTTAAAAAGATTCTTCGATTACAACACTGAGCTACAAATTGTTACAATGGGGCTCAGTGAAATATAAGCAATTCCATTTACAGGCAAGTTATATAAAATATATCTCCGGTAACCATTAAACTAAATGCATATAAAATAATCTGCTACATAAAGTCGCAAATTCACTTTATTTATTAACAATATATTGGAGAATAATGAAATAATAAACAATAACAATCTAGAATTCATACTGTCAGACGCATAGTAAAACGGACTACTTTTCTTCTTTTTGCCCCCTATGCATTCATCAAGGCGTAATTCGTCTAGTAGACGACTGACTGCGAAGTCAGCTCTCCTGTTACAATGGAACTCAGTGACTAGGACTGTGGAACTGTTGGGGTATACAATCGAAAACAAAACTATCAAACCAGATCCTGAACGCCTTAAACCGTTAATGGAAATGCCTATTCCTAAAAATACTACATCCTTACAACGTGCCCTAGGCATGTTTGCCCACTACTGTAGATGGATACCCAATTTTTCAAAGAAGATACGTCCTCTGTTATCTAAAAAGCAGTTCCCTCTACCAGAAGATGCAGAGTTAGCTTTTCATTCTTTAAAAACCAATGTAGTCAATGCCACATTGGCTGCTATTGAAGTTAATATACCATTTCGTGTAGAGACGGATGCTTCTGATTTCGCTATAAGCGCAATACTTAGCCAAGCTGGGCGTCCCATTGCATTCTTCTCAAGAACGTTGAACAACTCAGAACAGAAGCACTCTTCCATTGAGAAAGAAGCTTATTCCATCGTTGAATCCTTACGTCATTCGCGACATTACCTTGTTGGTCGGCATTTTGAAGTTTTTAAAGACCAACAATCTGTCTCTTTCATTTTCAATCAGCATCACAATAGTAAAGTAAAAAATGAAAAGATTCTGCGTTGGAGGCTAGAACTAGCTTGCTTTAAATTTGATATCATTTACCGTCCTGGAAAGAAGAACTTGACAGCTGATACATTATCAAGAATAACTGCTGCAACTGGTTCAGTATGTGACCTCAGTGAGCTGCACTGTGCTCTGTGCTATCCAGGAATCACACGCATGTATCACTGGGTTCGTAGCAAGAACCTACCCTTTTCTTTGGATGACGGTAAGAAAATAACTAATTCCTGTACAATATGCTTAGAACTAAAACCTAGATTCACAAAGAATAAGGAAATATTAATCAAGGCGACCTCACCATTCGAAAGGCTGAATATCGACTTTGAAGGACCTCTTCCCACTACTACCAAGAATCATTACATCCTAACTGTGGTTGTTGAGTTCTCAAGATTCCCTTTTAATATACCTTGCTTAAACACTTCTGCTCCCACAATCATAATTCACCTGCAGAACATTTTCTCAGTCTTTGGAATGCCTATATATATACATTCTGACAGAGGACCTGCTTTTATGTCAAAAGGACTAAAATCTTTTTTAAATTCCCAAGGAATTGCAACCAGCCGAACGACTCGTTATAACCCACAAGGGAATGGACAAGTCGAACGCTATAATGGAACAATCTGGAATGCCATTCTGCTTGCATTAAAGTCAAAAGGGTTACGGGTGGAACAATGGGAGTTAGTACTGAAATCTGCGCTACACTCCATACGTTCTCTGCTGTGCACCACTACAAATGCCACACCTCATGAGCGAATGTTCTTGCATCCTAGAAGGTGATACTATGGTTGTGCTATTCCTCTTGGCTGACTCAACCTGGCCCAGTACTTATGAAGTATTGTGCGGAACAGTAAATATGAACCTTTGGTGCAAGTTCTCGTCTTAATTGAAGCCAATCCTTATTATGCGCATGTGAAGCTTCCGGATGGAAGAGAAACGACTGTATCAACACGCCATCTTGCTCCTAAAGATGCAGTATATCACAACGACCTGTTCAACTCTGACAACCTCCTGCCTACCTAAAGCACTATGTTAGGGATTAAACACTTAATGTTCTGTTTGGGGCTAAAAATTAAAAGGGGGTGAATGTAATGAAAGTTGTATACCTCATTTTGGCAACCTCTATATTTCATAACTGTTTTGGCAACAGCGTGTGTTCTTCACTTTTCGGATACTATGATATAATGTGAATGATGCAGCATCTTCTCAGTTGATTTAAGTTAAAATCGTCCTTTAATCTTAAATCATGTTGTTTTATGCCACTCTGAAATGAGAAAATGCTTTATTAATATATAGTTTAACTTGGATATTATATTTAACGCCCCAACCTGCCCATTACAGCTCTTCGATGTCTTTTTCTAGTGAACTTTGCCCTTTAATTACTACCGGTGTGAGCCATTTTTTCTTTTTTAATACACTTGACATGGTAAGTTTTTTTGGTTTTCGTCCCACGCTATTTCTATGGGTTTTTAGCATTTTCCCTCTCTTTTTCTACATTCTTTAGAATTTGGAAAAAAAGGAGAAACTAGTTAAAAACCCCATAGAAATAGCATGGGAAGAAAACCAAAAAATTCACAATGTCAAGTGTGTTAAAGAAAAAAAAAAAAAAAAAAAAAAAAAAAAAAAAAAAACTCTGTTTTATAATTTTTATAAAGTATAATTACTTTTTTACTTTAATAATCACTCAGGCCGTCTATCTGGGGACTGATGGATGGTTAGAATATTTTACCACTAACAAATATACTTAAATAAAAAAACTTCGAAGTAAATTAGAATGTCAGCATGTATGATTTTACCCTAATCTTTTTGTACTATCTTACATTTATGACATACATATATAAAGTATATGTTATTATTATTATTATGTAAGAAATTATACTATATTTGTGTTATTTTTACGGATTTACTTTCTACATTAGAAAATGGCAAAAATTTGAAGAAAATCGCAAATTAAATCTGGTATATATTTATATACTTACACCAATAAGAACACGTAAAGAGTATATTACACGAAAAACTAATCATCAGAGAACATTACCGTAGTTTCTGAACTATTATATTGCAAACACAAACTGCTGAACTTTGGCTATCGTTTGTTTGCAGCCTGTTCTACGGAGCAGCCAGATAAAGCGATTTCTCCCTACAGTAGGGATTTTTAGCTCTGCTTTTGGAGTAGGGGGGGGGGATTCTTTATTTAAATTCTGTTTTGTAGGGATTTTTTATTTTTATTATCTAATCAAAATTATAAAATTCTTTTTAAAATCGCAAGAAGTTTTAAACTTATCTG
The DNA here is from genome assembly GCA_963930645.1 of Salticus scenicus. Lineage (NCBI taxonomy): Eukaryota > Metazoa > Arthropoda > Arachnida > Araneae > Salticidae > Salticus > Salticus scenicus. The sequence goes on from OZ005656.1 coordinate 86,631,778, forward strand.
AAAAAGTTGCTTACAATACCTTGTTTATAATACATTATTGTATTACAGATTGATGCGAAGTGAAACATCTCATTATTCAGAGTTGCCAACATCTATAATTTATTCCAGTGTATCTTTAGTACCACCCTCTTTTCGTGCTTCTACTACTTTTTTATATGAGTAGTTTTCTTCCTCTTTAATCTTAGTTACATACTGGGGAAAATTATTCAAGAAAATAAGTAAGGGAGAAAAAAGGCATTACTGTGAATGCTCCGGCATAAATTATAATATTTGGAAAATTTGCATGTTTTTAATATGTCCTCCGATCTATTATTATTACTATTATTATTCCGAAATGGTAAATTTATTATATAATTTTAATAAAAAATGTAACATTTATTTAATATTTTGGTATAATTAACATCAAAGTTTTTAAATAAATTGGACAATAAGTCATGTACATCTTACAATTAAATTTCCTCGAAATGCCAATTGTTTTCATCAGCAATTGTCACATTGTTTGTGTACACCCACCCCTCAAATAAAATGTATTGTGCTGTACAAAATCTTAGTATATATATTAAATCTTAGTATATATATTAAATCTTAGTATATATATTATACTGATCTAAAAGTGTATTTTATTTTGTTTTATGTCAGAATGCGTTGTCCTTCGTTTTCCTTTCTGTAAATTAACCTTTTTATTTTTCTTTGATTTCACAACACCCATTTCATGTAGCCGCAACCCCTAAGGAGTCAGAGTAAGGTACCTAACAAGTCGATAGTTGCTGGTTTAACATTGATTATTTATTACTAAATTAAATTTATTAGGTAAGTTTGATGTGAAAACATGTCAAAGGAGATCACTTGTTTGATTTAATAATTTCATTGAATACACAGCTAACAATATTAACTCTTTGGGTACATTTGACGAGTGAGACTCGTCATCTGCTTACTTGGGCGATGTTACGGTGGACGAGTCTGACTCGTCGTCTGAATTTAAGAAGTAGGCGTTGATGTTTGCGGCACCCCCGCCAGAAATTCCCCGCGTAACGTTATTATGACAGGCGGAGGACGGAGGCAACTTGTACAATATAATCCATCTGAATAAGGAAAAACTTCGACATCAAAATCTTCTTCCGCCAAACCTGGCATGTAATTCCGAAGCTATAATATGTGCATGAAGTTATGGTGAGTAAAAAATGAAAATACCAAGTTGTGATAATTTTATTCGTAAATAAAACAATTTTAAGTGATATAACTTAAAATTGTTTTATTTACGAATAAAATTATCCCAACTTGGTATTTTCATTTTTTACTCTCCATAAATATAGCAAATATTTCAATTGAGTGAAGTTTTTGAAACGAATTTGGTACCGTTTGAAAGGAAAGGGGAGGAACGCTTGCTGATTAGTAGCACAGCATTTTGAAATCTCTAAAAAATGTTCAAATAAAATCATAAAATTATCAGTATCAATAACACTGCTCCGCATGAAAATTCCCTCTGACACCATTTCAGAATATTCTTATGTAGAATGACCTCCTGAATCCGAATATGACGCCAATTTTTCCCTATCACCCACCGTTTTTTAGGAATGGCCCAATATTTTTATCATTTTTCTGTGATTTTATGGCTATAAATTTGGTTTTTAGAAGGGGGGTAGGATTATTTTAACCGTTAAGGGCCCTCTTCACTTACCATTTGCTTTTCTAAAAGACAATGTTAATCAATGGAAAACTTTCTTTGCACTTAAAACAGTGACATATTAATTGATTGAGACGCGTTTTTTGTTGTTGGATTACTCTCATTTCGTAAACTGACGCAGCTTTTGTAGATTTTATGAAAGAATAACAGTTGTTTTTTAAAAAAGCTGTTTTATTGCAATATTTGGGTTGATGCATTAAATGGCTTATAAAAACTCTTTCAATTTTTTTAAAACAGAATTTAAAAAGCTGCGTCAATCTCAAAGAGTTTATTTCAATGTGGAAAAAAATCCTGTATTTTAATAAAATTTTAAATCAATTAAATTTGTAAAGAAAGTCCAAAAATTTTACAAATTTGTGCCGATTTTCCTCTTTGACACACCCTTTATCCGGCTCCACCTCTCAGACAGATGTTTTTGCTTTTCGACGAGCCAAATGTTTATATTTTTGTGGTGAAGAAACATCGTCGTGGTTTTTATTTCTTTACTACTTTTATTATTATAGATTTTTTTTTTCTTTTTGTATTACGGATGTGAGTCTGAGTAACATATAGATTTAGAAGACAATTGTTCAAAGAATTTGCGAAATATATGATCGCATTTCATTTTAAATATTTTTCTTTGCACATAATACTGTTTGCACAATAAATCTGATATTTCACTCATAAAGCAATGAGTGGCAATATACAAACATCTATTTTAGCGATTCGTAAAAAATATTTTGTTGAATTAAACAGAATTTCGATAATAGAATTCAAAGTAAATAATCTGGTATGGCACCCATACGACTTTCTCTTACATAAAATTAAAATTCTATTAAGATAGATTGCAGATTGACGAGTAAGCTAACAAGTTCTATATATAACTAGTGGATATGCAGATCAGGAACCTCACCGTTCTATTTGCATCACGCATTATTCAACAGATTATTTTTACTTATTCCTTATTATATATAATATATATATATATTGATTCTATTGACTTTTTATATATATATAAAAAAAAAGTTTCTGAGGGGGTTGCAGCCCCCCTCTGCTTTTCTCTTTCTATAACTATCTCTGTATGTATGTATTCCTAATAACTGACTATCTTGTACTTGCACTAATTCCCCGTAATTCATAAGTACTTCTACCAAAATTCCTGCAAATTGATTACATAACATACTAGAATTACTTTGTGCAACCCTGTAAATTAAATACCAATTCTATGGGCACATTTTCCCACAAAAAAAATATATACTTTTAAAATTCTAATAAAATGTCATCATATTTCGTGGGGTGTAACCATGTTAAAATTCAATACCAGTGTTGAAATAACTATAATGCGTAATAGAACGAAATTCTTTTATGTAACTCGGAAAAGCAGCCACAGTAATTATATACACTAAAAAAAATTAGAATACACCTATTTAATTAATTGTAACGCATGAATATTTCAATGTAATTTGAATCATTGGATGATTACAGGATGTTATCCGAATTCATTTGTGTGATCCCGTAAATAAATCATATAGTCCATACACATCCCTTTTATTAGAGTAAACATGTTTTTATGTATCTTTATAATGTATATGTTAATTCCACAGTGTTGAATGCAGCATAAACGTTTTAAAATGCGCTTTTTTTTTTTTTTTTTTTTTTTTTACTGTAATTTCACTTTGTTGAATGCAGAGTAACGACATTAAAATTTGTTTAAACAAAATTCACCCCGTAGGCCTTAATGATAAGAAAAACTTTGGAGTGTCCCTGTACATAGAGCATGAAAAATATACGCATAAAAAATTATACAGCTATTTCTATACAGAGCTTGAAAGTGTCTACCAATTTGCAAGTTATTTGGAGAATTTTTGCATCCGTTATTGCTGTACATGTACATTCTGTCCATAGGCCATAGTGATAAAGAAAAATTTGGTGTGTCCCCGTACACGAATTCCAGATAGAACAGACGTCAAATACAATACAGCTAATCCCATGCGGCTCGAAAACATGTGTACAAAATTGCAAATCAATAGCATGATTTTTGCGGTCGCTGAAACAGACACACAGACAAACAAAATATACACACAGACGGAACCCAAAATCTTTTTGAGTCGCCACAGGGAAGCTTCCACTCACGTTTCGACAATGAACTAGTGGATCTGCAGATCAGGATCCCGAATATCCTATTTGCATCAGCATCACACATTATTGAACAGGTCATTTTTATTTATTTCTCATTTTTTCATATATGCGTATATATTGATTCGATTGACTTGCTACATAAACAGATACGTTCCTGAGGGGGGCTGCCAACCCCTCCGAATATAATAAAGATAGAGCTATGAAACTTCAGATTTAAGACAGAACTGGTGTACAGATGAATTTTACAAAGTTTTGTGAAAATTGGAAAAGTGGAAGTGGGACCGTAAGTCCGTATCCAAAAAATAGCTCTAAAGATTTTCTTAAAATTTACTACATAAACACTCTATTAGATGTCCTTTCGAATTACTATATAGTTGGTTAGTTCAGGAAAATTGGTAGACTCCCGGTATAAATAGCTGAATTTCAAGTCTCGCAAGTGCGTTTTTTTTTTTTTTTTTTTTTTTTTTTAAAGGCTGTACGGATTTTTTTTCAAACTCGCTATATTAACTCCCTTTTAAATATCCTTTTGTATGTAATTTTTGTTTTCCGATCAATAATTGAGTATGCCAAGTTTTGGTAAAAGATGATATCTGAAAAACGGCTCTAACGATTTTCTGGAAAATTGTAGCATAAATCCATTACAGATATCCTTTCTCGTATAATACGTGGCTATTACAAGAAAATTCACAGTCATCATGCTCAGGTAGGTCACTTTTAGATCTCGGAAATTGGTGTTTCAAAAAAGAACTCTACCATTTCTTCCCCCTTATTATTTCTTAACTCGCTATGCAAACTGTTTTACACGTCTATATATCAGTTTGTCAGGCGTCTACTTCGTTAGGTCAATTTTATGTTTTCTGATCACATTTTTAAAAAATTGTATATTCTAATATGTGAAATAGTGGGTAATGGAAGTAGTGTGTTTGCTTCATACTATTTTTTTATTTTTTATTTATTTATTTATTTTTATTTATTTATTTATTTATTTATTTTTTGTCGCAGATTTATGGATAGATAATTTTTTTAAATGGTCAAAATATGTTCAGGACACCTGAAATTGTGTAAATATACTGAAAGCTAGAAGGTGAAATGTTTTGGATCCAATATTTTATTTCATCTTGTACAAAGAAGAAAGTAAATAGGAGGATATTTCTACCAATGATAAAGGCTTCGAAAATTTTTACGCATCCAGTATTTTTTTTCTTCTTATAAATACAGAAGAAGGTTCACTATATCAATAACTTCAGTTTGTGGTTGTATTTTTCACATTTCTTCTCAGAAAGGGGGGGGGGGAGAAAGAAAAAGGACAAAGGAGATCAAATGTGAGTAATTTCTAATACAAAGCTTTCAGGAAATGGGAGCAATTGTTTATAAAATTATTTCCAAGCGAAGAAACCACATTATTAGTTACACTTTACACTCTAAGATTTCGCGCCTAATGACGTAAAGGTGCAGCTGACCTTTTCAGAATGATACATGGACACTGATTATAATTTATAAGTGTTTTTTAGAATTACGATAAAGAGAAATCACGCAGATGTATTTGTAAAAAAACAAACTTATTTTAAAGTTATATATAATATTTTAAAATATTAAAGGTTTTCGCTTATTATAAGATATGCATATGCAATTTTCAGAAATAAGTTCTAGATTTAAAAAAAAAAAAAAAAAAAAAACTGGAGTGAAACAACTACACGACTTTCATTACTTACTGTTGAATGTATTATATGCATTTTTTGGAGATAATATAATCAGAAGACATAAAATTAACCTAAAAAATTAGACACCTAAAACTTTTCTGGTAAGATGAAGCTTATACACATGTAAAGATATATAAAATAGATTTACATAACGAATTTAAAAATAGTAAGAAGAGAAAAATCGGTTTAGCCGTTTTACGAAACATTATTTTCCGATATCTAAAACTAATCTACTTAATCAGGATGACTGCTAATTTACCTTTAATAACCGCGTTATACATAAGAACGGATATCTAAAATGGATTTATGTAACAATTTTCAAGAAAATCATTAGAGCCGTTTTTGAGATACCGACTTTTGCCAAAAGTTGGCATACTCGATTATTGACTTGAAAACAATAATTACTTACAAAAGGATATTTAAAAGGGAGTTAATATGGCGAGTATGAAAAACATTCTTACAGTCGTTTTTAGAGGAACACACTTGTGTTCCTGACTGTTCCTAGTTGAGAGACCTAAAATTGAGCTATTTATACAGGACTCTTATGAATTTTCCTCCATACTACCCAACTATATCATTCGAAAGGACATTGAAAAGAGTGTTTGTATAGCAACTTTGAAGAAAATGTTTAGAGTCGTTTTTGTGATACAGACTTACGGTACCTCTTCCGGTTTTCCAATTTTCACCAAAATTTGGAAAATTCATCTGTACACCAGGCCAGTCTCAATTCTGAAGTTTCGTAGTTCTATCTTTATAGTTTCGGAGATATGATAGTCAGAAGATTCCCCACAAATGTATATATACATACACACGCACACACTGACCCGTTGCCAAAAATTACTTTTTTGGACTTAGGAGACCTTAAAACATGTAAATCAGGTGAAAACTCGATATCGAATTTTCGGACCGAATACAATACTTCTTACAATTATTAATTACGGTAGTCGGGTAATGGAAGTAAAAAACCATAACAAAACTTTCTTCTATATCATCTGTATAACAGGGTCATTTACTGTCTAACGAGCGCCCAAATGTTTTATAATAGTTTCTCACAAGGAAAATTTCGACTATATATGTAATTTGGTGCGATTTTAACCATATGGAAAATAACTAATAATAAGAAAAAATGTTTGACATAATCATAACTATAATTGATGTAAACTAGAGTCCTGCGTATTGATTTTTTTGCGCTAGATTGAGTCATTTTTTCTGTAAAATTCATAAAATTTTAATTTTTAATTTCAAAACTATAGAAAAATAAAATGACAGACTTCCATTTTCGACTATAAACGTAAACACCTCATTTCAAAGAAACAGATTTGATATCTGTCGTCCATAGCAAAATAATAATAACTAGTATCGCCCAGTGGTCGAAACTCGACCATTTTTTTTGCAAAGCGAGGCAAAGCAAAGTTATTGCCTTGTCCTAAACGGAATGCAATTGCAACATAGCTGCGGCAATTGTTTGCCGATATTCACTCTAACTGAATCAGCAGAGTTTTACTTAATATAACTATTTCTCTCTGTAGATGTTAGCCTTTCCTGAAATGAGAAAAAATCGCAACGTGAAAACGCCCCTTGTTGAGTGATACAACCCAGAAGCTAATAGGTACCATGTCAAACCAAGGCCCAACCAAGTATCAAATTCTGTTAAATTAATTCGATTGGTTCATAAAGTACAGTGTTTGAAAAAAAAAAAAAAAAAAAAAAAAAAGATATTTTCCAAAAATGGTCGAATTGAGTTCGGGAAATTTCAAAACGTGTAACTTTATAGAAAACCGAAAATCTAAAACTTTTCTGAATCTTATATTTTCTACTTATATATGCAGAGGAAAGAATGATAAATGCACTTTAAAAAAAATAAAAATAAGTAGTCAATTTCACTTAATTAAAATGCAAGGAAATCTCAAAACGTGTAAATTCATCGAAAACCGGAAATCAAAAGTTTTTATGTATCTTCTACTTGCTTCTTCTACCCACAAAAGCTAGCAATAAAGACACTTTTTAAAAAAATAAGTAGCCAATTTCAGCTAATTGAAACGTAAAAAAAGCTCAAAACATGTAAATTCAGCAGAAAACGGAAATCGGAATTTTTTCCGTATCGTCTACTTATACAGTTAGTAACGAATTCATGTTCCTTTTATTTAGTATATAAGGAAAGGGCACGTGACGTCACTCGCAGTCAAGTTATGGGTAAAGTTGCATAACATTGGCATTTCCACCAATACAGGTTGATCTTTTGCCACTCGAGAGTGGCAAAGATTGATTGACGGAGCGTTTGTTTGTAAACATGTCCTTTCCTTATTAGTTGAATATTTATTGTTTAAATATCACATTTTGAAATGAAATGTTTATGTTTACATTCGAAACTGGAAGTTTCCCATTTTTTTTTTATGGAGTTTTGTGATTTTAAATTAATATTTTATCAATTTTACAGAAAAAATAACTCAATCAAACACATGTAGACAGTAACTTATATATAACTATACCCAAATATTGGAATTAAAATCGGCAGATAATTTCCGTTATTTTTTAATAATTCTTTACAAAAAATCCAATGGACAATTAACATAGAAAATCTTTTTCATGGCTCCATGGACAGAAAGTGACGTCATCACTTCGCTTGCGTATAGTGATGCTATACATTATACAAATTACTGTGTCTATGGTTTTATTTGAGCTTTATGAAATTGCCAGATTTAACAACTTTCTACTTTTAGGTATTTTTTAATGTAAAGGAATACGTGTATAAAAGGGAAAAATGAGGGAAAATGCATAAAAAATAAATGTATTTTTAAATACCTTCTTGACATCGTAAGAAAATAATATTTGTATTCGCACCTTCCGGCTAACCATACCTTTCGAATGATACCATTTTCAACCCTCTACTCCCATAATTAATATGTTAAAAAGGGACTACAAATTTTATGCTTGCCTATTAATATATAGATAATAATAAAAGATGGCCAAATTATCTCACGAACATATTTAATTCCTTTCAAAAATCATGGTTATTTTAATAAAGTATATTAAGAGAGCAATCAGTAATATATGAAACAATATTTCGTACAATATATATGCATTATAAAAATATTCATCTGGCATGTATGTTTCCGCATTACGTTTTAATCGCCAAATACACAAAATGCGGAGGACGAACGGATATCAAATCTATGCCCATTTTGTTTCTAGAGTTTTGAAATTTTGTCAATTTGACAGCAAAATTACTTAATCTAACACATGTGCACGATAACTAATTTGTAATTATACCCAAATATGGAGATTAAAATCGGAAATAATTTTCCTCGATTTTTAATAATTTTTTACAAAACTAGGGGCTCTGCCCCCTGCTCGCTTCGCTCACCAACCCCCGAGGGAGGCTTCGCCTCCCCCCGACTCACTTTACTTATTAACACATGCAGAGCTCTGCCCGCTTATTCTCGGCTTTCTTTCACTGAAAAGGAATATTAATAGTGCATACTACAAGTCAAAAGCAGAAAATTATGGAAATCCTCATATTCAATGTCAAATTATATATATATATATATATATATATATATATATATATATATATATATATATTTTTTTATAGAAAGAAATTCATAATATCTAGACCATTTTGCATTACAATTTTAGTATATGACCCTTTTTATTTATTTTTTACAACCTTAGATCCGGACCGCGGTACTCCAGTCGGTAAATCACCGAGCTCGTAATTGGAAGATTTCGGGTTCGGTTCTCAAGCCAGCCAAAGACAACACCCTCTACATACAGGGGGTGTTGCCAAAGACCGTCGTGTATACTAATGGTGGCTGGTGCACGTAAAATATGTCGTGGCCGCAATATCCTCCATGTTCCCATCAAAATTATACCTCTGGGGGCCACCGAAGCGGGGTAGCCATCCCCTTCGTATAGTACCAAAACTGTGGTGGCATGTCTCCGGAACATCCGTACGGGTGGGTCCCAGACCGTCGCCGATTATCCATAGAGCAGTAATGGTGCGACGTCAAACACAACCTACGTAATTATCTACCTACTTACAATCACGAATCCTATTTTAATATTCCCGGATAAAAAAATTAATTTTCTTAGAAAAAAAGTTGATATTTATTTTCTTTCTTTTTTACATCCATGGTTTCGGACCACGATACTCTAGTCGGTAAAGCACCGAGCACGTAATTGGAAGATTGCCGATTCGATACTTGAGCCGGCCAAAGACCGTCGGGTACACTAATGGTGGCTGGTGTACATAAAATCTGTCGTGGCCGCAAAGTTCTCCATATTCTTATCCACACTATACCTCTGGGAATCACCAAAGTGGGGGAGGACCCCTCCGTGAAGGATCAAAATTGTGAGAACATGCCTCCGGAACATCTCTAGGGGTGCGTCCCAGACCGACGCTAATTACCCATAGCGCAGTACTCGTACGACGTTAAATCCAACCTACCTACCTACATACACTAAGCGACAAAAAAAAAAAAAAAAAAGCCGCACTTGGATGTTTTCTTTTTCGCCTTCTACAACCGCCAATTTTATCGTTTAAAAAGCAAATTTTCGAGCAGATTTTACTATGTTGTCCTCCACATACACTTTAGCTTTGAGTCGAGTGTTAAAAACAAAATGCAATTGTCAAGAAAATTGTAATTTTAAAATTTATTTCAAAAATGGTAAGAATAAGGCAGTTAACGATGCCACAAAAAGTATTAATTTTTGAATGAAAATCAAAAAATATTTTAATACGTGAGATGGCAAAATAATTAAATGTTAACGAAATATTGGTAAAATGAATTTTAGCAAAATATAAATTTTTTTGGCCGTTTAAACTGGGAATTTGGCTTTAGGTGGTCATGTTGCTCATCCAAGCAAGATAACCGCAAGTTAAAATGCGAATGTTTAAAAAATCGATTTGTATCATGTTCAGAACTTAAAAAATATTTTTAAAAAGAATATAGTAAATTACTTTCTTCAAAAACAATGCGGGAACAATTAAACAAACCGGGTTAAAGAACAGAAGATCTGCGAAAAAAGCCATTATTAAGGAAAAGAATTAGAAAAAACAATACTTTAGTTGACCAAAATTTAAAAACATTATCAGTTAATTATTAGGCTGAACTGGTTTTCTGTGATGAATCAAGTTTTCTTTATTTCGATCAGTTGAAGAAAGCTAGAATGAAGACGAAAATGTGACCGACTTAATGAAAATTGCACTTTTAAAACAGTGACACATTCTCCGTACATTATGGTACGGAGGTGCATAACTTTTCAAACACTCGGGGAAATTTTTATGCTCAAGGGATCAAATAACACGATATAAAACACAATCTGCATAAAAGTGGTGCCTGACCGACTGTTTTGGAGGTATCTTAGACATTTCCGTAAACAGCATTTGAAGATAATAAGGCACCTTACTACACGGCGTCTGTGGGACGTTTATTCACTTCAAATTGTCAAAATTTCTTATACATTCCCATGAGAACCTATAATTCTGTATGTAATCATACCTTTTTTCACTTTAAGTTAAATAGCACAAAGGATATAGTAGAATTTCTTCTTTACCAGTCATGGAAATGGTCAAAATCGCGATCCGCTCGAAAAGGTTTCGTCTATAAAAAGGCGGGGGAGAGGGGAGAGGATTCGAAATTTGCAGCCTATAACTCTGCCAGAACTAGAAAAAATTATTTGTGATATTTGGCACATTGAAATTTCTGAGATTTATATTAAAACACTGTATAAAACTATGCCATTGCGCATTAATGAGGTATATCTATATAAAGGTGTAATTAACCCAATGCAGAATACTTTTTTTTAACTAAAAATTGCTTAGATCTAACAAATAAATAGTTTTATTTCATATAATAAAATATAACTTGTTTATTTCATATACTAAATCATAATAGAATGCAAAGTGTATAGCTATTGCATTATGTTCAAAAAGAAAGTTTCATGCAGATTTTTAAAAAGTACTTCGTAAAGTGCAATAAAGCGAATTATTGAATCGAAAATATACATAGGTATTATTTCATACCTTTTGTATTATGCAAAAAAGACAGTTTTGTTTGTTTTTAAACATTAATTTTAAAGTTATTACAAATAAAAAAGGTATAAGTCATTTTTTCTGCAGTGCGGCTTTTTTTTTGTCGCTTAGTGTACGTACAACCATGGATCATATATTTTCCTGTGCAAAATGACTTCATGACAGAAGAACAACGTCACTGGGAGAAACTTTTTTCAAAATGGCAAATAGAGTACCTTCATAAACTTGTCGTCTTTAGTTAATAACGCTTTTAATTAAAATGATAGAAATTTCTAAGCAGCTGAAATGTCTTCCTTGGTGTATTTGGAACATATTGATACCTCTCATGACGCGAAGTACCCTGCCCTCCGCTAGAAGACGCTATCGCAGACAAAAAAAATTGACGCCAGTGACAGTTACTTTTTTTTAATATATAGAGAAATCCTATGGACGATTAAGAAATTTTTTTAATTAGACACAATGACGGTCAGTGACATCACACTTCGCTTGCGTATACCTTCTGTATATATAAGAAGAAAGCATAAGATTTGAAAAAACTTTTGGTTTTCGGTTTTCGAAGAATTTAGAGACTTTGAGATTTCCTTGCATTTGAATTACTGAAATTGACTACTTATTTTTAAAAAGTGGAACTATTACCATCTTCTGCATCTATCAAAGAAAAAATTTCGATTTTCTGTTTTCGCTGAATTTACGTGTTTTGAGATTTCCCTGCGTTACAATTAACTGAAATTGACTACTTATTTTGAAAAAAGGGGATTTATTACTAGCTTCTACATGTATATGAAAAAAAATAGAAGATACGGAAAAATTTCGATTTCCGGTTTTCAATGAATTTACACGTTTTGAGAATTCCTGTCATTTTCATTAACTGAAACTGACTACTTATTTTTTAAAAAGTTGGTTTATTATTCTTTCCTCTGCATATATAAGAAAAAAGCATAAGATTCAGAAAATTTTTAAATTTTCGGTTTTCGATGAATTTACACTTTTGAAATTTCTTTGCATTTTTATTAACTGAAACTGACAACTTATTTTTAAAAAAGTGGATTTATTATTCTATCCTCTGCATATATAAGAAAAAAGCATAAGATTCAGAAATTTTTTTAATTTTCGGTTTTCGATCAATTTACACGTTTTGAGATTTCCTTGCATTTTTATTAACTGAAATTGAGTACATAATTTTTAAAAAGTGGATTTATTATTCTGTCTTCTGTATATATATAAGGAGAAAGTATAAGATGCGGAAAAAGTTTAGATTTTCGGTTTTCGATGAAGTTACACGTTTTGAGATTTCCTAAACATAATTCGATCTTGTTTAGAAAATACATGTCTTTTTGCGTTCGAACACTGTACTTTATGAACCATTGAACTTAATTTAAACCGAACTTGATATTTGGTTGGACCTTGGTTTGAGTTAGTGCCGATCAGCTTTTGGGTTATACCACCGAACACACTTCCACATTGCGATTACCTCTCATTTCAGAAAAGCTCAGCATACCAAACTTAGTAAAATATATTAAATAAAACATTGCTGATTCACTTTGAATATACACTAACCAACTGCCTCACTTTTCTGGACTCGAGGTACATGTCATCAGGTCAAAACTGGATATCAAAACTAAATTTTTGGCTGAATACAATATTTCTGATTGTAGATATATATTTATAGATTTTCTGAGATATATTAGATGATATAACAATATCAAAAATAAATATGTATGAATTTTTTCGATATAACTATAATAGCAGGCTTCGGTAATAGCTAGCTATATTTAAATGAATTTGTTTATTTTTTAATGAATCACAATTTTTTTTTTTTTTTTTTTTTTTTTTTTTTAATATATGTATATATATCACTTTATAAATAAAAACTAAAAAGAAAATTCCATTGAAATCACCCTGAACTTCGTTTCGGGTAACTTCTACCAACGGCATCGTCACTCCCCCCCCCTTCCTCGCGTTGTATCGAATCCAGATTTCCACTGCGCATGCAGAATCGTCTTTTCTGGGCACTTCAATTTGGATATTTATCGGTTTACAAGTTGATCTGCTATTACAATTTAAAAATGGTTTTATCTCAGCATCCATTGAACATTTTAGTTATGGCACCATGTAATTTATAGCACTCGCTATGTCTACTATATTACCATATGGCCACCACAAGACTTTCTTCTATATTTTCCTACACAAATTCACTGAGTAAAAATGATTTATTAAAATTATTATTAAAAAAAAAATTATCTTCCATGATAATGCAGACGATTTCCATGTCAGAAAAGTAGTATAACAGTAAATATCCAAAAAAAAAGTCTATTTTATTCTCAAAATAATAATAATAATAATAATAATAATAATAATAACAATAATTACGATTTTTTTTTTCAAAGTTTTTTTTTATTAAAAGTAAAAAAAAAAAAATCAATAACTTTGTTTCACATTATCACAGATCTATAGTTCAACCATTCGTTTTAAAGGTATTGACGAGACCTTCCGAAAGATACCCATCTTGAAAATTTACTCCGCCCGGGAGAGGGCGACGTCCCCACATGCACAATTTTTTTTCCCTAGTTAACAACTACTTTTATCAATAATTCATATTAGTTTTACAATCAAAAGTTAAAAATAACTCTCATTATGTACATTTATACGAAATTTTGTCCTATACTGCCATGTTAAAAGTTTAGAAAAAGTACTATCACAGCGCCACCTATTGGGCGATTGATCCCTAAATCTAATCAGCACCAGTTTATGTCGGGGTCCAACTAAATACCAAGTTTGGTTAAATTTTCACGAATCCAATACTTTCTCTATATTACATATAGAAGAAAGTCCCCCCCACCCGGGAGGGATAAATTTTCAAGATGGGTATCTTTCGAAAGATCTCGTCAATACCTTTAAAACGAATGGTTGAATTGTAGATCTATGATAATTTAAAACAAAAATATAGTTTTTTTTTTTTGTTGTTGTTGCTTTTAACGAAAAAAAAAAAAACTTTTGAAAAAAAAAAAAAAAAAAAAAAAAAAAAAAAAATCGTAATTTTTTATTATTATGTTTTTTATTATTTTATTGAGAATAAATGGAACTACTTTTCTGACATGGAAATCGTCTGCATTATCATGGAAGAAAATTTTTTTAATAATAATTTTAATAAATTATTTTTACTGAGGGAATTTGCATAGGAAAATATAGAAGAAAGTCATGTGGTGGCCACAACATACTAGTTTAGTTAAATTAATTATATCAGATTTCAAGTATAATTATAAAGTATATATATATATTTTTTAAATTTCACCGTTACGTAATTCGCCGGTATAACTAAAGAAAGCCTGAACCGGGCTGAAAATTGTATAAAGTAGTTGGTCGGATCGAGCTACTCTATTAAAATACATATAAATAGATTAGAATAAATGAGGAAAGTTATTTAATGTCATATGAAAATGGAAAAAAAAAAAAAAAAGAAATAAAATAAAATAAAAAAAGAAACACAAAAATAAAAAAAGAAAGAAAGAATCAAAACAAAACAAAACTTCGGCGAAACCGCAATATGGACGTGGCTGATTTTTGATTTATTCTTCCAAAAAGTCAATGATTCGTCAGTGAATCTGTCAATCTTCTCCACCTCCTGTCAAAACCACGTGGGACACTTTTTATCTGCTTTCAGCCGGCATCGGATTTTTTTTAAGTGAAGAGGACCGTTAAATATCTTCTAAGGGGCTACAGAGATGGAAAATTCTAAAACATAGACATTTACGACAAGGGAAAAAGTTTGGGGGGGATTTACCACTGAAATTATACGTTACATATCTTATATTTTTTTAATCTGTTATTATTATTATTTTTTAAACTTTGTATATATTTTTATTTTTATGTGTTAAATTAATTATTTTTCATCCTTCAAATCAAATTTATGGTCATAAAATTATCGAACAGGGAAAGAAATTCAGGAAGGGTGTGGTGTATCTAGAAAACGGTGGGTGACTGGGCAAAATGGGAGTCATATTCGGATTCAGGAGGTCATATTACATAAGAATTAGCAAAAATGATACCACTTCTCAAATATTTTTTTTTTTTTCAGAGCAGTATAATCTGTACAAAATCATCAAATGTAGCAACTAATTTTAGACAGAGAGAGTATAATTTTACTGGTGTCTCATCATCTTCAGCAGTTTCTTCTTTTTTGTTTTGTCATTGGAAGACTTTCGACAATCATAGCACCATGAGCTTCAATTTCATGGTCAAAAAAGTTTTGGGGATTTTCGCAAAAGGATCGCGACAAAGCATCGAATAAAAGCAATTCTTTTCTAGATTTGTAAAGGAAATTAAAAGATAATGGTTGAAGTCTTATGCGCATTCTTTGTAATCTTGCTGGACATTTACTTAAAGGTTTCTTGAATATTGTTTCCAATGGTTTATGATCATATTCTACAGTAAACTTTTTACCAAATAAATACTGGTAAAATTTTTCACAACCAAAAACAACAGCTAAAGTTTCTTTTTCTATCTGTGCATAAATTATCTGAGTACCATTCAAAGCTTTGGATGCATAGGTAACAGGTAAGTTATTTTGTAATAATACTGCTATTAAACCATTTTGGCTAGCATAAACTGATAATATCACAGGTTTATTTACATCAAAATACTGAAGCACTGGTTTGTTTACTAAAATATTTTTTAACTCATTAAAAGCTTTATAATGTTTGTCAGTCCATTCCCATGCATGATATTTTTTAACAATTCTCTTAATGGTGTAATTAGTTGCGAAACATTGGGAATAAATTTGTGATCATACCTAGGGGACATAAGTGATCATACCAAGAAATCTTTCTAATTCTTTTTTATCACCAGGTGTTTTCATCTTCAAAATTGCTTCTATTTTATCATTGTCAGGTTTTAAACCCTCTTTGGAAAATATGTGACCTAAATACTTCACTTCATTAACATTTATTTTACATTTACTCAAGTTAAATTTTGCATTTTACTCTCTCGCTGTTTCTAAAACTTTCTTAAGCCTGGAACCATGTTCTTCTTGTGTACTACCCCAAACAAGTATATAATCAGTATAAATTCCAACTCGATTTATGTGGCTAAAAATTTCTATAAAGCATCTATGAAAAACTTCTGGTGCAGAGCAAATACCATATGGTAACCTGAAAAGATATGTCTGCCAAATGGTGTATTGAAAGTTGGTGACATAGAACTTGCTTCACTTAATTGTACCTGCCAAAATGCTTTATTGGCATCTAAAATACTAAAATATTTTGCACCTGAAATTCAAGAAACAACTTTTTCAAAAGTTGGTAAGTGAAAATATTATCTTAGAATATTATTGTTAAAATGTTCAGTAGCTAACAAATTCAGTAGGTTCAACAATTTTTCTCATTACTTTTTCATTTACCATCCTGATAAGTTCAGCTTTAAGTGGCTTCATTAAATTTATTGGATCTTTTTTGTAGGGTTCAATTTTTCCAGTTGTACCAGTCTTTAATTTGATATCATAAGTATAATCATTAATTTTGCCTAATCCATCAAACACATCCTTAAATCCATTTAGAATTTCAGGGAATTCAATTTGCTTATGTACTATTGAATCAATTTTTTTCTCAAGATTCAACTGAATCAAAGATGGTAATCCTAAAACAGAAGTTTCTGAATCACTTTCTACAACTTGAAATTAAATATTACTTTTGTAACTCTTAGATGTTTCACAAAATAAACTACATTTGCCAATAACATTAATATTAGAACCATTGTAATTGCTAAGATTTACAGTTGAAGGTTTCAAAGTTCCATCTTTTAATTTTAGTTGTTTAAATTTCTGCAATGGAATGACATTGCACTGAGCACCAGTATCTAATTTTACAAACAAATATTTAGATAAATTTACTTTTAATTTTTCAAACCAATCTTTGTCAGAAGTGGAATATTTATTTATGGCACCCATTATAAATTCATTGTTATTATTATCACCAACATTAGAATATTTATTCATATCAGTAAAATAACTATTATCATTACTCTTAACAGAATTAATTTCCTTTGTTCTTCATATATTACCAAAGTGATTCTTTTTATGACATTTTTTGCAAATTTTATTAAAAGCAGGACAGTTAAATTTTTGGGGATACTTACCACATCTTCCAAGACTTGTTTGCTCTGAAATCTAGAATTAAATTTATTCTGGGTACTTGACATTCCATCATATTTCAATTCTGATATATTATTTCGGATGTATTTTTCTTCACTACTTGTAATTTCTTGTCTTCTTGTAATGTTTTTAATTGCAATTCTGCTAGCTCGTTTGCTTTTGCTATCTTTATGCATTTTTCAAGATTTAAACCACTCTCTCTATGTAAACGATCCTTTAAAATTTTGTCTCGCACTCCACATATTATACGATCTCTAATGAGACTTTCCCGGAGATTTCCAAATTCACAAGAACTACTTAGTTTCTTTAGCGATATTAAAAAATCATCGAACTTTTCTCCTTTTTCTCGGATTATCGAAAAAAGTATGTGTCGCTCAACACTTTCATTAGGCAAACAAAAATTTTCAAAATTTTCAATAATTTTATTAACGTCAAGCTTGTCATCATCCGACAAATCGAAAGTGTTAAACTTATATAAAGCTTCTTCATCAATCACATGTAAAAATACATTAACTTGAACCTCCGCTTTTTTTTATTTATTCCTGACGCTTTAAAAAATATATCATACTTTTGTTTGAATTTTTTCCAATTTTCACTAAGTTTCCGTCGAAACATAGCGACTCAGGTGGCTTTAAACCTTCCATTGTTTGCTTTCCGATTAATATCCCCGGAACACACTTTTCATATATATATTTACGTACATAAATTCAATAATTGCTATTCACAATATACTCATTGCATTATATATTATTTTTAATCGTGACTGGACCATGTTATGTATACTATCTAGTGCAGTATAGTAAAATAAAAAGATAATTCAATTACAAGGAGACATAACTTTAATGAAGTACCAAGAACTAGCTTGAGAACCAGAACTGTAGTGTTTTACTAGCGTCTCGCCGCAGCGCCGGCTCCCTACAAAAATGCTAACTGAGCATGCGTACAGACTTGGATTTTTGGAAGTTGTTGGATTCGAGCAAGTTAAACAGAGTTTGGCGAGGCATCACCCTTTTAGCACATTTTCCTAATTTATGTGTATTACTTTAGTCTTTAATACAAAAAATGTTTCAAATGACAAAAACATCCCCACCGCTAAACATTTCTATTTTTTTTTTTTTTTTAATAGTAACTTTATTTTTAAGAAAATTAATAGATAATTTAAAAAAATTAACTAAGAAAAAAAAAAAAAAACGAAACTGCCATATCCTTGAAATATCTTCAATACAGATTTAAATTTATTGCTTTTTTTTTTTTTTTTTTTTTTTTGCTTAGCTTTTTTTTTAAAAAAAAAAAAAAAAAAAAAAACTTGGATTTCATTACAAATTTAAAATATGTAAAATATTTATTTTTAAGTTCAAATAATAAAGTAAAATTATTTTATTTAAATTTTAATTATTATATAAACTTGTTTGAATTTGTTAAATGTGTTACTTAAATTACTTCTTTTTAAATTTCCTTTAATGCAAAGATGTTTCAAATGACAGAAACACTCCTCCCCCCCCCCCTAAATATTTCTTTCCATATTTTATTATAATAACTGCAATTTATGAATTAATAGACTACAAAGAGAATTTAAAAAATAGACCAGGTAAAATGATTAAAAGAAAAAAAAAATCTTTAAAAACGAAACAGCTATTTTCTTAAAATATCTTCAATACAAATTTAAATTTATTGCATTTTTTTTAAATCTATTAAATCTATTAAACAGTTTATTTTATTTTACTTAGCTTAAGAAAAAAAAAAAAAAAAAAAAAACGTGGATTAGAATAAAAATTTATAATAGAATTTTTAAATATGTAAATTATTTATTTTTATGTTTAAATAGTAAACAAAAATTATTTCATTTAAATTTTAATTATTATTTAAAATTGTTTAAATTTGTTAAATATATTTCTTTTTAAAATTCCTTTAATGCAAATATGTTTCAAATGACAACCCCCCCCCCCTCCTAAATATTTCTTTCCATATTTTATTAAAATAACTGCAATTTATGAATTAATACACTACATAGAGACTTGCTTTTTTATTTAATACTAATTCCTGCGAAGATTTTAAAAGAATATTTTTATGAGAGTTATATAAGTTAATTATTGTGAAGAAAATAAGAAAACTTCTCAAATTGTAAAAGCATTCAGCAATTATTTCAATTTGAAGCATGACTCTCCATCAGACAAAAAAAAAAAAAAAAAAAAAAAAAAAAAAAAAACAGGCAAATGTGCAACATGAATGCACCAGCACAAGGCAGCAATTTTTCTACAGAATCTTTAAAAGTGTGTTTCTGAATGTGGGATTAGGCCTGAGTGAGATGTTCTTTGGGCAGTCTTTTTAAGGTGACCTAGCACATTCTAATGCGAGTTCCTAAGAAGACCATGGAAATGTCGCACAACTAGGTTAACAAGCGTGTACCTGATTCAAAGCTAGCTCCTACCATCTATCACCTTAGATGACAGAATCTCTTTGCCAGTGCAATAAATTTAGAATAAGAAATTTGTTTGAAATACAGATTTCAAATTCGAAAAGAAATTTTTTTAAACTGATATTTTGGTAGTATTTTTTTTTTATTTATTTATTTTATTTTTTCCATATAAATAAAAAATATTAAAAAGGTTTTGACAACAAGTTTTCGTCTGTAGTCAAAGCCTGACTATAGCACGGGAACCTGAGCACCAAGATAAAGCACTAAACTCCTTAAAAATGTATTCATAAATGTTTGTTGAGACTTTTTTTTTTTTTTTAAGAAGTAATTTAAATTAAAAAAAGAACTCTTTTCTTAAGTTTTTAAAGAACTCTTTTACTTTTTTTTTTTTTTTTATTATTATTATTATTTATTAATTTTCCTAACACACACACACAAATGGTTGCTGTTTTTTAATAAAACTTTTTACCTGGTCAGTTTTTTAAATTCTCTTTGTAGTCTATAAATTCATAAATTGCAGTTATTGTAATAAATTATGGAAAGAAATATTTAGGAAGGGGGGGAGAGTTTTTATTATTTGAAACATCTTTGCATTAAAGGAATTTTAAAAAGAAGTAATTTAAATAACATATTTAATAAATTTAAATAAGTTTAAATAATAATTAAAATTTAAATAAAATAATTTTTGTTTACTATTTAAACGTAAAAATAAGAATAAATATTTTACATATTTAAAAATTCTATTATAAATTTTTATTGGAATCCACGTTTTTCTTTCTTTTTTTTTTTTTTTTTTTTTTTAAGCTAAGTAAAATAAAATTAAAATAAACTGTTTAATAGATAAAAATGCAATAAATTTAAATTTGTAGTGAAGTTATTTCAAGAAAATGGCAGTTTCGTTTTTAAAGAATTTTTTTAACTATCTATTAATTTTCCTTAAAAAAAAAGAAAAGTTGTTATTTTTTAATAAAACATTTTACCTGGTCTATTTTTCAAATTCTCTTTGTAGTCTATTAATTCATAAATTGCAATTATTGTAATAAAATATGGAAAGAAATATTTAGGGGGGGGGGGGGATGTTTTTGTCATTTGAAACATTTTTGCATTAAAGGAATTTTAAAAAGAAGTAATTTAAATAACATATTTAACAAATTTAAACAAGTATAAATAATAATTAAAATTTAAATAAAATAATTTTTGTTTACTATTTAAACATAAAAATAAATATTTTAAATTTGTATTGTAATTCAAGGTTTTTTTTTAAGCTAAATAAAAATAATAATAAACTGTATCAGAAACAACTTCCAAAAATCCAAGTCTGTACGCATGCTCAGTTAGCATTTTTGTAGGGAGCCGGCGCTGCGGCGAGACGCTAGTTAGTGTTTCCAGATACAAACTTAAAACTACTACTAATAATATCAAAATCATGTTAGTTTACAGTTAACATACGTGACAGTGTTGAAAAAGGGGCGTGTACTAAAAAAAAATCTTCCAGTTTATAATTGAGATGTTGGCAAGTATGCTGATGAACTTTCCTTTTCATATTTTTTAAAAATTTAATTGACTTTTCAAAACACTGCAATGTGAAAATGCTTTATTATTATATGCTTTAACTTGGTATAACTCAGTTTTATAAATTTTATAAAGTATAGTTACTTCTTTACTTTAATAATCACCCTGTGACTGTTGGATGGTTAGAATCACGGAGTATTATTGAAAATAATACTCCGTGGTTAGAATATTTTACCACTAACAAATATACTTAAATGGGCGGTACGTGTAAAAAAATTGACTGCCCATAGAACACAATGTCGTTATGTAGAATTTTTTTCCCTCTCGTTCTAAATATGTTCTTGATTGTTGTGTAGAATGTTTAGAAATTTAAAAAATGAGGAATATTTAAAAATTTTCCACACTTACATTCTATTTACAAAAGCTTGAAAACTGTTTGAGATAGGATGGGGTTGTTCTATGTTTATAGCATCTTCCACATGATTCTTTCTCTTATCCTCCCTGAATTTGTCCGTGCAATAACGAGTGAGTCACCCTGTATATATTTACATATTTATTTCCTTTTTAAATTATTATTATTTTTTTTTTTAATTGATATATACATATCCACTAGCATTCAAAAATATATTTTGGATAAGACTAGATAAGATCTCGGTTAAAAATTTTCAATATATATTTTTTTCGTTTAAATAACAATTAATTATTGCAATGTATAATAAGGAAAAAAACCCTTTACAAGCTTATTAAAAAAAAAAGAGAGAGAGAGAGAGAAAGAAAGAAATTTACTCTATATTTTATGAATATATATATGCATGTCTGTATTTGCATTATTTTATAAAATACAAAAAGAAAGTAGGTGTATAAGTCTCCAAAATAACGATCTACCTTTCTCTCTGAGTTACATTTATTAAATACATTAATTTTTAATTTATTTTTTGACCTTTCAAACAGATTTTACAAGAGTTGCCAACATTTTAATGTATTACGGAACAATTTTAGCCTCATCTTTATTTCATACCACTCATTTTTTAAGTTGTTTCTTATTTTTCTAATTGTTTCTTATTTCATCGAAATTATGTGCTGGAGAAGTTTTTTTTTAAATAAATAAAGTCGTGCGAAATAAAGGCGGGGCTAAAAGTACTTCTGAGTAAATTAGAATGTCAGCTCAGCATCTATGATTTTACCCTAATCTTTTTGTACTATCTTACTTGTATGACATACATATACAGGTATGAGCTGTATGTTATTATTATTATTATTATTTAAGAAATTATACTATGTTTGTGTTATTTTTACAGATTTACTTTCTACATTAGAAAATGGCAAAAATTTGAAGATTAATCACAAACTAAATCTGATATATATTTATATACTTACACCAATGAGAACATGTAGGGAGGATTGTACATAAAAAACTAATCATTGCAAATTGTTGTGCGACTGTCCGGTCTATAAAAATGTTATTGCAAAATATTGCTAGCTCCATGTGAGGCAGCAAGCAGTGTTAAACTGTTGAACATTTGACTGACGTCTGTTTGCAGTCCATTTTCAGCTAGATGTAGGGATTTACGCCTCTGCTTTATTATTTTTTTAAATTCTGTTTTGTAGGGATTTTTCTATTATCTAATGAAAATCATAAAATTCCTTTTTGAAAATGCAAAAAGTTTTAAACTTATCTGTAAAAAAGTTGCTTACAATACCTTCTTTCTGATACATTATTTTATTACAGGTTGATGCGAAGTGAAACATCTCATAACTCAGAGTTGCCAACATCTATAATTTATTCCAGTGTATCATTAGTACCACCCTCTTTTCGTGCTTCTACTACTTTTTTATGTGAGTAGTTTTCTTCCTATTTAATCTTAGTTACATAGGCCCCGTTCACAACCTCACTTTTACTGGGGTTGAATTCCCCAAATTCTCTCCAATTGAACCGGTTCCTCAAAAGAGGGGTTGATTACTAGGGTCAGAAACAACCCCAGTAGGGACTGGGGTTAATCCTTCTAAAACCCGTCTTTTACCCACAATTCCTCTCGGACGTAACTGTGGGCTGCGCCGTGTTGGATTTAATTTATCTCTGTTCGCTGTCTTTCACTTATTTGCTTTTAAGTTTATTTGTTTGTTTGTTTACCTGAAAGATGTCTAGCAAAATTATGCGTAATGCTCGTTGGTCTCAGGAAGAGACAAAAGCTTTGCTGCATTTAAGTTCACTGTTTATTTCTACAAAATCCTTAATAACAAAAATAAATGAAGTTTGATTACATTATTATTATTTTTTTTTTCTAATAATTTAACTGACTAATTTCAATTTAAGATTATTCATTTAAATGCTACATAAAAATTATATTTTATTTTTTCTTAATAACCGACATTTCTAAGAGAGTAAAGACATACAGTATTCTTTGATTATTATTTAAAAAATATACAGTAAAAGAGGGAAGTAATGAATGCAATAGAAAATATAAATAAATTACAATTATTTGTCAAGTAAGATTTTATTAGCACGGCTTTACTTGTTTTAAAACTTATTGTTCTTTAAAAAATATATAATTATCTAAAGAAGTATAATGAATAAAAAACGGGAGCAACTCCCTGATGAATAAATTGGTGTTTTCAATGCACTTTTAAAGATGATGATTTAGAAGTCGCATAATTGTATTTCTAGTGCATAAATAAAGATCCTTTTTTCTATTTATTACAGTTAAAAGAAAAATATTACTTCAAATATAATAGAATAATAAAATATTTTCGCTTGTGCTTTTCATTCGTAAATTTATACACTACTTTTCCTATGGCCGGACACTTACGATTTCAGACGCTTTGTCAAATATCTAGAAAAATTCTTGATGAATTGTCCTAAAACTCTTGGAGTGTAAAGAATATACTAATTTCATATATATTTCAGCAAAAAAGTTTTCGCAAAAGCAACAAAGGGAGTGGTAAAAAATTAAAGAAAAAAGAAAATGTTTGGGATTATCCTGTAAAAAGTAATGCTTACGATACGGTCTGGCTGTTGTAATATGTGATTATGATACTGCCTACTGGGCGATTTATTGTAAATATAATCAGCACCAATTCATATGAAAAAATTTTTCGGAATTCCACCCATTATTAAACGAGATACAGCTCCCACAAAATTTTTATAAACCATGCACGACACACAGACAGGCATGCACTTTTAAAAATGGTCAAATTTTTGTCATGATATTTCAAAACGTGTAAATGCATCGAAAACCAGAAGTCAAAAATTTTCTCGATTGTAATATTTTCTTCTTGCGAATAGAAAAAATAATAAAAATAATTGTTTTTATCAACTTAGAATTTACAGAAAGTAATCTAACCTCTTGCCAATTCATTTTATATTTGCGATAATCTTAAAAAAATATTTCTTATAAATTTTATTTCTTTTTCAACTTTAAATAAGAAAATTATTTCTGTCTGTTATGTATGGAAAAAGAAAAATGTAGGACTATTTAACGCTAAAATTCTTCTTTATTTTATTTCCTTGCAGAGAATATATATATATATATATATATATATATATTATTTATTTATTTTATTTTATTTTTTATTTTATTTTTATTTTTTAAGATTAATACACTAAACAAAAACATATCTCAACGCTTTTCAAAGATAAAATCATGATTGTGGTAATTATTTTACTAAACACAGTCGGCAGCAAACGTTTCCGAGCACTAGCAAAAATTCTTGCATTAAAAATGTGCATTTAATACTGTTTTGTTAAATAAATCCTTGTCGAATCATATTCCTAGACTGGCTAAGAACAGGATTCGATAAGGATTTATGTAACAAAACTGTATCAAGTGTACTTTTTTTATATAGGAATTTTTGCTAGTGCTCGGATACCTTTGCTGCCGACTGCAATTTTTTTTTTTTTTTTTTCTGTACATCTATAACTAACATCAATAGAATTTATGCGAATGTTTTGGTTTGTGAATTAAAGGGACATCTCAGTTAAAGGGACCTTACTTCTTTCTTTCCCCATTGAAAACCGGTTGTCACCCTCTCCATGCTTATTCCGAGATAGATAGTTGTAAACGGACAAAACAGAAAGGGGGATCAAAAGAAGCATCGTTAAAATGCGGGTTGATTTTAAGCGAGGTTGTAAACGGAGCCATACTGTATTATTTTTTTTTAATTCTGTTTTGTAGGGATTTTTCTATTATCTAATGAAAATCATAAAATTCCTTTTTGAAAATGCAAAAAGTTTTAAACTTATCTGTAAAAAAGTTGCTTACAATACCTTCTTTCTGATACATTATTTTATTACAGGTTGATGCGAAGTGAAACATCTCATAACTCAGAGTTGCCAACATCTATAATTTATTCCAGTGTATCATTAGTACCACCCTCTTTTCGTGCTTCTACTACTTTTTTATGTGAGTAGTTTTCTTCCTATTTAATCTTAGTTACATACTGTATTATTATTTTTTTAAATTCTGTTTTGTAGGGATTTTTCTATTATCTAATGAAAATCATAAAATTCCTTTTTGAAAATGCAAAAAGTTTTAAACTTATCTGTAAAAAAGTTGCTTACAATACCTTCTTTCTGATACATTATTTTATTACAGGTTGATGCGAAGTGAAACATCTCATAACTCAGAGTTGCCAACATCTATAATTTATTCCAGTGTATCATAAGTACCACCCTCTTTTCGTGCTTCTACTACTTTTTTATGTGAGTAGTTTTCTTCCTATTTAATCTTAGTTACATACTGTATTATTATTTTTTTAAATTCTGTTTTGTAGGGATTTTTCTATTATCTAATGAAAATCATAAAATTCCTTTTTGAAAATGCAAAAAGTTTTAAACTTATCTGTAAAAAAGTTGCTTACAATACCTTCTTTCTGATACATTATTTTATTACAGGTTGATGCGAAGTGAAACATCTCATAACTCAGAGTTGCCAACATCTATAATTTATTCCAGTGTATCATTAGTACCACCCTCTTTTCGTGCTTCTACTACTTTTTTATGTGAGTAGTTTTCTTCCTATTTAATCTTAGTTACATACTGGAGGAAATTACTCAAGAAAATAAGTAAAGGAGAAAAAAGGACATTACTATAATTGCTCCGGCAGCGTATCTCCATTATGTTGGTGCATACAGCCCAACCTGGCGAATTTTCGTAGCTAACGCCAAAAACCCCTCTCCCGCGAAGCGACCCATCTTTCCATTTTTTCTATTCACGATTCGAAAAATTCTTTTTTTTTTTTCTTTCTTTTTTATCCAATAGAATAAACTATTAAAAACGTGACAATGGAGTCTTAGTATCGTAATTTTTAAATAATATATTAACTGCCAAAAATTATTAGAAATCCTCCACCCCAGTGGCGTATACAGACTTATCATTTCGGGGGGGGGGGGGGCTGAGGTATACTTGTGAAAAGTTTCACGTAAGCACGCACACACGCCCCCCCTCCCCCCCCCCAAAAAAAAGCGCTACAGTCGCTAAAACCTATACAATTCCTACGACATAACCTATAATAAATATACTTTGAACTAAATCAACAGTATCAATCAAGAGCTATCGTAGTATTCACATACACATACCAGCGTAAAAATGGCAAAAATGAATTCAGAACACCTCAAATGGTAGCGCATCAAAATTTCACAGATTTCTTTTCATGATTACTATTTTTTACTTTCTTTTGTATTCAACAGAAGAAAGTATTGGATTCGTAAAAATTTTTAACTTCTGGTATTCGACGGATTTACATATTTTGAGAGGCCTAGAACACGATTTTGACCATTTTTAGAAAATGTCTGTCTGTCTGTGTGTGTGACAAAAAATTTGTGTTTTTTATAAAACTTTAGCAATTAGACATATTTGCCTCAAATTTCGGGAGGGGGGGGCTGCAGCCCCATCAGCCCCCCCCCTGGATACGCCACTGCTCCACCCTTTAAATTTAATTTATCAAAATTCATGAAGGAATAAAATTATAATATTCTACTTTTAAAGCTTTTAAAATATACATTTATTTATTTACTAGTTTATTTATTTATTTTACTTTCTCTTACCAATATATATGGTAGAGGGTGTATTCTTTCTGGGTCAAATTTTCGAAATTGAGTTTTTGATATATTTACGCGTTTTGTATGTGAGAATGTGTTAAAAATGTATCAAAGGAATCTTAGTATCGTTATTTTTAAATAATATATTTAATTCCTAAATTTATTGGAAAACCTTTTAAATTTATTTTGTCAAGATAAATGAAGAAATAAAATTGTAATATTATAGTTTTAAAGCTTTTAAAACTAACCTTGAAATACATTTATTTTATTTTATTTCATTTATTATTATTATTATTATTATTTATTATTATTATCATTATTATTTATTATTATTATCATTATTTTACTTTCCCTTACCATTATAGTATGTGGTAAATTAAAGAAGCTCAAATTTGGCATTTTGAATTTCGTAATAGGTTTCTATTTAAAAATTTGATCAAGACTGGCAAGTTTTAATGCAAATTAATAACAGCCTTGATTATTATTATTATTATTACTATTATTATTTTAAGTAATTGTATGCACTGTAAGTGAACGAGGAGTTGAGGGACCAGTAGGCCCCTCACACACGATTGCATGTCAAATAACACTGTTCCTAAACCTATTTTAGATTATTTTAAAACTACATTAATCTTTGTTATCTTATACTATTGGTCTTAAGATTCCATGTGCAATCTATCATTATAGTATTGAAATGCAGGGTAAGAAAGAATGTCGTGCGTGTGACACACCAGATTATTATTATTATTATTATTTAGTTTCTTTTACCCATATATTGTAAGGAAAGTTTTACTTTTGATTCAAATTTTCGAAATTGAGTTTTTGCAACATTTGCATGTTTAAGTATACAAAAACTAAAAATTAGGTGTTTAGCTGTTGCCTGAATGTGTCTGCGTGTTTGTTATCACCATAACTCAAGAATAGATACATATTAGCTAGAAGTCTGGACTCGGATGAAAGATTAAGTAATTCGTGTACAGTGACAAAGAAAATAATTCAAATTTATTAAGTCTATGTGCGATTTTCTGGTAGATGCAATTTAATATCTTTCGATGGAACAAAACAAAACAAATTGAACTTATATTTTTATGTGCATGAAAGCATGTTCTGTATACAATGTGGAACGTATTAAAAGTTTTCACAGAACCCCACAAAAAAATTCAGATTATTCATATAATAAAATTGCTGGAAAGGCATTTCAATTCCTGCTATGTGTTTTAAATTCTGTGCTAAATTAGTGCACTATATTGTGTTTGTATAATATCTAGTAAATATGCAGGAGTAGTGTAAAATGGACAGTTCACCTGCAGGGTGGAGGCG
The DNA here is from genome assembly GCA_963930645.1 of Salticus scenicus. Lineage (NCBI taxonomy): Eukaryota > Metazoa > Arthropoda > Arachnida > Araneae > Salticidae > Salticus > Salticus scenicus. The sequence continues at coordinate 86,660,743 of OZ005656.1, forward strand.
TAGGGTGGCGGAGCCAGCTCCTCCACGCCTTCACCCTGCAGGTGAACGTTTCCTTTTTACACTACTTAGTCATTATCTTGGACGTGGGAGGTGTTGCCAACGGAAGAATAGAAACTTTACGTTGCCACCGGAAGAATATAAACTTTATGTTGCCACCGGAAGAATAGAAACTTTAGGAATCAGCAGTGAATGAGTCATCATCTTGCATGTGAAGTTTGATGATGCCATCTATTGGGGAGAAGGGGAATTTCGAGGAGTTAGATTTATTTTCATAAATTTCGGGACTTAGTATTTTTTTCACAATTTCGGGAACTTCACAAATTTTTTGCACTGGGAATTTTTGCGGGAAGTGAGATGATGTCACGATCTTTTATTTGACTGAATGAAACAAAGGTAGATGAAGATAATGAATTTAAATAATGGTATACATTTTAATATTTGCGCGTTACCATTCGGAGATTATAAATTGATTACAGTATAAAAAAGAAATTTTCCTATGTATTTCATTATTAAAAGAAGGTTATAGAGCCAAGTAATTCACCTTGGCGTGCCCAGGCATTTGTCCTTAGAGGAACCAATCACACACCTCGAATGGTTATTGACTATTCCCAAACCATTGTTAAATTCACTATGCTTGATGCATACCCTCTTCCAAAAATTTAAGAAGTAATCTCCAAAGTATCTAAAAACAAAATATTTAGTACAATAGATCTCAAGAGTGCTTACCATCAGTTATCTATCGTAAAGTCTGAAAATCATTACACAGCATTTGAGGCATGTGGAAAGCTATATCAATTTCTACGTGTTCCATTTGATGTTACCAATGGAGTGGCCTGCTTTCAGAGAGTCATTGATAAAATAATACAAGATGAAGGATTGAAAGGCACATATCCATATCTTGATGATGTTACAATCTGTGGGAGGGATCAAAATGAGCATGACCACAACTTAGAGAAATTCTTAACTGTTGCAAAAAAATACAACTTAGCATTAAATGAGGATAAATGCGTTTTCTCTACCAGGACTGTAGAACTGTTGGGGTATACAATCGAAAACAAAACTATCAAACCAAATCCTGTATGCCTTAAACCGTTAATGGAAATGCCTATTCCTAAAAATACTGCATCCTTACAACGTGCCCTAGGCATTTTTGCCCACTACTGTAGATGGATACCCAATTTTTCAAAGAAGATACGTCCTCTGTTATCTAAAAAGCAGTTCCCTTTACCAGAAGATGCTGCGTTAGCTTTTCATTCTTTAAAAACCGATGTAGCCAATGCCACATTGGCTGCTATTGAAGATAATATACCATTTCGTGTAGAGACGGATGCTTCTGATTTCGCTATAAGCGCAACACTTAGCCAAGCTGGGCGTCCCATTGCACTCTTCTCAAGAACGTTGAACAACTCAGAACAGAAGCAGTCTTCCATTGACAAAGAAGCTTATGCCATCGTCGAATCCTTACGTCATTGGCGACACTACCTTGTTGGTCGGCATTTTGAAGTTTTTACAGACCAGCAGTCTGTCTCTTTCATGTTCAATCAGCATCACAATAGTAAAGTACAAAAGGTAAAGATTATGCGTTGGAGGCTAGAACTAGCTTGCTTTAAATTTGATATCATTTACCGTCCTGGAAAGAAGAACTTGACACTGATACATTATCAAGAATAACTGCTGCAACTGGTTCAGTATCTGACCTCAGTGAGCTGCACTGTGCTCTATGCCATCCAGGAGTCACACGCATGTATCACTGGGTTCGTAGCAAGAACCTACCCTTTTCTTTGGATGATGTTAAAAAAATAACTAATTCCTGTACAATATGCTTAGAACTAAAATCTAGATTCACAAAGAATAAGGGAATATTAATCAATTTTTTTAAATTCTGTTTTGTAGCGATTTTTTTATTATCTAATGAAAATTAGAAAATTCTTTTTAAAATCGCAAGAAGTTTTAAACTTATCTGTAAAAGAGTTGCTTACCATACCTTGTTTCTAAAACATTATTTTATTACAGATTGATGCGAAGTGAAACATCTCATTACTCAGATTTGCCAACATCTGTAATTTATTCCAGTGTATCATTAGTACCACCGTCTTTTCATACTTATACTACTTTTTTTATATGAGTAGTTTTCTTCCTATTTAATCTTAGTTACATACTGGGGAAAATTATTTAAGAAAGTAAGTAATGGAGAAAAAAAGGCATTACTATGAATGCTCCGGCATAAATTATAATATTTGGAAAATTTTCATGTTTTTTATATGTCCTCCGCTTTATTATTATTACTATTATTATTCCGAAATGGTAAATTTATTTTATAATTTTAATAAAAAATATAACATTTATTTAATATTTTGATATAATTAACATCAAAGTTTTAAAATAAATTGGACAATAAGTCATGTACATCTTAAAATTAAATTTCTTCGAAATACCAGTTGTTTTCATCAGCAATTGTCACATTATTTGTATACACCCACCCCTCAAATAAAATATATTGTGCTGTACAAAATCTTAGTATATATATTAAATCTTAGTATAGATATTATACTGATCTAAAATTGTATTTTATTTTGTTTTATGTCAGAATGCGTTGTCTTTCGGTTTCCTTTCTGTAAATTAACCTTTTTATTTTTCTTTAATTTCACACCACCCATTTCGTGTAGCCACACCCTCTAAGGAGTCGGAGTAAGGTACCTAACAAGTCGATAGTTGCTGGTTTAACACAGGGGCGTAGCTTGAGGGGGGGGGAGGGGGGGGGGAGTCTCCCCCTCCAATGTTTTAAAAAATAGAGCGGCATATTGAAGTTTCTGAGGGCGCTGTTTTGCGACTTAAAGTTCATTTGAAAGTGGATCATAATTTTGTTAATTATCGCTATTTAACAAAAACACTTAAGAGTTTTATGTATCACAAGCTGACCAACTGGTTCACCGACCAGCAAAAAAGTTGTGTCTGACTGTAGCAAACTGCCGTTTGGTGGCGCCTGCGGCGCCCTCTAAACTAGTTAGACGCCTAAAACAGCCTGTTTTCCTATCGTGCAAACGACCCTTGAAAATTCTCATTGTATTCATGACGCTTAAAAAAATCTGATCATAACGAATTCCTGTTTGGGGGCGCCTATGGCATGAGTTCCCGTTTTGTTCACTTACAATAGCCTGTTCGCTTACCGTACAAAAAATGTTGAAAATTCTAATCGTATTCGGGACCCTTTAAGAGTAGCAAACTCCAGCTGAACGGCGCCCTTCCCTGTTCAGGCACCTTCAAAGGTAAAATGTGGTTTCTGGGGCGCTGTTTTGCGCTTTGAAGTTCATTTGAAAGTGGATCATAATTTTGTTGATTATCGTTAGTTACCAAAAACACTTAAGATTTTTATGCATCAGAAACTTCCTTCGGCAACCAACTGGTTCACCGACCAGCAAAAAAAGTTCGCATTAAAATGTCTGACTGTAGCAAACTCCCGTTAGGTGGCGCCCTCTTAACTAATTAGACGCGTAAAACAGCCTTTTTAAACGTGTATAACAACCAATTTTCCTACTGTGCAAACTATCCTTGAAAATTCTCTTTGTTATCACGACCCTTAAAAAAATCTGATTATAACAAATTCCTGTTTGGGGGCGCCTATGGCATGATTTCCCATTTCAAACACTTACAGTAGTCTGTTCGCTTACCATGCAAAAGACTGTTGTAAACTTTGATCGTATTCAGGACACTTTAAGAAAAAGTTTGCAGCAAACTCCAGCTGAGCGGCGCCCTTCCCTGTTCAGGCACCTACAACAGCATGTTCGCTTACCATGCAACGACCCTTGAAAATTCTGACCTTAGCAAATTCACGCTCTGTGGCGACTGCGGCGCCCTTCTCCCATTTCATATACTTACAACTGACTCGTAAGTATGCACAATCGCTTTCTCACCTCCAAAGACTTAAAATTACGTTTTTTCAAGACCTTAGCTCGGAAAAAAAAAAAAAAAGCAGTTTATTGTACGTTACGGCTATTGTATAAAAACGAAATTAGATAAGGTTTGATTTGATTATAACGATTTCTCACTAACAATTTTTGATTCTAAGTGATCTTTTAAGCAAATTTTTTATTTTAGTTTCATCGCTTACGGGTTTTGAAATATTTATAAGTCTATAGAATTCAACTAGTGTTTCGTGACATGAAATAGCGCAAGGAAGCTGATTTAACGTCGCATTAATAGGCACATATTGGGCAATTGGCGGCGGTTTGGGATTAACGCCCCAGTGGCGATCCGAAGACAAGCCATCACAATTTTTATCTTCTGCGGAAGAGTGCTGCCCCGCTTCAGTATCTTCCAGAGGTATTATTTGCACGGAGCATGAAGGATATTGCAGCTACGACAGAGTTTATGTGCACCAGAGACTGACATTCATGATAATCTTCAATTGGCTCGATTACTGAATCCACAATCTTTCTGTCAAGCAGGTAGACGTGAGGTGCCGGGTACGATCCCTGATCGCACTTGTCGGCCTAGTCGTTCGGAATTTTCCGTGGTTTTCTCCGAAACTTGCGTAAATACGGGCTAGGATCCCATAGAAAAACCTCCACAGAAGGCATTCTCCCTCAGGCCTAGGACCCTAGAACAGTCACTCGGAATTTTTCCCAAACACCGACACCAACACCTAAGTAAGATATAAATTTCTGTATAAAAAAGATTTAATTTTGGACAATGGGACTCTTTTTTAGTTTGTTCTTCCACATAAAGGCATGCGGTAATTCTGTCCCGTTCCTTAGCAATGGCTACTACATTTCTTAAAATATTTTTCACACAATATGGGAAAAAAGAAAAACGTTTTTTAATTGGTTTAAATATGTAAAATAATAATAATAAACAAATTTCTGATTTTCTTTTTCCTTAAGAGTGAACAATACCTAATTTCATAATAAGAAAACACCACAGACCTGGCGTTTAAAAGCAATAATTACAAAACTTTGAATAAACACCATAAAATTCAATAAACTTGCAATAACTGTTTCGGTTCGAAAGAACACACGATCCTTCGTCAGGCGAAAAAAGTAAGCACAAGTACTGCAGTCAAAGCAGAAACACATAAAATCGTTTTAGGTGAGCAGCAAAAATATATACAGATGAATGTAAACATAAATACTGGTGTGAGGAGAATAGTGCTGACTCTAAAATAAAAGGGCCGCCTGGGAGAATTCAATAAAAAGGAGCATTATTTTCATAATTTGCAGTGTTCTATGTTATGATTTTTGTACGTAACAAAAGTAAATTACTAATTTTCCTTGTATATATATATAGGCTGTATGCATTTGTTATTCCAGGAATGCTGAAGAACTACTGCTAAGAAAGTTTAAAAGTCAGGGGGGGGAATGTGAAGGCCTCTACACATTTAAAATGTTAGAAAAGGCTACTTTATACCAAAAATTTTTTTTAAAGGGCCGCCAGGTGCTAAAATATGTTGAAAAAGGGCCACAGGCTGCTAAAAACTGTTTAAAAGGGCACCATGCCAAATTAGCCTAGTGTCAGCCCTACATAATTATGAAATAAAAGAAGAAAACAAATAAATACCTAAGTAAATTAGATTAAAAAAGGGAACAAAATCTAAAAATTTCAAAATTAAAGGAAAATTGAACTAATGTGAGTAATTTCATAGCATCAGACAAGAATGAAGTGGAACAAATATCATTAAGAAGATTTTTCGAATTTTTAAATATGTAAAAATCTTCATGGATATTCAAATGGGAAGAGAAGACAGGAGATGAAATTATGTTAGTTTTAGAAAAATCAAAACGATGACTATGAGCCCAGCAGTGTGAAGCAATAGATTTAGAGATCTCTTCATTACGAACATTTCGATGATGATCATTTATTCTATATTTCAAACACCTTCTTGTTTGATCAATATAAACTAAATTGCACAACGAACATAAGACTAAATAAATGCCAGAACGGTTTTCAGTAGGAATGGGATCTTTAAGAGAAGATAATTTAATTTTGTTGACGGGTTTCTAAATGACTTTAAAACCAAACGGAGAGAGAATTTTAGAAGTTTTAAAAGAAAGTGATAAATAAAAAGGTAAAACAACTGGAATGAGACTGTGATCGTTCAATTTGGTATCAGAACGTTTAGACTCTTGAATTTATATAAAGCTTTATTAATAATACAGTGATTATAGCCTCGAGAAAGAGCAAGAGATTTTAAGTAATTAATTTCTTTCGAAAGACTAGACAGATCAGAACAAATGTGTAAGGCTTATGTTTTTCTTACTCATTTTCCAAAAATTGATAAATTTTTAATATTTCATTTTGCGGTTAAAAAGGAAAAGAAAGAAAGAAAGAGAAAAATGCACATATTGAAAATTCAGATTTTTGAACTTAGAATTACATTAAAAATAAATAAACGATTGTAAATTTTCTAAATGTGAAAACAGAATTTAAATATACATTATGTAATGAGTAATCATGAAATCAAACTTTCCCATAGAGTAACATCGGCCACGGCTGTCGGTGAGATTAGGTATTATCCCCTCTAAAAACATAAAGTTGCTTTCCTTAGGAACAGTTACTACTTTCATTTCTTAAAATTTATTTTGAAATTTTTATGTTTTACCTGAATTATAATGTAATATCTTTAAACTTGTTGGAAAAGGGGGGAAAATCTTTTTCAGTTGTTCTACTTTATTTCAAACCAATACTCTGGTTGTCCTAAGAAAGATGCTTTTGTTTAGTCTCATACGAGAATATATATAAATGTATTTATTTCTGCAAAGCACATTAACCATATCTTTCGAATGATACTACTTGTAAGCCCTTCTTTTTATTGAATGGGCTAAAAATGTAAGAGGAATTTCATGTCTGCGTATTAATATATAGATTCGCTGAAAAAAATTAGAATGCTCCAAAGAATTACTAAACTAAATACATGAAAAAACCTTTACTGATTTCGTTGCTTGCCGTTAAACTTTTCCACCGGGTTCCCGGTGGAAAAGTTTAAGGACAAGCAACGAAATCAGTAAAGGTTTTTTCATGCATTTAGTTTAGTAATTCAACACTTCGTTTTTAATTAATATAGTTTAAATGCTCCAAAGAAGTATAAAAAAAAGCTACTAAATGGAGGGAAAAAAAAAACAGCTTTTTTTTTTTTCCCTCTCTCTTGGCAGATTTTAGGAATAATGCCCCGAAGGAGAGGGGGGGGGGTACAGGCCCTCTCGTCGGTTGGCAACACTCTTGAAAGTATGTGGGTGGCATTTTCAGATGAGGAATACGAAAGGGCGCCAAACGTCGGGTCTCCCCCCCCAATCAAATTTTCACGCTACGCCCCTGGTTTAACATTGATTATTTATTACTAAATTAAATTTATTAGGTAAGTTTGATGTGAAAACATGTCAAAGGAGATCACTTGCTTGATTTAATAATTTCACTGAATACAGAGCTAACAATATTAACTCTTTGGGTACATTTGACGAGTGAGACTCGTCATCTGCTTACCTGGGCGATGTTACGGTGGACGAGTCTGACTCGTCATCTGAATTTAAGAAGTAGGCGTTGATGTTTGCGGCACCCCCGCCAGCGGGCGTTGATCGCAAAGCCTTTCCTGGCGTTTTTTATGATATCTTACAACCATACTTATATCATCAATATAAGTATATTCCAAATAAAATGTATTAGTTTTACATATTAACACTTTCGTGACCGCTGACGTAGATTCACATCATTTGAAAATCTGTAACTTCACCAGTGGGGGTTTCTTTTGCAATTTGTATGCTATATTTTTCTTAACTATGTAATCAATATTCACGTTTTTACTATGAAATATACTATGGATTCAAATACTTTGATTAGAAAGAATAAAATTATAATGTATATCCATTTGTAATATAAATGTGAATACAGAAAATTTTATTCTGAAATATTGTAGCATGGGAGAATAAAGCCCACAGGCGGACCTTACTCTCAAAAATTCAAAAATTCATGCGGTCGCGAAAGTGTTCTTCCATACAGCGACAAATTAAATCCATCCCATGGGCCATGGGCATAAAAATCTTCAAATAATTCAGTACTCAAAGGGTTAATTCTAATTTGCCAAGACGATAATAAGTGCATTTTAAGTATAAAATAATAGTTTTGGTTCTGATTTTTCATTCCCATACTTGCAAAACCACTTGGATTTAATACAAAATATTAATTCATTGTATTCTAAAAATACACTGCAAATCGGAATAAAGTTTAAATTTGTTTTTACTGAAATAATAATAATTAAAGGGAAAAAAAAAAAAAAAAAAAAAAAAAAACAATATTGTAGTTTATAAACAGTTTTTTATAGAATCAGTTTTTAAAAATAAGTTAAACTCTTATATTCAATGGCTACTAAAATAAATATAAAATCAAAATAACTTAAAATGTTTCTTCCAAATGAAACTATCGTACATTAGGAAATTTTAAAAGAAAATAATGAAATCAGAATGTTTTAAAAGTAAAGATAAGATAAAAATCAATTTCAAGGCTCATCTTTGAAATGCAATATGATAGTCTGAAAATAAAGTTCAGACAGAAACACATTAAAATATATTGAATAATAATAAAAATAATCATATATGAAATTACGCCTTCCTCCTAAGAATTGTTTGTTTTTAATTTATTAGAGTATTAAGCATCTAAATTTAGGAAAGAAGCTACGAAAAAAAAAAAAAAAAACCCATGAAATGATCACTAAAATATAATAGAAATCAAACTTTATCCCTTTTTAAATCCAAGAACATGGGTTTAAAATATATTGGTCAAGATAAGAAAGGAACAGGGAACGGTGCAAGAGTAAAATATCTCAACGTATATAGTGTTATAAAATGGCATATTATTATTTAAATACTTTGTCTGACATTGAGATGTGGTTTAAGCAAAATTGTGAATTTGATTAAATTAACTTTACTACTGTGCAATGTTTAAAAAATATAGTTAAACGATTATTGCCATATGAATGTAAATAAAGATTTTCTTTCTTCAAACTAACCAATATGCAAAGTGTAGTTTGCCACACAGCATGAAAATAAAATTTATCCAGCATCGATGATATTCCATGCATTATGACAGTTCTGGCGCCATCTATAATCTAAAGATATTTAAAAAAAAAAAAAAAAAAAAAAAAAAAATCAGTTTTTTTTTTGGCGCGGGGGGGGGGGGGGGATTTATACAAAGATACACTTCTAAAATCCCATACATTTATTAGACAAAATATTTTTAACCCAAAATAAATTTTAATACAGTTTTCTTTGTATTCTACAATTATAATTTTATTTACACTTGGAAACAGAATATGCTACTTAATAATAAATTATTTTGAATGAATTATTTATTTATCATTTATTTTATATATTTTTTAGTATTATAATACTTCATTTTATCAAAATAGTAAATTTCAACAAAAGTATGCTTTAAAATAATAATAATAATAATAAAATAAAAATGAATTTAATACTTTAGCAAGTTAATTTGCCCATTATATATATCATAATAAATTTTCTTAATACTATGTAAATTTTTATTCATACAAAATATCAATATTTTAAGGTTATTCTTTTTAAATTATATTTTCTATAATATAGTACCGAAATGAAAAATCAGAGATTATAATAATTAGATTAAATAAATAAATAAATAAAATAAAATAAAATAAAATAAAATAAAATAAAATAAAATAAAACCTCCTTTGATTTTAAATGTCTATCTTCATATTTTCTATACAAAGTTTTCGACTGATAAGAGTTAACTTTTAAAGAACAACAAACTCCGAGAATTTGTTAATTTTAAAAGATTTTTTTTTTTTCTTTTAAGAAATAGAAAAAAATAATTTCGGGATTATGGTATGGTATATATATATAACAGATGGCGCCACAAAAAAATCTTAAAATACTATAGATTGTATAACCAAAATTTCGGCGATAACGATAAGTATTCGCGAATTGCTTTGTTTTTAATATATTTCCTTGGAAAGTATGAATCAATGAATTAATCTTGTGAATTGTTTTTATTATTGAGCATTAATTAGGCGTCTGCCACAGACATATGAAATATCAATATCGTCTGCTGCTACTCGACCTCTATCATCGATGTTCAGATATTGCACTACATAAAGAGAAAGGTATATTCCCGTTTCCAATTGGTTCAAAATTTCCTCGCGCATGCCCAGATCGTGCAATTTTGATCTTAAAGAAATACCTTTGTGATTTAATATATAAGATCCTTTACAATTGGTTAACATTTCTGTTTGAATACGTGCTGCCTTTGTAAGTGTCTTTTTCGATCGCTTTGGAGCGGCCGCCTCTCTTCACCTTTAATTTTATAGCTTGAAAAGTAAGTTCAATAGAGTTCCAATGCCAAAACTTAGGAACTCAGTTGCATAGCTGCCGATATTTCAATTTATTCCGGAGTTATTTTAGCCCCGCCTCTATTTCGTATCACTTATATTTTAAAAGTAATTTTTTCTATATTTTATTGAAGTTAGGTATTGAAGAAAATTTTTCTAAAAATAAAGTGGTGCGAAATAAAGGCAGGGCTAAAAGTACTCCGGAATAAATTAAAATATTGGCAGCTATGCCAGTTTTTATGGTTCCTAGACCTATTTTAAATTCAAAAACAATTGTCCGAATCTTCCCCATCACACAAGATTTTCAGCTTCGAATGTATGCATACTCGATTCCTCACGTCAAAGAACCTAGTTACACGGACGGATTGTCCAAGTCCTTTGTTGTACTTTAAAATTGTTAAATCTAAGCTCCACCCCATTCCCTTAAAAATTTTACAATTTCAAAAGTATACGCAATCAATTCCTCACAGTAACACGATTTTTCAAGGCCTTTGCTTCAATTTAAACTTTTTAATTAATCTATCCTTCCATTCTCCTATTCATTTTACAGCTTCGAAAGTACGATGCAAAAAATGGAAACCTCGCCGCACCCATTTAACTGTAAATTTTGTGGTGAACCGTAGAATTTTCAAAAAAAAAAAAAAAAAAAATATATATATATATATATATATATATATATAACGTAAATTACGGCAAACTTAAGCATAAAAAATCTGGTGTGAAACAGCCACACGACTTCCATTACCCACTATTACACGTATTATATGAATTTTTGAGAGATAACGTGATCAGAAAACATAAAAGTGACGTAAAGAGAAAATCGTTAGAGCCGTTTTTGAGATACCAACTTTTACAAAAAATTAATTATTGACCGGAAAACAATAACTACATACAAAAGCATATTTAAAAGTGAGTTAAAATGGCGAGTTTGAAAAAAAATCCGTACAGCTGTTTTTAAAGGATAGCCCTTGGGAAACCTGAAATTGAGCTATTTATACAGGACGCCTATAAATTTTCCTGAACTAACCAACTATATCATTCGAAAGGACATCTAATAGAGTGTTTATATAGCAAATTTGAAGAAAATCGTTAGAGCCGGTTTTGAGATACGGACTTACGGTCCCACTTCCGGTTTCCGATGTCCCACTTCCGGTTAAACTCAATTATTGACAGGAAAACAATAATTACATACAAAAGCATATTTAAAAGTGAGTTAAAATGGCGAGTTTGAAAAAAATCCGTACAACCGTTTTTAAAGGAACGCCTTTGCGAGGTCTGAAATTGAGCTCTTTATACAAGACGCCTATCAATTTTCCTGAACTAACCAACTATATCATTCGAAAGGACATATAATAGAGTGTTTATATAACAAGTTTGAAGAAAATCGTTAGAGCTGTTTTTGAGATACGGACTTACGGTCCCACTTCCGGTTTCCGATGTCCCACTTCCGGTTTTTCAATTTTCTCCAAAATTTGGAAATTTCCTCTGTACACCAGACGTATTTCAATTCTAAAGTTTCGTAGCTCTATCTTTATTAGTTTCTGAGCTATAATAGCCAGAAGATTCTCCACATACACACATACATACACACTGACCAATTGCCAAAAACCACTTTTTTGGACGCAGGGGACCTTAAAACGTGTAAATCAGGTGAAAACCCGATATCGAATTTTCAGACCGAATACAATACTTCCATTACCTACGGTAGTAGGGTAATGGAAGTAAAAATAGTGATTAGCCATAAAATTGACAGCTGAATTTTGGCAGCGAGGTTACAATTTTTTAGAGTTTATGCACAATCGATTCGTGACCTCAAATACTTATTAACACGGCTTTTGTAACTCCAAGCTCTATTTTAATTTTTTAAATACCTATCCTTATTTCCCTACTAATAATTTTATGGATTCGAAATTATAGGTAATCGATTTCTCACTGTGTCAAAAGCCTAGTAATAGATATTTTCAAACTCGAACTCCAATAAATATCTGCTCCCTCATTTCTATTTCTATTACTTTTTAGAGCTTTGAAATTGGGCAGAATGGATTCATCTCTAAAACAGGGTTCCCACGGCCACGCATGTTTTCAAGGACTCTTCCACTAGAATAATCTTAAGATAAATTTATTCTTAAATGTACAGTGTACATTTAAGAAGAAATTTATGTTTAGATAATTCTGATGGAAGAGTCCTTGAAAAGAATCGGGCCGTGGGAACCCTGTAAAAGAAAGAAAAAAAAGGAAGAGGGGGGGGAGCGCATTTTAGTCCTCAGTTTTATTTAAAAATTTTATTCTTTATTTAAAATAAATTTTAATTAAATTTAAAATTCAATACATTGAATCTTTTCTTATAGTATATATTATGATATAGAATTACTTTCAATATATATAATATACTGGCATAAACGACCACAAGTGGCGTTTTTTTACAGAAATTTTTACGGTTTGCAGGAAAGCTATATCTCCATTTCTATCGAATTTAAGTGCCTCAAATTTGATAGGCAAACGGATTTTATGGAAAATTGTAGGCATAAGAAAAAATAGAAACAAAATTATACAAGTAACATGGATATTTTTGCGGGTTATCACTGATTATTTTAATTTTCTAATGGATTATTTTCACTTTTTAATGTTTTACTAGAAATAATATTTATGTTAATTTTAACTTAATTTTTTCTGAATCACTTATACACACAGCATTAGACTTCAGAATTTTCCGGATGATCGAGAAGTTCAATGGAATACTTTTTTAACCATTTATCACAAAAATTTTAATTTCCTATCAGGCATAGAACTCTCTTTGAATTTCTTACTTGCATTTGATACCTAGCTACAATTGTTCTAAATTTATCATAATATTAGAATTTTTCAAAATATTCAAATGTACGTTAAAAATATAACTTCACATTGATTTTGATTATCTAAAAATATACATATTATTAGATTTAGTAAATACAGTTTTAGATATAGAAATAAAAAATTATCTCGGTAATTTAATCTCTCGTCTCAAATTTTTGTAATTTGGAAACAACGTCTTTATAACTACGCTATGATTTTTTTTTTTTTTTTTTTTTTTTAATTACAATCTAAGTGTTTTTAAGCATCATTTTTATGTTTAAATATGTATTAATTTTATAATAAAATAAGTATTTCTATTGCTTTACCTTAAATAAGTTTATTTAATATTAATAAAACGGGGCTCCCTGATCAATATTCTAGAAATATATTTACATTTCTTCAGCAATCACATTAGTGATCGGCGGTACATTAAGTTATCAGTTTAGTGGCCCGTGAAGTCAAAAAGGTTGGCGACCGCTGCTTTAGATCTTGGGCAAGACTTGTTTCGTTGTGGAGCAAAATACGCTGCTGAGTTCACTGCCGAGCTCGTTTATTAGTTTTGTTTATTTTGCTCTACTATAAATGCTTTTTCTTTTTAATGATGATTTACTTGTTAAATCCATGGTTTTTCATTCATATACGAATACGATGTCAGCATCAATAGAAACATTTCTTATGCACATAGTGAACGTACTTTTACAGAATAAAACTGTTTCTAAACCTTTCACATTTTTTTTTTTTCTGTTTTTAAATATGTTCGTACACAGTACTTGTAAAATTAGGTAAGATACTTTCAATCTGCAATCTGCCTTTACTTATAATATTGAAATGCCGAATAAGAGGAAATCGTGGTAGTATCCCATCAGATTATTTTAATTATTTTGCATTCACAAATGAAAAACTACTTAGTTCCAACAGGTTTTGAAGTTTACTAATATTTTTAAATTTATTTATTTACTTATTCATTTTATTGTATTTACTTATATTTTGTAACAATAAAAAATGAGATAACGTATTTTTATGTTGCATTTCTTCTTATTATTTTCTCTTATCCATATATGGAGGAGAAGATAATGTTTTAGAGTCAAATTTTTGAAACTAAGTTAATTACATGTTTTCAGGCCTTCTGAATCCAAAAATGGGGTGTTTAGTAGATTGTCTTTGCATGTGTGTTTCATCAGTATAATTAAAAAACAGATAGTAACTGGTAGTCCACATTCCATAGTATAAAACAATATACGGAGATGACACTTGAAAATTTATATTGGTATCGAATAAAATCGTTTATGTACAGGGATATGCAAAATATACTCAATAATAATAAAAAAAAATAATAAAAAAAAAACGACGCAGGTTTCGATGGAAAATGCAAAATTTTAAAGTTTGGCTGCCATCGAATGAGCACGCGACGCTGCAACGCATTTTAACTTCGCAATTGGCAGAATATAAAAAAAGAGAAATTTTGATTCCAGGTCATAAATTCTTCGAGAATTTTATTCCATCTACTCAGATAGACAGTACCCATGCCTCGCATACAGGTGCGCAAGCAATATGCGCATTTTAGAGAGGTGTGTAGTTGGGCTCAAAGAAGCCTGTTGGTCTAATCTGCGAATTGTTTGACAATTGGATAAGAGCGATGCCACTATTAGATGATATTGACAGGAATGGGTGAACCATGGCCGAGCAAGCCTAAAGGAGGAATCGGTCGGCCGAGAGAGAAGACAGAACGTGAGAACCAATCAATCGTCAGCGCGATATTCAAGGCTCCAATTAATCATCATCGATCCTACGTGCAACTGGTACTTCAGTGACTTCTAAGACCATTAAGGCTGGACATCAGTAAACAAAAAATTCGTGTTCGCTTTTCGAGGGAAAAAGTCCCGTTTAGCCTTGAACTGTCATAGGTGCTAGAAAACGATTAGCGCTAACCCCAAGACTTCCGATCCGCATTAGCGGCTGTCAATGACCAGTTTTTATTATGTTACATACAGGGAAGTCTGAATTAACTGTTATCTCTCACCTTCTTTCTTCCATTGAGTTTTTCTGAAACATTTTTGAACCTTTCGAATATTTGAATTTGTATTCAAAGTCACGAAATTTTCTCTTTTCACTTACGAAAAATTAAATCTAGTGAGATCGACTACTCTGTTTTTTTTCTGTTAAACTGATTAAAATATTGAAATTGAAACTATATTTTAATGTAGTTGTAACAGTACAGATAATTTATGGAAAAACAGCTATTTTATTCAATGTAGAATCGTAAAAGGTATATATTGCTCCCGTATTTATTATTATTTTTTTTTTTCAAATTGAAAATAGTTAAAGTTAATATATATATGTATATAATATATGTTGTGTTATACCAAAGAAGAGACCACTTTGTCGTAGGAGAGATGAAATTCTGAAATTTGGAAGTGCAGAATGGAGAAGAATTGCAGAAAACAGGGCAATTTGGAATGTCCTAGGAGATGCCTTTATTCTGCAGTGGATTGATAAAGGCTGAAACTGATGATGATGATGATGATGATATATATATATATATGTGTGTGTGTGTGTGTGTGTGTGTGTGTACGATTTATTTTCTTTCCAGCGATTCATTTTTGAGTTGTATGTGTAAAAAATATAAAATAGTTTTAGTACCGCACAAAAATTACAGGAGTCACGGAAGAAATTGTATCGGTAGACATCCTGTATTGGTAAAAATCGTTACGTGATAGAGAAAAACTGGTCTTAGTATAGGTTTCAACACACAAAATTAACATTAAGATCGGACAAAATTATTAAATCAAAATTTTACATGTGGACTTGTGTACTTTTTTAACAACTCATTAGCTACCAAGAACAAAAATGTTGCTGTCACTTTTCAAAATTTGATATTCCTGTATAAATATACATTTTAAGATTATACATTAAAGACTATATGATAATAAATATATATTTTTATTATAATATTAATATACATTTAATAATAATTTAAATAATAAAGCTACGTAATTGCTTACTTAACTACTTAATATTTCTAGCATTAATTAAAAAATAATTACATTTTTTCTAAAATAATAATAATAATAATAATAATAATAATAATAATAATAATTTTTAAGCATTCATAAATTTGTATAGATAAAAGTTAGTTTTATTTAAAGTTGTAACTAATTTTATCAGCATTTATTTCAAAAACTAGGGGGTTCTGTCCGCTCGGTTCATCAACCCCCGACTTGCTTCGCTTATGAACTCCTGTTGGGCTTTACCCGCCTATTCGCTGCTTTGTCTTTCACTGAATATCAATGTGCATAATACAACACAAAAGCAGAACAATACTATAGGAATCCTTATATTCTCAATGTCAAATTGAAATACATCATACTAGCTGGAACCCGTCGAATTCGACGATCACTCAATTGACCGTAATGTTTCAAAAACCGTCGCATCATTATTTAAATGTGTTTCATGATAAAACATCTAATATAATTTACGATATTTCACTTAAAAAAAGAAAGTCGGAAAAATGCTTATAAATAGAAATACTGTATATGACATCTCTTTCTACAAAGTACTGTCAATGTGACGTCAAACAGACTTCAAATAAACAGATGCTATCTTTTATTTTCTATTTCGTTTAATACTAAGACTATATGTTAGCTGACCCGTCCGGCGTTGCCCGGGCCCATGATACCTTAAATGAACCTTAAATTTGTATTATTTTATACCTTTAATTCGATTTTATTTGAATTTCTGTTTTAAAATGAAAAAATCACGAAAAAAATAATCATTTGTAAAAAAAAAAAAAAAAAAAAAAAAAAAAAAAAAATACCTTAAACAGAACGGAACTCGGGTTCGTGACCCAGTGCCTGTGGCACGTATATGCAAGTCGCTAATACCATGAAACAATTCTCAAAAATTAACCTTGAACCGAACGAACCTCTTACTCGTGTTACCGCTGCCTGTGGCTGCGGCACCGTATAACAGGTATGCTACGCAGGCGCTGCAAAATCTACTTTCCTCCACCAGGGAGCGCAGTATGTTCTATACGAACATCACCAATCGCCTTGTATTTCCAAGACCTTTCAAATAAGGTGTCACATGGTGGTGTCAACTGCAAAATCCTTGAGTTGCACTTTTCACCGCCAGGGGGCGCAGTGTGTTCTGTACGAACATCACCAACGGTCAGAAAATACCAAGACCTTTAAAATAAGATGTAACATGATAGGGACCACTACAAATTCACTTAGTTCTACTTTTCACCACCAGGGGGCGCCATATGTTATATACAAACATCCCCAATCAATATGAAATTTCAAGACCTTTATCAACAACCGCCTTGAATTTCCAAGACCTTTTAAATAAGGTGCCACATGGTGGTGTCAGCTGCAAATCCTTTAGTTGCACTTTCCCCCGACAGGGGGCGCAGTGTGTTCTATACGAACATCACCAACGGTCAGGAAATACTAAGACCTTTAAAATAATATGTAACATGATAGGGTCTGCAGCAAAATCACCTAGTTCCATTTTTCACCACCAGGTTTCGCACTATATTGTATGCAACAGAAAGTGATTTTTTAGTATTCGACTCTAGTCCCCATGTGTACAATTTCTTCACCGTGAAGTAATTTGAAGTTTAGTTAAGCTCGTAAACGTGTTTTTAACCCGTTTCCCCCGGGGGGGGGACCATTCGACTTTTTTTTTTCCCCTTCTCATAGCACATCTACAGACCACGACCTTTTTTTAGACACCTCAACCAAATTTTTACACCAAGTAGTTCTCCCAATATAGTGGAGACAGACAAAAACATGTTTCAAATTAATATATAGATTTCAAGACCTCTATCACCAATCGCCCTGGATTTCCAAGACCTTTATGCGTCACATGGTGGTGTCAGCTGCAAAATCCTTTAGTTGCACTTTCCACCACCAGGGGGCGCAGTGTGCTCTGTACGAACATCACCAACGGTCAGGAAATACCAGGACCTTTAAAATAAGATGTAACATGATAGGGTATGCAGCAAAATCACCTAGTTCCATTTTTCACCACCAGGGGTCGCACTATATTGTATGCAACAGAAAGTGATTTTTTAGTATTCGACTCTAGTCCCCATATGTACAATTTCTTCACCGTGAAGTAATTTGAAGCTTAGTTAAGCTTGTAAACGTGTTTTTAACCCAAACGGGTGGGAAACGGTTTTCCCCCAGGGGGGGAAACCGTTCGACTTTTTTTTTATTTTTCTCTTCTCATAGCACATCTACAGACCAAGACCTTTTTTTAGACACCTCAACCAAATTTTTACACCAAGTAGTTCTCTCAATATTGTGGAGACAGACAAAAACATGTTTCAAATTAATATATAGATTTAATAAATACCTTCTTTTTCTTTTTCTTTTTTTTTTTTTTTAATAAAATTTATACTGTCGATTCAATGCTTATATTAGGTTCTATATTAGTTATGAGGGTGATTTTTCAGTCGGAAAATTTACTTGATTTTACTGATAAAATTTAAGCTTTCACTTGCTGATGGGGACAAATTTTGCAATATTTGAAAAATAAATAAATAAATAAATAAATAAAAAATAGAAAAATAAAAAATCGGAGATTTTTTTTTATTTTAAATGTATTTTCTTCTTATTTATTTATTCTTAAAGAACAGTGACAGTAATTATTATTCAAATAATCATATATACAATAAATATATATATATATATACTATTAAAAAAAAAAAAAAAGTTTAAAAATTTAGATAAACAATAAATATATCTAATGAGCTATAAAAAATAAATTGTTAAAGCAGTATTAATAATCTTCTTAAAATTTTTAATGAATTTGCTTTATTTTTTAAAATAAATATTACAATTTTGATTAAAATGAGTCGATATATTTGGAAAAGTGTTGTAGCTCTCTAATCTTATTTGCTTATTTATTAATGAATAAATAATTAAGAGAAATCTTTTATTTATTTATTAATAAAAAAATAATTTTTATTTATTTTAAATTTAATATATATATACAGTAAAGCATCTCTAAGTTGGACACGTACGGTTCCAGGAAAAAAGTGTCCAACTTAGAGAGGTGTCCAACTTATAGGGGTGCTTACATTTTTCGATTTAAACTGTATTTATGCATGCCTTTTAACTTTTAATCATATCTAATTATAACATAATTAAGTATTCATAACTTATATTAAAAAAAAATAAGAATGATTAATTTGGCAATTTAAAATTTAAGTTTAAACTCGTATATTGTGGCCATAATAACACTTTCTTCTATAATTTTTATATAACAGCGCCATCCACCAGTTAATAGACATGAAAATTTAATCAATATAACTTCACACAATAAAGATTTTGCATATGCATTTTGGTACATTTTATTCAATAGACGCTGTAACAGTCATATGGAAAATCGTAGAATGTAATTAAAAGTAGCACAACTTTGTCTACTGATATATACCCAAATTAAGATAACATTAATTTTCTTAATAGCCATACCACTTATGAAGTTTGGTGAATTTATTCACTCTAGAAACTGAGATGTAGATTTTCCGTGAACGGGGAAAACTGCAGCATAGCAGCGACACCTGTTGATTGATATGCACCCTAATTGAACCAGCATCTTTTTTCTTAGGGCAGTATTTGAATGTCCAACTTCCAAGTTAGAGGGGTGTCCAACTTGACAGGTTTCACTGTATATATTATATATATATATATATATATATTGTTACGAAATTGTAAATAATTGTGTTTATTTTTGTATAAATTCTTTCAAAGAGGCTTAGTAAGTTGATAAAGTGCTAATTTTGTGCATTTCTAGTCGTTTTAGCATTGAAATAGCCTTATTTTCCCTTAAAAACGCATTAAAAAGCCCCAGTAATGCAGGTAATGGATTTGGCGCCAAATTTGGCGACTTTTTCCCACCTTGGCGATTTTTTTGGCGACCTTGGCGGTAAAATCCTTATATGGGATATACCAAATATGGAAGCTGTAAGTTGATTGGTTGACCACTTTCTAGAGTTTTCTCGAAAAATCTGGGTTCCATGGAACAGTATATAAGAAGCGTTTTTCGCCAAGGCAGTCAGTTCAGTTCAGATCTCAGCCAGCTTCGCTAGTGCTTGCATTGCTCTTAAGCCTCTTTGAGAGAGACTTGCTTCAAGTGTTATCGCTATACAGTTTGTACTGTGGATTTGCTATTGACAGCTGTTGTTTAAGCTGTGGTTACTGCTTGAATTGAAGCTGATACTTGGTTTATAGACCTGTATTTTTCTGGAACTTTCTGTGAATAAATTACTGAATTTTTGTACGTTTGGCCTTTCATTCTCAGACAACTCACGAACCCCCAAGTACGCAACATTTCTGGTGTCAGGAGCTGGATTTGTCTGTGAATGGTGATAACTAGGGCTATGGAACAAGAGATGAAAAAACTTCTAGAAAGCTTAGCTACCCAGATGAATGAGATGAAAGTTAGCCTGAGTCAAGAGATGAAAGAAATGAAGGTAGCACAAGAGAAAATGGAAACATCGCAAAGAGAGTTGAAAGACGGTTTGACTGAAGAAATGAAGGTAGCACAAGAGAAAATGGAAACATCGCAAAGAGAGTTGAAAGACGGTTTGACTGAAGAAGTGAAGGTAGCACAAGAGAAAATGGAAACATCGCAAAGAGAGCTGAAAGACACTATAGGTGAAGTTCAGGAAGAAATTAAATCTAATCAAGATGAGATGAAGAGAGAGCTTTCAACGGTGAAAGAATCAATCGAGGGTAAATTAACGGTGATGAAAAATAGAATGGATGGAATAGAAGAGAAAGTTTTGAAAATAGAAGAAAGTTTTGAAGAGAAAACCATGAAGATAGAAGAAAATGTTATGAAGGTTGAAGAGAAAGCTATGAAGATAGAAGAAAATGTTATGAAGGTTGAAGAGAGTGTTACGAAAATAGAACGGAGTTTCGAGGAGAAAGTTAAAGAAAATTTTGATCAGGAACTGAAAGGAAGGTTTTCAGAGATAGAAGGTAAACTGAAGAGAATAGAAGAAGATCTGGAGAGAAAAGTGGAAGAAAAGTTAGAATCCATGCCCCAGGAAACTGAAAAGAAAGAGAGAAGAATCCAGAATCAGGAATTTATTAAGCTATCTACCTACGATGGCAGTTCCTCCTGGCATGTATATAAGACGCAGTTTTCCATCGTAACTGAAGCTAACGGCTGGGACTCTACCGCCAAGTCAGTCCACTTAGCAGCAGCATTACGGGGATATGCAGCTGAGATACTGAGAAATGTTTCTAAAGAAGAAAGGAACGACTTCGAGGCCTTGACTAGAGCACTGGAGCTACGGTTTGAAGAGAAGTGTTCTAAGGACTATAGTCGCCTCCAGCTAAAGTCCCGTTACCAGAAAACGGGCGAAAGTTTGCAAGAGCTGGCAGCGGACATTCAGAGATTGTCACACCTAGCATTCTCAGACTGCCAAGCTGACACTCGAAACGACTTAGCTCTTCAGTACTTTATCGATGCTGTTCGGGATCCAGAAATTCAAAAAGCGCTGAGACTCTCCAACATTAGAGACGTAGAATCAGCTTTAGGCTATGCACTTAGGATAGAGGCAGCCCAACAAGCCTCCCGTAAAGACCGCCATACCATAAGAGCAGTCTCATTAAATGATACGCCTGCTGATGAGAATGAAATGAAGAGAAGTTTCGCAGAGATCTTAAAGAGATTGCGCAACGTGGAAAATAACATAGAAATAAAGGATCGAAAGATAAAGTGCTGGGGCTGTGGAGGGGATGGTCATGTGAAGAGGAACTGCCCCGTATGACCAACTATAGGAAATCACCCGGCTTCACCATCACTGCAGGGAAACTAAGAGGAGGCCATCTCGCGGGGCGGAGGTTGCCTAAAATTAAAGAGCCCCAATTTACAGTATTTCATGTTTCATCGATGAGTGGCGGCGATAATGGACTTCACGTCTATGGCCAAGTCAACAACGCCACCTGCCGGATGATTCTGGACACGGGAGCCAACGTGACCATCATTAGAACGGATTTGGCTCAAGAACTAAAAGAGAAGATAATCTGGACTCCGCCCTGCGTTAAACTCCAGACTGTGACCGGAGAGGAAATCAAAATATATGGAAAAATGAACTTGGCCATCACTTTTGGGAATGCCAGTTACCATCATATGGCATATGTGGCCGATATAAGAGATCCTTTAATCATTGGAATTGATTTCCTGAGAAAATTTAACTTTCAATTGGACTTCAAAAATAATGAACTGCATTCAAGTTCGGAAGACATCGCTGTGTTCAACACTGAAAATCAAGACATTCAGACAATTTGCCAGATAACAGCCAAGTCTGAAATTTCCATCCCTCCACACACAAAGACAATAGTTTCAGGAACACCACCTACAAAGCAATACTTCCGCTATGGACTGATTGAATACCCGAATACAGACAATAGCCCAAGAGGAGTTCTGGTAGCTTCATCTCTAGTTGATCTCTCAAAGAGTACTATTCCTGTGAGAGTCGCAAACATCAGCGATAAGGTTCGAACAGTGAAGAAGGATGAGGTGTTAGCAGCCTGCTCTCCTGTAACATGCATAAACCGCCCCACGCAATCAACTGAATCCAAGTCTTCTGAACAATTAATGACGGAATTACTCAAGAATGCAGAGTTAGGAAAGGAACAGAGGTGTGCTGCGGAGAAGCTACTCCAAGAATTTAAAGACCTTTTTTCTCGAACACCTGAAGACGTCGGGAGAACGAACATCACCCAGCACAGAATTGATACAGGAAATCATCCTCCAATCAAACAACATCCAAGAAGACTTCCATTTGCTAAACAGAACAGGAAGAGGTCACTGAACTTCTAAGTGAAATGCAGCACAATGATGTCATCGAGCCATCAACGAGTCCTTGGGCCTCTCCCATAGTACTGGTGCGGAAAAAGGATGGTTCAACAAGATTCTGAGTGGATTATCGTCGTTTGAATGACATCACGAAGAAAGACAGTTACCCTCTTCCCAGAATTGACGACACATTAGACACACTTGCTGGCAATAAATGGTTCTCGACGTTGGATCTGAAGAGCGGCTACTGGCAAGTAGAAGTACATCCTGATGATCGTGAGAAGACTGCATTCACCACGGGACAAGGACTGTGGCAATTTAAAGTTATGCCGTTCGGATTATGTAATGCTCCTGCCACCTTCGAACGCGTGATGGAGACAGTGCTAAAAGGACTTTCCGATGAAGCCTGTCTGGTGTATTTGGATGATATTATCATTGTGGGGCGCACCTTTGAAGACCATCTACGAAACATCCGAAAGGTGCTGGAGAAACTCAGAATGGCTAACCTCAAATTGAATCCAGGCAAGTGTAACTTGTTCCGTCGTGAAGTGAGCTACCTCGGCCATATCATCTCTGCCGAAGGTGTGAGAACTGATCCAGAGAAGATCTCTGCAGTCGAGAACTGGAGTCGCCCTAAAAATATACACCAACTACGAAGTTTCCTGGGGTTATGCACTTACTACAGGAAGTTTGTCAAGGGTTTCTCAAATATTGCCAGACCACTCCACAAGCTGACGGAAGCCAAACAGAAGTTCCTGTGGACAGACGAATGCGAAAAAGCGTTCAAACGACTTAAAGAGGCCTTAACATCATCGCCTATCTTGACGTATCCACAGCCCGACAGACAGTTCATACTTGATACAGATGCCAGCCATGAAAGTGTCGGTGCTGTTTTGTCGCAGGAAATTGATGGTCAAGAACATGTCATAGCCTATTGGAGTAAATGCCTGTCTAAACCAGAGCGGAATTACTGTACCACCAGGAAAGAGCTACTCGCCATCGTAAAAGCCATAGAACATTTCCATCATTACCTCTATGGCAGAAGATTCCTGCTGCGGACTGACCATGCATCTTTGACGTGGTTGTTCCAGTTCAAGAACCCGGAAGGACAGATTGCCAGATGGATACAACGCCTCCAGGAATATGACTTCGAGATACGTCATCGTAAAGGGACTCTACATGGTAATGCAGATGCCTTGTCACGGAAGCCCTGCTCGGAAAGCTGCAAGTATTGCTCTAGAGCCGAACAGAAATACCTGCCGATAAATCCGATTGCCTGCCAAGTTACTGTCTCAACACCATCAGATCAAGATCCCGATCCATGGAGTGACGAAGAACTTAGACAAGCCCAGTCGGAAGATCCTGACATAAAGCCAATACTACAACTGAAGGAGACGACCAGCAACAGACCTACCTGGCAGGACATTTCCAGATTTAGTCCCATTACGAAAAGTTATTGGGCACTTTGGGACTCTCTTCATATCAGAAACGGCGTATTATACAGAAAGTGGGAATCTGATGATGGGAAAAGCTTCAGATGGCAGATTTTATTACCAAGATAAAAAATTCCAGCTGTTTTAGAACAACTGCATAGTAGTTCTACTGGAGGCCATTTTGGGGTAATGAAGACTCTGCAGAAAGTTCGGGAACGCTTCTACTGGTGCAAGGCAAAGGAGGATGTGGAGAAATGGTGTAAATCCTGTGATGCTTGTGCGGCACGTAAAGGCCCGCAGAAACGAAGTCGAGGAAGACTGCAACGGTATAACGTGGGAGCACCATTTGAACGGATTGCAATCGACATCTTGGGTCCTTTGCCACGGACCTCCAGTGGAAATAAATACATCCTCGTCGTGATGGACTATTTCACCAAGTGGCCTGAGGCAGATCCCATTCCCAATCAAGAGGCATGCACAGTCGCAGAAGTCCTAGTGCAGCAGTGGGTGTCAATGTACGGCACGCCCCTACAACTTCATACCGACCAAGGTAGGAACTTTACCTCTGATGTTTTCAAAGGACTGTGTCAACTACTCGGCATAGACAAAACCCGGACAACACCCTTACATCCCCAGTCGGACGGCATGGTCGAGAGGTTCAATCGTACCATCCTGAATAACCTCTCCCTTCTAGTATCAAGGAACCAGCAAGATTGGGACTTGAAGTTGCCATTGTTCCTGCTGGCTTATCGAAGTGCTGTCCATGAAACCACCGGCTATACTCCAGCCCAGATGCTGTTTGGACGTGAACTTCGTCTCCCTTGTGATCACCTGTTTGGTTGTCCACCCGATGCGCCTTTATCGCCCGAGGAGTACATCCAAGATCTCCAGGCACGATTTGAGGACGTTCACAACTTTGCTCGGGAGCGAATTCACATTGCATCGGAGAAAATGAAGAGAAGGTACGATCTAAAGGCTACGCAACATGAGTTTCAGGAAGGAGAGAAGGTCTGGTTGTGGAATCCTGTTCGACGCAAAGGACTCTCTCCCAAGTTACAGTGCAACTGGGACGGACCATACACAGTCTTAAAAAGGCTGAATGATATAGTGGTGCGGATCACTAAAACACCTTCATCAAAACCGAAGGTGGTGCACTATAATAGGCTAGCCAAGTACCACAAGTAACGGTAATATTAAAAATTAAAAATGTAAATACTGGTAAAATTTGCGCATGCGTAATGTAAATATTTGTATATAAATATTTGTACGTATTTGTGAATTTTGTAAATATTTGTATATAAATATTTGAACATATTTGTGAATTTTGTAAATATTTCTCACTTGATTTGTATTTCTATTTTATCGTTATATGCAACTTAGTTTTTGTGTTTTAGATTGTGTAAATTTGTTTAGTTTCGCCTCTTGACCAAGGGTTGCACTGCCCGGGACGTGCAGTCCTTGGGAGGGGGACAGTGTTACGAAATTGTAAATAATTGTGTTTATTTTTGTATAAATTCTTTCAAAGAGGCTTAGTAAGTTGATAAAGTGCTAATTTTGTGCATATCTAGTCGTTTTAGCATTGAAATAGCCTTATTTTCCCTTAAAAACGCATTAAAAAGCCCCAGTAATGCAGGTAATGGATTTGGCGCCAAATTTGGCGACTTTTTCCCACCTTGGCGATTTTTTTGGCGACCTTGGCGAGAAAATCCTTATATGGGATATACCAAATATGGAAGCTGTAAGTTGATTGGTTGACCGCTTTCTAGAGTTTTCTCGAAAAATCTGGGTTCCATGGAACAGTATATAAGAAGCGTTTTTCGCCAAGGCAGTCAGTTCAGTTCAGATCTCAGCCAGCTCCGCTAGTGCTTGCATTGCTCTTAAGCCTCTTTGAGAGAGACTTGCTTCAAGTGTTATCGCTATACAGTTTGTACTGTGGAATGTGGATTTGCTATTGACAGCTGTTGTTTAAGCTGTGGTTACTGCTTGAATTGAAGCTGATACTTGGTTTATAGACCTGTATTTTTCTGGAACTTTCTGTGAATAAATTACTGAATTTTTGTACGTTTGGCCTTTCATTCTCAGACAACTCACGAACCCCCAAGTACGCAACAATATATATATATATATATATATATATATATATATATATGTATAATATAATATCATATAATATAAAGAAATAATTTATTGAAATGATAAAATACACACAACACAGTACTTCACACGTTAGTACACTCGTTACGTCACGTAACTGGACCTGAAGAACCTCTCCTTTATCTACGCTTTTTCACTATCAGAACAACAGCATTTTGATTTAGGAAAGTCTTGAGCCGGTCAGGGTCGGTATTTCTGTCTTTGAATTATATATTTTATCATTAGTCAAGCAATATTATGAAAATCTTCGTTCTTCCTATAATCACAAATGAAAAAAATCTGTATTTATCTGCAATTTTGCCCACAGACGTGATGTATTTGAATTCTCTTGTACACGAAACATTTGCTTGATACCAACGTAAAGTTTAATGTAGCATTCTTATATGATGCTGATTTAGAATACCGAATTGGACTTCCTGCTGCTATTTGTTATTGAGATACATACATAACAGACAGATACATAGGCACACAACCATTATGAACATCTTTTTAGGATTCAGGTTGTCTCATACCGTCTAAATATAACGAAAACTCAATATCGAAAATTCGACCGAAAAACTTCACTTTACCGTACATATGTGTGAGAGAAAATGAAAAATGGTATAAGTCGTACACTTATCGAAATCTATACAATGCGTGAGTGACGATGTTCTTTTGTTATAACATACCTACCATCTTTCAGCTCAGTTGAACAAAACCTTTAGACGTTATAGTGTCCAGACACTCACATACATACATTGCCGCAAACAAGAATGGACTCAATCATTATCGAATTTTTTCATGATTTCAGTACTTATGTACGCTCAGAAAGTAAAATATATCACATTAATTTTCATCTTTAATGCCCTCCCACGTCCCCAAGGGAAAAAAAAAAAAAAAAAAAAAATCGGCAGGAAAAAAAAAAAAAAAAAAAAAAAAAAAAAAAAAACTTTGTCTATTTGCGTGTGCGTTTGTAACATGTAGCTTCCAAAGGAATAAAACAATTTTTATTTTACTTTATTTTTCAACTTATAACTTCGAGCTTACTATAATATAGGACGGTTGGCTGTAGACACTCGTGCTTCTCTTTTTATGTTAGATAATAAGCCATGTTGTTTTTGAAACAGAATATTAAAAAAAGCTTTAAAAATTGCAATTTTTTTTTAAACCGATTTTGACAAAAGTGAAAATTTGGGTGTAAATGCTAATTATTATTATAAATTTATAATAATATATTATTATTGTAATAACTTTATTATTATTACAATAAAGTTATTATCCAAAAATCTATAAATTCGGTTGAAAATTAGAAAGTTTAAAAAAATTAATTGAAATGTGATTGTTTTTTTTTTAAATTTGTATTCTTATTTTAAATTTTCTAATTTACAGTCATCTAATTTTCAATTCGTGTCACATAAATCATGTAGCTTTTGGATTAGAAAATAAAAAAGCTTTTCTCAATGAATGGAAAAAAAAAAAAAAAAAGCAATTTTTTGAAGCTTCTGCATAAATGAAAAATTAGCTATAAACCGTGATTATGAATTTTCAGGAAAACATCTAAATTCAGTTGAAAAGTAGAGATTTTTGTAGAAAAGTAACATTTAGCTAAGTTTAAAGCTAGTCATGCGTTGACATATTATAATTTCTCAATTAGCATTCTTTCAAATGAAAATTATAGATTTTATGGAAAAATAATAATTTACAGTTAAATTCAAGGTCGTGATTTCATAAAAAGTAGCTTTATTATTTTTATATAAATTTAAATAACACACAATTACACGAAAAAGAAAATATTTGACAAAAAGGAAAAAAATAATCTGGTGTGTCACTCA
Source organism: Salticus scenicus (assembly GCA_963930645.1). Classification (NCBI taxonomy): domain Eukaryota; kingdom Metazoa; phylum Arthropoda; class Arachnida; order Araneae; family Salticidae; genus Salticus; species Salticus scenicus. The sequence goes on from OZ005656.1 coordinate 86,689,137, forward strand.
CACGACTTTCTCTTACCCTGAAATATAATATTAAAAATACAGGTTGCAGATTAATAGGTAAGATAACGAGTACTGTTATGTAAACCTGTGTTAAACAATTCAAATTAGGCTTCGGAAGAGTTTTATATGATAATTAGTTCTGTGTGAGGCGGGCTACTGCCCCCCTCAACCCCCCGTTTCATTAATGCGCCTACATTTCTATAGAATTTAATTCGGCTATTAAAAAATAATTCTGTTTTTAAAAAATAATTTATTAAAATTATTATTAAAAAAATATATCTTTTATGATAATGCAGGCGATTTGCATATTAGAGAAGTAATATAACACTAAATATCCAAAAAAAAAGTCCATTTTATTCTCAATATTTAAAAAAAAAAAAAAAAAATTTTTTTTTTTTTGTTAAAAGTAAAAAAAAATCGATAACTTTGTTTTAAATTATCGCAGATAGATGGTTCAACCATTCGTTTTAAAGGTATTGGCGAGCTCTTTTGAAATATACCCATCATGAAAATTTACTCCCCTCGAGGGGGGCTTCCCCCCCGGGGGGAGGCGAGGCTCCTACATACACAGTTTTTTTTTCCCTGTTGACTATCTCTATTACAAAAAATATATATTCGTTTCATTTGGTTTAGTGCAATCTATAGATGTTAAACTCTACTTACCTGCAATTTCCCCCATAGACGTAAGGTACTTGTATACTTTTAAGTGTCCCTGTACACGAACCATTTGCTTGATCTTAACGACAAGTTTAGTGTAGCATCCTTATATCATACACATTTAGAATACAAAGTTTGAACTTTCTGCCATAATTTGTTTTTGAGATATGCTGATGACAGACAGACAGACACACAGACATATACAGACTATTCTTTAAAAACATGATTTTCGTATTCAGGGGACCTCAGAACATGTAAATATAACAAGAACTCGCGTTCGAAAATTTGACCTAAAAACAATACTTTCTCTACCTTATGGGTGAGAGAAAGTAAAAAAAAAAAAAAAAAAAACGTAAGCAGAAGAGTGAAAGATTGATAGAAAGAATGAACAATGATAGTTTGAAATATTGAAAAACTAAAAGTAAATTGTTATAGGAAGTTTTAGATCAAAACTTTTTATAATGTTTCTTTCTTTCAATTTTATTATATTTTCAGCTTACGTGAAAATCAGTAACAATCAAGCGTACAATGTTTCTGTATAGAAACTTACCTGCTGCAATAAAACTATTTCTATTATTATTGTTTAAAACAAACATTAAATAAAAAAATAAAAAGTTTTCTAATACACAAATTCCCTAGGCATTGGGAGTGATTAATTGAAAATATTTTCTATTCAAAGATATCCCCATAGAATATAATTTATGGGTATATACCACAAAATTTCGCCTCCCAATTTTAATGTTTATTATATTATTCTTACATTAAAAATAATCTGGTGTGTCACTCACACGACTTTCTCTTACCCTGAAATTTAATACTATAAATACAGGTTGCAGATTAAGAGGTAAAATAACGAGTACTGTAATATAAACCAGTGTTAAATTATTCAGATTAGGCTTCGGAAGAGTTTTATATGATAATTAGTTCTGTATGATGGGGCAGTAGCCCCCCCCCCTGAACCCCCCGTTTCATTAATGCACCTACATTTATATAGAATTTAATTCGGTTATTAAAAAATAATTCTGTTTTTTAAAAATAATTTATTAAAATTATTATTAAAAAAAAATTATCTTTAATGATAATGGAGAGGATTTCCATATTAGAGAATTAGTATAACACTAAATATTAAAAAAAAAGTTAAATTTATTCTCAATATTACATTAAAATAAAAAAAAAATTGTTAAAAATGAAAAAAAATCCATAACTTTATTTTAAATTATCGCAGATCGATGGTTCAATCATTTGTTTTAAAGATATTGGCGAGCTCTTTTGAAAGATATGAAAATTTACTCAGCTCGAGGGGGACTTCTCCCCCAGGGGGGAGGCGGGGCTCCTACATACACAATTTCTTTTTTTCTGTTGCCTATCTCTATTACAAAAAATATATATTCGTTTCATTTGGTTTAGTGCAGTCTATAGATGTTAAACTCTACTTACTTGCAATTTCCCCCATAGACGTAATGTATTTGAATACTTTTGAACGTCCCTGTTCACGAACCATTTGCTTCATCTCAACGAAAAGCTTACTGTAGTATCCCTATATGATACACATTTAGAATACCGAGTTTGGAAGTTCTGCTACTATTTGTTCTTGAGATATGCTGATAACAGACGTCCACACCGACAGACACACAGACCATTCTTTAAAAACATGATTTTCGTATTTAGGGAACCTCAGAACATGTAAATATAACAAAAACTCATGTTCCAAAATTTGACACTAAAACAATACTTTCTCGACCGTATGGATAAGAAAAAGTAAAAAAAAAAAAAAGACATTTGCAAACACTGATCAACTTTGTATAAATGTATTTATAATAATAATAATAATAAATGCTCCTGTTTAATTTACTTTATAATGGATTAGTAAAAACTGAATATTTATATGCAGGAACTTTTGGAACACACAGATAGATTCCCCCCCCCCCTCTCTTTCATGTGAAAAAAAAAAAAAAAAAGGTTGAGATAGCAATTTTCATTTGAGTTTGGTTTGTGATAAGTTAGCGGATACGAATCAGCTTTAAAGTTGGTAAAGAGTTAATGACATCCCAAAAAACTTTTTCTATTCCATAACTCTTAAAATAAACTAATGATGCAATTAAAACATTTGGGATATTTATTATAATGCTTCAAGTAACTGACTTTTTTATATTAGTGGCAAAATATCTAATGTCTTTTCAAATGAAAATTACAAATTTTATATGAAAATAATTTATTTAATTCGAGATCGGGGAGATAACTTTACACTTATTTGGAAAAAAAAAAAAAAAGTCGTTTTACACACAAATTTCTTGTACATTTACTTTGGTAGTTTTCAAAACAAACAGATAACCACTACACTTCTATTTATAGAGTATTCCCTTCCCTCCAGGTAATTCACGAAAAGGGGAGGTTGAGAAAATAGCACTAACAGTGGGGAACAACCACCTGTGAAGTAATTGATTACTGGTCTTGGAGTACGAAGATTCAACTTTAAAATAAAAATGTGTGTTTTATTATTAAAATATCTCTTTTTCATTTTAATAAAAATTCAATATTTTTAAACCAATGCACAGATAAAAAATTGAAGTTATTAGCCTCTTTATAAAAATTTCAAATGTCTCAAACAGAACTGAGTAAATTCCAGTTTTTTGATGCCTTGTCTAATTTTCATGATAATGTTTGAGTTTTGAAATTAAATTAAATATTAATATTAACTTTTTTTTAAAAAAATGCCCACTAGTCTAAAATCTAAAGACCTTGAAGAATTGCATGCAAAAATCCAAATTCGAAAATCACAATTTTCTTTTGAGATATTTTTAGAAAACTGAAGGTCCTTAATTCCCATAGGATTAATATGGAGAAAGGATTTTGGAGATTTCACTGATGTACAGCCTTAATAAGCTGGTCAGAGAAATAGGGTTAAACTCACGGAGCTCCTTGTGCGGACTACTATTAAACTTTGTATACCGATAAGCACGTTTGTAGTGATATCAGAATCATTCGAACTAGAATGTCACTGAATGGAGTAGAATTGTCTTCAGTAATGAGTCCCACTTCGATTTGAGCCCCGATGATCAGCGAAGACACGTCTCGAAAAAAGGGGGATTACAATCTGACTGTCTCCAGCTATACGGCCCGGCAACTAGGAATGATGTTCTGGAATGTCATTTCTTTTCATAGCAGGACCCCTTTGGTTGTTATCCGTGGCATCTTTACAGCACAGCGGTACCTCGACGACATACCACTTACCGCTTATTCGACGACATTCTACGTCCTGTTGTGTTTCCCTTCATATCACGCAATCCTGATCGTATATTTCAGCATGATAATGCCCATCCGCGCACAGGGATAGTTTCTACTGCTTGTTTTTCCGCTTGTCTAACATTATTTTGGCTAGTAAATTCGTCGGATTTATCTCGCACTGAAGACGGTTGGAGCGTCACGAAACCCTACAACCAGCTCGGGATTTTGCCAATCTAACGCACCAATTGGATAGAATTTGGCATGATATCTCGTAGGAGCACATTTGTCAACTGTATCAATTAATGCCAAGCCAAATAAAAGCTTACATAAGGATCAGAAGTGGACCAATGCGTATTGACATGTTTACTTTGTGAGGCCATTTTTCTTGATTAAGTCATCCAAATATTCTGAAACTCTAATCATTTATTTTTTTCCACATGTACATCTCATCTACCAATTTTTGCCCATTTGGATAACTCCTTCTTGGTGCGTCGTTTTTTTTTTTTTTGGGGGGGGGTATAGAGTGTAATTTAAATCCATTATGCTTATGAAATAATAAGAAAGCACCACGGAACTGGCGTTTTAAAGTATTACGTACAAAACTTTGAATAAACAGCATAAAATGCTATAGCTTCGAAACAATTGTTTTGTGTCGAAAATACACACGACCCTTCGTCAGACGAACGAAGTTGGCACGAGTGCTACATACATAGCGGCGGCGTTCCTTGCAACACTCGTGCCTACTTCGTTCCCCTGACGAAAGGTCGTATGTGTTTTCGACCCGAAGCAATTGTTGCGAGACTGTTGTATTTTATGGTGTTTATTCAAAGTTTTGTACGTAATACATTATACCTATGGATTAATTTTCTCGTTGGTACATTGCAACATATTTTGACTGCATTAAGTGTAATAAAATTAACTTTATAAATATTTATAAATCGGTTTTCGGCGAATTTACACGTTTTGAGAAGTCTAGAACATTATTTGACGATTTTTTTTTTTTTAATGTCTGTCGTGTGTGCAGGATAAAAAATTTAATTACTTTCGTACTAATCGCATCACATAAGGTTAACAATGATCGTCATGAGAGTAAAGTTAGCAAAGTTTGCGATAGATTAAACATTGAACAGTGAATTTAAGAAATTGCTCATTGTGAGTCAGTTCACTTTAGTGCACCATGGAGATTAATCATAGACATGTAGTTAATGGAAAAGTACCAAATTTTGTGGCTACTCTAGCTCAAGAGCCAATGCAGAGAATTTCATAAAAATTTATATTTTGATGCTCCTTCACATAAATTTGTGTCCATCAACTTTCGACTGAAAGCTCTCAACAGGAGACGCTGCGAATCTGTAATTTTTTCCATTTACAGGAAAGCTATATATCAGCTTCTATTGTGTATAATTGCACAAAACGTATGTAAGAGAACCATCATGAAACACAATGGGGATTCTATTTAGGCAATTTAAATACTTCTTATGCAATAATAAGATTTAAAAAAAAATCAGTTTATATGCTGAACATTTTTTCTCTTCATTTTTAATCATAAGGCCTCTGAACACATATAGGTGTGGTGTTTTAGCTTTATTTTTTGTACAATTTCAATATTAGAATACGGAATATTAAAAGAGTTGGAAAGGTATGCTGAAACATAAATCAGTAAATAATGTTTAATTTTATAATTGTTACTATTTAAAAATTATGTAAGGTTCTTAGCTTCATTAAATGAAGGAATTTTGATAGAGAAATATACACAAAAGAAAATATACAAGACAGTTTTTATGTCATTCAGCATTTTACTCGCTCTAAAGTTAACCTAGAAATTGAAAATATGTTGTTTTATGGTTTAGCATTTTTTGAGAAAGCTATAAAATTTAACGCATTCTATAAAAACTAAACATGATTATTTTTTTTAAATTATAAATTAAAATTCTAAATTATAATTAAAGTTATTTTTAGTAAAGATTTTATGCTAACCCTGAAATGACGTAGATGAAAAATAAATAAATAAATAAATTCCGATCATGACATCAAGTTAAAAGAAACAATTAAATAAATAAATAAATAAATAAGTTTGGCTGAAAGTAATAACACTTAAATAGCACACTAATAATAAAATTGTCCTTAAATACATTTGATTATCTTTTACATGATATACCAAAATATAAAGCACAAATCATAATACAGCATTTTATTTATGTATTTCTTGCAGCGAATTAAAACCATTCGCTGTATTGTAATTTCTGAAGTTTTTAATGGTGAAAAAATAATTAGCACTTTCCTGTTTTATACGGACTCCGATTTATTACAACTTATTCCAATTATTTTAACCATTTATTAATTATATTATTAATAAATTCAATTTCTTTAAATAGTTTATGAATTTACAAAGGTACAAAAATTTTAATTATAACTGAATTTCTCTGTCATCTATTCATATTTATAATCTAAATTAAATAGAACATAAATATTAAACATGAAATCGTAATTTTGGCATTTTTCTCATTTATTTTTTTAAAGTGATTATTTACTGTTTCTTGAAATTGCTTGCAGTTTCAAGAGAAATTCCAGATTTGTACACTAATTACATTAAGAATATATATATATACTTATATATATATATACACACATATATTATATTACTTTGCAAAGGCACAATTTTGTTACACATCCTTCGCATTATGTATAATTTCTGTTTTTCACGAAACGTGCAATTAATTTTTTTATATGAACAGAATATTGCCTTTCTTAGTACCCAAAGATTTCGCTTTAATAACGGCAGAATAAACAACAAACCTTAGCGAAAGAACTCAACGCAAAGCGTCAGGCCACAGTTAAATAGTTACCTGTGCGCCAAACAGAAATTCCCGCGTAACGTTATGATGACAGGCGGAGGACGGAGGCAACTTGTACAATATAATCCATCTCAATAAGGAAAAACTTCGTCGTCAAAATCTTCTTCCGCCAAACCTGGCATGTAATCCCGAAGCTATAATATATGCAAGAAGTTCCTTATATTACTTAAAATTGTTTTATTTACGAATAAAATTATCACAACTTGGAATTTTCATTTTTTACTCTCCATAAATATAGCAAATATTTCAATTGAGTGAAGTTTTTGAAACGAATTTGGTACCGTTTGAAAGGAAAGGGGAGGAACGCTTGCTGATTAATAGCAACAGCATTCTGAAATCTCTAAAAAATGTTCAAATAAAATCATAAAATCATCAGTATCAATAACACTGCTCCGCATGAAAATTGCCTCTGAAAACATTTCAGAATATTCTTATGTAAAATGACCTCCTGAATCCGAATATGACGCCAATTTTTCCCTATCACCCACCGTTTTTTAGGAATGGCCCCCTATTTTTATCATTTTACTGTGATTTTATGGCTATAAATTTGGTTTTTAGAAGGGGGGAGGATTATTTTAACCGTTAAATATCTTCTGAGAGACTACAGAGATGGAAAATTCTAAAACATAGACATTTACGACAAGGGAAAAAGTTTGGGGGGGATTTGCCACTGAAATTATACATTACATATCTTATATTTTTTTAATCTGTTATTATTATTATTTTTTAAACTTTGTATATATTTTTTGTTTTTAGGTGTTATATTAATTATTTTTCATCCTTCAAATCAAATTTATGGTAATAACATTATCGAACAGGGAAAGAAATTGAGGAAGGGTGTGGTGTATCTAGAAAACGGTGGACGACTGGGCAAAATGGGAGTCATATTCGGATTCAGGAGGTCATATTACACAAGAATCAGTAAAAATGATACCACATCTCAAACATTTTTTTTTTTTTTTTCAGAGCAGTATAATCTGTACAAAATCATCAAATGTAGCAACTAATTTTAGACAGAGAGAGTATAATTTTACTGGTGTCTCATCATCTTCAGCAGTTTCTTCTTTTTTGTTTTGTCATTGGAAGACTTTCGACAATCATAGCACCATGAGCTTCAATTTAATGGTCAAAAAAGTTTTGGGGATTTTCACAAAAGGATCGGGACAAAGCATCAACTAAAGGCAATTCTTTTCTAGGTTTGTAAATAAAATTAAAAGATAATGGTTGAAGTCTTATGCGCATTCTTTGTAATCTTGCTGGACATTTACTTAAAGGTTTTTTGAATATTGTTTCCAATGGTTTATGATCATATTCTACAGTAAACTTTTTACCAAATAAACACTGGTAAAATTTTTCACAACCAAAAATAACAGCTAAAGTTTCTTTTTCTATCTGTGCATAACTTATTTGAGTACCATTCAAAGCTTTGGATGCATAGGCAACAGGTAAGTTGTTTTGTAGTAATACTGCACTTAAACCATTTTGGCTAGCATCAACTGATAATATCACAGGTTTATTTATATCAAAATACTGAAGCACTGGTTTGTTTACTAAAATATTTTTTAACTCATTAAGAGCTTTATAATGTTTGTAAGTCCATTCCCATGCATGATATTTTTTAACAATTCTCTTAATGGTATAGTTAGTTGCGACACATTGGGAATAAATTTGTGATCATACCTAGGGGACATAAGTGATCATACCTAGAAACCTTTCTAATTCTTTGTTATCACCAGGTGTTTTCATCTTCAAAATTGCTTCTATTTTATCATTGTCAGGTTTTAAACCCTCTTTGGAAAATATGTGACCTGAATACTTTACTTCATTAACATTTATTTTACATTTACTCAAGCTAAATTTTACATTTTTCTCTCTCGCTGTTTCTAAAACGTTCTTAAGACTGGAATCATGTTCTTCTTGTGTACTACCCCAAACAAGTATATCATCAACATAAACACCAACTCCATTTATGTGGTTAAAAATTTGCGAAAAACATCTATGAAAAACTTCTGATGCAGAGCATATGGTTACCTGAAAAGCAATCTCTGCCAAATGGTTTATTGAACGTTGTTGACTTAGAACTTGCTTCACTCAATTGTACCTGCCAAAATGCTTTATTGACATCCAAAATACTAAAATATTTTGCACCTGACATCCGAGAAATAATTTCTTCAAAATTGGTAAGTGAAAATGTTCTCTTAGAATATTATTGCTAAGATGTTGAGGATCTGAATACAATTGAAGTGTGCCATCTTTTTTGTTTACAATAACTAAAGAGCTAACAAATTTAGTAGATTCAACAATTGTTTCATTTACCATCCTCATAAGTTCAGCTTTAAGGGGCTTCATTCAATTTATTGGAACTTTTCTGCCGGGTTCAATTTTTCCAGTTGTACCAGTCTTTAATTTGATATCATAAATATAATCATTAATTTTGCCTAATCCATTATACACATCCTTAAATCTATTTACAATTTCAAGGAATTCAATTTGTTTATGTACTATTGAATCAATTCTATTCACAAGATTCCACTGAATCAAAGATGGTAATCCTCAAACAAAAGTTTCTGAATCACTTTTTACAACTTGAAATTCAATATTACTTTTATAACCCTTAGATGTTTCATAAAATAAATTACATTTGCCAATAACATTAATATTAGAACCATTGTAATTGCTAAAATTAACAGTTGAAGGTTTCAAAGTTCCATCCTTTAATTTTAGTTGTTTATATTTCTGCAATGGAATGACGTTGCACTGAGCATAAGTATCTAATTTTACAAACAAATATTTAGATAAATTTACTTTTAATTTTTCAAACCAATCTTTTTTAGAAGTGGAATGTATGTTTATTTATGACATCCATTATAAATTCATTGTTATTATTATCTCCAATATTAGAATATTTATTCATATCAGTAAAATAACTGTTATCATTACTCTTAACATAATTAATTTATTTTGTTCTGCATGTATTAACAAAGTGATTCTTTTTATGACATTTTTTCAAATTTTATTAAAAGCAGGACAGTTAAATTTTTGCTTATACGTACCATATCTTTCACAAACTTGTTTGTTCTGAAATCTAGAATTAACTTTATTCTGTGTGCTTGATTTTCCATCATATTTCAATTTATTCAGATACATTTTTTTTTTTCGGATGTATTTTTCTTCACTACTTCTATTTTCTTGTCTTCTTGTAATGTTCTCAATTTCAATTCTTCTAGCTCGTTTGGTTTTGGTATCTTTATGCATTTTTTCAAGATTTAAATCACTCTCTCTAAGTAAACTATCCTTTAAAGTTTTGTTTCGTACTCCACATATTATACGATCTCTAATAACACTTTCCCGGAGATTTCCAAATTCACAAGTACTACTTACTTTCTTTAGCGATGTTAAAAAAATCATCGAACTTTTCTCCTTCTTCTTGGATTCTCGAAAAAAATATGTATCGCTCAACACTTTCATTACATTTTGGCAAACAAAAATTTTCAAAAGCTTCAATAATTTTATTAACGTCAAGCTTGTCATCGTCCGACAAATCGAAAGTGTTAAACTTATCTAGAGCTTCTTCACCAATCACATATAAAAATAAAAATACATTAACTTGAACTTCTGCTTCTTTTTTATTTATTCCTGACGCTTTAACAAATATATCATACTCTTGTTTGAATTTTTTCCAATTTTCACTTTAGTTTCTGTCAAAACATAGCAACTGAGGTGGCTTTAGACCTTCCATTGTTTGCTTGCCGATTAATATCTCCGGAACACACTTTTCATATATATATTTACGTACCGTAATTTTCGGCGTATAATCCGCAGGTAAGATATGTCATTTCGCCTCAAGCAATTTTCTTTAACAGAAAAATCTTTATTCTCTGAGACTTCAAGCAGAGAACAACTCCTACAAACATAACTACATTTGTCAATTAAAATTTCCGGTGGAAAACTGACTTATCTGGCCTTTGGATTATACGCAGAAAAATACGGTACATAAATTCAATAATTGATTTCACAATAAACTCATTGCATTATATATTATTTTTAATCGGGACTGCGCCATGTTATGTATACTATCTTGTGCAGTATAGTAAAATAAAAAGATAATTCAATTACAGGGAGACATAACTTTAATGAAGTACCAAGAACTAGCTTGAGAACCACAACTGTAGTGTTGCCAGATACAAACTTAAAACTACTAATAATAATATCAAAATCATGTTAATTTACAGTAAACATATGTGACAGTGTTGAAAAAGGGGCGTGTACTAAAAAAATCTTCCGGTTTATAATTAGGATGTCGGCAAGTATGCTGATGCACGTTCCTTTTTATATCTTTTAAATTTGATTGACTTTTCAAAGAGTTGTATACCTCATTTTGGCAACCTTTATATATCATGACTGTTTTGGCAACAGTGTGTGATGTTTACTTTTCGGATACTATAATGTAATGTGAATGATGTAGCATCTTCTCAGTTGATTAAAGTTATAATCGTCGTTTAATCTTAAATCATGTTGTTTTATGTCACTCTGAAATGAGAAAATGCTTTATTATTATATGCTTTAACTTGGTATAACTCAGTTTTATAACTTTTATAAAGTATGATTACTTCTTTACTTTAATAATCACCCAGGCCGTCTATCTGGGGACTGTTGGATGGTTAGAATATTTTACCACTAACAAATATACTTAAATAAAAATACTTCGAAATAAATTAGAATGTCAGCATCTATGATTTTACCCGAATCTTTTTGTACTATCTGACATGTATGACATACATATATAAACTGTATGTTATTATTATTATTATTATTTAAGAAATTATACTATATTTGTGCTATTTTTACGGATTTACTTTCTACATTAGAAAATGGCAAACATTTCAAGAAAATCCCAAATTAAACCTGATATATATTTATATACTTACACCAATGAGAACATGTAAAGAGGATTTTACAAAAAAAAACTAATGATGAAAGAATGCTCAGTTATTTTAATTTTCTTTTTCAAAGGACTGCTAGCGCCATGTGAGGCAGCAAGCAGTCACAAACCAGTGTTGTCAGACGTAGGGATATCTCCCTACAGTAGGGATTTTCAGCTCTGTTTTTTGGCGTAGGGGGATTTTTCTATTATCTAATGAAAATTATGACATTCTTTTTAAAAATGCAAAAAGTTTTAAACTTATTTGTAAAAAAAGTGCTTACAATACCTTGTTTCTGACACATTGTTTTATTACAGATTGATGAGAAATGAAACATCTCATAACTCAGAGTTGCCAACATCTACAATTTTTTCCAGTGTATTATTAGTACCACCCTCTATTTCTCGTACTTTTACTACTTTTTTTATAAGAGTTGTTTTCTCCCTATTTAATCTTTGTTACATGTTGGGGAAAATTACTCAAGAAAATTAGTAAGGGAGAAAAAAGGGCATTACTATGATTGCGTCGGCATAAATTATTATAATTGGAAAATTTCCATATTTTTAATATGTCCTCCTTTTATTATTATTACTATTATTATTCCAAAATGGTAAATTTATTATATAATTTCAATAAAAAAATAACATTTATTTAATATTTTGATGTAATTAACATCAAAGTTTTAAAATAAATTGGACAATAACAATAAGTCATATACATGTTAAAATTAAATTTCCTCGAAATGCCAATTGTGTTCATCAGCAATTGTCAAGTTATTTGTAATTTGTATACACCCACCCCTCAAATAAAATATATTGTGCAGTACAAAATCTTAATCGTAAATATATTATACTGATCTAAAATTGTATTTTATTTTGTTTTACGTCAGAATGCGTTGTCTTTCGTTTTCCTTTCTGTAAATTAGTCTTTTAATTTCTCTTTGATGTGCTCGCACCACCCATTTCGTGTAGCCACACCCCCTAAGGAGTGGAAGTAAGGTACCTATCAATTCGATATTCGCTGGTTTAACATTGATTATTTATTACTAAATTAAATTTATTAAGTAAGTTTGATCATAGGTTTGGTGCGAAAACATGTCAAAGGAGATTTGCTGTTTATTTAATAATTTAATAGACTAAAGAGCTAACAGTATTAAATTTAAACAAATTATGGAAACATAGTCCATTTTATTTACTGTGTTTTTACGAATATAAATTTGTATACATATATTAGGTACTTGTTTTTATTTATCCGTTTGTTTCAACTATCAACTTATGTGTATATTAATAAGAATGGATCGTTATCTTTTTTTTAATTCTAGAAAATATTAAATTAATAATAATAATATGTTTTTATATAATTTCTATTAATAGTTTTCAATCGTAGGGTATTTTATAGGGTAAAATTATTTTAACGTAGGGAATGTAGGGATTTTTTTCTCTATTAAGTAGGGATAATTTAAATTTTCATCTGGCAACACTGTCACAAACTGCTGAAATTTGGCTAGTGTTTGTATCACGGAAGGGTTTGTATGCAGCCTCCTCTACGGAGCAGCCAGATGAAGGGATTTCTCCCTACAGTATGGATTTTCAGCTCTACTTTTGGCGTGGGGGGGAGGGGGATTATTTTTTTAAATTCTGTTTTGTAGGGATTTTTTATTATTATCTAATGAAAATTATAAAATTCTTTTTAAAATCGCAAGAAGTTTTAAACTTATCTGAAAAAGTTGCATACAATACCTTGTTTATAATACATTATTGTATTACAGATTGATGCGAAGTGAAACATCTCATTATTCAGAGTTGCCAACATCTATAATTTATTCCAGTGTATCATTAGTACCACCCACTTATCGTACTTCTACTAATTTTTTATAAGAGTAGCTTTTTTCCTATTTAATCTTAGTTACATACTGGGGAAAATTACTCAAGAAAATAAGTAAGAGAGAAAAAAGGCATTACTATGATTGCTCCGGCATAAATTATAATAGTTGGAAAATTTGCACATTTTTAATATGTCCTCCGATTTATTATTATTACTATTATTATTCCGAAATGGTAAATTTATTATATAATTTTAATTAAAAAAATGTAACATTTATTTAATATTTTGATATAATTAACATCAAAGTTTTAAAATAAATTGGACAATAAGTCATGTACATCTCAAAATTAAATTTCTTCTAAATGCCAATTGTTTTCATCAGCAATTGTCACATTATTTGTGTACACCCACCCCTCAAATAAAATATATTGTGCTGTACAAAATCTTAGTATATATATTAAATCTTAGTATATGTATTATACTGATCTAAAAGTGTATTTTATTTTGTTTTATGTCAGAATGCGTTGTCCTTCGGTTTCCTTTCTGTAAATTAACCTTTTTATTTTTCTTTGATTTCACACCACCCATTTCATGTAGCCGCACCCCCTAAGGAGTCGGAGTAAGGTACCTAACAAGTCGATAGTTGCTGGTTTAACATTGATTATTTATTACTAAATTAAATTTATTAGGTAAGTTTGATGTGAAAACATGTCAAAGGAGATCACTTGTTTGATTTAATAATTTCATTGAATACAGAGCTAACAATATTAACTCTTTGGGTACATTTGACGAGTGAGACTCGTCATCTGCTTACCTGGGCGATGTTACGGTGGACGAGTCTGTGACTCGTCATCTGAATTTAAGAAGTAGGCGTTGATGTTTGCGGCACCCCCGCCAGAAATTCCCCGCGTAACGTATTATGACAGGCGGAGGACGGAGGCAACTTGTACAGTATAATCCATCTCAATAAGAAAAAAATTCGTCGTCAAAATCTTCTTCCGCCAAACCTGGCATGTAATTCCGAAGCTATAATATGTGCAAGAAGTTATGGAGAGTAAAAAATGAAATACCAAGTTGTGATAATTTTATTCGTAAATAAAACAATTTTAAGTGATATAACTTAAAATTGTTTTATTTACGAATAAAATTATCACAACTTGGTATTTTCATTTTTTACTCTCCATAAATATAGCAAATATTTCAATTGAGTGAAGTTTTTGAAACGAATTTGGTACCATTTGAAAGGAAAGGGGAGGAAAGCTTGCTGATTAATAGCACAGCATTCTGAAATCTCTAAAAAATGTTCAAATAAAATCATAAAATCATCAGCATCAATAACACTGCCCGCATGAAAATTGCCTCTGACACCATTTCAGAATATTCTTATGTTAAATGACCTCCTGAATCCGAATATAACGCCAATTTTTCCCTATCACCCACCGTTTTTTAGGAATGGCCCCCTATTTTTATCATTTTTCTGTGATTTTATGGCTATAAATTTGGTTTTTAGAAGGGGGGGGGGATTATTTTAACCGTTAAATATCTTCTGAGGGGCTACAGAGATTCTAAAACATAGACATTTACGAAAAGGGAAAAAGTTTGGAGGAGGTTTTGCCACTGAAATTATACATTACATATCTTATATTTTTTTAATCTGTTATTATTATTATTTTTTTTAACTTTGTATATATTTTTTGTTTTTAGGTGTTAAATTAATTATTTTTCATCCTTCAAATCAAATTTATGGTCATAAAATTATCGAACAGGGAAAGAAATTGAGGAAGGGTGTGGTGTATCTAGAAAACGGTGGGTGCTTGGGCAAAATGGGAGACATAATCGGATTCAGGAGGTAATATTACATAAGAATCAGCAAAAATGATACCACATCTCAAACATTTTTTTTTTTTTTTTTCAGAGCAGTATAATCTGTACAAAATCGTCAAATGTAGCAACTAATTTTAGACAGAGAGAGTATAATTTTACTGGTGTCTCATCATTTTCAGCAGTTTCTTCTTTTTTGTTTTGTCATTGGAAGACTTTCGACAATCATAGCACCATGAGCTTCAATTTCATGGTCAAAAACGTTTTGGGGATTTTCACAAAAGGATCGGGACAAAGCATCAACTAAAAGCAATTCTTTTCTAGATTTGTAAATGAAATTAAAAGATAATGGTTGAAGTCTTATGCGCATTCTTTGTAATCTTGCTGGACATTTACTTAAAGGTTTTTTGAATATTGTTTCCAATGGTTTATGATCATATTCTACAGTAAACTTTTTACCAAATAAATACTGGTAAAATTTTTCACAACCAAAAACAACAGCTAAAGTTTCTTTTTCTATCTGTGCATAACTTATCTGAGTACCATTCAAAGCTTTGGATGCATAGGTAACAGGTAAGTTATTTTGTAATAATACTGCACTTAAACCATTTTGGCTAGCATCAACTGATAATATCACAGGTTTATTTACATCAAAATACTGAAGCACTGGTTTGTTTACTAAAATATTTTTTAACTCATTAAAAGCTTTATAATGTTTGTCAGTCCATTCCCATGCATGATATTTTTTAACAATTCTCTTAATGGTATAGTTAGTTGTGAAACATTGGTAATAAATTTGTGATCATACCTAGGGGTCATAAGTGATCATACCTAGAAACCTAATTCTTTTTTATCACAAGGTGTTTTCATCTTCAAAATTGCTTCTACTTTATCATTGTCAGGTTTTAAACCCTCTTTGGAAAATATGTGGCCTAAATACTTCACTTCATTAACATTTATTTTACATTTACTCAAGTTAAATTTTGCATGTTACTCTCTCGCAGTTTCTAAAACTTTCTTAAGCCTGGAACCATGTTCTTCTTGTGTACTACCCCAAACAAGTATATCATCAATATAAATTCCAACTCGATTTATGTGGCTAAAAATTTCTATAAAACATCTATGAAAAACTTCTGGTGCAAAG
This sequence comes from Salticus scenicus, assembly GCA_963930645.1. Classification (NCBI taxonomy): domain Eukaryota; kingdom Metazoa; phylum Arthropoda; class Arachnida; order Araneae; family Salticidae; genus Salticus; species Salticus scenicus. Next base: position 86,705,585 of record OZ005656.1, read on the forward strand.
CAAATACCATATGGTAACCTGAAAAGATATGTCTGCCAAATGGTGTATTGAACGTTGGTGACTTAGAACTTGCTTCACTTAATTGTACCTGCCAAAATGCTTTATTGGCATCTAAAATACTGAAATATTTTGCACCTGACATCCAAGAAACAACTTTTTCAAAAGTTGGTAAGTGAAAATATTCTCTTAGAATATTATTGTTATAATGTCCAGGATCTAAACATAATCGAAATGTGCCATCTTTTTTGTTTACAATAACAAAAGAGCTAACAAATTCAGTAGGTTCAACAATTTTTCTCATTATTTTTTCATTTACCATCCTGATAAGTTCAGCTTTAAAGGGCTTCATAAAATTTATTGGCTCTTTTTTGTAGGGCTCAAGTTTTCCAGTTGTACCAGTCTTTAATTTGATATCATAAGTATAATCATTAATTTTGCCTAATCCATCAAACACATCCTTCAATTCATTTAGAATTTCAGGGAATTCAATTTGCTTATGTACTATTGAATCAATTTTTTTCACAAGATTCAACTGAATCGAAGATGGTAATCCTAAAACAGAAGTTTCTGAATCACTTTCTACAACTTGAAATTCAATATTACTTTTGTAACTCTTAGATGTTTCACAAAATAAACTACATTTGCCAATAACATTAATATTAGAACCATTGTAATTGCTAAGATTTACAGTTGAAGGTTTCAAAGTTCCATCCTTTAATTTTATTTGTTTAAATTTCTGTAATGGAATGACATTGCACTGAGCAGCAGTATCTAGTTTTACAAACAAATATTTAGATAAATTTACTTTTAATTTTTCAAACCAATCTTTGTCAGAAGTGGAATGTTTATTTATGACACCCTTTATAAATTCATTGTTATTATTATCACTAACATTAGAATATTTATTCACATCAGTAAAATAACTATTATCATTACTCTTAAAACAATTAATTTCTTTTGTTCTTCGTATATTACCAAAGTGATTCTTTTTATGACATTTTTTGCAAATTTTATTAAAAGCAGGATAGTTAAATTTTTGGGGATACTTACCACATCTTCCAAGACTTGTTTGTTCTGAAATCTAGAATTAAATTTATTCTGGGTACTTGACTTTCCATCATATTTCAATTCTGATATATTATTTCGGATGTATTTTTCTTCACTACTTGTATTTTCTTGCAGGGATGGAACATGGGCGCAGAATTCATACCACTATCAATGAAAGAAAATTTTCTACTTATTAAATCAACGATATTATAGGTAGGGAAATTTCCTAAACAGATTCCGGAATGAATTCTGCGCCCGAGTTCCAACCCTGTTCTTGTCTTCTTGTAATGTTTTTAATTGCAATTCTGCTAGCTCGTTTGCTTTTGCTATCTTTATGCATTTTTCAAGATTTAAACCACTCTCTCTTTGTAAACGATCCTTTAAAATTTTGTCTCGTAGTCCACATGTTATACGATCTGTAATGAGTCTTTCCCGGAGATTTCGAAATTCACAAGAACTACTTAGTTTCTTTAGCGATGTTAAAAAATCATCGAACTTTTCTCCTTCTTCTCGGATTCTCGAAAAAAGTATGTGTCGCTCAACACTTTCATTAGGCAAACAGAAATGTTCAAAAGTTTCAATAATTTTATTAACGTCAAGCTTGTCATCATCCGACAAATCGAAAGTGTCAAACTTACCTAGAGCTTCTTCACCAATCACATGTGAAAATACATTAACTTGAACTTCTGCTTCTTTTTTATTTATTCCTGACGCTTTAAAAAATATATCATACTTTTGTTTGAACTTTTTCCAATTTTCACCAAGTTTCCGTCGAAACATAGCGACTCAGGTGACTTTAAACCTTCCATTGTTTGCTTTCCGATTAATATCTCCGGAACACACTTTTCATATATATATATTTACGTACATAAATTCAATAATTGCTATTCACAATATACTCATTGCATTATATATTATTTTTAATCGTGACTGGACCATGTTATGTATACTATCTAGTGCAGTATAGTAAAATAAAAAGATAATTCAATTAGAAGGAGACATAACTTTAATGAAGTACCAAGAACTAGCTTGAGAACCAGAACTGTAGTGTTTCCAGATACAAACTTAAATCTACTACTAATAATATCAAAATCATGTTAGTTTACAGTTAACATACGTGACAGTGTTGAAAAAGGGGCGTGTACTAAAAAAAATCTTCCAGTTTATAATTGAGATGTTGGCAAGTATGCTGTTGAACTTTCCTTTTCATATTTAAAAAAAATTTAATTGACTTTTCAAAACACTGCAATGTGAAAATGCTTTATTATTATATGCTTTAACTTGGTATAACTCAGTTTTATAAATTTTATAAAGTATAGTTACTTCTTTACTTAAATAATCACCCTGTGGCTGTTGGATGGTTAGAATCACGGAGTATTATTGAAAATAATACTCCGTGGTTAGAATATTTTACCACTAACAAATATACTTAAATGGGCGGTACGTGTAAAAAAATTGACTGCCCATAGAACACAATGTCGTTACGTAGAATTTTTTTTCCCTCTCGTTCTAAATATGTTCTTGATTGTTGTGTAGAATGTTTAGAAATTTAAAAAATGAGGAATATTTAAAAATTTTCCACACTTTCATTCTATTTACAAAAGCTTGAAAACTGTTTGAGATAGGATGGGGTTGTTCTATGTTTATAGCATCTTCCACATGATTACTTCTATTATCCTCCCTGAATTTGTCCGTGCAATAACGAGTGAGTCACCCTGTATATATTTACATATTTATTTCCTTTTTAAATTATTATTATTATTATTTTTAATTGATATATACATATCCACTAGCATTCAAAAATATATTTTGGATAAGACTAGATAAGACCTGGGTTAAAAATTTTCAATATATATTTTTTTCGTTTAAATAACAATTAATTATTGCAATGTATTTAGTTTTAATAATAATAAGGAAAAAAATCCTTTACAAGCTTATTAAAAAAAAAAAAAAAAAAAAAAAAAAAGAGAGAGAGAGAAAGAAATTTACTCTATATTTTATGAATATATATATGTATGTCTGTATTTGCATTATTTTATAAAATAAAAAAGAAAGTAGGTGTATAAATCTCCAAAATAACGATCTACCTTTCTCTCTGAGTTACATTTATTGTATACATTAATTTTTAATTTATTTTTTGACCTTTCAAACAGATTTTACAAGAGTTGCCAATATTTTAATGCATTACGGAACAATTTTAGCCTCATCTTTATTTCATACCAATCATTTTTTAAGTTGTTTCTTATTTTTCTAATTGTTTCTTATTTTATCGAAATTATGTGCTGGAGAAGTTTTTTTTAAAATAAATAAAGTCGTGCGAAATAAAGGCGGGGCTAGAAGTACTTCTGAGTAAATTAGAGTGTCAGCTCAGCATCTATGATTTTACCCTAATCTTTTTGTACTATCATACTTGTATGACATACATATACAGGTATGAACTGTATGTTATTATTATTATTATTATTTAAGAAATTATACTATGTTTGTGTTATTTTTACAGATTTACTTTCTACATTAGAAAATGGCAAAAATTTCAAGATTAATCACAAACTAAATCTGGTATATATTTATATACTTACACCAATGAGAACATGTAGGGAGGATTGTACACAAAAAACTAATCATTGCAAATTGTTGTGCGACTGTCCGGTTTACAAAAATGTTATTGCAAAATACTGCTAGCGCCATGTGAGGCAGCAAGCAGTGTTAAACTGTTGAACATTTGACTAACGTCTGTTTGCAGTCCATTTTCAGCTAGATGTAGGGATTTTCACCTCTGCTTTAGGTGTAATGGGGGGGGGGATTATTATTTTTTTTAATTCTGTTTTGTAGGGATTTTTCTATTATCTAATGAAAATCATAAAATTCCTTCTTGAAACAGCAAAAAGTTTTAAACTTATCTGTAAAGAAGTTGCTTACAATACCTTCTTTGTGATACATTATTTTATTACAGGGATGGAACACGGGCGCAGAATTCATACCGGAATCCGTTTAAGAAATTTCTCTACTTATAATATCGTTGATTTAAGAAGTAGAAAATTTTCTTACATCGATAATGGTATGAATTCTGCGCCCGTGTTCCATCCCTGTTATTACAGGCAGTGTTGGGCATAATTGATTAAAAAGTAATTGAATTACAATTAAATTACAATTATAATTATTTTACTGTCAATAAATTAACAAATAATTGATTACAAATAAATTGAATTACTTATTCAATTTATTTGTAATCAATTACTTGTTAATCGATTGACAAAAAAAAAAAAAAAAAAAAAAAAAAATGTATATATAATTGTAATTTAATTGTAATTCAATTGTAATTCAATTACTTTTTAATCAATTATGCCCAACACTGATTACAGGTTGATGCGAAGTGAAACATCACATTCAGAGTTGCCAACATCTATAATTTATTCCAGTGTATCATTAGTACCACCCTCTTTTCGTGCTTCTACTACTTTTTTATGTGAGTAGTTTTCTTCCTATTTAATCTTAGTTACATACTGGAGGAAATTACTCAAGAAAATAAGTAAGGGAGAAAAAAGGACATTACTATAATTGCTCCGGCAGCGTATCTCCATTATTTTGGTGCATACAGCCCAACCTGGCGAATTTTCGTAGCTAACGCCAAAAACCCCTCACCCGCGAAGCGACCCTTCTTTCCATTTTTTCCATTCACGATTCGAAAAATTCCTTTTTTTTTTTTTTTTTTCTTCCTTTTTAATCCAATAGAATAAACTATTAAAAACGTGACAATGGAGTCTTAGTATCGTAATTTTTAAATAATATATTAACTGCCAAAAATTATTATAAATCCTCCACCCCAGTGGCGTCTACAAACTTATCATTTCGGGGGGGGGGGGGGGCTGAGGTATACTTGTGAAAAGTTTCACGTAAACACGCACACACGCACCCCCCCCCCCACCCCACCAAAAAAAAAAAAAAAAAAGCGCTACACTCGCTAAAACCTATACAATTCCTACGACATAACCTATAATAAATATGCTTTGAACTAAATCAACAGCATCAATCAAGAGCTATCGTAGTATTCACATACACATACCAGCGTAAAAATGGCAAAAATGAATTCAGAACACCTCAAATGGTAGCGCAACAAAATCTCACAGATTTCTTTTCATGATTACTATTTTTTACTTTCTTCTGTATTCAACAGAAGAAAGTATTGGATTCGTAAAAATTTTTAACTTCTGGTATTCGACGGATTTACATTTTTTGAGAGGCCTAGAACACGATTTTGACCATTTTTAGAAAATGTCTGTCTGTCTGTGTGTGTGACAAAAAATTTGTGTTTTTTATAAAACTTTAGCATGCCTCAAATTTCGGGGTGGGGGGGGGGCTGCAGCTCCATCAGCCCCTCCCCTGGATACTCCACTGCTCCACCCTTTAAATTTAATTTATCAAAATTCATGAAGGAATAAAATTATAATATTCTACTTTTAAAGCTTTTAAAATATACATTTATTTATTTACTTGTTTATTTAATTATTTTACTTTCTCTTACCAATATGTATGGAAGAGAATGTATTGTTTATGGGTCAAATTTTCGAAATTGAGTTTTTGATATATTTACGCGTTTTGTATGTGAGAATGTGTTAAAAATGTATCAATGGAGTCTTAGTATCGTTATTTTTAAATAATATATTTAATTCCTTTTAAATTTATTTTGTCAAGATTAATGAAGAAATAAAATTGTAATATTATAGTTTTAAAGCTTTTAAAACTAACTTTGAAATACATTTATTTTATTTTATTTCATTTATTATTATTATTATTATTTATTATTATTATTATCATTATTTTACTTTCCCTTACCATTATAGTATGTGGTAAATGAAAGAAGCTCAAATTTGGCATTTTGAATTTCGTAATAGGTTTCCACTTAAAAATTTGATCAAGACTGGCAAGTTTTAATGCAAATTAATAACAGCCTTGATTATTATTATTATTATTACTATTATTATTTTAAGTAATTGTATGCACTGTAAGTGAACGAGCAGTTGAGGGAGCAGTAGGCCCCTCACACACGATTGCATGTCAAATAAAACTGTTCCTAAACCTATTTTAGATTATTTTAAAACTACATTAATCTTTGTTATCTTACACTATTGGTCTTCAGATTCCATGTGCTATCTATCATTATAGTATTGAAATGCAGGGTAAGAAAGAATGTCGTGCGTGTGACACACCAGATTATTATTATTATTATTTAGTTTCTTTTACCCATATATTGTAAGGAAAGTTTTACTTTTGATTCAAATTTTCGAAATTGAGTTTTTGCAACATTTGCATTTTTAAGTATCCAAAAACTGAAAATTAGGTGTTTAGCTCTTGCCTGAATGTGTCTGTGTGTTTGTTATCACCATAACTCAAGAATAGATACATATTAGCTAGAAGTGTGGACTCGGATGAAAGATTAAGTAATTCGTGTACAGTGACTAAGAAAATAATTCAAATTCATTAAGTCTATGTGTGATTTTCTGGTAGAGGCAATTTAATATCTTTCGATGGAACAAAACAAAACAAATTGAACTTATAATTTTAAGGGCATGAAAGCATGTTCTGTATACAATGTGGAACGTATTAAAAGTTTTCACAGAACCCCTCAAAAAAATTCAGATTATTCATATAATAAAATTGCTGGAAAGGCATTTCAATTCCTGCTATGTGTTTTAAATTCTGTGCTAAATTAGTGCACTATATTGTGTTTGTATAATATCTAGTAAATATACAGGAGTGGTGTAAAAAGGACAGTTCACCTGCAGGGTGGAGGCGTAGGGTGGCGGAGCCAGCTCCTCCACGCCTCCACCCTGCAGGTGAACGTTTCCTTTTTACACTACTTAGTCATTATCTTGGAGGAGGGGGGTGTTGCCAACGGAAGAATAGAAACTTTACGTTGCCACCGGAAGAATGGAAACTTTATGTTGCCACCGGAAGAATAGAAACTTTGGGAATCAGGAGTGAATGAGTCATCATCTTGCATGAGAAGTTTGATGATGCCATCTATTGGGGAGAAGGGGAATTTCGAGGAGTTAGATTTATTTTCATAAATTTCGGGACTTAGTATTTTTTACACAATTTCGGGAACTTCACAAATTTTTTGCACTGGGAATTTTTGCGGGAAGTGAGATGATGTCACGATCTTTTATTTGACTGAATGAAACAAAGGTAGATGAAGATAATGAATTTAAATAAAGGTATACACTTTAATATTTGCGCGTTACCATTCGGAGATTATAAATTGATTACAGTATAAAAAAGAAATTTTCCTATGTATTTCATTATTAAAAGAAGGTGTTATACAGCCAAGTAATTCACCTTGGCGTGCCCAGGCATTTGTCCTTAGAGGAACCAATCACAAACCTCGAATGGTTATTGACTATTCCCAAACCATTGATAAATTCACTATGCTTGATGCATACCCTCTTCCAAAAATTGAAGAAGTAATCTCCAAAGTATCTAAAAACAAAATATTTAGTACAATAGATCTCAAGAGTGCTTACCATCAGTTAGCTCTTCTAAAGTCTGAAAATCATTACACAGCATTTGAGGCATGTGGAAAGCTATATCAATTTCTACGTGTTCCATTTGATGTCACCAATGGAGTGGCCTGCTTTCAGAGAGTCATTGATAAAATAATACAAGATGAAGGATTGAAAGGCACATATCCATATCTTGATGATGTTACAATCTGTGGGAGGGATCAAAATGAGCATGACCACAACTTAGAGAAATTCTTAACTGTTGCAAAAAAATACAACTTAGCATTAAATGAGGATAAATTGGTTTTCTCTACCAGGACTGTAGAACTGTTGGGGTATACAATCGAAAACAAAACTATCAAACCAAATCCTGTACGCCTTAAACCGTTAATGGAAATGCCTATTCCTAAAAATACTGCATCCTTACAACGTGCCCTAGGCATGTTTGCCCACTACTGTAGATGGATACCCAATTTTTCAAAGAAGATACGTCCTCTGTTATCTAAAAAGCAGTTCCCTTTACCAGAAGATGCTGAGTTAGCTTTTCATTCTTTAAAAACCGATGTAGCCAATGCCACATTGGCTGCTATTGAAGATAATATACCATTTCGTGTAGAGACGGATGCTTCAGATTTCGCTATAAGCGCAACACTTAGCCAAGCTGGGCGTCCCATTGCACTCTTCTCAAGAACGTTGAACAACTCAGAACAGAAGCACTCTTCCATTGAGAAAGAAGCTTATGCCATCGTAGAATCCTTACGTCATTGGCGACACTACCTTGTTGGTCGGCATTTTGAAGTTTTTACAGACCAGCAGTCTGTCTCTTTCATGTTCAATCAGCATCACAATAGTAAAGTACAAAAGGTAAAGATTATGCGTTGGAGGCTAGAACTAGCTTGCTTTAAATTTGATATCATTTGCCGTCCTGGAAAGAAGAACTTGACGCTGATACATTATCAAGAATAACTGCTGCAACTGGTTCAGTATCTGACCTCAGTGAGCTGCACTGTGCTCTATGCCATCCAGGAATCACACGCATGTATCACTGGGTTCGTAGCAAGAACCTACCCTTTTCTTTGGATGATGTTAAGAAAATAACTAATTCCTGTACAATATGCTTAGAACTAAAACCGAGATTCACAAAGAATAAGGGAATATTAATCAATTTTTTTTAATTCTGTTTTGTAGCGATTTTTTTATTATCTAATGAAAATTATAAAATTCTTTTTAAAATCGCGAGAAGTTTTAAACTTATCTGTAAAAGAGTTGCTTACCATATCTTGTTTCTAATACATTATTTTATGACAGATTGATGCGAAGTGAAACATCTCATTACTCAGATTTGCCAACATCTGTAATTTATTCCAGTGTATCATTAGTACCACCCTCTTTTCATACTTCCACTACTTTTTTTATATGAGTAGTTTTCTTCCTATTTAATCTCAGTTACATACTGGGGAAAATTATTTAAGAAAATAAATAAGGGAGAAAAAAAGGCATTACTATGAATGCTCCGGCATAAATTATAATATTTGGAAAATTTTCATGTTTTTTATATGTCCTCCGATTTATTATTATTACGATTATTATTCCGAAATGGTAAATTTATTATATAATTTTAATAAAAAATATAACATTTATTTAATATTTTGATATAATTAACATCAAAGTTTTAAAATAAATTGGACAATAAGTCATGTACATCTTAAAATTAAATTTCTTCGAAATACCAGTTGTTTTCTTCAGCAATTGTCACATTATTTGTATACACCCACCCCTCAAATAAAATATATTGTGCTGTACAAAATCTTAGTATATATATTAAATCTTAGTATATACAGTGTGTCCTAAAAGTTCCAGTACTCCAACTCAAAGAACTCTGTTGAAACTATTCTCTCCCAGCTGCTTAGCGGCGCATCTGCACATGCGCGGTTTTTGTTTTGTTTTCTGTTCTCTTTTTCATCTGTGAGTCTGAATAAAGTATTGTGCTTGATAAGGCGTTTTTTACATTGCGTCAAAAAACTATAATATAATGATTCGTCTACCAAATAATGATTATAAAAGCTGAACCACCTCTGAACCGAATATTTATTACATGTTTTTTGGTGCATTTTGCCGGAAAAATGATTTGAATTATTGAATAACATAAAGAAAAAGAAGAATATAAGGTAGGCGAATATTTTTGTTCTTGAACTTTTATGATTGAATTTTAAATAATGAATGAAGTAATAGTGAAATATTACACGAATAATGAATATAAATTATAAGATTTAAGTGTGATATTCATGAGTAAGAATTTTTTAAATTATAAGTAATTATGGCTGATATAGAAATGCACAAGAAGCGTAGAACAATAATTCGTAGTTTAACCACAAAACTGATAAATAAAATAGAAGCTTATGTTTCAGAAATTTTAAATGATCCGGCTTCTATTTCTGAAAAAACGGAAACACTAAATGAAATGTTTGAACAATTAACGGTTAAATCTAATGATTTGAAAGAATTAGATCGGCTCATAGAACAAAAAGTTACTGATGCTGAATTTGAAAACGAAATAATCTCCGCAGAAGAATTGCAGGAAAAAATTATTCGTTATAAATGTAAAATTAACACTTGTAAAAAATTACTTTCGGTTTCTGAAGTTAGTGCTAACAGTGCAGGAATAAGAACAAACAACATTGAGCCGTTGACAAAAACAGAAGTAAATAATTGTTCTAATGAACATTATTCGAAAATTAAATTACCAGAATTGAACGTTTCAAGGTTCGATGGTCATCCTTGTAAATGGATTGAATTTTGGAATGAATATAAAACATCTATTCACGAAAACAAATTATTATCGAATGTTGAAAAGTTTTTATATTTGAAACAGTTACTTAGCGGAAACGCTGCTAGTGCTATTGCGGGCTATACGATTGAAGCTGAGAATTATACAGCAGCTATAGAATTACTTGAAAATCGATTTGGAAGGAAAGATTTAGTGATTAATGCGCATATGTCAAAATTATTATCGATAGAACAAGTGAAAAACATTAATAATCTACCTGCGTTAAGAAGGCTATACGATGAATGTGAAACACAAATTCGTAATTTAAAAACATTGAATGTGGCTTCAGGTACTTACGGTCAGCTATTATGCCCCATTTTAATTAAAAATTTACCTGATCAATTAGCCCTGGAATATAATAGGATTCGCAAAACCAAAGATTTTGATGTTACTGAACTTATGGATTTTGTTCGTGCAGAAATAGAATGTAGAGAAGCGTCTAACATCCTTTCGAATAATCTTAAATTTAAATCAAGTGTAAATTCTTATGATTACGAAAAAAGGAATTTAAAGCGCAACATTCCCACAGCATCAGCATTGCTTTCGAATGTAAAAAGCAGTTGCATATTTTGCTCTAAGCTTCATGAAAGTACCAGTTGTACTGAATTAGGTACTGAACAAAAACGCACTAAAGTATTAGCGCAAGGCTTGTGCGTGAAATGTTTAAAAAGAAATCACAAAAGTGATCAGTGCTGGTCAAAAATAAAAAATTGTCAAATTTGCAAGAGTTCAAAACATTGTACTGCGTGTTGCGGCATAAATCTTAAACGTCAAAATGAAAATAATCCAATTTCAAACTCTGAGGCTATTGTATCAACTTCCTATTTAAATGATTCAAATAATTCAGAAAATGTACTACTACAAACATGTTCCGCTTTAATTAATGAAAATGCAAAATCTAAAATGATTAGAATTTTAATGGATAATGCGTCCCAAAGATCATTTATAAATTCAAAAACTGTAAAAGATTTGAAAATTCCTATTATTAGAAAAGAAAAATTATTTGTTTATTCGTTTGGCTCCAGACAGCCCTGTGAAAAATTATTCGATGTTGTCTGCGTTAGGTTGACAAACAGAAAAGAACCAGAGAAGAGTATAGATATTGAAGCTTTAGTTACTGATTGCATTTCATGTGCTCGAATTAGAGCTCCCACAAAACAGATTTTCCATAATTTGAAATTACAAACATTTGAGTTAGCGGATATTCAATCAAATAAGCCAATCGATTTACTAATTGGTGCAAACTATTTTTGGTCGATAAATAATGGTGAGGTGATTAAATTAAATGATCACATATATGCGATAAAATCGTTGTTGGGTTGGTGCTTACAAGGGAAATTAGAAATGTTAGAAAGTAGAGTAACTGATTGCGCCATCAACTTTCTAAGTGTATTGAATAATGAATCATCCTGTGAAAATTCTGAATTAACGAACCAATTGAAAGCGTTTTGGGAATTAGAGTCATTGGGGATAACGGATGATAAAAGAGAGTTATCTACACATGATGTTGATTTAATTAAGGAATATGAAACAAATTTAGAGGTTGTAAATGGGCGATATCAAACCTCTCTTTTATGGAAATCGGATAAACAAGGTTTAGAAAGTAATTATAGAAATGCTGAAAAGCGCTTCATTAAATTACGTGATGAATTAAAAAATAATGAATGGTTAAATGCAAATTATCCCAAGTGGTAAATGAATATATCAAAGAAGGAATCGTTGAAAAGACAAACAAAAGTGTAAACAAAACTTATTATATGCCCCTTAGAGCCGTCGTGCGTAAGGATAAAGAAACTACTAAAGTTCGTATTGTCTTTGATGCGTCATCGAAGAGTAAAAATTGTGCATCTTTAAATGATTGTTTACAAACTGGTCCTAATTTGAACCCGAGTGTTTTAGATATGATTCTTAAATTTCGCAAACATAGAATTGCTTTTTGCAGTGATTTGAAACAAGCATACTTACAAATTTCAATTGATCCTAGGGATAGGGATTATTTAAGATTCTTGTGGATTAAAAATTCTATTAATGAAGAGAATAATACTCAGATTTTAAGAATGACAAGAGTGCCTTTTGGCGTTGCTTGTAGTTCTTTCATTCTCTCAGAAGTTATTAAATTTCACATACGAAAGTATAAGGATTCAAATCCCGAGGTTTATAATATGTTAAATGAATGTTTTTATGTTGATGATTTATTTTTTGGATCAAATGATGTTGATAAGGTATTCCAACTTTCATGTGATGCAATAAGTGTGATGAATGATGCACATATGCAATTGCGAAAATTTAAGACCAATTCTCCAGTTTTGAAAGATTTATGGGTGAAGAAAGGTATAGTTAAAATGGATGAAAATGTTGAGGACTCTGTTAATACTTTGGGTCTTATTTGGGATACTAAACAAGATATTCTAAAATTAAATATTAAATCCTTATTGGACATTTTACCTCAAATGCAATACACAAAGCGATTTCTACTTCGACTTGCAGGAAGAATATATGATCCAGTAGGATTTTTAGCCCCCTTTGTAGTACGAATAAAGTGCTTGCTTCAAGAACTTTGGAAGGCGGGTTTAGGATGGGATGAAGAAATTCCAAATAGTATGAAGGAAGCCGTGAATTCATGGTGTTCAGAAATTGAATCAATGCCACATTTAGGGATTAAACGACATTATTTTGCTTCATCTAGTACTATGAATGATTTAAATTGTGAATTACATATATTTTCTGATGCTAACCCCCAAATCTACGGCGCAGTTGCTTATTTCAGATATTTTGATGATAAGGAAAATCCCAATTGTAGTTTTATTATGTCCAAATCTAGAGTTTCCCCGATAAAGAAACTGTCACTGCCACGTATTGAGCTTATGGGCGCATTAATAGCAGCAAGATTAGCTAAATATTTAATCAATTTATTTAAAATCCCCATGAACAAAGTTTATTTGTGGACAGATTCTTCTATTGTCCTTTTTTGGATTAAGGGTTCCGCCAATAAATGGAAACAGTTTGTTTCCAACCGTGTAATCGAGATACAGGAGCTTACTGACCCCGCATGTTGGAGGCATTGTAGTGGATCAATAAATCCAGCTGATAAGATCACTAAGGGTGCAAAATTAGAAAACTTATTAAATGATGAGAATTGGTGGTCTGGTCCTAATTTTTTGAAGAGATCAGAAGAGGAATGGCCACGAGTAATCTCGAAATTAATGCATGAAAATTTAATTGAGAAAAATGAGGAAGTTTTGGTTTCACCAAACGTCTGCGAAAACACCCTTAAAAATGAAACATTTTTTGACTTTGAAAAATTTAGTTCCTTTACGAAAATTGTTAGAGTTATGGCATGGATCATTCGGTTTGTTAAAAAGCTGCGAAAATCCACAACGGTGTTTGAAAATGACTTAAATAGTGACGAAATAAAAAATGCTGAAGAAATTTTGATAAAATACATTCAAATCCAATATTTTCCAAATGAATATGCGGCACTAAGAAATCAAAATGTAATTTCTAAAGATTCTAAATTGGCTGAACTAAATCCCTTTATAGATGATTCAGGTATTTTACGACTTAACAGCCGTTTACAAAATTCAAAGTTCCATTTTGAAGAAAAACATCCTATATTGCTTCCAGCCAAATGTAAAATCACCGAATTAATAATTAAGTTTGTTCATGAACGAATTGCTCATTCTGGAGTTGCACATACCCTTAACACTATAAGAAGTAAATATTGGATAATAAGAGGAAGACAATATGTTAAGTCAGTGTTAAGTAGGTGCACCGTTTGTAAGAGGTATAGTTCAAGACCAGGTGCACAAGTGATGGCTCCATTACCAACTGTAAGATGTTCCGAATCTCCACCATTCAACATTTGTGGACTTGACTTTGCAGGACCTTTGTTCTGTAAAAATAGTGATACTAAACATTACATCCTTCTTGTGACATGTGCAGTCACTCGTGCGATTCGTTTAGAATTAGTGAATAGTCTCACTACTGAATCCTTCCTACTTGCATTTAGAAGATTCATCGCAAGAAGAGGATTGTGTAAAATAATTTACTCAGACAATGCACGAACATTCAAGAGAGCTGAGCAAGATTTGCAGAAAATTTTTCGTTTGATTAACCGCCCTGACTTAAAGGATTATTATGCATTTCATGGTATCCAGTGGAGATACATAATTGATAGAGGAGCTTGGTGGGGCGGATTTTATGAACGTTTAGTACGTACAGTCAAGACTAGTTTAAGGAAAATAATTTCACGTTCTTCATTGACCATATGCGAACTAGAGACAATTTTAATTGAAATTGAAGCAATCATCAACTCGCGACCCATTACTTACGTTTATAGTGACTTTAATGAACCAGTAGCATTGACGCCAGCTCACTTTTTGGTGGGAAAACAGTTAACGTCATTGCCTCCTGTAAAGATTTATGATGAAGAAACTTCTAGTACCAGAGATATCTTGATTAAAAGACACAACTATCGTGAAAAGTTGCTGCAGCATTTTTGGAACAGATGGCGACAAGAGTACATTCTTAATTTGAAATCAGCGAATTCGATAATACCTGTGAAACGAGTTACCAACATAAAGGTGAATGATATAGTGCTCGTAAGTGATAAAAAATATCCTAGAAATATCTGGAAACTAGCTAAAGTGATTGAAGTCTTTACCGGACGTGACGATAAAGTTCGATCTTGTTTACTGAAAACAAGTACTGGTACCATAAAAAGACCAGTCCAGTTGTTACATTCGTTAGAAGTGAAATAAATTTGAACTGATAACAATAACTTTAAATTTTTGAACTTTAATCGCTTTAAAGAACTCTAATTCTATATTTAATATCTGAATTCTAATTTCACTATTGTTTATTACTTGTCTTTATTAATTTTTTGTTTATTTGCAGTAAAATGCTTGTTAAAATGAGAATTGTAAACATGTGAAAATTGTAAGTATATTTTTATTTTGTTTGGCTGTTTTTTTTTTTTTTTTTAAATGATGAACGTTAAAAGTTCATCGGGGGGGAATGTGTTGAAACTATTCTCTCCCAGCTGCTTAGCGGCGCATCTGCACATGCGCGGTTTTTGTTTTGTTTTCTGTTCTCTTTTTCATCTGTGAGTCTGAATAAAGTATTGTGCTTGATAAGGCGTTTTTTACATTGCGTCAAAAAACTATAATATAATGATTCGTCTACCAAATAATGATTATAAAAGCTGAACCACCTCTGAACCGAATATTTATTACAAACTCATTGTGTCCACGATTTTTTTTTTAATATTAAATTTTATTGTCTGCTTATTATTGCATCAGTTCTTTAATTTGTATAGTTTGTTTCTTTTCTCGCTCAAGTTGTGTAAGAATAAAGTTTTCTGTTATTTTGTTCTTCATAGTGAAATGTGTTTATCACGCATTCATAGAATTACGCTGTTTGAAGCTTATTTTGAATGTAAATCGTATGAAAGATGCAAAGATGTTTGGCGATATAAATATCCAGATGATGCAATACCAAGTAAAAATATGCTATATCAGCTCGTTCGACAATTTCATAATACAGGTTTTGTGCAGGTGGGTACAAGTTTCTCTACTAGAAGTCACTCCTAGCATGATAAAACGTGTTTCTAAACACATGCGCAAAAGAATTCAGCGTTGCCTCCTAGAAAAAGATGGACATTTTGAACATTTATTATAAATGCAAGTTCTGTATTTCTTCCTCCGTTATTTTAAATGTGCCTTTTATTATTAGCATAAAAATAATCGTTTTAAGGTTTGTTGTTTTGTAAATAAAAAATACATCAGCGCCAGTACTGGAACTTTTAGGACACTCTGTATATTATACTGATCTAAAAGTGTATTTTATTTTGTTTTATGTCAGAATGCGTTGTCCTTCGGTTTCCTTTATGTAAATTAACCTTTTTATTTTTCTTTAATTTCACACCACCCATTTCGTGTAGCCACACCCCCTAAGGAGTCGGAGTAAGGTACCTAACAAGTCGATAGCTGCTGGTTTAACATTGTTAATTTATTACTAAATTAAATTTATTAGGTAAGTTTGATGTGAAAACTTGTCAAAGGAGATCACTTGTTTGATTTAATAATTTCATTGAATACAAAGATAACAGTATTAAGCCTTTGGGTACATTTGACGAGTAAGACTCGTCATCTGCTTACTTGGCGATGTCACGGTGGACGAGTCTGACTCGTCATCTGAATTTAAGAAGTAGGCGTTGATGTTTTCGGCACCCCCGCCAGTGGGCGTTGATCGCAAAGCCTTTCCTAGCGTTTTTTATGATATCTTACAACCATACTTATATCATCAATATAAGTATATTCCAAATAAAATGTATTAGTTTTACATATTAACACTTTCGTGACCGCTGACGTAGATTCACATCATTTGAAAATCTGTAACTTCACCAGTGGGTGTTTCTTTTGCAATTTGCTATATTTTTCTTAACTATATAATCAATATTCAAGTTTTTACTATGAAATATACTATGGATTCAAATACTTTGATTAGAAAGAATAAAATTATAATGTATATCCATTTGTAATATAAATGTGAATACAGAAAATTTTATTCTGAAATATTGTAGCATGGTAGAATAACGCCCACAGGCGGACCTTACTCTCAAACATTTAAAATCACGCGGTCGCGAAAGTGTTCTTCCATACAGCGACAAATTAAATCCGTCCCATGGGCATAAAAATCTTCAAATAATTCAGTACTCAAAGGGTTAATTCTAATTTGCCAATACGATAATAAGTGCATTTTAAGTGTAAAATAATAGTTTTGGTTCTGATTTTTCATTCCCATACTTGCAAATCCACTTGGATTTAATACAAAATATTAATTCATTGTATTCTAAAAATACACTGCAAATCGGAATAAAGTTTAAATTTGTTTTTACTGAAATAATAATAATTAAGGGAAAAAAAACAAACAAACAAAAAAAAAAAAAAAAAAACAATATTGTAGTTTATAAACAGTTTTTTATAGAATCAGTGTTTAAAAATAATTAAAAATAAGTTAAACTCTTATATTCAATGGCTACTAAAAATAAATGTAAAATCAAAATAACTTAAAATGTTTCTTCCAAATGAAACTGTTGTACATTACGAAATTTTAAAAGAAAATAATGAAATCAGAATGTTTTAAAAGTAAAGATAAGATAAAAATCAATTTCAAGGCTCATCTTTGAAATGCAATATGATAGTCTGAAAATAAAGTTCAGACAGAAACACATTAAAATATATTGAATAATAATAAAAATAAATCATATATGAAATTACGCCTTCCTCCTAAGAATTGTTTATTTTTAATTTACGAGAGTATTAATTAAGCATGTAAATTTAGGAAAGAAGCTACGAAAAAAAAAAAAAAAAAACCATGAAATGATCACTAAAATATAATAGAAATCAAACTTTATCCCTTTTTAAATCCAAGAACATGGGTTTAAAATATATTGGTCAAGATAAGAAAGGAACAGGGAACGGTGCAAGAGTAAAATATCTCAACGTATATAGTGTTATAAAATGGCATATTATTATTTAAATACTTTGTCTGACATTGAGATGTGGTTTAAGCAAAATTGTGAATTTGATTAAATTAACTTTACTACTGTGCAATGTTTAAAAAATATAGTTAAATGATTATTGCCATATGAATGTAAATAAAGATTTTCTTTCTTCAAACCAACCAATATGCAAAGTGTAGTTTGCCACACAGCATGAAAATAAAATCTATTCAGCATCGATGATATTCCATGCATTATGACAGTTTTGGTGCCATCTATATCTAAAGATTAAAAAAAAAAAAAAAAAAAAAAAAAAAATCACTTTGTGTGTGTGTGTGTGTGTGGGGGGGGGGGGGGATTTATAAAAAGATACCCTTTTAAAATCACATAAATTTATTAGGCAAAATAATTTAACCGAAAATAGATTTTAATAGAGTTTTCTTTATATTATACAATTATAATTGTATTTACAATTGGAAACATATTATGCTACTTAAAAATAAATTGATTTTGAATTAATTATTTATTTATCAATTATTTTATATATTTTCTAGTATTATAATATTTCATTCTATCAAAATAGTATATTTCAACAAATGTATACTGTTAAAAAAAAAAAAAAAAAAAAAAGAATGAATTTAATATTTTAGCAAGTTAATTTTCCCATTAAATATTTTATAATAAATTTTATTAATACTATGTATATTTTTCCTCATATAAAATATCAATATTTTAATGTTGTTTTTTTAAAATTATATTTTCTGTAATATAGTACCGAAATGAAATATCAGAGATTATAATAATTAGATTAAAAATAAATAAATAAATAAAACAAAATAAAATAAAATAAAACAAAATAAAACCTCCTTTGATTTTAAAGGTCTACCTTCATATTTTCTATACAAAGTTTTCGACTGATAAGAGTTAACTTTTAAAGAACAATAAACTCCGACAATTTGTTAATTTTAAAAATATTTTTTTTCTTTTAAGAAATGGAAAAAAATAATTTCAGGAATATGGTATATTTATATAACAGATGGCGCAAAAAAAAATCTTTAAATACTATATCTTGTAACCAAAATTTCGGCGAAAATGCATGACGATAACCGATAAGTATTCGCGATTTGCTTTGTTTTTAATATACGAGGGTTGCTATTTATATTTCTGTCCTTGGCAACAGTAAGTGTTGCTAGGCGACCGCAGACGATTTTAATCGAAAGTTTGATATTTTTAAACGTAAATTCAGCAGACGATTTACCATTATAGCTTTATTTGTGTTGTTGACAGTAAATTGAAAAGTTCTTCTCTTTCAAAAAATGGAATTGAATCGTGAAAATTTTCGTGCGATTATTTTTCATAACTTTCGACGTGGATTGTCAAGACAAGAGTGCTTCGATGAACTTAATTCTTTATACAGCGATAAAGCGCCATCCTACAGCACTGTAAAAAATTGGTATAACGAATTTAATCGTGGTCGATGTTCGATCCAGGACGAATCCCGTGCAGGTCGTCCAAAATCCGTTGTTGTGCCAGAAAAGATCGATGCTGTGCGTGAACTGATACAGCAAGATCGTCATGTGACATACCGTGAGATTGAAGCGTCTTTGGACATTAGTATGACTAGCATCAATAAAATATTGCATGAACATTTGAGCGTAAAAAAAATTTGTTCGCGTTGGATCCCGCATAATCTGACAAACGCTCAAAAAAAGGCTCGTGTCGATTGGTGCAAGGAAATGTTGGAAAAATACGTTCAAGGTACATCAAAGGCTGTGTATAACATCTACACTGGTGACGAAACATGGATCTATGCATATGAGCCGGAAACAAAACAGCAATCAACTGTATGGGTCTTCCAAGGCGAGGCAAAACCAACAAAAGTTGTTCGAGAAGAAGCACATCGAAACAAATGATTGCCTGTTTCTTCGGCATTAACGGTCATGTGGCAACAGTGGCGTTAGAGCAACGCAGGACGGTCAATTCTGAATGGTACACGACCATTTGTTTGCCAGAAGTCATCGGAGAAATTCGAAAAAAGCAGAAGAACAGGCGAATCATTCTTCATCATGACAATGCGAGCTCTCACACATCGACTCAAACAAATGCATTTCTGACTGAGCGAAAGATCGAACTGATGGGTCATCCGCCGTACAGCCCTGATTTGGCACCCAATGACTTCTTCTTATTCCCACACATCAAAAATAAATTACGTGGACAACGATTTTCGACCCCCGAAGAAGCGGTTGATGCATTCAAAACGCATGTTTTGGAGTTACCTCAATCGGACTGGAAAAAGTGCTTTGAAAATTGGTTCAAACGCATGCAAAAGTGTATTGATCATCATGGAGAATATTTTGAAAAACAATAAAACCAATTTCGATCCTACATATTTGTTTTTTCATTATTAGGCCAGAAATATAAATAGCAACCCTCGTATTTCCTTTGAAAGTATGAACCAATGTATTAATCTTGTGAATTGTTTTTATTTTTGAGCATTAATTAGGCGTCTGCCACAGACATATGAAATATCAATATCGTCTGCTCCTGCTCGACCTCTATCATCGATGCATTACATAAAGAGAAAGGTATATTCCCGCTCCGAATTGGTTCAAAATTTCCTCGCGCATGCCCAGATCGTGCGATTTTGATCTTAAAGAAATACCTTTGTGATTTAATATATAAGATCCTTTACAATTGGTTAAAATTTCTGTTTGAATACGTGCTGCCTTTCTAAGCGTCTTTTTCGATCGCTTCGGAGCGGCCGCCTCTCTTCATCTTTAATTTTATAGCTTGAAAAGTAAGTTCAATAGAGTTCCAATGCCAAAACTTAGAAACCCAGTTTTTATGGTTCCTAGACCTATTTTAAATTCAAAAATAATTGTTCCAATCTTCCCCACCACATAAGAATTTCAGCTTCGAAAGTATGCATAATCGATTCCTCACAGCAAAGAACCTAGTTATACGGACGGATTTTCCAAGTCCTTTGTTGTACTTTAAAATTGCTAAATCGAAGCTCCACCTATTCCCTTAAAAATTTTACAATTTCAAAAGTATACGCAATCAATTCCTCACGCCTAAAAACACAGAAAGACTATTTTTCAAGGCCTTTGCTCCAATTTAAACTTTTTAATTAATCTATCCTTCCATTCTCCCATTCATTTTACAGCTTCGAAAGTACGCTGCGAAAAATTGAAACCTCGCTGCACCCATTTAGCTGTAAATTTTGTGGTGAATTTTCAAAAAAACTAGCGTAAGTTACGGAAAATACGGCAAACTTAAGCATAAAAAATAGTGATTAGCCATAAAATTTACAGTTAAATTTTGGCAGCGAGGTTACAATTTT
The DNA here is from genome assembly GCA_963930645.1 of Salticus scenicus. NCBI lineage: Eukaryota > Metazoa > Arthropoda > Arachnida > Araneae > Salticidae > Salticus > Salticus scenicus. The sequence continues at coordinate 86,726,806 of OZ005656.1, forward strand.
TTACAGTTTATGCACAATCGATTCCTGACCCCAAGTACTTATTAACACGGCATTTGTAACTCCTAGCTCTATTTTAATTTTTTAAATACCTAACCTTATTTCCCTACTAATAATTTTATGGATTCGAAATTATAAGTAATCGATTCCTCACTGTCTCAAAAGCCTAGTAATAGATATTTTCAAACCCGAACTCCAATAAATATCTGCTTCCTCATTTCTATTTCTATTATTTTTAGAGCTTTGAAATTGGGCAGAAAGGATTCCTCACCTTTAAAGAAAGAAAAAGAAAAGGGGGGGGGGTGAGGGGGCACTTTAGTCCTCAGTTTTATTTAAAAATTTTATTCCTTATTTAAAATAAATTTTAATTAAATTTAAAATTCAATACATTGAATCTTTTCTTATAGTACAGGGTAAGTCAAAATGAATATAGCGATTACGAACGGCTATAACTATTTAATGGAAAAGAATTTATCGATAAGATTGACACAGAATGTAGATGGAACTTCAAAATTTTGTATACATACGTCATAGATGTTCTATGTGACTTCCCTTGGTCTCACGGACAACATTTAGGCGGTAGTCCATTTCACGCCATACATTCTGAAGCATTTGTTCAGTCACCGACGCAAGCGCATTAGAAATGTGCACTTTGAGTGTTTCAATTGTTTTGGGCATGGGAAGCACATACACCTTGTCTTTCATATAAACCCATAGATAAAAGTCGCAGGGTCTCAAAGTACGCATTTGTAATGCGCTTGCGTCGGTGACTGCAGACATGCTTCAGAATGTATGGCGTGAAATGGACAACCGTCTAAATGTTGTCCGTGTGACCAAGGGAAGTCAAATAGAACATCTATGTCGTATGTATACAATAATTTGGAGTTCCGTCTACATTCTGTGTTAATCTTATCGATAAATTCTTTTCCATTAAATAGTTATAGCCGTTTGTAATCGCTTTATTCATTTTGACTTACCCTGTATATTGTGATATAGAATTACTTTCAATATATATAATGTACTGGCATAAACGACGACAAGTGGCGTTTTTATACAGACATTTTCACTGTTTGCAGGAAAACTATATCTCCATTTCTATAAAATTTAAGTGCCTCAAATTTGATAGGCGAACGGATTTTATGGAAAACTGTAGGCATAAGAAAATATAGAAACAAAATTATACAAGTAACATGGATATTTTTGCGGGTTATCACTGATTATTTTAATTTTTTAATGGATTATTTTCACTTTTTAATGTTTTACTAGAAATAATACTTATATTAACTTTAACTTAATTTTTTTCTGAATCACTCATACACACAGCATTAGACTTCAGAATTTTCCGGATGAGCGAGAAGTTGAATGGTATACTTTTTTAATCATTTATCACAAAAATTTGAATTTCATATGAAGCATAGAAATCGCTTTGAATTTCTTACTTGCATTTGATACCCAGCTACAATTGTTCTAAATTTATCATAATATTAGAACTTTTCAAAATATTCAAATGTACGTTAAAATTATAACTTCACATTGATTTTAATTATCTAAAAATATACATGTTACTAGATTTAGTAAATACAGTTTTACAAATAGAAATAAAAATTTATGTCGGTAATTTAATCTCTCGTCTCAAATTTTTGTAATCTGGAAACAATAAGAACGTCTTCATGACTACGCTATGATTTTTTTTCTTTTAGTGCTAGAGGCCTATTTCAGTCGGTACAGTTGTCGAATTTTTATAGGTCACTCTTTATTAGTGCTAGAGGCCTATTTCAGTCGGTTTATTGAATGGGGATTTATTGAATGAGGTCCCCCCAAGGCACAACTTTGACATGAGCCCCCCCCCAGGCCCAACTTTGACATGAGTACCCCCAAAGTACCCCTATTTCAGTCGGTACAGCGTTGTCGAATTTTTATAGGTCACTCTTAATAGTGCTAAGGGCCTATTTCAGTCGGTTTATTGAATGGGGATTTATTGAATGAAGTCCCCCCAAGGCACAACTTTGACATGAGTCCCCCCCCAGGCCCAACTTTGACATGAGTCCCCCCAAGGCCCAACTTTGACATGAGTCCCCCCGAGGCCCAACTTTGACATGAGTCCCCCCCAAGGTACCCCTATTTCAGTCGGTACAGCGTTGTCGAATTTTTATACGTCACTCTTAATAGTGCTAAGGGCCTATTTCAGTCGGTTTATTGAATGGGGATTTATTGAATGAAGTCCCCCCAAGGCACAACTTTGACATGAGTCCCCCCCCAGGCCCAACTTTGACATGAGTCCCCCCCCAGGCCCAACTTTGACATGAGTCCCCCCCCCAAGGTACAACTTTGACATGAGTCCCCCCAAGGCCCAACTTTGACATGAGTCCCCCCCCCCCCAGGCCCAACTTTGACATGAGTCCCCCCAAGGCCCAACTTTGACATGAGTCCCCCCCAAGGCACACCTCCCCCTCATTGGGAAAAAGAGAAAAAACGTTGTTTTGCGGCTATAAGACAGTTTGGACTTCCAACGTTATTTGTTACAGTATCTGCAGCTGAAACACATTGGTTTGATTTAATGAAAACTTTATCATGGAATTTAGATCGTAACGAATTAACTAAAGAAGAATTTGTCGATATTAACAAGTTTAGCAGTAGGCCTCTGGCACTAAATTAAAATCTGTCGATGTCAGATTTTCATGTTTTAAATAATGAAATAATGTCGTGTCTGTATATATATATTTTTCTTATTACAATCAAACAATTTTTAAGCATCATTTTTATGATTAAATATGTATTTATCTTATAATAAAATAAGTATTTCTATTGTTTTATCTTAAATAATTTTATTTAATATTAATAAAACGGGGTTCTCTGATGAATATTCTAGAAATATATTTACATTTCTTCAGCAATCACATTAGTGGTCAGCGGTATATTAAGTTATCAGTTTCGTGGTCCGTGAATTCAAAAAGGTGACCGCTGCTTTAGATCTTGGGCAAGACTTGTTTCGTTGTCAGGCAAAATGCGCTGCTCAGTTCACTGTTGAACGTGCACTGCTGAGTTCGTTTTTTAGTTTTGTTTATTTTGCTCCATTATAAATGTTTTTTTTTTTTTTTTTTTTTTTTTAAATAATGATGATTTATTTGTTAAATCGATGGTTTTTCATTTATATACGAATACGATGTCAGCATCAATAGAAACATTTCTTATGCACATAGTGAACGTACTTTTACAAAATAAAACTGATTCTAAACCTTTTATGAATTTTTTTTTTAAATATGTTCGTACACAGAACTTGTAAAATAAAGTAAGATACTTTCAATCTGCAATCTGCCTTTATAATATTGAAATGCCGAATAAGAGAAAGTCGCGGTAGTATCCCATCAGATTATTTTAATTATTTTGCATTCACAAATGAAAAACTACTTAGTTCCAACAGGTTTTAAACTTTACTAATATTTTTAAATTTATTTATTTACTTATTCGTTTTATTTTATTTATTTATATTTTGTAACAATAAAAAGCGAGAGAACGTATTTTTATGTTGCATTTCCTATTATTATTTTCTCTTATCCATATATGGAGGAGAAAATAATGACACTTGAAAACTTATACTGGTATCAAATAAATCGTTTACATGCAAAATATACTCAATAAAAAAAAAAAAAAAAAATAACAAAAACAAAGGAGTAATGCAAACTGGACACAAATTAACATGTATACAGGTTTCGATGGAAAATGGAAAATTCTAAAGTTTGGCTGCCATCGAATGAGCATGCGACGCTGCAGCGCATCTTAATTGCACAATTGCCAGAATATAAAAAATGAGAAATTTTGATTCCAGGTTATAATTTCTTCGATAACTTTATTCCATCTACTCACATAGACTGTAACTATGCCTCGCATACAGGTGCGCAAACAATATGCTCAGATGTCAGCATTTTAGAGAGGTGTGTAGTTGGGCTCAAAGAAGCCTGTTGGTCTAATCTGCGAATTGTTTGACAATTGGATAAGAGCGATGCCACTATTAGATTATATTGACAAGAATGGGTGAACCATGGCCGAACAAACGTAAGGGAGGAAGCGGTCGGCCTAGAGAGAAAACAGTACGTGAGAACCAATTAATTGTCAGAGCGATACTGAAAAGCTCCAGTTCATCATTATCATCGATCCTACATGCAACTGGTGCTTCAGTGACTTCAAAGACCATTAATAGGCGGCTCAGAGAAATAGGGTTGAGCTCACGGAGCTCCTTGTGCGGATTACTATTAAGCTTTGTATACCGACAAGCACATTTGCAGTGATATCAGGATCGTTCTAACTGGAATGTCACTGAATGGAGTAGAATTGTCTTCAGCAATGAGTCCCACTCTGATGTGAGCCCCGATGATCAGCGAAGACACGTCTGGAGACGCCCCCCAAAAAGGGGGGATTCCAACCTGATTGTCGCCAGCTATACAGCCCGGCAACCAGGAATGATGTTCTGGAATGTCATTTCATTTCATAGCAGGACCCCTTTGGTTGTCATCCATGGCACCTTTACAGCACAGCGGTAAGTCGACGACATTATATGTCCTGTTGTGTTTCCCTTCATATCACGCAATCCTGATCGTATATTTAAGCATGATAATGCCCACCCGCGCACAGGGATAGTTTCTATTGCTTGTTTTTCTACTTGTCTAACATTATTTTGGTTAGTAAATACGTCGGATCTCTCTCCCACTGAAGACGTTTGGAGCATCATGAAAAGGGTCCTACAGCAATTTCGGGATTTTGCCAATTAGTGGTGGCATAATATAACTGTGGTGGCATAATATAAATAAATTAAAATGTTGGCATCTATGGATATACACATATAGTCGTATATATATACATTAAAACGAACAGACAGACATGTACTCCATGCCTACAATTAGAGAGTGTATGATTAATACTTTAATCTACAATTAAAGAAGATTATAGCCACTTTTTTTCCCATTGCTTTGCAAAATTAATATATTTGATACTAGTGTTTTACATATTTTGTAGAATAAATTACTCCCATGCTTTGTTACAATAATTTCCAATATATATATATATATATATATATATATATTGTATTTGTAATCAAAACACAAATGAATGCATATAATTATGATAAAAAGTCAATTACTAGAGAAAGTTGGTAAGTGGAATTTCCAAACATGATGGGAGGAGAGGAGTCTCACTTTTGAAAACGTAAAAAGGAATGGTGTATAAACCCAACAGTAAAATTTCTTCTGCACAAGTCAACCAGTATGGTTTATTGTAAACTAGGGGTCGTACTCTCCGCCCTTATTTCAGGACACACTCATAACTGAGAAATTTTCAAATTTATTGCTACCAGTACTTTTATATAATAATTTCTACCGTCTATAATCATAACATATAACTATAAAAATGCCAGAAGTTTTTCAGCATTAAATTAGTGGTGGCAAAAAAGGCGGAATTTTCTTACCGCTGAGAGTGTCATAAAAGAAAGACGGAGAGTACGATATACGACCCCTGCTGTAATCTTATTAGAACGCATACCTGCCAACCACCCAATTATTAAGAGTAAAATTGTTAACGCTCCTTGAAAAAACGTCTCTTTTCCTACACCACTCTGGTAGTTAGGATGTTAGGATGGAATGGTTGGGCGGCACCTGTGACAGCGTCACGCATCCTCCATTACCTAGAAGTGTAAACTAACGGAGTGAGAGTCCCGAATAACAATTTCACTGCAATGGAGAGAGAGGGGGGGAAACATAAAAGGCACAAAAAACAATAACAAATAATTTTAGAGCTTATGGAAAGAGGAAACACAATAATAAAAATAAGTAGGAAGGTTAAGTACAGCATTACACAACTAGGAGAAAGTTTAGGGATAGTAAGAATATTTTTTATTTTTCAGAGAGCAAATTTTTTAAATGTTTGGTATTTAAAGCACATTTTTTTTTTTTTTTTTTTTTTTAACACAAGGACAAAAATAAACACAATACAAGACAACACAAGGACGAGGACAGGATATAATCTCCGAAGAGAAGTCAATGCTCAAAGGCGATAGAAAAATGAAAAGAAAAAGAAGTTAACATAAAAAAGATTAAAGATGGGAGTTTAGACTGAGGCCCGCTCCAGGTCTGCGTCTATTCAGAGGATCATTATGGTCATATGTTGCGAGTGTGTTCAAAGCAGAGTTATCTAATGATTCAAGAGCCAAATGGAATTGTGTATTTAAGTATTGAATGAAGTCATTAAGTCTAGGAGTTTCAATTTCTTTATAAATGTGAAAATTTCTAACGTACCAAGGCATATCAAGAATTTGCCGAATAGTTGAATTTTGAGCCCTTATGAGTAACTTGATATGCGATTTGGCAGCATATGACCATACCATACATGCATAAGTGAGAATGGGTCGTAAGTAGGAAGTGTACAAGAGCAATTTGTTTTTAAAGTTTAATTTACTATTCCGAGCTAAGAGGGGAAGTAATTTACTTTTAGCTGCACGGAATTTTTTACGCGTGGTGAGAATGTGTTGTTGAAAAGTGAGAGATTGGTCTAGAATAACACCAAGGTATTTACAGTGATTTGACCATGGTGGGGAGGGGGGGGGATGGCACCGAGGCTAATTTGGAATTTGTCACGTTTATCAGATGTCATAGCATTTCTTCCACGTGAAAAAAGAATAGCTTCAGTTTTGGTAGTATTAAATGCTATTCTCCATTTATAAAACCATTGAACCAAAATTTTTAGGTGACGGGAAATTGCCGAAATAGCATAACGCCTGTTGACGCTTGAAGCAAAAATACAGGTATCGTCTGCAAAAATAGCCAATGAGATATGAGGGTAACGAGGTATATCATTAATATAAAGATTAAATATTTTAGGGCTAATTTTGGAGCCTTGAGGAACTCCGAAATGGTCAAAAAAGTTCCGTGAAAGAGCGTCTTTCACCTTCACGTGGAAGTTCCTGTCAAGTAGGTAACTGGTAACTATGAATTAACTTAATAAGGGCGGGTGGAAAGTTATAATTAATAAGTTTAAAAATTAAGCCAGAGGTCCAAACTTTGTCAAATGCCTTTTCGATGTCGAGAAAAACTGCCGCAGTATATTGCTTCCGAATTTTGCCGGTGGTAATGTGCTCAACTAATCTGTAGACCTGGTGTGGGGCTGAAAGGCCATTGCAGAACCCAAATTGTTCAGGGATCATAATATTATTTTCTGCAATATGAGAATCAATCTGTTGAGAATAAAGGCTTCGAATAATTTACTAAGAACATTCAGAAGGGAAATTGGACCACTCTGGTACAAGACTTTAAAAAAATATATATATATATACTCTAAAATATGATTGGTGTAAAAAAAAAAAAAAAAAAAAAAAAAGAAGAAGTGCGCTAAAAATTATACGCTTCATAAAGAGATGGTTGGCAAATATGAGAATGGGCCCATTTTTAGTAAATTTCAGCAATTGTAAGTAGAACGGTTTTTGCGAAATTGCTAATTAAATATTTGGCTGTATAATTATTTTCGCATTTTTTCACTGTTTCTGTGTTGCAGCTAGTCATTAAACTACATATTCGAACACAACTGATGTTATTCTGTAGAATTTTTTTTCTCTTTCTAAATATGGGCTTTGTTTTCATGTACCATATTTAGAAGTTTGAGTAATGAACGATTATTTAATTTTCTTTTTCTTCAGTAATTTGCAGAAACTTGAAAACGGTATGATGACATGGGACAGGTTTGATACATTAATTTATGTTTCATATGAACTTTTCTATTGCCCCTGAGTTTATCAGTGAAATAAGAAACTTAGTAAAATACCCTGTGTGTGTGTACATTAAACATATATAGGAGAGAGTAGGGAGGAATGGGACAGTTTTGACTAAAATATTTCTTACAAATTTACTTTTACTGGTACAACACTGTAAGTTTCAGAGAAACAAATTGAAACATTTTAACATCTTTTAAAAATATAAATTTGATGGTAATTATTAAAATATTAGCTTTACAAGCCAATTAACATACTTATAAAAATGTCCCATCCCTCCCTTATGTGAGGCAGGGACGGGACATGTTTTTAAAGTTAAAATAAATGCATAATATACAAACATACTATGAAAAATTACAAAACCAGTGGGTCACTTATGTATGTAAGGTTAATCAATTACTAATAACATCTATTTTATCCAACATCATAATATAATGTACTACTTAAACAAAATATTTCCAATGCTCGATTAGTTCATTCTTCTTCTTCTTCCTTTTTTTTTTTTTTTTCTTCTAGCAGAGAAAGTATTTTTTTTTTTTTTTTTTTTTTTTAAGTTCAAATATTCAAAATTAAGTTTTCGTTATGTTTACATGTTTTGTGGTTCCCTGAATATTAATAATGTTTTTGTGGCTAGTCTGTGTGTGTCATCAGCATATCGCAAGAACAAATATTACCAAGAAATTCAAACTGTAAATAGTGCATGTAACTTCTTTTGCATATTTTACCATGTCCAGGAAAACTGCTCAGGAATGAAAATTAATTCCTGATACATATATGGTAAATAAAGTATTTTTAAAAGTTAAGAGGTTAAGTAAAAGTCGTATGATTGCCACACCAATTATTTTCCATGATTTTGAATTTGTTTCGTGCATTTCCTCTTCCATTTATCCATTCATTTGCCTTTTGATATTCTTTGTTTTAAGAGTTTGAGAATCTTTATTCTTCTTCCTTTTCTTACATGTCCCATCCCTCCCTGAGCTTCTCTGTCCCATCCCTCCCTTTTCATAATATTTCAAAAAATAACTTATCATTATACACATGCTACATTTAGGCTTAATTTAGCTACTAATTCATAGGTTATATTATTAGGTATATATGTAAAATATGAAAAGTAATTATGTTAACATCTATAAGTGACATTGAAAACTTGACTTGAAAATTAAGTGTAATTATTTATTTTTGGTGTTAAAAAATAGTTTCTTTGTTACATAAACTCACAGAATTCTCCAACTAAAATAACACATAGCAACAAATATAGGGCTATAGTTACTTAACCTGGTGGAAGAGTCAGAAATTAAAAACAATGTCTACTTTAAGAATAATTTTAGGCGTCCATTCCTCCCAATGTACCATCCCTCCCTACTCTCCCCTATATATGTGTAACTGCAAAGCGTTAAAATGCTTTTCTTGCCTTGAAATGCCTTTTTACAACGAAAAAGGCATTTTAGAAAAAAAAACTTTTAGAAAAGATAGTTTTACAGGTAAGAGAGAAATAATTCAATTCTTTGACAGAGTTTTCGCTAGAATTTGCCCGATAAGAGTCATGATATCACCGATAAAGGCGAAGTTCATTTTGTACATACATACTTATCAACTTATCGACAAGGTGGTTATATTATGATATAAAAAACATCTTGCAGCTAAAACAGGTGAGCAGAATGCCATTAAATTTTTTATATAGGTAATACATAAGATTTGCTGAGACAATTAAAAAATGACCACCAGGTAGAGCTTTGCTTGGAAAAATATCAAATATCCCAATTATGATGACTCACCTGAAATAGAAAACCAATCAGTAAATGCTCAAATGCATCAAATGCCTTTCGTATGAGTCATTTCCTTTGTAATATTTTTATTTTCCCATGCAAACATTTTCCTATGTATACTTAATCCGAAGTGTAAGTCTTCACCGAAATGTGGGCAGATAGCTCAGGATAGGATTACTGAACGAATAATTTAAAGGTGACAACAAGGGAATCACTTGGAATCAAATCTGGATCAAACAAACTCCCGTCGGAAAGGCGAAATTGCTTTTGTCCTCTCAACCACTGGAGCTCTTTACATTAATTACATGAAGCAATAGCAAGTGGTAGTTAACGGTATTAATACTAATTTATCGGCCTAATTAATTACAAATGTATAATTTTATGGGGTCTCTAAATTATAATCGAAAGCAGGATTGAAATATACTCCATTTTATTGGAACTTTTAATATACTGAACAGGAAAATAGCTAATCACAACATTACTTTCGATTGACAGAACGTTAGTAATAGATAAATTGAATGTAATCGTCATCATCATCATCAAAAGGCTTGCGGTGAGCCTACAGTGATCAAGATCGCTGCTTACCTTCGCCTGTATATGGAGAGTGCTTATGAAGGAGTTGCATACTCCAGATGCTCGGAACGTACTAGTTGGGTGAGTTCCAAAGAACTTTTACATTAATTTAAACAAGCAATATATACAAAGCATCGGAGTTGGCATGAAGTGGATCTAGTGCTTCTATATCTGTAAAAGTTGTAGCTCTAAAACAAGGTGAGCAGAAATAGGAGAGAATTTAATATGTGCTAATATTATTAAGAATAACTAAAAACGGTCTCAATGTCTGTCAACATAGGTTGACCGATACTAGAGACGATATCACCTCTCTTCTTTAAATACCCCCCCCCAGGCCTAAAAAAAAAAAAAAAAAAAAGGAACTCTGCCTTGGAACTGGCCTCAAATTTAACCTTCATTGTTTTCTTTACAGAGAGGCGAAATCTTTCTTTTTGTTAAGAGTTTTGCTGAAAATGTTTAAGACTATAGTAAAATGTTTCAATTGAAGCAGATTTTCCTCAACGAAAATGGAATTTTCTCCTCGGGGGAGCTAGGTACACCTGACGGGGGTGTTCTAGTCCCTCCCAGACTCCCCGCTAGCACCGTCTGTGTCTTTGTTAGATAGGATGGTCCTATTAATGGCTACCGTGGCGAAAAATTTAACAACTTGGAAGACTAAATTTTTAGACTGATCACTTTATCATCTGCAAACACTTACTTTTCATCTACCTTTCGAGACGGGCGGTGATTTATTTATTCATTTATTATATTTTTTAGTATTGGCCTAAAATTGAGACAGCTATAATTATCGAAATATTGCAGCGATATCTTCAAAAAATCTGAATGGCTTTCTTTATGATGTTACTAAATACTGTGAAAATGAAATTTCTAAATTTATTAGAGATACAACAATTTAAATATTTAGTTTCGAGATATTTTTGTTGCCATTATGAAAGACATGTGTGATTCCATCTTATAACAATACATTTTTTTCTTTCTTTCTCTATTCATTTTGCAAGCCATCCCCAATCCGACTGGGATAAAAATTGCTCTTTCGTAAATTTAAGAATTTTAAACCGATTTTGAACAAAAGTTGGAAATTGATTATGATTAGCATTTATAAGGTAAAGCAAGGAGAGATCGCGCGGTAGGAGAGACTGAGCACATAGGCAATCGGTGGGAAAGAGTAAAGTGGGCGAGCTGAAAATTCAGGTGGTTGTACAACATCAAAAGTAAAGTGTCGACTTGAAGGTGCATGTGGATTGCTTCAAGAGTCAAAAATAAGACGTGGTTATTTTGTCTTATTTTCAAAAATAAATGCTTCAATTTTCAGAACCCTTTCTAGGAAAAACAGAATTTCTGCTTAAATAGACCAATCCATTCACATGAACATCTATAATTTTGTAAGTTATCCTAACTTTTTTTTTACATAAAGTTAAATCCCTCAAAGATTATCGTAGGATTTCTTCTTTACTAGACTTGAAAATAGTCCTAATCTCAATACGTTCGAAAATGTTTAGTCTATAAAAAAGAGTGGGGATTCGAAATTTGTACCCTACAACTTTGCAAGAACTAGAAAAAAAAAAACTATTTATGATATATTAGGCACAGCGAAATCTCTGAGTTTCTGGTTAAAAACCCGTAAAATGCTATGCCATTGCGCATTAAAGCAGAAATTCCATATCAAGGTAGAATTATTTTTTTTTTTTCAGACATTTTTTTTTTTTTTATCATTTTTCTGAAGACATCATCAGTTCCTCATTAATACTATGGTTCGTTTTACAGTTTTTGCAATGAGATGAAAATTTCAAACGATGCTCTCGTTAAAGATTCGTTTCTACATCCAGTTACAGCCATTTTTACAATGGTCTTGTAACCCAAAATATATTGCTCTTTAATACTAAAAAAATTAATGTTCTTTTTCGAATGCTTTTTGTGATTTAGGAGTAATATGTCTCCTGATAACACTGAGGTAGATGTTTGTCGGCTACATGTCAAGGCAAAAAGAGAAATACTTCTTGCAATAAAATAAAAGTTTTTCCTTACTACATGCAAAAACTTCCTTTCATGATAGTCGTTAGAAATTTTGCATTCCAATTTCAGCCAGTGATCCATAGTCCTTTAATATATAAAACAGTTGATAAGGTAAAAAAGTAATTTAAACTTATAAATAAATTTTAATAAAAAAGAGAGAAAAACAAACAGCTCTGTCTGACGGAAATCGGCAATGAATCTCTGTAAAAAACTGAGAAGAAAATGACTATTGCCGAATTTTGCTACTTTTTATTCAATATTCGCCAATTATTTTAAGAAGCGATATTTAATATATAAATTGACTGTCAATCTTCAAAGTGATTAGGCAACAGTTATATTTAAAATTTAGTAGTGACTATTAAATAAAAAAGTCGCAAAATCTGACAGCACTATGAATTGCCATAAAAGAGGAAAAAGAACAGCTCTTTTTGGACAGAGCGGAACACACGACCAGCTGAGAAAAGAAAAAACGATACCCACAGAGTCAAAATAAATAATGAATAAAGAAATAAAGAAAAGAAAGAAAATGCATAGAACGGTTTTTAACAATGGGTCTAGTCTTTTGATCTAATCTTGGATGGTGCAATTTTAATTTTTCTCATGCGTCTTTTCATCCAATAAATAAATAAATAAATAAAATAATATTGAATGGGAGGGGACATCCTTAGGAAGGCATAGTGAATCCCGGATATACAGGAACTGTATTTTAAGAACTACAGATCTAACATGAGTTTGAAGATTTATAACTCCCATGTTTTAAAATATCAATACAAAGTAGCCGAAAAATAAATAAATAAATAAGTAAAAATAATTAACTTAGAAAAAAAAAGTTCTATAAATTGTCTAATTTATAAATGAATATGAATCATTTTAAACCACGAACTAATAATCACTATTTATAGACAAATTTTGACTGTTCTTAAGTTCATCTTAAAATCCAAGTAAAAAAAAAAAAAAAAAACCTTTTACTGCATTCTAAAAAGCACATAGTTTATAATTTTTAATAAAATCACACAATCAACTGTGGAAGAAAATCATATTTATTGAAATTTTATTTTTCCGACTGAGTGAAAATAATGCCTGGACCGGGACTCGAACCCCGGATCTTTGACTTACAAGGTCAAGGCTCTACCAATTGAGCTATCCAGGCCGACACCCCGGTCAGCATTACTCACTCAGACAACCATTAGGCAGAAACAATCTGGTCTATCATTTAGATAGCTCAACAGAAATAAGCCGCAGGTAATGGAAAACACCATTAAACAATGGGAGAAAGAAATACAATTTTTAATAAAATCACACAATCAAAGATCCGGGGTTCGAGTCCCGTTCCAGGCATTATTTTCACTCAATCGGAAAAATAAAATTTCAATAAATATGATTTTCTTCCACAGTTGATTGTGTGATTTTAATAAAAATTGTATTTCTTTCTCCCATTGTTTAATGGTGTTTTCCATTACCTGCGGCTTATTTCTGTTGAGCTATCTAAATGATAGACCAGATTGTTTCTGCCTAATGGTTGTCTGAGTGAGTAATGCTGACCGGGGTGTCGGCCTGGATAGCTCAATTGGTAGAGCCTTGACCTTGTAAGTCAAAGATCCGGGGTTCGAGTCCCGGTCCAGGCATTATTTTCACTCAGTCGGAAAAATAAAATTTCAATAAATATGATTTTCTTCCACAGTTGATTGTGTGATTTTATTAAAAATTGTATTTCTTTCTCCCATTGTTTAATGGTGTTTTCCATTACCTGCGGCTTATTTCTGTTGAGCTATCTAAATGATAGACCAGATTGTTTCTGCCTAATGGTTGTCTGAGTGAGTAATGCTGACCGGGGTGTCGGCCTGGATAGCTCAATTGGTAGAGCCTTGACCTTGTAAGTCAAAGATCCGGGGTTCGAGTCCCGGTCCAGGCATTATTTTCACTCAGTCGGAAAAATAAAATTTCAATAAATATGATTTTCTTCCACAGTTGATTGTGTGATTTTATTAAAAATTGTATTTCTTTCTCGCATTGTTTAATAATAATAAATAATAATAATAATAATGATAGTAAATAATGATAAACGCATTGAAATAAGTTTCTTCGTTTGGAAGCTTCAATGCCACAAACACACATACACAGAGAGACGAAGACTTCAAACTAACACATTTTTTTTTGGTCGAGTTAAATAAGGATTTTTTTTTCTCTTTTTTTTTTGTCGTATATAATTGACAAGTTTAATTCTTAACGGCCCTCTTCACTTATCGTCGCCGGAAGCCCGAGCCAATGTTATTCTATGGGGAAATTTTCTTTACAAATAACTTATTAACTAACACATATTTTTTAAATTCTGTTTTCACATTCAGAAAATTCCCAACTGTTAAATTGACGGACCTTTTTTAAAAATATATTTTTTAATTTTTAATATTTTAATTTGAAATTGCAAAATGAAAAAAATTGCATATTGAAAATTCGTATTTTGCAGCTTCAAAATAAAATATAAAAAATTAAAAAAATAATTTTTTAAAAAAGGTCCGTCAGTTTAACAGCTGGGAATTTTCAGAATGTGAAAACAGAATTTAAAAATATGTATTAGTTAATAAGTTATTTGTAAAGAAAAAATTCCCATAGAATAACATTAGCTTCGGCTTCCGGCAGCGGTGAATGAAGCTGGCCCTTAAATGAAGAATTTTATTTATTTATTTTTTACACAAATATTGGCATTTAGCGGTCGTTAAGTTGAATACCAGTTTTTTTTTAAATAGAAAAATCATTTGCAGTAATTCTCCAAACGATTACTGAATTTTTCTGTAAAAAAAAAAAAAAAAAAAAAAAGTGGTATATGATTAAGAGACCGCTAAATCAATGCGGTGTTCGAAATACGTTAAAATTGAAAACTTTGTTATTGAAATGAATTAAATTCTAAAAAGAAAAATACGAAATTTTAATTTTTATACAGTTAAAGTGCCTTTTAATTTACTGTAATGTTCGGCGTATAATCGGCAGGTAAGATATGTCATTCCTCCACCAGAAATTTCATTTAAGGAAAAAAAATAAATAAAAAGATCTATATTAATCCCAAGAAACAACTCGTCCAGATATATCTTTCTTTGCCAAATAAAATTTCTGGTGTAAAACTGAATTATCTGACCTACGGATTATACACCGAAAATTACGGTATATCTAATATAAAATTACATGCAACATGTCATTCTGATTCTTATACAAAAATTTAGAATAGAACTTTTAAAATTTAATACTAATTAAGGAGCAAACATTCAAACCGTGTTTTCTCCTTCGAATGCAATTTTTCAGAAAACACAAAAAACTGATAAATTAAAAAATAACCCTTCTTAGACCCTAATTATCATTTGTTTAGTTGTATTATTGGTTACTAGGAAGATCTGTAGGCCTACTTTACCTAATAAACTTAGAGTTAATTAGAAAAATGCATTTGAAATTTGGAGAAAGCATGTTTTGACCGAAACACAGAGGAGAAAACATGTTTTGAATGTTTCCAATGTGGAGAAAGCATGTTTTGACCGAAACACAGAGGAGAAAACATGTTTTGAATGTTTCCAATGTGGGCAAAACATTTTTTTAATAAAAAAGTATGTAGCTCGAATATTGATGAAATAACATTCTTAATGTAATAAAGTAATTAGTGATGTTTCGTTCCCCACACCCAATAGTTGACGCCGCTAATTTATTTCTACTTTCGATTTATTTGTTCCTGTTTAGTAAAGTTGCAGACTTGACTCTTTGAAGAATCACATTCGATTTTAGCATAAATCCAGTTTATTAATATACACAAAACGAATATATATATATATACGGTACCACAAGAAAAAAAAATAATAATGAAAATAAAAATAATTAACACAAGAGATTATTTCACATATGTAAACTAAACGAGGTTCACATTCCACCTCCGTTCGCAGCCTTTCCCTGCTGCCTCTCTATTCTCTTCTGAGAGAAAAAAAAAAAAAAACAAGCACATCGCAGTGTGCTTTTCACACCTGGCGGCTGTGACGTCACTGATGACATCACACCCCCCACCCAAGATTGAAATTTGTTTCACCAAATTCAAATCTGAAATTACGTCAAGTGACGTCACAAATACTTCAACATAGTAATAATAAACAAAAAAAAAACATACTTAAGTCTTGAAACAATTTTCCATAATTTCAGGCTTCTGCCTCTGAACTAAAACATATAAAAAGAATAATATATAGATTATACACAGCACAATATTAAAAGATTACCAAATATGATGTCTGAATAGAATAGCTGAAAATTTAAAAAAAAATGTCCAAAAGTTCTAAAGTTTTTTTTATGAATTGTCCACAGTACCTAACCTGGATAAAGCGTCTGCATTACTTAATTTCGATCCAGGACAATGAGTTATAGATATATTGTACTTTTGCAGTGCAAGGGCCCATCGTTGCAGCTTAGAAGATTGTGGGGCGTTCTTTGTAATAAAAGTTAATGGATTATGGTCAGTAATTAAATCTATTGGTGAGCCGAAAATCCATGTTTCAAATTTCTTTAAGCTCCAGACTACCGCGTAGGCCTCCCTTTCTATAGTTGGCCAGGCTTGCTGGGTTTTGGTCAATTTCTGGCTGGCATAGCTGATCGGGAACAGGACACCATCTTTCCTTTGGGATAGACATGCACCGATGCCAGTCGATGATGCATCACACTGTATGACGAACACTTGTCCTAGGACTGGGGTGTTAAGACTGGGTGCCTCTACAAGACATCTCTTCAGTTGCTGGAACGCTTCCTCATGTTCTTGCATCCAAGTAAGCTCTTCCGGACTCTTCTTCTTCGTTAACTCGGTTAACGGATATGCCACCTCTGCGTAGTGTGGAACATAGTCACGATAATAATTACATAAACCAAGAAAGCTCTTCAATTGTTTCTTAGTCTGAGGCTGGGCCAACTTCTGAATGGCATCCACTTTCTCTGGATCAGCCTGATGACTACCGGAACCAATAACATGTCCTAGATACTTGATGTAATTTTTTGCAAATGAACACTTCTTTAGATTAACGGAAAAGTTTAATTCCGTTAACTTTCCAAATATTTTGTCAAGGTGTAACAAATGCTCACTAAAGTCTCTTGAATAGATGGCAATATCATCTATATACGCTCGAGAAAATTCTCGAAATTCTGACAAAGCTTGATTCATTACTCGCTGAAATGTCGCTGCAGCATTTCTGAGCCCAAATGGCATGACTTTAAATTTGTACTGGGCTCGGTGAGTTTTAAAACATGTCAAATCTTGACTGCGTTTTTCCATGGGAATTGCCCAATATCCTTTGAGCAAATCAATGGTGGATATTACATTGGCTCTACCGATGCAAAATAGCAAGTCTGTCTGATTTTCCATTGGGAAATCATCTGGCTTAGTGACGGAGTTGAGAGACCTAAAATCCACGCATAACCTTAGAGAGCCATCTTTCTTCATTACGCAAACTACTGGATGTGAGATTTCTGCATCACACACCTCTATTAACCCTAACGCTAAAAGTTCCTCAATTTGCCTATCTACTTCTGGTTTTAACGCCTCCGGAATTCGATAAACATATGGCTTTTTCCTTTCTGTATCATTTAATCGTATTTTATGCTCCCCTACCTTAGCTATTTGTACTTTATTTTGAAATAAGTTTTCGTATTTACCCAATAAATTTTTTATCTCTTTCTTTTGCGAATCGCTTAAATGACTCAAACTAACTTCATTAAGATTAAATGAATTTGAATAATCGTTTCTGCTAGGAGTGGGATGGACTTCCCCTAATTCTGATTCATTTTCGAATATTACCCCCACCGCTTGTACTCTAGGTACAAATTTTCTAATTTTGTTTACATGAACGGTTTTAATATTCCCATTAGCTAATTTCACTTTATAAGAGTCGGTACTACAACGAGATACTATTTCAGCGGGTCCGGTCCATCTAGCATATAATTTGTTATTAGAATCGGGAATTAAAAGATAAACCTGTTCCCCAGATTGGAATTCCTTATATATTGCCCGTCGGTTGGCATATCTCGCGTACGCTCCTTGTCTTACTTCAGCAGTCACTGCTGCCTCTTCCGCGGCCGTTTCTAAGTTTATTTTTAACTCTTGTAGATAATCAACTGCGCTCTTACCTATATTTATAGGAAGTGGAATTTCGCCCGCCCACGACGACTTTAACACCGCGAGAGGTCCTCTAGCTTCTCTACCGTACATTAACTTAAACGGTGATACTCCAGTAGTGGAATTAGGGATCTCCCTGTAAGCAAACAACATATATGGTATATGTTTGTCCCAGTTTTTAGGATCACTTCGTATAACGTGGTGCAACATGCGCTTCAAAACTTGATTGTACCTTTCGACTAAACCTGAGCTTTCCGGATGACCCGGTGTTGCGAACCTAGGTGTCGCGCCTAGTCTAGCATGAAATTCTTGCGTCAGTTTTGATACAAAATTTCTGCCCTGGTCGCTAGCGATAACCCGAGGTATTCCTGTTCTCATAAATATCTCTAATAACGCGTCACATGTCGCCTTGGCTGTAATTGTTCTCAACGGAACTGCCTCCGGCCACCTAGAATGTTGATCGACCAAACATAACACGTATTTGTGTTTTCGCGCTGATGGTGTTTCGATTGGACCAATTATATCAATCGTTACCTGTTCAAATGGAAATTGTGGTCTCTGAATGGGCGTAATCGGTATCTGGTCGCTCACTTTTTCCCTACTACGTAATTGACAATCCCTACACGACCTACAGTATTCTTCAATATCTCGCGACATCTGCGGCCAATAAAAAGAATAACGAATTCTTTCTTTAGTTTTGCGCATGCCTAAGTGATTCGCAAAAATAGACTCATGCGCCAATTTCAAAATTTGATCTCTTCTAATTTTTGGTACAACCAACTGATGTACATTATCCCCTGAGACCTTATCCTTATGATATAGTAAATAATCCATCACATAAAACCCATTTTTATTTTTTCTAGCATCTTCAAAAGCTTCGCGTAACGTTTCACAAGTTTTCTGTTGTTTTCTAAAAATACTGACATCTGACAACTGACCTATATTTTCCTCTGACTTAGATTCATATTCATTTTTAACACAATTAATGATCAATTCTCCGTTATCGTTTTGCTCACTATTTTCTATAATTGGATCTTCGGAGCTGTCCTTTTCCCTTTCCACACCAGTACTATCCCGTTCAAATGCGTTCGTACCAATAAAATTTTCCCCATCATTCCCGAGTACATTTGAATTTATATATTTATTTTGTAATACCTCCTCATCTTTTCCTATGGCTGATTTTAGCATCTCATAGATAACAGGTGTTATTATACATGGAACTACCAGTTTGTTTGTAACTGAGAACAAAATGTCTACGTTACCGGAAGTAAAATTGGGAGAGTTTGGTTTTAAAGATATAGGAAATGTCTTTAAATCAGCTACTACTTTATCTCCAAAAGCAGAAATTAGTTGTATTTTCGAAGAATCCCCCTTTTCAAAAGATTGTGGTATTTGATCAGAGTTAATAATAGGCATTTCTGCAGCGCTATCGACCAATGCTCGTATTTGTTTCCCCCCCAACCAAATGTATACATATTCTAAGGGTTGTGTGTCAACTATGTTACTATCGAAATACGTGGTTTTGACTTTTGCGATTAACCTATCTTCTTGATTAGAATTTACTGACGTTGAATCCTTTCTTTGGGTTTGTGAAGCTCCCGTTTTATTCTTCCCTTTATTAAGCGGACAATATCGTAAATGAACTGTGCTTTTACAAAGTTTACACTCTTTCTGACTATTGTATTTATCATATTTATTTCTCATGGGTGGTGGTACATATTTAACGTTAGTCTGATTTCCGAACCCCATTTCATTTTGATCGCGAAATTTTGATGGTTTATCATATGTCTCAGCGAAAGATCTATTTTTTGAGACAAACCAGTTATCACAGAGCTCAGCAATCTGTCTAGGTCGCAACCATTTATCTAACTGCTGCACCCTGATATAACTCTTCGTTTCTGAATCTAATGCGCTCAACATTCTATCACTAACAATTAAATCATTCAATGTTTCAAAATCTGTTACCTTCCGTAATTCACAATAAAAATCCCAATTTGCCCTGAGACGACTACTAAACTGCATATGATTTTCATGTTTCATCCTTTTAGCCATAAGAAAATTGTCTAAACATGTTTCTGGGGTCGGCTGAAACTCTTTAAGAACAATCTCTTTCACCCTATTATAATGTTTCATGTCGTCTGCGTTTATATAAGTTAACAAGTGTGCAGCCCGTTCACCCAATAAATTAATTAATATTTCAACTTTTAAATCATCTGCAACATTTTTCATTTCGAACGCTTTTTCTAGCGATACAAAGAACAAATTCCAATTTTCCGGTTTCGTTGGAACCGCCAAAGTCAATGTTCGAACACTTTTTATTAGCGTCTCTAATGAATTGTTATTTACGTTTACCTGTCGTCCATCCCCTCCTGATTCTGAATTTTTATCAACCGCTTGAATCCTTGCAATCTCTAATTGAGCTTTCGCTAACTCTAGTTTTGTTTTCTCTATCTCTAATGCTACGTTTTGTTCTTCTTTTAGCTTATCCCTTTCTGCTCTTAATATTTCTAGCTCTTTTTTTTCCCTCTCTAATCGTTCATTAACTGTAGAATTTAAGATTTGCTTTACAAATTCTAAATCTGTTTTATATGCCTCACTTTTTTCTATAAGATTTTTAAGATCAACTATCTTGTGATCTTCATTTACACTCTGCCCTAACTCTTTAGCTACAATCATTAAATCTTCTTTCCGTAACCCTTTTACGTTAAACATTATGAATCCTATCTAAAAAAATATATTCTTATAATGTTTAATTCAAATTACTCTATTCTAAATCTAACATAAGTTTATTCAATTTTTATCTAAACTGAAAATTTCCATACATCTACACAATAATCTGCTCAACAATAACTAAAACATTAAAATATCAAGAAATACTTTATCATTATTTCTCAAACTAAATAAAAAAGCAAAAAAATCTCCTCTCAGATTTATTAAACTAAACAGAAACAAAAACAAATAAAATCTCCTACCTCTGGTTCTTTCGAAAGTGAGCGTGTGATGTTTCGTTCCCCACACCCAATAGTTGACGCCGCTAATTTATTTCTACTTTCGATTTATTTGTTCCTGTTTAGTAAAGTTGCAGACTTGACTCTTTGAAGAATCACATTCGATTTTAGCATAAATCCAGTTTATTAATATACACAAAACGAATATATATATATATACGGTACCACAAGAAAAAAAAATAATAATGAAAATAAAAATAATTAACACAAGAGATTATTTCACATATGTAAACTAAACGAGGTTCACATTCCACCTCCGTTCGCAGCCTTTCCCTGCTGCCTCTCTATTCTCTTCTGAGAGAAAAAAAAAAAAAACAAGCACATCGCAGTGTGCTTTTCACACCTGGCGGCTGTGACGTCACTGATGACATCACAATAACATTCTTAATGTAATAAAGTAATTAACAGAACAGATTTTGTTATGTAATTATAAAATTAAATTAAATATTTACGCTTGAAAAATCATCATGCAACTTGTAAGGAAGAACTAAAATTTTTAAGCCAATTTGAAATTTAAATTTTTAAACCAATATCTTCACTTAAGCAATTTCCTGCTTCCTCTGTTTCTTCATATTCTACATGAAAGTTATTAGTAATGATATCTTTATACCATTTAAAATCAGGCTGATTTTTTCACTCTTCACCATACAGTAATTGTAAAAGTGTGTCTACGTCATTCTGATGCCTTTAAGTTTGAGATGAATTCTCTTACCTTGTTTTTTTTTTTTTAATGCTTAAGTGGCTTTTTCTATCACCTCCTCTCTTTTCCTCAATAGGTTCATCAGCATGTACCTTAGTAACAATATCGGCTAGCATTGTACGACCTATTTTAGTTATAGCCATGAAATTGTTTTTACACACAGGAATTCTCCTACCACTGCTACTAGTAATAAAATAAGAAGCAGAAAATGCATGCTGTAAGCGAGATGATTGCGATTTATTTTGGGTTGGGTTATTAGGTCTACGTCGAGTTACATTTTTTGTAACTACCAATGAGGCTATAATAGAATCTTGTCGCTGTTTGTCCGGAATTTCGTAAAGTCTATCCCGAAACTTCTTAACGTCATTAGGTCTAACATCAGTGCATGAAAAAGTATTAATAGAATGTTTGCATGGAGCATAAATGTTGTTATCTAAAGGTGCTGAATATCGTTTCTTTTTCGCTTCTTTTTTTCCCCACCAATTCTCTGTCTTTTTCTAGTTCCATAATTAGAAGTACTCACTAATACACCATCTATTAATTCTTCCATTAAAAAATAAATAAATAAATAAATAAATAAAATAAATAAATAAATAATAATAATAATAAAGTACACTCCTCTAAAATGAAGAAAACAAGATAGAACTAACGAAAAAACAAACATAAAAGCTGGTACATGTACGAATCACGCGACCAGAAAGAGCAGTACTGACTTGGTTGGCTGGAGAAATCACAGTTTGACTGAAAACAGGCTCTGGAGGAAACACTGTTTGATTGAAACCCTAACTTTCTAAGAGCATTTATAATGTGATAAAAATTATTTTGGTTTAAAATAATAGTATAATTTTGTGCTATTTAATGTTGAGTTCACAGAAAAATCACTAACTCATTTTTTTTTATTTTTGGAGAAAACACGGTTTGAATGTTTGCTCCTCAATTGTATTTTTTTAAAGGACTGGCTTGAATTTATTTTAACGAAATTTTCGAAATGTAACAGAAAATTGTGTTGTGTATAAATGCTTATCAATATATAATTTTATACTGATTTGCTTTTTTCACTGATTAAATGTTTGAGGTAACGAAATGATATTGATCACAGAAATGCATTCATTTGAAATTCAAAATGTGGAGAGTTTAAAATGCTTCTTTTCAAAAATACTTTGATAGATCTCAGACTTTATTGTTAGCATAAATCGATTTCCTCGTTTGCCTTTAACTGTCGCATTAACATATTCGTGCAATTCATTTGATAAAGTGCTTTTACCACTTCAAACGAGACGAATCATTTTTAGGAACATTTCTTTTAAATTACCCATAGTGCTCCACGCTAAAATTATTCTCTTTCCTATCAATAAAGAGCATTAGAATTTATAAAAACTTTTAGTGATTTGTTATGTTACAAATTATGATTTTCAGAGAAATTTTCATAGTTTACTTAGTAATATTATTTATTTAGAAAGGTATTTGATCTAGCTATAATAAATGAGCACAAATTGTGTTTAATTTCTTTAGTTTTTAAGACTTATAATTTATATATATATTTATCCAAATAAACAATTTTGATTGAAATTAGTTTATTAAATACCTTCTGCACATCCTTTCACCGTTATTTCATTAAATCAATTTATCACAATTTTTTACATTTTTGGTTGAATCTGTATATTACACAGTTGCCAATTCTTACGCTTTTGGTCTACGGAAAATTTTTGTGGAAAATATTATCTATATTTTTATAATAGTTTTCACTGATTTAATAAAATTAAAAAAAATCTGTAAAATTTTACCGGTAGCCGAAAAGAGTAAAAATTAGTAACTAAGATATTAGTTCGATAGTATTATAAAAAAGAAAATATAGTTTAAACATGTCTATATTTTGTAAGAAAGTGTTTTATTAGTTACATTGCTATGAATTTCAAGTAGTAATTATTTTCTTCTATATTCAGTAGAAGAAACTGTTCGTAAAAATTTTAGATTTTCGGTTCTATGGAATTATACGTGTTGAGAAATCCAGATCAGAATTTGGAGATTTTAAGAAACTGTTTCTCTGTCTATGTGTTTGCTTGTGACAAAAATTTTGTGGTCGTTTTAGCTCAGTAACTAATTCACTGATTTTCATATAAATTTATTTGTTAATACACCTTGACTTAAATTAGGGCTTATTAATTTTTAGTAAAATTCGCCATACAGTTGGCGTTGTCATCCAGTATTTTCAAAATTTAATATGGCAGTGTAATATAAAATTTTGTATAAATATGCATAATTAAAATTGTCAATCATTTTTAAATATTTGTCTTGGGTTTCTCGGAAACAACTGTAACAATTTTGATAAAAGTTTGAGTTAAGGGTTTTTAAAGAGAAAAATTGATTGGGGTTTTCCTCATCTTCAGGAAAATTCACGTATGCTTCTAACTCTTCATTCGCCTTTTGGACAATATGACAAAAGTTGGTTTTGTTAAGAAATAAATTTAAATATTTTGATAAAAGTTTGGTGATTTGTTTTTTTTGGGGGGTAAAAAAACCCTTAGATTTATTCTCATCTTCAGGAAAACTCGCGTCTTCTGTTAACCCTTCATCCGCCGTTTACAAAATATGACAGAATTTAGGTTTATTCAGACATATACACATGTAACGATTTTGATGAAAATTTAGGGCTAAGGTTTGTTGGGAATGCAAAATCGATTGGACTTATCCTCAACTTCAGGAAAATTCGCGTTTGCTGTTAATTCTTTATCCTCCGGTTGTAAATAGTGCTGAAACTGAGTTTACTTCGAAATTCATATAACGATTTTTTATGAAAGTTTGAGCTTAAGAGTTTTTTGAAGTGTTACATAGAATTGGAAATATTCTCATTTTTAGGAAAATTTGTGGTCGCTGTTAACTGTTCACCCGCCGTTTGAAAAATAAGGCAGAAATTGGGTTACTCAGAACTTGGTATTACGATAATTACTTAAATAAAACATTTTAACACTTTCCTCCTTATTGTGCTATAAATTTTTCACTTGGGTACCCAAGCCTCCTCGGCGGCTTCATCTGTCATGAAGTTCTTGAATCTGATCGACTTGGTGGTCTTTTCCATAAGGTGGCGCTACGCTCCATCTGGTGCCATTGCGCCGCTGTCGTTGCACACATGTAAATTTGTGGCGTTTTCTATAAATTCACAGAACATTGTATAATGATAATTGTTATAATTAGCTAATTTTCTAGTTTCGTTAAAATTTATCTCTACATTTTCGTTATTATACGTTTTTGCAAGAGCTGTGTTCACTTTACCAATTTTAATATCATATTTATGTTCGTTAATTAGCGTTTTAATTTTCCTTTTTGTGACACCTATGTATGAACCTGAATTTTTATTTTGATTTATAAAAGGAATTTTATATATTCCGGCAGTTTCAATGGGTGAAATGGAGTCTTTATCGTTACGTATTAATTGAAAAATATTGTTATTTGGTTTTATGGGAATATTAATATATTTTTAATTTTATTGGTGGCTCCGCGATCATATGGAACTGAAGAAGTAAATTTAGAGAGGGGTTTTAAAAATTCGGAATATTATTAAGGATTTTTAATCTATTTTTAACAAGTTTATTAACTATTTTGTTAGGGTAACCTGCTTTTTTAGTGAATTCCTTAATAACATTTATTTCTTGGTTTAAGTCGTCGGTTTCATTACATATTAAAATTTCGCGATTGATGTATGAGCGGATTGCGTTAGTTTTATATCGAAAAGGTGCTTTACTTTTGTAGTGGATAATTTCATTGCTAATGGTCGGCTTTTGGTAATCGATAGTTTTAATTTTATTTTCGGTTCGTATAATTTTGACGTCAAGAAAATTGATTTGTCGGTCTATTTCTTCTTCATAAGTAAATTGTATATCAGGATCAATGTCATTAATAGAATTCAATAACTGCTGCATATTACACTTTTTGTCGATAACGGCCAGTTTCTTAATTAGCCTGAATTTAGTTTTTTAGATTTGCATATACTTCAGCACTTTTTTAGATAATTTTAGGTTTATTTAAATACATAACACTTGCGATTTGTCCAGACACTACTCTTTGAAAAAAGTGCAATAATTTTCAAGTAAAAGTGTCTGATATGGCTGTACATCATGGCTGTACATCATGGCTGTACATATGGCTGTCACCAATAAAGCTTAAATTTTCTTTCGTAGGTGTAACATAATATACGAAATGAAATAATTTAGATATATACATAAAACAACGCATAAACAAAATCTTTTCGGATAAGTTATTGTAATATATTAATAAAATTTTAAAGGCTAAAGTATCCTTAAAATAATAATCCTTCCCCCTACAAAATAAACTAGTTGGCATAGGTGGACTCTGCTCAGTTCCCCATCATATTTATGTTCTCATAAATTTCTAGTTTGAGAGATATAATCATGTTAAAAGAAATGAATTTGACAAAAGCTTGACACAGTGACAGAATGAAAACCCCACCTAATAGGCTATCCACCGTTCACTTCGATATATTTATCTTATTCTAATCTATTAATTTATTTTATCAGGGTCAATTCCGTTGTTTAGTTTTCATGCTACTATTTCCAATGCAATAATCCTCAAAATTCATATTTATATGAAAAATTTACAATTTCGCTATGTTGGTAAAATCGTAAATTACGAATAATTTACGAAATTTTCCTATTAGAATATTTGTATTCAATCATGTTCAAACAAATATCATAAATGTAATTTTGAAGTTGTCTGATGTATTTATGAGCCTCAAAATGAAAGTTTATGCTCAATTTTACCTTATTCTGGCATGTTAAGTAAATCGTAAATTCCAAATAACTTACGAATTTTTTTAAATTGGAAAAATCATAGTCTATGATATTCATGCCAGTATCCTAAATAATATTTCGAAAGTGGTTTGACATCTTTACGATGAAAATATCCCTCAAGATTGACGTTTATGTGAAATTTTGCTCTATGCTGCCATGTTAAGAAATTCGTAAATTTCCAATAACTTGCGAAATTTTCAAAGTAGCATATTTATAGTTACTGATGTTCCTTCCGGCATCAAAACTGATATTTTAAAACTGGTCTGACATTTTTACAGTAAAAAGCTTCCATTTAATGCACGTTTAGGTGAATTTTTGTCCTATTCTCCCATGTTAAGAAAATCGTAAATTTCTAATAACTTACGAAGTTTTTAAATTCGAATGTTGCAAATAAATAGGTTTCTTGCCAGTGTCGAAAGTAATATTTTAAAACTGATTTGACCTCTCTGCGACAATTTGTTCTTGAGATATCGTGTACACAGACTAACAAACTAACGGACTTACACACTAACAGACTATCAGACACCATAGAAATTTTGTCATTTTCGGATTCCTCACACCTGAAAACGTGTAAAAAAAGTCAAAAAACCGAGGTCGAAAATTTTCACGATTACCTAAGTTCCCCATATGATGGGGAACTAATAAATAAATAAAAGTAAAGCAATATATGAAGCAAATGGTTAAGTAAATATTAAACAATTTTAACCACACTTACCAGTTTTGGGTCAGTTGAACTCTTTGGAACTGTACGATTTGTTTTATAATTTCTATGGAAATATAATTTTTTAATTAACCCTTTTGCGACTGCTGACGTAGATTCACGTCATTTGAAAATCTCTAACTCTCTCAGTGGGCGTTTCTTTCGTAATTTATGTGTTACTTATTTGTTAAGTGTGTACCTAGTATTCATATTTTTGCAATAAACTATACTATGGATAGAAATATATTGATTAGAAAGAATATAATTATAATGTATATCCATTTCCATTTGTAATATAATTGGGAATACAGAAATTTTTTTCTGAAATGTTTTATTTTGAGAGAATGGCGGATGTCTTCGACAAAATCCTGCGGTCGCAAAAAGTGTTAAAATATATTTATAAAAGTAAAAATATATTTTTAAAAATATATAAAGCTAAAATATGTTAATAAAAATTTAAAGACTGAAGTATCCTTAAAATAATAATCCCCCCCCCCTACAAAATAAATAAATAAATAAATAAATAAAAATAAAGCAATATAGGAGGCAAATGATTAAGCCTTTAACTATGACGGTAGTTAAGAAACGATTTTAAAAGTCAGTCTTGCATTCCAATACCATTCGCTTTTTTTAATTGACATTTTTAACATATTTTTCTATTTAAAACAGTAAACCCCGCCTAATTAGTTAATTTTTTTCTTCGAGTGTTCGTTTAAAAGGTTCAAAATTTATCACCAGTAACCGGTGAAGTAAATACCACTTGTGCATATTTTTGTCAACATAAATTAAGGGGTTTAACACGAATACTCAATGTCACATTTACTGTTCTTTTCTGTATTGTTTTATTTTGAAGAACGATGAAGGCGGGGCTTGTCTTCTTTAGAAAACAGGAATTCTTGATGCTAACCTAATGTCTAAAAATCATTTCTGTTTCATTTCTTTACGTTTGACGTAGTTGTTATAAAATTTGACACGTAAATAAAAAATAAAAATATTTTGTTTAATTTTGTTTATTATTTTTTAAGAGTTGATTCGTTATCTCATGCAAAACTTTATAAGAGACGGCCCCCTAAACCACTCCAAAAGAAAGATTTATTTATATCTCGAAACCTAATAACTGGAATGAGCTGCAAATTTGCACACCCATATTTTTCAGCATTAGGATTCATTTTATGTAAAAATTAAAATAGGTCACAATTTATTAATATTTTTCAGAATTAAAAATATTTTTCAGAATCAAAAGTAATGATGGATTATGTTTGGGTTTCTACACTGTATCTCGTAATATACATATATCGATCAAGTTATTTTTTGTGAAGAAATTAATAAAAGTTTGAAATATGAATTTAACATTAGCACGTTCAAACTCTGAACGCTTATAACTCTGTGAAAAAATAAGTAAAATATACAACCAATATACTTTTTCGCGTTGTCTTGATCCCAGGAATTCAAATATAAAATAAAAATGGGGCATTACCATTGAAAAAATAAAAGTTGTTGCGCGTTTTAATATGTAGACGACCCCCAATTCAAAATTTCAGTTCATTTTCTGAAACTACTCACAATTCCCCGTCGAATGGTACCTATTACATTTTTCTACATCTATTAGCAACGAAGTTACGTCGAGTGCTGCGGTTTTTTCCCTCGACTGTACATCACATCTACCAATTTTCGTCTCATTTGGATAACTCCTTCTTTGTGCGTCGATTTTTTTTGTTATAGAGTATATATATATATTGATAATTTACACTGTCTTAAAAATAGCTTTCAATTAATTCAATAGATCAAATCGCTCGATTCAATAGACAATATTGACTTTTGACTTTCAAGATCTTTTCAATAATATTGCGTTATCAGATCTTAGTTATATCATTTACAGTCTTTTTCAAGAGTATAAAGCTCAAATTAATCTTCCTCACAATTTTAAAGCAAAAAAAAAAAAAAAAAAAAAAAAATTAAAATACTTCTTAACATTGTTATCCATAATAATTATATCTTCCACAACAACGATATCTATTTGCAACAATTAGGCATCCCACAAGGAGGTTGTAGCTCCAGTATTTTGGCAAATCTCTATCTTTATTATTATGAAAAGCAAATTTGCAATGATGATGTTCGATTTTATCATTACATCGATGATATTATTGTATTTTATCTCTACAACACTCCCAAAATGACTTTTTCTTCAATTATCTACCTAATTTAAAGCCAACTCAAAATACTCTAACTAATCAATCAATTAACTTTTTAGATCTCAAAATAATCATCGATGGTAATAAAATTTACGCAGATATCTATGACAAACGGCAAGATTTTAGTTTTAAAGTTAACTTATTTACACATTTTAATTCATGTCTGCATCTTTCGGTATTTAGAAAAATCATCATTAACCATTTATTTCGAATTAATAATTTATGCTCTGCGAAGTTTAAAAACAAGAATATTAATAAACTGATCACAGCCACTACTAAAATGGGTTTTCCTAAAAACTTTGTATTTTCTATTTTATATCCTTAACCATATCTCTGTCACTACAAAAAAAAAAAAGCTGTGTACACTATTGTGTATATCAACAACAAAAAAATATATAAAATAATAAAAGACAATAAAAAAGGTGGCGGTTGGGTGGGCAGATGTTTGATTATGGAGGTGGGGGGGGGGTGTTGTAAGGCTTGATGGTTGGGTGGGTTTGTGAAATTAAATTTAATAATAATAATAATAATAATAAAAGCAGAAGGCTTGTTGCATTTACTTTGTATTACTATGCAAACTTTCTTTTTCCAATAAAATTTCAGTTTCTTCCTTTTTGAGTTGTCAGCTATATTTAAATTTCTAATTATACTATTAAACACAATGTAATCAATCGGTGAATTTCATTGTTGCTTCGTGGTTTCATTGTTATTCATCTGCTTTGAAATTTTGCTTTTTTAAATCCATATGGTTCCTGTTCTGGTTGTGGCAGGCTGGGCGAGTGTTGCCGGCATGAAACTAGTTTAACTCCACAAGCAAGTCACAAGTCTTGCCGCCTACCTCCTTCCTTCCTATCTTGTGTTTCTCAGGTTATTTTTTCATTAATTTTGATAAGTTTATGGTTTTAAGTTAAGATTTGTTGTGTTACTTTATTGATTCGTTTGTTTTGCAGGCTGTTAATTAATAGATTTGGTTTCTTTACGTTAGTGTATTTCATCCACTGATAATTTTTTTAAAAATCTTATTGGTCATTGGTGTTTCAGTGATCTTGTATCTGTTGCTTGGCATTGGCTTCTACTATGCTTAATAGATCATCTTTATTATATATTATATATATATATTCTTGCAAGGACATGCTATGAAATAATATGTAAAAGTTTCAACAATAAGAAAATTTTTGAATCTAAAATATAAATATTTAAAGTAAAAAATGTTTCACTTTGCAAGAGATGAAAAATTTTAAATATTCAAAATATTTTAAAAAGCATTCGAGGACAATATTTTTTTTTTATTTTTTTTTTTTTTTTGTAAAAGTATTTGTTGGAAACTTTTAGCATGTTCTATGACTTTTCTTTACTGTTCTCTGATTTTGGGTCGTGGGTTCGATTCTCCAAGGTCCGATGTGTTAATTTTTGCAGATAGTTAGTAGAAAAAGTGTCAATTGATAAAAGAAAATCTTTCAAAGTCTACACAGTATCCTCTGATTCATGTTTTTTTTTTTAAAGCTT
Organism: Salticus scenicus; assembly: GCA_963930645.1. Lineage (NCBI taxonomy): Eukaryota > Metazoa > Arthropoda > Arachnida > Araneae > Salticidae > Salticus > Salticus scenicus. The sequence goes on from OZ005656.1 coordinate 86,757,940, forward strand.
TTTTTTTTATAACAAAAAGCAGAAAATAAAAATTTGAGTAAAGAAACATTTTTTAATCGCAGAAGCTTTTTATTGTGGAGCCCTGAAAAGTATAAAATGAAAATTTATTCTTGTAAAGACACGATATAAATAAATGAAAGTTTCAACACTAAGAAAATTTTAGAGAAAAATAATTTACTTTTACCAGAGATGAAAATTTTTAGATATTCAAAATATTTTAAAAAGTTTTCGAGACCTTCGAAATTTATGGCCTAACAAATACTTATGTAGAAACTAATGTCTAAAAATATTGGTCTCGATAGCTTTTTATAATATTTTGAATATTTAAAAATTTTTATCTCTGGCAAAAGTGAAATATCTATATTTTTCACTAAAATTTTCTCAGTGTTGAAACTTTCATTTATTTATAGCATGTCTTTACAAGAATAAATTTTTGTTTTATGCTTTTCAAGGCTCCACTATAAAAATATTCTACTATTAAAAAATTTTTTTACTTAAAGTTTTTTTTTTTTTTTTTTTTTTTTCACTTCATGTAATGAAATATAAATACTTTGAGGTTTCTAAACCGTACAATAATCAAATAGGAAGTTATGCTCAATGAAATTTGAACAGAAAATTCGCAGCGTGCATGTGTGTATATATATATACTAGGTGTTTCAAATCTCATGGGCAAAAATTTAAGAGGTGGTAGAAAACATCTAAACACACCATTTTCACCATGCAATACATGGTCGGAGAGCAAGCGGTGACCGATAGAGGGCGCTGTAATGGAAAGTATAAAGTGCGCGTTTTCTTACACATCGTCCTCTACCGTGGATTTCAGCAGGCATGGCGACATACAGTAAACAGGAAAAGGCGGACACGCATTTTATGTATGGCGTGGCGAATGGAAATGCTCTGGAAGCCGCAAGACAGTTGTGGTATTTTTCTGTCTGACACGTGTATTCTCGGGAAACTCTGCCTGTACAGTCTTGCGATTTCCAGAGCGTTCCCATTGGCCAGACCATACATAAAATGCATGTCCACCTTTTCCTGATTAATGTATGTCACCAAGCCTGCTGAAATCCACGTTAGAAATGACGATGTGTACGAAGACGCGCGCTTTATACTTTCCATTACAGCACCTTCTAGCAGTCACCACTTGCTCTCCGTCCATGCATTGTATGGTGAAAATTACTTGTTTAGATGTTTTCTACCACCCCTTAAAATTTTGCCCATGAATTTTTAAACAGCCTGTATATATATATAAGTTTTAAATATTTAAAATAAAGAAATTGTTTATCTATTATAAAATGCATTCCTGCCAACATTCTAATTAATATTCCGTTGCATTGTTAAAACCACCCTTTCATCCACGCCACTTTATTTTTAAAATAATTTTGGAAAATTTAATTAAGATTAAATAGGTAGAAAAATACTCAAAAAAAAAAAAAAAAAAAAAAAAACTGGTTTGAAAACAAAGGTGGGGATAACAGGACTATGGACTATTAATTATACTGTTGGCAGGTATGTTGAATGTATATTGTACGTGAAAATCAACTCTTCGTTTACCGTATTTTTTAAAACATTATATTTTACCTAAGGTGTACGATCCCTACAATATTCAAGTATAGAGGCTGTTCGCACATTTTTTAGACGATTTTGATGAAGTGTATTGAAGTAATTTCACTCATATTTCGTGTTTTATTTGTTCAGTTTGATAGCCCTTGTTTTTAACTAACATTCTACATCATAATTTCTATGATAATAATGCTTTTTATAATATCGGAAGAGGTTTATTTTTCTACTCCTCTTGAACGGCTTTCCAGAGTCCACAAAGCGTTGTAGGTCGGTGTTTGGATAATGTGGATTTTAAGAGTCGAAAAACACAAAAATCCAACAGTGATACATCAGAAGATTTAGCAGGAATGTCAATGAAGGGTATGGTTTTAATTCCCGTTTTTTATTCCATTTTTTTCTAGAAAAGCAATTGCGGATTGCGATGTGTGGCTGCTTGTTTTGTCTTGATACAGTTCAACGGATTGATAGCATTGTGGATAAAGATCTGGATTTTCATTTTTTAAAATTGGAATTAAAATATGTTCTTGAGAGTATTTAGAGTTGATTTTGACATTTTTTGTCGCATTTTTTTGCTTTTATCTTGCGCTTGTATGAAAAAACCAGTGGCAATCATAAATCCTTTAGAAAAACTCTATTTTGATGCTTTGAGCCATGTAGCAATTTTTTTTTCTCCACTTTTATGATAATAAATTGGCCTGTTTTTATTGCAACCACTTAAATAGACCCAAGATTCATCTGTTGTTGCAACATTTTTCCATTTTTCTCCTGATAAATGCTTTACATAAAGATTTCACTAAAAACTATCTTTGGAAAGAGTGGAAACCTATCCTTCCATCCACTGCCATTTTAAAAGCGCATTTTTGCATGTAAACAAAAATTATAAATATCAGAAGATAAATAAAACTTCCAAAAATATAACTGTTATGAAAATAAAATTCTCCATGCAAACGATTTTTTCTTACTGCGAAATAAAATCGTCTAAAAAATGTGCGAACAGCCTCTGTACAAAAGCAAGGGGGAAAAGTTTTAAGAAGACTATGTCAGCGAAATAGTAGGAAAATTCGTTTAATTAATACAATTACAATGATGAAAGAGTTCCAGTTTTACTTTGAAAACATTATTTTCATGCTAAATTTTTAATTTGTAAAGAAGTATCTTCGGATACTGTTGGATGGAAGCACCTGTGAGAAAAGCTACGCATCTTCCTCTGCCTAAGGATGGAACTAACGAGGCGCGAGTCCTAAAAAAATCCCAATGGCTGCAACGGAGAGGGGGGGGGGCAGAGAAGGAACACCAAAGCATAAATACGTAAACCTTGAATTCATAAAATAGGAAGCACAAAATCATAAAATAAGGAAGGTTAAATTATAGCATTACAAAATATAATAGAAAGTTTAAGGACAGTAAGAATATTTTTGTATTTTCTAGGAGCATTTTTTTTTTTTTTTTTATTTTTTTTTTAAACAGAGAATGACAAACTTAACATAAGCAAACACAGGACAACACGGGGTATAATCTCCGAGGAGAAGTCAGTACCCGAAGGCGATAGAAAAGAGAAAAAATACGTAACATAGAGTAAAACAGCAAAATGGTTAAAGGTGGGAGTTCAGAACGAGGCCCACTTTGGGTCTGCGTCTGTTCATAGGATCGTTATGGTCATACGCTGCTAGTATGCTTAAAGCTGGGTTATCTAAGGATTCTAGAGCCAAATGAAGTTGTATATTTAAGTACTGAATGAAATTATTGAGAGTTGGAGTAGAAATCTCCTTATAAATGTGAAAATTTCGAACATACTATGGCATATCAAGTATCTGCCGAATTGTTGCGTTTTGTGCCCTAATGAGTAACTTGATATGGGATTTTACAGCATATGACCATACCATACATGCATAAGTGAGAATGGGTCGTAAGTAAGACGTATACAAGAGCATCTTATTTCTAGTGTTTAAATTACTATTCCAAGCAATTAGAGGCATTAATTTCGATTTAGCCGCTCGAAATTCCTTACGCGTAGTGTAATGTGTTGTTTGAAAGTGAGTCCTTGGTCTAGAGTAACTCCAAGGTATTTACAGTTGTTTGACAAAGGTAGGGGATAGCGCCGAGGTTAATTTGATACTTATCTCTAGTTGCAGGTGTCATGGTATTTCTTTCACGTGAGAATAGAATAGCTTCAGTTTTGCCAAAATTGAGAGCTATTCTCCATTTGCTGAACCATCTAACAAGAATTTTAAATGGCGGGAGATAGACGAAATAGCATAACGCCTGTTAATGCTAAATGCAAAAATACAGGTATCGTCTGCAAAAATAGCCAATGAGGTATGAGGGTAGCGGGGCATATCATTAATATAAAGGTTGAAAAGTTTAGGGCTAAGTTTGGAGTTTTTGAGGAACACCAAACCTGACAATAATGTTCCGTGAAAGATTGTCTTTCACCTTCACGTGGAAGTTTCTATCGAGTAAGTAGCTTTGAATTAATTTAATGAGGGGAGGGGGGAAGTTATAATTAATAAGTTTAAAAATTAAGCCAGTAGTCCAAACTTTGTCAAACGCCTTTTCGATGTCAAGGAAGACTGCAGCGGTATATTGCTTCTTAATTTTGTCGGTGGTAATATGCTCAACAAGTCTGTAGACCTGATGAGGGGTGGAAAAGCTAGTACAGAAACCAAACTGATCAGGGATAATAATATTATTTTCTAAAATATGAGAGTCAATTTGTTGAGTAAGAAAAGCTTCAAAGAGTTTGGTTAAAGTATTTAAAAGGGAGATTGGACGATAACTCGAAGCCCTATCAGGAGGTTTGGCGTTTTTTAGAATAGGAGCAATAACTGCAGTTTTTCAGTAAAAGGGAAAGTAATTAAATTTAAAAATGTTATTAAATAAATAGGTAATTTTTGAAATATAAGTTAAGGGTAGATTCTTGAGAGCGTCGTTAGTGATACCGCTGATACCTGGGGCTTTCTTATTATTAAGTTTTTTAATTTCACGACGCTCAGCGTGCGAAATCGAGATATCAGCAGGAGGAATAGGGTAATTCAAGAATCTGCTAACAGTGGTATTCATTTCTCTCTTGGTTTCATCACTATCAATGGGATTCCCCTGCAAAGGTTCATGGCAATGGCTTCTGCCTTTTCTTCATTGGTGTACGCATAGTTATATGGATGTTTGGAATAAGGATTGGAGGCATGGGATCGAATAAGCTCTTGAATCTCCTGGCAGCTTTCCAGATAGAGTTATCCTCTGAGGAGAGCGATTCAAGAAATTCACTTCAGCTTTTATTTCGTTTTTTGTACAAATAATTTTTAAGGTCCTGCTGAGCTCTATGTAGAATAATTTTGTCCTGAATTCTATGCGTACGCTGCCAAATTTTCATAGCACGGTTTTTATTGGTGGTAAAAATGAGGACATGAGGGTCTAATTTGAAAAATTCCTTAGCAGGTTTGGAAGTAGTAGCGTTAATCAATAGCACTTTTTAGTTCAGTAGTGATGGTGTTGACCAGGAGATCAATGTCATTAGTGCTATTGATAGGGGGAAGAGAGGGAGGTATGTCATTAATGAAGTCAGAGAATTGAGTCGAGTTGGTGCGGGAAATGATTTTAGGAGGGATGAAGGGAAGACAATTTGGATATTAACTTTAATAGGGTTATGGTTTGAACTTAATTTAACTAAAGAGGTGATAGTTTTGTCAAAATTAAAACCGTTAAAAAGGCCGAAATCAATAGTGCTACTACTTAGGGCAGAGTGATGAGTGGGAGAGTCCGGAAAAAGAATTTTCGCATAATCAAACTGAAGAATTTGGTCATGAATCGCCTTGCTATAAGCATTGGTAACAAAACAGTTCCAGGAGGGGTGATGGACATTAAAATCACCAAGAAGAATGGTGTTGACATCATACCTAAGGACAGTAAGAATATCAGAAGTGATATCACTCACGTTCTCGTTACAAGGAACATAAATCGAGAAAAAAGTCAAGGGGGGGGGGGAACCTGGCACCATGAGAGTAATATCAGTGGCATTGACAATGTTCAGAATAGGGATTGACACCTGATGGAAATTTAGATTATTTTTAATACCAATAGCAGTACCCCGAATAGCCCGAGGGCTATTGGGGTTTTCAAAATCATTTCTAAGAATAGTATAATTGGGAATTTTAAGGTTCATACCTGGTCTTAATTTGGTTTTCTGGAGGAGAAAATTGTCAGGAACGTGCTCTTGTAGGAATTCCTTTAATTCCAGGATTTTTTCCTGAATACCATTACAATTCCAAGCAACACAGGACAAGAAACCTCGCACAGCCATTAAGGGGCAGAAAAGGCTTGGGTAATAACATTAAATTTGGAAATCATATCTGTACAATTTTTTAGATTAGTTAGAACTTGCTTATATTTATTAAGCAACTGGTCGAAGCTATTTGCGTTGAATTGTTGGGCTATTTCTTTTAAGATATTAGAAAATTCGGTTAATGGATTGGAATTATTATTTGAGGGTGGAAGGTTGGGGTTCGGGGTAAGAGGTTGTGGGTGGAAATTTTGAGAAGGATTTAAGGTGCTGGCGAAATGGATATTAGGGTTAATCGGGGGTGGGAGGTAAAGGTGGGAGGATGTTTCTTGACTGCACTGGGGAATTTAGAGCAGTCCTGTAGCTGGCTGTGTGCGTGCCTTTGCAATTACAGCATTTTACGTGTTCGATATTTTTTCCCTCAGTGCAGTTTCGGTTTCGTGATCGCCAGCACATTTTACACATTTAGATTACATCTAGATTACATTTAGATTACATTACATCTTGCAATTTTGAGAAGAATGATGAAAGTACTGGCAGTTGAAACACTGCACAGCACGGGAGGGGCGCAAATAATCCTCGACCAGAATTGCATAATAAAGCAAATTATCTAAATCGAATATTTTTCGGCTCTCCGGGCCGTCCTCAAGGTGGATTTGGAAGAAGGTCATAGGAAGTTCCGTTTTGAAGCTTATTAACTGATTCACTTTTATGACTTTAAAGCCTTTTTCAATTAGGGCATTAAGTATTTCTTCCTTATCAGTTGTAGCGTCTAGCCCTCTAATTATGACCCGTAGAGGCATGGAAGTCTTGCCTGGGAATAAGAAATATTGTATCTTATTGACATCTAATTTGGCCACTAAGTTTTTGTAATCGGTTTCAGAATTGGGGTACAATCTGGTGAATTAGCCAGCCGGTGTTGCCCGGAATTGACATTCAGCTGAGTATAAATTTTTTAGGATAGCCGGTATGTTAACATCAGATATGATAGTTATGAATCTTGTTTTAGGGATATTTACCCGTTTAACGGGTTTTGGAGTGGTCGCTAAGGGTGAGGTGGTCGTTTTAATGAAGCGGGATGGGCCACCTAGGGAGGTTTCTTTAAGTGGGTTAATTTATTAGAAGTATTTGGATAACAACCCAAACGGGCTAGTTTATGTTGAGGGTAAAATTCGTAAGAAAGGGTGGGTGGCTTGGTTTTAGTCTTTTTACATTTCTAGCTATAGTTATAAAATCATTAGTAGAAGGGGGTGCAATGAAAGTGAAATTAAACGGACTCACCCCGTTTGCAGCAGTGGCAGGAGACATAATATTGGTGATTTCCATCTGCACTTCATCATTTTCAGGTCTTGAGTCAGGATAATTAGGATAAATGGTCCTAACTTCAGCAGGAGTGAGATCTTTTATCTGCTTGAAGACTTTGTAAGCTGGGTCAGGTGATAGAACTTCCAGATAGTTGTTCTGAACCATATCATTGTTCATTTGAGTCCATTTTATTACTTTAGAAGCATCCATCTCCAATTTTGGAGTAGAAGAATCAAGCAAATATCGAAAAACGAGCTGAAAAAGCACTTAAAATTGCTAAAAGAAACTTGCGCGACTCTCAGAAACAAATTGAGAAGCCTCATCCAATCCGAAAATAGCAGGAATGACGTCAGAGGCTACTGACTTCAGGAACCAGAGGATTAACTCTCTCTCTAAGCGGCCCTGTGAGAAAGCTATCAGTTATCAGTTTAGCAGGCGAACGAAGGTAAACCGCTGAGTATATCAGGTTTTTCAAGTCTAAAGAACAGTGTTGCCAGATGAAATTTTAAATTATCCCTACTAAACGGAAATAAAATCCCTACATTCCCTATGTTAAAATATTTTTACCCTACAAAATACCCTACGCTTCAAACTATTAATAGAAATTATGTAAAATCATGTTATTACTATTTTAATATTTTCTAGCATTAAAACAAAAAACTGATCCATTCTTATTAATACAGTCGAACCTCGTTAACGTGAATCTCAAGGTTCAGAAAAAAAATTATTCATGTCATCAGTAGTTCATGCTATCAGTAACTAATCTTCATATAACTAAACTAATCTTAATTTTGAAGGGAATTGTGGAAACAGTTCATGTTAACACTTTCGCGACTGCCTATTTTTGTCTTTTTCACAGTAAGCGTTATTTACCGAAGTTACAATATTCCAGATCAAAATTTTCCGTATTCACACTTATTTCACAAATGGATACACATTATAGTTGTACTCTTTCTAATCAAAGTATTTATATCCATAGTATAATGATAGTACAAATATGAATATATTTTTGAGAAATAAATTACAAGCAAATTGCGAAAGAAACGCCCACTGGTGGAGTTAGAGATTTTCAAATGACGTGAATCTACGTCAGCGGTCGCGAAAGTGTTAAAAGAAATTCACATTAAGCGTGTTCATTAAGTGGTGTACAAAAGGGGGCGGGAACTAACAATCTTCCTGGTTAGGTTGGCAAAGGTTTCTCAACTTTTAGAATTTATTCCGAATTAATCTTAGTAACGCCCTTTACTTTCTTTTACTTATTTTCTTGAGTAACTTCCCCCAATATGTAAATAAGATTAAACAGGAAGAAAACAACTCTTATAAAAACGTAGTATGGAAAAGAGGGCGGTACTAACTATATACTGGAATAAATTATAAATGCTGCCAACTGTGAGTTAGTGTAAAATAAGGATAAAAATGTTTATATAGATATGCTGGTGTAAGCAGAAAAAAATAACACTGCCACCCCGATTACTATTTAAGAAAAACGACTCAAAATATCCACGCTAGATACATTTCTAATTTCGACGGAACTTGCTCTTGGAGAGTACAGTCGCATTTTTTCTGGGCTGACAAGTGTCGCCATCTGGCGGACCTTGATGTTAATATTTGTTCCTTTCTTCAAACTGCAATCTTCCTTAGTGTACTTTGAAGCCCTTTTCAGGGCTAATTATTCGAGGTACACTAATCCACCATGGAGGTCACTAATCCTCAATACTACAATACCCCTGAATTTAAGGAAATGATACAGAATCCTGCTGCGGCGGAGATTAATAGAAATCTTTGCAGCAACATCATCTTTTTAATGGAAAATGAACTTTTCGATCGCATACCTCCTTCTTACCTCTACCAAATGGGAGACGAGTTATACAGCAAAATCATCAAAACCAAATTCAAACTAATAGATAAAAGTGGAAATATTAAGAAAGAAGGACCCCTGGAGTCCTTTACTATTTCCGAAATTCACACAAGATTTCCTAATTTTCCTGACTTCCGCCCTGGATACGGGACCATAGAATCCAGTGATTGGACCAGGACGGATGACGTCATGGAGGACCAGCCTGCTGGAGAAAGTAATATAAATTCTATTTCCTTTGATGTAAATTTCTCAGCCCCCCTCCCTACTAATTCTGAAACTACCATTCCTGGCTCAAAACGAAAATTAACCCAAAATTCTGAGTCGGCAAAAAATTCAAAAACCAAAATTCTCATTCCTACTGAAAACAAATTTGATCTACTTGAGGAAAAAATGCTTTTGGATGATTCTATCCCCCAACCCCCCACTAATCCCAAAACTGAAAAATCCGCAAGAAAGAATCCTCTCCCAAAAGGCAGATTCATTACAGTTCGTTGTGGAAACAAAACCCAACTCCTAAAAATATTAGCAAGCCTCCCCATAACTGTAAATTCATGCCACCCCTGCTGGCCACTATCTTAAAATTTTTCCTGAAACTGACGAAATGCACGATAAAATAATCTTTGCACTTAACGAAATGAAAGTCCAATTCTACACCATGGGTGATAGGAAAGTCCCACCTCTCAAGGCTATCATCCGAGGGCTTCCTTTAGACACTAATATCCTTGACATCGAAGATGCCCTTACTTCCCTTGACTTCGACGTCATTAAAATTTCTCAATTTACCAGTTTCAAAACCAAAGAAAAATTGCCCCTATTTCAAATTCAACTACCCAAAAACAATAAAAGTAAAGAGATTTTCCAATTGGATAAATTCCTATTTTTCCGCATCGTCGTGGAGAGCTACAAAACCCCCACACGTACTTTACAGTGCTTCAGATGCCAAAAGCTATTTCATACAGCAAAAAATTGCCATATGAAACCAAAGTGCATAAGATGTTCAGAAGAACATGACTCAAAAGAGTGCCTTTTGGGAAACAAAAAGGTTGAAAATCCGAAGTGCTGTAACTGCGGTGGAAATCACCTAGCTCTTTTTCGAGGTTGCCCCATTTTTCCCGAAAATAAAAGAAAAACGTTCATTACTCGCCCTGTGAATTCTAAAATCAGCTACGCTAACCTTGTTATTCCCACTAACCAATCCGAAATTTCCAAAGCCCATTACTTAGCCACTCCCCCTGACCAATCCGAAATTAGTAGTTCCCAAATACCTCAAACTTCTCATTTTTCAGAATTAAGCCAAATTATTAATGAAATTAACACTGAACTTAATATTCCAAATTTATCATATCTAGTAATCAAACTTAAAAATGCCCTTAATTTAATAAAAAGCACAGAAGATCGTGCCACTAAGATTTTAATCTTATTGCAAGCCCTCGGAGATTCTTCTCCTTGAGCTTTTTTCTTTTCTTATTTACCAGGAATGTTAATTCTTTTCTTTCCTCACTGGCTGGTTCTCCAACCTTCCTCAGAAATGTACTCCGTTAGATTCCACTCTTATGTACTGGAGGATGCGTGACTCAGTCACAGGTGCCTCCAACTCATTCCATCCAAACTTCCAAACATTCCTAATTTCTTGTGTAAGCCACGCCTTTACGTTTTATCTTCTAATAATTTACAATGTCAGGGGTCGTATTCTAGCTCTTTTTTCAGAACGACACTTTCAAAAAAAAAAAAAGGGTCCTGAAAAAAGGGTGGAGAGTACGACCCCTGACTACAGTTTATATTCTTTAAATCAATAACAAGAATTTTTAATTATGTACAGAAACATTTATAGATCAATTCAGCAACATTTTCAATGTAATTTTATGAAGTTCTGAGGAAATTAATTTCGTAAGATGGTTTGTAATCATTCGATGCAGAATTAATATAAGTTTGTAATTATTTTAACAAGGTGTCTGAATTTATCAAATAGGTTTTGAAATACATAGCTTGAATTTAAATAAATAAATATTAACACGTTCGCGACCGCTGACCTAGATTCACGTCATTTGAAAATCTATAACTCCACCTGTGGACGTTTCTTCTGCAATTTTTATGTTATTTATTTCTTAAAATATGCATAATATATATTCAGTTTGGTACATACAATCAATATACTGTGAATACAGATACTTTAATGCGAAACAGTATAATTTTATGTATATCCACTTGTATTATAAAAGTGAATACATAAAATTTTGTTCTAAAATATTGTAACTTGGGAGAATAACACGCACAGGCGGATCTTACTGTCAAAAATACAGAAAAATGCAATCCTCAAAGTGTTAAAAAATGCTTTTTTTCAAGTACCGCCCACATTAAAGGGGTGTGAAACAAAGTTTTCTGGTTAACTGCTTCAACTGTATGCGAAACCACAGGGAAGAAATACAAAGAACAAAAATGGGAAATATTCTTTTTTTCTTCTCAGATAACTTCAAAATATGAACGTGTTTTACGCCATAGGCCTAATTTTAAATTTAGTAGAAACACAGAGAATAAAAAAGGATTTTTTTTTTCTCCAGAGATATTTTAAACATACGAACAGCAGGCTTAACTTTAAAATTAGTAATTTTTTGCATTTTTGCCGCATCGAATTTCAATCTTCTCAGTATACTTCATGCTTAATATTACAAGAATAATAAAACTGCAAGCAGATGATTGAGATTCTTGCAAAATCCGTTGCACATATTAACGTTTTCGCGACTGCATTTTTCTGTATTTTTTCTGTGGGCGTTATTCTCCCAATTACAATATTTCAAAACAAAATTTTCTGATAGCTATACTCTTTCTAATCAAAGCTTTTATTATTCATAGTATATTGATAGCACAAATATGAATATTAAGTATATTTTTAAGAAAAAATAACGTATGTACAAATTAAGAAAGAAACACCAACTGATGTAGTGTTAGAGATTTTCAAATGACGTAAATCTACGTCAGCGGTCGCGAAGGTGTTGATGCATTGCTTGCTGTCACAGTAGACGGAAGAAATAAACTTTAAATTTTTATTATTTAGCTGAATTCTATGAATGAATAATGATAGTTAGATTGTTTAAAATAGAGCTTCTCTCATACGCAAATCTATGTGTCTCAAAAAGTGTCAAACTTTTCATTTTCCTTCCTTTCAAAAATTATTCTTGGATAGCTCATCTCAAGATATTATTAAGTTATTATTATTACCTAATAAATTGCAGTCAAATGTTTCCTTTGAAGCACAACTTTAGTATGGAACACCCTTGGCGACTTCAAATATTTCTTTTTTGTCATTTTGGAGACCAATTTGATAAAGACTTTGACGAGAAATGTCCGAAGTATTTCGGAGCCATATTTCAAAATTCGCCAGGGATGTGCTTACTAAAGCTGTGCAGCATTAAAAGAGAGAGCTCGTAAATTTTGTTAATAAAATGGTGTGACAGTGATTCGACTATCTCTTACCCTGAATTTCAACAATATAAAGATAAACTGTATAGATTAAGATCTGAGATAACAAATACTTAAAAAAAAAACCTGCATTAAAAACAATTCAAATTAGGTTTAGTAAAAGTTTTATTTCGTATAAAAATTGTTAAAAGGGGGGGGGGGGTTACGGACCACTTCCCTTTCATATACACGTTTTAATGCAGTATCTAAAATTAAACAGAATTCAAAGTCGTTATTGAATTAAAAATTATATTCAAAGTTAATCGAAAAACTTTTAACTGCATCATTATAACAAACTTATCAATCTGGATCAAACTTTTATGAATTTATGAAGTAGCAAACTTCAAAATACAACATTTCAATTGCCTACAATTATTTGTTGTTTAGTTAAGCTGATAACAGACGTACACAAAGATAAGATCAACTGTTTAAAACTTGATTTTAGTATTCGGTGAACGTTAAAACGCGTAAATATACAAAAAACAAGCACTGAAAATTTAACTTAAAATAACACTTTATTGTTATAAGGAATTTACCTTCATTCCTGAGCAATTTTTCTGGAAATGGTAAATTACTAATGGTAATTCTATGGTAAATTACTTTCTCCAAATATATTTTAGTAAACAAATGTTTTCGATTAATTATTGGTAACCCTGTATATATTCTATAACAGGGTTCCCACGGCCACGCCTTTTTTCAAGGACTTTTCCACCAGAATAATCTTAAGATAAATTTATTCTAAAATGTACAGTGTACGTTTAATAAGAAATTTATTTTTAAATAATACTGGTGGAAGAGTCCTTGAAAAAAATCAGGCCGTGGGAACCCTGTATAAATTATGTACACACCACATAATGAACTTAGATATAGTTTTATATTGATTACATACAGCACAACTTTAAAGTGTACTTCCAGTAAATTTCATGTATAATCATGCTATATCCCAGTTCTTTTGGATAGCCCTGTATGTGAAAGCAGAGTTGTCAACATTTTAATCTATTCAGGAGCATTCTTAGCCCCGCTTTTAAGCCATACCACTTTTTTTTAAAGAATAATTTTTTCTTATTTTATAGTAGCTAAAATTGAAGAAAAATATTCTAAAAATAAAGTGATGCGGAATAGGCGGGATTAAAAATACTCCGGAATAAATTAAAATATTGCCATCTACGTGTGAAAGGTGAATGATTTTCAGACCTTATTTTATTGAAAACACGTTGTTATGCATGTAAAAAATATATGTTCATTTCGTTTTATTTAGTGCTGTTTGAAATTGTTAAACTGCACCTACTAAAATTTTCACCCATATATGTAATGTAACTGAATTTTCTTGTATGATACTGTTCATGAACCATTTGCCTGATCTCAATGAAAAGCTTAGTGTAGCATTTCTATATGATAGAATACCTAGTTTGGACTTTCTGTTATTGTTTGTTCAAGGTATGGTGATATCAGGTAGACACATAGGCATGCGCAGACCAACTGCTAAAAACTTGATTTTCTAATACAAGGAACCTGAAAAGAGTCAATATAATAAAAACTCAATTTCAAAATTTTGGCCTGGGAAGAAAAAAAAAAAAAAAAAAAAAAAAAAAAAAAACTTTATCTACCTCATCTATGGATGACAGGGATGGAACACGGGCGCAGAATTCATACCACTATCGATGTAAGAAATTTTTCTACTTCTTAAATCAACGATATTATAAGTAGCGAAATTTCTTAAACGGATTCCGGTATGAATTCTGCGCCCGTGTTCCATCCCTGGGATGAGAGAAAATAAAAACTCTTTACATAGCTGCCATTATTTTTATTCTGGATTAAATTTATTCTGGAGAACTTTTACACCTGTCTTTATTTCGTACCACTTTACTTATAGACAAAATTTCTCCAATGTATAACTTCGATAAAATAAGACAAAATTACTTTAAAAAAATAAATGGTACGAAATGAAGGCGTGGCTAAAAATACTCCGGAATAAATTAAAATATTGGCAGCTATGACTTTATAATATGATTTCGATTTGATATCAATTCAAAGCTTTTAAAGACGTTTGAGGAAAGACACTGTTCGCTCCAAAATTTTAGAAGGAATTTTCATGTGACATAGCAAATTTTAATGATTGATTTGCACTAGGTAATAAGATACCTTCTTATTTATTGCTTAAACAAAACACAGAATTAATCTAACATTTTATTGTTATTAAAGTTATTGTTTTCTGTTACGATGATTTTGATATGCCCTGTATATACAGAGGAAAAACATACTTTCTTAAGAAAATTACTGTATAGTATTATAATATAAAAAACTGACAAGGGAGAAGCTTTTCACCAATTTTGTTGGAAGAAATATCTTTCAGTCAAATGCCCTACTGTAGTCGGTGACACGAACTCCTTTACGTAATAGAACTTCACAGATATTGCCAGCATATCATATTTCGCAACTTCAACATGTGTCATAGACATCAGATCTCGAAATCTCCGCCCTTTTTTCGGGACTCTTTCAGAGATGAGAAATTTTCTTTTCCTTTGCTACCACTGTATTTTTACAGAAATCTTTACCGTATTTTTACAGCAATCTGCGGTGATTAAATACATAGCTGCCAACATTTTAATTTATTCCGAAGTTTTTTTTAGCCCCGCCTTCATTTTATACTTTTTTTTTTTTTTTTAACGAAGTCATATCTTTCAGAAAATCTTTCTATAAATAAAGTAGTACGAAATGAAGGCGCGGCTAAAAACACTCCAGCATAAATTACAATGTTGACAGGTATGTTAAAAAGGGGAGAAATTATGGTATAAATATAGTAATAGTAAAGTAGGCGGAAATTTCGCATTTTTAAACAACGTTTCTTGAAAAGAGGACTGATACTTCGAGTTCTGTATATGTGCATACTTTACGTCAAACATAGATTTGTGGGTTACTTTTTATTTGCATTTCTCATTCCTGTAAGCAGGAAAAGAATTTCGTGCAGAACTCATACCAGTATCTATTTAAAAATTTTATCTAACTATGAAATCGTTGATTTCAGAAGCACCCTTTCTTTTTCATAATTCATAGATTGTTGTATGAGTTCTGCACTAAGTCCCATTTCTGTGAGAGTGTGCCAAATAACTATGTATATATATACGCTGCTTTTATGAACGTTTGCAGTAAACTACCCCCTTGTCTACGTTTAAATATCTTTATCTAATTAAATTGCACTGATTTTTTTCTTTAAAAAGCTTCTTATGACGGCATTTATTTCAAAATACATTTTCAAACGATGTTTTCACACACGTATTCGCAAAATCCCTTTATTCAAC
Source organism: Salticus scenicus (assembly GCA_963930645.1). NCBI lineage: Eukaryota > Metazoa > Arthropoda > Arachnida > Araneae > Salticidae > Salticus > Salticus scenicus. The sequence goes on from OZ005656.1 coordinate 86,773,694, forward strand.
TCACTACTTTAAAGCGATGAGTCAAATGGGATAAAAATCACTTCTCTGAAAGTTTGCTGTCCTTGCGAATAACCGAAATTCTCAAAACTATGTAACGTGGAAACGGCATTAAGACGTTCCCGCTGAATTCTAACCATGATTTCGAAATAATTGTAACACATTATTACACACAAAGTTGGATATTGCCAAGAACATATTTCCTTCCTTCTTGAATGTTACCATACAGGCTGTAAGTAAAATATAATAATAATAATAATAATAAAGAAGAAAAAAAAAAAAAAAAAAAGAACACACACACACACATATATACGTATTTTTAATTACTATATAAAAATATTTTTGCTACAGTGTATACAATAAATTTTTCAGGCATTAACCTGAATTTTATAAAACCTTAATTACATTTATTATAATTATTTTTTTTTTCTTCTTCTTTTTCTTTCTTTCATTGCATTATTTTTTATGAGTGTATGCTTACAGTAAACAACAATAACAATAAATAAAGTAAAATTGTATTATTATTAATTTATTATTATTATTTATTTATTTCGATAATATAACAAATTTATATTTTATTTGTTTATTTATTTATTTATTTACATAGTTATTCCTTTTATATATATATAATTGGAAATTGCAATATATCCATTATCACTTAAAACTAAGAATCCCTTTTCGATAATATTTCTTTTACAATATCAATTAATCAGTGTTATGGATTCAGCTTTAATAATGATAATTAATAATAAAAATAAAATAAAATAAAAATTCATCTACATATTTATAGAAGAAAAAATTACGCTGATTCTCCAATTTATGAAAATATATGTAATTCCGCTTCCTCTAAATAAAATGCAAAATAAAATTAGGTCATCAATTTTCAAAGTAACAATCTACCTTGCAGTCTTTATTATTATTAAATGTATTCATTGAATATGTATTTTTTACCCCTTAAACAGATTTTAGCCCAGTGTTTTTGTACTATGATTAAAAAAAAAAAAAAATCGGGTATATATATGGTACATGAATATTGCATGTTAAATCTTTTGTAATTTATTTTATACTTTAATTATATTACTTTACTTTTATGTTTTATTTTTCTACATAAGAAAACTACACGAAATTTTCCAAGATAATCCAAAATTACAATAATAAAAAATCACAATAGAACTGGCGTTTTAAAGTAATAAATGGAAAACTTTTAATAAATACCATAAAATGCAATAAAGTCGCAGGTGTGTTGCCTCTTTGATTGCAGCACTCGTGCATACTTTGTTCGTCTGACGAAGGGTTGTGTGTCTTATCGATCTGAAACAATTGTTGCGAGTTTATTGCATTTTATGGTGTTTACTCAAAGTTTTGTACTTATTAATCCAAAATTACATTTTTGAATATTAATATTTTGACACCAATATAAATGTGAAATTTATTTTTATAAAAAAAATTATTATCTGAAATGTCGGCGTCATTTTATTCTTGTATTATTTTAACGAGCTGCTACCGTCTTGAGAGACAACAAGCAGCCATTCTTGCAAAATTGGAGATATTTTTCGCGATTTTAGGGAAAAATAAAGTTTTGGCGTATTGGAATTTGAGAAAATTGGAAAACTTTTTTTTTTTTTTCTTTTTTACGATTTTCTCTTAAAAATACATATAACGAAGGAAAAAATGTTTTGGGATCAAGTTTTGCGAATGGAAATTTTGCTACATTTACACGTTTTGAACTTTCCTTATCCAGAAAATAAAGTTTTTAGCGACTGATCTCTGCGTGTTAATTTATTATCAGCATAATTCAAAAACATATTCAGTAGAACCTCGACCCATCGTTTTTCACGGGATGCGGGAAAACGATAAATGGGTTATAGTCAAATCACAAAGAAAACAATGTTTATGGATTAATTAATACACACAATATATACAGTATACTACTAAAAAAAAAAAAAAAAAAAAAACGAATTTGTTATTTTCCAAACTGTCAAAGAAATAAATCAATATGTAGAGAGTAAAGTAAAATTTATTTTTAAAAATCAAAAATTTTATGTTTTTATTTTTTATTTTTATTATTATTATCTTTTTATAAATTAAACAGGAATTTATCCAGATTTGTAAAAATTATCCTCTATTTCTTCGCCATTATTTTCATTTTTTGAAATCACGCATTTCTTCTATGCTTTAGGATACCGAACGTCGCAACGTCTTGATTAATGCAAATATTATCACTAAATTTTGTACCAGACGCATCCTCTGCTACACGCAACCACTCTTTATCTGCATTATCATCATCTTCATTTTCTTGTTCTTCTGCTTGATATTCTTCATCATTTTTTCGCACGTAGACGTAGCTGCATTTCATGAACATTTTTCTGGATTACTAAAGAGGTTAGTTCCTGCCATGCTGAAATTATAAAATCAATAGATGGTCTGGAGATATTGCATCACAATTTTGATCCTCCATGAAAATGGGGAAAAGAGATATTTTAGGATGAAATAAGTAATTCCAATTTGTATGCCACATGGAACCGTTTGAGCTTCAGGAGAAAAATTTTACAAGGTCAAGAGAAATTTTTTACAACTATGAATGCGGGAAAACGACTTCTTGAAAAACGATACACGCGGGTTTCGTGAACGTTATTTAAATACAGTTTGCGCAGGGACCATTGAAATAAAACGACCAATGCGGGAAAACGATCGATGCGACAACGATAGATCGGGGTTCCACTGTATTAGACTGAAATTTGAAATTCGGTGTTCTATGTCATATGGAGAATTTACGTGGCACTTTCAATTGTAAGTGAAGAACAAGTGTTGTTTTAGGATCAAATTTTCCAAATTCAATTTTTGATGTATTTACACGTTTTGAGCTTCCCTGTATCAGAAAAGCAGATTTTTAGCGACTGGTCTTTGTGCGTTAATCTACTAACAGCATAATTTAAATAACATATATTAGACAGAAATTCAAATTCGGTATTCTAATTGTGTGTCATATGGAGAGTTTACATGACACTTTAAACTGAAAGCTAACAAATATTTCATGTACTGTCAACCCCCCCCCCTAATTTTGCCATAAGTTGTCGTAGAAACATGTGGTTGATACCAATCGATTTGTAATAACGTCTAGTTTATAAAGGTATAGTTAGATTTTGCTTAAGAGGTCGTCTACATATTAAAACTGGCATCAACTTTATTTTTTCAATGGTAACCCCCATTTTTTATAATTTATTTGAATTCTTTGGATCAAATCATCACGGAAAATGGTATAGTTTATATATTTTGCTCAATTTTTAATAGAGTTATAACAGTTATAAAAAAAACATTTTTTGAATTATGAAAATTATTAATAATTACATATTTGAAAAAAATTAGGAATTATGACCTATGTTAATTTTTGCATGAATAGAACGGGCATCATCAAAAGCATGGGTTTCCAAATTTACACCTCGTTCCTAACATTATTTTTTGAGTTACAGTGATATTCCATTTTTTACTGTTGTTAGGGGGCCGTCACTTATTATGATTTTTATCCTCTGTGAGTAAATATCTGTATATATTTTGACGGAAAACGATTTTAATGTCATTCTAATTGTTTTCTAAGCAACATTTCGATGTTTTTGATACAAATTGGGTTATTTTTTTTTATAAAATTACGCAATGCAAGCGAGATGAGACTGAGAAAGAATTCCAAAAGAAATGACGCCCTGCCCCTATATTGCGGAAACAATATTAAAAAAACTAGTTTGCATATTCGTATATGACTCTATATGTGACGTTGGTAAGCATAAATGTCGATGGCATTTACTACATCGAATGCTGAAGACAAAATTTAAATGATTTAACTGGAAGAATGTAAAGTAATTTTGTTTTATAATGTAAAATTTTAGAAAATTTGTGTAAAGGCGTGGCCTCTGTTGCAAAAAGGAGTATACTCTATTCTGAAATGTTAAGTCTTTATTCTTAAATATTATTTAACTTTTCCTAGTTTCTCACTGCTAAAATTCTATATTATCCCTATTGTCGTTTTTTTTTTTTTTTTTTTTAATTTTGCATGAATGTTCTAGGATTCGTGCACCTCAAGTTAAATGCCATGATTTAGAAAACGCGGTAAGACCAGGATTATTATTTGAAAGAGCAATGCGCAGTGAACAATACTTTTTATCCCTTTTTTTTTTAAATTAATATAATTAATATTTATTAATTTTTATTAGACTTTTTAAAACAATTTTTTTTTAAATCTTCTTATGACATTTTCGCATTCGTTTACTGTACCGTTTGTAAGGTAATGCTATTTAAATGTTATCACATGACATAACATAATATATTAAAATTTTTTTAAATGTTTTTTTAATACTGAATAAAATGGGGAATTTTTTTTTAAAAAATCTATCATTGAAACAAAGCGCAATATTATATTTTTTCGATTATTCTAATCACGACGTAAAAGTGGCGTCACATTTATTATGGAAAAACAATTTAAAACAAAGTAATATGACTTATTACTTTTAAAGATATAGATCTTACACATTTAAAATTGAGAATTCAAGTACAGTAGACGACTTTATAACGGGGAATATTCGTTCTGGGCAATAGGAAACCGTTTTATGTAGGACATACTTTATCAGACCAATTTATGCAAATTCAGCCCAATACAGAAAAATTTTATTTTATTTTATTTTGTTGTTTTGTTTTATTTTTTATTGTTTTCTAAATAAGATTTCGATGTTTTCTATACATAATTAACCTATCTTCGTAAATTTAACGCTTTGCAGGCGGGAAATTTTGATGACATTCCAAAAGTATAATAAACCCCACCCTCTGGCTTTTTCTGAAACAATAGTGTACTTTAAAAAAAGGTTTTTTGTTTCCTTAATTTTAGTTTGTTTGACGCTATATAGAACTTTAGCATATATAAAGTAGTGAAATTTCCGTTTCGATTCTTGATGACAAATTTCAGTTATTTAATAATGAATTTGTGAAATAATTTCATGTTTTAAAGAAACGTATAAAGGCGTGACGAATTTCTCAAAATAGGAATGATTTTGAAGAGTATCTCCTTTTTATTGAATACTAGCTGACCCGTCCGGCTTCGCACGGATGAACAAATTTTAGCTAAAAATGGATTGATATAGAAAAACAACAACAAATATATCAGTTTATGTGTTTGTGAGGCAATATTAACAACTGTTTATAAAATTGTGACTTTTTTTTCGGCATATTCTAAAGAAAAGTTCCTAAAAAGAAGGAATTTCGAAAGGTAGAAAAATTTAAATTATATGAATTAAAAATTAATGTGTAGGTAAGTAGATAAGATACAGCATTGCTAAAGGACCTCCATGACGACATTTTACTTATTTATATATTCATTCTTAAGTTTATTTTTATTGCTATTTATATCTTTTTTTTTTTCCAGTTTTGCGATGTACAGTCAGCCAAAAAAAAAAAAAAAAAAAAAAAAAAAAAACGCCCCCCCCACCTAATTTCGCCGTAAATTATCGTAGAAACATGCGACTGGTACCGATCAGTTTGCAATAACGTCTAGTTTATAATGTTATAGTTAGAGTTTACTTAGGGGGTCGTCTACATATTAAAACTGACATCAACTTCATTTTTTTCAATAGTAACCCCCCTTTTTTATAATTTATTTGAATTCTTTGGATCAAATCATCACGGAAAATGGTATAGTTTATATATTTCGCTCAATTTTTCTTAGAGTTATAAGCTGTCAAAGTTTGGGGATGCTAATGTTAAAGGAATGTGACAAACATTAAATCATATCTTCCGAAATAATTATGATATTTAAATTCTGTTTTTTTTATTCGTTAGAATGAAGTGACCCAAACATATTCCATGCAATTTTTTGCTAAAAAAACATTTTTTGAATTATGAAAATTATTAATAAATTCATATTTGAAAAAATTGTGAATTATGACCTATGTTAATTTTTGCACGAATAGAACGGGCATCATCAAAAACATGGGTTTCCAAATTTACAGCTCGTTCCTAACATTATTTTTTGAGTTACAGTGATATTTCACTTTTTATTCCTGTTAGGGGGCCGTCACTTGTTATAATCTGTATCCCCTATAAGTAAATGTTTGTATATAATTTGACGGAAAACTATTTTAATTTACCTTTATGTTATTTTTATTGTTTTCTAAGCAATATTTCGATGTTTATTATACAAATTGGCATATTTTTGTAAAGTTATCACAATGTAGGCGAGGGATTGTGAAAGAATTTCAAAAGAAAAGAAGCCCCGCCTCTGGTTCGCTGAAACACTATTTAAAAAAAAAGACTAATTTGCATATTCCTATTTGACTCTATATGTTACGCTGGTATGCATAAATCACAATGGTATTTACTACATCGATTATTGAAGACAAAACTTAAATGATTTAATTACAAATATGCAAAATTATTTTGTTTTATATTATAAAGTTTTAGAAAATTTGTGAAAAGGCGTGGCTTACGGTACAAGAGAGGAATATATCCGATCCTAATATGTTAAGTCTTTCTTCATAAGTATTAAATATCTTTTTCTAGTTTTTCGCTGCTAAAATTCTATTTTAACCCTGTTACACTTTTTTTCGCATTTCAATATTAAAGAGTACGTACACCTCTAGTTAAATATCATGTTTTAGAAAACACGTTACAGCGAAACTGATTGCATGAAACAGCAATTATGCATTCGACAATCGTTTTATTATTATTATTATGAATATTTAATAATTTTCAAAAGATTTTTTACCATGAATTTTCTGTTTAAATTTTGTTGTGACATATTTGCATTTGGTTACTGTACCGTTTGTAAGCTTTGTGTTATTTAAAATGCATCCCGTAATGTAACATAATAAAATATCAAATTTCTATTAAAAGTTTTTTAATACAGAATCAAATAGTGAAAAATTGCTTTTTTTTTTTTTTTTTTTTTTTTAAGTTTATAAGATTTATTATTGGAACATAGTTCAATAGTATTTATTTTCAATTTCCTAATCACGAAATCAAAGTCACAGTTATTATGGAATAAAAATTTAAAACAAAGGAATAATCTTATCACTTTCAAATATATAGATATTGATCTTACAGAATCCTGAAATTTCATTTAAAAGACTTTAATCGTCTAAATTTAAAAATTCAAAATAAAATAAATTAATCTAAATGCTTTTAAAGTTGAAACGGGAAGATTTCAAAATATATGAAAATTGGCACTTGTGTTTTGAACATTTTGGTGCGGCAGATATTAAAAACAATATTTTAATGATGAGCTGAAGCTGAGCTTAAGAGAGGGCGGATCCAGCTATTTAGCACAAGTGATATCACCTGACTAAAATCAGAATAAACAACATTTTAATTTATTCCGGGGTATTTTTAGCCCACTGTTATCCCCCCCTTTTTTTAAAGAGAAATTTATCTTACTTTAACATAGATTTTTACTTCTTACCGCTATCCACATGTGACCTTCAGCATTAGCATTTAAATGAGGAGTCATCATCTTCTTCCAAAGCAAATTTTAAATAAGCTTAAAATCATATATATTTGTGAAAATCCAAAGAGATTTTTTCTACTAAGAAAGCCATTCCACACTGAAATACATGCGTAATCGGTCCCTTATACGCCAGTTCACACCACAATATATTGGTAGGTAGGTAGGTTGGGTTTAATGTCGGACTAGTACTGCGCTATGGGTAATTGGCGACGGTCTGGGACGCATCCCTACGATGGTCCGGAGACACGCCATCGTAATTTTTATCGTTCACGGAGACGATGGCTTCCCTGCTTCTGTTCCCATAGTTTATTGTTCAGATTTTTTATTTATTTATTTTTATTTTATTTATTTTATTTTATTATTATTATTTTCTTTCTTTCTTCCCCCCTTTTTTTTTCTTTTTAATAGAGTAATGTAACATTTTGACCTTTTCAAGGGTAGGCCATTGATTAAGGGTAGTCAGCCTTTCTACACCCACCATCCACTTCGGTATCTGTGTTAAGAGTAGAATTTTAGAACATCCCATGAAGTAGTAGGATTTATTATTTTGCATATTAATTTGTTACACATTATAAAATATAAAAGCAAAAGAATATCGTGGAGATTTATGTAAAAGTTTTTAATAATGTCATGAAAAAAAAAAAATAATTAAAGAAATAAATAAATAAAAATAAAAAAATCTGTTTTAATATTTTTAATAAGTCAATTAAATTAAAGAAAATGAAAGTACTGCAGTATCAGAACAAACTCCTATTGTCACTGTGAAACGGCCTTGGGAACCACGTTGAGTGCCACCGTTTCAGACAATTATACGGCAGCTTGAGTTAAAATAATTTTGAATTTTCAAACAAATTTAAAACCATTTACCTTTTTTTTTTTTTTTTTTTTTTGATAGATATTTTAATATCTATTCAAGCTATTTAATTTTCTTCGTATGAAGTGAACTATTTTATGTTTAATCAATAGAAACCAATAAAAATCTTTTAATTCATAAACTAACTCAGAGAGTTCTGTAAATTAGTCATTTCTTATTTTATAATTAACATTTCTGAAAACTTTTTCCGTTGTGAAACTTAATAAATAATTAATACTGGGTGGTAGATCATGATTTATATTTTCTAAATGTATAGACGGACCCCTAATACATTTTCACGTGTAACTCTATTTAGAATTGATTTAAAGTATATAAATAGGTATGTTTTCCGAACCGCCTTGATCTCAGAAATCTGAATATGAAGTCAAAAATAGGGGTTGTCTTTGAAGAAAATGAAGTTAATGACAGTTTTAATATGTAGATGACCCCCTAGGCAAAATATAACTATACCGTTATAAACTAGACATTATTATAAATCGATCGGTACCAGTTAAATGTTTCTACGATAATTTACGGCGAAATTAGGTGGGGGGGGGGGCGTTTTTTTTTTGGCTGACTGTACTAAGATGACTATTGCGTAAGTAAAGCCATTGTCGAGGAACGTTTGAGCTATTTCAGTGCTAAATTTCAAATTTCGAAACGGTATCTATATTAATAGAAGAAATAATTTGCCTGTCTGTGTTTGACGTACAGTATAAATTATGACACGTTAAGTTTAGAAATTCTTTTCTATAAAAAGAAATACGTGCATATTTGCAACATATATTTTCGATATTCCTAATAGAACTTTCAAAAAATTACGTTTCATGCATTTATTCTCATTTTTTTTAAATATTTTTTATTTAAATTAAATTTTCAAGCTGATGATAATAAAATTAAATGTTGACAATTTTTACTTACTGTTTATCTATTTATTCATTCATTTTTTACATAAAAAGAAACATTTTATTACTCATGCGAATAAAATGTATTGAAAAATGAAACCTATCACATGATTTAATTATTTATTTTTTAAAATATAAAACTGACGTCATAATAGCTTTAATTATTATTATTGTTATTATTATTATTTATTTGTTCTTAAAATATTAATTTTTATTAAATAAATAGCTTATGTGTTTTTTATTTTCTTAAATTTAATGTCTGCAGAGCAAAATGGTTACTGTTTTAGTAATGGTTCTCCATAGCGATCATTAATATTTTTTGTGATTTTTGGCGATGAATTTAGAAGGTTATCGCAATAGCGTAAAGACTTTGGCGTGATACATCCCAGCTATCGCGGTGCCAATTTTTAAATATCGCCAAAGAAGTCCTGTACAAAAGCAGATTTCCAATTGGAATACATATTTAATTTATTTTAAATGAACCATGTTTCTAATCAGTATAATGAAACTCGAGTAATCAAATGTCATTTGCATTTCCTTAGCAGCTGTATATTGCGCTACTTGCCATAATTGTTAATTGCTGATAATGTTCACTAAGTAAATTTAAACTTTCAGTTATTCAGTTAAATCATTGAAATAGCGGAGCGAAGCGGCAATAAAATTTCATAAGTAAAGTCGAGTCAATCGGCCTTAAATCCTACAACCAACCAACCATAAGTAAAGTCTCATTGATTTCACAGTGGAACACCAGTATTTCAAAAGTGTGAGCTTGCCAGCCATTTTTAATTCACTGGTTAATCAGTAAAACTCGCTGGTTCAAACATTCAATGTGATTAACCATGTGTGTGAATGGTCCAATGCGCCAAATTACGTGAATGTCACATAACTGAAAATAAACGGCGAGAAACAATATACATTTTAGCGATTGTTTGGCTTATATTAGATATCTTTCGTATTTGGCGATATTTTATTTGGAGGTTAAAAATATAATGAAAAAAAAAAAAAAAAATAATAATACATTCCAAACGTATATTTTTGAAATACATATTGTAAAAAATATTTTTTCATATTATCGATTGTTGTCTTAATGAACGTTATTAAAATAACCATGATTTTGATAGGAATTAAATATGTTTTCCAGTTGACATGGCGACCTTATTATTATTATTATTATTATTATTATTATTATTATTATTATTTTGGCAGGGACATTATCAAAGCTGCTCCGATTAGTTTCTTTAAAAAAAATATATATATATATATATATATATATATATATATATATATATATATATAACAGAATTTAAAAGTAAATAGTGAAAAAAAAAAAAAAAAAAAAAAGCAACAGTGTCTTTAATTTTTTTCTGTTGAATGCTGAACGTTAACTATAAAGTATATTTTTTAAATATGTTTAAGCGTTAATACTTAAACTGGTGAACAAATTACAATTGTGAAATTTGAAATAAATTATAATCATTAGAGAAAGAATGTAGAGCTCGTACATTTCAGGGAAAATAATTTTGAAATACTCATTTATAGAAACACGCGAGAGCGAAATATTGAAAAGAATGATTTTACTATGGTATTTTAGCAGCTTTTTATATTTTTTTAAAGCATTCAATTATTTGATGGTCAATAAAAATTGGAAAAGTTTGTGATATCTATCATCCATGGCGAAAAAAAAAAATAATAATTATTGCCAGGTTATCTCACGAATATATTTAATTTCTTTAAAAATGGATGGTTATTTAATAATGTATATTAAGAGAGCAATCAATAAAATGAAACAATATTAGTACAATATATACTACAAAAACATAGATCTGATATTTAATACGAAAATATACATCAAACGAAAATATACAGATTTTCATATTACGTATTCGATCGCCAAATACAAAAATTGTCAAGGACAACAGATATCAAATCTGTGCTTTTTTTTTTTAAATTAAAATATTGAAAATTTGAATTAATAATTTATTTTATTAATATTTATTATAGCCTGTAGCACTTAGGGGCAGTGTAGATAGCTTAAACATGTTTCTAAATCAACATAATGAAACTCGAATAATTATATGTTATTTGCATTTCATTAATGGCTGTATGCGCTGTATATATTGCACTACTTGCCATAACTGTTTGTTGCTGAAAATGGTCGCCAAATGAATTTAAATTTCTCAGTTACTCAATTAAAAAAAAATAAATAAATAAATAAATAAATAAATATAGTGACTGGAGAAGACAATAAAATTGAATGAGTAAAGTCTCCTTGATTCTTTTAATGGAACATGATTCAAAGAGTTAGCCTATCAGAGATTTTTAATTCATTGGTTCATCAGTGGAACTCATTGGTTCAAACGTTTAACATTAATTGCGGTCCACCAAATATTCACTGGTTTAACCATGTGTGTAAATCGCCAAGTGCGCTAAATTACGTGACAGTCATATAACTGAAAAAAGTAGAATTATGTTTAAGCGTTAGCACTTATAATGCCGACAAATACTTTTAAATAAATTAATTAATCAATAGAAAAAGGAAACATAATTGCTTATATTTCTGGAAAATTATTTTTGAATTATTAATTTTTAGAAATGCTCGAGACTATTATGAAGTTTTCGGAACAGATTTGATATTTCGTCTTTGGAAAAATAAGGATCGCTTACTTATCTCGCGCAGTATTAATTTCCCTTAAAAAATCATGGCTATACGCAAGCGAAGTGTGACGTCACTAACTATCTGTGGGGCCAAGAAAAGTTTTCCTATGTTAACCGTCCTTTGGAATTATTGTAAAACTAGTATGTTGTGGCCACCACAACGCTTTCTTCTATATTTTCCAATACAAATTCACTCAGTAACAATATATATATATATATATGTATATATATATACAAAGAAAAAAAAAAAAAACGATTTTTTTCCCAAGTTTTTTTTTTTTTTTTTTTTTTTGGTTAAAAGTAAAAAAAAAAAAAAAAAAAAAAAAAGATAACTTTTTTTAAAATTATCACATATTTATAGTTCAACCATTCGTTTTAAAGGTATTGACAAGACTTTTCGAAAGATACCCATCTGGAAAATTTACCCCCCCCCCCCCCAGGGGGGAAGCGATGCCCCCATAGGCACAATTTTTTTTCCTAATTAACTACTACTATTATCAATAATTCATACTAATTTTACAATCACAGGTTAAGAATAACTCTCATTATGTACATTTATACGAAATTTTGTCCTATACTGCCATGTTAAAAATTTAGAAAAAATACAATCACAGCGTCGCCTGTTGAGCGATTGATCCCCAAATCTAATCAGTACCAGTTTATGTCAGGGGTCAACTAAATACCATGTTTGGTTAAAATTCGTTAAAAAAAAAGAAAAAAAAAAATTCGATTTTTTTTTCTTTTTTTTTTTTTTTTTCTTTTTTTCTTTTTTTTCTTTTTCTAAAAAGTAAAAAAAATCGATAACTTTGTTTTAAATTATCACAGATTTATAGTTCAACCATTCGTTTTAAAGGTATTGACGAGACCTTTCGAAAGATACCCATCTTGAAAATTTACTCCCCACGAGGGGGGACTTCCCCCCAAGGGGGGTTGACGAGGCTCCTACGCATACAAAAAAATTTTCCCAGTTGACTATCTCTGTTATAAATAATTCTTGTAAATTTCATAATGATTACCAAAAAATAATTCTCTTTATGCACATTTATACAAAATTTTGTCCTATATCACCATGTTAAAAATTTAGAAAAAGCGGGATGGCAACGCAACCTGTAAGACAATTTTTACCAAAAGTTGATAGGCACTAATTTATGTCATGGTGCAGCTACATACCAATTTGTATGAAATTCTGTGCAGTAGTTCGTGAGATACAGTTGCCACAAAATTTTGTCACACACACACACACAGACAGATATTTTCTAAAAATGGTCAAATCGTGTTCTACAGCTCTCAAAACGTGTAAATCCATCAAAAACCCGAGGTCGAAAATTTTTACGAATCCAATACTTTCGTCTATTGAATATAGAAGAAAGTAAAAACTTTGTTACATCTGCAGACGCCCCAAACATTTAGCAAAAGATTGCTTTTATAAAAATAACTTTCAACAATATAAAAACTAGTATGTTGTGGCCACCACAAGACTTCCTTCTATATTTTCCTATACAAATTCACTCAGTAACAATATTAAAAAAAAAAGAAAAAAAAAATACGATTTATCTTCGTTAAAAGTAAAAAAAATCGATAACTTTGTTTTAAATTATCACATATTTATAGTTCAACCATTCGTTTTAAAGGTATTGACGAGACCATTCGAAAGATACCCATCTTGAAAATTTACCCCCCCTCCCGGGGGGTACTTCCCCCCAGGGGGGGAAGCGATGCCCCCACATGCACAAAATTTTTTTCCTAATTAACTACTACTATTATCAATAATTCATATTAATTTTACAATCACAGGTTAAGAATAACTCTCATTATGTGCATTTATACGAAATTTTGTCGTATACTGCCATGTTAAAAATTTAGAAAAAGTACGATCACAGCGCCACCTGTTGAGCGATTGATTCCCATATCTAATCAACAGTAGTTTATGTTAGGGGCCAACTAAATACCAAACTTGGTTAAATTTCGTAAAAAAAAAAAAATCTAAAATTTTTTTCGTTAAAAGTAAAAAAAATCGATAACTTAGTTTTAAATTATCACAGATTTATAGTTCAACCCATGGACGTACACTATGGACCACCGACGCTGTGTTATCAGAATGGCCCAATTTTGGTCGCTTTTAGAAGATGGCGCTCGCATCGACTGCCTTTCCACTTCCGACTTGAAAGAGCGCTTTAACGCGAGAATTAAATGTAATAATGTTAAATATCTCGAACAAAAAAACATATATCCGTAAAATTTTTGCTTTAAAATATAGCTAATCTAAAAATCTATTTCTGGAATTTTTGAAATTCGGTCCCCATGGGGGGGGAGGAGGGGGCGTAACGTGATTTCACATGCGTTAAACGTGATTTCACATAATTCTATATATCTCAAACAAAAAAACAGATATACGTGAAATTTTTGCTTTAAAATATAGCTAATACAAATGTCTAAAAATCTGTTTTTGGAATTTTTGAAATTCGGCCCCCAAGGGGGCGGTAGGGGGGGGGCAAAACGTGATTTCACATGCGTAAAACGTGATCTCGCATAATCCTATATATCTCAAACAAAAAAAATAGGTATACGTGAAATTTTTACTCTAAAATATAGCTAATGCAACTATCTAAAAACCAATTTCTGGAATTTTAGAAATTCAGCCCCCAGGTGGGACAGCAAGGGGGGGGGTCTATGGAGCAAAAACAAATAGAAATACAGTTAGGCCGTTTAAAATTGGTACAGATAGGTTTTAAAGGCCTGCAAGACGAATGGGGATATTTTCGATTGTGTAAAGTTATTAGGAGGGGCAAGAAGGGGGGAGGGGAGGGGAGGGGGCAAAAAATAAAAATAGTATCAGATCGTTCAAAATTGGTACATAGAGGTTTTCGATACTTACAAATCGATTGCGGATATTTTTAAATTTATAAAATTATTAGGAGGGGCGGTAAGGGGGTGGGGCGGTAAGGGGGGCTATGGGGCAAAAACAAATAGAAATACAGTTAGGCCGTTCAAAATTGGTACAGAGAGGTTTAAGAGACCTGCAAGTCGAATGGGGATATTTTCGAAAGTGTAAAGTTATTAGTAGGGGTGAGAAGGGGGGGGGAGAGGGGGCAAAAAAATAAAAATAGAGTTAGATCGTTCAAAATTGGTATATAGAGGTTTTCGATACTTACAAATCGATTGGGGATATTTTCGAATTTGTAAAATTATTAGGAGGGGCGGTATCTAAATTAGGATTCGGTGCAATCTTATTACAAGAAGATGACGATGGACAGTACTATCCAATCCATTATATGAGTAAAAAGACCTCGGTACAAGAAGAAAAATACTGTAGTTATGAATTAGAAGTATTAGCGATAGTAGAAGCCCTTAAAAAATTTAGGAACTATTTGTTAGGTAGTAAATTCAAAATTTATACTGACTGTCAAGCGTTCACTAAAACTTTAGATAAACGTGAATTGACACCTAAGGTAGCCAGGTGGTCTTTCCTGCTGCAGAAATTCGATTACGAAGTCGAACATCGTCCTGGTAAACAAATGCAGCATGTTGACGCGCTTAGCAGACACCCTGTAATGACTGTAACAACTGATACTCTCACTCATCGTATTGCTACTGCTCAAGAAAATGATGAGTTTATCAACACTATGAAATCTCTTTTACAACAGAACCAAAATGACGAATATGTATTAAAAAATAATATTTTATATAAAGTGTTAAATGATAGGGATGTACTAATTGTCCCAGAGACCATGCAAATTGAGGTCGTAAAGAAATGTCATGCCTTAGGACATTTTTCGGTTAATAAAACTGAAGAGTTAGTTAAACGAGAATATTACTTTCCTAATATGAAAAAATGCATAGATAATGTTGTAAAAAGTTGTGTAGAATGTGTACTCGTAAATAAGAAACGGGGAAAAGGAGAAGGTTTTTTGAACCCTATCCCTAAAGGCGATATACCATTATCCACGTATCACATCGATTTTGTGGGTCCATTACCGACTACTAATAAGAACTATAATCACATTTTCACTGTCATCGACGGATTTAGTAAATTTTCATGGCTATATCCTGTGAAATCAACTTCTTCAGCAGACGCCTTGCAAAAATTAAAACAGCAAGCTGCTATTTTTGTAACCCCGCAAGAATAATATCTGATCGTGGACCTGCGTTCATATCTAAGGAATTTGCAGATTACTGTAAATCAGAGGGAATCGAACATGACACCATCTCAACTGGAATCCCAAGAGGGAATGGTCAAATTGAGAGACTTCATCGAACAATCATTCCTGTATTATCCAAGTTATGTATAAATGACCCTAACAAGTGGTACAAGTTTGTTGAGGCTGTCCAGAGAACAATTAATTCCACCGTATCGAGAAGTACCAAAAGAACTCCTTTTGAATTACTCACTGGAGTAACAATGAGAAAGATAGAAGATAAGAGAATACTTGAACTCCTCGAAGAGGAAAGGATAAATTCCATGCTTGATAACCTTAATACCATTCGTGAAGAAGCAAGAAAAAACATTCTTAAGATTCAAGAAGAAAATCGCCGATGTTACAACAAGAAGAGAAAGAAAGCCCATGTGTATAAAATTAATGATCTAGTTGTCATCCAGCGAACTCAGTTTGGAACCGGCATGAAACTCAGACCAAAATTCTTAGGTCCTTATAAAGTTGTGCGAGTAAAGACCAAAGACAGATATGAAGTCGAGAAGATAGGTGATCACGAAGGACCTATTCACACTAGTACTTCTGCAGACAACATGAAATTGTGGGTTACGAACTAGTCAAAAATCCCAGAACTTTGAAAAAAAAAAAAAAAAAGAAGACTGATATTTATGCTTTTAATGTACATAATTTTTTTTAATGTCTGTTTCTCTTTTTTGTTTTTTTTGTTTTAATTGTATTTTGCAGATATCTTTTAGTACCCCAGGCTGGTACGACGGTGAGGTCACCGCACATCAGGATGGCAGAGCGTTGTGGGAAGTTCCTCATACAGACAACAGATGGCGCTGCCTCCGATGCTCATCTTTCGACGAGAGGACAAACGGAAGATAGTTTAGATCTGGCTGCAGTGGAGATCGGTTGAGACCGTCAGCGCGAAGGCTGATGTGGTCATTTAGTCCTAATTTGAGCACAGAATGATCATAATAGTTGGGTAGAGCCATGGAGGGCTCAATACCTCAATCTAACTTATTTAAAATAGTGCGCGTAGGTACTATTGTGATTTATGAGTAGGTGCTTAAATGTTTTGTTACAGTAATTCTGATGAAGAGAGCTTGCTTTGTGTGTTAAGCCTCGAAACCAGCAAATGGCTATTGATGGAAATTCTACTTTTATAATATTATCTCTGTATATTTTGTGTTTTTGTGCGTTACGTAATAAATGTGTAGTTCTCTAAGTTGCATCTCATCATTGCCCCACCTCTAGACGCCCCTCCAAGATTCTACATATACAGTCAAACCCCGATTTAGTGCCATCATCGGTACGCATAATAATATGGCGTTATAACGGATATGGCGCTATATCGAATTATAATCCTAGCTGTGTAAATGAAATAAAATTAAATATTCCCTTACCTCATTATATTACAAGCATTAGAAAATTTGAGGATCATAGCACTGAATATGTGATAACTAGTATTTTATTTCGATCTACGTAGTTATTATATTTACGCAGGAGAAAAATGTTTTAAAATACTAGCTTGAGTATTTTTTTTTTTTTTTTTTTTTTTGTACGGAAATTTTTTTTATGTGTTTTTCTAAAATTAAAATATTATTAAAATCATCTTTTTATCGGTTGAATTTTTTTCTAAATATATCCTTTGTTTGTTAATGCAGTCTTTTGCTTCGTCAGATTTAATTTTGTCTTCTTTAATCTGAATTTCCTCTTCAGATGAATCCGAATTTGGGTCGTTATTTGTTATTAATTCAACAATTTTCTCTTGACTCATTTCTTCAAATGCTGGAACATCTTCTCTACATTAATATATTCAGCTGCAGTGAGAGGATGCTGCATGCAAGTTAAATTGTTTATATCATGTTATTAATCTTTAATTTCTGCAGTTCATCACCAGATTTTTCACTATTTTTTTAAGGCTGTATGGCTCCATCAGTTAACTATAATCTCCGTAGAAACTTCCTCCCACGCTTTTGTCATCATCAGAATCGAATCGTTTAGGGAAAGAGCAGAAAAATCATTTTTACTGATACGGTCAAACAATGTGTCTGATATGTTTCCAGTAATGCGCTTTGAAAAAAATTATGATTCTGGCATCTAAAGGTTGTAAAACACCAGTGCAATCAGGAGGTAAACATTGAAATCGGATATTGCTGACTGGAGTTACTTTATAACAGAATGCATTATCTAATATCAATAATACCTGACGTGTTTTCTTCCTCATTTCAGTATTAAATTTCACTAGCCAGTTTTGAAATAAAATTGCAGTCATCCATGCTTTATTGCTATTCACACAATCCACATATAAAGCAGGATTGGATTTTTTAAAGAAACTTAGCTTAGCAGATTTACCAATAACAGTTAATGGTCGTTTGTCAGATCTACAAACATTCGTGCAAAACACAAGCGATACACGATCTTTAATTTTCTTACATTCTTTAACAGATCTAATTGATATTGTTTTGTCGGGTTGCAAACGATAAAATAAACCGCTTTCATCCATAATATAGACATGAGCAGGTTCATACTCTGAAATAACAGCATTTAATTCTTCCTGGCCTCTTACCATAAAATACACCTCTTACCGCAGAAATATTTCTTCTGTGTTTTATCAGCCCATGATACTAAGAGTTGGAATGCGTCAAAAGAGGGACAATAAGCATAGCGCTTACCTAAAAAAAAAAATGTTAATTTTAACAAAAAAAATATAATTTTTTGGAAAACGTTGGTTGGCGCTACATTGAGTTGGCGTTATAACGGATACTTTACATTATAGAACCTATTCAGAAGATTTGTTCACCCGTACATGTGGCGGTTAAACGGGTTTGGCGGTATTTCGGGGGGGCGTTATATCGGAGTTTGACTGTATATATATATATATATATATTCTTTTCCGTAAAGAGATAATTTTACCCTATATTTCTTAATAATATCTTTGTACAGAGTATATTTATTTTTAATTTCATAATTAAATTCCATAATTATTTTCTCTAAAATTATTCATTTATTTTAATATTTTGTTTTACTTCATTTATATATATTAATAATAATTAAAAAAAAAAAAAAAAAACGAGCAGCCGCCTGGGTTCGATCTCACGACCTTTCGCACTGGAATTGAATACTCTAACCACTGTCCCACACCGTCTTGCTAACTGAGTATCTTTCGTAGATTTTTACAGAAACAACTAAAACTTTTAGGGTCGTTTTCTCGCTCCATGGGGGGTTGTTGCAGCAAATTTGTACGTTACCGTATGTTTCCGACCGTGCTCTTTAATTTAAGGGCGGTTTTGTTTAAATCGGAATTTTACTCTTTCATACTTCCCTTGTAAGCGTTGTAATGCTGTCGAAATTTCCACTGAGATTCTGCAGATTGTTTTTTCTCATAATTGTACGCCTTCTAACACGCCTGCTTCTGCGCCTCATTCTGATTTACTTAGTAGACAACACAATGGCTTTAAAATGAACTTGAAAGCTCGTACGGTCATTTTGAATGAAGGTTTGGTTAGATAATCAGGGGTGCGTGGTGGATACCACAATTTAATTACTTAACACCGCTAATTTTGTAAAGAATCAGTCAATTAGTTTAAGTATAACATCTTTAGTTTTGTATGTTTAATAACAGCAGTATAAAAGACATATTTCAGAAATAATTTTCGAAGGACACAGATACAAGATATTCCTAATTATCTTTACATTGAAAATTTTTAAATAATAATATACAAAAGACTAATTTTCGGTTACAGTTATTAACATAGATGCAACAGTGTTTTCATTTTAATTAGACTGTTGCATGTATGTTAATAACTGTAACCGAAAATTAGTCTTTTGTATATATATATTGTTGCTGTACTTGTTTCTTAAAAAATGGCTATGTCCTGATGATGCCCTGAAGCTCAGGGTGAAAGCCCTTGACGCAATGTGTACCTTTTAATGTTTTTAATTAAATTTTTATACGTGTCTTAAAGTGAATTTTTTTATAAATTGTGGCTTTAGAATTAAAATGATTTGCAATAACAATTTAGTCCTAAATCTGGTTATGAAAAATCTCAAAAATATACTAACTGTTAACCGCTATCCTGTTATTTTAATCATTAAACATTTCAGTATTCTTGATGACAATCCCACTTAAGGTTTGTTGTTCCATTTTGGGCGACATTTAAGTGCTGGTAAGTGGCCCTACTAGCTGAAAAGGGTTCTATGTTTATAAAGGGGGTGGTTTTCAATTTTCCATTTTCTGACTATTGCAGTTTGTCCACGTATGTAATTATGTATATATTCTTGTTTTATTTACTTTCTCGTATTTTATATTTGATGTATTGTATTTTGTGCTTTATTTCTGAATTTAATTGCTTTTTATGCTATGTATTAATTAAAATTCGTTTGCTGTATGGTCGTGCTTCCATCTGTGAGAAGTTGGGGGCTAGAAACGTGTTTTTTGGTTAATACCAGCGTTTCGTCAGGTACTTCTCATATTCCTTTCCCTACATGGGAGAGTTCCCCTGCTGAAGGCCCTCATGTGTTTTGGGATTAGATTTTCATCTGGTTTTATTTATTTTGTTTATTTATTATAGTTTTATTTTTCTTTTTGCTGCTTTTGCGCATTGGTTTATAAATACTTTGTTCTAGTTCTATTTATTTAATAATTCAGGTTTTACTCCCTCCTATATTTAAATTTTATCTTATATATATATATATACATATAATGGTGGACAATAAAACAAAACTGCATCACCTGTAGAAATGTGTGCAAAGAATGTTTTTCATTCGTACGCTCTATGTAATGATGATATTGTTACGATAAAATACAGTTATAGGATTAATCTAAATCAAATTTTATTAGGAGTAATAAATTACTTGCACTTAATTATTTGGAAAAAAAAAAGGAGAATGCATTATTTTAGAAAACGTGGAGCAAAGCAATAGGTACACAAATTCTACAGTTAATGTAAATTCGATATAACTGCAGTCATATTACATATACTTAGATGAATAAACACGCATGAGTACTTGTACTTCGATATTTGTAGTTCCTCCACTAGCAGTGATGACAGCCTAGCAGCAGTTCAGCATAGAGGATATCAACCTCTGAATGTAATCCTGGTTAATTTCCTGAAACCAGACCTTAATATTGTTTTCTTGCAGCTTTATCTTAGTAGCAGGCTAAAGTAGTAATTTTCGTACCCATTATATGCCAACAATTTTCAACTGGATTCAAGTTAGGACTACTTCTGGTTGTCATACAGGCGTGCACCTGAACGGAGGGAATTGGGAGAAAAATTACTTTTTCAGTATTGAAAATGTTGAGATTAAAACTTGTAAGTTAAGCAACAAAATCATTTACGAATAAGTTGCTTGTATTTACCAATTTCGCTGTCGGACAACGTGCAGAGTTTTTTTTTTTTTTTTTTTTTCAAAAATGAAATTTCAGTAACTTTCTCAGGGCTTGCACGTACCCGCCTTTTTTCTCTGAGTTTCACACCAGTATTCTGAAACAATATAAAAAAATTAAAGAACACGCTTTTATTGAAATGTGAACTAAGAAGCGCAAAAAATCAATCTTTATGGTATTAAAATGCAGGGTAAGAGGAAATCGTGTGAGTAACACTCCATAATATTTATATACTTTAAATCTTTAATTAAAAAATAATTTATAATTAAACAAAAACCATTTTTAAACAATCTCCCCTGACTGGGCTCGAACGTTAGACCTTTAGGCTCGTAGCCCGGGGCTTTACCTCACAGCCACAGCGTTCACGTAGGGAAAATCTTTTTTTACAATATAGAATTTTTGTTTGCTCCCAGAGCGGTTACAAACATACATACAGGCGAAGCTAATAAAAGTGTGTAAAAAAATACATCTTTAATTTATAGATATATTTTATTTGGAAAATCATTATAAAAATTACTGGTATAAGACTCGGGGGGAAAATAAGGCCCGTACGAACCAACCCTATTTCAAATTATTGCGAATAACTGCTTTTAAACACTTTTCCATGATTTTGGTATAAATGGATGCATTCATAGTTTTAGTAAAAAATCTCAGGCATTCAACTCCTTTGTTATTCCTACTGAGCTTTATCGCATCAGACACGTTCTTTTGGCGAAAAATGTCGCTTTTGCATCTTTTTTTTTTTTTTTTTGTAATTAAAGGCATTTTTTTGGGGTAGCACGCATGCAGACTACATTCGACAGGGCATCGTTGGACAGCTCGTGCGTTTTAATTAACACTACAAGCTTTCTTAAATTCTACTTTTAAATCAAGAACACTTGAGTGACGATTATTAAGAGAAACACCCGTTTCAGATATCGATCTTCAGAATTTGTGGTCACCCTCTTTCTGACCTATTCGGCCCTTCTCTCAAGATTACCAGTTTCACGTTTCAGTTTAATCGTTTTCGATACTGTCGATGAGTAGTGACCATCTTTTAACGATCAAACGTGTCAAATATTCTTTTTTAGTTAAAGCAAGTATCACACTTTTCCCCCTTCCGTCAACTGAACGTACAGAGCCATCCTTTTATCGCTTAAAGAACAAAAAAAATAAACATCTTCCTCTTTCGACACGCTCCTTTAGAATAATACTTCAAAAGAGCTGTGTTATGAAACAGGAATAATGAGTAACAGATATCGTACTGTGCTTTGCAGCAATTGGGATAATTTTATGGGAATAAAACAATTCGTTATCATTACAAAATGGTTATTTTACTAGGTGATGCGGTGTTTTTGTCCACCACTGTATATATATATATATATATATACATATAAATATCTGTAAGAATGAGAGTTTACAGAAGATAATTAAAAAAAATATTTAATAAGAAATATTTACAAATAAATAAGTAAATTTAAAATATATATATATATATATATATACAAGACTACTTAAATCTAAATAGAAGAATTATGTTTGTAATCCATTTAAAATCGATTTTAATAGCTATTTTAAAACATTATTTTCGATTCATTCCACACAGAAATAACATAAACATAACGTATCATACCTCTTTACGGCATGATTTTGCAGAACTGCTACTCACTCATTACACAAGGAAAATAAATCGTTAGATAATAATCTTTCTGGCGCATCTTTACATTTACATCTTCTGTCATTCTGGCGATATCTTCGTCCTCTAAGACGTACTTCGATAATCAGTCATGTTCAACAAGAACGTACAAAATACGGGAAAAAAAAAAAAAAAAAAAAAAAAAAAAAAAAAGAGGATCAGAAGGACTTTAACATAAGATATATGCAAATACAATTTTTATTTTTTTACTTATTATTTTTTTTTTAACTAGGTACAATCCATCTCTTCATCATGTCTGCAGTAACGGACGTTGAATTTTGCCCTTCACGTTGACCAACCTTAGGACATCTTATCTATATTTTTTTAAATCTTTGTTACCATGTAATGTCCGAAATATTTAATTTTTAATTCGAAACCTGTCACAAATTTTGTCCGTTGGTTGTCTACACAACTAGAATGTCTACATTGTGCTTGTGCACTGTCTTAAAATTTCGTCGTATTTTTTTGCGTTCTCTCCTTGGATTTTTCTAAGTAACGTTTTACCCCGTCTTAATTCTTCCCTGTTTTCGATGAACCTTTTTTCCTCTCCTCTTCTAAAATATCTCTGGTGATGAGATCCTCTTTATTTTTCATGTTAACACCTGTTAGTAGTTGAAACGGTGTTAACTTTGTGCTTCTAGTTGTGTTACCATTCAACATTCCTTGCATAGTACTAACATACCTATACCACTTAGTTGGGTCTTTGTCTGTGTAGTTGTTCTATAGATTCTTTCTTTCTTTCTTTCTTTTATTTATTACTAGCCGCCTTCGGCGACCAGCTGGTTCGCGATCCCTAAAAAATCCGACTTTACGAAACTCCCGCCCGGTAGCGACTGCGGCACCTTTTTCCCGTTCCAGATCTAATAACAGCTTATTGATGTATCGTAAAAATAGCTTATTGAAATCGCAGTAAATTCCCGTGCGGTAGCGCCTTCGGCACCCTCTTCCCTTTTCAATATCTGAAACAGCCTGTTCGCTTACCATGTTATGATCTTTCAAATTTCTAACTTTAGCTAAGTCCCGCTCGGTGGCGCCTGCGGCGCGTTATCCCCGTTTTAGAACTTACAACACCTTCCTCGCTCATTAGAATTTGAAATATTGAAATTTTAAAATATTACAGCGCCATCTGGCGGTAGAAATTTCTGTAATATATTGTTCAATTCAAAATCATCAAAGCTTTCAAATGATGTATTACTTATGAAATTATTTTAATTAGTAGCTGAGATACAAAAGAAAACCTAATCAGGAACCTTAAAACGTGTAAATCAGGTGAAATCTCGAATTCCACTTTCGATAATATAAAAATGAAATAATACTAATTAGAAGCTGAAATACAAAGATAATACAAACATTTTCTTAAGATTTGTGTCTGACTTATCTGTGGTTTTCTCCAAAACTTGCTTAATTCCGGGCTATATACTGTTAAAAATTATTAGTACGAAATGTGAGCGAAAATCTGAATTTGGAACTCGGTAAAATATAAAAGAATAAAAATTTTCTGGTTTTTCCGTAGTTTTCTCCGAAAGTTTCGTACAGAATTTGAACGGCTTATATCATTTTAATAGCCTGCAATAAAAACACTTTAAAATATCTTTTGAATGATGTATTATGTATTACAATAATGAATATCTTTGATATATTTTAGACTCAGAATGGCTAATCTATCAAGGGCGATTAACGATTTCTATTGAAATCCGTCTAAAATTTAAGAATTCCAAAACTGCTTTTTTACAACCAAATTCATAAAAAAAAGGAAAAAAAAAATCAATATTATTCTGTTAAAAGTAACTTTTGGTGTCATTAACAGATGAAATAAAAATGAATTTAAATAAATATATGTCTATTTATTTTATTTTTAAATCTATACTTTATTAACTGCATACAGGTGAGCCATAATGACGGGCAATTTCGAAGTTCTGCTTTTGATCGATTTTAAGTTCAAAAAATTCAAAAACTGCTTTTTTTATTTCCAGTACTTTGTCACGTGGGCGAAAAACGAAAAGCAATTTTTCCCGACCGGAAGAATAGTCAGCCAGCATGTCTAGCACCTGGCACTGAAGAATCTTTGATAAACGAAATAATTAAGTGTTCTGCCTGTTTCCAACTAAATTTCATACTTTAGTTAATTTTAAAAAATCTAATTGCTGTAGAGATAATCCACTTGCACTCTTAGATTCGGAAAAAATCCCCTTTCATTTGGTACCAAATTCGTAACGATCGAACTAATATTTTTAATTTATTTTCCACTTTTTCTGATTTTAACTCCGTTAAAATATCTATTTTTATGCAATCGCGGTGAATTCTCTGTCATTGAGATCGCTTTTTGATTAGACATAGGTCTACATTTTAATTAATATCTCCGGAACTAATTAAAAATTTTAAATTTTGTTTTCTCTATCCCCTCGGGAAGGCTTCTGAGCACCTGTATGTCAAATTTTATACTTCTGCGTTCTGTAGGGGCTGAACGTATATATGCTCAGACAGACAGACAGACAGACAGACAGAGAGACAGACATCTTCTCTTATTATTATAGATTATTATTATTATTATTATTTTACGCCTGTAGAAGAAAAGAAAAGTTTTAAATGAAAATATAAGCCAAGTCTAGGATAAATGGAAATAGCTTTCAAAGAATGAAATAAAATTCTTAAAAAACAAATGTAAGAAATATTTATGCATATTTAAAATTCTTATACATATGCTCATATTTTGGGCAAAAAATAATAAAATATTGAGAACAGAAAGTGGTAAACATAGTCTGAAATTAAAATGGCAGATATCTATGGGTCCTTCAAATTCAGGAGAGATAGCCATCCAAATCAAGAAAGGAAAAGCGAATTAAAATAGCAAAAAATAAATAAATAAATAAATAAATAAATAAATAAATAAAATATAAATAAATAAATAAATAAATAAATAAATAAATAAATAAAATATAAATAAATAAATAAATAAATAAATAAATAAATAAATAAATAAAATATAAATAAATAAATAAATAAATAAATAAAATAAAATAAAATGATAAAATAAAATAAAATAAACACATTTTATGTAGTTAATTATAAAAAAAAAAAAAACATATAGCAATCTGTGAAGGTGCAATCACATCGCGGAAAATGTGTGAACACAATTCGAATATACAGAATTTAAGTACAATTTTAATCCTTCAATTTTCATAAAATTTTACCATATTTTTAGTCAAGGTCTTGATAGTTTGTACACGTTTTCTGGAACCACTTCAGGCACTGTATGTATTTTATCTAGCTATTGGTTTTGGTTGTGGCATTGTATTCTTCTCCACAACCAACACAGTGATTCTCATCAAATTCTATTCTCCCGGAATCTCTAGAATCTGATAATTTCAGATGTATTTCATTTCTTCGCTGCTGGAAGTGTCGTGTTTTTGTTTATTTCAAAACTTTCACGGTTTTAAGCTTTTTCATTAAGTTTCTCTGTTTCTGGGGACTTTTCGACGTTTTTCAATATTTTTTTGTGATGTCAAATCATAGCTACCCTATTGCCATTAAACGTGACATAAACACCCTTGATACGTTTTCTAATTGTTTTTGTCATCACACATGAGGAACTGATGCAATATCATAGAGTAATTTTGCAAGTGGTGGTATATCAAGAGTATTTGATGTTTTAAAGGTGGCCATCTCTCCTCGATTTGTTATGGCCATCTCCCTTGAAATTCAAAAAGAGATATCCACACAGTGTAAAGAGTCATCCCGCCTTTGTACGCCCTCGTTCTAGGCTTAAAAGCAAATACTGGATTATATATGTGCTTTAAAACTCCGTATAATGAAACAAAATGTAACGTAGGTGTTCTAAAATTTTCAGATACCTAACGCAACAAAAATATTCAGCCACTAAATTAAATAAACACTAAAATTTCACTTATTTTTTATAATCGGAAAACACAGTTGCACGTCACAATGAATGAACTCTTTGAGCTATTTTCTACGAACAGTGTTTATGTTGCCATCATGCCATCTAACATCAAATTTTGGAGATATTTAGGTTGGCGATTTTTCTTCTATGGCTATCTAATCTAGAGTTATCCTAATTATTTTTTAAAAAAGAGCTAATTTCTGTAATAATTCTTTCAGGTTATGGTGCTATATTATATAGAAGTCCCCGCACTTGAACATAATGAGTATGAATGTTATTGTCTCGATGATCTGTATCAGAATCTGCAAATATCTTTCGCTGCATACTAAGTGGGACACCCTGAATCTAGGTAAAAAAATTAAACGCACTATGTCGGTTCCTAAGATGACAACTCAAAAGACCATTTGATAAATTGTCATTACGGTAACTTTCGAAATACTGAATTAATTCGAACCAAGTTTGTACAGTAGAGTTAGCTTAGAAATATGTTTGATATATTCGATAGTCAACTTGGCCCGCCATCTTAATTTCAAGTGGGGTCGTCATATGAAAAGTCACATAAAAAAGGTATTTATGATATCATAAATATCTTCTTTTCACATTCATGTAAAAAAAGGTGTTTATGAATCAGTTTGCTTAAAACTTCATACGTGCAAATCTCACATCATTTTTTTCATCAAGTTTATTAATAAATTTTATCCACCATCTTGTTTCAAAATGACAGTCACTTGTTGAAAAATAAAAATAAAATAAAACAAATAAATAAATAACCTATTCTTCCCATTGAGCCAGAACCCTCCCCCCCCCCCCCCCCACATTTTTTTTTACACTGCTTTCGTGAATCCTTTTCGTTACGTCGGATAGAAAGTTGTGTTTAATGATCTAGACATGAAATGATAATTGTAAAGTTTGATTCTTATCAAAGACTGTTGTGTGCTATTGCGCATGCGTCAGGTCTGTTGTGTTAGTACCAAAAAAAAGAGTGAAATAGAAGAGAAAAAAAGGATTTTTATTTATTATTGGCCATGTGCACGACATTATTTTTCAACCACGTTTCTTAGGGCCATGGAAACCTCTGCGCAGGTGCTGAATCCATGAGTCCGGTTGGAAATATGGGTGATGATAACCCTTGTGGTTGAGAGATACTAGTGATAAAGGAACACCAGACGATTGAATTTTTACCAAATATTAACATGTAGGGCAGCCCCCCTCCACTTTCAAGGCCTTTGGAATCGTTTTCAAAGCTAGGGGCGAGAACCGTGATTACACTACAATAGAATTTCGATAAGTGCCAATTAGGGCGAACATTCTCTTTTTTTTTTTGAGTAGAATCACCCCCAATGATGCGATTTTTCTTCGTAAATAAATATGTGCAATATGTACATTTTACGGTGTTTAAGGAAAAATTTCTTATTCTTTGTCGCTAATTTCATTTCGTTTACTTGTTTATTTATTTTATTTCATTTAAAAAATAAAATAAAAGATATTTCAAATATTGCTTTTTACTTTCTTCTATATACATATGAAGAAAGTATGGCATTAAAATTATTTCTGGTTATTGACGAATTCATACATTTTGTGGTGTCGTGATTACGAGTTCTTTTGAGTTCTGGTTGAAAAAGCCTAACTCATAATTCCATCTACAAATCATTTTCTCTTTTTCACTTGTTCAATTATGTCACTCCATCCTTGTACTTCAGCATCAAAGTTGACAGATAAATACTATAATTTTATTTTTTAACGCTACTAACTTTATAAAGCATGTATTTATTGGATTAATTTCAAAAATTTAAGTTTTTACATAGAGTGACTGCTTTATTTTAAAAATTGTGGTGCATATAAGAAATATTGTAGTATTCGCATGGCAACCCTTCTTAGCATTCACCTGGGAAGGAATGGTCATTTTACGGCCTTCTGTTGTCAGGTGCCAGAAAAGAGTCCTTGTACAGGCATGAATACACGTAATTTTTCAGAATCCACTTTAAGTCACATGCTCTGGTCTAATGAAATGTAGCGTGCAAAAAATGACTGAAGTACAATGTTTCCAATTTCTAGCAATTTTTAGATACAATATCCATTAGTAATTTTTAATTTTAATGTTTGTTTAATTCACTACATACACTGTAAAAAATATGTCCAATTTGCTTCCAGAAATTCTCTGTAATTTGAAAAAACACGCGAAAATTTACGAAAATATTACGTTGTCAGAACGTATTTTCTCAAATTACAGAGAATTTCTGGCAGCAAATAGGACATATTTTTTACAGTGAAACATCATTCTCCAAAATTAGTGGTAAATAAAAAAGTCCCTAAAATTTGGCAGCACTGCCGAAATTCGATAGCTGAAACACAAACCTTTTACTCAGCCTTTACACAACCTTTACAATTTCGAATTTGAGAAACAGATTTTAATATCGATATGAAATTGAGTTGCGGGATAATAAAATCTTTGTTTTTCTAAGAATGAAATACTTTCCATTGGTCAATCACCTCGCAATGTTCACCTAACATCGGTTGCTATTGGGTAGTCTTGACGCCCCCAAACGTCAAATCAACTAGCTTAATACAAACTACCCAGTACTGATTATCCCACATACATACACACATCATACTTGCCAACCTAACCCGGAAGATTATTAGTTCCCGCCCCTTGTTGTACACCGCTAAATTTTTAGAGTAATTTTCTTGAAATATATTTACGATTAAATAAGAAGAAAAGTACTCTAAAAAAGACTGGTGTGGTAAAAGTAGGCGGAAAGGGGCGGGACTAACAATCTTCCGGGTTAGGTTGGCAAGTATGACACACACACACACACACACACACACGCACACACACGCACACACACACACACACACTCGCTGCGCTAGTCACTATATTTAAATGATTTTCTTTTTTTATAAATTGAATAATTGAAACGTTTAAATAAATGCATTTTGACTGGCGACTATTTTCAGTAAATAAAAACCAGGGCCAATACCGTGGCCATGATGCACAGCTATTTATAAAATATAAATGACATTTAATTCCTTGAGTTTCATTATATTGATTAGAAACATGGTTAAATTAAAATAAACTAAATATGCATTCACATTAGGGAACAGCTGTAGGATTCCCTTTGCGAAATTTGAAATTTGGCACCGAAATAACTTGAATAGTTTTAAGGAAGGTCTTAATTTACTCAATTGCGATAGCCATTTTAATTCATCGCTAAAATTTAAAACTAAGTCGCAGAGAGAGTCCTGTACTTTACCTGTGCCTCTTCTTTTTACCCTCAATCCGCGTTTGTAATGATCGATAGATGGCGCTTTCCCAACTGCAGTTGTTAGTAAATATAATAGCCACACGTGTATTTATTATTGTTCTTTCTTGTTGTTCTATCATTGTTTCAGCGTGAAAGCTTTCAGTGGTGTGATAATTTCACCTTTGCCCACCAGAGAGCGAGCATTTCATTACAATCGCGGATTGAAATAAAAGAAAATTATTGCACATTTATTTTTTTCCTCGACATAAATGTATTTCTTTTTATGTCGGAAAAAGAATAAAAGTGTATTTTATTTTTGTTTATTTATTTATATTTTATTTTATTTATTAATCTTATTTTGGCAACAACTTTTTTTTTTTTTTTTTTTTTTTTTTTTTAAACTTTAAAGTTAAATTTTGGTTTTTATTTAATACCTTTTGAATCAAATACAGCGTTAGCTAAATTTTGTCTTGATTAATAAGTATACAAATATTCATAGAGATCAGTTGAATAGTATATTTTGTATAGTGAATTAAAACCTGACATAACATGACATCCATTTAACAAAAAGAACTAACAATTTCTTTTTAGAGTGGTCGTACCTGACATTATTCGGGAGGCCTCTTGATTAATATTATAAAAGATATCAATGATTTAGTTCTTCTGCGAGCAGCGTAAAATACTACATAAATATATTTTTTTCCCTTTTACATGCTTTATGCATTATACTGTTACGAAAATGTTGACTTTCTTGTATAAAGCGAGTGGTTTGTAAACAACCAGGTTCTAGACGATGAAGACTTTCTTTTTTCACCGTATATTATTAAAACAGTGCAACAAATATAAAACTGCCAATTCAGCAAATTATCAAAATTATCCAATAAAAATGTCAATTCAATTAATATTCTCGAAACAGTCCAATAAAGCAATAAAAATGTTACTCGTATCAGAAAAACACCTAGTCAACGAATATTATGGAAACAGTCCGACAAAAAATCACTTGTTTTATACGAGCGTTTTCAACAATGTCAAGTATTACACAGAGCAAAACTTTTGCTGATTCACGAACAACGATCAGTCATTTGAAACACAGTTCTTACAGTGGAAATCACTCACAACAGCTATCTGAAAACAACTGACTGAGAGAGCTAATCTGCCCCCTTGGTAGCTGGAGTTAGGGGTAGTTCAATGCTAGAATCCAATGAAAAAATGTAAAACTCAGCTTCTATTGAACACAGAGCTTCGACTTTTCAAGAACCCTAAATTACCGTTTACAAGAAATTTGGTCGGCAAGTCGCCAAGGTCGACTTTAAAGGAAGTGAATAAACTGCATCTTTATTACAAATTTGACTGTAAATCTACTTTAGTTGCAACTATGTATCAGAGGCAGGTAAGATACTTAATTCATTGCTACAACATTTTATAAATCAGAAAATACAATATTTGACAATACAGTTAATAATTTATTCGTTGATTGTGTATGTCATACGCTACTAAACAATTGAAATCACCAACTTTATAACCTAGAATAAAAAAAAGTTTATAAATACTCTTTCTGCTGAATAATTTAATCACAGTATGCATTAAATAATAATAAAATGCCTTGTAACATTCTTATCCTTTAAAACACATATACATTAAAAAATATTTTTATTCATTTATGACGCAAATTACATTAGCAAGAGACAAAAGAATCAACATAAAAGGTCAAAATGCAGCATATTTATGGGATATGAAATGAAAGAAGTCATAAGAGAGCTAAACGAAGTTACGGCATTCTATAAATCTTTCCTAATTCAGGATAACGACATCGTTATTTCACTTCCATAATAGTTTCGCGTGTCAAGATTATATGACATAATAAATGCATAAAAATGTAATAAAATGTCTTTAATAAGATATCATTCAGGAGAAAATAGTTTTATGCCTCCGCCTATCACTACTATGCCAAAAGATGATAGATAGAAAAAATGATAGATCTTTTTAAGATTTAAAATCATGAAATATAACTATATTTTAGAATATTAAGGATAGTTCATTCTTTAATGCTTAGATAGTGCAAAAGCTTCTTACAAATAAAATTCTTATTTTGGAGAAGTATAATTACAATTTTTTAAAAACCTTTTTTACATATTTACTTTGCATATACACGGTAAATGAAAAAAAATTGATCTCGATTTTAATACTTAAATGCTGTTCTTTGAAACGTAAAATAAAATACAGATGTGCGAAAATTAAATACAAAATTTTCTGAAAACATTAAGGAATTTCAGGTGGTTTAATTTTACGAATGATAAAATTAAAATTTTTATGTAGCTCGCACACACACACACACACACACACATATATATATATAGAGAGAGAGAGAGAGAAGGAGGGGGGGGGGGAGAAAGTTCCTCATACTATAATAAGGTCATAATAAAATTTTTAGCACTCCATCATATATATCTTAGAGGTGTGGTTCAATAAAAATTTTTGACGGTTTAATCGCAAATGGTAAATGTAAATGAGTTTATTTATTTTCATAACCATACTTTTTTACTCGTAATTTGTGCATGATCTCTGAGCTCTATGTTTTTGCTTCGGAGAATTCTCAACGAAGTAATGGAAAATTATTTCTGTCGTTTTTTTTTTTTTTTTTTTTGTCATGACATATCTTAAAGAGTTTTTATTTTTCAATGCTGAAAATTTGTAGATATTTTTTTAGTTTATGGAAATAAAATTAACTCATTTGAAAAATTTTCCATAAGGAAAAATAAATGAAAATTTAAATTTTGTGCATTATGTGCCGATTTCTTGGTTGGTATCCATTGACCATTCAATACTACATTTCAAAGTGCCTGTAATTGCTGGATGACAACAAAATGTCACAAATTTACTCTAATCAAGAGATTGAAGCATGAGTCATTTTCAACTGTGAGTATATAGTGAAGCTTGGAAAACTATCTCAAAGTAACTAGAACTTTCAGTGACTTTGAGGCCGGAAATTTTAATAAGATGGATGGAATTGAAGACGATAAGTTCCTTTAAGATATTAACTATTTCATTGAACTAGATATCTGTTGAGAACAGCACTAGAAAATATGAGAATTTCTGATTAATATAAATTTAATTAAATTACATAAAAGAAATATAAGTATGTTGGAAATAAAAAATGCAGCAAAACATCTAGTATACGAGATTTTATGGTTTATATTTTTCTTGAATAAATGACATATCAGATTCTATAATTTATTCCGAAGCATTGATAATACCCGCTTTTTTAACACTTTCCAACAAGGTAGAAAAGTGTTAATGACTTCGGTTTGTCTGTCTGTCTGTCTGTCCGCGCTCTAACTCCCGTAAATATTTATGGAATTCCTTGAAACTGATAAATGTTATTCAAGTTCACTATCGGACGTTCCCTATTGAAAATGGAGTATATACCCCTACTGGTTTGTGTACAGGGACACCCGAAAGTATTTCAAAGCATTGTTTTCTATGAGAGGTATTTTTATAAACCATATTTTCATACCTTTACTGTAGACATATCTTAATGAAATTGAAATACGTTATTCAAGTTCGCTATTGGATGTTTCCTGTATAAAATGGAGGAAATACCACCATCGGTTTATGTACAAGGACACTCAAAAGTATTCCAAAGCATTGCGTTCTATGAGAGATATTTCTATAAATCAAATTTTAATAACTTTACTTTCCACGAAGTTTTAGGATATTGAAATATGTTATTTATATGCACAAAATGCTTTGCATAGAATATAGCATGATTAGCATTAGATTTACAGGGTTAGCACAAAAATATCCATTTATATTTAGAGCTATTAATAAAAAATTGTTAAAATTGCACTTTCGTTTATGTTAAACGTGTTTAACACTTTCTAACATTTTTTTAAGTGTGAATATGATTTCAGTTTTGTGTATCTGCCTGTCCGTTTGTCTGTCTGCCTGTCTGGCTGTCCGAGCTCTGACTCCCGTAAATATTTATGGAATTTCTTGAAACTGATATATGTTAATTCAAGTTCACTATCGGATGTTCCCTATTGAAAATGGAGTTATACCTCTACTGGTTTGTGTACAGGGACACCCGAAAATATTTCAAAACATTGTGCTCTATGAGAAGTATTTCTATAAACCTTTTTCATACCTTTACTGTAGACATATCTTAATGAAATTGAAATATGTTATTCAAATTAACTATTGGATGTTTCCTGTATAAAATGGAGGAAATACCACCACCGATTTATGTACAGGGACATTCAAAAGTATTCCAAAGCATTGCGTTTTATGAGAGATATTTCCATAAATGAAATTTTAATAACTTTACTTTGCACGAAATTTTAGGAAATTGAAATATGTTATTTATATGCACAAAAAAATGCTTTGCATAGAATATAGCATGATTAACATTAGATTTACAGGGTGGCACAAAAATATCCCTTTATATTAGGAGCTATTAATAAAAAATTGCTAGAATTGTACTTTCGTTTACGTTAAGCGTTTTTAACACTTTCTAACATTTTTAAGTGTGAATATAATTTCAGTTTGTCTATGTGTCCGTTTGTCTGTCTGTCTGCCCGCGCTCTAACTCCTGTAAATATTTATGGAATTTCTCGAAACTGATGTATTTTATTGAAGTTCACTATCGGACGTTCCATATTGTAAATGGAGTGAATATCTCTTATGGTTTGTGTACAGGGCCACCCAAAAGCATTCGAAAGCATTGTGTTCTATGAGTGTTATTTTTATAAACATTTTCCCTATAGAATGTTCCCATTTAAAATGACATTAATAAGTCCTGTACAACTAGTTTGTTTACAGGAACAACAACAACAACAAAGAAAAAAAAATGTGAATGCATTACGTTTTAGGACAGAAATTTTTGAAATTTATATTTAAAAATCTTTCTACTGTAAAAATCATAAAAATATTGAAATGTATTGTTAATATTCTAAAATAATGTTTTGTATAGAATATTATATGATTGACTTTCTGATTTACTGGGATACACTAAAATATTCAGAGATATCAAAAGCTGTAATTATAATCTAATGGCTGCATTTTCTTTTGCGTTAAGCCTTTTTAACACTTTCCAAAATACTTAAGAGTAATTTTAAAATGAATTAGTCTATCTGTATATTTTTTAGTCCTTCTGTCTGTTGTGTGATAACGTAGGCAAAGAATATTATAAGTTACTCGATACAACAATTACGTACAGTTGGAAAGTATTACTAATTAATGCGTACAGCATGATTTTTCTTTCTTGTTTTTTATATTTTTATTTGTGAAGAGTACTTTTCATCTTAATTAAAGGTTACCTGTTACTTATTATCTAAAGTTCTCTATTTGTAAAAAATTACACGAAAAAAAAAAAAAAAAAAAAAAAAAGGATTTGATTAAATATAAATAAATTATAAAAGTTGACCATTTTGTCTCGTTATATTGCATATATCGTGTAATTGCATGCAGCAGTATACATTATTCCATATATAATGCGCATCCACAGTGTTTACTCCAATTTAAAAAATAATTGTTCCCTCCCATCATATACCAGTATAAATACGGTAGAAAATATCTGGTATTACCTGCAATAATAAAACTAAATAAGGTTCATGTTTCTATATTTGTACCGGTTTCGAATGCTTTCATACGTAGAAATTGTAAATCGTACTGTGTATTAAAATTTTATGTTCAGTTAAATGTTATCCTTAATTCGATATTACATATTTGAACTACATTTGCCTTTTAGTAATGTTGAGGAGAACTTCTCTTCTTTAGTAAAAAAGAATTTCATTTATATTGAAACACGAGAAAGATTTTGACCCAGATATTAACTTATCCTTTCGAATTAGTCGCAGGATATAAAAAGAGAATAACAGAATCTCCACGTGTGTGCAAACAGAATAAGTAGTAGAATTTGTATTAGGTATATAAAAAAAAAAAAATATTTAATAAGAAAATAAACATGAAGCGTTAAACTAATTATAAACAATTTAAAAAAACCTTACTTCGCTTTATTTTACAGTTGAGAGTTCAGCACTGAACTAGCCGGTTAGCAGAGCGGGGCGCCCCGCAAAATATATTTCGGCCGTAAAATGAAGCCAAGTAAGATTTTTTTAAATTGTTTGCAATTAAAATAATCTGGTGTGTCACTCACACGACATTCTCTTACCATGAAATTTAATACAGAGACACTGACCACATCTCCCCCCTGATTCTTGTACAATATTTTTCTCTCTTAAAATGTGTGGCCGAATTTGCTTAGTGAAAAACGAATGAAATATTTTTAGCCATAATTTGAGAGGAATTTCTATGAAAAAAAATCAATTTTGAGTAAAATCAGTCTTTTCTGATGGCAGGGAAAAATTCACTGGGAGGTCTTGCCACTCAACCAAAACATCAATGCTGCCTTCTACTGCCTACAGTTAGACAGGCTGCATTCAAAGTTGGTAGCAAAGCGGCCAGGTCTCATCAATCGTCGTGGTATTATTCTTCATCACGATAATGCCAGGCCACATGTTGCTGTCATCGTTCACCAAAAGTTACTTATGGTTGGGATGTTTTACCCCACCCTCCCTATTCTCCTGACTTGGCACTAACTGACTATCACCTATTTCATGCACTGAGCAATTCCTTCAGTCAGAAAATCTTTGATGATCTTGATGCTGTGAAAACTTATCATCCAAGACTTTTTTGACTCGAAATCGTCGGAATTTTACCGCCGTGGGATTCATCTCCTACCAGAAAGATGGAAAGAGATTATAGATAGCAATGGGGATTATGCACAATAATAGATACTGTCCATTTTGCGTTTATTTGCTCTTCTTTATGGGTAATAAAAACGGGTATAACCTTTGCACTCACCCTATAGTAAATATAGCAGTCGCTATAATGTATTAAATATAACAGCTTTGAATTCTATGCAAATGTAAGTATTGCATTTAAACAAGGTGTTGAGGGGAGTTCCCGTCACACAGAAGTATTTGTGAAATAAATCTGCTCCTACATCTAGTGTTAATTCTTGTTAACGTATTTTTAAGGTATGACGTACTTGTGATGTTACCATTTATTCTGCAATCTGTCGTTATAGTATTGAAATACTCGGTAAGAGAAAGTCGTGTGAATGCTACACCGGATTATTATATAAAAAGATAAATCAATTATTTTTAATAAGATGCAAATGTAAATGATAAAATTCCTGCACAGTAAGCGAAAGACTGGTGTATTTGACTTGGGAATAAGAAATTAATACCTAGTTAAAGCATTTTATGCTGTTTTTAGGCAGCATTTTGGCTGGCGTACATTTTCTTATTGGAAGAAGTATCTTGATTAATAATTTTGACTTGAAACAATTCTTACTTGTTTTTAGTATGTATAACATTTCCAGAGTTCTTACTGTCTGTTGTGTTATGCCCTTAACTTACAGTAAATTAAAAAATCCATAAAAACATTTATTCTGACTTTCTCTCTCTCTTTTTACACACACACACACACACACACAAACGTATATATATATATATAAAGGTTACCATTAATTAAATAGGGGTTTTATTTCTGTACTTCCTAATATTTACTAAAATACAATTAAGTTATTTAACTGTTTAATATGGTGTACATTTGTTATGTACATAATAATCAACTTAAAGTTTTTCCCAAAGCCTGAGGCATTTGAAACAAAATAAACTAATTAAAATACATATTTTTCAAAAGATATAATGAGAAAATGTCATAAATTTGTTCAAATTTATTGCATTTTGCTTCGTTTATTCAAAACTATGTAAACAGGAAGTTTGAATAAAGTTGATTAATAAAGAAACGTATTTGCTTCAATAATATATCATTTTCATATCAAAGTAATATTTCATGAAACAGTAATTCAATACTTTAAAAGTTCTCAGCAGTTCATAAGAAAAAGTTTTATTCTTGTTTATTTAAGTTTGATATTTAAATTATGTTGAAATATTGAATTATGAAGCTCAAATACAATTACCATTTAAAATGAAAGAATATTTTGTCTGACAAAATCTTTTAAATATTATTAACTTTATGTAGAATTAGTTATAAACTCCAACTGTTTTGAAATGAAGAAATATTATGAACGTCATGTCATTTAGACATTAATATCTTGATGTTGAATCATTTATTAGCTTATTGTAGCATTACGTTTAAATTCATTTTGATTGAAATATGTAATATATGTTATTTAAAATTTTGGTACTGATTTTTTAAATTTTATGTGAGTGTCAAGTAGAAATTTAAATATTTGAATTCAAATGAGCTAACAAATATTTTTTTATTTGTTCAGAAGATGTTGTTACATAATATATATATATATATATATATATATATATATTATCAATATATTTATTTTCAGAAAATTGCTTTTAAAAAAATTATTCGTTTTTAAAACGAGACCTTTTACGGAAATAAATGTATTCTGAATTTAATTCTGTAGAAATATTTTAAAAATTTATTCATATAATGAAAATCAGTACAGTTTGAAAAAAGCGAGTTTTATAATATTAGCGTAATTGTACATAACAAATACTTCATAACGTAGTCTCAAAGATATATATTGTTGCGTACTTGGGGGTGCGTGAGTTGTCTGAGAATGAAAGGCCAAACGTACAAAAATTCAGTAATTTATTCACAGAAAGTTCCAGAAAAATACAGGTCAATAAACCAATTATCAGCTTCAATTCAAACAGTAACCACAGCTTAAACAACAGCTGTTAATAGCAAATCCACAGTACAAACGGTATAGCAATAACACTTGAAGCAAGTCTCTCTCAAAGAGGCTTAAGAGCAATGCAAGCACTAGCGAAGCTGGCTGAGATCTGAACTGAACTGACTGCCTTGGCGAGGAAGCGCTCCTTATATGCTGTTCCATGGAACCCAGATTTTTCGAGAAAACTCTAGAAAGTGGTCAACCAATCAACTTACAGCTTCCATATTTGGTATATCCACGGAGTAATATTTAATAGGAGAAGAAGGTAACGCTGAAATTTTGTGATGTTGTTTTATAATGTTTACAGAGGGCGCCAGCGTACAATACTTCCTTCTCTCCAGCATCCGTAATGTTATTTAATGGGGAAATGTCTCGTTTTAATTATTTTTTTAAAAATAATATCAAGCTGAAAAAAGTTCGATTGCAAGCAAATTTCATTAAATAGAGTATTTTACGCAACATGTTTTTTTTAAGAGCGATTTTATGCTAATTTTACTTTGAAAGAGAGCTTTTAAAAAATGCCGATCTTTATGAACCAAAGCTAGCTAAAACAGACAATTGGGAGGAAGGAGAATGGATGAAATTTTGTAAAGAAAAAAGATAAACTTACTTTAGGTGCAGAAAACACGAACTCGGACATTATTTCTCACCTGGGGCTTTTTTTTTTCTTCTTACCACTATCATAGCCTGTTTTACAACTAGAAACGAAGCAATTATTTGAAACATCTGAATTATGCAGTTTTAAGAACTTACAAAAAAATTAAATTGCTTAAATTAAAAAATTTAAAATGTACTCCAGCAAAATTCTATTGAAAAGAACACTATATCCGCGCCGAGGTAGGGAGTAATGACAAGTGGCGCCCTCAATATTTACCAAAAATTTAGATCACAGTTTCGTAGCTTTCTCCCATTGGACCTTCAACTCCTATTAATATTACTCCGTGGGTATATCCCATATAAGGATTTTCTCGCCAAGGTCGCCAAAAAATCGCCAAGGTGGGAAAAAGTTGCCAAATATGGCGCCAAATCCATTACCTGCATTACTGGGGCTTTTTAATGCGTTTTTAAGGGAAAATAAGGCTATTTCAACGCTAAAATGACTAGAAATGGACAAAATTAGCAATTTACCAACTTACTAAGCCTCTTTGAAAGAATTTATACGAAAATAAAGACAATTATTTACAATTTTGTAACAATGCCCCCCTCCCAAGGACTGCACGTCCCTTGCAGTGCAACCCTTGGTTAAGAGGCGAAACTAACCAAATTTACACAATCTCAAATACAAAACTAAGTTGGCATATAACGACAAAATAGAAACAAAAATCAAGTGAGAAATATTTACAAAATTCACAAATATGTACAAGTATCTATATACAAATATTTACATTACGCATGCGCAAATTTTACCAGTATTTACATTTTAAATTTTAATATTACCATTAATTGTGGTACTTGGCTAGCCTGTTATAGTGCACCACCTTCGGTTTTGATGAAGGTGTTTTAGTGATCCGCACCACTACATCATTCAGCCTTTTTAAGACTGTGTATGGTCCGTCCCAGTTGCACTGTAACTTGGGAGAGTGTCCTTTGCGTCGAACAGGATTCCATAACCAGACCTTCACTCCTTCCTGGAACTCATGTTGTGTAGCCTTTAGATCGTACCTTGTCTTCATTTTCTCCGTTGCCATGTTAATCCGCTCCCGAGCAAAGTTGTGTACGTCCTCAAATCGTGCCTGGAGATCTTGGATGTACTCCTCGGGCGATGAAGGCGCATCGGGTGGACAACCAAACAAGAGATCACAAGGGAGACGAAGTTCCCGTCCGAACAGCATCTGGGCTGGAGTATAGCCGGTGCTTTCATGGACAGCACTTCGATATGCCAGCAGGAACAATGGCAACTTCAAGTCCCAATCTTGCTGGTTCCTTGATACTAGAAGTGAGAGGTTATTCAGGATGGTACGATTGAACCTCTCGACCATGCCGTCCGACTGGGGATGTAAAGGTGTTGTCCGGGTTTTGTCTATGCCGAGTAGTTGACACAGTCCTTTGAAAACATCAGAGGTAAAGTTCCTACCTTGGTCGGTATGAAGTTGTAGGGGAGTGCCGTATCTTGACACCCATTGCTGCACTAGGACCTCTGCGACTGTGCATGCCTCTTGATTGGGAATAGGATATGCCTCAGGCCACTTGGTGAAATAGTCCATCACCACGAGGATGTATTTATTTCCACTGGAGGTCTTTGGCAAAGGACCCAAGATGTCGATTGCAATCCGTTCGAATGGTGCTCCCACGTTATACCGTTGCAGTCTTCCTCGACTTCGTTTCTGCGGGCCTTTACGTGCCGCACAAGCATCACAGAATTTACACCATTTCTCCACATCCTCCTTTGCCTTGCACCAGTAGAAGCGTTCCCGAACTTTCTGCAGAGTCTTCATTACCCCAAAATGGCCTCCGGTAGAGCTACTATGCAGTTGTTCTAAAACAGCTGGAATTTTTGATCTTGGTAATAAAATCTGCCATCTGAAGCTTTTCCCATCATCAGATTCCCACTTTCTGTTTAATACGCCGTTTCTGATATGAAGAGAGTCCCAAAGTGTCCAATAACTTTTCGTAATGGGGCTGAATCTGGAAATGTCCTGCCAGGTAGGTCTGTTGCTGGTCGTCTCCTTCAGCTGTAATATAGGCTTTACGTCAGGATCTTTCATCTGGGCTTTTCTAAATTCTTCGTCACTCCATGGGTCGGGATCTTGATCTGATGGTGTTGCGACAGTAACTTGGCGAACAACTGGCTTTATTCTTTGGTGTTTATCCTCGGCTTTAGAGATGTATTTATGATCTTCTGATGGAGACTTCCACAAGAATGCATCTGAATTTTCCCGAAGCGCTCCTTCTGGGTGGCATACTTCAGAGACATTCTTGGTTGCTTCTCTAGTTGTTCTTACTGGGCAGCTTCGTTTGATATGCCCGTCTTTTCCACAGCCCCAGCATTTAGTTGTTGGCGTCTTCCCTTCTTTCGTTCTCTCAAGAATGCGTAGTCTGCGATTAATTTCTGCAATCATTTCCTGAACCTCTTTAAGATCATCTTGAGAGCCGTTCACTTTGTGTGCTGTGCTGTTCTGGCGATGTTTACAGGAGGCTTGTTGGGCAGTCTCGAGCTTTAGGGCATACACCAAGGCTGACTCCACATCCTTTGAGAGTCTGAGGGCATTTTGAATATCTGGATCTCCGACAGCATCAATGAAATATTCTAGAGCCAGATCATTGCGTGTTTCAGGATGACAGTCTGAGAAAGCCAAATGTGAAAGCCTCTGGATGTTTGATGCCAGTTCTTGTAAGCTTTCCCCTGGTCTCTGACGACGGGACCTTAGCTGGAGTCGACTATATTCTTTGGACCATTTCGCTCCAAAACGTAGTTCTAGTGCCCTGGTTACAGCTTCGAAGTCATATCGCTGTTTCTTCGAAAGGGTCTCTAGAATATCTGCGGCGTCACCCCGCAACGACCCTACCAGATGAGCCGTCTTAGGAACAGAGTCCCAGCCGTTAGCTTCAGCTACGATGGAAAACTGCGTCTTATATACATGCCAGGAGGAACTGCCGTCGTAGGTGGATAGCTTAATAAATTCCTGATTCTGGATCCTTCTCTCTTTCTTTTCAGTTTCCTGAGGCAAGGATTCTAACTTTCCTTCGAGATTCCGAATCTTGCTCTGCAGTTCATTCCCTATTACTTCTCTGTTCCACTTTTCTTTCATTTTTCTCTTCAGATCTTCTTCTATTCTCTTCAGTTTACCTTCTATCTCTGAAAACCTTCCTTTCAGCTCTTGATCAAAGTTTTCTTTAACTTTCTCCTCGAAACTCCGTTCTATTTTCGTAACACTCTCTTCAACCTTCATAACATTTTCTTCTATCTTCATAGCTTTCTCTTCAACCTTCATAACATTTTCTTCTATCTTCATAGCTTTCTCTTCAACCTTCATAAAATTTTCTTCTATCTTCATAGCTTTCTCTTCAAAACTTCCTTCTATTTTCAAAACTTTCTCTTCTATTCCATCTATTCTGCTTCCCATATCCGATAGTTTACTTTCGATTGATTCTTTCACCGTTGAAAGCTCTCTCTTCATCTCATCTTGATTAGATTTAATTCCTTCCTGAACTTCACACATAGTGTCTTTCATTTCCTTTATTTCTTCAGTCAAGCCGTCTTTCAATTCTTTCTGTCCGGCTTTCATTTCTTGACTCAGGCTATCTTTTATCTCTCTTTGTCCTTCCCTCATTTCTCTTTGCCCTTCTTTCATTTCATTCATCTGGGTAGCTAAGCTTTCTAGAAGTTTCTTCATCTGTTCCTCCATAGCTATAGTTATAACCATTCACAGACAACCCCACTCCTGACACCAGAAATGTTGCGTACTTGGGGGTTCGTGGGTTGTCTGAGAATGAAAGGCCAAACGTACAAAAATTCAGTAATTTATTCACAGAAAGTTCCAGAAAAATACAGGTCAATAAACCAATTATCAGCTTCAATTCAAACAGTAACCACAGCTTAAACAACAGCTGTCAATAGCAAATCCACAGTCCAAACGGTATAGCAATAACACTTGAAGCAAGTCTCTCTCAAAGAGGCTTAAGAGCAATGCAAGCACTAGCGAAGCTGGCTGAGATCTGAACTGAACTGACTGCCTTGGCGAGGAAGCGCTTCTTATATGCTGTTCCATGGAACCCAGATTTTTCGAGAAAACTCTAGAAAGTGGTCAACCAATCAACTTACAGCTTCCATATTTGGTATATCCCATATAAGGATTTTCTCGCCAAGGTCGCCAAAAAAATCGCCAAGGTAGGAAAAAGTCGCCAAATTTGGCGCCAAATCCATTACCTGCATTACTGGGGCTTTTTAATGCGTTTTTAAGGGAAAATAAGGCTATTTCAACGCTAAAATGACTAGAAATGGATAAAATTAGCACTTTATCAACTTACTAAGCCTCTTTGAAAGAATTTATACGAAAATAAAGACAATTATTTACAATTTTGTAACAATATATATATATATATATATATATATATATATATATATATATATATATATGTATGTATATATATATAATGATTTATTAAGTGTAGTGGAAGCCAAGCAACAGATACAAGAACACTGAAACCACAAAGACCAATAAGAATGAAAAATTTCTTTACTTAGGAGAAGCTCAGAAAGGTGAAAAAAAATTCATCAGGGGATGAAATACACATATTTAGAGAAACCAAATTTATTAATTAAGAGCCTGCATAACAAACGAAACAATAAACTCACTCAACAAAATCTTAACAGAAAAACGTAAACTAAATCGAAATTTATGATAAATTAATTTAAGAAACTTAAGAAAGGAAGGAAGGAGGCAGGCGGCAAGACTTGTGACTTGTCTGTGGGGTTAAACTAGTTTCACGCCGGCAACACTCACCCAGGCTGCCAAGACCAGAATAGGAGTCATATGGATTTAAAAAAAGCAAAATTTCATAGCAGATAAATAATAATGAAACTATGAACCAACAATGTAAGTTATAGATTGTTTACTATGTGTTTAATAGTATGATTAGATTTTTAAGAATAGTTGCCAACT
Organism: Salticus scenicus; assembly: GCA_963930645.1. Classification (NCBI taxonomy): domain Eukaryota; kingdom Metazoa; phylum Arthropoda; class Arachnida; order Araneae; family Salticidae; genus Salticus; species Salticus scenicus. The sequence goes on from OZ005656.1 coordinate 86,818,279, forward strand.
CAACAATGAAAAAACTGAAAATTTAATGGAAAAAGAAAGATTGCAAATTAATACAAAGTAAATGCAACAAGTCTTCCGCCTCTTTTATTTTTTATTTATTTATTTTTAATTTCATAATCCCACCCATATATATATATATATATATATATATATATATATATGTATGTATGTATAGTGTAACCACGTTTCCTACGCCTAGCACTGAGGACGAGTCGAAAATCTTGGAGGGTTTCCAAGTTGACCAACAGGTTTGAATTTAGTAAACATCCAGTCATTCGGTATTCCCTTATCGCTTATTTTCTCTCAACGAAAAGCTTGTCTCCCCTATTTTACTAGTGGACTCGTTGAATCCGCACTTGCGCAGAGGCTTCCATGGTCGCAAGAAATGTATTTAAAGAGTATGTACATCATTTAAAAATATTTATATTTATAAACATCATCATATCACCATATGAGGGTGAATTAGATTTGAAGAATATAAAATTTCTTCCCAATTGCAAAAACACAGAACAATTGCTAATGGTTGACGTAATTAAGACCTTTTATTAGAATAGAAAAAGTTATTACGAAGACAATTTTAATGCTTTTATAAAGTCTGTTAAAAGCAATTCTTTCAGAGCCATTTAAATGCATGTATCTCCATATTTTTTTAAACATTATTATTATTATTATTATTATTGTTTTTTTTTCGTAAGTAAATTTTTGTACTTGTCCTATAAAAAAATAATGTAGTTTTTCTTTTAATGAATTAGTAATTTACAGTATTTTCATATTTTCCCCAGTTGCTAAAAAGTGGTTATGAATTCCATTCATTTGTCTTCTTTTTTCATAAATCGTTTTAGAATGTCTTAAAATTTATATTTGTTATAAATTCATTTTTTGTTTGTCTTATATTGAAAATAGTATGAATTAAACTATTAATTTGTCTACAGATTTTTAGAAAAGTATTCCGATAGATTATGGTTTTGAAAGACATTTTTTAAAAACATATTTCTCTATTTAGTCCCCCATTTAGGTGTCCATTTAGGCCTCCAAACTCCATTTAGGTCTTGGATCCTAACGTACACTGTAAAAAATATGTCCTATTTCTGCTAGAAATTCTGTGTAATTTGAGAAAATACGTTCTGACAACGTATTTTTTTCGTAGATTTCGCGTATTTTCTCAAATTACAGAGAATTTCTGGCAGCAAATAGGACATATTTTTTACAGTGGTCAATCGGTCTTAATCCCAACACCTATAGAACAAGGTAAGTTTGGCATTGATATTTGGTTTGTAGGGCTAAACTCAAATAATCATGTGTAACATCTATCGGCTGACTTAAAAATAAATAAATTAAATTAAATTAAAAAAACGAAGTAACAATATTTATTAAATGCATAAAAGCATGTTTGTAAAGATTGTTGTATGGAAATCAATCATCATTCATTTACAGGGTTGCCCAAAGTGCTTGGATATATTCCGGCTATACTTGAAAATTGCTGGAATTGTAATTTCTTTGGTGTTAGATGTTTTTCAAGTAAGACTAAATTTTAAGTACACACTATTGTTTATAGTGCATATTGATTATAGACAATACACAGAGCCACCCAAAATTAAGCTAAACGTTCTTTTCTATTGAATGTAATTGATGGAAGTGTTTTACTACATTTTATTATGCTAACGAACACTACTCAGGAAGCAAAATTAATTTTTCAAACGCATACTGTAAACAAAGTATTATTTTGAATTTTAAAATCTAGTTTTTTGCATAAAATCATGTTTTGAGTGCTTTGATTATGAAAGCCCAATATTTAGCGGTCGATCTGTATGTATATCTGTTATAGCATAACTTAAAAACAAATAGCTGCAGGAAATCCAAATTTGATATTTTAAAGTCCGTATTAGGTACTTAAGTCTGAAGGCTAATTAATAACAGCTTTGATTTTTTTAAAATAATTGTATGCACTATAATTGAACGAGAGGTTGAAGGGAATGGTAGACCCCCCTCACACAGAATTATATGTCAAATAAAACTGTTCCTAAACTATTTTAGATTATTTTAAAAGTACATTGAACTTTATTATCTTACGATATTGATCTTAAGACTTTATCTTTATAGTATTGAAATTCAGGGTAATAGAAAGTCGTGTGAGTGACACACTAGATTATTTTTTTTTCTTTTAATTGTAACATTTTATTAAATACGAAAATAAGCTTTTTTGCAGAGGAGACTGTGAATTGAAATTAATGCAACTTTTTCTGTTCTTGGGTGAAATCCAATTTTTATTTTTCGAGTATAAAACTGGAAATTCATTTCGTTTCATTTTATATTTGATTGACAGCATAAACTATTCATAATCTATAAATCTTGTATAAAATGCGTCCAATTTTATTTATAAAAGGAAAACAATTTTGAAAGAAGCGAAGTAGAATATTTACAGTACGTACCTTATCAATGAAAATGTCTTAAAAAATACTGGATTTTACAGACATGAACTAATACAATACATACAAGGAATACATTTTCCGAAAATGTTTCCTTTAAAATATAAGACTGTATCTCATTTTTTTTTTTTTTTTTGTCATTATATTTTCGAAATTAAGAATTGATTAAATTATCATATCGCAGAATGTAACACATGCTTAAAAATTAATGAAAATTTTCTTTCTTTATTTTCCCTTTTTAACTGAGTACATAATTTTTATAACAATCATCCTGTTACAGAAATACTTGAAAATGTGGCCTGAGATTATAATGCAAAATATGTTTGTTTGTCATGTTCTATTCTCATTTTAATTTGCAAGAAGAATTTAGTACTGTCTAGTATAAGCATGTTGATAAGCAAAATGAGTTTTATAAGTTTTAGAAGATAAGCAAGATTTATTTTTCGTAAAAAATGAATGAAACTTTTTTTTTTTCATGTTCTAGGTATTATATTTTCCCCTCTTCATCTAATATGAAGTAATTCTAAAAATAAGACTTTTTACCAAAGAATATGAATTGAGAGAAATGTAAGTATTTTTCTTTCTTGGGGTGAAATCCAATTTTTATTCTTCGGGTAGAAAACTGAAAATATGTTTCGTTTTATTTTGTCTTTGACTGACAGCATAAAAAATTTCATTTGTTACTAGCCCTTGAGAAAAATGCATACTTTTTGGTATATAAAAGAGGGAAACAAAAATTCTGACAATTTTGAAAGAAAGAAAATGGTAGACCCTCGAAACTTCAGAAGAATCTTTTCACTGTGAAACATTCTTGATAAACAAAATGTTTTACAAGCATGAACAAATATAACACAAATAAAAGAAACATTTTTCATAAAACTTTTCTTTTAAATCTAGGAATATATTTCAAAACATATTAATATCTAAGTATGACGAGAATCGATGGCGAATTTATTTTACAAATAATAATCAATGAAATTGGGATCATTTATTGATATATCAATCTGTATGCGAGACCATGTTCTAGATTTCAACTTCATCAATTGAAACAACCAACAGGGACTGTTTGTGACATCACGATTGACTAATAGCGATTGTTACACGTTTTTTGTGTAACACTGTTATCTTTATAGCAGCACAAAACTTATTTGTGTTAAAATTTACAAACGTGCCCCCTAATGTAAAATGTACTTATGAAATTATTAATTCCTCATCGTATTATAGGTAAGGGAAACTTGGGTATTCGCAAAATTTTTCGACCTTGGTTTTATAATTTTGTACACGTTTTGAGGTCTGTGGAATCCGAAAATCGCTTAATTGGTGTAGTGTCTATCTATAGGTTAGTCAGTTTGTTAATACGTTAGTTGGTTAATTAGATAATATGTTACTCTGTGTACACGCTATCTTAAGAACAAATGAACAGAGAAAAATCGTTCGAATTTTAAAATATCACGTATAATACTGGTATGAACCCAATTGATTTGCAGCGTTTTCATTTTAAAAATTCGTAACTTATTTGAAATTTAAGATTTTTTTTTTAAAATTGAAACACAGGGTAAATTTTGCTTAAATGTGCATTAAAAAGAATATTTTTATTGTGAAGATGTCAAACCAGCTTTAAAATATCAATTATGATGCAGGTACGAACAACATAACTATACAAATTCCACATTGAAAATATCGTAAGTTATTCGAAAGATTTTCATAACATGACCCAGTAAAGCAGTATTTTACATAAACTTGCATTATACAGATCGTTTCTTTGGAAATGGTAAAGAATTGCAAGAAAACTAAAATACGAAATTGATCCTAAAAATTAATTAGCAAATTAAGATAATGTACATGCATCGAATTGAACGGTCGGTAGCCTACTATGGTAGTCATTCCAGTCAGCGACCTTGTCGAGCGATCGGTAAAGTCATTTCTCTTATCATGAATATAGCATGTCCTGTTGTAGAAAGTTATGAGAAAAAACATGTAATGGGAAATTAAGCAGAGTCCACCTATGCCAACTCATTACCAACGTTATGGACATTGGAATTCCTGCATGGATGACTACTATTGTGAAAAGGAGTCCAACAGACCCCGATTCCATGACAAATATGAAATATTTCATGCTTCAAAATCTCTTATAATTTTTTTATTTTATGCAACGTCCTCAATAAATTGAATTTTACCGAAGCATAGCTCTAACTAAATTAACCCCTTAACGCGCGGCGTCCTCGCTGCGAGGACGCAAAATTTAAGATCGAGCTGCAAAAATTCATCCCGGAAATTTTTTAGCAAAAATTTACGTGTATAACATATCAGAAGAGGCCGGTTTTTTTTAACCTTAAAATTTTAAATTTCTTTTAGTTTAATTTAGTTGATCCGAATTGTCTTGCGCCGCAAAGGGTTAAATATATTAGGTTTTGCATATTCACATATTCTTGTATATCTGAAATACATTAGTATGTTAGGAATACACATGATAACCGTTACAAAGTATATCTAAAAAATGGAGTAAAATATATTCATAGAAATGGTAAAACTATTTCTGGAAAACAAAAAAGTGTCTTTTAGCAAATTATATTTCTGGAAAAACGTTAGACATTAAATTCTAAAATTATGTTTGCACTTTTTGATGTTATGGAGAGTCCTGTCAATTTAAATTACTAAAATAAAACCGGAAAATCTTTTTTCACATGCTACTTTTTAAAAGTTATATAAATGTTGTCCAATAAAAATTTCCGTTGCCAGGTTTTATGTTAGATCGACAGGACTTTGCCAGAATTGCCAACATTTTAATTTATACCGGAACATTATAAGCCCCGCCTTTAATCCATGCCTTAAAAAAAAAAAAAAAAAAAAAAAAAAAAAAAAAAAGAGTAAATTTTTCTTATTTTATCGTAGTTATATATTGAAGAAAAATATTCTAAAAAACTAGTGATACGGAATAAGGGCGGAGCTCAAAATACTCCGGAATAAATAAAATATTGGCATTTATGTATCTATGCTTTCCAGTACATCTGATAAAATAATAATAATAATAAATCATTTGTTTCCCCATTATTTAGTAATTATTAATGATGAAAACGATTTTCATCTGTTTATTTTTTTCACTCATTAAAGAATATTTAATTTATTCTTACACATTTAATCATTTTAGAAATTCAGTACCCTTCAATATTGATGTAGTAAAGATAAATTTTCATTTATTGTCATGCAAAATGAATCTGATATCCTAGTTAAAAAAACACTGTCGTAAAAATTCCCTTGCTCAGCAAAAACCCAACTTTCTGTATAACCGGTAAATTAACTCTGCACTGGAGGATTCTCTAGCGGAGTTAAAAGAAAACAACGAGCCCCGCCTTTAGACGTTCCTCTAACATAATTTATATCATTGAAGCCAAAATTTTAATTTATTCCGGAGTATTTTAAGCCCCACATTTTTTTCATATCACTTATTTTTTTCTTATTTTATCGAAGTTATGTATTGGAGAAGACTTTTCTATGAATAAAGTGGTGCGAAATAAAGGCGAGGCTAAAAATACTCCGAAATAAATTAAAATGTTTATATAAAAATAAGGATATTGTGATTTAAACGCGAATATTTAAAATTCGTTCCTAAAATACAGTAAAGTTTTAGAGACAAACGGGAAGGCGGGGCTTATAGTCTTCTTATTTAATCAGGAGAACATATTGCTGAATATTGTATTACTCTACAACTATTCTGGTGTGAAAAAAGGGCGGGGCTTAATACCATTACGGATAAATTAGCATAGTTATAGGTCTACTATAAATATATCTAGAAGTATTTCTGCATAAAATTAATGGTGGCAAGCAATTAATGGTGTCAACTTTGCATCTTTGAGAGTGTCCTGTAAAAAGGGTGGAGAGTACGACCCCTAACCTAGTAATATCTAAATTTTTATAGAGTATGTGAACCTTTTTACAATCCTTTACGTTTTTAACGCGTTTGTCGCCGCGTCACTCATATCTGAGTGACAGGTATGCTTCCGTACAGACCCCGTCACCCAAATATGGGTGACGCTCTTCTTGTTCATGTTAATAGGATTTTCAGTTAGATTCTCAAAAGGAATTTAATGGAATAAGCACTGAAATATAAATATAGGATATACAACATAAAAGTACTGAAAATATCTACATTATACTATACTTTTTATTAATTTATATTTAGTATAACATTTTACATTATACTATGGCGCATGTTGGTTAAAACACTCTAAACACATTTGAGGTGATTTTGGACAAATGGAACAATAGGTCGTAGTTGCCGAAACGTCAGTGGAGGCCCTCTGTTGAGACTCAAAACGGTTTTGGGCTGTGTCTGTCTGTCTGTCTGTCTGTCTGTCTGTCTGTCGCGCGATAGCGGCCGCAAAAATAGCGCTATTGACTTGAAATTTGGTACACGTGTTCATGAGCCCCACGAAATCAGCTGTATAGTTTTTGGTATGTACTATATTTCTAGTTCGTATACAGGCACACGCCAAAGTTTTTCTTATCATTACGGCCTATGGGAGGAATTTGTATGTATCGCGATAGCGGCCGCAAAAATAGCGCTATTGACTTGAAATTTGGTACACGTGTTCATGAGCCCCACGAAATCAGCTATATAGTTTTTGGTATGTACTCCATTTGTAGTTCGTATACAGGGACACGCCAAAGTTTTTCTTATCATTACGGCCTATGGGAGGAATTTGTATGTATCAGGATAGCGGCCACAAAAATCACGCTATTGACTTGCAATTTGTTACACGTGTTCATGTGCCCCACGAAATCAGCTGTATAGTTTTGGGTGTGTATTCCATTTGTAATTCGTGTACAGGGATAACGGCAAAGTTTTTCGTATCATTACGGCCTATGGGAGGAATTTGTATGTACCGCGATAGCAGCCACAAAAATCACGCTTTCGACTTGCAATTTGGTACACATGTTCATAAGCCCAACGGAATCAGCTGTATAGTTTTAGGTGTGTATTCCATTTGTAGTTCGTGTACAGGGACACGCCAAAGATTTTCTATCATTACGGCCTATGGGAAGAATCTGTATGTACCGCGATAGCCGCCGCAAAAATCAAGCTATTGACTTCAATTTTTGCCGAAACGTCAGTGGAGGCCCTCTGTTGAGACTCAAAAGGATTTTGGGTTCCGTCGGTCCGTCCGTCTGTCTGTCTGTCTGTCGTGCGATAGCGGCCGTAAAAACCACGCTATTGACTTGAAACTTTGTACACATGTTCATGATCCCCACGAAATTAGCTGTATAGTTTTGGGTGTGCATTCCATTTGTAGTTCGTGTACAGGGACACGCCAAAGTTTTTTTTATCATTACGGCCTACGTGAAGAATTTGTATGTACCGCGATAGCGGCCCCAAAAATAACGCTATAGACTTGCAATTTGGTACACATATTCACGAGCCCAACGGAATTAGCTGTATAGTGTTAGGTGTGTATTCCCTTTGTTGTTCGTGTACAGGGACACGCCAAAATTTTTCTTATCCTTACGGCCTATGGGAAGAATTTGTATGTACCGCAATAGCGGTCGCAAAAATCCTTCGATTGACTTGCAAATTGGCGCACACATTCCAGCTTTCCATATAGTAGCTGTATAATTTTCATTGCTATATTTTTTTATAAACTGTGTACAGGGACACGCCAAAATTCTTAACATTACGGCGTATGGGGTGAATTTCGTTTAAACGCATTTTAATATCATTACTTTGCAATGAAGAAAATGAAACTAGAGTACGTGAGTAAGATGCTTAAACTTATGTTGCTTGAAGAAAATATGTGCTCTTAAGCTTTCTAATTAATGTACAGGACCTTACAAAAGTGTTCTGACAATGTCACTTAGTCATCCAAACGATGGGAACAATTATTAATTTTAAACGCAAAATAAGCTGAATAGTTTTTACTGGTGTATACAATGTTTATGGTTCGTTTACAAAGACACACGAAAGAATTTCGTAACATTAGAGCCTATGGACGAATTTTTAATTTAAGCGCGCACTTTAATGCGTTTATGCTGAATTGAACTTAATAAAGTTAACATACATTATAAAGATGCTTAAAATCATGTTTACTCTAAAAAAAGGTTATGTATAGACTAAATAATTTATGGGACCACACAAAATAATTCCGAGTATGTACTGTAATCATCCAAATGATGTCAAATTAGTTTGAAAGATTAATGAGTTATAATTAATTAGATTTATTCTTATTATTGGCGTTTATAATGACTGTGGCTACTTTTCCGGGATACATAAAGGAATTTCGTACTTTTATGGTGTATAGTCGGTATTTCTTAAAAGTGTATTTTAACATGGTTACACCCCATCAAATATAATGAAATTTTATTAGAATTTTAAAAGCCTGTTTTCATGTTGAAAATTTTGGGCATAGAACTGATAATTAGTTTAAAGGTTACGCAAAATATTTCCGATATGCTATGTAATATTTTTTGTATGAAATTCGGTATTTATGAATTTCCGGGAAATAATACAAGACCGTCGTTTAATAAAAATGCATATTGTTGCGGGGTTTGTAAGTTGGGGGTTTGTAAGTTGTCCGAGAATGAAAGGCGAAACTTGCAAAAATTCAGTGATTTATTCACAGAAAGTTCCAGAAGAATACAGGTTTATAAACCAAGTATCAGCTTCAATTCAACCAGTAAACATAGCTTAAACAACAGCCGTTAACAGCAAAACAACAGTACAAACTGTTTAGCAATAACACATAAAGCAAGTCTCATTCAAAGAGGCTCAAAGCAAAGCAAGCATTTGACGAAACCGACACAGATCTGAGATTGGAAGCCTTGGCTAAAAAAATGCTCCTTTTATACTATTCTATCGAACACAGACTGTTCTGGAAAATTATCGTATCTCATCAGCCAATGAGATTAGAGCTTCCATATTTGGTATATCCCTAATAAAGATTTTCTCGCCAAGGTCGCCAAGGGGGGAAACAGTCGCCAAATTTGGCGCCAAATCCATTTCTTCCCTTATTGGAGCTTTTCAATTCGTTTTAAAAGGAAAATTCGGCTATTTTAACGCTAAAACGACTAGAAATGCACAAAATTAGCATTTTATCGACTTACTAAGCCTCTTTGAAAAAATTTATACAAAAATAAATGCAATTATTTACAATTCCGTAACACTTTATATGATATACAAATAGGTATAGAAAGAGAGATACAGCGGGGGGTTGAGGGGGGCGGCAGCCCCCCTCAGGAATGTATCTGATTATGGTAATAAGTCGATCGAATCAATATATACTATTATATAATAAGAAATAAATAAAAATGACCTATTGAAAAATGTCTGATGCAAATAGGACGTTGAGGCTCCTGATCTGCAGATCCACTAGTATATACATATATTTTGTTTTTACATTTTTCTTCGCTTTATGGTGTTCGGCAGTTTGCCTGTTTTTCTCGTAACATAAGCGCACATCCTTCTTATAGGCTTGCCCTGCTGATTCTTACGAATCTGTAAATGGTGGGACACGTTCCTTGTTTTATTTCTATTATTGTCGGCATAGCATTTTCCGAGGACAACCGCTTGGTAACGAGAAGTTCCCGAAAATTTCTTCTTCTTCTTCTTCTTCTTTTTTTTTTTTTTTAATTTGTGACTCTCTGGTAAGTCGGATTTTTCAGGGGTCGCGAACCAGCTGGTCGCCGAAGGCGGCTAGTGAAAAATAAAAGAACTAAAAGCTATAAAAATGTATTTAGAATATTTTAGGATAGATAATTTATTTATAGCAGGCGTTTGCTTTCATAAAAAGACACGAAATGAAGTTGTTTAATAAAAATTTTGTTAAAATGAATGTAAAATAGTCTGTTGAGGACATCAAAAAACTTTTTTCTGTGTTATTCTACATGATAGTGGCAAGTATCGGTAAACATGGGCAAATATTTAATCATTGCTTCTCACAATAAATATTTTATGTATGTAGTTTGGTGCAATTTTAATCGGGAGATACTGAGATATTGTCATGAAAAATCGCAAATAGTGAATAATAGTGGCGCCGCTTGTCAGTCGATGTTCACAAAAATTGAGTCTGTATGCTTATTTTTCTTTTTATAAATCTCCGTTTTACTTATGGAATTTAGGAGCGTTTATACAACCGATGCTGAGATATAACCACCACGTATAGGAGGAAAATTGTGTCATAACAGATCGACCGGTATGAAATCAATTTGAATCAGCACAGTCATTCGTAATATCTCTCACACATATCAAACTTTGTGCTATATACACAATAGGAGCTGAAATATAGCCTTTGCGTATACCTGAAAATTATGTCATATCAATGTCACATATCCGCTCATATGGAATCAAAATGAATCAGTATAGAAATTCATAATCTTCTTTCACATATCAAATTTTGTGCAATATACACAATAGATGCTGAGATATAGACCTACCGTAAACGGAAGAAATCACCGCATAACAGTTAGACTTTTCTAGAATATATGCACCAAGAGTTTATAGATACAAATTTATTTCATGGTGGAAAAAAAATCTAAATTGTTATGAAATTGTGCATGTTAGTTAAAGCTGCCAGAATTTTTTTTTTTGTCACACATACAGACAGACATGCATTTTATAAAACTGATCAAATCCTGTTTAGGAGCTCATAAAATATGTAAATCCATCAGAAACTGGAAGTGAAAAATATTTACAAATCTAATGCTTTATTCTCTGAGTGTAGAAGAATGTGAAAGATAGAAAATAAATTTTTCAAAAAAAAAATTCAATTACGAGGGGAAATTTTCTAGGAGGGAATTTTTTCAGTCCTAATACTTAGAAAGAATTACAATTTTTTTCTTTCTTAATATGAAAATTTAACGAGACACTTTATAATTACGTGTTAGTTATTAAAAAAACAAGAAAACAATGAACAGAAATTTTCACTTTAGCTGTAATTTAGCCAATCTAATTATGAAATTAGAAAAAAAAATATATATATACTTTTCCATTTCAATATTTTAAATGATCGCTTATTGAATAATAAATAGATTTAAATAAATAAATAAATAAATATATGTACGCAATTTCTTTCAATTTTGCAAAGTATTACGTTAGAAAATTAGAAGAATGAAGTACATATAACTTGTCAAATTATTTTGAAATTAGCAAATTACCTCATTACGCATGTTAGATTAAATTATAAAAAAAAAAAAAAATGTATTACACAACAGTTTATTTTAAATTGATTAAAACAAATGTAAAGTTTCATAAATATTAAATGAAAATACGCCAATAAAACTAAGAAGTGTATATTTTAACCCTTTCATCCCCGCTGGAACATATATGCCCCAAGCGGAGTTGAAAGCTCGACCGTCAAATGCAACAAAAGTGATGTTGGATGTTGGAGATGATTTGACGTTAGGGCCAACAAAAAGTTGTATCAGCTGTGCCAAGCAAAATAAAGAAACCCGAACAAAAACTGTATGCGTCATGTGAAAGTTGCATTCGGAAAAAGTTGTTTTGCAATGTACCATACATAGAAATGTATGGATAATGTTGAATAGGTATCTTGTAATAAAATTGTTTAAAAAATATTGTAAGATTAATTTAGAGCTTGGGAACTGGACTTTCCATTGTATTTTATATCATCATCTCAACTCCACAGGGACACATGCACATGTCATCTAGAAAGATCAATAGAACACATATGTCCCCCTATCACAATTGCTCCTACAGTTAATTTTTGTTTTTATTTTGGCAGAATATGGCTAATTTTATTTTATTTGACCTACTAAAGCAGTGTCGGGAGATTTTACGACTTTTTTACTAAAAATCCACCACTAAATTTTAAATATAACGGTAGCCTTATGATTTCGAAGATTCATCGTCTATAATGTATGTCAAATATCACTTCTCAAAATTATTGGTGACAACGGAATAAAAAAATCGCAAAATTTGGCAATGCTGTCTTAAAGCCATAATTTACTTTATTTTTGGAAAGGAAAAAACTGGTAGCGAACGGATTAATCTTCAGTTTTGTGTTAATAAGTGTTATTTAATATACGCTTGTAATAAACAGAACATTACGCATCTAAAAACAATCTTAACCCTTTGTATCCCAAATAAATTTTATTTTTGGAAAAACGGTTTAAAATTTTTTAATTATATTTCTTTATGCATGAGAATCATCTCATATTAACACTTTCGCGACCGCATGATTTTGAATTTTTGGCGTTAAGGACCGCCTGCGGGCGTTATTCTCCTATGTTACAATATTTCAGAACAAAATTTTCTGTATTCACATTTATATTAGAATTGGATATACATTATAATTATATTCTTTCTATCAAAGTATTTGTATCCATAGTATATTTCATTGTAAAAATGTGAATGTTGGTTATATATTTAAGAAATAAGTAGCATACAAATTGCGAAAGAAACGTCCACTGGTGGCGTTACAGATTTTTAAATGACGTGAATCTACGTCAGCGATCGCGAAAGTATTAAATTTAGCTTAAACTATAGCTTAACTATAGGGAAAGCTTAAACTACAGGGACAAAAGCTTAAACTATAGTCCCAAGGAAATCCTGTAGTAAATTTAGGCTAAATTGAGATTTTTTTTTTTTTTTTTTTTTTTTACGAGACTTTAAAGTCTCGGTGGAATACAAAGGGTTAAACGGAAAAAAAGTAGTTTTATAAATAATTTTCCAGTATCTATTAAAACTCTCCCCCCTCTATTTCCTTGAGTGTGTGTGCGGAGGAGTTAATGCACACTAACAATAACAATAACGTACACACGTGTTGGATAAACATCAATTAAAATTCCGTCTGCCTTTCTCTTTTTCTTTGAATGCGTATGTGGGGCTAGGGAGGGGAGAAGTTAATGCAAACTAATAATACTCGTCTTTTGCAAAATTTAAAGATTAGTGGCAAGAAAAAAATCATTTACAATTAAAAACACATAAAATATAAACATATGAAAGAGTTAGTACAATAAAAAGTAAGGAAAGAAATATGGAAAATAAATGAATATAACATAAAATAATTTGGTGTTTCACTCACACGACTTTCTCTTACCCTGAAATTTCAAAATATAAATACATATAGGGGATTAAGAGGTAAGATTAACGAGTACTGTTATGTAAACTAATGTTAAAACAATTCAAATTAATCTTCGGACCAGCTTTATTGACAAATAATTCTGTTTGAGGGGGGCTACTGTCACCCTAAACCACCCGTTTCATTAATGTACCTACATTTATATAGAATTCAAAAGTTCATTTAAAATTATCCAGACAACTTTCATGCGCAACATTTGAAACTTTTCAATCTTGATAAAATTTTCCTAGTAACAAACGTATTAACTTCAAAATACAACATTTGGATTGCCTGAAATTATTTGTTTTAAATTTACTCTAAGAGAAAAAAAATCAAACATTAAAAAATTGACTTCAGTATTCAGGAAGCCTCAAAACGTGTAAATATACAAAAAACCAAGCGAGGAATATTTAGCTTAAAGAAATACATTATTTACCATATGGCTATTAGGAATTACTTTGAATTCCTGAGCAGCTTTCATGGACATGGTAAAATATAGTAAAGTACTTTCACTAAGAACAAAAAATATGTTATGGCTTAAATATTGGTAGCCCTGTATATCTTATGAAAGTTATGTACACAACACATGGTGCACATAAATATAATTCTATATTAATTACACACGGCACAACCTGAAATACACTTTCATCAATTTTGAAGAATTGTCGCACTGTAATCTAGTTCTTTTGTATCGACATGTAAACGAACAGTGAATGATTTCCATACCATATTCTACATAAAACATGTTTTTATGTATATAAAAAATATATTTTCGTTTCATTTTGTTTAGTGCAGTCTATAGATGTTTAAACTCTACTTACCTGCAATTTTCCCCATATACGTAATGTATTTGAATTCTCTTGGGTGTCCTTGTACACGAACCGTTTGCTTGACCTCAACGAAATATTTAGTGTAGCATCCTTGTATAATACACATTTAAAATACCAAGTTTGGAATTCCTACTATTATTTATTCTTGAAATATACTGATAACACACACACACACTAGGAGACACACAGTCCAAATGCTAAAAACATGATTTTGGGATTCAACGGACCTCGAAACGTGTAAATATAACAAAAACTCAATTTAGAAAATTTCACCCAAAAACAATACTTTCTCTTCCATATATATGGGTAAGAGAAAGTAAAAAATAAATAAAAATGAAATCTGAATCAAAGTTAAAAGTTTTGAGCGAAAAAAAAAAAAAAAAAAAAAACCTAAATATGAGATAAAAATACTAAATTGTATAATGTTACGATACAAAAACATCAATAAATATCTTTATAGTGAAATATAATGCTTGAGAAAATAAAAAACGCATAACGTCAAATGTCCTAAAAGGAAAAGAGATTTGAAAAATTTTGTGATTTAAAAAAAAAAAAAAAAAAAAAAAAATAGAGAGAGAAAGAGAGAGAGTTTTCTTTTTATTTATTTATTTATTATTATCATTTTACATGCACTAGACATTTATTTTTACTATAAGTAGAAAGACATTTACTTACATTTACTTTACTATAAAGATTCATATAAAGATTTTATGGCAAAAAAATCATATTTTTGTTTGATATTTGATGGAAAAATTCATGTTTTGTTCAATTTTTACATTAACTTTATAGTCTCATAAATTGTTGTAGCTATCCATAAAAATGTAACTGTTTTTAGTACATATAAAATTTCCTTTGAATACATTTAAATTATCGGAAACAAAAGAATTCAGTTTAAATTTTTCTAGGAATAAACCATAATGTAAAATAAAATAAAATAAAATAACATTTACAAAACAAGCATTATTCAGATGTCATGTCGTAGAGATAAAAGAAAAATTGATGCCACATAAATATGTTTCGATTTTCTTTAATGGACTTGTAAAACATGTGTAAAGCATGTACAACAAAAGATAAACTTCATGGTTTATAATATTTTATAAAATAACTTTTATAATAGTAAGCAAATTATTTGGTACTTTTCTAATGTAGCGGCCTCAAAGACCGCTATATGAGAAAAGTACTAGTACATATGTAATAATATAAAATAATTATAACAACACTATAAATGTACTGTAAAAAGAAAAGTAGTGTAAAAGTGCTATATATGAAGCACTATAAAAGAAAATAACAATAATTATAGTTTCGATGGACCTATAAAACATATATAAAGCACGTACAACAAAAGATAAACTTAATGGTTTATAATATTTTATAAAATAACTTTTATAATAGTAAGCAAATTTAGTAATAATATAACAATTATAACAACAATTATTAAATAATAATAATATAAAATTATTATAACAACACTATAAATATACTGTAAAAAGAAAAGTAGTGTAAAAGTGCTATATATGAAGCACTATAAAAGATAATAACAATAATTATAGTTTCGATTTTCTTTAATGGATCTATAAAACATGTGTAAAGCATGTACAACAAAAGATAAACTTAATAGTTTATAATATTTTACAAAATAACTTTTATAATAGTAAGCAAATTATTTGGTACTTTTCTAATGTAGCAGACTCAAAGAACGCTATATGAGAAAAGTACTAGTACATACGCAATAATATAAAATAATTATAACAACACTATAAATATGCTGTAAAAAGAACAGTAGTGTAAAAGTGCTATATATGGAGCACAATAAAAGAAAATAACAATAATTATAATGATAAATCAGCAAAATGTAATAGTAAATATCTGCATACATTATCTGTTTAAGATAATAAATAATTTTACTGATATGAGAAATAGTTAACGATTCTCTCCATTAAAATTATAGCAATGCAATATATCTGGATACTTTAGTACAAAACGTTTTTGTAAGCATTTTCAAAATATGTTGTCTAAATAATTCCGTTTTAAAGTCAGATAATTTCTTCACTTTTAACATTTTCCAACAAAGTTAAAAAGTGTTCATCAGTTCGGTTTATCTGTCTGTCAGTTCGTCTGTCTTTCTGTCTGCGCTCTAACTCTCCACCGGTTTGTGTCCGGGGACCAGGGTTGCCAAATTTGGCCTTTTTTTAATTCAACAGTCACCAATAATTTTGAGAAGTGACATTTGATATACATAATAGACTATCAATCTTCGAAGTGATTAGTCAAACGTTAAAAATAAAAATTATTGATGACTATTGAATAAAAAAAAAAGCCCAAATTTGGCAACCCTTCCGGGGACACCCGGAAGTATTTCAAAGCATTGCGTTCTATGCGAGGAATTTCTAAAACCACGTTTTAATACTTTTACTTTACACAAATCTTAATGAAATTGAAATATGTTATTCAAGATTTCTATTGTTCCCTATTGAAAATGTTGAAAATACCTCCTCTGGTTTGTGTGCAGGGATACCTGACATCATTTTAAAGCACTGCGTACTATGAGAGACATGAATATAAAGTATATTTGAATAGTTTTATTTTGTACAAATTCTAATGAAACTGAAATATGTTGTTCTAATGCACAAAAGAATGCTTTCTTTAAACTAATATAATTAGCATTAAAATACACACACAGTGCAACACAAAAATATTCAGTTACATTAAGAACTATTATTTTAAAATTTCTGGAATTGCATTTTCGTTTACATTAAGCATTTCTAACACTTTGTAACGATGTTTAAGAGTGAATATTAATTTATTTAGTTTAATTGTTTGCCTGACTGTCCGTTTGTCGATCTGTTTGTCTATATGTCTGTCTGCTCGCCAGCAGCGTCTTTGAAAACTTTCTGAATTTCTTAAAAAAATGATTCACGTTATTCGAGTTCACTGTGGAATGTTACTGATTTTAAATGACATTAGTAGGCTCTGTACAACTGTTTTGTACAACCCCCCCCCCCCTCCTCTCAAAAAAAGGCAATGAATTTCGTTTTTGGAGGAACATTTTTATAAATCATATTTAAATAACTTTCTACTCCAAAATATCATAATGAAATTACCCTTTATTGTTAATATGCTTAAATAATATTTTTTATAGAATATGATATGCCTAGATATGCTAGAGATGCCAAAATATTCAAATTCATAAGTGCGACATTTTGAAATTGATGGAGTTACATTTCCGTATACCTTAAGCATTTTTAACACTTTTCAACAATGTTTAAAAGTGATTATAAATTCAATAGTCTATCTATTTGCCTTTCTGTCCTTCTGTCTGTCCGTTGTGTCATGACGTAGGCAAAGAACTTTGAAGGTTAAATGATACAACGAGTACTTACTGTTGGAAAGTATTACTAATCAATGCATACCGCATGATTTTTCGTTACAGTTTAACTTTTTAATAATAATAAATTGATACTTAATTTACATTTATAATAATCTGGTGTGGCACGTAATTTACTTCCTCTTACCCTGCATTACTATAAAAACAAATAATTGCAGTTTAAAATATATGATAGGAAATATACTATATTTGAACATTTCCATTGTTATTAAAAAGAGTTGAAAACTGTTTAGGTATAACTTTATTTCACATATATCACTGTGTGAGCGGAACTGCTTTAACATACCGTTTAAAAATTGTACATTAGAAATCATTAACGTTTGTTATTTAAAAAAAAAAAAAAAACAGTTTTTCAGAAATATTTTTCCGGAGAATTTCGTCAAAACTTATTTGTTCAGTTGTGTTTAAAAATGTAAATTGTAATAACCTGCATCTCAGTACATAGTGTACAGTCGGTAACAAAAGTATCCGAACACTAGCAAAAATTCCTATATAAAAAAAGTAGAGTTAATACTGTTTTGTTAAATAAATCCATGTCGTATCATGTTCTTAGTCAGTCTAAGAACAGGATTCGGCAAGGATTTATTTAACAAAACAGTATTAACTCTACTTTTTTTATATAGGAATTTTTGCTAGTGTTCGGATACTTTTGTTACCTACTGTACTTAAATAATGAATAACAAGAAAAACACCTAGGGTAATTTGAAATACTCTTTAAGCAATTTCTAACTGTGGAATTGAAATATCAAATTTTTTTGTGCGGACTTGTAAATGAATTGTAAATGTTTATTAAATCACAACCTATGTGATGCTTGCTTTTCTAAATATATATACAAATATAATAAATCATACTTTCATTATATTTCCTGTAATCTGAAGATGATAAAATGTACTAATGAGAAATTTCATCCATAAATATCATGTATCTAAATATTTTGCATTATCTTGCACTGGAATCATTTGACCGATCTTAATAAAAAATCTTCAAGTAATATCCTCTTATGAAACAAATCCAAAATACGAGTTCGGACTTACTGCTGATATTGTTTTTTAATTATGTTGATAACAGACTTTCTGTCTCTCTTTGTCTATTTCTGTCTTCCTTCCCTCTCTCTACATCTATCTATCTCTATCTCACACATACACACAGACACAGACCTATCGCTAAAACTTGATTTAGGAGTTAAGTGAATTTCAAAACTTATAATAATCCTACAACTCAATTTAGGAAATTTGTTCCCAAAGCGTTTGTTTCTCTACAAATATCGGTAGGAGAAAGTGAAAAAAGTAACTACGTAATGTTTATTAATGCTGAAGGAAAATATGCTTAAAATGTCTTACATGGGTTATACTGTTATTTAAAAGATTAGTTGGTCTCCGCCTGCACAGCGCTCGATTTTTACACGTGATGAGTTTCCGTTTCATCTCTCATAACAAATTTGAAATACTAAATATTGGTTTACATGATATTTAAAACACATTTCCTGACATTTTATTTATTATTTTTATTTTCTTGCGACGTACTAAAGTTTCGCATAACAACGAAAAAAGTTTTTTCTTAATTGTTTTGCTTTATTCAAGCATTGTTTTGAGCATGAATAAATTCTTAAAAATTATCCGGTTATTCAACTTTTATGTTTACAGCAAAAACGAAGGAACTATATTATATACTATACTTAAAAATGTTTTTAAAATGTGATTTTTTTTGTACTAATGATTTCTGAATTTTTAATTTATTATTTGAATCAATGAATGATTCTCTCAAAATCATGCAAACCACAGATATATATATTTTTCTTTTTCTTAATATATCGTTGCATTTGTGATGTAATTATTTCCTTTATATACAGGGTGTTAATTTCTTGAGACATTTTAAGGAATTTCCAAACAATTAAAATTTTGAAATTAGATATTAAAAAAAAAAAAAAAGTTTTAATGCAATTAATATTGTTATATTTTAGGGCGCAGGCATATAAAATTTTCGTAACAATAATTTATAAACAAGTTTTATATTGTTCACCATTATTTACATAATTAATAATTTTTTTTTTCTTAATACTAAGATGTTCTACATAGAAAATTAAAATTTACTTTAACATATTAACATAATTGTCAACTTATACGAACTTTTAAAACCGCTATTTTTGTTTAAAAAAAAAAAAAAAAAAAAAAAAAAAAAATGTGTTGTGCTATTTGAAAACTGAAATTCTTATTTAAGTAAGACAAAGAGAACTACTTCAGAATAGTGATATTCAGAATGTGCCAAATTTTCAAAAATATGCTTTAGGTTTTATTCTAAAGAAATTTTTAAAACACGAGGATGAAATTATTTAAATATTATTTATCTGAATTAAAGAAAAAAAAAATGAATGAAGCATGTACAAAAAAGCTTTAACCTTCATCCTTTTTTTAAACACTTTTGTCATAATACAGATGAATTTAAACAGCAAAACGTTTAAAACACGAATATTTTGAATAACATGTTTATTCAAAATTTTGTTCATACACGAATATTTTAAAACATGATTTAAAAAAAAAAAAATCTTGGCATTGTTTTCAATAATACTGATAGTTGCTAACTTTTACACTTTTTGGCTACTGGAAAATTTTAGTGGAAAAGTCTTATATATTTCTCTAACATCGCTTAAATAAAACAAAAATTTCTATTAAAAATTTTCGTTAGCCAAAGAGCATAAAAGTTGACAGTTAAGATATTAAAAATATTCACGTAGTTGCCAACCTTTGTAATTTTTAAATCAGATTTATCACCAGCTCTCTTGAAATTGGACTTGTCATATATATATTTCTGTAACAGATTCCACTGCTTAAATAAAACAAAATTTCTACTAAAAATTTCCGGTAGCCAAAGAGCGTAAAAGTTGACATCTAAGATATTAAAAATATTCACATAGTTGCCAACCTTTGTAATTTTTAAATCAGATTTATCACTCTTGAAATTGGACTTGTCATATATATATTTCTGTAACAGATTCCACCGATTAAATAAAACAAAATTTCTATTAAAAATTTCCGGTAGCCAGAGATCATAAGTTGACAACTAAGATATTGAAAATATTCATACAGTTGCCAACCTTTGTAACTTTTAAATCAGATTTATCAGCAGCACTCTTGAAATTGGACTTGTCATATATATTTTCAACGAACAAATAAAATTAAATAAACTGAAAAAAAATTAAAAAAAATTTCCGGTATGAAGTCTCCGTTAAAAATAACGGAGACTTGCACCTTTGTTTTCATAAGGCAATGTAACTGTAACTGCTGAAAAGGTTGTGTGAATAATAAAAATATTCCGCCGTAATGCATACTTTTTTTAATTAAAAATATTTCATGGACATGATGTTACTTTAATCTTAATAATCACAATATGAGTTTAGTAATTGTGCAAATAACTAATTATATATATATATATGCATGGTATTATCACAATTTAAAAATAAATCGTGGCACTGACTAATAAATACTTTTTTTTTTCGATTATTAATTAAATTTTTGTCGAAAAAATTATAAAGCAGAATATAATTTAAATTAGTGGAGAAATTGTTCTATTGTTTTTTTAAACGACTAAATTACATCTTTTGGAGCAAAATTGCAGTTTTTTCCTTGTAAAAATTCGTATTCTTGATGGTCCCTCCAATGACGAGAGATTCTGCTCTCAAAATTGTTAGACGGGCGGTGCCGTATTCGATCCTAGGTCACACTTTTCGGCCTAGCGATTGGGAGTTTTTCGTGTTTTTCCCCGAAACGTGCGTAAATACGGCCTAGGACCCATTAAAAAGACACTCACGGAGATCACCGCCTAGACTCAGGATCCTAGTGCTGTCAGTTGGCCTTAAACCCAACACCAACATCATCGTATTCTTGATAATTCTTTAAATCACTCTGAAAACTTGTTAAAATCACTTATTTGTTAAATGGAAATTTATTGTAAAAATACAAAAAATCTCAAAAAAGATGTATTTAATACATTACAGAAAATAATGCAATATATTAACGAAATAAATAAATAAATAAATAAATAAATAAATAAAAACGTTAGTACTGTTTTGAAATTTTTTTTATTGCTATTGCTATACTTAAATAATCCTCTTTTATTCGTAAATTTTATTTAGAAATTGAAATTGAATCTAATTTCACAATAAAGGATATAATTAGCAAAAGAAAAAAAAAACTATATTATTGCAATACTATCATTTTACAAAGGGATTTTTGAAAAGCGAATTAAAACAATTAAAGTAAAAAACGCACACAGATTTAGTCAATGAAATCTTCATCCAATTAAAAATCTAAATAAATGTCACATCAAACGCAATAACACCATTAACTTTATTTTTTTAAATTACAAACTATGATAATTAATTAAGAACTCAAAAATAAAATAAAATTGATTAGAATCTAATTTATATTTCGATTTATTTTGAAAGAATGCTTTATTCTATAATCAAAGAATTTCTCTCTTTTTAATTCCTCTTGTACGTAAAAATAATTTTTTTATATCTCTTTTTATAAATATAGTGACACCTTTCAAGTTCACCTCTATTCAAATAATCATAAGATAAAAAACTTTTTATAAACCATGTTTTTAAATTTTCTGTTGAATCATAGCTATAGAACTACCGTAATTTCTGGTAGATACCCCGCAGGTTATATAATCCAGTTTTGCACCAGAAATTTCAATTGATAAATAAATTTATATTTGTACGAGCTCTTCCTTCGAAAAAGTATAGATTTCTCAATTAAATAAAATTTCTGGTGGAGAAATGACACATCTTACCTGCGGGTTATCTACCAGAAATTACGGTAACTACTTTAGCACTTTATCAATGCGTATTGCTACGAAATTGTAAATAATTGTATTTATTTTTGTATAAATTCTTTCAAAGAGGCTTAGTAAGTTGATAAAATGTCAATTTTCTGCATTTCCAGCTCTTTTTCGCTTTAAAATAGCTTAAACTTCTCTTTAAAACGCATTAAAAAGCTCCAATAGGCAGGTAATGAATTTGGCGCCAAATTTGACAACTTTTTGCCCTTGGCGACTTTTTTGGCGACTTTTGGGGAGAAAATTCTTATTATCGATATTCCAAAGATGGACGTTCTAATGTGATTGGTTAAAGAGTTACCGGAAATTTGAATTAAAAAAAAAAATTTGGTTTTAAAAATAAAATATTAATCCTTTCCGAACAACATATATTTGCATCATGAACTACATTAGCACTTTATCATTGTGTAGAAAATCTTTAAAATGATAACGATGTCAATTTTTGCCAAATGCATAATTTAACTTTTAACAAATTTTTAACGCTCACGTTTAATTAAATGTATTTATTTTTAGGTCGAAAGAAAATGAACTCGTAAATTTTTTTTGGCAACAATTAAATTATAGCTAATATTTTAATGACTATTTTACCCTTACCAGGGTACGTGACACTTTGGTCCCGCCGTTTTGGTCCCGCCACTTTGGTCCCGCCGAATTGGTCCCTACACTTTGGTCCCGTGGAAATTTTTGTCCCGCCGTTTTGGTCCTGCCGTTTTGGTCCCGCCACTTTGGTCCCGTCATTTTGGTCCCGATATCTGGAATAATCAAAGTATTACAGAAAAAAAAAGCGAAATTCTTCTTCATATTTCAAATTTTTGTCATTTGACTTGAAAACATGGGGGTAGGAAAATTATTATTATTGTTATTATTATTTTGCAACAGAAAGTTGTAGCAACAAATAAAACTGAAAAAAATGTCTAAAATTTTGAGATTTAGATTTTTTCTTTGTACGATAGAGGAAAAAGGACAGCAAATACTCGTACATGAGGGAACTTCGGGCAAAAGAGAACATAGACGAATATTTTCAATTGAAGAGTTGAATATCTACAACCTTTGTTGAAAATGATGTAACTATAGGACACATGGAACAGAAAAATTATTATTTCGGATCGAATTTTGAATGATAAAATATGAGTTATCAGCTCATATCTAAGCATTGTTAATTTATCTAAGTCTGCAAAATTTTAGTTTAAATAAAATACGAGGTTTTTAATATAAAACACTGTAATGCGGCTCTTAATTATCACATTCATGTTTAGTAGAGTGCTCGAATACAAAATTTGTCGGAAATCAATGCTTTATCGAAGCATCTCCTGAATGTTAGAGTTTAATAATAAAAGATGATGCGAGGAACCTAAATAATGAGCTCAGGAATAATTTGTACAGATCTGCTAAATTTAAGTCATTTTCTTCTCTGTCAATCCGGATATTTTTGTCAAGCACAGGAAATAGTTACATATCACATAGAATTGGAAAAGCATTGTTATTCCATTATAACCCCTTACAATATTGTTTAAGAAAATGTCCATTAAAAGCCCCTCCCACCCCCCTTTTTTTCAAATGCGCTGAAACAAAACAGTGAAATGCCTTTAATTGTCTGTGGGATAAACAGGTGCGAACCGAATCTCAGTGCTACAGAGATTTCAATGCGGGCATTGCATTTAGTCATAGAGACATATCAGACAGATTTAATATTATTATTTTTCTTAAACATAATATTAAACTAAAAAGATAAAAAATTGTACATCAACATTTTCTGAACATTTATACTTGCACTGCGCACAGTTAATTAAATATTGGACTACTTACATTTTTTCATTTTTAAAATATTTATACACATATATACACGGTTAACTTAATTAACAGAGCTGCCAACCTAATCCGGCAAATTGTTAGTACCGCCCCTTTTTCTACACCAATCATTTCTTAGAGTTTTTTTCTTCTTAATTCATCGCAAATACATTTGAAGAAAATTACTTCAAAAATTAAGTGGTGTAGAAAAAGGGCGGTACTAATAATTCGCCGGATTAGGTTGGCAGCTCTGAATTAAGTATCACGGACAAACAAACATGCATTTTTTTATTATTATTATCAATATAACACAGATTTTGAAATAAATTCCTCTTAGATTAATGATAAAAATTAAATCACAATCAAATCGAATGAAACGTATCTCTCTCTCTCTCACACACACATATATATATTTAGGAATAAATTCATATATAAATTCAAGAACTTCATAAATGATCCCAAGCTTATGCTTATGAAGAAGAGTCTATGATGGGAGCAGGTCAATAATTAATTCTTTGAAAGAAATAGCATTCTGCCACTAAAAACAAATTATATTTAATATCGTAAGGTTTTTCTTTCTTTCTTTTTCCCTTTTTTTAAACAAAAGTTTTCTGTATTTTATTATTTTTAAAATAATTCAAATTTTATCTACTGTTGTTATTGTTAACAATACTTTTAAAATTACAAAATGTTGTCACTGATAGTAAATTAAAATCCAAATTACAATTGAAGTAAGTTAAATCGGAATCAAATGAAAAAAAAAATCAATTAAAAAAAAGTGCAATTGCCTAAAATAAATAAATAAAATGTTCGTAAAAATATTAGTACAAAATTCTGCGAATCACAATAGCTAGGCAGCAATCGTAATGTTGAAAATTTATATATTTGTGTGTAAGATATTCCTTAATTAAAGATATTCTAAGAGCACTTCAATTTTCCCGTATCTATAAATATGTTATCATATTAAAAAACTGATACATATTTAAAAAATTGCAAAAAATTGGTGGGACCAAAATGTCTCGGGACCAAAATGGCCAGGGACCAAAATTTCCTCGGGACCAAAACGGCAGGACCAAAATGGCGGGACCAAAGTGGCGGGACCAAAACGGCGGGACCAAAGTGTCCTGCTTCGATTTTACCATGTTTTTATTAACTTCGATTCTTCTTTATTGCTATTAGGAGCTTATCATTTTCACATTTTAATTAATTAAAAGAAAACTATTCGAAAATTCGAAAATCTGACTTCGAAGTATTGTGTTGTCACCGGGTTCTGAGCTACTGTGAAAGTTTCAAATGTCTGGCTAGTCGGGAAGTTAGTTAAAAATCGATTGCAAGATTTGTCCCTGACAAACACACAAGAATCGAAGTTAATAAAAACATGGTAAAATATACCCTTTCATAGCCTGTTTCTCTCAATTTAAAGTATTCCCATTACGATTTAATTCTAATTTACCTAAGACAATTGCCAAATTTAGCACATTTTGGCCAACGAAAATTTTTTATTTATTTTTTAATAAGTGGAAACTAATACAGAAATATATAAAAAAAATTCTATTACATGGAGCTACATTAAATCGCAGGTACACAAGGTCAAGTTTACCTCGGTTGAATCACCCTGGAGCTGCATCCTTTCTTGGACACTGGGTGATTTTCTGTACTCCCAGTGGGTGAATAAATATTCAGCGAACAGCCATCCCCTAACTTTCATTTACTAATAATAATCTCCAAGGTGTAGGTAGGCCTGGGTCTCTTTAGTATGGATTCCCAGTAACCTGCCGACTCGTATCGGTGGGACTCTCTCCGAAATGTTTGGGGTTGCTGTCTCGGCGGCAAGACTTCAAATGTCTTGGAATGTCACTGACGGGACCGTATGGTAAATAGACAATAAGACTTCTTCACACACCATAAATTTTAAGCGAGCACAACCGGTTTCGAAAGGACGTAGCCTTCCTTCATCAGGTGCAAAAAAACACGTGCTACTGCCTTGGAGGCAAAAGCAAGACTGACAAGACTCAGTATTGCTTTTGCCTCCAAGGCAGTAGCACGTGTTTTTTTGCACCTGATGAAGGAAGGCTACGTCCTTTCGAAACCGGTTGTGCTCGCTTAAAATTTATGGTGTGTGAAGAAGTCTTATTGTCTATTTATCGTTTGTACACCAGCTTTGCATTTAGTTTTGGGGACCGTATGGATTCACTAGAATCGGCTGGTTGGCGCTTGCGCCACCTCTCTTACCTCTGTTGAATAATTGAAGACACGGATCATTGCGGCTGTGAATACAGTCGCATGCACGATGCTGGAAAGTATATTTTGCGACTGTGATAAACAAAGGCGTCTCTGTCTTGATAGGCTGGGTAGCTATGTTAAAACAATGTTGCCATCTTAAACTTTGTCATGTCCCTACGGACAGATAAAGATATCTCTACATGCTGATAAAAGTCCTTACTTTAGTGCTGAGAATATCTTTAGTACGTATTCTCTCCCCGGGATATTCCGAGAATGTCCTGGGGAGAAATGGTATTTGCAAAAGTCCATACTCTATCATTGCATGCTGAAGCAAACTGCTAAAAATCTTTACGCCTAGGTACAAATGCCTACAGGTGGTTACACTCTACTGAACTGTGCAAGGTCGGAGATATTCTTTTGACCTATACTTATGCTGGTGTAAATTAAGTTCTTTTTCTTAGAAATGAGTAGTTACTTTTAAATTATCCTGTATTTATTATCATTTCTTTGTTGTTGTTGTTGTTGTTGTTGTTGTCGTATGCCACTCAGAAATTCCGAGCCCCGGTAGTGGAACTATCCGGATTTAAGGTAAGAGGGTTGCGCCTTCCGTTATTAGGAACGCCGTATAGGGAGGAAGAACGACTTTAGCTTCAGAAACTGGTGAAAGATGGCAGCACCAGCCAAACAACAGGAACTCGAATTTCGATCCGGATCAGGGCCGAGATAAACCCATGTTCCGGTACCCTCAGAGGTATAATTTTTGATGGGAACTTGGAGGACTTTGCGACCACGATGGAATTTAACGTGCACCAGTCGCCATTAGCGTTCACGACGGTCTTCGGCCGACTCGAGGACCGAACCTGCGGCCTTTCGATCACGAACTCGTTGCTCTTACTGACCAGGCTACCGCGGCCCATTTCTTTATTAAGTAAATACGAAATATCTTATATGCTATATTATTTGTAAATTTATATGTTTATATCTTACAAAGTAGAAGTATTCTACAAAATTCAAATAGAGTCATTATATTTGCAGTCATATATTTAAGTCAATTTATACCATTATAACTTTTTCAATAACTATATCTCAAGAAATATATTTCATTAAATATTTACTTTTTTTCTACAGAATAACATTTAGAAAATCTTCCTTTTTATATGTTTGTAAATGTATATGTTTCTGTTTCAATACAGCACTTGTAAGTGCTCAATGATATTTGCCAATTTATTTAAAATTATGCATGATGTCTCAAAAATATTTAGCTCGAAATTAACTGCTGATAAAAGGGAGGAAACAGGCAGATTTATAATAAGAAGTGCGGTGCAGAATTGCCACATTTAGGCGGTAGATTACAGTAACGAGATCGGTATGTGAAAGAATCTTGCTGGTTGTAATCAACATTTTCCAACTAAACGCATAATACATCATTACATCAATTTGAAATTCGCCGATATGTATTTCAAGCAAACAGCTACAAACTGAAATGAAACATCAGCTGAAAGAATATTCAGCGGCAATTTCTCGCTAGGAAAGTTGCTAAATCGTACTAAAACATTCGAATATATCCGAATATAACTCGATGAGAATTATATGCTTCAAAGAGATTACTAAAGAGTGACAGATTTACAGTTGCAGCCCATGTATTGGCGTACATTAAAATATATATGGCATTACGCACATTTCCAGCAGCAATTGATAGTCTGGCCACCAGATCCTTATCAGACTGAATGTTACTTTCTCATACCATATTCTTAGTGTTACCCTAGAAGAGAAAAATGTAGCGATTCATTTTGATCAAAATCCAAGCAGATGATAGAAATTACCGTCATAGAAACGTTTTTACTGACAAATCTCATCAGTGCTTTTTAGTGCCGCAACGCTTCTCTTCCGCACCCATAATCCTAAACTAAATCCGCTTATTTTGATCCATTCTACCAGTCTTTATATTAGAGCCAGTTTTTTAAAACTTCCTACATGAAATTTTCTACTCTCTGCAAAGTGCACTTTTTATTTGTTTATTTATTCCTTTTACATTTTATTTCATTTTTATATATATTTATACATATTTCTTTGTTTGCCATTGTTCAATAATCAATTAATTAGTTTTGTTTATTTGACTCTCTAATTGATAAATTTTTACAAAATGACTTTTTTCTTTTCTTTTTTTATGTAATATAGGTCACTAACCGAAGCTCTGTAATCAAGCACCTGACAGTGCTTGTGGACTCTTGCTCACTAGAGCTTAAAATGCAGTCATTTGGCAAATACATTATATACCCTTGTATGTTAAAAAAATTTTCATTTATATAAAAAAAAAAATCACTTCTAGGTTGAATGATATTATGCATCTTAATACAGATTTTAATTTGGATACTCTACTTTCAGCACACATGCTGCATGGCCTAAATTCATGCATGTCAACAATCTAAGATACCTGCCAACAAAGTAATTAATATTCCACAAGGTTGTTAGTCCCGCCTTTTTTATCCATGGTGGTTATAGAACCGTCTTTTTTCCCTGATACTTACACCAATATATTCATATGATAATATTTTACTTAATTAATCGTGAAATCTTACTATTACATACCTGCCAACATCCTAATTAATATTCCGTAAAATTGTTAATACCGCACCTTTTCCCCACCACTTAATATTCAGAGTAATTTTCTTCAAACGTAATTGCAGTTAAATATCAAGAAAAATACTCTAAAAAATGATTAGCATATCAAAAAAAGGCGGGGCTAAAGGTTTTACGGAATATTAATTAGAACGTTGGCAAGTATGCTATTAAAAGTTTCGAAAGAGGAGTACTGGCGGAAAAATCAGAGAAAAAATGTGGCCTGTGACCACCATGTCATCACACCGGTAAATTTGGGGAGTAATATTCTCCAAGAATATTTATGATTAAATAAGTAGAAAAAATACTTTCAGAAATTACTGGTGTGAAAAAAAAAAAAAAAAAAAAGTGGGGCTAACGGTACTACGGATTATTAAATACGATATTGCGAGGTATGATCTAATTAATATTCTGAAGTACTGTTAGTACTCGCCTTTTAATTAGCACCATTGATTTTGAAGAGCTTTAAATCACCAATGCTACGAAATATTAATTAAAATGTTGGAAGATATACGTACAATGCGTATAATTTGACCTATATACATACCTTCCGACCATCTCATTAATAAACGGAAGATTTTTAGTATCCGCCTTTTTTTTCACACCAGTTTTTTTTTCAGAGTAATTTTATACTTATTTAATCGTGCCTATATTTGGAGATAATTACTCTAAAAGTAAAGTGGTGTGGAAAAAAGGGCGTGTACAAAATATCTTCCATTTCATAATTAGGATGTTGGCAGGTATGTACATACATACAATCACTTTTTTTTTTTTTTTTTTTTTTTTTTTTTAGCATTTTCTTTAGTTAATAATTTTCATTCACATACATTTTATTTTGACTTATTACTTAATATATATATATATATATATATATATATATTTATTTAATTATTTATATTGTTATTTATTTATTACAGTTTTCTTCAGTTTTTACTAATTAATTTTCTGTGAAAAACCAAGTTTTAAAATTACTTTAAAATATAAAAAATATCCCTTGTTCCAATTGTAAATAAATGCTGCTTCAACATTCCCTGAAAATACTTACATCAGCAAAAATATTTCAAACGAAAAACAAATTGCAATCGGAAAATGATTATTTGTCAAGTGCAAATAACCATTCGTGCTTGAAGTGGTGAAAAATCGTTTAAGTAAACGTAGTGAAAAATAGCTTTGTAAATATTTTGTGTTTTCATTTAACCTACGAAAGAAGAAAATCTCAAATAAATCGATAAACTAAAAAACATTAATCTTAACATACAAAAAAATCCACATTTCTCTTTAACACTTATTTCAAATGCGTGTAAAAAAAAAAAAAAAAAAAAAAAAAAAAATCTAAATTCAGATTTTAAAAGTTTGTTGAATAAATGTTTTCAAACGTCAATAATATTTTAACTCGCACAGAATCTAGTGATTATGATATATGAAATAAAACATAAATTTTTGCTTTTACAGATTTGTGAAAAAGCAACATTTTTAAATAATTAAACATTGCTAATTCTTTACTTTTTACGTTTCGTTACATTTAACTACTACTACTCATTAAATTAATGACTAAAAATTCATTTAAAAGAAAAAAAAAAAAAAAACTTTGAAAGACGCAAATTAATAAATTTAATTTACATCTCGTATCTAAAATTAAATTTTTAAGAATAATTTTACTTTTCTTTTTCGCGTAATTTATAAACAGATAATTGTATTAAAAAAATGTACAATGAAAAAAAATATATATACAGTAAGACCCCGCTTAACGCGGGGGATACGTTCCATCAAAGTAGAGCGTAATGCGAAACAGCGCGCGCACTATTTCAGGGAATCCCCGTACTGCTGCGAGCAATTTTGGGGAATCCACAGGGGAAATAAAAGAGAGCTAAACCGAAACAGCGCTAAATGAAACAGCGTTAAGCGGGGTCTTACTGTATATACATATATATATTTATATATATATATATGTTGCCTTCATTTGGAACATATAAATTGAAATTTTCTGAATCTCAAAACTAGAAATATAGGTTTTCGAGTTATGCGCAGAAGGTAAACAAATAACCCGGAGAGATGAAATGATCGAGAATTTCTAGTCTATTCTTTTCTAGATAGTGACACAATACTTTGAATATTTTGAATTCTTTGTAATGCGAGAAATCTTTGCTTAGTTTCTCAGAATTGGGTCATTAACCAAAATTATAGTTACTAAAACTCGTCCCTTGCGTCCGCATTTATTTGCAGATATTCTTAAATAAGTTTGATCACGACAATATAGGAAAACGCTCTAAAATTCTAATAGGGTTTTTAGAACTAACTAACTAAAGGAACTAGAATTTATTAGGATGACATGGAACTATCTTTACTAGAGCCACAATTTAGTTTCTATATACGAGGGGTGATCATAAAAAAAAGTTACAAGTCGAATAAAGAAATATTTATTAACAATAGACAGAAAATAGAAAAAAGAATTAAGAGGCATATTTGCCTATCACTTTTCGGCACAATCACCAAGTCTATTCAGGCATTTATCAAAACGCAGAACCAACTTGTTTAACCCGTCTTGGTAGAAATCAGGTCCCTGTCCATTGAGCCAGGTCTCGGCGGATGTTTTCACAGCACTGTCTGATAAGAACTGTGTGCCGGATAAGTGCTCCTTCCACCTCGGAAACAGGAAATAGTCACTGGGTGCCAAATATGGGCTGTATGGGGGTGACTCCAGATTTCCCACCTGAACCGTCGCAACAATTCCTGCGTTGCTTGAGCAGTATGGGGCCTAGCATTGTCATGCAGGAGGATGACACCTTCACTCAACATGCCCGGCCGTTTGCGTCAGATGCTTCGCGGACACATTCTTTGCCCATAGAAATCGAATCACGGCTCGCACTTCCAGACGAGACCAATTTTCTAATCATCTTGCCATTTCAATCGTCCTGAACCGTCTGGGAACTTTCACTACCTACCCGCACACCAGCTGTATGACAAGTAGCATCATCTGTCTCCACTCTGGGGAAACAAAAGTTCGCCACAATATGTAGTTTTCAAATGCTGCAGCTTGTAACCTTTTTTTCTGATCACCCCTCGTATGAGTCATAGAATTTGTTTTCAGCGTTTATATGTACAAGGTTCGTACAGTCCTTATTTTTCGGCACCAGTAAAATTTTAAAGCAATTTTTGTCATAAAACATGTTTATAATTTAAATAAAATTTTATTATATACACTACTGGCCATTAAAATTCCTTCACCTAGAAAGAATAATAATAACAGAATGAAATTTATTGGACACATACATTATAGTAGAAAGAACAACTGATTACAATTTCAGGAAATTTGGAGTAATGTATACTGTAAAAATATTAGGGCAGAGCGACGGGCCTTAACTCGTCAGAAATGTAATGGCCGTAATTCAGAGTGCCGGGAATGAAAACAAGAGGTGGTCGAGACGTGTATCCAATGGTACCACATACTATCACTCAAACTACTGTAAACTACTATTTTGATGGAATTGAAGCTAAATAAATAATATATATATATATATATTCGCAGAAGTATAGCAGTTCATGATACAAAAGAAATGATATACTAATGTTGCTGGACTTCAATTTTAAGACCCTCCTCCTTGATTTTACGCATAGAGCTGTTGATCATCAAAATTTTGAATAAAATTTTTATTTAATTAAAGAAAACTGTTCACAATGAGATGTTTTTAAACCGGAACCACCCTCTGCTGTGTCAATTTTTAATTTTATTCATTTATTATTATTATTATTATTGTTATTTTTAATATCAAATAATTTTCTTCAATTTTACGAAAATATTATATTACGTAAATGTACACTTACTGCGTAATTATAATATTAATAATTCTTTAAAAAAAAATTCACTGCATATTATTCATTGCTATACAATTAAAAATAATCTGGTGTGTCACTCACACGACTTTCTCTTACCCTGAAATTTAATACCACAAATACTGGTTGAGATTAAAAGGAAAGACAACGAGTACTGTTATGTAAACCTATGTTAAAACATTTAAATTAGGCTTCGGAAAAGTTTCATATGATAATTAGTTATGTGTGAGGGAGGCGGGGCGTTCCCCCGTTTCATTACTGCACCAACATTTATATAGAATTTAAATCTGCTATTAAAATTAAAAGTTCACTTAAAATCATATAGAAAACTTTCACACGCAAAATTCCTTAAAACTTTTCCAGCAACAAACTTATATTAACTTGAAAATACAACTTTTGGATCGAGTGAAATTCGTTTTTAAGTTACTCAAAGAGACACAGACAAAGATCAAACGTTAAAAAACTTGACATTGGTAATTAGTAAGCCTCAAAACGTGTAAATATACAAAAAACAAACGATAAATATTTAGCTTAAAAACATATTTTATTTACCATATGTCTATGAGGAATTCATTTCAATTCCTGAGCAGCTTTGATGGAAATGGTAAAATATTGTAGTAAAGAACTGCCACTAACAATAAAAAAGAATGTTATCGCTTAAATATTTGCAGCCCTGTATATCAATTGAAGATTATGTACCCATCATATAGTGCACTAAATATAATCGTACAGTAATAACACATGCCAAAACCTAGAGTGCACTTCCATCAATTTTCAGCTATAAACGCACTAAAATCCAGTTCTTTTGTATAGCCCTGTAAATGAACAGTGAAGGATTTCCCTACCATATTCTACATGAGACATGTATTTATGCATATAAAAAATATATATTCATTTCGTTTGTTTTAGTGCAGTCTATAGATGTTAAACTCTATTTACCTGCAATTTCTCCCTTAGACGTAATGTATTTCAATTCTCTTGGGTGTCCCTGTACACGAACCATTTGCTTCATCTCAACGAAAAGCTTAGTGTAGCATCCCCATATCATACACATTTAGAATACCAAGTTTGGACTTTCTGCTACTATTTGCTCTTGAGATATGCTGACAACAGACAGACAGACACACACACAGATCAACCAATAAAAACATGATTTCTGCATTCGAGGACCTCAAAACGTGTAAATATAACAAAAACTCACATTCGAAAATTTGACCCTAAAACAATACTTTCTCTATCTTATGGGTAAGAGAAAGTAAAAAAGAATGTTATCGCTTAAATATTTACAGCCCTGTATATCTTTTGAAGATTATGTACAAACCCCCTAATGCACCTAAATACAATCGTATAGCAATAATATACTGCACAACCTAATATTTACTTCCATCAATTTTCAGCTATTGTCGCACTATAATCTAGTCCTTTTGTGTAGCCCTGTAAATGAACAGCGAATGATTTCCCTGTCATATTCTACATGAGACATGATTTTACGCATATAAAAAATATGTATTCGTTTCAATTGGTTTAGTGCAGTCTATAGATGTTAAACTCTACTTACCTGCAATTTCTCCCATAGACGTAATGTATTTGAATACTCTTGAGTGTCCCTGTACACGAACCATTTG
Source organism: Salticus scenicus (assembly GCA_963930645.1). Lineage (NCBI taxonomy): Eukaryota > Metazoa > Arthropoda > Arachnida > Araneae > Salticidae > Salticus > Salticus scenicus. Next base: position 86,852,912 of record OZ005656.1, read on the forward strand.
TTTCATCTGAAGGAAAAGCTTAGTGTAGCATCCCTATATGAGGCACATTTAGAATACCAAGTTTGGACTTTCTGCTACTATTTGCTCTTGAGATATGCTGATAACAGACACACACACACACACACACACACACACACACACACACACACACACACACACACACACACACACACACACACACACACAGACCAACTGATAAAAACATGATTTCTGCATTCGAGGACCTCAAAACGTGTAAATATAACAAAAACTCATATTCGAAAATTTGACCCTAAAACAATACTTTCTCTATCTTATGGGTAAGAGAAAGTAAAAAAGAATGTTATTGCTTAAATATTTACAGCCCTGTATATCTTTTGAAGATTATGTACAAACCCCCTAATGCACCTAAATATAATCCTATAGTAATAATATACTGTACAACCTAATATGTACTTCCATCAATTTTCAGCTGTTGTCGCACTACAATCTAGTCCTTTTGTGTAGCCCTGTAAATGAACAGCGAATGATTTCCCTGTCATATTCTACATGAGACATGATTTTACGCATATAAAAAATATGTATTCGTTTCATTTGGTTTAGTGCAGTCTATAGATGTTAAACTCTACTTACCTGCAATTTCTCCCATAGACGTAATGTATTTGAATACTCTTGCTTGAGTGTCCTTGTACACGAACCATTTGCTTCATCTGAAGGAAAAGCTTAGTGTAGCATCCCTATATGATGCACATTTAGAATACCAAGTTTGGACTTTCTACTACTATTTGTTCTTGAGATATGCTGATAACGCATAGACACACACGCAGACAGACACACACACGCAGAGACAGACAGACTCACACACACACACACACACACAAACACAGACAGACCAACCACCAAAAACATGATTTTCGGATTCAGGGGGCCTCTAAACGTGTAAATCTAACAAAAACACGCTTTCGAATATTTGACCCAAAAACAATACTTTCTCTACCTTATGGTAAGAGAAAGTAAAAAAGAGAAAATTCCGCTTGAAATAAATAAAAATTATTCAATATTTAAAAAATTAACCTTTCACTTATTTAAATTATATCTTTGAACGATTTTCTTGTTCCACCTTTTATTTATTTTGTCTCATAAGGAATACAATAAATAATGGAAGTTAAGAAATAAAATTATATTCATCTTCAAACGAAGGAAAATAGGGTTGCTTAAAAAATTAAATACACTTAATCAATATAATTCTTTTCAACGCAAAGACCAAATTGTGATCGGAAAAAAAAGATTATTTGTCAAATACAAATTGAAAGTGTCGAAAAATCGTTTACTAAATCTGCGGTGTTTTTATTTAATTCATAAAATGGAAAAATTTTATGCAAATCGAATATATTCAAGAACATAAATCTTACAGCATTATAAAAATTCCATTTAATTCCTTTTCTGTTTTCTATAATATCAAAAAGAAAAAAAATCTTACAATTCGCATTTTGATCCTAATATAAGAATTGATTTCAAATTTAAATAACAGTTTTTTATCGTCAGCATTTCACTGAAAATAAAGGATATAAAAATTAGCTTCTAAGGATTTATTTTAAATTAATAAAAATCAAAATTTATGCTGGAAATTTTATTTATATTTTTTATCGAACTTTATGAAGCTAATAACAATTCATCATTAAACTAATTAGCACTTAGATAAATTTTAATTAATATTTCTTTTGTTAATGATGTAAGAGCTTTGACTTGGTGAATACATATGAATAATTACACCGTAAAAATAAGAAAGCGAATGTATATTTAATTTCAATAAAATGTAATTCTATAAAAATTGCTATAAGTTTTTTTGAAAATAAGTGAAAACATTAATCGATATTAAAGAAATTTTGATAAATGATATATATATATATATATATATATATATAAGAATTATTTTGCTTCTACAGTGAAATAATTTTTGAGTTTTAAGTGAAGCTTGGTTTGTTTTTTATTTTTCTGTTGTTAGCATGGGTAAGAATGCGAAGATTTTGTCCTCATTAAATTATAATTTCTGTTGTAGTTTATTGTATGATTTTCATTAGCTACAGCTACTTTCATGCAAAATATTACGCTGAACACGTAAATTCATACGCCATTGAAAAAAAGAAAATCAAATACATACCACATTATACATTTGAATACAGTTTTATTAGATCTTAAATTTTAAAATATGGTTGTCTGTGACCTTTAAAACTTGTTACAGGATTCCTAAGTCCTCGCCTTTTTATAAGGATTCTTCCACCACTATTCTCTGAGAATAAATTTCTTCTTAAATAAATAGACACATTTCATAACAAAAGCTGGTACATAAAATTAGTAGTATGTAAAACTAAGGAAAATGAAAACTCTGTGTTAAAAGAAAAGAAATTTAATCCATTTGTAAACATTACGTCCTCTTGTCTAGGAGAAAATAACGCAATTTTGTTGATGATGTTAATAATAGTGTCGCTAAAAGAAAAAAAAAAAGCTATTCCCTATTAATTTTGTTGCAAATGGTCCTACAAGCATGCGGCTGATGCTAATCGATTAATAAAAACGTGTAGTTTATAAAAGTATAGTTAGATTTTGCTTAGGGGTCGCCTACATATTAAAATTCGCATCAACTTCATTTTTTTTTTTTCATTGACAACCCGTCTTTTTGACATCATGTTCAAATAATAACGGTAAAAATTAGGCAAAATGTTTAACATTTAAGAAAAAATAATTTAACTATTTCTGTTGGATAAAGTTTTAAGCTCCACATAACATTTAACAGTAAGCCCCATATTAAAGTGTTTCTATAAAATTTTACATTTAAGTTGAGGCGTACAAACCTACAATATGCAATACGCAAAAATATACATAACTAGATTTTAAAAAAATTGATGGTAAAAAAACTGGGAAAAGATATTCAATATTTAGGAAAATGGAGATAATGGTGAAAAGCATTCCTATTTTGAACAGTAAATCCCGCCTTTCTATGTTTCACTAAAACATCAAATTATTTAACAAATTCGTAATTAAACGACTAAAATTTTTTCGTCAACAATCGAAACAGTAAATGCCATATGTTTATATAGGCCATATAAAGAATCAAGCAGAATATAATAAAAAAAAAAATAATAATAATAGTAATAATAATATGAAAAAAAATAAATAAAGTAAAATGTTGTTTCAGAAGAAGTGATTCTTTTCTGTGATTCTTTTGGAATGCCATCAAAATTTCCCGCCTGCAATGCATTAATTTTAGAAAAAAAAAAAGTTAATTTGTATAGAAAACATCGAAACATTACTTAAAAACCAATAAGAATCACAAAAATATAAACTAAAAATTTTCCGGATTGAACTGAACTTACACAAGTTTGTCTGATAATAACGTATGTTCCGTATAACGCTATTTCCTATTCTACGGAACGAATCTCTCGCGATGTACAGGAGTCTTTCTACTGTACTTGAATTTCTAATTACGAAAAGTGTATGCAAGATCAGTATACATATCTTTAAAAGTGATAAGCAGTTTTGTCAGATTTTGCGACTTTTTTATACAACAGTCACCAGTAATTTTTAGAGATGATATTTGATATATGAAATAGACGCTTTTTCAGTTCGATCCGTTTTTTGTGAATATCAAATGTCACTTCTTAAAATTATTGGTGACTATTGTATACAAAAATCGCAATGCCTGGCAGTACTGGTGATAAGACATGTTATTTTGTTTTAAATTATCTTTCCATAATAAATGTGAAATTTACACCGTAATTAGATATAAATAATATTGCACTTTTCTTTCAGTAATCGTAAACTAAAAAAACTAAACTAAAAAAAATTAAAAAGCAGTTTTCCAACATTTTATTCAATGGAAAAAATCATTTAATAGAAATAAATATTTTATTGTATTGCATCATGTGATAAAATTTAAATAACTTAAGACTATACAAATGGTACAATAAACAAATACAAAAATATGGATAACAAGATTAAAACAAAAAATTCGCGGTAAAAAATCTTGTAAAAGTTATTAAATGTTAATAAAAGTAAACGATTATCGAATGTATATTGCTACCGTGTTTTCTTAAAAATCACATTTAACTTGAGAGAGGGGTACTGAACCTACAATATTTTTTTAAAAAAGGACAACAGGGCTGCTAAGGAATTGCTTGCTAAGGACAACAGGGTTAAAACAAAAATTTAGCGGTGAAAAATTAGGAAAAGTTATTTAATATTTAAGAAGAAAGTTTCTAAATATCAAGATCGGATATGCTCCTATCTTGTAAAGTAAACCCCGCCTTTACATTTTTTTCTAAAACTTTACAGTATAAAACAAAATGATTTTACATATTTGTGATTAAATCATTTAAATTTTGTCTTCATCAATCGATGTAGTAAATGCCATTGACGTTTATGCATATCAGCGTCACATATAGAGTCAAATACGAATATGCAAAATAGCGTTTTTTTAATATTGTTTCAGCCATACAAATGACAAGACTTGATTTCTTTTGGAATTCTTTCACAATTTCTCACCTGCGTTGCAGAAATTTTACAAAAATAAGTTACTTTACATAATAAACATCGAAATGTTGCTTAGAAAACTATAAGAATAATATAAAAGTAAATTAAAATAGTTTTCCGTCAGAGTATATTCAGATATTTACTTATAGAGGATACAAATGATTACATTTGATGGCCCCCCTATCAGTAATAAAAAATAAAATATCACTGTAACTCGAAAAATAATGATAGGAATGAGCTGCAAATTTGGAAAACCATATTTTATATGATGCCTATTGTATTCGTGCAAAAATTTATATAGATCATATTTAATAATTTTTTTGAATTTGATTTTATTATTAATTTTCATTATTCAAAAATTGTTTTGGCGTATCGCTAGAACAAAGGTTCACTTTGTGTTTGGCGAAATTCCGTAGCGAGAAACTGCTAATTTTTGAAAACATAATGTACATTTTTTATGATGACGCAGTATAGGCACTCTTAGGACAGATTTGATTGGTTTATTTGATTTTCAGTCGAGTGTGTTTTACGTTCAATTAGAGCTGCGTAATACGGAATTATAAAGAGATTTGATTTTCGTTGAATTTGAGTGTGTTGTACATCGAACTAGAGCTACGTAATAAGGAATTCGTAGAGATTTCATTGGCTTATTTGATTTTCGTTGAATTTGAGTGTATTTTACGTTGAACTAGAGCTATATAATGTGGAATTAGGAGAGATTTGATAGCTTTATTTGATTTTCATTGCTCTGTTCTATGTAAATGAAAGACCAGAATAGTGATTTAATTGGTTAAGTTATACTTAATAATGACGTAAAATGGAAAAGCTCAGAAAAGATTAGATTCACTTAATCTAGTTAATAAGATACTTTGCTTTTTAGGTAGACGATTTTTTTCTTTTTACATTATCCCATGCTTTTTAGGCAGATGATTTTATTCTTTTTATATTATCCCATGCTTTTTAGATAGATGATTTTTTTCTTTTTATATTATCGCAATGAAATTAGTTAAAATATGTGAAATGATTTCGTTTTTAAGGAAGTTTTGCAGGTGGTTTTAGTTAGAACTTAGGATACTAAATACTCTTTTTGGAATGAGGGATATTATTTCTTTTGTTGTTTTTAAAGGGTTATAAATTAGAAATTTTCTTATTTATGGAAAGTAATTTGTGGCGGGTAAGTTGAAAAATTGTCTTTTTTTTTTTCTTTCTTTCTTTCACTTTTTATCATTGGGTGCATTGGTTGTTTTTGTACGTGATATTAAGCCATTGCTGCATATACTGTAATGCTTCGTTAAAATGCCTCGAAAATCTGTCTCTGATAAAAGTGGGATTGATTTACGTAATTTGATATTGTTCAGTGACAAGTGTAAAAGGGCTGTGATTGATTTTTGCATGGAAAAAAGTTTGATTGCTGATGGATATGAATGTCCCACTTGTGGAAGAGGAAGTGAAAGGAAATTAGAAGCATGTAATAATACTGATGGTTGTAGATGGCGATGTCAAAAACAAGTAGGGGTGTAAAGACATTATGAAAGTAGGTCTGTAATATTGGAAAGTTGGTTTGAAGAGAGTAAGTTAGGAATGGATGATATTTCAGTTATTACGTTTGCATGGGTAGAAAAGTACACTAATGAACAAATTTCGCGTTTAGGTAGGGTTGATAGTAAAACTGTAACTGATTGGATGAGTTTTTGCCGAGAGATATGGACGGTTGCATGTATGAATGATAGTAGTAATATTGGGGGAAGGTAAAATTGTTGAAATTGATGAAAGTTTATTTGGAAAGATAAAATATGATAGGGGAAAACCAGTTAGAGGTAAATGGGTATTTGAAGGCGTGGAGCGGGGCAATAATGAATGCTTTTTAGAAGTTGTGCCTGAGAGAACGAAAGATACGTTGTTTGAAGTTATCAAGGATTTATTTAGCAAAACAGTATTAAATCTAGTTTTTTTACATAGGAATTTTTGCTACTGTTCGGACACTTTTGTTACCGACTGTATATAAATTTGCAGTTTATTTGAATAAGGGGTTTAAGTGCTATCGTATTTTAAATAATTTGAGCCCATAGATAATAATAATAAAGAATTCATTTTTTAAATTAATTAATTAATTTTTTTTGGGGGGGAGGGAGGGGGCTTGTAAAAATAATGTAATACTATAAGTATTGTTCAGTTCATGCTACGATGAATTATAAAATACGTATCAACTTCCAAACAAAGCGTTTAGACGCTATCGTGTTCACTCATAAATATATATACACACATGCATATACACATTCATAAATTACGAAAAATCGTGTGCACGATTACACGGATTATATATACGATTTTATACGAAAAAGTAGCAAAATCGTCCATATCTCTGAAAAAGGAACTCGTGTCAAGAACAAAGTTAGAGGTCTATAACTATGTCATGACAGTCCTAAATTTAAATTTGTAACTTTCTACGATCTATCACTTTTGAGTACATTGAGATAAAGAATCCATGTCGCAAATTATGATTACATTTTATGTTTGAAAAGTAAAAATAACTTAGCTAATCTTTAGATTATACGATTTAAATTTTGCAGATTTGATATTGATAAACAATGATCTGAATTTTGTTAAATTGCACTTGAGACACACCTAAAAACCAGCAAATTTGCCAAAAGCAAATTAAAATTATTATTAAAATTGACTATTTTTTTTTATTTATATAGAAATAAATAATATTGAATAAAATTATCTGCATCTATAATGAAAGGAACTTGAATAATGAACGACTCAATATCTTTTGAATTCATAAGTTATTGATTTTGAAATTTATTAAAAGCTTTCAAGTACTTTCGTTGTACGTTACTGAGACAAAGAGAATTACATTTCGAATGAAACGTTACGAATATTTTTAAAGAAATATTCTTTAAAATTATTCGTTTCAACTGGAATCATAGAAACTTCTTGTGGAATGAACAGTACGATTAAACGGGCACTTCCTTTACAGTGTAATGTGAATATCGATTTACGATGACAATAAATTTCAAAATTTATCAAAGAATTTGTGAAAAGATGTCTTTGAAGCTTTAAGAGCTTTTCGTGCTTTTAAAATTCTTCAGAATAATTTTCTATGATTTGATTAAATTCATAATTTTATGTACTTAGTTTTTAAAAAAATCACTGTGCAGTTTTAAATTATGTTGAAATGTAGTTTACATTTTGTAACATAATGTTCCATATAAAGTATAAATAACTATTGTATGTTACTATATTTTCGTCAGAAAGATTTATAAGTGACATGCCTGTCGAATGACACAGTCATTTAATGGTATTTTATTTACAGTTTAAGCATAATGTTAAATTTACACTAAACTCATAGTTTCACATATTTAACTTAGCAGTAGATTGCAATTTCAATGTTTTAATGCTGTTTTTAGTTTTAAAGGTGTGTATATATATGATATATATACACGGGTGGGGGTATGTGTGGCTAGCATTTTCATATAAAACTCTCTATATGTAAGTTTTATTCTTTACAGCTTTTTCGTTTTTTGTTGATTGTAACCTATATTTTCAAATTTCAATATTTAACTTTAATAAATAGAAATACTTTTTTGCAATTTTTGGTTTTCAAAACTCAATATTTAATTTTCAAGAAATAGAAATACTGTTTTACTGTTTTACAATTTTAAGTTTTTCATTATTATTCAGTTTGAATTACATTTGGAGTATGCTAGCCTACATATATCTTTTGAAACCTGCTAGTACTACATAGTTTTAATAACTGTGTTTCCACCTGCTGAAGAGATTGGCACAGCATAATTTAATTTTCTGACTTAAATAGTGTTTAACTAATTTTCTTGTTTATTAACATTGTTTAATAAGTTTTCTTGCTGTTTGTTACATTTCACTTTCATGTCATCATTTATCATTATTTAAATATATTATATATTATATATTATATATATATATATGAGGTAAAGTTAGGAGAGATCACGCGGTAGGAGTGATTGCGCACATAGGGGATCGGAGGGAAAGAGTAGAGTGGAGAAATGAAATTTTAGGTGGTTGTACAACACCAATAGTGAAGTGCCGACTTGAATTTGCATTTTGATTGCTTCAAGAGTTTAAGATAAAACGTGGTTATTTTATCTCGTAATCGAAAATAAATGGTTGAATTTTCATGACCCTTCCTAGGAATTTCAATACAATGGTAGTAGTACAAAATATTTTTAAATTAAACAGTTTCTCATAACCTACTGACCTAGACTAACAATACAAGCACCACGATATCCTCCAAAGGTGAGTAATTATTTAATAAAATACTATGCAATCTTTCCTACCAAAATTGGGAGAGTTTGCGCTTTTGCTGTTTAGGAGACATTGCGCATTTAAAATTCTATACTAACAGAGATTTCGCAACTTATTGGTGATAACAAATAGCAGAAGATTGTAATTTGAAGATTGTAACTTAGCAGAAGATTGTAATTTCAATATTTTAATGATGTTTTTAGTTTTAAAGGTGTGTATATATATGTATATGTATATATATATATATATATATATATATAAGGTAACGTTAGAAGAGATCACGCTGTAGGAGAGATTGCGCACATAGGGAATCAGAGGGAAAGAGTAGAGTGGGCGAATTGAAATTTTAGGTGATTGTACAACACCAATAGTGAAGTGCCAACTTGAATTTGCATATTGATTGCTTCAAGAGTTTGAGATAAAACGTGGTTATTTTGTCTCGTTCTCAAAAATAAATGGTTGAATTTTCATAACCCTTCCTAAGAATTTCAATACAATGGTACAGTCGGTAATAAAAGTGTCCGAACACTAGCGAAAATTCCTATGTAAAAAATGTACACTTTATACGGTTTTGTTAAATAAATCCTTATCGAATCATGTTCTTACGCTGACTAAGAACAGGATTCGACAAGGATTTATTTAACAAAACCGTATGAAGTGTACATTTTTTACATAGGAATTTTTGCTAGTGTTCGGACACTTTTGTTACCGACTGTAGTAGTACAAAATGTTTTTTAATTAAACAGTTTCTCATAACCTACTGACCTAGACTAACATACAAGCACCACGATATCCTCCAAAGGTGAGTAATTATTCAATAAAACATTGTGCAATCTTTCCTACCAAAATGGAAGAGTTCGCGCTTATGCTGTTTAGGAGAGATTTCGCATTTAAAATTCTATACTAACAGAGATTTCGCAACTTATTGGTGATAACAAGACACTGATGACGAGTTTGTTCAATGCCTGGGACTGTACCAAAACCTAACTTCCATAAGTCATTGAACTAGTTCAAACTATTCGAGACGGCGCATCACTTTTATGAAGACTATCCACAGAATCTGAAATTGAACATTATTCAGGAGTGGCAGAATGGACAAAAGCCACGCTTCTGATGAGATTTACCTCTATAATGCTGTTAGCCAATGAGAAATTTATCGCAAAGATTTAAATGTTATTGTATATCTATTCAGTTTTGCAATACTTTCTATGACGATGCTCAAGTTTTGTGCAGCTCTCGGCTGCTTAACCCGTTAGTAGCCGCTAGTTGGTCGATTTGCCGCTCATCCTTCAGTTTTGCCAGATTTTTTTATTCAATAGCCACCAAAAATTTTTAGAAGTGGCATTTGATATGCATAAAACGCGAATAAAATCAAAAAAACGTCTATCGCATCACTTTTTAAAATTATTGGTGCGAGTTAAATAAAAAGTAAGCAATTTGTAATAGGTGGCGCTGTCTATAGCGACTACTAACGGGTTAACCCTTTAACGTTCACTACTTAATTTATTTTAAAAATTACTAAACTAATTTTAAAAATGGCTTTTAGACACATAGCTGATCATAAATATTTAAAAAATAAAAAATTAGCATTGTTCCTTTTCGATAAATTTTCGGTTTGAAACATCTGTAAGTAAACCTTATTAAATTCAAATAATATTTAATTAAATAAATAAATCACTTTATAAGTAAACATTATCGACAACAAAAATTCGTAAAAGTTGCATAGATCCCAACATTTCAATTTATTCCGGAGTATTTTAACCCTTTGCAGGGCAAGGTAATTCGGATAATTTAAATTACACTGCCACCGGAATTTACGAACATGATTAAAATAGAAGAAATTTTAAATTTTCAAGTTAAAGAAAGGGCCTTTTCTGCTATGTTATAAATGTGCATTTTTGCTAAAAAAATTCCGGGATGAGTTTTTGCACTTGAGAATTAAAATTAGGTGTTCCATCAACTGGAACACTGCGACTGAAAGGGTTAAATAGAAGAGATAAAACTAAATGCAAGCAAAAAATATCAGCCTACTCAATCCAGGAGTCGTAGCCTCCGCCTTTTTTTCAGGACACTTTCAAGGATGAGAAACTTTCGCCTCCTTCCTCATCACTTTTTCTTAGAGAAATTTTTATTGTATTTTAAAAATAATATGTCGTGATTAAACAGTGTAGAAATTATTGTATAAAAATAACTGGTTACAAAAATGACATAAATTTATCATTTTTCAAAGTATCCTGAAAAAAAGGCGGAGACTACGACCCCTGTTAATCTTCTTTTTAAGGAATGTAATCGTCTAAATTTCAATAAAATAAAATAAATGTAAAGGATTTTTTAACATAAAAGATTTTAAAACGTAAAGGATTTTTTGACGGAAGATTTTGAGGGGAAAAAACAACAACAAAAACTTTAATAAATAGTAAATGGTGGGCGTATTCTGTGCTTAAAAATGGGCAGGACTAGCCACATATAATTGCATGCACGGTGTACTAACTTTTTTTTTTGTGCTCAGAAATGCCTGTTCGTGACGGATACACCGTTCCGAACAGGTTCATTTCTGGCAGATGGTTGCACAATAACTTCACATGTACAATAATATGTACAATGATTGTGAACAACGAGAGATTCGGTCAGCAAGCAAGAAAACACCCTAGCTGAAAAGGTAATGCACTAATTTTAAGTTAAACGTGTTAACTAGTAACATAATATTATTTTATGGTCTTGTTCTTTATCTAATTTTGTTCTTTTTTCTGTTTCTTTAATATTTTTTCTTTAAATAAATTTTTGTAGTTCTTTTTAAATTTCTTTTATTTTCCTGATTTTTTAAATTATTGAATTGAAATATCCACTTCCAATGCAAAAATATTCGTTTACAAATACCTTGCAACAATGTCATTTAAGTGAATAATAATTATTATTATTGATAATGTAATTGTAGTTATAATTAAGCGCAATCTCTCCTACCCATGAGTGCAATCACTCCTACCCTATAAGAAGAGATTGTGCAAAATAGCTCTCTTGGTTTTATTACTACTGTTGTTTTAAATTACAACGGAGCAACAAAATAGCAATGGAAATGCTTAGCAGAAGGATCAATTCAAAGTTATGCATCAAAAGTTTAGAAAAAAATTAATATTTGGATTTTTTATATCATTTTGTTGAAATGTGCGCAAACTCTCCTAGCTTTACCTTATATATTGTATATATATGCGAAAGGTGTGTATGTATTTACTACAAAAACAGTTTTAAGCAATTTTGTAAATACATATTCTAACCCTTTATCTACCGACGGTACTTTAAATTACCATAAGATTAAAAAGCGTATGAAATAGAATTTAGGCAAGAAATGACAAAAATATTTCTAAAAACAGAACAAATATACCTTCCTTTAATCTCGTTACAAGGCACAAAACGCTACATGTAGTCGTTTGTGTTTTATAAACATACATGCCATGTTTTATAGCATACATGCCAACTATCTCATTACAAAGCGTGATATTTTCAGTACCCGCCTATTTTTTTACACCAGTCATATTTTAGAGTGATTTTATTCTTATTTAACCCTTTCAGTCGCATTGTTCCAGTCCAGCTGATGGAACACCTAATTTTAATTCTCAAGTGCAAAAACTCATCCCGGAAATTTTTTAGCAAAAATGCACATTTATAACATAGCAGAAAAAGCCCTTTCTTTAACTTGAAAATTTAAAATTTCTTTTATTTTAATTATGTTCGTAAATTCCGGTGGCAGTGTAATTTAAATTATCCGAATTACCTTGCCCCGCAAAGGGTTAAAATACTCCGGAATAAATTGAAATGTTGGGATCTATGCAACTTTTACGAATTTTTGTTGTCGATAATGTTTACTTATAAAGTGATTTATTTATTTAATTAAATATTATTTGAATTTAATAAGGTTTACTTACAGATGTTTCAAACCGAAAATTTATCGAAAAGGAACAATGCTAATTTTTTATTTTTTAAATATTTATGATCAGCTATGTGTCTAAAAGCCATTTTTAAAATTAGTTTAGTAATTTTTAAAATAAATTAAGTAGTGAACGTTAAAGGGTTAATCTAAACAGCATTTGAACCTATTTACACTAAAAATAAAGTGGTGTGGAAAAGGGGACCTTTTTTTGAAGGGGCGTTAACAATTTTACGCTTATTAACACTTTCACGACCTCATGCTTTTGTCTTTTTGTCTCCGTCTGTGGGCGTTATTCTCCCGAGTTACAATAATTCAGAATAACATTTTCTATATTCAGATTCATACTACAAGTGGATATACATTATAAATTCCTTCTAATCAAAGTATCTGTATCCATAGTATATTTGGTAGTACAAATATGAATATTGGGTATATTCTTAAGAAATAAGTAACATATAAATCGCGAAAGAAACGCCAATTGGAGGAGTTACAAATTTTCATATGACGTGAATCTACGTCAGCGGTCGTGAAAGTGTTAATGAGATGGTTGTCAGGTATGTTATGGAGTGTCCTATCTGTTTCTGCTGAATTTTTCAAGATTTTCACTTGTGCTTTAATTGATTCCTGTGTCCCTTGAAGAATCTCCCATCAATCGGAATCTAAAAAGTAAATACAGTTTTACAGTTTTTTAAGGTCCAGACAGAGTTCCCAAATTTTATAATTTGTTCACGAGTATTTTTAGCCGCGCCTCTTTTTCACCGGACATTTTGAAAAATGATTTACTTCTTATTTAATCGTTGTCACACATTAAAGAGAACTAATCTACAAAATTTCTGGTGCGGAAAAGAAGGCGGAGCTAAAAATGCTCGTGAATAAATTATAAAAGTTAAGAACTCTGGGTCCAGACATCTTTTTCGACTTCTACGTACCGTAGGTGACAAAAGTCCCTGTTATTTTCGACAGAGATTTCATTCCGGAAAGTTTTTATAATTTTTTTTTCAGTTTATTTAATTTTGTTTATTCGTTGAAAGTATTTGTGACAAGCTCCTTTTTAAATACACTGGTGATAAGTTTGATTTAATAATTACAAAGGCTGGCAACAATGATGTACTATCTCACAAAATCTTCATCAGTTACCATAATGAGGTGAAGTGCATAATTTTTATTGAATATGTTAATAAATATCAGTCTTAAGTAGCTAAAAAATATATTTGAAATAATACTTTTTATCTGTTTCATAATGCGGTAGATAAAGGTTTTAAAGATTCCAAGAAACATAAGCTTTAGAAAATAATGTTAAAAAAATAACTCTAAAAAAAAAAAAAAAAAAAGAAAAAGAAAAAGAAAGAATGTACAGGATTAGTCAGCAAAACGAATTCGAAAATTTTCTTTATTGCCCAGGTTTGTGATGATTTTTTTTTCCAAGGTGATGTGTTTTATTTTTATGTCATACATATAGTAATAAGACATAGATTGATCATCGCGGGGGTAAATTTGATTTCTTTTCATTAGAGAAAGAACGGCCATTTTACTCTCTAATGACCGTCTTTCCCCGAGTGAATACACACAGATAATTTAGCTTGTAAAATTTATGAATAATTTACGTATTAAAGGTAAATGAAAAATTCCAGATGCAGTTTTAAATTCATTTTTCTTTCTTTCTATTTCTGTTTTTCTTTTTTTTTTTCCTCGAATAAATAGCGACATTTAAAGAACTATATACCTATGAATTATTTAAAATTAATTAATTAATTAATCAATCAACTAATTAAAATTAATATAAAAAAATTCCCTGAATATGCCAGATACGCAAAGATGTGTGAATATAACTTATAAATGAAAAGTTATCCTACTGTCTTTAAGAAATTTTTTTCGAACAATTAAATGCCACGCAAATTTCGTCATTCAGAATGTTCATCAACTTTCATAATGGTTTTATTCTATTACTATAGCTGAGTTTCATACTCTCAAATTGCTGATGCCAAAACTTTTTCTCGGCATCAAAAATCTTTGATCGGCAGCATGGGGATGATAAATCTGAACGAGATATATAAATTAGAGTGCTGATTTAATGGATGAAGGATTAGCTTTCCGTGGTTCAAGATGAATCACGTGACATGCTCCAATAAGTTGCTACGTTTGGCCCCTTATCGCTATTTTGGCATTTAAAATATTAGTTCGACAAATTATCATTATTATTAGGTAACATTAGTCCTATGACCGAAATAAATTGTTTTTAAAATAATTTTACACATATTTTACATTTTAATAAATAATAAAGTACCTTTTTTTTCATCGTTTCCCAATAAAGTTTGAAAGTGTTTATAAAAGAAAATTTAAACTTTTAAAGAGCTAAATTTAACAACAAATAGTAATTTTTCGACTATTTTTAAGCATTTTGTCGGTTAAGTTTCAACTACACGAAATATAAAAAAAGTAAAATCAAAATCAAAATGATTTAGAACAAAAGAATATTAAACTACGTAAGTAAACAAAAACATTGGCGGTTATGATTTTTGCGAAGAACAAACTCCAAACCGTTGCCATAGAAATTTACTGAAAATAATCTGTTACCAAGGGAACCAACGCATAGAGGGTTCATGTCACATGACACATGTTGGACCATGTCAGGGTCACTCTACTTTATTTATCTCGTTGATAAATCTATAGGTTGGTTGGTTGGGTTTTACGTCGCATTAGTGCTGCTCAAATGGCAATTGACGACGGTCTGGGACTCACCCCTAGAGGTGGTCCGGAGACATGCCATCACAATTTGGAGATAAACTTATAAGAATTACAGAGCTGCCAAGTTTTGAACTTTTAAATCAAAATTGACATCAATATTTTTGAATTAAAAATGTTTTATACATTTTCGACGATTAATATTACCGAAAACAGCAATAAAATTTTTCTGGTTTGAAGTTTCCAGCCAAAAACAGTAGACTTGGCACCTATGGAATTACTATATTTATGTTTTGTGTGTTTTTGGGTGCTAATGAAGAAGAAAAAAAATATTAAGAAATTTACACCACGTGCAATTTTGACGAAAAATGACCAAAAAAAAAAAAAAAACAGAATGAGTTTAAAACTCCACTTTCTCAATTGCCATCTCAGTTATCTCCCGGCAATTCTAGGCATGTGAGTAAAAAGTAAGGACAGTGATTTCATCAAGACAGGAAAGAAAAGGAAATGAGGTACTGGGGCTGATGGAATATTAACATCGTAGAAGGTTATTGTTGGATACTGCATAGGGAGTTCCCTCAAGCCGTGTTCCAGCGAAAAACGTCTATACAGAGCTTCGATGTAAAAAAAAACAGAGATATTTTAAAGATAATGTGCGAAAAGGGGATATTTCAATGTATTTTATACATAAAGAGTTTTCCATTTTGTTATAGCATTTGTGTAAATACCTTAGATCTTCATCCTTACTTTGGGAAAAACACTTATGTGACAGAAAGAAAAGACAAGCTTTTCCGAATTCAGCATTCAGCATATCAAAAATAATAGAAACGCCAAAAGCAGTTAAAAGAAATAAAATGAAAAGCTCGATTTCGAAGATTTTTGTTATTATTAAAATATCTAAGAAAGAATTAGATGAGATGATCTTTTTATCCAAATCATTACTTCTATCCTAAGATATAAACTTTGTCGTTCCATGAACTATGCATCGTAAACATGTTTCTGTCAAGTTCCAAGAAACTTTCTCTTTAATCCTTTCATCTGCCTGAAAGAATCGTCTTTCCTCGGTTGCTATAGGAACCGTGACACCATCTAATCTAAATTTTGGAGACAAAGCTTGATGTTCTATACTTCAGTTAATGTATTCTTCTTTTCTGTCGTATATAAATTTCGCTGTTTGAAGAACGATTTGAGCATATTTACTTTGTTAGATTAAAATAATAGAAGAAATATGAGATTTGTTATTGTTTTGTTATTTAGGAAAAATTTTAGCCATATAGTGTTTAAAATAATAATAATAATAATAATAATAATAATAATATTGGTGAAATGAATGATCATTTGCGACGACATTTGCTAAAACGCTTGGTCCGAATTTGCTTACGGAAAATTTCTATATTAAATATTCTATAATGGAATTCCTATTAGTATTTTCATTTGTAAAAATAAACAATGATATATGTATATTACATATACTTATCTAAAATTCTAAAAATTGAATATTTAAGCGGATAATATTCTCGAAAAAGCGAGAAAGAAATAGAATCTTAACAAAAACCGTCCAGATGCAATTGCCTTAATAGATCTTCGGCTTCGCAGCTAAATGCTTTACCTTAAAGCCATGGCACCCGCATACTAGTTTCGTTGTAATATATTCCTTGCTCTCTTATAAGTTTATCGACAAGATGAACTGTAGCAGAATTAACAAGCTTTCAGCACAAATTTAAATTTATTTCCAAATTATAAAGATTTAGACCTTGCGGCCCAGTCAGTAGGGAGCTGCTTTCTGGAACATTAGGTCTCACATTCAATTAAAAATCCGGCTCAAGTATGGATGTTTGCAGCAGTATTATCAGATTACGGGAATTTTTTATTCAATATCCACCAATAAATTTTAATTGCAACGGTTAACTAATAATTTCGAAGACGTGCGAAGTTATTACAACTATAATATAATGACAGATATTGAATGTAAAAATTCCCTGAATCGGGCAACACTGGTTTGCAGAGCTCCAAAAGTTTTACGTTTATTTTATTATGTTGCAGCCACTATTTTTGAACAATCTTTTATTTTATTTATTTTTTTTTTTTTTAATAAAGCATTTAAAATTTTAAGAAAATATTTTTCGAAGATAGTGGTGGTAATACGAAATGCATGTAAAATTTTAGGATCGAACCCTGAGGTTCGTGATTTCCTTATCTGTGTAAAATAAAGAAATTGTGAATTTGTGTAACATTGATTTTTCGAAAGAAAAAAAAAAAAAAAGTCATTGCAACTTTATTTTTCAAAACTGCAAAACAAGTACCAAAATATAAAGAAACTTTATTTCTAAAATTTACTTAGTATTTTGAATTACCAAAGTTTGATTATTTGACATTAAAGCAAATGAAATTTTCCCTTACATAAGCTTTAATTACTTACTAATTAAATATGTTAGGCAGGTTTCAAAAATCATTATAAATACTTCAAATCAATACTGATACATTGCAATTTCAATTAACAATTCCACAGCGAAGCAATTAGACAAATTTTACTATAACAAGATAAAATTTTGTTTAGTCGCTATAATTACAAAGAGCATTTACAACACAACTATCCGTCATTAAAATAAAAGCACTGCAAAAATCATTATAAATAGTTCGAAGTAATTCTAGACTCATTATGAATTTAATTAATTCAATTATTGTCGTATAGTTAGAAAAAAAAATTCATTAATTGCATAAACTTCGAATGTTCATTTAAAATAATTTATTTTGCATTTTATTCTGAGCAGCAATTACTTTTGAATGATAAACACACCAAAAGAAATATTCCAGTTAACATTAACTAATGAAATTTACGACACATTATTTAATTATTTACTTAATTTCATTTTGTACGGAATGCTTTATGTTTATTAATTATATCACTAATTAACTCGCCTTTATGTTTAAAAATACTAGCAAATATGTATCTACATATATTCCAAAAGAAGAAATGTGCTTTTAAAATGAAATGCATTTTAAAATTTCTTACTGTATAACAACATTCAACTAATTTTGGTTTAGTTTTTGTTTTATCTCTTTTAATATTAATTTTTTTATAATTTAAAATTATAACTCATGCAGACAACGAATAATTCAAGGAGCATTAAAAAAAAATAAAAAAACCTGATATATATTTTAATTTACGGTGAAAGTTTCAAATGATTTGTAATATTAGCATTTGCAGGGGTCGCAGCGATATTTTTATGATCATTTTATTATACCATAGCCTCTTGAACTAGATGCCTGTCGCGTGGCTCGGAAACTTGGCAATAGTTCAAACGGTAGATAGCGCCACCTGGTACAGATTGCACGACTTTTTTATTCAACAGCTACCAAAAAATTTTACAAGTGGGATTTGATATACACAAAAGGCGAACAGAATCGAAGGAACGTCGATTATACCATCATGTACCACTCCTTAAAATCACTGGTGAATGTTGAGTGAAAAAAGCCGCATAATCTGCACCAGGTGGCGCTGTCTACCGTTTGAACTGTTGCAGAGTTTCCAAGCCACGCGACAGGCATACATTACACTGTTAAAAAAATGCAGAAAAAATACAGAAATTCTCTGTAATTTCAGAAAAAAAGGCGTAAATTACGGAAAAATTACGTAGACAAAACGTATTTTACAAGTGGGATTTGATATACACAAAAGGCGAACAGAATCGAAGGAACGTCGATTATACCATCATGTACCACTCCTTAAAATCACTGGTGAATGTTGAGTGAAAAAAGCCGCATAATCTGCACCAGGTGGCGCTGTCTACCGTTTGAACTGTTGCAGAGTTTCCAAGCCACGCGACAGGCATACATTACACTGTTAAAAAAATGCAGAAAAAATACAGAAATTCTCTGTAATTTCAGAAAAAAAGGCGTAAATTACGGAAAAATTACGTAGACAAAACGTATTTTACGACTGTTTTTCTGAAATTACAGAGAATTTCTGTATTTTTTCTGCATTTTTTTAACAGTGTATACTGTCAGCATAATTTTCGAAACAAAAATTTTTTTATTGGCTTTTTTAATAGCACTGAAATTTTCAAGAAAATTTTCTTTTTAAAAATTATGGTGTAAATATAATAAAACGCTCATAAAAACATAAGAACGCTGCGACCCCTGCATTTGTTTTCATTTCCTATTTAAAATATATCATATTATATACATATACCTGTACTGATAAGTACAAAGGATTTAAGTCTAAAAATGTCGATTTTGAGTTAAGTACGTAGTCAGACTCAAAAAATTTCTCTATCGATTGGTATAAAGGATATAAATCCATGTCATTTAGTCTTCGAGAAAATCCATTGGTAGAAAAAGATTCAAGTCAGAAATTTAGCATTAATCTTTGGTATAAAATATTTAATTCAATTTTTCCCCTTTACTAAATGAAGACTGACAATCACTGAATGGTATAAAGCGTATAAACCAACATAATCCCTTTTTCCTTATCGATTCTTCTGATTAGTTTTTAGTTAGTTTAACTTCATTTTTCGTCTCCATAAAAATCAAGAATATGGACTTAAATCCATTATACTTATCAGTACAGATATATTTCCTTAAGAATACAGCGAACATTTAGATGGATTTATTAGAATTTTATTTTTAATTTGTCTTTTTATTTTTCGATTTTCTGTGGAATTCAATGGCCTTGAACTTCAGATATGTAGAGAAAATCTTCAGATTCACTCTTTTAATTAACAATTTAATCTCGAGTGGAATTAGGTGACTAATTACAAAATGAAGGAAAACAAATGGATTTTGTGTTATCCTGTATCGCAAAAGGATACAAATGACTTTTAGCTTTAACACGTGTTTTCGGTTACTATTTATTTTGTATGCTTGTTTATTTTATTTTATTCATTTATTTATTTTTGTAAAAACAACAACAACAACAACCTAAATATTTAGAGAGATATAATCCATTTTTTTTTTTTCTTTTGTTAAAAAAAAAAAAAAAAAAAAAAAAATGTCATAGTGCAGCTATTTTATTTACAAAAATAAGAAATAATACAAAGATCAAATTGAACAACAAACAAATAAAATTACAATATTGTTTACAAAAAGGCTTACAAAGCCTTTTCAGGTAAATATAAAAAATATATAAATACGAATATAAATAAAAACAAACAGAAATTACATAAATGAACAAATGCAGCAATAAAGTAAACACAAAGAAAATTTAAAGTAACATAAACAATATGCCATAAAAAATTAAACAGGTGGCTAACAACGTACAAATCGCAACAAAAAGTAATTTAGGGGCTCAATTTAATACAGATTAAATTAATACTTTATAAAAACTAAAAAATTTATTTACTATAATAGATGGCGAAAACAAGTATCTGGATCATCCAAAGATAAAAGTTTTCGCAGGTTTTCTCTAAATAAGTTTAATCTTAATTCACTTAGAATATATAGCGGTAACATATTAAAACATTTTAAACCCATATAAACTAATCATCTGTGCGACTGTGCAATATTTCTTTATAAGCGTTAGGAACTTGTAATACAGAAGGATTTCTCAAATTGTAAGCAATCAAAGTACAGTAAGACCCCGCTTAACGCGGGGGATACGTTCCATCAAACTAGAGCGTAATGCGAAACAGCGCGCACACAATTTCAGTTAATCCCCGTACTGCTGCGAGCAATTTCGGGGAATCCACAGGGGAAATAAAAGAGCACTAAACCGAAACAGCGCTAAATGAAACAGCGTTAAGCGGGGTCTTACTGTATAAGAAAAATTATTTCTATTTTTAAACATGAAAATTAATAACCGGTAAAAATAAAGTTGTTTTATCGTTAAAAAATTATGACATTGTATCACACCTAAGTAATTTATTAAACGATTTTAGGCTGAAAACAAATGTCAAATATTTGATGCGTAATCTCCCCCCCCCCCCCCGTAATAATTATTCCATATTGCAAAATTGATTCAACTCATGCATAATATATATATTAAATCTTTGCTAACATAGCTGCGTAAATGAAAGAAAGTGATTAAATGATAACGAAGTTTATTTCTAAGATATAGAACATGACTATTTCACTTTAGGTTTTGATCTATAAATATTCCAAGGTATTCAAAAGTTTCTGCTTTATTTATAATTGGACAAGAACATTGATTACCACTTGAATTATAAAAAAACATGATTATTTAATTGATAAATCCGTACTTAAATTATTCATTAGACTAAAATTCATATACTTAGTTTTATCACTATAAATTGATAATTTATTTTCTGTGAATTTATTTGTTCTTGTATCCTAGACTGTAGTCAACTGCCCATTGCATACAGTCGGCAGTAAAAGTATCCCAGCACTAGACAATAATTCAGATATGAAAAAAGTACACCTAAAACTGTTTTGTCAATTAAATTCTTGTCGAATCATGTTCTTAGACTGACTAACAACATGACTCGACAAGGATTTATAAACAAAGCAGTATTAAGTGCACTTATTTTTGACAGGGATTATTGCTAGTACTCGGATACTTTTGCTGTCGATTGTAGCTACCCTTTTCGCAATTTTTCTCTTATTTTTTACACATTCCAGCTTCCAGTTTGCTATTTTTTTACCAAAACACCCCAAATAATAAAAATTATACAGTGAATTTTTTTTCAAAATGTTAGTGAGTGGAGTAAAGTCTTAAAGCCCTCGCAAGAAAATTTGACTGATTCACTGTACGACGTTTGCTTTCAATAACTCCCACGTTAAATGTTTTGGGCAGTAAAACATGAACAGTAAAATCTCCTGCTTTGATACGTGTTAAAGGTCATTGCTCTTATCTTTGTAGTCGTCAGTCGTTATCTACCTTTAGTACACGTTTTGCGATTAGAGAGTGAACTGTATGGTGTTCTCGACGTGGTGATCTTTAACATGTGTCAAAGGAGGATATTTTACTGTTCATGTTTTACTGCTCAAAACATTTAACGAGGGCGTTACTAAAAGCAAACGTTGTACAGTGAATCAGTCAAACTTTCTTGCGAAGGCCTTGAGACTTTACTCCACTCTCCAACATTTTGAAAAAATTTTCACTGTATAATTTTTATTATTTGGGGTGTTTTGGTAAGAAAGTGGTAAACTGTGGGAGCTGGAATACATAAAAAATAAGAGAAATATTGCGAAAGAAAAAAGACACAGAAACTGATTGTTTTTATTGAATTTCTTTTGTTTTTTGAGCACAAATCCTCTCATATTTCCTCCTTACTACAAATGTTCGTGTTTTAGAACTTTCTATCTCTGTAGCTCCTCATGTCAGAACACATTTAATGGTTAAAATAATCATCATTCCTCTCCAAATCAAACTGATGGGTATAGAATTACCAAACAATGATAAAAATGAGGGAGGGGGTGTATCTAGAAAACGGTGGGTGATTGGGCAAAATGGTGGTCATATTCGGATTCAGGGGGTCATTTTACATAAGAATCTGCAACAAATCTCGATTTTTTTTTCAGAGCAGTGTTATCGCAGATCTATAGTTTAAACATTTGTTTTAAGAGCACTGGTGGAAAAAAAAAAGAAGGAAAAAAAAATCTACACCTTATGCAGAGGTTCCAAGTTACTACTAAAGAAAAATCTATTTTATACCACAATAAAGAAAAAGTAAAACTTATCCTATTAAATTGTAGATAAATATTAGAAAAGAATACATTAAAAATTTCCGGTATTAAGATTACGAACAATCCGCAATAACTCAGGGATGGAACACGGGCGCAGAATTCATACCACTATCAATGTAAGAAAATTTTCTACCTCTTAAATCGACGATATTATAGGTAGAGAAATTTCTTAAACACATTCCGGTATGAATTCTGCGCCCGTGTTCCATCCCTGAATAACTTCACACCTCTGTTTATGGGAGCACATCCCCGCAGTACTGCCAGATTGAAAAAAATTTTTATTCAATATCCACCGTTAAACCATAGCCTCCTTAAAAGTACTCCCGAATAAATTAAAATTTTGGCAGCTATTCTATCATTAATAATTTAGAGGAGTGATATTTGACATATATAATGGACGAATAATCTTCGAAGTGATTAGCCAGTCGTTACAGTTAAAATTTAGTGGTGGATATAGAATAAAAATGACAGTAAATTTGTCAACACTAACCAGAAGATTGAAATTACACCCCGCGACAAAAAGATAGGAACAAAGGGTTTTTTCTTTGATTTTTCATAAAATAACGTTATCTAAATTGTGCTTATCATTTATTATTATTATAAAATAACACTATTCCTGGACTAATTTTTGTTTTAAGACTAATTTAGAAAAAATTTAAGACTAAAATTTTTCTAATTTAAGACTACACAGCGCGACAAAAAGATAGGAACAAAGAACTTTTTTTTTAAATTTTTGAATATGATTATCATGAATATGAATATTTTGAATATGATTCAAATATTTAATATGTTTTTGATATGATAATATTTTTTTATGATAATAAATGATCAGCACAATTTAGATAATGTTATTTTATGAAAAATTAAAAAAAAACTTTTGTTCGTATCTTTTTGTCGTGGAGTAGTCTTAAATTAGAAAAATTTTAGTCTTAAAACTTTTCTAAAATTCTCTAGTCTTAAAATTAGTCTTAAAACAAAAATTAGTCCAGGAATAGTGTTATTTTATAATAATAATAAATGATAAGCACAATTTAGATAACGTTATTTTATGAAAAATCAAAGAAAAAACCCTTTGTTTCTATCTTTTTGTCGCGGGGTATAAATAGGACCAACAAAGGGTTAATTAACTGCTAGTGCTATAAATATTTATTTTTAATTTCTCAACCATAGGTCCCAAATCACCATTATTTTCATCAAAGTCTTAATCCCGGAATGTTTTTATAAACGTTTTCAGTTTATTTAATTTTATTTATTCGTTGAAACACATGCGACATATTCCCATTTCAAAATACTGGTGAATAAATATGATTTAAAAATTAAACATGTTGGCAGCTATGGACAGTGTTTCGTTAAAAGTAATCCCCATTGAAGAAAAAAAATGTATAACACTAAAGATATTTTTAAAAGAGTTAGATTT
The DNA here is from genome assembly GCA_963930645.1 of Salticus scenicus. Taxonomy (NCBI): domain Eukaryota; kingdom Metazoa; phylum Arthropoda; class Arachnida; order Araneae; family Salticidae; genus Salticus; species Salticus scenicus. The sequence continues at coordinate 86,877,373 of OZ005656.1, forward strand.
TTACGTTATTATAAGCATTATAGAGAAAGAAAAGTTCTGGAAAAAATTATGTATGTATGTATATGATACATTTAATATATAAAACACTTTTACACAAATGGAACATTTAGTATGAGAAATTTTGTCCCATGGTGTATAAATTATGATACATATTTGTCCTATTAAATATTTTGAAAATATTGTATAAAAGCGCCACTTTTTGAGCGATCTGACCACAAAGCTAATTAACACCAATTGATGTCAAGGTCAAACCAAATATAAACTTACATTGAATTTCCTCCATTGATTCATGAAATACAGCGTCCACAAAATTTGGATACACTAGCACACATTTTCTTAAAAAGGACAAATCATGGTTACTGTATCTAAAAACGTGTAATTCTATCGAAAACTGGATTGGTCGAAAATTTTTACGAATTCAATTCTTTCTTCTTATAGAACAAAGCAAAGAAAAAAAATTCCATGCAATATCAAACAGGTCAAACCAAATGGCAAGAGAAGTAAGAAAGCATAAATAATGCATGCTTATTTCTTTTGAAATACGCATTCTACTTTTGAACTGAACTTTTATTGACTTTTAAAAAGTCCCTTTAGAATAAAATATTTCAAAAAACATGAATTGAGACATATGCGACGTTTTTCATTCGCATTGCAAATCTGCTTTGTAAAATTTTAGACAGAAATCTGATAATAATTTTGTTCAGGTTTGACTTTGAGCGACAACATAAATATAAAAGGGCACGGTTACAGGAAACAGAATAATTTTTTGCTATAAAATGAAATATATGATAAGATGTAAATGAAGCCAGAGCGAATGATGTTGAGCGACATATAGCAAAAAATGCCCTTCTCCAAACACAGATTAAAATAAAAATATTCAATGCAAATATATATAAAAATAAAATGAAATATATATATTATTGTTTTTTTTTTTTTTTCGATGGTTACGGATTCATTAAAACTTTTTTTGAACAGTGCACGTGCATTTATAAGTCACTATTCTGTATTTCTACTTCATGAACTAAATCACTTCAAGATGGTTTATCAATCGCAAGCGTAACATTCTTTCTTTTATATGACGCGGATTTCAGACAGTATTTCAATGAAAAACTTGGAAAATCAAAATTTTAAATTACTCGCCAGTCACCTGTAGATCTTTCTAGCTTATATCCATTAATTTTTTTTTTTTTTTCAAACTTTTTGGATGAATACCGGCTCGCGGCTAATAGACAAAATTCGCATTTTTTCAAAATTGACTCCCGAAATACGTTACTATTTGAACTCTAATTAACAAAAAATGCTGATATTTTTCGTCTAATTTTCTAAATATAGCATACTTTTGCGTCCGACTTTCGATAGGGTGGATCACGTCCCTACTGTTTGACTCGATTTAAGTTTCAATTGTACAGAAACAATATTTTTTACTGTGCTATTTGATGGAAAATTAATGCTTATTCAGATCGAGGAAGGAAAATGTGGCACGTTGTTTTATTCTTTTAACACTTTCGCGACCGCATTATTATTGTTATTATTATTATTATTTCTTTTTTTACGGTAAAGTTCGCCTGTGAGCGTTATTCTCCCAATATAAAATATTTCAGAACAAAATTTTATGTATTTACATTTATATTACAAATAGATATACATTATAATTATATTCTTTCTAATCAATATATTTGTACCCATAGTATATTGTACTGCAAAAATATGAATACTGGGTACATACTTAAGAAATAAGTAACATACAAATTACGAAAGAAATGACCACTGGCTGAGTTACAGATTTTCAAATGACGTGAATCTACGTACAATTACGCTTCATAATGAGATAGTTGGCAGGTGTGAGTCATATAGTATGGGATGCCATTTTAGTTGATAGCTGGACACCTTTGGTTGTTACACCCTTATCTGTGACACCTGTATAGAACAGCCATACATCGACGGAACTCCTCGTTATGTTACTTTACATCTACAAAATCCCTGAACTTACATTCCAACTGAATTATGCCCAGCTGCAACATTTTACACATAGTTTTCGTGCTTACCCAACACTTCCTCCTTCGGTATGATCGCCAGACTTTCCCACAAAATGAATCTGATTTGAAGTATTTTATGATCGTCCCTGGATCGTGTCTGTCTAACTCGACAACTGGAATATGTATGACAAGTAATTCTATAGGAGTATATTCGCAATCTTTATGGATCAATGACCAATTAAATAACAACCTTCATTAAGAGAAAAGAAAGATATCACATCATTTTTTTTTCTGTTTTCTAAATAAAATCGGCGCATTATTAAACTTCTTTATTAGTGTTATAATTTCGTTTTCAATATATGTACGCTCAGAAAAAATCCCACTTAGAAAAAACTCCACTCCTCCAGATAATTTCGCTGCAAATCACTGTAGAAATATGCTGCGGTGTGATCGATTAGTAATATTGTCTAATTTCTAACGATGCAATTAGATTTCTCTTAGGTAGTCGTTTAGATGTTAAGACTTGCATCAACTTCATTTTTTTCAAATGGCAACATTCATTTTTAAAAATTTTTTTAGTTCTTTAGATCAAATCAATACGGAAAAAGGTATAGTTTATATATTGTTCTCAAATTTTATGACTGTCAAATTCTGAGGATGCTAATAGTAAATGTAAACAACAGATTTTAATTTATATCTTTCCAAACACTTTTCGAATTCAAATTTACATTTTTTTTATGCGTTAGAAGGAAATGACCCAAAGATATTCCATCCAGTGGCGGATCCAGAACTTGACTTTTGGGGGGGGGGGGGGGGGGCTAAGATTTTTCAAAGTGTTATTCTAGACCAATAAAAAATTTACAATTGCAATATTCAATTGTGAATGTCAGTGTTTTTTTAAGGGGGGGGGGGCTTCAGCCCACTAGCCCCCCCCCCCCCCTTAAATCCGCCACTGATTCCATCTACATTTTTCATAAAGAACTCATTTTTTAAAATTCATATTCAAAAAAATTTTGAGTTATGACCTAAGTTAATTTTTGTAAAAATAGAATAAGCATCGTCAAAAAAATGAGTTTTCATATTTACAGCACATTTCTACCGTACATTTTCGAGTTATAGTGATGTTTCGTTTCAGACTGGCATAAGAGGCCCATTTCATGTTATTATTTGTATCATGTCAGGCAAAAAGTAAAAAAAAATAAAAAAAAAATAAAAAAAAATACCGGAAAAGATTTATTAAGTTTCCATAAAAAAAAAAAAAAAGCTATTTCAAATTCCAATGTAATTTTTATTGGGTTCCAAACAGCGTTGCCAGATTTTCCTACTTTTTTTATTCAATAGTCGCTAATAATTTTTAGCAGTGATATTTGATATATACAATAGCCGATTAATCTTCGAAGTGATTACGCAACCGTTACATTTACAATCTTGCAGGGTTTGTACTCTCCACTCTTTTTTCAGGACACTCCCAGGAATAAATAATTCTTTAATTTTTTACTCCCACTATTTCTCTGCAAGAATCTCTATCCTATACTGTTATGGCACAATACTATATCCAGAAGTATTTCTGAATAAAATTAGTGGTGGCAAAGAAGGTGGGAATTTCTTATCTTTGAGAGTGTCCTGAACAAAGTTCGGAGTGTACGATCCCTGATCTTGTGGTTGATTTTCAATTACAAAAATCGGAAAATCTGTTAACAGGGGTTCCAAAAAAAAATTCTGATGTTTAGTATACCATTGAACTCATTTTTAATACTGGGTGACCTCGGCCATGCATTTTTATGAGCACTCTTCCATCAGTATTATCTTAAAATAAATTTCTTCTTAAACGTACAGTGTATATTTAAGAATAAATTTGTTTTAAAATACTAGCTGTGGAAAAAAGAATGTTTTTAAAATTTCAAGCCGTGGGAACCCTGTGAAAGATAAACGCGACAGATTGTGGTCACAGTTTAAAAGGGAAACGAGCCTCGCCTTAAGTCATGTCTCCAAAACAGTTATTCACTTTAAAAAAATATTTTGCATATTCGCAATGAAATCGTTATGTAATGCCGCCTTATTTAAATGCATTGATTGTTGTGATCAAAATTTAAATAATTTAATTACGAAAATGTAAAATCACTATGTAAAATAATGTTTTAGAGCAGCATCTAAAGGCGGGGTTTATTACATAAAATAAAAACACAACCAATAATAAATGGTTAACTCTTTTTTTTATTATGTACTAAATACATTTTCTCAGATTTTTACTGCTATATTTTTTCTTTTCTTCTTCTTATTATTTTTTAAATATTGTTATCCATATTTGAGCATTTGAATATTATAGGGTTCGTACACCTCAAGTTAAATGCAATGTTTTAGAAAAATGCGATGAGGCAGGACACAGTTCAAAATACCATTATTCCTGACTCTATGCCTATACAATAGGTTAACCCTTTTTTCTTAAACACAGGGATGAGAATTTTCCGCATTTCTGCCACAACTATTTCTATACAGAAAACTTTATCGTATTTTTAAGCAATTTTTTGTGATTAAACACAATAAACATTATTGTATAATGATACTGGTGAAAAAAAAAGTTGAAACATCTCATCCATGTTTAATATTAAATAACTTTTCCAAATTTTTTCTGCTATCTTTTTCGTTTTTAAATCTTGTTATTCTTACTTTTGTATTTGAATTTTGCAAAGTTAATACACCTCAAGTTATTTAAATTTTAGTGCATAAAGTTACTTAAGAAACTATCATTTATATATATATATATATATATATATATATATATACATATATATAAAATTAGTTTATTAATTGTATTTAAGAAGAAAAATCGAAAATTATATACAATAGACTCCCGTACAACGCGTGGGCAGGGTTATCAGATTAATCAGAGCCTGATTAAGGGGGAAGCACACATTATCTCCGCTCTCACCGGAATATTTTTACAATTATTTTTTACTTCATGTCATAGAAATTCCACGCTTTGACCAGGAAATATTTTTTATAAAAAATGAACGGTATAAAACAATCCAATTTACTCACCGTTATTAGACACCAGAATTCTTTTAAAATAATTTTTAATGAGAATTTTCTGTTTATTATAGGAGGAAAGTATTTGTTAAAAAATAACGGTGTAAGTATAAATAATGTGTGCTTCCCCCTTAATCAGGCTCTGAGATTAATACAAAAATTTTAAGTATTTTTAACACAACTAAAGTTTTAGAGCATCAGTCTATTGGTTCAATTGCACTTAATTTAGTTTTTTGCATAAAGCTATTGCTTTGATATAAAATTAGTGGTGTTAAAAAATAAGATTATAACATCTGGCAATCCTTCTTCCGCGTTTTACGGGACTCTACTGCATTACGATTTGCATAAATTAAAGCAGGGTCGTATTCTCCGCCCATTGAATCAGAAATTTTAACATTTATTTCTACCATTATTTTTTAAAAATAATTTCTACCCTGAATAATCACGGCACATTACTATAAATATACCAGAAGCATTTCTGTATGAAATTAGTGGTGGCAAAAAAGGTAGAAATTTCTTATATCTGAGAGTGTCCTGAAAAAAGGGCGGAGAGTACGACCCCTGATTCTGAAAAAAGGGCGAAGAGTACGACCCCTTATTAAAGAGACTTTAATATAAGATTTTTCCTATAGTTATAGTATTTTATTTAACAGCATTCTTGTAAACGATAAATTTTTTCTAGTGAATCCAAAATAGAGTATTTTGATACTTGAAAGTTTTTAGCCTACAAAATTTATTGATAGAAGAAAATGCATAATACATAGTTGCCAACCTGATCCGGAGGATTGTTAGTACCGGCTCTTTTTGCACCGGTACTAGTAATCTTGGTAACACCGGTACTAACCTTTTTGCTCTTTTTTTGAGTATTTTTCTTCTTATTTATCGTAAATACATTTGAAAAAAATTACTCTAAAAGTTAAGTGATGTGGTAAAAGGGACGTTGCTAACAATCTTCCAGATTAGGATGGCAGCTCTGATAATGTAATATAAATCCAATTAAAGGTGAACAATCAGGATATAACAATCATATTTTTTATTAAAAAATACTTAAATATAAAATTATGTGCCAATAGGACTCATCGGATTTAAAGGTAGGGGCATACATAGGGTATATGTATTAAAATAGTTATTCAAGTAAGTTTAGACATAGACACACACAATTTTTGAATTACTGTAATCGTAGTTAATTTTATATTCAAAATTTTCAAAATTTCTGCATTTAATTTAATTTTTTTCTTCTTTCTTTTCTTTTCTTTCTTTCTTTTTTGTTTCTTTTTTTTTATTCATGGGTTAATACATTTTCGTTTTTAACATACATTTTCGTTTGTAAATCTATCAAAAATTATCTATACTATTTTTCGAATTGTTTTGACCTCACAACTTTGAATATGATATCAAAAATTGGTGTTACTGTTTGAAAAAAATAAATTACACTAATTTTGATACGTAAACGACCTCCTAAGCAATATTCAAATGTACCACTGTAAACTAGAAGCCATTACTAATCGGTGGGCATCAGCCGATTAATTCTACGACGATTTGAAGCGAAATTAGTCGGAGAATGACACTTTGTTTTTTCGCATCTGACTGTACATCAAATTTAACAGGTTTCATTTTATTCAAATAAATCCTTCATGGTGCATTCCCCTTCTTTTTTTGAACTAATTCCTTTTATGTTTTTACTTTATTTCTGTAATTATTTATGTCACTTACTTTTAAAAAACTGCACAATAAGGATGTATTTTTCACTAGCAAAAGAATAAAGACTCATGCTTTTCCGTCATATGTTTAATAAGATGTAAAAGTTTGTTTACAGAATTAAAATTATTTTTACGATTTAAAAAAATTTTAATAGTTGCTCAGTGATCATAATATTTTCATGTCTAAATTTTTTACTAGCTTCCGTGTTCATTTAAAAAGAAAAAAGAAATACATGTTTTGGGACACAAAAATAATTTCATTTATGTAGCAAATACATATTTTCTTTGGCAGAAACTAAAAATATTTCTGTTCCGTTTTGACTTTGAATAACAACAATATAAAGAATTCATAAGGTTATAGGTTTTGAGAAAACCTGAATAATTTTGAGATATAAGACGAAAAATATAGATATTTTCCAAAGGTAGAATAAAAATGGTATTTCAGAATAAATCTTGTTGCTAAAGTTCTTATACGCACACACAAAATATTATATATGTGTAATATATGTTTATAATCTTCAAAAATATAATGAAATAAATTATTTTAAGAAAACATGAAGTGATATTACATTGTTTTTAATGTATTTACAAAATAATAAAATCTCTAATGATAAAAATATAATGTCTTTTTAAAAAAAGAAAAAAAGAAGAGAAAGAAAATGGAAAAGGAAAAGAAAAGAAACTTAAATTATATATATTTACAATTTGCGGTATTTCGAGCATAATTTTACTTGCTGTTTATTTTAAAAGCTAAATTTTAATTTATGCTTTCATAATTTTTCGATAATTTAAAAGATCTTGCAGGGGAAAAAAAATGTAGAAGAGATTCGTGATATTCTTAAGGTAAACAAATTAACATATTGTCAAATGAGTAACTAATATGCTTTTATACGTCACAGCAATTAAACATTTTAAATTTAGATGGAGAAAGATACTAAAATTATTGCCGATAGGTCAATGGAGGCCACCCTCTGGAACTTCAAAACCATTTTAGGTTCCGTCTGTGTGTTTGTCTGTCGCGCAATAGTGGCTATTGACTTGCAATTAGGTACACATAATTATGAGCCACATAGAATTTGCTGCATAGTTTTGGGTGTGTATTCCATTTGTAGTTCGTATACAGGGACACTCCAAAATTTTTCTTATCATTACGGCCTATGGACAGGATTTGTATGTATCGTATCAGCTACCGCAAAAAGCCGCCGATTGACTTGAAAATTGGTGCATGCGTTTAGACACTGTATAGAAACAGCTGTATAATTATTTATGTCTATATTGATTATGGATTGTGTACAGGGACATGCCAAAATTTTTCTTATCATTACGGCTTAAAGGGTGAATTTCGCTTAAATGCATTTTAACATCTTTACTCTGCATCAAACGAAATGAAATTAGAGTACATTACTGAAATGCTTAAACTCATGTTTTGTGCAGAAAATATGTGTGCTTAGGCTTCATAATTAATGGAAAGGACCTTACAAATGTTTTCCGTTAATGCTACGTAATCATCCAAATTATGTCAAATTCTGAGCAATTATTCATGAGTAACGTAGAATAGGTTGAACAGTTTTTACTGATGTATACACTATTTATGGTTCGAATGCAGAAGCACACAAAAGAATTTCGTGACATTAGAACCTATGAGCAAGTTTTAATTCAAGTACATTTTAAAGCGTTTATGCTACATTCGACACAATTGAATTAACATACATCATAAATATACTTAAAAGAATGTTTTCTCCCTAAAAAAAAAGTATGTATAGACTAATTTATTTACAGAACCACCCAAAGGAATTTTGTACCATTAAGGTCTAGAGATTGTATTTCTTAAAAGTGCATTTTAACATGGTTATGCACTATTAAATATGTAATGAAATGTTATTAGAAAGTTTAAACGCATGTGTTTCTGTGAAAAATTGTGGGCATAGAATTGGTAATTAGTTTACAGCGTTGCACAAAATAATTCCGATATGTTATGCAATCATTTTGTATGAAATGTGGTACACATTAGAAGGAATTAATACGAGGCAATCAGTTACTAGTTATATATATATATATATATATATATATATATATATATATATATATATATACATAGATAGATAGGTATAGATGTAGATATATATAGAGAGAGAGATACAGCGGCGGGCTGAGGGGAGCGGAAGTCCCCCCTCAGAAACTCATCTGTATGTGTAACGAGTCAATCGAATCAATATATATATTATATAAAAAAGGAAAAATCCAAAATGATCTGTTCAATAATATGCGATGCAAATAAGATGTTAAGGCTCCTGATCTGGAGATCCATTAGTTTAAATTTGATTTACCGATTTGCATTTTTACTGAAAAGTCAGTGGTGGCCTCCATGTGGAGACCAAAAGTGTTGCTATTGACTTGCAACTTGGTAAACATGTTCATGAGCCACACAGAATTAACTGTATAGTTTTAAGTGTGTATTACATTTGTAGTTCATGCACAGGGTCAGACCAGAGTTTTTCTTTTCGTTACAGCCTATGGACAGAATATGTATATACCACAATAGCGGCCGTAATAATCCTCTGACTAATTTGCAAATTGGTACACACGTTCAAGCTCTGTATAGAAATAGATGCATAAATTTTATGTCTTTTTTGTTTATGGATTGCGTACAAAGACACGCCAATGTTTTTCTTATCATTATGGCCTACAGGGACGGAACACGGGCGCAGAACTCATATCACTATCAATGTAACAAAATTTTATACTTTTTAAATCAACGATATTATAATTAGAGAAATTTATTAAACATGTATGAATTCTGCGTCCGTGCTCCATCCCTGGGCCTATAGAATGAATTTCGTTTAAATGACTTTTAGCATCGTTACTAGAGATGGGCGTTATTTCACATAATAAAATAAATAATACTGTTATTACATAAGAACCTATTAGTATTGTAATATATTACAGAAATGATCGTATTAAATAAATAACACTTCCATCTTACCTCTCAGCACGCAAAAAAAAAAAAAAAAAAAAAAAAAAAAAAAGAAAGAAAAATGGCTGTTATAAAAAATGTAATAATGATAATAATAATAAGGATTTTTCTTTCTTTTATTTTTATTTTTATTTATTTATTTTCTTTTAAGTAAATGAACGTATTTCTGAAATCATATTTTTAGGGGGAAAAAAAAACCTCGAGAATTCACTTCTTTTTCTTTGTTCTAAAACAAAATTGCAAACGCCATTTAAATCATACAAGAACAACTTATATGATACAGCATTATACAAGAAACGAGTTTAAAACTCCGTTTCCCATAATGAATTTACAAAAACAAACTATAAGCACCGCGACTAGCAAATTCGAAATCATACGTAAACAACTAGACCGAATCACATCATGCGAGTAACGAATAAAACCTCCACCTTTCAGAATCTGATAATTCCCGTATATCGCATGAAACGAAAAAGTAACAACTCTCTCATATTAGACATCCCGCACAAATGTTCGAACTTAGCTCGTCGAATTAAAAAATACCGATTCGTTACTTCGAGTCTTGAAGAATACTCGTAACATCTCAGTAATTAGCACATACGGTTACTTTTGTAGATTACAAATATTCTTCGTAGATTCAAATATTCTTTCGAAATAAGTAAATGCTTTGATTATTTTACATCTTTCTAATATTTTATTCAAGGTATTAATTTGAAACTGAACATTATTGTGTATTAGTTTAGTATTAGTATAGTGACATTCAACGTGGAAGATAGTTTAATACCACAGTTTAACGAAATAGTGTTGTCAGGATCTTAATTTAAGCAGCCATCATGAGATTGGTGATCATGGGGTGATTCTTACATGTTGATTATTTCATCATGAAGATGGGGAATGGGAGAACGCATTGCATTTATTCAACACCTGCTCGAATAATTCGAGGTGTTGGTTTAGTTTGGGGTTATGGTGGAAAGTTTAATAGAAAGAATGTCTGGTAAATGGAAGAAAGGATGGAGAGTGTTCGTTTATATTTGAAATTGCTTATATGGGTCATTCTCAGATAATGGTAAGTATTGGTTTCAGAAAAAAAAAATTGCTTTAATTCCTGATTCTTTTTACATTAATGCAATTATCCATGTCTGCTATAGAGGGAAAAATTACCAGCAGAGATCGTTTGCCTTAATTACAGATTAATTAATTTTTTAATTTCCATTGCAACATGGTAATGACATTTGTGAACATGGTAATGACAGACAGAACCACAGAAATGACCAATGGCGAAATAATTACACATTTATATATGGATAGCGGTATTTATCATTCTAATTTGTAACAGAAAAATTAAAATGTCTAGACGATATATAGTGGCGAGATTTTTTGGAATAATTTTCACTATACGAATCCTATAGCTGTCTGTTTTAACAGGCGACATAAAGTGATTTACACTTTACTGCCCAGCAGTCATTACCATGTTCCTAGACATCATTACCATGTTCCTAGATATCATTACCATGTTTTCAGAACACCTTGGTAATGATCACCTTGGTAATGACTATTGCAAATTGACAAAAGTATTATTGACAAATATTTCAATTTACTTCTTATATATTTTATAAAAATAGTTCAAGGTTTATAAGGTAAGTAAAATGCACTCACCTTGGTTGTGAGTATCCTCTATTATTTCAGCTTTCAGTATCCAGATGTAGAATTTCATAAATGAAAATAGATCAGTACGAGTTTCACGAACTATCATTTTAGTTGACTGATGCTGTTTAAAATATATAATTTGAAATTAGTTATATAATGGTTTTAATTGAATTAAACCAGCCTTCTTTAGCTTGGTTTATGAATAGAAAAAAAATATATGTGGGAATAAAAGGAAGAACCCACATGTGTTCCTTTTTAATCACATTTTTATTATAAAACAGAAACATCGAAGAAGAGAGAAAAAAAAAACGAAAAATACGTCATTACATGTACATAGAAACAAAGACGGCCAATCAGAACAAATGCGTCACACCGACGCTCCAGTGTAGATGTATATATGCATGAAGAAATAAAAGAGTCAAATGAAATGTTTTTAGAATAATATGAAAAAAGAAAGTTTTTGTAATTATTGAAAAGAATGTCATTTTGAGTTTATTTCTCACCAACACCCCTGCGTAAACTCGATGACATTTAATCACAGTTCAACAAGGAAATTCGCAATTTTCGAAAAGAATGTCTCGGCAGAGGCTTGGTGAGCACGTCTGCTATCATATTATCCGTACTTACATACTCAATCTTTATTGTGCCTTGCTCAACAAGGTCTCGAATCAGATGGTACCTTAGCTCAATGTGCTTAGTTTTCTGTCGAAATTTGTCATATTCGGCCAATTTGATGCAAGAAAGATTGTCTTCATAGAGTGTAATAGGACAATTTTGTTTCATATCAATTTCTTCAAAAAGGTTTATAAGCCATTTTACTTCTTGCGCGGCACTTGCTGCAGAAATATATTCCGCTTCTGCTGATGACATTGATACAGATTTTTGTTTTTTGCTTGTCCAGTATACAGTATTTGCTCCTATGCAGAACAAATTTCCTGTTGTAGACTTACGATCACTGGGATCGTTTGCCCAGTCGGAATCTGCATATACCCTCAAGACAGGCTCTTCAATATTATTATATGTCAATTTAAGATAAATTGTACTTTTTAAATATCTCATTAATCTTTTTACCGCTTCCCAATCTTTTGCTCTTGGGCGCTCATTTCTTCTACTCAAAATATTTACCGCGGCGCTAATATCCGGACGTGACACGGTTGAAATATATAACAATGCGCCTACAGCCTGTCTATATTGTGTATTTTCTGGTAAAAGGTTTTCTTCGTCATTTAATTTTATGTAACCTGTGTCCATAGGAGTGTCTGTAGGTTTTGAATTTTCTAAACCGTATTTGACTATAAGTTCTTGTATTTTGTGTGTTTGATCAAGAGTCATTGTATTTTCATTAGGACGATTAATATTTATCCCAAGATATTGTTTTGCTTCTCCCAAGTCTGTTAACGGGTATTCTTGTTTTAGTTTGTTTACAATTTCATTTATTTGTTGATCATTCCCCGCTATTAACAAATCATCGACATACACAAGTATTGTTTGTTTTCGTTAGCTGTGACCCTGCTCACCTATGCGCATGCGTGAGGTCTGCATTGATTTTGTTAAAATAGGGTAGAAGCGTAGAAGATGAGAGAATGTTTACATTTTACGAGTGAGAGATAAGTTGCGGTTTCTTTTTTCTTTTTTTTTCTTTTCAGGACATTATTGAATTTTGAGGCGATACTTCTTCGTTATATTCGTATAAAGGCAAAATGCTGATTTTTCCCCCTTGTAATTTTTAAATAAGTGTAGAAGATCAGTTTTATTCTTCGATGCAAAATAAAATCCGTAAACTTAAAAGTAAATGCCTGTTTTCTTTCTTCTTCTTCTTTTTTTTTTTTTCAGTTAAAATTATTTTTATTTGCTTACTTGATCTCTAAATTCGTACTATATCTGTCATACCTGAACACTTGTTTCATGCACTGATTATAGTAGTAAATTAATTAAAAATGACTTAAATTAGGTAAAATTTACATAATTCATTAATAAAAGAAGAGAAAAAGAACAACGTTTACAGTAGACTTTACCTGTAGTAAAAGTAATATATTTTTTTCTTTTAAATTATACTGCTAAAATAAAAATACCATATTTTTGGATCTCTATTTTACAGAAATTTACAGAAAATCGTATTTAAATCAAATCATTAGATTTTTTTATCATGATTATTTTACACCTTTTATTTTTCGCGCATATTGTCATATAAATTACATTAAATAAAATATTGTTAATTAAAATTAAAAATTAAACTTTAAATTCGCGTAAAAAGGTAAAATAAATATTGAAGACTCATAAAAAGAAAACGAACACGTGTAGAACGAAAAGCGCATTTGGCTAAGTGCCCATCTCATTCAACGCATCACCCCTTTTCCGAGTAGGATCGTTCCGCGAGAGGTAGACATGGTTTACGAAAACGGACAGTACATAAGTAGTTACATCGTTTTGTTTACGTTTATAAAGACACTTGTCGAATTGACTTTGAATAAAGCCTAAGTTAAGCAATGACTCATTCAATTTTAAATTCCATGCTCTCGCGGCCTGCTTTAGCCCGTATATTGCCTTTTTTAATTTACACACCTTATGTTCTTCCCCGGATACCACGTATCCTTCTGGCTGATGCATATAAACATCTTCACTCAATTTACCGTGTAAAAATGCAGTCTTGATATCAATATGTCTAAGACTTAAATTCTTATAAAGACTCATTGCCAAAAAACTTCTCAAAGTTGTGTGAGACGCCACTGGGGCGAAAGTCTCATCGTAGTCTATTCCATATTTCTGTGAAAAGCCCTTCGCAACCAGCCTAGCTTTGTATTTTTCAACACGGCCCTGACTGTTATATTTTGCTTTGAATGCCCATTTGCACCCTACTATTTTCATCCCTGGTGAAACCTCAACTAAATCCCAGGTGTCATTCTGCTTGAGTGAATTTATTTCATCTAATGTAGCATTGATCCAATTTTCCTTTTCTACAGGGTTTTCCATACTTATTATATCATCCCAGCATTTTGGTTCACTTATTCTTTCATTGTGTAATGTGAATGCGAATCTATCTGGTGGTACCCCTTTATTAGATCTTTGTGATCTACGTGGAGTATTTTGTGAATTATCTGACACAACACTATCATTAGTTTCATCTATCTCTGAGTCTATTATTTGCAAATTTGGTGATGGATTTTTATTATCACTTTTCTCATCATTGTTTTGTGATGTTTCATATTTAAGTATCGCTTGTTTTTCATTTTCTACAAATTTTACGGTTCGACTAATAATTATGTTTTTCCCATTTGTGCAGATCCTATATCCTTTACTTCTATTATCGTACCCTACAAATATACCTTCCTGTGCCGTATTATCTAATTTTCCCCTGTGTACCTTTTGTACGTATGCATAGGCACGACAACCAAATGGTTTTAACATCGATAAGTCAGGTTTTCGACCTGTCCATAATTCATAAGGTGTCAATTCACACGAAGATGTTGGGAGTCTATTTTGCAAGTAAACTGCGGTATTTATTGCCTCCCCCCAGAAAGAATTTGGTAAATTGCCATCCTTTAATAAACAACGTGCCATTTCAACTAAAGTACGATTTTTACGTTCAGCAGTTCCATTTTGAGAAGCTGAATAGGGAACAGTGAATTGGTGGTCTATACCTAATTTTGTTAAGTAATCGTTTAATTCTGTCCCGGTATACTCCCCTCCGTTGTCGGAGCGGATTGCATGCAAAGTTCGTCCGAACTTGTTTGATGTCATTGCGATGTATTCCCTCAATTTTGTGAAAACTTCATCCTTTTTTCTCAGTAGGTATATAACTGTAAATCTACTGAAATCGTCAATAAAAGTTAAAAAATAGTATTTTCCACCGACCGTGGGGGTTGTCATTGGTCCATACAAGTCAGTGTGTACCAACTCTAGTGCTTTAGTTGCCCTAAACTGAGACTTTTTGGGATAAGGATTGTCCGTTAATTTAGTTAATATGCAAGTTTCACATGCATTATCATGTTTGCAGTTGTCTAGTTTTATCCCAACTGCCATGTTGTTGTTTACCAATTGTTTTATATGACTAATGTTTCTATGGCCTAATATAATGTGCCATTTATCAATGCAATTTGTATTTTCACATATTTTTACCATGTTTATAGTGTGTGTTGTATCATAGTTAACTTTGCATTCGTATAAATTGTTGTTAATGTAACCTTCAATGCATGTTTCTCCTTCATGCATTATTTTGCATGATTTGTTTTCAAATATTGCTACACAACCATTTTCAGTAGCCTCTTTTACAGATATGAGGTTTGTCTCTATCTCTGGTACATATAAAACATTTTTCAATATTATAGTATTATGTGTGTTATTGGAATTTATGGTGTTCAATTTCACAGACCCATGACCCAGGGATTCTATCTCCTGTCCATTCGCGATTGTTACGCGTGAATTATTATGATTAAATTCATGAAATTTACTCCTATCATTGCATACATGCGTTGAACAACCTGAGTCTACATACCAATTGTTAGATTTCTCACCGATAAATAGAGTGAATATTTTATCGTTAGGTTTTTTATTTTCACTCTCAGTAATAAGAGCCCTATCCGCGTTATGTCTGTCTTGAGAGTACATACCAGATTTGAAAGCTGATCTGGCATTGCTGGCTTTTGTTTGTTTCAGAGTCTTTTCTTTATTTTTATTTTTAAGATGCCAGCATTCTTCAATTGTATGCGATTTTTTTTTACAATAACGGCAGAACTTTGAATTTTCTGGTTTCGGTTTAAATTTAACCTTTAACACTGAATTATTTTCAGATTTGTTTTCTTTTCTTTTAGAAAATTCATCAATCAATTTCGAGCGTATAAACTCTGGTACAAGATCCTTTTCATCACGCGATTCTAAAGCGGTGATTAGTACATCATAGCTTGGAGGTAAGGAACAGAGCATTAGGGCTGAAAGGTTCCTGTCATTTATTTCTTCTCCGATTGATACTAACTTATCTCGTAATTGATAAATGTTCGTTAAGTGGTCGATCATATCGCCACCCTCAGTTAATTTCGTAGAGTAAAGCTTTCTAAGCAAAAATAGTTTACTGCTGAGGGTTGAACGCTCATGTACAGCTTTTAAAGCGTTCCAGCATTCTTTAGCGGTCTTGAGATTTTTGACATGGATTATTTGATTATCCTCTATTAAAAGGTTTATAATTGCGCGTGCTTTCCTATTTTTGTTATTCCATGTGTCCGTAATGGGATTCGGAGCATCGTTAATAACCACAGAATATAAATCTTCCTTTTGGAGAAACATTTCCAATTTAAATTTCCAAACATCGTAGTTTTGTGCGTTAAGTTTTTCAATTATAGTGTCCTTGAGGATACTCATTTTAATATTTCAATTTTGTTTTCTTTCTAGTTATAATAACTACAATTTTATATTTAATCATTCATATGTTTATTTTAAACATTCTTTTACTTCTTTCGTTTTTAATGTTTATACAGATTTCTATACTTTCGTTTTCAAGAAACAACAAAAAACATATTTATTTATTTTCGCTTACATTTTTTATCATTATTATTATTTTAAATGTAGCAAAATAATATTATTTTAAATGTAGCAAATGTTTCTTCAAATATGCAAAGAAAAAACTTTTGTCAAGAATAAATTTAAAAACTCAATTTAGCGCATCAGTGACATAATCTATTGCAAATTGACAAAAGTATTATTGACAAATATTTCAATTTACTTCTTATATATTTTATAAAAATAGTTCAAGGTTTATAAGGTAAGTAAAATGCACTCACCTTGGTTGTGAGTATCCTCTATTATTTCAGCTTTCAGTATCCAGATGTAGAATTTCATAAATGAAAATAGATCAGTACGAGTTTCACGAACTATCATTTTAGTTGACTGATGCTGTTTAAAATATATAATTTGAAATTAGTTATATAATGGTTTTAATTGAATTAAACCAGCCTTCTTTAGCTTGGTTTATGAATAGAAAAAAAATATATGTGGGAATAAAAGGAAGAACCCACATGTGTTCCTTTTTAATCACATTTTTATTATAAAACAGAAACATCGAAGAAGAGAGAAAAAAAAAAACGAAAAATACGTCATTACATGTACATAGAAACAAAGACGGCCAATCAGAACAAATGCGTCACACCGACGCTCCAGTGTAGATGTATATATGCATGAAGAAATAAAAGAGTCAAATGAAATGTTTTTAGAATAATATGAAAAAAGAAAGCTTTTGTAATTATTGAAAAGAATGTCATTTTGAGTTTATTTCTCACCAACAATGACCTTTTTAATGTTAAGCCTATTTATGGCTAAATTATAGCAATTAAAAGCTAATGCAATATTCATTCTGTATGTGATCCCAAAGATCTTTATAAATCATTCAGTAAATTTAAATTTATTAATTGCGTATTTCCGTAATAATGGACTTTGTAATGACACTCAATAAGTACACTGACTATAATTTTAGAACAAAAACAGCAAAATGAAATAATTTGTATTTACTTAAACTAAAAAAAACTTGTCTGCTTGTAAGAGCATGAAACACTTTACTTTTGACAGGTTGATAATTATGACAGCACCATCTAGTAGTGAGGTACTGAAAAAAAACTTACATACCTTGGTAATGACAATTACCCCTAGGGACAAATTTTAAATAAGAATAATTAATAGATTTCTTTCTTTTATGCCTAAAATTCCAAAGATATTAAAAGTAGAAAAGTGAAATATACCTAGCAAATTGTTAGCTTTGTTTAAATTTTTTTCAATTCTTTAAAATAAAGGTTCAAATAAAAAGTTTGGAGTTTGGGACAAGCCTTGGTAATGACATTTACAACTTTAAAATTTTTTTAAATATTGAAATTTTACTTTTTTTGGTATTCAAATTACTGCACAGTGTAGTGCTTGAAAAGAATTGTTGAAAAATTTTTTTAATTTTCATAGCTGACTTGCTCAAGTAACGTTTTTTAGCCAAGGACACAAAATTTACCATTATGTGAGAATGACCCATATTGCAGATGGAATTGAAAATGCTTAATCGCATTTCGCATACTGATAGTGTTGCTGAGCATTTATTTATTGTGGTTTTATCAGAAATATTGTTTGAGTTTAATCAAGAAAAAATCAATAAGAAAACAAGTTTTTTTTTTTTTTTTTTTTTTTTTTTTTTAATCTGATTTTTTCTCGAGACTATTTTTAATTATTTAAAACGAGTAAAGGTATTAAGAATAGTTAATTATGGTCGTATGTTAAAATAAAGTGTCTGAGAAAATAAATCATTTTATGCAGTTTTTCAAAGCAAAATTTATAATTTAAAACAAGTGTTTCTAATTTTAGTAAACATATTCAAATTCACGGTTCGATAGTAAAATTGAAAAATATTAATTTTTTGTCAATCTGGCGCAAGTGGCGGATTTAAGGGGGGGGGGGGGCTAGGGGGCTGAAGCCCCCCGCAAAACACTTACATTCACAATTGAACATTGCAATTGTAAATTTTTTATTGGTCTAGAATAACACTTTGAAAAATCTTAGACCCCCCCCCAAAAGTCAAGTTCTGGATCCGCCACTGAATCTGGGATGTTCAAGTTTTTCGATAAATCAAAGTAGACAATTACTCTTTTTTAAAGATTTGTTATTATTATTTAATTATTCCTTAATTATATGGCTTTTAATATGAGGGATCTTTTAGTTCTCCATCATACTATAGGTATGGGGAACTTAGGTAATCGTGAAAATTTTCGACCTCATTTATTTTTATTTTTTTTTCACGTTTTCAGGTGTGAGGAATCCGAAAATGACAAAATTTGTATGGTGTCCATCTGTAGGGTGTCTGTTAGTTTGTTAGTCGATTAGTAAGTCCGTTAGTAAGTTTGTTAGTATGTGTACACGATACTTCAAGTACAAATAGTCGCAGAGAATTCAGATCAGTTTTTAAATATTACTTTCGACACTGGCAACAGCCCTATTCATTTTTAAACATTCGAATTAAGAAACTTCGTAAGTTATTAGAAATTTACGATTTTCTTAACATGGGAGAATAGGGCAGAATTTGGCTTAAACGTCCATTAAGTAGCAAATGTTTACTGTAAAAATATCAGGACAGTTTTAAAATATCAGTTTTGAATTCGGAATGAACACCATGAACTATAAACATGCTACTTTGAAAGTTTCGCAAGTTATTTGGAATTTATGAATTTCTTAACATGGCAGATTAGGGCAAAATTTCACATAAACGTCAATTTTTAGAAATATTTTCATCGTAAAGATGTCAGACCACCTTTGAAATATTATTTAGGACACTGGCATGAATATTATTGACTATGAATTTTCCAATATAAAAATTTCGTAAGTTATTGGAAATTTACGAATTTCTTAACATGGCAAAATAGGGCAAAATTTCACATAAACGTGAACCTTGAGGGATATTTTCATCGTAAATATATCAAACCACTTTTGAAATATTATTTAGGATATTGGCATGAATATCATAGACTATGATTTTTCCAATTTAAAAAATTCATAAGTTATTTGGAATTTACGATTTACTTAACATGGCAGAATAGGGCAAAATTGAGCATAAACGTCCATTTTGAAGATTATACATATATCAAACTACTTCAAAATGACATTTATGATACTTGTTTGAACATGATTGACTACAAGTATTCTAATAGGAAAATTTCGTAAGTTATTCGTAATTTAAGATTTTATCAACATAGCGAAATTGAAAATTTTTCATATAAATAGGAATTTTGAGGATTTTTGGAAATAGTAGCATGAAAACTAAACAACAGAATTGAACCTGATAATATAAATTAATAGATTAGAATAAGATAAATATATCGAAGTGAACGGTGGATAGCCTATTAGGTGAGGATTTCATTCTGTCACTGTGACAAGCTTTGGTCAAATTCATTTCTTTTAACATGATTATAATATGTCTCGCTCTACAAATTTATGAGAACATAAATATGATGGAGAACTAAGCAGTGTCCACCTATGCTAACTAGTTTTATAGAAAACGTACGTGTTACTTGATATTATTTGAAATATTCTGTTTTCGTGTTTAAAAAAATTCATTTAACAGAATCTTATGCTTGTACAATTGGGACGAACAATTGTATAAAACTTTGACTCCACCACAATTTCATATCATGTTTTTTTTTTTTTTTTTTCTTTTTTTGCAGAAATTCTAGTGTTAAATAAAGTGAAGACTACTTTTCGAAAGCATTGGAACTCAAGAACATGAACTGCATCCACTATGCAGGACACATGTGTATGTGTATATTGTATATTCTGAAAAGATTAGAAAGACATTAGCCATATAATAAACTAAAGAGTATTAGGTTATAAAAATAATATATTACAAGAACCTATTAGTAAGGGTAGAATGGAACGAAGTAACCTATTACAGGGATGGAACACGGGCGCAGAATTCATACCACTATCAATGTAAGAAAATTTTCTACTTCTTAAATCAACGATATTATAGGTAGAGAAATTTCTTAAACGGATTCCGGTATGAATTCTGCGCCCGTGTTCCATCCCTGCTATTACTGAAAAATAACTGTTTACCCCATCTCTAATCGTTACTCTGCATTGAACAAAATTAAATTAAAGTGCAATACTGAGATGCTTAAACTCATGTTTTCTGCGAAAAATACGTGCGATTGGGCTTCCTAATTAAAATACTGGACCTTACAAAAGTGATCCGACAATATCACGTAATCATCCAAATTATGTCGAATTTCGAAGAATTATTCATGAAAAATGTAGAATACGTTGAATAGTTTTCACTGGTGTATACAATATTTATAGTTTTTCTTACAGAGGCACACAAAAGAATTTCGTGACATTAGAGTCCAAGGACAATTTTTTATATAAGCGCATTTTACCTATACTGACCAAACGTCCCCATTTTCTGGGGACAAATGTGGACGCCCCTTTTTTTGAAGGCATTTTTCTAAGTTTTAAAAAATTGTAGAAACTAAATTATTAATCAATAGCAATTTATTTTTAGTCCTTGTTTATTAGGAATGAAAAAATGCATCCATAATTTGATATTTCTAGCAATTTTTAAGGCTTTTCTATTATAAAGGTACTTTGATCTGGTCAGCCTAATTTTACCTCGTTTATGCTGCATTCAACATAATGGAATTAACCTAAACTATAAAAATACTTAAAATCGTGTTTACTCTAAAAAAATTGGTTTTGTATAGACTAAACATTTTATTTATGGGACAACAGAAAAGAATTCCAATGATATTCTGTAATCATTCATATGATGTCAAATTCAGTTGAAATATCAATTAATTATAAGGAATTAAGTGTATTCTTTTTTTGATGTATGTAATAACTGCGGTCCCTTTTCCGGGATCCATATAAGGATTTCGTGATATTACGGTCTATCGTCGGTATTTCTTAAAGCGCAATTTAACATGGTTATCCCCCATTAAATTAAATTAAATTTTATTAGAATTTAAAAGCATGTTTTTCTGTGAAATTTGTGGACATAGAATTGGTAATTAGTTTATAGTGTTACACAAAACAATTCCAATCAGTTATACAATCATTTTGCATGAAATTTGGTACAAGTATTTAGGAATTACAGGGAATTAATGCAAGACTATTAGTTATAAGAATACATATATATATATATATATATATATATATACATATACATATAGAGAGATATAAGATATGTAGAGAAAAATAGATATAGAGAGAAATAGGTATAGAGATATAGCGGTATGTCTCTCTTTCTATATCTATTTATATCTCTATGTATATATATATATATAATTCTTATAACTGATAGTCTTGATTTAATTCCCTGTTTATTTAGCGAGTCAATCGAATTAATATATATATTATATAACAAGGAATAAATAAAAATTATCCGTTGAATAATGTGGGATGCAAATAGGACGTCGAGGTTCCTGATTCTCTGATCCACTAGGAAATTCGTTTTAACTCTTTTCAAAAGCAAGTGAAATTTTCTCATTTAAAATTATTTACCACCAGAATTTACGAACAAATCTAAAATAAAAGATTTAAATGAAGCTTTTCCCCCTCTCTAGAAGAGAAAGTGAGGTTCAATGAAAATGAAGCAAAACTGAGAAATGCCAACTTTTATAATTTATCGCGGAGCTTTCTTACATGCAACGTCTTTTCATACCACTATAATTTTAAAATAATTACCTTCTTATTCAATCGTAGTTAGATGTTCATGAAAATTCTTTAAAATATATATGGTCTGAAAAAAGGCTGGTGCTAACAATGCTTTAAAATAAATTATAAAAGTTGGTAACTCTGAAAATGTTCTTTTTTTCCTATCCACAATTTTGCATGCACAAAAAATAATTAATGCAATTTAAATGCAAGTAGAGGATGAAAGAGACTGGCATTTTTGCCGGATTTTAAGACGATAGGAAAGAAAACGGTAGAAGACAAAATCTGAAATTGAAAACAGAACATTGTAAAGGGAATAGATCAAAGAATTAAGCTAGAATTTTTAATCTGATTACATAATTTCTAGTGAATACACATAAATGTGTCAATAAATAAACTACTCAAATTGTCTACAATCAACTGATAATTAATATCCTGTCAGTTTTAGTACATATTTGAATTCAAACGCAAAAGTATCAAAAAAGTATTTCTGGTGAGAAAAGATAGATATAATGTAAAGTAGAAGTAAGAAGTAATAGATATAATGTAAAGTAGATATAATGTAAAGTAGAAACCATCTTTCGGTAAGTTGAAAAATTCCACGTTCGAAGAAGCCTTGGTTTTTAGAAGCCAAAGTTTTAAAAAACGACATTATTTATCAAACAACCCAATAGTATGTTGGCAAGTATGTTTATAAACAACAACAACAACAACAACCATTATAATAATAATAAAAGATCATTATGGTTAATAAAAGAAGTATATTGTTTCACGATTTATTTTAAACGTAGAGTTTTAATATCTTACAGAGTTTTGAAAACGACCTAATATACATTTGTTTTAAAAAAAAAAAAAAGTTATTTTTATGTGTATATCAATAATTGTTGCACATTCCGAGTTAATCTTTCAGGTTTTATATATATATATATATATATATATATATATATATATATATATATATAATTTTGAAGAAATTTTTATGCGCAAACACAGTTTTTAAGCTTGAAAGCAACATGCAATAACTTTTAAGAATTATTTTTTACAAATAAGTGAAATGTGCATCAAATATTACATATTCAGTTGCATAATTTTAAATAGTCTAACGTGAATAAATTCAGTGCAGATCATTCATTGAAAAAAAAAAATAATAATAAAAAAAAAAAATCTGGAGTGACTCCACTCGACTTTCCAAACATTGAGTAATTAACAGTTTTGTAGATAAAGTAAAGAAAGAGGAGTTGTTAAACAAACAAAAGAGAGAAAACAATAATAGAGTGTTTGAGTATTTTTCTCCATCTATTACACGATCTTTTATTTAACGCTACTGAACTTTGAGCCCATAGATCATAATGATAAAGAATTTTTCGTTGTGTCCCTGTAAAAACCTATAAATGCTAAATTCACCAAAATGCTTATAGTTAGTGCAACAGTGATTTATAATACTCATATAAATTTTCAGCTCAATTCAATAAGGCGTTTAGATGCTATCGTACTTTTAAAAATTTAGTCCCATAGGCCATAATGATAAAGAATTTTTCTTTGTGTCCCTGTAAAAAAACTGTAAGTGCTAGATTCACCAAAGTCTATACAGTTAGTTCAACTGTGATCTATAACATGTGTACAAATGTTTTGCTCAGATTAATAAGGCGTTTAGACGCTATCACACTTTTAAAAATTTGGCCCCATAGGCATAATGATAAAGAATTTTTCTTTGTGTCCCTGTAAAAAAACTATAAGTGCTAGATTCTCCAAAATCTATACAGATTGAGTATTTGTGACCTATAATATGTGTATAAATTTTTTGCTCAATTGAATCAGGCGTTTAGATGCTATCGCACTTTTAAGATTTTGCTCCCATAGGCCATAATGATAAAGAATTTTCCTTTGTGTCCCTGTAAAAAAACTATAAGTGCTAGATTCACCAAAATCTATAGGGTTCGTACTATGGTGACTTACAATATGCGTACCAACTTTCAGGTTAATCGAACAAAGCGTTTAGACGTTAGCGTGTTCACTCATAGACATACACACATACACACATACATACACACATACACACACACATACATACATCATCGTAAAAATAGTTAAAACGGACTCAGGGGACCTCAAAACGTATAGAAACATCAAAATCTCGAATTCGGATTTTTGACATGATTACAATACTTTCCTCACTATAGTGTTCGGAAAGTAATAAAGCAAAGTAACATTTGTTAAACTGACTTTATTTGTATTTCATTTTCCCTGTTAAACAAATATACATTTTACCTACCTTGAATTTTTAGTTGCCTATTTTCTTTGATGGGCATTTAAAGTACAGCATGAAATAAATTTTCTCCAAAAAGTATATAAAATTATACAAAAAAATTTCAAGCTACGGATATGTGGAAGAAAAAATACAAGTTATGTAAGCAGAAATATATCGTTTTGAAATAAATTATCCATGAATGCTTAAAATACAAGAACATAAATGCAAAACGTTTGCAAAAAGTATAAAATGTAGCTTATTAATATGGACAAAATGTAACTAATGCTGTATTTTTTAGTTCGATCGGATAATTGATCAAAAAAATATTGAGGAAAGACTTCATTTTAACTTTAAAATTATTAAAAAAAAAAAAAAAAAAAAAAAATGATGC
Source organism: Salticus scenicus (assembly GCA_963930645.1). NCBI lineage: Eukaryota > Metazoa > Arthropoda > Arachnida > Araneae > Salticidae > Salticus > Salticus scenicus. Next base: position 86,902,493 of record OZ005656.1, read on the forward strand.
CAAAAATAAATAAGTGAATATATTTCTTTTTATGTTTAAAAAAAAAAAAAAAAAAAAAAAAAAAAAAAAAACCTTGCAAACATTTTTTTTATAACTAAAATTGAGAAAAATTGTAGGAAATAAAAGAGCTTCAATATACGCTAGCGAAGTGTGACGTCACTGACCGTCCGTGGATGCAAGAAAGTGATTTCCTGTGTTAATCGCCCATTGGAATTTTTGTAAAAAATTATTAAAAATCGAGAAAAAGTATTTCCCGATTTTATTCCCAATATTTGGGTATATATATGTACTAGTTATCATGTGCATGTGTTAGATTGAGTTATTTTGCTGTCAAACTGACAAAATTTTAATTTTAAATTTCAAAACTCTGTTGTCTTTGGCTTTTTAGTATTTGGCGATCAAAAGCGTAATACGAAAATATACATGCCAGATGTATATTTTCGTAATATGTATTGTACGAAATATTGTTTCATATTATTCATTACTCTCTTAATATAAATTGTTAAAATGACCATGATTTTTGAAAGGAATTAAATTATGTTCGCCAGATAATTTGACAATTTTTTTATTTTTTTTTCTGGCAAGGATGACAGATATCAAATATCTGTCATCCTTGTCATTATCTTATATCAGACACTTTATTTAGACATTTGAAAACAAATTTGACTTCAAATTATGATAGAATATTTATCATTTTCCTTTTAATTAGTATATTAGTTGGATATTTATTGCAGGGATGGAACACGGGAGCAGAATTCATACCGGAATCTGTTTAAGAAATTTTACTACCTATGATATCGTTGATTTAAGAAGTAGAAAATTTTCTTACATTGATAGTGGTATGAATACTGCGCCCGTGTTCCATCCCTGTTATTGTGTAAAAATCATCCTTTGAAATGAAATATTTATGTTTTCAATCGAATATGGAAGTTTGCCATTTTTTTTCTACAGTTTTGAAATTTAAAATTCAAATTTTATCAATTTTACCGCAAGAACAACTTAATTTAACGCATGCACATGATAACATATGCATATCTGTACCCAAATATGGGGATTAAAATCGGGAAATAATTTTCCTCAATTTTAAATAATTTTTTAGAAAACATCCAATGGGCGTTTAACATAGGAAATCTTTTTCTTACATCCACGAACGGCCAGTGACGTCATCACTTCGCTTGCGTATAGAACACCTTAGCAAATTTTGAAATTTGACACTGACCTAGCTTAGATGTTTCTCGTAAAGGTCTTTATTTATGCAACTGCGATAGCAATTTTAATTCATCGCCGAAATGACAATAAAAATTTAAAAGCTGCCAAAGGGTTCCTAAGCTAAAGCTATACAAAGACATTTCATTCATCTTAAGTATTAATTTATCGTTTATTGTATTTATTTTAATAAATGAATATAGTAACCGATGCTAAGAAATGAAATATAGTTACTGCATGCTTTTATATGGACTAGATTAAAATAAGATTTGGTACCTGTCATCTTTGGTGGGGGAAAAAAATGATTGCCAAATTATCTGGTGAACATATTTAAGTCCTTTGAAAAGTTATTTTAATAATGTATATTAAGAGAGCAATCAGTGATATGAAACAGTATTTGATACTATGTATATTATGAAATATACACCTGACATGTTCCTTTTCGTATTACGATTTTATTAACAAATACAAAAAATTGCCAAAGACGACAGATATGAAATCTATGAATTAGTCATATCTGTTGATAGTTATGTTGCACTAAATTAAATTTTGTTTAGAAAGAATGTAAGCAGTTTGTTTTATTTTATTTTATTATTATTATTTTTTTTTTCAGTTTCTAAAATTAATTAAGAATTTTATTGTTATTAAATTAATTTGTTATATTTAAATTAAAGATGAATATAAAACATGTTAAATTTAACATTCATTTTAAAAATACATTAAACTTTTTTCAATTTAATGTAATCTAATTACCATCATTTGTATTATTTTATTGAAAACTCATAACATTACATGTGATTTATTGTTTACTACAATTATGGAATATTTATTGAAGTTTTTAATATAAAAGATTACAACTATATTAAAATTTAACGCACTTTGATATAACTGTTCTTTATTCAAGGATAAGGTTGACAAAAGTGTAAATAAATGAATAAGTAAATAAAACTTTATGCCTAATATAAACATTAAAACAAAATACAAGGATTCAGGTGGCGAAAGCTTATATTACTGAAACAAATGATTTGAATGCTTTATATTTAAATACAGAGGGATACAGTAACACGGATATTGTGAAACCTTAATTTAATTAGATAATGTAACAGAACTTAATACATAAAAAAAATGCAAACTTCGATTTACAAAGCAGGAACTGTGTTTCTTGTACATGATTACAGGAAGAAAAACACAACCCACAAAAAAAGTATGTATAATGTGACTGAAAACATGTACTAATAAAAAACTGGTTAAAACAAAACAAAACAAACAACAACAACAACAACAAAAAAAAAAATTGTGAGAGGGGATATTTTTTTTAAAGTAACTTGTTTTTTTCTTATGTTTTAATATCTTAATATATATAAATCTCGTGTCACAATGTTTGTCCTCAATGGACTCCTAAACCACTTAACCGATTATAATAAAATTCGCACACCATGTGCAGTTCGATCCAACTTGAGAGATAGGATAGTTTAAATCTCAAATTATAGTCGCAATTTTAATTTATTGCTAATTATTTGTCTGTTATTATTTGACAGTCACAATTATCTGTTAACTCCAAATGATTCTAACAGATGTCGATACCTTTCGACTGGGTTGAAATGAAAGCTGAAATATATTTGGTGCTGCCATCTACACAAAGAATCTTCAACTTTTTAACCTATTAATAAATTTCGTATAATTCAATTATTTCCACTTTTTAAATTTTTGGTGTTAGCATAGCCGGCCACGTGTTACTTAGACTGAAGTGTAAATTGAATTCATATTATAATGAAGATAATACAGTGAAATTAATCCTGTTTTTTACTTATTTGTGCTTCATTGATCAAAACTTTATAATTTAATCTGTATATATATATAAATTACGTGTCACGATGTTTGTCCGGGGTAAACTCCTAAACTAAGGAACCGATTTTAATGAAATTTTGCACACTGTGTGCAGTTTGGTCCAACTTGAGAGATAGGATAGTTTTTATCTCAATTTATTGTCACAATATTGTTTTATTGCAATTATTTGTTAATTATAGACCTTTATTAAAGTTGCTCCAAAATATCTGCGAGTTCCATTAATTTAATTGTTGCAAAAAAAAAAAAAAAAAATACGAGTTCATTTTCTTTCGACATAAAAATAAATACATTTAATCAAACGTGAAAGTTAAAAAATTATAAAAAGTTAAATTATGCATCTCACGAAAATTGACGTCATAATCAATTTAAAAATTTTATACACATTGATAAAGTGCTAATGTAGTTCTATCATAGATATAGTAATATATATAGATCTCTCATCCCCATGTTATCGTACAAAGATTTTTGATGCCGGAAAAAAAAAAAAAAAAAAAAAAAAAAAAAAAAAAAAAGCTTTGGAAACAGCAATTAAGTGGTATTGAAAAAAAAAAAAAAAAGAAAAGAAAAGAAAGAAAGAAATATGAATTTGAAACTGTATCTGGAGTCTTCCATTCCCCTTTAGCAAATAAATTATTCATAAATTTTATTTGCTAAAATATTAGTATGTATTCCCGTGTGTATTCACTCGGGGAAAGACGGCCATATTTTGGTAAAAACGTCGTCTTTTCCCAAATGAAAAGGAATAACGTTTTTCTCCCCAATGATCACTCTATTCTATATATGCTATACTATATCTATGAGTTCTATACGCAAGCGAAGTGTGACTCACTGACCGTCTGTGCAGCCAAGAAAAAGATTTCCTATGTTAATTGCCCACTGGATTTTTTGTAAGAAATTATTAAAAATCGAGGAAATTTATTTCCCGATTTTAATCCTTATATTTGGGTATAGATATGTATTAGTTATCGCGGGTGTTAGATTGAATTATTTTGCTGTCAAATTGACAAAATTTTAATTTTAAATTTTTAAACTCTGTCGCCCTTGGCTTTTTTTATTATTATTATTATTATTTGGCGATCAAAAGCGTAACACGAAAATATACATGCCAGATGTATGCATTGTACGAAATGTAATATGTATTATTCATTGTACGTATGTATGACATGTAATATGTATTGTACGAAATATTGTTTCATATTATTCATTACTCTTTTAATATAAGTTGTTAAAATAACCATGATTTTTGAAAGGAATTAAATATTTTCGCCAGATAATTTGGCGATATTCTTTTTTTTTCGCCAAGGATGACAGAAATGAAATCTATTCCGCTGCAAAATATTAGTATCTTACATCAGATATTTTATTTAGACATTTGAAAACAAATTTGACTTCAAACTATGATAGAATATTTATCATTTTCCTTTTAATTTGTATATTATTAGTATATTAAAATTTAAAAGCATGGTATATAAAAAGTTTTTTTTTTTTTTTTTTTTTTTTTAAATCTTATAATTATTCTTATCTTAATCCTCAATGTTTCCCATCTTTATTGACTTGAATTTACTATTAAAATTTTAACATACTCAAAAACTTCTCATCACTTCGTTAAAATACACTAAACTTTTCCAAAATCTTTTTGTATTTAAAATGATACATGTATTTACTTTAAATGTCCAATATTTCATAAGATTTCCAATTTTAAAGTTTTAAAATATTTATCAAATTTACTTATTTTTCTGGTTTAGCCTTATTGTTTTCCCTTTTATAACTACAGCTGTTGCCCTCTTTAAAATATTTAAAATGATGAGGTCATTTAATAGTAAAATTATCCATTATAGCATATATTATATTTCACTCCTCCATAAAAATTGATTTTAAAATCGTCTGTTTCTTTTATACTTTTATTTTAATAGAATTTTAATAGAATTTAATTTATATATTAGTCATTTTAGCAATTTTATCCAAAGTAGCATTAGAAATAATATATATCACTTCTCCATTAAAATTTATAGGACCCTACAATAAAATTAATTTGTGCTTAATATCAACACTACGAAAATTTTTATCAATCGCTTCCAAATTTTGACCTAAGTTTCAAATCTCAACCCTGTGGGTTTTTACATCGGCTACAACGTTTTCGTCTTTGTTCGTAAATAATAATTTAACTGTACTAAATAGTTTACAGCCGTATAATTCAACGTATAACTTAGTCACAGCAACGCGTGGCCGGGTCTGCTAGTATATATATATATCTATATATATAATTTTCTTATTTTCCAATTATTCCTATTGTTAGTGTTTCTTCTGATCTTGTAAAAAGATAGAATGTTATTATAAATAAAATTAATATTAGCTCCATTATATTTAATTAAAAATTGTTTTTCAATGGTTTATTCTTTAACATTTTTGTTTGTTAATACGAGTGATGCAGCAGTGTTCATAGATTCTTCAGCTGTTGGCTTAGCAAATGATTTTGAAAAAGCTTTTTTTTTTTCTTAGTTGAAAAAAGTCTCCTCTGTGACAAAATATTTTTATTTGCTGGAACATGTTTCAAAGATGATACTGTCTGTATTTTGTTGTTTGAAGGTATCGCTGACAAAGTAGGCTTCAGTGTCGCTGAAACATTTCCCACTGCTTCAACTTCTTCTAGTGTTGCTACCGAATCTAGTAATTCCAGGAAAGACATCTTCATTTTATCTTTAGCCTCAGTAACTGATTTCTACTCTCTAGCTTTATGTTTTTTGAGTGTATCCATAATATATTCAATTTCTTCTGATTTTGGAGATTCAACTATATGCAGAACATCTAAATGATCTTCCTCCATTTCAGTATCGACAGCCAATTCATTTAATTTCGATATCTGCATATTAAATGGATATGCTTGCCCAAATTCCATTTTATTGTGGAATCAATGCATGTGCATATATAGCGATTAATACAGCTGTTGCATTCCACACAAATTATTTGGCAAGAACAATCATTTTTTACTTCCTCAACAGTATAAATTTTGATGCATGAAGATGATGAAACACCCCATGTATCTCTCTGCTACGTAATGATTGTATTATGATAAGCTGCAGAACTAGTTTTGTGCCTGTTGCAGAGCTCTCTAATCTTACTAGATATTTTAACCTTGTTCAAGACTATTAATCTGTCCACAATTTCATCACGAACAAATAGCATGATTGCATGGAAACTTTTGTGCAGCCGATTTACGTTTTTCCCATGTAAAGAAATACACTCATGTCCATAAATTAAGGATAATGCTAGCTGAGGCAAATAAAGGTTCAGAAACAAAACAAACATGACTTATTCATAAAGTCCATTTATTAAACAAAAGATCACGAACAAAAAAAGGTGGTTTATGTAGGATATCATTTATAAATCTACGATTTTTGCTCCCTGAAGCAATTACAAAAAATATCTCCCTTACAAAAACTTAACATTACATGATTGGTCTGATGGTTAATACATTGTATGTCTTTCAGATGATGAAATACAGTCCTTACAACGCTTAGGAATGCTGAGTATTTAATTATTGATCTTATCATGGGGAAGGTTACTCTACTCAGTAAGCAATGCTCGCCGAAGTTCCGGTACACATGTAGGAGGTGGTTGACGGACTACAACTCGTCGGAAAAGCATGTCCTACACATGCTCTATCGGATTCTAGTCAGGTGAGAATGCTGGCCATTCCATGTGAGTGATAGCTTCAGATTGTAGGCATCCGTGTACAACGTTTGCACGGTGAGGACGCGCATTGTCATCCATAAACACAAATTCTGGGCTCATGGCACCCCTAAACAAATGTACAGTCAGCCAAAAAAGAAACGCCCCCCCCCCCCACCTAATTTCGTTGTAAATTATCGTAGAAATATGCAGCTGGTACCTATCGATCTGTAATAACATCTAGTTTTCAGTGGTGCAGTCAGATTTTGTTTAAGGGGTCATCTACATATTAAAACGCGTATAAACTTCATTTTTTTTTCAATGACGACCCCTATTTTTGACCTCATATTCAGTTTTCTGAGATCAAGGCAGTTCGGAAAACTTACCAATTATATACTTTAAATCAAATCTAAACACACTTACACGTGAAAATGTGTTAGGGGACCGCCTATACATTTAGAAACAATAAATCATGATCTACCACCCAATGTACATTATTTATTAAATTTCACACCGGAAAAAAAGTTTAGAAATGTTAGTTATAAAATAAAAAACGATTCAAATTTGCAGATCTTTCTGTGTTAGCTTATGAATTAAAAGATTTTTATTGGTTCAAATTTATTAAACATTGAATAGTTAAATACAACACTTCATATAAAGAAAATTAAATAGCTTGAATCATATGAACCCTACAATGTTGAATTACAAAAATCTAGATACCAAGGTAAAGGAACAATAGTAATAATGATAATAATATTAATAGCGGTTAAAAAAAAAAAAAGTGTTTAATATTTAAGAAAAAGAATTATCTACTTCTTAAAAGCAAAAACAGTTTTATTTAAGATAAAAAAATTTAAGTTAAAATACATATATAATAAAATATATATATAAAAACAATTAAAATCTACTAACTAACAATTATTATCTACTTCTTGTTGGGTATATTTTTATTTTATACAGTAAGCCTCGCATGAAAGTATTACTATAAAGATTTACATTTAATTTGAGGCGTACAAACCAACAATAGATAATATACAAAAATATAGATAAAGAGATTTAAACTAAAATCTGAGAAAGGATAGTTAACATTTTCGCGACCACTGACGTAGTTTCACGTCATTTTGAAATCTGTAACTCCTTCAGTGGGCGTTTCTTTTACAATTTGTGTGTTACGATATTTCTTAAGAATATTCCTTATATTCATATATATATATAAACAAAATAGTATGTATACAAATACTTTCACTAGAAAGAGTATAATTATTATGTATATCCATATGAAAAGAAATATGGATATAGAAAAAACGGTTTCCTATCGCCTAGAACGAGTATTCCCCGTTCTGCAGTCGTCTACTGCACTTGAATTCTTAATTTTAAATGAGTAAAATCTATATCTTTAAAAGTAATAAGACATATTACTTTGTTTTAAATTCTTTTTCCGTGATAAATGTGACGCCAGTTTTACGCTGTGATTAGAATAATAGAAAATAAATAATATTGCACTTTGTTTCAATAATAGATATTAAAAGCTTAAAAAAAGAAAAAAAAAATATCACTTTATTATTCAGTATTAAAAAAACTTTTAATAAAATTTTTATATTTTATTATGTTACGTCATGCGATAAAATTTAAATAGCATAAACGGTAGAGTAAGCGAATGCGAAAATGTCACAACAAGATTAAAACAGAAAATTTGTTTTAAAAAATCTGTTAAAAATTGATAAAAAACAATTATATTAATTAAAAAAAAGGAAACAACAAAAGTATTGTTCACTGCGTATTGCTCTTTCAAATAATAGTCCTCGTCTTACCGCGTTTTTTTACCGTCATGATACTTAACTTGAGGTGCACGAATCGTAGAATATTCAAGTTAAAAACAAAAGACAAAAGGGACAAAATAGAATTTTAGCAGCGAGAAACTGGGAAACGTTATGTAATATTTAAGAACAAAGACTTAACATTTCATAATCGAGTATAAACCTCTTTGCAATGGAAGCCACGCCTTTACACAGTTTTTCTACAACTTTACATTATAAAACAAAATTATTTTACATACTTCCAATTAAATCATTTAAATTTTGTCTTCAGCATTTTATATAGTAAATGCCATTGACATTTATGCATACCGGCGTCTCATATAGACTATATACGAATATGCAAACTAGTTTTTTTCATATTGTTTCCGCAATATAGAGGCGGGGCTTCATTTCTTTTGGAATTTTTTCACAATGCATTGCGATAATTTTATAAAAATGATCCAATTTGTATCATAAACATCGAAATGTTGCTTAAAAACAATTAGAATAAAATTAAGGTAAATTAAAATAGTTTTTCGTCAAAATATATACAGATATTTATTCACAGAGGATACAAATTATTATAAGTGACGGCCCCCTAACAACAGTAAAAAATGAAATATTACTGTAACTCAAAAAATAATGTTAAGAACGAGCGGTAAATTTGGAAACCCATTTTTTGAGGATGCCCGTTATATTTATGCAAAAATTAACATAGGTCATAATTCATAATTTTTTCAAATGTGAAATTAGTAATCATTTTCATATTACAAAATTTTTTTTATCAAAAATATGCATGGAATATGTTTGGGTCACTTCATTCTATCATATAAGAAAAACAGAATTTGAATATCATAATTATTTTGGAAGATATGAATTAATGTTTGTCACATTCATTTAACATTAGCATCCCCAAACTTTGACAGCTTATAACTCTATGAAAAAATGAGCGAAATATATAAACTATACCATTTTCAGCGATGATTTTGTCCAAAGAATTCAAATAAATTATAAAAAAGGGGGTTACCTTTGAAAAAAAATGAAGTTGATGCCAGTTTTAATATGTAGACGAGCCCTTAAGCAAAATCTAACTATATCATTATAAACTAGACGTTATTACAAATCGATTGGTACCAACCACATGTTTCTACGATAATTTACGGTGAAATTAGGTAGGGGCCTGCGTTTTTTTTTTTTTTTTTTTTTTTTGGCTGACTGTACTTGTTGTTCCCGACTGATATCCCGATAAGTTTGGCCTATCATTCTTCCGATTTGAACATGCAGATATGTTCTGGTTCCCATTATGGTCCCCCCCCCCCCAAACGAGGGTATCTTCCCAGATACCACCCCAAAGTGTTTCGACCCCTCTCAAGGGTTGTGACTGCTTTTGGTAGAAGCTGTCAGGGAAAAGAGCGATAAAGCCTAGCTATGGCAGTCTGCACTCCTCGTTTTCATTCGAGCATGTTCCCTCTTTAGTTCAAGATTCACTTAAACTGTTATCGGAGAATTATTTGTACTAGAGGGTGAAAGTGAAAGAAGAGAAATATTTTTACAATCCTTATATAAGATTTATTGAAAGATAGAAAAAGAGCAGAATTTCTAACGCATTTAAAATTGTAAATTTTGTTTTCTCCATAATTATCGTTTACAAGTTTATAAAAATTAAATAAACAAACTAATTAATTAAATAATTCATAAATAAATTCATAAATATTAGAATCGCCCGGTGGTTGAATCTTTATTATTTTTTTAAGTAAGCATTCAAATAAAAAATATAAAAATTCAAAATTTAAGTATAAAAAATGTTCTTAGAAATTACACTATCCATCAAAATAAATAAAAATGAAATGAATGAATAAACAAATAAAATTAAAATTAATAAATATAAGTAAATATCATCGTCTTTTTACTTTCCGAACACTATAGTGAGGAAAGTATTGTAATCATGTCAAAAATCCGAAATTCAGATTTTGATTTTTCTATACGTTTCGAGGTCCTCTGAGTCCGTTTTCACTATTTTTACGATGATATATGTATGTGTGTATGTGTGTGTGTCTGTGAGTGAACACGCTAGCGTCTAAACGCTTTCTTCGAATAAGCTGAAAGTTGGTACATATATTGTAAGTCACCAAAGTACGAACCCTATTGATTTTGGTGAATCTAGCACTTATAGTTTTTTTACAGGGACACCAGGAAAAATTCTTTATCATTAAGGCCTATTGGGCCAAATTTTTAAAAGTGCGATAGCGTCTAAACGTCTTATTAATCTGAGCAAAAAATTTGTGCTCATGTTATAGGTCATAGTTGCACGAACTGTATAGATCTTGGTGAATTTAGCACTTACAATTTTTTTACAGGGGCACAAAGAAAAATTCTTTATCATTATGGCCTATAGGGCCAAATTTTTAAAAGTGTGATAGCGTCTAAACACCCCTAATCAAATAGTTCTGTAATCTGCAAATAGAAAATCAAGATAAAATGGCAATTATTTGTAGAAAAAGAGCAGAATTTCTAACGCATTTAAAATTGTAAATATTGTTTTCTCCAGAATTAACTTTTATAAGTTTATAAAAATTAAATAAATAAGTTAATTAAGTAATAACGTTAATTAAGTAAATAAACTAATTAATTAAATAAATAATTAGAATATTGAGTTCAAATTCACTGCGTATCCTCGTCTTACCTCGTTTTCTAAATCATAACATTTAACTTGAGGTGCATGAATCCTAGAATATTCAAGTGGAAAAAAAAAAAAAAAAACAACAGGGATAAAGCAGAATTTCAGCAGTGAGAAACTAGCAAAAATTTTGTAATATCATAGCCTCCTTAACTAGATGCCTGTCGCGTAGCTCGGAAACTAGGCAACAGTTCAAGCGGTAGACAGCGCCACCTGGTACAAATTGCGCAACTTTTTTATTCAACTCACCAAAAAATTTTTAAAGTGGGATATGATATACATAAAAGGCGCATAGAATCGAAGAAACGTCGATTATATATATCATGTATCACTTCTTTAAATTATTGGTGACAGTTGAATAAAAAAGTCCTATAATCGCTGTCTACCGTTTCAACTGTTGCCTAGTTTCCGAGCTACGCGACAGGCATCTAGTTAAGGAGGCTATGGTAATATTTAAGAACAAAGACTTAACATTTTAAAATCGAGTAAACTTCTTTTTGTAACGAAAGCCACGCCTTTACACAATTTTTCTAAAACTTTACATTATAAAACAAAATTATTTTACATACATCCAATTAAATCATTAAAATTTTGTCTTGAGCATTCGATGTAGTAAATGCCATTGACATTTATGCATACCAGCGTCACATATAGAGTCGTGTACGAGTAAGCAAACTAGTTTTTTTAATACTGATTCCGCAATATAGAGACGGGGCTTCATTTCTTTTGGAATTCTTTCCCAATCTCTTGCCTGCATTGCGATAATTTTATAAAAAATAAGCAATTTGTATAATAAACATAGAAATGTTCCTTAGAAAACAATTAGAATAACATAAAGGTAAATTAAAATAGTTTTTCGTCAAAATGTATAGAGAGGATACAAATTATAACAAGTGACGCCCCCCTAACAGCAGTAAAAAATGAAATATCACTGTAACGCAAAAAATAATGTTAGGAACGAGCAGTAAATGTGGAAACCCATGTTTTTGATGATGCCCGTTCTATTCATGCAAAAATTAACATAGGTCATAATTCATAATTTTTTCAAATATGAATTTATTAATAATTTTCATAATTCAAAAAATGATTTTTTATCAAAAATATGCTTTGAATATGTTTGGGTCACTTCATTCTAACGCATAAAAAAAAACAGAGTTTGAATATACTAATTTTTTGGGAAGATATGAATGAATGTTTGTCACATTGATTTAAAATTAGCATCCCCATACTTTGACAGCTTATATCTCTATGAAAAAGTGAGCAAAATATATAAACTATACCATTTTCCGCGATGATTTGATTCAAAGAATTAAAATAAATTATAAAAATTGGGGGTTGCCGTTGAAAAAAATGAAGTTGATGCCAGTTTTAATATGTAGACGACCCCCTAAGCAAAATGTAACTATACCATTATATACTAGACGTTATCACAAATGGATTGGTACCAACCACATGTTTCTACGACAATTTATGGCAAAATTAGGTAGGGGGGGGGGCGTTTTTTTTTTTTTTTTTTTTTTTTTTTTTTTTTTGCTGACTGTACAATAAATATACTGTGGATATAAATAATTTGATTAGAAAAGAGTGTAATTATAGTAATTATAAAGTTTATTCATTTGAAATAAAATGTGAACACAGAAAAATTTGTTCTGAATTATTGTAACTTCGGATGATAACGCCCACAGGCGGACCCTACTGTCAAAAAGACAAAAACATGCGGTCGCGAAAGTGTTAAATGGGATACAGTATCAAATATAAAAGCCTAATTGCCAAACATCTCATTAACACTTTCACGACCGCTGACGTAGATTCACGTCATTTGAAATTTTATAACCCCACCAGTGGGCGTTCCTTTTGCAATTTGTATGTTATTTGTTTCTTTAAAATATATCCAATATTCATACTTGCGCAATCAATATACTATGGATACAAATATACTTTCATTAGGGAGAGTTTGATTATAATGTATTTCCATTTGGGTAATATAAATGTGAATGCAGAAAATTTTGTTCTGAAAAATTGTAACTTGGAAGAATATCGCCCACAGGCGGACCTTACTGACAAAAAGACAAAAACATGAAGTCGCGAAAGTGTTAATAATCGAACAATTCTTAACGCCCCTTTTTTTACATGACTTCTCTCCAAAAATTGTTACGATCAAATAAGAATAAAATTAATCTAAAAAATGATTGGTGTGAAAAAAATGTCGGGTACTAAAAATTGTACGGTTCATAATGAGATGGTTGGCAAGTATGTAAAAGTCTCACACAAAGGACACTTAGTTTTATTTGAAGAATTTTCTCCATGTACCTTTCGCATATGACATTTCAGATTCCTCTCATGCGAAAACTGATGATTGCAGCTTTTGCATTTGAAGCTTTTTGATTTCAGCGAAGAAGAGTCATTTTTATTATGCTTTTGACGTTTGTGACGCTTTAAATGACACACTCTAGAAAACTGGCTATGACATTTATCACATTTATATTTTTTCTCTTGCCCAAATAATTCAGTAAATTTGGAAGGATGGGTTTTCAATACATGTTGTTTCAGACTGAACTTGTATTTTTTTTCCGTATTCAGTGCATTGATACTGTTGCTGTTTTGGATTTTCACAAAGATTGTTATCCAAAAGTCGTCGTGCATCGTAAGTGATTCAATAACTATCTTCAAAATCATCATCAGAACCATTGGTCAGTAGTCGGTCCAGTTTGTTCACATTGGCAGTGGTTCGATAATTAGCAGTGGTTCATAAAAAGTCTTCTCTGTGGCAAAATACTTTTATTTGTTGGAACATGTTTCAAAGACGATACTGTCTGTATTTTGTTGTTTGACCGTATCGCTGACAAAGTAGGCTTCAGTGTCGCTGAAACTTTTGCCACTGCTTCAATTTCTTCTAGTGTAGATACCGAATGTAGTAATTCCAGGAAAGACATCTTCATTTTATCTTTAGACTCAACAATTGATTTCTGCTCGCTAGCTTTATGTTTTTTGAGTGTATCCATAATATATTCAATTTCTTCTGATTTTGGAGATTCAACTATATGCAGAACATCTAAATGATCTTCTTCCATTTCAGTATCAACAGTCGATTCATTTAATTTCGATATCTGCATACTAAATGGATATGCTTGTACAAATTCCATTTTATTGTGGAATCAATGCATGTGCATATATAGCGATTAATGCATCTGTTGCATTCCACACAAATTATTTGGCAAGAACAATCATTTTTTACTTCCTCAACAGTATAAATTTCGATGCATGAAGATGATGAAACACACCATATATCTCTCTGCTTCGTAATGATTGTATTATGATATGCTGCAGAACTAGTTTTGTGCCTGTTGCAGAGCTCTCTAATCTTACTAGATATTTTAACCTTGTTTAAGACTATTGATCTGCCCACAATTTCATCACCTAACAAATCGCATGATTGCATGGATACTTTTGTGCAGCCGATTTACGTTTTTCCCATGTAAATAAATATATTCCAAAGTTTTATGCATGCGCTCTATATGCATGTTGGTACTGAGGCCTGCATGTCGTCTATGGCAATAAGCCCATGCATATGTGCATCCTATGTAATGTTGTTTAAAATAGACAGCAAACTCATATGTATCTGCATCATCAAGCCAACTTTTTTCTATTTGAATAAGCATATACATGAATGCCTTTACGTCTCTCTCTTCTAATAATGTCCTTAAAAGTTTGTATGCATGGGCTTGTTTTTCTCTTCCTCCAATTTTTTTTAAAAATTAGATCGCCAGGCCCTGTCAACATGCCAGGCATAAAATAATCTCATGATCGGTTCATTCATGACATGTGACCAAGCTTTAAAAAAAATTTCCGCCATGTCGGACATAAAAACTTTTGGGCACTGAAGTCCAGCAACCTCTTCAATTTCAGAATAAAAAAATTGACAAAATTTCTTGATCAGTACGATTTGAAAAAAAAAAAAAAAAAAAAGAAAAAAAAAAAGAGCATTGAAATCCTTCTCTTATGTCATCAATAACAAGCAAGGTTGTCAAATCAAACCCATAGGAATTCATTCCATGGGTGCTATCGATACACCCTGCATCAGAGCCGAATTTTTTCAAGATTTCTGATTGTGCTTTGTTCATAATTATCAATACGAAATCTTCTTCTTTTAACTGTAAATATTTTTCATTTGAAGCACCTCGTGTTTTGTACAATGAAACAGAATTATCTTCTTTCAATTCATTAACTCTTTACGGCGCAAAGCAATTGGATCAATTAAATTACAATGCCACCGGAATTTACGAACAAAATTAAAAAACATATATATTAACGACCTTTTCTGCTATGTTATAAAAGTAAAATTTTACTAAAAAAATTCCGGGATGAGTTTTGCAGTTGTTGAAAATTAAAATTAGGTGATGCTGTAGTGTTATCACCAACCCTGAAAGGGTTAATCCAGCTTTCGGCGCTAACTACATCATCCATGTGTCTGATAGCATCTGATCCAAGGTTATAAGAACTTTCAATATTGCATAAATTTTTTTTAGTCAGTAAATGTAACATTTGTAATTTTTCCCCAGGAATAGAATCCCTTATTTCGTCAAGTATATCAGCAAATGGTATTTTTGATGCTATTTTGCTTGCTAAATACTCTCGCTCAGAAAATGAAAGTGTTAAGTGGACAATATTATTATCATGCCCAAAATGAGTCTTTATAAATATAACTGCACATTTTCCCGTTTCTTTGTCTTCTTTCACAGTTATATTTGAGGGACAAAAGACATTAATTTTGCAGTCTTTAAATGCCTCAAACCCTTTGATTCTGTTTTGTAATGGCCTGAACGGAAGCACTTATAATAAAACATTGTGTGTGATTCTGTAATATATGCCTCTCTTTTTATTATATACTTTGATTGAGTTTCGTTTTCAGTATTTTCTTTCCAAAATAAAAATTCACTTAATGTTGAAAACTCATTCTTTTAAATTTCTAAATGAATGTCATGTACTGAACTCAACACTTTCGCGACCGCTGACGTAGATTCACGTCATTTGAAAATCTGTGACTCCGCCAGCGGGCCGTTTCTTTCGGAATTCGTATGATATATATTTCTTAATAATACATCCAATATTCATATTTGTACAATAAATATACTGTGGATGTAAATAATTTGATTAGAAAAGAATGTAATTATTGTAATTATAACGTTTATTCATTTGAAATATAAATGTGAACTCAGAAAATTTTGTTCTGAATTATTGTAACTTCGCAGAATAACGCCCACAGGCGAACCCTACTGTCAAAAAGACAAAAACATGTGATCGCGAAAGTGTTAAATGGGATACAGTATCAAATATAAAAGCCTACTTGCCAACAATCTCATTAACACTTTCACGACCGCTGACGTAGATTCACGTCATTTGAAAATCTATAACTTCACCAGTGGGCGTTCCTTTTGCAATTTGTATGTTATTTGTTTCTTTAAAATATACCCAATATTCATACTTGTGCAATCAATATACTATGGATACAAATATACTTTCATTAGGGAGAGTTTGATTATAATGTATTTCCATTTGGGCAATATAAATGTGAATGCAGAAAATTTTGTTCTGAAAAATTGTACCTTGGGAGAATAACGCCCACAGGTGGACCTTACTGACAAAAAGACAAAAACATGAGGTCGCGAAAGTGTTAATTATCGTACAATTGTTAACGCCCCTTTTTTTACATGACTTCTCTCCAAAAATTGTTACGATTAAATAAGAATAAAATTAATCTAAAAAATGATTGGTGTGAAAAAAAAGGCGGGTACTAAAAATTGTACGGTTCATAATGAGATGGTTGGCAAGTATGTAAAAGTCTCACACACAGGACACTTAGTTTTATTTGAAGAATTTTCTCCATGTACCTTTTGCATATAACATTTCAGATTCCTCTCATGATTCCTCTCATGATTCCTCTCTCAGATTCTTTGCATGTGAAAACTGATGACTGCAGCTTTTGCATTTCAAGCTTTTTGATTTCAGCGAAGAAGAGTCATTTTCATTATGCTGTTGACGTTTGTG
The DNA here is from genome assembly GCA_963930645.1 of Salticus scenicus. Taxonomy (NCBI): domain Eukaryota; kingdom Metazoa; phylum Arthropoda; class Arachnida; order Araneae; family Salticidae; genus Salticus; species Salticus scenicus. Next base: position 86,919,734 of record OZ005656.1, read on the forward strand.
ACGCTTTAAATGACACACTCTAGAAAACTGGCTATGACACTTATCACATTTATATTTTTTCTCTTGCCGAAATAATTCAGTAAATTTGGAAGGATGGGTTTTCAATACATGTCCATAGCTGCCAAGTTTTTTAATTTATTCCGGAATGATGTTAGCCCCGCCCTTTTTTTTCTGCCGGAATCTTTTTAGAGTAATCTTTTTCGTGTTTAATTGTAGTTAAATAATGAAGAAACTTTTTCTACAAGTATTACGGTGTGAAAAAAGGCCGAGGCTAGCATCATTCCAGAATAAATTAAAAAACTTGGTAGCTATGCATGTTGTTTCAAACTGAACTTGTATGTTTTTCCGTATTCAGTACATTGATACTGTTGCTGTTTTGGATTTTCACAAAGAGTGTTATCAAAAAATCGTCGAGCATCGTGAGTAATTCGATAACTGTCTTCAAATAATCATCAGACCCATTGGTCAGTAGTCGGTTCAGTTTGTTGACATTGGCAGTGGTTCGAGAATTATCTTCCAAGTTCATTCCCTTTCCAAAATTATTATCCAGTGATCGGTCCAGGCAGAGCCTGATTAAGGGGGAAGCACACATTATCTCCGCTCTCACCGGAATATTTTTAGAATTATTTTTTACTTGATGTCATAGAAATTCCACGCTTTGACCAGGAAATATTTTTTATGAAAAATGAACGGTGTAAAACAATCCAATTTACTCACCGTTATTAGACACCAAAATTCTTTTAAAATAATTTTTAATAAGAATTTTCTGTTTATCATAGGAGGAAAGTATTTGTTAAAACATAACGGTGTAAGTATAAATAATGTGTGCTTCCTCCTTAATCAGGCTCTGGGTTCAGGTCATTAATATCGTTAGTGATTAGAGAATTCTTTTCCAATTCCATTTCATTTTGAAAATCGTTATTCATTGTTCGGTTCAGGTCGTCAACGGTTGAAAAAAAACTAATAGCCATGAAAAGGGCTGTTTTGCTTCAGACATAGCAGAAAACATAAACAGATATCGAAGTAAGGCAGAAAAAAACAGCGAATCTTGAAAATAAACAAAAACAGAATTCAGTGCCGTCATATGACGCATGCTCGAAATCTACAGGAAAGTGTGTTAGTTGCTCGTCGCTGGCTAGACGCTAGTTCTTTTGTCTCTCTGTGTTAGTAATAAAAATAATTTAAGAATTTTTACTTATTTGTTCGTAATGCTGTATTTTTGCGTTATTTTACCTTTTTGTTTAGTTGTTCGTAATGCTGTACTTAAACTTTCTTCCTCTTATGTTTTTGTTTGTTAAATTTCAATTAATTTCTGTTTTAGTCTTCTTACTTCTCTCTTTGAGCTCAGAATTTATGTTCCTAGTTTATAACGTCCTGGCAGGTCCCCTTTTAAATCCCTTTTTTCCCAAGCCATCACGAACCTTATGTCAATTTCACCTTCAATCATCTGGCCGCCAAGGTGTGGGGTCAAGAATAGACCCCAGACACTTAAAATGTTATCATCTCGAACAACACAATTGTTAGTAGATGCAGTGTTGCCAGATGGTCGGAAGTCAATTTCCCCAAAATGTTTTCAAACTTCTCCAAATCAAGGGTTTTTACCGAAAAAATCCCCAACTTATTTTATACGAAAATCGTAATTAAAAAAAAAAAAAATTAAAGAATAATTAATAAATTTAAGCTGCCATTTTTACTCAAATGAAGCTCTTTTTTGAAAAAAATCCCCATTTACAAAAATAATTTTAAACACACTAGTTTTTCGAAAATTTTCAATCTGTCCAACTTTCTGAGTGTAGTTTATTCTCCTCTAATCATTTATTCTTATCCCATGCAAATGTATATATAAAAAAAGTTTTTGTGGACTATAAACTGCATGAAAAACAAGGTATCCAGAGAACTGAAAGAGCTTACGTCAAAATAGATATTTCATTCCTGCAAGTTTAATTCAAAATTAAAGCATCCTAGTTTAGACTGGTTCAGCTTACTTTAAGCTTGGTAATTAAAGCGGCAATCAGTACGTATCAAGCATTCACAATGCATGCTACATCACACATGAAACTTATTAAAATAATTCCTGAAATCAAGGAATACAAACGACAAAAAACAGGATAAATTTTACAATCGTAAGATTGTAAATGTTATTTTTCTATTTCTGAAATAGACTTCAGAATCAATGCATTATCAGATGATAAGCTTGACAATTTTTTTTTTCTTTACCTGTGGGATTTTAGAAACAAATCTTTTGCCATTCCCCTGATAATGCATTTATCCTTAAGTCTATTTCAGAAATAGAAAAATAACATTTACAAACTTAAGATTATAAAATTTATCCTGCTTTTGTATTCCTTGATATTTCCCCTGAAACTTCAGAATTTCCCAAAATGGCGAAAAGTCCCAAAGTTCGGCCACAATGGATAGATGTTCCATTAATCGACGCTGTAACAGAACACCAACGGTTTGCATTAGCACAACACGGACGACGTACTCGTGCTCAAGAAGTTGACATAGCCGTCCCTGTTCAGACACAGCTTCGTAAACAGACCATACTTGCTAGATTTCTCGGCATACAAGCAAATGAAATTTATTCTATATCCCTAAATTTGTATTTTTGTGACGGTGTCAATTGTTTAACATAAACTTTATTATATAAATTTATGTTTCAGAGTTTTACAACAAATACTTACATAAAATGTCCGATGGTGAATAAGAATGCTGTTTCGTGCTATGAAAGAGTACTAATATAGGAGCCATGAATATATGAGAACACACTGGGTTTATATAACAGAATTTAAATTTTTATTATGTTTATCATTTAAAGAAAACCGCAAAATTCTTCTCCGGAAATTTAAATTACGAATGTTTTAAAATGTTATTCATTAATAAACTGCTGAATTTTTTTTTATGATAATAATAAATTAAATTAACAATAATAATAAATTAATAATGCACCTTTCATAACCCTCAAATTTATTTTTCAATTCATATTTAATTTCACATCTTTAGTTGATATTTTTACAGCAAATATTTAAGTAATACATAGCCATAGCTGCCAATATTTTATTGTGGCAGCTATAGCCCCGCCTTTATTTCGTACCACTTATTTTTTTAAAGTAATTTTTTCTTATTTGATCGAAGTTAAATATTAGAGAAAAATTTTCAATATATAAAGTGGTGCGGAATAAAGGCGGGGCTGAAATTACCCGGGAATAAATTAAAATATTGGCAGTTATGCATAGCTGCCAAGTTTTTTTTAATTATTTCCGGAATGCTGTTAGCTCCGCCCCTTTTTCCACACTGTAATATTTTTAGAGTGGTTTTCTTCATATTTTATCGTAATTATATATTGAACAGAATTTTTCTACGCAGGTTACGGTGTAAAAAAAGGGCGGGGCTAACAGCATTATGGATTAAATTAAAAAACTTGGCAGCTATGGTACTTGCCAACATTCTCATTAATATTTCGTAGTATCGATAATCCCACCCTTTTTTTCACACCAGTAAATTTTTAGAATAATATTCTTGAAATACATTTGCGATTTAACACAGAAAAAAATGTTGTAAAAAAATATTGGTGTGGAAAAGAAGGTGTGGCTAACAATATTACGGAATATTAATTAGGATGTTGCCAAGTATGGTAATATTGATAAATACAAATAAATAATATTGTCACTGTAAAACAATCAATACTGAATGCTAATTGTGCTATTTACCCACGTTTATAAATCAGTATATTAGGTATTGATATACTTTTGCCTCACTAGAGGGCGCCAGAGGTCCCGTGGAGATGAGATTCGAATAACATTTTTGTTGTCTCGCGGGACATAGTTTCAGTTTTAGTTCTGTTCTAGAACGGAGAGCAATGTCATGAAATAGTATTTTGCTCTCGGGGCCTTTTTGGCCTGATTTTATTATTCATGGAGCTACCGTTGAAGAAATAGAAAAGGTAGCCCATAGATTAGTTAGTTTTAGTTTCGCTTTAGTGAAGAGAGCAACACAATGAAATAGAATGCTCTCAGGCCATCTTTGGCCTAATTTATTTTTATGGAACCACCATTGTCATAAGGAAATAGAAAACTGGTGGCTTAGTTATTAATATATTACGAATGGAAAATTGTTTTCGTGAAATTTCGAATATGTAAATACTTTTGTAAATAGTGTTTCTTCATGTAACTATTTTATTTAATAAACTGTATATATTTTATCGTCTCAAAGAAGAAGCTATTATTTCTAGAAAAACAAGTGTCCGTTATTAGTCTTCATTTTTTTACGTCGAAGAATTCTACAGGTAAGAAGAATATTATTATATCAGTTTGAAGATTATTATTTTGAAATATAAAATGATTTGAAATTATTAAATAAGACATTTGATTAGATAAAATAACCTGCAATCTTTATATTACAAAGAATCGAGAAGATTCGCTTAAGCCATTCAGAAATATGGCGTTTTATAACATAATTTTATGGCGTCCGCCACATCAGGATGTATTGTTTATATTAACTGAAAAGAAAAGAATTATTTTCATTTGAAATAATAAATGGTTTAAAGATTATATTATTATTATATGAAATGTTTTTCAAAAGATATCTAAGATTGAAATTATTTAGAATATAGAATATTCCTTTTTCAAAGTAAATAAAATTAAAAATGTCTGATTGATTGAAATAAAACAAGATTTTTTATTTGCTATATATTATTTGTACATTTAAAACGTAAATTTATCAAGGTCAAAATAAGATAGTTGTTTTTTTATGATTGAAATAAATAAAAGTAAAAAAAAATAGGCAATTGAGTATTGAGTTGACCTTGAAAAAGAAGCATCATTTGATGAAAGAAGGAATAAAAAAGCATTTTTTCATGGTTAAATATTTGATGATGTCAAAATCTGATTGCAGTGAATTTTTATTGTTTTATTTTTGTTTCGCAATGATTATGAAATAAAGTATTATTTTAGAATTTATGAATGAAAACAGAATGTGCAAGATAGAAGCTTCGATTTTAATTTATTTTTTGTTGTTTAATTCAATAAATTTTTACAGTTATTAAATAAATAAAAATTATCATTCAGTTGAAAATAAATATTTCTATAAGAGTAAAATAAAAAATAATAAATGGTTATTTTCTTTTGTTTACATTTTACGAAAAGAAAATGGCTCTCAAAAATAGAATTTTTTACAAGTTGTTCTTAAAATAAAATCTTCTTGGTAAATAGAAAAGTGAAAGTTTTTACATTTAAAATAAAATGCATAAATAAAGAATAATTGGTTAATTAACATAAAACTGTTCTGTTTTTGTTTAAAAATCAAAAAATGGAAAAAATAAAAAGGCGAAGAACTCCATTACGATCTTCCTTTACTAAAACTTTAAATATTTTAAAAACAGAACTAGATAAAGAAGATCTTGAGAGGGGTATACTTTTAGATAATTTAAATAAATTAGAGGGTTTAATAACAGAATTAAAGACACTCGACAATGAAATATTAGACATTATGTCGGAAGATAGTAAATGCGATGAAGCTTTGATTATAAAAGAAGCCGAAGAAAGCGAAGCATACTCTGATGAATTTATCACAGTTAAAAGACTAATTAATGAAAAATTGAATTCAAGTGTAAATTTTAATTGCACAGGCCAAAATAAAATAGAAAGCGAAACAAACTTGAAAACAAAGCGATATAAATTACCAAAATTAGCTATCAAGAAATTTGATTCAAAATTAATAAATTATTTGCCCTTTTGGGCCCAATTTAAGAAAATTCATGAGGATGAAGAATTAGACAACGCTGACAAATTTCAGTACCTTTTACAGTGCATAGAACCAGGAACTCGAGCCAGAGAATTACTCGAAAGTTACCCCGTAACATCAGAAAATTATTTAAAGGCAGTAAAGGCTTTTGAAGAACGCTATGGGGATAAAGATATCTTAATCGAAGTATATGTTCGAGAATTTTTGAAATTAATTACAGCTAATGTACAGACTAGGGGAAATAGCAAAAATTTGTGTAATTTAGTGACCAAGATAGAAGCACACTTGAGATCACTGGAAAGCATGGGTGTAAACATTGATCAGAACTCTGCGTGGCTGTACCCAATGATAGAATCCTGTTTACCCGAAGATATTATTAGAACGTTTCAAAGACTTAATGTTGGGGCCAGGGAAGATTCTACTGAGTTAGATGATAAGGAAACCACACAGAAATCGAACTTGTCACTATTGCTGAATTTTTTGAAAAGGGAAGTGGCAGGTGAAGAAAGGTTACAATTAGCCAGGTCGGGTTTTGAAATTAATTCACCCAAGGAAAATGTTAAAAATAAATTCCACAAGAGAGATAACAGGGTCCCCACTGCCACAGGCTTATTCGCTGCAAAAGAATTAAGCTGTATATTTTGCGGAAAAACGCATGAGAGTAAAGACTGCATAACAGCCAGATCGCTCTCCCTTGACGAAAAGAAAAATAAAGTAAAAGAAAAATAAAGTAAAAGAAAAAAATTGCTGTTTGAAATGTTTGCGTTTTGGACACCGGGCAAAAACGTGCAAGGTTTTTATTAAGTGCCACGTTTGTTCGAAACCACACACAGAACTATTTTGTCCAGAGATAAGGAAAGGGGGTGAAAATAGTAGAAGCAAACCTCCCGAAGTAATACAGAACACTGTCGCCAAACAATGCTCCCAGGAAATAGCCCTTATGACGTTAGAAATAAATATAAAAGGGGAAAAAGGCCAAAAAAGGGTGCGTTGTCTTATGGACAGTGGTTCCCAGAAAAGTTATATTTTAAAGAAAACTGCAAAAGAGCTCAAGCTAAAACCCATTGGTTCAGAAATAATTGCCCATACAGTTTTTGGAGGTGCACAGATAGAAGCTAAACAGCATAATATATTTAGAGTTGCTGTAGGTGCATCGAATAATCAGGTCAATTCCATGCATGAACTTGATCTTCTAGAACAAGAAAAAATTTGTGGTGAAATTCCTCGAATTCCAAAGGGAAATCTGTGCAGAGAACTCAAGAAAAATAAGCTGTGGTTGTCCGGTATCGGCCCTGGTAGTACAGAAATAGAAATCTTGATTGGGAGTGACGTTTACGGTCAACTGTTAACGGGTCGAGTCAAGCAATTAGAAAATGGACTCACAGCGATAGAAACCAAACTTGGGTGGACAATTTGTGGAGAAACAGGGCTTCCATCTCAGGGTTGCTTGAATAGCGGTACATCAGTATTAATGACAAATCTGTACATAAAAGATTGGAATGTTCCAGACTTGTGGCGACTCGAAACGATAGGAATCAACGACCCTGCACAAACCTTGTCCAAAAGAGAAGAAGAAGAGCAAGCCCACGATATGTTTCTTAGACAACTCACCAGAAATGAAGATGGTCGTTATCGAGTGGGCCTTCCATGGATTTCCAACAATGTCAATATTCCCTCAAATAGAAATGAAGCGGAAAGAAGATTATTCAGTACTACCCGAAGATTAAAAAAATTAAATAAATTTGAGGATTACGATCTAATTTTCAAGGAATGGCAAAGAGAAAATGTCATACAGGAAGTCCCTCAGACAGAACTGAAAGAAGTTAGGGAACACTACTTATGCCACCATCCAGTCATCAAGCCTGATAGTTCTACCACCTCCATCAGACCAGTTTTTGATGCATCATGCAAAGTCGGAAGAGCACCGTCACTGAATGATTGTCTCTTTAAAGGACCAAATTTATTAGAAGAGATTCCCGCAATATTGTTAAGATTCAGAGAAAAGGCAATCGCTGTTGTATCCGACATTAGAAGAGCCTTCCTTCAGATCGAAATAAAAGAGGAAGATCGGCATTTTTTAAGGTTCCTGTGGTGGAAGAAGACGAATGAAATTAAAGTCTATCAGCATAATAGAGTGGTGTTTGGTATTACTTCCAGTCCATTTTTACTTGGCGCAGTTATCAGACATCATTTGAATGGGTGTCCTGAAGAACTTAAGGCAATTGCTCAGAAACTTCAGAAGTCATTCTATGTAGATAACTGCGTCACATCTGTAAACAACACGTCCGAATTGGAAGAATTTAAATCTAAGGCAACAGAAATCATGGCTGAAGCTAAAATGGACCTAAGATTGTGGCAATTCGGTCCTGTAAAAGAAATAGAAAAGTTGTCTTTAGAAAATGAAAAGGAAGACTTCTCAACTCCAATTCCAGTTTTAGGAATTAAATGGGACAGAACAGATGATAGTTTGATGGTCTGCAATAAATTTGACTTAGAAATAGTGAATCCATCAAAACGTCAAATTCTATCCATAACTCAAGGAATTTTCGATCCTATCGGTTTTCTAGCTCCAGCGTTGTTACCAGCCAAGATAATAATTCAAGAATCTTGGTCCAGCAAATCAGCATGGGACACTCCGCTTCCAGAGAAAATTCAAAGAGACTTTCAGAAATGGTACAGCGAATTAAAACAGCTAACAGAATTGAAGATCCCGAGAAGAATAGGTTATGGAAATAAAGAAGATTGGACCCTACATATTTTCTGCGATGCAAGTCAAAGTGCCTATGCAACAGTAATTTTTCTACGGTGCGAAGAAGAAAAAAGAGTTTCAATTCAATTTTTGGGAGCAAAATCGCGGTTGGCTCCAAAAAAGGCTCTAACGATTCCTCGCCTTGAGCTGCTTGCCTGTGTGTTGGGATCCAGACTATCAAAGTATGTCGTAGAAGCTTTGGACATCCCTACAGTACCAATTTACTTTTGGACTGATTCTTCGACAGTTTTGGCCTGGATTAAAAGAAATGACCAATGGGGTACCTTTGTGGGCAACAGAATCAGAGAAATATGCCAACTTACGAACCCTCAACAGTGGTACTTAGTTCCAGGAAGTCAAAATCCGGCAGACCTGCCTTCCCGTGGTTGTAGTCCTAAATACCTTCTGGAATCGGGATGGTGGGAGGGTCCTAAATGGCTAGCAGATGAAAAAAGTAACTGGCCCCAACCGAAGATTGCCCCTAATGAAGTCTTAGTTATGTCGGAAAGAAAGAAAACTGCAGTGTCATTATTTTCGAGTCAAAATGTAGATCCATTTATGAATTATGAAAGAACTTCGAAATTTAGTAAACTTGTAAATATTATTTGTTGGATAAGAAGATTTGCAACAAAATGTAGAAATAGAAATCATATTTTCCCAGCTGAACTTTCGGCAGAAGAAAAGGAAGAGGCGGAAAAATTTCTCTGGTCACGCATACAGTTAGAAAGTTTTGGTGATGTGCGAGAAACAATAAAAGGACTTGTTGTTATGAAAGATCAAGACAATATTCTAAGAGTCAAAACAAAATTGTTAGATCGAGAAGACACTTTTTCTTTCAAGTATCCTATATTGTTGCCATCAAAACATCATGTTGTAAGGTGCCTAATTAGAGACTGCCACTTGAAGAATTGCCATGCTGGACTTCAGACAGTTAGTTCGATCTTACGTGAACATTACTGGATTATTTCTGCAAAACGTAACATCCGAAGTGAATTGATAAAATGCACAAAGTGTAAAATTTTTTCTTCCAAACCATTTGTTACTCCTCCGATCCATTTACCTTTTGACAGAGTCAGAGACTCAAAAGTTTTTGAAGTTGTTGGCATCGACTTATGTGGCCCTCTTTACCTGAAAAATAAATCCAAAGTATGGATAGTCATTTTTACCTGTGCAGTATATCGAGCCATACACTTGGAATTAGTGACGAATCTATCAACAGAGGGATTCATACAAGCGCTAAGAAGATTTGTAGCCCGAAGAGGAAGAATTTCGACAATCTACAGTGACAATGGAACTAACTTTCGCGGTGCCAACAATCTCTTTAAATCTCTTGACTGGAATCAAATTCAAAAGACGAATGACATAGCTCCAATAAAATGGAAGTTCATCCCCCCAACCGCTGCTTGGTGGGGCGGATGGTGGGAGCGTCTCATTAGAAGTGTAAAAAACCTCCTACTGAGAACTCTTGGAAAATCTTCCCTCAATTTTGAAGATCTTTCTACTATCTTGTGCGAAGTTGAGGCCATAATGAACAGTCGACCTTTAACATACCTATCAGAAGAACCAGACAAGTTCATTCCTTTGACACCTTCCTGTTTTATGCAAGACATTCAAGAAATTGGTGTACCAGATCTGGATGCCATTGATGCTAAAAAACTGAGAGCACGATACAAGCACTGCCAAAGTGTTCGAAGGCAACTACAAAGTAGATTTCGAAAAGAGTATCTAGCGCAGTTGGTACAACGAAGTAGACAGATATGTAAGCCTGTTAAACAAGGCGACATTGTGCTAGTAGAAATCAACAGTGTGAAAAGACTACATTGGCCAATAGGAAGAGTAGTGAAAATCTTTCCCAGCCGAGATGGCCGTGCCAGGGTTGTGGAAGTGAAAATGCATTCTGGAACATTGATTAGACCACTTCAAAAACTCTATCCCTTAGAGATATCAGATGCTGAGGATCCAGTGATACAAGCAGCAAAAGAGACAATAAACTGAAAGTGGTCAGAAACTATAAAAAACTTTTCGAAAGACAATCACAAATGTTTTAAAATTGCATTGAACTTTAAAATATTTTATTTTTATTTTTCTTTATTTTCATTAGTTTGTAACTTAAATTTTTACTATTTGTAGTTTATAGCTTTAATTTTTCTTAGTATGTAGTTTTATAAGTTTAAATTTTCTTAATTAATTAACTGTTTAATTTTTTAGCTCTCACCTAAAAAATTAAAGGTGGGAGGATGTTGGGTATTGATATACTTTTGCCTCACTAGAGGGCGCCAGAGGTCCCGTGGAGATGAGATTCGAATAACATTTTTGTTGTCTCGCGGGACATAGTTTCAGTTTTAGTTCTGTTCTAGAACGGAGAGCAATGTCATGAAATAGTATTTTGCTCTCGGGGCCTTTTTGGCCTGATTTTATTATTCATGGAGCTACCGTTGAAGAAATAGAAAAGGTAGCCCATAGATTAGTTAGTTTTAGTTTCGCTTTAGTGAAGAGAGCAACACAATGAAATAGAATGCTCTCAGGCCATCTTTGGCCTAATTTATTTTTATGGAACCACCATTGTCATAAGGAAATAGAAAACTGGTGGCTTAGTTATTAATATATTACGAATGGAAAATTGTTTTCGTGAAATTTCGAATATGTAAATACTTTTGTAAATAGTGTTTCTTCATGTAACTATTTTATTTAATAAACTGTATATATTTTATCGTCTCAAAGAAGAAGCTATTATTTCTAGAAAAACAAGTGTCCGTTATTAGTCTTCATTTTTTTACGTCGAAGAATTCTACAGGTAAGAAGAATATTATTATATCAGTTTGAAGATTATTATTTTGAAATATAAAATGATTTGAAATTATTAAATAAGACATTTGATTAGATAAAATAACCTGCAATCTTTATATTACAAAGAATCGAGAAGATTCGCTTAAGCCATTCAGAAGAATGGCGTTTTATAACACAGTATTTATTTCTGAAAGAATATAAATTTTTCCAGGATAATGAAAAGTGTCTTTTCATCTGCTTTAATTATATCTAGTTACGTGGAAAAAAATGAACTAGATCTTTATATTTTATTGTGCAATTAAGCAAGTTCATGTATTTTATGTAACAAAATATAATAATAATAATAATAAATGACAATAAAGTGATTTAAAAATTTTTCAAAACATATATCGGTAAGACTTAATGTACAATTTTAAAATGTGTAAATTGGGAATTATATGTTATAAATTTTTTATATTATGCAAACATCACATAAATACTACTGAAAAAAGAAAGTAAAAAGAAAAAAAGAAGAAATAAATACAAATCTTTAAATGTTCTACAAACTATTAATTTCTATAATTTTTTTAAATTTTTTATCATGATATAGGATCAATCACAATACACAACTGATTAAAAAAAAAAAAAACTTTGATTTTAATAGAAGAGACAATTATCATTACTTCTTATTATTATTGATTGTATTGGGTTGTTCGATAAATAATGTTTTTTTTTTTCATGTTTCACAGTGAATTTATTTATATTAACAACAAACATTAATCAATGATATATTGACCATTTTGTTGGATGACCTTTTGCCATCTTTCGGTAAGTTGAAAAATTCCACGTTCGAAGAAGCCTTGGTTTTTAGAAGCGAAGGTTTTAAAAAACGACATTATTTATCAAACAACCCAATATCTAGAAGGTTTTGTAGTTGCATACTTTATCCATTATAATATACAACAGATTCGTTCTACTATATGAATAGTTACTAGAGTTAGGGTTAAGGTCAACAGACAATACAAGGATCCTTGATCTGTAAAAGGCACATCCGTGGGGTCTTTCTAAGGGTTCCTACTCTGTATTTACGGGAGTTTTGGAGAAAGCGAAAATTCTCGTAAATACAAATACAGACTACTTTGTGAAATCTTCAAACGGGTAAGTAGAGAGTGCAACTTGGGATCATATCCAGTTTACATAAACTGGAGGTAATTTTTCAATAATTCTAATCTGACGGCAGTTTTTAAAGTGCTTTAAAATTTAAACAACAAGCAATTAAAATTTTCAATATTCAATTACCTTATCCCTCCCCCACACCTCCTTACAAACTTTGAAAATAGAGAAGAAGAAGAGAGGAATGGTACAAAAAAAAAAAAAAAAAGAATAGATACATATTATGAAATGTCTGCATTATGAGGCATTGCAACCCGCAAAGTTTACTTATTGAAGCCAAATTGAAAATATTTTGTGTTAGATATATTTTATTTTAGTTTAGATGGCTTCAGACATACTTTAATTCCAACTCCTAATTGAGGGAAGGCATTACAGTACAGAACTAAAAAGACGAACTAAAATTCATTACCTAAGACGGTGAAATTTCAAAATTTCATTTCAGAAGACTTGGTAGACTTATAAATATATAAGTAACTGTTCATACAAAAGCAATAAGGATTATATATATATTTTATCAAGTTCATTTTAAGCTTTAAATGCATCATATTTGCATTAGATACAAAAGATTTTTTTCCTTTTTAACTTTTCTTGATTTTTGTAAATACTGATAACTTTTGAAAGAAGAAAACAACTAATATTTCATTTATGCATAAACATTTTAATATTCATTTCAAATAGTGAATTCTTAAAACAAAAATTCCAATGTTTTCTCTCTTTCTTTATTTACCCCAAAATAGAAAAATTAACTCCAAAAATAAATTTCTTGCATTGAACTCTCTTTTGAATTTATGCTAAGCGTCTATTGGCTTTTAGATAAGTTTGAAATGATGTACACTAATAGCCGCTTAATGAATTCACTGGTTAATAAAATCAGCCGCTTATTCTGATCAAATTATGAGGACTAGAATAGAATCAAATCAATACAAACTCCTCTTAAAACCGCCTCTTCATAAAATCAGCATCGTGGGTTAATAAACTCAAAAAAAAAAAAAAAAAAAAAAAATGTTCTTTATATACGCTAAACAAAATCTTTATTTATACTTTTTCTTTTTAATGAAAAAGAAAATAAAACGCAGCAATCAATCCGTTATCATTTTTTGTCGAAAATTTTACACTTGACGCATAGTTACAAATTAAACACGCCGTATCACTTGTCTCCAGTAACAATTTCAAGGAACGTATTCTTCAAAACTCGATAATAAGTTACAAATTCGATTTAATTCACAAGTGCTATTTTAATTAAAAAAAAAAAAAAAAAAAAATTCTAATACTTATTTTGAAATACCTAAGAAGTAGGAGGTTTAAACGAAAAAAAATTTAATTTCAAAGAAAAAGCGTGAACTTTCGGCAAAGTAATGATGATTTGCCTAAAAAAAAGGGGCATATTGTTTATTAATTCTCTTATTCGTTACCTTTTGGAATTTATTCAGAAATTTAGGAAAGTAATAATTTTTTCTTGAATGCCAGAACGTTCGCCGGATGTAGAAAATCAGCCGCTTAATAAAATCACTTTGGCTCAGAACGAATGCGATTTTAATAAATGGCGGGTACTGTATTTCAGAAGGGGTGGGAGTTAAACTCTGTAGATTGTCTTTTACAAGACCCATAGCTGCCAAGTTTTTTAATTTATTCCGGAATGTTGTTAGCCTCGCCCCTTTTCACACCGTAATCTTTTTAGAGTAATTTTCTTCATATTTAATCGTAATTATATATTGAAGAAAAATTTTCTACGAAGATTACGGTATGAAAAAAGGGCGGGGCTAACAGCATTCCGGAATAAATTAAAAAACTTGGCAGCGATGAAGACCTATAGCAGTGCCATCTTCAGGTAAACAAATTGCCAACTTTTCATTTAAGAACTGCGTTAACCGTTTGTATTTCTAATTGCACACACACCAGTAAAGTACATAGGTCGATTAACAGTATTATTTTCATAGTAAGGTAAAATCTTTGTACCACACAAACTGATGCAATAGATTACTTCGAAACGACAGTATTATCTTAACTTCTCTTCTTAAAATCTGAATATATAAGAACCTTGCTGTATATTATTTTTGTGTTTTTTGTCTTTTTATGTTAGTAAAAATAAAAATAAGAATTTTTAGTTATTTGTTCCCAATGCTACATCATACTTGCCAACATCTTAATTACTATTCCATTAGCCCCGCCTTCTATTCCACACCAGTATTTTCTCTCTTATTAAATCGCAAATGCATTTCAAGAATATTATTCTAAAAATTTACTGGTGTGAAAAAAAGAGCGAGATTATCGATACTACGGAATAATAATGAGGACGTTGGCAAGTATGGCGATACTTAACGGCCCTCTTCACTCACAATCGCCGGAAGCTCGAGCCAATGTTATTCTATGGGAAATTTTCTTCACGTATAGTTAATTAACTAATCCATATTTTTAAATTCTGTTTTCACTTTCAGAAAAATCCGAACTATTAAATTGACGCACCTTTTTTTAAAATGTATATATTTTTAATTTTTAATATTTTATTTATTTTGAAGCTGTAAAATACGAATTTTCAACATGTGAAATTTCTCATTTTGCAATTTCAATATAAAATATTAAAAAATATATACATTTAAAAAAGGTGCGTCAATTTAACAGTTTGGAATTTTCTGAATGTGAAAACAGAACTTAAAAATATGGATTAGTTAATAAATAATAAGTAAAGAAAATTTCCCATAGAATAACATTAGCTTCGGCTTCCGGAGACGGTGAGTGAAGCGCGGGCCCTTAAGCTTTCTTTTTAGTTTTCCGTAATGAATATGTAATTATAAGTAGTTCTGTAATTACCTTATGTAATCTCAACTTCAATCACCAGGCCACCAAGTTAAGGCGTGAGGTCAAGTTCCTGGGTACTGAGGATTTATCTAGAACAACAGAGTTGTTAGTAATCATTAATCGATGCAAATTTAACAGAACAAGCATACTGAAGCGAGAAGCCTCTGCTAAGAGTTCACTTAGACTAGCGCTTCAATGTTAAGCTCGATCCCTACGAAGTGGATCATTCTATTTAATTTGCAGGTAAATCGGTAGACAGAGGGATGGGAACCTTTGCTTGCGAGCGAGGTGTGAGTGTTTACGAATTTGATTTGGCTCGTGGTTGTTGCTTATTGCTTTCTTGACAATTTTAAGTTCATCTTGGCTCCTGTCAAAGATTTGATTGACGAGATAATTTTTTTTTCATTTATCGCAAAAAAAGCTCTGGGGCTAGTGTTGTCGGATGATCGAAAGTAAATTTCTCCAAACAGTTCTCAAATTTCTTCAAGTCAAGGTGATATATATACATTTTTTTTTTTTTTTCAAAGGAAATTTCAAACTGATTTTTTTTTTTTTTTTAAGTTTAAAAATATTTATCAAATTTAAGCTTACATATATATTGAGTAAACAATAAATTTAATATAATTATGATTATTTTATTATTATCCTTTTTACTTTCTTTCTTCTATATGTAATATAAAGAAAGTATTGGATTCGCGCAAATTTTCGACCTCCGTTTTTTGACGGATCTACACGTTTTGGGATGCCCTGAACACGAATTGATAGTTTTTAAAAAATGTCTGTCTGTGTGTCTGTCTGTGGTTTCGTGTTTTCACCGTATCTCACGAACCAATGAATGAAATTCAACCAAAATTGGTATATAGTTTGACCCTGGCGGGGCATTGTGCTGACTAGATTTGAGGATCAATAGCCCAGCAGGTGGCGCTGTGATCGCATTTTATGTAAATTTTTAACATGGCAGCATAGGACAAATTTTCGTATTTTTCACCGTATCTCATGAACCAATGAATGAAATTCAACCAAACTTGGTATATAGTTGGAACTTGACGGGGCATGGTGCTGATTAGATTTGGGGATCAATCGTCCAGCAGGTGGCGCTGTCATCGCAAAATTTCGTATTTTTCACCGTATCTCACGAACCAATGAATGAAATTGAACCAGACTTGGTATATAGTTGGACCCTGACATGGAATGGTGCTGATTAGATTTTGGGAGCAATCTCCCTGCAGATGGCGCTGTGATCGCATTTTATGTAAACTTTTAACATATATGGCAGTATAGAACAAAATTTCGTATAAATGTACATAATGAGTGTTATTTTAAACTTGTGATTGTAAAATTAATATGAATTATTGATAACAGTAGTAGTTAACTAGGAAAAAAATTTTGTGCATGTGGGGGCACCGGTTCCCCCCCCCCTCCTAGAGGGGAAGTAAATTTTCAAGATGGGTATCTTTCGAAAGGTCTCGTTGATAATAGAGTTAACCGGTTAGTAACCGGTAATAGTTAACTAGGAAAAATATTTTGTGCGTGTGGGGGCATCGGTTCCCCCCCATCTGGGGGGAGTACCCTCCCGGGGGGGGGGGGCAAAGTTTCAAGATGGGTACCTTTCGAATGTTCTCGTCAATACCTTAAAAACGAATGGTTGAACCATAAATCTGTGATAATTTAAAACAAAGTTATCGATTTTTTTTACTTTTAACGAAAAAAAACTTACAAAAAAAGTCGTTTTTTTTTTTTTTTTTTTTTTTTTTTTTTAACGAAATTTAACCAAACTTGGTATTTAGTTGGTCCCCGACACAAACTGGTGCTGATTACATTTGGTGATCAATCGCTCAACAGGTGGCGCTGTGATCTCATGTTTTCTAAATTTTTAACATGGCAGTATAGGACAAAATTTCGTATAAATGTACATAATGAGATTTATTTTTGACTTGCGATTGTAAAATTAATATAATTTATTGATAATAGTAACAGTTAACTAGGAAAAAATTTCTGTGCATGTGGGGGGAACGCTTCCCCCCCTGGGAGGGAAGTACCCCCCTCCCCCGGAGGGGTAAATTTTGAAGATGGGTATCTTTCGAAAGATCTCGTCAATACCTTTAAAATGAATGGTTGAAGTATAAATCTGTGATAATTTAAAACAAAGTTATCGATTTTTTTTTTTTTTTTTTTTTTTTTTTTTATTGTTACTGATTGAATATGTATTACTTTTTTTAACAAAAAAAAAAAACTTAGAAAAAAAATCGTAATTTTTTTTTTAAATATTGTTACTGATTGAATATGTATAGTAAAATATAGAAGAATGTCTTGTGGTGGCCACAACATACTAGTTTTTTTAATATTGTTACTGACTGAATATGTATAGGAAAATATAGAAGAAAGTCTTATGGTGGCCACAACTTACTAGTTTTCTTTAATTTTGACTGGGGAGTAAACATTTTTTGAGTTTTCCTGAATTTCTTTGTACAAGGAAATCAACTTGCACTGCAAAATATAGGAAATAAATATAGTTCAAATTTCTTCAAAACATGCTTTAAATCATCTATATACTTATAGTTGCAACTTTTGAAAAAGAAAAGGATTGAAAAGTGTGTATTGATTAAATAAAAATTACAAGAAAATACAGTTCGCACTCGCCTTTTTTTTTTTTTTTTTTTTTTTAATGCCCTGTCTGTCAAAATAAAGGAACAATTTGTACTTGTTTATGTTGATATAGAATGTTTTACATTCATTGCATGTATTGTAGCTAATGTTAATGAATAATAATAATTAAAAAAAAACTTGCACTATATTTTTAATTATACAGTGCATTGTTTTCAATCAATGCTCCAATTCAATGAGCAATTGTTTTCAATCATATGATGAAAATAATATTTTAAGTGCAATTATATTAAAGTAATAATGCAGTAAACTGATTTTATTCCAGTAAATAATCTTAAAGCATTACATTAAAACTTGTTTTGAGGTACACCATCTTTTCACTAATTAAAACTAAGTTCTACATTACCCTCCTTTAAGAGGGAAAAAAAAAAAAAAAACTGAGTCCGAAATTGAAATTTATCGTAATTCTATTGAACCTAACCTGAATCTCTTCTCCGACCGTCCTATTAGCTCAGTGCATTTGCATTTATCTCCAAAAATAAGTAATAATAATAATAATAATCTATCGTATCTCCCCTTCTGCTTCCTATCCCTCCGTTTACGGTCTGTCTTACCTGCAAATTAAATAGAATGATCCACTTCGAAGGGATCGAGCTTAACATTGAAGCGCTAGTTTCACTTAGCGTTAGCCGTCCCTTTACAGAGACATCTATGTACTTCGATATCCAATATCCGAAAGACGACCAACTCGGAATTAAATTTATTCTATACACCAAAATTTATATTTTTCTGACGGTGTCAATTGTTATAGATAAACATAATTGTATAAATTTATATTTCAGAGTTTTACCGCAAATATTTACATAAAATGTCCGATGGTAAATCAGAATGCTGTTTAATGCTATGAAATTACTACTAACATAGTAGCCATGAATATGTGAGAACACACTGGGTTTATATAAAAGAATTTTAATTTCTATTACGTTTATCATTTAAAGAAAACCGCAGAATTCTTCTCTGGAAAATTTAATTACGAAAGTTTTAAAAATTAGGAAGAATATATTCCTCTCCCCATCCTCAAATTAAGTAAATAAACAAATAAAAAAGAAATGAAACTAAAATAAAACATATGTAGAAAAAAAGTATTAAACACTAAAAAAAAAAAAAAAAAAAAAAAAAAAAAAACTGTTTTTGACAGAATTTAATTTAGTATGACAGGACTAATTTATATATTATTATCTCATTAAAAAAAATAAATAAATAAAAATAAATAAATAAAATATCTTCGCAAACTATTTGTTAAATATCACCGACATATATTAAGAAGATATAGCCATCTGTTCAGAAACCATTATCGATACTGTTGCGTACTTGGGGGTTCGTAAATTGTCCGAGAATGAGAGGCGAAACTTGTAAAAATTCAGGAGTTTTACTTACCGAAAGTTCCAGAAAAATACAGGCTAATAAACTAGGCATCAACTTCAATTACACCAATAAACACAGCTTAAACAACAACAGTCAACAGCTAATCCACAGCACAAACTGAATAGTAATAATACATAAAGTAAGTCTCTTCCAAAAAGGCTCACAGCTCTCATTAGCAACATTGACGGAAGCTAATCTCAGACTCTGATCTTGATTTGGCGCGCTGGACTTCCTTTTATACTTCTCTATCGAACCCAGATTGTTCGAGAAATTTCCCGTATCTCATTAGCTAATCATATTTCAGCTTCCATATTTGGTATATCGATAATAAGGATTTTCTCGCCAAAAGTCGCCAAAAAATCGCCAAGGACATAAAGTCGCCAAATTTGGCACCAAATCCATTACCTGCCTTATTGAAGCTGTTTAATGCGTTTTTAAGGGAAAATTAAGCTATTTTGATGCGATAAAGAGCTGGAAATACAGAAAATTGATATTTTATCAACTTACTAAGCCTCTTTGAAAGAATTTATACAAAAATAAATACAATTATTTACAATTTCTCAACACTGCCCCCTCCCAAATCTGCACGTCCCGGGCAGTGCAACCCTTAGTCAGGAGGCAAAACTAAACAAACTAAACAATCTAAAATACAAAAAAAAAAAAAAAAAAATCTTAGTTGCATATACCAATAAAATAAAAATACAGATTGCAAAATCAAGTGAGAATTATTTACAAAATTTACAGAAATATTTACAAATATTTATATTACACATGCACAAATTTAACGAACATTTACATTTTAAATTTGAATATTACCATTACGTGTAGTACATGGCTAGCCGATCATAGTGGACCGCCTTCGGTTTTGATGAAGGTGTTTTAGTAATCCTTACAACTACATTATTCACTCTTTTTAAGACTGTGTAAGGTCCGTCCCAGCAGCACTGTAACTTGGGAGAGATTCCTTTGCGACGAACAGGATTCTACAACCAAACTTTGTCTCCTTTGAACTAATGTTATGTAGCCTTTAAATCGTACCTCGTCTTCATTTTTTTTCCGTTGCCATGTGAATCCGCTCCCAAGCGAAATTGTGTACATTTTCAAATTGTGCCTGGATGTCTTGGAT
Organism: Salticus scenicus; assembly: GCA_963930645.1. Lineage (NCBI taxonomy): Eukaryota > Metazoa > Arthropoda > Arachnida > Araneae > Salticidae > Salticus > Salticus scenicus. The sequence continues at coordinate 86,940,115 of OZ005656.1, forward strand.
GTACTCCTCGGGCGATCAAGGCGCATTTTGTGTACAACCAAACAGGAGATCACATGGGAGACGAAGTTCGCGTCCAAACAACATCTGAGCTGGAGAATAGCCGGTGGTCTCATGGACAACACTTCGATAAGCCAGCAGGAACAATGGAAACTTCAAGTCCCAATCTTGCTGGTTCCTTGATACTAGAAGAGAGAGATTATTCATGATAGTACGGTTAAACCTCTCGACCATGTCGTCCGATTGAGAATGTAAGGGTGTTGTCTGGGTTTTGTCTATGCTGAGTAATCGACACAGTCCCTTGAAAACAACAGAGGTAAAGTTCGTACTTGGTCGGTATGAAGTTGAAGGGGCGTGTCGTACCTTAACAACAATTGCTGTACTAGGACCTCTGCGACTGTGCAGCCTCTTGATCGGGAATGGGATACGCCTCAGGCCACTTCGTGAAATAATCCATCACGACGAGGATGTACGTATATAGACCGGAGGTCCATGGCAAAGGACCCAAGATGTCGAGTGCGATTAGTGCGATAAGTACAAATGGTGCTCCTACGTTATATCGTTTTAGTCTTCCTCGGCTTCGTTTCTGCGGGCCTTTACATGCCGTACAAACATCACAGGATTTGCACCATTTCTCCACGTCCTCTCTTGCCTTGCATCAGTAGAAGCATTCTCGAACTTTCTGTAAAGTCTTCGTCACTCCAAAATGGCCTCCGGTAAGGCTACTATTCAGCTGCTCTAAAGCGTCCTGAATCTTCGATCTTGGTAGTAAAATCTGCCATCTGAAATTCCGTCCATCGTCGGATTCCCATTTTTTATACAATACGCCATTTTTCACATGCAGAGAGTCCCAGAGTGCCCAATAACTCTTCGTAATAAGGCTAAATGTGGAAATGTCCTGCCAGGTAGGTCTCTTGCCGGTCGTCTCCTTCAGTTGTAATATTGGTTTTCCCTCAGGATCTTCCAACTGGGCTTTTCTAATTTTCTCGTCACTCCATGGATCTTGTTTTGACGATGTTGAGACTGTAACTTGGCGAGCAACTGGCTTTATCTACTGGTGTTTATCTTCAGCTCTAGAGCAGCACTTGCGATCTTCAGAGGGAGGTTACCACAACAAGGCATTTGAATTTTCTTTTAGAGCTCCTTCTTGATGGCGTACTTCAGAGACTTTCTTGGTTTTTTTTCTAGGTGTTCTTACTGGGCAGCGTCGTTTGATGTGCCCCTCTCTTCCACAGCCCCAGCATTTAGTTGTTGAAGTCTTCACTTCTTTCTTACTCTCAAGAATGCGTAGTCCCCTACTAAGATCTATCATAAATTTCTTCATCTCTTTAAGGTCATCTTGAAAGTCATTTACTTTGACTGCTGTGCTGCTCTGGCGATCTTTGCGGGAGGCTTGCTGGGCTGCCTCGATCTTCTCACTAAAGCTGATTCCACATCCTTGACGCTGAAGAGTCTGAGTGCTTTTTGAATTTCTGGATCTCCCACAGCATCGATGAAATATTCTAAGGCCAAATCATTGCATGTTTCAGGATGACAGTCCGAGAAAGACAAATGTGACAGCTTCTGGACATTTAATGCCAGTTCTTGTAAGTTTTCCCCTGATCTCTGATGACGGGACTTAACTGGAGTCGACTATATTCTCTGGATCATTTTGCTCCAAAAGATAGCTCCAGTGCTCTGGTCAAAGCCTCGAAGTCATTTCGCTGTTCCTTCGAATTTGTCTCCAGGATATCTGCGGCGTCACCCCGCAACGATGCTACCAGATGAGCTGTCTGCAGAAGAGTCCCAGCCATTACTTCAGCTACGATGGAAAACTGCGTCTTATATACCTGCCAGGAGGAACTGCCGTCGTAGCTATATAGCTTAATAAATTCCTGATTCTGAATTCTTGTAGTTCTTTTTTCATCTTCCTCGGGCATGGATGTTAACTTCTCTTCCACTTTTCTATCTAGATCTTCTATTCTCTTCAATTTACTTTGTTTCTCTGAAAACCTTCCGTTCAGCCCTTGATCAAAGTTTTCTTTAATTTTTTTCTCGAAACTGTGTTCTATCCTCGTAACACTGTCTTCTACCTTCATAACATTTTCTTCTATCTTCATAGCTTTCTCTTCAAAACTCTCTTCTATTTTCAAAACTTTCTCTTTTATTCCATCAACTCTATTTTCCATATCTGATAATTTACTCTCTATTACTTCTTTCACTGTTGAAAGCTCTCTCTTCATCTCGTCTTGATTAGTTTTACTTTCATCAGTGAACCCGGCTTTTATCTTTTCCTGTGCTGCCTTCATTTCTTTCATTTCTTCGGTCTGCGGTCAATCCGGATACCATCTTCTCATGTACTGCTTTCATTTCCTTTATTTCTTCACCCAAATGCCTTTCATTTCTTTCATTTCTTGACTCAGGCTATCCTTCATTCCACTCATCTGGGCAGCTAACCCTTTTAGAAGATTCTTCATTTCTTGCTCCATACCTCTAGTTATCAGCATTCACAGACAATCCCACTGCTGCCACCAAAAATGTTGCGTACTTGGGGGTTCGTAAGTAGTCCGAGAGTGAGATTCGAAACTTGTAAAAATTCAGGAGTTTTATTTACGGAAAGTTCCAGAAAAATACAGGCTATTAAACTAGATATCAACTTCAATTCCACCAATAAACGCAGATTAAACAACAGCTGTCAACAGCTAATCCACAGCACAAACTGAATAGCAATAATACATAAAGCAAGTCTCTTCCAAAGAGGCTGAAAGCTCTCAATAGCAATGCAACATTGGCGGAAGCTAATCTCAGTCTCTGATTTTGATCTGGCGCGCTGGACTTCCTTTTATACATACCTGTCTGTCAAACCCAGTTTGTTCGAGAAATTTCCCGTATCTCATCAGCCAATCATATTTCAGCTTCCATATTTGGAATATCGATAATAAGGATTTTCTCACCAAAAAAAAAAAAAAAAAAAAAAAAAATCACCAAGGGCAAAAATCGTCAAATTTGGCGATAAATCCATTACCTGCCTTATTAAAGCTTTGTAATGCGTTTTTAAGGGAAAATTAAGGTATATTAATGCGAAAAAGAGCTGGAAATACAGAAAATTGATATTTTATCAACTTACTAAGCCTCTTTGAAAGAATTTATACAAAAATAAATACATTTATTTACAATTTCGCAGCAATATGTATCCAGAAGAAATAACCAATAAATATTCAGAACCACAAATCATACATATCCTAAATGTCTCGCCATCAAATATTCAGAAGTTATATACATACTCATAAAGATATCACCAGTGCATAGGTAGAAGCCATCATCAATATGTATTCTAACGACATCGGCAACAAATATTCAGAAGCCATCATCAATATGTATTCTATGGATATCGGCAACAAATATTCAGAAGCCATCATCAATATATATTCATTAAATATAGCCAACAAATGTTCAAAATTCTTCATCAATACACCTTAGAAAATATCTCCAAGATTATTCATAAACCATTATCAATACATATTCAGAAAATATTGCCAATAAATATTCAGAAACTATCCAACTTCATAAAGGTCACAGATACCAACGTCAAAAATTCCTTTCTGCGTGTAACCAATGAAGAATCTCTAGCTTAACAGTAGGTTTTGAATCATCTAAAAGTTTTTAAGAATTTGACAAAATATTTTAAGATAGTTTAAGAAATTAAATGTTAAAACTGAAAGTTGAAGAACATCTTGATAAAAATGAAAGTGAAATGGTGATAATCAAAATCGCTGTCTGAAAGAAATAGCCATGTCGTACATAAAAAAAAAAATGATTTTTGTTTTCGAAATACACGCAGTACCACTCATTATTTTGATCATATATAACAATAATTTAAAACAAAATTATGAAAATTGGTCTTACCTTAGTAAAAATAGAGTGTTGTATTTGTATAACTTCAGAGGAATAAGAATATAAAATGAGTAAAAATAAATATTTATGGAAATTTTCTCGAGGGAGCATGAAACAGCAAAAACTATAGATGGTTTCAAAAGTAATTATTTTATTATGACCTTTTTTTTTTTTTTTTTTTTTACAAGTTATGTAAACTCATTGAAATATGAAAATTTTCAAAAGTTTTGGTCTGAAAAGTGCTTCAAATTTGAAATTCATTTTTAAATATAAACTTATTTTTTTTTATTTTTTATTTTTTATATTTTTTATTTATTTATTTATTTATTTATTTTTTTTTTTGTAATAAAATAAACATCTGCTTAATACAAAATATCTTTTATAGTTAATTGTTAAAGTTGTTTTATAGTTAATTGTTAAACGCAATTATTCTGGTGTTACGTGAAGGCAACACCTGCGGTTAATTTGTTAAAATAATAATAATAAAAATATAAGAAATGTAATACATAATTTCAGTTTTCCCCTTGCCGCAAATGTTTATATTTTAGAATTTTTCCAACTCTGCAGCCCCTCAGAAGATATTTAACGGTTAAAATGATCCCCCCCCCCCCCACTAAAAATCAAATTTATAGCCATAAAATTACAGAAAATTGATAAAAATAGGGGGCGGTTCCTAGAAAACGGTGGGTGATAGAGCAAAATGAGCGTCATATTCGGATTGAGGAGGTCATTTCACATAAGAATTTAAAATAATAATAATAATAATAATAATAATAATAAAATAAAGTTGTTCGTATTAAAATTTGCAGCTTGTTTGTATTTTGATGTATGTCCCTTGAGAGCGAAAATCTTTTAAAATTTTATTTATTGTTCAACCTTTAGAGTCCACATCCTTTGAAATGTCTATATACAAATTTTCGACGAATCCGCATTTTAATTACAGCTACAGAGTGCTCTGAATAGGCCAAGTTTAATTATGGTCACCCTGTGGATTAATTGTTTTGTTGCTTAACTTAAATATAAGATAAAAATTTGAAGGGGCACTAACTTTAATTCTTCTAACACTGAATTTCTATAATTATAATTCGAAGTGAATGATATGACAAATTGTATTTGCACATAACAATAGCTTTGTGAGCCGCCCCCGAAAAACAAAAACATTAAATCATTAAATTCATTTTTTTACTTATTTCATATTATTTCACGCGCACTTTTTATTTCCTAATTCAAAATTATAAAAAAAAAAAAAAAACTTTTTCGATATCGCTTGTAACGATACTGATTATTATCAATTTTCATTTCTTTTACTTTCAATAATAATAATAAAAATAATAAAAAGGATTTTGATGAAATTCTGGCAAAAGCAGAATTTAGTTTAGGACGGAGGACTATTACTTTTTTTTTTTTTTTTTTTTTTTTTTTCTTTTTTCAAATTATAACATCGCTTTCAAATTATTCAATTACATTTTCGATAAATTTTACATTTCGATAAATGTCCAACTATCGAAAAATGATTTCGACAAATGTCCAACTATCGAAAACGACAACGCAAAAATCCCAGATTGAGACTAATAAGCCCTCAGTCCTAAAAAGAAGAAAAGAAAGAAATAAAGAAATCAAAAAAGAAAAGAATAGTCTTACTTATATAATTCTGCACATTTATTCTAGAATCTTACTGACACACATACCTACCAACCATCTCATTAATAAACGTAAATTTGTTAGCGCTTCTTGAAAAAAAAGTCCCTTTTCTACATCACTTTATTTTAGAGTAATTCTCTCTATGTTGTTACGATTAAAAAAGAATAAAATTAATAAGAAATTGCGTTTCGCTCTGATTGCAGCACTCGTACCTACTTTGTTCGCCCGACGAAGTGTCGTATGTTTTATCAAGCGGAAACAATTGTTGCTTGTTTATTGCATTTTATGCTTTTATTTATTTTTATTTTTCAATGTTTTGTACTTAAAAAAGAAAAAAAAAAAAAAAAAAATTACTCTAAAAATGCAATTGATGTGGGAAAAAAAAGGGGGGGGGGGTCTAAAAATTTTATGCTTTATAATGATATGGTTGGCAGGTATGAAAATAGTTATCTTTGCATTAAACTAATTTTTCACCTATAGCAGAGTAGCCAAGTTTTGCATTTTATTCTGGAGAATAGTTAGTAGGGGAGCGTGGGGCTAGTTGTCACAGGAGTCAGAACTAACACGCAATTTACGAAATAGTTTGTAATATTTGTGATTAAATATTTTTATAAACATAATTCTTATGACGCGCTTTATAATGCAAGCACAATCGGTGCTCCAGAAAAATGGTTAATGAGAGGTTCTGTACACGTGCTTCATTTTAGCTAGTTAGTGGAAAAAAAAAAAAAAGTATTTCGTAAATTTTGATTAAAGGTATGTTAATTTATATTTTAACGAAATGTTTATAGCTATTTATCTAGTCTGTGTGTTGAGTTATAAAATGCATGTGTAATCTTTTGTATAAATCGTTATATATTTTTATAAATAAACAAAATGTCCAAAATCATACAATGGAGCAAGTTGAAACAAAATTTTGGGGCAAGTTGTAACACGTTAGAGGAGTGGCTTCTGCAGATGCCTACAGCAAGAGCTCGAAGTTCCGCCCATTTTTAGGAAACTTTCAGAAATGAAAAATTTTTGGCTTCTTTGCCAATACTATATTTATGCAGAAATACTTTCTGTGTTTTTATATTATAGTACCGTGATTATTTAACCACGAATTGAAATCACGATTTAGTCAAGAATTAGAGAATATTGTATAAAAATAGTGGTAGAAAAAAAGCAGAAATTTCTCATCAATGAGAGTGTCCTGAAAAAAGGGAGGAGAATTCGAGCTCTCTGTGGCATAAGAATGGGTATAATGCTTAATTTGCAAAATGTGTGCACACATTAAATGCATGAGAGGGAATAAAATATCATTTGCTTGAATTGATTTAATTTTGTCTAAGATTGACTTCTATGTTGATTTTATCTTTATCTTTATTTTACTATAATCCATTTGATATAATTCCTTGTTACTATACCAAGAAGGTTATAATTTAATATTAGTTATTAATTGCCTTTTTTATTAAATTAATAAATGATTGATTAAAAAAAAACATTTTAAAATATTGTCGTTTTTATTGTTAGGATTCCCTTTCTATCCGTTACATTTTCCCCTACGTATGTTACAATTTGCCCCAAATCAGGGGCAAATTGTAACAGGCAAATAATTTTGAAAAATATTTTTTTGTGCTAAAATTAGCAAAAGTAACGAAAGTTTATTTTATGAATATGATAGATGAATATGCATGCTATGGAAAACAGCAATTATAAACAGGAAAACGTAAATGCATTTCAAAATATACTTAATTTTCTAAAAACTGTTACAACCTGCCCCACGCTCCCCTACCCGTCCATTCTTTGCACCAGTATCATTTGATCCCTGAACTGTGCCGGGCGTATATGTAAGTTTTTCCGAAGTACTATCCTTTGTACTGTATAGCAACCAGGAAAACTACTGACATGGTTTGACAGTGCAATAAAATAAATTTGAAATACATCTTGACAGAGTTTTTAAAAGATGTACTCATTTCAAAGTTGATGGAAAAGGGTGGCACATTGAAGCGAATCTCGTAAATTTTCAGTCAGCAGGTAAGGGGTTAATAATCGTTGTTATATATTTGCGAATATTATTCTACATATTTTCCACTGAAAATAAATAAATAAATAAATAAATAAAACAAAAAATGAACAAATAAATAAAAATAAAATAAAGGGGCGGGTACTAACAATGTTCTGGAATAAATTTAAGAAGTTGCCAAAAACTCTCTGATAGATATTTTTAATTATACTTTTTTACTATAGTTTATAACTTTCTTTAATATGTGCATTATGCGTTTGGAATCTTAGATTTTTCTTTCAAAGAGCAGTATGATATATCTATTATTAAAATTATTTCAATAAATTTTAATTAACATTAGAATAGAAATTAATCAAATGAAATATTACATGAAGTATTACAGTGAAGTATTGCAATCTTAAATGAAGTTACAACATTTCAAACATAAACAGAGTATTTATTTTATTTCATATAAAATTACACTAAAATTTGTTTCAAAATATAAAAAAATACGATTTTTTAAAATAAATCTAAATATAGTAAATAATTTGTTTCGGATATAAAAATATCCCTTAACAACAATAATGTTAATATTATTATTCATATTATCTTTAATATTATTACTAATAGTAATAATTTGCTAAAACTTTTAAACACAGTGACATATTTATTATATCTATATTATAAAATAAACAGAAGAGGCACTGATAAAATCATATTTACTGTCGGCCCTCGTTCATTCGAATTCAAAGAGACTACAAGAAAATTTCTTGTTAAATTGAATTCGAATTACCGAATGTACGAGGTGGGGGGAAAAAAATAATAAAAAGATGTTACCATAGTTGCCAATATCTTAATTTATTCCGGAGCATTTTTAGCCCCGCCTCTATTTCGCACCACTTTATTTATAGAATATTTTTCTCCAATATATAATTACGATAAAATAAGAACAAAATACTGTTAAAAATTAAGTGGTATGTATTAAAGGCGGGGCTAAAAATGCTCCGGAATAAATTAAAATGTTGGCATCTCTGTGTTACTACTGTCCGTTTTCGTAAACCATGTCTACCTCTCGCGGAACGATCCTACTCGGAAAAGGGGTGATGCGTTGAATGAGATGGGCACTTAGCCAAATGCGCTTTTCGTTCTACACGTGTTCGTTTTCTTTTTATGAGTCTTCAATATTTATTTTACCTTTTTACGCGAATTTAAAGTTTAATTTTTAATTTTAATTAACAATATTTTATTTAATGTAATTTATATGACAATATGCGCGAAAAATAAAAGGTGTAAAATAATCATGATAAAAAAATCTAATGATTTGATTTAAATACGATTTTCTGTAAATTTCTGTAAAATAGAGATCCAAAAATATGGTATTTTTATTTTAGCAGTATAATTTAAAAGAAAAAAATATATTACTTTTACTACAGGTAAAGTCTACTGTAAACGTTGTTCTTTTTCTCTTCTTTTATTAATGAATTATGTAAATTTTACCTAATTTAAGTCATTTTTAATTAATTTACTACTATAATCAGTGCATGAAACAAGTGTTCAGGTATGACAGATATAGTACGAATTTAGAGATCAAGTAAGCAAATAAAAATAATTTTAACTGAAAAAAAAAAAAGAAGAAGAAGAAAGAAAACAGGCATTTACTTTTAAGTTTACGGATTTTATTTTGCATCGAAGAATAAAACTGATCTTCTACACTTATTTAAAAATTACAAGGGGGAAAAATCAGCATTTTGCCTTTATACGAATATAACGAAGAAGTATCGCCTCAAAATTCAATAATGTCCTGAAAAGAAAAAAAAAGAAAAAAGAAACCGCAACTTATCTCTCACTCGTAAAATGTAAACATTCTCTCATCTTCTACGCTTCTACCCTATTTTAACAAAATCAATGCAGACCTCACGCATGCGCATAGGTGAGCAGGGTCACAGCTAACGAAAACAAACAATAGGTATTTATTTCTATTTATTTATTTCTTTGTTTATTTATGCTTGTTTCTAACATGAAATAGGATTAACATTAAAATATACTCCCTCCGTCCCAAATTAGTTGCTACATTTAGGCATAATTGCCAACATCCTAATTAATATTCCGTAGTATTGTTAACCCCGCTTTCTTTTTCACACCAGTATATTTTTGCAGTATTTTCTTTCTTATTTAATCGTAATTACATTTGCAGAATATTACTCTAAAAACTTTCTGGTGTGAAAAAAAGGGCGGGACTAGCGAGACTACAGAATATTAATGAGCATGTTGGCAAGTATGCATTTAGCATGTTGTCCCAAATTAGTTGCTACATTTCAAATAAGTAGAGTCATAAATGAATTTCGATGCAGTTTAGTAGGTTTACACCAGTAAAATTACAGTCATTCCGTCTTAAATTAGTTGCTACATACGAATTCGATTATGTTGATAAATGATACAGATAGATGCTTTTATACTTGAACATTCTGCAAAGATTTCAGGCAGGGTACTATGCTCTCAATCAGCAATATAACGGTTATGACCTCCGGACCTCCTTAAATCAGCACCAAAATAGTTTAAAAAATTTGCTTCGAAAATTTTTTTCCAAAATAATTACTACATTTGTAGAAAGTAAAAAATGAGAATAAAAATACCAAGTTGTAATAATGTTAATCGCAAATGAAATGAAACAGTTTTAACTAATATTTAAGGAATTTCTTGCACGTAATATAGCTTAGGGACTACATGTCAGGTTTCGCGAAAGAAGATATTGACGACGAAGTTTGTCTTTATTGAGATGGATTATTTTTTACGAGTTACTTCCGCCTGACATCATAATGTTTTCCATTCAAAACTTTTCCCGCCTTGACAGTACTGTGTAAAGTTGATTTAGAAATACTGACAGCACATGATAAATTACTCAGTGATTATATTTGTTTTATTGGGATATCTTTAATTTTGCTCAATTGCTGAAGATTTTTTTTTTTTTTTTTCTTTCTGTTCGCATTTATTTTTTATTTTTAATTTTTTTTTTTGTAAACTTACATTGTAAATTTCATTTTTTTTTTTACTTCTCTACCTGCTTTCACAAACGAGATGTACTACGATGAAAATAAATTTAATCGCTGCAGCATTTATAGCGCCATGGCTCAGTTTATCATTTTTCAAATGTTGCAGTAAAAATTACAACACAGCGTTACGCCCTTTATTATTCAATTCCTTCTTTAGGGCATTTTCTAAATCATCATTCATAATTACAATTATTGTTACTTTTTATTAGGTCGAGTCACATTATTCTTATTCACATTACTTCACATTCGAGTTGACATTGCATCTAACACCTAGCATTATATTCATTGTAGTATTATATAATTTTACTGATGTCGATCTACTAAACTACATTGGAAGTTATTTATGACTCCGCCTACGTGAAATGCAACAACAAATTTGATACTGATTTAAGGGGGGAAGGAGGGAATGCTTGGTAAGTAAATGTTGTTGATTGATAGCATAACATCCTGAAGTCTCTGAAAAATGTTCAAACAAAATTATAAAACCATCAGTATCAATAATCAGTACAAATGTATTCAAATGTAGCAACTAATATGGGACACGGAGTAAAATAACTGCATTTTTCAATTTTATTAAATGTACCTGTAATTAAATTAGCATTTTCGAAATTATTTCCAAATCATTACGAGTGAAAAACACATTAACTGCAGTTTAGGTATTCCGGTTTGATTTTTATTAATTAGCTAGATTTTTTTTTTTTTTTTTTTTAATATGAAAAAGCTAATTACTATCTTTTTTTTTTTTTTTTTTTTTTTTTTTTGTCTCTAGTGTTTCCGTTTAGTTCTCGTTTGAAATAATCTTCCACTACAATAGAAATTGAGAGTATATATACATTATGAAAACTGTTTAAACTATAAATTAGTCACACAAATACATTTCTCAAGGACTGTATCACTTAACTCGTATTAATATATTTTCAATTTCTTAACAACTCAAATCGACGCGAACACAACGTCGCTACACACCTCTCACTGCTCAACTCCGATGGCACTGCTGCAACAGCGTTTTTCATTGGGTATGGAACATTCCGCCCCACGTTGCAATGTTTACATTCAACCAGTAAATTATACCGTTGTTTCAAATGTAAATAGAAAATAAACACAATACAATAATAACATTAAATGACTCATTTTAAAAAAATAGACACTAATATAAGATTACACGTTGTTAGGTAAAATACAGATTTGTGAAGTGGGTCGTTTGTAAATTCCAGATTGGGTTTTCACTTTAACTACTCTGACCCGTTTGTCTTTACCAAAATAAAGTTCAATTATTCTCCCTAATGCCCATTTTTGAGGCGATAGGTTTTCATATTTAAAAAGCACTAACTCATTGACTTTATTCACATTATTTTTTTCTACCATCCACTTGGACCTCTGATGTAAATTATTTAGATACTGTATATGCCATTAAAAAATAATAATAATAATAAGAAGAAGAATTATTTTTGTCAGCTTTTTCCAATTGGACAATCTATTGTCTTTAACCTCAATTAAATTAGGCTCTATAACAGCATTCAATGGTCTGCCAATTAAGAAATGGGCAGGGGTTAACACACATCAGAATCGGATGACAGAGGTACAAGCGGTCTTGAGTTTAGAATTCTCTCTATCTGTGTAACGACTGTTAGGAATGCTTCATAGCTCAATCTGGAATTGCCTAAAACTCTTTTAAAATGATATGTAAACGCTTTAACTCCGCTTTCCCAGAGGCCACCAAAATTAACTGCTCTCGGGGGAAGGAAGTTCCTATCGATTCCTTCAGCTGACATGTAACCAGCGAGGGCATCGTCTGGTTTTACAACTAAATTATGCAACCTAGAAAGCTCTTTGTTCGCTCCAGTAAAATTTGTGGCGTTATCAGAAAATAATTTTGAACATAAACCTCTACGAGCCACAAATCTTTTTAAACATGCTACGAAGGCCTCGGACGTTAAATAATTGACAATTTCGATGTGAACGGCTTTTGTGATTAAGCATACAAAAATGCACACATATATTTTATAATAAGTTCCCTTCCTTTGATGTTTTTACTTAACAAGGAATTGGCCACAAAAGTCCACACCTGACCAGGAGTCACGCGCTCTCTCGGTAATTCACCCATTAATTGTTCCACTCCTATGGTATTAACTTTAAAACACTTAACACAATCGTGCACGACTTTTCTTCACGTTGCTTTACCCTGAATGGGCCAAAACTTTTGTCTAACATAGTATAGCAAGGCAGTAGGACCTAAATGAAAATATCGCCTGTGATAGGATTCTATAATAAGCTTAGTCATTTTATGACCTTTCGGCAGAATAATTGGGAATTCACTGTTAAAACTTACATTAGCATGCTTACGTCATAGCCTCCTAAACTAGATGCCTGTCGCGTGACTCGGAAACTTGGCAACAGTTGAAGCGGTAGACAGCGCCACCTAGTACAGATTGGGCAACTTTTTTATTCAACTGCCACCAATAATTTTAAGAAGTGATATACAGTATATAAAATCGACGTTTCTTTGATTTCATTTACCTTTTATGCATATCATATCCCACTTTTAAAAATTTTTGGTGGCTGTTGAATAAAAAAAATCGCGCAATCTATACCAGGTGGCGCTGTCTACCGCTTCAACTGTTGCCAAGTTTCTGAGCCACGCGACAGGCATCTAGTTTAGGAGGCTATGCTTAAGTTTGCCATTTACTCTAAGCAATCCCTCTCTGTCTATAAAGGGGTTTCAACACTTTATCTTTCTTTTAACCGGAACATTTTTTTTGTCGAATTAAACACTTTAGTTCCTCTGAAACTCTGTCCTTTGAATTTCTTTTACAATAAAAATTTCAGCCTTGCGGATCTCCTCTGTTGTTAACGGTCCCAATATCCTTTCATTTGGATTGTTCAGGTTGTGGATAAATCTGAAAAGATAACTTACAACATGTAATATTTTTGTGTAATTATTACTAATATTAAATAATTCTTGAATGTAGGAGTTAAGTCACAGTAAGTACAGGTAAGTCACTTTGTTCTGAATTTTTTAGTTCACATGTAAACTCGTCTCTTATGACGGATGTAGGAATTTCACGATTGGGATACTCTCGATCAGACAGAAAAGTAGGTCCCTCGAACCACAGTTTATTCTTAACCAGTTTTTCAGGATTGATCCCTCTTGTGATAAAATCTGCGGGATTGTTCTCAGAAGATACGTGACGATGCCACTGTTGAACTTTTGTTAAATCTTGTATAGTTGCTGTACGGTTTGCTACAAAATTTCTTAGAAGATACGGCTCTTTTTGTATCCAGGAAAGGACTATCATTGAATCACTCCATAAGTAGATGTCAGCTGTCTTAAACTGTAAGGAACTCTTCACTCTTGTGAGCAATTTTGCTAATAGGACGGCAGCGCACAACTCTAACCTCGGTATTGTAGTACGCTTAAGAGGTGATACACGTGATTGCAACAAACCATGCTCACTTTGAAGGCTCCATACACTGACGCTGATTTGCAATAAATGACACAACCATAAGCATACTCGGAATCGTCAGAAAATCCATGAAGCTTAATATGCACTGGATTGTTCATTAACATGCACCTCTTAGCTCTAACACTGTTTATTGCTCGCAATGACTCGATGACATTTTTCCGCTATTGCGCCTCCGTTCCAGGAAGCGGATCGCTCCAGTCTAATTTCAAGCACCACAGTTTTTGTAAAAAGATTTTTGCTCTCGTTATTACGGGACCCAAGAGTCCTAGAGGATCAAAAGTTCGCACTATTGTTGAAAGTACTGATCTTTTCGTAGGCGGAACCACGTTTTCTACATGAATTTGGAAGGTAAAGATATCAGTGGTAGGTTTCCACATAACACCTAGCGCCTTTGTCTCTTTTTTGGGGACGCTAAAGGATAGTTATGACTCTTATCTCTAGATAACTGAAGTAGGACTCTTCCCATACAGCACAGAATGTTTCAGTTACGTTGCAAAAAGCTTACAATCTTTCAGAAACGTGACACATTTAAATATGCTCTCCGATACCTTTCTGAAACATTCCCACATTTTTGATTTTCTATCTGTTAAGTGATTGTAAAGTTTCTGTTACGTATCTGATTTTTTGTTACGATCGCGGACATTTCTACGTTTTTGAAACTAATCGGAAAGTAATCTGAACGATTTTAAACGTTTTTGAAATGTTTATAATGTTTCAATGTTATATGATTGTTACGTTTCTGGAACATTTTGTGCTGTTAGGGTTGTAGCGAGATAAGGTGCGTTTACTGTATCATAGGTAACAGTTTCGAGCTCATAAGTTTTAATTGGTTCATTCACTCTCTCCAAATAATTCTCAGAAGTTTAGTTTGGCTCGGGTCAATTAAATCATCCTCTACATCTTTTTAATGTAAGCCACGAACGCATAAATATGTTAACGAAATCTCATCATTATATTAAATAGGTCTTCCTGAATAACTCCACCGTTATATTGTAAGGAGTTAAGAGAATTCCCTAACGTTGTTTGAGAGGAGGCATTGAAAACTACTCTGAGTTTTGTAGTACTTTTATCAGGGCGATAGACTCCTAAATGCGGTATATTGTATGCTTCTTCTTCTTCCTCACACTCTGAAATTTCTGTCATGTGACCCAAATTTTCGCATTCGCGTAAAGATTCTCGATATAATGCTAAATACTCAGGCTCCTTTAAAAAACGATTCCACAGCAAATTTAATTTTTTAAGGGCAATATCTTTAGATTTCCCTAAACACGTTGGATCATCTTTTAACGGCATTTTTACAATATATCTCTGTGTACTATCGCTTTTAACGTTCTTCTGAAAATGCTCTTCGCAAATTATTGCTTCTTTATTTTTGGGTACCTCAATCTGCACATCCTCCGATTCCCCGAATTTCTCCATTGTTTCGTTTAGACCATAATTATTCTCAATGAAGCCGCAATGTACCCTTCCCTGAATTTCAACGGGAACGCTTCCACTAGCCACGTATCCAAAAACAGTATTTTGGAAAATCATATTATTATTATTAGCTCGACAAATCTGACCTGGCCGCAACAATTCTTAAAACATTTTGCACTTAAAAGTAAATCTACACAACCTGGCAAATTAAAGTTATCATCTGGAACTTTTATATATTTTAATTCTGCCATATTAATCTTTAACCTTTTTGACGGCATGAAATCCGTAATTTTAGATATAATAAAAAATCCAATTCTTTTTCAAAATTTCCTTCAAAATTAGAAATCAACGCATTAACAATACATTTAATTATTGTGCATGTATCTCCGATACCACAAACTATCAAATTAGTTTTCTTTCTTTATAAATTAAGGCTATTCGCGCAGTCTAAAGTCATATAATTATTCATTGCCCCTTGATCTAAAGTCGAGCGTACTCTGTAATTATTTCCTCTATCATCTTTTAATAAACAATTCACAGTACTCAGCAAAACAGTTGTTGTCTGATTTATTACCTGCAAAGAGAGTACCGAACTATTGTTTTGGCTATTTGACGTGGTGACAGCTGTTTGAAATATCGGAGCATTTGGCGAAAGCGCAGATTTTCGAAGGGGGGGGGGAGGAAATTCCCGGCCACCTCCACTGGTTTCACATTCATTACGCAATGACTCAGAATTTCTCGGTAAATGTAAAGAAAAATGATGACGCCTCTTTTTTCCATCTTGTTTACACAAAGAACAAAATAAATGTGATTTACAGTTATTTACTAAATGTTTGCCCAGGCAGTTAAAACAATAATTATTTTTCTTAATTACTTCTACCCTTAAGCAGTGACATATAATTTCTACTTTTATATAAAGGATGATTATTTTCAGAACACAATATACTCTTTAAATTCTTGCTATCAGCGAGAAATATCCTAGAAATATTTCTCGAATTAGAGGCCTTTTGATTATTGTTCTCCGTTAATGATTTTCCTCGCTACACATAAAAAAGATCTGCTTCGCTCCCTAAAGTGACGGGATCAAACCAACTATCTGATTGTCTTACGCTGATGTGGGACGCGGTTTCTTTGTCTAGCGTTTGAAACAATTTATCTGATACAACTAATTGCTTTAATTTCTCAAAATTCGACACTTCTCTTAATTTTAAATAATAATCAAAACTACTTTTCAACCGTGATGCAAACTGCACATGGGTTTCATTTGCTTGCCTAGTAGTTTTTCTGAATTGCTCTAAATACGACTGGTGTGTTGGTTCGAACTCTCAATACAATTTTCTTTACTTTATCATAGTCACTCAACTCATTATCACTTCTGTACGAAATTATGTTCGAAGCTTTCTCGCCTAATAAATTCAAAAGAATTTCCGCTTTAAATTTATCGGATACGTTTTTTGTTATAAAAGATCTTTCCAAAGAAAAAAAAAAAAGACTCCACCCTTCTGGACGACTTGGAATTCTAATTGTTAACGTTTTAATACTTTTTATCAGCGAATCCAGACAATCGTATTGCTCAATTTTATTTTCTGAATCGTCTTCTCTAGTGTTTCTAACTGTTCGTATGTGCGACAATTCTAATTCAGCTTTCGCTCTCTCTAATTTAACTTGTTCTAATTGTTTATTTTTCTCGATTGTCTCTAATTCTATTTTCCGTTCGTCAGTTATCCCCTCTATCAGATTAAATACAAATTCAGGTTCATTTTTGAACTTCTCAGTATTCTTTATAATATTAATCAGATCGACAACCGACATTTTATCTGTTATTACCTCTCCCAACTCTGTTGCAGCAAGCTGAAAGTCAGCTTTTCGCGTGCTTTTAAACATTTTGAGAACTAAACTTAATTACAAATCTCAATATAACCAACTCTTAATAATAATAATAATAATAATAATAATAATAATAGCACAAATTATTTTATGGGAGTGAACAACCACAAAACTCATGCACCTACTTCATCACTCGTTAGTAATCCAAAAATTTCCCTATTGCGTGCGGTTTTAAAAGCATCGCAGCACACCAAAACGAAATCAAAGGTTCTTGTTCTTGCACAAATTTAAGTAATTCATAGATCGCTCAGTACTTTGCTCCGGTCGTACTGACCAGATGTTTAAACTATAAATTATTCACACAAATACATTTCTCAAGGACTGTATCACTTAACTCGTATTAATTTATTTTCACATTTTTAAACAACTCAAATCGACGCGAACACAACGTCGCTGCACATCTTACACTGCTCTACTTCGGTGGCGCTGCTGCAACAGCGTTTTTCATTGGGTACGGAACAAAAACCTTAAAAAATCATTGAATAAGAAGAATTGATATTGCGGCTGGTTTGCTTCAACTTCTTCACCATTCCAACACACTGTCATAACTTGTAACACTCTTAATTAAAAATAATAACCAACAATTTACACAAAATATAAAAGCAGGATTAACTCAAATGCGTGCCATATCCGTGCACAGAAACGACGACACATTTTCACATAGCGAGTGCACAAACTAAACAGAATCCTTCTGAACTAAAGTTTTTCAGAGATGATAAGAGACGGTGCTTACTACTGTCAGTGCCATCTACTGACAAAATTTAAAAACAGTTAAATGTTCCTAGAAGTAATTTAGCAGTTCTCCTCAGTACTCCCTCCCAAGTGAACAAAGACAGGCAAACTTTAACACGGTACAAATCGGTCTGGAAATCGGACCTGTCTTTTAGAACGTCTAGGTACTAGTTTCTCGGAAGTACCAGCACTAATGTTTTCATTTGGTTTAACTTCTGTTTGAGAAACAAACACAATAAATGCTGATTTAAATCTATCGATATTAACGTCTTGGATTTTTCCATCTATTAAAATATGGAAATATTTTTCCTTTCTTGACACTACAGGGTATTAACCATTGTACGGTGGTTGTAATGATCTTCTAACTCTATCATATCTCACAAATACATGTGAACACTGTTTTAGATGCTTATGTACTACAAAATCTGGATTATTTTGATGTGCAGATGAAGGTTTCGGTTTGAGTAATCTCATAAATTCTCTTAATTTTTCAACATAAATACGTGGGTCTTTTATGTCTACCGTGGGGTCGTAAAAGCTCCCAGGAAGTCTTAAGGTACTTCCTTACAGTAATTCAGCAGGGGTTGCTTCAATATCCTCTTTCAATGCACATCTAAAACCCAAGAGAATTGTTGGGAGGATCTCAGACCAATTACGGGTTACGTGAGCCATATTTTTTACACAAATAAACATTTATGCTTCAAAATTGTACTGGTCTATTCTTATGCTTTTGTTAAGCATAAGAATAGACTAGTACAATTTTGCCAATTACACCAATTTAAATAGCACAATTTTACCGTCCCTAAAAGGAAACGCTATGCAATTAGTGGGTTAATATTACTCACACATATTCTGTAAAATCTGCGTTTATCAATACAAATTTTTCTCAACTGTTAAAGGAATTTCCTAATACTGCTAAACCTTCTTGTGCAAATTGAAGTTACCGAGACGGGAGCTAGACTTGTTTTATATTTAAGTACAAACAATAATTAATATTCAAATATATACCTTTAAATCAAACATATTTTTTCTAATGTAAATGATAATTTTTCCTTTGTAACAGCCTTTGTTAAAAAATCTGAAATCATTTCATTAGTTCAATTATACATAACTTTCACAGTCTTTTCTTCAATTAAGTCTCTAACGAAATGAAATTTAAGATTAACATGTCGTGTTTTATTTGATGACTTTGCTGTATTTAGCCAGTCTATAGCTGCTTGACTATCAGAATAAATCGTCACAGGTCTTTCAACAAATTGTTCACATTTAAGTTCTTGTAACATATTTAAAGTCCATGTTAATTCCCTTGCAGTATCTGCAGCGGCTAACAGCTCTGATTCACATGTCGATAGTCCTACACATCTTTGCTTTTTACTTTTCCATACAATAAGAGAATTTCCTAACATAATTACACAACCTGAAAATGATTTGCCTCCCTCTCCATTTCCCCAGCTTGCATCTGCGCTACAATTTATTAAACCGAATTTTCTCTCGTAAAACAATACTTTATTTTTTGTTCCATTTAAGTATTTCAGAACCTTTTTAGCTAATGTATAATGTCTTTTCTCAGGACGTTTATTAAATTGTGATAAATAACTAGTAACAAATGCAAGGTCAGGTCGAGTTCGGTTAGCTAAATATAGCAACTCGCCTATAATTTCTTGATACTCAGTTTGATTAACTAAATTATTTGTAGGTGTAAAACATCTATCCTCGCCTTTAACTATTGGTAGATTAGACTTTTTAGAATTTTGCATACCATATTTTTCCAATAAAGATTCAATGTAGTTAGTTTGCGATAAACTGATACCGTCTTGATTTTGTACTACTTCCATGCCTAAAAATTTTGAATTTTTAGTTGTTTCATTTAGAACAAAAATTTCTTTAAGTTTACTTATTTTTTCATTGTATAACTTAGAATTATTTGAAAAGATTGCTAAATCATCAACGTACACACAAATTGCTAGAAAATTCGTATCATCTTTATAAGTAAATACACAATTATCAGATGCAAGTGGAGAGAAGCCAATCACTTTCAATTCATGTTTAAGTTTATTATGCCAATTTCGCCCGCTTTGAGGCAAGCCATATATACTACGTTTCAATTTACATACATTATTTTTACCAAATTTATTTTCATAACCAGGGGGTATTTCCATATATATTGTTTCTTCAATGTTACCATATAAATATGCTGTTTTTACATCAAAAAATCTTATAGATAAATTCAGCTTAGAAGCGATTGCCATTAATAATCTAAATGATTCAATATTTACTACCAATGAATATGACTCTGAATAATCAACTGTTTTTATTTGATTGAAGGCCGCTGCTACTAATCTAGCTTTATAAATTTCCTCATTATTTACCCTTTTAATTGAATAAATCCATTTACTTTTAATTATTTTTTCATTTTTTGGCCTTTCAACTATCTCAAAAACATTGTGTTTATTCATGGAATCGATTTCTTTTTCCATAGCGATCTCCCATTTTTTACAATTTCTTTTATTTTTTATTTCCTCAAAATTTCTCGGTACTGATTCCCCATCAAGGTCGTTTAAAGCCAAATTAGCTGTCATTTTATTTTTTATTCTTTCTGATCTTCGCAATTGGGGTGCCGATCTATAAATAGATTCTGACTCATTTTGCATTTCATTTTGTTCTAGCGTTTGTTGTTCAGACGAAAAATCTGATATATTATTATCATTGTTTCCAGGTAGGGAAGAAGTTTCATTTTCATTAAACTAGGTTAATTCTTTAATATCCCACAAATAAGTTTCGGTTTCTCTTTTTAAGAATTCACTACCTTTAGATGTTTCATCAAATTTAACTGATCTTTCTTCAATAATTTTTCTTTTTTCGATATCATAAATTCTGTATGCGCGCCTATCTCTAGAATATCCAACAAATATACCTTTCTTAGCGGGAACATCGAAATTATTTCTAAATTGTTTAGGAATGTGATAGTAAGCTACACAACCAAAAGTTTTTAAATAAGTTAGTTTTGCTTTTCTACCTGTCCATATTTCGATCGGGATTTTTTCTTTACCTTTTCGCGGCGTGTTATTAGAAATGTGGGTACTACAATTTATGGCTTCCGCCCAAAATCTAAGTGGCAATTTACTATCATATAACAAGGTTCTTGCACGTTCTACCAGTACTCTTACACATTTTTCTGCAATACCATTGCTTTCAGGATTATATGGTACTGTTTTCTCGTGAATTATTCCCGATTTTTCTAGAAAATTTTCAAATTCATTATTTACAAATTCTAAACCGTTATCGGTTCTTAAACGTTTAATTTTCTTATTCATCTGATTTTCATACCTTTCTTTGAAAATAGTAAAAGCATCAAATGCTTCATACTTATGTTTCAAGAAATAAGTGAAATACATTCCAGAAAAATCATCAACCAATACTAAGAAATATTTAGAATTTCCTAAAGAATTAACATTTATAGGTCCTGCTAAATCAGCATGAATCAATTCTAATATAGAACTACTTTGATCAAAATTTACTTTTGGATGATTTTTCCGAGTTAACTTACTAATGTCACATGATTCACAATTAAAATTTTCTGAATCTCTAAATTTTATGCCAATAATATTTTGCATTTTTATCATATATTGTGGATTTAAATGGCAAAGTCTTTTGTGCCAAATATCATAAGATTCTGATTTATTTATTAAGTTACATTCTAGAGAATCAGGTGACATATCATTGTAAGGTTCTAATATGACTTCAAATCTATTATTTATTTTAACAGCTTTTAACACAATTTCATCATTTTTACTCAGAACTAAGATATGATCTCTACTTGATTTGATCTTATAACCCCTATCCATTAATTTACTTACAGAAATTAAATTATTTCTCAAATCAGGAATATATATACATTCGTTCATAGTTAAAATATTTTGAGAATTATTTACCAAAGTTTTAGCGCGAACAGTTCCTATACCAGTAAAATTTAAAGTAGAATTCTTACCTGCTAAATTGATATATCCATTATCATTAGTAATATCACTAAAATAATTTAAATTATTTGTTAAATGACAACTTGAGCCTGAATCTAATAGCCGAATGTTATTTTCAGAAATATCAAATTGTTCTCTATTCGCGGAAAGTGCAAAATCACTATCATTTTTACTTGCATAGTTCGAGTTTCTGTTTTTAAACTGTTCTTTGTTTTTGTTCTTATTGTTATTATAAGCATTTGTTCTTTTTTCATTAGTGTTCTGAGGTAAGTTTTTATTCCGAAAATAGCAGTTTTTAGCAAGATGATTAGTTTTCTTACATATGAAACAACTTTTCACTCTGTTTTTGTTCTCACTTTTAACGTGGAATGCTTCTTCTCTTCTAGTCTTTTGGTAGTCAGGTGATCACAGGATTGTTCTTTCTTCTTCGCGTAGAATCTCGAGTATTTCATCTAAATCTTTTTCTCTTTGAGTTTTCAATATTTCTTTAATTTTCGAGAATTTTCCTCTAAGTCCTCTTACAGCATAATACACGATTTCTCGCTCTGTAATTTCCAAACCTAGTGAAGCACATTTTGTTCTTAAACCTCTTGCTCTTGCAATATAGTCTGTCACATTTTCTTTTGGATTTATTTCAATATTTTTTATTTCATTACTTGCATCGATTTTTCGATCTTCCAATTTTCCTGTGAATGTTGATTTTATTTTTTCCCATAAATTCTTAGCGTTTCCTTCATCAGCGAATTGGAGGCTTTGTTCATCAGATAATGAAAGTAATATATATGAAACAGCTTCGGAATTCTTAGTATCCCATTCAGCCTGTTCTTCATCTTTTAAGTCGCCTGCTTCTTTAATCACGACGTCGTACAACTTTTTAATAGTTAGTACAGCTTTTAATTTTAATGACCACGTGTGATAATTAGTACTATTTAACAGTGGTACTGACGGGATTAATTTATCCATTTTTAATTTTCTTTTTAATTGAAGATCTACTTTCGCTGATCCATTTTTTAGTTTTAGTTTTTTAATTACAGGAAAACGTGGCGTCGTTTCATTTTTGCCGCCGACCGAACGCAACCACGCTCTGCTACCTCATGAAGTTACCGAGACGGGAGCTAGACTTAAACTCACGTTTATTTACATATGTACAGTTACAGAGAAAAGAGAATGAACACACAGCGCCATCTATTGGCGTATTATAAAACACTTTGAGCATTATCACTACTTATACCAACACAAATCAAGTAACTAAACATTCTGTTAAGCACCATATCAAAACACTTTCCCGTTATGGCTTTCCCGTTTTTGTTAAATCCCGTTTGATTTCTCGTCGGTAGTTTAGAAATTGCAAAATTAGAAATTCAGCATCTGTTGGATTTAGGCCATATGCCTCTATCTAACATTAATAACAATTTGCATATGGGCCCAAAAAAAGGAATTAATTACTGGTATTCTGTTGGTGACTGTAGAACTCGTAAAGCTCAAACAAAACAGTATACATATGTAACCCCTTATATTATTAATTTTACTAGCGAGTTCTATGGAATCAAAATGTTTTCTCCTATTGACTGATATAGTAAAATTATATCAGGAAATTCTGATTGTTCCTGAAGATTTCCATAAAATTGCAATTTGTACACATTTTGGACTATTCGGAAGCATTTGGATACAATTTGGTTTGCACAATATTTCTTGTACTTTTCAAAGATTTAGTGGTGAAAAGACTCGAAGTTTAAATGGTTTTTATGCTTTCGTAGATGACATTTTAGTTGCACGTAAAAATAAAAAGAGCTTCTTAAACATCGTAAAAGTCTTTTTGAACAATTAAGTCACCAGTTTTATCATTAAATCATCTAAATATACTTTTGGGTTTATTTAGCATCGAATTGCTGGGATTTAATATCTCTGATGAAGGATTTTCACCCCACTCTGACAGAGTTGAAGCAATAATAATAATAATAATAATAATAATAATATAAAAAAAATGTTCACGACATACTAAAAGTATGGAAACGTTAATTTTTTTCAGAATTCATGTTCGTATTTATCTCTTACTTTAAAGATCTATCGACGAATTTTGAAAAGTTTTACTCCAGTTTCTAATGTCTGAGATCAAATGTTGTAAAAATAAGCAGAGCATAGTTTTATTTTTCATTTGAAATTTTCAGTTAAATTGATGATCCTTCATTAGAAAGAAAATTCCTAATATTCTGCTATTGAAGTACATTTCTGCTTTCGATATCTCGTTTAACAGATACAACTTGAAATTATGGTTGCAATTGGATGCTCAATAAGAGATAAAAACACAAACTTTATTCATTTATGGTTAATTCGAAGAATTCCAGGCCTCTGTATATATAAAAAAACTATTATGTTGTTTCCACCAGAAGACTATCTTCTATATTTTCCTATAGAAATTCACTAAGGGTAAATAATTTATTAAAACTATTATTTATTAAAATTATATAACATGACGAATACAAATTATTTTCATCTTAGAGAAAATTAACACTAAATATTCAAAGAAAGACAATTTTATTGTCTATAAATAAAATCTTAAAAAATGCGTTTTTATAATGAATATTATCACATATCAAGTTTTATCCCGTTATATGCCATATAAGTTGTGATATAACTTTCCCGTTATTGAGAAAATTTCCAGTATAACAGCGCCATCTATTGGCCTATCAGCATCCAACTTGAATCAGCATAATGTCTCATAATGACCTTCTCACATATGAAGTTTTGTTTGATTATATGCAATAGAAAATGAGATATAGCCTTTTCTTAAATTTCAGAAATCACTGTGCGGCAGCGGCACCTTTTGAGCGGTTCCCACCAAAAGTTGACAGGCACTAATTTATGTCAAGGTGCATCTATAGATAAATTTACATGCAATTCTGTGCAGTAGTTCCTGAGATAAAGTCTTGCCTTAAATTGCGGAAACTGCTGTATAGCAGCGCCACCTGCTAGTCGATAAGCATTAAAATTGAATCAGAATAATGTCTCATAATGGCCTTCTTACATATCAAGTTTTGTTTGATTATACGTAATAGAATCTGAGATATAGCCTCCTCTTAAACTGCGGAAATCGCTGTATAGCAGCGCCACCTGTTAACTGGTTAACACTAAAAGTTGATCGGCATTAATTTAGGTGCATCTACGTATACATTTATATACAATTCTGAGCAGTAGTTTCGGAGATACAGTTGTCGCGGAGATACAGACTTTTCTAAAAATGGTGAAATCGTGTTTTAGACCTCTAAAAACGTTAAAATTCCGCCGAAAACCAAATAAAATTTTTTTACGAATCCAATACTTTTTTCTGTTGAATATAAAAGAGAGTAATAAAAAAAAAAAAAAGGTGAAGGAAAATCACTGTCTATAGCTGGGGAAGGAAGATAGAAGGAATATCGTGTGCCAAGTTAAATTACAGATGTAGGTATTTTTCATAAGAAATCAATAATAAGGATTATAGGGAGGAAAACAATTCAAAGACTTTGGTTGTATAAAAGTGATGCATGGTGATTTCTGAAAATGGTGCACTGGTGAGTTCGCAACGTTAATAAATTTCGATGTAAAACACAACACTCAACGTAACTTCATTGCTAATAGATGTAGAAAAATGTAATAGGTATCATTCGACAGGGAATTGCCAGTACTTTCAGAAAATGAACTGAAATTTTGAATTGAGGGTCGTCTACATATTAAAAGGCGCACCAACTTTGGTTTTTTCAATGGTAATGCCATATTTTTATTTTATATTTGAAATCCTGGTATCGCGACAACGCGAAAAAGTATATTGGTTGTATATGTTACTTATTTTTTCACAGGGTTTTAAGCGTTTAAAGTTTGAAGGTGCTAATGTTAAATTCATATTTCAAACATTTATTAATATCTTCACAAAAAATAACTTGATCGATATATTTTTTTTTTACGAGATACAGTGCAGAAACCCAAACATAATCCATCATTACTTTTGATTCTGAAAAATATTTTTAATTTTGAAAAATATTAATAAATTCATATTCATAAAAATTATGAATTATGACCTATATTAATTTTTACATAAAATGAATCCTAACGCTGAAAAATATGACTGTGCAAATTTGCAGCTAAAATAATTTGCAGCTTTTATAAATATATTTTAACACTTTTTGCAACCACAAGATTTTGTCTTTTTGACAGTAAGATCCGCCTACGGGCGTTATTCTCTCAAAATAAAATATTTCAGAACAAATTTTCTGTATTCCCAATTATATTACAAATCGATATACATTATAATTATATTCTTTCTAATCAATAAACTTCTATCCATAGTATATTTTATTGCAAAAATATGAACATTGGGTACACACTTAAGAAATAAGTAACACACAAATTACGAAAGAAACGCCCACCGAATGAGTTACAGATTTTCAAATTACGTGAATCTTCGTCAGCAGTCGCGAAAGGGTTAATAAAGAAAGTATATTATCATAGAAATTATAAAACGAATCGTACAGTTCCAAAGAGTACAACTGACCCAAAACTGGTAAGTGCGATTAAAATTGTTTAATATTTACTTCATGAACCCTTACAATAATTTATCCGAAAAGATTTAGTTTATGCGTTTTTGTATATATATATTTATATTATTTCATTTCGTATATTATGTTACGCCTACGAAAGAAAATTTAAGCTTTATTCTTGATCAATACAGCCATAATAGACACTTTTACTTGAAAAATATTGTACTTTTTTCAAAGAGTACAGTCTGGACAAATCGCAAGTGTAATGTATTTAAATAGACCTAAAATTATCTAAAAAAGTACTGAAGTATATACAAATCTAAGAAACTGAATTCAGGATAATTAAGGAACTGGAAAAGGGACATTGATTTTATTAATTTTTATAATTCTTTTTTTCCTGAAAGATTTTCGGTGTAAAACATTAAAACTTTGTCTGTTTCCTATAGGATCTTAATTTTATTTTTCTACATTTACAGATAACCCCCTAACACATTTTTGATTATAACTCTATAAATACTAAAGATAATGTAAACAAACAACATACTTTTCCGCACTGCCAGACTCTCAGAAATTCGAAAATGAAGTCAAAATATGGTGTTGCTATTGAAAAAAAAATCAAAGTTGGCGCTCATTTCAATATGTAGATGACCCCTATTTCAAAATTCGACATTTTCAAAAAGTACATTTAATTTCCTGTTGAGTGGTGTCTATTAAATTTTTCTGCGTCAATTAATAATGAAATTACAGCTAGTGCTGTGATTTTTTTCCCCGACTGTATATCTATGTAAGAATTCACTGAAATAAAAGAAGTATGGGAACTGCGTACTCGTTCGTTCCCATACAAATTAAGCCCAACGATTCCATTATTGGAGACATATTCTATAGCGCATACCGTTCTAACATCCGTTATTCCAAAAAGCATCGAAGAGATGATATCGTTCGTTAATCCTCGACTTGATCAATTTGCTCGAGCAGTTTTGCATGACGTAATCGGTGCAGAAAGATTCGCTGAGAGTATTTCTTCTCCATTTATTAGCGCGGGATGTCATGAGTTCATACAAGTATATTCCCGATAAAGTCGGTATGAATCGAATAAAAAATTTAGTTCTTTATAATTGTGTTACCTGAATCGACTTATTCCTCATTAAATCATAACAATATAATCATTAAATGTGACTTTAAAAAAAAAAAAAAAAAAAAAATGTAGCTTTATACATTTTATTTCCTGTATACACCAATGTATCTCTATTTCTACTCATATAAAATTATTAGAAAACATTTCGGAAATAATTGTACGAAAACATACAAACTGGCAAATATTAATCAAGGGTTAAAGAGAGGTTTAATATTAAAAATAAATATAATCAGAAGATTTCTGGCAAAACTCAGAAATTTATTACAAAGAACTTACCTTCTTAAAATGTACGAAAGTTGAATTTTGATCAATGGAAATGAAATTTAAGATTATTTTATATCCGAAGTTCAAAAGATAATAAATTGAATGTAGGGTGATAAAGTTTGTTACCCCTAAAAATAAAATAAAAAGATATTATATGTTATCTCTTTTCCATGTCTTTTCAGGTAAGCCATTAACCCCATCTTCAAATAATGTGATGTGTTTCAGAAACTTTGCAAGCAATCATCATTGAACGTGACTACTAAAACGTGAACTTTCACTGCCGATGATAATAAAATAGTATATATTTAGGAATAACGGTTGTCTGGAATATTAAAGTTTTGTCTCTGCTTACACATGCAGATACATATATTACTATTAAGTAGCAGCAGTTAAAGTAAACCTTTGTAGAGCATGTACTATAGATTTATGAGTTACACGATATCTCGGAACTGTCATGAAATTTTTATGAACCAGTATTATACTATATAAGGAATATAAAGGAGAAACGTTATGTGTCACATGTTATATAAAGAAGCCGTAAATAATACAGTACCCGCCGATTTACAAAATCCCATTTGTTCTGGGCCAAAGAGATTTTAATAAAGTGGCTGATTTTTATATCCGGCGATCATAATCGAATTCGAGACAAAAGTATTCCTTCCTCGAATTTGGAAAGAAATTGCAAAAGTAACGATTAATAGCATTAATAAAGATGATTCATAAATTTTTAATAGATAAATAATTCTTCATTCAAAATTCTTCATTTAAAGACATACGGTATGTAAAATTAATACATACATGCGGCATATAAAATTAGTTTATAGTTAAGTGTTGGAATTTATGAAATAATATCGATGTCGCCTCTGTTTGGCTACATTTGAGGAAAATCGTCATACTTAGCGAAATTTCTTTCAAACTTGATCCTTTCCGTTTATAGACCTTGCTTCTAAGTTTCTTTAAAACCAGAACTAAAAGCTTTATTTGAATAATTAAAGAGAGAGAGAAAAAAAATATTATTGGCCAATCAAAACAAATCTGTCGCTTACATTGCGATTTGACGAATACATTTCTTTGAATTGGTTACTAAGACATGAGATGAGGCATGTGTATATATTATTTAATTCAGTTATTATATAGCAGATGTAAAATTTTTTACAAAGAGAGGTAATGAAGGGAATTGCTATGTTAAACTTTATTTTTTCTGAGGGGGAAAAAAAGAGAGAGAGAGAGAGAGAGAGAGAAATGAAAGAGAGAAAGAAAAAGAAAGTTTGTTGTCTTGTTTACATACATGCGCATTTTTGCTGTTGGATAGATTATTTTTTCAGTTTATTAACTAGCGACACTGATTTCATTAAGCGGCGGTTTTAAAAGGAATTTGCATTGATTTGATTCCGGACCTTGATACTTGATCAGATTAAGCGGCTGATTTTATAAACCAGTGACCTTTATAAAGCGGTGAGTACTGTATATTAAAAACAATTATTATTCCTTAATGTCGATTCACGAACGTGACCATATTTTATGAAAGAATTTATGTTTTTCTTTTTGTGTAATAGTTAGCAAATTACATTAGTTTTCATTCAAAAATAACCATGAAAAATGAATATAGATAGAAAATGGATGCTTAGATAGCTAAAAGAAATTTGAGAGAGGTAATTTTTGCTTTATAAAAATAATGACCAATATATATATATATATATATATATATATATATATATTGAAAAAATTAAATTATATTACATGATTTTTTTTTTCTTTTTTTTAAAGCGCATTTTGTTTAAAAGATAACCGATTTGTATTTAAACTGTATGCATAATAAAATTTGCATTTATAAAAGTGCTTTTTGAAATAGTATAAAAGTCAGATTTTGCGTTATTTGAAATCTTGTTAAACAGAGCCTGATTAAGGAGGAAGCACACATTATCTCCGCTCTCACCGGAATATTTTTACAATTATTTTTTACTTCATGTCATAGAAATTCCACGCTATGACGAGGAAATATTTTTCATAAAATAATGAACGGTGTAAAACAATCCATTTTACTCACCGTTATTAGACACCAGAATTCTTTTAAAATAATTTTTAATGAGAATTTTCTGTTTATTATAGGAGGAAAGTATTTGTTAAAAAATAACGGTGTAAGTATAAATAATGTGTGCTTCCCCCTTAATCAGGCTCTGCTGTTAAATTTGCTTTTAAATATATTTAGAGAAGCCAACTTGCATTTGCACATGAATTACAACTGTTCTTGTGGAAAAGACGTCAGGGATGGAACACAGGCGCAGAATCCATACCGGTATTCGTTTAAGAAATTTCTCTACCTATAATATCGTTGATTTAAGAAGTAGAAAATTTTCTTATGTTGATAGTGGAATGAGTTATGCGCCCGTGTTCCATCCCTGAGAGGTACATGTGCCATACAATTTTTTTTTTTTTTTTTTTTTTAGTTCTTTGGATAGATGTAAATGATTATGTCGATCGATCACAATGTTATCTTCTTTAAGTTCTGATAAAAACGTTTCGTCACAAAAATGAGATTTTTTGTTTCATAGACTACTAAAATGACTTCTGAATTAATCTAAACTGTGTTGTTTCAAAAATTAAAAATATTATTAATTGGATTTAGATGGTGTTCAGATTTGCATTGAATTTAGATTTTCTTTTTCGTATAAATGAAAGACATATTAAGACCATTGAATCTATGCATATTTAATTGTGCTTCTTAGTCGTTAATTTCGAAAGGTGCTAAAGTTTAAAATTTTTAAATGTTCGCCATTTACTTAGCATGAAAATCTCATTATACTGTGTGATTTAAAAGTCGAAAAAATCATGAAAATTAATAAGTACGAAAGAAAGAAAAAAAAGAATGGTTTGCATCGAATGGTTGGGAAAATATCGGGTTGTTTATGATAAACGAAAGCAATAAAGAATAAGAACGGTGTCGCAGGGTTGCCACGGCCCTGAATTTTTCACATTCTAAGATTTTATATAGAAAACTTTGTTATAACACGAACCTATATACTTAAGAATAAATTTATTACTAGAGAAATGTGGTGGAGAAGTCATAAAAAAGGGTGCGGCCGTGGGAATACGCTTTCGGTTTTTTAATATCAGATTTTGATCTGAAACGCTACAAAGCATTACTACAATGTCGGTACAATACCTATGCATTGTATTATACAATGTCTGCTTCGTTCATATTTGAGGAGTATTGTATTATCACTTCTATACTCTTGTGTTTCCAGATATTTTGTTATGAAGTCACATGACTTCTACTTAAGAGACCTTCGAAGTCAAAAGTTTACTGTGACAGACTGTTATCATTTCCAATATTGCTGGTTATTTACGTGCATTTGCAGCACAACAAGAAATTCTGCTTAGTGCTTTGAATGATGTTGTAACTCTTCTGATGACTGCGCTGCTAATTAAAAAAACACTGAACAGATGGTGTTATGACGGATTGAAAAAAAGAAAAAACTGAATACCAACTGAATAACATTACTATAACTGAATAATAGTAATAACTGTTATCATTTCCACATTCACGACTTCCGAGACTTCTGAAAATATATATTATTTCGTTTTGGGGAATTCTGAAATCAAAAGTTCACTGAGTCAGATTGTCATCATTTTCAACAGTGAAAAATGACGGCTGCTTACGTGTATCTGCTATAGAACAAGACGTTCTGCTTAATGCTTTGAATGACTTTCTAACTATTCCGATAACTATGCTACTGAATAACGAAAAATAACACATTGAATGACGGACACTAACAATAAATTGAATAACAATATAGCTCATGTACTAATAACTCCCTGGTTAGCTTATTTATAACTCGAAAGTGAGCTTAACACGCAAATTGTCTAAAATCATACGCTGTAAAAAATATCTGTTAAAAATTCAGGAAAAATCTGGCAGCTGGGGTGTCAGTATTTCTCCGTCAAATATACAGAACGAAACTGTACTTTTAACAAAAAACCTGCTTGATTTACAGGATTTCTACGTAAAATATATGTCAGTGATACAATTTTGCGGTTTTAAACTGTATATTTGACGGAGAAATACTGGCACCCCAGCTGCCAGATTTTTCCTGTACATTTACAGGTTTATTTTTTGCAGTGTAAATCATACAGCGATATATATATATATATATATATATATTATTTAAAATAAACTGTTCAAGTTTGTTTATTTTCTAATTTCCCCCCCAAAAAGACCTACTTTTTATTTGTTTAATTATTTACTTTCGGTGCGAATTAAATATTTTTAACTTTATTTCTTTACTTTCTTCGGACAATTTTTACCTTTTCTTTGTTTTAGGGATCCATCGTTAATTTAAGTTTTATATAAAAGAAAAAAAAAATTGAAATTTATTTATTAAAATTGCTTAGAATGATCCGTTAAATCTATCTATATTAATAAAATCAGAGTTTTGTCTGTAAATTTGTCGGAATCGAAAAATTTTGCGATATCTTCACGTTTCACACCCCATGAAAGCCGAAAATGACTTCAGAAAATTTTGCCTGTGTGTGTGTGTGTGTGTGTGTGTCTGTGTGTATGTCATCGTGTCCGAATGTCGCTTTTTTTGTCCGGGCATCACTCGGGAACGGCTGGACGGAATTCAACGACGCTTGGCAGTAATTTAGGTCTTCACCCAACTTAAAATTATATCTATCAACTTTTCGGAAATTCCTCCCCGTTCCCACCCTAGGGGGTAAAAGACTAAAACACGTTTGTCCGGGCATCACTTGAGAACGGCTGGACGGAATTCAACGACGCTTGGCAGAAATTTAGGTCTTCACCCAACTTAAAATTATATCTATCAACTTTTCGGAAATTCCCCCCCGTTCCCTCCTAGGGGGTAAAAGACTGAAACACGTTTGTCCGGGCATCACTCGAGAATGGCTGGACGGAATTCAACGGCGCTTGGCAGAAACTTAGGTCTTCACCCAACTTGAAATTATATATATAGAAATTTTCAAAATTATAATTAGTGTTTAAATTGTGGGTAAAAAACGCCTGCGCATGCGCCATATATATCTTTTCACTAAAATGCTTTGAATGAAAAAATGAAATATAAAAATAAATTTTTAAGTTAAAGACTTTTGTATTCGCGTGATTTTCACTACAAATTATGAAAAGATTGAAATGAAGTGTTGCCATCTAAGTTTCATACTTTAGTTAATTTTAAAAAATCTAATTGTCGTATCGAAAAACTGTTTACACCCCAAGATTCAGAAAAATCACCTCTTTCATTTGGTACTGAATTTGTAATGATAGGTCCTATATTTCTAATTTATTTTTCCCTTTATCCGTTTTTCCGTTGCCACTTAAATTTCATACTTTAGTTATTTTTTAAAAATCTAATTGTCGCATCGAAAAACTGTTTGAACCCCTGGATTCAGCAAAATCGCCTTTTTCATTCGGTATCAAATTTATAAATATAGGTCTGATATTTCTAATTCATTTTACCCTTTTTCCGTTTTCAACCCAGATTCGATATGGAACAGCTTTAGTATTGGATCCCTTTGGCAAAATTTGAAATTCAGCACCGAAGTAGCTCGGACGTTTCTCGCCAAGATCTTTATTGCACAATTGAGATAGCCAATTCAGTTCATCGCAAAAATGGCTTAAAATATTTAAAGTCACCAAAGGGTTCCGATACTTAAGCTGTGCTTTTTGTATTTATTAGTGCTAGAGGCCTATTTCAGTCGGTTTATTGAATGGGGATTTATTGAATGAAGTCCCCCCAAGGCACAACTTTGACATGAGTCCCCCCCAGGCACAACTTTGACATGACTTCCCCCCAAGGTACCCCTATTTCAGTCGGTACAGCGTTGTCGAATTTTTATAATACACTCTTAATAGTGCTAATGGGTCGGTTTATTGAATGTGGACTTATTGAATGAAGTCCCCCGAAGGCCCAACTTTGACATGACTCCCCCCCAAGGTACCCCTATTGCAGTCGGTACAGCGTTGTCGAATTTTTATAATACACTCTTAATAGTGCTAAGGGCCTATTTCAGTCGGTTTATTGAATGTGGATTTATTGAATGAAGGCACAACTTTGACATGAGTCCCCCCCAAGGTACCCCTATTTCAGTCGGTACAGCGTTGTCGAATTTTTATAATACACTCTTAATAGTGCTAAGGACCTATTTCAGTCAGTTTATTGAATGGGGATTTATTGAATGAAGTCCCCCCCAGGCCCAACTTTGACATGAGTCCCCCCAAGGCCCAACTTTGACATGAGTCTCCCCCAAGGTACAACTTTGACATGAGTCCCCCCCTCAAGGCACAACTTTGACATGAGTCCCCCCAAGGCCCAACTTTGACATGAGTCCCCCCCAGGCCCAACTTTGACATGAGTCCCCCCAAGGCCCAGCTTTGACATGAGTCCCCCCCAAGGTACAACTTTGACATGAGTTCCCCCTCCAAGGCACACCTTTGACATGAGTCCCCCCAAGGCACACCTCCCCCTCATTGGGAAAAAGAGAAAAAACGTTGTTTTGCGGCTATAAGAGAGTTTGGACTTCCAACGTTATTTGTTACAATATCTGCAGCTGAAACACATTGGTTTGGTTTAATGAAAACTTTATCATGGAATTTAGATCGTCACGAATTAACTAAAGAAGAATTTGTCGATATTAACAAGTTTAGCAGTAGGCCTCTGGCACTAAATTAAAATCTGTCAATGTCATATTTTCATGTTTTAAATAATGAAATAATGTCGTGTCTGTATAATTTATTATTTATAATATTGCCTATTAAAGACTTCTGTGGTCACGAAATTTGGTGCGTAAATTGTTTGTATGCATCCGGCACTTATTGTAACTGCATTTCACGAAATTCGAAATCCCCCCCCCCCTTCTCGGAGTCGGATGGCAATAAACATGTGTAAAAATATGTTTTTCCGTTTGAATTCGCTTTGAATTATCTTAGAATGGCGAATTTTGGTGTGTGGATATTGATTAAGTGTACGCATTATGTACATTAGTGGGATTTTGCAAAACTTCGAACTCACCCGCTGAGGGTGGGGAAGTAAGAAGTGGGTAAGTTGTGCCGAAGACAGTGGGGACCCAGACTCCTAACATTGGGAGCGAGAAAACCTCTACCAATCACAGCGAGAACTTAGGTTATTAATAAAGATATGGCATTTTGACAAATCATTTAAGTTTAACGTCCAGCGAAGCGGGCAAAGCCTGCTAGTTAGACATAATTTAGATAACTCCACGCAATGAGACGTAATTGTAGTAATTCTAATTTGGTAACTTGCGATATGCTCGACGAACGCACGACGAGCAAGTGGGCAATGAGCAAGAGTCAACTCAACTCGTGGATAGAGGTTGACTCTCACTACTGAACAAAAACCAGCAAAGACAAGCTAGCCGTCATCGAAGCAACGCATATGAAGAAGGCTCGGTGCCGGTCTGAAAGTGCTAATGGAGCAACTGTTCAATAGGTTATTTATTTTTTTTTTTAATTTACATGTGAAATGTATTAATTTAATTTATAAATTAAAATTTAATCAATAATATTTTATAAAATGAAAGAGAATGATGCAACTATAAGAAATTGAACTTATTCCTTGTAAAATTTCCCGACCTTGAATTTAATTAAATAATATTTTTCCAATAAATCGGCAATATTAAGTTTGAAGAACGTACGTTCGGAAATTATAAAATGTTAATTCAGTGGGGCAATTGAATATAATTAAATATTATTATTATTATTATTATTATCATTTAATCTCCAATTTCCAATCGAATTAGGCAATTTTTTAAAATCTGAATCACCATCTATACATTTTTTTTATTTTTGACAAAATCGGTTGAAAAGTCTCGATTATTTTTTATTTATTTTTAATTTTTAATTTTTGAATCCAAAACACCAGATGCCTCCTCATTTAAAATAGGTTTGGAGCTTTAAGCTCAACAACTCACAAATTTAAAAATATCAGTGAAAAATAACGTTTTAATTAATTAAAAGAAAAAATCTATCAAAAAAGATTTCTAATAAACATAATTAAGAACCACCTCAGATAAATCAGCAATCCAAAAAAAAAAAAAAACTACATTGAAGTCAGACTGTTTGTTTCGGACCTACAATGCCACAGACCACAGACAAATAGACAATGGGTTAAAACTTATAACATACCTCTTCTGCTCGGGGGTTATAAACAGCATATATGGCTGTATTCATATCTTCATTCGCTATATATATGTATACATAATTCACAAAGATGATATAAGAAATAAATGCCAAAGAAGTGTAACTTTGAGAAATAAGGTTATAAATAATACCGAAATATATATAAACTTTTATTTTTATGTGTCACTGAAAAAGAACATTATTGTTGAAGGATTAACATTACGATACAATGGATTTATGAGTTGTCATCAAAATTTTATGAGCCAATACGCATCGTTAGAAATGTGAAAATGAAGATTCATATATCATTCTGTGTTATGAAAGATATTGAGAAATCGTCATTTTTTAATATCCAGGTTAACGGTAAAGAAAGTTCCATGAGATTTTTATGTCTTTGGCGTGAATGAGAAATGGAACATAGTTCATATTCTTATAAAAATTTCACAGATGATAAATAGTTAAAAAATGATCGTTATTGTATGGAAATCTTACGACGTAACCTTTTTACTTTTTTCTATATTCAGTAGAAGAAAGTATTGGATTCGTAAAAATTTTCGATCTCGGGTTTTTATGGATTTACACGTTTTAAGAACTGTAGAACACGATTTGACCATTTTTAGAAAATGTCTGTCTGTCTGTGTGTGAGTGACAAAATTTTGTTGCAACTGTATCTCAGGAACTACTGCACAGAATTTCATACAAATTGGTATGTATTTACACATTGACATAAATTAGTGCCAATCACCTTTTGGTAAAAATTGTCCAACAGCTTGCGTTGCCATCCCGCTTTTTCTAAATTTTTAACATGGTGGTATAGGACAAAATTTTGTATAAATGTGCATAAAGAGAATTATTTTTTAATAATCATTATGAAATTTACAAGAATTATTTATAATAGAGATAGTCAACTGGGAAATTTTTTTTGTATGTGTAGGAGCTTCGCCTCCTCCCTTGGGAGGAAGCCCCCCCTCGAGGGGAGTAAATTTTCATGATGGGTATCTTTCAAAAGAGCTCGCCAATACTTTTAAAACGAATAGTTGAACCATCGATCTGTGGTAATTTAAAATAAAATTATCAATTTTTTTATTTTTAATAAAAAAAAAAAAAAAAAAAAAAAATTCTTTTTTTTTTTTTTTAATGCAATAGTGACAGTAAAATTGACTTTTTTTTTTTTTTTTTTTCTCCTTCTTGATATTTAGGGTTATACTACTTCTCTAATATGGAAATCGTCTGCATTATCATGGAAGATAATTTTTTTAAATACTGATTTTAATAAATTATTTTTACTGAGTGAATTTGTATAGAAAAATATATAAGAAAGCCATGTGGTGGCCACAACATACTAGTTTTTGAAAGTGAGTGTATATGTTTAAAAGTAAAAAGAATATCATACTCAAAAATGAGTTAGAAACAGCTTAAATAAGACTTTTGTGGAGTAAGTTATGATTATCTTAAATGATTGGTTTAATCTCACAAATTTGTTGAGGAGCGTTATGTGAAATAAATATGAATCAACCAATTGTAATTTTTCAACGTTACAAGAAATTACTTAAATTCATTAAATTTTGGTAATGTAATTTTAACTGATAAATGTATGACTATACAAAATCGACCTTTCTAACATACAAAAAAAAAAAAAAAAAAAAAAAAAAAAAAGAGGGATTGTAGCTCCCAAATTCGTAACCTTGGTTTTAATTATTAAAAAAAAAAAAAAAAAAAAAAAAGGTTTATTTAATTGGAATGGTTCATATTTATAATGAAATTTTGTTATATGGATTTTTTTTAAAGACCATTTTACATTGATATATTGAAATTTATGAGCTTCCAACCTTCAGACATCCAATTTATCTTAGATTTTTGGGCACATGGATAGATTGAAATATAAAATAAACATCTTCTACTTTTAAACATAGCATATTTTCAATCAAATTTAACAAAAATTTAAAATTCGACAAAATTATCAATTATAAGCTCGGAATTAAAACAAATCTCTAAATTTGCTTGAAAATTAGATGTTTTATTTTTTTAAAAAGTACATTTTATTCAATTCATTTTATATAAATAATATGTATTTGCATTTCATATAAACTGAAAATTTTAATTCTTCCAATTTCCAGACGATCTTATATGATAAATTACGTTTCATTCAATTAAAGTGTAAAAAAACTTTGTTGTTGTTGTTGTGTGTGTATGTGTGTGTGTATGTTTCAATCGGGAATTTTCAACCGAAAAAAAAAAAAAAAAAAGAATAATTATAAAAATTAAATCGTCCATAAATATTAATTATGCAATTGATAACTCCAAACTTCCCTAAATTGAGCAGGAAATTACAGATTTTATGGAAAAATAATATTTAAATAATCAAGGAACTTATAATTTGTGAGAAAACTTTTTTGTTTTTTCACCTGCAAAACAAAAAATCACAGATTTTGTAGGGAAAAAAAAAAAATCCACTTAACGTTTCGGAAAAAGAGAAAAATTCTAATGTTGTTTACAATGCAGGTTTTATGCAATACACTAAAACCTCAGTTATTTCATCTTGAAATTGAACTATGGCTATGCATTTTAAGGAAGACCTCATGAATATTATACATTATACCTACATCTAAAAAAATAAGCTAAGAATCTATAATTATGCATTTTTGAATTCTAAGTGCATTGGGGAGCTTAATGAAGGAAAAAAAAAAAAAAATACGTGTCATCCACTCAGAAGGTTTTAGTGAAATTCACCTTCACAGTGAAAAAGACCTTCTCTGAAAAAAAAAAAAAATAAATAAAAAATAAAAAAATAAATAAAAAATGTATACTTCCTTCATCTAGAAAGAATAAGTGGTCATTTTCTAAATTCCTAAACTAGAAATATAGATCTCCGCGCATTCTATGCTACTGAATAACGAAAAGTAACACATTGAATGACGGACACTAATAATAAACTGAATAACAATATAGCTCTTGTACTAATAACTCCTTGGTTAGCTTATTTATAACTCGAAAGTGAGCTTAACATGAAAATTGCTGAAATCATAAATCATACAGCGACATATATATATATATATTATTTAAAATAAACTATTCAAGATTGTTTATTTTTTAATATTTCCCATAAAAATACCTACTTTTTATTTATTTATTTCTTTATTTTAACTTTCGGTGAGAATTGAATGTTTATATGTATGCGCATAAGGCCCGCTAAAAAGTTGAATAGACGAAGTAATCGAGAATCTATATATATTTCCAGCTGGAGAAACAAGATTCTGAATATTTCGAATACTATGAATTCTTTGTATTGTGAGAAAATCTCGCTTGATTTTCTAGACTTATGTCACAAACTGTAGTTGCTAAAACTCGTCTTTCGTCTCTTGTATTCGCATTTAGAGATTTTTAAATATTGTTTGTTTTCGTTAGCTGTGACCCTGCTCACCTATGCGCATGCGTGAGGTCTGCATTGATTTTGTTAAAATAGGGTAGAAGCGTAGAAGATGAGAGAATGTTTACATTTTACGAGTGAGAGATAAGTTGCGGTTTCTTTTTTCTTTTTTTTTCTTTTCAGGACATTATTGAATTTTGAGGCGATACTTCTTCGTTATATTCGTATAAAGGCAAAATGCTGATTTTTCCCCCTTGTAATTTTTAAATAAGTGTAGAAGATCAGTTTTATTCTTCGATGCAAAATAAAATCCGTAAACTTAAAAGTAAATGCCTGTTTTCTTTCTTCTTCTTCTTTTTTTTTTTTTTTTTTCAGTTAAAATTATTTTTATTTGCTTACTTGATCTCTAAATTCGTACTATATCTGTCATACCTGAACACTTGTTTCATGCACTGATTACAGTAGTAAATTAATTAAAAATGACTTAAATTAGGTAAAATTTACATAATTCATTAATAAAAGAAGAGAAAAAGAACAACGTTTACAGTAGACTTTACCTGTAGTAAAAGTAATATAATTTTTTCTTTTAAATTATACTGCTAAAATAAAAATACCATATTTTTGGATCTCTATTTTACAGAAATTTACAGAAAATCGTATTTAAATCAAATCATTAGATTTTTTTATCATGATTATTTTACACCTTTTATTTTAAATAACTTTAAATTCGCGTAAAAAGGTAAAATAAATATTGAAGACTCATAAAAAGAAAACGAACACGTGTAGAACGAAAAGCGCATTTGGCTAAGTGCCCATCTCATTCAACGCATCACCCCTTTTCCGAGTAGGATCGTTCCGCGAGAGGTAGACATGGTTTACGAAAACGGACAGTAAGTGTGATCCCTCGATAATATAAGCAAACGCTATAGAATTCTAATAAGGGCTTCTAGAACCTCGCTATCAAAGGGGACTAGAACTTATAAGGATGACATGGAACTATTTTAACTAGAACCACAATATAGATTTTAGATGTCAGATTTTTTTCTCTCAATGTTTTTAAAAATAAAGTTAATTTTTCATTTATTTATTTATGCCTTCTATATAGAAATACAGCTATAAAATGTTTATGCGAGATTCTTTTGAAAACAAAATGTATTTTTGTAATCTTGCGGATTTAGAAAATATACAGGGCTACGCAAAATTAATTTATTTTATGTTTTTTCTTTAAAATAAAGAAAAATACATTAAGTCAAATTTTTAGACTTCTTCCTAATAAAATATACTTAAACGTGTCATCCTGAATTTAAAGTATTTAGAAGGTTAAATTATGTAATGGGAAAGTACAGCTGTAACATTTTCATAAACTATGCAAACCACACGAGCTTTGTTTATTGTTAAAATTTTGATTTGTAATTTTAATCAATTATTTAAAAAATAATAGTATTTCCTTTTGTTACTTTGGGGAATATTATTATTAAATTAATGTTGTCAGCCAAATTACTCGTACTAATTCTTTTGAGCTGAGAATTAGTTTAAAAATGCATAAATGTTTACTCCGAAAAATAAGTTATTTCATTCACTTATTTACGTGCTTTTTATAAATTAGATAATTATAATATAATGCCATTTACGATAATTTGAAAAGGACGATTATTGCATAATATTAAAACAGGAAAATTTTATTACATCTTAGATAAATACCTATTTATATGAAATGATTTTTATTTTTTTATTTTTATCATTATTATTATTTTTTTTTTTGTGCAATTAATTAATTTTTAAGGAATTTGATAATTATCTATCCGCGTTTGTAATGATCGATAGATGGCGCTCTCTGAACACTGCAGTTGTTAGTAAATATAACAGCCACGTGTAATTATTATTCTTTCTCCGCCATTTCATCATGGAAAGTCGATTGCATAATATGAGGATATGCAGTGGTGTGATAATT
Organism: Salticus scenicus; assembly: GCA_963930645.1. Lineage (NCBI taxonomy): Eukaryota > Metazoa > Arthropoda > Arachnida > Araneae > Salticidae > Salticus > Salticus scenicus. The sequence continues at coordinate 86,981,516 of OZ005656.1, forward strand.
TCACCTTAGCCCACCAGAGGGCGAGCATTTCATTACAATCGCGGATACAATATTTCTCTAACGTGGACCAGTTTCAATTATTTTTTGTCGAAACGATACGATAGTGGTGTAATTAACAACATACGTTATGATAAAAAAATAATATTTATACATGGACAATATTTAAGCACGCGGCTATGCTCAATGAACTAATAAGAAAAAATGATGACATTTGTCTGATGAAATTATTTTGTGGAAAAATGTATTTTTAACAGTTGCTTCTTCAGTATCTTTGCAAACATCATTTTAAACATAGCTATACTTTAAAGATCTATACAGAATGTGAATTATTATCATAAATTGACTAAAAAAATGGTTTAAAGTATAATCAAAATATATATTAGTTTTTTTTTAATTATACCAAAATAATTATATAAAAAGGACAAAAATTTAAAAGGAGTCATGGGGGTCTTATAATAAAGCTGTACTGCTTGCAGTAGTATGAAAACTGGGTCGTCAACCATGAATTTTATTTTGAAACTTTTTTTTGGAGGATATTCGTTTTACTATTGCACAGTAATAGTTTGATTCTAATAATAATTTGGCTTGTGGTAAGTTAAATTCTAATTAGGTGGTGAAGTTGATATGATATTTATGAGCTTCAAATTTTAAAGGTAACTAACAATAAATAAAATACGAAAATTTCGCACGGGTTGGCTAGTTCATAATATTATATTAAATACTCCAGCAAATTTATTAAATTATTTTTATCAATTCACATTTCAATAAAAGATTATCGAAATTTTAATCAGCTGTGATCACAAAAAGCGGTTACAAAAAAAAAAAAAAAAAAAAAAAAAAATCGTGGAAAGTTCAAAGTGATATCAATTTTTAAATATTTTGTATATTTGAAGTAACAGAGAAATATTCATGAAATAAAATGGTATGTAAATCCTATGTCTTGTTAATGCACAGCACAATAGAATATATATCCAAATAAAAAAAGTTTTCAATATCTTTGCATGAGGAAGACACATTCTAAAAAATTTCCCTTAAAGAAATATTTTTTAAGCGGTATTTTCCTAAACGATTGCCTACAAAATTGTTATCAATAGAAAAAGTTATATTTTATCTTAGAAACATTTTTTTTTTTTTTTTTTTTTTTTCATTTTTTAACTCTTTAAATGAAAGTTGAATATTAACTTTCAAAAATTCAGAGCGGCAACAAACATTAAGCAACAATCGCTGTTACCAAAGTTTTGACAATGTTGTAAGATTTTTGTAAAAAAATATTTTTGTATTAAGAGTGGCTATTTCAATTTCAAAATTACAAACAAAAAATGCCATGTAATAAAAAATAACATTTAGTTATTAAAGATAACACATTTAACTTAAAATTAGTATAGTTTCTTTTCAGTTTGAATGGTTTCTTGTTTGCTGACCTAATCTGTCGTTGTCCACAATCGTTGCACTTATTGCTGTAAATGGTGCAGCTTTCGTGGAACCTTCTGCTACAAATATCATATATAAAGTAGTCCATGAGAAAAAAATTAATTTAAAAAATATTTTGCAATACTACCATTCTATAGAAATTCCTAAGAAGAGTTATGAAAATTCAAGCAATTTTTTTTTTGGAAACAGGACAAAATAATTACGTATTATCTTAAACGCTTGAAGCACTTTTAAGTCGGCACACCACTTTTGATGTTGTAAAATTACCTGAAGTCTCAGCGCTCCATTCTATTCCTTCTCGCCTATTCGCTATGTGCACAATCTCTCCTACCTATGTGCATAGTCTCTCACGCAATATCTCATAGCTTTACCTTATGTAAAGATGTAATTGCATATTTCTTTCAGCTTATATCCTTATTTGTAGGAGAAATAATAACAGCACGATATAAAGATGAAAATATTTTTCTGCCCTTAAAATGTTATTAATGAACATACTATTAGAAAAATATAATCTCTTACCCCCCCCCCCCCTCCAAAAAAAAAAAAAAAAAAAAAAAAAAAACCTTAAATAAGATCTTATTTCGATCATGTAACTTTTAATTTATATCATTTTTAAAGGAGAAATAGTTGCATCACGAGATAAAGTGCTGCGAAATTTGTTTCTCTTAAGAGCGGACAATACCTAATCTCGCCGGCAGCCTTCGCCCATGTTATTCAATGGAAAAATTTGTTCACATAATTACTCATTACCTAATGAATATTTTTCAATTCTGTTTTCACATTTAGAAAATTCATAAGCGCTAAATGAGTACTTCTTTTCCAAAAATTGATTTTTTAAAATTTTAGTATTTCATTTTGCGACTAGAAAATGAGAAAAATGCATTTTGTGAAAAATCGCATTTTTGAACTCAAAATTAAAATGTAAAAATTAAAAAAAAAATGAATTTTTCAAAAAAGAGTACTCATTTAACGGTTATGAATTTTCTGACTGCGAAAACAGAATTAAAAAATATTTATTAGGTAATGTGTAATTTTCGCAACAAATTTTCCCATAGAATAACATGGGCGAAGGCTGCCGGCGAGATTAGGTATTGTCCCCTCTTAATGTAACTTCTCATGAAAAGAGATTGAAATTGATCTTTATTCAGATGAAATGTTTTTTTTTTTTTTTTTTCATAGAAATATTGAAATTATGATAGTTATGATTTCTTTATTATCAAATCGTTCCCTTAAGAAGACATACACGAACACACTGTTAAAAAAATATGACCACAAAAAAAAAAAAAAGTTCTTACACTTTTTATGTCTTTTAGTTTGTATCCTTAAACGTAGAAGAAATAACTACAGCACGACATGAAGCTAAAATATTTGCTTTCCTCTTAGTGTAGACTTTTCATGAGAAAAGATAAAAATCGATCTTTATTTAGATGAAAGATACTTTTTTATAAGAATATTGAAGTTATGATATATTTTCTATCATATTGTCTCCATTAAAAGTTAGTCATAAAAAAGATGTTGTAACATATGAGCATTAAACAAACAAACAAATAAACAACAACAACAAAAAAGCATAAGCATGAATCAGAATACAGGTTATTTGTAAAAAATGAATACTTTTAAAAGAATAAACTACTGTTACCCAAAATTGACTCAATATATACTATATACACACACATAGGGAGAAATACAACACGATAAGCAAAACAAAGAAATTATTATTTATTTTTTAAAATTGACTTTATTTTTCATAACTTCTGTAGATTTATTAGGGAATATTTAGGTTACAATTTGTTTATTATAGTTTTGTTTCAATAAATAGTTATTCAAATGCATGTCTTTTTGGAAAACAAAAGTATTACAAAATAAGAAAATATTTTTTATATAAACAAGTCACATTTCTTTCTCATAAGCATTTTAAGAAAAATCTCCATATTTCTTTTATCAATATCTTCATTTATCAAACCATTTTTGAAGGTAAAATAATATTTCATTACATATTGTTACCTAATTTTAAATAAAAGTACTTTATCACAATTTCATGGATTGAAAACATTTTCGGCATCATACCAGATCTAAATATTTCAAAAAATGGCAAAATTTATTACGTTCCAGCACTTTTTTTTTTTTTTTTTTTTTTTTAAGGTAATCCTCTTAAAAAAAAAAAAAAATATTTAATATAAAAATGGTAAGGGGGAAAAAAAAGAAACATAGTATTAAAATTCCATTTCTTGGTTATTTCAAAAAAATATTTTTTCTGATAAGATTCCCATCTAGAAATAACTGCTGCATGTAGTTGAAGTAAAGAAATTCGTTATTCACCTAGTGTATACATTGCATGAGAACAGATTCAACTCTATTTGCTTAAGAGATACATTTTGTAGGAATATTTTGGTTACTTTTTTTTATTGTCGTACTCTTTGGATGAACAGTGAAATTCAAATACATGTTTATTTGAAAAACATGCTTGGTGGTTTTAAAAATGTAAACTCTCTTTAAAATTCAAGCTTCGTGCTTCGATAGCGTTTTCAATTTGTATATGTTTATTCACTTACGACTAAAAATATGTTTATGATGCATTTGCTTATAAAAATATCATTTATATCAGGGATGAAAGAGGTCCGCTTTTTCTGCCACCAGTATTTCTATACGGAAATTTCTATCATATTTTTAAAGTTATTTTTGTGATTTTACAGGTTAGAACATTTTGTAGGAAAATATTTGTGGCAAAAAAATACGTTGTCGTTTTCGATAGTTGGACATTTGTCGAAATCATTTTTCGATAGTTGGACATTTATCGAAATCTAAAATTTATCGAAAATATAATTGAATAATTTGAAAGCGATGTTATAATTGGGAAGGAAAAAAAAAAACTAATAGTCCTCCGTCCTAAACTAAATTCTGCTTTTGCCAGAATTTCATCAAAATCTTTATTATTATTATTGAAAGAAAACGAAAAGAAAATTAATAATAATCAGTATCGTTACAAGTGATATCGAAAAAGTTTTTTTTAATAATTTTGAATTAGGAAATAAAAAGTGCGCGTGAAATAATAATAAAAATAAGTAAAAGAAGGAATTTAAGGATTTAATGTTTTTTTTTTTTTTTTTTTTTTTTTTCTCTCTCTCTATGTTGCATGCAAGCAAAGAGAAAGATAACCACTCTCTTCTATTAGTACAGAAGCAGGTTTTTGCTCGCCTCCCCCCCCTCCCCCCAGAAAAAGCCTATACGATTAATTTAAATTCATACTTTAAAAATAAATAAATAAAAAATGAGGCTATTATGACAATTATGAGGCTATTATTATAATTGAAATGTTTAAATAAATATATTTCTATTGGCGACTATTTTTGGTGCAACTTTAATATAAAACTACCTTAGTGATTTTTTTTAAAAAATAATTGTATATATTTTATGTATTTTCACAAACATAAGATTCAAGATATCAGAATAAAGTAACTTTGAAATTGTGGCCGTTTACATTCTTTATCAATATATAGTAATTTTTTCATAGTAGCTCACTTTAGTTTGAATCCATCGATGTTTATAGTAAATCTGTCCTGCCTCACGAAGTATGACAATTAGGTCGTTAAACATGATTTTTTTTTTCTTTCTTTTTTAAGTACGAGTTATTGTAACACTTTACTAATAATAAAATTGCCTGTGTTTCATGTGTGAATATGTTTGCCCCAATTTCATATTTTTGATGATTAAATAAACAGAAATTTTTTCTTAAAAACGGAATTCATTCAAACTCTGTAAAGTCGTATTTTAAATTCACACTTACAAGATCTAGAATTTAGGCACTTATAAAGAATACCTATCAATTTCCATGAAGTAACCAACTAAGGCATACGAAAAAGTTTTTGAGAGGAGGTTTATATTGCAAATTCGAAGAAAATCATTGGAGCAGTTTCTGATATACGGACTTACAGACTCACTTCGGTTTTCCATTTTCACCAAAAGCTGGCAAAATCATCTGTACATCGGACCATAGCCTCCTTAACTAGATGCCTGTCGCGTGGCTCTTAAACTTGGCAACAAGTCGAACGTTAGATAGCGCCACCTAGTACAGATTGCGCGACTTTTTTTTTCAACTGTCACCAATAATTTTAAGAAGTGATATGTGATATATATAATCGACGTTTCTTTGATTCTATTCGCCTTTTTGGTATTTCAAATCCCACTTTAAAAAATTTTTGGTGACAGTTGAATAAAAAAGTCGCGCAATATGTACCAGGGGGCGCTGTCTACCGCTTGAACTGTTGCCAAGCTTAAGAGCCACGCGACAGGCATTTACTTAAGGAGGCTATGATCGAACATATCAAAATTCTGAAGTAGATTTTCTACCATTATTCGTTTTGAAGATATAATAATCATAAGATAACACACACACACTAACTAATTGAACAAAATTACTTAAAAAAAAAAAAAAAAAAAAAAAAAAAAAACCTTAAAACCGGTAAAAAATGTATATAGGAATTTTTGACCGATAACAATACTTCGATTGCATACGATGTTCGGGTAATGGAAGTAGAGGGGGGAAAAATTACACTACGCTGGAAGAAAAAAAAAAAGCCATGATACCATTCCTGCTGTTTCTTATGTAAAATGACCTCTTGAATCCGAATATAATCCCCATTCCCCCCCATCACCCACCGCTTTCTCGGGACGTCACCTCCTCCTCCAATTTTTATCCCTTTTCGGTAATTTTATGGCCAAGAATTTGATTTGGAGAATGGAAAAAACTCTTAAAAATTTTAACTCTTAAAAATAAAAATAAATGTAATGAAAATAAATGATAATAATAATTGATTAACAAAATATAATAAATGTAATTTATAACATAAGGAGAGATTGTGTAAAACTGTTCTCTTAGTTTTATTGCAACTGTTGCTTTAATTTATAACATAAAAACAAAATATAATATATATATATATACAAATATAATATATATATAGCGAAATATAAACTATAATATATATATAAACAAAAAAATAATATATATATATATAAGAATTGTTATTTAAATCACTATTCAAGGAATTAATGTGATTAAAAAAAAATCGTAATCTAAATGAAATATTACCTTAAAAAAGTAATTTTTATGTTAAATTAGGATTTGAATTTGTTCACAACAAAATGTATACTATGAGATAATGAAATTCCTTCACGTCATGCTGCTGTTATTTCTAGAAGAAATAGAAAGAAATCTTATCAGAAAAATGCCTCTCAAAATACCTAAGTAATTGAAATTTAAAACTACGCTTCAAACATTCTTTTTGAAATAATCTTTGTATATAGCATTTGGGAGTCTTCCAGAAGAAATTTGCTGTTTGTCAAATTTTCGAATTTTTTGATATAGTTTAATGTCAAAAAGTCATTCAATACCTAAATAAGGAAATTGATGCGATAGATTTATTTAAATACGCATTTGAAACAATGTTTATGCAGCAAACAAAATGAAATTCAAGAATGCGCAATCAAAATATTTCTTAATAAATGTATCTCTGTCTTAACTAACGATTTGAACGAGAAAATATTACGATAAAGAAATGGGATCAACTTAAAAAAAATATATCTTTTTCGGCCTTTTCCGAATAAATATATATTTATTTGGACTTTCTAATGTATATTTACTTCGACCTATTTTAGTAATGTGTATGTATTTAAGCCTTTTTTGTGAAACATTAAACATCTTGCTTCTGAAAGGATTGTATTTTCTTTTAAAAATTCGTGCATTTACTTATATGTATGTTTTATTTTTATTTTTTTAATCGCGCGGCATTTGCAACTTTACGGCATTGGCAGGGGGATCGCCGAATTGATGACCATTTGTGAAGGGGCACCCAATGGGCGGTCATCGGTACCCCTAACAAGGACAACACATCCATGCCTTCTCCGGGATTCGAACCCAGACCCAATCGTGCAGGAGTCAGGGACGCTAACCACTACACCGTCTGGGCGGCATGTATGTAAACTCATGCAAATTTTGGGAAGATAAAAATATGTTCGTTGTCACGGTTAAGGCCGATGGACTACACTAGGGTTCTAGGCCTATAGGTGAAAATGCCCACCATGAGTTGGTGTTCTAAGGGGTTCTACACCATATTTACTTGAGTTTCAGAGACCACGGAAAACGAATGACTAGATCGACGAGAGATATCTGGGATCAAACCCGGTTATCCTGTCTAACAGCTTCGAGTACTGAACTGCTTAGTCACTGCAAAGATAAGGAAATCACAACCTTAATATTTCTTTTAAAAAAATCTTACACAAAATAAAATTTGAAAAAAAGGTGTAACATGGAAAAAAAAATAAACAAATATGATTTAAATCATTATTCAATGAATTAATTTATTAATTAAAATATATATATATATATATATACATATATGACAACATAAATAAATTATTTGCTTAAAAAAGTCATTTTTAGGTTAAATTAGAATTGAAATTTATTCTCACACAAAACGCATACTAAGAGATAAGGAAATTTCTTCACGTTAAACTTGTCAGAAAAATATCTGTGGAAATACCTAAAGTAATTGAAATTTAAATCCACGATTCAAACTTTCTTTTTAAAATCATCTTTGACTCTTGCATTTGGGATGTTTTAAAAAGAAATTTGCTTCACCATTATACATTTTTGTCAAATTTTCAAATATCTAGATCTAGTTTGATATAAAAAAATTATTCAATAGCTAAATCAGGAAATTGATGCGATACTTTTAGTAGAACACAGACGGCACTCTTTAGAGAGTATTCACGCTTAAAAATGATTTGATAAATGACGATATGGATTGCGAAAGGGAGAAAAAAAACTTTTGAGATAGAGAAACGGGACAGATTGTTTTAGGAAATGTAATTTTCCTGTTTTGTAGTGTTTGTATTTTTCAAATAAATATGTATTTGCATTAATGCTTACAAAGCGAAAGTGAAATAAATCAGTGCAAATGAAAATCAGTGATTACAACCTAAATATTATTTAATAAAAGTATCTTGTACTTGCATAATGATTTGAATGAATAGCTGTTATAATAATGAAATTGATTAGTCTTTTGAAAATAATAATAATAATAATGTTTAATAATTTTTATATTTTCACTTATTTTATATTATGAATAAGTAGATGTTATAACAAAGAAATTGATCATTCTTTTGGAAAAGAAATTGACTTTTAATAATTTTTTATGTTTTCACCTATTTCTGTATAGCTGGAATGAAAAAAGTTTAAATTTTTCTGCCACCAGTATCAGAAATTTTTATCATATTTTTAGTTATTTTTGTGATTTTGCAGGTTATAAAATTTTGTAGGAAAATACTGGTGGCAAAAAAATCGGAACTCTTTCCTAACTGATATAAAGATGTCTTTGTTTGGAGTTTTTAATACCTATTTATTTTTACTTAATTTATAAATACACATTTAAATTAACCAGTTTGAGGACACATAACTGCCTTGTTTTTGAAGGTCTTCTATTTTTCAAAAATATATTTTACTCATTACTACTGCAAAAATTAAGAGAATAGTGAAATAGTAACTTTAATATTCCTTTAAAAAATTTCTCACATATAAATACGAACTGAGTGAGAAGATGTGATGGAAAAATAAATAAATAAATATCTGTTGGAATCAGTACTCAAAGAATTAATTCTGTTATATATATATATATATATATATAATCTTAATCTAAATATTCTTTTTAAGAAATAATTTTTCACAAAAACTAGGATTTGAATTTGCTTTCATATAAAATGTAAGAGAGGGGTAATTTACATTATGTTGCAGTTATTTTTAAACAGAGATGTTATTAAAAAAAAAAAAAAAAAAAAAAACATTGTTTCTCGAAATAGCGAAGTAAGTGAAATTGAAAATCATGTTTCAAACTTTTTTTCTCAAATCATCTTTAAATATAGCCTTTGGAAGTTTTCTAGAGGAAATTTGATACTGTATTATACATTTTTGTAAAAATTTTAAATATTTAGATCTAGTTTGATTTCAAAAATGATTCTTTTTTTTTTTTTTTTTTTTTGAACACAGATGTCAAAGTGTAATAAAATATTCATTTTCGAAAATACTCTTGAAAATTAAACATATGGATTAATAAAAAAAAAAAAAAAAAAAAAAAAAAAAGAAAAAAAAAAGTTTCCTTAATATACCCATCAATGACAGAAATAGGGCAGATTGTTTTGGGAAACGTAAATTTTCTGTTTTATTGTGTTCATATTTTTCAAACAAATACGTATTTCAATCAGTTCTTATATAATAAAATGATAATTAAGGAATCATAATCTGAATGTTTTTCAATAAAATCATTTTTCACTTACATAAAGAATTGAAAGAGAAAACATTATGACAAAGATTAAAATTTTGGAGGAAAAAAATTTCCTTTTCAATAATCAGTATATTTTCACTTTATTCCATATCAGTATATTTGTATCGGACTTATTAATAACTATTTATTTCAAACTATTTTATTAATGTGCATTGATTTGAACTTATCTTAGGAGAAATAATTTTATTATTTTTGAAGCGCGCTTGTGATAACTACATGAAAACTGTATAAATTAATTAAAACAATAGAAGAATAAAGAAATAATATCCTTTAAAAAAGTATCTTATATATATAAGTTAAAGCTAGGAGAGATTGCGCCCATACGTGATCGACGGAAAAGAGTAGAGTGGATGAATTGCGATTTCAGGTGGTTGTACAACATCAATAGTGAATTGCCGACTTCAGTGTGTGCTTCAAGAGTCTAAGATAAAACTTGGTTATTTTGTCTCGTTTTCAAAAATGAATGCTTGAATTTTCTTAACCCTTACTAGGAATTTCAATATAATGGTAATAGTATAAAATATTTTTAGTTTAAAAAATTTCTCATAAGCTACTAACCCAGACTAACGGTACGAGCACCAAGATTTTCTCTAAAAGCGAATAATTATTTAACAAAACACTACACAATCTCTCTTCACAAAATGGGAGACTTTGTGCTTTTGCTATTTAGGAAAGACTGCGCATTGATTTTCATAAAATTCTATACTAATAGAGATTTCGCAGCTTGTTGGTAATGACAAGACAATGAGGATGAATGCTTCGAACTGTACCAGGAAATAACTTCGACAAGTGACTGGACTAGTTCAACCCATTCGATACGGCTCATCTTTTTGGAGACTGTCTCCAGAATCGGAAAGTAGACATTATTCAGGAGTGGCACGATCGCCAAAAGCCACACCTCTGATGGGATTTACCTCTCGAATGCTAATGTTAGCCTATGAGAAATTTATTGCAAAGTATTTAAATGTTATTGTATATCTGTTTGGGGGCCGTGGGACGCGCTGCCACTCAGGTAGCGGTCCTACTTGTGTCAGTCGACCTCACCTCCCAGTGGTGCCCCTGGATAGCCGCTTCGGCGGTGAACTAACGAGGCGGCGTGGGCGTGAAGCATGGCTGGTGGACATGTAGTCCTCCACGTCGATTGTGCTCTATGCCTCTCTGGCAAGGAGGCTATAACCACTCGTCACTCGAAAAGTAATAGGTGATGTGTTATGTTGCGGGCAGTTCCGGCGGCACGAGGCGTTGTTGCTGTCCTATTTGTAATTGTCACCTACTCTTCACCCCTGGCCTTGTTTCTCTAATAGGCTCAAGTGAGTTCCAGGACCCGGCCTTGCACACCCGCCGGAGAGCAGCTAGTTTGCTCGCGATTTTTGGGTCTTTCCTTCCCGCGGGCTTCTCCGGGCCCGTGCCCCTGGCCGTGGGGTCGCTGGAGAGTTATGATGTAGTTTGTTGGGCGGGTACACTTTAAGTTTCCAAGCTCTAAACCGGAAGGTGAGTTGCCCGTTCCAGCTGTTTTCTGTTTTCTGTATATCTGTTTAGTTTTGCAATATTTCCAAATATGATGCATAGATGCCAACATTTTAATTTATTCAGGAGCATTTTATGCCCCGCCTTTTTTCATACGACTTATTTTTTAATGATTTGCCTTATTTTATGGAAGTTATATATTGGAGAAAATTTTTCTATAAATAAAGTAGTGCGAAACAAAGTCGGGGCTAAAAATACTTCGGCATAAATTAAAATATTGGCCTCTATGTATGATGCTCAAGTTTTGTGCAGCTACAAAATGTGTACCAAAAGAGAAAGGAAATTTTTTACGTTAAGCTACACTTATTTCAAAAGAAATGTCCTACAAGAAAAATGTGTTTTTGAAATATTAAAAACGATTAAGTTGAATATGACATTTAGAAGTTCCTTTTGTAAGTTATTTTAAAACTCAGCTGTTTTTCTAAACTTTCTAAAACAAATTTGCTGTAACTTAATAAAATTATGCCTTTTTTTTTTTAAGTTGAGATTTCGTTTTGTGTTAAAAATGTATTCAACCCATAAAAAAGAAATATGACGCGATAATATCGTTTAAAGACCACCATTTGTAATAATATATTATTTAACGTTCAAAAATACTTTAGAGTTATGAAGAAGAAAAAAAAATGAAGGAGTTCCTTAAATAAACTTATGAGAATGAAATTAAACTAGTTTTGGGGGGAAAAAATAATTCGAGTTTTTTGTAGTTTCATGCTTTTAAAATAGATATATGTACGAGTATTTAAGTTACTGATACTGTAAAGAAAACCATGACATTAACCTTATAACTTAATTATTCCTTAATAAAAATAACTTTCACTTAAAAATTAATTAACCAATAGACTCGAAAAAGAAGATAGTAAATTAAAAAAAGAACCAAGTTTTAAAATATAATTTTCTGATTTTCGTAATTTTAATCTTTTCTACATAAGGTAATTGTACTATGGGAGGTCACTTAGTGGACGTTTTTCTACTTTTTATTTTCCGAATATACATACGTAACGAAGGTATTGTAATCATGTCAAAAATCAGATTTTGAGATTTTGGTGTTTCTACACATTTTGAGGTTCACAGTCCATTTTTGCTATTTTTACGATGATATATGTGTGTTAATGCGTGTGTGTATATATATATATATATATATATATATATATATATATATATATATATATATATGTGTGTAATTGTGAGTGAACACGATAGCGTCAAAACACTTTATTCGAAAGAGCTAAAATTCGGCACGTATGTTATAGGTCAAAATAGCACGAACGCTATTGATTTTAGCGAATCTTGCACTTATAGATTATTTTTTACAGGGACACAAAGAAAAATTCTTTATTATGGTCTGCGGGGGCCCAAATTTGTTGAAGTGCGATAGCGTCTAAGCGCCTTATTAGTCTGAGCTGTAAATTTATACACATGTTATAAGTCACTGTTGCATGAACTGTATATATTTTGCTAAGTCTAGCACTTATAGTTTTACTTCTGTTACCCGACAACCGTAGGTAATGAAAGTATTGTAGTCGGTCCAAAAATTCAATATCGAGTTTTCACCTGATTTCCACGTTTTAAGGTCTCCTGAGTCCAAAAAAATAGTTTTTGGTAATTGGTCAGTGTGTGTGTGTGTGTGTGTGTGTGTGCATAAGGGGAAACTTCTGGCTAACATATCTCCAAAACTAATAAAGATAGAACTACGAAATTTCAAAATTGAGACAGATCTGGCGTACAGAGTAATTTGGCAAATTTTGGTGAAAATAGGGAAACTGGAAATGGGACATCAGAACCCGGAAGTGTATCTAAAAGTCCGTAAGTCCGTATCTCAAAAACGTCTCTAACGATTTTCTTCAAAGTTGCTATATAAACACTCTATTAACTGTCCTTTCGAATGATATAATTGGTTAGTTCAGGAAAATTGATAGCCGTCCTGTATAAATAGCTCAATTTCAGGTCTCTCAAGTGCGCTCCTTTGAAAACAGCTGTACGATTTTTGTTTTCAAACTTGCCATATTAACTCCCTTTTAAATATCCTTTTCTTAGTAATTATTGTTCGGTAAATAATTGAGTATGCCAAGTTTTGATAAAAGTTGGTATCTCAAAAACGGCTCTAACGATTTTTTTGAAAATCGTTACATAAATCCCTTTTAGATATTCTTTCCCATGCATTACGTGGTTATTACAGGAAAATTAACAGTTATCCTGATTAGATAGGTCAGTTTTAGATTTCGGAAATTGGTGTTATAAAAAATAACTCTGTAATTTTTTTCTTCTTATTTTTTAACTCGCTATGTAAACTCTATTTTATATGTTTTTATACGTGTATCAAGTTTCTCTTACGGGAAATTTTTTGGTGTTTGCATCTTTAGGCCTGTTTTATGTCTTCTGATCACATTATCTCCCAAAAATGCATATAATAGGAAAGCGTGGGTCTAGTTGTAACAGGGGTAAGAAGTAACACGCAATTTGTGAATAGTTTGCTACATTTTTGATTAAATATTCCGATAAACACAATTCTTATGACACGCTTTATTATGTAAGCCCAATTGGTGTTCCACAAAAATAATTAATGAGAGGTTCTGTACACGTGCTTCATTTTAGCTAGTTAGTGGAAAAAAAAAAAAAAAATCCCTTTTCGGCAAGCTTAAAGGCAAAGGTAGATTCCTTTACGTTAATGTTACAATTGTAAAGAAATTTTACATATGCATTAATACCTATCCAATGGCTTTGTTTCCACACATTGCATTATTTACGTCGCTATTCTGTTTTCAAGAAATTTAATTTTCAACTACAAAAGGGTTTTATTCATTCTACTTAAAATTTTAGGCTAAATTTATTGGTTTGTAAATGTTTCATTTTTTTAAAATTCAAGCTCATAATCATTCAACAAATAAGCCTTAAAGATATACAATCCCAGCAATGGTGAATCCCAGAGGGGGCTATTGGGTTACACACCCCTCCCCACCCAAGCTTAATCAAAATTATAATTTTCATTTAAAATCCATATAACTGTTGTCATAGAATAATAATAAAGGACGAAGGAGCACGCCAATACTCTTAATGCTTACAAACCCCTTCTAGTGAAATGCCGGCGAAAGCTACTTTTGCTCCTCTCAACCTTGAAGTAGGGCACCCATCCTCAGCGCTATTATCGCTGTTTGTTGTGGCAACACAACAGCTTATGTAGAAGCACTTATGCTCCTTCTTCCATTATTATTTTTCTATGACTGTTGTTCAATATCTTTCTTTTAAAAGAAAAAGTAATAGAAACGTGAAAATGCACTTGTGATCTTACTAGTTCTGGTAAGCCTGGCGTTGCTATGGTCAAGTCAAATACAGATAAGTGGTAGCGGTTTTTGGATAGTTATTTCATTGTAATTTTTGTTGAATTATTGAAAGTTTTGTATTGTGTTTTTGTGATTCTTATTGTCAGATGAGTAAAAATTGTAAAGTGAAACTGTTTTGGTTCACATAAGCTGGAATATTAACATTAACATTAGTTAACATTTGACCATTTGGCACCGCTGAATTTCAATGTTAATTGTTATGAATTTGGTAAATTGTATGATTTGGCGAGGTTTTGGTGACAAAACTTGAGACTTAGCAATGAAATTTGTGATTTGGCGGCAAAAGTTGATAGTTGACGACGAAATTTTTGACTTGGCGACAAAATTTTGCGAGTTTGGCGATGGGGAAAGGCAGCTTTGGCGTCATTATATTTTCTTTCCACGCGAAAACCTAATATCTCTTCACAGACCAATATCTTGTTTCGACAAGATAAAAAGTCAAAGGAAGCTGTAAAGTATTACTCTCAATCGTAAATTTTAAATTCTTGCCTAAACTGACATTCTAAACTATTCACCACAAACGATATTTGTATCAAGATTGACGTATTATTTTAATTTTATATTTTTAAATGATTAATTAAAGCATTTAACAAGGTTTTTAATTAACACACTTTTATTAACTTGATATGATGCAACTATTAATGTATATAACGGAATTTTGCAATTCAATTTTCGGCAACTTCTTGTCGTCCAAAGGACCAGAAATTCACACGACTTCATAATCAATGACAATACTAGATACAAGTGTTTCCAGGCACTTTTCCCATCAGGGGCAGGTTCCAAGGGCAAACAAAAAATCTATACTTATACAAAATTATCGTATGTGACACAGGATTTGGATGTATTTGTATAATGTCGAGTGGCAACAATTAATTTTTTTTGAATAAAGATTTAAAAGTATGTAATAGGTTTCTAAATCCTTTATTAGTTCATTTTTCAATATAAGAGTTTTTTATTTTTTTTTTTAAATGGTATAATTTTATTTATCAAAATAAGGGAATTCGAGTAATGAAATACTTTAATTTAAATTTAAATTTTCATGAAAATAATTTTCAACGGAAAATTCATTAAAATCGTCCCTAGTTCATTTGTTAAAGGGATACCTAAATGTCCCGAAATTTATTACCTTTTCTACCATGCCAGTTTAGTTCATTTAGCATCGATTTACAAGATTTTTTTTTTTTTAAACGATGACATTTATCTTTTACATTATAGCATCTATCTAAATCTGCTTAGCCCTAAGATATGTTGATTTTATTTACTTATTTTTTTATTAACTTTTATTTTATTTAAAACCACGGATAAAATTTATTTCATTTTTCTCAGTACATTGTTAAATTGTGACGTCATATTTTCTGTTAAATTAAACTTAAAAAAAAAAAAAAAAAAAAAAAAAAAATCAGATTATTATATTGTTTAAAAACATGATTAAAATTTTATTATATTTTCAGTGATCTTTTTTATTATCATTTCCACGTGACATAAGCATCAGATTATAATTTTTTGCAATGAAAGCTATAGAAAATGTTGGCTTCATTACAAGAAAAATCACTTTTTAACTTGTAACTTTTAAGCAATTGAAGTTATCGAAAAAGTTTAAATACAAAAGTTGTTCTTTAGGGTAAGGCGGTAATTCGCCTGATTTGAAGTATTTTCCTATTTTCAATATTAAAGCAATTATGGGCAAATGAAAATTTCCACCCCCCACCATTTCCACCCCCTTTGAGCTGGATACCCCATGTACGAACTAAACCGAGATTTTTACTGTCCTGACAACATATCCCGAGCTGGTGAAATTTAAATAAAAATTACTCCAGTTATCGTGTTCACAGCTTAACATGGGAAAAAGCGTTATACACACACACATATATATATATATATATATATATATATATAAACTTTTGAACGGAGGGTGGTTTTGGGTTCTAGGGGTCATGATCGGTGAAGATATGAAGAAATTTTCCAGAAGTCGTGTCATGAGAACCATTGCAATAGGTAGATCTCCTATAAGGAATCTACCTAAAAAAAAAGAACATATTTCGTAAATTTTGATTGAAAGTATGTTAATTTATATTTTAAAGAAATGTTTATAGCTATTTAATTTGTTTATCTGTTAAATTATAAAATGCATGTTTAATTTTTTGTATAAATCGTTATTATTTTATATATATATATATATATACATAAATAAGCATAAATGTTTAAAATCCTTCGATGGGGCAAGTTGAAACAAAATATTGGGGCAAGTTGTAACATTCCTGTAACTAGACATCAGAGTTCCCAACTTTTATAATTTATTCACGAGCATTTTTAGCCCCGCCTCTTTTTCATACCGGAAATTTTGAAAAATGATTTTCTTCTTAATTAATAGTTGTGACATATTAAAAACAAATAATCTACAAAATTTCTGGTGCGAAAAGAAGGCGGGGCTAAAAATGCTCGTGAATAAATTATAAGAGTTGGGAACTCTCCTAGACATTTTATTTTAAATGTTAATAAGCAAATTATTTATTCTGTGTTTTATTCAATGAATTTGTTTTTTCTTGTTTTATGATGAGGAACTATAAAAAGAAGTCTGAAACAGCTCCAAAGGGTCATATACGATTTGACTACAACTGGAATCTTCGAGAAAGCTACAAATATCAGACACCATCACCCGAAAAAAAGCATTTGAAAAATATTTCAAAGAGATAATTAAAAAGTAACACAAACAAAAAGAGAAAGAAAAAAGAAAGAAAAAGATTAAAGGAAGGAATAAATTAATGATAAAACGAAATTATAAAAATATAAATAAATGATTTTAACTCCAGATATAAATTCTGAATCAAAGGAGTGGTTTTACTTAGCTTCTGGAGATGCTTAAAGCAAGGGATCGTAGTCTCCGCAGTTTTCTTTTCTTTTCCTCAAGACCCTTTTACAAATGAGAAATATATGTCTTTTTTGTTACCACTGTTTTTACACAATAATTTCTATACTGTTTAATCCCGACATATTACTTTAAAAATACAATAAAATTTCTCAATGAAAAAAAGTGATGGCAAAAGAGACGGAATATTCTCATCCCTAAAAGGTGTCCTGAAAAACAAAATGGTGGGGAGTACGAACCCTGCTACTATTTTAAATATGCTTATTCATCGATAGCACAACTGTGCGATTAAACAAACATTGAAAAATTATTATTTATTTTAAAATGAATGTATTGAAGAATTAATGAGCTTACCTTTACTGAAGATGTTCTCTGGTTTCCCGGGTGAGGATGTTTAGATTCTTCTTCTTCTTCTTCTTTTTTTTTTTTTTTTTTTTTTTTTTTATAGCTTTCATATCTTTCTAAAATAAACTTCAAATTAACAGATTAACAGTAGACCATAAAGGATGATGACGAGGCATGTTAATTTTTACTTTCTTCTATATTGAAGAGAAGAAAGTATTGGATTCGTAAAATTTTCGACCCCGGGTTTTTGATGGATTTACACGTTTTGAGAGCTGTAGAACACGATTTGACAATTTTTAGAAAATGTCTGTCTGTCCGTCTGTCCGTCTGTCTGTCTGTATGTGTGTGTGTGTGTGTGTGTGTGACAAAATTTTGTGGCAACTGTATCTCAGGAACTACTGCACAGAATTTCATACAAATTGGTATGTAGTTACACCTTGTCATAAATTAGTGCCTATCAACTTTTGGTAAAAGTTGTCCCACAGGTTACGTTGCCATTCCACTTTTTCTAAATTTTTGACATGGTGGTATAGGACAAAATTTTGTATAAACGTGCATAAAAAGAATTATTTTTTAATAAACATTACGAAATTTACAAGAATTATTTGTAATAAAGATATTTAACAGAGAAAAAAAAATATGTGTGTAGAAGCCTCGTGCCCCCCCCCCCCTGGGGGGAGTCCCCCCTCGAGGGGAGTAAATTTTCATGATGGGTGTCTTTCGAAAGATCTCGTCAATACCTTTAAAACGAATGGTTGAACTATCGATCTGCGATAATTTAAAATAAAGTTATCGATTTTTTTTCATTTAATTTTTTTTTTTTTTTTTTTTTTTTTTTGAAGATAATTTTTTTTTTTTTTTTTTTAATAATAATTTTAATAAATTATTGTTACTGAGTGAATTTTTATAGGAAAATATAGAAGAAAATCATGTGGTGGCCACAACATACTAGTTTTAACTTGTAGTTTTAATTAAAATAAAAAAAAGAAAAAGAGCAAGAGTTATTCTCTTACTTTAGATGATTAAACAGAAACAGAATAAGAATACAGATACGTAATAAAATGTGTTGGTAAAACAGTCAGATGATAAAGTCACGTGACATGGAGTTTTATTTTAGATCTTCTCCCCTATCTGGGAGGGAAGAAAGAAAGGGGAGGGTTGCACTGATATATTTTTGTTTCTTTTATAAAGTTCGCTTTTGTAGAACATATTTCAGAATTAAAAAAAGAGAGAGTCTTTCGAGTTCGTAGATTTCTCTCAGCTACAGCCTCTCTGAAACAGAAGAATGGGTATAATGCTTAATTTGCAAAATGTGGGCGCACATTAAATGTGTGAGAGGGAACATGAACAATATAACTTTGTTTTGTATTAACTTCAGTTCTGACAAAGAATGACTTATATATTGATTAGATATTTAATTTTCTCTTTATTTTACTATAATCCATTTGATATAGTTCATTGTTAATATACCAAGAAGGTATAATTTAATATTACCGATTTATTTATTTTATTATTATTATTATTATTAAATTTATAAATGATTGATAGCAAAAACGTTTTGAAATATTGTCGTTTTTTTACAATTAGTAGTTCCCTCACAACTGTTGCAATTTGTCCCAAATCCGGGGCAAATTGTAACAGGCAAATAATTTTGAAAAAATATTTTTTGTGCTAAAATTAACAAAATTAACGAAAGCTTTTTTTTTTTTTTTTAAATGAATATGATAGAGGAATATGTATGCTATGGAAAACAGCATATAAATAGGAAAATGTAAATACATTTCAAAATATATTTAATTTTCTAAAAACTGTTACAACCAACCCCTACATGTAATAATGGGTAATGGAAGTCGCGTGGTTGTTTCACACCAGATTTTATTTTACAGGGATACAAAGAAGAATTGTTTATCATTACGTCCTATGGGTTCAAATTTTTTATAGTGCGATAGCATCTAAACGCCTTATTCAATTGAGCTGAAATTTTATACACATGTTATAGGTCACAGTCGCACGAACTTTATAGATTTTGGTAAATACCGCACATACAGGTTTTTACAGAGACACAAATAAATATTCTTTATCCTTAGGGCCTATGATCTCAAATTTTTAGAATGTGATAGCATCTAAATGCCTTTTTTCTATTGAGCTGAAAATTTATGCACATGTTTTAGGTCACCATCGCACGAATTGTATAGATTTTGATGAATCTAGCCATTATAGAATTTTACAGAAAGAATAAGAATTTTATAGAATTTTATAAATTTTATATTTTTAAAAAGTATATTTCATATAAACAAGAATTTAAATATGAAGATGCAAAAAGAAAGGAAATTAATGAATATATGTATTTGGATAATGGCTCAAGAAAAAAAATCAGCAATAAAGAAATCATAGCCTAAATATGTCTTTAAAAAAGAAATCTGTCATATAAATATAGACTTGTATCTGTTTTTATTCCAAATTTGTACTAAGAGAAAAATAGCTTTCTTTACTTTATGTTAAGTTGCAGTTACCTCCGGAGAAATATCTTATCGGAAAACAGTTTTCTAAAATATCTAAGAAATTGAAGTTTAACACTACGTATAAAATATTCTTTTTCAAATCGTTTATAAATCTAGCTTTTTGAAAACTTTCTACAAGAAATTTGCCGCAGCAGAAAACGATTTTTGTTGAATTTTCAAATGTTTAGATCTTCTTTGAAGTTAAGCATTTATTCAGTTCATATAAAAGAAATGCAATGCTATACTTTATTTTAATAGATGCATCAATAATATATGTATATATATATACATATGATAAAATTTAAATATAGGGTGGAGTAAAACCCGAAACATTAAACATATAGAACTAGAACAGAGTTTTTATAAATCAATGCGCAAATGCAGCAAAAGGAAATATAAAAGTATAATAAATAAGCAAAATAATTAAAGCCAGATGAAAAATTAATCCCAAAACACATGAGGGTTTTCATCAGGGGAGCTCCCCATGTAGGGAAAGGAAAATGAGAAGTTTCTGACGAAACGCTGGTAATTTAACCAAAAATCACGTTTCTAGCCCCCAACTTCTCACAGATGGAAGCAAGACCATACAGCAAACGAATTTTAATTAATACGAAGCATAAAAAGCATAAAAATCAATTAAATTCTGAAATCAAGTACAAAATATAATACATCAATATAAAATACAAGAATATAAATAATGCAAGAATATATAAATACATACTTGGACAAAACTCGAATAGTTATTAGAATATGGAAAATTTAACCCCCCCCCCATTATAAACATAGAACCCGCTTCAGCTAGTAGGACCACTTACCAGCACTTAAATGTAGCCCAAAATGGAACAACAAACCTTAAGTGGGATTGTGATCAAGAATACTGAAATGTTTATTGATTACAAAAACAGGATAGCGGTTAACAGTTAGTATATTTTTAAGATTTTTCAAAGCCAGATTCAGGTCTAAACTGTTATTGCAAATCATTTTAATTCTGTTTATTTGGGTGAACATAATATTTTTTAAAACTTTAAGACTAATACAGGAGAACAAATTTGTTAAATTACAAACTTTAAAGTTACAATCTTGCCTTTTATCATAAATTCCAATAAACCAGTTATTATCTATTTTTTTAATTTTTAAATCCAGGAAAAAAGTTTGGTCCTCAGAGTACAGTATACATATATATAATGCTAATTTACTTTCCCGGTCTAACAGACATTTATAATTAATGATATGCACCAACAAACATTTTTTTTTACAGATAATTTTACAAATAAGAAGTACTATTTATTTATTTATTTATTTATTTATTTATTACCACTATTTTAAACATTTAAATTTTATAAAAATAATACTGATGTTAGACTCAAATTGTACGCTCTGTATTTAATTAATGATGTTTCCGTAAACATGAAATCGATACAGATAGTAATTAGTGTAGCCCTTCATTTAGGCAATTATTATTTGATTATAATTTTAGTACAAAAGTTCTAACATTAAATAAAATCGCATTCCAAGAATCAAATTTTGAGATATGTTTTTCATAATGTACTAAATTTAAGTACATTATGTGGCGTGCATATATAATATACAGAGCTGACAAAAAATAAACTAAGACATTTTTTTTATTTAATGTAATTGAAGGAAGTACTGTAAGAAATTTAACCAAGTCCAGGAAATTTGCTTAACAATGGTAATTACTTTCTTATACCTATATGGTAGACAATGTATTTACTAAAATACAATTTTGAATAGTATTGATTTCTATTTTTTACAATAATTTCATGTTTTGAAGTTTTCTGAATACGAAAATCAAGTTTTCAATGGTAGACATGTGTGTATGTCTTTTATCAGGATTTTTTTTTTTTTTTACTACAAACAATAATAAGAAATTTAATTATTTTTAAATGATTATTTTTAATTAAGATCAAATGATTGTGCCACTTAAAGGTTTGACTGAAATTGGAAAGTTTCAAATAGTGGCGTGTGTGAAAGTCGTCTGAATAATTTGCAACAAAACTTTAAATTTAATAACACTCCTAATTTTTTTTATGAATGTAGGTATTAAATAAATCGGTGGGTTGAGAATACAGTTGCCACCCTCTCAAATAGAAATACATTTTAACACAGTGTTATCGGGATATTTTCCAGTTTTGAACAGTAAGACCCGTCTTTTGACGTTCTTCTAAAACATTACATTATTTGTTGAAATGATACATTTCATACGATAGTTCATACCATTTTATTCTACGTTAAATATGCTTTTGTTTTATATTATTAAAAATATATGTCAGTTTCATATTGTTTAATACAGTCTAAAGATATGAAACTGAGCATAACAGCAGTTCCTTCCGAGACGTAATGTATTTGAATACTTTTGTACGTCCGTGTACACAGAAGGAATATTTGTACAGTCATAAAAAAATAAACAGAACTTCTGCTAGTTTTGCCTCAAATCGTATATAAATGCAGTAGGTAATCAAATTGTTATTATTATTTTAAATTATTTCTTGATTTTATTAAAAAAATTACTGGACAAAATGATCTGGGATTTCAGGCATGCAAAGAACATTTAAACACTTACATTTTCCACTATCGATTTAGATCAGAGTGCAATTAGGAGACCAACCATAAATTGAAGAAAAGTTCAAATACCTTGAATCACCCTGTATCATAAAAAGTTAAAAATGACTTGTAATTTTAACACATTGTTGCACATACCATATATAATATTCATATGTTTTGTTGTGAAAATCGTGTAATTATTTAGACAGATATAAAATTTTTCAAAAATTATTAATTGTTTTGAAAATTTTTTACTTGTAACTAAAATGGATTTCCATAAAAGTTACAGAACAATTTGCAAAACATTAGTGAACCATTATTCTGAAACTTAAAATTCCTACGTGTATTATTCACTGAGATATGAGCATTTACATTTCATATAAATAACTATTATTTTACTACGCATGAGAGAAAAATAGAAGAAATTTTATTACATAGGTTAAAAGCTAGATAGATTGGACAACTTTTGTCAAAAGTTCATTTGAGTAGAGTAAAACTTAAACAAATTATCAGCAAAAGAACGAGTAAGAATTAAGTATTTTCCAGAGTTGAAATTTCATGAGGGGATTTTCACATGCTGCGTATTTTATTTGAAGATCTAATTATACTCATTGCCATAAAAATTTGCGCTCCAAGAAGTAATTGTTGGACCGTAACGAAGCTTGGCATGTAGGTACGTGCCAGGCAGATATGCAAATGATTAGAAATGCAGCGTGACAGTGCGTTGCGCAATGCCACTAGATGGCGTTGAATTGCGTTTTTCTTCGAATATAAAACAGGTTAACAGAGCTTGTTTGATGTTTATAATCTATTGCAGAGGGACACTTTTTAAATAGAGATGCCGTTCCGCCGCCATCGAAAACAACAGAAGCAGCTGCCAGAGTCCGAGAGGGATGGATCATCGGTACGATGGAATCCGCGTGATCACTTCGGCGAGTAGTCAGCCATCTAGACTATTCTGATATTATTGTTGGGATGTTTTGTGACCAGTAGAGAAGCGAGAGGTCACTTACACGGAGACCAGGTTCAGGAAAGAGTCGACGCACCAATAATCGAACAAACCGTCACATCATACAAAACATATTTATATCGCCAACTGTCTCGTTGTCCACCACCCGGACATATGCTGCAGCACCTTTACGACCGGCCTCTTTGTCTGTACGTACCATTGCAAGGCGACTGGCTGAAAGACATTTGCTATCGTGGTGCTCATTAGATGTGCTGCCAATAACACCGAACCCCCCTCTCCTCCATTTGGAGTGGTGTCGCACTTAACGGACTTAGAATGCAACCGAATGAAACCACGTCATCCTTAGCAACGTATCCAGACTCAATTTGGGCAAAGATGACAAATATATGCGTGGGAGGGGGAGAGGGCGCAGAGCTGAACTCCTCAATCCTGCCTTTTCTTTACAGCTGCACACCGCACTCACAGCAGGTGTGATGGTATGGGGTGATATCCACTCATGGTAGGGCTTCCCGGAACCACTTTTAAGGGTACAATGCTCATCCACATACATGAAGGATATCACAGGACTGCCTCCACCACAATATCACCCTTCCCTGGCCTGCTAGATCCCCAGATTTGTCACGAATCGAGCATATCTAGGATCACTTGGGATGGCAATTTGGTCAGCCTACGAGTTTGGACAAATCAGAGACGCGTTTACAACAAATGTGCAACGAGATGCTGCAGGACATCCTACGGGAATGTATGCTTCAATGCGCATGTTTCCTCTAATAAATGATCATTTCGCTTTGATTTTGTAATCATTTACTTTTGTTAACATTGCACTTACGCATGTAAAATTTCGTTTCATTTTGACAACTCTTTCTTGGTGCGCAACTTTTTATGGCAATGAGTGTATTTCAACCACGTTGCAAAATTTCTTCTTTGTGAAACATCTCTTATGAACATACGAATCGTAGTTAATAAATAAAAATATGTTAGAGTAACAAGCCTATAAAGGGTGTTTACTCTAACATTTTACAGTTCATAATGTGATGGTTGGCAGGTATGTATTTTGATGACTGTACGATCTCAAAAAAATGCTTCAACTAGCATCCCTAAATAATATATATTTAGATTGCTGAATGTTTTCTTATGGAGTAATGCTTATGTCTCTCTCACAACAGTAAGCAGCCACTAAAAACCTGTTTTTTGGATTCAGGAGTCCTCAAAACTTATAAATATACCAAAAACCCCATTTCAAAAAATTGTGTGAAAAATGATTCTCTCTCTACTATTCATAGGCAAGAAAAAGTAAAAATATTATATATATATATATGTGTGTATGCATATTTTCTTTTCTGTAGTGAAACTGCTCACACGCTATATAGATAGAAATGCTTACTTTTCCATCTATATATTTAAATATAAAAGAACATATAGCTGTCTGTGAACAGTCAGTATGCAATATCAAATCTATTCTAAGAAAACAAAATAGGCATTATTTTCAAAAAGAAACGTAATACCTTTTTTTTTTTTGAAAGATCAAGAGAAAAGCTATCTTCTAAAAATAAGCTTAAGGCCAAAATTTCTCCGAGGCTATCAAAGTAACTTTTACTTTATTTTTTTTATATATGAAAGTAAATCTTTAGTGGAAGATGATGATATATTTGATCGAATAAATTTTTTATGTAAAACTAATGTTTTGGTCATCACAAAACCCTCTTCTTTATCATTCTGTGTAACAACGTCTCATATCGGTTGACATACACCAAAATATAATCCTCCCTTCTCACAAAAAAGTTTTACAATTTAAATTTGTTTCAGTTTTAAACTAGTTGGCATAGGTGGACTCTGCTCAGTTCCCCATCATATTTATGTTCTCGTAAATTTCTAGTGCGAGACATATTATAATCATGTTAAAAGAAATGAATTTGACCAAAGCTTGATACAGTGACAGAATGAAATCCCCGCCTAATAGGCTATCCACCGTTCACTTCGATATATTTATCTTATTCTGATCCATTAATTTATTTTATCATGGTCAATTCCGTTGTTTAGTTTTCCTGATACTATTTCCAATGCAATAATCCTCAAAATTAATATTTATATGAAAAATTTACAATTTTGCTATGTTGATAAAATCGAAAATTACGAATAATTTATGAAATTTTTCTATTAGAATATTTGTATTCAATTATGTTCAAACAAATATCATAAATGTAATTTTGAAGTTGTCTAATGCATTTATGATCCTCAAAATGGAAGTTTATGCTCAATTTTGCCTTATTCTGACATGCTAAGTAAATCGTAAATTCCAAATTACGAATTTTTTAAATTGAAAAAAATTATAGTCTGTGATATTCATGCCAATATAGTATGATGGGGAACTAATTTACGATTACCTAAGTTCCCCATACCTATAGTATGATGGGGAACAAAAAATAGATGTGGATAAGTAGCCATATGAAAAATCGCAATAGTGTGAAGTAGCAGCTTCTCTGACTGTCGTTATACAGCCAAATTAAGTTTTACATAGTTTTCCATCATGGTCCTCTTACAGATCAAATTCTTGTGCTTTTACATACTATAGAAGCTGAAATATAGCCTTCTTGTAAGTGATGGAAATTACAGCATAGTAGCGCCAAGAATTAGACAATATGCACCAAAAGTTGTTAGGCAAAACGTTTTGTTAAGGTGCAGCAAAATGAATTTTTTTTATGAAATTCTTTGCATTATTTCTTGATCCAGAGCTGCCAGAAAATAATTTTCACACAGAGATAGAAAAGACAAATATTTCAAATTGGATAAATCGTGTTTCGGTTAATCCAAATCTTATAAATCCAGAGAAAAAGAAATTGGAAAAGTTCTACGAATGTAGTATTTTCTCCTGTGATTAGAGGTAAAAGTGAAAAGTCCAGATAATTTTTTTCTGATTTTTTTTTTTTTGTATTATACACAAATTTGATAAACATATCTTAAAGTAAGCGGTGTGTTTTAAAAGGTTTCAAAAAACGTAAACTGTTAACATGGAACAATAAATGTGTACACATGAAAACAAGGAAAAACATTGTGGTTCCCATAGATTATGAAGCACTTTCCAATTTAACATAGCTATTACATAGTTTAACTTTCAATGTCGTTTGCTTTCGTGATGACAGCTGAAAATATACTGTGAGCAAAGAATGCATTTATAGTCGAGGTAAGTTGGCTATTATACCACATAATTAAGCATAAAATGAACTAAATATAAGATAGATAAAAAAAAAAAATCCCAGCTAAAAAAAAAATATATATATTCAGATAAACTATACGAAAAATGCCGACGATCTGAAGGTATTTGGAACAAGTATCATACATTCTGCAGTATAACTGCAGTTTGGAAGCAAAAAATATGCCGATATATATGTATATATATATATATATATATATATATACGAGGGTTGTAAATTAAATAGTGGCAACTTAACCTTGAAACTCGCAGAAGGGTGGACATGCGCAAATAGGATATGGGAGCGGTGAGGTGGCGCTGTTGTCGATGTGTAGAGTGCAAAAAACAGTGGATCTGCTAAGAAGGGTAATTGTTGTGTGAAGTTAAAGTGAGGGGTTTCGTTTCCATCGCTCTAAAGCATGTTTACAAAAGGTGATCAGCGGTCGTGGCTTAAAATCGAAGTTGCCTGTGGCAAAAATGCAACAGAATGCTATTGAGGATTAGTGGCAGCCTGTGGCACAAATGCTTTACCGTATAGGACAGTAGCACGATGGGTTCAAGCATTTCGTTCGGGTCGGAATGAGACTGCGGATTTGTAACAGCAAACATGCTTTAGAGCGATGGAAACGGAACTCCTCACTTTAACGCCCCACAACAACTACCCTTCTTAGCAGATCGACTGTTTTTTGCACTCTACACATCGACAACAGCGCCACCTCACCGCTCCCATATCCTATTTGCGTATGCCCACCCTTCTGCAACTTTCAAGGTGTTGCCACTATTTAATTTACAACTCTCGTATATATATATATATATATATATATATATATATTTCCCTTAAACTTATTATTGTTCCAAATAATTTCAGATTATCTGCAGATTTCTGCAGATTTCCTTCATTTTTTAAAGTTTTTATTTGTAATTTTTTTTTTTTTTTTTTTTTTAGATAGGATATTAATTAACAAATAAAAAGATTTAATTTTTGATTTCCTATTTGCACCATTTAGGATATTTCTGATAGTTTTTGTAATCATTATTCGCAATGTTGAAGCAACATCAACAGTCAATTCGCGAGTACTTAGCAAGTGACATTTTATAGATATCTTTATAATGGCCCTCCATTGCCACGAGTTTAATTTTTTTAAATGCCTACTTCGCAACTTATTTTTTATCTTACCCGTCCCTTTTTTCCTTATTTATGGCATAACGAATATTTGGAAATTTTTTTAATTTAACTGTTTACCCATTTCTTCATAACTTAATATAGAATGTTATTGAAGAATTATAATCTTCGCACGGACAGCTACAGAAATTTCATACGCACTCAGCTCAATGACAACATAAACTATAAGAATTATAATATAAAACCATTAGACTCCCGAAAATGGGCGACGTTGTTGGAAATATGAGTGTACTGTAATTATATAAAAATCTTTATTATTTAAAATATAATATAACAACTTTTGTTATGTAAACAACCGTTATAACACCGTTATATCTGTATATCCATATTTTGCACCTTTATTTACATATTAAAAACCAAAAGATTATATTAACGCCAATGAGTTGAATCAGCGACATTATAAATATAAATTAAAGCATAGTAGTGGTATTCTCTTTTGTAATAAAAATTATGATTTTCTACAAAGAATAAGTAAGATAGAATTCTTTTTCCGCTGAGATATTTAAACTACAACAAAATAGTCGGCGGCGTTGTTAGAAACGTGAGTACACTGTAATTATTTAAAAAATCTTTATTATTTAAAATTATATTATAGTAACTTTTATTATGTAAACCATCATTATAATACTATCATATCTGTATATCCATATTTTGCAGCTTAATTTACACATTAAAAACCAAAACATTATATTTTTATAACAATTTCTGTAACCAACGAATTTATGAATATAAATTAAAGCATGGTAGTGTTTGCAGTAAGAATTATAATTTAATACAAAGAATAGGTAAGATAGAATTCTTTTACTGCTAAGATAGTTTAACGCACAACAAAATAGAACTGTCTGAAAAACTTTTAGTCTGTAACATCAAATTTATACTATGATAAAAAGATTAGCCGTTTTCTCGGTTTCCATGGTGAAAATGAAAAAGTAAAATCCTTTCAGGATCCCAAAGATCAGAGTCAGAATTTCCTTGAGATCTGACAGAAACAAGTTTATGGTGCATAGTTCTCTAAAACTATCAAAGTCATTTTCTTTTATTTTTCTCTTGCATTGAAGTTTCAGCTAAAGAATGTGATATAGATCTGCAAGATTTTAACTTAAATTTCTTTTAGATAAAGAAATGTTACTTTCAAATATCCGTAATATATAGTTAAGCCTAAATATCTTAAACGTAATTTAAACTTGAATTTAGTTTGATGTGTTATTGAAAGAAAGAAACAAAGAATATTGTATACGGAATTTTTTTGTGTTTTTGTTGTATGTTTATCAAGAAAATTACACTTCAAGGGTAAAAGGGGCGACGAAAATTTTCACTGTCGATGCAAATAAAAATAACCAGATAATTATTATGAAATGAGTAAAGCTATAAATTACTTTTAAAATAATATCATACAGTCGGTAACAAAAGTGTCCGAACACTAGCAAAAATTTCTATGTAAAAAAAGTACACTTCATACGGTTTTGTTAAATAAATCCTTGTCGAATCCTGTTCGTAGTCAGTGTAAGAACATGATTCGATAAGGATTTATTTAACAAAACCGTATGACGTGTACTTTTTTTACATAGGAATTTTTGCTAGTGTTCGGACACTTTTGTTACCGACTGTTCTATTCCCTGATTTACCAGCATTTTTATTTATTCCGGAGCTTTTTTAACCCCAATTTTATTTCATATCACTTTTTTCATATCTGCCAACCATCTCATTATAATACGTAAATATATTAGTAACCGCTTTTTTTATTTCTCACCAGTCATTTTTTAGAGTAATTTTATTCTTATTTAATGGTAACAACATTTGGAGAGAATTACTCCAAAAATTAAGTGTTGTAGAAAAAGGGACGTTTTTTCGAGGGGCGTTAACAATTTTACGCTTATTAGTGAGACAGTTGGCAGTTATGTTTTTTTAGAGAAATTTTTCCGTATTTTATCTTACTTATATATTGGAGAAAATTATTCTGTGAATAAACTGGTGAGAAATAAAGGAGGGGTTAAATGCTCCGAAATAAACTGAAATGTTAGCATCTATGAATTCTCCAAACCTTATAAAAAAGCTTTCACAAAATTTTAAATTCAAATTTATTTTTCTCAAATCTAAATTTAGGAAATTTCCAGCTCTTGTCAATGCACCTGGCAAATTTGTTTTCGTCCAATCCTTTTAAAAAAATTGTATGAATACTAACTAGTGTATTTGTCATAAACTGCGTATTCATTTTGAAATAAAGAAATTATTACCTGCATTAGAAAGCCTCAAATTCAATTGCAAGGCAAAAAATCATGAAGAATTCAAATTTTGCATTTTTTGTTTATAACAGATTCTGTAATTGCGATAACAGGGATGGAACAAGGGCGTAGAACTCATACCACTATCAATGTAACAAAATTTCCTACTTCTTAAATCAACGATATTATACGTAGAGAAATTTCTTAAACAATTACCGGTATGAGTTCTGCGGCAGTGTTCCATTCCGGGGATAAATACATAGATGCAGACCTGGCAGCGTCCTAAAATTTTACCTTTATTTTATTATATTGTCACTAGTACTATCAATAAAAAAAAATTCTGGAATAATTTAGACTGTTTTAACACTAAATTATTGTAAATAAAAAAGCACCACAAAACTGGCGTTGTAAAAAATATTACTTACAAACTTTGAATAAACACCATAAAATGCAATAAACTCGCAACAATTGTTTCGGGTTGAAAAAACACACGACCCTTCATCAGGTCGTGTGTTTTTTCGACCCGAATCAATTGTTGCGAGTTTATTGCATTTTATGGTGTTTATTCAAAGCTTGTAAGTAATACTAAAATATTGTGTTAAAAATATTGTTTTAAAATTGTGGTGACAATATAATAAAATAAGTGCAAAATTTTTGGAACGCTGCGAGGTTTGTATAATGTGTTTAGTTGCATACAAAAAATGCATAGTAAAAAAATTAGAGATTTAAAATAATTTAGAATTTGCATGGAACATTTTGAAATTATGCATTATTTTACCCCTAAAAGAGTCCTTTTCAGTTCTAAAATTATCTTTTATCCTTTAACGTATGTTCTATGGATAAAAAGTCATATATTTGATGACAGCAAAAGATTTAAGAAGCGTTAGATGTAAAACAAAAATAATTCATTTTAACTTCCATTGTCCACTTAACAATAAATAAGTTAATTAATGAAGCATCAAATATGACAGGAATGTAATCAAAATGAACCTGAAAACATCATATTCATAATGAAGAATGAAAATTTAGTAAGAAAATGCAACAAATAAAAAAAAAAACAAAATTTTAAACTATTATTTTGGATTGAAACAGTTAAGCACAACTCCTCATCATACTGAAAGAACAACTGCGTACACATTGGCGGCTGATGCCTTTATTTCATATCAGGTTTCTGTCAATTTTTGATAGAGGAAAATTAAGAATGCTTAAATTCCACACATAAAAAGTGCCTTAGATTGAATGTATGTAATATTTGAAATTTCAAAATGATAATTCACGTTTTATTTATTATTAATGTTAGTATAAGAATAATAGTACGAAAGTTCTTGAAGCAAACAAACTTGAAATTATTTATAGTTACGCTGTAAGTAATTATATATACATACACACACACACACACACACACACACACATATATATATATACATATATTCCTGAACTGAAACACTTATTCAAAAATGATTATAAATATGAATGATATTTTAGAAAAACAACATTTAGTTAAACGTGTTATTTTCATAATCACTTTGTGCTAGATTTCTGTATCATTTTGTGCTAGATAGTTTTGATTCCCTACGTTATCAACAAACGAGCCTGTCTCAGGACCATTTTATAATTATACATTTAAATCAGTTTTCATTTTTTCTTCCAGATCCGGCCGAGACAGTGCTGAAGTTTAAACTTTATGGGGTTACTCTGGGAGAAGTTGTACTGGTGATCTACACAATAGTCTTTTCGAGAAGTACCTATTTGTCAGACACTTAGTCTTTATGGGCTTGGATTGTATTTTTCTATGTTAATCTTTCAGATTTGTCAGTGTGAATGTGAGTGCTTACGGGCATCTGCATTTGGTCGCAACCAATGCTTACCTTCATCGAAAATGTAAAAAATATAAATTTTTAGAAAATAGACGCACACACACAAACACACACACACAAAAAAGCTTTTAATTTAGAATTTTGTCATTGAAAAAAAGAAAAACTCCACGTGAACAAAGATTATTTAGGATAAACACCTGGCGTTCGGGTAGGAAAAAAAAAAAAAAAAAAAAAAGAAACTCCTTGTGGTATCCTAAGTGCAAACAAAAAATCTATTGCGTGCGTTAACCAGACAACTGTGCATTTCGAAAAAGAATTAAGACCTTGACAAAGCATCCTAAAAAGGACAGGAAATACTAAGAGCCAGAATTCGTAAAGAAAGGGGGCCATATATTTAATTTAAATAAATAAATAAAAAACCCGAACAAAATAACAGTAAACTCCTAAGTGAATCCTGGACGACCAATCAGAAATTCAATTCAGATTTGTGCTATGCTGGGATAGCAAGGGCGCTAAAAATTTAAGGACTTTCCGAAAGTCCTTAATGAGGACATTCTTCAAAAATATTACGGTTGACAATTTTTTACTTGCAAAAAATCCGAATTCACAGTCCTTCTTGAGGGCCATTAAAAACCTGGCCCTCAAGAGGGACCGCAAAAAAATGATGGTGTATTCTTATAATAAGAATTTATAGGAATGCACCTTCCTCTCAGATACTGAGCACAAAGGTTGCAGCTTTTTTTCAAGCAGAGCTCTATGGTATTCAAAAAGTTATTGAATGGGCTGAAAGCAACACCAATCTCGCCAAAATTAACATCTTTAGTGACAGTTTCTCGGGTCTGCTCGCTATTGCTCGCCACAGGAGCAAGCACCCTCAAATTTTAGAAATAAAAATTAAAATTGCAAAACTTAAAAATTTCCTCTCCGCCCACAAGGGTGTCGTCGGCAATGAAATAGCAGACACTTTAGCTAAAGCTGCAACTGAGAACACCAATATTCATTTCCATCTTCCTGCACCTCCATCTCATGTAAAATCTAAATTAAAAACTCTCCTCCTACAGAATTGGCAGGCCTTATGGGTTACCTCCGAGAAGGGGAGATACACTTACAATTTAATTCCTCAAGCAATCTCAAATTCCTGGAACCTAACTCCATCCATCACAGCTTTTCTTACGGGACACGGTCCCTTTCCTGCATACATCAAAAGATTTCACTGCCGACGTTCACCTCTGTGTCCTTGCGGAGAGGAGAGAACTCCAGCCCACTATTATTTCACAAGCAGGCTCACCTCTTCATTTCACCTTAGAAATCATTCTCCTAGACCTCAAAATTGGTTAGATAATATAGTAACGCGTAAGAATCTCAACATAATAAAATCTTCACTCTTTTAATGGATCTATCAAATCTTACTGATTAAATGTCTCTGTTTTTCTCTTTCCTCTTTGCCAGTATGCTCAGTTTGCAAGTGCCATTGGTAAACTGAAAGATTCACCAGCTCATTCATCGCCCACTGTTGGCTCTAGGCTAAAACCTGGCGAATAATGTTTTTTTTTTTTTTTTTTTTTTTTTTTTTATGAGTTTTTAAATAGACTGCGAGTAATCCTCCTAGAAGCGCTCAAAACCGCTCCAAGAGTGATGAGCAGGGGCTGCTCCCTGTTCATTGTTGCAGATTTGGTTGCTGCCCTCATCCTACTTTGTTCACTTGACGAACTGTCGTTCTATTAGACCGACTCAAAACAATTGTTTAATTTTTTTTTTTTTTTTTTTTTTTTTTTTTTTTTTTTAGTTTATGCTGCTTACATACAAAATTTTGTTTATTAATTTGTTAGTTAGTTCTTTAGTTGACATTATCTCAACTAGGAATACACTTAAGAAGATCGGACTAAATTTGAAATAATGCTTATGATTTTTCACAAACAAAAACCTTATTGATTTCCTTCATTCTATTTTGAAAACTTCGAATGTTATTCGAAATTTGCGATTTTCTTAATATGGACGATTAGGACAAAATTTTGCATAAAAGTGCAGTATGAGAACTGTTTTTATCGTGAACATATTGGATCACTTCTAAAATATAATTTATTTTATTGGCATAACATCACTGCCAGGAACATTTTACTTTTAAAACTTCATATATTGTAGGAAATTTGTGATTTTCTTAGCATAGGGGAATAAAGAAAATTTCGCATAAATGTGTATAATGAAGATTATTTTTATCATAAAGACTTCAGGGTAATTTTAAAATGTCATTTATGATATTGCTATAAACATCATTTTGCGATGAATATTCTACTTTGAAAACTGAGTAAATCATTAAAAATTTCTAATTTTCTTAACACAAGAGAACAGACCAGATTTCATATATTATGTGAATTATGAGGATTATTTTCTTCGTAAACATGCCGAACAAGTTTTAAAATACTTTTTATGATATTGTTATAAACATCATTCACTATGAATATTCTGCTTTCAAAACTTCGGAGTCTATTCGAAAATTGCGACATTCTTATTAACTTGGGGGGGGGGGGGGGCATGGGGGCAGATCTCGCATAAATACGCAGTATAAGAATTATTTTCATCAGAAACATATTAGTTCAGTTTTAAAATATTATTTATGACATTGATACTTTCTTTTACTTTTATTTTTTATATAACGTCATTGACTGCGAATATTTGGCTTTAAATATTTCTTAAATATTCGAAATTAAGGATTTTCATAAAATGACAGTTGTAAGGCAATTTTTCTCACAATCTTGCTTTAAGGAGAATATTGCAATGCAAATAGTTCGGGAGTATATGAAAATTAAAATATGAAAATAACCCTAATAATATTAATAATAAAAAAAAAATCTGGAGTGACTCCACTCGACTTTCCGAACATGGAGTAATTAACAGTTTTGTAGATAAAGTAAAGAAAGAGGAGTTGTTAAACAAACAAAGGAGAGAAAACCATAATAGAGTGTTTGAGTATTTTTCTCCATATATTACACGATGTTTCATTTAACGCTACTGAACTTTGAGCCCATAGATCATAATGATAAAGAATGTTTCGTTGTGTCCATGTAAAAACCTTTAAATTCTAGATTTACCAAAATGCTTAGAGTTAGTGCGACAGTGATTTATAATATTCATATAAATTTTCAGCTCAATTTAATAAGGTGTTTAGATGCTATCGCACACTTAAAAATTTGGTCCCATAGGCCATAATGTTAAAGAAGTTTTCTTTGTGACCCTGTAAAAGAACTGTAAGTGCTAAAGTCAC
The DNA here is from genome assembly GCA_963930645.1 of Salticus scenicus. Lineage (NCBI taxonomy): Eukaryota > Metazoa > Arthropoda > Arachnida > Araneae > Salticidae > Salticus > Salticus scenicus. The sequence continues at coordinate 87,017,063 of OZ005656.1, forward strand.
CAAAATCTATAGAATTCGTGTAACTGTGACCTATAACATGTGTACAAATTTTTTGCTCAGATTAATAAAGCGTTTAGGCGCTATCGCACTTTTAAATATTTGGCCCCATAGGACATAATGATAAAGAATGTTTCTTAGTTTCCCTGTAAAAAAAACTATAAGTGCTAGATTCACCAAAATCAATAGGGTTCGTACTATGGTGACTTACTATATACGTACCAATTTTCAGCTTATTCGAACAAAGCGTTTAGACGCTAGCGTGTTCACTCACAGACATACACACACACACATACATACACACATACATACACACAAACACACACACATACATACATCATCGTAAAAATAGTGAAAACGGACTAAGGGGACCTCGAAACGTAGGGGAAAGTGGGGGCTAATGGGACATTTTTTTATTTTAGGCTAGTATAAAAAAAAAAATGCACATTTTATTATTATTTTTTTTAATTCCAATTTCTTTTACAGTTAAGTAAATAAAAACTTCTTAAGAAAGTAAAAAACTCTACCAATCTTTGTGTTATATCCATTTTTGTACTTTAATACAATTGTACCATTAGCCCCCATACTTGGGGTCTATTGGGACACAGTGCAGGGCTATTGGGACATGCAGTATATTTGGAAAAAAAAGAGCCTTAATTGAATGTCAAATGCATTTTTTATTAACAAACGCTATACTGCACATGTGAAAATTGTTGTGCATCAAATTCAAGCATAGGACGTCTTAATTCTACAAAGTCTTTTGGAATTTTTAGCTTCAAAAGAATATCATCCTCAATAACAAAAGATCGATCTTCTTTCTCTGGATAAAAAAATAACCAACCATGTTTGTCCTGTCTCCTCAAGAATGACATTTCATATTCTGCTGCATCCACTGTCAAAACACGACCCACAAATGCAATGACATCTCGTTTACGTGAAAATTTAACTAAAGCATAGTTTCCTACAATCAGTTTTTCTTTATACTCAGGAAATCCAGATTCGCAGTTTTGTTGGAAATCTAAATTACTCGCTTCACTACTGCTGTCATCACACAAATCGCTTAACTTTGGTTTTCTTGTAGAATCAAGCTTTATTAATTCTCTAAGCATTTGCTCTTCATCATCACTGCTTGATGAAAATTCATTCTTTTTGACATATTTTGCTTTTTTAGTGTTCTTTTTGGCATGGCGAGATTTGCTTGCCTCTCTTCTGAGAGATTCTTCAAGTACCCTTTCCTTTTCAGGGGTGCTTGTATAAATTGCTGACCTACCCCGCTTTCTACCCCTGTTTGATTCTTTCCTGGGACCTGCTTTTGGGAATGGGCATACTTCTTCTAGTGTCTGTGGGGAATCAACAGAGGAAGCACAATTTTGCCCTGAGGTTGAAGGGCTAATTTCTTCTTGAACTGTGGGATCAGGACGATCCGAAACATATGAAGATAAGAAATCAGAGTCACTAAAATTATCCGAGTTTAAAGGATAAATTCCTGTACTTTCAAATCCAGAAGTTATATTTTTTGGAGTCATAGAAGACATGAAAGCATCATTCATTAGAGAAGGGACATTGTAATATGAAATTGTTTTTCCAGGATTTGACAGCATCCAATCATTCATAGCCCTGTAGTACCTGCTTTTGAATGGCGCATATACACTAACATCAAGGGGCTGCAATTTATGCGAGCAGTGTGGCGGGAACGTAAGCATAACTACGCCATGTTCCTTAGCATAAATTATAACATCAATGCTAATGTGACTGTCATGATTGTCCAGAAGCAGCAAAACTGGATTTTCCTTAGTAGCATTAGTATGTTGAACAAAATGTTTCATGACAATCAAAAAATTTTCAGCTGTCATCCATCCTGACTTGTGGACTAAAGCTAGACTTCCATGAGGAGCTCCATTTGTCAAAAAACTTGTAGATGTAGCTCGAGGAAATACAAACACAGGCGGAATAGTGTTACCGGATGCACTGATAAAGCAACACACAGTAACAGTCTTGCCCTTTTCAGCTGAAGTCACCTGTCCAACCTGCTTTTGACTTTTTGATGCTATGACACGAGGTGGTTTTTGTACTGTAGTACACCCAGTTTCATCACAGTTAAATATTCGGTGTGGTTGAAAAGCATATTTTGCATAAACCTCTGAAAGATTTTTATAAAAAGTTTGGACGTTTGTCTTATTAAAACTCGTTGCTCGAGCTAAGCTGGTGGCTTCAGGAGATCGAATTGAGAGACCTTTGTGCCGCTTCATAAATCCGTACAACCACTCTCTTCCGGCTTTTCCATCAGAATTCCAGTTCTTTGGAAACTTCAAATGCAGTGATTTGGCAAATTCATATGCCAATCTTCGTGTTGCTATAGTAGTTAAACCATGGTTCAGCTTTGATGCTTTAATTAAATAGGATTCAAGTTCATCTTCTTGCTTTGTAGTGAAGATTTGATTTGGTATCATCCTTGGTCGAATGCAAAAATCAGATTCTTCATGTTGTCGTGCATCAAGAACATGACGAGACAGCTTGGATTTTGAAATTTGGCACATCTCTGCCGCCTCTCTGATGGAGAAGTTTTCTTTGATCACTTTATCTACGGCAACTTTAATATCTGCAGGTGTTGCCCGATTTCTATCGGTTTTTGAAGGCTTGTTTCAAGGCATCTGAAATGGAATATTGACATAGTTATCATGATGATAAAATATAGACTTAAGAATACATAAGTATAGGTTATCTCAAAATGATAAGATAAATGTAAATAGGAGTTGCCTACCTAATTGTAAGTACCATTAAAAATAAAAACATTTCTTGCAGGATTTTTAATATTTGTTACTCTGCGATATTGGAATCTGCCCAATTTAGAAAATTAATATCGTTTTTTTTAATTTTTTATATGCTGTGTTAATGTTTCTAAACCATGTTTACATTTAACTTGAATGACTCTAATTAAATGTATGCAAAGTGAAGACAGACAAACCATTACAATGCTGTTTTAAAGAAATATTGAGCCATGCAGTTTTTCATTAAGTTATCCCATTAGACCCCTCAATGTGCAAATTTATAATTTGAGAAATAGTTATTGACATATGTAGTTCATTATTTTTTTCAAGAATATTTTCTCATTCAGTAATATTTGTAGTATCTAAAACTGTATTTAAATAGGATATAAGTATTCTGAATTATTTACAAAATAAAATCAATCACAAAAATTAATGCTTTCTTTGGCTTGTTCAAAAAAAAAAAAAAAAAAAAAAAAATCCATTTGTCCCATTAGCCCCCACTTTCCTTGTCCCATTAGACCCCACAATGTGCAAATTTATAATTTGAGAAATAGTTATTTACATATGTAATTCATTATTTTTTCAATAATGTTTTCTCATTCACTAATATTTGTAGTATCTAAAACTGTATTTAAATAGGGCATAAGTATTCTGAATTATTTACAAAATAAAATCAATCACAAAAATTAATACTTACTTTGGCTTGTTCAAAAACAAACTTTGCTTTTTCTCAACAGCAATCAACTGTCATGGCTGATCTCCCATGCTGCAAATGTGTGCTAGAGATGTTGCCATTCAGTGGTGTGTAAATCTTCGCTAAAATTTATGTAATGTAAAAAAAAATCCATTTGTCCCATTAGCCCTGCGTCCCATTAGCCCCCACTTTCCCCTATAGAAACATCAAAATCTCAAATTCGGATTTTTGACATGATTACAACACTTTCCTCACTATAGTGTTCGGAAAGTAATTACAATGCGGTAAATGTATCGAACAGGATAGGTTAGCCTAATGGATGGGACATTTTAGTCTGTTAGCGACTCTGGTAATTTAAAGAGTCGGTTATTTTCTCTTACCTATATATAGGGTAAAGAAAGTATTTTTTTAGGTCAAATTTTTGAAAGTGAGTTTTTGTTAGAATCTGTTTTAATCCTGTTGTCCTGTTTTTTGTATCTGAATATTGTAGGGTTTGTACACCTCAAGTTTAATGTTTTAGAAATAGCGTTAAGGCGAGGCTTATTGTTTGAAATAGCAATATACATTCGATAATCTTCTCTCTCTCTCTCTCTCTCTCTCTCTCTCTCTCTTACCAATAAGGCAGAGAAAGTACTGTTTTTGGGTCACATTTTCTAAATCATGTTTTTGTTATATTTCCACATTTTGAGGGACCTTGAATCAAAAAGCATGTTTTTAACGGTTGGTCTCTCTCTCTCTCTCTCTCTCTCTGTGTGTGTGTGTGTGTGTGTGTCTGCTATCAACATATCTTGAAAACAAATAATAACAGAAAGTCCAAACACTGTATTCTAAATATGTATCACATAGATTAATTACACTAAACTTTTGGTTGAGATGCATTACGTCTGTCAGCTAAATTTCTTGCAATGGCAGTATAACATCTATAAGCGGTCCTAAACAAAATGAAATTAACCTATATTTTATTTACATAAAAGCACGTTTTGTAGATTGTGTTATGAATATCATTTGTCATTCATTTACAAGGTTACCCAAAGTATTTGGATATATTTTGGTTATACTTTTAGCAGAAATTGCTAGAAGTATACTTCTTTTTTTTTTTTTTTTTTTTCCCATATGAGACTAAATTTCAGTACATGTGATGTGTATATATATGTTATAGAAAATAAAAGGGGCACTCAAAACTAAGTCAAATGTTCTTTTCTACTGAATGTAGTTGGGGGCAGTGCTTCGCTAAATTACTCTATAGTCGGCAGCAAAAGTATTCGAACACTAACAAAAATTCCTATCTAAAAAAATTACACTTAATGCAGTTTTATTAAATCAATCCTTTTCATAGTACTTTTGCTGCCGACTGTATGTCGATGAACACTGCTCAGGAAGGAAAATTTATTTTTTATACTAATACTAAAAACAAATTATTTTTTGAGTTCGATTTTCAACTCTGTTTTTTTTGAGTAATATCACGTTTTGAAATGCCCTGATAACGAAAGACAAACTTTTAGTGGTAATCTTTATGTATGCTTGTTTTCGGGCTAATAATATTGACAAACAGCTGAAGAAAATCCAAATGAGGTATTTTGAAGTTCATATGAGATTTCTATTTCAAAAATTTGATCCACATTTCAAGCTTCAAGACAAATCGATAACAGCCTTAATTTTCTTTATATATACAGGGTGGTCATAATTAAACTGCAAGTGTTCAAGGGGTGCTGGAGAGAAAACTAGTGAGAATATTCCAGTGAAATTTGGTATCTACACGTTTCAGAACATGCGCAAATCAAATATGAAAAAAAAAAAAAATCGCCATTTTCACCCGATAGATGGCGCTGTACCGTATTTCAACGCTCACCGGTGGCATATACAACTTTCAAAACCGATAGACAGAGCATAATGACATTCTAAGAGGCATATAAACAGTATAAAACATCACTTACAGTTTATCAAAATTCCATACAATTCGCTTCAGTAATTAAATTTTTACAGTATCCTGGAATCAAAAATTAACGTAAATTAAGATCACAAATTAAACAATCCATAAATTTTAATAAACTGTAAGTGATGTTTTATATTGTTTATATGCCTCTTAGAATGTCATTATGCTCTGTCTATCGGTTTTGGAAGTAGTATATGCCACCGGTGAGCGTTGAAATACGGTACAGCGCCATCTATCGGGAGAAAATGGCGATTTTTTTTTTTCATATTTGATTTGCGCATGTTCTGAAACGTGTAGATACCAAATTCCACTGGAATATTCCTAGTAGTTTTCTCTCCAGCACCCCTTGAACACTTGCAGCTTAATTATGGCCACCCTGTATATTAATTTAGGTGTTATAATTGAATGGAGGTTTGAGAAGGGCAGCAGACCCCTCCCCCCCACAACATGAAATTATATGCCAATTGAAATTATTCCTTGACTTATTTTACCTTATTTTTAAAGTAGGTGGAACTTTATTGTCTTTCCTTATTGGTCTTACATCTCAATTTGTAATCGGTCTTTATAGTATTAAAATGCAGGGTAAGAGAATGTGAGTGACACACCATATTATTTCTCTTAAATTGATTATGCTGTTTTTGGTTAATTCAACGCATGGGTCTTAGACCTTGGTGAAATCTCTGCTCTTGAATTCTAACAACCCTTTAGAAAAAGGATTATATCCCTTCTTAATATGAGTAAATTTGGCAATAAATTAGAAATTAATCGGAAGAAATATATGATAAAAACTGAGCTGGGTTCCCTTACGGAAAATAGTTCTACTTTATACCGTCAATATTCTGTTTTACTATTAACCTTTCATATAGTTATTAAAGGGAAATTAAAAAATAATTTTCTACAGTTTTTTTTTTTTTTTTTTTTTTTTTTTTTAAGTTACACAACAATTCATTTAGCAATGAAAGCCTTCGAAGACATAATATTATTTTAAAAAAATAAATGTTTTTAAATAAAATTTTTACAGTTTAAATACTTGAAAAACTTCCGAAAACTAATTTAAATTCTAAAATTTGCAAAGCTATATTTTATGAACTGCACTTAGAAAATTAAGTTTTCAAATCTTCTTGAGAATTCTCTTTTTCTTCACTTTTCTTTAAAAACTCATTTCGCGGATAAAATCACGTTAAAAAGGTAGTTTTCTTTGAATAACTCGACAACTAAATTCAAAAACCTCATATCAAGGTATTTGATGGAAATAAATTTGTTTTTCCTTTAAGCACCAGCAACATGAGAGAAAATGGGATTAGAAAAATAAATTAGAAGTGAAAATTTGTGAAGTATGGAGATTTTTTCTTATTTTTTAAATTTATGGACTTATTTAGTAATTTGTTAAGTATACCATCTTTTCATTGCCTTCGTTAGCTTTAAGTATCAGTCAGTCACTTTTTAGTGCTAGAGGCCTATTTCAGTCGGTACAGTTGTCGAATTTTTATACGTCACTCTTAATTAGTGCTAAGGGCCTATTTCAGTCGGTTTATTGAATGGGGATTTATTGAATGAAGTCCCCCCCAGGCCCAACTTTGACATGAGTCCCCCCCCCAAGGTACCCCTATTTCAGTCGGTACAGTGTTGTCGAATTTTTATAATACACTCTTAATAGTGCTAAGGGCATATTTCAATCGGTTTATTAAATGGAGATTTATTGAATGAAGTCCCCCCAAGGCACAACTTTGACATGAGTCCCCCCCAGGCCCAACTTTCACATGAGTCCCCCCCAAGGTACAACTTTGACATGAGTCCCCCCAGGCCCAACTTTGACATGAGTCCCCCCCAAGGTACCCCTATTTCAGTCGGTACAGCGTTGTCGAATTTTTATAATACACTCTTAATAGTGCTAAGGGCCTATTTCAATCGGTTTATTAAATGGAGATTTATTGAATGAAGTCCCCCCAAGGCACAACTTTGACATGAGTCCCCCCCCAGGCCCAACTTTGACATGAGTCCCCCCCCAAGGTACAACTTTGACATGAGTCCCCCCCAAGGCACAACTTTGACATGAGTCCCTCCCCAGGCCCAACTTTGACATGAGTCCCCCCCCAAGGCCCAACTTTGACATGAGTCCCCCCCCAAGGTACAACTTTGACATGAGTCCCTCCCCAAGGCACACCTTTGACATGAGTCCCCCCCCAGGCCCAACTTTGACATGAGTCCCCCCCAAGTTACCCCTATTTCAGTCGGCACAGCGTTGTCGAATTTTTATAATACACTCTTAATAGTGCTAAGGGCCTATTTCAGTCAGTTTATTGAATGGGGATTTATTGAATGAAGTCCCCCCAAGGCACAACTTTGACATGAGTCCCCCCAGGCCCAACTTTGACATGAGTCCCCCCCAAGGTACAACTTTGACATGAGTCCCCCCAAGGCACAACTTTGACATGAGTCCCCCCCAGGCCCAACTTTGACATGAGTCCCCCCCCCCCCAATTAAAATCTGTCAATGTCAGATTTTCATGTTTTAAATAATGAAATAATGTCGTGTCTGTTTATTTATTTTTATTTTATTTATTTAAGTGCGATGGATAAATTTCCATATTATTTCAAAACAGTTATTGATTATTTATTGATTATTATTTTCTATATATGTAAGAAGAAAATATTGTGTATTTAAAATTTTTCGAACATTGTTTTCTATGGATCTAGACGTTTTGAAATGTCTTGAATACAATTTGATTTTTTACAACAAATCTTTGTCTGTTTATCAAAATTTTGTGTGCATTGTATCTCATGAGCCAATGAACAAAATTAAATGGAATTTGATATTTAATTGGACTTTTACTGAAACTAGTACTGATTAGAATTGAGGATCAAACCCTCAAGAAATGGCTTAGTTATCCCATTTTTCAAAAACTTTTCATGGCAGTATATGCCAAGATTTCGTATAAAATATACAAAATGAGGGTTATTTTTAATGAATGAATATTGTTGCGTACTTGGGGATTCGTGAGTTGTCCGAGAATGAAAGGCAAAACTTACAAAAATTCAGTAATTTATTCACAGAAAGTTCGAGAAAAATACAGGTCTATAAACCAAGTATCAGCTTCAATTCAACCAGTGAACACTGCTTAAACAACAGCTGTCAATAGCAAATCCACAGTACAAACTGTATAGCAATAACACTTGCAAGTATCTTTCAAAGAGGCTCAAAACAATGCAAGCATTAGCGAAGCTGGCTTAGAACTGAATTAACTTGCCTTGGCGAGAAACCGCTCCTTATATACCCCTGTAGAAAAGTGTAGAAAGTTCCAGAAATTTCCGTATCTCATCAGCCAATGAGATTAGAGCTTCCACATTTGGTATATCCCTAATAAGGATTTTCTCGCCAAGGTCGCCAAAAAAAATGCCATGGTGGGAAAAAGTCACCAAATTTGGCACCAAATCCATTACCTGCCTTATTGGGGCTTTATAATGCGTTTATAAGGGAAAATAAGGCTATTTTAACGCTAAAACGACTAGAAATGCACAAAATTAGCACTTTAACTTACTCTCAACTTACTCTGAATAAGCCTCTTTGAAAGAATTTATACAAAAATAAACACAATTATCTACAATTTTGTAACAATATGAAATTAATAAAAATTATTGATAATAGTAATAGTAAAGTAGAAACAAATGCGTATATATAGGAGAATCGCTCACCATGAGGTGAAAGTTCACCCTCCTTACCCATAATGATCTAAAATGTTTAGTATGGGTATCTTTCAGAAAAACTCGTCAATACCTTTTAAGTGAATAGCTCAACAAGAGATCTGTGATACTAAAAAATAAATTTATTGATTTTTTTCTTTCATTTTTTACAAATAATAATAATAATAATAATAAATTAGAAGAAAACAGCACTTTGTAGATGACGGTATACAAAATTGACTGATATGACTATACTTCTATGAGATCAGAATAGTCTGCAATCATCATGGAACATGATTTTAATAAATAATAATAATTAAAAAATAACTGTACTGGATTCATTTGTATAGGAAAATATAGAAGAAAGTCTTGTGGTAGCCATAACATTACAAGGGGGTAGTCAGAGAATCAGAAAAGTTGGACTTCTTCGGGATCCTCTAGGTCTGGTGCCTCACCTTCGACCAATCCGGCTTGGGAGACCCTGCCAGTAGCTATGCTACCGCCGGCATAGCTCTGAGGTTCATAGGTACACGCAAGCCGCTGCACTACGACAAAGTGGGATCACCATCGCCGCGGCAATAATTAGCTCTTTGAAATAAATAGCATTCTGTCACTAAAAGCAAATTATATTTAATATCCTGGGGTTTTCTTTCTTTCTTTCTCCCCCCCCCCCTTTTTTTTTAAACAAAATTTTTCTACATTTTATTATTTTTTAAATTAATTCAGACTTTATTAATGCATATATTCAAATGGGGATTCTTTTACAATTCCTACTATTAGTTCACACTCTCCCTATATATATCTTGTACAAATCTTGCAATCGATTTTTAACTAACTTCCCGACTAGCTAGAAATTTGAAACTTTCAGGATTGCTCAGAACACGGTGACAACACAATACTTCGAAGTCCGATTTTCGATTTTTTTATTAGTTTACTTAAAATTAATTAAAATATGAAAATAATAACAACCTAATAGCGTTAATATAGCCATTAAAATATTAGCTATAATTTAATTGATGCCAAAAAAAATTACGAGTTTTTTTTCATTCGACATAAAAATAAATACATTTAATTAAACGTGAACGTTAAGAAACTATAAAAAGTTAAGTTATGCATTTCACAAAAATTGACATCATTGTCACTTTAAAAATTTTATGCACATTGATAAGAGCTCTGTGATTCATCAGAAACTTTAAAACATGGTATATAATTTTTTTTTTTTTTTTTTTTAATCTTATAATTATTTTTCTTTCATTTGTCACGCGCGCTTTTTGTTTCCTAGTTCATTTTTTTTTTTTTTTTTAAACTTTTTCGATAGTGTTTGTAAGTAGGAATTGACTTAATTTTTTTTTCTTTCATATTACTTGCTTAATAAGAAAGTACTGTTGCTATTGTTAACAATACTTTTAAAACCACAAAATTTTGTCTCTAATAGTAAATTAAAAATCAGATTACAATTAAAGTATATTAAATAAAAAAAAAAATACGTGTTGCATTCGGGGACTGCCGCGGTAAAGCTATTGCATAGCATTTTTTATCAACTTATGCAATTATAATTATTCATTTATTTTATTTTTTACCCTTCCGCTCCCTCCCCCCTTTCCTGCCCCTTCCAATAATTTTAAAAATTCAAAAATATCCGCAATCGATTTGTATGTATCGAAAACCTCGATGTACCAAATTTGAATGATCTAACTCTATTTCTTCTGCCCCCCCCTCCCCGGCCCTTCTAATAACTTTACACTTTCAAAAATATCCCCATTCGATTTGCAGGCCTCTAAAACCTATCTGTACCAATTTTCAATGGCCTAACAGTATTTCTATCTTTTTTTTGCCCATAGCCCCCCCCCTTACCGCCCCTCCTAATAATTTTACAAATTCGAAAATATCCGCAATCGATTTGTAAGTATCGAAAACCTCTATCTACCAATTTTGAACGATCTAACTGTATTTTTATTTTTTTGCCCCCCCTCTCCCCTCCCCCTTCTCGCCCCTCCTAATCACTTTACACTTTCGAAAATATCCCCATTTGACTTGCAGGCCTCTTAAACCTATCTGTACCAATTTTGAACGGCCTAACTGTATTTCTATTTGTTTTTGCCCCATAGCCCCCCTTACCGCCTCACCCCCTACCCGCCCCTCCTAATAATTTTACAAATTCAAAATCATCCGCAATCGATTTGTAAGTATCGAAAACCTGTATGTACCAATTTTGAACGATCTGACACTATTTTTATTTTTTTGCCCCCCCCTCCCCTCCCCCCTTCTCGCCCCTCGTAATAACTTTACACAATAGAAAATATCCCCATTCGACTTGCAGGCCTCTTAAACCTATCTGTACCAATTTTGAACGGCCTAACTGTATTTCTATTTGTTTTTGCCCCTTAGCCCTCCTTACCGCCCCACCCCCCTACCCGCCCCTCCTAATAATTTCACAAATTCAAAAATATCCGCAATCGATTTGTAAGTCTCGAAAACCTCTATGTACCAATTTTGAACGATTTGACACTATTTTTATTTTTTTTGCCCCCCCCCCCTTCTTGCCCCTCCTAATAACTTTACGCAATCGAAAATATCCCCATTCGACTTGCAGGCCTTTAAAACCTATCTGTACCAATTTTGAACAGCCTAACTGTATTTCTATTTGTTTTTGCTCCATAGCTCCCCCCCCCCCCCACTTGCTGCCCCACCTGGGGGCTGAATTTCTAAAATTCAAGAAACTGGTTTTTAGATAGTTGCATTAACTATATTTTAGAGCAAAAATTTCACGTTTATCTATTTCTTTTTTGTTTGAGATATATAGGATTATGCGAAATCACGTTTTGCCCCCCCTCCCCCCTTGGGGACCGAATTTCAAAAATTCCAGGGGTGCTACAACGAAACTACCGAGACTGTCTCACTCCCGGCAATTTTTGGCTGTGACGTCATGTTCCGAGAGTGTCAAAAAATGTGCTACAACGAAGCTCACGGAAGCTCTCTCTTGGTTTTCGGTCTCGGAATCTCCTGCCGAGATTTATCGAAAAAATATCAGTACAAAAAACCCTTAACGGGTTAAAAGTTTGTGACGCCGCTACTTTATGGCTAGAAGAATTTGAAATATGAACCTTAAAAATAATGATATGAAATTTTAAGTGACGCTTTGCAATTAGTTAAAATATACATAGATTTTCTTATTTGATCATTTACTTTCTACTTTTATTTATATTTATAATGCAAACGTAATATTTTTAGCTTCAACATCAGACAGATATATAAAATACACTCACTGATGCTTTTTAATTCACATTTCAAATTCAAAATAACAGTTTTAAAAGGAATGATATAAAAATTCCAGTGGCGCCTCGGTGTTATTTTAAAAGATTTGTTTTTAGATTCCATTAAAATTACTTTTGTTTTGTCTAATAAAGTATATTTACATAGTGAAACAGTGCTTTTAATTTTCAAATATACTGTCAAATAATTATACTTTCACTGAGTTTGCATTATAAATTAAAATTATTTATTTCAATAAATTGATTTATCTTTTGCATCACGCTATCCAAAACATAGTATCATTATCATAGTATCCAGCTGAGTGAAAATTTGCGCAAAGAGGTAGTGTGACGTAAGGAAAATATTTACACAGATTTTACTTGCAGTTTTGGATAGCGTGACGCAAAAGATAAATCAATTTATTGAAATAAATAATTTTAATTTATAATGCAAACTCAGTGAAAGTATAATTATTTGACAGTATATTTGAAAATTAAAAGCACTGTTTCACTATGTAAATATACTTTATTAGACAAAACAAAAGTAATTTTAATGGAATCTAAAAACAAATCTTTTAAAATAACACCGAGGCGCCACTGGAATTTTTATATCATTCCTTTTAAAACTGTTATTTTGAATTTGAAATGTGAATTAAAAAGCATCAGTGAGTGTATTTTATATATCTGTCTGATGTTGAAGCTAAAAATATTACGTTTGCATTATAAATATAAATAAAAGTAGAAAGTAAATGATCAAATAAGAAAATCTATGTATATTTTAACTAATTGCAAAGCGTCACTTAAAATTTCATATCATTATTTTTAAGGTTCATATTTCAAATTCTTCTAGCCATAAAGTAGCGGCGTCACAAACTTTTAACCCGTTAAGGGTTTTTTGTACTGATATCATTACTTTTTAGGGGTTATTGATCAAAAAATTAAAACAAGTCCTTCTGGCTCCTAGGAAGGGTAAACTGATTTATCTTTTATAATGAAGTTGCCACCATTTTTTTTTTTTTTTTTTTTCAAAATTCTACAATTCTACAATTTATTAATGGACTTGATGGATTTATTAATGAAGTCTTGTATATATGGAGTTTTAACATAGAACCTTTCTAATGTAAATTTGAAATTTTCAGTGGGCTGGCACAGGGAAACAAGAGGGTAGATTAAGTTGGCAAATGAACATAACAAATACATTTCTGAGATAAATACACACTACAAATTTAGTTTGAATTAATTCAGTATTTCAAACGTTATCATGCCGACAAATTTTCAAGTAGCCTGCCACTTGGAAACAAAATGGAGAAGCTTCGCACTAGAAAAAAATATTGAGTGGGATTCTCAAACTCTTTAAAATAATAATAATAATAATAATAAGTGGGAAATTTCAAATTTAAGTTAGAATTACGTAATTTACATTTTGCAAGTTTCTTTTTAGAGAATTACAAATGCAAATTAAACAATTTAAAAAAATCAAGTTAATGTTAAAAATGGAAATTTATTTATTTTCTTTTCCCTTTTGAGGCTAAGCTCCAATATTCACAATTTAAATTTTCATCAAAAGTGCAGGTAAAAATTATTTCATAAAAATATTTGGTGGAAAAAAATAGACAAAATATAAATTAAGCTCTATATTTCTATAATTTTAAAAATAAGATAAAATCATTTGGAGAAAAAATTATGGAAAATACAAGTTAAGCTAAAGTTAATACAAGTTAATAAGTAAAATACAAGTTAAGCTTAAGTTTTGTGGAAAATACAAGTTATATATATATTTCTTTTTAAAAATTAAAAATATCTTTTTAAAATACAGTTAGAGTTTATTCATATATTTACTTTTCAGACTTTAAAATGATACATATTTTAAATATTAACATAATCAAACTAATTTTTTTATTATTATTTAAAGCAACAATGGATAGGGGATGAACGATCGGATAAATACGCTATATATATATATATATATATATATATATATATATATATGAAATTAGAATTAAAATTGATGAAAAATGTGTCAAATAGCAATTATTGAAAAACACGTCAAAATAAATAAATAACATCTTTACTTTGAAACCCATGATAATTTATTAAAAAAGTATAATTCTCTCTTTCTTTTTTTTTTAATTAATTAATTTATGCATGAAAAATTCCATTTCATAAATATATTTACAACTAAAATAAGCAAAAAAAAACCTCCTTTAATTTTAAATAATTATTTCTACATGTTTCTAAGCAATTAAAAGTGTTTTTTTTTTTTTTTTTTTTTTAAAGAAAAATAAATTAAATATAGGAATGTATATGGTTTTAATACAAACTACAAGATGGCGCCACTAGATGGCCAAATTATTACCTTCATGATAAAACCATACATTCCCATATTTAAGCTATTTTTCTTTAAAAAAAAAAAAAACACTTTTAATTGCTTAGAAACATGTAGAAATAAATATTTAAAATTAAAGGAGGGTTTTTTATTTATTGTAGTTTTAAATATAGTTATGAAATGGAATTTTTCATGCAGAAATTAATTAATTAAAAAAAAAAAGAAAGAAAGAAAGAGAGAGAGAATTATATTTTTAAAATAAATCATGGGTTTCAAAGTAAAGATGTTATTTATTTATTTTGACGTGTTTTTCAATAATTGCTATTTGACACACTTTTCATGAATTTTAATTCTATTTTCATGTTTTTTTTTTTTTTTTCTTTCATTCCCTAGTCATTATAGCTTTAAATAATAATAAAAAAATTAGTTTGATTATGCTAATATTTAAAATAGGTATCATTTTAAAGTCTGAAAAGTAAATATATGAATAAACTAACTGTATTTCAAAAAGAGATTTTTAATTTTTAAAAAGAAATATATATATATATGTATGTATGTATTTACGAAAGAGTGTGTTTTAAATAAAAACGATAGATGGCGCCAAAACTCTATTTGCTGTTTTTTTTTTTTTTTTTTTTCATTCCCGGCGCGTAAGGATACATGAATAGGAATCGCAAATCATTGAGTTATTATAAAATCGATGTTCATGAATGATTAAAAATTTTTTCAATTAAAAAAATTGTAAATTCATCATTAATATGATAAAATGGAATATCTAAAATTACAAAATACTTCCTTATTTAAAATATTATCTAAATAATTTTTTGACTAAATATGAAATTTTGAAATCAAAAATATCTTTTTCATAGCAGAAGAGAAAATATATTTAAGTGAATTTGACTTAGCATATATACAATAAATATATAAAAAATGCAATAAAGTATTTTTGCGTTAAAAAAAGGAAAGTTTAAATAATTCATTGACTGCATTCACGTTGGTCAACCAACCAACATGGCCTTCTCAAGCCTTGCTAGTACAAACCACATCACGACGTTTTCGCCGAAGGAAAGCATGCAATTGGCGGAGTAATATAGTTCCATTTTTAAAACAACTTTTATAAAAAACAAGAGTTTTCCTGAAAAAAACGAAGACGTTACTAGATTCAGAAAGATCCTATTAACAACATATATTAATTATATGAAAATCCTTCGAGCCGTTTTAGAGATATTTTTCAGAATTTCAGTCCATTACTCCAACCGTTTTCCCATTTTGGCTTTAAATTGAGATTCAGATCTCAAAACATACTGCATGTAGAAATGTAAAAATTTCAGGATAGATTAAGACCGAAGATAAAAGACTATTTTGAAAAGATCAGAACAAAATATGGTATATTTGCTGAGATATTAAGTGTCGGCTTTTACAAATATCTTTGAAGTCAAACTAGCCGTATATATGAGTTCGCAGCGTCAGTTTGGGCTTCCGCTTGCGTCACTCGAAAAACTGCCGTTTTTCATGATCACCAAGCGCAGAGCTTGTGGGAACGAGTTTTCGGCACCGAAATATATGTAATGTGTCCGCCATTTTAAAAAAATAAAAAATGATGAATTAAAAAGTAAAAAACGTGTACATATGTTATATTTTTTAGAAAGAACTTTCAAAACTATTAATTTTTTGTGTGAACACTATATTCGTATAATTATTACTTTTAAAGATATTCGATTAGAAAGTTCACGAGTGACAAGAGATGTATCCCTTTTGTCAAGTACACTATTAACAGAAACAATCGAATATTGAAGACTAAAGAATGACTTTCTAAATTTAATTAGTTTTTAAGTCCTCAGAGCTATGAATTGGAAGCTAAATTATGTAAATTCATCATTCATAATGAAATACGATGCTAATTTAATGACAGTATATTATAATACATTAGTTCCAGTGTATTATGTCGTCAGTAGCTCGATCGTAGCGTATTTGATTGCAGACCCAAAGTGCTCGGGTTCGATTCGCGGACGGTTCGTTTTTTTTTTTTTATTATATATAATAATAATAATAAAAAGAGGGGGGGGGAATTTATTTTAAATATTTTTTTTTTTTTTTTTTTTTTTTTTTTTTTATAAGAAGAAAACTTTAAATATTAGGATTTTCCTAATATATGTATATTACTAACAAAGAAAGTATGAATACTTAATTTATTAATTATAAAATAAATAAATATGTATGTATATAATTCAATTGCAAAAAAATAATTTAAAAATAAACTGCTTGATCGTTTTATTTTACTGCTGATTGTTATTATTACTAATCAGAAATAAATAAATTATTAAAATACATACACACACACATATGTATTTCGAGTTTATGCTAAATTATTTTCTGGTAAATTATTAATTAAATTTAACCACCCTCCCCTAGCAAAAATAAAAATTAAAAATTCCAGTCTAAATAAATTATTTTATAAATGCTTGATTATAAAGCTTATTTTCTGTTTTTAAATAAAAAATCATTATTAATCAAAGATTAAACTTTTAACAACCTTAAACATTTTTCTTCTATATAAATAATATATTATTTAATAATTTATTTTTTATTCCTTGCTGAATATTTGTGTAATTCCTGATTTAATTTAGTAATTATTTTCTATTTCATAATTAAATAAATTTAGCTTTTTTTTTTTTTTTTTTTTTTTTTTTTTTAGTTAAATAAAAAGTATTTACAAAATAAATTAAATGTTTTAATATTTTATTTTTTAAGAAGAATACTGCAAATATGCAAATATTAAAATTTTCCTAATATGTATATATATTACTAACAAGGGAAGTATGAATATTTAAGTTATTAATTATAAAATGAATAAATATTTATATAAATATAGATTTTAATTGCAAAACAACAATTTAAAAATAAAGTGCTTGATAATTTTATTTTACTTCTCATTGTAATCATTACTAATGAGAAATAAATAAATTACTTTAATTAAACAAATTATTTTCCATTTTTATTCTTTGTTGACGAGTGCATAGATCTTAATTTGTTTTAATAATTAATTTCTCGTAAATGATTAATTAAATTCAACACAAACACAAAAAGAAAAAAAAGTTTCTTTTCAGGTGAAATAAAATAGTCAATATTTTTATTAATATATATATTTTTTAAACATAGTATGCCCTAAAAATATATCCTTTGAATATATATGTAACACTTCCTGATTTTCTTTCTTTCTTTCTATTTTATTTTATTTTAATTTAATTTTTTATTTAAGTATCACTAACAAGGAGAATATGAATAATTAATTTAATAATTAGAAAAAATAACTTTTTTTTTTTTTTTTTTTTTTTTTATAATAAAATATTTAAAAAATGAAATGCTTTCACTTCAATAATATTTCTACTTCTATAGTCATTATTAATCAAAAAGTAAATTGAAATTTTTAACTTCAAAAATACAATTTCTTAAATTTCTTTATAATATTTTGCTAAATTATTATAAAGAAAATATTATAAACACACACACACACATATATATATTTCGAGTTGATGCTAAATTATTTTATGGTAAATTATGCATTAAATTTAACCACCCACCCCTACAAAAAATAAAAATTAAAAATTCCAGTCGAAATAAATTATTTTACAAATGCTTGATCATTCCTTTGCTTTTAAATGAAAAATCATTATTAATCAAAGATTAAATTCTTAACCTTAAAGATTTATCTTCTATGTAAATAAATTTATTACTAACTTACATTTTATTCCTTGGCACTGAATATCTGTGTAATCCCTGATTTAATTTAGTAATTATTTTCTATTTCATAATTCATTAAATTTAACTCAACTTCTTTTATTTTTTATTTATTTATTTTTTCAGTTAAATAAAAAATAATAACTATTTGGATTTTGATGACAAATTATTTATTTTAAGCAAATATTCTAAAAGAAAAAAAAAAAAAAAGGATTAAACAAGGATCGAACCGGGGAACTTCCAGACAGCAGAAAGCTACTCTGCCACAGCGCTACTGGCTACCTGCAGAGAGCTCTCCCTCAGTCTTAAATTATATTTTACAGCTCTTAAATAGAATCTTCACAATTCTTTCATTATAAACTATGAATTTTACATGGTTTAGCTTAGAATTTATAGCTCTAAATACTCCAAAATTGATTATTTTTCAGAAAATTATTCTTTAGCCTTTAATTTTAGACTGTTTCTTTCGCTTAAAAATGCAGTTGACAAAGCGATGATCCTCTTGTCACTCGTGAACTTTCTAATCGAATATCTTTAAAAGTAATGATTATACGAATATAGTGTTCACACAAAAAATTAATAGTTTTGAAAGTTCTTTTCAAAAAGTATAACTTTGGTGCATATTTTTTGCTTTTTTGTTTCATCAGTTCTTATTTAAAAATGGCTGACAACGTTGGATATATTCGCTTTTGACCACCTACTCGCTGTGATTGGTCAAAAGTATCCGGTACCGATAAAGTTTTATATCTCCGCACTGGGCTTCCGTTACCGGCTTCCAATACGTTCGTTGTAGGGCAAAGTATGAGTCTCGAAAACGTGAGTGCCGGGATCTTGGAAATTCGGTACCGGGAAGTTTCCGCCACGGAAACTTCTCGGCATGTTCGTTGTAGGGGTCCAGAAACCGATTTTTAGACATTTCTATTAGCTATATTTTAAAGCAAAAATTTTACGGATATCTGTTTTTTTGTTTGAGAAATGAAGGATTTTGTGAAATTACGTTTTGAAGTGCCGAAGTCTGCCGAAGACTGCCGAAGTCTGCCGAACTAACTGTCTGCCGAAGTCTGCCGAACTGTGTTAGGTTTTTCTTCGTTACGGAATTTCTTGATTCGGTCGCCGCGCTCAAAGCCCGCGGTAGAAGCTATGCAATAGCTTAAAAAAATGTCAAAAAAAAAAAAAAAAAAGTGCAATTGCATTAAAAAGAATTTTTAAATATATTAAATGTTCGTAAAAAATCAGTTTGAACAAAATTCTCCGAATCTCAATGGCTAAAGAGCAATCGTAATGTCGAAAATTTATACATTTACCTATAAGATATTCTTTAATTAAAGATATCCTAAAAGCACTTCAGTTTTCCCGTATCAACAGATACGCTATCATATTAAAAAGATGATATATACTTAAAAGATTAAAGCAAAAAATTAGCGGGTCCAAAATGTCTCGGGACTAAAATGGCCAGGAACCAAAATTTCTTCAAAATGGCGGGATCAAAGTGTCCTGCTTCGAAAAAAAGTCACTTGACTCCAATGGGAAAAAAATCCATAATAATTAGTTAAGTAAAATGTTTCGAAGAGTGAGTGGGGTCTGTTGAGGCACAAAAACTATCACGCATGTTTTGCAGATGCGGCTTGCTTTCTGATACTATTTATTTAATTCAACTGTCGTAATAATAATTAATTTATTGAAATTTTATATTTCCGAATGGATGAAAATAATGCCTGGACCGGGAGTCGAACCCCGGATATTTGACTTACAAGGTCAAGGCTCTACCAATTGAGCTATCCAGGCCGACAGCCGGTCGACATTACTCACTCAGACAACCTTTAGGCAGAAAACATCTGGTCTATCATTTAGATAGCTCAACAGAAATAAGCCGCAGGTAATGGAAAACACCATTAAACAATGGGAGAAAGAAATACAATTTTTATTGGAAAACACCATTAAACAATGGGAGAAAGAAATACAATTTTTATTGTTTTCCATTACCTGCGGTTTATTTCTGTTGAGCTATCGAAATGATAGACCAGATGTTTTCTGCCTAAAGGTTGTCTGAGTGAGTAATGTCGACCGGCTGTCGGTTTGTATAGCGCAATTGGTAGAGCCTTGACCTTGTAAGTCAAAGATCCGGGGTTCGACTCCCGGTCCAGGCATTATTTTCACTCAGTCGGAAAAATAAAATTTCAATAAATATGATTTTCTTCCTCAGTTGATTGTGGGATTTTAATAATAATTAATTTATTAATTTTTTTGAAAGCAAGGGACATACAAGAAAGCAAATACTAGTATATTTGGGCAATTATGAAATAATATAATTATGAAAATAAAAGTATTATAAAGCATATATTAAGATGAATTACCTATTTAGATGAAATATAGTGAGATGAATAAAATTGAATAAAATAATAATAATGATAAAATAATAGTTTTATTCCTCTAATATTTACCGTCGCTTATTTATTATTCATTAATTTATTACTTTGTTTTGATTGGCATATTTATTCGTAAAATTTTCTTATTTCCTTTATTTATATATTGCAAATCATGAAGAGTTTCTTTGTTTTTATCACCTAATTTGTATTTTTGTGATTTTTTTATGTTTATAAACATTGCTAAATCGCATTTGGCATTCATTATTTCTTTTGTAGTGAGTTGCTTAAATTTATTCTTTTTATTATGTCTAATCAGTTTATCTTTTTCTGGATATTTTTTCAAAGTATTTTATTCTAAGTAATTTCGCTACTGAAATCTATTTAAAAATCCTATTTTACCAAGAAACTGCAATTTGAAATTGTTTCTCAAAACTCTAATTTGAGACAAAAATATATTTATCTTTATATTCATCATGAGCTTTGAAAATCTACAAATAAATAAATAAATAAATAACTGAAAATAGATTAAGAAATTTCAAGTTTAAGAGCCTTTTCACATTTTGCGTTATTTAAGCTGCCGCAGAATTTATTTACATTAAAAATTTTCTGAAAAGGTAAAGCGGCTAATAAAATAAAATATAATGCGTTTGCGAAATAAACTTGATGTTGATGCTTTTTGGAAAATGGAATTTTGTAAAAGAGAACATAAAATTTAAAGTTAATATAATTCTGCTTTTTTGTATTATTAATATTACAACATAATCTTTTCACATTTTTAAATTCTTTACGTATGGAAAATTCAACATGTTTAGAATAATAATATAAATATAACATTTAAAAGAATTTGAACATTTAATGTAAAGAATTTTAACAAAATGTGATTTCCTTAAAGACATTTATTTTTAGGAGACTTTGTTTTTAGAATATATTTACATATACTTAAAGACAACAATTAAATAAATCGTATACTTCTTATACAAGCATTTAAGTTGCATTTATATAACCTTTATACTATTACACTAAATTTGTATATCATACAAACTAATATTATCTAT
This sequence comes from Salticus scenicus, assembly GCA_963930645.1. NCBI lineage: Eukaryota > Metazoa > Arthropoda > Arachnida > Araneae > Salticidae > Salticus > Salticus scenicus. Next base: position 87,038,871 of record OZ005656.1, read on the forward strand.
CTGCATGCACCTTACATATTTAAACATTTCATTAAATCATATAAATGGATTTAAACATACCTGTATCAATCTTAAAATCTTACACTCATCCACCTATTTTGCATATCTGCAAACACTTTGTATTTGATGCTGCTACTGTGACCTATTCCACATGATCTAGTTGAAAACTAATTCTGTGATAATTTATTTCTGTCCTATATCGCTATAAATCGCTCTAAACAATTTTACCAAATTTATAGAATCTTTTATTCCACTACAACCAATAATTTTAAGGAGTGATATTTGAAACGTATATAATAAATGAATCACTTTCGAACTGATTACCTAACCATTGCATTTAAAATTTAGCTGTGGATATTGAATAAAAAATCCTTAATTTTGGGAACATTGACTAGAGAGTTGAAATTAAATAAATAGTATCGGAGAAGGGTTACACATATTATATAAATTGGAATATTCTTTTATATTACTCTTAATTACAAAAGCTTCTTTAGAAAGAAAAGCAAATAGTTAACTTTATTTATTCAACACGTAAAGTATAAAAAGAAGAAGACATTATTAAATTTGCAAGAGTTTTAAGAAGCATAGAATTGATATTTTAAGTCAGACAGCTGCCATCTCTGACAACAGTAACGGCTCAGTTAAGGGTAGGCATCGAGTCTAAGGTTCGAAACATGGGTAAATTACAACGTTTTTACTGTAAGCCTGGAAATTATTTGTAGTGGCGTGCTACAGTCGGTAACAAAAGTATACGAGCACTAGCGAAAATTTCTATTAAAAAAAAAGTAGAGTTAATACTATTTTGTTAAACAAATCCTTGTCGAATCATGTTCTTAGTTAGTCTAAGAACATAATTATACAAGGATTTATTTAACAAAACAGCATTAACTCTACTTTTTTTATATAGGAATTTTCGCTAGTGTTCGGATACTTTTGTTACCGACTGTACATTGACTGATGGCATGCTAGTTCATCGGCGATCGGCCAGATGTTCTAAAAGTGTTACAAAAAAAAAAAAAAAATGTGGGAAATGCAATATTTGTATTTTTCTTATATATAGGAAGTATCGAACAGCACCGGTAAATTGCAGAAATGCACTATTTTACAATTCAGTTAAAATAATTTTTATTCACACAATTTTTATTACTTCAATTCATAAAAAAACCCTCAGAAATATTTTATTAACTGTGAACAAAAATTTCTTACCTCTTCTGCTTAAACTGCTGAGGTCAGTTCTTTTTTCGTTTTTTCTTTGTTTACACACAGACACTTTTAAGGAAACTAAAAGCATTTATATGCTGACACTACATATACATCTACATATTAAATTGCTACATCCAAAATTCTATAAATCATAGTATCTACAGAGAATATTTCCATATGATTTTAATTTTGAAGACTATTTTTAAAACTAATGTACGAAAATAAGAAATAGTAATGTTTTCTCTATCTGAAATCTACACTGTCACCGAGCTATTTCAGTCGTCTTCGGAAATTAATAATGCCATCTGAATATATGGAGAAGTCTTTCTGGCGGAAGCTCAAAGATTTTCATCAATTATCTCATACTTGCCAACCATCTCATTATGAACCGTACAATTTTTAGTACCCGCCTATTTTTTCACACCAATAATTTTTTACAGTACTTTTAGTCTTATTTAATCGTAACAACATTTGAAGAGAATAACTCTAAAAATATAGTGGTGTGAGAAAAGGGGCGTTTTTGCAGGGGGCGTTAATAATTGTACGGTTATTAATGAGATGGTTGGCAAGTATGTTATCTTGTTGAAAGTTAGCGTAGTGAGAAGCTTGTAGATAAACAGCCATGTATTTTAACATAACAAAAAATTAAGATGGCTGCCCACATTAACAGTAATACAAACTATTGGTAATCTTCACTTGAACCTAATTACCTTATATAAAATTACATACTTGCCAACCATCGCATTAATAACCGTACAATCGTTGACGCCCCTTGAAAAATGCCTCTTTTTTCACACCACTTTATTTTTAAAGTAATTCTCTCCAAATATTATTACGATTAAATAAGAATAAAATTACTCTAAAAAATGAATGGTGTGGATAAAAAGGCTGGTACTAAAAACCGTACGGTTCATAATGAGATGGTTGGCAAATATGAAATTATATTAACTGCTGGATCAGTAGAAAGAAGTTAGTTTTCATACCCATTTGCCATTGCCTTTGCCATGAAGCTGTTGGTAGAGCCGGAATTAGTCTTAAAACACGACGTGACGCTGATCCAGTGTCAAATATCGTTGTTGAAAAAAAAAAAACTGTATTCACGCTATGAATGAGTTTTAAAATGAAATTGAGTGAACTCCGTTATCCAGTTACTTTAGTATCAACAAAACTTCGTATACAATTTGCCTTTTTAAATTCGTATGCAGGAAACATTTCCTCTAGCTTATTAACACTTTCGCGCCCGCTGCCGTAGATTTACATCATTTGAAAATCTGTAACTCGGCCAGTGGGCATTCCTTTCGCAATTTGTATGCTATTTATTTCTTAAGAATATATCCAATATTCATATTTGTACAATCAATATACTATAAATACAAATACTTTGAATAGAAAGAATATAATTATAATGTAATTTTATAATATAAGTTTGTAATATAAATGTGAATACAGAAAATTTTGTCCTGAAATGTTGTAGCTTGGGATAATAACGTTCACGGGCGGGCCTTACTGTCAAAAAGCAAACGTATGTGGTCTCTAAATTGTTTAAAGTTTTATTTATTATGAATTTGAGGATTCATGAGACTTGATGTTTTATGTAAGAACTTCCAATAAGTAAAATAAACGGTATTTACACGGAGCCCGTTTTTGAGCCCATTCCTTTAACCTACCCTACATTAATTCAGACATAATATTACAGTTAAAGGGGAAAGAGAAGATACATACGTATTTAAGCATTAACAAGATGCTTTAAATAACAAAAACTGTTTTAGAAACGGTTTGCTTTTAATATAGACTTCATTTTGAGGGCAAAGGGAATTATCATACCTTTCACAGAGCTGCCAACCTAATCCGGCAAATTGTTAGTACCACCCATTTTTCTACACCACTTAATCTTTAGAGTATTTGTTTTCTTAATTCATCGTAAATATATTTGAAGAGAATAACTCTAAAAATTAAGTGGTGTAGAAAAATGGGCGGTACTAACAATTTGCCGGATTAGGTTGGCAGCTCTGCTTTCACTTCTCTGTTTAAATATCATAACAACATTTCTAAAGCATAAAACGCTGTTATTTAATTCAAAACTTCATTTCAAATTCACAGACTATTGCCATTCGCACTTCCCTCTGAAGCTTATTCGACTAATTTTGTGTAGCCCTGTATATTGTCTGCGTATGTGTACGCACCAAAAAGTGTACTTACAGTTAGCTGTAAAAAAGAAAAATAATAATAAGACACAACTTGAATTGCACTTAAAATCACTTCCAAACATAGCACTGATACGTAAGAAAACGTTCGATTGCACCTGTAAAGGAAGGTATAAAAACATTCGTCCGATCTCAAGGAAAAGTTTCGAGTAGCATGCCTCTATAATTCAGATTTAAAATACCTGAACTTTCTGTTACTATTTGTTCTTGGGTTATACTGATAACAAGCTCGCACACACACAGATACAAAGATCAATCGCAAAAATTTAATTTTCCCAAAACAATATTTCCTTTAATTATATATAGGTAAGAGAAAATAAAAATATCTGTTAATTAATCCAAAAGGTCGTTTTAAAATGATACATAAGCTATATATTTTAATTAATTCATCAATGTTAAAATTTAATTATAATTTCCTTCACCAAACTATTTAAACACTACAATTAATCATGATTTTTGAAGTCAGCGTAAAATTTAAAAAAGCATTTAAATTCTGTCAAGGACAGAATTTAGTTTAGTACGGAGGACTATTAATTTCAATCTGTAAAATTTTTATTTTTAATTTTTAATTTATTTTTTATCCCATTTTTTGACCGTAAAACTGGGCCACGTACTTTTTAAAACGACTGAAATGAATTAAAATGAAGTGTTTCCACCTAAATTTCATACTTTAGTTAATTTTAAAAAGTCTAATTGTCGTATCGGAAAACTGTTTGCACCCCATAATTCAGAAAATTCGCCCCTTTCATTTGGTACCAAATTTGTAACGATAGGACTGATATTCTAATTTATTTTGATGTTACACAAAACTGGTCTACAAAAAATCCAGATTGAAACTAATAGTCCTCCGTCCTAAAATTTTTAAATTATGCATCAAAGGTCTTAAATTATAAAACTATAACAGGTGATCGTTGCATGAATCTGTAGTCGGGAAGTATATTTTTTATGCATACATTCTCTCAGTTAAAACAAAATCTCCATATATATTTTACGCATATAAGCATTGAATATGTGTTTATAAGCTAAAGATCAATTTTTATTCCTATTTTAGAAAGAAGACCTTGTTTTTTTATTATTATTTGAAGCAAGGAATAACTCCGTAAGAAATATATACATACATAAAATATAATACATACATTAATCTCTGACGTTGTAGGCATATAGATCAGCATAAAAGTCACGAAAAGCAAATATTGCTTCTTAGGATATTAAATGGAGGTATAATTCAACAGCAGTCTCTTGAATGAAAAAGAATATAACATCATTCGGATAAAAATAAATTCCTCTAAGTATTCTGAAACATACAAAATTTATTACTAACACAAAATAGTTTTAGAATACTTATATATTAAATTTTAAAGCATTATAAATATGTATAAGAAAAAAAAGTTTTTTTTTTTTTTTTTTTTTTTTGTAACTGTCCTTTACAGTGCTGAAAAGGTAAAAAAAAAAAAAAAAACAGCAATATTCTTAATAATGCATATTTAAATTTTATGCAAATTTAATCATAATGAAAACAATAGCAATTTCAGTTATATGTATAAAAGTAAAAAAAAAAAAAAAAAAAAAAAAATATATTAAAATATTTTATATTTAAACTTTTTTTTTCTTTTATGCATGTAGAAAGCAGAGAAATATATATATATATATTAAGACAACACAATATATTAAACAAAATGTACTCCTTAAACATTGTTTGAAAGTGTTACAAACGCATAATAATAATAAAAATAAATAAATAAATAAATAAAATATGTAATAGTAGCAATTTCCAGTATAGTACTTAATGTATATTGTTATACTTAATTATTATATTATACATAATGTAAATATTAATGCTCAACTTACGGTATTGTATAGAACATATCTTGTCATGTACATGAATAATAAATATCAATTTCATACTGATTTGTGCAAAATAAAAGTATTAAAATATAGTTTATAGAAATACTTCTTATAAAACGCAATGCTTTGGAAAATTTTGAGTGTCCCTGTACATAAACAAATGATGGCATTATTTCCATTTTCAATAGAAAAAAAACTCATAGTGAACTTGTTTGGTATAATTCCATGAATATTTGCAAGAGTTAAAGTGCCGACAGACATGCGGATAGACAGATAGACGACCAGACAGACAAACCAAAGACATAACACTTTTCAACTTTGTTAAAAAATAACTTAAATAAATAAATAAATAATAATAATAATAACAATAATAACTCATTTTTAAATCAAACATTTTTTTCCCTGGAATTTTATAAATTTAATTAAGCATATACAAATGTGTTAGTATTGGAAGAAACGTGCAAAAGAATTCTTACTATTACAGGAAAATGCATAAAAAAATTTCATACAATGGTTTAACCCCTTAACGCGCGCTGTCCTCGCCCTAAATTCATCCCGGAAATTTTTTAGCAAAAATTCACGTTTATAACATACCTGAAAAAGCCGGTTTTTTAAACCTTAAAATTTAAAATTTCTTTTAGTTTAATTTAGTTTATGAATTCCGGTGGCAGTATACTTTAAATGTTTTAAATTGTCTTGCGCCGCAAAGGGTTAAAATGTGAAGAGAAAAACAAATAGAAAAATGCAATATATATTTTTTTTCTTATACCCAATTTTTTATAATGAGAAAACATTTTTTTTTTCTTTGTACAAAAGAAATTTTGTAAACTTTTGGTAAACAAACTCTAAATACAAATGGTTAATTATTTTATCTGATAATGAATTTGTTTTGCACCAATTATAATTGTTTAATTGTGTTTTCCAAGAAACAGTTTTCTTTAATTTGTAAAGAATTCTCTGAAGGTTCAAAGTACATTCTTTGTTACAAACTCGATTAAAGCTTTAATTGAGTTTATAATCGTTTCGCTCCAATCGTAATTTTGTAAATGAGATAATTGATCGTAATTAGTTTAAAGCAGCACTGACGTCGTAAATAATAAAGAATCTCAATGAAGTGAAGCCAATCAGAAAATCAGTACTTCGAAGCTGATAAGGATCTTGATGATTTGAACTGTGAACATATTCAGTCGCCTGCAGTTCACTTATCTTTGTAATTTAACGGCATTTGGATGCATGTGACTTAAATAATTTGAATAATGTGACTGAAAATTTAAAGATTATGTAAATTTTGATAACCTTATAATGTTTAATAAAAACAAGTAATATAAAGGAAAATTTTTTAAAGTCAATTCCTACTTACAAACAGTATCGAAATTTTTTTTTTTTTTTTTATAATTTTGAATTAGGAAATAAAAATCGCGCGTGGAAAATGAAAGAAAAATAATTATAAGATAAAAAAAAAAAAAATTATATACCATGTTTTAAACTTTCTGAGGAATCATAGAGCATTAATCAATGCCCAATTAATCAATGAATCAATATGCATAAAATTTTTTAAATGACAATGATGTCAATTTTTGGGAAATGCATAATTTAACTTTTTATAGTTTTTTAATGTTCACGTTTAATTAAATGTATTCATTTTTATGTCGAAAGAAAATGAAATCGTAATTTTTTTTTTGGCAACTATTAAATCATAGCTAATATTTTAAAGGCTATATTAACTCCATTACGATGTTATTATTTTCATATTTTAATTAATTATAAGAAAACTAATAAAAATGTCGATAACCGGACATCGAAGTCACCGTGTTCTGAGCAATCCTGAAAGTTTCAAATTTCTAGCTAGTCGGGAAGTTAGTTAAAAATCGATTGCAAGATTTGTACAAGATATATATAGGGAGAGTGTAAAATAATAGTAGGAATTTAAAAAAGAGGGCAATTTTTATGTACAAAAAATAAAACATGATAGTACAAAAATTAAGTATTTTAATATTCAATCCAGATATTTAAATGAGCTTCACAATAATAACAGCCTTTCTTATCCAATTAAAAATACACCGACAGACTAGTGAAAAAAAAAAAATTGATAGCTTTTAAAAGAAAGTTTTAAGAAAGTTGCAAAAACTATCGACAATTGTATCGGATCTGAATAATAGCATAATCCTTGGAAACAAGTGGGAGCAAAAACAGCTAAGTAATTCACGAGATTAATTTGTTATAAATTCCAGTTTTATTTATATAATATCGTGAAATTCCACAGTTTTGTCCTTCTACGGATTGTTACGATTTTTTTTCGTCATCTAAAGAAGGGTCCCACTATTATTTATATCCGAAACAATTGTTGTATGATTTTTTTTTCTATTTATAGTAATTTGTTTTTTAATTCTCTTATTTAAAAAAAAAATTAAATATGACAAATTTAAGCACCAAATATTACAAAATAACTATTATGTGAAGCTAATAAGAAAATCTGTCCTTCGAATTTGATAAGCATAAACTGTTAAACTATTCAGTTATAGGTAACCTTTATACATCTAATATCATTTGCATGTGCATAATAAATATTGAATTAATGGAGTGGAATTTTGAAAGTGACTAAATTTGATAATTATATACGATTCAATAAATAAAATTTTATCAACGCGCACAAAATAAAGTGTAATGTTATAGAAATTAAACAGTTTTCCATAAAATCTAGAAAATGAAATAAGATCTCTAATCGTAAAATTTATTTTGATGAATGTGTGAGGTCGAGACTGTAGTAAGTCACCACAGGTTTTGTTTGAAATTATGCTGGATCCAGCGAAGTAGTAAGTTGGGATAGTAAAAATGCCTCGACACCAGTAACTCGGCGAAATCTTAGGTTAGAATAGTTTTGTTGCGCTGCAACGGAGAAAGTGAGTTGCGAAGTATAGGCGAATGTGAAGAAGCTTTAAAGTTTGGTTGAAGTGAAGAAATAAGAAGTTAATTGAAGGAAGTATAAGTAGGAGGTTACTTTCGTAAGGTGGTGGTGGTGTGTTCTGGTGTAATGAAGATCTTTCTGACGTCTAGATACGCTATATTTTAGGGCATAGCACTTGAATTAAGTTATTGTCTGATAGTTAAGCTCTAATGCTGTTGGAGCTGATAAGTTAGATGTGTGTAGAAATGCGGTGTTGTTAGATATAGTGAATAGAAAGTCATCCTGCTGGGAAGCCACCGGGTAGTTTGGAGTTTACGTCAGCTAGTGAAAAGAGTGCATCCGTCGCTAATCTTCTGCTCTCTTCTGTGGTGAGATATTTAAAATTATCTAAAGTATTTCTTATGTATATTTTCTAAAGTTCTTTAATCACTTTGATTGAGTTAAATCCAGCCAGCACAGCCCTCCTTCTATTCAAGTTTGAATAAACCCTTATTTTTGTTTTAATTTGAGTCTCGTACTATTTCTACTTAGACACTTAAGTTAATTAAGTTAAGATAGGGTCTGCGGCAATGCAAACCTCACAAATGAAGCAAGTTTTAGAATTAAATATTTAAAAATGGCAATAAAGTTGAACCAATCAGAAAGCCAGTATTTTCAGATTCATAAGCATGTCGAACATCCGGATGACCTTAACTGGGAAGATATGATACAAAAATTCAACATTTTTTTATTGAATCAAGAAAATGAAATAATATGTCTAATAGTGATATTTATTTTGATGAATAAAGCAAGTTTTAGAATTAATTATTTAAGAATGAAAATAAAGTTTATGCAATCCGAAAACCAGTATTTTCAGATTCATAAGCATCTCCATCATGACCTTAACTGTGAATATGGTACAGAGGCTAAATATTTTTATATTAAATCAAGAAAATGAAATAAAATGTGTGATAGTAAAATTTATTTTGATGAATGTAGCAAGTTTTATAATTAAAAATTTAAGAATGACGATAAAGTTTAGCTAGTCAGAAAACCAGTATTTTAAGATTCATAAGTATCTCGATCATCTGGATAACCTCAACTATGAAACTATTAAATAGAAAGCAGTTTGTTTAACGGTATAATTAAAAATGATTTCAATGTACAGGCCTTAAATATTTTACTGAAAATCGAATCCGAACTTTCCTTGTAGTAGGCAAGCATGTTACCACTGAGCTGCTGACTACATTTGTTCGGCAATTAGCAGTTCCAAATTATCGTCAAATGAAATAAAGCTAATAACTCCCTTCCCGGATAACTACACTTTTTTCTGATAACACTGCTCTGCAAAGAAAAAAAAAAAAGAAAAAAAAAAATTTTTTTTTCGAGATCTGATACCATTCTTGCTGATTTTTATGTAAAATGACCTCCTGAATCCGAATATGACTCACATTTTGCCCAGTCACCCCCCATTTTCTAGATACACCACCCCCTCCCTCAATTTCTTTCCCTGTTCGATAATTTTATGACCATGAATTTGATTTGAAGAATGAAAAATAATTAATTTAACACCTAAAACCCCCCCCCAAAAAAAAAAAAAAAATCCCTTGTCGCAAATGTTTATGTTTTAGAATTTTCCAACTCTGTAGCCACTCAGAAGATATTTAGCGGTTAAAATAATCCCCCCCCCATCCTAAAAATCAAATTTATAGCCATAAAATCACCGAAAAATGATGAAAATAGGGGGGCATTCCAAAAAAATGTGGGGGATAGGGCAAAATGGGCGTCATATTCGAATTCAGGAGGTCATTTTACATAAGAATATGCTGAAATGGTGTCAGAGGCAATTTTCATGCCGAGCAATGTAATTCCCTCTGCATAAACTTTTGTTGCTTCAGTTTTAAAGAAACAGATGTCTCTTCACTTTCAGAAGAGTTTCTACTCTGAAAATTTCGGAATATCAATAATTTTTTAAAGCAAAAATAGCTTTCATTGACACCAAAAATTTTTAATTAAATAAGGCGATGATAACTTAAAAAGATATGTATATGTACCAGTGGGTGACAAAATCTAGACAGTTAGCAGCTCTGGAGGAAGGTGACAGTGTGTGGTTTTACAAAATCCACAGCCCCTGTCTAATAAATGTTGGAACCTCATCTTACTATTCCCAAACTATGGTCAAATAGAATTAGGTCAACCGGAAAGTTCTGTCCTTTTGAATTAAAATAATGACATTGGAAATTTATCCTGGAAAATACTTAAGATATTCATGGATAAGTTTTAAGATGATAATTGGTAAATAGGTCTATCGGAAAGTTCTGTCCTTATGAAATAATAAAATGACACTGGAGTTTTTTGTTTAGCAACATTTATATGGTACTCGATAATTGGTAAATTATTGGTAAAGATAATAATTGGTAAATTTTCATGTGTTTAAAGTTACCCAAGAATATCTTAAACATTATCCAGGATAAATTTCCAGTTTCATATTATTCATCTATAAGGGTGGAACTGTCAGGTAGACCTAATTTTTTCGATTAGTTAAACAACTCTCTGGAAATTTTGGGTTCTAGTACTTTAATTATTGGTATGCAATCTCATCACTTTCTAATGGATAGAATTTGACAACATTGGCTGAAAAGTGTGTGTTAATTTATAAGGACAGCTTAAGGACTGTTTCAATGAACTCTCAGACTAAAGCAACCATAAGTTTGAGGGTATTAAGGGGGGGAAAAACCGATATTTTAAAATGAAGTTTCAGAAGTTCAATTTAGATTTTTTTTTTTTTTTTTCCTAAAATAAAAATCTACTGATTTTCATAAACATTGAATCAATTTAATGATTTCCTTAAAAAGGAATTTTTTTTTATTTATAGAATATAGTACACTGTTTTTTTTTTTTTTTTTTTAATATATATTATTTTATTGAAATTTATTTTTCGGACTGAGTGAAAATAATGCCTGGACCGGGAGTCGAACCCCGGATCTTTGACTTACAAGGTCAAGGCTCTACCAATTGAGGCCGACAACCGGTGGGCATTACTCACTCAGACAACCTTTAGGCAGAAACATCTGGTCTCTCATGCAGATAGCTCGGCAGAAATAAGCCGCAGGTAATGGAAAACACCATTAAACAATGGGAGAAAGAAATACAATATATTAAAATCACACAATCAACTGATTGGGAAGAAATTCATATTTATTGAAATTTATTTTTCCGACTGAGTGAAAATAATGACTGGACCGGGAGTCGAACCCCGGATCTTTGACTTACAGATACCCGGACAGAACCCCGGACTTACAGAACCCCGGATCTAAGTCAAAGATCCGGGGTTCCAGGCATTATTTTCACTCAGTCGGAAAAATAAATTACAATAAATATGATTTTTTTCCCAATCAGTTGATTGTGTGATTTTAATATATTATATATTATTTTAGTTTGATGATGAATTAAATAAAAAATATTTATTCGTATTTCTATACGTATATACAGTAAATTTTTTAATACTTATCTATTTATTTTTACATGTTATTTTTCTTTTCTATCCGCATATTGATTTTCAATGGCATACAATTTTTTGCTCTTTTGCACTTTTTTTTTTCCTCTCCAAATAAACTAATGTTTAGAATAGCTTAAAAAAGAATTGTTTTGGAACTGCATTATTATAAGTTAAGGGAGAAAAAATGTCATTAGTTAATATTTTTGACCATAAATATGAAAATGAGGAAGAATTCTCTATTTAGCGTAATATATATTTTTCTGTTTTTACTTGCATGTTTTTTTTAATTTTTCTTTTCCCAAATCTCTCTCTCTCTCTCTCTCTGTCACACAAATAAAAAAATAAAGAAATAAAATAATAGTAATAAAGAAATAAAGAAAAAATAAAATAAATGAAATGAAACGTAAATAAAAAATCTGATTTGTAATTGACTTTTATTCTTGAAAAATAAATAAGTATAAAAGGAGAGTATAATTTCTAAAAATAAATAAATAAATAAATAAAATAAAATAAAAATAGATCCAAATCATTTTTAGACATTATTCTGACACATTACTATTTTTTATTTATAATTGAGGAGATTTGTAATATGGAATATTTGTGGACTACGTGTGGAAAAAACTTTTAGAACTAAATGCGTAATAATATTTAAGTATTTATTTTTCAAAAAATGTGAAGTATGCACATGGAAATTAGAAGTTTTTGAAATTCTGTCGAATTGATATTTATTTATTTATTTACAAAATTATTGATTAAAAAGATAAAAAATAATCCTTCTATATATGCTATAAATTTACAGTTAAAGAAATTTTATGATCAGTCTATAAAAATTAATTTATCCTATTACAATATAAAAGCTAGAATGTTTTAAAATACTTTCATGCTTAATGGTCTGTGATTTTTATAAAATTTTACGTGTATTAAAAACCATTCTATCAAACTCACTGATGCAAATTACTTAAAAAATAATGGCGTGAAGAATCCTTTAAGCTTCCAGATAAGTCTTTCTTAAATATTTTTCTGTATTAAGAAGAAAAAAAAAATCAGTTTAAAAAAATAAATAAATAAATAAAGCAAAAAGAACAGAAACACAAACTTTGAATTTTTTATATTTTTTTAACTCAATGAATAATTAAAGTTCTGATGTATAGGCGTGAATCTATACTCTTTTTATTGAATTTATGCACTTGACTAGTTACGAAAAGGGAAAAAAAAGTAATTATAAAAAATAAAATGTAATTAATGCATGTTCATCATGTTTAAAAAAAGATTTGGCTTTGTTAAAATAATGTATAAATCTATACCCTTTTTGCATTATGTTAATAAAAACCATTATCCTGAAAAATTAATGCTTAAAGGATATATATTTTTAATAGGACAAGACTTTTTAACAAGACTTTTTGTAAGTAAATTTAGATGTTTGTTGCTTCAAAAGATATATTAAAGCAAGGATGGAACACGGGCGCAGAACTTATGTCACTATCGATGTAACAAAATTTTCTACTTCTTAAATCAACGATATTATAGGTAGAGAAATTTCTTAAATAAATGCCGGTATGAATTCAGCGCCCGTGTTTCATCCCTGTTAAAGGCATAATTTAAACTAAAATTAAAATTATTATACACAAAACAATTACTACATATTGGAAGAAGTTATTCTATAAATAAAGTTGTCTAAAAAAAAAGGCAAGGCTAAAAATGCTCTGGAATAAATTACAATGTTGACAACTCAGCAATTAGCCCCACAGAAATATACGACATAAAATGGATGCTACAAAATCCGAAACATCAGAATATATATATATATATATATATATATATATATATATATATATGAAAGGATTAAAAGAATTCAGATTCTAAAATTATTATTAGATATTAATATTGTGATATCTTAATAGTATTATCTCGGAATAAATCTTAATTTTAAGAACAACTTTGAGAGAATTCTATTTTAGAGCCCCAGTAAAGTTAGTTTTTCAGCAAAACACGTCGTAGCGTGGGAATCGGAGTTAGAATAAGTTTCGTAATCAAAATTATGCAATAGTCGAAATAAGCGGCAAAGCATTGCGAAATACTAAATCCTAGATGTCCGGATCAACCAATGAGAAAATGTGGGCGAGATTTTAGCTTACTTAATTATTCAATAAGAATTCATATTAGGAGTTTGGCCTCGCCCCAAAATATCCATATTTAAGCGGGAGCACACGGCGCCTTTTCCATGGAAGCTTTTGCTTAATTATTCCACGTCAATAAAAAGTCGGCCCCAGGAGGGGAAATTGGTTGCGGTTCCGCCGTTAACGGGACGGTTTCGGCCCGACTCGTCTACGGATGTGCATGTCAGCGTGCTCAGACTGATTGACTGTTAATAACATATAGAATGCCTAAGTGTTTTCAATAAAACGACTTTGGAATATTTATTGAGTGAATTATCTTAATATGAAGTGACAGTAACTAATCATCTTCTAAAAAAACAATACGTTACACACACATATATATATATATATTACGATATATTCATAGAACAACAGTTACACACTCTTTCGAAAACTGCCATAAGCAGCGCCTCAATTTGATCTACAGATTCACCAGACCAAAAAAACGTACGAGGAAAAACTTTACTCACCACTCCGAAAGTGGTTGAAACAGAGATTTTTCTTCCATGAATCTTCCAAGCAAATTGAATTCATGGTTGATGGTGCACCTATACTATAGATACACTCTCCACTAGTAAAATGACATCGATCTATCACCACTGTGGAAGAAAGTAGAAGCTCAGTGCTTTTTATACCAACTAATCCCGCCTCTCCTACGGAAAATAGGGCCGCGGTAGCCCAGTCGGTAGAGCGCCGGCCTCGTAATTGGAAGATTGCGGGTTCGGTACTCGAGCCGGCCAAACACCGTCATGTACACTAATGGTGGCTGGTGTACGTAAAGTCTGTCGTGGCCGCAATGTCCTACATGTTCCCATCAAAAATTATACCTCTGGGGGTCACCGAAGCGGGAGAGATCCCTTCCGTGGAGGATTAAATTGATGATGGCATGTCTCCGGGCCACCTCTAGGGGTGTATCCCAGACCGTCTCCAATTGCTCATCTGCGCAGCACTAGTGCGACGTAAAACCCAATCATCCAACGAAAAATAATGTGATTATTACTCATAGTTCTTTTATGGAGAAGCATTTCATAAATTTGGTATATTTTTTGCATGAGACCTAAATTTAAATTTTTATGAGAAAAAAAAATATGATGCTTAAACGGTGAAAAAAAGCCATACATATGTAATATGATTGAAATATTATCTATATATATAAACGGCTAAGAGATTTCCTTGGATTTTGTTTGTCTGTGTGCTGACGCAAGTTGCCACCAAATTTTCATACTTTAGTTAATTAAAAAAAAAAAAATCTAATTGTCCGATCGATAAGCTAACAAATCCGACGGATTCAGAAAAATCGCCCCTATCATTCGGTACCTCATTTGTAACGAAATTTTGATCAGATTTTTAAAAATTAATTAAAATATGAAAATAATAAACTGATAATAGCTTTAAAATTGGACATTCAAATTTTTCATTGTTGCCAAACAAGAAATTACGAGTTATCATTATTATTATTATTATTATTATTATTATTATTATTATTATTATTTTCAGCATAAAATGAAATATGCTTTCACGCGAAAAATAAAAAGTGATAAAATATTATATTTGCTCATGCATATGAAAAAATGAAAATATAAAAATGGAGTAAAAAAACAACCATAACCTTTTTTAATGTACCTCAATTTTACATTTTCTTTCTTTTTTGGTTTATTTAAAAAGCATGTTTATGGTACGGATAAATAGCGCTTGGCATCTATATATATATATATATATATATAAACCGCTAAGAGATTGTCTTGGATTCTGTTTGTGTGTGGACGCAAGTTGCTACCAAATTTTCATACTTAAAAAAAATCTAATTGACCGACCGATAAGCTGTTTAATCCAACTGATTCAGAAAAATCGACCCTATTATTTAATACCTTATTTGTAGCGAAATTTTGATTAGATTTTTTAAAATTAATTAAAATATGAAAATAATAACCTGGTAATAGCTTAAAAATTGGACATTTAAAATTTTAATTGTTCAAAAAAAAAAAAAAAAAAAAAAAAAGTAAGTTTCTATTTTTTCTTTCTTTCTTTTTCTTTTATTTTTTTGTCAGCATAAAATGAAATATGCTTTCACGCGAAAAATAAATAATTATAAAATATTAAATTTGCTCATGCATATGAAAAAATAAAAATATGAAAATGGAGTAAAAAAGAAATAATAATAATAATAATAGTACACCGCAATTTTAGATTTTTTTTCCCCTTTTGTTTAAATAGCATGATTTTGGCACGGATGAATCGCGCTTGGCATGAAAGCTAATTCAGCATTATATTAAAGAGCTTTACTTTTTGATAATCCAGGGTAATTTGCAAAATTTTGACGCTGAAATAGATCGGACATTTTTTGCCAAGGACTCCACTTTCGTGAAAACCACTTTAAGCCAAGTAGCGCATAAAAAATATAAATTACAAAATATTGAAAAACAGAAAATAAAGAAAAGGTAAGGTAAGTGAAACGAAAAGAAAAGAAAGAAAAAATAATAATAATAACATAAATTATGTATTTTTATCTGAAGTGATGATAAAAATTCAAAAGTCGCCAAGGGGAGCTACATTGAGGCTGTATCATGATCAGGTTTACATATTTCATTATTTATTTTTCTACATACCCACTACTATTATCTAACTCAACTACTATTATAACCACAAAAATTAATTGTCTCATGCGATAGACGTAGCCGATCACATTGTAATATTATATTTAGCGTGAAATTGTTGTCATTTTATGGTTGACCGAACAAATCAAATAAATATAGAAAATAACGTGAAAGAAAATATTATGTATACCAATTATAGTATTGTTTATATGTAACTGGGATTCAAACATAAAATTGCTACTTCAAATTTTTCGATACTGTCCGTTTCGAAAGTGTCATCTGATGAGCACCCAAATGGAAGCCCACTATTAAACTATTGTCACAGACAATAGACACTGGCGTCCGAGAGTCAACGAATGAGTGGGTCGCTGCCGAAGACAGCGGGGAACCAAAGTGGGCTTTAGAGCAATTTCATAATTTATTTTTTGTTTATAAAGCGATATAGAAAAAAACTTTCCTTTAAATACAGTGACCAGTGAAGTGGGCAAAGCTTTCGTTGATTCATTACCTTCATTGATTTCATAAATTTAATAAGGATTTCATTAACAAACTTTGATCTATTGACACTCAAACAGTATCTTCCCGAGTTTTGTACATTTCGAGTTTGATTTAAAAAAATATCCCGCATTCAGAATTCGGTTCGTTCCTGAACCGGCGCTTTTTTAGTCTTATCTAAAAAAAAAAAAAAAAAAAAAAATGAATTTGAAAGTACATATTTACAACAGTAAACTAGTTGACATATGTGGACTCTGCTCAGTTCCCCATCATACGTATGTTCTCATAAATTTCTTGTACAGGACATATTATATACATGTTAAGAAAAGTGAATTTGACCAAACGCTTGACTCAGTGACAGAACGAAATCCTCGCCTAATAGGCTACCCACCATTCAGTTCGATATCTTATTCTAATCTATTAATTTATTTTATTGGGGTCAATTTCGTACTTTATTTTCATGCTACTATTTCCAATGCAACTTTCCCAAAAATGCGTATTTATATGAAATATCGCCCCATTTTGCTATGTTGATAAAATCTTAAATTTCGAATAACTTACAAAATTTTCCTATTAGAATATTTGCAGTCAATCATGTTCATACAAGTATAAATATTTTATCGAAATTATCTGATATATTTATGATCCTCAAAATGGACGTTTATGCTCGATTTTGCCTTATTCTGCCATTTTTAAGTAAATCGTAAATTCCAAATAACTTACGAATTTTTTAAATTGGAAAATTCATACTCTATGGTATTCATGTCAGTGTCCTAAATAATATTTCAAAAGTAGTCTGACATCTTTATGATGAAAATATCCTTCAAGATTGACGTTTGTGTAAAATTTTGCCCTATTCTGTTATGATAAGAAATTCGTAAAATTCTAATAACTTACGAAATTTTTATATTGGAAAATTCATAGTCAATAATATTCATGCCAGTATCTTATATAATATTTCTAAAGTAGTCTGACATCTTTACGGTGAAAATATCCCTCAATATTGACGTTTATGTGAAATTTTGTCCTATTCTGCCATGTTAAGAAATTCGTAAATATCCAATAACTTGCGAAATTTTTAAAGTAACATGTTTATAGTAACTAATGTTCATTCCGGCATCAAAACTGATATTTTAAAACTGGTTTGACATTTTTACAGCAAAAATGTTTCATTTAATGCAAGTTTAAGTGAAATTTTGCCCTATTCTCCCATGTTAAGAAAATGGCAAATTTCAAATAACTTACGAAGTTTTTTAATTCGAATATTGCAAATAAATAGGGTTCTTGCCAGTGTCGAAAGTAATATTTTAAAACTGGTCTGACCTCTCTACGATCATTTGTTCGTGAGATATCGTGTAAACAGACTAACAAACTAACGGACTAACACACTAACGGACTTACACACTAACGGACTGACACACTAACAGACACCCTACAGACAGACACTATACAAATTTTGTCATTTTCGGATTCCTCACACCTGAAAACGTGTAAAAAAGTCAAAAAACCGAGGTCAAAAAGTTTCACGATTGCGTGTAAAGGCTTTATTAGTTTGAGTTTAAAATTTAGGTACATGTTAAAACACGAACTGTATAGATTTTCGTGAATCCAGCACTTACAGTTTTTTTCTTTTTTTTAACAGAGACACATAGAAAAAATCTTTATCATTATGGTCTACGGGCTAAAATTATTTAAAGAGTGATAACGTCTAAACGTCTTATCCAATTGAGTTGGAAATTTATATACATACTAGCAAACCCATGCAAAATTTTCGCATTTTATTTCTTTTCTTATTTATCTTTAAAATTGAAGCTCATAAATCTGTCCTGATAAGTATAAAGGGTTTAAGTCCAAAAATGTCGATTTTTAGTTAAGTACATAGTCAGACTCAGAAAAAAATTCTCTATCGATTCGTATAAAGGATTTAAATCCATGTCATTTAGTCTTTGAGAAAATCCATTGGTAAAAAAAGATTCAAGTCAGAAATTTAGCATTTATCTTTGGTATAAAATATTTAATTCAATTTTTTCCTGTATTAAATGAAGATTGACAATCATTGAATGGTATAAAGCGTATAAACCAACATAATTCCTTTTTCCTAATCGATTCTGCTGATTAGTTTTTAGTTAGGTTAACTTTATTTTTCGTCTCCTGAAAAATCAAGAATATGGACTTAAATCCTTTATACTTATCAGTACAGAAATATTATATGAATTAGTGCTGACTCTAGGCTAATTTGGCACTGTCCTCCACCCTGCTGCCCTTTTTCAACCCATTTTAATACACTTCGGCCCTTTTTCAACCCATTTTAATACACTTCGCCCTTTTTCAACCTATTTTAGCACCCCTCGGCCCTTTTAAAAACATTTTGGTACCAAGGAGTCTTTTCTAACATTTTAAATGTTCAGAGGCCTTTAGAAACTTTTCTTCGCAACTTTTCAACTTTCCAGTAATAGTTTTACAGCATTTCTGGAAGAACAAATGCATTTAGCCTATATAGTATATATATATATATATATATATATATATATATATATATATATATATGCACACCTAAATTTAAGTAACTTACTTTTGTCACGTACAAAAATTACAATATAGAAAACCGCAAATTATGCAAATAATGCCCTTTTTGAAAGTAAGTAGCCTTTTTTACTGAATTCTCCCGGGCGGCCCTTTTACTCTTGAATCAGCACTAAGAATTTCACCACTTAATTAAAATTTTAATGCACTTGTCGTCAAATTATTATTAGAACTAAATTAATAATGTACAATAGTAAAACTAAAATCATACAAAGAGAGGTTTTGAAATAAAATTCATAATTGACGACCTAGTTTTTATACTTCCGGAAGGCAGTGCTGTTTTAGTATAGGACCCTCATGAACGAATTTGAAATTTTTGTCGCCATGTTGGCGATGACTTTTTATTTATTTATTTTGGCATGCTAAATAATAATAATAATAATAATAATAATAATAATAATAATAATTCCTATTTTTATTGTACTTTTTATTTTTTAGTCAATTTATGATAATAATTCATATTCTGTATATATCTTTAAAGTATTGCTAGGTTTAAAATGACGCTTGCAAAGATTCTTAAGTTTCAACTTTAAAAAATATTTTTTTCTATAAAATAATCTCATCAGGAAATTTTCACTTTTTTCTTATTAGATCATTGAGCTGAGTCCGCGTGCATAAATAATTGCCCTTTTATCAGTCTTTTTTATCTTCGCGTATTTTATTAATTGCATGACTATCATATCGTTTCAACAAAATTTAATCGAAATTGGACCACGTCAGAGAAATATTATATAGATTATGGATCACTGTTGCACGAACTACACTCA
Organism: Salticus scenicus; assembly: GCA_963930645.1. Taxonomy (NCBI): domain Eukaryota; kingdom Metazoa; phylum Arthropoda; class Arachnida; order Araneae; family Salticidae; genus Salticus; species Salticus scenicus. The sequence continues at coordinate 87,059,101 of OZ005656.1, forward strand.
TGTTTGTGAAAATTGCAACATCATGAAAGAATTGTCAGAAATTAATGAAATTTATTCCACATATTACTGATAGTTGTACAAATAAACTATGAAATGTACAAGACAAAAAAAAAAAAAAAAAGAAAGAAAGAACATCTCAAATCAGTACTTTGTGTGTCCGCCACGCTGAGCGATGAGAGCCTGTACACGTCGTGGCATTGAATCATACAGGTTCTGAATGTAATCCTGCGGAATGGCATTCCAGAGGGCTTCGACTAGATGCCAAAGTTCAAGCCAATCTTATACTGTGGCTCCACCAGTTGCACGAGCGAGTCGCCGACCAATGCAATCCCAGACATACTCGATGGGCGACATATCCAGAGAATAAGCAGGCCATGGAAGAAGCAAAACCTGTTGTGCACTGAAAAAAGCTTGTGCAGTCTGAGAAGCATGTATTACTTTCTCTTACCCATAAGGTAGAGAAAGTATTGTTTTTGGGTCAAATTTTCGAATGCGAGATTTTGTTATATTTACACGTTTTGAGGTCCCCTGTACGAAAATCATGTTTTTAGCAAATGGTCTGTGTGTATGTCTGTGTGTGTGTGTGTGTGTGTGTCTGTGTATGTGTGTGTCTGTTATCAGCATATCTCAAAAACAAATTATCGCAGAAAGTTCAAACTTGGTATTCTAAATGTGTATCATATAAGGATGCTACAGTAAGCTTTTCGTTAAGATCAAGCAAATGGTTCGTGTACAGGGACAATCAAGAGAATTCTAATACATTACGTCTGTGGGGGAAATTGCAGGTAAGTAGAGTTTAACGTCTATAGACTGCACTAAACCAAATGAAACGAATATATATTTTTTGTAATAGAGATAGTTAACTGGGGAAAAAATTTTGTGAATGTAGGAGCCTCACCTCCACCCCTGGGGGGAAGTCCCCCCTCGAGGGGAGTAAATTTTCATGATGGGTATCTTTCAAAAGAGCTCGCCAATACCTTTAAAACGAATGGTTGAACCATCGATATGCGATAATTTAAAACAAAGTTATCGATTTTTTTTTACTTTTAACGAAAAAAAAAAAAACTTAGAAAAAAAAATCGCATTTTTTTTTTTTTTTTTTTTTTTTAATATTGAGAATAAAATGGGCTTTTTTAGATATTTGGTGTTATAATACTTCTCTAATATGGAAATCGTCTGCATTATCATAAAAGATATTTTTTTTTTAAAATTATAATATTAATAAATTATTTTTTAAAAACAGAATTATTTTTTAATAACCGAATTAAATTCTATATAAATGTAGGTGCATTAATGAAACGGGGGGTTGAGGGGGGCGGTAGCCCCCCTCACACAGAACTAGTTATCATATAAAACTCTTCAGAAGCCTAATCTGAATTGTTTAACGCAGGTTTACATAAAAGTACTCGTTATCTTACCTTTTAATCTGCAACCTGTATTTATAGTAATTTACTTTCTCTTAACCATAAGGTAGAGAAAGTATTGTTTTGGAGTCAAATTTTCGAACGCGAGATTTTGTTATATTTACACGTTTCGAGGTCTCCTGAATACGAAAATCATGTTTTTAGCAAATGGTCTGTGTGTATGTCTGTGTGTGTGTGTCTGTCTGTTATCAGCATATCTCAAGAACAGATAGTAGCAGACCTTCCAAACTTGGTATTCTAAATGTGTATCATATATAGATGCTACAGTAAGCTTTTCGTTAAGATCAAGCAAATGGTTCGTGTACAGGTGCAATCAAGAGAATTCTAATACATTACGTCTATGGGTGAAATTGCAGGTAAGTAGAGTTTAACGTCTATAGACTGCACTAAACCAAATGAAACGAATATATATATATTGTAATAGAGATAGTCAACTGGGAAAAAAAATTGTGTATGTAGGAGCCTCGTCTCCCTCCCTGGTGGGGGGAATTTAAAACAAAGTTATCGATTTTTTATTACTTTTAACGAAAAATTTTTATTTTTATTTTTATTTATTTTTTATTATTGAGAATAAAATGGGCTTTTTTTGGATATTTAGTATTATACTACTTCTCTAATATGGAAATCGTCTGCATTATCATAAAAAGTAATTTTTTTAAATAATAAATTTAATAAATTATTTTCAAAAAACAGAATTATTTTTTAATAATCGAATTAAATTTTATATAAATCTAGGTGCATTAATGAAACGGGGGATTGAGGGGGGCGGTAGCCCCCCTCACACAGAATTAATTATCATATAAAACTCTTCCGAAGCCTAATTTGAATTGTTTAACATAGGTTTACATAACATCGTTATCTTACCTCTTAATCTCCAACCTGTATTTATAGTATTAAATTTCAGGGTAAGAGAAAGTCGTGTGAGTGACACACCAGATTATTTTTCTTGTTAAGCGATTCTGTAGTGAATAATTTATTGCAATTATTTTGTTATATTTATTATTGATAGTAATTATAATTAAATAATAATAGATAAAAAAAATAAATGTCGACTTATGTGGACATACATATAAACTTAAATGCCATGAGTGTATGCTCTGCGCTTGAAAGATGGAAAATTAGACTAGGATATTCAAAAAAATTTAAGACGATTATTCTCATGTTTTTTTGACATAAATCATAATTCTCGCCATGTTTGATTGTTAATTTAACATGAAATAAATTCATATATTAGATAATTCTTTTAGAAGTAACATCCATCCTCAATAATAAAAATAATTCATATACATTATGGTTCATACAATTGTACGAACTTGGGAAGAATATAATATGTTTATTTACTCATTAAAATTTTTTTAGACGTTGGATAACTGTGTTCGGAAAAACAAATGAAATAACTACAGATTTTTTTATAGTTTTTTTTTTTTTTTTTAGACTAATATTGAAACTGTTTCATTATGTAAGGAATATTAGAATTTTTTTGGAAACGCATATAAAAATGTTTTAAGACAATAAGCGTTTCGAAATAGTAGCTTTCTATATCAGATGCATGAGAAAGCAAGTTATATTACAGATGATCTGGTGGCTGAATAGTTAGCTCTTGGCTTTCGGTTCACGGGTACTGGGTTCGATTTCCGATTCAGGCAAGAATGTTTGGGATTGTTCGGAATCAGCCTTAAAGCGTAGGTTATGGGCTAATTAACCGTAGAGCCAAACCAAAGAAAAATACCGTAGAGCCAAACCAAACCTGTCAATTCCAACCAAATCTGTCACTGATGAAGCATTTCTTGAGCCCGATGAAGAAAAACACACATGCTTTCGAAATTTGCGGTGTCTTTTTTTTTTTTTTTTTTATCTTATGTGGTTAATATTCCTCATGTGTCCTATGTTTAATGTCCTATGTGTTCTGAACAATTTTTACTTATTTTTATTATGGTTATTCAGAATAAGAATTCACCGCATATTACTTCCTTTCACCGCTACTTTAGAATGTAGAAAAAAAGGGGGGAAAAGGCTAAAACCCCCATAGAAATAGCATGGGAAGAAAAGCAAAAAAACTCACAATGTCAAGTGTGTTAAAAAAAAAAAAAAAAAAAAAAAAAAAAAACAGGCTCACACCGGAAGTAATAAGAGTAAGTCACCGCAAAGTCTCAAAAGAGTTTTAAATATTTCGAGCGATAATAATATTTTAAAGCCTGAAATATTTTGTGCTTAAATATATTCATCATTAAATTTTAATTTTAGCAATACGTACTCCGGTAAGAAAAGTGATATAAGTAAAAGAAAATAGCAAATTTAAGTTTATAGGATAGAAAAATGTGCATAAAGTGCTCCAGCTTACACAAAAAGTATCACATCTCTATCTCGAAAATTAACCACCTGGGAGGCAGGTATGTCAGGTTTATGTTGTTGCTATTCAATACCTTATCGTTATCTTTAAGTAGATTTTTCTCAATAAAGCATTTTTTATTTGTATCACTTTTTTGCCGGTGTGAGAAATGTTTACAAATGTCTAAATTTAATAAAAATGTTTTACTAAAATTCTACAACAATTAATAAGACACATCCTACAACAATAATATAAATAACATTAAAGCCATTGTTACGAATTTATGATATTTTATAACAATACTAAGAATAAACGACAACAATGATCAAAATAAAGGGTACACATTGGTTTTCTCAACAATAATTTCTTTGCAGTCATTGAGCAAATTACGAGTAGCGTGTAATTTGAGACTGTCTCTTATTAAAAAGCGAATTTTAAGAAATTTTGTGATTTAAGTGAGTTATTTTTGTTTCGAAAATGGAGGAATTACGTAAAAAGTATCGTCGAGGTGAAATAAGTAAAGGAATATACAAATTTAAACTCTCAGAACTGTCTCTTATGAATCTGGAAAGAAACAATTATATTTATGAGGGAAAAACAGAGGATGGATTTGATAACTTCACTATCGAACTCAAAAGTAGAAAAACACAGTTGAATGTGACCATGAAAGTTTTATTGGACGACCAAAATATAAAAAATAAAGTCAACTGGCCTAAAATCATCTCAGAAAAAGTTAATCCACTCCTCACATGGGAAAATATAATTGGCCCTAAAATAAGAACTTACTGTACTGATAAAAAGGTCTTTGGAATGAAAAAATGGGTAACAGGTAAAGCACGTCACAGTTTTGCTAAAGAAAATCACCCAGTTAGTTAATATGTATTTGAAGAGAATCAATTTAACAAAATACACCAAGATAATGTCAACGACAGAAGTAGTTCTATTGTGAAACCATGTGACGTCACCAAAGCAGTACATGCAAATATCAAAGACAATCCTCCTAAGTTTGAAAATAATTTCAGAACTATCAATTTAGATTCAAACATAATGGAAATTTACGAAGTTGAGCTTTTATCTGATTTCAATCAAAGCAATTCTCATGAAAACTATAAAATAGAAAACGAAACTGAAAGAAAGTCTCCGCAATGTGTTGTTACAAAGAAAAAATCTAAACTACGAATTTGGTGGAAGCAACAAAGAGACAATTATATAGATCATTTCTGTACTTGCTTTCGATACAGCAAGAAAAAATCTCGAAAGCGACAATTGACATAAATTACTGTCTCTACTCTTTCTGATCTATTTAAAGCATAATAAACAATATAAATGACATAATGATTAAACTGTAAAAATCTTCAATCCATAGTCCTGTTTTGCAATATCCTAAAATTTGGACCCTCCAAAACTCAACCCGCCCGAAGCAGTTGTGTCTGCATGTCATCAGCAGGAAATGTCATCTAAATGGATTTTGTACTGTATATTTTTAAGTTAAAATAAACACTGCTTCGGGTAAATTGCTTTGTGTATTATTGTTTTTAATTTCTTTTGTATTTTTAATTTCTGAACTTACATGCACCCAGAGAATTGTTTTCTTGATTAAAAAAAATTTGGTTGATACAGTCGGTAACAAAAGTGTCCGAACACTAGCAAAAATTCCTATGTAAAAAAAGTACATTTCATACGGTTTTGTTAAATAAATCCTTGTCGAATCCTGTTCCCAGTCAGTGTAAGAACATGATTCGATAAGAATTTATTTAATAAAACCGTATGAAGTGTACTTTTTTTACACAGGAATTTTTGCTAGTATTCGGACACTTTTGTTACCGATTGTACAACAAAAATCATTTCTTCCATTACCCAACTAATAAGTGTAAGTAATAGAATATTACATTTGGGCAAAATTTTCAACATCGAGTTTTCACCAAATTTGCTTGTCTTAAAATCGCCTGGGTCTGATTAAGTGTTTTTTGGAAATTGGTCAGTGCAAATATGTGTGTGATGTGTGAGGAGTCTTTTGATTATGATATCACTGAAAAGAAAAAGATAAAACAACGGAAAGTTATGACTAAAAAAGATCCAATATACAGGTTTGTTTTAGTTATCTTAAATTGTTTAAAACGGAAAAAAAGGATATACGTTACATTGCTTTGCTAAAGTATGGTTATTATAAGAAATGACGTGCTTGCTATCTGTAGTTCTTTTTTAAGGAAGCTAGAATTGACACGTATCACGTCACATCAGGGTTGATTGATTATCTGAAGTACATTAAATTATTTAAATCCGAATAAAACTTATATGGGTTTTAGAATTTTGTTATTACATGGTCGTTACTGGAAATTGTGTGCTTATTGTTTATACATTATTTTTACAGAAACATACAAAGGAATTCAGATACATTGAGGTCATTGTACAGAGATGAATTTGGGGAGAAATACTCAAACACTCTATTGATATTTTCACTTTTATTTATTTATTGAATGATTCATTGAACTTGTTTAAACGCCTTGTAATTGCTGAATGTTCGGAAGGTCGAAAAAAGTCGCGCCAGATTCTTTTTATTTTCCTTAAAATTATTATTTTTTATTTCATTTATTACTGGTCCCCCTTTTCATTGTCGGTACAAAACCTCTCGCTGAAATATATGTGGTATAAGTTTCTCTTGACACCTATGACGTACCAAAAAATCCATCAAGTGTTTCTTGAGATAGTCGAAAAATCATTAAATTTCGAAAATGTCTACTAAATACTTTTGTCTATATAGTGTTTATTGGCAAGTATAGCTATCGTACTTGAACATATATTACCAAATATCTTGCAGTCTTGAAAATTTCATATGTGTGGAATGTTATATGACTTAAATTTAAAAAAAGAAAGTTTAATATTGTTTAATTATTTTTATACACACACACACACACACACATATATATATATATATATATATATATATATAGAAAGATTAATATATCATTTTTATAAAATATATATAAATAACGGTTCTACCAATATTTAAGTAATGATATTGGACTGAAATAAATTTATGTTCCAATGGTAGTTAAAAGTAATCAAGGAATTCGGATTTTTTAATTTTTTTCTTAAAGCAGGTTCAAAGTAAGCAGCACAACATTTATGGGGCTAACGTTGCGTTACTTATATTATACTCACTTTGCTTTTCCCGTAGAAATGTTGTGATTGAGGCTATCAATTTTATAGATGTAAGTAAACCATATTGAATAAATATGGATATTCATCAAAAAGAAAGTTCATTTGTCTTTTGTTTGATCAATCTAAAACCTTTGAAGAAATTTTATGAATATAGCTTTAGACAATAACCTGACAAATACAGATTTTCATATTAATTTTTTCGCTTTTTAATAATTATTTTTAAGTATGCAAATTCCCCTGAGCCTAAACATAAATACAAGTACGCCGTATATTAAAAAGATTAAAACAACTTAGTCTCTATGATAAAAACCAGTGTTTTTAGAACTTTCTTAAGTCTAGGTGTATTTACAATCCTATTTAAACTAGTTGGCATAGGTGGACTCTGCTCAGTTCCCCATCATATGTATGTTCTCATAAATTTCTTGTACAGGACATATTATATACATGTTAAGAAAAATGAATTTGACCAAACGCTTGACACAGTGACAGAACGAAATCCTCGCCTAATAGGCTACCCACCATTCAGTTCGATATCTTATTCTAATCTATTAATTTATTTTATTGGGGTCAATTTCGTACTTTATTTTCATGCTACTATTTCCAATGCAACTTTCCCAAAAATGCGTATGTATATGAAATATCGCCCCATTTTGCTATGTTGATAAAATCTTAAATTTCGAATAACTTACGAAATTTTCCTATTAGAATATTTGCAGTCAATCATGTTCATACAAGTATCATAAATATTTTATCGAAATTATCTGATATATTTATGATCCTCAAAATGGACGTTTATGCTCGATTTTGCCTTATTCTGCCATTTTTAAGTAAATCGTAAATTCCAAATAACTTACGAATTTTTTAAATTGGAAAATTCATACTCTATAGTATTCATGTCAGTGTCCTAAATAATATTTCAAAAGTAGTCTGACATCTTTATGATGAAAATATCCTTCAAGATTGACGTTTGTGTAAAATTTTACCCTATTCTGTTATGATAAGAAATTCGTAAAATTCTAATAACTTACGAAATTTTTATATAGGAAAATTCATAGTCAATAATATTCATGCCAGTATCTTATATAATATTTCTAAAGTAGTCTGATATCTTTACGGTGAAAATATCCCTCAATATTGACGTTTATGTGAAATTTTGTCCTATCCTGCCATGTTAAGAAATTCGTAAATATCCAATAACTTGCGAAATTTTTAAAGTAACATGTGTATAGTAACTAATGTTCATTCCGGCATCAAAACGGATATTTTAAAACTGGTTTGACATTTTTACAGCAAAAATTTTTCATTTAATGCAAGTTTAAGTGAAATTTTGCCCTATTCTCCCAAGTTAAGAAAATCGTAAATTTCAAATAACTTACGAAGTTTTTTAATTCGAATATTGCAAATAAATAGGGTTCTTGCCAGTGTCGAAAGTAATATTTTAAAACTGGTCTGACCTCTCTACGATCATTTGTTCGTGAGATATCGTGTAAACAGACTAACAAACTAACGGACTAACACACTAATGGACTAACACACTAACGGACTTACACACTAACGGACTGACACACTAACAGACACCATACAAATTTTGTCAGTTTCGGATTCCTCACACCTGAAAACGTGTAAAAAATTTAAAAAAACCGAGGTCGAAAGTTTCACAATTACTTAAGTTCCCCATACCTATAGTATGATGGGGAACTAAAAAGGCATCGAAGGACTGAAAGTTGAAAAATAATAAATAAAAAAAAATGGTGATAATCACAATAATTATAAAAAAAAAAAAAAAAAAAAAAAAAAAAAACCTCGCTGTAAATAACGCTGCGATCCTTCATTGGGTGAACAATATACACTGATGAAAAAGAAAAATCCCAACACCAGGAAGGAACTCTGCTAGATAAACGAAATTTGGTAGGCGTGTTTATACATCTGAAAGATGACGTCGATTCAAATTTCGAGGTACGCGCATAAGTATGGCGCTAGTAGCGACACTATGAACATGCAAATGAGGTTTGCTTTAAATAAGCGCTGTAAGGTTCGTGATCGTTATTTACAGTTAAGATTTGACGTAGTGGGTTAATGTTAGTGAAGGATGCCTCTAAGAAGACGAAGAAGCCCTTATCAACAGCTCACTGAGTTTGAACGAGGTCGTGTAGTAGGGCTACGAGAAGGTGGGTTTTCTTTCCGCGATATTGCAGAAAGACTTGGCAGGAATGTATCCACTGTGCATGAGTGTTGGCAGCAGTGGTCAAGGGAAGGTACTGCCTCAAGAAGACCGGGTTCCGGGCGGCCACGTGGCATTACTGAGAGGGAAGACCGCCGTGTTCGGCGTATGGCTGTGGCTAATCGTACTCCGTCTGCAGCTGAAATTCGAGCTGCAGTTGGCACCACAGTGACACAACGAACTGTTACAAATCGGTTACTTCAAGGACAGCTCCGAGCCAGACGCCCTGTAGCGTGCATTCCACTGACTCCAAACCACTGCCGTTTGCGACGTGAGTGGTGTCAAGCTAGAGCTCATTGGAGGACGGAGTGGAGATCTGTTGTGTTTTCTGATGAAAGCCGGTTCTGCCTTGGTCGCAGTGATAGCCGTGTGTTGGTTAGAAGGAGGCCAGGTGAACGCCTGCTAGCGACCTGTCTGCGGCCTAGACACACAGGGCCTACTCCTGGAGTTATGGTTTGGGGAGCAATTTCGTATGACAGCAGGAGCACTCTCGTGGTTATCCCACGCACCCTGACTGCAAATTTGTACGTCAGTCTAGTGATACAACCTGTTGTGCTGCCATTCATGAACAGCATTCAAGGGGGTGTTTTCCAACAGGATAACGCTAGCCCTCATACCGCTGTTGTAACCCAACATGCTCTACAGAGTGTCGACATGTTGCTTTGGCCTGCTAGATCAGCAGATCTTTCTTCAATCGAGCACGTATGGGACATCATTGGACGACAACTCCAGCGTCATCCACAACCAGCATTAACCGTCCCTGCATTGACCGCCCAAGTGCAACAGGCATGGAACTCCATCCCACAAACTGATATCCGACACCTGTACGACACAATGCATGCACGTTTGCATGCTTGCATTCAAAATTCTGGCGGTTACACCGGTTACTAATGTACCAACATTTCACATTTCAAATGGCTCTTCTCGCCAATGGCTCTACCTGTGATCGTGAAACTTTAATCAATTAAATATGTTACCTAGACAAATGTATTGCTAAAATTTCATTACTGTACAATAATTACTTTCCGAACACTATAGTGAGAAAAGTATTGTAATCATGTCAAAAATCCGAATTCGAGATTTTGATGTTTCTATACGTTTCGAGGTCCAACGAGTCCGTTTTCACTATTTTTACGATGATATATGTATGTGTGTGTGTATGTATGTGTGTATGTATGTGCGTATGTATGTGTGTATGTCTGTGAGTGAACACGCTAGCGTCTAAACGCTTCGTTCGAATAAGCTGAAAGTTGGTATGTATATTGTAAGTCACCATAGTACGAACCCTATAGATTTTGGTGAATCTAGCACTTATAGTTTTTTTTACAGGGACACAAAGAAAAATTCTTTATCATTATGGCCAAGGGACCAAAATCTTAAAAGTGCGATAGCATCTAAACGCCTTATTCAATTGAGCAAAAACTTCATACACATATTATAGGTCACAGATACTCAATCTGTATAGATTTTGGAGAATCTAGCACTTATAGTTTTTTTACAGGGACACAAAGAAAAATTCTTTGCCAAATTTTTAAAAGTGTGATAGCGTCTAAACGCCTTATTAATCTCAGCAAAGAATTTGTACACATGTTATAGGTCACATTTGAACCAACTGTATAGATTTTGGTGAATCTAGCACTTGCAGTTTTTTTACAGGGACACAAAGAAAAATTCTTTATATTTATGGCCTATGAGACCAGCGATAGCATCTAAACGCCTGTTTCAATTGAGCTGAAAATTTGTATGAATATTATAAATCACTGTTGCACTAACTATAAGCATTTTGGTGAATCTAGCATATATAGATTTTTACAGGGACACAACGAAAAATTCTTTATCATTCTGATCTAAGGGCTCAAAGTTCAGTAGCGTTAAATAATCATCAAACCTCGTGTGTTATATGGAGAAAAATACTCAAACACTCTGTTATCGTTTTCTCTTTTTTGTTTGTTTAGCAACTCCTCTTTCTTTATTTTATCTACAAAACTGTTAGTTACTCAATGTTCGGAAAGTCGAGTGGAGTCACTCCAGATTTTTTTTTCTTGGTGTTGGGATTTTTTTTCCATCAGTGTAGTTACGAGTGCACAAATCGTTTTTGCTACACTCGGGCTTAACCTCAATTTTGTTAACCTGAACCCTTAATTTTGTTAACCTGAAGAATTGTCATGGTAATTATTTCAAACCAAAACTACTGTCACATTTATTTCTTTTTCAGTTTACGGTTTCTGCTTACAAAAAAAATTACCAAAAAAAAAAATAATAATAATAATAAATAAAAAAAAATAAATAAATAAATTCTTTAAGTTCTTTTATTTTATATTTTTTAGTGTCTTTAGTGTCAGAACTTCGTACTTTGGTAATTGTATTGCTTTTGTTGAAACTCAAACCCTTTTAACTCACCTTTAAATAAATATATATATATTTATTTTAACGTTTGCTATATTGCATAATTGAATCAGAAAATTTTGTTTCAATGTTTTATCATATTCACAGGTAATGTTACATTTATCTATGTAAAATAAAAAGTTAAGCAAATATAGTGGAATTTTAGCACTGATAAAATTTAGATTAGAACCAATAAAACAAATATATTAGCCATAACCAAATCACTACCGTCCAAGTAATCTGAAAATACAAAGGGCCGATGATTACAGCCAGCAGTAATATACATAAAAAAAAAGAAAAAAAAAAGAATACGTTCGGCACAGCTGGCCCACAGAAAGCTGCCATTAACAACAGGAAAACATTATATTTGCAAATAATGACCTACTAACAATTTTCACCCTACTCTTGGCTGCCAGCAGTGGCCAACGATCCATTTTCATGCTCCTGAAAGCTTCCAGCAGCGAACCATCACTGGCCTACTATAACTTATTTCCATCCTACTGCTGGCGGCAAGCAGTGGATCAGTCGAATGTGGCCATCTGCTGGTTGTGGGGATTATGGCCGATTGGTTGCTCTAGGGTCCTAGACCTGAGGGGAGTGACCTTCGTGCGGGGTCTTTTTAAAGTGTCCAACCCGTATTTACGCAAGTTTCTGAGAAAACTACGGAAAACTCCGTACGGCTAGGACGACAAGTGGAACCTGAGTTCGAACCCGGCACATCACGTCTACCAGCTTTGGACACAGAGCCGCTCGGTCGCAGGTGGGCCCATCTACCAGATGACAAAATAGATTTATTTTGGCATCGTTAACGTTTGTCACCAGTAGGCAAGTTGCACTACTGCTGGCAGCCAATACTTGATCTCACGTTGGCCATCATCTCAGATTTTACTGGGATTAAATTGTTTAGATTTTATACATTTTAATCAATCAGTAAGTAATGCAAAAATGCATTTCTAGAAAGAATTAGAATAAATATAGAGTAAATATAAAATTTAGAGTAAATATAAAACAAATTTATGTATATGAAAAACGAGCAAAGTAACTGTCAAACTGTCAAAAGACAAGCATATAATTAAAACAGGCAAGGAAATAATTTAACTATTAATTAAATTTTACTTTGGTGAACATATTAAGGTCAAATTATGTTCAAAGAGGCTCATTATTTCATTTAAAAAATATTCCTTTTCATTTAAAAGAAATTTGTTTTTGAACAATATTTTATTATATATGTATACTCGTATATAAATATAATATGCAGTCAGAATACTTTACTAAAAGAATTTTTTTCATAAAAAATCTTTATCGTTTTAAAAATTAAGATAAATAATATTGAAGTTATTAATTAAAAAATACTTTATAGAACGTAAAAAAAAAAAAAAAAAAAACTTCTTATTAGCTGAATGCCTTTCAAAATTTTTAATGTATTTTTATTTTAGAATTTATATTTTATAACATTCCAGAGAAAAAGCTAATCTGTGATTAAATTTATGAAGACGAATAAAGGAAAAAAAAAACTTAATTAATTGAAGTTTTTTTTCTTTTTTTTTTTTTTTTAATCGAAGTTATTCGCTTTTGGAAATCAATATGCTGGGCACAGTATTTAAGAAAAAAGTGTAGCGCAATTATCACTCTAATTAATATTTTGCTGAAGTTTTCATAAAATATTGTTAATTAATTTTAGAATTTGATCATTTTGAAAAATATGCTTTAAGTAAAATTTTTAATTAAATTTTCTGGAAAGCGTAACTATAAAGGCTTATGTAATACATAAATAAATAAATAAATGTATTTATGTATGCATAGATATATATATGGTATATATGTACATTGTGTATATGTGTGCACTGTAAAACATTTCGTGTAATATCACACAACAATATCGAGGCAGCTTACCATGAAGAGAAATGCCACAACCATGAAGAGAAATGTTACCAGATGTACCTGTGTAACAGTAGCATAAAGCATAGCTACGAATATTTTAATTTATTCCGGAGTAATTTTAGTCCCGCCTCTATTTCGCACCACTTATTTTATGAAAGTAATTTTTTCTTATTTTATCGAAGTCATATATTGAAAAATTTTTTTGTATAAATAAAGTGGTGCGAAATAAAGGCGGGGTTGAAAGTACTCCGGAATAAATTAAAATATTGGCAGCTATGGCATAAAGTATAAGATTACACAGTTACAGCTAGTAATATTTCTCTGGATAGTTGTGGCAAGTAAACTGCCTCAATATTGTTATGTAACATAGCAAAAAAATTTTTACAGTGTGTGGTATTAGACTAATTTTGTCTCGCGATACAGAGCTCTTTGGTACAAACACCAACTATCCGGGCCTGTTGGACACTGTCCATGCGTAGGCGTTCCTGTGTAGAAGTACAATGAAATAGAGCTCCTATGACATTTTGCTATTTTACAATACCTGTGTATATCTGTTTCTTATTATTTTTTTTTCTTTTTCCATGATAGTTTGTAGTAGCGAGTTACAATAAAACACAAGTGAAAAATGCAAATAAAAAGTATCGAAATTCAAGAAGGTTAGCCAATTTACAAGAGTTCGTATAGAAATTTAGGCCTGTGGCTTCCAACCTACTATAGTAGAACCTCGATCTATAGTTTTTTCCTTGGGTGCGCGAAAAGGAACTATGAATGCATGCTAAAGACAAAACACGAAGAAAACAATGTTTATGCATTATTACACGCAATGTAAACACCATATTACTAATAAATACTAATTTGTTACTTACCAAACTGTAAAAGAAATAATAGAAGTTGTAGAACATTAAGTTATATTTATTTTAAGAAATCAATAATTTTATTTGTGGGTATTTCGTTTTTTTTTTTTTTTTTTTTTTTTTTTTTTTTTTTAGCAGCAAATTTTCAAGATTTGCAACACTCTTCTGATGTATTCTGTTAGTTCATGCGCGTATATATAAAAGTTCGTACACTTTCTAATACCGTAATTTCGTCAGCCAGGCTTGGCATTGGTGTAGTTTCAGCCTCATCAGCATGAACATTAACCTGTGTTTTCTTTGCTTTTTTTTTCAGTTTTTGCATTATCACAATTTTTTTCTATGCTTAGGATTCCGCATGTCGCAACGTCTTAATCAATGTAAATATATTCATTCAATTTCACACCAGACACAATTTCTGCTACACGCACCATTCTTCTGCATTATCATAATCATCATCATTTTCTTGCCCTTCTCTTAGGTTTTTTTCATTTTTATGCACGTAACCCCATATCATGAAGCAAATCTGAACGTTTGAAAAGATTACTTCATGCCATGCTGAAAGTAGAAGGAGTACCCTGCAGAACGCCCATTTTTGGACTAGGTTCTTTTGCTTGTTCTGTGAAAAATAAAAATCATTTCAGTAGCTCTTTTCTGTAAAACTTCTTAAAATAGTTGATTATCCCATTATCAAGGGGTTGTACGACAGATGTAGAATTCACTATGAAAAAAAAAAAAAAAAAAAAAAAAAGGCTTTTATCTAAATCAAAGACGACGTGTCTGGTGAGTGAACTGAACAACTGTCAATAAACAGAATTATTTTCTTTTTTCGGTCAGCGATTAATCTATTAAAGTTACGAAGAAATTTTGTAAAAATAACGTTTTTCGTCCATGCTTTGGCATTCGAATGGTAGACTAACAAGCAGTTTCTTAACATTCTTGAAGCATCGAAGTCTAGCAGATTAACCAGTAATGAGGGGTACTGGTACTATTTTATCAGAACGTCTTTATTTTCGCATAGCACTGTCAGTCTTTCTTTGGAATGTTTATTACCATGATAAGACTCTTCCCTGAACGCTAGCGTTCCCTTTGACCTACAGTAAATTTTCTATGTATAACACCTTGCAGATGTCTTTTTGTATATATTTGTTGGTTACTTGCAAGAAAATTATCAAACGTCCTGATTTCGCAGTCCAATTTTAAGTTTCAGCATTCTTTTTCTCAAAAAACAATTCTAAACATTTTGTGCAAACTCGCCATTTTATTTACCTATTGAACGTCTTTCGTTTGTATTAGTTGCTTTTCAGTGTTCAAATGAGAATGTGAAGCTTCGGTAACTGAGTAGTTGTGCAGACATATATCTCTCAGGACAACAGAGGGACGCGGTAGCCCAGTCGGTAGAGCGCCGGCCTCGCAATCGGAAGATTGCAGGTTCGGTACTCGAGCCGACCAATGACCGTCGGGTACACTAATGGTGGCTGGTGCACGTAAAATCTGTCGTGGCCGCAATGTCCTCCATGTTCCCATCAAAAATTTTACCTCTGGGGGTCACCGAAACGGGAGAGCCATCCCTTCCGTGGAGTATCAAAATTGTGATGGCATGTCTCCGGACCACCTCTAGGGGTGTGTCCCAGACCGTTGCCAATTGCCCATCTGCGCAGCAATAGTGTGACGTAAAACCCAACCACAACCACAACAACAACAACTAAGGGCAACAAAAGGGTGTTTTTTTTATCTATTATATAAACCCTAGTCTAGATGTATCTTCGCCTGAATTAAGTAGTTAATCCAGATAAATTGAATTTAAGTCACTTTTATATCTCTGAAATGGGTCTTTCAGTCTGGGTTGGCTTTTAACCGGTAAAAAGTAGTTTTTACCAGCACATGGTAAAAACTATGGGAAAAATGGTGAAAACCTGATAAAAACTATTAGCCCATATTTACTGGTAGAATGGTAGGTACTAGTTTTATTAATATGTTTATAAGCAGTAAAAAAATAGAAAAATATTAAAATAATATTAGGTCTTTACATAAATTCGTGCGGTTTTTTATTGCTTCATTTCATAAAAATACATCAAATCAAATGACAATTTTTAATCAAAATACTCTCCATTACTTTCTACAACCTTTGCCCGTTTTTCGGGGAACAAATGTATACCACGGCGATAGAAGCTCTCGTCTTTGGAAGCAATAAAATGATCCGCGTCCGTACAAACTTTTGCAATGACATAATAAAATATAATGCAAACAGATTTGCTGAAATACCGTTAACATTTAAAAAAAAAAAAAAAAAACTATTTAAATAGGGTAGGAGGGAATAAATCGGTAGAAAATTTAGTTTTTTTTTTTTTTTTTTTTTTTTTTTTTTTTATGATGCTTGTAATATAACAAAATTTTCTATTTCTTAAATCAACGATATTACGTGTAGAGAAATTTCTTAAACAAATACCGGTATGAATTCTGCGCCCGTGTTTCATCCCTGTTGGTATATAATGAATTTTAATGTAGCTATTAAAAAAATCTATCAAAATTCTTTTTTTAATTTTAAATTTTAGAAAAGATATTTCCGTTAAAAATTAAAAAAATTAGAAATTAGCTTGAAATGTACATCATCTGTACATTGAAAAATCAGAGTGAACCACTTTTTCGGTTCAATTTTTCCGTACAAGTGATTAAAGTTTTTCAAAATGTGCGAGTGCAGTTAAAAATCACATAATAGCTTTCATTTATTATATCGGATTGATGCCAACAGAAACAAAACATCTACTTGTTTTTATTTTACTTATCGATTTGTTTTACATAAAAATGTATCTATATTTTTTATTCGTAAATTTGAAACAAAACTTTGTCAAAATTGACTTTGCATCTGATTATAATTTTAATATTATGAAAACTATAATATTATTTGAATTAATAATTATTCTTGCTGAAACCTACAAATGAAAAAGAAAATGAACATGAAAAATAAATATAAAAATAAATAATAAGCAATTATATAAAATTTTTGTGATGTCAGAGGTACTCACTTCCCTATCGATTTAGAAAATTTATTATGAACGTAACACTCGGAAAACATGAATAATTATACAATATGTAGATATAATTAATATCTAAATTCTTCGGGTTTCGAGAACCTCACGGGTGTTGGCTACTCAGGTCCAGAGCACACAGCTATTTAATATAATTACTCACAATCGCATTTGAATTGAGCTGGGAGGCACCGTCACACGCATACTTAATTAAGAGCACTTTTTTTTTTTTTTTTTATGCCCTATTAAGCGTATTCACCACAATGGAGCAATGGGTAGCGTACTTACATCATGATTACGTCACTAATAGATGACAGAGCCATCTGGTGCTCGCGATATCTGGACTACTCAGGCTGAAACTGCGCATGCTGGAATAGAATTTGTTTACTCGCGCGTTGCTCCATATTTAAAATTAAAATAGAATTGTGGCTTGAACGAATGAACATCTGAACGGAAAATTCATGAATTTTTAAAATATTCATATTTCTCATATCTTCCCTATTTTAAGATAAGTAATATATTTTACAGTTAATTTTTAAAAAGTATATTTTTGAATACTTCTTACAATGTATTTAATTATTGAAATCTTAATTTCTTCAACTTTTCATTCATTACGGATCAAGAGAAAATCTATGGAATTTTAAATTCGGTTGCTTTGATTTGTTATGAAGTTAGAACAAGTTAGTGTGTATTATATTTTTTTATTCTTAAATGTTATTTTATTACTAGTATTTTAGTTATTGATTTGGTTTTAATGCGGTTACAAGCATATTTTGTTTAGATGATAAAATTTTTGCGAATGATTCCGTCTGTGTCTGATTGATTTCATGGAATATGACATAATGCATTTTTTAATAAAAAAAATAATGATAAAATCGTCTTTTAGGAGTGATTCTTTTTTATTTTTATTTTTATTTGTTTATTTAATACTTTAAAATTTTAATTTCAAAAATTGCGTATTTAAGCGGAGAAAACTCTCTTATATAATATATATATATATATATATATATATATATATATATTATTATTATTATTATTATCGTGATAATACTAATAATAATGCTTGGAGTAGTCAGTCATAGGGGTTAAGTATTAAGAAAATGTATCCCATGCATGTCATAAAGGACGACTAAATAACTAGCACTTGGCGGTAAAGTTAGGTACCCTGGACCCTAATGTGAAGGGAATGAAGTTTGATACATACTTTATGTACAAATAATTTTACTGGCATATTACGTGGATAAGTCTAACTAATCTGGCAGTTCACTCGCCAAATCTTCATTAACTTTTGTCTTGCCATTGTTAAACCAATAAAAGGAGAGATGTATATCATCAATTTATATTCAGATTTACAAACTGAGCAGTTGTCCCTGACAGACTATGCAATAAGACGACTATTCCTGGAAAAGCTATGTTCACGCGGTGTGTAAAGCTTCGCTTAACCCGTTAGTAGTCGCATATCGGTCTTTTCGCCGCCCATTGCTTATAAATTCCTCCTGTAGATCACTCCTTAAAAATAAGGTGGGGAAACTCTGTGTACCTGACCTTGGGTGGATGTCCCCTTCAAGTCATTCCTGTTATTTTTTAAGCGGTTAAAACATTTGACTTCTCATATCGGTCTATTTGACCGCGACGCGACCACTAACATTGATTCATCTTTTTCCCCATTTCCGGTTTTTCAGACAGATTAGAGTTTCGCGGGAAAAACTTCGCGTGAATTAAAGGCACTTCATCTTTTTGTACTGGCTTTCTTTCGGCTTTTCTCCAACACTAAACAGCGGCGGCAAAAGGACCGACACGCAACTACTAGCATTATAAAAAATGACGCGACTACTCTCGGGTTAAATGAGTGAAATATTTACTTGTTTTTGATATATGAGTGACAATTCGCTGTTTTGTATAGAAAAATGTTTTTGAAGAAAATGCGTTCTTACTTTTGAACCTGCCTGATGATTTACAATGCATTTTCTATGCGCAATGTAGTCGACATGTTTGAAACAATATAGTGAAATAGTCACAAATAGTATGCCTTTATACATTAAAAATTTGCTATAATTTATAAATGACCCTTTTCTATATAATATAAAATATATTTTCTCTTTTGTGTTTTCACTTTCTTAAAAATAAAATTTCTGTTATTTGTAAAAAAGGAAAAAAGAAAGGAAAATACTTTAAAGAATAATAATTTAAAGTAGTACAAATTCATCTAAAATGTATTCAAAGATCGATACGATTCAACAATCATTTCGTGAACTACAATAAAAATCAAGGAAATACCTTTAGATATTTTATATTTTCCGATTTATCTAACTTAGAAGAATTGCCATAATCTACTTCCAAAAAGACACATTAATGCCTAAACTTCTAGAAATTTTCACGTTTTTTCAGTTCATTACTTCTCTTTGTCAACTGAAAAGAATTTAGAGATTTTTTTCAGTTTATTGCTTGGTTATAAAAGTAGCCGGAATGTATATATATTTTTATTTATTTCAATCCAGGTCAGACAGAAAGAATGTGGAAGTATTTATTTCCAGTTGGAAAGTTACAGAAAATGAAATGCGAGACATTTTCTTTAAAGCTTTATAAATTTTTATTACTTTTTCGACATATATTTTGTAAGGAAAGTATTTTAATCATAAAAAAATTTTCCTGCGGGATTTTGGTATATCTACACGTTTTGAAATTTCTTGAATTCCTTTTTGCTGCTTTTTTTTTTTTTTTTTTTTTTTTTTTTTTTTAATGCATTTGCAGGGTCAAAAAAAAAAAAAAAAAAAAAAAAAAAAAAAAATTCAAAAATAAAAGCTTATATTTCTCTGTCCTTCATAGAAACTAATTTCAGAAGAAAAAAGGTATCAGAATTTTACACATGCAATCGAAAATAATAATAATAAGTAAAGTATAACTTTTTAAAATTGGATTTTCCACTTACTTACTGTAAGGTTTACAGCGCAAGTATTGATTCGTCTCCTTACTCGTTATATTTTATCCCGTGTGATTTTTTTTCCGGTGTAGTTTTCTCAAGGACAGAGTGCAGTAAAATAAACCAAGTGTATCAGATAATAATTTTAAGCTGTTGATAGAAAATAACTCTTTAAAAATGGAAAGCGAAAATTCTCTCAAATTGAGCCATTTTTCACTCAATCAATATGATGAAAGGCAACTTCTCACGTTGAGAGAAATCCTCTCAAATCATTGAGCCACTATAAGCCTTCGGAGAAGTCATCGTTTCTCAAACGGCGACTTCTCCGAAGGCCCCGCTATAAGCGGCTCAGATTTGAGCCAACTGAAACAAGTTATTTTTTGAGAGAAATCGGGCCAAATTTGAGTGAACCTGTTTGAAGCTGGAAAAAATATCAATTCCTTTTTGTTGGAATCGAATGCGGATCCCTTTCGTGGCAGGAGAACGCGCTACCACTGCGCTATATTTCACATTAAAAATGTTTGGATAGACGTTCTGAATCATTCTCAGAGGTAGAAAATATTATTTATCAATTCTTACTTATTTTACGTATAACATAAAGCTATCGGAAACCCAACAAACTTCCTTAAAATAACACCGTGCGTTTCAAATTGAGGAAAAATTCCTAAAAACAGAACCTCTTGGACAAGAAGACATTTTAGAGCCTGTAAATTAATTTTGTATAATTTAGTTTGATTAGAAAAATAAATTTTTCTACCCAACGTTGCAGAATTTTTGGAATAACTATGAGTTGAAAAAACAGTATGTACACTAAGCGAC
Source organism: Salticus scenicus (assembly GCA_963930645.1). Classification (NCBI taxonomy): domain Eukaryota; kingdom Metazoa; phylum Arthropoda; class Arachnida; order Araneae; family Salticidae; genus Salticus; species Salticus scenicus. Next base: position 87,080,122 of record OZ005656.1, read on the forward strand.
AAGGAAAAGAAAAAAAAAAAAAAAAAAAAAGAAGAAGAAAAAAAAAGCCGCACTTGGATATTTTCCTTTTCACCATCTACAACCGACAATTTTATTGTTTAAAAAGCAAATTTTCGAACAGATTTTATTATGTTGTCCTCCACATACACTTTAGCATTGAGTCCAGTGTTAAAAACAAAATGCAATTGTCAGGAAAATTGTAATTTTAGAAATTATTTTAAAAATGGTAAGAATAAGGCAGTTAAGGATGCCACAAAAAGTATTAATTTTTGAATGAAAATCAAAAAATATTTTAATACGTGAGATGGAAAAATAATTAAATGCTAACGAAATATTGGTAAAATGGTTTTTAGCAAGATATAAAATTTTTTGGCCGTTCAAACTGGAAATTTGGCTTTAGGCGGTCATGTTGCTCATCCAAGCGAGATGACCGTAAGTTAAAAAGCCATTGCTTATAAAATCGGTTTGTATTACATTTAGAACATAAAAAAGATTCAGAAAAAGTGGTTTATCAGCATAATTTCTTTAACTACAGTGCAGCAACTATTAAACAAAGCAGATTTAAATGGAGAAAAGTTGAAAAAAAATCCATTCTTAGTGAAGAGACTTAGGAAAGCAAGACCTCAGATGGCTAAAAAAATTAAAAAATGATTAATTAATTATTGGTCTGAACTGGTTCTCTCTGATGAGTCAAGTTTAACTTATTTCGAGCTAAAGAAAACAAGTATATCTGTCTACGAATATATGACCGACTTAATGAAAATCGCACTTTTAAAACAGTGATACATTCTCCGTATATTAGGGTACGGAGGTGCATAACTTTTCAAACAGTCGGGCGAATTTTTATGCTCAAGAGATCAATTAACTCGAAATAAAACACAGTCTTTATAAAAGTGGTGCGTGATCGACTATTTTGGATGTATCTTGGACATTTCTGCAAACAGAATTTCAAGATGATAATGCACCTTACTACGCGGCGTCTGTGGTAAGTTTATTCGCTTCAAATTGTCAAAATTTCCTATCCATTCCCATGAGAACCTATAATTCTTTAAGTAATCATATCTTTTTTCACTTTAAGTTAAATCCCAAAAAAGATATAGTAAAATTTCTTCTTTACCAGACATGGAAATAGTCCTAATCGCGATCCGCTCGAAAACGTTTTGTCTATAGAAAGGCGGGGGAGAGGGGAAAGGATTCGAAATCTGCAACCTACAACTCTGCCATAACTAGTAAAAATTATTTGTGATATTTGGCACATTGAAATTTCTGAGATTTATATTAAAACTGTGTATAATACTATGCCATTGTGCATTTAAGCAGTAATTCCATATAAAGGTGGAATTAACCCAATACAGAATACATATTTTTAATAAAAAAAATTTCTTAGATCTAACAAATAAATAGTTTTATTTCATATATTGAAATATAACTTGTGTATTTCATATAATAAATCATAATAGAATACAAAGTGTATGGTTATTGCATTATGTTTAAAACGATAGTTTTATGCAGATTCTTATAAAGTACTTCGTAGTGAGTAATAAAGCGAATTATTATATCGAAAATGTACATAGGTATAATTTCATCCCTTTGGTATTATGCAAACAAGACAGTTTTACTTGTTTAAACCCTTATTTTAAAAGTTATTACAAATAAATAAGGTATAAGTCATTTTTTCTGCAGGGCGGCTTTATTTTTTTTTTTTTTTTTTTTTTTTTTTGTGCTTGTTCCTTTATGCATATTATTCCCGATTAATTATAACTAAAATATTGTAAGACATTTTTGAACGTTTTACATGCATTTTAATAAATTAGTTTCAATGAATATAAATATTAAATAACATTAGACATAAATTTCTACATTAAATAAATACACTTTTCTTTTTCTTTTATATATTTCTTTAAGAAACAGTTTTTAAAAAGGCATTTCCTGGTTATTTTTAGTTTTTTATGACTAACACTCGTGATTTGACAACTCTACTATTTTTTGTCAGTTGTATATAAGACATTTGTTATGTATATATATATATATATATATATATATATATGTGTGTGTGTGTGTGTGTGTGTGTGTGTAAAAGGTTTAACTTTGGTAGTTTATTTTGTTAATCTTCGAAAGTCCTGAACATCTTTTTAAAACAATATATAAATTAATTATATATATATCTAAAAAAAAAAAAAATATTTTTTTGTGTCATTTAAAATATGATCGACAGATGGCGCCATCATTATACAATTCTGTTAAATCAAATGAAAAGTGATCGAAATTCGTTCAATAATGTCCTGACAGTTTAACGATCATTTTAACTGAAAAGATTTGTGTCCAGAAAAGGCCGATTTTACTCAAATTTGATTTTTTCCAAGAAATTCCTCTCAAATTATAGCTAAAAATATTGCGTCCACTTTTGAGTAAGCAAATACACTCACACATTTTAAAAGAGCACAGTTATAAATTCACATGTACTCGAATATGTTGTTGTCAATTAAGATATTCACCTCCATCACGTGGTCAAAAATTGTGAGACGCTCACGATACACGTGATATTCTAAATTGCATGACGTGTTGGTTTATATTATACAATGCTTTTTGAAACGTCTCCTCATGTTAATAACTTATGAAAATAAACATTTCTTTTCAGATAGTTTTTTTTTTTTTTTAACCTACATGCATGTGTATGCGTAAATACGTGAGTGAAAGTGATGCCTAGTAAGCATTCTATATGAAAGAGTTAGTACAGTGTTACAATATAAATTTTATAAATTGCAGCCTGCAAACTCAATTTATTTTAAATATATTTTAGTATTGTGCAAATCCTTAAAATAGAATAAAACTTTTAGATGTTAAATTCATTTTATAAAAGCTGATTATGGAAAATAGTATGCAAAGAACATAAAAAAGCGAATTTCTTTTTTTAAGAGATACATAAAAAAATCACATTTATTATTCCCTATATGAGCTTTAATTGCTTGAAAGGGATTAAACGGTCATATATACATACATATATATATTTGATTTAAATAATATACTTTTTTATTTAATGTGCGATACTTAGAATTTTTTTCAGCATGAGCATTGCTCAAAATTTTATGTTTACTATGTATAATTCTTTTAGAGGGATGATTCATAAACAAATCAGTTATATTACGGCCCTTGTAACATAGCCTCCTAAACTAGATGCCTGTCGCATGGCTCAGAAACTTGGCAACAGTTGAAGCGGTGGACAGCACCACCTGGAACAGATTGCGCGACATTTTTATTCAACAGCCACCAAAAATTTTTAAAAGCGGGATATAATATACATAAAAGGCGAATGGAATCGAAGAAACGTCAATTATATATATCATATATCACTTCTTAAAATTATTAGTGACCGTTGAATTAAAAATGTCGCGCAATCTGTACCAGGTGGCGCTGTCTACCGCTTCAACTATTGCCAGGTTTTCGAGCCACGCAACAGGCATCTAGTTTAGGAGTCTATGCTTTTACAGTCATAAAAAAAAGCCCTCCCCATCTAATTTTGCCGTAAATTGTCCTAGAAACATGCTGGTGGTACCGATTGATTTTTAATAACGTCTAGTTTATAATGGTATTGTTAGATTTTGTTTAGGGGGTCGTCTACATATTAAAACTGGCATCAATTTTTTTTTCAATAATAATCCTCATTTTTTATAATTTATTTGAATTATTTGTCAAATCATCGCGGAAAATGGTATAGTTTATATATTTTGCTCAATTTTTTTTATAGAGTTATAAGCTGTCAAAGTACGGGGATGCTAATGTTAAATGAATGTGAGAAACATTAATTCATATCTTCCCCAAAAATTATTGTATTCAAATTCAATTTTTTTTTTTTTTTTTTTTTTTTTTTTTTTATGCGTTAGAATGAATTGACCCAAACATATTCCATGCACACTTTTGATAAAAAAAAAATATTTTTTGAATTATGAAAATTAATAATAAATTCATATTCGAAAAAAAATATGATTAATGACCTATATTAATTTTTGCACGAATAGAAAAGCACCATCAAAAACATGGGCTTCCAAACTTAAAGCTCGTTTCTAACATTATTTTTTGAGTTACAGTGATATTTCACTTTTTAGTGCTGTTAGAAGGCCGTAACTTGTTATAATCTGTATCCCCTGTGAGTAAATATCTGTATATATTCTGACGAAAAACTATTTTAATTTACCTGCATGTTATTCTTATTGTTTTCTAAGAAACATTTCGATGTTTATTATGCAAATTGACTTATTTTTGTAAAATTATCGCAATGCAAGCGAGAGATTGTGAAAGAATTCCAAATGAAAACAAGCCCCTCCTCTATACCGCTGAAACAATATTAAAAAAAAGAAAAATTAATTTGCATATTCGTATTTGACCCTATATGGGACGCTGGTGTACGTAAATCTCAATGGCGTTTTCTAAATCGATTGATGAAGACAAAACATAAATGATTTAATTGTAAATATGTAAAATCATTTTGTTTTATAATGTAAAGATTTAGAAAATGTGTAAAGGCGTGGTTTACGTTGCAAGATAGGAATATACCCGATCCTGAAATGTTTAGTATTTCTTCTTAAATATTAAATAACTTTTCCTAGTTTCTCACTGCTAAAATTATATTTTAACCCTGTTGACTTTTTTTTCTTTTTCTTTTTTTCTTTTTGTACTTGAATATTGTAGGGTTCCTACATCTCAAATTAAATGTCAAGTTTTAGGAAACGCGGTAAGGCAAGGCAAAATAACACGTAATACGCAGTCAACAAACCATTTTTTTAAAAGTTATAATTAATATTTAATAATTTTTATAAGATTTTTTAAACGAATTTTCTGTTTTAATCTTCTTGTGACATTTTCGCATTTGTCTACTATACCGTTTGTAAGCTTTATGTTATTTAAATTTTATCGCACGGCGTAACATAATAAGATATTAAATTTTTATTAAATGTTTTTTAATACAAAATTAAATAGTGGATTTTTTTTATTTACTTTATAAAATCTATATTATTGAAACAAAGCGCAATATTATTTATTTTCGATTAATTCGAATCACGGCGTAAAATTCCAATTTATTATGGAAAAAGGATCTAAAACAAAGTAATACGTCTTATTACTTTTAAAGATATAGATCTTACACATTTAAAATTAAGAATTCAAACGCAGTAGACCTCTGTATAACGCGAGATATTCTTTCTGGGCAATAGGAAATCGTTTTATGTGTAACATACTTTATCAGACCAATTTATGCAAATTCAGTCCAATTCTATAAAAATTTATTTTATTTTATTTTATTTATTTTTATTTATTTATTTATTTCTAAATGAGGTTTCGCTGTTTACGAAACAAATTAACCTATTTTTGTAAAATGAAAGCATTGCAGGAGGGAAATTTTGATGGCATTCCAAATGAATAATAAACCCACACACAGGTGTGAAAGTTTTCAGTCTTTTGGTGGAACTCTTGCACCAGTACTTACTTTTTAACAATAGACTGTATCCTATTTAATCGGAAGAAATTGGTGTAAAAATACACTCAATTTCTCTAAATAAAAATAGTGGTGCCGATGACGATAACCGCTTTCACCCCTGCCCCACCCTCTGGCTTTTTCTGAAACAATACTTTACTTTAAAAAAAATGTTTCTTGTTTCCTTTATTTTATTTTGTTTGACTCTTTTCTGAACTCTAGCATATATAAACGAATGAAATTTACCATTTCGATTGTTGATGACAAAATTGCAGTTATTTAATCATGAATTTATTAAATAGTTTGGTGTTTTAGAGAAACGTATAAAGGCATGACTTATCACTTAAAACAGGAATGCTTTTGAACAGTATCTCTTTTTTTATTGAATATTAAATATACTTTCTCAGATTTTTGTTAATTTCTTGTTATCTATATTTTTGTATTTTGTATATTGTAGGTTTGTACGCCTCATATTAAATGTAAAACTTTATAGTAACACATTCATGCGGGGCTGATTGTGTAAAGTAAAAATATACCCGAATATATATATATATATATACTACTGGCCATTAAAATTGCTACACCAAGAAAGAATAATAATAACGGAATGAAATTTGTTGGACACATACATTATAGTAGGAAGAACAATTGATTAAAATTTCAGGAAATTTGGAGTAATATGTACAGAGAAAATAGTATATAAAGCAGCGACCACTGTGAGCAATAACAGCACATATCTGCCTAAGCAGTGAATCGAACAGCGATTGGATGACATGTACGGGTAGAGCACTTCATGAAGTTTTAACACGATGCCACAATTCATTGATGAAGCACTTCATGAAGTGCATGAACCCGTACATGTCATCCAATCGCTGTTCGATTCACTGCCTAGGCAGATAAGTGCTGTTATTGCTCACAGAGGACGCTACTTTATGTACTGTTTTCTCAGTACATATTACTCCAAATTTCCTGAAATTTTAATCAATTGTTCTTCCTACTATAATGTATGTGTCCAACAAATTTCATTCCGTTATGATTATTCCTTCTTGGTGTAGCAATTTTAATGGCCAGTAGTGTATATATATATAATATTAATATTAAACACATTCTTTTTTTTTTTTTTTTTTTTTTTTTTAAATCACTGTTGTTGTTATTATTATTACTATTATTCTTTTATATTGCTATCTAAATTTTTTGTAATTGAAAATTGTAGGGTTCATATTACTCAAGCTATTTAAATTTTAACGTATGAAGTGACGTCACAATCTATTCCATTTTTATTTAAAAAAAATTATTTAAAAATATTGAATTTATAAGCAAATGGAATACATTTTGCAAATTCTTCGGATCTTCGGATACTGTTTGATGAAAGCATCTGTGACAAAATTTACGCATCTTCCTCTGCGTAAGGATGGATCTAACGAGGAGCGAGTCCTAAAAAATCACAATCACTGCGACGGAGAGAAGGGGGAAAAACAGAGAAGGAACACCAAAACATAAATACGTAAACCTGGAATTCATAAAATAGGAAGCACAAAAAATGTAAAATAAGGAAGGTTAAGGACAGCATTACAAAATATAATAGAAAGTTTAAGGATAGTAAGAATATTTTTGTATATTCTAGGAGTATACGATTCTAGGAGTCTACGATCTGTATCAGCCGCATGTTTTTACGATAATTTATGGTGAAATTAGGTGGGAGGGGGGGGGGGCTTTTTTTTTTTTTTTTTTTTGACTGTACAACTACCTGGAGTAACAGCGATCGCACACTACTCCTTTCCCGTGGCACTCTATTTTCGTAATCTCTTCTAGCTTTATTTTATATATTTAACCTTTGCCGGCCCTAACGCTCAAAAACGCGTCGCCAAATTTAAGGGCTCTTTTATTCAAGTACGAACAATCATTTTGAGGAATAATACTTGATATATATAAAATAGACGCATAACATTCATTTCAAATCTGATTTTTTTTTTTTTTTTTTTTTTTTTTTTTTTTCTACGATTAAAATTAATTGTATTTATTAAGATGTTGAGCTGAACTTTTAATATGGTAGAGAAACTACTTTTTTTTACCTTAACTAATATCAATTATTATTTTACTTTTAGAAAGAATAAAAGTAATGTAATACATTTGAACATTCCGGATGTAGATTTAAAAAAAAAAATTTAAAACAGTTTCAAAAGTATTTTCGGTTGAAATATATTTCTGTGACCGAGGAGGTTTCGAATTAGAACCCCGTTTGCCTGTTCTTTCTGAGTTCTTGTAAATGAATAACTAAGACTTTTAATGCAAAATCCTACGTAAAATGTGCTTTTATGTTAATTTCTGTTTGTTTCGTGCAGTCTAAAGATATAAAATTGTATATGAGTGAGAAATTTCCCTCGGGTGTGTAATATATTTGAATAGTTAAGTATTTCTTTGTACACGAGCCATTCATACGATTTCAACAAAAAATTTCGAGCAACGCCCTTATATGATGAAGATTTTGAAAATCATGTAGAGGGAATGTCGTATTAGTATTTGTTTTTGAATTATTTTGATAAAAGTATTACTGACATGCATATATGGTACTCACATAAATCTGTCTCAAAAAGCTTGATTTTTCATAATCAGCGGTGTTTAAAATGCATAAATATTGCAACATTTAGTTTAAGAAACTTTACTAATAATCAATATACTTTTTTCTTTTTCCATATATAAAAAAAAAAAAAAAAAAGGATTACAGACGGTTTAGTAATCAAAAGATAATGCAGGAATTAAAGCCGATTGACTGCGCGAATATCCTAAGCCTAATATTAAAAAAAAAAAAAAAAAAAAATCTATTTACTAATGTAGCCTGAGTAATCATTTTTGTATAATATATTTTTATTAGGAATTAAAGAGATCCGGCTTTTCTGTCACCAGTAATAATGTACCGAAATTTTATGATATTTTTACTGTTATTTTTGTTATTTTATAGGGTAGATATTTTTGTAAGAAAATACTAGTGGCAAAACAAGCGGAAATCTTTCATCCCTGTTCTATGGATGCAAAATCCACAACGTTTTTTAAAAATATTTTAAAATATTATGTAATATAATAATTAAATTATCAGTTATCGATTATTATACGTAAAATTAATAAAAGGTAGAACTATTTTTAAACTTTTTAAAAATGTTCATTTTCTTTCACTTTAAATGCATATTTTTTCTTAACTAATGTTTGATACTAAAATTCGAAAATGAAAACTATATATCACAACTGGGAAAAAAAAAAAAAAAAAAAAAAAAAAAAACATATTCTAAAATATGTAAAAGTTTAACATGGAAAACGGAATACAAAAATTATGTATGCTTTCGTATTCTCTGACATGATCGCTGACAGGAAAATTTCCATTCATTAAAAAAACATCACCAGGAAATCAGATGTCAAAATTCCAAAAACTTGTTTAAGAAATAAAAAAAAAAAAAAAAATCACCTTCATTCTGAAAAGTTTACATTTCCTGTAATTTTAAACATTAAAATCTGTTCTGAATATATTTCTGTCAAAATTTGTTGATTTATGTAGCATCACTTTTGTGCAGATATGAATTATTCAGAAAAATATTTACTTTTCCTACAGCAGAACTGAGAAGAGAATATATTTATTCGAGACTCTAGATAAGTTAAATTTTCATGTTCAAGAAGTCACTTGATAAATATTATGATGCTAAAGTATTTAAAAGCACGAATTTTTTATTTGAATGAGCATAGTTCCCAACTTTTATAATTTATTCACGAGCATTTTTAGCCCCGCCTCTTTTTCATACTGGAAATTTTGAAAAATGATTTTCTTCTTATTTAATCGTCACGTATTAAAGAGAAATAATCTACAAAATTTCTGGTGCGAAAAGAAGGCGGGGCTAAATAAGATCGTGAATAAATTCTAAAAGATGGGAACGCTGATTAGAAATTTGAATGATAAAAATGATCGATAAATGATTGAAGAGTTTGTATTTATTGAACCAAAACTCTAGTAACTGTAGAAACATAGATACCAATTTGCTAAGTATGTTCACTGTTCTATGTAAAAGTTACTAATAGAACCAATTTGTATGCAATGATAAAATAGTAAAGAAAAATATTAAGATTGATCATTCTCGCATTTGTAGCTATCGATCTAAAAACAAATCTATAAGAAAATAATCAAATTTTGTTTAATTTTACGCCGACTTCAAAAGTTTAATTGTAATGTTTTTATTGTTTGGCGAAGGAATGTAATTTATACTTTCAGGCGCAATTTACAAATTTTATTTTATTTTTAGTTGTTTAAATAACAGTTGCTTTTTGGAATCGGTTCTATTTTTTTACAAAAAAAAAAAAAAAAAAAAAATTTAGTTAACATAATATTACTATTAAATGTAATAATAATAATAAAATCTCTAAAAGTTTTTTTTTTTTTTTTTCTGTCTGTATGTGTGTTTGGGAGTGGGAAAAGTAATTTTTTCATTTTAGTTTTTGTGTTTGATATCTTAGTCCTGTATATATTCCTATATATTGTACATGAGACATATAGTACACTAAAATTTTGTTCAAAGAAAAGGCATAACACATCTTATACACATCTATATGTTATCTTGAATTTAAATGATTGTGTGAATGGGTGTGAAAAATACGACTGAGGCGGGGTAATAAATTTTAGAGGAATAGGCCTCCCAAAAGTTTTCGTACCAGGCCTCGCTTTCGTTAGAGACGGCTCTGAACACAGTTAAAAAGATTTAAACGTACAGGAAAAAATGACGTAACTAAAAGTGCTAATTTCTTATTACTGATGAATAATCATGAGCAATGATTACAAGTAAACTCCTTTCAAATATTTTAAATGAGAAGGAAAAACTGATTTTTCACCAGTTGTAATTTTACAGCTTTTTTTTTTTTTTTTTTTTCCTCCATAAAAGTAATAAAGCTATTGAATAATAATTTAAGTGTTATCCACTGAAATGTTTTAAACACTGCTAATAAATGTTTACCGATACCTCCTGTAAGCAGGCCCTGACTTACGGCAGGGCATACGGGGCAAATGCCCTGGGCCCCCCTTCTGGAAGGGGCCCCCCTACAGGCGAATACAGAAATTCTGAAACCTAAAGACCTCTTATGCCACTGCAAGGGGGCCCCCCAGAATAGGCTTGCCCCGGGGCTGCAGGTAGTCTAAGTCGGGCCCTGCCTGTAAGGGATCTCAAATAATGGGATACTACTAATAAAAAAGGGCAATTTTTTAAAGATTAAAATTTCTATATCTAAGAGAATTTTTTCTATTACCTGACGAAGATAATTTCAGAAACTTTTCCCAGTTTAAAAAAGCTAGTTATCTCTTTGAGAATTCAGATTTGAGATAAAGAATGAAGCAGATTTATATTAATCGCTTTGATATGTGTCTGTTAAACAGTATGGGGAGGGGAGATAAAGGTTATTGGAAAGTGCTAAAAGTATGAGATCATTTGTGAAAAAAATTAAGAATCGTATGTATAATTGGCATTGGAAATAAAATCTTCTGACATTCAAAGTTTGCAGCGAAATGCTCGGGGAGGGGCGGGTGACAAACAAGTGCAAGGTTTATCTAAAGATGATAATTTACAATCTTCAGAAAAGGGGAAATTTTAATTGATAAATTCTTTAAGTTTTGTTAGCTGGTTTTAGTTTTTGACCAGTTTTCTCAGTGCTGCATTAAAAGTTTATTTAAAATTCATTACTAAGTGCACAAAAAAAAAAAAAAAAAAAAAAAATGTTTTAAATAAAACAAGTTTTTTCTAAAGATGTTATGTTTCTATAACATGATTTTATTTTTGGTAAACATACTTAAAAGTATTTACATTATTATATAAATTGCCAATATATTAAAGTTTTGTGTTACTTTTGTTTTGGTACCTTATGATATAGTATGAAAGACACTTCTTAAAGCACTAAATATTATTTAAAAGATTAATTAATAACCTGGTCCCAAAGCTGTCCCTTGTTCAGAGATAACTGTGTATATAAAACTCTATCAGAATTATAAGAAACAACGAGGAAAAAAATATAAATAAAATAGATATTTTCACCCAATCTTCATCCTACTTTCCAAAAAATAGCTTGTATAATTAAAACAAGAGTAGGATTTTTAAAATATAAATCAATTGTACTTAGAATAAAAACCCTATGTTTGACATTTATAGAAATGTTGGTTAATTATTAATGAAACGTTTTAAATTTTAACGTTTTGCCTTGAAACATACAATTTCTCCATTAAAAATAAAGAAATAAATAAAAAAGCACTGTTACTTAGAAAAAAAAAAAAAAAAAAAAAAAAAAAAAATGAGGATTTAATAAATAAATTATATGTGTTTGTTAGAAATATGGAAATGTACAAATATTTTTCTAATTAATATGTTTAATAAATAGATTTTACATTCAAAAAAGAAAAGTTGTATTCCTGTAATTGAAATGCCCAAAGGCCAAATTGTTTTAAAATTATAAACTGAATAAGATGATAAGATTAATTACCTGAACTTATACAATTTTGGGCCTCTGATATCTCATTTATTCAACCTTTTCATGAAATTAGATTAAAGACACACACACAAAAAAAAAAAAAAAAAAAAAAAAAAAAAAATTAGGAGAGAAGGGAAAGTAAAATATCAAATTTTCTTAAGTCTTTAATGCTCTTGATTTGTTAGAGACTTAAGTTAGTTAAACTTAATTCAATAAATAACTTAAATAATTGAATAAGATAATGCGAGACTCAAATGTAAAATACAAATAAACCTTTTTATTTAATTTAAGGTATTGCGGGTATAGCTTCACCTGGAACTCAATCAAAAACAATGTAGATAAATTTACTTAGAAAGATATTAAACTTGTATTTCACCCTTGGAGAAATAGTTGAAGGCTGATAAACACTGCTCTCCGCAGCTCCACTAGATTACACCAACTTGTAGAATGAAGACAGACTTCTCTTAACCTTCACCTCTATCAAACTTCAACAATATATTGCCGAATTAACTAGATCGCCGACACTATAATGCTTTATCGCTTACTTCTTATCCACTAGTAAAGTTATAGCATACTAGCACCGCTAACAACAACACACTCATCTTATCCTACTACGATATTTATCTAAATTGAAATCAAGAACCTCCACGTTTCACTTCTCAAAACTTCAAAAATCATTCGTATTCACTTATTCCGCGCAACCTGCGCGAAACTTAGCAACTCCGTGCTCGCGCAAAATCATTCTAACTCAAACCATTGCGCCGTCGACTGTTGGCGTCGAATAATCCTAACTCCCATCTATTGCATCGCTAGGAGGTTGTTACCAGACTTTTATTCCCAAACTCTACCGCTGCGCTACGATTCCCTTTTACACCGCTTATTTGCGGCGACCTACTATTGACTTAACCTCAATTCTCACAACTTATGTAAAAATAATTAAAATATTTCGCAGGATCTTTTGTCCCAAAAGGCATGTAAAATTCACCTTCCACGTATCTTGATTTTATATCTTGCATACAGCCTGTAAATTTCCTCCGTCACCCCTTTTATTTATTTATATTTTTCTACGGGGCGGCGATGCGATGCAATAAATATGGCAACCACAATTTGTTATACGGAGGAGCTATGCTTGAAGGCGTGATAGCACAACGCGATATCTGAATGAAATGAGTAGAAAAATTTACGTTCTCGAGAAACGTTATCGGTGTAGTGTAAAAGCAGTGTATTATCCGACAGGCAGGCCCTGACTAACGGCAGGGCATACGGAGCAAATGCCCTGGGCCCCCTTACAGACGAATGCAGAAATTCTGCAACCTAAAGAGCTCTTATGCCACTGCAAGGGGGCCCCCCAGAATAGGCTTCCCCGGGGCTCCAGGTAGTCTAAGTTGGGCCCTGCCGACAGGATATCGTTCCGATTGTTGCATTATTTATGGGCCGATTTACTCGCTATCGTGTCAGTCAGTGTGAAAGCGCTCTTAAGCCGCTATCAGACGAAGTTCCGTATAAAAGCCATTATCTTATAGTATCTCATAAACAGTTTTTTTCCTGAAGGAAACTGGTCAAATACTGCCGTTTGATAGTTTTGCCTCACGTATATTCTTCAATCACGCATTTTCGACTGTTAGAATCACATACGGTAGTTTTTAGAAGGAAGTCCTCCAATCAGAGAATCGCGATTACAGAGTACCCTCTATCCTTTTAAACATCCTTGAGAGGAATTATCGCCAAACATTGGGTCCGTTGTTTACATTTCTGGATATCGTTTACGCTTAAAAATAACCCTACTACACTCCGATAAAGTCGTTTGGTAGCTTTTGAGCGGTAATAGCTTATATTTTAGATTATATGTTCTTTCGTCTGATGCCATCTTACAAGGACAGGTCACGACATGGAAAATTCAGATCGGGACGAAATTGCGTAGGATTGTAGTATACTATGAAGGTAGCAATATATTAAAGCAGTAGGACCCACTATTCACAGAATTTCGAGAAAAAAGCATTTAAAGTTTCAGTAATCTTTAAATACAAGTTATTTCGCAAGCGAGACAGCGCCCCAGAGGCGTGCGCGTAAAGCACTGGTCTTCCACCCAGACAACATGGGTTCGAGACTACCTACGGAACTTTTTTTTTCTTCTTTAATTTTTTATGTTATCTAAATTTTTTATTTATTTTTACTTTATTTTATAAATGAATTCAAAATTTGAAAAAATTATAAAAGATTATCTAATTTTCTTGAATATAAAATAAATATATATATTTATAATATTTATAACTTAAAAATATAATAAATTTTTATAACTTAAAAAATAAATTTTAATTTTACAAAACACTATAAAAACAAATATAAATAAAGGAAAACAGATAAAAAATTTAAATAACTAAAAAATAAGCAAGCTGTAAAACAAAGTGTAAAAAATAGTTAGCAGGTGTACTTAAATCTTGGTTTGAGCTTTCTGTTTTCCTTTTAATGTCTATAAATTACGTAAACACTTTCAACTTGTTAATAATAGAGAGCAGGTGAAGTGAAATATTTTATTTCGTCCATAGAAGGATAAAAAAAAAAATGTCGTTGTCGAAGAAGTAAGAATGTTGATTAACATTTAAAATCTACATTTAAGGATTATATTTCTTTGCCTGTAATAATTTAATAGTATCGTAATCCTATACTTTAATTTTTCAAGAAGTTGTATTGATTGGAGAAGTAATTATTTAATTTGGATAATAATTATATATGCAATTAAAATCATCATTTCTACCGATTCGGTCTTTAAAAAAAAAAAAAAAAAAAAAAAAAAAAAAATAGCTTTGTGGTTTAATGTGTAAGATACAACATGGTTCCTCATTCCACCGAAAAATTAAAGTTGTAATAAAAGAACTTGGATCATAAAAAATGTACAGTCGGAAAAAAAACAACAAAAAAAAAAAAAAACGCAACACCCATTATAATTTCGTTATTAATTTACGCAGGAATATCTGATAGACATAATTCAACAGGAAATTAAATGCACTTTCTGAAAATGTTATCGAATTTTGAATTAGGGGACATCTACATATTGAAATAAGCGTCAACTTTGATTTTTTTCAATAGCAACACCCAATTTTGACTTCATATTCGAATTTCTGAGAAAATGGCTGATCTGAGGAAATGGCTTGTTCATGACTGAGCGGAAAAGTATACTGTTTGTATACTTTATCTTTGGTATTCATAGAATTATAATCAAAAGTGTGTTAGCGCAATTATCTGTAAATGTAGAAAAATAAAATTAAGAACCTGTAAGAAATAGACAAAATTTTACTATTTCACTCAGGAAACTAGGAAACGCTTGAAGAAAATAAGAATTAATAAAAACGTTAGATCTGTATATGCTTCAGTACTTTTTTTTTAGATAATTTTAGGTATATTTAAATGCATTAAACTTACGATTGGTCAGATAATACTCTTTGAAAAAGTGCATTTGCAATATTTTTCAATTACAGGGATGGAACACGGGCGCAGAATTCATACCGGAATCTGTTTAAGAAATTTCTCTACCTATAATATCGTTGATTTAAGAAGTAGAAAATTTTCTTACATCGATAGTGGTATGAATTCTGCGCCCGTGTTCCATCCCTGCATTAAAAAGTGTTTTATCATGGCTATACTGATCACCAACAAAGCTTAAATTTTCTTTCGTAGGCGTAACATAATATACGAACTGAAATAATATAGCTACATCAGGGATGGAACACTGACGCAGAATTCATACCACTATCAATGAAAGAAAATTTTCTACTTCTTAAATCAACGATATTATAGGTTAAGAAATTTCTTAAACGGATTCCGGTATGAAATCTGCGCCCGTGTTCCATCCCTGCTATATATATACAATAACGTATAAACTAAATCTTTTCGGGTGAATTATTGTAAGGGTTCATAAAGTAAATATTGAACAATTTTATTCGCACTTACCTTTTTGGGGTCAGCTGAACTCTTTGCAACGGTACAATTTGTTTTATAATTTCTATAAAATTATAATTTCTTAATTAAACATTTCGCGACTGCTGACGTAGATTCACGTCATTTGAAAATCTGTAACACTGTCAGTGGGCGTTTCTTTCGTAATTTTTGTGTTATTTATTTCTTAAGTCTGTACCCAGTGTTCATATTTTTGCAATAAAATATACTATGGATAGAAATATATTGATTAGAAGGAATATAATTATAATGTATATCCATTTGTAATATAATTGTGAAAACAAAAAATTTGTTCTAAAATATTTTATTTTGAGAGAATAACGCCCGTAGGCGGACCTTACTTTCAAAAACGCAAAAGTTTTAAAATATATTTATAAAAGTTAAAATATATTTTTTTAAATGTACAAAGTTAAAATATATTTATAAAATTTTAATGACTAAAGTATCCTTAATATAATAATATCCCACCTATAACAATAATAATAATAGTTAGTAAAAAAATAAAAAAATAAAAGTAAAGCAATATATAAAGTAAATGATTAAGCCTTTAACTATGACTGTAGTAAGAAACGATTTTACAAGTGTCTTGCTTTCCAATTTCATTCGTTTTTCGTTTTAATTGACAATTTTTACATTCAACCTATTTTTCTATTTTAAACAGTCACCCCGCTATTTAGTTAATTGTTTTCTTCTAGTTTTCGTTTAAAGGATTCAAAATTTATCACCAGTAATCGATTAATTAAATACCACTTGTGTATATTTTTGTCAACGTACAATAAGGGGTTTAACAGGAATACTCAAAGTCACATTTACTTTTCCTTTCTGTATCTTTTTGTTATGAAGAACGATGAAAGACGGGCTTGTCTTATTTTGAAAACTGAAATTTTTTATGCTAACACTGATGTTTAAAAATAATCATTTTTGTTTCCTTTCTTTGCGTTTGGCGTTGTTGTTATATAGTTTGACCCGTAAATAAAAAATAAAAATATTTTGTTTAATTTTCTTTGTTATATTTTTAAGATTTGACTCGTTATCTCATACAAAACTTTATAAGAGACGGCTTCCTAAACCACTCCAAAAGAGAGATTTATTCATATCTCGAAAACTAACAACTGGAATGAGCTGCAAATTTGCACACCCATATTTTTCAGCATTGGCAGGGATGGAACACGGGCGCAGAATTCATACCGGAATCTATTTAAGAAATTTCTCTATCTCTAATATCGTTGAATTAAGAAGTAGAAAATTTTCTTACATTAATAGTGGTATGAACTCTGCGCCCCGTGTTCCATCCTTGCATTGGGATTCATTTTATGTAAAAATTAATATAGGTCATAATACCATAATTTTTATGAATATGAATTTTTTAATATTTTTCAGAATTAAAAATAATGGTGGATAATATTTGGGTTCTTCACTGTATTTTTTAAAAACACAATTTTATCGATCAAGTTATTTTTTGTGAAGATATTAATAAAAGTTTAAAATATGAATTTAACATTAGCACCTTCAAACTTTGAACGCTTATAACTCTGTGAAAAAATAAGTGAAATACACAACGAATATACTTTTTCGTGTTGTCGCGATCCCAGTAATTCAAATAAAAAAAAAAAAAAAAAAAAAAAAAAATGGGGCATTACTGTTGAAAAAAAAAAAAAAAAAAAAATCAAAGTTTGTGCTCGTTTTAATATGTAGATGACCCCCAATTCAAAATTTCAGCTCTTTTTCTGAAACTACTCACTGTTCCCTGTCGAATGATACCTATTACATTTTTGTACACCGATTAGCAATGAAATTACCTTGAGCATTGCGTTTTTTTCCCCTCGACTGTAAATCAACCCTGTTTTATCTCAAACCTCCAAACTACTGCAAAAGAATGTAAAAAAAAGTCACAAAAATCTTAAAATACCCTTTATTTTGAAATTTTCTAAACATGCTACACAAAAATTAAGCACATATTTAGAAAAAGCAAAAATAAATCCTGCAAAAGAACATCATATATGTTACAATATGTAGATTTAATGGCAGATTATATGCTCTGAAAAAAATGCAAAATATATATCTATTCAAATTTAAGTGCCAATCCTAAAAGAGCCATTCTAGCTACAATAGGTAAAATTTTCTAAATATTGAACCGTTCCAGTAGCTTTTGAATAAACTTACAATGAACAACAGCGGTTGACTAATGTTGGAGAAATTCAGCTGTTTATTATTCACCGTTCGTTTCGCAGTTTTCAGAAAGCGAGACTCCTCCCATCACGTTTTGAAACTCTTCTCACCAACTTCCATTAGTCATTTATTATTAATCATAGTATTACGTATTGATTTACAGTTTATTTATAAGATAGAAAATAATCTATGTTCTTCTGTATCATAATATGCAGTCATTTGTATATTGATTAAAAAAAATAATACAAACGTCATAATAATTAAACATAGAAGGAATTTATCCTTCAAAATATATAAAACATATGCAGGTGTCGAACTCTCCCCGCTTTTTTCAGGCTACTCTCAGATAGATATTAGAAATTACTGTCTTTTTTTACCACAAATAATTGCATGCAGAAATGCTTTCGGTATATTTATGATAATAATGTACCATGATTGTACAGTACAGAGATTATTATATAAATGTAGTGGTAGCAATAAATTGGAAAATATTCTCATTCTTGAGAGTGTCCTGAAAAAAAGGCGGAGAGTACGATCCCTGAAAATGTGTTACCACTTTCGCGACCGCATGATTTGTCTTTTTGACAGTAAGGTCCGCCTGTGGGCTTATTCTCCTAGGTTATAATCTTTCAGAACAATATTTTCTGTATTTACTTTTATATTACAAATAGATATACATTATAATTATATTCTTTCTAAACAAAGTATTTGTATCCATAGTATATTTGATTGTAAAAATATGAATATTGGGTATATTCTTAAGAAATAAATAACACACCGACATCGAAAGAAACGCCCACTGGACGAGTTAAAGATTTGCAAATGACGTGAATCTACGTCAGCGGTCGCGAAAGTGTTAATTTTTTAAAGCAATGGAAACAAAAAAGTTGGGGTAAGCTTTCTTATGTATACATATCGAGTACATGTTCTTTTTTTTTCATACTTTTTAAGACATTTATGCCGATGTTTCAGGTATTTTAGAGCGATAAACATCTCCAAGGTTTAATTACAATATTTCTTATAACCTTTTTTTTTTTTTTTTTTGTTAATTAAAATACAAATGAATGCATGCATAATTTTATGATGAAGATGAATATAAATAAATTATTTTCTCCATGTAACAAATAAACTGTAAATTAATGCATATATGCATGATCAAGGGTGAATTACTAATAAGTACTGTTAAGAGAAGTTTCAAAATGTGATGGGAGCAGACTCGCTTTCTGAAAAGATAAAAACGAATAGTGTATAACAAAGGGCTAATTTTCTCCGGCTCTAGGCAACCGATATTGTTCATAGTAAGTGTATTCGAAAGCTATTGGAATGGGTAAATTTTTAGCAAGCTTTACCTGTTGTAGTTAGAGCGATATTTGCTAATTTACAGTTAATTTTTTTTTTCACTGTTGATTTTTGAGTAGCATGTATCGAAAAAAAAAATGCAGGATGTTGTAAAATTTTTAGCTTTTTCAATCTATTTGCAATAGGTTGAAAGTGGTTTGAGATAAAAATATGGTTGATATACATTTTTATGCTTCATATAAGCTCTTCTACAATTGCATTTTTTTTTTTTTTTTTTTTCGCCGACTTCACATAAGAGCAGAAGATATCGCAACATTTTTATTTATTCTGGGTCATCATAAGAACACACATTTTAATCGCACCATACTTGGAGAAGAGTATATATCTTTGCTTATCGTAATCTATATATATAAAAGAACACTTCCTGAGTGAGTGAGTGAGGGGTGATCTATCAACGCCCAGACCAAACCCCTGGACCTAGAAGAATGAAATTTCGTGACAATGTTCTTTCTATGACGTAGGCATCCACTAAGAAGCGATTTTACAAAATTCGCCCCCCAAAGGGGGGAGGGGGAGCAAAACGTGATTTCACAAAATCCTTCATATCTCAAACAAAAAAACAGATATCCGTAAAATTTTTGCTTTAAAATATAGCTAATACAAATGTCTAAAAACCAATTTCTGGAATTTTCAAAATTCGATCCCCAAGGGGGGCGGGGGGGGGGCAAAACGTGATTTCACATGCGTAAAACGTGATTTCGCATAATCCTATATATCTGAAACAAAAAAATAGATATACGTGAAATTTTTGCTCTAAAATATAGCTAATGCAAATATCTAAAAACCAATTTCTGGAATTTTAGAAATTCAGCCCCCAGGTGGGGCAGCAGGGGAGGGGGGCTATGGGGCAAAAACAAATAGAAATACAGTTAGGGCGTTCAAAATTGATACAGATAGGTTTTAGAGGACTGCAAGTCAAATGAGGATATTTTCGATGGTGTAAAGTTATTAGGAGGGGAAGGAAGGGGGGTAGGGGAGAGGGGGAGCAAAAAATAAAAATAGAGTTAGATAGTTCAAAACTGGCATATAGAGGTTTTCGATACCTAGAGGTTTTCGATTGCGGATATTTTCGAAGTTGTAAAATTATTAGGAGAGGCGGGAAGGGGGGGCTATGGGGCAAAAACAAATAGAAATGCAGTTAGGCCGTTCAAAATTTTTACAGATAGGTTTTCGAGGCCTGCAAGCCGAATGGGGATATTTTCGAAAGTGTAAAGTTATTAGGAGGGCCGGGAAGGTGGGGGGGCGGAGGGGCAAAAAAAGTAAAATAGAGTTAGATCATTCGAAATTGGTACATAGATGTTTTCGATACCTACAAATCGACGCGGATATTTTCGAATTTTTTAAATTATTGGGAGGGGTGGGAAGGGGGGGGAACGGAGGGGCCAAAAAATAAAAATAGAGATAGATAGTTCAAAACTGGTGCATAGGGGATTTTGATACCTACAAATCGATTGCGAATATTTTCGAATTTGTAAAATTATTAGGATAGACGGGAGGGGGGGGCGAAGGGGGAAAATAATAGAAATGAGAGTTAGAGCATTTTGAGAATTTTTTCCGAAGGCAGTGAGAACCCGGTGCGACATTTTTCCTAATCAGATTTTGTTTCTCTTTTCTTTTCACGTGATAAAAATGAATGCAAATTTGAGAATTCAGCAATTAGAGTGATTCATTTAAAAATAGGGACCAGCGAAGCGGGCGTTGCCTGCTAGTCACATATAGGAGAAAATTTCACTAACTATAAAGTGATGTGAAAAAGAAGGCGAATTCACAAACACTTGAATAAATTAAAATGTTGGCATGCCTGCAGTAGGACAAATGAATTATTCGGCATATCACTATTTTTTGTGAAAGATAAGGTTTATCTCCGCAAATTTAGCACTGAATTGGTTGAACCAGCACTTGTGAAAAAGTTCACGTGTTCACAAGAAACGTGGTTAAATATCGCGCTATCACATTTTACGTCATAGCGGCCAATATTTTAATATATTCTGGAGTATTTTTAGCTCCGCCTTTATTTTTGCACCACTTTATTTTTAGAATATTTTTCTCCCCTATTTTCAACGATGATGGGACTAACTTTGAAGTCAGGTAGGGCACATCATTAGATCTCAGAATTGCATAGGAACCCATGTCCTCAAACGTCATTTTAACCCTTTAATGATCATGTGTTTTCTGTGTTTTCTACAGTAACCTCCGCCTACTGCCGTTCCTCTTGAATGGTGTATTATTTAACAGAGAGGTTCCATTTATAATTGATTATCATAGAAAGGCCATACATAACAAAATCGTTGTTTCCGTATAATGCACACTGATTGAATAAATATTAATATTTTGAACATTTTTTAGATATACTGCAACGCACAGATTTAAAAGTTACAATGTAGGTGGAGTTTCACATGCGAATATTTCTACGGTCATGGAACAAACATTCAGGGGTTGAACAGTTTACTAAAAGATGCATCTTTTGTATAAGCATAACACAAAAAATTAAATATAAAATAAAAAACATTGTGCAAAAAATGAAAGTAAAAACGTATAAAAACAAATAGTAAAAACAAAGTGCTTCTTTCCATCAATATTTACAATAAGTGTCCAAAATTGCGTCCACCAGCCCTAATGCATGCTTGATAGCGTCGAAGTATGGATTGGTGAACAGCTAAAAAAATGCCACGTGTTTCGCGCACTTGTGCAGCCGTAATGGATAGTCGAGCAACCAGGTCCTCTGGTGAATCAACAGGAGTCTCGTAAATGATGGCCTTCAGATGCCCTCATAAGAAGAAATCGATTCTCGATAAATGTGGGGATTGGGGTGGCCTCCGGACTCGACCGCCCCGTCCAATCCATCGCCCTGCAAAGCTGGCATACAGGTAATTGCGTCCTTCCATATCGAAATGTGCTGGCGCACCATCATGCTGAAACCCCATTTGGTTGCGCATGACAACTGGAACAACTTTCAACAATTCTGGCAAAACCTCTTTTAGAAAAATAGCATAACGTGAGCCATTGAGGGGCGTTGGTAAAAGATATGGGCTTATCAGGTAATCGTTCACAATACCTGCCTAAACATTAACAGAGAAACGTTTTTTGAATGAATGTGGGCGTATAGCGTGTGGATTTTCTGTTGCCCACAGATGAGCATTGTGCACATTGAAAACGCCTTCCTGTGTAAAAATTGCCTCATCTGAGAACATAAGAAAAGTTGGAAAATCCTGCTGCAACGCACACTGTTGCAAGAACCATTGGCAGAATTTTATGCGCAGAGAGCAGAATTCTAATCACTTACTACTTGCAATGCTTCGACTTTCTGAATATGGAATATGTGTAGATGTTCTTCATGTAAGACTCTTCAAGCAGTGAACTGACTTGTATGTACACGACGTGCAATATCTCTTGTACTTGTGTAGGGTGTTTCATCCGCAATGTTTAAAATGATTTCTTCCGTATCTGGATGTCGAGCAGTTCCTGTTCCAGTCCTTGCGTCAGAATTAGTGAGAAATGTACCATTTCCACAAAGGTTCCGATGCAAGCGTTCAAACATTTTGTGATTCGGCATGCGCCTGTGTGGAAATCGTTACTGATACAGTCGTAGCGCTGCTCTACTGTTCCCATTAGCAGCACCGTACATTAGATGCATGTCTGATTTTTCATTATTAGTAAAATCTCCCATCATCGTCGAAAAACATAGTTTAAAATTATATTTTACAGCAGATGCAGATAACGTATGACCGGTCCAGTAAAGCTCTCTACCTACAGCATTACCAGCCAATCAAACGAATTTTGCTTAGTTGTATTACTGGTAATGATTGTGATTTTAAGCATTTATTGTCAATATTACTGCAAAGAAACACTTTGCGATGTATTTTAAACTCCGCCTACTGCGTATGTTTTACATTTCGTGTCTTACAGTATGTCTAAAAAAATATTCACAACATAAGCATTTATTCGATCAGTGTGAAGTATTCAGAAACAAAATTTTTATCATGTATTTTGTAATAAGATTAACAATAAAAGACAGAACATTTCTGTTAAATATTGCATCATTCACAAGCAATGGCAGTAGGCGGAGCTTTATGCTAATAACCATAGAAAACACATGGTCCGTAAAGGGTTAAAAGGACGTTTGGAGACATCGGTTCCTATGCATTTCTAACTCCTAATGATGTGTCCAACATCCCCTCAAAGTTTGTCCCATCATCATTGAATCACCCTGCATAACTATGATAAAATAAGAAAAATTTATTCGTCTTTCAAAGAAATTGGACTAGCGTCTGTGGATGCAATGTGGTACTATGGAGCCGAACCAATCAAAATCTTTCTTGCATTTTTTCTCTATATTGTTTTATGACAGCATCTTTGATTGGTTAAGACAAATGATTACCATCATGTTAGAGAAAATGGGCTTCTTGGCGCACCCTGGCGTTGGCGATATATTTCTTCTATGTTTATGTTTATGACCACATTAAGCGATTTTGTCCTTATGCCTTTTGTTTTTTCTTAGTATCATTATCATTTTCTCTATTGTAATCTGTGCCTTTTTTTTTTTGTAAGATAGTTCGATCCAATATTAAGCTATCTATTGTATATTTATATATTAATGTTTGGTAAACAGTAAAAAAAGGAATAATTTTTATTTGAACGTTATAACATTAGTAAATATGCTATCTCCTGATAAATTAAATTTTATGTTTAATTTTTACTTTTGAGTAAGAAAAAGGTAAATTTAAAACATACTAGATATTGTAAAACGTTTAATAATAATAATAATAATATGTTGCTTGTTACTTGTACATGTTTAATTCTAAATATTTAACTGTTTAATTTTGTATATATCCTTTGTTAATTAAAAAAAAAGAAAGATTAGTTTTATAATTGATTTTATTAAGGCTTTTTTTATTTTGAAAAAGGCAAAAACAATAATAATGTAACAATTTTGTCAAATGTCTTTAACAATCTTCTTGTAAATATTAATTTTACATATCTGTGTAGCATAGTTGAAGCTGGATGCTCTTAAATTAATAAATAATAATAATTTAAAAAAAAAAAAAAAAAAAAAAAAACTAGGTTTAGATTATGAATTCTCATTCTTATATTAAAATACAGTATACGAACAAATAAAAGTAAGCTTAATGACAAATTTATCATCTACCACTTGTATTTTATTTATTTAATTTTTAATGCAATATCTATAAATGTTAATTTGCAGCAAATTATGCATTAAAAAGTTAAAGTACTGTGCAAAGTCCTGTTAATAATATAATTTATAATATGTATTGAATTAGTTAAAGGCTAATGCTAGACTATTTTGTGCCACACATGCTTTGAAAAGTTATATATTTGTAAAATCAACCAATTTATTTTTTATTTTTTAACCAATCAGCTTCAGATTTCAATTAAACATTTGATAATCATTCTTTCTTTTGAAATAAATGATAAAATACTCTTAAAAATGTTTTATTTCATTTGATTTTTTGAAAAATCAGCATTTTTTAAAGCTTAAATAAACACATTCTTATGTTTTATGAGATAAAAAAGTTTCTGACCCTCATTTTAAAGAGAATTTCATGAGATTTTATTTGATTTTATTAGGTAAAAACATATTTTTATTTATTTATAAAGATAGTTTTTTGTAAACTTTTTTTTTTTTTTTTTTAAGTTTTTTGTAATACTGTAAATACTATTATAACTTAAACCTTTTAATAAGGATTTATGACAAGTTACTGTACATGCGAGAATATCATTATCATATATTTTGTTTACATGATAAAAGACCTCATTTTTAAAGTCAATAATCTATAAAAGATGAATAACCTATCCATTTTATTATGGTCGAAAAATTCATAGCCTAGTGTAGGGAAAGGGCCGGCACCTGGGAAAACAACTAAACCCCTACACAATAAAGCTATGAATGAGACTCCAGGTGTCAGGTTGAAAATCAACCGTCAAAGGCCTAATTATGTTCTTTATAATCTTTTATTGATATTGTTCTTAAACTTTAAAGAAAATTATCTGTTGAGTGTAAAACAAACAATAACTGTTAAGCTTATGTTTTAATTATGCTCTGACTGAAAGTTAATAATACCTAATGTAACCCAATCTTTACGAAATCTTAAATTTGGCATTGGTTCGGTGTTAGTATGACAAAGACTGCACTGTTGGAAGGGGTGGTCTGACCCCACCCCCCTTGATGCCTTGTGTCGAAAGGTTATGGTTCGAAATTTTAAATTTTGGGTGGGTTGGGTGTTAGTATGACAAAGAATACATACTGTTAAAAGGAGGAAGGGTCGTACCTCCCCATGGTGCCTGATCTCGAAAAAAATATGGTCAGAATTTAAAAAAAATTTAAATTTGGGGTTGGTTGTGATGATAAACACTGCATTGTTAAAAGGAGGGAGAGTCTCTCTCTCCCCCCCCCCCCCACACACACAAACACGTACGCACTAGAGGTGAGTTCGGGCTGTATTTTGGCAATCCGAGCCCGCCTGGGCCCGAAAAATTTTTGAACTGAGCTCGCCCGAGCCCGAAACATTTTGTGTGATCAGAGCCCGAGCCCGATATTGAAAGTGGTACGCTATGCACCGCATACACAATAGTTAAATTAAATACCGTTTTCATTTTCAAATTAATTTTCTTATTACCAATCCTCAATTTAAATAACTATAAATGTTATTATAACAATTTATAATGTCTGTGTCTCTGTATACAAACACATCCCAAGCTACGATGCGCTTTCCTTTGAGGAAAATCATCATTACTTTGCAAAAAGTTCACGCCTTTCTTTAAAATTTAAAATATTTTCGTTTAAACATCTTATTTCTTAGTTATTTTAGTATAAGAATTAGAAATTGTCTTTAAATAATTAAAAATAAAATAATCACTGGCGAATTAAATCAAATTTGTAACTTATTACAAATTAACTTATTACATCTTGAAGAATATATTCCTTGAAATTGTTCCTAAGTCAATGTGATGGGGCGTGTTTTAATTGCTGTAAATGTAAAATTTAATGTTGTAAATTTTCGACAGAGATAACAGAGGGATTTCTGTATTTAATTTATTTTTTATTTAAAAAATGAAAATTCGGAGTGTAAATAAGAATTTACTCAGCATGCATAAATTGTATTTTGCTTCTGATGAGAATTTTTCAGTTTATTAACCGGCAATACTGATTTTATTGAGAGGCAGTTTCAAAGATGGTTTGCATTGATTTTATTCCGATCCTGGCAATTTGATCAGATTAAGCGGCTGATTTTATTAACCAGTGATTTTTATTAAGCGGCGGTTACTGTATTTTGTTTCATTTTTTTTAATATTAATATTGCAAAAAATATGTAAATAATAAATTTTAGTTTTATAATTCTGAACAAAACCTATTTCTTTGTGACAATGCTTTTCACCACAAATTGCAATTGTAGGAATAAATATGTTACGCTTAAAGTTTTATTCTCCATGGCAATATTGCACAAATAAATAAAATATTAAATAAATATATTTAAATAAATTATATTTAAAATGTTTTTAAAAGGTGGGTTATATTTTATTGTTTTAAAATAATGAAAAAGAAAAGAAACATACAAAAAACAAATCTAATGCCGGATATCCGTATCCGACAGGCAAAAGAGCTCCGGATATCTGATATCCGCCAAAATTTCTATCCGTTTCATCCCTAAAAATAACAGACATGCCATAGTATAATAATACTTTAAGTACTTAATTTCTTACCATGTACTGTTTAAGTTTAAAAACATATGACAAAATGATATATGTAGGTATTTACCATGATCTTGTGTTCATTAACAGAAAGCAAAAAAGAAAATATAAAATCTTAGAAAGAATAAGTAAATATTTAAAGCTTACTTTTAAAATATTTTTCTGATTTTACAATTTATATGCAATGTTAAATGCTTTTATATGGTCATTTACAAAATAATTCTAAGTGCATACATTCTACTTTTAGACTAGAAAAAATCTAAGTTATTTTCACAATGGCTACATAAAAAACTTTGTAAACATTTTTCCGCAGGTTTTAAGGATTTTTACAAAGGGAAATATTTATCGCCACAAATGTGCTTTTGTCTTTTAAAATCAAACTGAGAATTCTAACTAAAAATGTTAAAAACAATGAGTCAAAGTAACATTTTACAATTTATTGAGTAGCCTACTGTAATGTGCAGATTATATTTTTTTTCTTCGCTCAATAATTTTAAATATTAAGTACTTTCATTTTCATCATCAAAAAGAAGTTTAAAAAAAAAATAGCGTTAAGATAATAATAACTTTAACATCTTTAGAGACAGACTTGTTAAAGGACTAAATAAAGTTACATATTTAAACACAAATGTTTAAAAGCACTCAATTCAATCATGAAAGAACAACAATCTAAAATCACATTAGTATTTTATTTTAAATGCGAATGTAATTGATTAGTATTCAACACATTTTAATGATAAAAATATGATTATTATTTAAAATATGCAAAACTAATTATATTTTCTAAGTTGTTCTAAAATGATACCAAAATATTGCAAGAAAAGTAAATAATTACACTTCTAATAAAGATAAATGAATTAAACTTTTTTTTTTCTTATTTATTTATTTATTTTTTTTGCAAAGTGCGCAAAAGAGATGTCAGGAGGAATGTGTAACGTAAATATTCCACGATGTAAACTGTAAACAAATCGCTGGCGAGATGCACAGAATGAATGTCAAAAAGATTTTGCAAAAGCAAGCTACTCATTTTATCGCCAATTCGCTAACAGGTTGTTATAAGAACTGATAACCAATCAACAATGGTGTTATAAACTTTCAGTGTAAGTTGAATTCTGATTGGTTCGGCTCCATAGTACCACATTGCATCCACAGACGCTAGTGAAATTAGTATGAATTAAAGGCGGAGCTAAAAGTACTCGAGAATAAATTAAAATATTGGCAGCTAGGCATCTTATATAGACACAGAAAACTTGTATTTTATTTAACCCTTTTTTCTTAAATCCACTGCTTTCGGTCTTTACAGACGATAGCAGTTTTCTACAAAACGAAAGCTGAAAGAATAATTGCTGACAATGGTATAAACTAACTTTTTTCTTTTAATAAGCATTAATTTCTGAATACTTTACGGTGTGAATTAATAAATATATATTTTATTTCAGAGTATAAAAGTATAGATCGTTTTCATATTGTGGTTAATATACATTGTGATTCCTTACTTCACCTACGATCTCAAGGGGATAATGGGGATAATAAAACAGCTTATATGGAGTGAAAAAAATGTACCCCCCC
The DNA here is from genome assembly GCA_963930645.1 of Salticus scenicus. Lineage (NCBI taxonomy): Eukaryota > Metazoa > Arthropoda > Arachnida > Araneae > Salticidae > Salticus > Salticus scenicus. The sequence goes on from OZ005656.1 coordinate 87,108,833, forward strand.
CCCCCCCCCAAAAAAAAAAAAAAAAAAAAAAAAAAAAAACTTTCTCCGGCTAATTTTGCCGTTCATTATTGTAGAAACATGCGACTGGTACCGATCGATTTGTAATAACCTCTAGTTGCCGAAACGTCAGTGGAGGCCCTCTGTTGAGACTCAAAACGGTTTTGGGCTGTGTCTGTCTGTCTGTCTGTTTGTCTGTCGTGCGATAACGGCCGCAAAAATAGCGCTATTGACTTGAAATTTGGTACACGTGTTCATGAGCCCCACGAAATCAGCTGTATAGTTTTTGGTATGTACTCCATTTGTAGTTCGTATACAGGGACACGCCAAAGTTTTTCTTATCATTACGGCCTATGGGAGGAATTTGTATGTATCGCGATAGCGGCCACAAAAATCACGCTATTGACTTGCAATTTGGTACACGTGTTCATGTGCCCCACAAAATCAGCTGTATAGTTTTGGGTGTGTATTCCATTTGTAATTCGTGTACAGGGACACGCCAAAGTTTTTCTTATCATTACGGCCTATGGGAGGAATTTGTATGTACCGCGATAGCAGCCACAAAAATCACGCTTTCGACTTGCAATTTGGTACACATGTTCATAAGCCCAACGGAATCAGCTGTATAGTTTTAGGTGTGTATTCCATTTGTAGTTCGTGTACAGGGACACGCCAAAGATTTTCTATCATTACGGCCTATGGGAAGAATCTGTATGTACCGCGATAGCCGCCGCAAAAATCAAGCTATTGACTTCAATTTTTGCCGAAACGTCAGTGGAGGCCCTCTGTTGAGACTCAAAAGGATTTTGGGTTCCGTCGGTCCGTCCGTCTGTCTGTCTGTCTGTCGTGCGATAGCGGCCGTAAAAACCACGCTATTGACTTGAAACTTTGTACACATGTTCATGATCCCCACGAAATTAGCTGTATAGTTTTGGGTGTGCATTCCATTTGTAGTTCGTGTACAGGGACACGCCAAAGTTTTTTTTATCATTACGGCCTATGGGAAGAATTTGTATGTACCGCGATAGCGGCCCCAAAAATAACGCTATAGACTTGCAATTTGGTACACATATTCACGAGCCCAACGGAATTAGCTGTATAGTGTTAGGTGTGTATTCCCTTTGTTGTTCGTGTACAGGGACACGCCAAAATTTTTCTTATCCTTACGGCCTATGGGAAGAATTTGTATGTACCGCAATAGCGGCCGCAAAAATCCTTCGATTGACTTACAAATTGGCGCACACATTCCAGCTTTCCATATAAGTAGCTGTATAATTTTCATTGCTATATTTTTTATAAACTGTGTACAGGGACACGCCAAAATTCTTAACATTACGGCGTATGGGGTGAATTTCGTTTAATCGCATTTTAATATCATTACTTTGCAATGAAGAAAATGAAACTAGAGTACGTGAGTAAGATGCTTAAACTTATGTTGCTTGAAGAAAATATGTGCTCTTAAGCTTTCTAATTAATGTACAGGACCTTACAAAGGTGTTCTGACAATGTCACTTAGTCATCCAAACGATGTTAAATTTGGAACAATTAGTAATTTTAAACGCAAAATAAGCTGAATACTTTTTACTGGTGTATACAATGTTTATGGTTCGTTTACAAAGACACACGAAAGAATTTCGTAACATTAGAGCCTATGGACGAATTTTTAATTTAAGCGCGCACTTTAATGCGTTTATGCTGAATTGAACTTAATAAAGTTAACATACATTATAAAGATGCTTAAAATCATGTTTACTCTAAAAAAAGGTTATGTATAGACTAAATAATTTATGGGACCACACAAAATATTTCCGAGTATGTACTGTAATCATCCAAATGATGTCAAATTAGTTTGAAAGATTAATGAGTTATAATTAATTAGATTTATTCTTATTATTGGCGTTTATAATGACTGTGGCTACTTTTCCGTGATACATAAAGGAATTTCGTACTTTTATGGTGTATAGTCGGTATTTCTTAAAAGTGTATTTTAACATGGTTACACCCCATCAAATATAATGAAATTTTATTAGAATTTTAAAAGCCTGTTTTCATGTTGAAAATTGTGGGCATAGAATTGATAATTAGTTTAAAGGTTACGCAAAATATTTCCGATATGCTATGTAATTTTTTTTGTATGAAATTCGGTATTTATGAATTTCCGGGAAATAATACAAGACCGTCGTTTAATAAGAATGCATATTGTTGCGTACTTGGGGGTTTGTAAGTTGTCCGAGAATGAAAGGCGAAACTTTCAAAAATTTAGTGATTTATTCACAGAAAGTTCCAGAAGAATACAGGTCTACAAACCAAGTATCAGCTTCAATTCAACCAGTAAACATAGCTTAAACAACAGCCGTTAACAGCAAAACAACAGTACAAACTGCTTAGCAATAACACATAAAGCAAGTCTCATTCAAAGAGGCTCAAAGCAAAGCAAGCATTTGACGAAACCGACACAGATCTGAGATTGGAAGCCTTGGCTAAAAAAAATGCTCCTTTTATACTATTCTATCGAACACAGACTGTTCTGGAAAATTATCGTATCTCATCAGCCAATGAGATTAGAGCTTCCATATTTGGTATATCCCTAAAAAGGATTTTCTCGCCAAGGTCGCCAAAAAAATCGCCAAGGAGGGAAACAGTCGCCAAATTTGGTGCCAAATCCATTTCTTCCCTTATTGGAGCTTTTCAATTCGTTTTTAAAGGAAAATTAGGCTATTTTAACGCTAAAACGACTAGAAATGCACAAAATTAGCATTTTATCGACTTACTAAGCCTCTTTGAAAAAATTTATACAAAAATAAATGCAACTATTTACAATTCCGTAACACTTTATATGATATACAAATAGGTATAGAAAGAGAGATACAGCGGGGGGTTGAGGGGGGCGGCAGCCCCCCTCAGGAATGTATCTGATTATGGTAATAAGTCGATCGAATCAATATATACTATTATATAATAAGAAATAAATAAAAATGACCTATTGAAAAATGTCTGATGCAAATAGGACGTTGAGGCTCCTGATCTGAAGATCCACTAGTTTATAACTGTACAGTTAGATTTAGCTTGGAGGTCATCTACATATTAGCACTAGCACCAACTCTGTTTTTTTTTTTTTTTTTTTTTTTTTTCTATGGTAACCACCACTTTCGACATATAATTTTAGTTATATGGATGAAATCACTCCGGAAAATAGTTTATAAATTTCGCTCAATTTTTCATATAGTTTCAAACTGTCAAAATATGAAGAAACTGATGTTAGATGAATGAATGCGACAATTTTCCTGAAAAATTGTTGTATTCAAATTTTGTTTTTTATGTATTAAAAAATGAAGTGACCCAAGCATATTCCATGTATATTTTTAATTAAACACTTTCGGAATTCTATATATTATTAATAAATTCATATTTGAAAAAATTATGAATTGTAACCGAAGTCAAGTTTTGCACGAATGGAACAGGCATCGTAAAGAATACGGCTTTCCAAATTTACTGCTCATCCCTATCACTATTTTTCGAGTTACAGTGATATTTCATTTTTCATTGCTGTTAAGGGGGTCGTCTCATGTTATCGTTTGTGTCACAAGTGAATATCTGTATCTAATCTGACGGAAAACTATTTTTTTTTTTTTTTCAACGTTATTTATTTTATAAACAACTTTTCAATATTTATTATACAAATTAACTTACTTTTGTAAAATTATTACAATGCAGGCGAGAGATTGTTAATTCAAAAAGAAAAGAAGCCTCGCCTTGTGTATCACTAAAACAATATTAAATATATATATATATATATATTTATTTATTGCTTCTTCGACTATATACTAGAGATGGGATAAATAGTTACTTTTCAGTAATAGGTTACTTCGTTCCATAGACTGTAGAAAAATAACTATTACCAGCTACAAGAAACTCTCTGTGATTGGAGAAAATAATTATTTTCTCCAATCACAGAGAGTTTCTTGCAGCTGGTAATAGTTATTTTTTTACAGTGTACTCACTGTGAAAAAATAACTATTACCAGCAGCAATCTGTGATTTATTTTATCCAATCACAGAGAATTTCTTACAAGAAATTGTCTGTGATTGGATAAAATAAATCACAGATTGCAGCTGGTAATAGTTTTTTTTTTTTACAGTGCTTCCTTTGGTAATAGGTTTTTGCAACATATTATTTTTATAACCTATTACTTTTTAGTTTACATATGGCTAATGTCTTTCTAATCCTTTCTGGATGATATACAATATATACATGTGTCCGACATAGTGGATGCGGTTCATGTTTTTAAGTCCCAATGCTTTCGAATAGTAATCTTCACTTTATTTAACACTAAAATTCCTTCAATTAAAAAAAAGCAAAAAAAAAAAAAAAAAAAAAAAAAAAAAAAAAACGCTGATATGAAATAGTGGTAGAGTCAAAATTTTACACAAACTTTTGTCCCAATTGAGTAAGCTTAAGGTTCATTAAACCAATTCCTTTAAACACGAAAACAGAATATCTCAAATAATATCAAGAAACACGTACACAAGAGCCGTTTTCTGAAAAAAAAAAAAAAAAAAAGAATTCTCATATTATAAGCCATATATGTAATTAAGAAACAATTAAATGATAATAGCAAATTTTTAAGAAACATCTATAACCCTTTGCGGCGCAAGAAATTTCGGGTCATTTAAATTACACTGCCACCGGAATTCATGAACTAAATTAAACTAAAAGAAATTTTAAATTTTAAAGTTAAAAAACCCGGCCTTTTCTGCTTTGTTTTAAACGTAAATTTTTGCTAAAAAATTTCAGGGATGAATTCTTTCAGCTGGATCATAACCGTTAAACTGCTAAGCAGCGCGATAGCGCTGCTATGTTAATTCTCGAAAACTGCTAAGCAGCGCTATCGCGCTGCAAGAGGTAAATTTCAGATATCACCGGAATTTTAATTTAATTTTTTTACTTAAGCAAAATCAATCAGTTGATCGAAACTTCTCGATAATGTGAAACAGTTGGCCATGTTACGTCGCGACAGTATTTTGGACGATGATTCGACTCATAATGATACGAAGAATGATGTGATATTGGAAGCAAATAATGAAGAAAGTGACGAAGAAGGCATCATAATGCATCGGAGAAAAAAATTTCGGATACTGAGTGATTCTTCTTCTTCTTCTTCAAAATTGGAAACGGAAGAGCTTGTGACAGCGGATATAAACAGCGAAGATAGTGATAAAGAAAGCGTCATAATACATCGAAAGAAAAGATTACGAACAATGAGTGAATCTTCTTCTTCTTCGGAAGCAAAAGAGCTTACTTTTACCGATATTTCCCCAACAAAATCATTTTCTAAAGCAACAAAAGTCTTTTTTGAAATACCTGGACCTAGACACGTACCTTCTTCAGATGCGAAAGCTATAGCCTATTTCAACTTATTTTTTACTACATCACTGCTCGAAACTATCGCAAAAGAAACAAACACGTATGCTTCCCAATTTTTGAATTCACGAATTTTATCGGAAAATTCTCGTTCAAAAAGGTGGACTCCAATAACAATACAGGAAGTCAAAGCATTCATCGCTGTGTTACTGGAGATGGGTATAACAAGAAGACCAACAGTTGACAGTTATTGGAAAAAGGATTCTAGGCAGATACCATGGTTTTGGAAAATGTTTTCCAGAGATAGGTTCCTATTGATCTTGAAGTTTTTTCATTTGGTCGACAACAGACAATTAGCTGAACCAGGCCATCCAGAATATGACCTATGTGGCAGGTTTGATACTCTTGTCAAACATGCGAATTCTATATTTCACCAGCACTATGTACCACACTAACAATTATCTATTGATGAGTCGTTAGTTGGTACTCACTGCCAGTCGTCAATAAAACAGTATCTCCCAAATAAAAAGCACCGGATGTGGGGAATCAAATTTTGGATGTTGTGCGACTCCATTACAAAGTATTGCTTGGGATTTTTCTGCTACAAAGGCTCCAAAAATGCAGAAGATAAAGCTTTGATTAAAAAATATGGTCTTGGATTTACGGTAGTTCAAAAATTGTTATCAGAGGAAAATTATTTAAACAAAAGCTACCATTCGTTTACGGATAATTTTTACACAAGCTTACGTTTGGCCAAAGCACTATTGAGAAAAAATACATACATTACTGGAACTATACGACGAAATAGAAAAGAAGTTCCTCTAGAAGCTAAGAAAGTAAATGTAGGAGAAGCTAAATATTTTGCATGGGAAAATGTTTTGATGTGTTCTTTCAAGCTCAAGAAATCGAAACCACATCCTGTGATACTAATTTCATCAAATTCAGATGCCAAGAACGTAACCATCAAAAAGAAGAGAGGAATTTTCGAATACGAAAAAGAAAAACCAAGCATGATCCACGACTACAATAAATTCATGGGAGGAGTGGACGAATCAGATAAAATGTTATATGTGTACTTGGATGAGAGAAGGACCCTCAAATATTGGAAAAAGGTTGCTTTTAATATATTTGGAAGAATGGTATTGAACGCCTACATTTTATATACATCGAATAGTACAGAGAAAAATATTAGTAGGCTTCAGTTTACATCTCAAATAATTGAAGATATTGAAAAAGAATGGATAGCTTTCAGAAATAGCGAATTAACACAAATATCTCTTTCGAACAAAAAATTCGCCTTAGAAAAATTACCTGGACGAAATTTACGTCAATGTGTGGTCTGCAGTAGCAAGCAGAGTGGAATAAAGCGTTCCAACCTCATCTGCGCTCACTGTAAGAAAGGGCTACATGGCCTTTGTGCAGGAAAACACAATTGTTGAACATTATCTTTTTATTATTTTTCTTTTACATTTTCTTTTACAAAAAGTAATATATATATTTGTTTATTTATTTTCTAAAGTTCTTTGCATTATTTATTTGTAAACACAGACGGAATTATTAAATTAACTGATAATTGTATGAGTGATTGTGTTTTATTTCATAACATATATATATATATATATATATATTTTTAATGCTCAAAAGATATCACCAGAAGACGACGTCAATAGTTTTATCAATTAAATGTAGTTCTTTCGAAAAAGAAATATCTGACGTGATTTTCGACGCATTAAATATTACGACGCTGATTTCATCATTTTAAAAATATATCAGGGATGGAACACGGGCGCAGAATTCATACCACTATCAATGTAAGAAAATTTTCTACTTCTTAAATCAACGATATTATAGATAGAGAAATTTCTTAAACGGATTCCAGTATGAATTCTGCGCCCGTGTTCCATCCCTGAATATATACATCTTTATTTTTGTGAAATAAGTTGAAAAAAAAAAAAGAATGGGCGGAGTATCGATAAAATCTTATCAAATTACAAACCTCTTCACTACACTGAATTGCATATTTGGAGAACTATATTAAAATTGGATTTTTTCACTGCTCTTAAATTTTCGTAAAACATTGTGTGTGAATAATTATTAATGTTAAAACACGCTTTTTGTTTTTATTCATCCTTTAATGATACTTAAATTGGCCTTTTACATACGCTACAGCAAGGCGTGGCTTTCATTAAATAGGTGAGTTTTTATAGATCATTAGAAAATTTCATATTTTATTTCTGTAGAAAGAGCTGTCGAGGGTAAATGATTTATCTATAAAAATACACATTTATATATAACATTTCGATTGCTGCTTACTTAGACTTTTTTTTTTTTTTTTTTTTTTTTTTACTGCGCGGCGTAGTTTTCCAGCTGGCATGAATGGGTTTCGAATTTTTTACAAAACTAAATATTCACACCGGAAAAACTTTTATTGAGGTCGAAAACAGCGACAGCAGTTTAGGGAAAGGTTTCAGAAAGTGCTTCAGCATTCAAACGGTTAAATTTTACGTCCTCGCAGCGAGGACAGCGCGCGTTAAGGGGTTAAGGCATCCCAAATTTTAAACTACCGAGGGGGCGTTAGCAATTGTACGGTTATTAATGAGATGATTGGCAAGTATGATCCTGTAATCAAAAAAAAAAAAAAAGAAAAAGAAAAGAAAAAATCCAAACAAGCATTAATAAATATGTATAAATAATGCATATGTAAATATGTTTTTTGACACATAAAACATTAGCTCTCGTCAGTTCGTTTTCGAGTTATAAGTTCTGAAACTTCGCTAATGATCGGTGCAACCACGCCAAAATCGACAACACCACGCCTTACTAAAATAATGAATGAAATCCTAAACAAGCAGAAATTGAAAGAGCATAGACAAACGTGTTTTTTGATGCATTCATCAGTTGCCTATTTCAGCTTTGAGATATATTCAATTGAGATATAAATGCCTAAAATTCACTAAAATTGAATCTAAATATTGATAAAAGTCATGGTTCTATCAGATTTTGATGAGACTCCTCCCACTCCTTTCTCGTTACTACATTTTTACTCAAACTTAACACTTTCGCGACCGCATGTTTTTGTCTTTTTGACAGTAAGGTCCGCCTGCGGGCGTTATTCTCCCAAGTTGCAATATTTCAGAACAAAGTTTTCTACATTCTCATTTATATTATAAATTGAAATGCATTATAATTATATTCTTCCTAATCAAAAAAATTATATCCATATAATCTTTGACCATACAAATTTGAATATTGGGTATATTGTTAAGAAATAAGTAACATAAAAATCGCGAAAGAAACGCCCTCTAGTGGATTTACAGATTTTTAAATGACGTGAATCTAAGTCAGCGGTCACGAAAGTGTTAAATATAGATTTCTCGAAAACTGGCTTATGAGGTTTATGCATAAAAATCACATTATATTATGCCTTCTCGAATGAACATAATTTAATTGATTTCTATTTTTAAACTATTGGGATGGTTTCTTGGTGAGAGCGAATATTTAAATTCAAATGTGGCCGAAAGTAAAGCTCCCTCTCTAAATTTCCAAAAAAAAAAAAGTTTTCTTCAGGAAGAAAGAGAACCAACAATGATTGAACTGGATGTCTCTGTTTCATGTCTTGTTGAAATTTCGAAACCTTCAACATCTAACATATTTTTGTGTGTCATGCATGAACAGGTACAACCTTTTCTTGAAGCAAAACCTCGTTCAAAAACTACTCAAAGAAAAGATGTGGCCACAAACCAGGAAGATCTAGAAATATAAGAGACATTCCAAAAAAAAAAAAAAAAAAAAAAAAAAAAGAAATTGAAGAAAATTATACCATTAGAATGTATCCCAAAGAAAAAAAAAAAAAAAACAGTGAAAAATTTCGTGTTTCAAATCAAGGCAACATCATGATAATTATTATATGATAAATAAATGTATTACTTGACATTGTTTCTTTTATAAAACATATGTTTATGTGTTTGTTTTCTATTCATTACAAAGTGAAATCTAGTTTTGAGGGAATGGCCCTAGGCAGTGGCGTATCCAAGGAGCCCCCCCCCCCCCCCCAAAATTTGAGGCAAATATCCTGTCTTAATTGCTAAAGTTGACAAAAAAAAAAAAAAAAACAATTAATTTTAGTTGTTTAACCCTTTGCCGCTCAGTGTTCCACTACATGGAACACCTAATTTTAATTCTCAAGTGCAAAAACTCATCCAGGAAACTTTTAGCAAAAATTTACATTTATAACAAAGCAGAAAACGCCCTTTTTTCAACATGAAAATTTAAAATTTCTTCTATTATAATTATGTTCGTAAATTCCGGTGGCAGTGTAATTTAAATGATCAGAATTATCTTGCCCCGCAAAGGGTTGAAATACTCCGGAATAGATTGAAATGTTGGGATCTATGCAACTTTTACGAGTTGTTGTTTTCGATAATGTTTACTTATAAAGTGATTTATTTATTAAATTAAATATTATTTGAATTTAATAAGGTTTACTTACAGATGTTTCAAACCGAAAATTTCTCGAAAAGGAACAATACTAATTTTTTATTTTTTAAATATTTATGATCAGCTATGTGGCTAAATTAGTTTAGTAATTTTTAAAATAAATTAAGTAGTGAACCTTAAAGGGTTAAGCAAATTCTTGCAATTTTTTATTAGTTTATGAGGATTTGGTACCATTATGTTAAAGTTTAGCACAGGTAGGGCAAAAAAATCTATTTCTACACGACAGCAGTTTCTTACCCCGGCTAGCGAACATTCGGAAAATTCTAATATTGCTATTAAATTATATTAATAAATATACTTATCTGTATTACAAGCCATTTGTGTGGTATAATAAGCACAAACGAATATCCAGCCTTATTTGTTTTATTCATATATAGAGCATGAGCTGAAAATTCTTAAGCTTTCTTTTGCTGGTATGTTTCCTATTTAAAATAGCCTGAATATCACAACTGGTTAGTGTACAAACGCACCCAAAAGAATTTCAAGGCATTGCATTTTATGAGAGGCATTTTTATGTAATATCATATTTAAAACATTGATACTGTTTTAAATCATAATAAAATTACATCTATAGTTGATATGCTAAAAAAAAAAAAAAAAAAAAAAATGTTTTCTACGGAATATGCTATGCTTAGCATTAAAGGGCTTAGATTTAAAGGGCTACATTAAAATAATCTGACACATTAAGTGTTACAGTTGGAATTTGCCAGAATGGCATTTCTGTCTGTGTTAAGCGTTTTTAATGCTTTTCAACAGTGTTTAAGAGTGATTATAAATTCAGTTAGTCTCCTGGAATTGCATTTACGTCTATGTCAAGCATTTTTAACACTTTCAAACAATGTTTAAGAGTGATCATAAATTCAGTTAGTCTATCTGTCTATTTTTTTGTCATTCTCTGTGCCCGTTATTATGATCAAGTTCCTAAAAGGTTAACAATGCACAAATTTTAATATAATCTTTGCAAACTACATGATTTTTTTGTTCTTGTTTAATTGTTGTAAGTCCTTCTAGAAAATTACAATACCATTATTGGAAACTTCATGGAGATTTGTGTTGATTAAAAAAAAAAAAAAAAATCTAAGACTATATATCCCTAAGAGCACACACATCCCTTTTAAATCCTGAGGATATCCATAGGAAGTCTTTTCATCCTCAGGTTATCCTGAAGATATCCTGGGGGGGGGGATATGTGCTATTAGGGATTAGCTTATGACTAAATATAATCTTTATTTCCGTAAAAATAGGATTTCAGAATTTAAACTCTTCAAATCTGGGAAGAAAAAAATATTTGTCTCGTATGTTAATCTATCTTACAAACAAATTACCCGTTTATGAATTAAATCGTTCAAATCTGTAGTCAGAACAGAGCTGTTTGCCTTGATTTCAATCAACTACTATATTGAATTAAATTCTTTTGGACAAATGTGATTACGTTTTTAGTTAAACGGTAGTTTTTCGATTTTAAAAATAAAGATTTTATTTTATAATTATTTCAGAATAAGAAATCGCAAATATTCTTTGGTGCCACTTCTTTTTGATCATTTTCTATCGCATTATCAGTCCAGTGACCTTGAATGTCATCTCATTAAAGGGAACATCTTTTTATTTTTGTTTGCCCTTTTTCCTAAATGAGATTACCCCCCCCCCCTTCCTCCTATCCAATCCATAGACTTTAGACAGATAGACCACGCATCCGCCTCATTATCTGTCCGCGAGATGAACTAGCTTCCCCAGCTAAATTATCACGTGATGCGGACCTGGAGAGAGAGACGAGAATGAATATTATGTGATTTTTCCTTAGGAAAGAAAGTAGTTTTGAGTTTTTTTTAATTTCAGTATTGTACACATACTTTTCATTTAAGCCTTTACATTTACGAATCGTTGGAAAGCTAAAATGTCATAGATTAATTATAAAAAAGTTTCTTTTGTGAGAAACCATTTTGAAGGGGAGAATTTTTTGTTTGATTCTTACAAAAATAAGTGCTTTCTTATAGAAGAATCTCCCCAGAGCCTGATTAAGGGGGAAGCACACATTATTTATACATACACCGTTATTTTTTAACAAATACTTTCCTCCTATAATAAACATAAAATTCTCATTAAAAATTATTTTAAATGAATTCTGGTGTCTAATAACAGTGAGTAAATTGGATTGCTATACACCGTTCATTTTTTATAAAAAATATTACCTCGTCAAAGCGTGGAATTTCTATGACATGAAGTAAAAAATAATTGTAAAAATATTCCGGTGAGAGCGGAGATAATGCGTGCTTCCCCCTTAATCAGGCTCTGAATCTCCCCCAAGTATATGTTACGTGACATACGGCGCTGAGCGCAAAGGATGAAGGTATCAGATTACACCCTCATGTTGAAGACATTCACTATAATGGGAAGTCCTATTGGTGGCGTAGTCTATCTATATAAGGTCTATGATCCAATCCGAATCGTATTTCAGAAAACCGCAACACAACCATAGACCTACAGATTCCGTCGTTTTCAACACCTTGCTTCCCGCCATTAATTTGTTTTTGAATTGTTTTCATTTTAAATCAAATACTGTGAAAGCCATGTAACGTTCTAAAGCAGTATACGAATTTTTTAAAGTTTTCATTAAATCCAGGTAAGTCTTGAAAGTATATTTAACACATTTGTATTTTTATAGCAATAGATAATTAAGGATAGATAATAGATAATTAATTTTTATAGCTATAGATAATTACTCAAACAAAACCCCACTATTTTCTGGCAAGCATTAGAAGCTATATTAGGTAGTAAAAAAAAGAAATGTACGTATCTTTTTTTTTTTTTTTTAAACTAGAAACTTGAATGGTGTTTATATATTTTAAATAAAGACAGTGGATTTTTAAGAAAATCGTTCGGTCTAAACTACCAACTTTTTTATATAGTTTTGGACACATTTTCATGCGTAAAAATTCGTAGATTTTCTTATAATTTTTTAATATAAGAAAATTGAATAGCGTTTTATTTATTTTATATCAATTAAAAACAGTTTTTTTTTTTTTTTTTTTTTTACGAAAAGTACATTTGGCCATTTTTCTGATTTTTATTGTTTTTCGTAATGTGAAAGTTTATAAAATTTATTAAGGTTTATGATATTTTATAACACAAAAAATATTTTATTTATATAAAAAATGAAAGAAAACGTATTTTCCTTCTATAGAATTGTCATTAAAAAATTATGCATTTCTATTCAACATTGACTTTCTGAACGCGTTCAAAAGATTTGCGGTATTGTTAAAGTTGGATTAAATATTTTAGAACAACCTTAAATTAAAATTATTACGTTAGTATGTTTATCATTATTAGCTATTTTTTTATTTGTTTTTTCTATGACTAGAACAGTGCATATTATACTAAATATTTCAGTGATTTAAAAAAAAAAAAATGTAGCACTATTTTTTTTCTTTTTTTGAACATGTATATTCCTGTTCCTTACATCTAACATGTTTGTTACATGTGTATCATGTAAAAAACTAGTATGTTGTGGCCACCACAAGGCTTTCTTCTGTATTTTTTTATGCAAATTCACTAAGTGCAAATAATTTATTAAAATTATCTAACATAATGAATGCAAGTGATTTTCATCTTAGAGAAACTAACACTAAATATCCAAAGAAAGACAGTTTTATTGTCTGTAAATAACATCTTTAAAAATGCGTTTTTGTAATGTTTATATCATGTATCAAGTTTCATATTGTTATATGCAATAGAAACTGAGACATAGCCTTATCGTTTTCGAGGAAATTTTCAGTATAGTAGCGCCACCTATTAGCCGATAAGCATCCGAATTGAATCAGCATAATGTCTCATAATGGCCTTCTTACATATCAAGTTTTGTTTGATTGTACGCAATAGAACCTGAGATATAGCCTCCCCTTAAACTGCGGAAATCGCTATATAGCAACGCTACCTGTTGAGCGGTTGACACCAAAAGTTGATAGGCACTAATATAGGTCAAGGTGCATCTACATATAAATTTATATATCTTTTTGAGCAGTAATTCCAGAGATACAGTTGTTACAAAATTTTTGTCACACACACAAACACACCGACAGACAGACATTTTCTAAAAATGGTCAAAATCGTGTTCTAGGCCTCTCAAAACATGTAAATCGGTCGAAAACCGGAAGTTGAAAATTTTTACGAATCCAATACTTTCTTCGATTGAATATAGAAGAAAGTAAAAAATAGTAATTATGAAAAGAAATCTATGAGATTTTGCTGCACTACCATTTGAGGTGTTCTGAATTTAATTTTTGCCATTTTTACGCTGATATGTGTATGTGAATACTACGATAGCTCTTGATTGGTGCTTTTGATTTAGTTCAAAATATATTTATTATAGGTTATGTCGTATGAATTGTATAGGTTTTAGCGAATGTAGCGGTTTTTTTTTTTTTTGTGTGTGTGTGTGTGGGGGGGGGGGGGGTTGGAGAGTGCACGTGTGTGTTTACGTCAAATTTTTAAAGCAAACAAATTCTTCACAAGTATATCTCAGCCCCCCCCCCTCCCGAAATGATAAGTCTGTATACGCCACTGGCCCTAGGTACACTGAGGTCTTAGGTACAATGAGGTCTGGCCCTAGGTACGATGAGGTCTGGCCCTAGGTACAATTTGGTCTGACCCTAGGTATAAGGAGCGTGTTGTACCTAGGGCCATGTGTGAAATTTATTAAAAAACCTTCTATTTGTCGGAATTTATTATTTTAAGTGTTTATATTAATCTCAATTAAAAGAAATTAGTTCTAAAGATATGTAGATATCAGTTTCATGATTTTTAGCAGGTCAGGAGCTCTGTGTTTGGGAATTGAAAAAAAGCGGCCCTAAATAAAATGAGGTCTGGCCCTAGGTACAATGAGGGTATTGTACCTAAGGCCATGAGTGAAGAATATTTAAAAAGCTTCTATTTGTCAGGATTTATTATTTTACGTATTTATATTAATCCCAATTGGAAGTAATTAATCCTAAAGATATGTATCTATTAGTTTCATAATTTTAAACAAGTCAAGGACTCTGTTTTTGGCCATTGAAATAAAGAGGCCCTAGGTACAAGAGTCTCTCCTATAGTATCAGTAGTACTCTCTCTGTGAAACCTTGCCCCGTCGCAGCCGATGATGCAATCTAGACGAGTAGTGATGTAGCTGGACGTCACAAGGACATCACCACATTAACTCAACCTTTGCAGCTCTCGCAATCTTCATCACCGAATGTTCGAGTACGACGTAGAACAGCTCAGATGGAATGGGATTCTCGAAGTAATAGGACTTCGTGTCTGCTCCCCATTGTTTACGAACGGCAGAAGACAGCGTGTCGTAATAGAAAATGTTCTCCTTAGACGAAGAGAGAGAAAGACGTACTCTCTAATTGAGATTAATAATAATGAGTGTTTTTATGGTGACTTTTGGACTGACTATTGACTATTTTGAATCGATGTGGATGTTGATAAATTTATATGTCCATAAACTTAAATTGACTACTTCAGCTTACTCCATTTTGTAAATATTGTAATATAGCCATTCTTCATTAAACTAATTATATAACATCAAGTACTCAAATTATTAATTTTAAAAGGCCACTACTCTACATGTATATCTGCCATAGGATTCGGCGATCTTATCTGCCATTTCGGCCAAATTATCGAGTGAATCTTTACTCACCGATTACATGGCTCTGATGTGCTTTGGCAGTCTTTGCGACAGTAAAAATTTAATTATTTTTTCAGAAACTGACTTATCGGAAAAACTTTTCATGTGATGCAAAAGATCAGATGGTCTGCGATCACCCAATTTTATATTGGAAAAATAGTTTCTTAAGTCTAGCTTCATCGGAATCTGATAAGCTAGAAAGCAATGCCGATTTCAGTTTTTCATATTTATTATCACTTGGAAGGTCTGATAAGATGTCGTCTACGATATGCAAAGTCATTTCGTCCAAAGCTTCGACGACAATTTAATACTTTGATGAATCCTGTGTGATACCTGAATTTATTAACTACGCTTCTAATTGCAGAAACCACAGTTTGGGTTTATAGTATGGCTGAGTTTAGAGCTACGGCAGCCGTAACTTTAATGGGCTTACGGCAGTCATATTACGCATGCACAGGAGGAATGCCGGAGTCTTGTGCCAGATATTTCAGAGAGCGAATCACTTTTTGAATGAATCTATTTTACGGCAGTCGATTTCAGGATCACAGAAGGAAAGAAGATGATGTTGACGGTGCTGCTTACGGCTACGGCAAATCTGGTTGCTGTTGGTCCCAAATTTACGTATTTTAAAGAAATACTTTTGCATTAGCTCAAGTATTTGGATCCTTTTTGTTTCTAGATTCGAAAGAGCTGTTAATCTAATAAAACTTTTAAACGATAAAATCGCGATAAAAACTTTCAAGCGAATTTCTAGTTAAACATACAAGTCAGTGTTCTATATATGTGTAAACAATTAATAAGTAAATAAACAATGAAACAACACTTCGGAATATTAGTTAATAAATACTAAACCAATTAAACACGTAAGTTAACTTTCAAAACCAATGTTTATATTATCATACTATATGAGATAATTGCTTCTTGAACCAATTTATATGACAAAAGATATTAAAATATTATTAGTTTGCATTAAGCACTATGTTCAACATTTTGGAAAAGAGTGATGAACCATAGCCTCCTGAACTAGATGCCAGTCGCGTGGCTCATAAATTTGGCAACAGTTCGAGCGGTAGACAGCGCCACCTGGTACAGATTGCGCCACTTTTTTATTCAACAGCTACCAAAAATTTTTAAAGGTGGGATTTGATATACATAAAAGGCAAATGGAATCGAAGAAATGTCGATTATATAGGGGAGACCCGTGTACCTAGGGCCCCTTTTCTTCAATGCCCAAAAACAGAGCCCTTGACTTGTTTAAAATTACCAAACTGATATGTGCATATCTTTAGGACTAATTACTTCCAATTGGGATTAATATAAATACCTAAAATAATAAATTCCGACAAATAGAAGGTTTTAAAAAAAACTTCACTCGTGGCCCTAGGTACAATACCCTCATTGTACCTGGAGCTAGACCTCATTGTACCTAGGGCCATTCTCTCAAATTTAGATTTCATTTTGTAATGAATAGAAAATAAACATATAAACATGTATTTTATAAAAGAAACAATATCAAGTGGCCTCCTTCCGTCTTTGAATCTTTGAATATATTTATTTATCATATTGTTGCGTACTTGGGGGTTCGTGAGTTGTCTGAGAATGAAAGGCCAAACGTACAAAAATTCAGTAATTTATTCACAGAAAGTTCCAGAAAAATACAGGTCTATAAACCAAGTATCAGCTTCAATTCAAACAGTAAACACAGCTTAAACAACAGCTGTCAATAGCAAATCCACAGTACAAACTGTATACCAATAACACTTGAAGCAAGTCTCTCTCAAAGAGGCTTAAGAGCAATGCAAGCACTAGCGAAGCTAGCGGAGATCTGAACTGAACTGAACTGCCCTTGGCGAGGAAGCGCTCCTTATATGCTGTTCCATGGAGCCCAGATTTTTCGAGAAAACTCTAGAAAGTGGTCAACCAATCAACTTACAGCTTCCATATTTGGTATATCCCATATAAGGATTTTCTCGCCAAGGTCGCCAAAAAAATCGCCAAGGTGGGAAAAAGTCGCCAAATTTGGCGCCAAATCCATTACGTGCATTACTGGGGCTTTCTAATGCGTTTTTAAGGGAAAATAAGGCTATTTCAACGCTAAAACGACTAGAAATGCACAAAATTAGCACTTTATGAACTTACTAAGCCTCTTTGAAAGAATTTATACAAAAATAAACACAATTATTTACAATTTCGTAACACTGCCCCCCTCCCAAGGACTGCACGTCCCGGGCAGTGCAACCCTTGGTCAAGAGGCGAAACTAAACAAATTTACACAATCTAAAACACAAAAACTAAGTTGCACATAAAGATAACATAGAAATATAAATTAAGTGGGAAATATTTACAAAATTCACAAATATGTACAAATATTTATATACAAATATTTACAGTGCGCATGCGCAAATTTTACAAGTATTTACATTTTAAATTTTAATTTTACCGTTACTTGTGGTACTTGGCTAGCCTATTATAGTGCACCACCTTCGGTTTTGATGAAGGTGTTTTAGTGATCCGCACCACTACATCATTCAGCCTTTTTAAGACTGTGTATGGTCCGTCCCAGCTGCACTGTAACTTGGGAGAGAGTCCTTTGCGTCGAACAGGATTCCACAACCAGACCTTCTCTCCTTCCTGAAACTCATGTTGCGTAGCCTTTAGATCGTACCTTGTCTTCATTTTCTCCGTTGCCATGTTAATCCGCTCCCGAGCAAAGTTGTGTACGTCCTCAAATCGTGCCTGGAGATCTTGGATGTACTCCTCGGGCGATGAAGGCGCATCGGGTGGACAACCAAACAGAAGATCACAAGGGAGACGAAGTTCACGTCCGAACAGCATCTGGGCTGGAGTATAGCCGGTGGTTTCATGGACAGCACTTCGATAAGCCAGCAGGAACAATGGCAACTTCAAGTCCCAATCTTGCTGGTTCCTTGATACTAGAAGGGAGAGGTTATTCAGGATGGTACGATTGAACCTCTCGACCATGCCGTCCGACTGGGGATGTAAGGGTGTTGTCCGGGTTTTGTCTATGCCGAGTAGTTGACACAGTCCTTTGAAAACATCAGAGGTAAAGTTCCTACCTTG
Organism: Salticus scenicus; assembly: GCA_963930645.1. Classification (NCBI taxonomy): domain Eukaryota; kingdom Metazoa; phylum Arthropoda; class Arachnida; order Araneae; family Salticidae; genus Salticus; species Salticus scenicus. The sequence goes on from OZ005656.1 coordinate 87,127,434, forward strand.
GTCGGTATGAAGTTGTAGGGGCGTGCCGTACCTTGACACCCATTGCTGCACTACGACCTCTGCGACTGTGCATGCCTCTTGATTGGGAATGGGATATGCCTCAGGCCACTTGGTGAAATAGTCCATCACGACGAGGATGTATTTATTTCCACTGGAGGTCCGTGGCAAAGGACCCAAGATGTCGATTGCAATTCGTTCAAATGGTGCTCCCACGTTATACCGTTGCAGTCTCCCTCGACTTCGTTTCTGCGGGCCTTTACGTGCCGCACAAGCATCACAGGATTTACACCATTTCTCCACATCCTCCTTTGCCTTGCACCAGTAGAAGCGCTCCCGAACTTTCTGCAGAGTCTTCATTACCCCAAAATGGCCTCCGGTAGAGCTACTATGCAGTTGTTCTAAAACAGCTGGAATTTTTGATCTTGGTAATAAAATCTGCCATCTGAAGCTTTTCCCATCATCAGATTCCCACTTTCTGCATAATACGCCGTTTCTGATATGAAGAGAGTCCCAAAGTGCCCAATAACTTTTCGTAATGGGACTAAATCTGGAAATGCCCTGCCAGGTAGGTCTGTTGCTGGTCGTCTCCTTCAGCTGTAATATTGGCTTTATGTCAGGATCTTCCAACTGGGATTTTCTAAGTTCTTCGTCACTCCATGGATCGGGATCTTGATCTGATGGTGTTGAGACAGTAACTTGGCAGGCAACCGGATTTATCGGCAGGTATTTCTGTTCGGCTCTAGAGCAATACTTGCAGCTTTCCGAGCAGGGCTTCCGTGACAAGGCATCTGCATTACCATGTAGAGTCCCTTTACGATGACGTATCTCGAAGTCATATTCCTGGAGGCGTTGTATCCACCTGGCAATCTGTCCTTCCGGGTTCTTGAACTGGAGCAACCACGTTAAAGATGCATGGTCAGTCCGGAGCAGGAATCTTCTGCCATAGAGGTAATGATGGAAATGTTCTATGGCTTTTACGATGGCGAGTAGCTCTTTCCTGGTGGTACAGTAATTTCGCTCCGGTTTAGACAGGCATTTACTCCAATAGGCAATGACATGTTCTTGACCATCAATTTCCTGCGACAGAACAGCACCGACACTCTCATGGCTGGCATCTGTATCAAGTATGAACTGTCTGTCGGGCTGTGGATATGTCAAGATAGGCGATGATGTTAAGGCCTCTTTAAGTCGCTTGAACGCTTTTTCACATTCATCTGTCCACAGGAACTTCTGTTTGGCTTCCGTCAGCTTGTGCAGTGGTCTGGCAATATTTGAGAAACCCTTGACAAACTTCCTGTAGTAAGTGCATAACCCCAGGAAACTTCGTAGTTGGTGTACATTTTCAGGGCGACTCCAGTTCTCGACTGCAGAGATCTTCTCAGGATCAGTTCTCACACCTTCGGCAGAGATGATATGGCCGAGGTAGCTCACTTCACGACGGAACAAGTTACACTTGCCTGGATTCAATTTGAGGTTAGCCATTCTGAGTTTCTCCAGCACCTTTCGGATGTTTCGTAGATGGTCTTCAAAGGTGCGCCCCACAATGATAATATCATCCAAATACACCAGACAGGCTTCATAGGAAAGTCCTTTTAGCACTGTCTCCATCAGGCGTTCGAAGGTGGCAGGTGCATTACATAATCCGAATGGCATAACTTTAAATTGCCACAGTCCTTGTCCCGTGGTGAATGCAGTCTTCTCACGATCATCAGGATGTAATTCTACTTGCCAGTAACCGCTCTTCAGATCCAACGTCGAGAACCATTTATTGCCAGCAAGTGTGTCTAATGTGTCGTCAATTCTGGGAAGAGGGTAACTGTCTTTCTTCGTGATGTCATTCAAACGACGATAATCCACACAAAATCTTGTTGAACCATCCTTTTTTCGCACCAGTACTATGGGAGAGGCCCAAGGACTCGTTGATGGCTCGATGACGTCATTGTGCTGCATTTCATTTAGAAGTTCAGTGACCTCTTCCTGTTTAGCAAAAGGAAGTCTTCTTGGATGTTGTTTGATTGGAGGATGATTTCCTGTATCAATTCTGTGCTGGGTGATGTTCGTTCGCCCGACGTCTTCAGGTGTTCGAGAAAAAAGGTCTTTAAATTCTTGGAGTAGCTTCTCCGCAGCGCATCTCTGTTCCTTTCCTAACTCTGCATTCTTGAGTAGTTCCGTTGTTAATTGCTCAGAAGACTTGGATTCGGTTGATTGCATGGGGCGGTTTATGCATGTTACAGGAGTGCAGGCTGCTAACACTTCATCCTTCTTCACTGTTCGGACCTTATCGCTGATGTTTGCGACTCTCACAGGTATAGTACTCTTTGAGAGATCAACTAGAGATGAAGCTACCAGAACTCCTCTTGGGCTATTGTCGGTATTCGGGTATTCAATCAGTCCATAGCGGAAGTATTGCTTTGTAGGTGGTGTTCCTGAAACTATTGTCTCTGTGTGTGGGGGGATGGAGATTTCAGACTTGGCTGTTATCTGGCAGATTGTCTGAATGTCTTGATTTTCAGTGTTGAACACAGCGATGTCTTCCGAACTCGAATGCAGTTCATTATTCTTGAAGTCCAACTGAAAATTAAATTTTCTCAGGAAATCAATTCCAATGATTAAAGGATCTCTTATATCAGCCACATATGCCATATGATGGTAACTGGCATTCCCAAAAGTGATGGCCAAGTTCATTTTTCCATATATTTTGATTTCGTCTCCGGTCACAGTCTGGAGTTTAACGCAGGGCGGAGTCCAGATGATCTTCTCTTTTAGTTCTTGAGCCAAATCCGTTCTAATGATGGTCACGTTGGCTCCCGTGTCCAGAATCATCCGGCAGGTGGCGTTGTTGACTTGGCCATAGACGTGAAGTCCATTATCGCCGCCACTCATCGATGAAACATGAAATACTGTAAATTGGGGCTCTTTAATTTTAGGCAACCTCCGCCCCGCGAGATGGCCTCCTCTTAGTTTCCCTGCAGTGATGGTGAAGCCGGGTGATTTCCTATAGTTGGTCGTACGGGGCAGTTCCTCTTCACATGACCATCCCCTCCACAGCCCCAGCACTTTATCTTCCGATCCTTTTTTTCCATATTATTTTCCAGGCTGCGCAATCTCTTTAAGATCTCTGCGAAACTTCTCTTCATTTCATTCTCATCAGCAGGCGTATCATTTAATGAGACTGCTCTTATGGTATGGCGGTCTTTACGGGAGGCTTGTTGGGCTGCCTCTATCCTAAGTGCATAGCCTAAAGCTGATTCTACGTCTCTGATGTTGGAGAGTCTCAGCGCTTTTTGAATTTCTGGATCCCGAACAGCATCGATAAAGTACTGAAGAGCTAAGTCGTTTCGAGTGTCAGCTTGACAGTCTGAGAATGCTAGGTGTGACAATCTCTGAATGTCCGCTGCCAGCTCTTGCAAACTTTCGCCCGTTTTCTGGTAACGGGACTTTAGCTGGAGGCGACTATAGTCCTTAGAACACTTCTCTCCGAACCGTAGCTCCAGTGCTCTAGTCAAGGCCTCGAAGTCGTTCCTTTCTTCTTTAGAAACATTTCTCAGGATCTCGGCTGCATCTCCCCGTAATGCTGCTGCTAAGTGGACCGACTTGGCGGTAGAGTCCCAGCCGTTAGCTTCAGCTACGATGGAAAACTGCGTCTTATATACATGCCAGGAGGAACTGCCGTCGTAGGTAGATAGCTTAATAAATTCGTGATTCTGGTTTCTTCTCTCTTTCCTTTCAGTTTCCTGGGGCTTGGATTCTAACTTTTCTTCGAGATTCCGAATCTTGCTCTGCAAATCATTCCCTATTACCTCTCCGCTCCACTCTTCTCTCATTTTCCTCTCAAGATCTTCCTCCATTCTCTTAAACTTGCTTTCTATCTCTGAAACCTTTCCTTTCAGCTCCTGATCAAAGTTTTCTTTAAATTTCTCCTCAAAATTCTCTTCTATCTTCATAAATCTCTCTTCAAAATTCTTTTCCACTTTCAAAACTTTCTCTTCAAAATTTTCTTCTATCTTTATAACTTTCTCTTCAAAACTTTCTTCTATCTTTATAACTTTATCTTCTATTCCATCCATTCTATTTTCCATCACCGTTAATTTACTCTCTATTGATTCTTTCGCCGTTGAAAGCTCTCTCTTCATCTCATCTTGATTAGCTTTAATTTCTTCGGTCAAACTGGCTTCCATCTTTTCCTGAACTGCTTTCATTTCCTCTTGTGCTACCTTCATTTCTTTCATCTCTTGACTCAGGCTATCTTTCATCTCTCTCTGCGATGCTTCCATACTTTCTTTCATCTCTCTTTGCGATGCTTCCATCTTTTCCTGTCCTGTTTCCATTTTCTCTATCAATCCGGTTTCCATCTTTTCCTGTCCGGCTTTCATTTCATTTATCTGGGTAGCTAAGGCTTCTAGAAGTTTTTTCATCTCTTGCTCCATAGCCCTCGTTATCACCATTCACAGACAACCCCGCTCCTGACACCAGAAATGTTGCGTACTTGGGGGTTCGTGAGTTGTCTGAGAATGAAAGGCCAAACGTACAAAAATTCAGTAATTTATTCACAGAAAGTTCCAGAAAAATACAGGTCTATAAACCAAGTATCAGCTTCAATTCAAACAGTAAACACAGCTTAAACAACAGCTGTCAATAGCAAATCCACAGTACAAACTGTATACCAATAACACTTGAAGCAAGTCTCTCTCAAAGAGGCTTAAGAGCAATGCAAGCACTAGCGAAGCTAGCGGAGATCTGAACTGAACTGAACTGCCCTTGGCGAGGAAGCGCTCCTTATATGCTGTTCCATGGAGCCCAGATTTTTCGAGAAAACTCTAGAAAGTGGTCAACCAATCAACTTACAGCTTCCATATTTGGTATATCCCATATAAGGATTTTCTCGCCAAGGTCGCCAAAAAAAATCGCCAAGGTGGGAAAAAGTCGCCAAATTTGGCGCCAAATCCATTACGTGCATTACTGGGGCTTTCTAATGCGTTTTTAAGGGAAAATAAGGCTATTTCAACGCTAAAACGACTAGAAATGCACAAAATTAGCACTTTATGAACTTACTAAGCCTCTTTGAAAGAATTTATACAAAAATAAACACAATTATTTACAATTTCGTAACAATATAATAATTATTATGTTGTTGCCTTAATTTGAAACACGAAAATTTTCACTTTTTTTTTTCTTTGGGATATTCTAACAAATTTTTTTTTTTCCCTTCAATTTTTTTTTTCCCATTCAATTTTTTTTTCTGGAGTGTCTCTTGGATTTCTAGATCTCTCTGGTTTCCGGTCACATCTTTTCTTTCATGTGGAGGTTTTGCTTTAGGCAAAGGTTTTACCTGTTAAAGCATGACACACGAAAAGATGTTAGATGTTGAAGGTTTCGAAATTTCAACAGGATACGAATCATACATCCAGTTCTATCATTGTTGGTTCCCTTTCCTCCTAGAAAATCCTTTTTTTTTTCAATTTATGGAGGGATCTTGTCTTTCAGTCACATTTAAACTTAAATATTCATCCTAAGTGAATGTGTTTTGATTCATTGGCCGGATACACGAAAGCCTGATAGAATGTTTATAGGAGTAAAGGCTAACGGATAGAACTTGCCAACATTTTCAGCAACGTCATATATAGTAATTAGTTTACCAGGGTTTTTCCAGCATCCAATTACTACAGACTGTACTGTGTTTCTTAACACTTTCGCGACCGCTGACGTAGATTCACGTCATTTGGAAATAAAAAACTCCACCAGTGGGCGCTTCTTTTGCAATTTGTATGTTATTTGTTTCTAAAAAATATACACAATATTCATATTTGTATAATCAGTATACTATGGATGCAAATACTTTGATTAGAGAGAGTATGATTATAATGCATATTCATTTGTAATATAAATGTAAATACGAAAAATTTTGTTTTGAAAAATTGTAACTTATGAGAAAAACGCCCACAGGCGGACCTTACTGTCAAAAAGACAAAAACATGTGGTTGTGAAAGTGTTAAAAGGTCCAAACACACTGGTCCTAGGTACAAGGCAGCTATGGGGCCCTAGGTACAAGTTTTGGTAACTTCATTCAAAATGCTGTTCACTAAAAAATCCACACGCAGAGAGGACTAATTAAATATCTCATTTATCGCTTAATATAAAAAGCAAAATTATACACTAGAAATGAAAGAAAAATATTTGACATGCCTTTGTAAAATAAAAATAGCAAAAGAGATGAGCTGCAAAATTTTACTTCAAATCATGTAAATTCGTTTTCTACGTTTAACTTGTCAAAATTTTCTCCTCAAAAATTCCAAAGTAGATGTAAACGTAGCAATTGGTGTTGTTACTTGCCCAATTGAGTATTAAAACTTAAAATTAAATATTATTCAAATAAAGTGGGGTGGCCCTAGGTACATGATGGCCCTAGGTACACGGGTCTCCCCTATATCATATGTCACTTCTTAAAATTGTTGGTGACAGTTGAATAAAAGAAATCGTGCATTCTGTACCAGGTGGCGCTGTCTACCGCTTGAACTATTGCGAGGTTTCCGAGCCACTCGACAGGCATCTAGTTTAGGAGGCTATGGATGAACACTTAGGGCAATTTTAATAAACTAATGCTTGTTGTAATTAATTTCATAGTTTGATTCCTTAAGTGCTGATTCTAGAATAAAAGAGCAATTGAGTAAAACTTAATAAAAAGGGCAACCTTTTTTTTTTTTTTTTTTTTTTTTTTTAAAGGCGTAATTTGCCTTTTTTTTTAATTACACGTGCCGAATTTTTTCATATTTTTTTTATCCTCTATGTTTGATTTTGGCTTGTGACATAAGTAAACTGTTTATGTAATTTTTATTTGTATTCACTTGTTCATGCACTGGAACTAAACTATCCCCCAGAAAGATACAATGTAAAGAAGAAAGATATTTTGAAGCCTCTATACACTTAAAATTTTAGGAAGGGCCGCCAGGTGTTAAGATGCTTTAAAATGCCTTCTGGTACTGAACCCTGCTAAATTGTCTTAGAGTTTAAACTAGTTTTTTAAGGACATTGGAAAAAAATATTTATTATGTTAATGTAAACTAGTCAAGAAAGTAATAATAATAATAATAAAAGAAATGCTGAATTAAATATTGAAAAATAAAGGCACATTTTTTTAAAGAATGCCAATCGACAGTTTGGCATGTTTCTTTCATGTCTTCCTGCAATATATTGCCAATTTATGTTCAATGCATTTAGCTAAATTAGAGACAATGCTTAAAAAATATATATACAGTAGACTCCCAGAAATCCTCACACTACAAAAAATGTAAATAATGAAATTAATATTAAGGTTTATCAAGACAGAACGTAATTTAACCCTCACAGTCCTTAAATCAAGACGTTACTGGAGAAAATTAGCTTTAAGGTGCCACTTGGCGAGTTTTGCAAAAATCGCCAGCATGGAGCCTTTTTGTATCATCTAGAAGTTACAACGTTTCATTTATTGCACAACAGAGCCAGTTTTTTAGCAAATAAAACAACTCTAAATTTGTAGAAAAAAAAAATTTTTAAAACACAAAATCATAATAAAATGCAGTTTTGAAAATATCATAATGACTGTTTTCAAAATACATGAACTAAAACAATTTTTTTTTCTTGTAGTCTGTTTGTCTCTGTAAAGGTAAAAAAAAAAAAAAAAAAATACAGTTTTTATGTATGAATTACAAAAAACATAAATTTTGGTAGCACTTTAATATAAAAATCTTTAATTCACCTGAATTTTTTACTATCAAACTTTGTGTAATCATCCACATTCAAAGCACTACTGTCCAAAATATTAATAACAAATGCATGAATACATAACAAATATATAAAATATCTCTTGAGTACATACATAATACTTTAAACATTCTTTAACATTTCCCAACTTATGCTTAATCCTCACGGTATAGTGCAATTTGCATGTATAAATTTCTTTTTGTGTGGGTTTAAAAAAATACGTCAATTCCAATATTGTGACGTCTTTCAATTTATCTATCAGACATTTCTATTTTTTCCCCTTGATTTAATTATTTAAATTTTATTTCAAATTGCTTGGAAGAAAAAATGTAGACGTATATGTTTCTAAAATCCTCTCGTAATGATGCAGCAGATTTGAATATCAATGTTAGTATTAGCTATTTTCTCTATTGTATACTATTAGCTATGCTCCATCTTACCCTGTTATCTACTAAAATAGGAATTAAATAAACTACTAGTTCGTACCCGTCAAGATTTGACGGCTTAATAAAATTTAAAAGTGTAACTAAAATCCTCTTATAGCACACCAGTCGAGAACAACTGTTTTAAACCAACTCCTTTAATGAAATGTGTTGATTTGGTGGTACGTGTGTTGGTTTTGTGTGGAGTTGTCGCTCTTACTTTTTTTTAGTATAATTACATAGCAACCTTTGTATTATTCAATCGAAGAAAGATAAGTCGAACATTAATGAAATATTTATTTAAAAAATAATCTGATATATAACAGCCATATGATTTCCATTACTCTCTATTATGCATACTGCGAACCAGGGGTGAAACTAACAAACTTGTAAAATCCCTGAAAACTGCTATTTCCATGCAGATTTAATAGCGAGCAGAGACTTAATAATGATATATCATATAGTTATTATTAAAAATGTTTATTTATCTAAGTTTCGTATTTGGAGTTAGCGTAGCTGCTTTCCTGAGGGGATGCCCTCCAGCATCAGCACCCTGCTTAGATGCTGAAACGAAGTCCTCTCTCTTTTGGTTTTTCTTCCAGTGGGTGGCACTACAGTCAATCTAAGCCAGCTTTTAATTTGTTGCTATTACAGAAATTACTATTATTAACTATTTCTACCATTTTACAAAAGAAATGTAGTCAGGGTTATTGTAATTTGTGATTTTTGTAATTTCATTAAATTAAAATGAATATTATTAATGTCAGTGTATGTTTTATTTAAGGAGTTGGTGATTTCTCCGTATATTATATTGTTTTTATGCTCCTTAAGTTTGATGTTAATCTTTCACTTGGACATTCGGATGAAGCAATTTTCTTAATTATTAGGGTATGCAAACGGAATTTTGTAGATACCTGAAGTCTCAGGGTGGAGTGAGGTATCTTTGTCGCTACAAATTGTTTGATGAATATTGGGATTGGGTTTAATAGGTATATATTTATATCGTAATTTTTAGCTGCACTTCTGATTTAATTGAAGATTCTATCAAGTACTTCACAATGAAAAATATCCCCTCCCCCTCAAGACCACAGCAATCTACAAAATCCTGTTTACATACCCTAACAATTAAGAAGGTTGACTCACCGAAATGTCCAAATGAAAGATTAATACTAGATTTAAGAAGCATAAAAAGATATAAGATACGAAAACATTATCGCTGCCCTAATTAAAACATACCAAGACAGTAATACTGATATTAACCGTTTGCTCTCGAACGGTGCCTCTCAGGCGGCATTCTATTCACTACTTCAACTCGAACGGCACTAGAGAGGCGCCATGACCAATTAAGTTACTATATATCTTACATTCAACAATAATGTTCTACAACTAAAAGTGCTATAACAAGTGTAATATTTCGTTAAGAAAGAGACTCCACCTACATTTTTTATTAAGTGTCTTTGGGCGTTGTTTGCCTCCTTTATCAATATAAACTTAATTATTTGGCTTACACCCAACACGTAGCAAAGCTGCATTTAGGTTTGGGTTGTGGGAATCAAGGCCGATTGACTGCTCTATGGTCCTAGGCCTGAGGGGGAGTGCCCTCCTTGGGAGTCTTTCTAAGGGGTCCTAGCCCATATTTACGCACGTTTCGGAGAAACCACGGAAAACTCCGAGCTGCTGGCCCGACGAGTGTGACCTGGGACCGAACCCGGCACCTACCGTCTACCAGCTTTGGGCACAGAACCGCTTGGCTGCTGCTGAATTTGGGAATAACACTGTTATCGTATCTATAATCAGACTTTTGTTAGAGAAATTCAAATCAGAAAATATGAATTTTCATGCCAAAAACCGTATACGACCCCAGAACAGCCTATCTGATGGTGTTTTTAAGGCAGCTGTGGAAGTAAACATTGTTTACAAAAAAAAAAAAAAAAAAAAACTGTTGATGATTTTTTGGTTTTAATGGCAACAATTTACCTGCATCTTACAGCTTTTCGAAAGATAGAAAAAACTCGACATTGGGTTTCATGTGATTTGACTAATAAGCGAATGTTGCAACACTTGGCAATTTATACGTTATTGAGTATTAGATAAGTAAAATGCTCTTTTTTTGAACCTTTAAAAACCCACTAGTGAATGAAAAGTTCTTTTTTCTAAAACTGTTGACAGGAAGTCCTGGTTTCAACGCAGATCGATCTAGCCGAACGGAATTTTCCGTTTTTTTCTCTGTAACTCCAGTAAATACGGGCAAGGGCACCCGTAAAAGATCTCAATAGAGGGCATTCCACCTAGACCATTCAAGAATAGCAATATTTTCAAATTTAAAGAAAGATTTTGTACGCAACATCAATGGGTGCATTATCTTCCTGAAAAGCGTACTTTGGACCAGCTAAATATCACCAAACGGCTGTAAAATAGTCTCCAATATATGCATGTAGTTTTTTCCTGTTTGACAACCTTTGAGGAATTCTTGAGATGCTGAAATATTAAAGCAAAATTAGGCCCAGGCCGTTATAGGACAACTACTTTTTTCTCACCTAAGAAAGTTCAAGGTTCTATAATCAAGTTATGCCTGTAGTACGTCCACCTACTCGAGTCTTCAAAATTCCACTTTTTTTGTCTTCCAGTATCCCAAGACATCACTGGGGTCCATATGACATATAATTGCGAACCTGTTGCATTCTCCACAACTTGTAATATTTCTTCAAATCTGATTTTTTTTTCCACATTCATATAAACTAATTTAGCTCTGCTTAATTTGCCAACGAATTCTACCAGTTAACACAGAACATCGTAATTTAATTTTAATCTGTCTAGCGCTCATAATTTCGTTCGATGCTAATTTATTTAAGTATATCATCTCATTTTCTAGTCATGCGAGGCCTTTGAGATCTATATTTTGCTTTGTAGGAGTGATGTTTTGCCTCGTTTTACAGTGAGACTCTTTTGTGCTATTCAAAGGAGCTGAATATTTTCAACAGTCTACCGTTTGTGATTTAAAATTCCATGTTTCAGTTATTTTTCTAATTAAAATCTCAACAAAACTTTACTTCCCGATACTATTGCAAGACCAACTCAATGCTTCATGCATGTTACTCATAAATTTGAATTTAAATTTATCTGTGAATAGTTGCCAAAAATAAAGAAAATGTTTAAACTTCCGTAACATACACATTCCCTTTTTTTCAATTAAATTGATATTATATTACATAAAAACAATTATTTCCGTTGTAAAATATTTAAGATCTGTTTCAAAATAAGTACAGCTATTTGTATAATTTGCATATGTGTATTTTTTATTTAAATGTCAGTGTCTAAGCTTCTGCGGAGGACTTTATAATTAGCTTGTTAAATTGAACTTTTTTTTTTTTTTTTTTTTTTTTTTTTTTTTTTAACCATTTCTTTTACAATATTCAAATTCAATAACTTTCAGTTCTGTAAATGTTTAGTTGCATTTCCCATAATGTATTATTAATATACATTTTCCACCAATAAATATTTGGACATTTTCGAATTTAATGTCTTTGTTAAATATCTAAAAACACCATTAAGAAATCCTCTTGGAACTTTGAGTGAATAAAGAATATGTTATACCTCATTAATTTCAGTAAAAGTGTTGCCCAGAAAAGGAAAAAAGGATCAATAATTTTTTTTAATTAAAATGAAACATCCTTTAAAAAATAATGATTAAAGTTCTTTTTGGCTATACCTTGTGGTTATGGGGCTTCTTCTTATTATCTATATAATTGTTTATGAATCTACCACATGTAGTCATGAAGATATAACTATTTCTTTAAAAAATCGCAAAGAATTGCCAGTTTCTTCTTCTTTATACAAGTTATAAGAAAGTATAGTAATCGTGATATTTGCACTGAGAAAAAGAATATACCGCCTTCATCTAGAATGAATAAATGGTCATTTGCTAAATCCTTAAACTAGAAATATAGATTTCCGAGCTATGCGCATAAGGCACGCCAATAAACTGAATAGATGAAATCGAGAATTTCTAGTCTACACATTTCTAGATGGTGAAACAATATTCTGAATATTCTGAATCTTTTGTATTAGGAGAAATTCTCGCTTAATTTTCTAGATTTGGGTCATACACCAAGATTATAGCTTCTGAAACCTGCCTCTTGTATTCTCATTTATTTGGAGATATTTTCAAATAGGTTTGCCCTTGATAGTATAGGCAAACCCTCAAGAATTCTAATAGAGGTCTCTAGAATTCGCTTTCGAAGGGGACTAGACATTTTTTTATAAGAAATTTATAAGGTTGACATGGAACTATTTTTTCTAAAGCCACAATTTAGATTCTAGATGTCAGTTATAGAATTTTTTCTCAGTGTATTGGCGTGCCTTATGCTCATAGCTCGGAAATCAATATTTCTAGTTTAGGGATTTAGAAAAGCACCACCTATTCGTTCTAGATGAAAGCGGTATGCATTTTTTCTCAGTGTGAAATGGATCTTGTATCTTTCAAAGCCCATAAACAAATGATCGTAGAATGTTGTAAATTCATATTCGAGACTATCATGATATCTAGTTATACATCTGTAACATCGGTCTTAATACAAGCTCTCGTTCTAGAGATAACTTTACACAATTTTTCGTGACGTCTGTCTTTGTGTGTGTCTCGCATAACTCAAAAACCGCTAGTCAAAGTACGTTGCAATTTGTTATACAGGTTTGTTATAAAATCTACACTAAGGGACAAAAAAAAGCCGCACTGCTGAAAAATTGACTTATACATTTTTTGTTTGTAATAACTTCAAAACTGATGATTGAAACAAATAAAACTGTCTTGTTTACATAATAGCAAAGGGATGAAATGATACCTATGTAAATTTTAGACTTAGCAATTCGCTTTATTACACTCTATGAAGTACTTAATAAAACTTTACATAAAACATTCTTTTTAAACGTAATATAAAAAACCTATACTTTGTATTCTAGTATGATTTATTATGTGAAATAAAATGTTATTCTTTAATATATGAAATAAAACTACTTATTTGATCCTCCTTTTTACTTCCGTATACAAAATGTAAGGAAGTATAGTAATCCCGATTTGCGAAATGGATTTTGTATTTCGCATATTCAAAAATGAGTGATCGTAGAATGTTGCAAATTTATATGTGTGACAGTTATGATGTCTAGTTCTACACTTACAACTTTGGTTTTAATACGAGTTCCCGTTTCAGAGACATCAACGACTTTACACGAATTTTTGTGACGTCTGTTTGTAAGTATGTGTGTGTGTTCTCGCATAACTCTAAAACGGTTGGAAGTAGAATGTTGCAAATTGGTATACAGATTTGTTATAACATCTAATTGTGCACCTCCCTTTTTGGACTTTCTACGATTTTCCGTTTTGGACATATTTAAGAAAATTATATTCATAATGAACAAACATACAAAGGTTTTGTCCATTTTATATGACCTACTATCATAGAGATTTCAAAAGAAGCTAATGATAAAGCCAGTAATGATATTGTTTTGAAAGTTGAAGACATTTTTGCATGTAGAAAGTCATGCTTAAAAACACAAACATGTTCTTGTGGCTGAATTAATTTTATTTAATGAATATTCAGCCCGTAGATAGTGTTTTTTCAAGTTTCGATGTCTTTACTCTTTATTTTAAACTTCAAAATTTACATAGAACATAAATGGAGAAATAGAGATTATAAGGAATAAAAAATATATATCTAACACATTTACATTAACTTTCTGCTTCTGAATATATATAATACAGAATATCAGATAATGTGAAATGTTAATTTCAGATATTTTGGATTTGGTTTGTGACGATACTCTCATTTTTCTACACTGAAGCTAATTAGGTAGAATCTTACGGTTTTATGTGGGTTCTGAACCATAATAAACATGCACGCTTGAACCAAGTTTTGCTGACATTCCTTTAGATTTAGAAGATAAAAATATCTAATAAGTTACGAAATAACAGTAAATAAATAAATAACTAAAAACGATCTTTCAATACAAACTTAAACAAAATGCATACGCTTTAAAAAGCAAAACATATTACAAGTAAAACAAATATTTAATTAAAAATTTTCTGTACTTTTTTTTTTCATATTAAAATAAAATTAAGTTCAAAAAGGTTATATTTATATATAATTTAGATTTTTGTCTAAGTAAATTTCACTGAGCTTTTTGAGCTCCAAAGGGATTTTTTTCTTCGACCTTTTTATCCCCGAATATAAGCTTATAGCACTTTATTGAAAGGATTATTTTAACAAAAGAACTTTGTCATTCTGTGAGACAAAAGAAGTGTATGCATTAAAAAATTTATCTTCATTAATTAAAGATTATTCTAAAAGATAAAAGGAAATTCAGAAAAAATAATCTCTGAGTAAAAGAATACTTTTATATTTTTTAGGAGTTTCTTTTGACTTTATATTTAATAATATTGCTCTTATGTGTCACTAAAACTTTTTGAAAAAGGAACTATAAAACAAATGAAATATTTATAGAATTAGTTGTAATTATTGGCACTTACTATAAGAAGTGTTCGTTTTTAAAAATTCTATACTGAGAAAATATATTTTTTCAAACATTTGTATTAGTTAATATTTTAATGCTCAGTAAAAATAACCTTTAATGTTGCTTCTCTCAGCTCCATAGACATTTAATAAAGAAAGACTAGTTTATGAATTTTTTATGTATTATTTAATAAAATTTTCTGTTCAATAAATTCTATACGATAATAGGTTTACCATTCCATTATCCATACCGTAAACCTTGCCGATTTTTTAACATCATTGTATGAGAATATTAATTTTTGTCTTTTTTAAGAGTATAATTTCAATATTTAAATAAAATAAAAATGTTCACTCATAAACAGCGGTGTAAAAAATTCGAAAGAGCTCTCATCTATGATACATACAAATAACCCCCTTAACTGGCCCGGGGGTATATATTCGTCTCGCTATGTCGATGCGCTAACTGCCCTGGGCGTATATATACGTCTTTCCCAAGTGCGATCCTTTGTGTTACGCTGCTACAAGTGAAACTAGTCTCACTTCTTTGGAATGCAATTAAATGACCACAAAAGTATTTTCGAAGGATTTACTTATTTCAGAGAAGATAGGGAGAGGAAGGAATCGGAAAGGGAATGTTTCTGGAACAATGAACGCATAACTACACGTTCCTGTGTGAAAAATGGGACAGCGAGAAAAGAATTTCGTAATTTTTCCTCGGCAGGTAGGTGGTTAATTTTTGCTTGATCATTTTTTTTTATACTTCCGATTGACATATTACTAAACTTTCTTTTAAATATTATTCGTTGGAGCTGAATTCTACTCTGTTATTTATAACATACCTATCTTTTGATATCTGCTGCGGGGAAAACATAGATATCACATTAGTTAAAAACTATTACTTGAAAACGTTTTATTTAATGTAAGTAGCATATCAGTAACTTCTGAGACATTAATATTTAAATATTTGAATCTCATTAGGGACATGATACCTACAAACACACTTATTCAAAATTCATCCTAAAGTTATCCCTTTTATCAACATTACATTCTAAAGATGTCTATTTCATACTCTATAAATGTCCTGGAAAAAACGATGTGTTTGTAAGGATAACACTAAATTGTATTCTGTTATTTAAAACATACCGTAATTTAGTGTATATAAGCCGCACTGGTAGATAAGCCGCAGCATGTTATGATATAGCAGAAGAAACAATACTCTTAGATAAACAGCACCGGAAGTTTAAGCCGCGGCTTATGCAAGCATTGTTACGATTATGTGACAGAAAAATAAGGAAAAAAGATATCAATCTTATAACATCTACGCAAGTTAATTATAAATTATTAATTATAAATGAAAATAATAAATTTTCTAAAAAATAATTCGGTATAAAGAAAATAAAATTTAACTACACCAGTATGATCAGTATGCAAATGCAATGCAACAAATATGAGAAACAAGGAACAAGACGGAAGAATCCGGGCATATATACAAAGTCATAAAAATAATTAATTATAAGTAAAAGTAATAAATTATTTTAAAAGTCACTGTATAAAGAAAAAATTAAAACAAAGCCAATATACAAATGCGATGCAAAAGATCAAAAACAAGGAACAAGATGGCGAACTCCAAACGTACAAATTAATCAAAATAAGAGATTATTAGTTAATAAATAAGAGATTATAAGAGTGAAAATAAGAGATTATAAGCGTGAATCAGTGCTTGAGAAACTCGAATACAAAACTTCCGTTTTCTGAGGATATCGACTGTTCTAAGAAGTATGGACGACGAAATTTGACATTACTATTAGATAGCCGCACTGGTAGATAAACCGCAGCCCCCCAAAAATCAATGTTTCTTTAAAGATAGCCCGCGGCTTATCTTCACTGAAATACGGTACTTACTTTTTGGTGTCTATTGAGGAAAAAACATATATGTCACGTTATTTGAAAACTCTTACCTTAAAAAAATTTCATTCACTGTAAATAGCATATCTATGACTCCTGAGATATTTATATTTAGATACTTGTATTTGCATTTCATTAGAGATAAGTCATTACGGACATGTTGCGTAAATATTGCAACAAAAAAATAACCCACATTCTAAAATTTGACCCGAAAACAATACTTTCCCTACTATATATGGATAAGAGAAAGTAAAAAAAAAAAAAAAAAAAAAAAAAAATAAAATAAATAAATAAACCTTTTATTTTGCCAAACTAATAACACTATTTACGTGAAGTTTTTTCCTTTTTAACAAAAAAATTTGAGATAAATTAAATAGATTTGAAAAAGGCTTTTAAAATCACTTTCTCAAGAAAGCTGCTTTGTGAAATGGAATGGAAATTTTTTTATATGATATGAGATGATAAATATTTTAGATTAAATAAGCTGCACATATGCTTTAAAAAAGAAGAAAGAAAACAAAAGGCCTTCTTCACGTTACATTACATCACCTAGATTATATCATGTTAGACTATTTCACAATCTCTAATGTAAAAAATAAATAAATGAATATAAAAGAAAAATATAAATAGTGTTTTGGAAAAAAAAAAAAAAAGAATAAAGTTATTTCTTTCTTGATTTCTTTTTCATTTAAAATGGTAAAAAAAAAATAAAAATAAAAATAAAAATTGCTTTTAAAACGTTTCATTGAAATATTTTGAACGATCTTCAGTTCCCTTCTATTTAAATCTCTTGAATACATTTAAATAGCATCTGTATAAAAGTAATTTCTGAAATTACCCAACTAAAAAATTATCTTCACCGATAAATTCATTTCAAAGTGTTTAAAATGATGTTAATAAATTTCATTTTAAAAATAATATTAGGGCTGTTTTAATAAATAATAATACAATATTTATGCAGAAAGCAGATCATCTTTAATCGTTCTAATCTACATGGTATTTTTCGAAGTAACTACCACTGGATGTGATGCAATTGTCCTAACATTCCGTTCACTTCTTAAACACACGTAAAAGCCTTTCGAATGAGAGTTGTTTCAAAATTGAATCCTCAGCTATTACACATGCTTTTCTGCTTTCGAAATGGTGGCACCTTTGTTGGTTGTTGTGGCTGTTGTGGTTTCTTGAGCTCAGGAAATAACCAGAAATCGGACAGTGCGAGATCAGGACAATATGGAGGGTGTGGTTTAACCTTTATGTTGTTCTTCTGCAAAATGTCTTCTACTCAACCACAAGTATGTGGTCTTGCATTATCATGGTGCAAAAAGAGTTCGTTCTTCAGTAATGGACGCCTTGATTATTCCGAGGCTGTGTTGATCATTTTCTCTTTAATGGATGTTGAACGGATCTTGGTCTTCTCTCACATTCAAGACCTTTTACAATTTGCTCTCCTCCCTTAAATGTTTTATGCCACCGAAAATCACTTGCCTTCGACATTATTTCCGCCTGGAAAGCTTTCCAGTATCATATCAAAAGAATCCAATGCTAATTTTTGAAAACAAAAACAGTATTTGATAGCATAACGCTGTTCAAAAGAGGCTTCCATTCCAACGACTGGCATTGGCTCACAGCGTGGTGAAATTAGCTTGCATTTAGTCTCGTGAAACTTTGCCACATATCGCGGCCCACAATAGAGAGAGACTTAACGGCCGTCTTCACTTACCGTCGCCGGAAGCCCAAGCCATTGTTATTCTATGGGGAAATTTTCTTTACAAATAACTATTAACTAATACATATTTTTACTTTCTTCTATCTTCAATAGAAGAAAGTATTGGATTCGTAAAAATTTTCGATTTCGGGTTTTTGATGGATTTACACGCTTTGAGAGCTGTAGAACACGATTTTACCATTTTTAGAAAATGTCTGTCTGTCTGTCTGTGTGTGTGTGACAAAATTTTGTGGCAACTGTATCTCTGGAACTACTGCACAGAATTTCATACAAATTGGTATGTAGTTGCACCTTGACATAAATTAGTGCCTATCAACTTTTGGTAAAAATCGTCTTACAGGTTGCGTTGCCATCCCGCTTTTCCTAAAATTTTAACAGGGTGATATAGGGCAAAAATTTTCAAGATGGGTATCTTTCGAAAGGTCTCGTCAGTACCTTTAAAACGAATGGTTGAACTATAAATCTGTGATAATTTAAAACAAAGTTATCAATTCTTTTTTTTTTTTTTTTTTTTAATACTTTTTACGAAAAAAAAAAGCTTTTTTTTTTTTTTTTTTTTTTTTTTTCTCTCCCCTTAATTTTATCAAACTCCCACGGTTTCCGTGTTCTGACGAACGTAAAATAATTTTTGCTATTTTCCCCTAATTTTGTCAAAGTCCTACGGTTTCCGTGTCTTGACAAACTTTAACATATTTTTGCATTTTCCCCCTAATTTTGTCAAAGTCCCACTTTTTTTTTTTTTCTCCCCTTAATTCTATCAAACTCCCACGGTTTCCGTGTTCTGACAAACTCAAACAAATTTTTGCATTTTCCCCTCAATTTCGTCGAAGTCCCACGGTTTCCGTGTTTTGACAAACTTAAAATAATTATCACATTTTACCCAAAATTTTGTCAAAGTCCCACTTTTTTTTTTTTTTAAATTATTGTTACTGAGTGAATTTGTATAGGAAAATATAGAAGAAAGTCTCGTGGTGGCCACAACATACTAGTCAAATTCTGTTTTCACATTCAGAAAATTCCCAGCTGTTAAATTGACGCACCTTTTTTAAAAATGTATTTTTTTTTTTTTTTTTTTTTTTTATATTTAATATTTTATTTTGAAACTGCAAAATTAAAAAAATTTCACATATTGAAGATTCGTATTTTGCAACTTCAAAGTAAAATATAAAAAATTAAAAAAATAATTTTTAAAAAAAGGTCCGTCAATTTAACGGCTGGGAATTTTCAGAAAGTGAAAACAAAATTTAAAAATATGTATTAGTTAATAAGTTATTTGTAAAGAAAAATTTCCCATAGAATAACATTATCTTTGGCTTCCGGCGGCGGTGAGTGAAGAGGCGGGACCTTAACAGTGAAAAAAAACGGCGGACGTTCGTTCAATGACCACTCGATTGAAGTAAAACATAATATCAGTCGACACTTTTCTTTTAATTAAAATTTCTAGAAATGATTTTGTTTATCTTCAGACATGCACAGACTCATTCAAGACATTTTCATATCGTAATAGTATAATATACAACAGCCTGAACAAATATTGCGGAACGATTGGCAAGTCATTGTCTATTATCATGTAGAGTCTGTAGCCAAAAAACCCCATATGCGCTACCTATAGACTTATTTTGTTAATACAGACAGTAACATTTCTTTATTCTACAGTAATAATTATTATGATGAGTGGTTTCACTACAATAAAATTAATCTTATTACTTATTGAACAACACTCGTATTCAGTATAGGATATTAGTTTATTTTAATTCACACTCCATACTGGACCATTCATGAAACATATACACAATAAATAAATAAATAAATAGGGGAGATCCGTGTAATATGGACCCCCTAAGCAAAAATGCTCATAAAACTAAAATTATTAAAATGAAAAGATTTAATTTGTTGGCTGCTCATTACAATTGTATAGTTGCATGGTTTAAGCTTAGTAAAGCACTCTGGGAAATATTACTAATTGTAGGAAATAATTATTTTAATTTTGTGTTGATATATGCCTGGACCTTCAACGAGTCAAGACGTTTGTTTTAGTGCTCCCAATGGCCGGCTAGAAACAATAGGAAAGGGGTGAGTCGGAGTCATGTACTATACCATTTTCTTTTCCTAAAGTTATTATCTATCTTTTGATACCACTCATTAACTTCTAACCCAAGTGGTTCTTTAATAAATTGTATATTTAATATTCAATAACTTGTGCCTCCGTCAGCAATGGTTTTCAACATGGCTGTTTGCTTTTCTCTATTTTAAACATTATTTTAGCAAGCTTTAGCTCTTAAACTCTCTCTAAAAACCTAAATACGGAATATTTACCAATCCACAAACATGATTTGACAACCATTGCTGAACCTCAAATATGTATTTTGCTTATAATTATTAAAATTACCCATTCATTAATAGTTTATTTCTAATTCTTTAATCCCCACGTGCCTTGCGCTATTTTCTTAAGTAGCAAGCGTCCTTGTACGGGTACTCGTCTATCCCCGGATGTTATCGTGGGGCTAGCTGACCCTGTTTTTAAGGGGTGTTCGTTCCTACCATGATGGCATTTTCGGGGGTGTTCGGGTGCTTAACATATTGTTGCGTACTTGGGGGTTCGTGAGTTGTCTGAGAATGAAAGGCCAAACGTACAAAAATTCAGTAATTTATTCACAGAAAATTCCAGAAAAATGCAGGTCTATAAACCAAGTATCAGCTTCAATTCAAACAGTAAACACAGCTTAAACAACAGCTGTCAATAGCAAATCCACAGTACAAACTGTATAACAATAACACTTGAAGCAAGCCTCTCTCAAAGAGGCTTAAGAGCAATGCAAGCACTAGCGAAGCTGGCTGATATCTGAACTGAACTGACTGCCTTGGCGAGGAAGCGCTCCTTATATGCTGTTCCATGGAGCCCAGATTTTTCGAGAAAACTCTAGAAAGTGGTCAACCAATCAACTTACAGCTTCCATATTTGGTATATCCCATATAAGGATTTTCTCGCCAAGGTCGCCAAAAAAATCGCCAAGGTGGGAAAAAGTCGCCAAATTTGGTGCCAAATCCATTACGTGCATTACTGGGGGTTTTTAATGCGTTTTTAAGGGAAAATAAGGCTATTTCAACGCTAAAACGACTAGAAATGCACAAAATTCGCACTTTATCAACTTACTAAGCCTCTTTGAAAGAATTTATACAAAAATAAACACAATTATTTACAATTTCGTAACACTGCCCCCCTCCCAAGGACTGCACGTCCCGGGCAGTGCAACCCTTGGTCAAGAGGCGAAACTAAACAAATTTACTCAATCTAAAATACAAGAACTAAGTTGCACATAAAGATAACACAGAAATATAAATTAAGTGGGAAATCTTTACAAAATTCACAAATATGTACAAATATTTACAGCGCGCATGCGCAAATTTTATCAGTATTTACATTTTTAATTTTAATATTACCGGTAATTGTGGTATTTGGCTAGCCTGTTATAGTGCACCACCTTCGGTTTTGATGAAGGTGTTTTAGTGATCCGCACCACTACATCATTCAGCCTTTTTAAGACTGTGTACGGTCCGTCCCAGTTGCACTGTAACTTGGGAGAGAGTCCTTTGCGTCGAACAGGATTCCACAACCAGACCTTCTCTCCTTCCTGGAACTCATGTTGTGTAGTCTTTAGATCGTACCTTGTCTTCATTTTCTCCGTTGCCATGTTAATCCGCTCCCGAGCAAAGTTGTGTACGTCCTCAAATCGTGCCTGGAGATCTTGGATGTACTCCTCGGGCGATGAAGGCGCATCGGGTGGACAACCAAACAGGAGATCACAAGGGAGACGAAGTTCACGTCCAAACAGCTTCTGGGCTGAAGTATAGCCGGTGGTTTCATGGACAGCACTTCGATAAGCCAGCAGGAACAATGGCAACTTCAAGTCCCAATCTTGCTGGTTCCTTGATACTAGAAGGGAGAGGTTATTCAGGATGGTACGATTGAACCTCTCGACCATGCCGTCCGACTGGGGATGTAAGGGTGTTGTCCGGGTTTTGTCTATGCCGAGTAGTTCACACAGTCCTTTGAAAACATCAGAGGTAAAGTTCCTACCTTGGTCGGTATGAAGTTGTAGGGGCGTGCCGTACCTTGACACCCATTGCTGCACTAGGACCTCTGCGACTGTGCATGCCTCTTGATTGGGAATGGGATATGCCTCAGGCCACTTGGTGAAATAGTCCATCACGACGAAGATGTATTTATTTCCATTGGAGGTCCGTGGCAAAGGACCCAAGATGTCGAGTGCAATCCGTTCAAATGGTGCTCCCACGTTATACCGCTGCAGTCTTCCTCGACTTCGTTTCTGCGGGCCTTTACGTGCCGCACAAGCATCACAGGATTTACACCATTTCTCCACATCCTCCTTTGCCTTGAACCAGTAGAAGCGTTCCCGAACTTTCTGCAGAGTCTTCATTACCCCAAAATTGCCTCCGGTAGAGCTACTATGCAGTTGTTCTAAAACAGCTGGAATTTTTGATCTTGGTAATACTATCTGCCATCTGAAGCTTTTCCCTTCATCAGATTCCCACTTTCTGTATAATACGCCGTTTCTGATATGGAGAGAGTCCCAAAGTGCCCAATAACTTTTCGTAATGGGACTAAATCTGGAAATATCCTGCCAGGTAGGTCTGTTGCTGGTCGTCTCCTTCAGTTGTAATATAGGCTTTACGTCAGGATCTTCCATCTGGGCTTTTCTAAATTCTTCGTCACTCCATGGGTCGGGATCTGGTCCTGATGGTGTTGCGACAGTAACTTGGCGAACAACTGGCTTTATTCTTTGGTGTTTATCCTCGGCTTTAGAGATGTATTTATGATCTTCAGATGAAGGCTTCCGCAAGAATGCATCTGAATTTTCCCGAAGAGCTCCTTCTGGGTGGCATACTTCAGAGACATTCTTGGTTGCTTCACTAGGTGTTCTTACTGGGCAGCTTCGTTTGATATGCCCGTCTTTTCCACAGCCCCAGCATTTAGTTGTTGGAGTGTTCCCTTCTTTCTTCCTCTCAAGAATGCGTAGTCTTCTATTAATTTCTGCAATCATTTCCTGAATCTCTTTAAGATCATCTTGAGAGCCGTTCACTTTCTGTGCTGTGCTGTTCTGGCGATGTTTACAAGAGGGTTGTTGGGCAGTCTCGAGTTTTAGGGCATACACCAAGGCTGACTCCACATCTTTCGCGCCGGAGAGTCTGAGGGCTTTTTGAATATCTGGATCTTCGACAGCATCAATGAAATATTCTAGAGCCAGATCATTGTGTGTTTCAGGATGACAGTCCGAGAAAGCCAAAATGTGAAAGCCTCTGGATGTTTGATGCCAGTTCTTGTAAGCTTTCCCCTGGTCTCTGGCGACGGGACCTTAGCTGGAGTCGACTATATTCTTTGGACCATTTCGCTCTAAAACGTAGTTCTAGTGCTCTGGTTACAGCTTCGAAGTCATATCGCTGT
Source organism: Salticus scenicus (assembly GCA_963930645.1). Taxonomy (NCBI): domain Eukaryota; kingdom Metazoa; phylum Arthropoda; class Arachnida; order Araneae; family Salticidae; genus Salticus; species Salticus scenicus. Next base: position 87,151,191 of record OZ005656.1, read on the forward strand.
TCCTTCGAAAGGGTGTCCAGATTATCTGCGGCGTCACCCCGCAACGACCCTACCAGATGAGCCGTCTTTGCAACAGAGTCCCAGCCGTTTGCTTCAGCTACGATGGAAAACTGCGTCTTATATACATGCCAGGAGGAACTGCCGTCGTAGGTAGATAGCTTAATAAATTCGTGATTCTGGCTTCTTCTATCTTTCTTTTCAGTTTCCTGGGGCTTGGATTCTAACTTTTCTTCGAGATGCCGAATCTTGCTCTGCAGTTCATTCCCTATTACCTCTCCGCTCCACTCTTCTCTCATTTTTCTCTCAAGATCTTCCTCCATTCTCTTAAACTTGCTTTCTATCTCTGAAACCTTTCCTTTCAGCTCTTGATCAAAGTTTTCTTTAAATTTCTCCTCAAAATTCTCTTCTATCTTCATAAATCTCTCTTCAAAATTCTTTTCCACTTTCAAAACTTTCTCTTCAAAATTTTCTTCTATCTTTATAACTTTCTCTTCAAAATTTTCTTCTATCTTTATAACTTTCTCTTCTATTCCATCCATTCTGCTTTCCATAACCGTTAATTTACCCTCGATTGATTCTTTCACCGTTGAAAGCTCTCTCTTCATCTCATCTTGATTAGATTTAATTTCTTCCTGAACTTCACCCATAGTGTATTTCAACTCTCTTTGCGATGTTTCCATTTTCTCTTGTGCTACCTTCATTTCTTCAGTCAAACCGTCTTTCAACTCTCTTTGCGATGTTTCCATTTTCTCTCGTGCTACCTTCATTTCTTTCATCTCTTGACTCAGGCTATCTTTCATCTCTCTTTGCGATGCTTCCATACTTTCTTTCATCTCTCTTTGTCCTTCTTTCATTTCATTCATCTGGGTAGCTAAGCTTTCTAGAAGTTTCTTCATCTGTTCCTCCATAGCTCTAGTTATAACCATTTACAGACAATCCCACTTCTGACACCAGAAATGTTGCGTACTTGGGGGTTCGTGAGTTGTCTGAGAATGAAAGGCCAAACGTACAAAAATTCAGTATTTTATTCACAGAAAATTCCAGAAAAATGCAGGTCTATAAACCAAGTATCAGCTTCAATTCAAACAGTAAACACAGCTTAAACAACAGCTGTCAATCGCAAATCCACAGTACAAACTGTATAACAATAACACTTGAAGCAAGCCTCTCTCAAAGAGGCTTAAGAGCAATGCAAGCACTAGCGAAGCTGGCTGAGATCTGAACTGAACTGACTGCCTTGGCGAGGAAGCGCTCCTTATATGCTGTTCCATGGAGCCCAGATTTTTCGAGAAAACTCTAGAAAGTGGTCAACCAATCAACTTACAGCTTCCATATTTGGTATATCCCATATAAGGATTTTCTCGCCAAGGTCGCCAAAAAAATCGCCAAGGTGGGAAAAAGTCGCCAAATTTGGCGCCAAATCCATTACGTGCATTACTGGGGCTTTTTAATGCGTTTTTAAGGGAAAATAAGGCTATTTCAACGCTAAAACGACTAGAAATGCACAAAATTAGCACTTTATCAACTTACTAAGCCTCTTTGAAAGAATTTATACAAAAATAAACACAATTATTTACAATTTCGTATCAATATAAATTATGCTCAGTCCCATTATTTTCTTTAATGTTATTATCCAAACTGATTGATTTATTCTCAAATCCCATTTACCCCCTTTTTCGGGCTGGCTGCTCGTTTGAGTTTTCAGCAGAATTAACCTAATTAAACCTGATTTATAACGTGTTCAAAGATGTAAATTTTGTTTATAAAAATTAAAACCTTTATTTCATATAGTTATCACTTTAACTGGTTAATGATTAACCATAATTAACATGGATAGGCTAAGTCTTCCCAAATGAGCTCTTTGCATTATTTCCAAGTGCAGAGCCCCCCTTTCTAATTAGCCCATGCCCTTATTAAGCTTTGTTCTGTCCCCCAACCACTCTAATTAAAATCTAACAACTCAGGATTTATTCTCAATCTTGAGTAATTAAGCCCTGCCAATATTATGTTTTGATTGGTCCTTTATTTCCACTCAACCTATTTCTTAACAACTCTAGTTCTACTCACAACTTTGTACAACAACGATTTGAATCAGTTCTTATTAATGTAACTCCTAATTAATTGATACTCTTATAAATCCATCCATTTACATGTATTCATTTTCTCATTAATTATTTGTTTTTGCTCTCACTTTGTTAATTACATTTTCATTATAATAACAACTATTTTGTTTCTCTGCACCTCGTCTGCAGAGACTTTAATTACCAGTCTTAATTCCAAATTTAATCATAGTCCCGACGTTTCTGTGTGCACGGAAATCTCCATTTTCTCCAATCCCGGTAGCCCCTAGTTAACATACAATAACTCTTCCTAATAATTCCTCCTCTCCACAGCCAAATCTAAATTTTTCTAATTTTCTTGGGGGGGGGGGGATTCCCCTCCTTGCCCCCCTCTGCCGAGACCTGCTCCCTCTTAGCAGGATGCTCTGGGGTAGGTTTCAGTGTTCTGAGAGCCTTTTTGCTGTTCTCACTCAGCAACAGTGCTCTCTACATAAAAGATGAAAGTCTTCTATCCTGCTCCCTAGACTTCTAATACTCTGACGTTTTCTCGGCGAGTGCTATCCCGTCCCTTAGTCTTAAGGGGTGTCAAAAGCACTTTCTCCGAGTTGCGCACCTTACTTTAACGGGAAGTAGGACCGAACGCTCTCTCTCTCTCTCTTTTTTTTTTTTTTCTCATAATATTGCTTCAAAGTATTTTAAACCATCTTCAATCAAGGTATCAGCTTAATTAACATTAAAATCAAATTTAATTATTCATATATTTAATTTTTTGGACTTAGAAAAATTTCCGAAAGTCCTTTTTTTTTTTTTTTTTTTTTCATAATATTGCTTCAAATGTATTTTAAACACATCATCAATCAAGGTATCAGCTTAATTAACATTAAAATCAAATTTAATTATTCAATTTTTAATTTATTAGACTTAGAAAAATTTCCGAAAGTTCTTTTTTTTTTTTTTTCATAATATTGCCTCAAATGTATTTTAAACCATCATCAATCAAGGTTTCAGCTTAATTAACATTAAAATCAAATTTTAATTATTCAAATATTTAATTTTTTTGGACTTAGAAAAAATTTCCGAAAGTTCTTTTTTTTTTTTTTTTTCATAATATTGCTTCAAATGTATTTTAAACCATCATCAATCAAGATTTCAGCTTAATTAACATTAAAATCAAATTTAATTATTCAAATATTTAATTTTTTGGACTTAGAAAAATTTCCGAAAGTTCTTCTTTTTTTTTTTTTTTTTTTTTTTTTTTTTTTTTTTTTACATAATATTGCTTCAAATGTATTTTAAACCATCATCAATCAAGGTTTCAGCTTAATTAACATTAAAATCAAATTTAATTATTCAAATTTTTAATTTTTTGGACTTAGAAAAAATTTCCGAAAGTTCTTCCTTTTTTTTCTCTTCTCTTGCTTTTCTCACAAATCAGATAGTTCAATTGCTCGAGTCCACAAGTAAACTTACTATTAAAAAAAAAAAAAAAAAAAAAAAAATATTGTTAAGCCTCTCCACTTCCCCACCCACTCGGCTACCCATCCAGTATCTTTCCCATTTACTGCAATTTCTAGTTTAAGAGTCCGCTGACCCCCCAGGTAACTAACTTTAACTAACAGCTTAATACTGCTTCACTCTCGAGGTCTCCTTCCCCTGCCTCACCCCCTAGGCTTACCCTCCCAGCTAGATTTACTCAAATTTAGTCTCTGGTCCCAAATATTGTATACCAACCAGCACCAAATTTACTAAAAGTGTTTTGGGCCTGTCCCCAGGCCTGCCCACCCCCTACGCTCACCACCTTCTTTTTTTTTTTCCCTTGTCCCTCTCCTCGGCGCGCAAGGCACCCCCTCTCCACGTTTCTGGGTCCTGGAAGCCTCTTGGCTCCTCCGGCCCCACCCCAAGTGCCTCCCTTTATTAACCTCGCTGTTTACCCTCCTAGGAGTTCTTGGTGTCTGCCTCTGCTCCCCCTGTTGCCCCCCTCCCCCTCCCATATATATTTTTTTTATTTTTATTTATCTATTTATTTATTTTTATTTATTTATTTATTTATTTATTTTTTCCAATTCCATATTCCTTTTAAGTCCACAGTCCTCGTGTTCTGGGGACCTAGTTCCCAGTTTTTCATACACAGGAACGCCGGACCTCAACTATATTTTGCCAAATTCCATATATTTGCCTTTTACTATTTTTACTCGAGTCTACTGTTCCCGTGTTCAAAAGAATTAGTTTCTCAGACACGGAAACGTAGGCCTTCAAAAACGTTTGCCAAATAACTCACTTATCAAAATTTTTAAATATATATTAAAACTTATTGGCTCTTCCCTATCCACTCTGCCTCTGTTCCAATTATATCCCTTCTACAGAAAATCAAGCCTAATTAACCAATTTTCCATCCAACCAGCTCCAGTTCTCCTTCTGTCTTTCCACCACTTGGGTCTCCCCCCCCAGTCAATTAAAGTTTTTTATTTATTTAGTTTTTTTCTTTTCTTTTCCTCTCTCTATCTGTCCCTGGCATAGTCGAATGGTATCATTTTTAAAATCCATTTTCTTTTAATAATCTTTTCTCTTAGCTATTTTCGAAAGTCTAGGCTCTCGGTTTTTGCTTTTTTTTTTTTTTTCTCCCTCCTCTCAAACTAATGGTATGGTGCAGGCGCTCTAGCGAGCCCCAACCTGCTCCAATAGAAAATCATAGTAAATCTGACTAATTGCTAATCTCATAGTAAAACCTACGATATAAAAACAGCTTTTATAAAAGCTTCACTAACTGTTCATAATACAAAACGCAAAGTCCACATGGATCTGTTATCACCAACGAAAAGCAAGCCTAACGCAGAGGAGGTTTCCGATAACGTTTCCACCTGCAGCAGGCAGTCAAATATGACTAACTTCTCTCTTACAACACCTCTACCAGAAACGTACACCAGGAAAGAGGACTTTCTATCATTCTCATCCATTCAAGATGTGGCCAGAGCAGCCAACAATATCATCATAATCTGCCGGAAAAAACACATGTCAGCTCCACTCTCGGTACTCGAGAAAGCCTTCAACAGGATTATAGAACTACAGGCACTGGCAGAGGTCCAGGATCCACTTCAGCAACAGTCACCCTCCGCATCACCACAACAAGTACAGACCCGACATCAGACATATCAAAGCATTTCTCCTATCAAAGAATACACAAAATCCATACAAAGTAAATTCACAGATTTAAACATCCACATGCAAGAATTAAAGGGCCTACAACAAGCACTCAACACTAACTTCGAAAAGCAAGAAAAGCTACAAGAATCACTTGCAACAAAGCTTGAATACCAGCAAACACTACTACAAGAACATATTCAGAACACTACAACTAGACATCCTCAGCAACCACTGGAAGAGAACCAAAACATCACAGATCAGCCACAGCCCACTACAGAAAACACAATCTCTTATGCCCAGGCCAGCACACACAAGCAAGCCTACACCACAGACCATCCTACAAAGACCTCCAACCAACTCCACAAGAACTTACTACAGGCTGCAGCACAATACAGAAAATTCAGAAGCACCCTGTACATAAAATCACACGCAACCACTGACAGAGGCACCGATATCCTTAACCTGCTGAAGAAACACCACATATCAACTATAGGAAAGATCGAAGGAAAACAAGTATACAGAGCCTCAGTTGACATCAGATGCTCCTCCCCTGAAGAGGCAGTCCTCCTGGCAAAGGATCTGCAGACTTTCCAGGAGATAAAAGAAAAACTGGATATCAAGCCTAAACCCTGCCCCACCATCTGGTTCTTGCTCTTGGGAGTGCCGACAGACTTAGAGGATGCAGATCTCGTCCAAAAACTCTTTCAGGCCAGCAGCCTCCCTGGGGACCTCCAAGACCTTATCAAACATGTAAGAACACAACCCGCCAGAGCAGCACACCTTAAAAACCTAGTTTTTCAATCCCCGCTGCCCTTTGCAGAAGCCTTTATCAAGTCTCAGGCATTTAACCTGGGCCTCTTCAGATGCATCTTCAGGCCCTACACAAGGGTCCTGAGATGCACTAAATGTCAGTCGCTGGAACACCCAACGTCCAAGTGCAGTGACAAGCTTTTCTGCTCGCAGTGCTCAGGCAGCCACAAGAATGAGGGGTGCAACGCCAGGGCGAGTTGCATCAACTGCCAGAGGTTCAACATTACTAGGAGAAGAAATCACGAAAGAGCCCTTCCCTCCAACCATCAGGCCTACTCTATGGACTGTCCACTCTATGCGGAGAAATACAATTCCCGTAGAGAGGAACTGGAAGCCAAGTTTTCCTCCACAGTCTCGGCTCCACCTCCTCCCAGGAAAAGCAGGACGGACTCCCCAAAGCGACCAACAAGACGCCGCTCCAGATCAACAAAGTCTTACAAGGCTCACTCCAAATCATCCCAAAGACTCCCCTCTAGAAGCCGCAAACACACCTCTCAAAAGAGTGCCAACCAACAAAGAACTTCCAGCAGAGCTTTCCTACAAAGGTCACTCAGCAGGAACTACAGTTCAGTCCCAGGACCCTCTCAGCAAGACTCAAAATATCAGCCATATCCCGACTACCTACTGTACTCTGACTATTACTCTGACTATTACAACTACCCCTATAACCAAGAGTACTACACTGACGGACCCTATGATGGACCCTGTGATGGACCCTACGACGGACCCTATTACGCTGACGACTCTCGTTATGCTGACGGTCCCTACCACGGCAGCTCAAATCGCACCTCAGGAAGGTAACAGCTTTTATTCCTAAACTAACCCAACCTCTTACCCCAAAATAGTTATTAAAATTCAAAGCTAAAAAGAAAAACAAAAAAGTACTCTCCTCACCTTCCCCAGAGGCAACATCCTCTTCCTCTCCCGAACCCCCAGTAAATTTCAATAACCTCAAGATCGTGCAGATCAACTTCAACAGGTGCAAGGCGGCGAACTCGACGGTCCTCACGTTCATGGAGGATAACTCCGTGGACATCGGACTGCTCCAGGACGCATATTGCACCGTTGGGGGAGATCTGTACGGCTTCCTTTCTTCCTGGTCCAGTTTCAGCTCTAAAAACAACTCAGCTCACATTATAATTCGATCACAAACCCTTATTTACACTCATCTTTACACTGGGGACCATTGTGTTTTTATTACACTGACCACGAAGGAGGGCGAACTGATTATTGGCAGCGCTTACGCATCCCCGTCAGCGGATTTTGAGGCCTGTCTACTGGAATAGCAACATTTAATCACTCAAAAGTCACTCTTCATCTGCGGCTGCGACCTCAATGCTAACTCCCCCTTTGGTGCTCACCGATTGAGAACAGCAGAGGTCGCAGCCTAATAGAATTTATAGCCTCCAATAACCTCTGCCTTGCTAACTTAGAAAACTCTGCTCCCACCTTCCAAAAGGACAATGCCCAGCGCTGGCCAGACTTCACTCTCTGTAATACAAAGACCCTAGCTCGAATCTTCGACTGGTCAGTCCTGGACATTTTTAATAACACAGATCACAATTACATCACTTACTCTATCAATTCAATACCCACAGTAACATACTCTAAACGGTTTGCCACTAAACGTGGAAACTTCAAGAAATTTAACAAACTTTTACTCAACTCCTCCTTATCACTAACAGACGAACTCAACGCCATTAACAACACCACACAATTAGAAAATTTTACAGTTAATCTAATAGCCTCCATCCAGACAGCCGCGGCCGCAGCATTCAGGCTCAAGAAATCGGGACGGCAGTACGCCTACTCCTTCTGGTCTCCCCAGCTCCGTTCCATGCGTAATCACCTAACCGCCCTAAGAAGACAAGTAAAATACCTTGACCCGTCACTTCTACAACAACACAGAGAGAAAATAAAACACCATTCGGCAATATTCAAAAAACACATCAACGAAGCCAAACATAACGCATGGAAGAAATTCTGCACATCACAAACACAAATATTCGGCACAGCTCAAAAAATTTACAGTCAAAAATTCTTCACCCCGCCCCAGCTGAAATTGGAACGTCCTCCAGCTCTCTCCTCAAAACGTAACAATCTAGAGTACCTCACAAACATCCTTTTCCCAAGAACCGTCTACCCTCAACACCAAGCACCACTCTACTCGGCTCCCTCGGATGTTCCCTTCACGGAGTCTGAGGTTAAAGCCACTCTTCACAGCTTCAACATCAAAAAGGCTCCAGGTCCGGACAACATAGATTTTAAAATCTTACGAAACGTACACTGCACAATGCCACACATCCTTCAGAAATGGACCAATCTATGTCTCAAACACCAATACTTCCCCGAAACACTCAGAAGAGGTGAAGTGGTGTACTTTTTGAAGCAAGGGAAACTTCCCTCTGAACCCTCATCCTACAGACCGATCTGCCTCCTCCCCACTTTAGGCAAACTATTAGAAAAATTAATTGTAACAAGATTAAACTTTTACCTCGAAACAAACAATCTACTACATCCTAACCAATTTGGGTTCAGAGAGGGCAGATCTTGTGACCAAGCACTACAAGCCATAAAAAGTTCCTGCGCCGTCAGCTGTAATGCATCAAACTACACCACTATCATCTCTCTAGACATTCAAGGAGCCTTCGACAATGTGGAGTGGCCACACATTCTACGCGCCCTACAAGACCTTAACTGCCCGAGTAATCTGGCCGGAATCATCCGCTCATACCTCTCCCATAGGAAAATTATTGTCAACTGGGGTGACGGGAATACCGAACATCCCCAAACTAAAGGCTGCCCACAGGGTTCGTGCCTAGGTCCTATCCTGTGGAATCTGATAGCAGACATAATACTCAAAAGCATGAACTCTGCGGGTTTCACAACATTTGCTTATGCGGATGATTTCTCCCTGATTGTCTCGGGTCGAACTAGAAAAAACCTGGAGGACCAGGCCCAGGAAGCCCTTTCCCACTTCAGTATACTTTTGAAAGAATTCGACTTAAAATTATCCCCATCTAAAACCAAAGCATTAACTCTCGCCTTCCCTAAAGCCCTTAAAAGAACTAGGAATCCCAAGATGCGGATAAACGGCATCAGTGTCAATCATGTCGAAAACATGAAACTCCTTGGCATCACCTTTAACAGGCACCTCAACTGGCTGGCTCACGTAAAAGAAATTAAACTAAAGACTCAAAGTATATACCACAGCTCAGCAAAAATGGTGGGAAAGAGGTGGGGTATCTCCACCTCTCTCCTAAAAACCTGGTATAAAACAATCCTCATGCCCACCTGCAGGTCTCGCAGACATATATAAAAACTCAAATCCTACAGCTTAAAGACCCCGAATTAACAAACATCATCTTCCCACAAACCCCCATACAAACTTTGACCTGCAGCTGGGATATTCACCCAGGCAAGGATGTTGCCCCATTCATCACCAATTGCACTAAAAATAGTTTCTCTCCCTCTGCTCCAGTCTTCCAAGCGGAAATCTATGCCATAGAAAAAGCAATACGCTGGATTGGCGACTCGGAACACGAATGATTTCTTTAACATCTTCAGCGATAGTCTCTCGGGCCTTCAGGCAATAGCTCGGCATCGGTGCAGAAACCCACAAATTCAACAGATCAAAAAACTCTTAACGAATCCTAACTTTACTTGCTCCCTGGCACACGTTTCTGCCCACAGGGGCGTGATCGGCAATGAACTCGCTGACTCCCTTGCAAAAGAAGCAACTGATTTCCCCACCAAGTGTTCCACAATCCCTGCCCCACCCTCCTATGTCAAAAATAGAATCAAAGAAATTATTAATCTCAAATGGCAAAACCTGTGGGATAGTTCAGAGAAGGGTAGGCACACCTTTTCGCTGATCCCACAGGCTCGTATTAATTCCTGGACCCTAACTCCACCTATCACGGCATTTTTAACAGGTCATGGCCCCTTCCCATCTTACCTTTACAAATTTTATTGCCGACGCTCTCCCCTGTGTTCCTGCGGCGAGGAGGGAACTCCGCAACACTACTATTTCCACTGCCCCTTAACAGCACTATATCATATTAGAAATCCCTCTCCCAGACCAATCAATTGGCTGGACAACATTTTAACAAGGAAACCCTTAATTAATAAATTAAATAAAATTTTCTCATTCCTAATGGATTTATGTAATCTAACAAACTAACCTAAAATCACAACTAAAGAAAAATTCTTTCTCCTAAACACATTATTCTTCTATCTCCCTGTTATCTTCCCGTGTGCCCGTGATGCTGCAGTAGCCCTCATAAATGCAAGGGTCTAAACTGGTAGCGTGCCGCTTGTCGTGGAAGGCCACACAGCCTCGCACCCTCTCTCCTATAATCAAGCGGCGCCCCATGTCGCGGGTAGACTTGTGTCTGGCGCCGCTCTTGTAAATACCCATGCCCATTTGCATCGCCCCTTGTCGCGGGCTGGCTAAGCCAGGCGATGCATGATGTAATTTTTTTTTTTTTTTTGTTTACTCAATAAATGTCGGAGCAGCTCACGTGGATTTTCCTGGAAGCGCTCAACACCGCTCTTAGAGCGGTGAGCGGGGGCTGCTCCCTGTTCAATTTTGTGTTGATGGTCCATAATACACATACGTTCGTGTAATATGGACCAAATGGTCCTTCCCGAAGTAGTCCTTCTCAAACAGTTGACGTACTTGGAATTGTGAAACGAACTGTCCAGCAAGTTCCCTCATACACTTGTCCATCTCTTGGGAATAGTAGAAAGGGACGAAAAAAAAGGGAGGTCCAAAGGTTATATTCAATGGGTAGTATGCGAAGGAAGTGATAGCTTGATTATCCCTGCTTCTTTGGCTTATTCTATAGCTTCAAGACTTTTGGTGTGCGAAATATGTGCACCGAGAATTAACAAAACTTCTCTGTTTTTATCATGGACCATTGGTCCACATTGCACAACAGAGCATGGTTCATATTACACGCATAAACAGAGCAACGTCGTTTCCAACTATATATCACTATCTATGCAAATTGGCGCCCATGAAACACATGTCTAGTTGTTCAGCAAATAAGTACATTTGCTACTATTAACGCGAAAATTATATTACAATTACCTAACAGTATAAAGTAATACTTTCATTTTAACATATTTGTTACATCAATGATCATATAAACTGTAAACTCAATTTCATAATCGTCCAAATAAAGGTACGCATGTACAAGTCACTTCTTGCTTTGGATAACAACAATATTCACTAAAAGTTCAACACTAGATTTCAACATCTAGTGTTGAACAGGAAAATTTCCTTATGGTCCGTATTACACGATGGTCCATATTACACGGTTCTCCTCTAACTCTTTTTACAATTATATTATGTGTACCAATATCTAGAATATTTTATAATCTATTTCTTGTTTTTAAAAGCATTTTATTCACTATAACATGGGATACATCTGAACTACGTTAATTCGCATATAGAGATAGTAATACAGGGTGTCTTCAAAAGAAAAAAATCCCCAGTATGAAGGCATCTGCAATGAAAACTAATAAGTGGAATAAAACCAAATTTCATATACAAACAGACAGCAAAATACATGGGAAGATTATTTCCGCGAAGAAAAAACTAGTACTCCTAAGTCACCGATAGGATAAATTTTGGCTCTACTGTCCCGGACATATTATAAAATTTGAACAATCATGATAGATTATTCAATTTTTCAAAATGCATACGTGATTTTGGATCTCTTGGAAACGTAAACAAAGTTTATACTTGAAATAAATAGACGAAAGAAGCATTATGTAAAGTTTCATTGATTTTTGAATAAAAATGCTCATGCAGAAATTTATATACAATATTAAACTTTCGGAAAATATTCTTTTAATATTGCGGGCATCAGGACAACATATGTGAAATATGAGCAAATTGTGCAAATGTACAAATGTATACAATGCAAGTAGATTATGCAAATTCTATAGTGCGAAAGTAAAGCTTCAGTATAAATTCCACTATTGGCAATATTTGGTATTAACTGTTTTCTTTTTGGAAATCATCACCCCATGTATTTCATAGTATATATAAAATTTGGCTTCATTCCATTCGTTAGTTTTAGCTTTCATGCCTGTGAATACAGAAAGTTTTATTCTTATTTATTTATTTTTGTATATTATCATGTACACACTGTATATTATTTATTTGTTTTTGTTTTTCTTTTGTAGATGCGTACTGTTCAGGTTTTCTAATGTAAAATATCTGAATATATGTGAAATCGTGTCTTTAGCGGTCCTATAATAAATTTAATAAATGCTTGTCTGGTAATCTATATAAATAAAGAAAAGTGTCTGCGTATGTGAGTACGTGTGTGTGTGTCTGTATGTAGGCGTTCTGGTGCTTAAACAACTGATTGCAGAGCCGTAAAATTTGATATATGGGTATCTTGGACCCTGCAGATGTGCACCTAATAAATTAAAATGTTAGGGGTTTTATCAAGATTTATTTACAATCAGCGAAAACATTGTAATATCATTGGGCACTGATTGAATCAAAATAAAAATGTAAATAAAACCCCTTATAGTTTAGCTTTTATTTTGAAAGAACTGAAATTCTGTTCATTCTATTTCTCGTAACGTTTTGAATTTACATGCTATTTCTTTGGGGTTTCATATAAGTTGCTCAATATCTTTGGTTATTAAAGTATGCAAAGGAAATTTTGGTAAAGCTTGTGCATGCGTAGTTAAAAATTATTTAGTAGAAGTGCTCGTATTTCGTAAGATATTTAACATTTATTTCATTCTGATTACTGCATGCCGAGTCTAATGTAGTATGCCCTATTTCCTAAAAATGTCTTTGCACTGGGTCTAATACCCTCTGTGTTATAGTTAAAAAACTGAAAATTGTTTTTGCAATTTTTTAAAGAAACAGTTATATCTCCATGAATACATGTGGTAGCCTCTTAAGAAGTTATAGAGATAATGAGAAAATTCCTCATAATCACATGCTACAGCCAAAATGCATTTAAAGAATTATCTTTTAAAAGGTGATAAAACAAAATTCTGATTTTTGATTAATTTTTCATTGATCCCCTTTTCTTTTTAATTATACAACTTTTACTGAGAAATATGAGGTTTTTTACACTGCCGAAATTTCAAAATGATTCCTAAAGAACTTTTTAAAATATTTGCCAAAACGTAAGAAAACGAAAGTGTTTTCACATCATTTTGTCTAACACTTATAAATCTACATGATTTTTGCGATTATAATTTAGATCGGAAACATGCCTTTCAATCTTTATCTTATTAAGATTAGGTGCTTAGAAACTATTGCACTTCAAATAATTCGAATCTGCTGCCATTAATGATAAAGAAATTATTTGTATCATTGTAAAAGTCCTACAAGTATCAAAAATTCTAAAAATTGTGTGCCCGTGACTAAAAATATATCGACCAATATTCAGATAAATAAAAAAAAAAAAGTTTAGAAAATATTGTGTTCACACAGACATACCACATTATCCGCGATTGTAATGAAATGCTCGCCCTCTGGTGGGCTAAGGTGAAATTACAATTAACATGAATAGCTTTCGGCTTTTCGAGACGCCATTGCTTGCCAATGTTTAGTTTCACATATATTTATTGAATAAAAATAAATAAATCCGGTAAAAAAGATAACACATACTGTTGTGTGCTACAGCGTAACTCCAAAGGATCAAGAAATCCAGAATTAAGCTTCCATTTATTTCCAAATGACAAATTTAAAATTTCAGTTGTTTCGGCTAGTGGAAGTAAAGAATTAATCAGATAATTTGAAACTAATATTTGTCCAGCTTCAGTTAAAAATCTACTTCCGATCGAACTTTGAATAAACTGAAATATATTTTCCAAAAGCAACCAATTTTCCATGATGTAATGGCGGAGAAATTATAGTAGAATATTAAGTAGAATAACAAATAGTACAACAATAAATATACGTGGCTATTATATTTACTAACAACAAAAGCTGAAAAAGCGCCATCTATCGATCATTACAAACGCGGATGAAAATAGCAAAAATAAACTCTGGCGAACTCAAGACGGATAGACACACGAACATTTCATAGTCAGACTTCTTCTTCTTCTTCCTTTTTTTTTTTTTTTTTTTCTTCTTTAATGAGTATAATGTTTTTTTTTACATAGTATATGTTCGGAAAATAAAAATGTCATTTTAGCTGAATCAACGTAAGAAAGAATAAAAAATACAGTTTATCCATTTCATCATCGAAAAATCGCGTGTTCAAAAACGCATTGCGTAGTTGGTATTTCTTTTACCTTTACTATTACTAATAATTTTGCAATAATTTCTAATTTATTTTACAACTAGTTATAAATTAAAAAGCAAATAATAAACTTAAAAAAAATAATAATAATTAAAACTTTGATAAAAAAAATACTTAAAAGAGAACAAATATACTTAGATCGGAACGTGAAAAAAAAAAAATAAATAAAATAAAATAAGGACTAGATTCGGAGAATAAAAATACATGCAAATTTTGTAAATACAAACTGTATATGGTTCAAAATTCAATTTAATATAACTAAAATAATTTTAAAGATACGGGTACGCAATTTTTTGTAATTATGTTATTGCATTTAAAAGAAAAAACTTTCTAACTAACCAAATTGTCTTGAAGGTTATAAAAATTAAACAACATCAGTTTTTAAAAAAATAACGAGAAGAAATATTTTATCAATGTAAATTTATTTTGTAACTTATTTTAATAGCGTTTTCAATTCACAATGCCTTTACATATCTAATAAATAATGAATTAATCCGCGTTAGAATCTTTTTGGGACACACTGCATACACACCAGAGCACAAATACTGCTTATTCAAGAACGGTATTCAAAAGCATATTGCACAATATGTTATTGACAAACGCTCCACTCAGAGCTCAATAAATGCATTCGAGTAAAGATTTCCTTCTTTAAAATTTTTGACTAAGATTAGTGGAGGGATATCAGTACATTATACTAAAAACGATTGTTAATCCAGTTTATATGTACCAGCCATTCATTAGAAAAATAGTGTCCTCCTCCAAAGGACATTGCAAAAAAAAAAAAAAAAAAAAAAAAAAAAAGTAAACTTATGAAAATTACTTTTTTCTTGTTTACTATGAAAAAGACAAGAGAAAAATAACCACAATAACATTACATTCATTGCAAAATATAAAATTTAATAAATAGTACATACTAAAAAAAGTTTTATATATTAGTTTTTTCTTTAAATTCTCATCCGTAATGGTAACAATACACCTAGAAACAAAATTACAGTAATTAAAAAAATAATAATAAATAAAAAAGCAATGCATTATGTATGTAACTTAAAATATTATGTATGAACAGTATATGAAGGGGATGATATTTGACTTTTTTTTTCAATTCCTACTATTAGTTCACACTCTCCCTGTATATATCTTGTACAAATCTTGCAATCGATTTTTAACTAACTTCCCGACTAGTTAGAAATTTGAAACTTTCAGGATTTATCAGAACACGGTGACAACACAATACTTCGAAGTCCGATCTTCGAATCTTTTATTAGTTTTCTTATAATTAATTAAAATATGAAAATAATAACATCCTAATAGCGTTAAAATAGCCAAAATATTAGCTATAATTTAATTGTTGCAAAGAAAATAAAAGTACGAGTTAACTTTTTTTCGACATAAAAATAATACATTTAATTAAACGTGAACATTAAAAAATTATAAAATGTTAAATTATGCATCTCACAAAAATTGACGTCATTATCACTTTAAAAATTTTATGCACATTGATAAGAGCTCTATGATTCATCAGAAAATTTAAAACATGGCATATAAAAAGTTTTTTTTTATCTTACAATTATTTTTATTTCATTTTTCACGCGCGCTTTTTATTTCCCAATTCAAAATTATTAAAATAGAAACTTTTTCGATAGTGTTTGTAAGTAGGAATTCACTTTAAAAATTTGTCTTTTATATTACTTGTTTACCATGTTTTTATTAACTCGTTTCCTTGTTTGTTTGTCCAGTACAAATCTTGCAATCGATTTTAAACTAACTTCTTGACTAGCTAGACATTTAAAACTTTTAGAATAGTTGAGAACACGATGGCAATGAATTCTTTTAATATTTTTATTCAATTAATAAATGTTTGAAAATTCCTTATAATTGCTCTCTTTATTACGTATTTGATCATTTTCTTTCAAGTTGATGGGATAATTCATGAAAAAAAAGTTTTAAAAAGTATTTATTAATACATAGAATTGTCAGGTTTGTATTATTCAACAAAAAATTTAAAAACGGGGTATATAAAAAGTTCTTTTTATCTTGTAATTATTAATCTATTGTTTATTTTTATTTATTTTTATTTTTTTATTTTTTTTGTATTAATGAATGCGCTTAATTTTTTTTTTCTTTTTACTTTCACCTATAATTATACAGTATTAAGTCTGTGTTGAAGTTCGGTTACTAATTGAAAAATTAAAGTTTATTTTTTGTATGATAAAAAAACTCATTTATTTTTGATATATTTGAAAATATAATCACAGTATTGAACGACTTTAAAACTGAAACTGAACGGAGATGAATTTTTTGTATAAAATAAAACTTAAGGTAGATCAATTTTCAAATGGTCTTTCCTTATAATAAAACGTGGATACGTGAAATAAATTTACAATTTTTGGAGGACATTAATCTTTCAGATTAAATTGTAACTTCAACTATCTTGAAAAGAACGGTTCTTTTTTCTCTTTAGATTTTTATCACCCAAGAGTGTATAAGTTTTCTTCAAAATCATTTAAAAAAAGAGAGAGTGACTCTCAAAAGGCACTGAAAAAAAAAAAGTAATATTGTACAAAATTTATTTTTTCTTCTTCACTGAATACAAAGAATAAAGCAAAAATAAAACAGAACAATGAAAAGAGCAAAAAATTAAATACATCACTGGAGTCATTTAAATTCCATAAATGCTCTTAAAGTAATTCCTCTGAGAAGAATCATTGAAACACTTAACTGTGACAAGAGAAGGAACCATATTACTCATCCTAAAAACAGAAAATATGTTGTGGCTATCATAAAATTTTATTCTATATCATTCTATTTAGTAGCAGTGTATATTAGTTAATGCAAACAAATGTTTAATCACAGTTTATCACAATAAAAATTTAAGTTATGCACTTTGGTACAATTTTAAGCAAGAAATGATGATACTTAGCCATATGGAAAATCACAGAAATTAAATTGGCATCGTTTATCATAAAGACTATTTCATATATCAACTTTGTGCATTGGTACCCCATAGAAGCTGATATATTACCTTTCTGTTTATAGGAAAAAATACAGCAAAGCGGGTCTGCCTTTCGACCGATATGCACCTAAGTTAAATCAGTACATTATTTCTTAATGGTACATATCAACACTTTTGCAATTATACACGATAGAAGCTGAGATATAGACTTCCTGTTAATAAAAGTAATCGTAGCATAACTGCAACATTCGCTGCTCGATAATACGAATTCAATCAACAGAGTTCTCTGTAACGGTGCCTTCACATACCAATATTTTTGCGATTATACACGATAAAAGCTGAGATATAGCTTTCCTGTTAATGGAAGTAATCACTGTATAACAGCGTCATCTGTTGTCCGATAATCTGAACTGAATGAACACAGTGCTTCATATTGGACCTCGTACATATCCATTTATGCGTAATTATACATAATAAAAGCTGAGATATAGCCTTCTTGTAAATGAAAGAAAGCATAGCACAATAACGTGTCCTAATGCGCGATTTGCATTATGATTTATGGTATTACCAATTTATGGTATATTACAACCAAATGTAAACTTTTATAAAATTCAGCACATTACGTCTTAAACTCGAAATGCTACAAAAGTTTTCTACAAACAGGCTGACATTTTATAAAAATGACTGTGTGTTCAGGAATCTAAAAATATAGAAATCCGTGGAATACAGGATATCGGAAATTTTCACGAATGAAATACTTTCTTTTTTTGAATGTAAGAGAAAATATAAAATGACTTTCATAATAGTTTTAAGATTGGTTCAATTACATATCTGCTATAATAATAGTTTATTAATTGCAAAAAATAAAATATTCTGAAAACTTTATAGTTATTAAATTAATTTTATTGTTATTGTCATTAATATTAACAAATCTGCTAGTGATAAAGCTTACACATAGCTTTAAATAAACAAACAAACAAAAAATAGAATCTGAACAATCATAGAGACATTTAAACATTTTACCTAACAAAAATGATGCATATTAGTATAACTGTTGCAAAACTGGACGCTTTAATATAATTTTATAATTAATATAAAATTAAAATATACAATAATTTTATACTTAATATAAATTAAAAATTAATAACACAAACTTCGCTTTATTTTTAGTAAAATCAAACTCATTTTAAAACTGATGGTTCAAAGTTTAGATGATTCAATAGTAAAGAGCTGTAACATGAAACTTGAGAGTGAAGCGGACCTATGCATGACTTAGTAAGCTTGTTTTTAGAGTTTTATTTTAAACTAGTAACGCCCAGTGGTCGAAACTCGACCATTTTTTTTTTTTTTTTTTTTTTTTTTTTGCAAAGCAACGCAAATCAAAATTATTGCCTTGTCCTAAACGGAGTTAAATTGCAACACAGCTGCGCCAATTGTTTGTGGCAATTTTTAAAAATAAGTAGTCAATTTCAGTTTATTAAAATGCAAGGAAATCTCAAAACGTGTTAATTCATAAAAAACCGGAAATCAAAATTTCTCCGTATTTTCTACTTGCTTCTTATACACGCAAAAGCCAGCAATAAATCCACTTTTAAAAAAATAAATAGTCAATTTTATATGCCAAAAGACAAATAACAAAGAACATTTGAAGTTTCAAAAATTAAATAATATATATTATCTATATATTAATACGCAAACAGGAAATTTATCGTACGGCTAATATCTCTTTAAATTACAGCTGACATAAATCATAAAACAAAAAAGATAGAAATTAGATCATAAATAAATTAGAAAATAAAAAAATGATTTCTCATAAATCAAATCCTTAGGAAATCTTTTTTGTGGTTCCACGGACGGCCAGTGACGTCATCACTTCGCTTGCGTATAAGGATGCTATACAAATTACTGTGTCTATGGTTTTATTTGAGTTTTATGAAATTGCCAGATTTAACAACTTTCCATTTTTAGGTATTTTTTAATGGAAAGGAATACGTGTATAAAAGGGAAAAATGGGGGAAAATGCATAAAAAATAAAAGTATTTTTAAATACCTTCTTGACATCGTAAGAAAATAATATTTGTATTCGCACCTTCCGGCTAACCATACCTTTCGAATGATACCATTTTCAACCCTCTACTCCCATAATAATTATATTAAAAAGAGACTACAAATTTTATGTTTGCCTATTAATATATAGATATGGCCTTTACTGATACAATGTCCACCACTGTCACCTTATATAGGCATATTTTTTTTAAACGAGAAGTATTATTTTTCTATATTAGAATACATATAAACCGGGTGTAGACATTTTAAAAATTCAGAAATATTGAAGGAATTGGTAAAATTGTTTGTGGAAAAGTTATTTTCTTGAAGGGGGATTTTTTTTCGCAAAGGAGAAAATAAAGTTGTTAATTTTTTCTTCAATAGAAGGAGCTGCACAGATGCGTAATGATAAATATGCAAATCAGAGTCCTATAAATTGCACGGTTTTAAGATTAACGCAGCTTATTTCTTATTTTGCTTCTTACTTGTGGATACATGATGTTTTAATTGCGACAATGACTTGGTAGATGAAGCGATTTTGATGACGATGTTTTCCCTGAACTTTGAATTACCGACTGCAGCTGAAATTAGCGATGTTGCAATTCATTTACAAACTGTAATTTGTGGTGATAGCGAAAACGCAGAATAGAATTTATATGTCTTTAAAGATTTATATAGAAATAAATAGTTTTTCATGGAAAATTTTGATTTTCTAACGTACAGCGCCCTCTGTCGACGAAAATTTTAACTATTATTTTTTTCTTACCAAAAAAATTCCCTTTCATGAAATAATTTTTTCGCAAACCGCGTTCAAATCTACTAATTCCTTCAAATTTCATAAATTTTTAAAATGTATACAGATTTATGAGACACCAAGTATATATATATATATACATATATACAGG
The DNA here is from genome assembly GCA_963930645.1 of Salticus scenicus. NCBI lineage: Eukaryota > Metazoa > Arthropoda > Arachnida > Araneae > Salticidae > Salticus > Salticus scenicus. The sequence goes on from OZ005656.1 coordinate 87,171,397, forward strand.
GTGAGTTTGATATAATCTGCCAAACGAAAGCAGGTGATAGAACAGCCCATGGGAAGAATAAAACATCATAGAAACCCTGTCCTATCTCTAACCGTTTCCGAGTTATGGTAGATAGAAGAAAAATCTGATTTTTTCCATCCTGTCTGAAAAAACCCATATTTGTGAGCTTTCTGAAAGACTTACACGCAAAATAAGCACATATTTGGAAAGAGCAAAAAAAATCCTATCGAGTGATACCATTCACATCAGGATACCTTAATATGACCGCGAGCTACAAGCGATAAAACATTGGCGAAGTTTAAAATCGAGTTGTCACCAAATTCTTTAACAGGCAATTCTGCAAACACTGTACGAACTACAATAGGTCAGTTTTACCAAAATCTTCTCCATTCCACAAGCTTTAGAATGAGCCCACAATAAACCATATCGGTGTTCTAGTTCAGAAGAAATTTAGCCTTTTGTTTGAAATACATTCATCACTGACTCGACGTTCGTCGAGAAGGAGACTGACGGGGTGCCATGGTCGTTCCTGATTTCACGTTCGCCTTCAGCCAATACCTTCTAATCAAGGCCTTCCAAGATGATTGTGACGTCACATGCTTTGGGCTACTTTATATGCACATCTTTGAAAATGGATTTAGAAATATTTTGAGATGACAAGAAGTTATTTAGTATACTAAGATTATGAGAGTATTGGAATGTATAATTAAAAGAGAGAAATATTTGAAATTGTAAACATAAAAAGGGAAATTATGCTTTTAAAACTAATTTATGTATTTCTCCCGCATAAGTAAGAGATTTTATGTATGACTGCTAGTGTTTACCCTTTTTGCCTACTAGTAATGTTAATAAAAATATATGTTTGGTATAGTTATTCAAATGCTGTTTTTTTACTCCCAGTTTTATTTATTATATTTATTATTATAATATAATTACTAAACTAAAAAGTATAAAGCTTTAATGAGAAATAACCATTTACCTATAAGTTTCGGAAATTTTTAACAATGAATCCGAGAGAAAATTTGTCATTTGTCTAAGTTTCATTTTGAATTAGCGTGAAAAGAAAAAAACTAATATATACAGAGAGAAAAAAAAAATGTTTTCGGAAATCACCATTATAGACATATTTCTTTACTGATTGAATTTTTATGTATTCATATTTCAAAAAATAAAATTTATTTCGTTAAATAGGACAATAAGTCACATAGATTTCAAATACAAAAAAAAAAAAAAAAAAAAAAATAAAATAAAATAAATAAAAAATAAATAAATAAAAAGACTTGTTCGTTATTTTTAGAACTATCATTAGAACCTTAAAAAAAAAAAAAAAATCTAATTTTTAAAGCAGAATATATAAAACATTTTAAACTTTGTAAATTATACACGTGTGTCTGTGTGTATGTATTTACATATTTGAATTACTGAGATAAATACAGAAGGAAGGTGAAAGAATGATATGAATATTAAAAAGGATAAATAAGTCATACAGTTTTTAAAACAAGAATATCGTTTAACTTTCAATATACGTTGCTTACGTGATCACACTACAGACAGAAAGACAGATAAATTAAATTCATAATCACTCTTAAATATTGTTGAAAAACGTTAACCATTAGTACAAACAGAAATGCAATTCCAGCATTTTCCAACTGTAGCCCTTAATATCCAAATATTTACTGTAGTCCTGTCAATCTTAATGCCTAACATACCATAATTTATAAAACATGTTTTAGCATATGGATAACAAATGTAAATTTAATTATGATTTGTGCAGTACTATGTTAACTGTAATTTTTAGAAATGCTTCCCATAAAACACAAGGCATTAGCATTCTTTTTTGATGTACCTGGGAAAAATAGTCGTGGTATTTATATCACTTTCAATGGGAAAATGCCATCGTGAACATGAATAACATCAGTTTGGTGAAATTGTGAAAATTTTACACACCCCAGAGGCGGACAGACAAATTGAAATCATAAACTATTTTCAATTTTGTTGGAAAGTGTCCAAAATAAATATTAGATACGTTTCAGTTGAAAATTTTATAAATCTTTATTTTATTACATTTTTTTTTTTAAATCAACACAGCTTCTCACAATAAATATTTTACAAACTAATTTAACCAATAGATGCTGAGATATAACTATCTGAAAATTTACAAAAAGTAACAGTAGCGCCACACGTCATCTCATGTACATCCAAATTGATTCGGCATAGTTTTTCATAACATACATCTTACATATAAAATTCAATGCATATATATATCATAGAAGCTGAGATATGGCTCGCCTATAAATGGAGAAATTTGCATCATGCCAAAGACATCGGTTGGCCGATATGCGTCCAAATTTAATCAGTATAATAGTTTATAATGGCTGTTGCGCGTATCAAGTTTAGTGCTTTTATATATCATAGAAGCTCAATTATAGCGTTTTCTTAAAAGGGGAAAATTGCAACGTATTAGCATTACCTGTAGTCAGATATGCACCTAAGTTGAATAAGCATAGTATTTCACAATCGACTACTTGCACATCAAGTTAGGGAAAGTTACACACAATAGAAGCTAAGGTATAATCTTTCCTTAATTGTGGGAAATTGCAACATAGCAGCGCCATTAGTTGGGCAATATGTACCAAAAGCTATTTAGAACCAATTTATATCAAAGTGCATCGAAATATAAACTTTTTCACAATTCGGTTCATTATTTTGCGAGATACAGCACTCAAAACATAAAAATTTGATTATACATAGTCAGATAACTCCTGAAAAGGGTTTAAAGAAATCTCAAAACGTGTAAATGAACCAAAAGCCAAATAAAGAAAGTTTTCAAAAATCCAATACTTTATTGTTATGTAAATAGAATAAAATAAAAATGAATTTTAAGTTATTGTGGAAACAGTATATACAACTAAATGTTTACGATCGATTACTTAATTTATAGAGCATAGTTAAAAGGAAAAAAAAAAATTGAAATAGCAAATGGTTCTTAAATTTGAATGTGCTAAGAATGAAACAATTATCAAGAAATATGTTTTTAATAAGATACCTTTTGTTTATCACGAATATTTAATATGCTACTCATGAACAATTTGATTTTGAATTGGGAACAGAATAACTAATAATTTAAACTCATATTATTTTTGGTTAAATTTGTTCTGAAAAAAAAAAAAAAAAAAAAAAAAAAAAAAAAAAATCAAATTTTTAATAACTAAATATATCAACATTTTATTACAATCATCAATCATTTTAATGAAACACATAACATGAAGTTGAATATACATATATATGCTTATATATATATATATATTTACCAAGATATCTATTATTTATCGCTAATAATTAATATTGCGTACAAGAACAATTTGATTTTAAACAACAGAATATAGTATGTAGTAATTTAAATTCATATTATTTTTGCTCAAATTTGTTCTGAAAAATTTGGTATCAAATAGTTAATAACTAAAAAGTCAATTTTTTATTACATATTACAATTATCAAGCATTTTCCAAAAATATTCAAATTAAAAAAGATACATTTATTTATTTCGAAATGAAAAAAAATAAATAAATAAATAAATAAATACATAACAGATAAACAAAGAACATTTTAAATTTTTTAATTCATCTCATTAAAAATTTTAAATATAGAACACTTCTGAACTATCTTTAGGGAAAAATAAAGCGTTGCAATTATGTGTATAAAAATATTAGTACGCACTTAACTTTACAAATATATGGAGGTCGAAAATTTTTGCGAATCCAATACTTTCTCTATATTACATATAGAAGAAAGTAAAAATATATAATAAAATAAAGTATTTAACACTTACGTTTGGTTGTAAACTCGATTCGTTGATTTGGAAAACACTCGGGTTCTTTAATATAAAGGAAAATTATTAGAAACACGCTAAACGGCATCAACGATTTAAAATTTCTAATAAGAAAGTGTTCAAAATTCGAATTCGACGCTCTCATCACATGTGAAATAACTAGCCCAAATGCTCATACGTCACACCACTTCCGGTTTTGCTGTTGGAAGGCCTTGATTAGAAGGTAGTGGTCGAATTCGAATTTTGAATACTTTTTTATTAGAAATTTTAAATCGTTGATGCCGTTTAGCGTGTTTCTAATAATTTTCCTTTATATTAAAGAACCGGAGTGTTTTCCAAATCAACGAATCGAGTTTACAACCAAACGTAAGTGTTAAATACTTTATTTTATTATATATTTTTACTTTCTTCTATATGTAATATAGAGAAAGTATTGGATTCGCAAAAATTTTCGACCTCCATATATTTGTAAAGTTAAGTGCGTACTAATATTTTTATACACATAATTGCAACGCTTTATTTTTCCCTAAAGATAGTTCAGAAGTGTTCTATATTTAAAATTTTTAATGAGATGAATTAAAAAATTTAAAATGTTCTTTGTTTATCTGTTATGTATTTATTTATTTTTTTTTTTCATTTCGAAATAAATAAATGTATCTTTTTTAATTTGAATATTTTTGGAAAATGCTTGATAATTGTAATATGTAATAAAAAATTGACTTTTTAGTTATTAACTATTTGATACCAAATTTTTCAGAACAAATTTGAGCAAAAATAATATGAATTTAAATTACTACATACTATATTCTGTTGTTTAAAATCAAATTAATCTTGTACGCAATATTAATTATTAGCGATAAATAATAGATATTTTGGTAAATATATATATATATAAGCATATATATGTATATTCAACTTCATGTTATGTGTTTCATTAAAATGATTGATGATTGTAATAAAATGTTGATATTTTTAGTTATTAAAAATTTGATTTTTTTTTTTTTTTTCAGAACAAATTTAACCAAAAATAATATGAGTTTAAATTATTAGTTATTCTGTTCCCAATTCAAAATCAAATTGTTCATGAGTAGCATATTAAATATTCGTGATAAACAAAAGGTATCTTATTAAAAACATATTTCTTGATAATTGTTTCATTCTTAGCACATTTAAATTTAAGAACCATTTGCTATTTCAATTATTATTTTTTTTTTCCTTTTAACTATGCTCTATAAATTAAGTAATCGATCGTAAACATTTAGTTGTATATACTATTTCCACAATAACTTAAAATTCATTTTTATTTTATTCTATTTACATAACAATAAAGTATTGGATTTTTGAAAACTTTCTTTATTTGGCTTTTGGTTCATTTACACGTTTTGAGATTTCTTTAAACCCTTTTTAGGAGATATCTGACTATGTATAATCAAATTTTTATGTTTTGAGTGCTGTATCTCGCAAAATAATGAACCGAATTGTGAAAAAGTTTATATTTCGATGCACTTTGATATAAATTGGTTCTAAATAGCTTTTGGTACATATTGCCCAACTAATGGCGCTGCTATGTTGCAATTTCCCACAATTAAGGAAAGATTATACCTTAGCTTCTATTGTGTGTAACTTTCCCTAACTTGATGTGCAAGTAGTCGATTGTGAAATACTATGTTTATTCAACTTAGGTGCATATCTGACTACAGGTAATGCTAGTACGTTGCAATTTTCCCCTTTTAAGAAAACGCTATAATTGAGCTTCTATGATATATAAAAGCACTAAACTTGATACGCGCAACAGCCATTATAAACTATTATACTGATTAAATTTGGAAGCATATCGGCCGACCGATGTCTTTGGCATGATGCAAATTTCTCCATTTATAGGCGAGCCATATCTCAGCTTCTATGATATATATATGCATTGAATTTTATATGTAAGATGTATGTTATGAAAAACTATGCCGAATCAATTTGGATGTACATGAGATGACGTGCGGCGCTACTGTTACTTTTTGTAAATTTCCAGATAGTTATATCTCAGCATCTATTGGTTAAATTAGTTTGTAAAATATTTATTGTGAGAAGCTGTGTTGATTAAAAAAAAAAAAAATGTAATAAAATAAAGATTTATAAAATTTTCAACTGAAACGTATCTAATATTAATTTTGGACACTTTCCAACAAAATTGAAAATAGTTTATGATTTCAATTTGTCTGTCCGCCTCTGGGGTGTGTAAAATTTTCACAATTTCACCAAACTGATGTTATTCATGTTCACGATGGCATTTTCCCATTGAAAGTGATATAAATACCACGACTATTTTTCCCAGGTACATCAAAAAAGAATGCTAATGCCTTGTGTTTTATGGGAAGCATTTCTAAAAATTACAGTTAACATAGTACTGCACAAATCATAATTAAATTTACATTTGTCATCCATATGCTAAAACATGTTTTATAAATTATGGTATGTTAGGCATTAAGATTGACAGGACTACAGTAAATATTTGGATACATTAAGGGCTACAGTTAGAAAATGCTGGAATTGCATTTCTGTTTGTACTAATGGTTAATGTTTTTCAACAATTTTTAAGAGTGATTATGAATTTAATTTATCTGTCTTTCTGTCTGTAGTGTGATCACGTAAGCAACGTATATTGAAAGTTAAACGATATTCTTGTTTTAAAAACTGTATGACTTATTTATCCTTTTTAATATTCATATCTTTCTTTCACCTTCCTTCTGTATTTATCTCAGTAATTCAAATATGTAAATACATACACACAGACACACGTGTATAATTTACAAAGTTTAAAATGTTTTATATTTTCTGCTTTAAAAATTAGATTTTTTTTTTTTTTTTAAGGTTCTAATGATAGTTCTAAAAATAACGAACAAGTCTTTTTATTTATTTATTTTTTATTTATTTATTTATTTTTTTTTTTTTTTTGTATTTGAAATCTATGTGACTTATTGTCCTATTTAACGAAATAAATTTTATTTTTTGAAATATGAATACATAAAAATTCAATCAGTAAAGAAATATGTCTATAATGGTGATTTCCGAAAACATTTTTTTTTTCTCTCTGTATATATTAGTTTTTTTCTTTTCACGCTAATTCAAAATGAAACTTAGACAAATGACAAATTTTCTCTCGGATTCATTGTTAAAAATTTCCGAAACTTATAGGTAAATGGTTATTTCTCATTAAAGCTTTATACTTTTTAGTTTAGTAATTATATTAAAATAATAAATATAATAAATAAAACTGGGAGTAAAAAAACAGCATTTGAATAACTATACCAAACATATATTTTTATTAACATTACTAGTAAGCAAAAAGGGTAAACACTAGCAGTCATACATAAAATCTCCTACTTATGCGGGAGAAATACATAAATTAGTTTTAAAAGCATAATTTCCCTTTTTATGTTTACAATTTCAAATATTTCTCTCTTTTAATTATACATTCCAATACTCTCATAATCTTAGTATACTAAATAACTTCTTGTCATCTCAAAATATTTCTAAATCCATTTTCAAAGATGTGCATATAAAGTAGCCCAAAGCATGTGACGTCACAATCATCTTGGAAGGTCTTGATTAGAAGGTATTGATTCGACGCTCTCATCACATGTGAAATAACTAGCCCAAATGCTCATACGTCACACCACTTCCGGTTTTGCTGTTGGAAGGCCTTGATTAGAAGGTAGTGCTTCAGCCCGCTGTTTTTTCAGATGATAAAAAGAAAGTTTTAAAGAAAAACAAGAAAAGTAGCAGTTGTATTAAGTTTACAAACACAAACGTATTTTTGGTATAAAACGTGTATATGTTAAAATGACTAAATTAAAGTAATAATTTATTTATTTAATAACAATTTTGTAAATAAACTTGTACATAAACACTATAACTTGGAAAAAAATCGCAACAGTTGTTTCAGTTCAATATATTAGCACGACTTTTTATCGTGTGAAAGAACTAGGCAAGAGTGCTTGATTAAATCATCAAGTACGCTCTCGCTCTTACTAATAAATTTGTTTCTGCATTTGGTATCCACTGAAACATCGTTTTAAATTTCGGAGTAGTGCTGCTATCGGTGTAAGGAGTAGAATAAAATGTTTAAAAGTAGATTTAAACAAGGGAATAAATTTTGAAAATTAATGCAGAAAAAATGTATGAACAATTTCATTATGCAGTTTAAAATTCCACACACACACATATGGTGCCTACTATAAGGCATGGCTACCAACCGCACGGATCTTTGGATACCGGTAATTTTTATTTTTGTAATTTATTTTCATCTTATTTAATCATTAAGAAAAAAATGCGACAGGAACTGGCCTAAAACTCGGACAAAACGGTATCCAAAAATTGGAGTTTTTGGCAGGTATGGGTGAATCAAGTTTGAGTGTTTAATTTATTGTTTGTCTGCATTTTAATTCCTGCTATTACTCAAATTTATTTTATTCTATATTAGCGAATAAAACCAACTTCTTTAAAACTTAATGTTATATATTCTTCAATAATTTTAATTAAAGTTTAAAATAAAGGTTATATGTACGTACATAGCTAGTATTATTTATAATTTATTCCAGAGTACTGTTAGCCATAACCTTTTTTCACACCATTATATTTTTAAAAGCATTTTTCTTCTTATTTAATCATGTGTTGAAAATTTTTCTAAAATCTGACTGGTGTGAAAAAAAGGCGGGGCCAACAGTACTTCGGAATAATTTATATATGTTTCCAGGTATACAATTATATATATCTTTTAAAATTTAAGTATATTTTGTCTGGAAAACACATTTTTCTTTTTCCTTGGAGAATTTAAAAATATTTTTATTTATTTTTACAGTCATAGGAAGAAGTATTGAATTCATAATTTTTTTTTACTTCCGTTTTTGAAGAGTTTACACGTTATGAGATGTTCACAACAAGATTTGACCATTTTCAGAAAATGCCAGCCTTTCAGTGTGCGACTTTAACTCAAAAACTAAAGCAGAAATTTCATAAATGTTTATTTATAGTTGTATATTGACATGAATAGTTGCCTGTAGAATTTGTGTACAAATCAACCAACAGGTAGGTGGTGGTGCTATGCTTTCATTTAAGGAAAGGCTGTTTATCAACTTCTGTTGTGTATAATTGTGCAAAACGTAGTATGGGAGAGATTTATTGAGACACTATGGTGATTCAATATGAGTTCATACCGACCGATAAATGGCGTTCCTACTACTCAATTTCTGCGATTTTTTATATATTTTAGTATTTGTTGGTTAATTTGCACCAAAATACATATGCAAAATATCTGAATAATTTTTACAAGTATATACTAGTTTGGCTAGTGCATAATAGTTTTACAAATTTTTGTATTCGCACTATTGAAACTCTTTAAATTAAGTATAATGTGACAATCACAGAATTTCTCTCTATATTTCCTTTTTACAAAATCGAATGATTTAAACCAAAAGAGGCTTCTCTGTATTTTACTTAAAAAAAAAAAGAAAAAAAAATTGATAATTTTGCTTGACATTATTACAAATACTGGGTTCAAACATCCCTCTCGACGATTTTTTTGGAAAAATACTGAAATTGAAAATTTACACTTCCCGAGAGGAAACTGGAAAATGATGCTTCTACATCATGATTTTTTTTTTTTAAATCCTGATTAGCTATTAATTATTATAAATAAATTTCACAATGATTAGTTAAAGATAATTCCAACTCTGCACATTTATACGGATTTTTGTTTTTTACTGCCTTATTAAAAATTATGAAATAATGAAAACGCAACACAGACTATGTATCTATATGCACCAAAAGTTGAAAGACATCAATTTATGTCAAGGTGCAACTAAGTGAAATTTATCTTGAAATTATACGCATTAGTTCTTAATCTAGATCTTCTACGAAATTTTTGTTACTGACAAACAAACACACACACAGAAAGGCATTTTCTTAAAATGTATAAAACGTTTTTATTTCACATATAACACCATACCTATCAACATTGTGATTAGGGCAATCTCACGAAAAATGTAACGTCAGTCACATACAGAGACATTTCTTCTTCCACCAGTAATTTCTACCAAGAATTACTATCCTATTTAATCACGAAAGCTACTAAAAATATGCCATTAATATTTCTGTATGGTAATACTGTTAGCAAAAAAAGAGGAAATTTTATACTTTTGTGTGACTGATGTTACCTTCATCCATGGAATGACCCATTAATAATTCCATAAATTTGTTAGTACCCGCACCTTTTCCCACGCCACTTTATTTTTAGAGTGATAGTCTCCAATTACAATTGCAATTAACACTTTCGTGACCGCTGACGCAGATTCACGTCATTTGAAAATCTGTAACTCCACCAGTGGGTGTTTCTTTTGCTATTTGTATGCCATTTAGGGTTACATACTAACGGAACGCTTGCAATTTCAATGACGTAAATTTTGCAAGTTTTTTTTGCAAATACAGTCAGCAGCAAAAAGTATCCGAGCACTAGCAAGAATTCCTATGTAAAAAAAAGTACACTTAATGCAGTTTTGTTAAATAAATCCTTGTCGAATCCTGTTCTTAGTCAGTCTAAGAACATGATTCGACAAGGATTTATATAACAAAACAATGTTAAATGTGCTTTTTTTTACATAAGAATTTTTGCTAGTTGTCGGATACTTTTGCTGCCGACTGTAGTCATACATTTGGAACGCTTGCAAATGGCTTTGCAACCGGAAATGTTTCATTTGTATGTACCCTTTATTTCTTAAATATATACGCATTATTCATATTTGTACAACCAATATACTATGCATATAAATAATTTGATTAGAAAGAGTATAATTATAATGTATATCCATTTGTAATATGAATCTGAATATATAAAATTTTGTTCTAAAATATTGTAACTTGGAAGAATAACGCCTAGAGGCGAAACTCACTGTCAAAAAGACAAAAACACGCGGTCACGAAAGTGTTAAATAAAATAAAAACTACTTAAAAAAAAAAAAAAAGAGGCGTGTACTAACAATTCTATGGAATATTAATTAGAACGTTGACCGATATGTAATACGTATTAATCCATTGAAAAACCGGAGTTCAGAAATTTTCACGAACCGTATGCTTAATAGTGTCGCATATATAAATAGTAACGAAAAGGAAAAGAGATTAAGAAATTTTCTACAGTATTATTTGAAGATCATTGTCTTTAAATTGCCTTGACTTCAGATAAAAAATGGATGCCTGTACGTGAGATAAAGTTAAAATTTTCGAAGGACATTAATCTTCAAGATTAAATTGTATCTCCAAGAAGCTTAAAAAGAACGGTCTTCATTTCTTTAGATATTTATCACCCAAGACCGTATATATTTCTTCAAACACATTAGATAAAAATGATTTTTATAAGGATTTTAGAAAAGGTAAAGCTAGATGAAATTTATTTTTTCTTCTTAAAATGTAAGAAAGAGTATGAAAAATACAACAGCAGTCTAAAACGATGAAGTCTTTTAAATTCCATAAAAGTTTTTAAAGTCAATTTCTTTGGAAAGAATCTTCAAAATATTTATCTTCCAAAAAAGATAGGGTTATATGAGAGGATTATATGACTTGCATATTCGTACTAACATTGTTTCTATTGCCTTTTATTAATTATAATAAGAGTCCATAATTTGCAAGTAATAAAATTTGAAAATTATAAGCGTTTTCAGAGTTTTATGATTAATTTAATTTATTCATTTTTTTTTCATTAATAATAAAAGTTTTTCTTGTTATAAAGCTTACATTTGTTTAAAAAAAAATCGTACTGCACAATATATTATGCCGTTGTAAAATTCCACTCACAAAAATGTAGGCATACACTATATGATTCGATAAATATTATTATTGAACACTATCCGCGTTTGTAATGATCGATAGATGGCGCTTTTCAAACCTTTGTTGTTAGTAAATATAATAATCCCGTGTATTTATTATTGTTATATTTGTGTTACTACTTAATATTCGTGCTATAATTTCTCCGCCATTACATCATAGAAAATCGATTGCCTTTGGAAAAGATATTTCAGTTTATTCAAAGTTCGAACACAAGTAGATTTTTTACTGAAGCTGAACAAATATTAGTGTCATATATTCTTTACTTCCATTAGCCGAAACAACTGAAATTTTAAATTTGTCATTTGGAAATAAATGGAAGCTTAATTCCGGATTTCTTGATCCCTTGGAGTTACACTGTGGCACACAGCAGTATGTGTTATCTTTTTTACCGAATTTATTCATTTTTATTCAATAAACATACGTGAAACTAAACATCGAATATACAGCAAGCAATGGCGTCTCGACGAAAGCCATCCGTGGTATTGTTAATTTCACCTTAGCCCACCAGAGGGCGAGCATTTCATTACAATCGCGGATTGTCATCGTTTACTTCGTATTTTTACTTGTGTTTTAGTTAAAATTCATGTATATATATATATATAAACTAAAGGTTGCCCAGTCAAGTATGAAGATTATTTTTTGTTCATATATATATATACTAGTTAGATGTAGGGCGACTGAGGTGCCCGTAGAAAAATGATCATTTCATTTTATTTATTTCTCACTTCAAATAATTCATTTTCTAGCAGGTCCATGCGACACTACCTCAGTTTATTTATCTCTTCGTTAACTTTAAAATTTAAAATTATTATTATTATTTTATAGTCGTAACATTTTAGATCATCACGACACCATATAGAAGGAAATTTAATATTATATATATATATATATATATATATATATACATATATATTCACGTGAAAGCATATTTCCTTTTATGCTGAAAAAAAAAAAATCTAATAAAAAATTCGTTACAATTTAGGTACCAAATGAAAAGGGTGAATTTTCTGAATCCGTCGGATTAAACTGTTTATTCATCGGGCAATTAGATTTTTTAAAATTAACTAAAGTATGAAAATTAGGTGGCAACCTTCTTTCACACACAGGCTGAGTGCAAGGAAACCTCTTAGCCTTTTTAAGCGTGCCAGTGAAGAGCGTAACTATATATGCTGATACATATACACATATATATATGTATATAGACATAGACATAGGTATACATACACATACATATTTTCACACTATTTTTAAAAAGAAATCGGTCACGTATATTTCGACCATTAAGTAAACGGAAAACATTTATAAAAATCTTCCGGGTCGAAGCCTTTCGGGAAAAAGGGAGACTTGGCACCTATGTATATAAATATATTACTGAATTTTATTATCTTAACTGAACGAAACGCATTTATTTTTATAATATATGAAAATACAATATATATAACACACATTTACATTCCCAATATTTGAAAATTTTAAATCTAAAATAAAATGGAATTTAATATTTTAGAGGCTATTACTGAAAGCAAACTACTGTTTAATGGCCTTTTATTATGATATAATAAAAGGATATCAATAAAACTAAATTTTACGGTAAAGTTAAAAATTTCAAGAGGTCATTAATCTTAAAGATTAGATTGTATTTTCAAACTGTTTGGAATGAACAGTTCTTTTTTCCATTAGATTTTTATCACCAAGTATTTGAACATTTATTTCTAAATCCTTAGAAGGAGGAAAGTGAATTTTAACGACCAATACAAATATATAAGAAAAGAAAAGAAAGAAAGAAAAATAAAAAGTAAAGTTAAATCAATTTGCTTCGCACTGTAACAAAGAAAAAAAAATACAATACGTTAGTCTAAAGTGACAGAGTACATTTAAACTCTATAATTAATTTGAAAATTATTTTGAAAGAGGGAAACTTTGAAACGTATAGCAGTAAGATGCACAGTTATAAGACGATTAAAAAAAAAAATAATAACTGAGAAAATGGTTTTAACGCTAGTGGATCTGCTTCAACGTCCCATTTCCATCACTTATCACTAAGGAGATAATTTTTATTTACTTCATATTATTTAAAATTATATATCTATATATTCATACATATGTATTTCATGAAAGGAGTATTAAAAACCTGAAACATATATTCGGTTATCAGTAATACATAATTTAACAGAAACATTTTGTATAGCATTGTATACGATTAAATTAAATCATGCTATTATACACATAATTTTCTGCACCATGTTGAATGCAGTTTAACCTATTTAAAATGCGTTTAAACGAAATTCTATCCATACGTCTAATGATAAGAAATAATTTGACGTGTCCCTGTACAAGAACCATAAACAATACACACATAAAAAATATACAGCTGATTTTCCAAAGCTCAGTAATTGCATGCAAATTCGCAAGTCAGTCTTATTTTTGACGTTATCTAGGTAGACATAAATTCTGTTCACTGGCTATAACAATAAGAAATACTTCTACGTGTCCCTGTACAAACGTCGCAAACAGAATACAAACCAAAACATATACAGCATATTTTATATGGCTGACAAGTACGTGTACCGATTTGCAAGTTAAGCGGGTAATTTTTGCTGCCGCAATCGCGGTACCTACAAATTCTGTCTCTATAGGCTGTAATGAAGAAAAAAACTCTGGTATGTCCCTGTACACGAATTAAAAACTTTATGCACACCAGAACTAACGAACATGTGGTTCATGAATATGTGCACTAATCTGCATGTCGATCGAACGTTTTATGCGGCCGCTGTAGCAGTTAAGCCAGACACACAGATAGACAACCCCCCAGAACCATAATATTTTTGAATTTCTACATGGAGGTTCCAGTGAAATTTAGGCAATTAGGTTAATTACAAAATAGTTACAATAAAAGTTCATAAATTGTAAATAGATAAATTAAAAACTTAACCATTCTGAATGAGTTTAAATTAATAGTAATTTTTTTTACTAATAGAGATAACATTAATTAAAGAAAAAAAAATACTAATCACAAAATCTAAACTGAAAAGTTTGTTATAACAATTAAAGATTTATCAAACAAAAGTCATGTCTATTGCATGCATCGAAGGTTTACATTTGAACGTATTTGTTATTTAGTTTGCATTTTAATATTTGCTTTTATGCTAACTTACTTCTTATTAGTTTCGAATTCACTATAACTTTTTTAACGTTGAATTTTATAGCACTAGGTTTATTTTTGAGTTTGTATTTTACTGTAAAACTAAAGGTTACTTTTTCTGTATTATGAAATATAATTTTGAAATTGTATTTAAAAATATTTTACTATATTTACATATCAATAATATTTAAGCATTTTAAATCTAAAATTGTACTAAGAATATTTTTATCCAGTGTTACTTAAAATATGTTACCTTTAAAAAACCTTTACGTACGATAAAAAATAGGTACTTTAACTTATAACTGAAACAAAGTGCACATTTTCCGAGAACGCTACTCATCGAAATTTAGTTGTATTTTCGCACAAGCATCTTGAGAAGTGCAGTGTTTTTCCTTTAGAATTTTATCAACTAATAACATGTATCTTTTCTTCCAAATCAATAAAAAGAAGATAGGGACATTCAAATAGAAATAATAATAATAAAAAGTAGTCTTAAAAAAAATTTTTTTTTTTCGTCTTCATTGTAATAGAGATTAGGAAACCAATACAATATAGTGGTCAAAAACGACGAATTCATTTAAATTCGTAAAAATTTCTAAAAATATTTTTACCAAAAGACTTTTTAACCCATTTTATCCCAATTTATTTATTTTGCTCAAATTTGAGAAAAATTATATTTCTTAAGGTTAATTAAACCTAAATAAACTAAATACAACAAAATTTGAAAAAAAAAAAAAAAAAATCTGTATAAGAAATCTTATCTACCTTGTACGCAGGGCATTGAGATAAAGAGGATGAAATTTGCACTTATATGTTTTAGTGTTCTCTTCAATAGTGAAAAGCGCTTTCCGAGTATAAAGTTTTGCTTTATCTGTATAACACTTTCTTATTCATATGATAGTTCTCCAGAAAGAATTTAAAACCGCAAAAGAGAAGATAAACCACGCCCCCGAATGTAATGATTAAACAAAGATTCCAGATGGAGGAGGAGGAGGTGAGACACATAACACGCTACCAGAAGCTTATATATACCATTATATATTCCAGCTGACAAAATATTCGCACCAAGCAAGTTCTGATTTTGCTATTTTTCAGCTGTCCTTTAAATAGGACAATGGGATAAAATGGGTTAAGGTACTTAACTTTTACAAAAGATAGGTGCAACAGATCTTACAGGTTTACAGATTATAATATGACTCGAATTAAAAATAAAAGTCCTCTCGCCCGATGGGTTTTGGTGATAGCTTAATTCAGTATTAGCTATGTTAAAAAATAATCTATTACAAATAAAAAAATAAAGAAATTAAAACAAGAAACTTGCTGAAAACGTTGCGTTTGTTAATATTTTTACTAACACTGTTTATTAATAGTTAATGTCAAATGTTATTCAGTTCTTATTGAATGAAGTAGGTTTTAGTGTCGCACTATAAAGCTACACGTTAGGCAATCGGCCTAACTTTTATTAAATTAAATTTTAATAGAACTAATATAAGTTCGTAAATTTTTTTTCTTAGCAAATCCACTCTAACTTTATTAACGTAGAACTATATAATATTAGATTTATTTTTGTGTTTGTATTTTATTGTAAAACTAAACTTTATTTTCTTTGTGCTTTGATACAACTTTTTATTTTTATTTTTACTGCATATGAAAATATTTTATTATATTCCCACATTAACAACTCCTAAACATTTGATATTTAAAACCGAACTGAGAATAATATTTTCATACAGTGTTATTTGAAAAAAAAAAAATATTGCCTTTAAAAGATTTTTACTAATAGTAAAAATGGATACTTATATCTGAGATAAAGTTTAACATTTCAGAGAACGTTACTCTTTGAAATGAAATTGAATTTTCAAGCGACTTGATAAGAAACAGTAGTTTTTTTTCCTTTTAGATTTTTGCACCTAATAGTGTGAAAACTTTTCTCCAAATCACCAGAAGAAGAAAATGATTCTCAAAAAGAAGAAAAAAAAAAAAAAAAAAAGAAAGAAAAATTTAAGTTACATGGAACTTATTTTATCTTCTCTCTAACAAAGAATAGGAAAATAATACAATGCAATACTGTAAAATGACGGAGTCATTTAAATTCTATAACAGTTCTTAAAGTGATTCGTTCGAGAAAAGTACTCGAAACACTTAACTTTCACAAGACATATTGTTATAGGACACAGAATAGAAACAAGAAAATTTCCTACACAACGAGTATGGGATGTATGTTTAATTGAGATTCGTTTTAAAAAAATTAATAAAAATTTAAAAACAGATAAAATTTAAAAACAGAACATGGTAAAAAAGTTGAATTTACTAGTTCAAAAAAATCGATTTTACATATGAATAGTTAATATAAAATGTTAGTCATGTTTTCAAGCGGATTAAGAATAATAGTTTTCAAATACTAGCAAAAGAAGTAGAGCGACAAAATCATAAATTATCCATTGTCCGAAAGTGACCCTTGAAATTTTGTACATTTTTACAATGAAGGACATTACTTTTTATTGCTTTTTTACAAAAGAGACCCAATTTCCCCATGCAGTTATTGCTGTAGGAGGTTTGTCAGAGCAGAAATCGCTTTTCCAGCTTCGCGATAAATCGAATCACACATCGAAGGGATTTCACAAGAGACCACCCTTGTCGCTGTGCTGTTGCCAGAGTTTGAACGCAGCTTTAGAGTTTTATCACTTAATAGTGCGTACCGTTTCCTTCAAACCACCAGAAAGGAGATTTATTTATTCCTTGAGAAAGTGACTCTCAAAAGGAAATAAATAAATAAAGATTTAAGTTACATGAAAATTATTTCTTCCGTGGCCGAGTGGATATGTCACCACACTGCTAATCTCCTTCGAGAGTAGGAGAGCGGGTTCGATTCCCGCCCTGGCCCATGGTATTTTTTCCAATTCTTCGTACTGTAATTCTGTCATGTACTATCTGTCTTTATCTGACGAAGATTTACAAGCGGACTATATGTCAAGCATACAAATCTGATGTATATGTGTTATCAATAAACAAACAAACAAACATATTTTTTCATCCTCTCTGTAACAAAAAATAGCAAAATAATAATTTATAAGTGTGATAGCGTCCAAACTCCTTATTAATCTGAGCAAAAAATTTTTACACATATTATAGGTCACAGTTACACGAACTGTATAGATTTTGGTGAATTTAGCACTTACAGTTTTTTTACAGGGACACAAAGAAAAATTCTTTATCGTTATGATCTATGGGCTCAAAACTCAGTAGCGTTAAATAAAACATCGTGTACTACACTGCTCAAAACAATTAAAGGATATTGTAAGTCTTATATAAAATAACGGTGTAAGCGAATTTTTTTTTTACAATAAACGGAAGAAGAAGGACACAAATACAAATTTTTCTCCTTTTCAAATTTCGGAGTACGCAAATTTTGAATTTGACCTCAAAAAATGACGTTTTAGCGGCAGCGAATGAAATTTGGCTTTACACTAAATGAAAGATAAAGCGGAAAAGAGTGGTCAATATTCAGTAAGTGCGTTGTTTCAATGATTGCGATGACTTAACGAAGTTATTTAATCGATTCAAAAGCTTGGGGGAGTTGTTGATCAATTAGCGGTGGTCCAAACACAAACCGAAGTAGCCGAAACCACTGGAGTTTCGCAAAGTGTGATTTCCAGGATTTGAAATCGACTTTTGGAGACTGGAAATGCAAGCTGAAGATCAGGGCAGGGTCATAGAATGCAACAACCTCCAATGATCATCGATATTTAACGTTAACGGCTCGAAGATACCGAAATATGAATGTCTCTCTTCTTCAACAGTTGCCTTCTCTCGGTTACTGGCGCCACATTTTTGACCCAAACTGTCCAAAACTGGCTCCACGCTATAGCAATAGGTCTAATGATCTCATCCCTATATCGACGACCAGTCAGAATTCCATTTCTAATGATGTGGGGATCAGTGCACCTATCAATGGATTCCCCCCCCCCTCCAACCGCCAAATCTGATACTTCTGTGCACGAACGCAGGATTGTTTCTAGTGAGACAGTCTCTACAAATGAAAATATGCCTACTATCGTGATGAACAGAAAACCGGGACTTGCCAGAGAAAAAAATATTGCGCCATTCATTTCTCCCCACTTTACATGCTCTGTTGCCCACTCCCTACGAGTACGACAATTTCTTACTGTTAACGTAACACACATTATTGGTCTGTGAGCATACAGACCTACAGCGTGGAGGCGATTTCGGACAGTTTGAGTCGAAACTGTTGTGCCAGTAGCTGAGCGAAGTTGTTTTTGTAGAAGAGTGGCATTCATATTTCGAAGTCTCCGAGCCGTAAGCATTAAATATCGATTTCCATTGAGTGTTGTTGCACGTCTACGACCTTACCCTGGCCTTCAACTTACATTTTCAATCTCCAAAAACCGGTTTCAGATCCTGGAAATCTCACTTTGCGAAACTCCAGTGACTTCGGCTACCTCGGTTTGTGTTTGGACCCCCCTCCAACCGACCAACAACTCCCCAAGCTTTTGAATCGGTTAAATAACTTCGTTAAGACATCGCAATCATCGAAACAACGCACTTACTAAATATTGACCATTCTTTTACGCTTTGTCTTTAATTTAGTGTAAAGCCAAATTTCATTCGCTGCAGCTAAAACGTCCTTTTTGAGGTCAAACTCAATATTTACATACTCAGAAGTTTGAAAACGAGAAAAATTTGTATTTGTGACCCTCTTCTTGCATTTTCTGCAAAAAAAAATTTCGTTTATACCGTTATTTTATATAAGACTTACAATATCCTTTAATTGTTTTGAGCAGTGTATATCGAGAAAAATACTCAAACACTCTATTATGATTTTTTCTCTTTCGTTTATTTAACAACTCCTCTTTCTTTACTTTATCTACAAAACTGTTAATTACTCAATGTTCGGAAAGTCGAGTGGATTCACTCCAGATTTTGTTTTCCTAAGTGTACATGTGTTTTACACAATAATGGTTTTGGCCTATGGGACCAAGATTTTAAAAGCGCGATAGCATCTAAATGCCTTATTCAATTGAGCTGAAAATTTATATGAATATTGTAAATCCCTGTTGCACTAATTATAAGCATTTTGGTGAATCTAGCATTTATAGGTTTTTACAGGGACACAACGAAAAATTCTTTATCATTATGATCCATGGGCTCAAAGTTCAATAGCGTTAAATAAAACATCGTGTACTATATGGAGAAAAATACTCAAACACTCTATTATGATTTTCTCTCTTTCGTTTATTTAACAACTCCTCTTTCTTTACTTTATCTGCAAAACTGTTAATTACTCAATGTTCGGAAAGTCGAGTGGATTCACTCCAGATTTTGTTTTCCTAAGTGTACATGTGTTTTACACAATAATAGTTTTTTAAGAACTTTAACAAGTTAAACATACTAACTAAAACTTAAAATTTTCAAACGTTAAATGAACTAACTGTCATATGTACAGTCACCCCCTCAAAAACGCCCCCCCCCCACCTAATTTCGCCGTAAATTATCGTAGAAACATGCGGCTGGTACCTATCGATCTGTAATAACGTCTAGTTTTTAATGGTGTAGTTAGAATTTGCTTAAGGGGATATCTACATATTAAAACAGGCATAGACTTCATTTTATTCAATGACGAACCCTGTTTTCGACGTAATATTCAGATTTCTGAGATCAAGGCAGTTCGGAAAACTTACCTATTTATATACTTTAAATCAATTCTAAACAGAGTTACACGTGAAAATGTGTTAGGGGACCGTCTATACATTTAGAAAAAATAAATCGTGATCTATCACCAATATACATTATTTATTAAATTTCACACCGGAGAGGAACTTCAGAAATGTTAATTATAAAATAAAAAACGATTCTAATTCGCCGAACTTTCTGTGTTAGTTTATGAATTAAAAGATTTTTATTGGTTTTTATTTATTAAAAATTGGAAAGTTAAATATATCACTTCACACGAAGAAAATTAAATAACCTGAATCATATGAACCCTACAATGTTAAATTACAAAAATCTAGATACCAAGTTAAAAGAATAATAGTAATAATGGTTATAATATCAATAGCGGTTAAAAAAAGAAAATAAATAGTGTTTAATATTTAAGAAAAAGAATTATCTACTTCTTGTTGGGCATATTTTTATTTTATACAGTAAGTCCATCATGAAAGTGTTACTATAAAGTTTTACATTAAATTTTATGCGTTCAAACCAACAATAGATAATATACAAAAATATAAATAACAAGATTTAAACTAAAATCTGAGAAAGAATATTTAACATTTTCGCGACTGCTGATGTAATTTCATGTCATTTGGAAATCTGTAACTCCTCCAGTGGGCGTTTCTTTCACAATTCGTGTTTTACGAAATTTCTTAAGAATATTCCTTATATTCATATTTATATAAACAAAATAATATGAATACAAATACTTTCACTAGAAAGAGTATAATTATTATGTATATTCATATGAAAATAAATATGGATATAAAAAAAAACAGTTTCCTATTGCCTAGAACGAATACTCCCCGTTCTGCAGTCGTCTACTGTACTTGAATTCTTAATTTTAAATGTGTAAAATCTATATCTTTAAGAGTAATAAGACATATTAAATTGTTTTAAATTGTTTTCCCATAATAAATGTGAATTTTACGCCGTGATTAGAATAATCGAAAATAAAAAATATTGTGCTTTGTTTCAATGAAAAAAAAAATCTTCCACTGTTTGATTTTGTATTAAAAAAACATTAAATAAAAATTTAATATTATGTTACGTCATGCGATGAAATTTAAATAACACAAAGCTTGCAAACGTACAGTAAACAAATGCGAAATTGTCATAACAAAATTAAAACAGAAAATTCTTTTGAAAAAATCTTATAAAAATTATTAAGTGTTAATTATAATAACTTAAAAAAAAAAAAAAAAAAAAAAGAAAATGCGTATTCCTCTTTTAAACGAGAATCCTCGCCTTTTCGCGTTTCCTAAATTATGATATTTAACTTGAGGTGTACGAACCTTACAATATTCCAGTAAAAATAAGAGTTAAAATAGAATTTTAGCAGTGAGAAACTATCAAAAGTTATGTAACATTTAAGAAAAAAGTCTTGACATTTCAGGATCGGGTATATTCATAGCTGCCAATATTTTAATTTATTCCGGAGTACTTTTAGCCCCGCCTTTATTCAGCACCTTTTTCTTTATAGAAAACGTTTCTTCAATACATAATTTCGATAAAATAAGATAAAATACTTTAAAAAAATAAGTGGCACGAATTAGAGGCGGGGCTAAAATTACTCCGAAATAAATTGAATTATTGGCAGCTGTGTATATTCTTTTTTGCAACGGAAGCCACGCCATAACATAATTTTCTAAAACTTTACATTATAAAACAAAATTTTTTTACATATTTGCAATTAAATCATTTAAAATTTCTCTTCAGCATTCGATGTATTAAATGCCATTGCCATTTATGCGTACCAGTGTTATACATAGAGTCAAATACGAATATGCGAACTAGTTTTTTAATATTGTTTCTGCAATATGGAGGCGGGGCTTAATTTTTTTTATGGAATTCTTTCACAATCTCTCGTCTGCATTGCGATAATTTTATAAAAATTAGCCAATTTGTATGATAAACGTCGAAATGTTGCTTAGAAAGCAATTAGAATAACAAAAATATAAATTAAAATTGTTTTTCGTCAAAATATATACAGATATTTACTCACAGAGGATACAAATTATAACAGGTGACGGCCCCCTAACAGCAGTAAAAAATGAAATATCACTGTAACTCATAAAATAAAATAAAAAAAATTATACAGACACGACATTATTTCATTATTTAAAACATGAAAATCTGACATTGACAGATTTTATAGTGCCAGAGGCCTACTGCTAAACTTGTTAATATCGACAAATTCTTCTTTAGTTAATTCGTGACGATCTAAATTCCATGATAAAGTTTTCATTAAATCAAACCAATGTGTTTCAGCTGCAGATACTGTAACAAATAACGTTGGAAGTCCAAACTGTCTTATGTGGTTTCCTCCGAAACTTGCGTAAATACGGGCTAGGACCCCTTAGAAAGACCCCCACGGAGGGCATTCCCCCTGTAGGCCTAGGACACATCAGGAGTCAATCGGCCTTAAATCCTACAACCAACCAACCAAACTGTCTTATAGCCACAAAACAACGTTTTTTCTCTTTTTCCCAATGAGGGGGAGGTGTGCCTTGGGGGAGGACTCATGTCAAAGTAGTACCTTGGGGGGGACTCATGTCAAAGTTGGGCCTTGGGGGGACTCATGTCAAAGTTGGGCCTGGGGGGGAGGGACTCATGTCAAAGTTGGGCCTTGGGGGGACTCATGTCAAAGTTGTACCTTAGGGGGGACTCATGTCAAAGTTGTGCCTGGGGGGGAACTCATGTCAAAGTTGTGCCTTGGGGGGACTTCATTCAATAAATTCCCATTCAATAAACCGACTGAAATAGGCCCTTAGCACTATTAAGAGTGACGTATAAAAATTCGACAACGCTGTATCGACTGAAATAGGGGCACCTTGGGGGGGACTCATGTCAAAGTTGGGCCTGGGGGGGACTCATGTCAAAGTTGTGCCTTGGGGGGACTTAATTCAATAAATCCCCATTCAATAAACCGACTGAAATAGGCCCTTAGCACTATTAAGAGTGACGTATAAAAATTCGACAACGCTGTACCGACTGAAATAGGGGTACCTTGGGGGGGACTCATGTCAAAGTTGTGCCTTGGGGGGGACTTCATTCAATAAATCCCCATTCAATAAACCGACTGAAATAGGTCCTTAGCACTATTAAGAGTGACGTATAAAAATTCGACAACGCTGTACCGACTGAAATAGGCCTCTAGCACTAATAATGTTAGGAACGAGCTGTAAATTTGGAAACCCATGTTTTTAATGATGCCCGTTCTATTCATGCAAAAATTAACATAGGTCATAATTCATAATTTTTTCAAATAGGAAATTATTAAAAATTTTCATAATTCAAAAAATGTTTTTTCATCAAAAATATGTATGTAATATGTTTGGGTCACTTCATTTTATCGTATCAAAAAACAGAATTTGAATATCATAATTATTTTGGAAGATATAATTAATGTTTGTCACATTCATTTAACATTAGCATCCTCATATTTTGACAGCTTATAACTCTATGAAAAATTGAGCAAAATATATAAACTATACCATTTTCCTTGATGATTTGATCCAAAGAATTCAAATAAATTATAAAAAATGGGGGTTACCATTGAAAAAAAGGAAGTTGATGCCAGTTTTAATATGTAGACGACCCCTTAAGCAAAATCTAACTATACCATTATAAACTAGACGTTATTACAAATCGACTGGTACAGAATCACATGTTTCTACGACAACACATGGCGAAATTAGGTGGGCGAAATTGGGGGGGTGGCGTGTTTTTTTGGGGTGACTCTACCAATATATTTATTAAAATGCAAAAAGCTAGATATTGATGGGGGAAGAGTTAATTTGAGTATACTGAATTTAACATCGCTTTTTTTTTTTTTTTTTTTTTTTTTTTTAGCAGATGCCTTCTTCTGCAAGTCCTATAATTGGTTTCTCCTGATTTCTCCTTGTCTTGTAATGTTTCTCAAACAAGATGTGTAAAGTTGCTCAAAAGAACAGTGTATTTTAAAATCATCTTTCCACACGCATATTGATGGAATTTACACAACGTTCTTGAGAAACGTTAGTAAAATTTAATACAGTGCATGAGGGTGATAAAAATAATACAGGTCTGTGAAATCGTACTTTTCAACATTTTTTTTTTGCACTGCGTTGGATGTCTCTAATGTGTTTTGATACGCTAAACTCAGAAATGCTTCTCTTGTCTTCCTATCATGCAAGTAAGGAGAAGATCGGAAAAATCCACATCGAGGCTATAACAAATTCCATACAATTTATATATAAAATGCATTAAAATAGGCAATTATTTACATATTACCCTTTAAATGTGTTTTTTTACATCGAAGTTTCTTTTGAGCATTTTACGTTGTGCACAGCTTGTGAATCATTTAGGGGAGGAGGGTTTCTATTTAACATCCAATAGTAATCTGATAACATGTCAACATTCCATCATTCTTGATACCTCCTCTACATTTCTTTGATGTCTTGATGAAATAATTCACTTTGTTATTCACTCATATCAACCAGATTTTCCGAGAAATAACTTAGATGGGAGTTGAAAAAATGAAGCTTTAAGCTCAAGCAATCCCATTTTTTGACAAAACTGTACGTGATAGAAATTTTTGAATATTTTTTCCTTAATAAGCATCCAAAAATACACCAGAAAAACACATCACTTTGAAGAAAAAAATTTCATTGTCGACCTGTGTCGATACAGTCGATAGTTATTAAGACTTCTAGGAGATGACATGAGGAAACTGAAAAAAAAAAAAAGTAGCATCGCTTGTGCTCGCATAAAAATTCCCTATAGTTTTAACATAAAAAATTATTCCTACGGTAGATATTACTTCTATAAAATTCAAAAATTCGAACTATATAACAAAATGCAAAATTCAACCAACATCGTTGCTTTCTTTATTCTATTCTATTTCTTAAATAAATTTTTATAGATGCCACACGCGCCACATAAACTTTAAATTTAACATCTACTTTTTAAGATAGCAGGCGATCATATTTTATATAAAAATTAAATCATTAAATTCATTTTTATTTCATTTTGCACGCGCACTTTTATTTTCCTAATTCAAAATTATTTTTAAAAAACTTTTTCGATAGTGTTTGTTTCGATACTGATTATTATTAATTTTATTTTCCTTTTCTTTGCAAAAAAAAAAAAAAAAAAAAAAAAAAAAAAAAAAATGATTTTGATGAAATTCTGGCAAAAGCAGAATTTAGTTTATGACGGATGTCTATTAGTCTTTTTTTACTTTCCGAACACTATAGAGAGGAAAGTATTGTAATCATGTCAAAAATCTGAATTCGAGATTTTGATGTTTCTATACGTTTTGAGGTCCCCTGAGTCCGTTTTCACTATTTTTACGATGATGTATGTATATGTGTGTATGTGTGTATGTGTGTATGTCTGTGAGTGAACACGCTAGCGTCTAAACGCTTTGTTCGATTAACCTGAAATTTGGTACGCATATTGCAAGTCACGATAGTACGAACCCTATAGATTTTGGTGAATCTAGCACTTATAGTTTTTTTACAGGGACACAAAGAAAAATTCTTTATCATTATGGCCTATGGGAGCAAAATCTTAAAAGTGCGATAGCATCTAAACGCCTTATTCAATTGAGCAAAAATTTTATACACACATTATAGATCACAAATACTCAATCTGTATAGATTTTGGAGAATCTAGCACTTATAGTTTTTTTACAGGGACACAAAGAAAAATTCTTTATCATTATGCCTATGGGGCCAAATTTTTAAAAATGTGATAGCGTCTAAACGCCTTATTAATCTGAGCAAAAAATTTGTACACATGTTATAGATCACAGTTGAACTAACTGTATAGATTTTGGTGAATCTAGCACTTACAGTTTTTTTACAGGGACACAAAGAAAAATTCTTTTTCATTATGGCCTATGGGACTAAATTTTAAAAAGTACGATAGCATCTAAACGCCTTATTGAATTCAGCTGAAAATTTATATGAGTATTATAAATCACTGTTGCACTAACTATAAGCATTTTGGTGAATCTAGCATTTATAGGTTTTTACAGGGACACAACGAAAATTTCTTTATCATTATGATCTATGGGCTCAAAGTTCAGTAGCGTTAAATAAAACAACGTGTAATAGATGGAGAAAAATACTCAAACACTCTATTATGGTTTTCTCTCTTTTGTTTGTTTAACAAATACTCTTTCTTTACTTTATCTACAAAACTGTTAATTACTCAATGTTCGGAAAGTCGAGTGGAGTCACTTCATATTTTTTTTTTTTTCAAATTATAACATCGCTTTCAAATTATTCAAATATTTCCGATAAATTTTAGATTTCGATAAATGCCCAACTATCGAAAAATGACACCGCAAAAATCCCAGATTGAGACCTAGTCCTCAGTCCTAATAAGTTAAAAGTAATTAAGATTATTTTCAAAAATATGTTTTTACCTTCTATTTTCTAACAAATTCTCTTACTATATTTATTGTTAATTGAAAAATACAACAACGGATTTAATGTTATTGCATTTTTTGTTCCCAACATGTTTTCTATAAATTATTATGCATTTCTATTTTCCTGTATGTTCTTCTTAAACAGCCTCCTGAAATTATGGATGGACTTTAAAATATTATGCTGGAAGAGTGAAACAAAAGCAATCTTGATATTGTATGATATTTTTTATCTATGTTTTAGTTTATATGAATATGTAGTATGATAATAATTGAAAATAATGAAACAAGGAGTTTCTGTTTCTTGTTTTCTGCTACTTCTTAAAATATCAATAAAAATCTGCGGATATCTTCTGTATTTTATGTTACTTCCCAAAAAGTATTTAACGAGCACCATTTTGTTTTTAGTTAAAAAAAAATCAAATAAATAATGTGATTTTGTTGGAAGATTTTTATGACGTAACAACATAATTCTCATTATAGACTATTATATTACAGTTAATAACTATAAATATCTATTTTCACTTGTAAAAAGACCAATCTGAAAAAAAAAATAATAATAACAATGATACAATTAAAATTTCACAAATCTTAAAAACTTCTATAAACGACTTTTTGAAAAGTTAAATGCTTTAAGCTGTGCATTTCGTGCAAGTTGGAAAATATATTTTAGAACCTCCTCAATCTTATCTTTGGAATGAAAATAATGACCATGGAAATATTTCGCTAAATAGAAAAATTGACGAAATTGACACATTTTAATATCAGGAGATTATGGTGAATGTTGTATTGTTTTGGTGTATTTTTGTTCAAGAAATTCGACTGCCAATCTAGCTAAAAGAGAAGTTTCAGTTCATAGTAAAGAATGAGCTCCTACATTCACTCTTTCAAAATTTTCTGGGGGAATTTTAATGGTGTACTTGCTTATGGTAACTGTCTTCTGTTCCGTCATCTGCATTGCTTTGACCAACTCTGTACTATTGAAAAAAAAAATTATATATGTATATATGTATATATATGTAGGGGAAGGGTGGGCAAAATGGGGTACTTAAGGTTATTCTGGCCAATAACTCTGTGATAAATAGAAAGACATGTAATAAGTAATATTTATTTCAATTTTACAATCTTATCGGTTATTCTGCAGTATTAGAATTTGAAATACACCGCATATTTTATGTAGGGGTGGGAATCGATTAAGAGTTTTAACTGGGTTAATCGTAGTTCATTAATCGATTAATCGGGCGATTAATCGGATTTTTAATTGGTTTTCATTTTTCTCTTTATAATTTTTTTCAATGATGAATAAAACTCTCATATTGTGTATTATTCATAAGTTTGATTGAATTTTTTTTTTTTTTTTCAAATTAATTATATCTGTTTTATAGCTGAAATTTAAATCAATTTTCAGAGCAATAATTGGTGATTTTAAGTGTTAATTTTATATAAATATTTTCACTTATTCATTTTTTTTATATAAATTAATTTTTCAATTAATTTTGAAAGAAACATTAAATGAAATTACACATATTTTAGTTTTATACTTGTAGACCTTGTCCATCTCGCTAGTCACTATTTTTAAATGAATTCTCAAAATTCCATATCATTATCTTAAAAATCTCAAATTCTTATATTTTGGTTCTTCTTTGTCACCTTGAACTAGGAAACAGAATGTTATTTTCTGTTTCTACTTCAATAGTTACTATCAGCAATTCTGAACAGACATTAAACGCTTGAAGATATTCTGAAACTCTGTTGATATGTCCCCCATCACAAGGATAGTGGAAATCTCAATTCCTTCTTTTCGTTTTTTTTTTTTTTTTTTTCCACGCATTTCTATTTTTTGAAAGCTTCTTGTTTCTGAGAATACTATTACCCTAGCCAATACTTTCTGTAGAAGGCTACAGACAGGTGGTGTTGCTCCAGCATGCACATGGAGCGGCATTTTGTTTAATAACTGTCCTCTCCCTTTTCTTTATCAACAAAAGTGCAACAACTTCTTTTGAGAAATTTTATTTATTTATTTATTTCATTTTTTATTTTTTGCTTTTTCATTATTTGATGGATGTTTCTTAGAATGTTTCTTAGCAAAATATGCGAAAAAATATTTGCAGAACAGCATTTTTAATTTAATTCGTAGTTTGAAAATTTTAATCGGATTTTGAAAAATTTTAATCGAATTAATCGATCCGATTAACTCGATTAAAAAAATTGATCGGTACTAAGCATTGATCGATTAACCGAACCGATTAATCGATTAATCGACACAGCCCTAATTTTATGATCTACATATGAGTATATTCAAAGCTGCAAACTTCCAGATTTTGCCCTACGAGATAGGGCAAAATGGGGTACCTCTCAACTTAATAAACTTTACTGACACAGTTCACATACGAACCTGTCATCGTCCTCATCAATATCGCCTCACAAGTCAAGAGCCCATTTGTTACATTCACTGCACTTGATCCATCCTTCTCCTTGTGCTGATCTTCCATATATTTCGTGACAGTACAAGCACGTAACATGTACATCGTCTGGAGCACTGTCTGGCGATATGTCGTCTGTTGGTAGGGTAGGAACGCGACTTCTCTTGGCTTGTGAAGTGTCCGACACCCGAAGTTTTGCCATTTGACCTTTTGACCATTACCTTTCTACCCCACCTCGAGATACCACGTTTTGTCCTACAAGCAGCAATGCAAAACAACTAGGCCTACATAATAAATCACACTGAATGTAGTTCTACTCTTTCATCCAATTCACTTAAAAAAAAATCCCTTTTAGCTAATACAAACTGTCACGTTCGTATCTGCAAGCGAAACTAGCAATTAAAATATCCAAACATCATACTTACCTTATATCAGGGTAATAAAAAAATACATAAATGTTGGGAGCGTATCTGTCTGTGACTCTGCAAGCATTATCTCACGTGGAAATGAATATCAGATACTGCGCGCATAACCTATAGCAAAGACATACAGATGACAACACTGTATAAGCGGGGATCTCTGCCCACCCTTCCCCTACATGTATTCATTGCTTGTTGTCTTTTCATCACTGCTGGTTAGAGGTTATTTTCAAAGAACTATAATTTGCAATTTCGGCGTCTAGGAACGTCAAAATATAGGATGGACGTTTTATAAACGATTAAGAAATAGCAATATTTTAACATGTTTTTATTAACTTCGATTCTTGTTTGTTTGTTTGTTTGTTTGTATGTTTGTTTGTTTGTTTGTTTGTCAAGTAAAAATCTTGCAATCGATTTTTAACTAACTTCCTGATTAGCTAGATATTTGAAACTTTCAGGACAGTTCAGAACACGGTGACAATACATTTTTTTAATACTTTTAGTCAACTGTTTCAGGTCCCGCTGCCTTAGGCCGCGTTTATATGATTCGACAGAACATTTATTTAACTACCTTTCCGACTAGCTAGACATTTGAAACTTTCAGAATAGTTCAGAATACGGTGAAAATGCATTTTTTTAATACCTTTAGCCAACTGTTTCGGGTTCCTGTTGCCTTCAGCAGCGTTATCAGTACAAAGTTTGCAATCGATTGTTCACTAACTTTTCGACTAGCTAGACATTTGAAACTTTCAGGACAGCTCAGAACACGGTGGCAATACATTTTTTTAATACTTTTAGTCAACTGCTTCAGGTCCCGCTGCCTTCGGCAGCGTTTACATAATTCGGCAGAAAATTTATTTAACTAACTTCCCGACTAGCTAGACATTTGAAACTTTCAGAATAGTTTAGAATACGGTGAAAATGCATTTTTAAAATATTTTTAACCAACTGCTCTGGGTTTCTCATGCCTTCGGCAGCGTTACCAGTACAAAGCTTGGAATCGATTTTTCACTAACTTCCCGACTAGTTAGACATTTGAAACTTTCAGAATAGCTCAGAACACGGTAACAATACATTTTTTTTTATACTTTTAGTCAACTGTTTCAGGTCTCTACTGTCTTCGGCAGCGTTTATAAGATTCAACAGAAAATTTATTTAACTAACTTCCCGACTAGCCAGACATTTGAAACTTTCAGAATAGTTCTGAACACGGTGAAAATACATTTTTAAAATATTTTTAACCAATTGCTTCGGGACCCTACTGCTTTCGGCAGTGTTACCAGTACAAAGCTTGCAATCAATTTTTAACTAACTTCCCATTTGAAACTTTTATAATAGGTCAAAACACGATAGAAATGAATTTTTTTAATACTTTTATCCAATTGCTTAGGGTTCCCGCTGCCTTCGGTAACGTTTGTATGATTCAACAGAAAATTTAAAAACACGGTATATAAAAAGATCTTTTTATCTTGTAATTATTTAAATTAATTTCAGAGCATTGTTAGTATCCACTTTTTCTCTCACATTTTTGTTTGGCAATTTTCTACAGTATTTAATTACAGTTGAAAAAGTAGGAAATTACTGTTACAAAAAATAAATAAATAAATAAAAATAAAAATAAAAAATAAAATAAAATAAAATGGTGAGAAAAAAAGACGGTTACTAACAATTTAAACGGACAATATTAGAAATGTTGGCATATCTGCAAATTATAAATTAAGAAATAAAACAGTGTTTATCATTATTATAATTTTAGGATTTCTTTAGAAATTCTTCCCTGGTCTGCCTATTGGTGTTAAATTATAAATGAACAAACAAAATGAACTATAAAATGAACTTTTTATATGCATTTATTGATAAATAGTTTTGTCTTTATCTAATGTAATTTCCTTTTGTATTTTTGGAAGGTGTGATAATTATAATCGCTTGACATTATTCACATGACTGAAAGTTCATTAGCATCACAGTTGGCTGAAGTCGTCCTGTGTGTTCATCATGCAAGAGAAAATTTCAAATTTGTGGCTTTTTGGAAATTGTCTAAATGCAATGGCAAGACATGGAGCTTTATACCCATATACCATTTCAGAATTTATTTTACAACAAGTTAATTCCAATTTTTATCTTAAATTACTTTTTGCAGACAGAAAGCAATTCACATTCATATAACTAGCCAATATTTTGTTACACCAGATCATCTTCCTATGCCTAAAAAATTTCAGTTTAACACTCTTGTATATTTATTTTGTTTTTATTTATTTATTTTTCAAATTTCTTCTCTTGAAGAATCGTTTTCACTGCACCATAATACAAATTTTAACATATTTCTAGAATACGAATCTTAGATATTTAATTCTGCATTCATATGCATTTGAATAAAAGGTTCTTCTTTTGCATAAGAATGTAACGCCCAAGGGGTTAGATACATTATACATTCATTGCGCAAAAACGAATTTACAAAAGCAAAGTATATTTTTATGTTATTTATTTCTTCATTTTAACGGTGTAAAATGTTTTTCAAAAAGTATAAAGAAGCAGATTCATTAAAATTCTTTAAACGATCTCAACGTTAAACTTATGCCCCAAAGCATTCAAATGTCAAGTATATTAGAACGATGCATTTTTTCTTAGGCACAAAAAAATTCATTAAACTGCAGTCATTCTTAAATAGTTTTAAATAAAAAAAATATTTTTTATAATCCCCAGTTAGAGGTTTTTAAAAGTATATGATAAAGAATAGAATATTTAACATATGTATATAATTTATGTGATTTATATAATACATTTATCTTACTCAATATAATACACGTTATAAGAAATGGTTTAAAGATATAGAAAGATAATATTCTGTAACATTAATAATTAATCTCCAAAATTTATATTTTCATTTTCCAAATATAAGCTATATAAGAACAGTAATTTAGTCGCGGCAAAAATTCATTTTTAAGATTTTTGGGGCATTTATACTTTTGAGGTTACTTGAATTAGTTTTTGTTATTTTTACGTTAATGTGTGTGTATGCAAGTGTGTATGCATGTGTGTATTTCTATGTGTATGAAAGAACACGACTGTGTCTAAACACCGACTTATCCGTCTTACTTACTTGACTCATCTGATTGAAGTAAAATTTGGTAAGAATATTATAAGTCACTCTCGCACAAAATATTTAGATTTTGATGATTGAAGGACTCGTTTTCACAGAAACACAAAGAAGTATTTTTTATCACTACGATCTATGCACTAAAATTATTTGGAGTGTAATAGTGTGTAAAATCCTAATCCGATTTAACTAACAATTGGTCGGTATGTTATAGGTCAGCGTCGCACAACTTGTATAAATCTTGATGAGTATAAGACTTATAGTTATTTTTACAGTTAAATAACGATTTTTTTTTTTTTTTTTTGAATCTTTAGAGCCAAAAACCTCTTGGTTATTTAAACAAGAATAGTATCTAAACACCGTATCCGATCGAATTAAAAGTTGATAAGTATGTTTCAGATCACTATCGCATGGCTTGTACAGACTTTGATGAGTGTATGACTTACAATGGACGACTAGAACGAGGCGTAGCTTCCACTGTTTGTGGGAAAAAGCTGCGCTAGGATTGCCCATGTTCCATTATTTTTGGGCTAAATTAAGACTTCTATAGGTTAAATTTGAAAAAATAGTCATCATGACGTCGAATGGCGTCAGAGAGTCAAGTCGTTCATTCATTTACAAAGTTACACATTTTTTTTTTATCATTATGGCTCATAGAGTGAAGTTATTTAAATGCTAATGCGTCTCAATGCATTATCAGATTGAGCTAAAAGTTGATAAGCATTTTATAGGTCACCATAAAAAGAATTATATATATATATTATGAGTGTTGTAGGATTTATGAGTCTTTTACTTCTGCACACAATACAAAATCTGACACATTGCAGTCTATGGACTAAAATTACTTAAAGTTTGCTTTAATAAGGTTAAATTCTTTTTAAATACACATATAAAAATGTCAAATTGCTTTGTAAATGTATGATCATTACGGAAAACTTTTTGCGTATTACTCAAAGTTCTTTTACGAAGAGGTTTAAAATAATTTATAAAATGATAATTTATAAAATGTCCCGTCCTATCAGGCCTAATTATATGACATCCATTACTTTTTCTAAAAGAAGCTGAGACTGATTGATATGTTTATTGTTATATGGTCATGTATGTAAGAAATATATTTAAGATTTTTGCTTCAGATTAACAATTTCTGGAAATCGCTTACTTAAAAATTTTACACTTTTATAGGGACATACAGAATAATTAGAATCCATCACCGTCAATTTTATCAATCTTCGAGATTGAGGAAAAATATTCAAAAATCCTATCATACTTTTAATATTTTGTTGTTATTATTATTATTATTATTATTTTGAATTATTTAATGCTTTAATTTTGTTTAAGCGCCTAATAATTACTATGTACAATAAGAAAGATTATATAAAAATTGTTTTTAATATTAGAAAAAATAATATGTACTTCGACTTTTATTTCAGAATATGTATATTATGAATGTATATGTATGAATAAGCATTTATTCGCACTCTTACACAAAACAATAAAAGAATGTATTTTGCATTTTTTTCATTAATTATTCAAAAGTACGTAATTTAAAAAATGTATTTGAATAAGTAAATTTTAGAATATATATATTAACGATGCAATTAATTTTATAAACGTAAGTTATGTAGATTATTTGCTATGTAGTGTGTTATTTTATACTTACAAAAAATTTTTAAGATACACTGTAAAACATTTTGCAAATTTACAGAATTTTCTTTACATAAACGTAGTATTGTCTGCTACAAATTTTTACTGCTAGTTCTGTAAGTCTGCTTTACTGCATACTCTGCTTTACTACTCGGAGGTGAATCATTCCCAAAGTCCTTTTGATGTGTATTATATATAATAATCAACTTTGGTCTTAATCTTATCTGACGTCGTCAATGCAGAGAAGAGAGAACACATGAATTTTCATGAACCAGACCGCAGGTAGCTAACTTCTGGAGCAATAAGATTTTCTTATTTTTCTTATTATTACCTTTTTTAATTCTAGAAATATTCGGGTTTACTATGTATATAAAAAATTGTAAATTGTTATGGTCTGATTTTATATAATATGAGCAATTCTAGACAACAGTTATTCTAATTGTATATTCAAATCTATATGTCAATAAATAAATAAATAAATAAATAAATAAAAATAAGAGTTTGTGTTCTGGGACACAATGTGCACAGAGGAACAAACTTCTTCCTAATTAGAATTTTATTTTTATTTTTTCTGAAATCGTCTCGGCCCTCCAGCGTCCGAGCGGTTCTGCGCTCAAACCTAGTAGATGGAAAGTGTCGGGTTCGATCCCAGGTCGCGCTCGTCGACCTAGCCGTTCGGAGTTTTCCGGCTTCTCTCCGAAACTCACGTAAATACGGGCTAAGACCCATTAGAAAGACCGCCATGGAAGGGCATTACACCTATAAGCCTAGGATTCTAACGCAGTCAATCGACCTTAAATCCTACAATTAACCAACCAAACTGAAACCTTCTTGAAAAATCTGCATTGACGTGTTTCTGTATTTTTTTTTATTAAAAAGAGGCTTGTTTATATATTTTTAAGCCTTATATCACACAAACTTTCTTCATTTACTAAAAACCGTAAAATTTACAATATACTTGATTAAAACTCCAGAAAATTTATTTTACGCGTCACTGAAAAAACAAAAACAAAAAACATATATATATAGAACAGTCAGTAGGTTTGGAGCACGCTGTACTGTAAACATCTATAGAAGATTTGTATACTGTGAACGAATACAGGATAATTTAAAAACAGAACTTTCTTTAATTCTTATAACATTGTTACACATGGGACAAACTTCTTAATCAAAAATTTCTTTCTGAAATATTTTGAAAATTTTTATAAAATTAAGTAGTACATAAAAACAGTTTTGAATTCTATGAAGACATTTATTAATATTTAAATTTATGTTGTTACCACACATAAAAAAAAAAAAAAAAAAAAAATCTGTTTTTCTTCCTATTTTATCACCCAAAGGAATGTCTTTTTACTTTTTAATTTCGAAGTCTTTAAAAAACTAAATTTTTAAGTCTTTTACAGAATGAATAAAGGTATGTGTTTTTCATTCCTGCATTTTACCTAAAAATGAAGTAAAAAGTAAATTACTAAAACGTAAGAAGATTAAGGAACTAAGTTTCTCTAAATAGTTTTAAATATTTTATATTTTAAAAAGCAAAATACTCTGGAGAAACAATCATACTCTTTTATTTTAAGTATAAGAAATGAAAAACTTATGATTGAAACACGAAATTAACTATAATTTTATTTGAAAAGTTGAATTTAACTTTAATGATCAAAATAAGTTTTATTTGACTCTATTAAATCTAATTTTCTCAATAAGCAAAACCTATTTTGATAAATCTCATATTAAAGAACAGATTTTCTTCAATAAATTACTGGTAAAAAATTTACTGAATGACAGTATTTTTATGAAATATTAAGTGCTGAGTCGCCGTAAAAAAGCTATAAAAAATTACTAAAAAAAATGTTCATTTTTATAATATTTTCAAATATTCTTTGATTTAAAATTTTCATTTATAGTTGCTATGGATTTTAAATATTTCCATTTTGATTTCATTTTATTTTTTACTGTCTGAAAAATTTATAAATGTATGTTCCATAAAAATTTATCCTAATGTAAATGAGATTAATGTAACGTAAATGTAATTCTGAAATTTAATTCGCATTTTTAACATGTAATATTGAAGTTGAATGAAATAAATAAAAAGTTTAAGTATTAATCAAGACAGTTGAACATGGTAGTAAAACATAACCTCTTAAATTGAGATTTTATAAAACACGCGTACATTCTATTTATTAAAAAGCATTAAAAGCTAAAAATACACTTTAAAACCCGCTATTGTTTATTAAAATCAAATTTGCAATATTTAAAGAACAAAGTTTTTTCCCATGAGGTACATGGCATCTTCAGGTTAAACAGAGCATTTTAGAAAGAATAAAGAGAGTAACCAGCTATATATATTACGACTCCTGATGATAGTTACATATATAAGAAGCTTGACAGAATATAAGTACAGTCGGTAACAAAAGTGTCCGAACACTAGCAAAAATTCCTATGTAAAAAAGTAAAGTTCATACGGTTTTGTTAAATAAGTCCTTGTCGAATCCTGTTCTTAATCAATGTAAGGGAGGCATACTATTGTAACAATCGCAGCTATCGTTGATCACAAGTCGGATCGTACACTCCGCAGCAAAAGTATCCGAGCACTAGCAATAATCTCCGTCTTAAAAAAGTACACTTAATACTGCTTTGTTAAATAAATCCTTGTTGAGCCATGTTCCTAGTCTGTCTAAGAACATGATTCGACAAGGATTTATTTAACAAAGCAGTATTAAGTGTACTCTTTTTAGACAGGGATTATTGCTAGTGCTCGGATACTTTTGCTGCGGAGTGTACGATCCGACTTGTGATCAACGATAGCTATGCGATTGTTACAATAGTATGCCTCCCTAAGAACATGATTCGACAAGGATTTATTTAACAAAACCGTATGAACTGTACTTTTTTACATAGGAATTTTTGCTAGTGTTCGGACACTTTTGTTACCGACTGTATATATATATTATGAAGAATTCACTTGAATTGATACTTGTAGCGGACAAGGAATCCAAGAAGAATTCATTTAGATTCAACATCTCCAATGTTTAACAAGATTCTGGCTACAAGTGATATTTCAAGTGAATTTCTTTTAGATTTAATTTATTTTTTCTCCAATGTTTTGAAGTAAAATTGCGAAGTATTAACAAGATTCCGCTACAAGTGACATTTCAAGTGAATTCCTCATAATATATGTACTTATATTCTGTCAAGCTTCTGATGTCTGTAACCACCACCAGGAGTCGTAATATATATAGCCGAGTGTTCTCTTTATTCTTTGCTAAAATTCTCTGTTTTACCTGAAGATGCCATGTAACTAATGGTGTAAAGCTTTGTTCTTTAAATATTGTAAATTTGATTTTAACAAATACTGACGCGTTTTAAAGTGTAGTTTTAGCTTTTAAGGGCCCTCTTAACTCACTGCCGTCGGAAACCGAAGCTAATGTTATTTTATGGTAAATTTTTCTTTACAAATAACTTATTAACTAATACATATTTTTAAATTCTGATTTCACATTCTGAAAATTTCCAGCTGTTAAATTGACGGATTTTTTTTTTTTTTTTAATATTTTTTTAATTTTTTAATATTTTATTTTGAAGCTGCAAAATACGAATTTTTAATATGTGAAATTTTTTCATTTTGCAATTTCAAAATAAAATATTAAAAATAAAAAAAAAAATACATTTTTAAAAAAGGTCTGTCAATTTAACAGTTGGGAATTTTCTGAATGTGAAAACAGAATTTAAAAATGTGTATTAGTTAGTAAGTTATTTGTAAAGAAATTTTTCTCATAGAATAACATTGACTCGGGTTTCCGGC
This sequence comes from Salticus scenicus, assembly GCA_963930645.1. Lineage (NCBI taxonomy): Eukaryota > Metazoa > Arthropoda > Arachnida > Araneae > Salticidae > Salticus > Salticus scenicus. The sequence goes on from OZ005656.1 coordinate 87,209,770, forward strand.
GACGGTAAGTGAAGAGGGCCGTTAATGCTTTTTAATAATTAGTTGAACATGTGTCTGACAGTTGATAACAGTGATAAATGAATAAATTGAAATTGGAAATAATTTCCAAAATCTCAACTGAATAATATGAATTTCTTTTAAGTTACAAATGAATGAATTCAAAATTCGTCTTTAAACATCTTAAAAAACAATAGATATTCTTTTGTTTACATTTGACCAGTAAATAGGTATTTCTCTGTTCTGTAAAATGAAAGACAGAGAGAAAGAGGGGAAAAAAAAAAGAAAAAAAGATAAATATCGTTTGAAACAAAGTACAACATAATGCATTTATATATTTTTTATTTTATTTGAGTAAAAAGTAAAATAAATAAATGAAATGACAGAAAACAAAGTACATAACTGCCCCTTTGTAGAGTATGAAAAATTATTTTAAGAGCCTTAAAAAGCCTTCTATTTTCTTGATAAAATCCTTTGAAACATTCGCGTGTCACAAACAATGTAGTTTATGTCGAAAGTAAAAGATGTACTGAAATAAAGTTACTTTAAGTAATAATTCATTCGAAGGGTATTTATAATATAAAAAAATGTAAGGGAGAGAATAAAAAGAAAATAAAAACAATAAAAATAAAATTTGAAAGATGAAGGGAGATTTTAGTTTAAATATTTTTATGATAAACAAAAATAAAAAATATATAAGTTTAAATAATAGTTTATTCTATCGTGTTCTGTTTTGACCATTTATTCTTTTTTTAAATTGTTATGTTAATCTGAAATGTTACTTTTATAAGCATTGTTATGAAATGTTAATTACTTATTATTTCTCATTCTTCAATTTATGCATAAGAAAGTATGATTTCATAAAAATTTTACACTTCCGATTTTCGATGGATCTCCACATTTTGAGATATCTTGAACATAATTTTACTATTTTTAGAAAATGTCTGTCTGCGTGGGTGTATATATAAAAAAATTGTAAACTATGTATCTCACGAAGAAGCAAAAAAAAAAAAAAAAAAAAAAAAAAATTATCAAACTTGATATTTACTTAGATATTCACCGAAATTGGTGCTGACTACATTTGAGCATCAGCCGTTCAACAGGTGACACTCTCGTCGGTTATGTATATATATTATATTGAACTATCTCTCTATTTTAAATAAAAACTCTTACAACTGCTGTTTCTCAATTTATCTTATTTTTTCGTTCTTTTGCTTATATATTTCACACATAAACTTGAAATTTGCCAGTTTTGTACATAAATGGGTGATAAAAAGGATGAAAAAAAAATCGTTTATTGGTTATTTTAGGTAACATTTAATGTTAAAGTAGGGTAAAACATTTCTGTTATAAATATTTTATAGATTCAAAAGCTATCCATGGAGACCTTATCAGATTTTGTTAAGATATACGTCAGCTGATTGTGGTGCGCAGTATGTACAGTCGGCTGCAAAAGTACCCGAGCACTAGCAAAAATTCCTATTTAAAAAAAAAGTACACTTAATATTGTTTTGTTATATAAATCCTTGTCGAATCATGTTCTTAGACTGAATAATAACAGGATTCGACAAGGATTCATTTAATAAAACTGTATTAAGTGTAATTTTTTTTATATAGGAATTTTTGCTCGGATACTTTTGCTGCCCACTGTAAAATGTTTTTTTACATTTGACAAATTTTAATATTTGTTTTGATTTTTTACATTTTATGTCATTTTTGCCTTTTCCCCCGATACTTTTCTTTTAACTGTAATTTCAAGAAGATTCCAACAAAAATAAAATGTGTAAAACTTATTTTATTTATTTATTTAACGTAAAGAAAAATTTTTTTAAACGTGAATAATAATAATAAATAATTAAAAAAAAAAAAAAAAAAAAAAAAAAAAAAAACTGAAGAGTTAAACCTGTATCATAAAAAATTCTGATAAAATTGACTTCATAATAGCTTCAAAATTTTGGTTTTGATTTATTTATAATTTAAATATTAATTTCAATGAACTTCAGTTTTAATCAAATTATCTTATATGTTTTATTTTTCTTGATTGTATCGTTCGTAAATTAATGTGAATGTATATTTAGTTTATTTTAAATTAATCATATCTCTAATCAATATAATCAAAGACAAATAATTAAATGTCTATTACATTTCGTCAACGGATTTGGCCATCTTTTTCTATTTCGGAAAATACGCGTCCATCGAAATATATTTATTTAAATATTTGAATTATTAATTTTTTTGAAAATATATTTAAATATTGTAACCAGCGAAGCGGGAAAAACTTTCTGGGTAAGCTGCCTGGAGGTTCGTGAGCGAAACGAGCTGGTGGCAGAGCTAGGTATGAGAATAATTTTCAAAGAATGATACAGGAATTAATAAGAATTATTGATACTAGTAATAGTAAACTAGAAAAAAATATGTGCATATATAGGAGCATCGTTTTCCCCCTAGGGGGAGCATTGCTCGAAGACTTTTTAACACCTTGGATATGAGCTTTTAAATGAACCATACATTTTAAACAAAGTTTTCGACATTTTTTTTCCCTCCATTAAAAAAAAAAGAAAAAAAAAACCTCTTACGGATGTCATCGCAAATTTCACTTTCTTCCATCATTTACATCATTCACCGAAATGAAAATCCACTGCTTTCATCGTAAAAGAACCTGGCATTGTTATAGGAAAGGTTCTTTTTGTCCATGAAGCTTTATTTATTTATAATCACGTTAATTTATCTTTCTTTGTTATTTTCTTTTCTTACTATATCTTTTGGATCATTAATTATAATACTTCTGGCCATTTTGATTTAGGTTTTTGTTTTTAATATCTTTTGCTAATTGTGATATTCATTATATGGAAACGTTTATTTAACATTTTTCAATTATCTCACATTCTGCTTAAAAATAGATAAATAAATAAATAAAATAAACTATTTTAAAATTAATATTGGGGGGTTCTCTCTGTTAATGGAGCAATTAAAAAATTTATAGTGATTTTTTATTTCTCTTCTACTTCTATTTCTTAATATATATTTTGGGTCCTTTATTATAATACATTTAAGCCATTTCGGCTTATGATTTTTGGAATGCTTTTTTATTCAGTCGGATTGTCTGTCATTTTGTCCGTCATCGTGCCACTTTTCCGCTATATTTTGATCCTAAGGAAAGAGAAACGTAACGAAACCGTTTTTACCTTTCAACGCCGTGTCTGTGAGGCAAAACGCTGGGCTATGAATCCAAAGGTGGTGAGTTCGAACTCACTCGAGGGCAAGTGTTTAAAAATGGTTTTTGTTTAATTCTAAATTGTTTATTGCTTATTAAAAAGAATGCTTTTTTATCGGCGTCCTAAAAAGTAGTAAATAAGGCAAAATTTTCTGTACTCAATCCAATTAAAAGATAAAAAGCATTCATTGATGACTACATCCTACTATGTAATAACACACTTTGTCATCAATGAATAAATCTTTTTATCTTTTAACTGGTTTGAGTACAGAAAATTTTGTCTTATTTTTAGGACACCGATAAAAAAGTATTCTTTTTAAAAATCTTTTTTTATATTATTTTTTAATACCTTTTATGAAATATAATATTCATTGTGTTCTGAATCTTTATTTTACTTTTTACTTTTTACTTTTTACTAATTTTTCTTCTATCCTAAAACTAGTTTCGGAAAGTTACTTTACATCTCTTAAATGTATTTTTAAAAATGTATTTATTTATTTATTTTTTTCTTGAGTCAGTTTTAAGTTAAAATACATAACATAGTATTTTTAAGTTTTTATTTTCCTTTAATTTCAAAAAGTATTTTAATATCGCTGTAAAAGCGTTTTTTTTTTTTTTTTTTTTTTTTTTTTTGTGTGTGTGTGTGTGTGTGTGTGTGATATTGTTTATGTTTTCCATTGGTTTTTTCATACGTAACGTGTTTTTTTCTTAGTACTATATTAAGAGTGACACACACATGTATGTATAGATCAGATAGTTTCTTTTAAAGTTTGAATTAGTTCCACTTAAAAATATTACATTGTAATAGATAAATTTAAAGTGTATTAATGGTTTTGTTTCGATTGTTGATTTAAATTTTTTCCAGAATAGAGCTAATTAGATTACTACTTAAAGAAGTTTTTGAAACCCTGCTAACATCTATGTTTGAATTATTACTTTAACCGATCATCTGAAATTGAAAGCCAGACAACTAATTACCCAACCAACCATAAGTATATATATTGTTGGCTAATATACTATAAGTTATCGACAGGTTGACATATATATTGTATATTTTGTTACGAATTTGTAAATGATAGCCGTTAATTTTATGTAATATAATTTAAAGAGGCTTAGTCAGGTGATAAAATGTTAATTTTCTGCATTTCTGCTTTGATTTGGCATTAAAATAGCACATTTTTCTATAAAAACCTGTGAAAAATCTTCATCAAGGCAGGAATTGTTTTGGCTTAGAATTTGGCGAGTTTATCGTCCCTTGTCGACTTTGGCGAAAAAAATTCTTATTATCGATATGTCTATTATCTAAGCCCTAAATCGAATTTTTAATGGAATATTTGGAAAACTCTATATATGTACCAGACTATAAATAAGACCTCATTTTGGCTTTCGACAGTTCTGCGGTGTTAAGAACTCTCGCTTACCCAGCCACTGCTATTGATTACAACTTATGCCGTGTTTTATGCTGGAATACAGTGTATGCTGTTATGTTTATGTTGTTAGCTATTAATTAAGCTATGTTTTCTGGTGGATCTAAAGCTTATACTTGCTTGACAAACTTGTAATCTTCTGAAATGTTCTGTAAATAATTTCATAAGCCTTTGCAAGGTCTGCCATTCATTCACAGTCAGTTCCCGAACCCCGAATACGCAACATTATGTTTTGAAAAATACGAAAGTTGATTTACAATGATTAAATATTCATACAAAAGCTGATTTACAATTTCATTCCCGCTTACCTGGCTTTATTTTCATGAAAACACAAATAAAAGGAATTTTGAAAAATATCCCCCCAAAACATTTCGACCAGATATCATTATGCGTAATTAGTAACTTGCTTAATAAAATAATGATTATTATACATATTAAGATGAAAATAATCGGTTTATAGTTCCATTATGTTTTGTTGCACATGGCATTTCATTTTACTTCTTTCATTCTCTTTAATGCTCAGTTTTCTAGTTGAATAATTACTAATGAAGCTAAATTTCTTCGTTTACTTTTTATAATAAATTAATAAGGAATTCAAAAGTTATTCGCCGGCACTAGAAAATTACAAAAAAGAAAAAAGAAATGTATTTTGCAAAAAGGAAATATTATTATATAGACCTTTGTAATTAGGGGTATAGTCTATACACACACACACACACACACACACACACACATATATATATATATATAATCCAATGAATTTTTTAAAAAAAATGTTACATATATTTAGATTATGGATAAATTATATTAGTTAATAAATAAATGCTTTAAGAAAAAATAATAATACGATTTAATATAATAAAAATATATATCATCTAATATTTCTGACTTGTTTATAACAAATACTGTTTATGCATTCCAGATAAACAATAAAAATTTGTAAAATTAATTTTTTACAGGCAGCTCATTTGAAATTTAGTTGAGTCAGACCAGGTTTTAACTTTAATGTTTCTATCTGGAAACTTTGTCTAAATTGATAAATTTATTAAAAAAAAAAAAAAAAAAAAAAAAAAAAGGCGCTTTTTTCGTGTTTTATATTTCGTTTTCTGATAATTGTAATAACGAAAAGTACGTAAAATAGTCAATCATTTTTCTATGCATCAGTGCGTATATTTCAATTTAATAATAGTTTACCTCAGCATTATCTGTGAGTTTAACCCATTCAGCACGTTTGGAAAATGATAGTAATATAGTTAATATTTGCAATGTAAATTAAGCATAATTGCAATGTAAATTTGATGAAAGTAATATAAGATTTTATAATTTTTCTGTAAAATTGATCCTTCAAAATTCATGGTTCGTTTTAACACTTTTATTGCCAAGCTGAAAATGGGAATTTCGTGTGGTGGCCAAATTTTAGTCGATCCCTTCCCTAGTGACCAATATAAAAATTATGCCCGCTTCGTTATGGCCGCTGTAACATTCCGCTTGGAAACTTGATAGCGACGTCCACACGATATCACGTGATCGGCCGTTTGGTGAAAATTCGCATCACGTAATATAACATGATTATCAATGAAAGTGTTAAAAAAATATAAATAAATAAATTAGCTTGCAGTATTTGTTAAAGACTAAATAGATTTTTTTTTCTTTTTTTCTTTCGAGCAAAGCAATTTCTTTTTAATGTGTATAATTACATTTTAAAGCTTAACAATAAAATATTGAATTAAACTATACACCGACACTACTAAATTCCTATTGAAACTAAACTCAAATCTGGTCATTTTATCATTTTATAAGATTTAACTATGCTGGAATTTATTTTCTTAGTGTAAAGCAGATTTTTTTTTTTTTTTTTTTTTTACTTATCTATTAAATATAATCACAGTATTTATATTGCTTTTGTCGTTGAATAACTTAATAAATGTCATTTATCAAAATATTATTTAATTTATATATACACCTTATTTTATTTTACATTTATTGACATATTTAAAAAAACAATAAATATTTTGAAAATAAATGTTAAAATATATCACAATTTAAAAGCAAATTTAATCAAATTATCTAAAATTTTGATGACTTTAATAAAAATTTATTAACTTCAATTTAAAGAATCTGTTTTTACAACAAATAAATAAATAAAAATAAAACACAAAAAACATTTTTGACTACTTTTTATAAGAGATTTAGAGAACATATTATTATTCAGAACCTATTTTCATCTGGATTCCGTAGAGCTATTTGCGAAAGATTTATATAGATTTTTCAAGACATATTACACCTCAATACACTTAAGGAAGCTCGCAAAATAAAGTATAGTTGAAACAAGTATAAAAAAAGGAACTGAAGACAAAGATAGCTTAATTTTAAATTCATACGGAATAGAACTAGGGAAGATAAATGAAAAAATCCCATAGTAATGCAAAATAGTCGTTTTTTTTTTTTTTTTTTTTTTTTTTCATTTCCTTTATTTTGAGAAGAGTAACATTATTTAAATTTTAAGCTAATTCCTTTTTTGAAGAATTTTCAAAATGATTCTAAAACTACATTAAAAGTACAGCGTCTAGAATAAACAGTGTGGCAATCGGCTATAACCGTGATGTTAAAATAATGCTACAAAAATTAAGCTTCCCCAGATGTCTCTGTGATCGAAGCTATTGCTCAAATCGAAGACCTGATTGGCTTTTCCCAGTTTCGTCAGCTCAATCACGTGATCTAAGTACGTAATTAACCAATAGGGAGTCTCGGTTTTGATGTCGTGACACTAGCTTCGATTACAATGACATCTGGTGACAGGCTTAATTTTTTTAGTACAATTTTATTTGCCGCTTTCCACACTGTTTATTCTAGACGCTATAATTAAAAGTAATATATTTATGATTGTAAAATATTGCAATTTAGCATATGATATAAGCAAGTACAGTGAAACCCCGATCTGTCGTTCCGGCATTCATCGTTTTCCAGCATTGATCGTTTTATTTCTATGGTCCCTGCACAAATTGTATTTAAAGAATGTTAACGAAACCCACATGTATCGTGCTTCATAAAGTCCTTTTCCTGCATTCATCGTTGTAAAAATTTTCTTCCGATCTTGTAAAAATTGTCTCTTGCAGGTCAAGCGGTTGGCATATAAACTAGAATTACTTCTTTCATCCTAAAATAATTCTCTTCTCCATTTCCATGGTGGATCGAAATTGTGATGCCATATCTCCGGATCTTCTATTCATTTTGTAATTTCAGCATGGTAGGAAGTAACCTCTTTAGTAATCTAAAAAATTGCTTCGTGAAATGCGGTTACGGGCGAAAAAATGATGAAGAATACCAAACAAGAAGGCAAGAAAATGATGATGACGATGACGATGCTGATAATGCAAATGAAGAGTGGTTGCGTGTAGCAGAGGGTGCGTCTGGTACAAAATTTAGTGTTAATATTTGCATTAATCAAGACGTTGCGTAGTGCGATATCCTAAAGCATAGAACAAAACAAATGTGTGATTTCAAAAAATTAAAATAATGGCGAAGAAACAGATGATAATTTTCACGCCGATGACTCTATTATGGAGTTTAAAAATTCCCGAACACACATAAGTGCACGAATGATTAGAAGCACATGAAATTACAGAAAAAGACCAGAAATATGTTGTAAATCTGGAAAAATCCCTGTTTAATTTATAAAAAGAACAACAAACCCAACATAAAATTTCTGATTTTAAAAAATAAATTTTACGCAATGTTCTACAACATTGGTTTACATTTTTGACAGTTTGAAAAGTAACAAATTAGTTTTTATTACTAGTATACTGTATATATTGTATGTATTAATTCAGAAGCATTGTTTCTACGTGTTTTGACTTTAACCCGCATTCGTCGTTTTTCCGTTTTCATCGTTTTTCCGTTTTCATCGTTTTTTTTTTTTTTTTTTTTTTTTTTTTTTTTTTTTTTTCAGTCACCCCGTGAAAAACGATGGATCGAGGTTCCACTGTATAATGTTCTATACTCCTTATTTGTTGCAATTTTTTTTCGGGGGGGGGGGGTTAATATAAATTTTAATTTGTGTCGAAAAGCAAATAATGCATAAATAACAGATAAACTTCATGAGCATACGTCTTTCAGTAGCATAGATTAAAAATATATTCAAAAAGGAGTCATTACTTATAAAATATTATATTAAAATGACATTTCGAACACGATTTCAGATAAGAAGTATAATTTTCAATATTACAGCAACTTTGCTTTTTTTTAAATTAATATAGATGTAGAACCTAAAATCATATTCAGTTTTTACTTTTTGCGACAAAATAGATCCAAGAAAAACCCAAAAATTGTTTTCCATGTTCTTAGTTTTTTGTTTTACGAAATTGTTAGGAAACTTTCGGTAAATATACTGTTAAAAATTTTAACAGAAATTTACTGGTAACCATTTATCTTAAAATTGCACATCAGTCAGATTTCCCCTGTTTTCCTTGTCATGTTCTTCTATTGGAGTTTTGTTGCATAGTTTGATATTTCATTCAATAAAATCTTTTTGTAAAAAAATAGAACCGACTCCAAAAAGGAACTACTATTCAAACAACTAAAAATGAAAGAAAATTGGCAGAAAATGGGACTGTAAATTGCGCCTAAAAGTATAAAATAATTTTCTTCGCCAAACAACCTATAACACTACAATTAATCATAACTTTTGAAGTCGGCGCAAAATTAAATAAAATTTAATTAGTTTTTAAAGGTTTGTCTTTAGATCGATAGCAAGAAATGCTGTTGTCTCGAATGATCCATTTTCATGTTTCCTTTATTATTTTATCACTGTATACAATTGGTCCATTAGTAGCATATACATAGAACAGTGAACATTCTTAACAATGCGGTATTTATGTTTCTACGAAGTTAGAGTTTCCTTTGCAAATTTGGTATAACTTTGATAACTATCATCTTTGATGGCTTTTGGATTTGGCGATCAAAACGTAAGGCAAAAATATACACGCAAGATGTATATTTTCATAATATACATTGTACGATGTGTTGTTTCATATTCTTAATTACTCTCTTGATATACCTTATCAAAATAATCATGATATCCCGAAGAAATTAAATATGTTTGCCAGATAATTTTACGATTTTTCTTTCACCAAGTACGTCAGATACCAGCATTTTCGCCAACTTTTCGTGCTTACGAAATCTTATTTGTTTTTTGAATCAAAGTAGTTTTCGGCTGCGTGTTGCAGGTAACAATGTGAGATGTGCATTTTGAATAGGATTTGATTTTTGTATTGAATAAAGGTATCAATTTTTATTTAATTTTGCGCCGACTTCAAAAGATATGCTTAATTGTAGTGTTATAGGTTGTTTGGCGAAGGAAATTATTTTATACTTTTAGGCGCAATTTACAGTTCCATTTTCTGCCAATTTTCTTTAATTTTTAGTTGTTTGAATAGTAGTTCCTTTTTAGAGTCGGTTCTATTTTTTTTACAAAAAGATTTTATTTTTCTCTTTTCAGTGAAAACTTATTTATGTAGCAGAGCATCAGAAGACGTTCGACGGAAGTTTCACAAATCACAACTTCCAAGAAAAGTGACATTACTCAAAAAATAATTTATGTCACTAAAAAATACATGAAATGCACCCAATGTGAACAAAAAAGTTACATCTCCATGTAGAAAGTTATCCACTCGAGAGACAGTTGTGCCAGTTTTATTCTAGTCAAGTTATTTTTAAGTTGATTTTTCTCAAATGCTGCATTTTTAAGTTGTGTCACTTTTCTTGCCTTTATCGGATATGAGCAAAAAACTGTCAAGTGAACGAGCATACGTTAAATTAAATGTCTTTAGAAATGTAAAGAACGGATACACTGTATTCGTAACCGAAAATTCTGTTAGGCATATATATTGAACTTTACAGTGAATACGTGGCACCCGCTGCGCTGGAAATTGCGCAGCGTAAAGTTCAAACAAAGAGCAAAATATGCATTGCAGCTGACGGACAGAAGTTTCAACATCGATACTTACGTACTGCTTTTATCAGTGTAGCTGCATGCGTTCAGCAGTTAGAATGAGAACAGACTTTTGTGAGTATCCTGTAATTTGTTTATATCTTAATGAAATCATAATGAAACCTATTTCAGGCCAAGATCATTACGACAACAAAAAAAAAATATTAAAATTAAATAATCTCTTACGAAGTTATAAGCTAACAAATTTCAACAACAAGAACGAGAAACATGGTTTGTATAAAGAACCTCTTCCTTTATGAAGTCGGTTTAAAACGTCTATGCGTTAATCGATGTGTGACCGCTTACAATAACCATATTTTGAATTTTACATAGCATAAATGTCACCCACTACGCTACAACATATTCAATGTCGTTTAAGTGTGCACAAAATAGGAAATTGCGAAAAACAAATGCACGTTTTAAGCGTTCTGTTTTTAGCATTAATGTCTAAACTACCTTTGCGTACTACATCGATGATGCTCTGCAATTTTATAATTCACTTTTTTCTCCAGTCTTGAAACGTTTCCGAGATAGGATCGCTAACTCCACTCTTTTCCACCAGGTGGAGTTTTAGGCGGTTGAATCGCGTAGCACATGTCCATTTTACTATACCTACATACCACTTTTATGACTATAGCTGCAGCTGTTCAGCAGTTAAAATAGTCGGGACTGACTTTTTTGTGCACCCTGTATTTTCTTTTGATCGTAAAGTTCTTACAATGGGACCTATTTCAGACCAAGACTTTTACAATAAAACAAAAGTATCAAAATCGGATTATCCGTTCAGAAGTTATGAGCTAACAAACAAAAAGGAAAAGAAAAAAACATACGCTTTGAATTGAGAACCTCCTCCTTTTTGAAGTCTGTTAATTAGAGCATCTCTTACGAAGTTATAAGCTTACAAACACGACCAACAACACATAGCTCGAATTATGCACACCCTCCTTTCTGAATTTGGTTGAAAACGACTTGGCGCTAATCGATGTGACCGCTTACAGTAACAGGACTTTGAACCACAGAGTATACGTGTCATCCGCTACGCTGCAAAGTGTGCAACCTAGTTCGAGTGTGCACAGTGTAGGAAATTGTGAATAAACAACTGCACGTTTTAAGCGTTCTATTTTTAGCAATAATGTCTAAACACTGTCTTTTTGTAGTAAATCGATGATGCTCTACAACTTCGTAATTAACTTTTCTCCCATCTTGAACCATTTTTCAGATAGGAGCGCTAATTCCGCTGTTTTTCACCAGATGGCGCTTTATTTTCTTTAGATTCTAAAGATGTTATAATGGGACCTACTTCAGACCAAGTCTCTACAACAAAACAAAAAGTATCAAGTAACTGTATTGTGAACTATATCACGTATGTCTCACCAGCTACGGTACAACGTGAGCAATGTAGCTGAAGTGTGTATAGTGTAAGAAATTACGAACAAAAAAATGCACGTTTTTAGCCTTGTATTTTTAGCATCAATGTCAAAACTATCTTTTCGTACAAAATCGATGATGCTCTGCAATTTTATAATTCACTTTTCCCCCCTGTCTTGAACCGTTTCCGAGATAGGAACGTTAGCATGAATGTCTAAACTATCATTTTGTACTAAATCGGTGATACTCTTCAGCTTTGTAATTCACTTTTTCTTTAGAACCGTTTTCGAGATAGGAACACTAACTCCACTGTTTTCCACCAGGTGGCGCTGCAAGCGGTTTAACGTTATACTGCATGGTCACTTTGCTATACTTACATACCATTTTTATCACTATAGCTGCAGCCGTTTAGCAGTTAAAAGAGTTGGGACTGATTTTTTTGGGCATCCTGTATTTTCTTGAGCTCGTAAAGATATTACAATGTGACCTATTTCAGACCAAGACCTTTTCAACAAAACAAAAAGTATCAAAATCGGAGCATCCGTTCAGAAGTTATGAGCTAACAAACATAAAAAAAACATACGGTTTGAATTGAGAACCTTCCTTCTTTTTTGAAGTCGGTTAATAAAAATGAAGTTTTTCGAATTCAGTTTTTTGAATATTACTTTTCAAATATGCCGCCTTTCAGATTAGTAAGCAATCTTTTGAAAAATTAATTTAAATATTTTAATTCATTAAGTAAATTTAGGGCTCTAAATTTGGATAACTAATCGACATAATTAAACAGTTTTTTTATTTATTTTTATTATTATTTTTTTTTTTCAAAAAAAAATCGCTCACTAAGCTAAAAGATGACGTATTTAGAAAGAATAATATTCAAAAAACAGAATTCAAAAAGCATCATTTTTGAATGAGATATTTTTATAAAAAGAAGCAACGAAAATCTCATTGGATAACATGAGAAGAGAAAAAGAGGGTAAGACTTATGTACAATTATGCAGAAAAATAAGCAGAAATGCTAAAAAATGTGTGTTATATATGCATTTTAATATCTATCATTAATTTAATTAGTTGATGGGGAAAATATACTAGCGGCTTTTAAGGTTTTTTTCTTCTCTTTTCTTTTCTTTTCTTTTTTTTCCCCTTAAGTCAGCCATTTTTAATTTTTATTGATAAATTAAATAATGAAAAAAAAAAAAAAAATGAGAGAGGGAGAATTGCGATTATTTACTTTTAAAGAAGAATTATTGTAAATTTACAGAGACTCTGGATAAACATTTCAGTCAATTTACAGAAATATTTTACAGAGTATACACGACTTATATGAATATCTAGACCATCTGTTGAATTTGGTGATTATATTTGAAGCTAAATGTTCAGATATAGAGTACATTGTACTCATTATGTACCATTTATTAAAATATGTTAAAAAGGCTAAAAGGTGAAATGTTTATTCATTACACACACACACACACACACACACACAAAAAATAAAATAAAAAAATAAATAAAATAAAAAAAAAGAGAGAGAGAGAGAGAAAGAGAGAATTGCAATTATTTACTTTTAACTAAGAGTTATTGAAAATTTACAGAGACTCAGGATAAACATTTCAGTAAATTTACAGAAATATTTTACAGTGTATACACGACTTATATGACTATCTAGACCATCTGTTGAATTTGGTGATTATATTTGAAGCTAAATGTTTAGATATAGAGTACATTGAACTCATTACGTATCACTTAATAAAATATGTTAAAAAGGCTAAAAGGTGAAATGTTTATTCATTACGCACACACTCACACAAATAAATAAATAAATAAATAAATAAAATAAAATAAAATAAAAAAGTAGTGAAAAAATAAATTGTATGAAATACTTATATAAGATTTACTGTTATATATGTGTGATTCAAATGCTTAACATTTGACTTTTACATACATTACAGAAAGGTAATGGTGAAATAATGTGCTCAGTATCAAAATCGTAAAACAACTTCAAAGTGCGAAAAAAATACGAAAAACTGTGCAAAACTTGATATATGAGAGATGAGACAGTGCTATAACCCAAATACATACTGCTTTTAAATAATTTATGTGATTAATGTTTCTGTTACATTAATTTTTTGCAATAAATTGTTTTTAATAAACTAAATGCGGATATCATAATTGCGCTAGTAAAGACCTTGGCGAGAAACGTCCGAGTTACTTCGGTGCCAAATTTCAAATTTCGCCAAAGGAGTCCTATACTAAAACTTTTCGGCTGTTTTTAATTTGAAGTTTAATTAGCTTTTATGTCAAGCATGCTATTGGCGCCAACAACAAGATAAATGAATTATAACAATCTAGATCTCTATATCAAATGAAATTCGGAATTGGAGAAAAGGCGTAAGGTACTTCGTTCTTGACGGGGGCCCCCGACCGCACACCTTTTTTTTTTTTTTCGATATAAGTATCCTACTTCGATGAATGATTACATAGTTATGAAACTTTTTTTCCCTCAAATGAAAAAAAAAATCTTTAAATTTTAAGTCTGATTTGCAAAATCTCCTTACCTGTTACGATTTTTAAGTTATTAACATTATTTTTGGAGACTAAATGTGTGCATGCTTTGTTTTGATTCTTGAGAAGGCCCCCTTTATGTTAATAATTCTACAAGATTTTATACTATTAATATTAATTATAGAAATAACTGATTACTGCACTATCAGAAATGGATACTCAAACTTCACGAAATTTTCTTTAATTTTCACGAAACCGTTTCTAGGGAAATACTCCGAGCGAATATTTCGTCAAATTGAGAAAATTACTTTCGTCACTTGTTTGAACATACGAATTTCGTCAAAAGTAAAGATAAATTATTTCATCCTAGTTTCGTGGTACAGAATAAAATACAAATTATAGAATTATAAAATTACCTGCAAGTTTGTTGCTTTAGACATTAAATCCTAATTATATTTAATGAAAATATAAATAAAATAGAGCAAACGAATAAAAGCCATTTGGACATTTATTTGACAGCTTTCAGACTTATAGTGACAATGATTTATGTCTCAATTTATCCATATTTTTACAGAAATTCACAGAAACAAGCGCACACAATATTTTGTAGACATAGGGCATCACAAACATCCATGCCCGCACCGGGATTCGAAACCGAGAACTGGGAATTCAGAGGGCAGCGCCCTTCCGACCGAACCACCAGGCCGGCAAATAAAAGTCATTGTAACGTAAAGTCGAAACAACACAGGAAAAAAACCCAATATGGCGGTGATGAAAGCTAGCGCATGCTGTTGTGAGTAAACAGTTTCGTCAAATATTTGAGAGTTCCAGTTTCCTCAAAAATCACGTGATCGCTCGACGAAATGATTGTCAGAAACAACGAAATTAAGCCCGAGGATGTCTGAATCGTCAAAATTGAGTGTATTATTTCTGAGAGTGTGGTGATGATATAAAACAACATGTATAGGCATATTATATCAATTACATATTTAAACAACCATTATTCAGTTTAATTTTAAAAAATCCATTTTTTTTCTACATTTATTTACAAAAACAAGATGTAATTAAAAATATTGATATTTTCAGTATTTATGAATCTAGAATTTTATCAAATGTATTTCCTTTCAGTCGGATAAAATACTGTTGATTTATTTTCATTTACAACATTAATGTATTTTATATAAAATTTAAAAAAAGTGTTATTTATAGGTAGTAATAAATGAAGCAAATAACTGATATATATATATATATATATATGAAGCATCCTTCTACCTCTGATGCTAATAAACGAAAGTAGTATAAAAGTACATTAGTACTTAATATTAAATTTTGTTTTTCACTATCCGATAAAGAAAAATTTCCCTTTTATTTAGTATTTTATGACTTGATAGTTTTCAAGATTCTATTTAAAATTTTCGTGAAAAAAAGGTACTTTCGAAGAGTGCTTTAAAAAGAAAAAAGCAAAGTTACATATAAATTATTTCTCTTTTTGATGTAACAAAGAAGGAGGTAAGATACAAAGCAATAATTTAAAAAAAAAGACGGAGTCATTTAAGTTCCTTAAGTGTTCTTAAACTGATTCCTCTGAGAAATGGCTTTGTAACATTTAACTGTCACATTTGAAAGCATTATATATCTTTCGTTAAGGAAAGAAATGTTCTTTAACAATTGTCTGGAAAAAGAATTTTATTTTATTTTAAATCTAAGAATAGGTATAAAACAAAAATAAAGTTATAAATTGCGAAATATAAATTTAAAAAGTTTAATTGTAAATAATAAGAAATATTACTTTTTTTAATTTTTACTTTTTAATAATAAAATTGAAAAAGTATTTGTTTTAAATGTTATTAGGATAGTCTTATTACTTTCTCTTAACCATATTGTTACATACTCAGGGTTCGTGGATTGTCTGAGAATGAAAGGCGAATTTTACAGAGGCTTAAAAATTTATTTACAGAATTATCTAGAAGAATACAGTTCTATAAACCAAGTATCAACTTTAGTTTCACCAGAAAACACAGCTTAAATAACAGCTGACAAAATTAAATTCGCAGTATAAGCATTAACACACACACTTGGCTGCAAACAACAATAGCAAGAGTCCAGTTAGGCGCACTTTACCGTATTGGCGAGAAAATAATTGACTTGGTTGCGGTTCGATATATACCCGCGTAGCAAATTGACATTGTTTCAGTAACTCTGAACCAATCAAGTTAGAGCTTAGATATTGAAGATATCGATAATAATAATTTTCTCGCCGAAGTCGCCAAAAAAGTCGCTGAGGAGCAAAAAAGTCGCCAGATTTGGCGTCAAGGCCATTATCTGTCTTCCTGATGCTCGTTAACGGGTTTCTTTTTAAAGGAAAAAGGAGCTAATTTAACGCAAAAACAAGCTAAAAATGCAGAAAATTAACATTTTATAACCTGATTAAGCCTCTTTGAATGAATTTACATTAAAATAACTACTAGTATTTACAAATCCGTAACATTATATATGATAACAGAAAGTATTGTTTTTGGGTCAAATTTTCAAAATTGACCCAAAATTTTATATGTATTACATGAAAAATAAAAATAGGTTCAGGTGTTTTTCCTTTGACTAAATTTTGTGAATTATTTTTAAAATTCTTTATTAGGTTGAAATATTCACTCCTAATACAATACTATTTGTTTACAGAAAACCTTACAAGAATATCATTTAAATACAATTACTATTGTTAAAAATTTCTCCTTCTCACGTTCTCAAAGACAATAATTCTATAAGAACATATTGGACAAAAGACCATCGTCAATTGCCCATTGCGCAGCACTAGTGCGACCTTAAAAACCCAACCAACCAACCAGATTGGGTAAAATAGCTTTCTTGGTTTTGTTACAGCTGTTGCATAAATTAAAGCATAGCAACACAATAGCAAGAAAAACGTATAAAGTCGCATAAATACAAAATGATTCAGTAATAGTTATGCGAAAAGTTTCTTTTTTCCTTTTTCGATACCTTTTTCGCGCCACCAAGACAACAATTTTGAACTATGTTTTATTTCCTGAGCGTATTTCATGAATAAATTACGTACCACATTTAATGGCAATCCGCTTGCCCGTATTTGTTTTTATAGTAGGCGTTTAGTTATAACTACATTGCATTTTAATTGTTCAAGAATTATTAAATTGACTACATTTTACATAATAAATAATAATATATGAAATATTAATTATATTTATAAAGCCTTCACAAAAACAAATAAATTGATTGATATAAAAAAGAGCCATTTCTATACCCCCCCCCCCAACATTATATAAAGCAATTTGCAAAATGTTACTGATTCCAAATACTCTTTAATATAAGAAATACTGGTGTGGCACTAACGTTGCTTTCTCTTACTTTGGCATTGTAGCTTTAGAAGCTATTTCATATACGTTATATTTTTGTGTGTAATTTGATTGTCGCTTCATTGTTTAGTTATTATACCTTCATTCATAAAATAGTTAAGACTGTTATTAAACTTAAAAATTTATTTCAAAACATTCAGAGAACTTTTACCCACATGACTCTTTAAAAAATAATGATTGAAAGCAAAATTTTGATGTATCACCCCCGTTTCATCTCTAAAACACTGAATTTCAACTTTACTTCTTTATTTCTCTTTGAATTATTTTGATAAGACAGAATCAAACTACTAAAACCTTGAATTCCGTAATTATGTGACCTCATTTCGCTTAATTAGCGTAAAAATTCCTTGTCTAGATTTGGAATTCAAACAATATTTTGCTATCAATAATAAAAGAAAGTAATTTTCATTCTTGTGAAATTTCCTTGGATAAAATGTCATCTACTGAATTACTAACATCAATTATACGCTATAGAAAGGGTCGTGTTCGCTTAAATTTAAATACACTTGTATATTATGCACAAATTGTATGTACTTCACATGGTGTATTTAAATTTAGCAAGTTATTGTATTTTATTTAGTTATTTTATTTTTTTAATAAAAGACACAAATCACGCCAATCGAAATGATTTCGAGAGACTTTCAAAAATTTCGAATTTCTTTGTGTGACCCTGTAAAAAATTAACAATATATTTTATACGAAATTATATATAAAGCATGCTTTTGTGCTTAGAAGAAATATATGTGTATTTTATTTTGATAAGTACAGTATGAAGACGTTAAAATGCACCAACAAATAATTTCGTTCATATACTTAAAGTATAATCGAATACCTTTTAATGTTCCCTTAGCAGGATTTTGTTTTATTCGGTTCCAATAAAAAGATTCTAGTAAATCCTCTGCATGATAAAGGTTTTGAATGCGAACTATGACTTTTCTGGTAATATTTGTTTTTCAGTTATGCAGATAATAAACTCACAGATACACAGCCGAACTAACTGCTAAAAACCAGAGAACATGAAAATATGTAAATACTTGAAAAACAACTTCGAAAATGAGACTTAAAAACAATACTTTCTCTACTATACATCGCTATGAGAAAGGTTTTTATTTTTTATTTATTTATTTATTTTTTTAAAACAATATTCAAATTTCTTTACTAGATTTTTTATTTATATAAAAGAATGTGCATTGGATTTTTTTTTTTTTTTTTTTTTTTAAGTTTTAGACTTCTAGTTTTCGATGGAATCACAGGTTTTGAGAGGTGCATAATACCATTTGACCATTTTTAGAAAATGTCTGTCTGTCTGTGTGTGAGACAAAAAATTTTCGGCGACTGTATCTCAGGAACTACAACAGAGAATTGTACATAAATTTATATGCAGATTCACCTTGACCTAGATTAGTGCCTCTCAACATTTGGTTTTAATTGCCCAACAGGCGGCGCTGCTATGCAACGATTTCCACAATTTTAAGGAAAGCTGTATCTCAGGGATTATTGCATAAATTTGCATATAAATTTATATTTATATGCATGTTGACCTGAATAAGTGCGTATTAGATTTCAGTATTGTGTTCTCAACAAGTGGCACTGCAATACAGCGATTTTTACAATTTAAGGGAAGACATCTCAAAAACTACGGCACAGAATTACATATAAATTTATATGTCGATGCAAATTGACATAAATTAGTTCCAGCATACTTTTGGTGTCAATATTTCAACAGGTGGCGCTGCTATGCAGCGATTTCCGCAATTTAATGGAAAGTTATATCTCAGGTTCTATTGCGTATAATCAAATAAATCTTCACATGTTAATAGTCCATTATGGGACATTATGCTAATTCAATTTTATGCATATCGTCGAATAGGAGGCGCTGCTTACTGCAATATTCTGCGAGAACGGGAAGATAATATATCAACTTCTATGGCGTATAACTGCACGAAACTTGAAGTGGAGATAACCATTATGAAAACGCTTTTTTAAAGATATTAATTATAGAGAATAAAACTGTCTTTCTTTAAATATTTAGTGTTAGTTTTCTCTAAGATGAAAATCGTCTGAATTCATCATGTTCGATAGTTTAAATAAATAATACTTTTAATAAATTATTTGTACTGAGTAAATTTGTATAGGAAAATATAGGAGAACGTCTTGTGGTGGCCAAAACATACGGGTTTATTAAAGTACTAAATAAGTAAGAGGAAACATTATTTTTTAACATATCCTGCAAAGTAACAAATAATGTATCTTACCACATATAATAAATTCTGTTATTTATTTCAATCAATAAATATCATATGAGAAATCTGTGCTCTGGAAAAGAAGTTTCATTTAATTTGATAATAATATATATGTATATAGAGAGAGGGATATAGAAACACAGAGAAAGAGAGAGAGAGAGAGAGAGAGCTATGATAAAAAGTGAAGATAAGTGACACATTTTTATAATATAATCCATGAGAGCTTTACATACGAAAAAAATCGAATGTAAAAAATAATCACATTATAAAAATCAGATGTTACAAAAAATTTCCTCATTCCCCCCCCCCGACCCTTTTTTTTTTAGAAAATGTAGAACTGAAATTGTATCGCATCATTAAATAATCTGGTGTGTCACTCACACGACTTTCTCTTATCCTGAAATTTAATACTATAAATACAGGTTGGGGATTAAGAGGTAACATAACGAGTACTGTTATGTAAACCTATGTTAAACAATTCATATTAGGCTTCTGAAGAGTATTATATGATAATTAGTTCTGTGTGAGGGGGGCTACCGCCCCCCTCAACCCCCCGTTTCATTAATGCACCTACATTTATATAGAATTTAATTCGGTTATTAAAAAATAATTTATTTAAATTATTATTTAAAAAAATTATCTTTTATGATAATGCAGACGATTTCCATATTAGAGAAGTAGTATAACAGCAAATATCCAAAAAAAGTCCATTTTATTCTCAATATTTAAAAAAAAAAAAAAAAAAAAAAAAAAAAAAAAAAAAAAAAACGATTTTTTTTCTGTTTTTTTTTTTTCGTTAAAAGTAAAAAAAAATCGATAACTTTGTTTTAAATTATCGCAGATCGATGGTTCAACCATTCGTTTTAAAGGTATTTTCGAGCTCTTTTGAAAGATACCCATCATGAAAATTTACTCCCCTCGAGGGGGGACTTCCCCGCCAGGGGGGGGGGGGAGGCGAGGCTCCTACATACACAAAAATTTTTTCCCAGTTAACTGTCTCTATTAAAAAAAAAATATATTTGTTTCACTTGGTTTAGGGCAGTCTATAGACGTTAAACTCTATTTTCCTTCAATTTCCCCCATAGACGTAATGTATTAGAATTCTCTTGATTGTCCCTGTACACGAACCATTTGCTTGATCTTAACGAAAAGCTTACTGTAGCATCCCTATATGATACACATTTAGAATACCAAGTTTGAACTTTCTGCCATAATTTGTTTTTGAGATATGCTGATAACAGACAGACACACAGACAGACACACAGATACACAGACATACACACAGACCATTTGCTAAAAACATGATTTTCGTATTCAGGGGACCTCAAAACGTGTAAATATAACAAAAACTCGCGTTCGAAAATTTGAGCCAAAACCAATACTTTCTCTACCTTATGGGTAAGAGAAAGTAATAAAAAAATAATACCTAATATTTAAAGAAAGAAAATCTTTATTACATACTAGCTGGCTTTACCCGCTTTGCTAGTCATTCTATATAAACGATTAATTTTTGTAATTATAAGTCTATTTTTTTTTTTCAAGTCCTATATTTATAACTAAGCTTTGAAAGCATGAACAAGTATCATTTGCTAAAAATTAGTTGTTTTTTAAATAATTCATTTGTAAATCATAACCAAGGAATGGCAACAGCCTTTAAAAAGAAAAATTCTTTTTTTTTTTTCTTTACGCAGACGAATGAAATGTTTATTTGTAACATGAAAAAAGCCTTCAGATGTTATGTTATAATTTGGAATTATGATTGCTATTTCATTCTAATTTTTCTATCACTATTAGATATAAGTGAAACACAAAAATAGTAAAACGTAGGAGTTTTCTCTGTTAAAATGCACGTCTCTCTCTCTCTCTCTCTCTCTGTAAGAAACGACACCATTTTCAAAGATCCATTTGGGAGATTTACTGAAAGTGGCGTTATTCTTCCATGTTATAAATAAATAAATAAAAATAAAAGTAAAATAAAAATAAATAAAAGATTTTAATTATATTAAGACATGGCGTTATTTTGATATATTCACAATAAAATGTTTAAAAAACATACATGGTATTTTCACGAAAGTGTAATTTTAGAAAAATTTATAATTATTTCACTGCTTTTGAATTTCAAATTTAAAAAAAACTTTACTTGGAGAGAATATTTAACATCAAAACTAAATGCAAAACTGGTGTACAAACGATAAGTAGACAATAAGACTTCTTCACACACCATAAATTTTAAGCCAGCACAACCGGTTTCGAAAAGACGTAGCCTTTCTTCATCAGGTGCAAAAAAACACGTGCTACTGCCTTGGAGGGGGTTTTTCCTCACTCTCCCTCTTATTGCGTATGTTTTAGAAATGTCAAACATCCACTGTCATAAGCATTAACTGTGTCAAGTTTAGTGAAATATATTTAGCTATTTGTGATTAGGTGTAAGATATACCCACAGATCCACATATAATGACTAACATTCCTATTAGTATCATAAATTTTCGTTCGCTAAAGTTACGTTTAATTGCATTAAAAGACATTTAAGAAAGGTTTTCTATCGATTTGAAAATAACAAGATAGCCTGATAGAAAGCAAAAATAATATTTTATCCAATCAGAATGATGTTAGTACATAATATTATATTATTGACTTTTTAATTAGAATGCGTCATTTTTTATTGAAAAGCAGAATACTTAAAATACAAAACGTGTATTTTCAAACTAAAAAAAAAAAAAAAAAAAAAGATAAATTCTCTGAAATGAAATAAAAAAATGAATCTAAAAAAATGAAATAAAGTGTATTTCAAAGATTAAATTTATATGTAAAACCTAAATATTTTAAATATTTATCTTATTTTCAATGAAATATTGAATCAGAAATTTAATGACAATATTAAATGAAACTAGCAGAAACAATTTTGTATCTGAGAATTAGTTGAAATAATATAATATTGTTAAAGGACATTATTCTTGATGATTAAATTGCACTATACTGAAAGAAATAGTTTTTTTTTTCTTTAGATTCTTATCACCTAAGGACTGACAGCCTTTGTTCCACATCAATTATGATAATAATAAAACTTCCAGAGAGGCGCTTTTTGCAGAAAATAGTCGACTTTATATATGTTTTTATTTTTTTAAAAAAAAGAGTACTGAGTAAGAAAAAAGCAGTCTAAATTTATAAAAATTGTATTATTTGAAATAGAAGAATGTCATAAACTGGCATAAATTCCTTCTGGAAAGTTCTTGTAAGATTAGTATTTAAAAAAATAAAAAAATAAATAAATAAAATAATAAAATATACTATTGAACATTCTTTTTTTCGCAATCTGACACAAATTCCTTCGGGAAAACTCTCGTAACATTAGAATTTTGGAGAGAAAAAAATATATTGAACACTTTTTTTTTTTTTCACGAGACATGAAAGTTCTACTTAAATAATATTTACCAAAAAATTATTTGCTTTATATACTAATTTTTATTTTAAAAACGTTCACTATAGATGGGGTTATCACTGTTTTCTAAATATTATTAAGAAGTTAGTCAGCCTCCGCCCGCCTAGCGGCCTATATTTCCAAATGAATGTACATATTTGTTTTTAATTTATTCCATCTTTTGCGTTTGACTCTCAAGTAAATACCTTAACATCCATCTACATAATATTTTTACATTATTGGCTTTTATTGCATATTAATACTGATTTAAAATAAATAAATAAATAAAATGTTTTAAAGTTCAAAAAGTTCGAAGAATTTTATTATTATTATTATTATTATTATTTATAGTATTATTATTTTTTCTTTCCGAACATACATACAGGGTGGTCATAATTAAACTTCCCCTATAAAAAACATACTACAGTGCAAACGGGAGAACGGAATGCAACGAAATTTGGTATATAGACTATACACGAGATGCACTCATGGAATTTCGAAAAAAAAAAAAATGTTCCAAAATGTCTATCAGAGGGCGTCTTTTACTGAAAAACATTAAATTTAACACAATAAACGATCAAAACGGAATACAGAAACAATATTAACAATAATAACAATCCAGAACAAGAATTATGAGTAATAAAATGTAAAACCGGGAAAAGCTGTTAGTTCTAGGGTAAAAATGTCGAGATTTTGCATGCTTGCGAAGAAGAGGAAGTTTTATGCAAAACAGGTTAGGGTATAAAACATTTGCAGACGTTGTCATGTTTTATGTCGATATTTCCGGCTGAAATGATGACGGTATCTTTAGTTGAAAGTACGTTATTGGTGAAGCTGTTTTGCAAAAACAAGGGGAAAGCTTCTAATCTGTTCTTGTTTCTGTAAACGGAAATGTTTTGTTTTTCTCAAACAGAGTACTGTTATGTTTTCCTTACATTTACTTAACGTGGTTCGATGACAAGGTGATCAGAAACTAGCCAGTAAATGTTAATATTGTTTCTGTATTCCGTTTTGGACATTTATTGTGTTAAATTTAATGTTTTTCTGGAAAAGACGCCCTCTTGTGGATGTTTTGAAACAAATCTTATGTATATAATTTTTTCTAAATTCCGTGAACACATCTCGTGTATAGTCTAAATATCAAATTTCGTTGCATTCTGTTCACACGTTTGCGCTGTAGGATGCTGTTTACAGGGGAAACCACCCTGTATATAAGTTAAGTATTGTATAATCATGTCAAAAATCTGACTTAGAAATTTTGGTGTATCTATAGGTTTTAAGATCTCCTGAGTTCATTTTTGCTATTGTTATGATGATGTAAAAAATACGGTGTTTATGATAGGGGTTTTATATTAATATTTATTTACAATTAACAAACGGTATATTAAAATAAATTGAAACAAAATGAAAATTCGAGTGAAACCTCTCATCGTTTTTTAAAGAAAGAACAAAGCAAAGTACTTTCGAAAGATAATACAAATAAAAAAATCTTCGAGCTTTTTCGTATTATGGGTAAAAGCTTTAAATCAACACATGTTCTTGATGATTGTCATCTAACAAAAGTAGTGTATATTCAACATTTTTGAGGACTTGTTGAAAATATGAATATATTATTACCTCATCGTGTATGTATGTATCTTTTGAATAAACACATTAATTACATCTAGAACAATAAAGATTTTAAATCAGGGAATTCATTTTGACTTATTTTATATCGTATATTTTAAACCTGTTTTTCGAAATTTCAGGAACATGCGTTGTAAATGAACAAATGAGAATTATATTATCTTATGTAAATATATATTGATGAGGTATTCATGAAATATGCAGGGGTAGAAATTAAGAAAATAAAGTTACTGGTCCTCAAGACTAGTAATTTCCGGATTTCACTGGTGCGTTCTACCGTTCTAGTATAAGGTAAAGCTAGGAGAGTTTGCGCGCAATTGAACAAAAGGATATAAAAAATCCAAATATTAATTTTTTGCTAAACTTTTGGTGCATAACTTTGAACTGATCCTTCTCTATGCATTTCCATTGCTATTTTGTTGCTCTGTTGTAATATGAAACAACAGTTGTAGTAAAACCAAGAGAGCTATTTTGCGCAACCTCTCCTTATAGGGTAGGAGTGATTGCGCACATCTTGTAGGAGAGATTGCACTTAATTATAACTACAATTACATTATCAATAATAATAATTCATTCAAATGACATTGTTGTAAAGTATTTGTAAACAAATATTTTTGCATTGGAAGTGGCTATTTCAATTCAATAATTAAAAAAGTCAGAAAAATAAAAGAAATTTAAAAAGATGTACAGAAATTCGTTTAAAGAAAAAAATATTAAAGTAACAGAAAAAAGAACAAAATTAGGTAAAGAACAAGACCAGAAAATATTATTAAGTTATAACACGTTTAACTAAAAATTAGTGCATTACTTTTACTGCTAGGATGGGTTTTTGTTTGACGACCGAATCTCTCGTTGTCCACAAGCATTGCACATATTGTTGTATATGTGAAGTTATTGTGTGACCACCTGCCACAAGTGAACCTGTTCGAGACGGTGTATCCGTATCGAATAGGTATTTTCGAGCAAAAAAAAAAAAGTTAGCACACCGTTCGCTCAATGACATGTGACTAGTCCCACCCATTTTTAAGCGCAGAACACGCCTACCATTTACTATTTATTAAAGATTTTTTCTTCAGAATCTTCCGCTAAAATGTCTTTTACGTTTTAAAATCCTTTAAGTTTATTTTATTTATTTTATTTTATAGAAATTTAGACGATTACATTCCTTAAAAAGAACTTTGTTTAGGCTGATATTTTTTGCTTACATTTAGTTTTACCTCTTCTATTTAAACAGTCGACAGCTTTACAAAACTTGAGCATTTTACTTGAAAACGTTGCAAAACTAATTAGATATACAATAACATTTAAATCCTTTGCGATAAATTTCTCGTAGACTAACAGCATTCTAGAGATAAATTCCGTAAGAGGTGTAGCTTTTGTCGATTGTGCCACTCCTGAATAATGTTCAAATTCTGTGGATAGTCACCATAACAGGGATGGAACACGGGCGCAGAATTCATACCACTCTCAATGTAAGAAAATTTTCTACTTCTTAAATCAACGATATTATAGGTAGAGAAATTTCTTAAACGGATTCCGGTATGAATTCTGCGCCCGTGTTCCATCCCTGCCATAAAGGTGGTGCGCATTCTCAAATGGTTTGAACAAGTCCAATGACTTATGGAAGTTAAGTTTTATTTTTTTTTTCCAGGCAATAAAAAAAATCATCATCATTGTTTCATTATCACCAATAAGCTGTGAAATCTCTGTTAGTATAGAATTTTAAGCGCGCAATCTCTCCTAAACGGCAAAAGCGTAAACTCTCCCATTTTGGTAGGAGAGATTGCGCAGTGTTTCATTAAATAATTACTCACCTTTAGAGGAAATCGTTGTTCTGTACCGTTCGTCTAGGTCAGTAGGTTATGAGAAATTTTTAATTAAAAAATATTTTGTACTACTACCATTGTATTGAAATTCTTAGGAAGGGTTATAAAAATTAAAGTATTTATTTTTGAGAACGAGACAAATTAACCGCGTTTTATCGTAAACACTTGAAGCAATCAATATGCAAATTGAAGTCGGCACTTCACTATTGGTGTTGTACAACCACCTAAAATTTCAATTCGCCGACTCTACTCTTTCCCTCCTATCCTCTATGTGCGCAATCTCTCCTACCGCGCAACCTCTCCTAGCTTTACCTTATTAAAAAAAATGTATAAAAATTTGTAAATTGTTTGTTTCACTAAAACTTTGTTTATAAATTTACAAGTAAAACATGATAAAGTTTTGTAAATTAATTAAAAGATAAAAATGAAGTCTTATATAAATTAAAATAATCTGGTGTGTCACTCACACGACTTTCTCTTACCCTGAAATTTAATACTATAAATACAGGTTGCAGATTAAGAGGTAAGATAACGAGAACTGTCATGTAAACCTATGCAAAACAATTCAAATTAGGATTCAGAAGAGTTTTATACGATAATTAGTTCAGTGTGAGGGGGGCTACCGCCCCCCTCAACCCCCCGTTTCATTAATGCACCTACATTTACATAGAATTTAATTCGGTTATTAAAAAATAATTCTGTTTTTAAAAAATAATTTATTAAAATTATTATTTAAAAAAATTATTTTTTATGATAATGCAGACGATTTCCATATTAGAGAGGTAGTGTAACACTAAATATCCAAAAAAAGTCCATTTTACTCTCAATAATAAAAAAAAAAAAAAAAAAAAATTATATATATATATATATATATATATACGATTTTTTTTTCTAAGTTTTTTTTTCGTTAAAATTAAAAAAAATCTATAACTTTGTTTTAAATTATCACAGATTTATAGTTCAACCATTCGTTTTAAAGGTATTCGCAAGCTCTTTTGAATGATACCCATCATGAAAATTTACTCCCCTCGAGGGGGGACTTCCCCCCCAGGGAGGGAGGCGAAGCTCCTACATACACAAATTTTTTTTCCCAGTTAACAATCTCTATTACAAAAAATATATGTACGTTTCAATTGGTTTAGTGCAGTCTATAGACGTTAAACTCTACTTACCTGCAATTTCCCCCATAGACGTAATGTATTAGAATTCTCTTGATTGTCCCTGTACACGAACCATTTGCTTGATCTTAACGAAAAGCTTACTGTAGCATCCCTATATGATACATATTTAGAATACCAAGTTTGAACTTTCTGCCATAATTTGTTTTTGAGATATGCTGATAACAGACAGACACACACACAGACACACAGACACACACACAGACACACAGACACACAGGCCATTTGCTAAAAACATGATTTTCGTATTTAGGGTACCTCAAAACGTGTAAATATAACAAAATCTCGCGTTCGAAAATTTGACCCAAAAACAATACTTTCTCTACCTTATGGGTAAGAGAAAGTAAAAAAATATATACTAAACGAGTTTCATGTCCTATATTTACTATTAAGAATTAAAAAAAAAAAAAAAAAAAAAGTTATGAAAGACAAATTAATTAAGCAAAAAATTAAGTAAAATTAAGTAAATAAAGTAAAAATAAGTAAAAAAGTGAAATTAAGTAAAAAATTACACAGAATAGATGATATTGACAATTATAAAGAAGTACACTTACTGTTGTTATAATATAGTATTATGTGACGGGTTTATGGGAAATTTTAGAAAGAAGAAAAAAAAAATGATGAAGCTTTACTGGTCCAGAGGACCTCTAGTATTTATATTTTTGGTCCGTTGAATATTTTTTTGGTCCCAGACCAAAGGACCATTGTTAATGTCTAAAAGTTTCTAAGTTTCATATGTAAAAGTTTCTAAGATATCATTTTTAAATAAAGTTAATATCAAAATTAGATGCACTAATAACTTAATTTTAATTTATATGGAGAATCTTCTTTAATTGATGAATTGGAATATAATATAAAATGCTTAAATTATTTTTATATTAAAAGTGATGTATACTTGAAAAATAATTATATGAAAGTACTACAACCCATAAATTAAAGAATAAAACAACATAATAAAAACTTCTTTGCATCCTAAAGTAAATACTTTTGTGATTAATGATTTTTCTTTTTACCGAACAGGAAAAGTAAAGTTAAAAAAAAAAAAAAATGACCATTAAATATTACTAGGAAACTTGAGTTCAAAACAATGTAATATAGATAGGGAAGAACCTTTTATCTATTATCTTCGAATACAGGCAACTGGGATATTTCCAGGGTTGAATATATTGTACAGATAAATGTTATTTTATTACGACCATGAACTATGTACCCTAATAATTAATCTGGAAAGAAAAGAAATGCAACTTCTTGTTAGGAGAAAAATGATCGTTAGAGTACGTAATTATCCTGTAGGGAAAGAGAAAAGGTATTTTATTAGGAAATATAGAGACTTTGATAAAATTCATTTCTATAACTGAACTTAATAAAATGTGTGTGTTTAATATCTATTGTAAGATATATTGAATACGAAAAGAATTTAGTAATATTATATGTGTTTTCCTAAATTTTCTTGATATAAATAACATTAAGTTTATTTTTCATTTAGAGTTAAATGCATTAAAAAGAAAATTTTAATTTAACTTAATTTTACATACACTGTTTTGTTTAGCCTTTTAGAAACTTGCATCATCAAGCTATGCGTATACTTTAAAATTTTATACTTAAACGTGAATAATTAAATTTTGAATAACATTTAAATTTTAATAATCTATATTTTTGTATTTTCCATGGTTTAGACGTCGCAAACTAAAATCATATAAATGATAAGAATAATATTATCACTGTAAATGATAACGTATTTTAATGGTTTTTATTTCCCAGTCATAAATTTTTGTAAGTATTGGTTATCACTGAAATGAAATAAAAAGTATTGCTGTCAGTATTACACTGTAAAAAAATTCAGTAACGTTACTTTTATATATTGGATACGTTCCTGGTTTTAATAAGTTTGGGGCAGGTTCCTGAGAATAACAGGTTTTCGTCCATGAAACGTTCCTGATTTCAGGAATGTAGTATTATTTTTGAATGTGTGTATATTTGGTGGTTACTGATATTTTCAAAGAGCATTACACGTAAATATTGGGCACATTAGCTACCCAAAATTTTCCAGGAAGGTGTCGGAATTTTTTCTGCAGCGTAATAACATACTAAAACTTAGTAGTGATTTAAACAACGAAATAAATAAAGTAGAGTGCTGGTACAATGGATAAAGGATTAGTTTTCCGTGGTTAAACATGAATCACGTGATATGAACCAATGGATTGCTAAATTTGGCCCTTTATCAATATTTTGGCATTTAAAATTTCTGTTCGGCAAATTATCAACACGACAGTCCTATCCGCGTTTGTAATGATCGATAGATGGCGCTTTTTCAGTTTTTGTTGTTAGTAAATATAATAGCAACGTGTATTTATTATTGTTCTTTTTGTTATTCTACTTAATATTCGTACTATAATTTTTCCGCCATTACATCATGGAAAATTGATTGCTTTTGGTAAAAAATATTTCAGTTTATTCAAAGTTCTATCGGAAGTAGATTTTTAACTAAAGCTGAACAAATATTAGCTTCAAATCATCTGATTAATTCTTTACTTGCATTAGCCGAAGCAACAGAAATTTTAAATTTGTCATTTGGAAATAAATGGAAGCTTAATTCTGGATTTTTTGATCCTTTGGAGCTACACTGGAGCACACAACAGTATGTGTTATCTTTTTTACCGTATTTATTCATTTTTATTCAACAAATATATGTGAAACTAAACATCGGCATGCAATGGCGGCTTAATGAAAGCCGAATTAAAGCATGTTTATTGTAATTTCACCTTAGCCCACCAGAGGGCGAGTATTTCATTACAATCGCGGATAACCGAAATAAATTGTTTTAAAAATAATTTTTCACATATTTCCCATTATAATAAATAATAAGGTACTTTTCTTTTTTCGTTATTTCCCAACAAAATTTAAAAGTGCTTATAAAGAAAAGTTAAACTTTTAAAAGAGCAATTTATCAACAAATAGTAATTTATCAACTATTTTTAAATATTTTGTTGATAAAATTTCGACTACACGAAATAAAAAAGAAGTAAAATAAAAGCTAAAATGATTTAGAACAAAAAAATATTAAACTACATAAATAAACAAAAACATCGGATGATTTTCGCCAAATGCAGTCTCCAAACCACTGCCATAGAAATTTATTGAAAATAAGATTTTACCATGGGCTACAACGCATAGATGGTTCATATCACAAGACTCATGTTGTGTCATGTCAGGGTTAAAATTTATCACTCTACTTTATTTATCTTGTTGGATTTCAAAATTATTATAATTTTTTTTTTAAATATACAGTGATATGTGAGGAGCTGCAACGAAATTCAAAATTCAGAGAATAATATTAGGCATAAGGAGAAGAAAAATTGACCTTGAGACCGTCATTGGAAAGCAAAGGAATATAACCAATGATGGAACTTCTAAAGAATGTTAACGGCTGAAGTATAGCAATACGAGACAGAATTTCAAAAGCACATCTTAATAGAAAGGCAATTTTAAAGGCCAATAGGCTTTGTTCAATCACATTTTTTACAACTTTCACATACAAAACAATTTATTTAAACTTCTTCACATACCATGAAATCAATGTAAGCACCACCGGATTCGAAAAGGATGTGGCTTTCTCCTTCAGGTGAAATAACCTGGGAGACAAAAGCAAGACTAAAAGCAGGGAAAAACTCAAGAAAGGAGGCGAAACAAAACCAGTCAATAGGATAGAAGCATGCAACAACAAATCGGAAGGGGACACACACATACACACAAAATAAAATAAAATAAAACAAGAGACAAGAGAAATGAACACATCGCTGCGCATACACACACACACACACACAAAAAAAAAAAAAAAAAGGGAGGAAGGGAATTTTTTTTAATACAAATTTTTCTTTTTTATATTTAATTTTTATCTTTACAAGAGGATAAGAAAATTATTTAGAAATTAATTAGAGTCAGTTACCTCACACAAAACTGTCAATGTTTTCATAGAAATATGTATATTCTTATGGTTGTATAAGGAAGTCATATGGTGTCCATATCAAATTTTTTACAAGAGGAAAGAACATTATTTAATGAAACCGAACAAGATTTCCAAACAATAGACAACAAAGTGGAATCAGATTTTTCATTAACAATTTTACCACGATTAAGATAGATGGTTAAATTTCCCAAGAAATCTAACTCGGAAACGCGTTTAATATTGAAAATAATTTTGGATTGCGGAAAACTATGGTTGGATTTCCAACTATGCTTTCCAAAAGGAGGTTTAGAAATTTCTTGCTTAGTGACATATCGAAAATGCTCACGCAAGCGACATGTAAGATTTCTTTTAGTTTGACCTGTGTAAGACAAATGGTCATTATTATAAGGAACATTATAGATACCCCACTTATGAAGCTCAGGAACAGAGGATTTAGTTGTAGGGAACTGAAGTTTATCAACAGGTTTAAAATAAACAAGAAAATTAAAACATTTAAACTTTCGCTAATTTAAAACATAAGGGTGGATAAAAAGACAAGACGAAGTTAATGGGTTTAACTTTCGTCTCACGAGAAAGAGAAGAATTACATGTAGATGTACTGAATTTTTCAAGAGCTTTATCAATAACTGAGGGGTTTAGTTGGCACAGATTTTAAGTATTTAAGTTATTCTATAAGAGAAAACATATCGGGACAAATTTTAAGAGCACAATACACGTAAGTGCAAAAGTAGCCAGTTTTTTGTTTAACCGGGTGATTTAAAAGAACAAAGGGAGAGTTTGAAATAGAGATGAGTTTCCTATACAAATAAGTTTTAAAAGTTTTTCTCTGCTTTCCGTCGTCTTTTGCCCTATAGTAGAACATCATTTTTGCCCCTGAAGAATAAAGGCCACGGTCTTTCAAAACTAGGAGTGCTCGTATTGATTTTATGGTAAGGAAAGAAGTATTAAAATTTAAGAATTTATTTTACATCAGTTCTTTAACATATATATATATATATATATATATATATATATATATATATATATATATATTAATAAATAAGAATAAACTTTTCCTTATATTTTGACACCCCAGCGATCGCACCATTCAAGAAAATGACATATACGCTTGGATTTACATATTTAAACATATGCGATTGAGAATGAGGTGAAATAAAATAGTATAGCCCTCAAAGTTTTGATTTCACTAATAAATGTTAAAAATTGTTTGTATGGCAATGTCCATTTTTTTTAATCTCATCGCATTTTAAAAATGGAAACAAATGACATTATCCTGGTAACTGTAGATAGAGAAATTGGGATTTAAAATGTAATAAAAGAGGGAACAATGAACACAGAAAAGAGATATAGAAAAATAACAATGTATATATAGATATATGCATTTTCTGCTTCGACTTTTTCGCAGATGATGAAATACTGCACGTAGATTATTGCAGATAACAGAATAAAAGGATGTTAGCAATGTCCATAAAATAACTGTCAAATGCAGGCAATAAAATTTGATTGGTTGAAATAATCTTGAGCAAAAATGAATCGCCAAGAATTTTGACTAACGACAAAATATCAAAAATTCGGGGAATATAGTTTTTTTCACTGAAAGGATCATGTTTCAATAACAAAGAAGGGGATTGGGACCTAAAAATTTGATTTGATTTTCTTTATTTATTTCGACTTGTTTATGCCATTTTCTGTATTCATTGTTTTATTATTGTTTTAAACTATTGTTTTTCTAGCTGTAGTTCAAATGTGATTTATGGTTTTTTTTTTTCTCGCTGATATTTACAATTTGAAAAAAAATAATTGGGTATTGTCATTCGAAAATGTAGAAATTTTATCACTGTAACCGTGATTGAGCTAGATTATTGCGTTTATGATCGTTTTTCCAAGCTCATATTTTAAAATATATAAACCCCAACGTGCATTGCTCTTTTTTGAATAGTACGTTTACTACTGGTTTATATATAGACAATTTTGCTTTGCTTATAATGATCTTGCACGTATCGATGCACATACACACAGCGTAAAATGCACAAATACTGAAAAGCTGTGAGTATCTGTACTATCTTTATATACAAAAAATATTAGACAATTTTTTTAAATACACATATCTTTCCCTCTCTCTCTCTCTCCCCATATATATATATATATCGCTGTGTAACTTTTTAACACTAACGTATATGTAAAAATTGTTTTAGATTAAAACCAATTAATCTAAAAAACATAATTTTATTTCGAATTTCTTAAAGCGCTGAAACTTGTGCAATATACTTGCTTTTATTTAATTTCTGAATTTATCAGTTATTCCTTATTATAAGTAGCTTAATTAAATAAAGATAATTATCCCTAATCAGTTTTTTATTTGTCAGATAAATAATTAACGTTACTGATTATCTCTCGCTTGCCTATTGTCAAAATATCATTAAGAACAAGATAATGTAAAAAGTTATTTATCATTTATCAATAAATGTAGATAAAAGATATAGCAATGATTCTTTGATATATGAAAAATAATTGTTACATTGTTTTTGTACTAAGTTTTATGTGGAAGACTTAGAGTATATGAACAATTATGCTGTGAGATAAGAAACATGATATATTCTTCAGAAAAAATAAAATGTATTCACTTTTATAATTTTCCTCTGGCAAAAATATACATTTAATACAAAAAAGAGAATATAATTTTATCTCCATATTATCCTGTCCAGTGAACTGAGTAATTGCGGTAAAATTTCTGGGTTTCATAAATATGATGGCTCTACTAAATATACATTAATGAGAAAAATTATTTTTATTAAAGCAATACAAAAGCTCAATACAATGCAGACATAAATATTTATAAGTATTGTCAATAACGTTACATTCATAAAAATGAAATAATTCACAACTTCTATATATGATTAAAAGGCGTTTTTATATGAATGTATATAGCCTTTGTCACAATTTCTGTTTTTAAATTCGCAAAATAAACTAAAAGCGTGAGGGGATTGTTGTTTGTAAATATCCTTTTTTATAGTAGCTGTTTGTATTTTTTCAAGTGAATGTCTGTTTATCTCCTTTTATCATAAATTTGAATTTCTGAAAAATATTTCATTATTTTCTTTCGTTCTAATTTTCTTCTTGCATATGACATTAATGCAGGAATGACTTTGCCATCTAGAATTAAAGTTATGTAAATTTTTCCTATCATGACTTTTACTAATATTGAATTTTACCACTTTTTTATTAACTGGCTTTCTTGTTTGTTTGTCGAGTACAGATCTTGCAATCGATTTTTAACTAATTTCCCGAGGCAGTGGGGACCCGTTGTGAGTTTTTACCAGATCAGAAATGATTTTTTTTTCTTTTCTTAAGAATAGTGTTAATGAGTGATAATATGCAATTTTGAGAATTCATTCATTATAGTGATTGATTTAAAAATAATGACCCGCTAGCGGGCGAAGCTTGCTAGTCTGTATGAAAACCTGTATGACATAATAAAGTATTTTAATATAATTCCTTGGAACTATACAATGTATGTTTTAGTAATATAGTACAGTTATGAGAATTAAAACATTCCAATACGTCCGCTGGAACTATGTATATATTAGTAAAGCTGTCTTCAAATATTATCGTTAACGGAAGTCATTTGATTTTTAAATGGTATAATAACTTTTGGGTTAAAAAATCTTCGTCGTTTTATTTTAGCTCTCAAGCCTATTACATCTGTTATGACTTTTTATGAGGAAATAAAAATTAAAAGAATTATAATCTCCAAATAGGTACTACTGTTTGCAGCGAGACTTACTAACGAAAACTGAAAAGGCCTTTCTCGATCTCGGCAGATTTGACATTACTATATTCGATTAACATATAATTTTTGTAATAATAATTATTATTATTATTACCGTATGCCTCTGTGAATTGAACTATGTCTTTTTAATACTTAAACTCATTCTACAAATTTGAAAGAATTTTTGTGTAAGAATTTTATGTCCTCCGTTTTTGGTCACTTTTACAAGTAGCAAAAAGCTTACTGATTGATGAAAGAAGCCGAGATCAAAACCAGTTCATGCTTGTCGGCAGACCTATTCAAAGTTATTCCCCCCTTTTTTATTTCTTTTTTTTCGGAAAGTATTAGGATGTAAGAGAAATATCCCTTCACGGAGGGAAGGCATTACTCCTTCGTCGCTAACCTTAACTCAACATCATTATTTAGTAATAGAAATCTCATTAAGACGCCGTTTTCTGGTAATCTATATAATATTTATCTAACGTGGACGAGTTTCAATT
This sequence comes from Salticus scenicus, assembly GCA_963930645.1. Classification (NCBI taxonomy): domain Eukaryota; kingdom Metazoa; phylum Arthropoda; class Arachnida; order Araneae; family Salticidae; genus Salticus; species Salticus scenicus. The sequence goes on from OZ005656.1 coordinate 87,246,180, forward strand.
ATTTTTTGTCGAATCGATACGATACGCGATGACAAATAATAATAATAATAATAATAATAACTATACATGGACAAAATTTAAGCACGCGGACTTAGCTCAATGGACTAACAAGAAAAAATGACGACATTTGCATGATGAGATTATTTTGCAAAAAAAAAAAAAATGTATTTTTAACAGTTTTTTCTTTAGAATCTTTGCAAGCGTCATTTTAAATCTAGCAATATTTTAAAGATATATACAGAATATGAACTTTTGTGTCATGAATTGACTAAAGAACACAATCATAAAAAATATAATCAAAATAGGAATTATTTTATTTTATTTATTTATTTAATATATATATACATATTTATATATATATATATATATATATATATATATATATATATCAAAATTAATAAAAGTCACCGCCAACATGACGACAAAAATTTAAAAGGAGTCGTGGGAATCCTATATTAAAACTGTACTGCCTGTGGAAGTATGAAAATTGGGTCGCGAACCATGAATTTTATTTGGAAACCTTTCTTTGAATGATTTTGGTTTCACTATTGTACAATATTAATTTGGTTTTAATAATAATTTATCTTCTGGTAAATTAAAATTTTAATTATATAATCTTTAACATATCTGACCTAAGTTTGCTTCTGTTTGAGGTTCCTACTTTGACATCTTGTATGTCGTAGAGAACGAAAATTCAGGACTACTATTTCCTTACTATAATCCAGATACGTTGCACACTGGTACACACTGAGCATATCAAAAAGAGAGAAGCGCCGTTTAGTTCTTTATATTTTACAGAGAAAAGAGTAATATAAATTGCAAAAGTGTTCAAAATAAGTTATTAAAAAGTACCACATTGTTGAAAAATTCTTTCCTCTAATTTTTAAAATGCTACTTTTTTTGAATTTGCGTACGACTCCTATAGACCAATTTGATCAATTACAAAGTACTTCAACAATATCGTTGCAAAAACAGCATAAACTATCTTTAAATTTTTTGAGTTATACCTAACTGAAAATTGAACTCTTGGCTTAAGATACCTAAAGATTAATGTAAATCTTTAACATACTATAAAGAGATAAAATACATTAAATTTATTTTTGATAAGGTTAGAAAATCAAGGAACTAGAAAATAATAAATGCAGATAGGCAATTTATTCTCAAATTTATCATATCTTTTCTAAACACTGCCTAAGAAATTAATATACGGAAGATTATTTTTCCCTATTTAATAAACAATAATAGCAATTTAAAATATTTATGTTAAAGTAATTTTTTAAAATGATATAATGAAATGCAGACGAATTTTTTTCATTTTATTTATTTATTCCCAGTATTATTTTTTTCCATTGCAATTCACACAAAGGCAATTGTTTACATCTATCTATCACGTTCTAAGTGCATTTGATATATTTTTGATGTTATTGTAATTTTTATCTAAAATTTTACAGTAAAGATTTGTGTACACTACCTACCAGTAAGTATTTGAACACTTTCGAATTTAGACATTTTGTCAAATATATAGAAGAGTTCTTTTGGAAATCATCTTGAAACTTTGGTAGTGTAAAGAACACGTTACACCTCATACACTGAGAAAATATTTTGTAACTGACATCTAGAATCTAAATTGTGGCTCTAGAAAAATAGTTCCATGTCATCCTTATAAATTCTAGTACCCTTGAAAGCGATTTCTAGAAGCCCCTATTAGAATTCTAGAGCATTTGCCTATATTCTCGAGGGCAAAGTTATTTAAAAATCTCTGCAAATAAATGAGACTACAAGAGGCGGGTTTCTGCAACTATAATCTTGGTTTATTAGCAAATTCTAGAAAATCAAGCGAGAATTCCTCGCAATATAAATGATTCAGAATATTTAGAGTATTCAGAATATTGTTTCACCATCTAGAAATGTGTACACTAGAAATTCTCGATAATTTCTTCTATTCAGTTTATTGGCGTGCCTTATGCGCATAGCTCGGAAATCTATATTTCTAGTTAAGTGATTTAGGAAATGACCACTTATTCATTCTAGAGAAAGGTGGTATATTTTTTTTTATCAGTGTATATTTCAGCAAAAGTTGTGTCCTGACATGGAAAAGGAGATCAGTAAAAAATTAAAGAAAAATCAAAATGTTTTGGATCACATTGTAAAAAGTAATGCTTGAAATGCATTTTGGCTGTAGCATGTAATAAGAAAGAATTGCCTCATTATCTGTATCAATTTTTCAGAGGCTACCACAAATATTCATGGAGATATGTTTTTTTTAAACCTTGCAAATAAAATTACACTTTTTATCTTATAACACGTGGGCTATTTGACCCAGAGCAAAGACCTTTTCAGAAAATTTGGCATACTTCATTAGTCACACCATACTGCAATTAGAATGCAAAAATGTTAAATATCTTACAAAATATGAGAATTTTTACTAAATAATTTATATCTACGCATATGCTAGCTTTAAAAAAAAAAAAATAATATGCATAATTTAATAGCCAAATGCATTGAACAACGTATATGAAAACTCCAAACAAATATCGTATAAATTTAAAGCGTTATGAGAGATCGAATGAACATAATTTCAGTTCTTTTCAATAAAAAAAAAAAAAAAAAAAAAAAAAAGGTGATGATAGGGGTTTTTATCAATATTTATTTACAATCAACGAACACTGTATTGTCACTGGGCATTGATTGAATCAAAATAGAAATGTGAGTAAAACCCCTCATAGTTTAGCTTTTATTTTGAGAGAACTGAAATTCTGTCCATTCTATCTCTCATAACTCTTTAAATTTACACGATATTTGTTTGGATTTACCATATAAGTTGCTCAATACATTTGGCTATTAAGTTATGCATTGAAATTTTTCAAAAGCTAGCGCATGCATAGATAAAAATTATTTAGTAAAAATGCTCATATTTTGAAAGGTATTTGACATTTTTTTATTCTGATTACAGTATGCTGTGTCTAATGAAGTATGCTAAATTTTTTGAAAATGTCTTTGCTCAGGATTTAATGCCCTACGTGTTATAATTAATAAAGGGGATTTTTTTTTTTCAATATTAAAAAAAAAAAAAAAAAAAAAAAAAAATATATATATATATATATATATATATCTATGAATATATGTGGTAGCCTCTGAAAAACTTATACGTCTAATGAGAAAATTTTTCTTGATCACATGGTACAGCCAAAATGCATTTCAAGCATTACTTTTTACAGAGTAATCCAAAACATTTTTATTTTTCTTTAATTCTTTATCGGTCCCCTTTTCCTTTTCATGACACAACTTTTGCTGAAATATATGAAGTATAACGTGTTCTTTACACTGCCTAAGTTTTAAGATAATTTCTAAAGACTTTTTCTAGATAGTTGACAAAATGTTTAATTTCGAAAGTGCCCAAATACTTATTGGTAGGCAGTGTATAACCTTTATTTTCACAGAAGAAATAACATATCTTAATTCACAGGGGAAACATAAAAAAAAAAATTCCAGTCATTATCAATATCAATTTTTAACTGACCAAATTTGAATAAAAGGATCGTATTGAGCTTTAAATAGTATTACTTTTTTTAAAATTGAATGAATGATATATAGTAAATATAAAAATGTATGATGTATAAAAATGTTTAAATATAATGATATACATAAAAAAAGAGAATACAGTCTTTTTTTTCTGCCTAAATTTAAATATATATGTTTTTAATTTTACATTGTCCATTTACATTCAACAAATGAAGAATTAAAGTCTTTTTAAGACACTCTGTATAAAAGTTTTAGACAGTGTATGGTCTGATTTTAACACAGTACTTTGCGAAGTCGAACGCGAGGATGAATTTAAAGTTCACCCTAAAATATCACAAGTAAATTACTGATATCGATTGCTATTGTATACCGACTTCCATGTGTATCTTTGTATTTAAAAAATAAATAAATTGTATTTTATATTAAGGTTAAGAATATATTAGAGTAAATTAATTTACTTTGATAGGAAATCATATCTCATGTAGAGATATTTAAAAATACTATAATTAAAATTATCAACGAAATTAAAAATAACCATAATTCTTCTCCAATAAATAGTACTTGTTCATTAACCCCTAAAATTAAATTTACTAATAGCCTTCTTTTCTGTAACGAATTTAATTGTTTTAAACATTATATTTCTCGCAAATTCAATATTATAATCCCTTCCAGTTCTCCTTTAACTATTAAACATTTAAGTTTAAACAATCACGATCAAACTAGACCCAGGAAGGGAGTTTATAAAATTCCAATAAAACTGAATGACGGTATTTTTTTCTAGATTGGTCAAACTAAAAGAACCTGAATCAAAAGAATTCAAGAGCATATCCGCAATGTTAAGGAAGAAAAAAGTTCAGCTTTAGTCAACTTTATTTACAATAACTCTACTACACCTCTTTGGGATCAAGCAGCAATTATCTCATCTCCATCAATTATATCTGTTACAAAGCTAGAGCAGTTGGAATAGTTCCTTCCACAAGGCCAGCAATAGCAGCAGAACAACTAAACTCCTCTCCAGTTGAAGCGGGTGAAACCGGAATGCCTCTCTGTTTACCGCTACCGATGAAGGTAGAAGAAAGTTCTGTTCTGATCGTTATGTCGCTACTGTTCGAGTATTATTCGAATTTACTTTAATTTTTGGGCCCTCTGTATATAATTTGTTCCTATAGGATTTAAATGCTTATGTTCAGTAATATCAGTTGATCGTAAAATGTGAAGTGTGTGTGCAGTTTCATTAAAAATATTGAAATTATTTTATCGTTCTATGTTTCGTTTTCATGACTCCAGCCTGATTTATTTATTGAAAAATGAGAAGAAAAACAACAATATCAGTATTAATATTTTCAGAAGCAATAATAAAATATCATAATTCAATTAATTCTAAATATGCTGCTTTCCTACCAAAAATTTAGTATTTCCTTATGTACCACATACTTAATTTGAAATCTTTTCAGTGGACTGCGTGTTTTCAATAGGCTTAAACAGCGAAAGTTTTTTGACTACTCCCTGCAAGCCTTTGACCAGTCTGGACTTCCTGTCGATGTTACTGCTAGTGCAAGCCTCTCCAGTTTGTACTCAGACTTCTCTAAGGTTATTCGGTTGTTCAAGCTTTCAAGATGACTCCAGTTTACCCTAAAAAGGCACCAACTAACTTCAGAATTGTAGCTCCAGACTGATTTCTTGTTTCTCCCGTCATATGTCCTATTACTACCAGTATGCCTCTCCAGTCTCTACCCACAGAAGTTTTCATGCAAGTTCCTTGACATTTCTAGTTTTCAAGTTGCTCCATGTTACCCTAGTAAAGCTTCAACTAAATCTCTACAATTTGGGATTTCAGACTTATCAAGCTTAACCCTAACTGTCGAGTGTTTTTTCTTGTAATATATAATGAACATGTTGCTGCACTTGCTGTAAAACGTCTTGAATTTTTCCTGTTGATGCCTTGACAAGCAGGGCGAAAAGCTTAGAAAAAAAATGATATGTGTAATTTTAAATGATTTTAATTAAATATGTCTTAAAAAAAGATAAAAAAAAATTACGTGTTATAAAGTGTTATTTTCTAACAAATAAGTTGTTTTTTGCTCATTTATTTTGAATCAAAAAACAGGAATCATACAATAGTTATTTTAAAAATACTTAGAAATATTAATTTATTAAATAATTCGTGGCCGAAAAAAAAAAAAAACTTTTTAAGTACATATTATTATTTATTATTTATTATAGTGACGTACAAATTTATTTACAAAAATACTCATTACCACGACATAATGACATTAAAAGAAAAAAAAACCTCTTTTATCATTATTGCTATAAATAGAATTCAATACACATTAGCTCTTTTGTAAGTCACTGATATTCTGTGAAGATTAATATTTTTTTGTTGTAAAATTGATCGCACTTTTGTAATTAAATTCCTGAAACAATGTTAAGAGATGGCGTACTTAGTAATCGATTATCTTGTAAAAATGAAAAACATATTTTAACAAAAAGAGAAAATCTTTTTTTCGTGAATGCTTTTTATTCTGTGCTCAATAAATAATATATATAAAAAAAGAAAAACAATGAATTATGACTTTCAAGCTATCGTTGAATTAAATGTATTTATCAAATAAAATATTTAATTAAAAATAACTTCCTATTCATAAAAACAGCATTGTTAAATACTTTTATCTCGTTATCTGAAATAATTCTCAAAAAATATTTAATGCGTAACAAAGCCGCATATTTGCATTAAAAACCATATGAGTATTATAATTAGATAACATTAAAATAATAATTTTAAAATATTTCGTCTAATTCTTTTCAGTTTTAAAATTGAAAAACTTAATATCCTGTATTATAATTATAATTATTATTTTTACTATTATTAATTTTTAATTTTTAAACATACTGTTAATAACAATAAGTTAATAGTAATATTAAAGTAATAAATAGTTCAAAATATTTCGTCTAAATCTTTCCCGTTTTAAATTTATTGTCCTGTATTATGTTATTAGGGCTTTTTTTTTTTTTTTTTTTTCTTTTATATTAAATTTTATACATAGTGCAACTAATTCATTAAATATAAATTTTGTTGTTATACGACCAATTACATTCGCATATGTTCCTCCCAACTAAAATGATATTAGTTAATAATTAGAATACAAATTACATTTTCATCCTTGAAGATTGCTATCAGGCGTTTTTTACATTTTCTTTGATATTGTTTTTTAAGAGAAAAAATTTGCTTACTTCTAAGAAATTTTAAAACTATCTGAAATATAAGCTTATATGCAAGCGTGTTTGTGCCATATATACACAAATAAAAAATAACGTTTAATAACACAATGTTAATTCCAAACGAAAAACTAATTATAATGAATAGTACAATAGTTATTATAAATTCTCAGTTAAATGGAAAATACAATATATAAAATTAATCCAAAAAGAAACTCATAAATAATATTTTTTTGATATTGCTACAAAACCACAGAGTCAGTAAAACCTTAAACTTGAAATCAACAATTAGAAAAATAATAGTTTAAAAGACAAAACTTTCTTTAACCCTTTATCTAGCGTATTATGAAATGGACGAAGAAAGTGTTTGAAACTTTTTTTCTTTAATTAATTAATTAAGAGTAATTTTTCAAAGATACATGCAGCAAAAAATATGAATAACACTTGATCATTGTAACATAAATCGAAAATGAAATATTTTTTCTTTAAGGTGAGGTATTTTTGGGGGGCATTTTTAGATGTTGATTAAAACAAAACTAATCAACAATTTCCATCATGTACAGTTTTGACAAAAATGGGTTTGTTTGAACTTACACTATAATATATATATATAATAGGTAAAAACTTGTAAGATATTTGGGTAAAGCAATGTTCCAAATTGGAAAATTCTGTTTATAACCCAAAATGGGTCAGAAAATCTATCTATTTTGAGTTTACAAACTTGTTATGTATGGTTCACTATCTTATTATATATTTTTGTATATAATTAATAAAGACGTTGTAGAAAATATTGTATCACCCACCTCTTATGAAAAAAAAAAAAAAAAAAAAAAATCTAACATGCGTAGGTGATCTAAACAAAATGTAAACATTTCGTATATATACGTATGAACACTGCAAGAAATAAACCCCAAAATAATTCTATCCAAAATTGGTCTCGTATCCAAATTAGATGGAAATTTTGGGTTATAAACAGAACTTTCCAATTTGGAACATTGCTTTACCCAAATATCTTACAAATTTTTACAAATTTTAGAATCTTTTTTTTTTTTTTTTTTTTTCTACAGTATACAGCTCTATTTTTTCACCTTTCATCTAATTTATATCCCGGAAAATCTGGATGATGTGAGTGAAGAACAAGTAGAGCTATTTCATCAAGACATCAAAGAAACGTAGAGGAGGTATCAGGGACAATGGACATGTTAGCAGATTATTGTTTGTTGCTGCATAGAAAAATTCCCCCCTCCCTCCACACACACACACACACGGCCCTAAAAAAAAAAAAAAAAAAAAAGATAAAACATAAGATAAAAAACTCTAAAGAAGCTTCTATGTAAAGAAACACATTTAAAAGGTAATGTGCAAATAATAACTTGTATTTTATACATAAATTATTTCGCATTTCTTATACCCTTTGGGTGAATTATTCTGATTTTCATCCTTACTTTGTGAAAATTCCTTACGGAACAGGAAGAAAAAGTAATTATTTTTTAATTCAGCGTATCAAAACGCATTAAAAGCATCTAACGCACTAAAAAAAAAAAAAAAAAAAAAAGTACAATTCCGTAGAACTTTGTAATTAATAAGGATTTTGTGATGTGGTACTTTCGTGTAATAGAAGTCAAAACAGATATCTCGACCTTAAAAAAGTATAAAAAGTATTTACTTTACATGCTCCTTATCCATTTTCTAAGATTGATGGAAGATTATTGAAGGAATGCAGGAATTAATTGTATCAAACTTCAAGATCGTGGAAAATGCCAAGGAGAAACAGCGAGAGCTTTCTATAAAACCCGATTTGGAACAAAAAACAGCAACATGTAGCGTGTAGTGCCTTGTACTTAGATAAAAGTGATATATATACGAAAAATTCTTGTTTACTCCTTAAGAATCTCGTAATTTTCAAGAAAACGGTAAAAAAAAAAATCCATTTTTTTTTTTTTTTTTTTTTTTTTTTTTTTTTTTTTACTGTAGAAAATAAAGTGCATGAACAATATATGTATTCATTTTAAATTTTTGGAATTTTTTTTAGCTTGAAATCAAGAAAATTTAATTTTGCAGAAAAAAACAACAACGAGGTTTAATATGACTGAATGTTGGTTTTTCCAGTAAGTAGAAAAAAATAAAAGGGACATAATTTTTTTTTAATACAATACTATACGTATAATAATACTGTTTTCAGATTACTTATCCGAACTTTCATAAATATAATTAATTTTTAAATCACTCTCAGATTCATTTATACTTAAATTAGAATCCGAGTCACTTTGTGATTCTTACTACATAATGTACAAAATATTAAATATATATATATACACTGCTCGACATTGAAAATTCAACACCAAGAAGGAATGATAATAATGGAAAGAAATTTGTTGGACACATACATTATAGTAGGAAGAACAATTGATTAAAATTTCAGGAAATTTGGAGTAATATGTACTGAGAAAACAGTACATACAGCAGCGACCTCTGTGAGCAATAACAATACATATCTGCCTAGGCATTAAATCGAACAGCAATTGGATGACATGTGCGAGTAGAGCACTTCATGAAGTTTTAACACGATGCCACAATTCATCGATCGAAGTTATTGGTGAGTGGTGTGGGGGGGGGGGGGGGTCAGTCGCTTTTCAACGATTAAACAGTCATTTTCATTGGTGCGAGATCAGGAGAACGCGCTGGCCAGAGGAACAGTCGAACATATTCGGCATCAATGAAGGTCAAGACAATATGGTGAACTTGCGGTCGTGCATTGTCCTGCTTAAATGTTTCGCTTCAGAGGCCTTGAACATAGGGCAGAGCTATGGGCCTTAACTCGTCAGAAATGTAATGGCTGGTATTCAGAGTGGCGGGAATGAAAACAAGAAGTGACCGGGACGTGTATCCAATGGTACAACATACCATCAATCCAGATGGTGACTCAGTATGCGGCTACCAAAATTCTGATTACCCTCAAAACTGCCTCACTGATATGGGCGCCATTATTGTGTGATCAACGATGAACTTGGACGCAGGAATGGCGTGAAGTCACTTTTCACTCAAATCACAATCCTGTTTACAGCCACAAGATTGCCTTATCCGTATTTAACGGCATTATGAATAATGCACATTGCCAGCTGGGATTCGGCATCATCATACTGTCCATCATTTGCAATGATGTTATGGGTTCCCATTGGATACACGTCTCGATTACTTCATGTTCGTATTACTGGCACTCTGAACAGCGGCCATTAAATTTCTGATGAGTTAAGGACCGCCCCTCTGCCCTGTATTCTAGGCCTCCGTAGCGCAAAATTTAGGCAAGATAATGCACGACCGCATGTTGTTTGTATTGTCCGGACCTTCTTTGATACAGAATGTGTTCGACTGTTCCTTTGGTCAGCGCGTTCTCCTGATCTCACACCAATGAAAATGACTGTTTAATCATTGTAAAGCGACTGGACCCCCCACCACTCACCAGCAACTTCGATCGATGAATTGTGGCATCGTGTTGAAGCTTCTTGAAGTGCTCTACCCGTGCATTTCATCCAATCGCTGTTCGATTCAATGCCTAGGCAGATATGTGCTGTTATTGCTCACAGAGGTCGCTGCTTTATGTACTGTTTTCTTAGCACATATTACTCCAAATTTCCTGACATTTTAATCAATTGTTCTTCCTACTATAATGTATGTGTCCAACAAATTTCATCACGTTATTATCATTCCTTCTTCGTGTTGCATTTTCAATGTCGAGCAGTGTATATTACAATATTAAATATAAATATATATAACAAAAAAATGAAAAAAAATTTACGCGTATCAGAAATGGTTTGTTTTTAAACCTTTTTTGTGTGTTACTTTTAAACATTCCAACCCAGAAATATCACAGGTAAGAAAAATAGAGAGCGAAAACTCACCTCGTGAATTTTACGGGAGCGAGAAGGAAGGGGTTAATATCTATGACATATCCTCCGTAACTTCTACTTTATACGATTTTTAAGCTAATGGTACATTAAAAAGTGGTACATTAATGGTACATTACGTGAGTTTATAAAGGGTTAACAATATTTATTTCTGACAACTTTTCTCATATATATTGCCCCATAAAAACATACATAACTTAAGGCAAGTAGAAACAATCGTAAAATTCGGATATTTTACACAGAATAGTGCCATTTAAACATAAAAATCAAATTCATATCTGGATAAAGGGTATTCCATATAAATTCAAAGAAATGTGCTGCTCGACTATTGTTGTTTCTTTTAATACATGTGTTTCTTATAGGCACATATGAGAGATGTTCAAAACAACAATTTTCTCTACTTTTAACCTGGGATTTTACTCAGATCATCAATAATCGTTCTCTTGGTCAAAAATGGGATTATTAAACCTTTATAGTTTGGCACAAATCTCTTTGAATTAAATTTATGAGTGCTAATTTTAAATATTAGTATCACAGTATAGATAAGGTAAATCTGCCCCATGCTTAATTACATTGCTGTAACTTAATAACTAAAATAATTACAAGAGGTGAATATTCAAGGTCAAACATTAAATTTTTGCCAATTTCGATAGTGAATACCTCTTCTGAGAAATAAAACCACAAAACAAAATATTACAAAAATTAATTTCTGAAATCACACTAATGAGAAAATTTAATTGTAATTGTACATTTTTTTTTAAAAAACATTTTACAGTTTACAGGTCCCCGAATTGTCAAAAAAATGGTAAAAGTGACAATTTAAGAGTCCCATAAACCAAAACAGTATAAATAAATAACCGAAACAAATAAATAAAAAAAAATCTTGTGCAATTGTTAATCTATTAAATTATTATGTATACTGTGTGTATTGTTTTGTGGTTTTGAATTAAAAACAAATATATAAAATAATGCTTAAATAGTCACATAAATAAATAAATAAAATAAAAATGTGTAAAAAATTTTCTTATTTAATCCTATTTCTATTAAAGTAATTTTGCATTATTATAAAGTCCATTTTAATAAAACAAATTTAATCTGCAATCATTTAATTCACTGTTTAATTTTCTACTTTTGTGTGTGTCAACTAATTTTAGCTTAATAATTCTTATAATTTCTTTCACTTTCGAAAAAATTGTAAATAAAAGGAAGACATTTGTATTTAGTAGCAAAATTAGTAAATTAGTAAATATTCAATCACTGAAAAAAATAAAGAAGTAAAAATACTAAAAACCGAGTAAAATTTTGTCAAATTTAAATATGGCCCGTACTTAAAATAGCATACACACGAATATACTAAATACACACGAGTTCATACACACGAATATACTAAAATTTAAAAATAACATATACTTATTACTGGGTGTATTAACACGATCAAAAATTGGCATAGACCATCGTGAATTCCAATATCTGAAACATAAATTCTCATTCATGTAATTTTCTTCAAACCAGTATAAAACCGCCTCGAAATATATTTCTGGAGGTTTGAGTAAATTTTGTGTCTGAACTCTTTCTTTAAATATTTGTAAAAATTTTATTAAAGAATTTCTTTTAGTTCAGCATATTTATAACAAATTATGAAGAGAATATATATTAATTTGAAAACATGTGATGTTTTACAAATAAGACAAGCATGTTTTCCTTTTTGAAATACAATTATTCATTTTAAAATGGGTGTATCCATTTACTCAATTTGAGTACTTTATTTTAAACAGTGATAGGTTATAATTATCAAAAGTGTTATATATACCATACACAGATAACGTCAAATGAGTCACCATTTTACGCATAATGATAGATCGACATTAATCTAAATATTCGATATCTTAATTTCAAATAAGTAATTCTCTCTTAATCTGAATTTTACTAAAGCAATACGTTTGGCGAGAAAATAATTACTTCTGCCATAAGATAAACGTAATTTTCATCTCAGTGAGGAATGCAAGTACTAATATATTCAAAGCAATAATATCCGATCGAATGGTTTTCTGATATGTTTATGAAATTAACTACACAGAGCTTAGCTTTTATTACAAACGTTGCGATAAAGCGCAGAATACAATAATGCATTATATTCATCGAATTCTATTCATACTATTTTAGATATTGCAATATGCATTATCGAATATTATTTCGAAACTTTGAAACATACGTAGAATTTAACAAAAGGGGACATAGGTTATTATTATGAATTCGCAAATTACTAGGTATGTTTTAATATTTTCTGTTTAGAAAAGCAAAAAATAAAATGAACTGTATCGTTTAAAATAATATTTTGTTATTTATTTCATAAGACTTGATTATATTTAAAAAATCATTATTCATTAATGAAAAATGTTAAAGTACAAATCTAAAACAAAATATTAAAAGAAAAATGTCAATATACAAAAGGGGTATCGCTAACTATAGAAATGACGAAGAAAGAAAATTTACGGTTTCATTTATTTTATATTTTTAAGTATTTCAAGATAGAAAGAAAAGAAAGAAAAAGTGTGATTATATAAACTGGTATGTTGTGGTCATTAGAAAATTTTCTTATATATTTTCCTGTCCAAATTCATGCAGTAAATTATATATAATAAAATTATTTTGCATGATAAATTCTTAAATATTTTTCTCTACAAATTCATGCAGTACATTACATTTATTAAAATTATTTTCTATGATGACTACTGATGATTTTAATCTCAGAGAATCATAACACTAAATATCAAATATAAGTCAATTTTATGCCGTATACAATACGTCTAAAGAAATCCATTTTTTTGTATATACATATATACTGTTTAAAAAAAAAGATAATTTTGTTTTAAACTATCCCAGATATTGGGTTCAACCATTCGTTTTAAAGTCGATGACGATTTTATTGAAATGTAATTATATCGAAAATTTAGTCATGATACGTTTTTTATAAAATTTTAGAATTTTCTTTTCGATAACATTTATCTTATTTTTCATTTTTTTTTGAGGTAATTTTTTAACAAATCAAAAATATTTATACATGGATTTGAAATTGCGATAAAAATACGATTTTTCTTTTGTAAACGGTATTTAATTTTTTTCCGAAAGTTCAGATAAAGAAAATTTTGAGTAAATAAAAAAAAAAAAAAAAAAAAAAAAATACTTAGAACGTAAATATAATAATAAAATTGACAATTTTATCATGTTCATTTGCTTTAATGGAAAATAAAATAAATTTTAAAAACGCGTCATTTATTACATTATTTATTTACTTAAACCAGTATCGTCCAGTTGTCGAAATGCGACCACTTTTCTGCAAAGCAAAGCAAAGTAATTACCTTTTCGTAAACGGAATCAAATTGCAACACAGTCGCGTCAATCATTTGTCGATATGCATCCAAAGTGAATCAGCAGAGTTTTACTTAATATATTTTTCTAAATTTAGTACATTGTAGATGTTGAGCCTTTCCTGAAATGAGAGGAAATCACAACGTGGAAGTTGTCCCCTGTTCGGTGATATAGCCCAAAAGCTAATCGGCGCCAGTTCAAAGCAAAGTCCAACCAAATATCAAGTTAGGTTAAATTAATTCCATTGGTTCATAAATTACAGTATTCGAACCCAAAAAGACAGATATTTTCTAAAAATGGTCGAACTTAGTTCAGGAAATCTCAAAACGTATAACTTCATCAAAAAGTTAAAATCTAAAAATTTTCTGAATCTTATACTTTCTTCTTATATATGCAGAGGATAGAATAGTAAATCCACTTAAAAAATAAAAATAAAAAAATAAGTAGTCAATTTCAGTTAATTCAAATGCAAGGAAATCTCAAAATGTATAAATTCATCGAAAACCGTAAATCAAAAGTTTTTCCAAATGTTAAACTTTTTTCTTATATATGTAGAAGATATACGCAAGCGAAGTGTGACGTTACTGACCGTCATTGCGGCCAAGTAAAAGATTTCTTATGTTAATCATCCATTAGGTTTTTTGTGAAAAAATATTAAAAATTGAGGAAAATTATTTCCCGATTTCAATCCCCATATTTCGGTATAATTAAAAATTAGTCATCGTTCACATGTGTTAAATTTAGTTATCTTTTTGTCAAATTGACAAAATTTAAATTTCAAATTTCAAAACTATAGAGACAAAATTGGCATGGATTTGATACCTGTTCGTCCTTGGTGTTTTGTCTATTTGGCGATCAAAAACGTAATACGAAAATATACATGCCTGATGTATATTTTCGTAATACATCTACGAATATATACATATATTCTACGAAATATTGCTTTATATTATTTATTGCTCGTTATTAAAATAACCATGATTTTTGAAAGGAATTAAATATGTTCGCCAGATAATTTGGCGATCTTTTAGTATTATAATTTTTTTTTCGCCAAGGACGGAAGATATCAAGTGGGTAAAAATGCAGACTTGACCCAAACTCAAATACTTGAATAACGCATCAAATTAAATAAAAGGTTATGAAAACGATAAAATCACTAATAAAATATTATTTTTACATATAAAATATTCTTTTATCTCTGTAACATGGCATAATAAAGTTTTTATCGATGCCACATAAAGTTATATCAATTTGCTTTCATCGTCATGTTAAGAAAATAAAATCCCGAATGATTTTCATTTATTTTTAGGTTTTGTAATTACTAAACTATTAACAATAAAAACTGTACAGTTTACCAAAGAAATGGATCCAATTTTACTGCCAGAAATGTATTTAAAATATTTGTAGACTAATTTTCACTATTTCGGTAACGCTTTTTTAGTAATACCCATGGTTAAAATTGTGATAATTAGCACCAAAATATTGGTTTCCAAATACTTACTATACCATTGATGTAACGTTGATCTATTTATTTTCAACGGCGTAAATACTTAAGATTAAAATATTTCCATTGAATATGTACACATGTAATAACAGATTATAGTAAGTATTAAATGAATATTATCCTTTATTTATAACCTTTCTGAATATAAATAATTTTCGTAGCTTCAGACTATTTCCATAAAAGTCTTATTCTCAATTTTAAACATTATAAATGATTAAAATCAAATATAATTTTTGAATTTTTTAAAGTTTTTTCTGATCTGTTTCTTCTCCATTAAAATTTTAAATGAAAATTAAATAAAACTATGTTTTTATATATAAAAAAAAAAGGCATACTTAAATTTTATTCTTGAATTAATATGCCTTTAAATAAAAGTAATGTGAAAGAAACACTTTAAATTTTAATGAAAGTAAACGTTGAAAAAGTAATGTTTGACTTCGGTTTAGACATTTCCCTCACTAAAAATTTTCAACTTTGCAAAGATTTGTTTTTCGAAAAAGAAAATAAAAATATCAAAGATTTATATTTCAATCTTACAGAGGTTTCTTGGTACATGCTACAACAAGAGTTCTTTTCTTTTCAATTTAAGTTTTCAAAGCTTTAAGAAATATTTACGCAGCCTTCTCTGAACCTTTTATTTTACATCATTCAAAGAAAAAAAATAAAGTATAGAAAGGAAAATCTCTGCCAAAAACTACCAACTTGACTTTTGCTATATGCGAAAAGAAGATATTTCGTATAAAACGAAAATTTTTACATCTTGTTTTTGAAAAGAAAAAATTAGTTTGGATGAAAAATTCTTTAGATATATTGAGCATCATATAATGTTTAATTGCAGTAGTTTCTTAGAGGTATCTGCTCATATTTTTGTACTGATAAGTATAAAGGATTTAAGTCCATATTCTTTATTTTTCAGGAGACGAAAAATAAAGTTAAACTAACTAAAAACTAATCAGGAGAATCGATTAGGAAAATGGGATTATGTTAATGCGCTTTATGCCATTCAGTGATTGTCAACCTTCATTTAATAAAAGGAAAAAATTGAATCGAGTATTTTATACCATAGATTAATGCTAAATTTCTGACTTGAATTTTTTTTTACCAATGGATTTTCTCAAAGACTAAATGACATTAATTTAAATCCTTTATACCAGTCGACAGAGAATTTTTTTCTGAGTCTGAATATGTACTTAACTCAATATCGACATATTTGGACTTAAATCCTTTATACTTATCAGTACAGATTTATCCTAAAGTTTTATTTTAAAACACATTCGTAATGAAGGCACAATTTTCTTTTTTAGATTTAAGAATTAAGTTAAAGAGTCTTCGATTATTAATCTGTAAGATAAAAGGTTTTTCGACTTTAAAGTTAGGGGTTTAACGAATTGGTTATCATGTGTAAATATTAAAGTTTTGAAAAATATGTTGTTTTTACAAATTGCTAGGATTAAAATGATATGCAACAATTGTAATAGCTTGAAGTTGCGTTTCACATTTTGTCCGACATTGCGAAGTCGAATGAATATCCTTCTTATATTTTCACTGCTATCTGTAAATGTTAAAAATTCGCAAATGTGTGCCTTTTTAAATAACTTGGTGTTTCGTATTCATTTAATTTTTTTGTTTTTGCCAAGTGGTTTTTTAAATGTTTTGAATATTTTCATGTTTTTTAAAATCTTTTATATTTTACATATTATTGTGTAATTTTATAATTTTTTCTTTGTATTTAAATAATTTTTTATTTCGAGATGCAGTGGATAAGTTTTTTTTTTCGTGTTAAGATATAGGGGTCCAAGCAATTTTTTTTTTTTTTTTTTTTTTATGCTAGTAGCTTTCGGAACATTTTACTATTTATTCCACCGTCCATTAAGGGATTCTCCCTGATGATGACCTTAATATTTTTTGGGTTAATATGTTTTCATTATTGATTTCTGGTTGTATTTATTTTTAAAATATTTTACATTTTATATTATATTTAAAATTATATATCATATATTTTCTGCATTTTCTTGTACATTAAGTATGTAAATTTAGTTTTAATATTGCTTATTTTATAAATTTTTGGTTTTTTAACCTTTGATACTTATAGGGGAAAGTGGGGATGAATGATACAGTAGCAAAATTGTTATGTTTTGCACGCACCAGACACTTGACAATTTTTCAAGTATATGGCAGTACTTAGGACATTTATCAAGTGTAGTTTCAGAGTTGTGCTATCTATAGAAGGGCAGAAAAATATTAAAGTGTCTTTTTCTGCTGCCAAAGTAACTTTTACTGATTCAATTAGGTAGTAGTTAAGATATGAACTATTTGCTTAAAGTTAATATAACTCTTATATGATGAAAAGGCATAATCTTTTACTGTGTTTATGATATTCAAGAAGAATATTGACAATTGTTCATTAAACATATTTTCTGTTTTATATGATGATGTGGTGGTGGGGATGAATGGGACATTCCCCACTAGGTGCTAATTTAAAATTGTACACAAGAATTATATTAAAGAAATCGTAAATAGATTTTCAATATTTTTATAACCTGTAATTCAGTAGTTATAACATGGAATTATAAAAATAGCATGGATATAGAGAAAAATAGATTGAAATTAATTGTTCTGATTTTTATTTACAATAATTATGATTAAAAAAAATTAATAAGTTAGAATATTCAATGCAACTTTAATCAATAATATCAATAATTAAAAAATAAATAAATAAATAAACTAGTAATAATTTGATTAAAATCACAATTTCAATCAATCTAATTAAATAAATCCTGGTGATTATTAATGTAATACAGAATAGAATGCTTATTTTTCCAGATCAGTCGGAACCAAAAATTTATCTGGATAATTTGTACTCTATTATAATGATTTATATCTTTCTAGTGTCTTATTTATTTATTTTTAGATTAAATCTTATTAGATTAAATTACCAAAGCCTGAAGCACTAGGAACTGTGTGAACCAAAGAATTTTTGCCTTTCGATGTTAATTTGAGTCAATATATCAGTTTTTGTTAATTTCAGTAAATCCATAGTGTGTAATAAAATCACATAAACCAATTTAACTTTAAAAATTTATTTAATTTCCATTTTGTTTTCTTTTCTTTGTTAACTTCAAGCCTGTCCCATTCATCCCCACATGTGGGGATGAATGGGATAAAAAAAAAATGAAAAAAAAAAATTATTAATTAAAAATGATAACTTTTTATTAAATTTAGTATGTTTATTTGCAACTGATTACTGAAGTGTGCTGATGAGCAATGTTACAAAATTCTGAATTACATATGGTGATCGTTATTAATAAAATCACGAAAAATGTCCCATTCATACTCAATCTCCCCTACATTTAAATATATAATTAGCACCACTTTAAGTAAAAGTCCAATTGAATACCAACTTAAGTTAAATTTCACCCTTTGTTTTGTGAAATACAGCGACTACAAAATTTCGGATATACAAAGACACATAGACTAGACAGGTTGGCAGCTATTTTTATTATCTAAAAATATTCAGTTTGTGTTCAGGACATCTGAAAACATCAAAATCCAATTAAAGTCGGACGTTGAAAGTTTTCAAGAATCCAATACTTTCTTCTTATATATATATATATATATAT
This sequence comes from Salticus scenicus, assembly GCA_963930645.1. Taxonomy (NCBI): domain Eukaryota; kingdom Metazoa; phylum Arthropoda; class Arachnida; order Araneae; family Salticidae; genus Salticus; species Salticus scenicus. The sequence continues at coordinate 87,265,316 of OZ005656.1, forward strand.
ATATAAGAAAATGAAAGTTACATTATTCTAATAACAATGTCTCATTTTCTTTTTATATAGTTTCATCTTTTTATGTCATAGTTAACTTATCATAATAGTTCCTTTGCCGTTATATATATAGACAGAACGGGAAAATTATTGAGAGTCCAATTATTTTTCTTTTCTTGATAAGATGGGAATGAGAGCTATTTGTAATACAATAATTTCTGCTTTCAGTTCTTAATAAAAATATCTGGGAATTTTACCACAGAAAATAATCAGGAAGTGCTTTTATGAAAGGATTTGTGTAAATGTATGTCTCTTGTGAATATACGTTTTCATGATTTCGCTATAACTGAGAATACTGACTAAGAGTAATATTTTGAAATATGTTGAACAAATAATATTAAACATGAACGGGAATTTTATATGTTTTAATATTTGTCCGATTTAAAATACATTTACAAAATATTCAAAGAAATATATTGCTGTCGAATTCTAAGTATGGTATTGCAATCTTCTTAATAGTTCATAAAATAATAATAGAAATAAACACGTATAAGGCAACTATTATAAGGTAACTATGCATAACTCTACCATTAGTAGGCGCTTTAAGTTTTTTTTTTTTTGTGTGTGTGTGTGTAAGTTTCGTAATTGTAGGCATTGTGGCAGCGATCATTTTGCGATATGGAGACAGTATAGTGGCTAGATAAAGCCTTTGTAAAATTATATATATATATAGTAAATTTTAAATATAAGATGGAATAAAACTTGAATTTTTAAATATAGAACTAGAACAGAGTATTTATAAACCTATGCGCAAATGCAGCGAAAGGAAATATAAAACTATAATAAATAAGCAAAATATTATATACCAAGGATAAATGAAAATGAATCCCAAAACACATGAGAATCTTCTTCAGGGGAGCTCATTTATCTTTAGTAATTTTGCTTATATATATATATATATATATCAAATAATTTAATATTTACCAGCACCTTTCTTTATGAGAAGTGGACAACTTTACGCTATTGCGCAAAAGAATAATAAAACATGAAAGAAAAATTACGCCTGTTCATATCTTTTATTTATTTGTTTGTTTATTTTATACTTTTTTTATTACGAAACAATAAAATATCAATTAAATTATATATTTTAAAACAATTAAAATATAGATGTTCCGAAGCTCGTCCGAATTTCCTCATCAGTATTAAAAACAACATATTTTGCAAACGTTACATACATACTCAACGAATTTATAGTAGTTTAGAATACTGAAATGCCAGTACGTCTCAACAGTTTTTTTTAACAGCTCTTATTTCTTATATCGATTTATCAATAAGTACATTTTCAATTCTTTAATTTTTTTTTTTTTTTTTGGTAAAAAAAAAATTTAAATATATATTTGTGGTTTTTACTTTCTAATAAAAACTACACAAAAGATTACTTTTGTGTAGGACTACACAAAAAACTTATTCAGGAATATACAAAATATTACTTTTGTGTAGTCCTGAATATTATCCAAAATCAACAAGATTACCAATATATATTTTGTTTTTAACTCTAAAGGAAATATTTTCTCAAAAAACCTAGAACTGAATTAAAAAGAAAAAAAAAAAAAAAAAAAACATAAAAAATATTGCATATGTGTAGCCCTGCTTAACATATAAAACATTCAATTATTAAAAAAAAAAAAAAAAAGAGGGGAGGGGTGTTAAACTTGATTAAACTGTACTTACATATTGTAACCATCATATAGTATCCTAAAAATTCTTCATAATACAAAAGTTTTAAACCGATCAGTTGCCATTTGTATCGCATAATGTACATGAATAACTTTTAACCAATTGTGTAAACCAATAGTGCCTGTAAAATAATAAATTAAGGTAACTATACTTTATTCTGCAAGAAAAAAGATTTTGTTAATTTAAATATTATACACTAATAAATTCGTTAAATTATATGCAGTATAAGTATATAAAGTATGCTTTAAAGAAATATTTCTCACAGACCGTAATGATCGGAAATGTATTTAAAAATCAAGCAAATTGCTCTATATATACAATTTTTGATAAAGAACTTGCCACAATGAACTTAGATATTATTTAATTATTTCTAGGTATTCTGTAAATACGAAAACTAGAGCGTAGATGAACAGACGAACAGACAGACAGATAGACTAACCATAGTCATGATCACTAGTAAACAATGTTTTATTACATTGCACACGCTTTACACAACTAAAATTGCAATTCTAGCATTTTATAATAACAGCTCCTAATGAATCTCTGCATTTAAATGTGACAATATGAACCTTAATTTTAACCATTTGACATTCCGCAAAAAAAAAAAAAAAAAAAAAAAAAAAAAAACATTTTTATTTATATGAATAGCAAAAGTCAATTTATTGCGCATTGATTAGTACGAAGGTTTTACAGAAATACTTCACGTACAGTGGTGGAAAAGACTTTAAGACCACCACTGGATGTTTTGTTTGCATTCAAAAATTAAAATCTTTTTGATAGTTACTCTACATTTAATATATAAAATGCAAGAAATAAAAAAATATATATATAGTAACTCAGAATTTAAAATACGTTTATTTTCGATATAAAGTAAAAATGTGTAACGTAATCATGTGGAAAAAACTTTAAGACCAATTTTAAAAGTGATTGCTTGCATAATGAGATGACGTGACATTTGCATAGTTTTGTGCAGGGCAGTTGTTAGAGTATAAAGAAACATATTTTAATCATTTAGCTAAGTGTTGAAGCAACTGAGATTATGGGTAGAGGAAAATTACTGAATGAAATTGAAATGTTAAAATCTTGGCATTGCGAGAAGGTGGAATGAATGAAAGCAAATCGTTAGCAAAATAGAAAGGTCTAAAATTGTAGTTTATCAATTTCTAGCAGATCTATGCAGATATGATACAAAAAAAAAAAAAAAAAAAGAGGAGGAATGCCCTCAAAACTATCAGTCAGAATGAAAAGAAGTGTTATAATAACGGTTGTTAAAGATAATGCATATTCTTCAGCAATAAAACTGTCTTTAAAGCTTCAAGTAATGACTAGAACTGTTAGAAATGCCCTGAATTGTGAAGAAAACTTCAAATGTTTAAAATTCAAAAGCAAACCTAAACTTAACTAGTATGTTGTGGCCACCACAAGACTTTCTTCTATATTTTCCTATACATATTCAATCAGTAACAATATTTAAAAAAAAAAAAAAAAAATACAATTTTTTTTTTCTAAGGGTTTTTTTTTTTTGGAGGGGTACTTGTTTTTTTTAAGGGTACTTCCCCCCCAGGGGGGGAAGCGATGCCCCCCCATGCACAAAAATTTTTTCCTAGTTACGTACTACTATTATCAATAATTCATATTAATTTTACAATCACAAGTGTAAAATAACTCTTATTATGCACATTTATACGAATTTTTGTCTTATTCTGCCATGTTAAAAATTTAGATAAAATGCTATCACAGCGCCTCCTGTTGAGCTATTGATCCGCAAATATAATCAGCACCAGTTTATGTCGGGGACCAACTAAATACCAAGTTTGGTAAAATTTCGTTTAAAAAAAAAAAAAAAAAAAAATACGATTTTTTTTCTGTTTTTTTTTTTGTTAAAAGTAAAAAAAATCGATAACTTTGTTTTAAATTATCACAGATTTATGGTTCAACCATTCGTTTTAAAGGTATTGACGAGATCTTTCGAATGATACCCATCTTCAAAATTTAACCCCCCCGGGGGGGTACTTCCCCCCCAGGGGGGGAACCGATGCCCCCCCATGCACCATTTTTTTTTCCTAGTTAACTACTACTATTATCAATAATTCATATTAATTTTACAATCACAAGTTTAAAATAACTCTCATTATGCCCATTTATACGGAATTTTGTCCTATAAAATGCGATCACAGCGCCACCTGTTGAGCTATTGATCCCCAAATCTAATGGGCACCAGTTCATGTCAGGGTGCAACTAATTACCAAGTTTGGTTAAATTTCATTCATTGGTTCGTGAGATACAGCGTCCACAAAAAAATGATACAGACAGACAGACAGACAGACAGACACACAGACAGACACACAGACAGACATTTTTTAAAAACTATCAATTCGTGTTCAGGACATCCCAAAACGTGTAGATCCGTCAAAAAACGGAGGTCGAAAATTTTCGCGAATCCAATACTTTCTCTATATTACATATAGAAGAAAGTAAAAAATGGCGCATTGAAGCAAGATTGAAATTTGCAACATCTAATGTTTTAAAACCCAATTTTTGTCAAAATTTAGTGTTCACAGATGAAAAGAAATTTAACCTAGATTGATCTGAGGGTTTACAAAGCTATTGGCATGATTTAAGACAGGATCATACGTATTTCTCAAAACAAGTGCAATGAGGGAGATCTGGCAAGATTTGGGCAGGTTTCTGCGCTCGAGGTAAGACTAATATTGTATTCACTAAAGGTAATATGAACACTTTTGACTATCAAAGTATACTGGCTAACAATTTTGTTTAATTAAAAGATGAGTTTATGGCTCAAAATTTAATTTTAATTCAAAATAATGTGCCTGAGCATAAATCTGCTTCAACCATTTCTTATGTAACTGAAAATAATGTAAGTTTTTATGGAATTTTCTGAGACTTGAACCCCATAGAAAACATGTGGGGTTACCTTGCACGCAATGTATATGAAAATTTTAAACAGTACTATTCTATTTCTGAGTTCAAATCTGCTATTTCAAAGCCTGGGGTGAAATATCGATTCTACCATCCAAAAATCTAGCAAAAGCTTTCCAAAATTCGTCTTTTAGAAATAATTTGTCTGAAAGAAAAGCATACAAAGTACTAAAAATTAGAATGCAACACTTTTAGTTAATGTTTAACTTTGTGGTCTTAAAGATTTTTCCACACTTTTATGTTGTGAAAAAAGATTACTTGCATATAATATATAGTTACAAACATTCTTTTGTAAAACTATGTAAAGATTTAATAATTTTTATTCTGTTTATACTATTTAATGTTTCCCTATTCAGGAAAATTCGTTTTTTTTGTAATTTCACATATGAATGCGAGGAGTGTATTATAGAATACCTTTTACATATCTTAAAATTACTTGTTTTAATAAAAATCCCCAAAATCATGATGAGTACATAGTGTAATTATTTGTAATGAATTGTCAATAAAAAAAATATATATATTTTGTTATTATAAAATGTTTACTTTACAAAAAGTTACTAATGTAGGTTAATATGAAATAGTCGGATAGTATGGAATAGGTGGTTTAAGTCATAGAAAAACTAATCAGACATAATAAAATACAGTTATTTTAAACTATAAAAGCCATATTTTTAAGATTATGTGAAATCCATTTCTGCTTCAAGTCTATGATACAAAAGTCACAGATATAATTTTCATTCTCTGCTCCGGTACAGTCAAGGTAAGCCCACAGAGAACAGCTCAAACACTTAATCAAAATTTCTCCTCGTTCATCTGCGGAGAATTTACCGTGACAGAAGACACATTCGGCGTCTTTATTTCTGGTTCTTTAGTTGAATACACGAATTCGATTTCAGATGATACAATGAAATACCTAGTATTCCATAATACCCGGCAAGCCATCTTTGAAAAGGAACTTTTAAACTGATAGACAAAATATTTTTAGCTAAAAAACGACCAAAGTATAACAAAATACAATTCTTTGAGCATACATTATGCTTAACGTCAACGTTCAAATCACATGTGTACTAGTAAGTTTAAATGTTTGAAAACTTACCTGCAAAAATTCTTAAAAATCACAAAACTTACTTTGTTTTATAGAGAATTGTACACACTAAAAATAATCCGAAAATATTCTTGAGAAAATAGTATTTTCTTAAGATTTTCTTCAAATATTTAAAAATATTTTGATTTTTTTTTATATAAAATACTCTAAAAAATTTTAAAGACATTTAAAAAATTTTTGTAAAGTTTCTTAAAAATGTTCCAAATAACTTAAGATATTCTGTAGATTTTCTCTAAAAATACCTGCAGAATATCTTGAGATAATTTTTGGTGGGGACAACAAGCGTTCGCTTCTTATTGTATCGCTTCATGGGAATCCTTATTGAATAATTCATGGTATTTTGACGAAATAGCAGCATCAATCAGAACCGAAACCTCGGTATTCCATATTTCCCGACTATTCCATAATACCCTCCTCTCCTCTAGTGTTAAAGTTTGTTTTTTCCATCACTGTAATAGGCAGTAGGGGAGAGCGGGGTAAAATCACTACCGTCGAAATTAATACTAAAGTGTTATTTCGACGGTGGTGGTACAATGGACCGCTCCCTAAAATTTAATTATTTCTATGATTCGTATTTTGGTACATAGGTATAAGCACTGCAATGATGAAACTTATCCAGGAACTTCCTGCCTAATTAACAATTTAGCCATTTTATTCGTGAAGTTTAGTTTACGGTAGCCAAAAGTAAATATTTTTAGTTAAACATTTTTCTTTTCGTCTTTCAGGAATAATGATCTAGAACAGGATATTTTGCACAGTAAAGAGCTAATGCCATCTATTGTTATACGAGTATTTAATCTCATTAAAAGATTTTTTAGGAGGATTTTTATTTTTTTTTTTTTTTTTTAATCATTTGCTGTCAGAGGTCCAGACGGGGTACAATGGACCACTAAGAAACGGGGTACAATGGATCATGTTACATTTACCTCAATTCTCTGTCATAATAAACTGATTTACGAAATCTGCATTTTTGAAGTTTTAGCTATAAATTATATATAAAAATTTCAAAGTTAACCTTAATTAGATCTATTATGTCTTCAAAAATGAATAAGAAAGCAATTTACTTTGAAGTTTCTTCTTATTTATTTTTAACAACTATTCAGTTACATTTGTATTCTTATATTTTTACAAATAACAAAAAGGTATAACAAACTAAATTAAATAATGCAATTAAAAAATAATAATACAAATAAATTTGACGAAAAAGACTGTTTTACATTTTGTTGGTTTAATCACAGAAATAAAAGATAAAGCATCTGTTTTTATGAAATTCATGCAACGAAAACTTAATTAAGAATTCTACATTTTTTTCCTGAGAGTGTTGCTATGTCTCTTGTAAACTTTCAAGCTATTGTAATGAGGGGTTTTCCAGACCCTACAATTTCACAAGAAAAAAACAGACTTTCAGTGACACAAAAATCGTTTGGTGTATCATTTTCTAATTTTAATGTTCATTAACTTACATTATTTGTATGAAAAGAAGTAAATAAATAAACAAATATAATATATAATAACATATAATAACATAATATAATAACATAAATAAACAAATATAATATATTCTACACTTTATACTATTAAAAAATATGCTACACTAGTATGCTTTTTAAATTTGACCTGTGGTCCATAGTACCCCATGTCATGGACCATTGTAACCCGCGGTCAGGGTACAATGATCGATTTTGTCAGTTGTTATTAAAAAATTTATATTAAGAAACAGTACACATAATTATTGCTTTAGATTTTGTGACACATAAGAACCAATATATAGGTAATATGCATACATATTTTCAATAGCGAGAAATTATTGCTTTGTGAGTAAACACCTAAATTTTCCAAAATTGGTCCATTGGACCCCATTCTCCCCTACATTATAATTCTTTTGGATATCCATGTACACAAACCAGTTGCTCTATTTGTACCATTTTCAATAAAAAGCATGCCATAGTGAACTTAAATAACATATATCAGTTTCAAGGAATTCTTGGACTATTTACGGGGTTGAAAGTACGGACTGTCAGATAGACGAAAAGACATACAGTAGACAAACTAAACTCCTAATCATTCTTAAATAATTTCTAACATGTATTAGCTCGATAACTAATAAATGTACGGAAAATCGAATAAAGTCATTCTAAAACTTTTAATTAAATTTTTAAATGAGAAAGAAATATTTCGTTCTATTATTATTTAATATTATTTGAGAACAACTAAATCCGTATAATGTACGAAATTTTAGCCAGTACTATTTTAAATTTAACTACCATAAAATTTTATAACATATTTCAGACGTTCTTGCATTTTTATTTATCCATTAAATTTCTTTCAACGATGGAATAAAAGCAAAAAATATTAAAATATGAATGCCCAATGGTTTTAAAAGCCTGATGAAAAATTAAAGCAAAGTCAAGCATTTCCTAATTTAAAAAAAATCTATGAATTAATTTCAAAAACATTCTATGCTTTCAAACCTTGTTTGCTATAGCATAAATTTCTCATTAATTTCCCGTATACAGTTAATGCTATATTAAATAATGAATTATAGGAAATCCAAAATACGTTACAAAATAATTATTCAGAAAATATAGTTGTCGTGACAACAATTATTCTGTAAGCAAGCCATTGTTATTTTTCTAACACAAGTTTTAAATTTTCAGGGAATACTAAATTAGGTGTAGAAAATCTTTTTCTGTAGTCAAGCAATGTCGATAGTTTAATATTTCTAAAATTTAATCAGTATTGTGACATATTCATTGTCACGACTATTTTCAATATAATTTTCTAAAATTACGTTTTTAAATGGAATTTTGTAAAGTTATTCAGATGACAGGGTATGTTTAATAATTTAATAGGACTGTAAAAAGTTTGTACTCGTTTAAAATCATGCAAACTATTATCCCAAGTGTTTGCTATGATTAAGAATATTACTAATATTATTTCTATTGTAAACATACTGAGAAAACAATAAAATCATTAACCAATGTTATCAAACTGTTATTCATCAAATTAACTAAAACGCATGGAGTCTCTAATATATATATATACTAGCAGACCCGGCCACGCGTTGCTGTGACTAAGTTATACGTTGAATTATACGGCTGTAAACTATTTAGTACAGTCAAATTATTATTTACTAACAAAGACGAAAACGTTGTAGCCGATGTAAAAACCCACAGGGTTGAGATTTGAAACTTAGGTCAAAATTTGGAAGCGATTGATAAAAATTTTCGTAGTGTTGATATTAAGCACAAATTAATTTTATTGTAGGGTCCTATAAATTTTAATGGAGAAGTGATATATATTATTTCTAATGCTACTTTGGATAAAATTGCTAAAATGACTAATATATAAATTAAATTCTATTAAAATTCTATTAAAATAAAAGTATAAAAGAAACAGACGATTTTAAAATCAATTTTTATGGAGGAGTGAAATATAATATATGCTATAATGGATAATTTTACTATAAAATGACCTCATCATTTTAAATATTTTAAAGAGGGCAACAGCTGTAGTTATAAAAAGGAAAACAATAAGGCTAAACCAGAAAAATAAGTAAATTTGATAAATATTTTAAAACTTTAAAATTGGAAATCATATGAAATATTGGACATTTAAAGTAAATACATGTATCATTTTAAATAGAAAAAGATTTTGGAAAAGTTTAGTGTATTTTAACGAAGTGATGAGAAGTTTTTGAGTATGTTAAAATTTTAATAGTAAATTCAAGTTAATAAAGATGGGAAACATTGAGGATTAAGATATGAATAATTATAAGATATATAAAAAAAAAAAAAAAAAAAAAAAAAAAAAACTTTTTTATATACCATGCTTTTAAATTTTAATATACTAATAATATACTAATTAAAAGGAAAATGATAAATATTCTATCATAGTTTGAAGTCAAATTTGTTTCAAATGTCTAAATAAAATATCTGATGTAACATACTTATATTTTGCAGCGGAATAGATTTCATTTCTGTCATCCTTGGCGAGAAAAAAAGAATATCGCCAAATTATCTGGCGAAAATATTTAATTCCTTTCAAAAATCATGGTTATTTTAACAACTTATGTTAAAAGAGTAATGAATAATATGAAACAATATTTCGTACAATACATATTACATGTCATACATACGTACAATGAATAATACATATTACATTTCGTACAATGCATACGTCTGGCATGTATATTTTCGTGTTACGCTTTTGATCGCCAAATAATAATAATAATAATAATAAAAGCCAAGGGCGACAGAGTTTTGAAATTTAAAATTAAAATTTTGTCAATTTGACAGCAAAATAATTCAATCTAACATCCGCGATAACTAATACATATCTGTACCCAAATATAAGGATTAAAATCGGGAAATAAATTTCCTCGATTTTTAATAATTTCTTACAAAAAATCCAGTGGGCAATTAACATAGGAAATCTTTTTCTTGGCTGCACAGACGGTCAGTGAGTCACACTTCGCTTGCGTATAGAACTCATAGATGTAATATAGCATATATAGAATAAAGTGATCATTGGGGAGAAAAAAGTTATTCCTTTTCAATTGGGAAAAGACGACGTTTTTACCAAAATATGGCCGTCTTTCCCCGAGTGAATACACACTGGAATACATACTAATATTTTAGCAAATAAAATTTATGAATAATTTATTTGCTAAAGGGGAATGGAAGACTCCAGATACAGTTTCAAATTCATATTTCTTTCTTTCTTTTTTTTTTTTCTATACCACTTAATGGCTGTTTCCAAAGCTTTTATTTATTTATTTTTTTTTCGGCATCAAAAATCTTTGTACGATAACATGGGGATGAGAGATCTATATATATTACTGTATCTATGATAGAACTACATTAGCACTTTATGAATGTGTATAAAATCTTTAAATTGATTATGACGTCAATTTTCGTGAGATGCATAATTTAACTTTTTATAATTGTTTAACGTTCACGTTTGATTAAATGTATTTATTTTTATAACGAAAGAAAATAAACTCGTATTTTTTTTTTTTTTTTTTTGGCAACAATTAAATTAATGCAACTCACAGATATTTTGGAGCAACTTTAATAAAGGTCTATAATTAACAAATAATTGCAATAAAACAATATTGTGACAATAAATTGAGATAAAAACTATCCTATCTCTCAAGTTGGACCAAACTGCACACAGTGTGCAAAATTTCATTAAAATCGGTTCCTTAGTTTAGGAGTTTACCCCGGACAAACATCGTGACACGTAATTTATATATATATACAGATATATATATATATATATATATATATATATATATATATATATAAATTGTTATAACAACACTTTCTTCTTCAATTTTTTATTCAAACAACAGCAGTGAAAATTACTTTTTGAAATTATTATTTATCAATATATCTATATATTGACATATAGGCAGGACATTTGTCGTGTTTTTTAGCCTATTTTGTATAAGGGGTAAAAGTCGCATCGTTCAAATGGTATGGTTAAGCAGGTTGCATAAAAATAAATAAATAAATAAATAAAGTTCTTATATGTGAACCAGAAGGCACACAAAAATACCTTTACTAGGACAACATGACTATGGATTTCAGATTTTTCCCCCCCTTCGCAACAAATTAAATGCATATTAAATTAAAATTAAGACAATACAATAGGAAAGAAATGAATATAATAACGTAAGGAACACAACTTCATATTTTAAGGTGAAAAAAGCAATTACTTGAATTTTAATTATATATATATATATAAATATATATATTAATTACGCTTTTTCTATATTTAGACCAAGTGAATTTTTTTCTTCTTTTCTTCATTTTGCCTCTCACATCACGTTAAAAAATAATGTTTAAAATAAAATTGAGAAGAATCACGGGAAAAAAAGTTTAAGAAATGAATGCAGTAACCGCTGATAAGGAATGGGGCATAATAAACTCGTACATTTATAGACTCTTTTAATAAGATGAAAGGCTTAAATGCAATATCTTTTGCAAGATATGATTAATTCTCGTATGAGGACAAAAAGGCAGAAAAAAATAGGGCAATAGGACTATTGCTTTCAGACAAAACTGACTACTTGAAAAAAATTTACCTTTTATTTTTTTCCTTTGGCAAAAAATTAAAAAATAATAATAAAATAAATAAAAATAAATTAAATTGAAATAAAAAATGCAAAAGAAATTATAAGAAATATATATAGTAGACTTTGCCAAGAAAGTAACTTCATATTTTAAAATAAAAAAATCAGTTATATATTTTATTTATTACTTTTATTTATTTTTTTTTATTTTTTATTTTTTACAGTCACAGCAACTTTAATTAAAATGTTTAAAATAAAAATGAGAGAATTCGTGTGAAAGAGATTTTAAGAAAGGAATACAGTAACCGTTACTAAAGAAAGCAACACAGTAAACACATGAAGAAACTGTTAAAAATAGCTCTGTCGTTTTGTACAAAATTTTATATCTATTATTTAAGGTTAAAAATAGACTTCGATTATATATATTTTCATTTTTTTACACTTATATGTACTTAAAATTCCTACAGAAAGTTTTGTTACTCCATATATGATTTTTAAAATGCTACACAATGGCTCAAGATTTAGCTTATTTTCTCTAATTATTTTTCCCTACTTACTTTTATTTATCTAGAAACAGAAGTGAGTTATAATTTCAATTTATCGAACTGTTGACATGTTGTTTGATATAGACAGAGTTTTGCTATTGAAAATGACCAGAAGAGCAATGATTAGTAGAAATGAGAGGTGGATAGGTAGAAAAGTTCATAGAGATATCTATTGTATTGTAACTAAAAATGATGATAGCGTTTTTTTTTTTTTTTTTTTTTTCCTTTCTTTTCCTAAAGGATAGAGTAATTACAAAAAACTTTGTTTACAGAAAAATTTCAAATTTCTATATTTCTTTAACTCTTATTTAAGTGCTTAAAAGAAGAAAAAAGAAAAGAAAAGAAAAGAAAAGGTGAAATTTTGACCACTGAATGGTACTAGCCAAATAATTATACACAGCAAATGCAAACTATTTCCATCTCAAAAAATTTCTTATATTGTAAAAAGATCCTGTTTTATAAAAGGCAATTATTTTTATTTTAGGCTTGAAATTTTTCAAAATTGTAAAAATAATAGTAACTGATGAGCAAGGCGAGGAGAAAGTTAAACTATGAGAAAACGTGATTACATTCACCATATAACAAATTACAAGCAATTATTTTAAATATTACGATTTTAAACTTTTTTTTTACTTATTTATTCATTCTTATTTTCTTGGATTTTTTTTTAAAAAAAATGGACAAATGCAGTTACTCGCAGTATTTTGAAGCGAAAAAAATTAAATAGTATCACTTTAATATATCAAAAGCAAATTTTATACACCTGGTAACAGTGAATAAATTGAAGGAACGATAATACACAAATGATTATTTAGTTAACATATATTTAGATATTTTTCATACTCCGGGAATAATTTGAATTGCGCAAACGTATTATTAGAAACATCCCTCTCTTTTCATTATTATGTAAAACTATTCTCAGTTACTTACAAAGCAGACATCTATCTATGAGGCAATATATGATGCTGTAACTTTTGTCACAAGGAGCTGTCATAAAATTTTAAAGAAATGTTTACTTGCATTTTAATCACTTTTATCTTCCAAAATACCCGCATTCAACATTATTTTTAGAGCTTCTTTTGTTCCGTGGATTCAATTCCACATACGTACACATCCTGTTCTTTAAAGTAAGAGGTTGTAGTTTAAACATAAAATGTAGTCATTTTAGCAAATGTAGATCATTACTTACAAACCAAGTAATTAAAAATTGTTAAATGAGATAAATGTGCCAAGGTAGTTCGTTTAATGATTTCAGAAGATAAATGACATGTATATTACAGATGAAGTTGTTTCATAACATATTTTTAAGTTATAATTTGGTTATTAAATTTTATTATTTAAACACTAGTATATAACCCCGTCAAAAATGACGGAACGTGAACGATAAATCTTGAAACCAATGTTTAGATCATGAAGATTAACACGTGATCATTTAAATGTATTTTCAGTTTTTGTTTATAAATCAAATGTGTTTCGATATTTTATAATTTTAGTTCTGAAATTAAAAAAAATCCTACCCGTTCAATAAATATGAATGACAATAAAAAAACTGCTGTTTGACAAAAAATATAGGCCCCAAAACACGACAGCAACAACACATCCCAGTGTTCCGTTAAGTGCTCTATTTAAAGTCCTCATAATAAGAATAATCTAGTGTGTTACTCACACGACTTTCTCTTACCCTGAAATTTAATGCTATAAGTACAGGTTGGAGATTAAGAGGTAAGATAAAGAGTACTGTTGTCATGTATGCAAGGTAGACCGAGAGACGATACAATTCGTTTTACATACACGCAAAGAACATTTATTAGCATTAAGATACACAGGCACAAACGAGCATAACAACAACTACACCGAACATGTACAATACGAAACTATGGAATTCAAAAAGGTAAACAAAGCACGCGCGCGTCACACAGCTTGGAAGGTTCTCTAATCTGGCTGTTGCCAGATACATAACAACTGTTATGTAAACCTATGTTAAACAATTCAAATTAGGCTTCGGAAGAGTTTTATATGATAATTAGTTCTGCCCCCCCCCCCTCTCAACCCCCCGTTTCATTAATGCACCTACATTTATATAGAATTTAATTCGGTTATTAAAAAATAATCCAGTTAAAAAAAATAATTTATTAAAATTATTATTTAAAAAAGTTATCTTGTATGATAATACAGACGATTTCCATATTAGAGAAATAGTACAACACTAAATATCAAAAAAAAAAAAGATGAATTTATTCTCAATATTAAAGTAGAAAAAAAAAAATGTTAAAAATGAAAGAAATCAATAACTTTATTTTAAATTATCGTAGATCGATGGTTCAACCATTCGTTTTAAAGGTATTGGCGAGCTCTTTTGAAAGATACCCATCATGAAAATTTACTCCACTTGAGGGAGGACATCTACCCCAGGGGCAAAGGTGAGGCTCCTACATACACAAAATTTTTTTACCAGTTGACTATCTCTATTACAAGAAATATGTATTCGTTTCATTTGGTTTAGTGCAGTCTATAGATGTTAAATTCTACTTACCTGCAATTTCCCCCATAGACGTGATGTATTTGAATACTTTTGAATGTCCCTGTACACGAACCATTTGCTTCATCTTAACGAAAAGCTTACTGTAGCATCCCTATATGATACACATTTAGAATACCGAGTTTGGAATTTCTGCTACTATTTGTTCTTGAGATATGCTGATAACAGACACACAGACAGACAGACAGACACAGAGACCATTCGCTAAAAACGTGATTTTCGTATTCAGGGGACCTCAGAACATGTAAGTATAACAAAAACTCACGTTCGAAAATTTGACCCTAAAACAATACTTTCTTGACCCTATGGGTAAGAGGAAGTAAATAACGATTCACTTCATTTTACTAAAATACTTTTTTTTAAGACTATCGAAGATCCTGTTTCCAAATACGTAACCGAAGTGTGACGTCACTGACCGTCCGTGGATGCAAGAAAAAGATTCCGTATGTTAATCGCCCATTGTATTTTTTGTAAAAAATTATTAAAAATCGAGGAAAATTATTTCCCGAATTTAATAACCGTATTTGGGTATAGATATGCTATTGTATCCATGTGTTAGATTGAGTTATTTTGCTGTCAAATTGACAAAATTTTAAATTTCAAAACTGTGTCATCTTTGGCGTTTTTTGTATTTGGCGATTAAAAACATACTACGAAAATATACATGCCAGATGTTTATTTTCGTAATATGTATTGTACGAAATATTGTTTCATATAATTCATCTCTCTCTTAATATAAGTTATTAAAATAACCATGATTTTTGAAAGGAATGAAATATGTTCGCCAAATAATTTGGCGATATATTTTTTCCGCCAAGGATGACAGATATATTAAATCTATTCCGCTGCAACATATGAGTATATCAGACACTTTATTCAGACATTTGAAAACAAATTTGACTTCAAATTATGATAGAATATTTATCATTTTCCTTTTAATTAGTACATTAGTTGGATATTTATTGTGTAAATATCATCCTTTGAAATGAAATGTTTATGTTTTCAATCGAATATGGAAGTTTGCTATTTTATTTTTCTAAAGTTTTGAAATTTAAAATTTAAATTTTATCAATTTTACAGCAAAAACAACTTAATCTAACGCATGCACACGATAACGAATACATATCTATACCGAAATATGGGAATTAAAATCGGAAAATAATTTTCCTCAATTTTTAATAATTTTTTACAAAAAATCCAATGGGCGATTAACATAGGAAATCTTTTTCTTGCATCCACTGACGTCCAGTGACGTCATCACATTGCTTGCGTATTTTCTAACTATTTAATAATTACAGACACTCCATGCTAACCTAAATTCACCTCTACTCTTTACTCCCAACCAGCTATCTCCCCCACAACATCGCCAAAATATCCATGATCCAGCTAGGGACTTTCTCATTCTCAACCGAACATTTTATCTTGACTCGACATTATCACCTTAGACTACCCTACTTTCAATACTCATTTCAACTGGTGACCTTCACTTGGCCAACCAAACATTCTATCCCAACTATAACTTTACACTAATTTCAAAACTAAAATCAACTGGCGACATTTACGTACTGAACTCGACGCCAATCATACCTTACAATGTAAACATATAATGAAGCTTGATAAAAATATTTAAAGACTTTAATATGTTTTTACAAATATTTTAAGATTTTTAAGGCTTTAATATGTTTTAGAAATATTTTAAGCGTTTTTTTTAAATGAAACAGTCAAAGAGTCGTTCATTCGCAATTAAGGAGTTGTCCATTTGGAATTTGTATTTTCTGAATGGCAACAGTTTATGTTTGTTTTTATTTGGCATTGCGTTGTTTATAATCCTGAAGTTACATAATTATATTTATAGGTTCATGTTTATAATAGCCAGTGATCCGTTATATATTTTTAAACATTTAAACATTACAATTGAATAGTTTTTCAAGGTTTTAGAGGGAATAAATAACAATATGTGCGATACAAAACATGTATGAAAATGATATGTATGTTTTCGTAAGTTGATGAATTGAACAAACGGGGAAAAAGAAAATGGCTGCCAAAAGTCTCTGTTTTGAAGCGGTGTAAACCGGAATCGTGAATGACAGATGAGGTTCATTATATATATTAATATTAATATTAGGTCTTTGCGAAAGTTCGTGCGGACGCGGATCATTTTATTGCCTCCAAAGACCAGAGCTTCTATCGCAGTGGTATACATTTGATACCAGAAAAATGGGCAAAGGTAATGGAGAGTATAGAGTAAGTAATGGAGAGTATTTTGATTAAAAATTGTCATTTGATTTGATGTATTTTTATGAAATGAAGCAATAAAAAATCGCACGAACTTTTGTAATGACTTAATATATAAACAAATCTAAAATTCAAATATAATATAGTGTAGAAATTAGCCTGTATAAAGTTAGTATAATAAATTGAATAAATAATATAAAGTAAAAAGTTTATTAATCATTAAATTTCTCTTAGCATATTCACTTAAAATTTCTTTTTACTCCTGCTCATAAGTTTAGCAAGATTTGCAAACGATCAGTTTTTTGCAATTTAAAAACTTATCTTTCAATGAAGTGTTTTCAAACATTGGGTATTTAAAGAGCAAGGTCTTCCTCATGACGATAATTTGATAAAGTTTATTTCATGTCACGCTCTTTTTTTTTTTTTTTGACAAATACGAAAAAATCCAACAAGCATTTCGTATTCCTACAACAATTTAAGTTTAAGAAGTCATGCACTAACAGATTTTGTTATAGCTACGTTACTTTAAAAAAAAAAAAAAAAAAAAAAAAAAAAAAAAAAAGAATCCGTTGATAAAACAGGTGCTACTTTTAAATAAAATAAAGAATAAAGTGAAGTTAAAAATAAAATATAAAACAAAATAGAGTCGCATTTTCTGTATATATGCATAAATTTCTAAAAAAAAAAAAAAAAAAATGTGATACTGTTCCATATATACAAGATCTCCTTTTAAGTTTATAAAAATGCCTATTTTAATTTTCGTAGCCCATTTTCAACATTTTATGCTGATTATTTTCACAAATAAATGCTTTAGATAAAATTCTGTATATTTATTATAAATGTGCAGCCTTCTATTCTATTTTTTATTCCATAAAAGTAGAAGCAAGATGTTTGCATGTAGATTGATTTAAGTAATCAACGCATTTGGACCACACAAAGTCATACACTATAGCACTAATTTCAAGCTCTTTGCTTATCTCTTCGGCATGGGAGATTGTGGGTTCGATACTCGAACTGGCCGAAGACCAATCGTGTGTGCTAATGGTGACTGGTGCATGTAAAATCGGTCGTGTCCTCCATGTTCATATTTAAATTATACTTTGAGGGTGACAGAAGTAGGGGAGCAATCCCCACCGTGGAAGTTCAAAATTGTGATGGCATGTCTCCGAAAACCACTAGGGGTTAGTATTCAGAAACACAACTTTTTTAATAGCATAAAAAATAACAGACTATCTTTCACATTCCCTAAAAAATACTTATAAAATATTGTTAAAATATTTTCTTTGATAGAATTATAGATATTCGCAATTCCTTTATAGATATCTACTGATTTCCGTATATTTTATTTATCCCGAAGTAATTCTCCTTCCAATGCATCTAAATTAATAATTTATGTACAAATTCCTTATAAAGTTTCCGGCTTCATTAACTTGCTAAAAATGTTTACGAGAGTTCTTACTAGTTCAGTCATTCATCTAATAAAATAATTACGTTATTATGCTTCCATTAATGCGAGCATGTAATTTTGCCTTTGGGTTTATTCAATTTTTCTGTCTTATCGATTTTTCTTTAAGTTATTTCCATTACATTCCTCTGTAATTTTTATGAAAAGAGAACTACTGATTTAAATAGTATTTTGTGGTCATCACAAACTTTTTTCTACATAATATTACACAAATTCATGCGGTGCAAATTATTTACTAAACTAGATCTGCAGATCAGGTGCCCCAACGTCCCATTTTAATCACTCATTTTTCAGGACATCATCTTTATTTTTTCCAAAATTATTTTCCATAGTTATATATATATATATATATATATATATAGATAGATATATTTATATATTTATATTTATATATATATATATACATATATACATATATATATATATGTGTGTGTGTGTGTGTGTGTGTGTGTGTTATTACAATTATTATTATTATTATTATTATTAACTCCTTACATAACCATATAAGTTATTAAGAGGGGCTGCCGCCCACTTCAATCATCGTTGTGTCTCTCTCTCTATGTGTATATTATTTCTCATAGCCTTGTGATAATTCCTTGTAACTCATAAGTCCTTGTACAAAATTTGACGTGAAATGATTGAATAGCGTGTCTGAAATATTTGTGCGGCACTGTATACCTATTAGCAATTCTATGATTATAATTTTCCGCAGAAAGCTTGCTCTTAAACATTTTAATAACGTTTATTTATTTAATGTGTTTAACGGAGGGAACCATGTTAAAATAACTTATAAGCAGTACCGACTATAGATCACAATGGTGGGAAATTCATATGTATGTCCGTGTATACGAGCCGCATTAATTATATACACTAAAAAGTATACAACTCATTGTATCTCATTAATATTTGAACCAAATTTGACATCATTTGAATGATTACAGAATGTAATAAAGAAGCATCACAAAACTGGCGTTGTAAAAATTATTACTTACAAACTTTGAATAAACAAAATCTCTTGCTCTCTCTCGTGGCTATAACCCATCTATCATCGATAAAGCTCTATATAAATTTAAGAATCCTAAACGTTCTGCTCCCAAATTAAACGATCACAGTCTCATCCCAGTTGTTTTACCTTTTTATTCTTCACTCTCTTTTAAAATCTCTAAAATTCTTTCACCGTTTGGTTTCAAAGTTATTTACAAACCCGTCAATAAAATTAAATTATCTTCTCTTAAGGATCCCATTCCCACCGAAAACCGTTCTGGAATTTATTTAATTCCGTGTTCGTCCTGCAACTTAGGTTATATTGGTCAAACTAGGAGGCGTTTGAAATGCAGAATAAATGAGCACCGTGTCGGAATGTTCGTAATGAAGAGATTACCAAATCTTCTATTGCTTCCCACTGCTGGTCTCAAGGTCATCGTTTTGATTTTTCCAAAACTAACATAATTTCATCTCCTGTCTGTTCCTCCCATTTGGATATTCATGAAGCATTTTACATATTTAAAAATTCGAAAAATCTTGTTAATGATATTTCTTCCACTCCTTTCTTCTCTGATGCTTGGAAATTACTCACGTAACTTAGATTTTAGTTTAATGTTTGTTATCATTAGATTGTTTTATGTTTAATCTCACTCATTTATTTATTTCCTTGTTGTTTTGTACAATTCTACTCATACCAGTAGCTATATTTAGTTTCTACTTTATAAACTTTTTCTTTTCATTTTAAACGATTTTGTGCGTTGCCGCTTTGACTGCAGCACTCGTGCTTACTTTGTTCGCCTGATGAAGGGTCGTGTGTTTTTTCGACCCGAAACAATTGTTGCGAGTTTATTGCATTTTATGGTGTTTATTCAAAGTTTGTAAGTAATAATGATTACAGAATGGCATCGGAATTTTTTTGTGTGGCTTGTAAGTAAATTGCTTAGGCTATATATATATATTTTCTTGAGAAAATTTGTCTTTAAGAATCTTAGTAATGTATGTTAAATCTATCTTATAGTGCTGAATGCAGCATAATCGCGCTAAAATGCGCTGAAAAGAAATCTGTCCATAGGCTATAATATCACGAAATAATTTTGCCTATCTCTAAAAACGAGCTATAATCATCATATACTTAAGTAAAAAAATTTTAACATATTCTATGTAGCTTATAAAAAATTGCTTGAAATTTGACATACTTTGTATAATTACGTGACATTTTCGTAACATTTTCGTTGGATCTTGTATTTGAATTATGAAGTCTAAGCTCACATTTTCTACAAAAAACATACTTTAAAGCAAATCAGTAAACTTAGCATATTTGTAATTGCTGATGTTCATTCCGGCATCAAAACTGATATTTTAAAACTGGTCTGACATTTTTACAGTAAAAAGTTTCCTTTTAATGAACGTTTGAGTGAATTTTTGTCCTATTCTCCCATGTTAAGAAAATCTTAAATTTCGAATAACTGCTGACGTTTTTTAATTCGAATGTTGCAAATGAATAGGGCTCTTTCCAGTATCAAAAGTAATATTTTAAAACTGATCTGGACTCTCTGCGATCATTTTTTCGTGAGATATCGGGTAAACAGACTAACAAACTAATGAACTAACACACTAACGGACTAACACACTAAAAGACAGCCTACAGACAGACACCATACAAATTTTGTCATTTTCGGATTCATCACACCTCAAAGCGTATAAAAAAGTAAAAAAAAAACGGGTTCGAAATTTTTTACGATTACCTAAGTTCCGCATACTTATAGTATGATGGGGAACTAAAAATAAACAAACATATTTTACACGATTTTTTTTTTTTTTTTTTTTTTTTTTTTTCAGACCTGAGAAATTAATAAGCGTCGTTATTATTTTCTTTATGAAGCACATAAAATGAATGCAAAAATAATATTTCTAAAAAGTATTTTTTAATAAGGAACCTACACGAAGACTAAACAATTTTTACACCAAAAATTATAGTTATTTCTGTATAGCCCATAATATTTAAGATAAGTGACCATTAATTGTACATAAAATAAAACGAATATTATCTTAAATAACTCTAGATTTTGCAACCGGGACTTCTTTAAAATGTGCTTATAACAGTTTTTATATTTATTGTCGTTAAAAAGAAAAAATAACACTGTAGTTTTGCTGCGAATCATGTCTTTAAAAATAAAATAAAATAAAATAAAAAATACTGGTAAAAATTATATTATGATTTCCTTTACCATGTTTGTAATTAAGCTTTTCATTTTTCTAGAAAATTATTCCAAAAACTTTAAAGATCTTACATGGTCTCGTACAATTTTCAGGATGTTTTGCAGAGCATAATATTCAAGAACTTTCAACAAAGTAGCGCCCAAACGTACAAAAAAATGTTCTTAAAAATAGTGTTGATTTTACATGCAAATTCTCTTTAAAAAATTGATTCTATATAAATTTTTAATCAAGTGGGTGAGACATATAGGTCTTCCAACCTCTATCTAAATAATATCATTTAAAATATAAATAAATATTTATTACAAAATACTATTTTTCTTTCCACCGAAAATAATAGCATATTAATAATTGATGCATGCTATTTTTCTTAATTAAAAAAAAATAATAATAGCATGCTTCAATTACTATCAATATAGTCAATATAATCAATATAGTCATAAAAATACCGGACATATAAAACTTCCCTTTTGACTACACTGTTAAAAGTTTCAGTTCAAATTTTAATCAATGTATGGAGTAAAGTTATAAGTAAGACCATAATATGTGTCATCCTCACTTATCTTTCTACTTCTTGCAATTGAATAATATATTACACCAAAACTTAATATTTCGGCATACATGCAAATGTGATTCCCTTTGGATTCAGCAGATAGCGCCTATCGCGCGTTGAAAATCAACGGCTATAAATCGGAGTGTGAAAATGAAATTTGTGAAGTGAAATCGCGTGTGATGTCATTCAAAACCAGCATTAATTACAAGAAAAAGAGAGCTCTTTGTTCAGTTGATCACTAACCAGATGTAACTATTAGAAAGTTTACTGAAATATATTCTTTTAAGAAGAGGGAAAAATCTATTATATGCTGTCCAGGAAGTAGGAATAAGTAAAATATTCTTTTGAAACCAAACCAAGCTTAATTTAAAGAGTGGTTCGAAAACATAGGGTAAAGTACAAATTCTGTCCAACAACTCATCCCTTGGTCAAGATAAGACTCTAGAAAAATTAGCCGTTTTTATCAAAATAAACGAAACACACGCACACACACAGGATAATCAGGCAAGAAAGCGTGATGCAGTGCCGGGCTGCCGGGATTGTTACATTTGAAACAGGATGGTCTTTAGTTCAATCATCACCTCTGTGAAATGTTGATTTATTATTATTATTATTTATTTATTTATTTATTTATTTATTTAACATAATAGCGATATTTGGTTCAACTTAAAATTACCAATTCATGGTAAAACCATAGGGTAATTTCAACTACTTCAGTACCAAGTTTTGGTTGAAACTAACATTAAATTTTTAACAGTGTACGGCTTTGACTCTGTATAATGTTACTGAATTTGCATTATGAATCGATGTGTTGTATAAGATAGTTATTGCATGTTCTATAGAGTTTAGACTGAATTTATATTAGAGCAATTTCAAGCATAAATTTTAAAATATAAATCTTACTAACTTAACGTACATTTAAACAGTAAGTTCGCTTTTATATGGGCTAACATCTCTTAGAAAAAATCCTACAGAGAACATCTCGTCAAGGCCTAGGTACATCGAATAAATAATCTAATTTAATCCTAGCCCCAGCATCAACTGGCAAAATTTTTAATTTTGCATTATTCAGAGAATTTAACACACATCTTTATGAAATATTTTGTGTTACTGAAAAAATGATTTCTAACTTTTCTAATTATATCTACGCACAAAATTAGCTATTACTCAATTAATTTTATTTAAAATTTTATTTTATTTGCTGCAAAAATGTTCACTTAATTTAGTTTGTAAAAATATTTTTACGATTCTTTAGGCGTTTTTTTTTTTTTTTTTTTTTTTTTATCATCTATTACATAAGTCTCTCTCTCTCTTTTTACTTTCCGAACACTATAGTGAGGAAAGTATTGTAATCATGTCAAAAATCCGAATTCGAGATTTTGATGTTTCTATACGTTTTGAGGTCCCCTGAGTCCGTTTTCACTATTTTTACGATGATGTATGTATGTGTGTGTGTATGTGTGTATGTGTGTATGTTTGTGAACACGCTAGCGTCTAAAGGCTTTGTTCGATTAACCTGAAAGTTGGTACGTATATTGTAAGTCACCATAGTACGAACCCTATAGATTTTGGTGAATCTAGCACTTATAGTTTTTTTACAGGGACACAAAGAAAAATTCTTTATCATTATGGCCTATGGGACCAAAATATTAAAAGTGCGATAGCATCTAAACGCCTTATTCAATTGAGCAAAAATTTTATACCCATATTATAGGTCACAGATACTCAATCTGTATAGATTTTGGAGAATCTAGCACTTATAGTTTTTTTACAGGGACACAAAGAAAAATTCTTTATCATTAAGGCCAATGGGGCCAAATTTTTAAAAGTGTGATAGCGTCTAAACGCCTTATTAATCTGAGCAAAAAAATTGTACACATGTTATAGGTCGCATTTGCACCAACTGTATAGATTTTGGTGAATCTAGCACTACAGTTTTTTTACAGGGACTCAAAGAAAAATTCTTTATCATTATGGCCTATGAGACCAAATTTTTAAAAGTGCGATAGCATCTAAACGCCTTATTCAATTGAGCTGAAAATTTGTATGAATATTATAAATCACTGTTGCACTAACTATAAGCATTTTGGTGAATCTAGCATCTATAGATTTTTACAGGGACAAAACGAAAAATTCTTTATCATTATGATCTAAGGGCTCAAAGTTCAGTAGCGTTAAATAAAACCTCGTGTGATATATGGAGAAAAAAACACTCTCTTATGGTTTTCTCTCTTTTGTTTGTTTAGCAATTCCTCTTTCTTTATTTTATCTACAAAACTGTTATTTACTCAATGTTCGGAAAGTCGAGTGGAGTCACTCCAGATTTTTTTTTTTTACTCTCTTATAGAATTGAAATTTTCTAACTTAAAATTCAGTACATTTAATAAATTTCTTTTAATGCAACTACAAAGATTTATTTTTTTTATAAATAAATATAGCTATTTCTATCCAAAAAGTATTTTATAAAATAAAATATTTTTATCATAAAAATATACTTTCCAAGAAAAAAGAGAAAATAGTTTTACAGTATTGTTCAGAAAGTAATCATGATATCTTTATTGTATCATTTAATTTAGAGTTTCTAAACGCACAGTTTTATTTTGATATTCTTTAAGTCGAACATTAGTTATAGCTGAATACATTTAAGTTAATAATGTATTTTTTGCATTTCTATATTCAGTATCAATATTTCGCTTCGGTAAATTGCTTTAAGTACAGAGAATATGAATTTGATTTAATCACTTATTTGATGAATTTATTTCTTTGTTACTTTTGTTTCATTGTCTATTCGCAATTTGGATTTTGACTTTTGAAGTATTATTTTCAAAGAATAGCTAAGAGTATTTCTTTGTTATTTCAAAGTCCTTTTTTTTTTCTTTCACCCTAACTATAACACATATAGTAGCGCAAAAAGTGCTATTTTTGGATTGAATATTGAAGTTAAAGTTTTGATGTATTTACCTGTTTTAAATTTTTATCAATTCAAAAAATCTGGTTTTAGCGGTCAATCTCTGTCTGTAAGATTGTTGTCAGCGTAACACAAGAACAAATACTGGAAGAATGTCTAATCTTTGTATTTTAATCGCATATCAGACAGCGATGTTACATAAATTTTTTTATTGAAATCTGACAAATCGCTCTTTAACACAGTGTTGAGCACAACTGATTAAAAAGTTATTGAATTACCATTGAATTACAATTAAATTATAATTATTTTACTGTCAAACGATTAACAAGTAATTGGTTACAAATAAATTGAATAAGTAATTCAATTTATTTGTAATCAATTACTTGTTAATCAGTTGAAAGTAAAATAATTGTAATTTAATTGTAATTGTAATTCAATTACTTTTTAATCAATTATGCCCAACACCGCTTTAACAGAGACCTTAAGAATTATTGAAATATGTTAATCTAAAAAGGTTTTTTTTAGACTGCACTAAATAAACTAAAATAAAGCATGCTTCCTTAATAGCACTAAAGCCTATTTTATATAGAATATTGCATGAAAAGCGTTCCTCCTTAGTTAACAGAGATATGCAAAAGAATTCCGATTTATAGAGTTTATAAATAAAGTCTCTCGAAATGTAGTTCTAGTATAGTTACTTGTTTATCTTATCGTTCTAAACTTAAGTGCACTAAATTGTGTGTATATACTTTCTAGAGAATATACAGGCACATGCAAACTTAGTCAAACAAATACTCTTTTACTGACTATAATTAATGAATAGTCTTTAAGAAATTTTATCTTTTCTCAAAAAAATGCTTAAGAATTAAAATCACTTTCTTTTATTCATATGATAGGCAAAATATGGTTTGGATACTAATTTTTAACATTATACATTTTACTATAATTACGAGTTTTGAGGTCCCCTAAAGACGGAAATAAAACTTTTAACGGTGGTTGTGTGTATTCATTATTAAAATCCCTTCATAGATGGATAAAGGAAGAAAAAATTCTTTCAAATATTTTTATAGTCCATAGAATCTTTCAACCTATATTCAAGTATCTCGCTTTTTTAATATCACTTTTTAAAGTAGTTATCTTGGTGTTATTTAATTGGAGAAATTGAACTTTAAATAAACCAAAATTTTTACAAAGAAATAGTTATAAGCAAAAAAGCTAGTGACTTGTTAGCTACGCTTTATTTATTTATTTATTTATTTATTTATTATGAAAAATATTGTTAAACAAAGTTCTGTTTAGGGAAATTTGTTTTCACTGTAATTTTTATAATTTAACTACCTTTGGTTGCAATTTTATATTGAAGAATATTTTTCTTGTAGTAGTAAGGGAGCTTTAAATAAATAAATAAATATATATATATATATATATATATATATATATATATATAAATTCATTATATTCATTTTTAAATATTTCTTCTGAATGCATTTTAAAAGTTTTTATCTTGTTCAAATGATAAATCATAAAATAATATTTAAAATATGACAGGCTGTAAAAAACGTAAAGAAATAATAATAATAATAAAGAATAAGACGTTGCATTCAAAAGACATTTTCCTTGAAACTTCGACAGTTTTGACTTCCAATTCGTAAGGTTTTTATATTTAACATTTGACAATAATGTCTCAAGCCGCAAGATATGTTATTTCCTTTCTATACCAGTAACATAAATAAAAACAGCTAGCGATACACACAAACAATATTCACTAAAAGTATTCTTTCTCTAATTTCAATATTTTATTGAAATTCTTTTTTTTTTTTTTCTTTGAAGACTTATATTTCGAAGATAAAACCTTAAGATACAAAGTTTTCAGATGTATATGTTTTTCCATCTGGAAACTTTGTCATTCGAAACAACCTTAATTATTCCAGTTATTTTCAAAATCAGTAAATTTAATTCTTGTTATTCAAAGTTTGAGAAACTTTAAATTCAATTCTTGTTTTAGTAAATATTTTCAAAATTTCTTCAAAATAATATATTTTATTCAAGTTCACTATGAAATATTTCCTATTTAAAATGGCATTCATATGCCCTGTACCACAATTTTATGTGCATGGAGATCAAAAGATACAAATACATTTTGTTTTATGACATTTTTTTTTAAATATATAAATCACATTTAAATAACATTTTATTGCAAAAATCATGATGACACCATCACTTAATGTCAATATGCTAAAATATTATTTTGTTTAAAATATGATGTGATTAGCTTTCAGGTTTATAGGACCACATTAAACTATTGAGATACATTAAGGGCTACAATTGAAAATTACTTAAAGTGCATTTCCATTCGTGTTAAGCACTTTTCACACTTTCCAACAATGTTTAAGAAAGATTATGAATTTAATTAGTCTGTCAGTCTGTCTTTCTGAGAGTTCGGTCTGTTCGTTGTATAATATCCTAGTCAAAGAACATTAATGGCTTAACGAAGTAATGAGTCCTTACATTTCGAAAGTATTAATAATCAATGCTAAACGCATGATTCTTCCTCCTTTTTAATATTTTCATGTTGTTTATAGTTTTATGTCATCACAAAATAGTTATCAGTAAAATAGTTTACTGATATATATAGAAAATCGCATTTAGAAAGACATTCTATTGCAAAAATAATTATAATGATAAAAACTCTGCAAAGCATATGAAGAGTATACAATTTACAAAATTTTATTTAGAAAAAAATGACACTAGATGGCACCTTTGCCGATAAGATTGATATTTGTTTATCAGTGAAGTGAAAAATTGACCTCAGTTTCAGATACAGTACACCAAAAAACATAAATATCATTCAAAATTATGAAATCAAAATTTTAGATATAGATCTGTGTTATCAGAATTAACATATTTCTAATATTATATTTGTTCATTTTGTTCGTATGCGCTAGTTCCATTTATTGCAAGCATACATTTACGTTCGATAATTTTCTAATGCTTTGTATTGTATACCTCGAGAGAAATCAATAAATATTGTGAAACAAATGAATGTTATTTCTATGTCCACTGAGAGATGTTAGATAGATAGAGAACATTATTTCCGCTTTCAGTGTTTCGCAAATATATTTGTGAAACTCTAATAAATTTCCACTAGGACGATTTAACTGATTTGGACAATAATCTGGAGTTTAAACAGCGGGTGTTTCCAGAAAGTACCGAATATATCAGTACCATAGCATTGTCAGAATATATATCCAGGATCATATAAATGTGGTTATTCATAATGACTCTTGTAAGCTATTTATTTTACAATCTTTTGTTCAAAATAATTATAATAAGAAATTTAAATTTAAAAGAATTTATCGAGTCATTAAATTAAAGCTATGAAACTTCAAGCTTACTAGTTTCATAAATCTGTCGTTAAATGTGGATTTCATCTCGAAATTTATGTTGAACTAAAAATATATACCATTTTAGTAGTATTTAAAAAAAATGTTAAGTATTTATAAATTTGATTCGTTTGTCAGTCTGGTGCCCTCAATCTCATTCCATTTAAAAATTTCTTAAAACTGAGGTACACATTTGATTTTCTATAGCAATAACTTCTTGGAATGTAGCGATTCATGAAATAACTCGGATGCATTCTGTGAAAGTAATTTTTTTAAACCTTACTTCAAATTCTTTCTTCAGCACAAGAAAAAGTAATAATAACAACTAGGTAAAATAATATACACGAAACATTGAACAGAAAATAAAATTCGAGAACTCGCAAAAATTGTTTCGTGTAAAAAAAAAAAAAAAAAGATCCTTCGTCAGGCGAATAAAGTAAGCACGATTGCTTTAAACAAAATGCGTTGCTGCTTTGTTTGCAACACTCCTGCCTACTTCCTTTGCCTCATGAAAAATCGTGTTTTCTTTCGATCAGAAACAATTGCTCAGAGTTCTTACATTTTGTGGTGTTTATTCAATGTTTTGTACTTATTTCTTTCAAACGCTAGTAGTGTGCTAGTAACGTTTGTTATAAAATTAACATATTATATTTCTAGATGCACAAGAACATTCCCCCAAAGAATATGATTTTATTAGCAAAAATGATGGGTTGACAATGTCCTAATAACATATACAGAGAGATTATGAGATATCAATGTAAACTGATCGAAATTTATTTTCAGTTAAATTCTATATTTTTAGCACTTTACAACCAAGGAGACTCTCGTTTCTGAGTTTTAAATTTCTACTAGAAACCATTGCAGAGATGTTGTGATAAGAAAAAAAATAATTCCTTACTTCCTTTTACCTCCGTAAGTGCTAAATTTCAGAATATATTTATCTTTATTTACGGCCTAAGAAGAAACATTTTTGCTAAATTCCAAACTTTTATTATAATTTCCATGAGAGGTACATTGAAAAGTTTGAAAAACTTCGACACTTCCTTTGGATATTTTAAAGGTTAAATTTATTTATATTTGTTATGAGTGAGCCCTTACGTCATGAAAGGAAGCCACTTTTTAAATTCTATGTTTTTACAAAGTAATCAAAATTGTTTTGGCCGTTTTAGATCTCTAATAAACAAAGAACAGTACAGTGGATTGTACTAACTTTATATTATAATATAATCTTCATCAGTGTCTAACACCTGTTGTCAGTGTCCCTGTTTGTTTCTCTGGTGATAAAAATCGGCGAGGCAAAATGTCTGTGAGCGCGCTCTGCAGATTTCCCTCATTGTCGAAGGATCTTCTACGAGAGAGGTTATCTAGAGAAGGAATCAGATTGTAATTCGGTGGCTAAATGTCTCATAAATATTGTTTATGGCAGTGTTTCACAGCCAAGTGGCTAAATATTCTCTCGTATACTCATTGCCACATGTGATTTACAATTGTTGTTAAAAGACAAACAATGTCTGGTGCATTTGGGAATGTTATAAGGACCCACCTTTTTCCATCAGCGAAAAAGCGATCAAATATGGGTGTGTTTAGGCATAGAGTGAGCAAGAACAAACATGTTGTAACTCATTCCTTGTTGACTACCGACAGTGTGTGAGATAATTTTTATGACTTTTTTATCCAATGCAGGCGCAATCTGAGTGCTTTAGAATAAACAGGGAATCCTTCTGCAAGTTCATGAAACTTTAAACCACATTTCTCCTCGACGGCTGCTCTCAGCCACCGTCAAATAACAAATGATGTCGTCCACTGCGGGGTTATATAGAAAGGCTCACATCTCCCGAGCGAAATTTCTCCGAACCAATGCTTGACTGTGCTTTTGCACGCAGCACATTCCCAAATGCTTGATATATTCGACAACTTTATGTAGCATCCGATAGACTCGCTCTACTGTCAGAAAAATACACTCGAACAAACTGTTTCAATAATTCCATTTCTTTGACAATGAATGAAATACAACAGGTGTATGTGAACAACGTGCCTCTATAACTCATTAACGTAATTAATGTCCAAACTAACTCTATCGCTTAAATGGTACGTGCTTCATTTCGTTTCTTCTCTGTTAACGCATGATTAACGCAATATCAAAACGGCAAGAACATTTTTTGTTACCTTGTAGCTTCAGCAGTTTGGATTCGGTGATGTAGATGAATCAATCAATGAATCACAGATATTTCGCGATTTTATATATAAAGATTTTTTTTTATTTTTTATTTTATGATTTTTGTGGATAGTTCATATTTTTTTTATATTCTTCAAAGAACTTGAAGCTTTTTATTATCTACGATTTTATCATTACTAATAGAGTTTAATACAGTTATATGACACTGCCCTTAACAAGTCACTGGCAGTATAAGCATATGCCCATATTTTGTTTTTCCTTTATTGCCATTTTATTATTATTGTACAAGCATTTTTATGTGATTTTCTTAATAAATATAACATTATTTGGCTATAGCATGCATTTGGTTCTAAGGATTCCATTGGCGTCCCCAAATGTGTTTCTTCAAACATCTCTAAAATACACTTCTTAGATTATCATTAATTTGCCTAGAGCAAAACATGCTTTTGTAATCATACATTTACAATATTACGATGTAGTTTTTGATAACGCAACATACAATTATAATAATGCAGAA
This sequence comes from Salticus scenicus, assembly GCA_963930645.1. Classification (NCBI taxonomy): domain Eukaryota; kingdom Metazoa; phylum Arthropoda; class Arachnida; order Araneae; family Salticidae; genus Salticus; species Salticus scenicus. Next base: position 87,296,687 of record OZ005656.1, read on the forward strand.
TTCGTTTGTGAATTATAGGAATACTCTTATTAAAGATAAATTTGCGAAAAGGACTTAAAATTAGTATATGCTAGAATTGGCTAGGTTATGCCAAGAATCAAATAAATTAGGCTACGAAATACTTGTTTTAAAGTTAAATTACTCATGTCTATAAAAATATCCACCTGATTACTAATATAAGTAGTTAAATAACAGGGAACACAGAGTATAAGATAGAGAGAACATGTATTTATCACTCAAAATCTGAAAAATGAAATATAGCTGTTTTCAATGTAAAATACGTGTACACTAGATTACGGTCAGTGACTGGTAAAAAGTATTTCAGTCATTGACCGTAATTTGTTTTTGAAATATATATATATATTTAATCATTCTCTGTATAACTGAACAGTTATTATTTTTTTTAAACTTTATATCATAGTCTATTCATAAATTCTTTTTTTTAAGCATGATGATGATTATTATTATTGTTATTTTTATATATTGCACTACTTTTTTCTATTTTATTTATTTATTTTTTAAACACTCATTTTTTAACTTTCTGCAATTATATTCTTACGACGAGGCAAGAATATAAAGCTCATAATTTCCTAATGTAAATATGTTTTAAAAAATTATTTTAAAAAACACATATATAGGACTGCAAAATTCAAAATGAAATATAATGTTTAAATTACATAAAATTCCTTTTACTAAAAAAGATAATGACTAAACAAATACAGACAAAAAATAGAAAGGGCGAATAATCCAAACTAACTATATAAATATTGTTCTCTGAAGAACTTTAACAATAGATCCCCATATCACGTACTAAAGTAAGTACATATAATTCGATCAAGCACGAACAAATTCCTAAATCGTACTCGAGTGGAATGAATACGAATTTTTACTTCAGCTAACATTTATTCTTGAAACAAGAAATTTTAAATTAAATTCTATAGTTTATGTCCAAATACCTCTAAATAATATTTAAAATATCATAAATTCACAATATAATATACTTAATAGTATCATAATAATAATAATAATAATATATTTATATATATAATACTATTATTATTAATTTAATTATAAACCTGTTCTTAATATATTTAATTATAATTTGTATTAATATCACACTAATTGGTAGTAAAAATATGAAATATTATCTTCATTAATTAAGTACTCTTTATTAGTATTATTATTATTACGAATTCTAAAAAAAAAATACTTCAAGTTATACTTTCCATTACTAAGTAGTTAAATGTAATGCTCATCCCGTTCAAATTTATCATTTTATTTATTTTTTCTTTCATGTAAGACATTAAGTATTTTTTATAGTTTCTCTTTATCCTCCATCCTATCTCTGTATTAAATTTGCTTTCATGATTCATTAGATTTTTCTGGTTTAGGCAAATAGGGCGTTCATATCTTTAAAATTTTTGGCTTTGGGTTAACAAGTGTACAGTATTTCACTTATTATTTGCCTTTAATATTAAGTCAACACCTCTTGTGAAGTGCAGTTTTTAGTCCTATAAAATGTTTGAAAAGGTTTTTCATTATCTATCTATATCTACCTCTCTACGTATTTATTTCTCTCTCTCTCTCTCTCTCTGTATATATATATATATATATATATATATACATAGTGGAGACAGACCCGCCTTTTTCCCTTGATTCTTACACCAGTATATATATATATATATATATATACTAGCTGACCCGACAAACGTTGTTTTGTCATATAAATTATTTCTAGAGAATATTTTGCTAGAAAAAAATAACTAACTTATTGTAAGTGTGTAAGGATGTGGTATATAAGTGGAAGATGTATGGAGCGCTGTGAACGGTGAAAGAATATAAAAATAACAAAACACCAATAATTTATTTTTTAAATTTATTAAAATTGATTCTTTAAAATTATATACATATCGCTACTTATAACAATATTACTAAAAAACAATATCAATCCCTTAATGCAACAGAGTGTACAATATTTTTTGTTATCCCATCTTTCGCCAATACAAACAAACTGGATGGTTTGCCCACTCGAGAGCCACGTATAATTGTCCGTGTGAAAATCATGATGTGCTCAAATCTAAGCCACAGACAGACATCGTTTGGCCCTGAGACTTATTGATAGTCATTGCAAATGCCAATCTAATTGGAAATTGAGGGCGTTTAAATTGAATTGGCACATCTGTGGGTATAATAGGGATTCGCAGTAGTAATATATTTTCACCTCGGAATTTGTCATTTAAAATGATGGCTTCGATAACATTTTTCATTAATTTTTTTATGACTAATCGCGTGCCGTTGCACAACCGTTGTGGGTTCAAATTACGAAGCAAAAAAACCGGAGATCCAACCTTCAGTTGTAAAATATGCGGTGGCATGCCTGGTAAATCCAATGAGTTTAAAAACTTTGTTGGATAATTTAAAGCTTCGGTGACATCGCAAACTGTATCATTAAATTTGGACGTAGCCTTTCTTCATCTGGTGCAAACACGTGCAACTGCCTTGGAGGCAAAAGCAAGACTGAAAGCAGGACAAAATCCAGAGGGGGGAGGAGCAACACAAACAACCATTGGATTTTATTTATAAATTCCAATTCCCTTCAACCAAATCCTCTGTTCCTGAGCTTCAAAAATGGGGTATCTATAATGTCCCTTGCAATAACTGTGATTTATCTTATATTGGTCAAACTAAAAGAAATCTTGAATGTCGTTTACGTGAACATTCTCGGTATGTTGTTAATCAAGAAATTTCTAAATCTTCTATTGCGAAGCACAGTTGGGAATTTGATCATAGTTTTAATTTTAAGAGTGCCAAAATTATCTTTCATGCCAAACGCGTTTTCGAACTGGATTTTTTTAGAAAATTTAGCTATTTACCTTAATCGTGATAAAATTGTCAATGAAAAATCTGATTCCACTTTGCTGTCTACAGCCTGGAAAAATTTGTTTAATTCAATTAAATAATTTCCTTCATTATGTTTATAACATCATGTTAGTTATAATAAAATAATTCTAATTTAAATAAAAATAATAATAATTAATGGATATATTTTATTAAATTTACTTATTAGTTTAATATTATAAAAAAAAAAAATAATAATAATAATTGTTTACTCCTTTCCTCCCTCCTCATTTTGTGGTGTGTGTACGTGTGTTCCTCTCTGATTGGTCCTGTCCTGCATGTTGCTTCCTATTGTTTGTTTGTGTTGCTCCTCCCCCTCTGGATTTTGTCCTGCTTTCAGTCTTGCTTTTGCCTCCAAGGCAGTTGCACGTGTTTGCACCTGATGAAGAAAGGCTACGTCCTTTCGAAACCGGTTGTGCTGATTTAACCCTTTCAGGGGCGGTGGCTAGAGGGTCTATCCACCTACTTTAGAAATTTTTCTCTAGGTGTGCAGTGGCCACTTTTTCTATCCACTTTTATGAAAAGTTAATATGTACTTCTAAAATCGAAATAGAGATGGCAGCTCTACAGTAACTTTAAGCAGGATGTGCCTGTGACTTTTTTAAATGGACAAGTTGCGGGAAAATTTTTTGAAGTTTCTAATATATATTTTTATGAAAAATAATTTTTTATTCAAAAGTATTTGGTAGTGTAAATATACTGCAATGCACCTTTTAAATACAACAGATTTACATATTATCTTAGATCATTAATTTTAGTTTGATTTTTAGGAGCATCTTTTAGGTGGATAGACCCTCTAGCCACCGCGCACATATGTCAGTGGAGATATCATAAGACAGGCTGTGCTGGGGAAAAGAATCTTAATTTCTTTTCCTTTGAGATAAACAAAGAGGGTCTTTTGGGGTTAGTGAACTGTGATAAATATAAACAGTAAGGGATAGTAGAATGTAAATACAGATGTAAATAAGCGTGGGAGGGTTCTTACAAAAAAGCTATTCAGTATTTCTGTTTACAGTATAGAGAGAGGCTGCTTTTTTCTATTGCTCTTATATCGTGATTTTTAAAAATAAATTTTTATTTCCATAGCTTTTAAATTTAGTTAAATTCTCTAAATAATCTTAAATTCAATTTATATATCTTAATTTTTATCACAATAATGCATAGAAAAGGCTTATCTTTGGATGAAGCTATTGCTCTGTTTGAAGATCTACACTCAGATGATGATTCTGCAGTATCTGGATCAGGAACAATACAGATGTAAATACAGATGTAAATAAGCGTGGGAGGGTTCTTACAAAAAAGCTATTCAGTATTTCTGTTTACAGTATAGAGAGAGGCTGCTTTTTTCTATTGCTCTTATATCGTGATTTTTAAAAATAAATTTTTATTTCCATAGCTTTTAAATTTAGTTAAATTCTCTAAATAATCTTAAATTCAATTTATATATCTTAATTTTTATCACAATAATGCATAGAAAAGGCTTATCTTTGGATGAAGCTATTGCTCTGTTTGAAGAGCTACACTCAGATGATGATTCTGCAGTATCTGGATCAGGAACAAGTGATAATGAAAAATATGTTCCAGATTTACCTGTAGAAGAAATTGTTTCAAGTTCGGAAGATGAACAATCCAGTGAAATAGAAGGTCCTTCTAGCTCAAGAGGGCGAGTAAATTGGAGCAAAGATTTTCAAGTTCGCCAATCTGTTCCAGAATTTATGGAAGAAAGTGGTCCTGCACCTGAGGTCCTTGATATTGATAATCCAACACCACTTGGAATATTTTTTATGTTTATGGCAATGACATTTTGGGAAGATTTAGTTTTTCAAACAAACTTGTATGCTACCCAGTTAGGAAAATCTTTTACTCCAATAGATATAGAAGAAGTTTTAAGATTTATTGCTATAAATCTTCTTATGGGAATAAAACGCTTGCCCAGCTATAGATATAATTGAATTACCATAACTTTTATTCCTTAAATAGTGAATAATTTTTTCTTATTACTAATGCATAAAGGTTTCTAAACAAATTTTAAACAGCCCATATATCTGTGTATATATATATATAATAAATCATTAAAAAAGGATAAAGAAGCATTATAATTTAAGTAATAATTAATTATTGTTACATTGTATTATTATAATTACATTTTCAAGGCATAATTTCAATTTTTATTCCTTAAATATATAAATATTTATTTCCATTCAAAAACTAAGGTACATGACGTATGTGCGCAGTGGCTAGAACGTCCAGCCACCACCCACAAAAAAATCAACACATGCTGAATTTTTTTCTTCATCAAATATGACTTGTAGGGGATGTTTACTTTATGATATATATATATTTAAAAGGAAATTCAATCATTTTTACTTAGTGCCCCTGAAAGGGTTAAAATTTATGGTGTGTGAAGAAGTTTGAATTTCTTGCTATTAATATGAACGTTGAATGTTTTGCTCAGCAGAGGCGAATATGGGACCACCCAACGGTTATCAATGTCAATATCTATGTTGTTGACATAGATGACCGCCATGGATGATAAGATTGTCCGCCATTATCGGGATTTCTTCGACGATATATTGGATATCCGTCAACATTTGTGATCGTGAAATTTTTTCTGAAAACTTTTAGTACATTTTCCATCTGCACAAATAATAATGGCCTAAAAATTCATTTTTCTTTTTAACATAAAATAACTCCGTCGGATATTGACGAATTTTTTAAAAGAATATACCATTTTAGCTATTTTTAACATTTTAACAATATTAACGTTGAAAAAATATTTTAAACACTTACGGTTAAAAATTCATTTTTCATTTCAACATTAAATAAATTCTGACATCGTGTTTACGATTCTAAAATATTAAAAACACTTCGTAAGATACGGTTAAAAATTCATTTTTCATTTCAACATTAAAAAAATTCTGACATCGTGTTTACGACAACTCACGCCATCTAGGTGGAAAAGTTGTTGAAAGAGTTGCTTAAAAATTAATTAAGAAAGAACTAATTAAGTTACAACTTTCATTTGTAAATCTAAACCATTCTCGAATCCACCTGAAGACACACAAAAAATTTCATTAATCTCAGTCCAGCCGTTTAGGAGGAGTTCAGTGACATACACACGCACAAAAGAAATATATATATAAAGATATATATTAAAAAGTCTTAAAAGTTTAAATTTCTGGTGGAAAAATCATGGAAAAATTTTGGTCTGTCGCCATCCTATATATATATATATATATATATATATATATATATATATATATATATATGTTATTAAAAATTAAAAATTAAAGTTTTAGGGGTTTTTTTCATTTATTAAACGTTATGGGAAGAATGCAGTGAAAGTAAATTTAAATACGTGATTTAGGATCTTATTATGTATAAATATTTGTACATTAGTTAAAATATCTTACTAATATGCTGCGTTAGACTTTTAAAAACTAAAATTTATTATATGAATATTTAAAATATATACATAAAAAATTAAATTGAAATGCATTTAATATATAATTAAATAAGTTTAATGGGGCACAGGTATATTTAAAAAAAAAATGTAAATTTAAAATAATAATAATAATAATAATTTGAAGAAAATAAGTAAATTGTATTGCTGTTTTATTATATATTTTAAACAAGAAATACATTTCTCCCTCTAGATATGCCCATAAATAGGATTTCTTTTAAATTTTTATAAAGAATGTTAAAATATTAAATTTAAAATGTCCAATAAAATTACTGTTTAGAAATTACTATAAGGAAAATTAGCTCTAGTTAAACGCGTATGGAAAAGTCTTCAACATATAGAACGCCAAAAATAAATAAATAAATAAATAAAACAAAATAATGAACAAAAAATACAGATAACTGTTTCAGTATCACTGATTGTACCATAATTGATGCATAAAGAAACGGCAGGTTTAATTAATCTATTCATAGTAGAGTAAATACAGAAAATTACTGAAATTAAGGCTGACTCAAAAAGAACAAGAGAAAAATCCTATAAAATACAAACCCATTTTAAGCCTAACAGAATCATATCAAATAACATTCCTTTCATTTCTTTTAAGCACAGATGACGATACGCTTAATTACACTGAAACAGTTGTTTACTTTTTTTCGCTCAGTATTCTTTTTTGGCGTTCTATGCGTTGAAGAGTTTCTTGTGTAAGTTCTAAATAATATTCATCTATATTATGGTGCCATTATCAATAAATAATAATAATAATAATAAAATGAAATTATTATTTAAACTATTTATTTATTTATCTTAAGAAAAGAAATGCAAAACTAGCTTTTATGTTTACAACTCTTTTTGATGCAGGTTATATAGACCTGTAAATTATGCTAGTTTATCCGTAATGGTATTGGCCCACCAGCGGCTGAGCGGTTCTGCGCTCAAAGCTGGTAGACGTGAGGTGCCGGGTTCGATACCCGGTCGCGCTCGTCGGCCTAGCCGTTCGGAGTTTTCCGTGGTTTCCTCCGAAACTTGCGTAAATACGGGCTAGGACCCCTTAGAAAGACCTCCACGGAAGGCACTCCCCCTCAGGCCTAGGACCCCAGTGTTGTCAATCGGCCTTAATCCCTAACACCAACACCGTAATGGTATTAGACCCCGCCTTTTTTTCACACCAGAATAGCTGTAGAGTAATATTGAGCAATAAGGTTTCATGATAAAATAAGAAGACTATTGCTCTACAACTATTTTGATGTGAAAAAAAAGGCGGGGCTTAGTACCATTACGGATAAACTAGCATAATTAGCAGGCCTAGGTATATGTATACTACATACTGCAATTATAACTGTTTATTATGTTAAAATTAAAATAAAATATTACACTTAAAAACATAGATATTTATTTAGAGAGCATTATGCGTAAAAGTTAATTGAAACGTTTATATTTCAATTGACTAACAAAAATTTAACCCACTTTTAATGAACGACGCATGCGCTGTGTTATCCGAATATGCAATGCTATTTTTAACTCCTTGTTTATCCAGTTGTAAATTATCTTTTGGAAGATGTTATATTTACTGATATGGTGCTGAGGATTAACACAAAACTTTTGCGTCTTACGTATTTTAACTTACTTTAATCTGTATTATACTGTGTGTTTTTAAATAAATGTCTCACATGCAATTGTTTTTAAATATTTCCAACTTAGTATAGACAACAAAATAAATGTAAGGCTTCTTATATATGAAGCTGAGAAAATATGCTAGTTAATTTATCAGATATTGTTAGTTATTTGAAGAAAATTAGTTTTACATTTTAAATTAAAAAATATCATTTGTGCTCAAATATTTACTAAAAGATAAATTACATAAATAGTTTGGTTTACATTCCTAAACTAAAATTTGAAAATTAGCCTTTAAAAGATATTTTATTATGTTTAGATATTTTTCATTTTTAGTACTAAAGCTTCTTAATAATAATTTTCAATTCTGCAATTTAAAATTTCAGTATATTTATGAAAAACAGTTTTTTTAATTATAATATTTACGTCGACAGTTTAACAGAGTTAAGTAATTAATTTCGCAAAACTTAAAGATTTGTGAAAATAAAGAAATACTTTAAATTTTCAGAATTTGTGAACATTCGTTTTTTTTTTTTTTTTTTTTTTTTTTTTTCATGTTCTGTAGTAAATTTATCTATGTTTTAAAAACCCATATTAGACTTTTTTTCTAAAAACATTTCTAAAGTTCTTTATATTTATCTACTATATTATTCTTAGACAAACAAGAATAAATATAGAATGACTCTCAAAGAGATTGCCATAGTTTTTTAGATTGAAATAAAAATATTTAGAATGCATATATAATAAAAATTTGCACATATTTAAAATTTTTATTTATATACTCATCATATTTTGGAAAATAAATAAATAAATACAGAGGACGAAATTGGGAAACATAGCTTGAAACTATATAATGGCAGGTGACCACCTCTTCTTCAAGCTGAGGAGAGATGGCCATCCAATACAAGAGAGAAATACATGAAGTTAAAATAGAAAAATAAATAATGAATAAATAACTCATTTTATATGCTTAAACTTGAAAAACATATAACAATTTGTAAAAATGCAATTATGTCACGGAAAATCAGTGCAAAAAATTCGAATAAATAAAATTTGAAGTATAATTTTAATCTTTCCTTTTTTGTAAAATTCTCCACATTTTTGTAAAGTTCTTGATAGTTTGTATACGTTTTTTAGTACTACTTCAGGCACCTTATGCATTATGTTCAGACATCGGTTTTGGTTGTGATATTACATTCTTTTCCACAACCAACACTCTGATCTACAAGAAATATTATTCCCTCAGAAGAATTTGTTGAATCTTCCTGTAGAATCTGATAATTTCAGATGTATTTCATCTTCTTCGCTGCTGGAAGTTTTGTGATTTTGTTTTTTATTGAGTTTATTTTAGACTTTTTCATGGTTTAAGCATTTTATGAACTTTATCAGTTTCTGGGATGAAAATTTCCGACGTTTTTCAATATTTTACGGTCAAATTCATTGGTACCTATTCCCTGTTAAATGCATCATAAATACCCCTGGTACGCTTTTTAACTGTTTTTTTTTTTGTCATGCTTACATTAGCAACTGATGCAATATCATGAAGTACTTTTGTTCTTGATGTTATATCATGAGTGTTTGATGTTTCAAAGGTGGTCATTTCTCCTTGATTTGATGTAGTCATGTCTCCTGAAACTGAAGGACAGATATTCACACAATTTAAAGCATCATTCCGCCATTGTACGTCTTTGTTTCAGGTTTAGAAGCAAAATTGGATTATATACGTACCTTAAAAATCCGTATGGTAAAAAAAAAAAAAAAAATTAAAGCATGTATTGTAAAACGTTAAAGTATGTAACTAAACAAAATCATTCAACCACTAAAATAAATAAACAATAAAACTTCATTTACTTTATATAATAAAAAATTGCAGCTGACGACGCAGTAAATGAACTCATTCAACTTTTTCTCACTGGCAAAATTTATGTTTCTATTTATGACCAAGTTTAGGAAATATTCAGACTGGCCATCTTTTTTCTACGGCCAACTATCCTACACTTACTCATCAGATAGTAATTATGCGAGATTTTTGTATTTTATGTATAACAAGTCTTCCAGCACTAATTTTCTGTTTCGTCAAATAAATGCTGTCTGGAGATTTTTTCTCAAGAAAATGCTTATTTGACATCTTTTACTCCTTCAAACTATACTTTAACAATCAGCTACGCCAAAAAAAAAAAAAAAAAAAAAAAAAAAAGTTAATATATATTAAGCAATAATAATAATAATAATATATTAAGGAAAAAAAAAACACTCAAAATAAATAAAAGTTTTCAGATGTACATAGTTTACATTTATGTATCATGTTTCTTTCCATTTAAATAATTCAGAGACAAAAATATATTTTTTAAACAATATTTTACAGAATAAAAAAAGATAATAGATAAACCGGTCTGCAAAGTAATTATCATGCAATTATTGTTTGAAAGATGCTGTAGCAAAAATAAATAAAGAGAGAAAAGAAAGAAAATAACCGATTAAAATAATAATAATAATAATAATAAGTATAAATAGATAAATGGATAAATGAAATGAAATGAGATAAATAATAGAACTTATATTAATAATACTTTTTTCCAACACGAGATATTTTAATGACAAATAATTAACTATGTTTTATTAAGAAATGTGTTTTCAAGTATTATTTTCTGTTATAAGAATTCAACATTATTTAGGTGAAAATTATCTTTTTTAAATATAACACAATATACTTCTTTTTAGTATCACTTAAAGAATTTTTAAGTTAAAAAAATAAATAAAGCTTTAGTGTAGGACTCCTTTGGCGAAATATGAAATTTGCCACCGAAGTAACTCGGACGTTTCTCGCAAAGGTACTAGCGCAATTATGATATCCGCATTTTAATATATTAAAAACAATTAAAAACAAAAAAGTTACTATATCAATGGCTTCCTAAAATTACCAACTCAAATTCAAACTTAATTATCTTGCTTTTTTTTTTTTTTTTTTTTTCATTTTGCACGCGCGCTTTCTATTTCCTAATTCAAAATTATTAATAAAAAATGTAGTATCGCTTGTGCTCGCATAACAATTCCCTATAGTTTTAACATAAGAAATTATTCCTACGGTAAATATTACTTCTATAAAATTCAAAAATTCAAACTATATAACAAAATGCAACCAACATCGTTGCTTTCTTTATTCCATTCTATTTCTTAAAACAATTTTTATAGATGCCACACGCACCACATACACTTTAAATTTTACATCTACTTTTTAAGGTAGCACGATCATTAAATTCATTTTTTTACTTCTTTTTATATCATTTTGCACGCGAACTTTTTATTTTCTAATTCAAAATTATAAAAAAAAAAAACTTTTTGATGGTGTTTGTTTCGGTACTGATTCTTATTAATTTTCCTTTTTTTTTCTCTCCCCCCCCCCCCCCCAAAAAAAAAAAAAAAGAGGACGGAGGATTATTAGTTTTTTTTTTTTTTTTCAAATTATAACATATCGCTTCCAAATTATTCAGATATATTTTCGATAAATTTTGGATTTCGATAAATGTCTAACTATCGACGTCGCAAAAATCTCAGATTGAGACTATTAGCCCTCAGTCCTAAGAAAAAGAAAAGGCATGGAATTGTGTTAGAAGATTATTTCATTATTTTTTATTCATTTATACATTAAATTCTGAAATTTTGCATTCTTTACTACGTATAGTTTTTAATATCTACCAAAAAGCAATTCTGGTAAAAAAAAAAAAAAAAACTATATTTATAGTTATTTTTTCTTAAAATTTCTAATTTAATTTTAATAATAATTAAATAATTAACTTTATAATGCATAATAATATCACTGCTCTGCATGAGAATCGGCCTCAACACCATTTTTGCAAATTCTTATGGAAAAGGACCTCCTGAATCCGAATATGACACCCATTTTGCCCTATCGCACACCATATTTTTAGGGATGCCCCCTATTTTTATTCCTTTTCGGTAATTTTATAGCTGTAAATTTGATTTGTATAGGGGGACATTATTACTTACAAACTTTGAATAAACACCATAAAATGCAATAAAATCCCAACAATTGTTTCGGGTCGAAAAAACACACGACCCTTCATCAGGCGAATAAAGTAAGCACGAGTGCTGCAGTCAAAGCGGCAACGCACCGCATAGTGCGTTGTCGCTTTGACTGCAGCACTCGTGCTTACTTTATTCGCCTGATGAAGGGTCGTGTGTTTTTTCGACCCGAAACAATTGTTGCGAGTTTATTGCATTTTATGGTGTTTATTCAAAGTTTGTAAGTAATAATTTTTACAACGCCAGTTTTGTGATGCTTCTTTATTCAATAGGGGACATTATTTTAACTGTTAGATATCTTATCAGGGGTTACAGATTTGGAAAATTCTAAAACATTAACATTTGAGGCAAGGGGAGAATTTAGGGGGGTGGGTGGAATTTGTTACTGAAAATATGTATTGCATTTATTATATTATTTTAAACAATTATTGGTATTGCTTATTAAACATTATATATATATATTTTGTTTTTAAGTGTTAAAATAATTATTTTTCGTTCTCCTAATCAAGTTCATGGCCATGAAATTACCAAACAGGGATAAAAATTGGGGGAGGGGGTAGCATCCCGGGAAAACGGTTGGTGATTGAACGAAATGGGGGTCATATTCGGATTCAGGAAGTCATTTTACATAAAAATTGCCAAGAATGGTATGGGTTCTGGAAAAAAAAAATCAGCGTAGTTTAATTTTAATAAATAACTAATAATTTAATTTGTTAATCTAATAAAAAATTTTGATTTAAAGGCTCTTTCAAACCCGTCTACTAAATTAAATGATCTTATAGATATTGCATTCCTATTAGAAAACCGTCTGGTGTTTATTTCAAATCTTGTTCATCATGCGATATAGACTATATTAACTGAACTAGGTGACGTTCGAAATTCAGAATAAATCATCGCATTATAAATGTACGTAATGAAAATATCGCTAAATCGCCTATTTCTACCAGTTTCTGGTCTTATGGTAATTCTTTTGTTTTTATTAAGACTAAAGTTATTTTTTTCTCCGGATTCATCAGAATATTTGAATTTATATAAAGCTTTTTTCAATTTTCAAAACTCAATGCCTCTTCATAACTATTATTCTTAAACGCCTTTAATTGCTCATGATTGGAAATTTCTCGCATATCTTTCTCACCGTTGTTACATTTAATTTTTTATTTTATTCCGTTTATTTTTCATTTAAGATTATTAATTTCTTTTCTATATTTACGAGAAAAAAATATTAGGTGTGTACGATTCAAATTCCTTCGGTGTTTTTACACATTTCAAATGTCCTGAACACGATTCGACAAGTTTTAGAAAATATCCATCTGTCTGTGAGTGTGTGCGTATGACATATTTTTATACAAACTTTAGATTGAGAACTAATGTACAGAATTTTACAACACACACACAAAAAGTGTATCTAACTGCACCTTGACATGTAATGGTGCCTATAAATGTTGATAGAAATCGCTGAAAAGGGGCGATACCCTCTCGTTTTATTTAAATTTTTAATATGGAAGCATAAGAAAAAAATTGTATTAATGAACACAATGATTTTAAAATTATTTATAAAATAAAAAAATACTTTATTATATTATGCACTCTCTGCAATATACGGGTACTCTATAGAACGGTATGCATTTTTGTACCCTACGGGAACAAAATTTTATCTTAGTTTTCATAATTTTAAAGACTGCATGTCCTATGTTGAATAGGACTGACTGTAATTTATACTAAGCTAATACAATTAGTTAAATTTTTAAGAAGGAATCAAATGCAATGATGTATTAGGTCTTCGCATAAATTCGCGCGGTTTTTTTATTGCTTCATTTCATAAAAATACATCAAATCAAATGACAATTTTTAATCAAAATACTCTCCATTACTTTCTACAACCTTTGCCCATTTTTGTATGTATACCACGGCGATGGAACAAATGTATACCACGGCGATAGAAGCTCTCGTCTTTGGAGGCGATAAAATGATCCGCGTCCGCACAAACTTTTGCAACGACCTAATAAATCTTGTACTTCATACTTTAAATAAAATATATTAGAATTTTACATCTAAAATTAACAGTTAGAAAACATTAACCCTTTCCTGCATAGACGTGTATATTTGTAATAATTTATTTATAAAATATTTTTTATAACACTTACAAAACAAAAAACATGTTCTCTTTAAATTTAAAGATTTTTGGAAGGAAATCGATGCGCAGATTACACACTAATTATAAATTTAATATTAAAACTTGATCTCTTGACGACGTAATAAAATCATAAGGTAGCAATGTGATTGCAAAATTAACAAATTTAATAACAAATTTCGTTAAAAAAAAATGTATAACATTAGTATTTTATTGTTTTTAGTGTTCAGCTTATACAAAATAATTTAAATATTGTTTTCCTATTTTACAAAAGATCTACTTTGATGATTTCCCTTTGTTTCACACAATATGTCCCGAGGAAAATCAATAATTACCTTTGGTCAAATGCATGTTACTTCGATGTCCACTGAGAAATGTTAGCTAGAGTGGAAAGCATTATTTCCGCTTCCAGAGTTTCGTAAATATGTTTGTAAAACTATAATAAATTTGCTCTAGGAAGATTTATGTAATCCAGACAATACTTTATTGCTGTTATGTTGGTTATTCTAGATAATGCAGAATGCAGTAATACCATTCGATTGTTAGAATATATGCAGCATTTAATGAACATGGTAATGTGCAATAATTTTTTGTTAGATACTGCTACTTTTTCAGTTCTTTCTGTCTTTCTTTATTTTGTACGATAAAATAAACATAGGAATGGATAATTACACATTTTAAAACAATATTTATATTAAAGGTGTTTTTGAAATGTTTATTGTGTTTAAAATCTTATTGAAATGTGGTTATTTTTATATTTTGAATATACACTTAAAATTAATAATCGACAACACCTATAAAGATTTTGTTTGAGCACGGTCCTAAACATAACAAAAAAATGTAGACTTCACAATCAGATTGAAGTAAATTTTCTTACTCAAAGATATACTGGGTATTACGACATATATGAATATATGAAGTATCAATATATTTAATGTAAATAAATAAGTGTGTTATGTAGGATTATATATATTAAAGTATTAATATTTTTATAACATTTCTTCAACGTTAACGGAAAAACAACCAGTTAAAAAAATTATCTATACATTAAATAATTTAAAAAACAATTTTTCAGTTTAACTTATTGTCAAAATTATTCACCACTCCATCGTAAAGCAAGATTTTGTGTTATTTTTCTCCTTTATTTATGTGTGTGTGTGTGTGTGTGTGTGTTTAAAAGAGGTCAAAGTTACCATCTGTGTAAAGTGGTGAACGCAGCATAAGCCAATACAAAATAAATGGTAATTTTTCACATCCATTTCCAATGAAAACGCTTTCTATATTAATAAAAGACAATTCTGAGTATTTTTTTACCAAGTTTTTATTAACTTCGATTCTTGTTTGTTTGTGGGTTTGTGGGTTTGTTTGTTTGTGTGTTTGTCAGGGACAAATCTTGCAATCGATTTTTAACTAACTTCCCGACTAGAAATTTGAAATTTTCAGGACAGCTCACAACACGGTGACAATACATTTTTCTAATAATTTTAGTCAACTATTTCAAGTCCCGCTGCCTTCGGCAGCTCTTATATGATTCGACAGAAAATTTATTTAACTAACTTCCCGACTAGCTAGACATTTGAAACTTTCAGAATAGTTCAGAACAGGGTGAAAATACATTTTCTTAAAACCTTTAGCCAACTGTTTCGGGTTCCCGCTGCCTTCGGCAGCGTTATCAGTACAAACCTTGCAATCGATTTATCACTAATTTTCCGACTAGCTAGACATTTGAAATTTTCAGGACAGCTCACAACACGGTGACAATACATTTTTCTAATAATTTTAGTCAACTATTTCAAGTCCCGCTGCCTTCGGCAGCGCTTATATGATTCGACAGAAAATTTATTTAACCAACTTCCCGACTAGCTAGACATTTGAAACTTTCAGAATAGTTCAGAACACGGTGAAAATGCATTTTCTTAAAACTTTTAGCCAACTGTTTCGGGTTCCTGCTGCCTTCGGCAGCGTTATCAGTACAAAGCTTGCAATCGATTTTTCACTAACTTTCCGACTAGCTAGACATTTGAAACTTTTAGGACAGCTCACAACACGGTGACAATACATTTTTCTAATAATTTTAGTCAACTATTTCAGGTCCCGCTGCCTTCGGCAGCGCTTATATAATTCGACAGAACATTTATTTAACTAACTTCCCGACTAGCTAGACATTTAAAATTTTCAGAATAGTTCAGAACACGGTGAAAATGCATTTTTTAAATACCTTTAGCCAACTGTTTCGGGTTCTGCTGCCTTCGGCAGCGTTACCAGTACAAAGCTTGCAATCGATTTTTCACTAACTTCCCGACTAGCTAGATATTTGAAACTTTTTGGATAGCTCAGAACACGGTGGCAATATATTTTTTTTAATACTTTTAGTCAACTGTTTCAGGTCCCTACTGCCTTCGGCAGCGTTCATATGATTCAACAGAAAATTTATTAAACTAACTTCCCGAGTAGCTAGACATTTGAAACTTTCGAACAGTTCAGAATACGGTGAAAATGCTTTTTAAAAATATTTTTATCCGATTGCTTCGGGACCCTGCTGCCTTCGGCAGCGTTTCCAGTACAAAGCTTGCAATCAACTTTTAACTAACTTCCCGGCTAGATAGCCATTTGAAACTTTTATAATAGGTCAAAAGACGATAGCAAGGAATTTTTTTAATACTTTTATCCAATTGCTGGGGTTCCGGCTGCCTTCAGTAGCGTTTATATGATTCAACAGAAAATTAAAAAACATGGTTTATAAAAATTTTTTTATCTTATAATTATTTATTTTCAATATATTACATAATAATTATAGAAAACAACGCATTATTTAATGACTAAAATAAAAAGTTATTATGCACTTTCATTCTACATAAATCATTAATTAAGTTATCATTTTCTGCCTTAATACGTAACCAAAATAACATTAGTTATATCATTTATTTCAAATTACTAAGTTAATATTATATTAAAGATAATTAAAAATGGAATTTTCAACAAAGTAAAAATTATAAATTGTAAAGCAAATAAAATTAGAAAAAAAGTAGTTTTTAGTTTTAAGCATTTTTTTCAATATTTAAATTAATCTGGTGTGAATTTATCCGACTTTTCGAAGATATGCTAGTTACAAGGTGTTGGAACAAATATGAATCCTTGAATGCTTGAAAGAAGAAACACATATGATAATTACAATAGGGCTTTTGAATAATTTCTAGTTTCTTCATGTTTTTACGTTTCTATATAATGCATCCGAAATCTTTGTCTTGTACGTAACCACAAAGATTATAATATTTAAAAAACCGTCGATTGAAGGTTAGGTACCTTAAAACGTATAAATTTTTAATTCCGGTTATTGGAATTTTTATGGATCCTACATTTTATTTAATGCTAGCAAACCCGTGCGAAATTTTCGCACATTATTTCTTTTCTTATTTACCTTTAAAATTTGAAACTCATAAATATTATACCAATTTCACCACCTAATTAAAATTTTCCTTTACAAAAAGCCAAATTATTATTATAACTAAATAAATATTGTGCTATAGTGAAACCAGAATCATTCAAAGAAAAGTTTCAAAATAAAATTCATGGTTAGTTTTCATATTTCCGCAGTCAGTTACAGTTTTAGTAAAAAGTCCTCATGCCGCTTTTTAAACTTTTATCGCCAAGAGTGCGATGAAAATTTACTTTTTTTGGCATAATTTATGGCTAAAAAAAAAAAAAAAAGAAAAGAAAAGAAAAGAAAAAAAAATCCTATTTTGATTATACTTTTTGTGATTGCGTATTTTAGTCAATTTATGTTAATAATTCATATTCTATGTATATCTTTAAAATAATGCTAGGTTTAAAATGACGCTTGCAAAGATTCTGAAGAAGCAACTTTTAAAAATACGTTTTTCCATAGAATAATGCTATCATACAAATGTCGTCATTTATTCGTATTAGATCATTGAGCTGAGTCTTCGTGCTTAAGTATTGTTCATTTTTAAATATTATTTTTTATACTCGCGCATTCTATTAATTTCACCGCTATCATATCGTTTCGACCAAACATAATCGTAACTGGTCCACGTTAGAGAAATAGATTTGTGTAGAAGGAAAATGTAACAGAAAAAAATCTTCAAAGATTAGTTTTCCTGTTTTAAAATACTTTCATGTACACATAATTTACAACGCATACAAACAAATAAACAAAACTTCTAAAGATTTAAAATAGTTATAAGTACCATCTGCTCGGGATATATACCTGAACAAGAATTTTATCTAAAAATACATTACATAAATGCTCTATTTTAATGAAACTGAAATAAATGAAATAGTTTTAAAATGATATGGAAAAATATTTATTTTAATATTTAGTGTTTGAATATATAAATATATATATATTTAATTGTTTCAGAGATCATTGTGCTAATAATTTTATAAGCTTACGCAATCTGATCAAAGATTTGTTTTACGTTATTTTCTTTATATTTTTATTAATATCTACACAAATTTAGAGACGTATGACTTCGAACACTTTCACACTTGTTAAAAATTTCTTTAATAATATTAATATATGTTTTGTTTACCATAATAAATCTTAAATCTACTAAACGACATAAACTGTTTTCAGATGAATATAAGTTATGTTTTGTGCTTTAAAAATATCTTTCTTAGACAATCGAATGCATTAGTGTGACGCATTTTTCTTCAAAGTATACTATTTGAAATATGTGCAGTAAGAGACATTTTGAACCTTTCTTAAATGCATGAATTAATTAATTTTATTGCATTCTTTCTCGAATAAAGATTAAATCTAAACACAGACACATGCATACATATATATACATATATATATTTATAAAATTTTCCAAAAAAAAAAAAAAAAAATACTTAATTAACTAAAAATAATAGCAGGAACATTTAAAATTGTAAGTTAATTAGTATATTCAACATAAGTTTTCTTTTCTGAATTTTCTTTTCTTTTCTTTTAATACACTTTTAAGAAAATTGAGCCGACGTATAAGAAAGGTAAACATCTGAAATTTACTTAACAAATGGAGGAGTGTGTAATTTTTTCACATTGTTAACTAATAAAATCTTTTCAAAAAGAAATTCAGAAAACAGATTATAGAAAAGGGTTTTTAATTTTAAAAAGAGCTTATGCAGATCCTTTTTTGAAATAATAAAGAGAGTTTAATGTTTCTTTTATTTTTTCTTCCTTTTATACTTTATTTTTCATTTAATACATTTTTTGAAAGGTTGAAACCTATAAAAATAATCTTTATCTTAACTTGTATGAGAAATTAAATACTTTTTTTTTTTTTTCTATAGCTAAAAATTTTCTCATTACACACGTGTGTTCATAAGTGTATCATAAGAAAGTTAAAACTACATATGATAACAGATAAATACTAATTTTATAAAATGTAAAATATTTCATTGAATGTACATGAAGAGTAAATCAAAAAGTTAGAATTTAAACCATATTCAACGTTTACTGCTCAATATATATATATATATATTTCTATATTCCGAAGAATTTTTTAATTTTTTTACAAAATCATATACAGTATAGGACCAAAAATCCGGAATTCCGAAGTACGGAAGGACCCAAAATCCGGAACGTTTTGAAATTCCAATTATTTCCGCAGTGAACAAACAGTCTGGGGGAAAAAAGGGGTAGAGTAAAAAAATGTACGTTCCCAGCAAAGTACGGTAACTTAATTCAATTTTCAAAAATCTTAAATTCATTCCTTCTCAATTTTTTTTATTAATCTACGAATTAGCGATCAGCCTATTTTTTTCTTTGTGTTTATCTTCAAAGGTTTAGAAATGCGATATTTTCACTGTAGTGGGAATGCTGTTCCTATTTTATTTAATTATTTATTTTATTTCTGTTATTAACCACCATAGTTTTATAATAATTAAAGTTTTGAATTATCGTTCACACGGTATAAAATTATATTGGAATATGTCAGTAATTATTTCTTTGGTGTTTAGTTATAAGGGGTGGATTAAAATTAAAAAATGTTCGGTTAACCGAAATATATATATATATTAAGTTTCTAAAATCCGGAATGGCTTCGGTCCTGCGGTTTCCGGATTTTCGGTCCCATACTGTATAGTTTTTTATAAATATTTACACAACATTTAAAACTTCAATGTAAAAATATGAAACGCAAACTGCAGTTTCGGTAGCGTAAAGCGTACCGTTATCAGTGCAGAATGACGAGGTGGATTATTGCTTTTATACACAGATAGGAAAGCGAATTTTAGAGTCGGAATAGCAGCCATTAGAAATTTAAGGAACTGCGGTGGTGTTAGCCAATAAAAATTTGGGATGTAGAAATCTATGTAAAAATCAAGAATATATAGATTTTATATAATATTTTATAGATATGGAAATCTTCTAGCTTTAGGCCTACAGATTATTTTATGTGAATTAAACTTGAAAGATATTTTTCTGCCAACAATGCACAGCAAGGGCCGATTTGTTTATTTCTTGTTTCTAAATATAATCAATGTACTGTTTAAGACAAAAATTGGGTTTACGTTTTGTTTGATCGATATATGATTGTTCACATTAACGAGGAATACTATATATACCGCCGAGAGTCGTGTATATCAATAGGCCTTTTATCCTAGAAAGGGCTGATTTGTTAAATATCAGCAAAAATTCTCGCTGATATTTACATGCGTTATTTCAAAGAATTTCTTTTTTGGAAAAATATCTTTTCCATTTTGGACCCGCTTTACGGATGATACTTTCATTTTGATTAAGACTTCTCCGAACGATATCGATGCCGTACGAGCCACCTACCCAGAAAATATACCATTGTTTATCGTCATTATTTTATATTAATTATCGTTATTATTTTATATCTCAAAGTTTGTTCTCATCCTGAATTCTTTAACCGTGAAATTAAATATCTAAAAGCGGTTACTGTTGACATAGATTACAACCCTTCCATTATTGATAAAGCTCTTTTTAAATTACAATATTCTCATACTTCACGTCCTTCTACGTCTAAATCCTCTTCTAATAATAGTATCGTTTTCCTTTTTCTTCTTAATCTTTTACCATAGCTAAAGTTCTCAAACAATATGACCTTTAACTAATTTTCTGAACCACAAACAAATTAGTCCTTTCTAGGTTAAAAGATCCTAATGATATACATAACTCTTGGGTGTACATACAGTATTCCTTGGTCAATGTGGACAATCATATACTCGTCAATCAAAACGTAAACATAAATTTCATCTTAAAGAACACATGAGTTATATTCAAAAATAAGAAATAAACATATCGGCCATTGATAAACGTTGTTGGAAGTATAACCATACTTTCAACATGAATTCATCTAAAATAATCTGTGACTTGAAACTCGATTTTCTAGAAGTTTTCCATATCTATAAAAAATATCATTAATTGCGATTTTTCTATACCCTTTACTCGGATTGTTATAAATATTACATAAAATTCACAAATTCTTGATTTTTACATAGCTTTCTACATCCCAAATTTCTATTGGCTAACAACTCTAATTTCTTAAATTCCTATTGGCTACTATTCCGACTCTAAAATTAGCTTCTCTATCTATACATACATTGTTTAAAAAAATGCAATTTTGTTGAAAGAAATTCTCTGGGAAAATTACAGAATTCTGCGAAAGTTACAGAAAAATACGTTTTGTCAAAGAAATTTTTTCGTAATTTATGACTTTTTTCTCAAATTACAGAGAATTTCTGGCAACAAAATTGCAATTGCATTTTTTAACCATGTAAGAGCAATAATCCACTTCGTAATTCTGCTCTGATGACGATACGTTTTACGTTACCAACACTGCAGTTTGCGTTTACTATTTTTACATTGGCGTTTCCAACGTTGTGTAAATATTTACATCTCTGTTCATCGCAAAGTCTCGTTATAAATTTATATAATTTTGCCCCGAAGTGTTTTATAAATAATTTATTTTTAGCTTTTTTTTATTAGATGCGAATTTCTATTAATATCTTTATCAAATTATCACATACCGGGATGTAAAACTCAAGAGAACACCAATAGTATCATATGATTAAAAAATATTGGTAAGAATTTGATGGATATGCAGTATTTTACGGTAACACTTTGCATTAAAATTCTTTTTACAAAATGACTATTTATTCTGTTAATTTTTAAATTAATAGGCTAGACAAGTTTTCAATTATCTCATAGATTGTATATAAATTATCTTATCTCTATAAAATTATCTTCAGATAAGATAATTTTATAGTCTGTATGTAAATTATCTCATTATTACAAAAATTATTTTGTATGTAACAACCACATTACTTCCATTATCCACATTTACGTGTATTATATGCACTTTCTGGATATAATGAGGTCAGAAGATGTAAACTTGGCTTTACAAATTATATACCTAATAATTTTCCTGTGAGAGAAAACTGATACATGTGTAAAGACATATAAACAAAGTTAAAATAGCGAGTTTAAAAGAAAAGAAAAACGGTAGAGCCGTTTTTTGAAATACTCATTTCTGACCTACCTAAGCAAGATGACTGTCAAATTTTCTGTAATAACAAAGTAACACATGCGAAAGGATATCTAAAAAAGGAGTATATGTAGCAATTTTCACGAAAATCGTTAGCTCCCTTTTTGAGATACTGATTTACGCCAAAACTTGGCAAACTTAATTATTGACAGGAAAACAACAATTATACACAAAAGGATATCTAAAAGAGAGTTAATATTGCGAGTACATAAAAAAAAAATTACATGCGAGGCCTCAAATTGGCTTACTTATATGGGATGCCTATTAATTTTCATGAAATAGCCAACTGTTATATACGAAAGGACATCGAATAGAATGTTTATATAGAAACTTTGAAGAAAATTGTCAGAGCCGATTTTGAGAAATGGGCTTACGGTCCTACATCCGGTTTTCCAATTTTCACCAAAAGTTTAAAAAAAACAAAAAAACATTTGAACACAAGAACTAATTTAATTCTAAAGTTTCGTTGTTCTACTTTTATTAATTTTGCAGATATAATAGTCAGATTATTCCCCACACACATACACACGTACTGATCAATTATCAAAAATCACTTTTTCGACTTAGGAGACCTTAAAGCGTCTAAATAAGTTTAAAACTCGATATCGAATTATTGAACAGAATACAATTCTCCCATTACTTACAGTAGTAGGGTAATGGAAGTAATAATCCAAATTAAACATTTAACAAAAGTAATTTGTGCGCTGGTGAAAAAAATTCGCACTCATAGTGCGAAAAAAAAAAGTTTAAGTCTTATAACTTTGTAGAAATTCATAAAAAAAAAAAAAAAAAAAAAATATTATTTGCATATTAATATTACTATTATTATTATTAAGACAGCAATACGGAAAAATATCCAAAAATCTATCAAAGGTTACATAATTGAAGCCTAAAATCAATACCTATTTAAATGTTATTTATCTTCTCGTTCGCCTTCTCAACTCCTATAATCTTTTACAAAACACAACATTTCAATTAAAAAAATATATACAGTATTTTTTGTCAATATCCAATACACAATTAAACATAATGCAACATAACTCTCTACAGAAATAATATTTAATCACTTCAAATTATAGTGTTTTAGCAAATGCCATTTTTTACGAATGTTTATTTGTATTTATTTATTCTTTTATTGCTTTTTTTTTTTTTTTTTTTTTTTTTAAATTTCTTATTTACTACTTACCAATATTGATTACTTACAAACACTTATTTCTTAAACATAGTTAAAAAGTTCAGTTCTTAAACGTTTTCTTAAACATAAGTATTGAACCGTAATTATGCATGTTAATATATTTCATCATTACTTAAGAACACTACCTATTAAAAAAAAATAGTTTTATAACTTATTAACTCTCTTAGTTAACGTTACAACTGAAAACAGTAAATTTCTATTATATATATATATATATATATATATATATATAAATCTGGTGATCTGGTGTAAAATAACTGCACGACTTCCTCACTCACTATTACACGTACGTTCAGTTTATCGAGGTGATAAGAATTGGATTGATTTGGATGTGATCAGAAGACATAAAACGGACCTAATAAAGTAGACATCTAAAACTTTTCCTATAAGAGAAAGCTGATACATGTATAAAGACATATTAAATAGAACTTACAAAGAGAATTAAAAAAAAATAAACAAGAAAAAAATAAGTAGGGCCATTTTTTTAAACGCCAATTTTCGAGATTTAAAACTGATATACTTAATCAGGATGACTATTAATTCGCCTGTAATAACTATGCAATACATGAGAAAGGATATCTAAAAGCGGTTTATGTAATAATTTAAAAGAGTATCGTTAAAGCATTTTTTGAAATACCGATTTTTACCAAAACTAGGCATATTTAATGGTTAGCCCGAAAACAATAATTACATACAAAAGGATATCTAAAAGGTGGTTAATATGGCAAAATTGAAAAAAAAAAAATTCGTACAGCCGTTTTTAAAGAAACGCACTTGCAAGACCACAAATTAAACTACTTATACAGGACGCCCATCAATTTTCTTTAACTAACTAACTAATTCATACGAAAGGACATCTAATAGAATGTTTATACAGCAACTTTGAAGAAAGATCCTTCTTTGAGACACTGATTTACGGCCTCACTTCCAGTTTCGGGTGTACCACTTCAGTTTTTCCAATTTTCGCCAAATGGAAAATATGTACGTCAGATCTGCCTCAAATCTGAAGTTTTGTAGTTCTATCTATTTTAGTTTAGGAGATATGATAGTCAGAAAATTCCTCACATACATACACACACTAACCAGTTTCCAAAAGCCACTTTTTTGGTTTTAGGAGACCTTAACACATGTAAATAATGCGAAAACTCGATGTCGATTTTTTTGACCATATACAATACTACCATTACCTACAGTAGTCGGGTAATGGAAATAAAAACAGATTTTCTGTCAAAAAAGAATAAGCGCATGCCCTTCTTGGATTAAAATATTATTTGTCATTAAACAGTTTTTTTTTTTTTCATTAATAAATTTTGAGAAATATATAGGATAAAACTAATTTAAAATTTCGGCAGGAGAGGGGTTACCTGCTCAGTCAAAGGTCACTATCTGCTGTGCTG
Organism: Salticus scenicus; assembly: GCA_963930645.1. Lineage (NCBI taxonomy): Eukaryota > Metazoa > Arthropoda > Arachnida > Araneae > Salticidae > Salticus > Salticus scenicus. The sequence continues at coordinate 87,321,945 of OZ005656.1, forward strand.
TAGTAATATAGAAAGAACGTTTTTCAGTTAGTATTTCTTGAAAAGAGGAGACTTTTTCTCAATTCGAGAAAAAAAATAAAGAAAGAAAGAAGACTTAACGTATAAAATGAATGGCGCGATAAACAGAAATTTATTTATTTACTAAGCGAACTGCGCTATATCGTGGCAAAATTTGTAAATTATTGTAACAATATCTATTTTTTTTTTTTTTTAATTTTTTTGCATTTCTTATAATAGGGCAGCAAACTACTGTGCATTTTTATCTCAAACCATGTTCTTATTATTTGCATTTGAAAGCATCAGTTATATTTATTGAACACCCGGTAACAGTATTATTATTTTATTATATTAACACTTATAATTTTTATAATATAATATAATATAATATAATATAATATAATATAATATAATATAAACAATTATATTAATATTATATATTTAAAAAAATAATCAAATGATTATTTTTTGAAAGTTGCATAAAAGGAATTGAAAAATAAATGTAGCACTATATTGTTGTTCTTACATTTAGTATTTAATTTTTAAATGTCCAATTTAAAAAATGAAAATTGCACAATATTCGTCACTTAACAATTAAAAAAAAATTATAATTTTAACTGTCTAAATTCATTTAGAAAATAATGTATATATATATATATATATATATATATATATATATATATACAGGGTGATTATTATTAAAGTTACGATTTCAAAAAGCTATATTTTTTAAATTACCTGTCGGAACGACTTGATAGTTTACCAGAACAATCGTGAGGCGATGGAATTTTGCTTATCGAAGGAAAAAAGAAAGTTCCAAAACGTGCTGTTAATGATACATAAGATGTTCGTTTCATGAAGCTCCTCTGTTTCTCTTGTCATTATGACTGTTTCCGATGTAAACACGTATTCTTGTCTTTTTTTTTTTTTTTTTTTGGGGGGGGGGGGGGGGGGAGAATATCGTGAACCCTTAGAGGCTATTGTTTCCTGCTATTCTGCTACATTACTAAAAAAAATTCCTGTGTTTAATGAATCCATTTAGGTGTTTCCACTGAAATTACCCTGACAGCGCGATCTATGTGAACATTTTGGAACTACATTTTCCTCCACAAAAAAAAAATAATAATAATAATAATAATAATCCATAGCCTCACGATTGTTCAGCTAAAATATCAAATGGTTCTCATTGGTAGTTTTAAAATTATAGCGTTTTGAAATCGTAATTTTAATTATAATCTCCCTGTATATATATATATAACTGAATCTTTTACCCATTAACAAAAACCAATAAAGTGTTCAAAATATGTTGCATCCGTCACAAAAATAAAAATAAAAATAAAAATAAAAAACTAATATAAGAAAATTAAATAGTAGAATTATTTACTACTGCTGTAGAATATATTTCACGAATTTTATTATTATTATTATTATTATTATTATTATTATTATTATTATTTTTTTAAAAAGTTTTTTGACAAATTCTATTTTTAAAATGTTATAATATATTAAAAGTATGTCAAAATGTCACATCCATCACTATGGAATCGTCAATATATAAATCTTATTTGAAATTTTGAATTGGATTAAATATTTTGAATCTCATGTTTTAGAGTTACTTTGAACTATATTACAAATGAAACACCACAAGAACAAAAGAAGAAGAGATAGTATAATTTATTACGTATTCAAAGTTCATGCATTTTTCATAAGTAAATGGCAAGTCTGGCAGAGGCTTTAAATTTATTTAATATAATATTCCAGAACATTAAAATCTTGTCATCTAATTATCATCTTCTGATACAACAGTAGTAGATAGTAGCCGACAAAATAAACATCCCAACACAAACTGTATCACAAGCGTAACCCATGGCAGTAACTGAGCCCAAGAGCTCCTAACACGTCAAACACTTGGTTTCAACTGAAATTGGACAGCCTAAATGTAACCTTATTTATAGTGCCGCATACTTCCAGATTTTTCTAGCTTTTTTGTAAAATATTCAATTTAAAGCTTCAATAATCGATATATCGATAATAAACATTTCCTCACTAATATCGCATAAAAAAATCGACAAGGGGCAATACTCGAACTAAATTTCCCCCCAATGCCATTTCAAGGGACATAACAAGGCAAAAAGGCAGATAATTAACATGCACTGAATGAGCCTCTTTAAACAAAATTACGTTATAACATCTATTGTTTACAAATTCATTACAATATATGGTAATAAATAATTCTATAAAAAATTTTATTTGAATTTAAAATCAATCAATCTGTGAACATTTAAGGATTACCAATTCATTCTGTGTCAGATGTAATAGCATTTACAATGATTTTGCACATTTTAAAAACTTCTTAAAGGCTTTTATACCGAATGAGGTCTGCATATTTCCTAAAGGAAATAAAAATTAACTTACATTCAGTACAGAAAGCGACAAAATGCATATATATAATTGATTCTTCCACAAATTTTACTAGAAAATATAACTACTTTCTTTTCCGGAATGTAACCTTTCGTATATTAAGCTAAGAAAACAAATTAAAACCACGTGTTTTTGAGATATTCCTTATACGAGAAGAAAAAATGTAAGAATTTTGCATTGTTTGCACTTTTAATAATGCGATATGGATTCTTTCCTCTTTATAATAAAATTACAAGATTTTTTCCAGTAAAAAAAAAAAAAAAAAAAAAAAAGGTGGGGGGAGGGGAGGAAAGCAGAGTTTACCAGGAAAAGATGTAAATGGATTCACAAGAAAATTAAAAGAAAGAAAAAAAAAACTTTCCTTAAAACCATTAACTTTCAATTAGGGAAAGAAAAATGCTTCCTGTTAAAAAAAAAAAAAAAAAAAAAATCTATTTATGAAAGAAAATAAGCATTCATAAATATCTCAAACTTTAAGGATTTTTATTTTTATTTTTATTTTATTTTTTTAATAACCAAGAACTAATAATGCCTCATTAAGAAAAGTGTTTTAAAACATGCAACTTTATTTTATTTATTTATTTATTAATTTTTATCTGAATAAAAACTTATCATTACAAAAAGCACAACTTCATATTTGTTAAAAAAAAAGAAAGAAAGAAAGAAAGAAAGAAAAAGGTGCAAGTTTTATTTGTATTTTTCAGGGAGCCATAAGGTTTTGGGATTTATTTTATGCTTGTTTTTATTTTTGATATTACGTGTAAAAATGACTTTTTCTAAAATTATTTAAAATTTTCATTTTAATTAATTTTAGAAAAAGACAATTTTTGATTTAGTGTGAAAAAGAACAAGTACAACAATACAAACAAAAATACAAGCAAAAACATGAAAAATAGTAAAAACAGCAATAAATAAAAAAGTAAAACTAAATAATATAAATAAATGTCATTATTTTTATTGTTCAGTAAAAATCCAATTACTGAAACCGATTACCACCGATAGGATGGAAATACCCGATAGTATGCTTAACAACCTTTTGATAATTAATAATTTCAATAAAATATTTAAAAAATAGGATTATATCTACTATACAAAAATATCTGGAGTGACTCAACTCGACTTTCCGAACGATACGTAATTAAAGGCAAATTAAAGAACTGGTGTACAATCAATATTTAAAATTTAAAAACTTCTTCACACATCATAAAATTAATGGAAGCACTACCGGTAGTGCTTCCATTAATTTTATGGTATATAAGAAGTTTTTAAATTTTAATAATTAAAGGCTGTTTAAATACATTAAAGACAGAGATGTCAGTAAATGAACAAAAGAGAAAATTGTAATCAGGTGTTTGAGTATTTTTCTCCATATAGTATATTGTTTAATTTTACGTTATTGCACTTCAAATAATTTTAGCCCATGCGTCATATGATAAAGAATATTTCGTTGTGTCCCTGTAAAAATCTGTAAATTCTAGATTCACGAAAGTCTATACTGTTCATGCGACTGTTATACTTCATTTAAGTAGACTTTTTAAATTAAATTAAATTATTATTCTGCGCAAATTAAAACGTATTCATTTTTTTAATTATACTAGTGTTTATGTGTGTAAAATTGATATTTAAAAACAAATGCTTTTATCAATTAGTAAAAAATATAGATAATTTATTGACTTTAGATGTAAAAGAAGATGTTAGATAGAAAGATGTTTGCATAAAATAAAAAATAATGTTCATTTGTACTGTCTGTTACATATTTTAGCATTTAGATTTTAATATTTGTTTGAAACTGTAAAAGAGGTAGACCATAACTGGAAAATGATTTAATCAATTCCCGTGTCCTTTTGTATATGAGTAATGAATGCTATTTTTTTCTTTTTGTTCATTTTTAACCCTTTTAGCGTCAGCCGTTTGTCAGTATACTTGTTTAATGGCTCATATGCAGTGTATAAATATGAATGCATAAATACGAGTACTGTATACTACAGATATTTATTAATGTTACTATTCTGAAAAATGCGACATTTATTTCAAAATTTTGTCACATCCCCTTTTATTTCGACTATGCCTAACGGAAAAAAAAAAATTCTTAAAACATACAGGGTTAAGGTATTAGAATAGGATTTAAAGGAAAACCTCTCGCACGTTATAAATTAATGAATCTTTTGTGAGATCCTGTATACAAAGCAACAGAGTTTTATTAATATTAATTTCACTGGGGAATATATATATATATCATTTTCAAAACATTCTATGGAAATTTGGGTATATGATAGTGATAATAGGCAAGGCAGCATATATCAAGTCACGAAAAATTTTTTTTTTCCAAACAGCTATAAAAATATTAAAATTGAATTACTAAGACAAGTATTAAAAAAAAAAATCTACAATTTAATTTCTTACGGTAGATAATATTTTTTTTTTTTTTCAGAATGATTAGCGATCCAAATTTAAACACATTATTTTCAAAATTTTAAATTTTTATTCACAAAAATATAATAAAAAGGAATTTACAAATTATAAGTGGAAAAAAATGATAAATTTAAAGTTTATTGCAAATCACATTTAATTACAAGATGAAGGAAAAATGTAACATTTTTAAATAATAAAAATAAGGAAAATTCTATAAAGATATACTTCTCGCACTTTAAAATAACTGATTCGTTTTGGATGTTCCTGTGCTCAAACCAATATTATCTTGGAGCAATACTTGTATCACTTTTAAAGCATTCTATGAAAATGATCTGGTAAAGTAAACTCCCCTAACTGAATCACCCAGTCCCCTTTAGGCCTTTGAAAGCTATATATTTTTTCCGAATGTCTACCAGATTTGGATATTACATTCATGAGTTATCCAAAAACATCTAAACATAGTCAAATTGACTACAAAAATATTTCACCAAGTCAAAAAACAGTGTTTCGAAAGTTTCATCTAATTGGAAAAGTAAAAATGTGGTCCCAATTTCGTGTCCTTAAAAAATCCAATTAAACGAGACTTTACTTGTGAACCAAATTTTATTTCAAAATGAATAAACGTACAAAGACTTGTAGTAATCAATTCAAGAATAACTGAAATAAATATTAGACATTTAAGCACTAGTAACATATACATGTTGCTGAATCTCATCTTTGCGAAGTTGATGATGTGATCACTGGCAATTTACTGATGTCTTTAAAGTTGATGACAGCAGCAGTTTACTGAACATGGTTCCTTGAAGATAGTTGACCAGTTACCATGATATTTCGCCGTGTGGAGGGCGGCGAAATGGGGACAAAATTAAGAACTTCAAAGAAAATGAAATTGAAACCTTGATGCTTCCCAATATGGCGGAGCTTCAATTCGCATAAGAAGAATTGAACATCCGAAGACTAACTGTATGCTACTATTACCATCTTGCCAACATAGAATATATTCAATGTATGAGAAAAAATGTCTTACAGAACACTGAATAACATTGTACAAAAGACAGAGTGAGAACTCATCTCTTCTAAAACAGGAAACCCAACATATATAACAGATGTATATGTCTTATGCCTCTATTACATACAACGAGTTTTCGCAGAACTTTTGAGCCAATTATTAAGGCTCAAATCACTTCATTCACGCCCCTCCTTTTACTGTGACAAGCAAATGAGCAGAAAGCTCCTTATGCTCCGAGAAAAGACAACGCCGGAGGAGGGGAGAGGGGGAATTCATTCACCGTTGTTCTCTTAGTTCTCCCACGTCGTCTCTGTTAAAACTGCGCTTTACGTGTACTGTATATCGTGCAAACCAGTTTTCAGAACAATTTTCGACTCAACTATTGTAACCTTCTTTCGGATTTCGACTTCCAAAAATTGGAGTAAAAATTGACTCAAATGAAAGTTGTCTGAAAGATCGTTAAGTGTAATAGGAGCATTAGCGAACGAAACTTTCACTACTGACTCATTATACCTTCTGCTTTTTCTGCCATACATGACAAGTGGCGGCACTAAAAGATAGGCGGAAAAGTAAAGGGGGGCAAAATTAAGAAAGAGGACAAAATTAAGGCGCTTAACCCTATAAGAACATAGTGAGACAGGCATAATAAGAGATAAAAATTCTTCGTCTTTTATGAAACGACTAAAAAATAATGTAAATTGAATTCCTGAGAAGCAGTTGATCTACTCACGCTGGAACACATTTATTTTTCTGAATAATTCATAATAACATTTAAAATAAACTACTTTCAGAACTTTGAAAATTTGAAAAAAAAAAAAAACTACAAGTTATAAAATAATATGAATAAAAGTATGAATAAAGTTTCTTACGTTTCTTACACAATTACAAGAGGAAAGAAAAGCGTAAAAAAAAAAATAAAAAAGTTGAAAAATAAATAAATAAATAAAAGACACTTTAATTCTATTCTAAATAGAAAAACAAATAAAAATTTGAGTAATTTTGTTCCAGATTTTTTTTTTTTTTTTTTTGAGAAAACAAATTATTTCTCATTTCATTTCATTTTTTTTTTCTTTTAGTTAAGCGAGGGATTTTTTTTTTTTTTTTTCTTTTTTTTTTTACATTTCAGTATGAAGGGTCATTTTGTGGTTTAAATCAAAATGTTTTATTTTAAAAATTAATCAAAGTCTCATTAGCAAAAGAAATTATAATTATTTTTTGTTGTTGGAATTATCGGGATCTTAAAAGTTGGAAACTTAAAACTTTATTTAACTAGCTACTCTTTTTTATTTCTCAGGAAAAAAAAAAAATATATTAAACAAACTTTGATTCTTTATTTTTTTTATTAAATCTTTCTATTGTATTAAAAACTGTTCTTTTTTGTGGAAATTTATTTTGAATGAGATAAAAAATTGTTGCTAAATTATTGCAACTATTTAATAGGAAAAAAAATTAAAAAATTATCCTTAATTTGAAAGAAAATAATGAAACGTATGTTAATATGTAAAATTAGTTATTGACTCGTAATGTCATCCAATCGGATTAGTGAAAGTAGAGAGGAAGTAGCAACCACTACGAGACAAAGTCTAGCCTTTTTTCAGGGCCAGAAAGAAACCAATACACTTATGAAATTTTCTCTCTATTTCTTGAATAAAATATGCAATTCTTATGGTAGTGTTATTGTTAAATTTTTAATATATGTATATCGTTTACCAATTTTCATTACATTCAAATAACTATTTATTGCGTGCCAATTTTTATGTTACAAAGTATAATCTATTTTTGAATTTTTAAATTCAAATCAGTCTAAATTTATTGACTAGATAATATTTTCCCCTTAATTAAAACTTTATAATGTTGGTATGCACGAGCAGATATCATAGAAAAGAAATATGAGAAATTACGAATTAGTAACATTCTTAATTAAAAAATTAAAGTAATTCCTTTCTATTTAATATAAAAATATGAAACTTTGTAAAAAAAAAAAAAAAAAAAAAAATGCCCTAATCACATCATATAACGACAGAAAATAAATAAATAAATAAAAACGTTCAAAGCGTTATTCATAGTAATATAATTTTAAGAAAAAAGTTAATGCTTAAAAATTTAATAAAACCTGTACCTAAATAAAAGCTGTACGTACAAAACAATTTCGATAGTTAACCAAAGCATAAACAACAAATAGTTCATTTAATATAATAAAACAGCGTATTTTGCATGGAATTCGGTGCTGCTATTATAAAATTGTTATCTTTTTTTTTTTTTGATAAGTTGGTTAATATGTATAGCAAAATTTCGAAAAAAAGTCTAGAAAATCTAATCACAATTTGAAGTTTAGAATAAAACATTTATACAATTTTTGATTCGAAAGTTATAAAAAATTCTCTACATTTTTAAAATTAAGGAACACAAGAAGCATTTTTTTTTTTTTTTTTAATCCAGTTCAAGTAATTTTTTTTTAAGTTTTTGTTCCTTAAAATGAGGAAAAAGAAAAGTTTGGATGGTTGGATTTTTACGTCGCACTAGTGCTGCACAGATGGGCAATTGGTGACGGTCTGGGACACACCCCTAGAGGTGGTCCGGAGACATGCCATCACAATTTTGATCCTACACGGAAGGGATGGCTCTCCCGCTTCGGTGACCCCCAGAGGTATGATTTTTGATGGTAACATAGAGGACATTGCGGTCACGACAGATTTTACGTGCACCAGCCACCATTAGTGTACACGACGGTCTTTGGTCGGCTCCAGTACGGAACCCGCAATCTTCCAATTACGAAGCCGGCGCTCTACCGACTGAGCTACCGCGGCCCGAAAAAAGAAAAGGAAAGAGAAAAAAATAATAATGTAAAACATTTTAGCACTTAATTTTATATAAACGTAAATCGAAATATATATATAGTCGTGCCGAAGGCAGCCGGAACCCAAAGCGAGCTTTTGACCGATTTCATTTTTTTATTTATTTTTTCATAAAGCTATATAGAAAAGAGTTTGCCAGCGAAGCGGGCACCCAGACTGCGCTCAGACTGTGCAACGGCAGTAGGCTTCGTATCACAGAGCTGGGTATTAATATTATAAAATGTACCATTATTACAGGAACTGCTAAAGGAGACAGCGTTTTGATTCCCCGCATACCTATTATTCCCAACAACTTGCCATTTCATTTCAAGAGATTGCGATTTTCTTTGAAATTGGCTTTTACAATGACGATCAACAAATCCCAGGACCAAACCTTAAAAGTGACAGGCATTCATTTAGGAACTCCATGCTTCTCACACGGTCAATTTGTGAGGTTGAGACGTTAGAACGTCACCACAGTTGTTTTAATTAAGCTGGATCCAGCAAAGTAGAAAGTGGGGACAGTTAAAATCACTTCGTCGCCAGTGACTCGGTGAAGGTTGAGGTCGAGGTAGTTTTGTGTCGGCAGGGTGCTGCATTAAAAGACTTAGATTTTGAATATTAGTTAAATTAGAAGTGATTTTTAAAAGAACGGAGTGAAATGTAGTGAAAGGAGGGTGTAGGAAGAAGTATAAAAATAGAGATGGTTTTAGTAGATGGTGTGGATGTTGGAGGAAAGTATAGTGAATGTGATGAATCTTATTTTGGTGAATATCGGGAAGTAGAGTCGTGAGATTTAGTTGTGTGAAGTTAAGTAGTGATGAGTGTTGGTGTGCGCAACTACTAGCATTCGGAAAGGTCAAGTTGGGTCCGAAGGGAATCCTCTGATCCATAGTGAAGCCATAGTAGCGGAGTACAAGCCCCCTCCTCAAAGTCCTTTGGAACACATCCACCACAGAAGGTACTAGCAGTTCCAGATTCAGTGCACACCGACTCTTTCCGACCTAAGAGAAAGGCAAGGGTTCGAAAAAGACCTCCACTCTCTTCATCAGCTAGCCAACGGCACATGGAGAAATTCCTAGAAGCCCCTGACTCAGTCGGCACAGACGAGTTCTCCTTTACACCACCGATTCAATACCCGGCGTCAAGCCAGACTCCGACAACATGCTCAGCCATATGAATCACCTGCCGAACAAGCCTTTGTACAAGCCTTTTGGGATAGCCCTAGACCCCGGTCTGAAAGCCTGCAACCCTGTGGCCTAGCTGACGAGTACATCGAGCACATTCACCAAGACCTCTAACCTTCCTGAAGTTAAAGCTTCAAATTCACATCAGGTGATACCGTTCTATATTTTTTTTCTATTACAAGTGCATTTCTGTCAGAGCTGTACAAAATGTTCGACATACTTTGAAGCCTTTTTGGGACTTTATATTTTAAGAACTCTTACGAAACTTATGGACTTTCCCAAACTAAAAATACAAAATTTAATTTAGCCATGAACTTTCAAATCAAAATTCATGTTCTGCTTCATTGTCAACATTTTTGTTCCCTCTTAAATATCTATTTTATGTATGTATTAAGTTATTTTACCTTGTAGCCATCACCTGCAGAAAGCTGGTAATATTAACTGTTTTCTTTTTACCCTTTGTAAATTCCCCCCCCCCCCCTTTTTTTCTTTTGTATTTTTATAAATGATCTATTTATAAACTGCATATTTGTATTTGTAAAAATTTTGAATATTTGTCTAAAAAGTTATCTGTATGTACTTTTAGAGGGGGAAAAAATGTTTTTTTTAGCTATAAGCATAAAAAGCGTGTTTAACCATATAACATTAAAAATACTAACTGCTAAATTTTTTCCGTTTATGCTTAAGCTCAGGAGGGAGAAATTTTTCTATTTCAATTTTGTGTACTATGTTAATAGAGACGAACAGGTCTCCGTTTTTTCTAGAAGAGGATTTTAACTTCTCCCTTTGATGTTATTACTGTACAAAGCTTTTCTTTTACAGAATCTATCTGACGAAATTGTCTGATACTCCAAATTGTCATCTGCAACCTCAAACTCCTCCTATTGTTGATGAGCTGTGTCCAAACCCTTGGATCTTTTTTCGTTATCTGATGCTCACATCCTGTGGATTCTGACGTCTGCTCTAGTATGAAGCAAGTTCATCCTATTCTTGGTTTAGTCATCTCCCTTGCAGACGTAAAGTTCCATCTATCAAACCAGCCAGTACACGCATATTAATAAAGACTGTCATATTTTATTTAAAAAACAAGGACAATTATTCTTGTGTTACGACAAATCTTAAATGTCGCATTTGTCACAAGCGACTCACTATGTAAAGCCAAGAAAGATCAAGTTTGATTTTATTTTTTTGCCTCCCTGGCATAACAGGGAGACATGTGTTAATCCTACTGTAAGCCTGGTTTTAGCTCAGTCAGAGTCCTGGAGTTCTCGGGGTAAAATTACGCCTTTTATTTAAAATTTTAAATTAATTTTTTTTTTGCGTCCCCGAGTTTTCGCTCAGGGATTTAACAAAATTTTTTTTAAGTTTTTCTCACCCGGTTAAAATTTAAGTGACGGCTGCACTCACACTACAGAGATTTGAGATAGTTAGATATGGAATGAAGCTATTTAAATTTACTCGTTCAAACCCGTTGGGGATTTTCCCGACTTAATTTTTTTTCTTGGAGGGGGACTGTAAGGTTGAGACTTTAGAACGCCACCACAGTTGTTTTAATTAAGCTGGATCCAGCAAAGTAGAAAGTGGGGACAGTTAAAATCACTTCGTCGCCAGTGACTCGGTGAAGGTTGAGGTCGGGGTAGTTTTGTGTCGGCAGGGTGCTGCATTAAAAGACTTAGATTTTGAATATTAGTTAAATTAGAAGTGATTTTTAAAAGAACGGATTGAAATGTAGTGAAAGGAGGGTGTAGGAAGAAGTATAAAAATGGAGATGGTTTTAGTAGATGGTGTGGATGTTGGAGGATAGTATAGTGAATGTGATGAATCTTATTTTGGTGAATATCGGGAAGTAGAGTCGTGAGATTTAGTTGTGTGAAGTTAAGTAGTGATGAGTGTTGGTGTGCGCAACTACTAGCATTCGGAAAGCTCAAGTTGGGTCCGAAGGGAATCCTCTGATCCATAGTGAAGCCATAGTAGCGGAGTACGAGTGCGACCGTCTCTACACCTTTGACTATCTGCTGGGGTGAGATATTTAAGATAATTAAATTGTTTATTTATCTATTTTGATTTAGTAATACACTGACTGAGCTAAGTTATTACCAGGCCGCCCTCCCATTAATCTGGTTCAAATAAACTCTTATTGTTTGTTCAATTCAAGACTCTGGTTTTCTTAGTAATCTAAATAAGTATTTAAGTTAAGATGGAGTTTGCAGGAACGCAAACGCCACAAGTTATATGTTGGTTGTTCACGTGTTTCAAGTGCCCAAAACTTGCATGTGCTGACGGAAAATAATAAGTCATTTAATGTTGTATACAGATCGGTATTAGAATATAAATAAATTGTATATTTTTCCCGTAGATCTTTCAATGAGTTACAAATTTTTTTGTGTATACTTTATCAGACTCTGTTTTGCACAGCACCACAATGATAAGGTTTCATTACATTACATATTATGATCAAACCGTCAGTTCCCACACATACACATCAAAATTTCCACGTGAACGAAGTCGCGGGTAACAGCTAGCATATATATAAAATCATCAGAATTTCTGAACCAAAGGAGATAAATTTGGTTCTACTATTTCCTTTCTTTCTTTTTTTTCTTTTCCTTTCCTTCCTTTTTTTTTTTTTTTTTTTTTTTTTTTTTGCCAGATTTTGAAATTTTACCTATACAGTCGGCAACAAAATTATTCGAGAACTAGCAATAATTCCTATATGAAATAAAAGTGCGAAAGTACGAAAAAAAAAAAAAAAAAAAAAAAAAAAAAACTTTCTTAAATAAATCTATGTCGAATCATGTTCTTAGAACGCTTTTTTTTTTTTTAATATATATATATATATATAGTTATTATTGCTAGTGCTCGAATAATTTTGCTGCCGACTGTATATAATTTAACTGTTTACGATGAACATACATCTTTATTTCATTTTTTTTTTTTTTTTTTTTTTGATATACTTTAAAATTTGTCAAAAAATGCAAATTGTTGAACCAAAAAAAAAAAAAAAAAAAAAGAAAGAGAGAAAAAGAAAAATATTTATATTTAAAGATTTTCTTTTAATCCCACTTCGAAAAGTATCACACATTTTAGTATATTCTATTATAGAAAGTTAAAGAAATAAAATAAAATAAATAAAATACATACTTGGTAATTTCTTTTAAACAAAAACTAAATCTGAAAATAACTAAAGATGAAATTCTTGAAAAACAAATGAAACTAAATTAAGGAGCTAATACTTCAATTTTTGTTTTAATATATTTTGAAAGCAGATAAAAGAAGATAATTTGAGTGATAAGTAAACTTTTAGAAAAGTTTCATAAGCAAACTGAAGGAAATATATAGTTCTCTATGAATCTTTTAGTTAAAAAATTTAATACTTTTGAGAAAGTATAGCAAAGTTAGTAAAAACATTTGAAGTAGGATTAAAAAAAAAAAAAAAAAAAAATACTTTTTATGTACATCTGAGCTTTAGAAAGATAAAAGGGAAATTTTCTCTTTTTTGAAATTGGTTTACTTCGGAATATATTTTCGATAAAAATCTGATAAGTTTAAGATAATTTTACTTTCACTAAAGCAAAATATTCATTATTAAAATTATATAAAAAATTACTTCGATGGACGTGTTTACTAGCCATATTCATTAAAATTAATAGACAAAATAAAATACTTATATGTTTTATTAAAACATTTTTATGCTTATAAAAATATAACTTTTTACTTTCTCTTACCCATAAGGTAGAGAAAGTATTGTTTTTGGGTCAAATTTTCGAACGTGAGTTTTTGTTATATTTACACGTTTTTAAATCCCCCGAATCCAAAAATCATGTTTTTAGTGTTTGGTCTGTGTATGTGCCTGTTACCAGCATATCTCAATAACAAATTACAGCAGAAAGTGCAAACTTGGTATTCTAAATGTGTATGATATAGGGACGTTACACTAAACTTTTTCGTTGATGTCAAGCAAATGGTTCGTGTACAGGAACACCTAAGAGAATTCAAATACATTACGTCTACGGAGGAAATTGCAGGAGTTTAACGTCTATAGACTGCACTAAACCAAATGAAACAAATATATATTTTTTATATGCGTAAAAACATGTCTCATGTAGAATATGGTAGGAAAATCATCAAGTATTCGTTTACAGGGCTACCCAAAAGAACTAGATAAAAATGCGACAATAGTTGCAAATTGATAGAAGTGTATTTCAGGTTGTGCCGTGTGTTATTAATATAGGATTACATTTATGTGCAGCATATGGTCTGTACATAATCTTCAAAAGATATACAGACCTGCAAATACTTAAGCGATAACATTCTTTTTTGTTGTTAGTGGATGTGCTTTACTATAATATTTTACCATTTCCAGGAAATCTGTTTAGGAATTGAAAAGAATTCCTCATTGAGATATGATAAATAATGTATGTTTTAAAGCTAAATATTCATTGCCTTTTTTTTTGTATATTTACACGTTTTGAAGCGTCCTGATTACCGAAGTCAAGTTTTTTAACGTTTGATCTTTGTCTGTGTCTCTTAGAGTAACTTAAAAACGAATAATTTTAGAAGATCCAAATGTTGTATTTTAAAGTTAATAATTTGCTGGAAAAGTTTGAAAAAGATTGATAAGTTTCAAGGAATGTTGCATGTGAAAGTTCTCTGAATAATTTTAAGTGAACTTTTAATTTTAATAACAGATTTAAAGTCTATATAAGTGTAGGTGCAGTAATGAAACGGGGGTTCAGGGGGGCATCAGCGCCCCTCACACAGAATTGATTATAATATAAAACTCTTCCGAAGCGTAATTTGAATTGTTTTAACATAGGTTTACATTACAGTACTCGTTATCTTACCCCTTAATCTCCAATCTGTATTTATAGTATTAAATTTCAGGGTAAGAGAAAGTTGTGTGAGTGACACACCAGTATTTTTTTTTTTTTTTTTTTTTTTTTTTCATTATAAATAAAAATTGACTTACTTCAGAGGACTTGTTTAGTTAATTGTTACTTTTTTTGTTACAATCAAAATGCTGTAAATTAGAGTTGACTAACTTTTTAATAAGAAGTAATTCATTTATTTTGTTTTTTGTTTAACAAAAACTGCAATTTTTTTAAATTTTTGTTTCCAGTATATATAATACAATTGCATTTCTAAATGTATCTTTTTATTATAATTATAATAATTATAATTATTATTATTATTAGATTTGTGTTTGCAGCTTGCATACTTTAACAAATAATTCATAAATCAGCTTTTCAATCGAATTTCCCCAAATTCTATGCATCTAAATGTATATTGCACCTGAAATCTTGTAAAAAGGTAATACTTAAAAGGAAGTTGTTCCATAAGACGGAAAATTATAACAAAAATTTACATTTAATAAAACCAAAAAGCGCAAAGGAGAAATTATCGGTGAAAAATAGATAAAAATGAAACTATACACACAATAATAATGTATACAATCAGTAAGGATTGTAATCAACACAAGTGGTAGGAACCATGTTCTTAAGCATTAAAAAAAAAAGCAAATGTGTCTTTCTTTATAATTTTCTCAAGCATAAAAAAAAAAGTCTATACACAGATACACTAGAATTCTAGTTTAGTGGTCACCTATGGGCAACCATTGTGTTGAAAAAAGCCTTAAATAATAATTTAAGTTTAATAAATATTCATCAAAATACAGTACTATCACACAATGTAAAAAAGAATAAATAATAATATATAAAAAAGTAATCAAATAAGCCATCTCTCTTCATTATAGTGTCAAATGCTGTACAACATTAAAAAAAGGGTCGTAAAAAGAAAAACAAAAGAATGGATAAAAATACATAAGAAAGAGTTCAAAAATCTAGTTTTTGTACACAATTTTAATAGGAAAAAAAGAAAAGAATGTAGCATTGCTTGTGCTCGCATAACAATCCCCTATAGTTTTAACATAAGAAATTATTCCTACTGCAGATATTACTTCTATAAAATTAAACTATATAACAAAATGTAACCAACATCGATGCTTTCTTTATTCTATTCTATTTCTTAAAACAATTTTTGTAGATGCCACACGCACCACATAAACTTTAAATTTTACATCTACTTTTTAAGATAACACGCGATCATGTTTTATATGAAAATTAAATCATTAAATTCATTTTTTTACTTATTTGTGTTTCATTTTGCACGCCCGCTTTTTATTTCCTAATTCAAAAACTCAAAAAAAAAAAAAAAAAAAAAAATTTGATAGTGTTTGTTTCGATACTGATTATTATTAATTTTATTTTCTTTTTCTTTCCCAAGAAGGAAAAAAAGTGGTTTTGATGAAATTCTGACAAAAACAGAATTTAGTTTAGGACAGAGGACTATTAGTTTTTTTTTTTTTTTTTCAAATTATAACAGCGCTTTCAAATTATTCAATTATATTTTCGATAAATTTTAGATTTCTATAAATGTCCAACTATCGAAAAATGGCACCGCAAAATTCCCAGATTGAGACTAATAGTCCTCAGTTCTAAATATATATATATATTCTGGAATCATATTAGAAAATGCTGAAATATTTACTTCGGGATTATCCTTTTAAAAATTCTGCTGAACATATTGCTATTTTTGGACTTATAAATGAATTAGCAAAATTCTTGGTGCATATATATATATATATATAAACATTACTAAAAACAAATATACTAAGAACAAAAAATTACATATAACTTTGTTAACTACTTATATTGATTTAAATTGTATTTTCTTTTACTTAAATAATTTAAAACAAATGTCTCCAATAAACTTGGACCATTTCATGGATACCAGTTTAATTTCCTATAAAATTATTTAGAGGTAATTGATAGAAATTCGGCATTTTTAAGATATATTTTTCATTTATTTAAAGTAGTCATCGTTTTCCTTAGATTGACATTTACCCATTATCTAAATAAATGGACTACGCCAACACATAAATTTTACACGCATTAATAAGCTAAAAAAAGAGAATAACTAGTAAAATATTTTACATTAATAGACATTTAATGTAAAATATTCTTTATTTACATAAAGATTGAAATCAAACACATATTTTAGTTAATATCAGTCTTAAATATTGATATATTTAATATTGTTAGAGTGTAATTAAATATAATATGTAAAACAAGATGCATGCTTAAAACTTTTTTTTGAAATCTAAATATTTCATGAAATTATCATATATCACTTAAAATGGACAATTTTCATTAATTTTCGCGAAATGCGTCATTTATTCTTATATACATTGATTTCTTTCAAAAACTTAAACCATTTTCGCAAAGATTCCTTTTTTTTTTTTTCTTTTTTTTAATATATTTGAGAAATATTTTCAATGTGTTTGCTGAAAGAAATAAGATAGGATATTAAAATGTTAAAGATTTGAAGATTATCTTTTATAAAGCGAGATAAATATGCTTTTAAAGGATTACGAGTACCGAGAAAACAGCTTATGTGAAGTACGTGGTCTAATATCAGTAATTAAGTACGAATAAAAATAGACTTCCTTTCTAAATAAAAAGAAGAAAAAATTTTTCATATGTTTTTCAGAAATGTTACGCAACTGTCAGTTATTACTCTCAAAAAGTACTATTTCTAATAGCAGTCATCAAATTAAAAAAATTAGAAGTGATGTAGATTTTTGTTAATTTAACACTAAATGAATATTACTTACAAGCCTTATACTTTCTTACAGAAAAAGTTATTTTGCGCAAAGACTTTTTTGTAAACACATGGTTCATCATTGCTCCAAAGTTAATTGCGTCATTATTCAAATAAATCAAAAACTGTCTTTTTGTACATCATGTATGACTAAAAAAATATTGTGCAGCATTTAGTTTTTTTTTTTTTTTTTTTTTTTTCCCGAAGATTAATAGTTTTTTATAGAAGTTACAAAAATAAAAAATATTCTTGCAGAAAAGGGGTGCAATTAATTTGAAATTTAAAAAACAGTGTGACATAAAACCTTATACTAACTTAACAACAGGATTATTTAGATTACTTTATATATGGGCTTTTTATAAACACATAGTTCATCATTATTACAGAGTTCACATTAATATTACTGACAGATGATTTCGATGTTATTGCTCTTGATGAATAGTAAGTTTTAATAGAGGTATCAAATAATAATAATTAAAAAAAAATACACAAAGACTTCCAAAAATTAGTACTTTTAAGTTAAGTTTAACATTCAAAATCATTACGTACCAGTTGATATTTGCTGACTGGCAGATTTATTCACACGTTAGCTTTCTCTAAGCACATCGTAATCCATCATCATTCTAGAATAAATTTCACTAATATTCAAAGAAATCGAAAAGCACCTTAAAAATTTTTAGTAATATTTAATAAAGAAAAGTTTCTTTAACAACAGAATAAACATCTGTTTATCATGAATTATAAATTTATAGAAAAACTTCCGATTTAAACTGATTCCTACCTAAAACGATCTTCAAAAGCGAGTTTAATTTAGTATTCTCTGCGCCAAAGTCCGTCCTTCTTTAAATATTTAGCGAAGTTTTTTACTTCGGTGTGACAAAGTACATAATACCGTGTGAGGTAAAAGTCTTTTAAAAATTCTTAAAAAAAAAAAAAAAAATCTGGTAAGAACCAAACGACTTCCATAACCAACTACTACACGTATTACACACTCTTTTTGAAAATAAAATAATCAGACGATATGTAATTGACTTAAAAACCTATAAATTTGATAATTTTTCTATAAGAGCAAATTTATACATGCGGGCTGATCATATAAAAAAGAGAGTCTACTAGGCAAGTTTTCAAAAATATTATTATAGCCGAACCTAGCCTGACATACATAATCAGGACCCTTATCAATTTTTTGTATAGTAAACAATTAATACATATTAAAGGACATCCAAAAAGCGGTTTATGTAGTAAATTTAAAGAAACCGTTTATGTAACACTTTTGTTACCGACTGTACTTAATGCTGGTAAGCTTAAAGTACAGTCGATAACAAAAGCGTCCGAACACTAGCAAAAATTCCTATTTAAAAAAAGTACACTTCATGCGGTTTTATTAAATAAATCCTTATCGAATCATGTTCTTACACTGACTAAGAACAGGATTCGACAAGGATTTATTTAACAAAACCGTATGAAGTGTACTTTTTTTAAATAGGAATTTTTGTTAGTGTTCGGACATTTTTATTACCGACTGTACTACTGCGAATTTTCAATAAAATTTAGCAAATTCATATCCGTTTACTGGAAACTAACAATTACATACAAAAGGTTATCTAAAAATGAGTTAATATTGCGAATTTGAAAAAAAAATTCTTAGAGTCATTTTTAAGAAGAACACTCTTCCGAGATCTGCGAATAACCTATTTAAACAGGATGTCTATAAATTTTTCGGAACTAATCATCTAATATGCATACGAAAGAACTCTAAAAAAGGGTTTATTTGCATCTTTGAAGAAGATCGTTGGAGTCGTTTCAGAGATCCAGAAATATGTCAAACTTCTGGTTTTTCCCAAGAAGTTCAAAAAGGTATCTGTACTCTAGACTTACCTTAATTGTGATGTTCAGACATTCTATCTTTATTAGTTTTGACGATATATTAGTCAGAAGATTCCCAACACACATACATACATACATAAACATACACACACCGACCAATAGCAAAAAAAAAAAAAAAAAAAAAAAAAAAACTTTTTGGACTTAGGAAATATTAAAACATGTAAATTAGATAGAAACTCCACATCAAAAATTTTGACCGAATACAATATTTCCATAATTTTTGGTAGTCAAAAAATGGAAATAAAGACAAATGTGGATAAAATTACTATTTGAATGAAAATCATTAGAAGTTAAGATTTTTTTTTAAGAAGAAAGAAAACGGTGTAGTTAAAAAATAAATAAATAAATGATACATGGTGCTGATATGAATGAGTAAGCTGAACTTACGCAAATCAGTCAGTCAATAAAACATGTAAATACGCAGTCTCTTTATCTATGACAGCACTATGCAATCATAGTAGGTCGAGCGTTACTTGTTAAGATCACTTATAAGAAAGGTGAAGCAGAAAACAGCCACATTGGAAAATTTTTACACTAAAAAGGACTCAACACGGAAAAGGGGCCCAGTGAAGCGTCATTGTGCTATCATTAGAACGATGAATGAGTATCCGCTACATTATGAAAAATTTACTCGCCTGAAGGACTAGATACGATTTCATTTTCAGGGATACCGAAAAGTAACTTGTAAAAAGATCTATAGAATATACAATTGTACTATCACTTTCTTTCTGTTCAGTGTCTTTTACTTTAAACTTGATCTAGGTTCTTGACATTTCATATACAACATTTCAGTCCTCTCTATCGGTGATATTTTGAACAAGATTTTTTGACTAGTTCATTGAAATTACAAACTTCCCGCGGAATAAAATTATTCGATATCTCTGTTAAAAATGGTTTCTTAAAAATGAGCTAAATTGTCTCAAAATAGCTCCGATTTTTGAATATATTGACACGCTCAAATATGGGGTTGACCAATAAGAATCCCAATATCCCCATGTTTGACATGTGAATTTACTCAAAATTGAGTACATGGGTTTTCAAATTTAAGTATATATCGTTTCGGAGCTGTTTTCAGACAATTTAACTCATTTTTAATAAACCATTTTTAACAGTGATCTATTTAGCATTCTTTGGTAGTCCTTCATAAAATTTCATCAAAATTTTTAACATTTAATTTTTTTTTTTTTTTTAATGAACTTATTAAACATTTTAGAAAGAACTATTTAATTAAGTTTAGAATAAAATATTAAAGTGCAATATTGTAAAACGAAAGTGAAATATTGAATACTAGTTAATATAGAACATTAAAAAAATTACTTATTTTATTTTAATTTATTTTCGGTAAATATTAATATACGCAATACTGAAATATTTATATACACATTTATTTAAAATTTCTTAAATCTAAGACAGTATTTTAAAATATATATAAATAAATAAAAGTTTTATAACTTTCACAGTTTCTTTATGACACGAGACATATATTTTTAATCATATATTTTTTGAATAAATAATTATTTATTTTGATAAAACAAATTTGCAAATTGCAATCTGTATTAAAATAAATTTTTGTACTCTTCTCGTACTTAAACATTCGATGATACATCAGATATTGAAGAAGCATGCTTTTTTTTATTTATTAAGAACATTTGTGTGGCATTTATTTATTGAGGAAAACATAATTGCATTTAGCTGCATGTGCACCTCTTTAGCTTAACAGCACTGATTTTCATTGTTTCCCTCCTTCTATCTGCTCCAGGGATGGAGGGATCAATGTATTTTTGCTGAATGTGATGCAAAGCAAATATATGACGTACATGTACAACCTATAATAGAATGAACTTGTTTTATTTGTTAATTCACACATTGTACATGGCAATAGGTGCTGAAAAATAGTTTATTTTTTATTTTATTATTATTATTATTATTCATTGGGATTTTCTACTATTACTAATTAAATTAGAAATATTTCATTGTATTTAGCAGTAGTTTTATCTCTTTAGCTTAAAAGGGATCGTTTTCATTGTTTCCCTTTCCTGTCTGCCATAAAGGTGGGGGAATTAATCGTGTTATCCGAATGCGATCCAAACAAATTATTTGGTTGTGCTTTAAACCTCAAATAACTAAAGTATATATGTGAGAGAAACTAACATTTCTGGAGATTATGTTATAAACATAATCTCACAAAGCTTGTGTAAACAAATTAATTAAATTTATGATTGGTAATTAATTTTATAGACATTTGTCAATGGTATATTAAACGATTATTTTTATAAATAACACAATTTTTCATTTTACTTTAATTTATTTAAAATCATTCGATTTGTTAAAAATTGCAAAAACTCGCAATTCAAATGACTAAATAATGGTAAAATTTAAATTCAATAATAAATAAATTCGTTTTAAATCATAGAATTTCTAGTTACAATTATAAATAATTACGATAATAAAACGATACTAATTACGATTATGTTATTTCTAGTTACAGATAATAATATTTTTT
This sequence comes from Salticus scenicus, assembly GCA_963930645.1. Lineage (NCBI taxonomy): Eukaryota > Metazoa > Arthropoda > Arachnida > Araneae > Salticidae > Salticus > Salticus scenicus. The sequence goes on from OZ005656.1 coordinate 87,343,854, forward strand.
TCACTGTATTTAATGATATTTGTAAAATATTGGCATGCTTTACAGTTGTTGCAACACTTTTAAAATTATCCTCTATACATTTAAACTGGAATACTTTTTAAACAGATTTCAGGTGACGTATTAAATTCATATTTAAATGTAGTTATTTTTAACATAATCAATTATGATACTTGGTCTCTTAATATGACATGCTTAAAGTTTTTTGATATTCAAAATGTTTTTAATATGAATATCAGCAATTAAATGTTTCTTATTGAAATATATCCAAAATTACTTTCTATAATTTGAATAGATATGAATATCAACATTTTTAGTCATATAAATGCTTATTATTATAACAAAACTAGTTTGTCCCCGCCCGCCATATATACATATACTATTTCCAAATTTATTTCTCCTTGCGGAGAAATTTATTTCGGAACTCCCTGCTTTTTTTCGGAACTAAATCAATGTTTAGTTCAGATTACTAAACATTGATTTACATGGTATTTAAAAAAAAAAAAAAAAAAAAAAAAAAAAAAAAGTAGTTTCATGTTTTACATCATGGTACTTATATGGTTTAGGTCACGCGTCTCCAGAAAATTAATAATGTTATCTTAATATTTTAATTCTATTTCTAACCACGCAGCTATTTACTTATTTATATTATCAATTTCTCGTGACGTAGTTAAATTTTACAAATTTAATTTATTTTTATATTTTTCTCTGACGTATTAAATTTCCCCATAGAAAAAATAATAATAATAAATAAATAAATAAAATTTGAAATTGTCTTGTGTTATTAAAGTTTTGTTTCATGGAAGAATAAATTCTGGTTGATCATGTTTTATTTTCTAAGATGATAACAAATATTATACATTATATTATCATTATTATTATTATTATTATTAATAAATCTATGTAAATGGAGCAATGAATTTTTTATGTTTATTATTATTATCATCAATAAACAAATTGTGAAGTTTGCGTTGCTGCAAACTCCATCTTAATTACTTAGTTAGATAACTAAATGGTAAGTAAAGAGAGTACAAGACTTGAATTATAAAATAAATAAAGAGCTTTTATTTAGAGTTTAATGAAAAGGTGGGCGTTGGACTATATTCACATTCAATACCTTTATAAACTTAAAGGGGCAGCCTTCATAAATATTTTAACCATAAATAGATAACCATAAATAATCTCAACAGCTTCACTTAACGTCGTTACCTCTCACGACTTTGCTCAGAAACTCAGAAACCTTTGGTCAGCCCCTGCCTGCCTGGGCTCGGCCAAGCTTTACGGGTTGGAAGCTTGTCCTCCGGAGCGAAAATTCGCCAGATCACTGCATGGTAGCTGTCTACAACTAGATAGTTTTCTAGTTGTTACATAGAATGAGCTGTGTCCTATGGCTCGTTCAGACTTCATTCAACATCCATGGGAGACTACTGGCTCCTTCATCCACAGCAACAAAGTGACATCTAAGGCACGGTTGCTACTTCTGCTTCTTGGACACATATGCTCGACTGATACACCACACCTTCAGATTGCACAAGGCGGAGACGCACAGACACGCTCCTGGATGCAAAAATTTTTTGAATAGGTGCACAACTAGCATTGGAGCCAAACGCAAAACAAAAGACAAATTTTTTGAATTTTGGGTGGGGGGGGGGGGGTAATCACTTGGGAAGCCGTTAGTTGTGCACTGAGAGTTGCACCGAAAGAGGAGGCCTATGAAGGGGAGGGGGGCTAGAAATCTAAAATGCTGAACGACGAACTAACAAATAGCTAATAGAGTGATAAAAAAAATAAATATAAAAAAAAAAAAGATTAGTTTAAAGAAGAATTTGGAAGCTTGCCACTGGGGGGTAGGAAGAGATATTTTTTTTGCGTGCATAGTGGTAATTTTTTTTGACGTGGCTGGGCCTGAGAGAGAAAAAAAAATTAAATTACTATGCACTGGGTGTCCTGATGAAAAAGTGGGGACCGTCACAATTTTGATCCACCACGGAGGGATGGTTCCCAGCGTTGCTTACGACTTTGCTCATCATTCGTTAGTGGGAGGATTCCCTAAACGACTATACTACTCGACTAGCTATCTTCTACTATAGCCGTTCGCTACTAACTGTTTTAACCTCCTACCACTTCTACTCTTACCACTAACTCTCCTCCTACTACTTCTTTCCCTCTCTACTATGAAACACATCACCTTTTATATCCATCTCACTTTATTATATTAACATACCGCAAATTATTATTTAGTTTAGCATAAGAACTAACTCCATTAATCAACTGAATCCTTAAACTCTGCACATTCACGTGTTATTCGTAAAGTGCGAACTTCGTTTGTAGCGTTACGCTATCATAACATTACCTCACAGTTCCTCCCCAAAAGACAAAAATTTCACGTAAAAATCCACAACGGGTTTTTACCCGTGAAAATTTTAAAGTATTGCTTATGCTATGCAACTGAAAAATAGTTGCAGGGACTTACTGCTTAACATGAAACTGCATAATACTTTAGAAAAAAAGGGAAAGCTTAAATTAAACTGCTCAACAATAACTACTTGCTTTTAAAATCTAATAGTGAGTAAAAATTTTAAGAGCGCCGGGCTGAAAAACCATCCACTTAGAAAAATTTATGATAAGAAATTTAAGCTCGTTGTAAGATGATTTACAATGGAAAACCCTAGCGCCAAAAACTTAGTGAAATATAGCCCAACATATTACAAAAGGGTTTACAGGCACATCTTTCCTATAGATCGGAAAGGTAAAAATTTCATGTAATGAAAAAATTTAGTACAGATGGATCGCTTAGACAAAAAATGCGATCACTAATTATAAAATTCAAATTGACTGGTGCAGAGTGATAAGAAGAAAAAAGTCTTTATTTGAAGAGTTTATCAAAAAAAATTTCCAGTGTTGCTAACTCTATCATATTTATATCTTGAAAGGATCAACTGCTTTGCATCTGCTGGCATGCGTCCAAGAACAGTCTTTCCACTTCAGAAATAAAAAGTTGCTGGCAAATGTCCAGAAATACTTCCTTTCAAAGTTCTCCGTCTTCATTTCGACGTAATAGCTGAAGAAATCATCAGCTTGTAGTTTCAGATTAAAAATCATGTTGAGGTCACATCAGAATAAGGGACTGGACATAAGAATAACGACTGGACTGAGGGTTTTAATCATCAGAGTATTTCTAAAATACAAAACTTTTTTACTGTAGAAATCAAAATAGAAATTACACTACAGCTTGTAGATAGATAAATGAGAGTTTGACATATAAAATTTTATAGATAACCAATGCTTCCCGCCTAGCTATTTGCACAACGGGGAAAAACACGAAATTGTTAGTTTAGTAAAGTTAGTCGTTAAACATGAATTTACATGCAAAATAGCTAAAAAAAATTCTCTTTACCCCATACTAATAATACATACATACATTGAACTTTTAGTTAGAATACGAAAGTTTAACAATAAGAAATAAAATATAATTGTATAAAATAAAATATAATTGAATAATAATTGTATAAAATATTCATTTTATACAATTTATACGACATTTAGAGAAACATAGATGGGGAATATAAATACAAAGGGAAGAAAAAAAATTATCTTACTAATCACCGCTGTTGATGGCTATAAGTAAAAAAAACATTAAAGTACATACATGAATATATTGTATAACAGAAAAAAACTTATGACATGTAAACAAAACATGCAATTTCCGGAGTTGAAAGTACATACTCCAAATTAAAATTTAGAATTTTGAAATTTAAGAAAGTTCATGGCTTTCAGATGATGGTTGAAAGTCCAAAAGGCTTCTCCACATGTCGTAGATTTTACAACTGCTCTGCTAGAAATACACTTTATAACGGAAAAAATAAAGAACCATAGCACCTGACATTGCTTCCTTGATATCAGCAAAATCAGAGATGCGGGTCAGACTGGCCTGGATAGTTGCTGTTGAAATGTCAGCGCTGGTGGCTTACAGATTTAGGTCAGACGTTGCAAGATTGCTGTCCTGAGGAGGCTTCGAACCTGGTGCCTGGTCACTCTCTTGAGGGGGTTCCGCACCCGGAACCTTGTCACCGTCCATAGTTCCAGGAGAAGGTTCCGCTCGCTCTCTACTATTTGAGGTCGAGGTCCTGGAGGGCTTACAAGTTTTAAAATATTGGAATGCAGTAGTAAAAATCACTTTTTCGGTTATTTTGTCGTTTAAACTAGTGACTCTGTTATCTGACTTTTCCGTTCGATTTACGACTTTATCGTTGAATTTATGTGTTAGATTTGCAGAAGTAAAGTTAGTTAACACGGCATTTTCAAATGTATTACTTTCATTTACATTAGCTACTAGATTTTCTTTTAAAGTAGTTGCGAGATATTTAGAAGCACAGTGGTTTAAATTTTCACTTTCTTTTACCACAGTTTCTGTGAAAATAAAAGAATCTGTCGACTTGACTGTTTTAGAACTTAAATGTAAATTATCAGGAGATGCATTTAAACTACTAGAAAAGTTTGTTGACTTAACAGTTTCAAAGCATAAATTTGAGGTATTGGCGGAAGGATTAGCCGCAATATTTAATGATTTGTCACTCAGTTTAACGGTTTGAGCCGCCACATTTATTTTAATTGTATTTTCCTTTACAACCACCGTCGCTACACTAGATAAATTGTCGGATTTTTTATCCGTAGCCAAAGGCTGAATAGCAGACTTAAATTTGTCTGTCTTGCTGTTTGAAAGCGAAGTTTGCTTGGTTGTTTCAACTTGCGTTTGACTTTTGCCACTAGAATTAAAGTTTTTATCACCAGTTTTAGATTGATTTACATTATTCGAGCTTGCTTCCTGTGACTTAATAACCTGTTGCGGTTTTTCCACTGCCCTTATTACTACTTTCCACTGACTTTTTTTAGGGGGGGGGGATGGAACGTTCATGCTGCAATCTTAATCTATCATACCGAGTGTTAAAGAGACTGATAACCCTACTTTTCAAATCCTCATAGGTTGGATTTGGGCCAAGTGAATGGCAGACGATTAAATCATGCCACTGTTTCGATTCACCTCTTAAGGAACACTTTAACCAAGCATATTTTTTGGCAATATCAATTTTCTAAAAATTAAAAAAATATTCAAGCTCATCAAAAAATTGAAGCACTCTAGTAGTGCCATCAAAAATTACTAGCTCGAGGGGGGGGGGGGGTCAAGCGAATATGGGCGCCACTGTGAAGTTGTAGCCGTAGTGGTCGCCATCGCCCTCATTTAACTTTACTTATTTAAATTATGAAGTAGCGACAAAGTCAGATTTATAAATTAAATAACGAGCTTTTATTTAGAGCTTAATGAAAAGGTGGGCGTTGGACTATATTCACATTCAATACCTTTATAAACTTAAAGGGGCAGCCTTCATAAATATTTTAACCATAAATAGATAACCATAAATAATCTCAACAGCTTCACTTAACGTCGTTACCTCTCACGACTTTGCTCATCTTTCGTTAGTGGGAGGATTCCCTAAACCACTATACTACTCGACTAGCTATCTTCTACTATAGCCGCTCGCTACTAACTCTTTTAACCTCCTACGACTTCTACTCTTACCACTAACTCTCCTCCTACTACTTCTCTCCCTCTCTACTATGAAACACGTCACCTTTTATATCCATCTCACTTTATAATATTAATATACCGCAAATTATCATTTAGTTTAGCATAAGATCTAACTCCATTAATCAACTGAATCCTAAAACTCTGCACATTCACGTGTTATTGCTAAAGTGCGAACTTCGTTTGTAGCGTTACGCTAACATAACATTACCTCACAAAATCATCAAAAAAAAAAAAAAAAGCAAACCATTGATAAAGCTTTATTTTCTTTATTTCAATAGATTGCTGCGATTGTGATGTGTTTTATTTCTTTAAATTATCATTTTCGTTATTTTATTCAGTTGAAATTCACGCAATGAAACTACTGATAAAGTACTTTTTTCATTGTTTCAATATATTGTTTTAGGTATGACATCATTTTCAACGTTAGTTTATAGAAACTTGAGTTTTTATAATTAAGAAGAGTAATTTATCAAATTGAACATTAAATACGCTAAATTTTTCCTAGTTTGCCGAAAAAAAATTGTGATTTAAGTGCTATGAAATTAATGATATGTTGATTTTATTAGGGTTCATTTCTTCATTGAAGAAGTGAAATTTGGTAATGTACTTTTACCTCAAGCAAATTGCAGTATAGAAAACAGTAATTCCAGATGTCAAATTTAAATTTTATTTCTAATGTTCTTTGTTACAGGTGATAAATTTATTTCTAAATATATGATGTGCTATAAAATAAATGACAGTAAATTCAATGCATGAAATATTTAAAAATATACGTTTTACGGCGAAGATAATTTAATAATTCCTCAAAGAGATAAATGTCTAGTTTGAGCATTACAATATTAACAAAAATAATTCTGTGCCAAAACTTAGATATTAAATATCAAAAATACTATGGAAACTGTGGACCACTGACATTCTTCATAAAAATATAGATTAAAAATAAAAAGGAGAAAATCGAAATTGTTAGGAGAGATAATATTTAAATGACAGCATAATAGTAATTGAAAAAAGAAAAACAATGAAATGATGATTTATTTTTTCATTGCAAAAACGATATTTCTTAATTTATTTTTAGCTTGAAACAAAATGTTCTGTAAAAAAGAATAATTTCAAATATTTAAGTAACTTTTTGTTTCGAACTTTCATTGTTATAGTTTGGTAAATTTAAATTCAATTGAAAAATGTTGTCACAAGAAAAAAAAAAAAAAAAAAAAAAAAAAAAAAACCTAGTATGTTGTGGCCATCACAAGACTTTCTTCTATATTTTCCTACATAAATTCACTCAGTAACAATAAAAAAAAAAAAAAATATATATATACATTCTTTTTCTAAGTTTTTTTTTTTCGTTAAAAGTAAAAAAAAAAAAAAAAAAAAAAAAAAATCGATAACTTTGTTTTAAATTATCACAGATTTATAGTTCAACCGTTCGTTTTAAAGGTATTGACGAGACCTTTCGAAAGATACCCATCTTGAAAATTTACTCCCCACGAGGGGGGTGGCGAGGCTCCTACACATACAAAATTTTTTTCCCAGTTGACTATATCTATGATAAATAATTCTTGTAAATTTCATAATGATTACTAAAAAATAATTCTCTTTATGCACATTTATACAAAATTTTGTCCTATATCACCATGTTAAAAATTTAGAAAAAGCGGAATGGCAACGCAATCTGTAAGACTATTTTTACCAAAAGTTGATAGACACTAATTTATGTGAAGGTGCAACTACATACCAATTTGTATGAAATTCTGTGCAGAAGTTCCTGAGATACAGTTGCCACAAAATTTTGTCACACACACAGACTGACAGACAGACATTTTCTAAAAATGGTTAAATCGTGTTCTACAGCTCTCAAAACGTGTAAATCCATCGAAAACCCGAGGTCGAAAATTTTTACGAATCCAATACTTTCTTCTGTTGAATATAGAAGAAAGTAAAAACAGTAAATAAAAAAGATAAATTATTAAAGTGTATCTGCTTTCTAGTGATAGTTATTATATATTTTTTTTAGTTATTAAATAATTTTATAAGCAATGCATTTTTACGATTAGAGGAAAAAAAAATCATTCTGCAAAAGATCTCATATTACACATTGATAAAACTTTTGTATATAAACTTTAAAACATTGACTTTAACTAGAAAAATATAAATTATAAATAAAAGTTGAAAAATAGAAATATTTTTAGAGATATAGTACTTGAAAAAAAAAAAAAAAAAAAAAAAAAAAAAAAAGAACAATAAATGGTGAAAAAATTATTCTGTAATAGCTCATTTCTTTATTTCAGAAGAGAAATTCGATACTATTTATCTGCTTGAAGGAAAATTCTCGCTGGAAATCTATAATTCCCGATGGGGAAACAAATTTCATTTTTACGAGGTATTTCTAATGATATAATTTGATAAATTTCATTTTAAATCTGTGACAATGAGAAATATATATATTATTGTATAAGTTAATTGAAATTAAACTTGGCTTATTTAGAGCACTCTGAACCTGTAACTAAAATCTGTATTGATTCAAAAGTTTGTAAATAGATAATTCAAAGGATGCACTAATAGAATTTGATTGAAAAAAAAAATTTGGGGCGCATTTCATCGAAATATAAACAGACAAGAAATTCCAATATAAACACTTTTATTTATTACAGACTTATTTCGTAAAAACTGTTTAGTAATGCAAAGGATATTGTTTAACATGGACACAATCGTTAAATTGTGAAATGTGCAGCCTATGAATAGTATGTTCAACAGCTAATGGACATTCTATCCACACATATACTTCAGTGACAATGCACTAATTATCATGTTTTTACTGTAATGATGCTTCAAAATGTTTAAAAAAAAAAAAAAAAAAAAAAAGCCATAATGTTTGAAAAAATGTAAGATATACCACCAGATATATTTATTACAAACTTTTTCAAGCGTTTTAACTGTAATCATAGAGTTTTTTTTTTTTTTTTTTTTTTTTTTTTTTTTTAAAGAACCATTCAGTGCATCTTTTGGAATATCTATCTATAAATCTTCGACTCAGTCTGCAGTTTAGTTACAGCTACAGACATAATTACGTTCACACATCATATAAGTTAATGATAGGATCTGAAGAAAGAAACGTAATTCATGTGCAAAAAACTGTTAACAAAATTATTATAGTTTTACACTATGTTCCAACATTTAATAATTGTATTTTCACCATTATTAAGTTGTATGCATTCAGATATTTCGAATAAATATATCTATGCAATATCCTCAGTAGTACAACAGTATTGTTCCGGTACCTTCTAATACTGCCCGAAAAATAGGTTTGCGTTGCTAAAGATAGATATTTTTACCAATCTTGTCCAATTTTACCGATACTGACCAATAATGGACCTATAATGTTGAATTTTCTTAAAAGTTAGATATTTAATTTTTAATTTAAGTTTTATTTTGTTTTTAGACAAACAGAAGGCAGAATATATATATATATATATATATATATATATATATATATATATATATATATATATATATATATTACAGTGCATTAAATAATTTTTATAAGTCTACCAAGTTATTTATAAACGATTATTTTTAAACATTAAATCTCAATCTTATAATATCAAATAAAAATACTGATGTATTGGAAAAGGAGATACAAAGGAAAAACTTTTATGATATAAATTTATTGAAACAGAAAATAATTTGTCAATATCCGAAATATAGCTTTATCTTCACATCAAAAGATAAAATCAATAATTTATTTTTGCTTATAGCAATGTTTCAAAGATAAACAATAATCCCTTATGGTCAGGTAAATTGGATTTCCATAACCCTAGTGTCTATTTAAGCAACAAGGAAATATAAATTTCCCATATATTTCTTTCAGAAATATAATTCGAAATCTTTTTGTTTCGCTTAAATAACATTTAAGCAAATAAAATATGAATATGAAAAAAAAAAAAATAAATGATGTTATCTTACAGTAAATAAAAAATAACATTTAGAATTTTTGAAATATTTAGATTGCTATAATATCCTTTCTTGTTTTATGATTAAAAATATCAACAAGAAATTATGTATGTGCTTTAATCTTTAAGCATTTTATTGCTGCATTTTTAAAATTGGCATATATATATATATTTCAAAATTTTAATTCTTATTATTGAAATAAAATCACTTACTTTTAAGTGTATAATGTACTCAGAATAGCTCTGAATCCAAATTATTTAAATTTGAGAAACTAATATTCTTATTTTTGAAATTTATTTTCTTCCCAAAAATCACAAAGCATGCGTTTATTTTTGTGGCATTTCTCTCCTCAAATGCGATTCGATCTCTTCTCATTTTTGAGACAGCAAATGAAAAATTACCGTGTGCATATGATGCCATCTCTTGTTCGCTAATGCAGATGATGTCACTCCATTCTCAGACTGTTAAAAAAACTGTAAATTACTGACATTTTTTGCAGTATTCTTACAGAAAATTTCGATTTTTCAATACTGCAGTTATTTACTTCAAAATTTCATCTCAGTTAATGAAAAGATATGTTTTTTCAGTAATCACATAAAAATTTTAACTATTGATGTGGATGGTCGTTACATATATTTTCCATTTTGTGTACGGAAAACTTTGTATTAAAGCAGGATTGGGAAGTGATAAGTAGCAGTTTTTAAGATGTGGCTCCGTAGCTGAGAGGTAAATATATCGCCTACTACGCGATAATCCCTTGATGGATCCTGGCTGATCGAGTTGGCGAAATTATTTCACGCGAGATCTTTTCTTCCTTTCTTTCTTTTACGTTGTATTCTACAGTAAAAAATCATTTGTGTATGAACACTTTCTGTTAAAGAAAATTTATTTCAACATTTTTTTTTTCACATAGTGTACAGTCATTTTCTGGCAGCGTTACAACCAGAAATTTTCTGTAAAATAACTGGATTCTTTTTAAGTGGATATTAGCGTCAACAGAAGAGATGGAATCTAACTAAGAAATTGATGAACTGTAGTAGATTACAATCAGTTAGTGCCAAGTTAATGACAAACACAGTCACTTTTTACAAATTTCTCAGTCTATGCTGTTCGTTTGATGACACCACTTTAGACCGATAAAATTTCTTTTATCAGTCGCATAATAAATAGTTAAATTATAATTAAACAACAATTGTTCTAAAAAAATAATAATGCTGTTGAAGTCGCTTTCCAAAATATAAAAGTAGTAAAGCTTGACAATGTGCTTTTAACTCTACAAACATGTATGGAAAACATTATGATGTCAGGCGGAGACAAGACGTATAAAATAATCCATCTCAAACTGGAAAAACTTCGTCGTCAAAAACTTTTTCCGCGAAACCTGGAAAGTAATCCCGAAGCTATTATATTATGTGCAAGAAATTCCTTAAACTTTACTTAAAATCGTTTTATTTGCGATTAAAATTATTATAACTTCTTATTTTCATTCTCATTTTTTACTTTCCACAAATGTAGCAATTATTTTGGGAGAAATTTTTCGAAGCAAATTTTTTAAACTAATTTAGTACTGATGTAAGGAGGGAATGTTTAGTAAGTAAATGTTGTGGATTGATTTAATAGCATAGCAGATAGTACCCGGAAATCTCTGAAAAATGTTCAAACAAAATAATAAAATTATCAGTATTAATAATCAGTATAAAAGTATTCAAATGTAACAATTAATTTCGGACGGGGAGAGTATAATTTTACTGGTCTTGATCTACTAAATTGAATCAGAAGTTATTTATGACTCTGCCTACTTGAAATGTAGCAACTAATTTGGGACAACATTTTAGAACTAACTGTAGCAACTAATTTGGGACGAAGGGAGTATCATAATTCTGAACTACTAAAAAAGTGTATGGAAGTTTATAAATATGCATCTTGTCAAATTCATTGTTTTAAATTTTTAATTATTTAACTATATCATAATTACCAACTTATATGCAACATGCATACAACTATCTTAAAATAATTTTATCTGTCTTCAGCTGAAGAATTTTAAAATCTAAGTAATCTGGTGTATCATACACACGACTTCTTCTTATCCTTCATTTCATTACTATAAAGGTTGCACATTAAGTCGTAAAATAAATAAGGTAAGATAATAATATTAAACTTACTTTAAACATAATTTAAAATAGATTTAGTAACTGCTATATTTTACATATATTTCTGTGTGGGGTGGTGGTGGGGTCTACCGCCCCCCACAACTCCTGGTTCAGGTACCAAGCATAGATTTATTAATAATATTAATATAATAACCACGGATTAAACTACTGTCTCTTAAAACCGGGATATTGAAATAGGAGTGCAACCTACAGATGATGCATCGGTGACATGAGACAATGGGCTCTTCCCAGCGTCGTCTGCTCAATCATGTGATAGAGGAAAACGAATAATCGAATTCTGAGAATCGAACTCAATTAAATATTGTTCTTAAGAACAAAAATGTTAATATTTAATATAAAATAAAATAAAAGTAATATTGTGCATTTGTAAACAGTAGAATAGTTGTATTTGTAAATTTAATAATTTTTTAAAAACACTTCATGTGTTTATTTATTTTCAAATGTAAGAATCGATTTTTGTATGTTCAGTGTAACTGTTACATTAACTGATCTAGCAATAAATAATAGCTTGTTCTTGTGTAATGTTTATGGATTATAATTTGAAATTTTAAAATGTTTTCATTTAATTTAATTGCATAAAGTTGTTACAACAAGTTAATTAACTTAGTTACTGGTGCAGTACGATATTGCACTGTCATTTATTTAAGTACCAAAAATCAGAGAATTTAACGTGTTCTTCATGAACATCAATAACAAATATAAACTAAATGATGATTGAAAATGTATACAGCAAACAAAAGATGATGAATAATGATATAAAATGGATTAAAAATGATGATGAATAAAAAAATAACTCAGATTAAATACGATTGATCGAAAATAAGAATAGAAAATACGTTATTTCAGCAATCGCAATAGATAAACAAGACTTCGTCTGCTATTTGTTTTTCCTCTATCATGTGACCTCTGACGTCAGGTGGGAAGAGCCCATTAAGGAAATTCTAAAACTGAAACCCTATGAGGATTACTTAGTGAAAAAAGATGTCCTATTTAAATATGTAAATGGCAACGACTTACTGGTAGTACCAGAAGACAAGAATCTCGGTGTAAATAAATCCCTTTATGAAAAAGTATACTTTTAGGTGAAACGCACCAAAGAAAATTTAATGAACTAGGTATATAAATCATTATTACATACTGGCTTTTGCTTGCTTTGCTGATCACTAGATTTAAAGGAATGATTTTTATAATAAGACTTACTTTTTAAATTTCTATATTTATAATTGATCTTTCAAAATATGAAATGGTATCGTTTGCTACAAATTAGTTATTTTAAAAATAATTCATTTGTAAAACATAATCCACAAATGGTAACACTCATAAAAAAAAAGTTATTTTGATAAAACAGCTTGTTTTTGTTATGCAGATAAATAAAATATTTATCTATAACATGAAAAGAACCTTCAGATATTAAGTTACAATCTGAATTAAGATGACTATCTCTTTCTATTTATTAAAATAAATAAAAGCCGAACACAATCATGGTAAAAAGTCGCAGTTTTCTCTATGAAAATATACGTTTCCCATCAAAAAGACTTCTAAGAAATAACATCATTTCCAAGAACAACAACACTTTATTTGGGAGATTTTTTGAAAGTGAGGGCATTCGAACATAAATCAAGAAAAAATCTTCAGTGTCTTGAATGACAAAGAGGAAAATTGGGTACCAGACAGCTGATTTGGTAGCATTTAGCCTAGCATCTTCTGTGCCTAAATTAACATCATGTTAACGAAGACGCGAAATGGTACCGTAACAGCTGTCTGCTTGCTATTCTTTGTTTTAATTAGATTAAGTCACGACGTCATTTTGACGTATTCACAGTAAAATATTTAAATCACATGCAGAAACTGTTGACGAAAACTATTTTTTTTAATCATTTCACTGCTTTTTAGTTTCGAATTTGTAAAAATACTTACTTAGGGAGAATGTATACATTCAAAGTAGCCTACATATAAAATTTGAAGTTTCTGCCTGCATAATTACTACACAAATCATACAGAAATATGATTTTTGAGAGTGTTTTTCCACGCACACTTTTTGCGCATGCTCTAGAAATTTCAAACAGCCGCAGTAAATTAACCCTGATCATTAACTGTAACCATGTAAAGTTTGGTTGAAATCGATTCAGTGATTACGGAGGAAATGTAAGATATAGCCTAACACACGCATGCAATGAAATTTATACATAACTATATCGTAACTATTCATTCATTAAAATTACATTGAATTGCATTGAAAGACATTTAAAGACGGTTTTCAACCGATAGAAACTAACAAGATAACCAGGTAGAAAGCAAAAATTATACAATCTTATCCAATGAGAATGTTGTTAATATATGATATATTATTGAATTTTCGTTTATAATGTATCATTTTTTATTTTCTATATATATATATATATTAAGCAGAATACTTAAAATACAAAACGTGCATTACCAAATTTTAAAAAGCAATAAATTCTCAAAAACAAAGTGTTTTCTAAAATTAAATTTATCAATGGAATCTAAAGAGCATAAAGTTTTATCTTATTTTTCTAAAACATTGAAACAGAAATTTAATGACAACATTAAAAGAATTTCTAGAAACACTTAAACTAGCAGAAACAATTTTGCATCTGAGAGTTAGTTGAAATAATATATTACTGTTAGAGCACATTAGTCTTGATGATTAAATTGTACCTTTTACCTTACTGAAAGAAATAGTGCTTTTCTTTAGATTTTTATCACCCAAGGACTGTCAGTCTTTGTTCCACATCTATTATGATAATAATAAAACTTCCAAACACATGTTTTTTGCAGAAAATAGTCAATGTTATGTGTTTTCATTTCTTTTTCAAAAGGAATACTCAATAAGAAAAAAAAAAGGCCTAAACTTATAAAAATTGTATTATTTGAATTAGAAGAATATCGAAAATTGGCAAAAATTCCTTCGGGAAAATTCTTGCAATATTAGTATTTTAGAAGAAAAAATAAAAATAATAATATGGATTATTTTAATTTTAATGTTTTTATTTCGTAAACTGGCACAAATTCTTTCGGAAAAATTATCGTAACTGTAGAATTTTAGTAAAGAAATGCTATTGAACATTTTTTTCTTTTTTTTTTCAGAAATAAAAGTTTTGCTTGAACAACATTTAGCAAAAAATTGTTGCTTTGTATAATAAATTAGGTTTTAGAAATGTTCACTATAGATAGGGTTATCGTAAACTTCTAAATATTATTAAGTAGTCAGCCTCGGCCCGCCTTGAGGCCAATATTTCAAAACGAATATATATATATATATATATATATATATTAATTTATTGCATCTTTCCCGTTTGACTCTGAAGCACCTTTAAATCATTTAACATTGATTTAAACATGGATTTTAATCCTCTACGTCATATATATTTTTTTTATATTAATGGCATCTAATACATTTTGTTATCTATTAAAAAATATATAAATAAAAATAAAATGTTTTAAAGTTCAAAAAGTTCGATGAATTAATTTTACTTATAATATTTTTAATATTATTTATTTACTTTAGCTATATTTCAATATTTTCTGTAATTTAGCTAAATGATTTGAACATAATTCGTTGATTTATCGCAGGGTCCAAGAAAGAAAACCGTCTTACGTTTTTCCTTTTAAACTATCTTTTTGGCTTAGTTAATTCAATGTACAGATAATTCAATTTATTTATAAAATGCCCCTTTCGTTTATAGTTAATTGAATTATTTTCAAATTAGGGGGAAAAAAAAAAATTCTCAATGCATTGTTGCAAATTTGACATTATTTTTCTCTGTTAAATCACCTTTTGCCCAATTACTTTATTCATTTCTCCAAACCAAGGATAAAAAATTATTATTTTTTTTATATTAATACATTATTCTAATAATGACGTGTATTTTACATTATTGGAACTTCTGTTACTAAGACATATATTTTTTATAATAAATTTCCTAACAAGGAAAAAATAATAATAATATTATATTTTATTTTCCTCAGTTGCAAATGTGATGAGCAGAAAGTCCAAACTCGGCATTCTAAATGTGTATCATAAAGTGATGCGAGATCATTTTGTCGAGATCTAAGCGTTTAGTCGAGATCTAAGCGTTTAGTCGAGATCAAGAAACTGGTTTGTGTACAAGACCATTCAAGAGAATTCAAATGCATTACGTCTATGAGAAAAAATTCTGGTAAGCACACCTATAGGCTGCCATAAACAAAATAGAATGAACATATTTTTTATATATTCATAAAAGCATGTTCTGTGTATATTATGGAATGGAAACCCTTCATCATTCGTTTTCATTATTTCAGCAATAGTTGTGTCTTGAAGAGGAAAAGGGGACCAGTAAAAATTAAACAAAAATCAAAATTTTTTGGATCACCCTGTAAAAAGTAATGCTTTAAATGTGTTTTGGCTGTAGCATGTGATTATGAGGATTTCGATCCTTATCTGTACAATTTTATTTTTAATTCCTACATGGCATCCTCCAACATATAACTGACAAAAAAAAAAAAAAAAAAAATCATCATGACATCCAGCATCAAACTGATTTTCACAATGTCGTTTCTCTTCTGTTTTTTTTTGTCTTCTAGGATCTACTTTTTAGACATCTGCACTGATATGCTTGTCACAGGTTCATGAGTTTCTTCTCGTCTTCGAGCAGTTTTTCTTTTAGTATGCCCCTGAATATTTTTAGCTGAATTAAAGAAAATATTGTATTCATTTTTCACTAGTTTCTTTTAATAATATATTATAGAAAGTTCTGTTGTCGTATCAAATTTTCGAAATTGAGTTTTTGCTATATTTATACGTTTTCAGGTTTCTTCAATCTGAAAATCAAATTTTTGGAAGATGGTCTGCCTGTGTTTGTATGTGCGAATCTGCTACCAGTAGATAATTTATGATATTCCATTAAACATTCTTAGCACATTTTAAAACACTTCAAAATTGTTTTAAAAGAATTTTTATGCGGCTTAAATTGGTGTGTGAAGAGAAAATTGTGAAATGAATTTCAGTAGAGATTTGACAAATGTCATGTAAAAAAAGTAATGCATATTCAAAAATTTTTAGGGCTATGTTCAAAATTTGATTATTATAGTATATCGACATATACCTAGATATCGTTTGAATAAACTCATTAATTATATTTTGAATAATAAAGATTTTAAATAATGGAATGTATTTTAACTTACCTTAAATTTCGTTTTTGAAATTTTCGGAACATGCGTTATAAATGAACAAATTTCTTTGAAGTATGAGAGAATTTTATTATCTCACACACGCATATATATATATATATATAGAGAGAGAGAGAGAGAGAGAGAGAGATAGATAGATAGATAGATAAAACGTGTCAAGACGTATGTAAGCTTTCCGTGAGATGTAAGCATATATAAAACTTTCATAAGATTTTAAATTTTGATAGAGTTAATATAAAAATTCGATACACTAATAACATAATTTTAATTTATATAAAGAACCTTCTTTATAATTTTAAGTATAATATAAAATGCTTAAATTATTTTTATTAAAAGCGATAAATTCTTGAAAAACAATTGTATGAATGTATTATATCACATAAATTAAGGAATAAAATAGTTAATATAATAAAAATTTCTTTGCATCCCAAAATAATTACTTTTGTAATTAATGATATTTCTTTTAATCGAACTTGGAAAAAACATTTACTGTTAAATATTACTAGGAAACTTGCGTTCAAAGCAATGCAATATAGTTAGAAAAATTTCTTTTATCTATTATCTTCGAATACAGGCAATTGGGATATTTCCAGGGTTGAATACATTGTACAGATAAATGTTATTTTATTACGAGCATGAACTATGTACGCTAATAATTAATCTGGAAAGAAAAGAAATGCAACTCCTTGTTAGGAGAAAAATGATCGTTAGAGTAAGTAATTATCCTGTAGGGAAAGAAAATAGATATTTTATTAGGAAATATAGAGACTGATAAAATTCATTTCTATAACTGAACTTAACAAAATGCGTGTAATTTATTACCTTACATAAGATATATTGATTATGAAAAGAATTTTGTCATATTTTATATAACAATGTTTACCTAACTATCATTGATACAAGTAAGCATAAATTCATTTTGCACATTTAGAATTAAAGAAATGTAATAAAAATAAAAAATAAAATATTTATTTTTAACTTCACTTCCCATAAACTATTTTGTTTAGCCGAAAAAAAAAAAAATTGCATCATCAGACTATGTGTATTTTTTACAATTAATTCTTTTATTTAAATTAAAATTTCATGACTAATCATAAATAATTAAATTTTGAAATATATTTAAATTTTAGTAACGTATACTTTTACAGTTTTCAAGGTTTAGACCTGTAAAATCTAAAATCATATAAATTATAAGAAAACTACCATCGCAGTAAACGATAATATATTTTATGTTTTCTACACCCCATTTATAAAATTTCTTAACTATAGGTAACCACTGAAATAAAAAACTATTGTAACCATTATCAGTAACATACTAAAAATTAGTAGCTGTTTAAATATTCTTAGAAAGTTATTTTTTAATGCAATGATATGTGAGGAGCTGCAATGAAATTCAAAATACAGTAAATAATATTAGGCTTAGGGGGAAAAAAAAGCTGATCCTAAGACGGTCATTGGAAAACGGAATATATCCAATGATGGGACTTCTAAGGTTAACAGCTGGAAAAATTTGCAACACAAGACATAATTTTGAAAAGCACATCTTACCAGGAAACCATCCCCTTAATGTAATAATAGAAATCAATTAAATGAGATTCATTCGAGAGGGCATAATCTAATGTGATTTTCGACGCGTAAACTTGTTGCACTCGTGAGCCCGTTCTCTAGAAATATATATTTCAGTTTGAGTGAAAACGTACTACCGAGAAAGATGTGGGAGGAGGCTCGATAAAATCTGTCTCAACCAGGGTTGGCAAGTTTCTTCCAAGGGGGAAAAAACCGTGGAAAAAACCGGCCGGAAGAAATAGGTTTCTTTCATGTGGAAGAAATGGAAGAAACTGTTTTTCTGAAAAATTTATCCTATAAAGTGCAGATTTGTAAAATACAATAGATTTATTTATCTTATAAACAACTTAGGTAACTTTAATTATACCTATAAAAATTTAATTACATATTTAATTATTAATCATGAGATTTTTACCGAAGTAATCTTCAGTGTATCTGATGATCACGTTCCAAAATACTCAAAATCAAGTAAAAAAATCAATTTCAATTTAAACAGTGTAAAGTTTTTTAATTTAGACAATTTTATTTTCGTAACTGGTAATAAATAATAGTTTGGATCACTTCCTTATACTTTCTGATAAAACAGCTTTTAACAAGCATCCAGTTAATTAAAAGAACCAGTATTCAATAATTACTGTATTACAAAATGTCATAAAAAACTTATTTTTCTTATAGTTATATACAGTACAGTCAACTCCCTCTAATCTGCAGATTTAAAATCTGCAAATCCTTCTAATCCGTAACTGATTTTTTAATGTAAAAGAAATTTACAACTCATATATATATATATATATATATATAAATCATATTTCTCATGTTTTTACATTTTTAAATAAAATTTTTAGCTTAATCCTTGCTTTGAAACACAATTCGGGAGGTGGGGGGGGGGCGTTCTTGTATTTATTATTCTGCAATTCATACAGACCAGTGCTTAAAACACACCACTATTACATCAATGTTTAACAAAATTAATCAGTGATGAATATTATTTCCGAGCTTTCAAAAATATTTTGTTTCGTATATTTTAAATATGTTTGTTTACATTTTATAAGTACCTATTATTTGAATATGCTTAAATTATTTACCATCATATACGAATGTGACAGATTAGTTTTATTAATATTGAAGAAATACTTTATTCTAAAATTTATTAGAAATCATCTTTCCATTTTGATGTCTATTTATGAATTAGTAATAACTGACTTTGTATCTGCAAAAAAAAAAAAAAAAATGTAAACAAAGGTAATGATATATATATATTTTTTTTAATCACACAATCAACTGATTGGAAGAAAATCATACTTATTGAAATTTTATTTTTATTTTTCCGACTGAGTGAAAATAATGTCTGGACCGGGAGTCGAACTCCGGAACTTTGACTTACAAGGTCAAGGCTCTACCAATTGAGCTATCCAGGCCGTGAAATTTTATTTTTATTTTTCCGACTGAGTGAAAATAATGCCTGGACCGGGAGTCGAACTCCAGTTGAACTCTCTGCCTAAAGGTTGTCTGAGTGAGTAATGCCGACCGATTGTCGACCTGGATAGCTCAATTGGTAGAGCCTTGACCTTGTAAGTCAAAGGTCCGGAGTTCGACTCCCGGTCCATGTATTATTTTCACTCAGTCGGGGAAAAAAAAAAAAAAAAAAAAAAAAAAAAAAAAAAAAAAAAAGGTAATGATGTCTAATCTGCGAATTCCTAAAATCCGCACAACCTCTGGACAAAACTTTGAGAGTTAGAGGGAGTTGACTGTAAAACAAATGAAAAGTTTTTTAGTGGTTCAATACTGAACTTTATTTTTCATCTTAAAATAGATAAATACAAACTATGGAATTTTTATTTATTTTTAGTCCTAAAGAACTTGCAGGAGTTTAAAAGTAGGATTTAACTTATTGATACAGTTCATTGGGTACCAGCTTTGAGTTTATACAAAAAATTATATCCTTAAAAAAAAAGTGCAAATATTATGACAAAAAATTCTGTCATTATTATCACTTGTACTGTTTGAATGTGTAATAATATAAGATAGTATCTGTGCAAAAAGTTCTAAAAATATTAGCATTGAAAAGTAAAAACCCATCACATGTATATATTTAGTGTTTGTTATCAAATAACTTATTTTTCTAAAAATATTTTTAATATTAATTAGATTATAGTTTGGATTTGACATTATATTTATGCTTTGAGTTTATATAGTTCATAAATTTTTATTTTGAACATGTGTTTTGTCTTCTGGTTGGTTTCTTCCATTTCTTCCGGTTTCTTCCATTTCTTTCAGTTTCTTCCGGTTTTTTCCAGTTTCTTCCACTGTCCTGGAGGAAACTGAAATGAACAAATGATTTACGCATCAAACAGCAAGTTTGTCTATTCTCTTTCGATTTCTGCCTGTTTTGGATTTCATTCATTATTTCAAAAATGTACAGTTTATCGATACAGGACTTTCAGAATTTATAACTCGAAAACGAATTGATGAGGGCAATTGTTTTATCTGTCAAAAAACATGTTTATATATGTTCTTTCGTTATTATTACAGTAAAAAATAGTTTCCTGGTTAGTAAGGAAGATAATTTTAAAAGCCAATAGATTTTGTTCAACCGCATATTTTACAACTTTGACACATAAAATAATTTATTTAAACTTTAAAACTTTTTTACACACCATAAAATCAATGCAACCATTACCAAATTCTAAAACGACGTTAGCCTTTTTTACCCAGATGAAAGAAGACATACTATTACCTGGGAGGCAAAAGCAAGACAGCAGGGAAAAATCCAAGAATTGAGGCGGAACACAACCAGTCAAAAGGACAGAAGCATGCAACAACAAATCGGAAGGGAACACAACCAAAAAACAGGAGATGTATGAGTGATACAAACACATCGACACACATACACACAAAAAAGGGAGGAAGGGAATTTTTCTTTTAAACAAGTTTTTTTTTTTTTTTTTTTTACAAAAGGAAAATAAAATTATTTAAGAGATGAAGAGTCAGAACAAATTTTAAGGGCACAATACACGTCAGTGCGAAAATTACTGATTCTGATTAACCGGGTTATATACAAAAGAAAGGGGAGAGTTTGATGTAGAAAAGAGTTTCCTATACAAAGAAGTTTTAAAAGACTTTATCTGCTTTCAGTCGTCTTTTGCCCCAAGGTAATAGAACGACATTTTTTGCCCTTGAAGAAGGAAGGCTACGGCCTTTCAAAACTGATAGTGCTTGTACTGATTTCATAAAGTTGGATGAAGTATTAAAGTTAAAATATTGATTTTAGACCGGTTTCTTAATTTATAAAATAATTATTAAAAAAAAATAAAAATAAAACCTTTATATACTTTCTGTCTCCGCCCAGCAAACGTACTATTCAAGAAAATGACATATACGCTTAGATTTACCTATTTAAAGATATGCGCTTGAAAATGACGTAAAATAAAGTGGTACAGTCTTCAAATTTTCGGTTACAGTTATAAATGTTAAAAATTATTTGAATAGCAGTATACATTTTTCTAATCGCATCTTATTTTCAAAATGGAAACAAATGGCGATAACCTGGTGACTGTAGATAGAGAAATAGGGATTTAAAATACAATAAAAGATAGAACAATGAACACAGAAAAGAGAGATCGAAAAGTAAAAACAACAACAACAAAAATATCACTTTATACATTTTCTATTTCGACTTTTTCGAAGGTGGTGAAATATTGCACGCAGATTATTACAGGATTTTAACAGAATAAATGGATGTTAAGAACGTCCATAAAATAACTGTGAAATGCAGGCAATAAAATTTGATTGATCGAAATAATTTTGAACAAAAATGAATCACCAAGAATTTTTTCTAGCGAACCATCAACGACAAAACATAAAAAATTTGGGGAAAATAATATTTTCTACTGATAGTTTCATGTTTTAATAACAAAGAAGTAGGATTTGAACCTAAAAATTTGTTTTCATTCTTATTATTTATTTCGATTTGTTTATGCTATTTTCTGTATGCGTTTTATTATTATTATTATTATTCCGTTTAAACTATTGTGTTTTTGAAATGTCATTTATGTTTTTTCTCACTGGCATTTACGATTCCAAAAAATTTAATATCGGATGGTGCCATTCGAAAATTTGAAACTTTATCACTGTAACTGAAACTGAGCTAGTTTATTGTGTTTATGGTCATTCTCAAGCGCATATTTTAAAATATAAAAATCCCAACGTTCATTGCTCTTTTTTTGAATAGTATGTTCGCTTGTTTTTCATATAATGATCTTGCATGTATGGATGTACAAGCACAAAGCGTAGAACACAAAAAATATTGCAAGAGCTATGAGTATCTGTGCTATCTTTATATTCATAAATATTACACAATTTTTTTGAATGTATATATATTCCGCTGTGTAGTTTTTGAATACTAACGTTATGTAAAAAATGTTTTAAATTAAAACGAATTAATCTAAAAAACGTAATTTTATTTTGAATTTTTTAAAGCATTGAAACTTGTGTAATATGCTTGCTTTGATTTAATTTCTGAATTTATCAGTCATTCCTTACTGTAAGTAGTTTAATTAAATAAAGGTAATGATCAATAAGCAGTTTTTTATTTGTCTGATAAATAATTAATGTTACTCATTATCTCGCTTGCCCACTACCAAAATATCATTAAGAACAAGATAATGTAAAAACTTATTTATCATTTACCATTACATGTAGATAAAAGATATA
Source organism: Salticus scenicus (assembly GCA_963930645.1). Lineage (NCBI taxonomy): Eukaryota > Metazoa > Arthropoda > Arachnida > Araneae > Salticidae > Salticus > Salticus scenicus. Next base: position 87,367,032 of record OZ005656.1, read on the forward strand.
GAAATGATTCTTTTATACATAAAAAAATAATTGTTACATTGTTTTCGTAGAAAGTTTTATATGGAAGACATGGAGTATATGAACAATTAATGCTGAGAGAAAAGAAACACGATATATTCTTAAGAAAAAATAAAATGTATTCACTTTTATAATTTTCCTCTCCCAAAAATATGCATTTAATACAAAAAAAGAGAATGATTTTATCTCCATATTATCCTCTCCAGTGAACTGAGTAATTGCGGTAAAATTTCTGAATTCCATAAATATGATGGCTCTACTAAATATATGTTAATGATACATATTATCTTTATCAAAGTAATACAAAAGCTCGATACCAAGCAGACATAAATATTTATAAGTATTATTGTCAAAAATATTTCATTCGTAGAAATGAAATAATTCACAATTTCTATGTATAATTAAATAACGTCTTTATATAAATGTATAAAGCCTTTGTCTCGATTTCTATTTTTAAATTTGCAATATAAACTAATAGCATGAGGTGATTGCAGTTTGTAATTATCTACTTTTAGAGAAGCAATTAGTTTTTCTAAGTTAATGTCTATTTATCTTCTTTATTCTATAACTTCGAATTTCTGAAAAAGAATTATTTTTTTAATTTATTTTTTTCGTTCTATTTTTCTCATCCTTTTAATTTAATCGGAAAAGTAACCCTGCATTATTTTTACAACGTGGATCTAAAGTAATCTTTCTTTCGCCTAATTCTTTTGTTCAGTATTAACAACGTACTAACTTATCAGCGAAATATTATCTTAAAATCTCCAAACGACCGAATTTTCCTGAAACTTATCCATTTTGCATGTTACGGAATTTTCTCTTTTATGAGATTCGTTTGCAAGATTAGAAAAATAGCAATAGATGATTGTTTAAAACCCGAATAAACTACTACGTCACCTTTTTGCACTGAAGACGGTACGCTATAGGCTACCGAAACAGCTGTATGCATTTCCAATATTTTTCTTTGGCGTTTCTGACGTAGTAGTTTATTCGGGTTTTAATATTCCAAAGCCAAGTCTCTTGTTATTAGACGATTGTTTAATTCGGATGTTATGACATAATCTCAGGTTCTATGGGATTATTATAACTGAATATTCATTACTATGAATGAATATATTATAATTTTTGTGTATGAAAATTTGGCAAAGTATTTTAATGTAATTGTATGGATCTATATATACAATGTATGTTTTAAAAATATAGTACAATTGTGTGAATAAGGACTTTGCCAGACATGCTCTGGAACTATGTATATATTAGTAAAGCTGTCTTCAAATACTGTTGTTAACGAAATTCATTTGATTCTTAAATCAAGGACAAAATGTGGGTTCCTTCACAAAATTCCACATTGTAAAAAGGGACACTGCATAAAATTCAAATTCATAAAAACGGATCCTTCACAAAATTCAAATCCATAAAAACGGATCCTTCACAAAATTCAAATTTAGAAAATGAGCCCTTAACAAGATTTTGTTGTTAAAAAATTATTCTTTTATAAATTTTTTTTATGTTTTCAGTATTATTTTTAATTAATGCCTGAATTTCGCTCAACGAAACACTATTAACTTGATATTAAATTTTATATATACAATGATTGAAAAATGGAAGATATTACACAATATTTTATTTCATTTTCACAAAAATATTTTATTTTTCACAAAAATAAATATAAATTTCACAAAAAAGGGACCCAGAAATTAAAACCTAGATCGACCGCTGTAAATGGTATAGTAACTTGCGTGTGAAACAGTCTTCTTCGGAGCCGCGGTAGCCCAGTCAGTAGAGCGCCGGCCTCGCATTTGGAAGATTGCGGGTTCGGTACTCGAGCCGGCCAAAGACCGTCGTGTACACCAATGGTGGCTGGTGCACGTAAAATCTGTCGTGGCAGCAATGTCCTCCATGTTCCCATCAAAATTATACCTCTGGGGGTCACCGAAGCGTGAGAGCCATCCCTTCCGTGGAGGATCAAAATTGCGTTGCCATGTCTCCAGACCACCTTAAGGGTGAGTCCCAGACCGTCGCCAATTGCCCATCTGCGCAGCATTAGTGCGACGTAAAACCCAACCAACCAACCAGTCTTCTTCGTTTTATTTTAAAATACAACCCTACAGTATCTGCAATGACTTTTCATGAGGAAATAAAAATCCAAAATATATAATCTCCAAAGTAAGCACTAATGTTTGCAATAAGATCTACTAGCGAAAAATGAAAGTCTCATTCTCGATCTTTGCAAATTTGAGCTAATTATATTCGATTAACTTGTCATTTGGAGTGAACGGATGGAAAATAAACATACTCTAAAATCAATTTATCTATTCTAATGTTATTTAAATTGTAATAAAAAAAGTTATTTTATTTTTTTATTTTTGTATGATTCTGTGAATTGAAAAGGAGCCAAGAGCAAATCCAGTTCATGCTCGTTGGCAGACCAATTTGAAACTTTCATTTATTTTTTCAAAAAAGTGTTAGGATCACTCAGAAATACCTTCCATTTCACGGAGGGAAATATATCCAGGCCTTGACCATTCGATCAGACAATCGGTAAACTGATGTAGAATACAGTTAATTTTTGCTATCTAAAACAACTATTGCGTTTATTTATTTATTTATTTCCACATATGGTATATGCTTAAAAATGTTTTATTCTCCATAACGTGAAGACAGCTTTTCGTTCATTTTACAGCTAAATGAAAAAATAGAGGAAAGTGCATATATGGTAGTTTTGAAGTGTCAGTTCAGAAATTTTGGAGACTCATTTATAACAGAAATATGCAAGAAAAATGTTTTATTCTAATTGAATATTTAAAGCTATGCATTTCAAATTTTATATAACCCCTCCGATATTTTTATGTTGAAACTTTACAGTTAATAACATTATCTTTCCTTCACCAGCTAAAGCTATAATTATGGCAAGTATTCCAACCAAATCTGTTGCGCTTTTTTGTAAGAGATTTATTTAAATGTAGCTTTTGTGTCACTTTTGGAAGATCTGTGTCCCTATGTCTTTTTATTATGGGCTATATGTGTACATTTGTCTTTCTACGTTTAGGGCCTGACAAATATAATTAAATTTATCACAGTAGGCTGCAGTCTATAATGCACGTGTGAAGTTGTCAGAGTAACCAAATAATTGCATCTAGATAAGTCCATAAAGTGTACTGGTTGATCTTATTTTCCATGAAATGAGTGCTGCAGATCAATTATTTTTGAAGTATAAATTCAATTGAACTTGTAATTAGAAAATAATAATAATAATAATAATAATAATAATAATAATAATGAGGAAGGAAGATACACATTGGGGGTGCACTACTACACATGTCAAAATGGGGTTCGAATCGAAAGTTATTGTGCACATTTTGCTAGAATTATATACTATTTCGGATACGCTAGAAACCAAGACGAACTAATTAAGGCGCCTTTTTCTGGTAACTACAAAGGAGTTGAAATTTCAACTCCTCTAATCTATGTTTGCCTCTGAATCAGAGCCTACTTCGACATCGTATGTTTTCTAAAACATGGAAACCTAAGACTTATATTAATTATTTTCGAATTTCACACTGCACACTAGTATATACAGGACGTCTGAAAAGACAGAAACGTGGTTTAATTATTTACAGTTTAGAGATAAGTAGGTAATGTAAATTATAAAAGTGTTTAAAATAAATTATTTAATAAGACCATGTCTATAAAAATTACATCCCGCTAATTATTAAAATGATATATTTATTGATATAATATTTTGAAAAGCTGCTATGACAAAATTTAGATTCATTCATTTATTAGATAACTCTTGGGCGATAAAAGGATATTTTTTTACACTATCGTTCAAATTTATTTACTAAAATACTCATTACCTCAATATAATGATATGTAACAACAACAACAATAAATAAATAAATAAAAGCTTTTTTATTATTACTCTTATTAATAAAATTCAATTCAAATTAGCTCTTTTGTAAGTTACCGACATTCTATGAAAATTAATATATATATATATATATATATAATAAAGATGATCTATTAAGCATAGTAGAAGCCAAGCAACAGATACAAGATCACTGAAACACCAATGACAAATAAGATAAAAAAAAAAAAAAAAAAAAAAAAAAAAATCATCAGTGGATGAAATACATTAAGGTAAAGAAACCAGATCTATTAATTAACAGTCTGCAAAACAAACGAATCAATAAAATAAAACAACAAATCTTAACTTAAAACCATAAACTTATCAAAATTAATGAAAAAACAACCCAAGAAACACAAGATAGGAAGGAGGCAGGCGGCAAGACTTGTGACTTGCCTGTAGGGTTACACTAGTTTTACGCCGGCAACACTCCCCCAGCCTGCCACAACCAGATCAGGAACCATATGGATTTAAAAATGCAAAATTTCAAAGCAGATGAACAACAATGAAACCACGAAGCCACAATGAAATTCACCGATTGATCACATTGTGTTTAACAGTATAATTAGAACATTAAATATAGTTGACAACTCAAAAAGGAAAAATCTGAAATTTTATTGGAAAATGAAAGTTTGCATAGTAATACAAAGCAAATGCAACAAGCCTTCTACTTTTTTTTTTTTTTTTTTTTTTTTTTTATTTAATTTCACAAACCCACCCAACCATCCAGCCTTACAACACCACCCCACCTCCGTAATCAAACATCTGCCCACCCAACCGCCACCTTTTTTATTGTCTTTTATTATTTTATAATTTTTTTGTTGATATACACAAGAGTGTACACAGCTTTTTTTTTTTGTACTGACAGAGACATGGTTAAGGATATAAAATAGAAAATACAAAGTTTTTAGGAAAACCCATTTTACCAGTGGCTGTGATCAGTTTATTAATATTCTTGTTTTTAAACTTTGCAGAGCATAAATTATTAATTCGAAATAAATGGTTAATGATGATGTTTCTAAATACCGAAAGATGCAGACATGAATTAAAATGTGTAAATAAGTTGACATTAAAACAAAAATCTTGCCGTTTGTCATAGATATCTGTGTAAAGTTTATTACCATCGATGATTATTTTGAGATCTAAAAAGTTAATTGATTGATTAGTCAGAGTATTTTGAGTTAGCTTTAAATTAGGTGGATAATTGAAGGAAAAGCCATTTTGTGAGTTCTTGTTGAGATAAAATACAATAATATCATCGATGTAACGATAAAATCGAACATCATCATTGCAAATTTGCTTTTCATAATAATAAAGATAGAGATCTGCCAAAATACTGGAGCTACAACCTCCTTGTGGGATGCCTAATTGTTGCAAATAGATAGCGTTGTTGTGGAAGATATAATTATTATGGATAACAAAGTTAAGAAGAGTTTTAAATTTTTCTGCTTTAAAATTGTAAGGAAGATTAATTTGAGCTTTATATTCTTGAAAAAGACTGTAAATGATATTACTAAGATCTGATAACTCAATATTATTGAAAAGATCTTGAAAGTCAAAAGTCATAATATTGTCTATTGAATCGAGCGATTTTATGTATTGAATTAATTGAAAGCTATTTTTAAGACAGTGTAAATTATCAACTTTGCAAGTACATTTGTAAATTTGTTTTAGAATATCCAGTAGAGCTTTATTAGCATTGTTGTTATAAGTGTTACACCCAACAGTGACAGTGCGAAATTTAATTGGAGATTTGTGAAACTTAGGTATGAGAACTATATAAGGATAATTAAAGTTATTGAAGGGAAGTTGAAGTAGTTTATAGTAATTATGTATTTTTCGGTTATTAATAATAAGGTTATTATTAGTTAAACTGAAGATGTTACTATTATTGATTGAAGAGTTTAAAATAGAGAGATAGTAGGATTTACAAATAATGGCATAATTATTAGGTGATTTGTCAACATAAGTGATCACAAAGTCATCCTGTAGTGATTTGATTGAGTTAAGAAGTACAGATTTTTTAAATAACACCAGATTTGAAGAATTGATAAATAATGCATTTTTGATTTTTTGTAACACTAAAACTTTCCATTGAGTGAAGTAGGCAATAGGTTTATTATGAGTAATAGATATTTTATAAATAAATAAATCTAGGTCATAAGAAAACTGTTGAAAGATTTGTGGAATGCTAGTTTTAACTGGAAGTCTAAATTTGGTGCCAAATTTCATGAATTTTTTTAATTGATAATTATCAATAATATTGAGATTACCCGTGATATTGTGTCCATGGTCTCTGTCAATAAATTTTGAGAAAGAAGGATCATTGCATTTACAGGTTACAGTGTTAGTAAAAGAGGTAGACTTAGATACAGAATTATAATTGAATATCTTTCTGCCAAGAGGAAGAGGATATTTGAAGGTACGAGATAGATTTAAATCTTTAATCGGAAACAAACATTCTTTGTCATTAATTATAGACGTAATGTTAATACTGTTCAATATTTGATTTGTAAAATTCACAATTAATTGAGTATTTGTTTTAAATTTGTTGGGCTTTTTATTAAGTTTTAAATTAAATTGTTTGATTTTGTACATTATAATATCATAAAAAATGTCTGAAAAATGTTTATTATAGGATTGGCTTTGAAAGACATTCAGAAAGTTTACTAAGTATTTCTTTTTAATTGCAAAAATAAATTTTCGAATAATGAACCAGTTATAGTTAGATAAGTAATTAGTCTGTAGATCTGAAATGAGTTTAATAATGGCACTTTTAGAAAAGATTAAATCTGTTTTTTTACTACCTCGTTTAGTTCTAGAAGTTTTATTGTTAATTTTGTGATTGAGTTGTGCATAAATAGTCGAATAATCATGTAGAGGGTTAATGTTAGAAAATGCTTTAATAGTTTTACTAAAGTATTCGGAATTTAGGCCATATGGATAAATTGTATTATAATATTGCATAAATTTTGATTCAAGAAATAGACGCTCACTTTTATTTTTCTGAATTTTTACAATCTCTATGGTACATGAATTAAAATTATGTGATTTAAAGTGTTGTAATTCTATAGTTGACTTAGAAGATGCAGCTGAAAGGTTTTTAGAATCTGATCGATGCTGATTAATGCGTAGATGAAGAGGAGTTGAAGTTTCACCAATATAACTAAGTTTACAATGACCACAATTGATTTTATAAATAACATTGTATGCCTGACAAAATGGAACCAAAGAGTGATTATTATCCAATTGTGTGTGAGAGGCCATAGGGCAAGTTTTACATCTATTAGAACCGCATGTTCTAAACTGAAGCAAAGGAGGAGGAGATAATAGGTAACTGGATGTCGATCCAAGGATATCCCTATAAATATCCTTGTACCGGGCACAATACTGCTGTGAAGCTAAGTATTTTTTGCCAGGATCTAAAAATTTACTAAACAGAGTCATAGAGAAAAAATGTTTTTGTATATTAAAAATCACAAGGCAAGTATGTATTTACATTAGTTTTATCGAAAGTGGGCTATACCAAATTCAATTACTTAATTAAATTGATTCTTGAATAATAAGTATCTGGATTAATGAAAAGTGGAGAGAACTAAAAAAAAATAAAAATAAATAATAATAATAATAATAATAAATAATATGTACATATTTACACTAAACCTCCTTTGACCGAATCTATTGATTTGGTTCCAATTAAAAATTAAATTCCGCCCATTTTTTTAAAGTAAAGTAAGAAAAACTAACCATCACAATTCACAAAATGTCAGGCACAAAATGCTATATAATAATTATAATTTAATATTCGACTACACATACACAACATATATATATATATATATATATATATTTTTTTTTTTTTTTTTTTTTTTTTTTTTATAATTAAAGAATAAATTATTAACGTAAGTTGCCAACTATACAGTTAGTTAATAATGATCCAGGGCCAGTGACAAAATCCTGTCGCAAAACTTCACAACACTACAAGATTCATAATATAATATAAATTTTAAATCAGTAAATAACATATTGAAAAAATTAGAGAAATTACAGAAATAATACAAATTGTAAGAGCGCAAATGCAGCTTTATACAAAGTGTATAATACAAAAAATAGTGTTAATGCCATTTTAAGACAAATCTAAATATATGAAATTCATATATTAGATAATTTAAATGACAAAGCAATAAGTTTTATTAAACACAAAATACATTCAAAATTTATGCGCAATTGCAGCAGGTTTAATTTTAAATGTAAATATAATAAAGATGATCTATTAAGCATAGTAGAAGCCAAGCAACAGATACAAGATCACTGAAACACCAATGACCAATAAGATAAAAAAAAAAAAAAAAAAAAAAAAAAAAAAAAATCATCAGTGGATGAAATACATTAAGGTAAAGAAACCAGATCTATTAATTAACAGTCTGCAAAACAAACGAATCAATAAAATAAAACAACAAATCTTAACTTAAAACCATAAACTTATCAAAATTAATGAAAAAACAACCCAAGAAACACAAGATAGGAAGGAGGCAGGCGGCAAGACTTGTGACTTGCCTGTAGGGTTACACTAGTTTTACGCCGGCAACACTCCCCCAGCCTGCCACAACCAGATCAGGAACCATATGGATTTAAAAATGCAAAATTTCAAAGCAGATGAACAACAATGAAACCACGAAGCCACAATGAAATTCACCGATTGATCACATTGTGTTTAACAGTATAATTAGAACATTAAATATAGTTGACAACTCAAAAAGGAAAAATCTGAAATTTTATTGGAAAATGAAAGTTTGCATAGTAATACAAAGCAAATGCAACAAGCCTTCTACTTTTTTTTTTTTTTTTTTTTTATTTAATTTCACAAACCCACCCAACCATCCAGCCTTACAACACCACCCCACCTCCGTAATCAAACATCTGCCCACCCAACCGCCACCTTTTTTATTGTCTTTTATTATTTTATAATTTTTTTGTTGATATACACAAGAGTGTACACAGCTTTTTTTTTTTTTTTTTTTTTTTTTTTTTTTTTTTTTTTGTACTGACAGAGACATGGTTAAGGATATAAAATAGAAAATACAAAGTTTTTAGGAAAACCCATTTTACCAGTGGCTGTGATCAGTTTATTAATATTCTTGTTTTTAAACTTTGCAGAGCATAAATTATTAATTCGAAATAAATGGTTAATGATGATGTTTCTAAATACCGAAAGATGCAGACATGAATTAAAATGTGTAAATAAGTTGACATTAAAACAAAAATCTTGCCGTTTGTCATAGATATCTGTGTAAAGTTTATTACCATCGATGATTATTTTGAGATCTAAAAAGTTAATTGATTGATTAGTCAGAGTATTTTGAGTTAGCTTTAAATTAGGTGGATAATTGAAGGAAAAGCCATTTTGTGAGTTCTTGTTGAGATAAAATACAATAATATCATCGATGTAACGATAAAATCGAACATCATCATTGCAAATTTGCTTTTCATAATAATAAAGATAGAGATCTGCCAAAATACTGGAGCTACAACCTCCTTGTGGGATGCCTAATTGTTGCAAATAGATAGCGTTGTTGTGGAAGATATAATTATTATGGATAACAAAGTTAAGAAGAGTTTTAAATTTTTCTGCTTTAAAATTGTAAGGAAGATTAATTTGAGCTTTATATTCTTGAAAAAGACTGTAAATGATATTACTAAGATCTGATAACTCAATATTATTGAAAAGATCTTGAAAGTCAAAAGTCATAATATTGTCTATTGAATCGAGCGATTTTATGTATTGAATTAATTGAAAGCTATTTTTAAGACAGTGTAAATTATCAACTTTGCAAGTACATTTGTAAATTTGTTTTAGAATATCCAGTAGAGCTTTATTAGCATTGTTGTTATAAGTGTTACACCCAACAGTGACAGTGCGAAATTTAATTGGAGATTTGTGAAACTTAGGTATGAGAACTATATAAGGATAATTAAAGTTATTGAAGGGAAGTTGAAGTAGTTTATAGTAATTATGTATTTTTCGGTTATTAATAATAAGGTTATTATTAGTTAAACTGAAGATGTTACTATTATTGATTGAAGAGTTTAAAATAGAGAGATAGTAGGATTTACAAATAATGGCATAATTATTAGGTGATTTGTCAACATAAGTGATCACAAAGTCATCCTGTAGTGATTTGATTGAGTTAAGAAGTACAGATTTTTTAAATAACACCAGATTTGAAGAATTGATAAATAATGCATTTTTGATTTTTTGTAACACTAAAACTTTCCATTGAGTGAAGTAGGCAATAGGTTTATTATGAGTAATAGATATTTTATAAATAAATAAATCTAGGTCATAAGAAAACTGTTGAAAGATTTGTGGAATGCTAGTTTTAACTGGAAGTCTAAATTTGGTGCCAAATTTCATGAATTTTTTTAATTGATAATTATCAATAATATTGAGATTACCCGTGATAATGTGTCCATGGTCTCTGTCAATAAATTTTGAGAAAGAAGGATCATTGCATTTACAGGTTACAGTGTTAGTAAAAGAGGTAGACTTAGATACAGAATTATAATTGAATATCTTTCTGCCAAGAGGAAGAGGATATTTGAAGGTACGAGATAGATTTAAATCTTTAATCGGAAACAAACATTCTTTGTCATTAATTATAGACGTAATGTTAATACTGTTCAATATTTGATTTGTAAAATTCACAATTAATTGAGTATTTGTTTTAAATTTGTTGGGCTTTTTATTAAGTTTTAAATTAAATTGTTTGATTTTGTACATTATAATATCATAAAAAATGTCTGAAAAATGTTTATTATAGGATTGGCTTTGAAAGACATTCAGAAAGTTTACTAAGTATTTCTTTTTAATTGCAAAAATAAATTTTCGAATAATGAACCAGTTATAGTTAGATAAGTAATTAGTCTGTAGATCTGAAATGAGTTTAATAATGGCACTTTTAGAAAAGATTAAATCTTATATATATATATATATTTGTAAAATTGATCGCATTATTATAATTAAATTCCTGAGGCAAAAAAACAAAAGCATTGTTATAAAAGAGATAACGTAATTAGTAATCGATTCTCTTGTAGAACTGAAAAACATATTTTAACGAAAAGGAGATTTTTTTTTTATTTATTTATGATTGTTTGTGAGACTGTATTCAATAAAGAAACAAAAACAATTAATTATTATTTTCAAGCGACATCAATTCGTTGAATTAAACATATTTAAACATACTATCAAAAAAAATAATTAATTAAAAATATCTTCCTATTTATAAAAACAGCATTTTTCAATCTTTTTATCTCATTACCTGAAATAATTCTCAAATATGTTTAATGTGTAACGAAGCCGCATATTTACATTAAACAGCCTTTAATTTAAGCAGTAAGGAAAATGTGAAAATTGGATAAGGTACAAAGATTTCAATATAATAAGTTAATAGTAATAATTAAGGTAATAAACAGTTCAAAATATTTCGTCTAAACCTTTCCAGTTTTAAATTTATTATCCTGCATTTTGGTATTAGGGCTTTTTTTTTTTTTTTTTTTTTTTTTTAATTAAATATTAAGTTTTACACATGCCGCAACTAATTCATTAAAAATAAATTTTGTTGCTGTTCGATCAATTACAATTGCATATGTTCCAACTAAACTGATATTAGTTAATGGTTTGAATACTAATTACATTTCGTCTTTTAAGATTGTTTGCTATCAGGCGTTTTTTATACATTCTTTGATATTTTTTTAAGAGAAAAAAATGTGTATTTCTAAGAAATTTTAAAAATATCTGAAACTGAAGCTTATATGCAAGCGCGTTTGTGACATATATACACAAATAAAAAATAATAATTAAACTTTTAACATCATATTGCATTTAAACGTTGGTTGGTTGGGTTGTTATTGTTGTAGTGTTTAAGGCCGATTGACTACACCTATGTTCCGAGACCTATAGGTCGGATGTAGAGTCCTGCATCGGGTCGGGTTGACAGAATTTTTTCTCTTGCGGGTTGGGTTGACTGATCTTTTTTTCGTGCGGGTCGGGTTCGGGTCGGGTTGACTGCATTTTTTTTCTTGCGGATCGGGTTTGGTTTTCAGCAAGTCGGGTCGACTTGAGAGCACATTTCAAAATATTTTTTACAATTATAAACATAAATTTATAGACATGTTTATAACTTTGTAACTAATTTAAACATTAAAACCGAATAAACTACTACGTCAGAAACGCCAAAGAAAAATATTGCAAATGCATACAGCTGTTTCGGTAGCCTAAAGCGTACCGTCTTCAGTGCAAAAAGGATTCTGAATCAGGAGAAGTGCTCGTATATACCGGGTGATCCAAAAGTCAGGACAAACTTTAAAAATGAATAATTCGAAAACGAATCAAGATACAAAGATACGGTTTGCACCAAACGGATGGAAAAGAAGCCGGGTTTACTAATATTATGGTGCCAAACCAGGTCTTTTTTTTTTTTAGAAAATAATTTTAGAAATTTGATATTAAGTTTTCGTCACGAGTCAGCACAAAATTTCTGACTGTGAAGCTGTCTTCCCTAAATTTACAGCCATATTATTTTCTTCACACCATTTCGAGAGCACGTGCAGGGCTTTATTTAAGCGACATTCAATAACATTTTTAGCAACATTTTTTGGTGCTTGGGTCCAGATTACCAAATCATCAGCAAATAGTAAACATTTAACATCAGGTACTGATTTAAGTGAAATTAGATCATTGACATATATATTGAACAAGGTGCAGCTACTAACTGCTCCCTGAGGAAGCCCAGTTTGAAGATTAAAGCTTTTGGAGAAAGATTCACCGAATTTAACCCTGCATGTTCTCTGGTTTGTGAAAGTTCTAGTCCAGTGAAATAATTTGGAAAACATTCCAATATTCAAGAGCTTCTGGTAAAGCCTTTCCCTCCAGACAGAATCATATGCCCCCTTAAAGTCAACGTAAATAGCTGTTAAAATGTCTCTGTTATCTAATGAATCTTTAACGAATTGGCTAAATTTTGTCACTTGGTCACTCGTTGACCTATTTCTTCGGAAGCCAGCCTGTTCTGTATCTAATATATTATATTCCTCGATATACCAGATCAAACGGTTAACCACAAGTCTTTCCATGACTTTAGCAAGGATACTCGTAAGTGAAATGGGCCTATAGCTATTCAACTGTCCAGAGTCCTTGTTTTTCTTTAGAACTGGAATTATGATAGCACTTCTCCAATGCGCCGGAATCTGACTCGACTCCCATACACGATTTAGAACATTCAGTACTGTTTTTCTTGCCACACTGCCCAAATGGATAAGAAATTCTGCATGGATATAATCCACACCAGGAGATTTTTTTCATTTTGAGACGTCTTAGTGCAAGTTCCAGTTCTTGTGCACCAAAGGGAGCATCGAAAACAGCTCTCCATCCGGGTTCCTCATCAGTCTTCTGCATTTTGAGTAACTTCTTCCATTCAGCATTAATTTTTCGTGACATTTTTCTTGCATAATTTCCCTTTCGCTGGGACTGGGAGTAGGATTGCCCAAAGGCATTTGCGATGGCTTTATCAGAAGATAATAATTTATTTCCAACAGCAATCGGATTCTTCTTATACGAGGGTCTACGATTTTGGATATTAGAGGTAAATTTAAAAACTTTTAAGCTATCTTTTTTATAATCTATATGTGTAATAAAATCGTCAAAGGATTTGCGTTTGGCCTGCAAAACAGCTTTTTTAACCACGCTAGCCTGTTTCCGCCATGCGACAATATCAGATTGTCTTTTAGTGAGCTCAGCCCTTCTTCTGAAACGATCTCGTTTCTTTTTTAAATTCTTCCGATTCAGGAAACCAGAAGCATTTATAGCCTCTGACTTTTCCCCGAGGTATGCACTTTTATGCACAAAACAGGATTGTCCTTGTTAAATTGTAAACCAATTTTTCCGTGGGAAGTGAAAGGTCAAAATTATCTTCCTTAAGTTCTCTATCGGACAATTTCTCAAAATAATCCCAGTTTGCTTTTTTAAAATTCCAGGACTTCTTTAAGCTCGATTTAAATCGGTCTACTGGGACTCTAATATTAATAGAGGCCACGACTTGCCTATGTCCTGAACCTGGATCCTCTACAACCTTCCTTTCTGTGAAGGCACAGATATCAGCTGAAACACATAACAGGTCTGGCGAAGTGCCAGAACCATTGTAATGGATATAAGTAGGATGGTCATCTGATTTGAAAATAAGCTCAAGAGGACTGGAATTCAAGAGGTCTTCAAATTCTTTTCCAGCAGCGTTTGGTTGAATATATCCCCATCTTCTTGAATGTGCATTCATATCACCAATAATTATTGTTTTAGATGATATCTCAAGAATAGACAAATCTAGATTTCTATTTGGAGGGACATAGAGAGCATAGATCTTGAAAAGGATCTCATTCTTCCATAGTTGGATCTACAACACATATTCTTGAAAATTTTGATAGTATATATGATTAAAATATAACCTAATATGAAACACACAAGACTACAATTAGATGTATATCATTCTTTCCAATATCGTATAATTGGTATATTTATGACCACCGCAACTTAGCATAAAAGAAAAAAAGCAAGTACAAGTGTAAAAAAAAGAGAGAGAGGGAGAGAGAGAGAGAGAGAGAGAAGATCCTCTTAAAGTGGTCATTGCACGAAAAATAACTAAATTAAAAGCACTAAGAAAAAGAAAGGGTAGGCACAGAGCTGTCGAATCGTGTACATTCACGTGACTATTTTTAAATGAGCAAAAATAAAATTAATCAGTTGAATTCTATGCTATTTTAGTATTGTTCCAAATCCCTTTTCTTTAAAAATTAGTGGTATCTACTGAAACATATTTTCTGCGATTGACATTTAGAAAATTAAGTCTGGCTCTATTAAAAACAGTCCTATTTTATGCTTATAAATTCTAGTTTCTTTTGCTAGAGAGTTCTAGAATCCTCAATTAAAATTCTAGCGCGTTTTACCTATATTATCGTAGTCAAATTCATTTAAAAATCTTAAAAAATAAATACAAACACATGAGGCAAGTTTTAATAAGTACAATTCTAGTTTATGAATTAATTCTAGAAATGAGACGATAATTTCTCGCAGTACAAAGGATTCATAAATTAATGTATCGTTTCATCATCTAGAAGTATATAGACTAGAAATTTTCAATAATTTCATATGTTAAGTTTATTTGTTTGCCTTAAACGTATAGCTCAAAAATCTATATTTCTTATTAAGGGTTTCAGAAAATGACTACTTGTTCGTTCTAAATGAAGGTGGTATATATTTTTCTCAGTGTATGAATGTTATTTCCAACAGAATGTAATTTTACAAATTTTAAAAATATTAAAATATCGAAATAATATTTTTTTTTCGAAGGATCCGTATGAATTAATATATCACTTTTGGAATGTTTGTAAATAATGAACAAAATGATTAATTATCCAAAATTTTTTAGTAATTAAAAGTGTTATATACCACCAATAGATACCATCAAATGAGTCACTATTTCATCAAATAATAATGGATCGATATTGAACTAAATATTCGATGTCCTAATTTCATTTAAATAATTATCCTATTTTCTTTCACTTTTAAGAAATTAGTAAATATGAGAAAAATTAGTAAATTAGTAAATACTTAAAGTGTTATAACTATAAAACCATATATCATAACTATAAAACTATATACCATCTACAAATAACATCAAATGAGTCGCCATTTTATAGAATAAGAGTAGATCGATATTAAACTAAATATTCGATATCTTAATTTAAATTAAGTAATTATCTCTTCATTTGAATTTTACTAATGCAATACGTGTGGCGAGAAAATAATTACTTCTGCTATAAGATAAACGTAATTTTCATCTCAGTGAGGAATGCAAGTTATATATTCAAAGCAATAATATCCGATCGAATAGCTTTCTGATATGTTTATGAAATTAACTACATAAAGCTAAGCTTTTATTACAAACGTTGCAATGAAGAATAGAATACAATGATACATTATATTTATCGTATTCTATTCATATTATTTGAGATATTGCAATAAGCTTTATCGAATATCATTTTGAAATTTTGAAAGATACAAGAAATTTAACAAACGGAGATAGGTGTATTATTATCCTTAAAATATGCAAATTACAAAATATATTTTAATATTTATTGATTTTTTTTTTTTTTTAATTAACAATAATGGAATAATAGATCGAAAATTTCGATACAAGTTTTTAATTTGATTTATATTTTGTAAGGTTTCCTGAATACAAAAATGTGTTTTCTGGCAATGGGTCAATGTGTATGTGTATACGTACTACACGTGTATATATGTGTATGTATGTGTACAAATTACAAAATATATTTTAATATTTATTAATTTTTTTTTAAATTAACAATAATGGAATAATAGATCGAAAATTTCGATACAAGTTTTTAGTTTGATTTATATTTTTTTAAGGTTTACTGAATACGAAAATGTGTTTTCTTGCAAGTACGTACATGTGTATATGTATGTGTTTGATGAATATTCGGACTATCATATCTCTAAAATGAATAAAAACGGAATAGCGAGACATTCGAATTAAGAGAGGTCTAGTGAACCGATACTTTTGCAAACTTTTGGTAAAGTTTGAAAAAGTGGAAGTCGAACGCTGAAAACTGGAAATGCAACATTAAGCCTGTATCTCGAAAGTGGCACTAACGATTTTCTTCAAAGTTGGTATAAAAACACCCTTTTAGATAACCTTTCACGTGTATCAATTGGCTAGTTCAGATATATTGATATGCAAACTGTATTACTGGGTTAATTTGAAATCTCGCTAGTGAGGTTATTATTATTATTATTATTTTTATTTATTTATTTATTTATTTATTTTTTTTTTTTTTTTTTGATTGACTCTAAGAACTATTTTTTCAAACTCGCCAAATTAACTCTGTATTAGATACTTTTCTGTGTGTAATTGTTGGTTTCCTATGAACACATGAGTTAGACAAGTTTTGGTGTCAATCGGTAGTGGGACTAAAAGTCTGTACCTCAAAAACGGCTCAAATAATTTTATTCAAATTTCGCATTATTAAATATTATTTATGCAGTATTTCTACAGCACAACCATTGTCTTTAAGAAGATTTACAGTGACAATTTTTTTTAAAATATGTAACATTTGAAAATGTTACATTCTTATGCAGTTTTTCATTAACGTGCTTATTAAACCGTCAGTTTTTACAATTTGTATATTAAAAAAAGTAAATAAATAAAATAAAATAAACTTTAATCTATTATAAAATTTCTGTAGCATTAAAACTGTCTTGAAGTCGAATCATTTGATGTCCAATTGTAGCGGAAGAACAGCCGATGCATAAAGTTAAAATGTTATGTTTGTCAGTTATTTTCAAGTATCCTTTGCTGTATGAGATCATCGTGACACTTATTTATTTATTTATTTATTTATTGGTATGTGTGTGTGAGAGAGAGTATATATGTGACACCATATGAAAACAAATAATTTAAGACAATTTTTCGTGGCAACTTATTAGATGGAGTCAAATGAAATGCTATATAAAATACTTATATATAAGGCATAGATTTAAAAAAGTTTTAAGGACAGGATTTTATTTTCAAATATACTAAAATCTCCCATTCAGTGGATGTAGACAACGTTTATGTATATGCAAAACTTCATCTCAATCATATGTAAAAAGTGATTTAAAATGGTTAAAGTTGTTAAAAAGGCGAAATTTTCCTCCCGCCCCTTCCCCAAAGTAATCCTTTACATTGTAGTCGGAATTATACAATTATATAAAATTTCAGCGAACCCAGGAGATTCAGCGGGCTAATTTGAGGGCCCACAGCCCTTCTCCTCCCCCCCCCCTCCCCCTTGAGCCCGGTACAATGTTTCAGCTCAATATGACGATAGAAATACGTACAAATTCTAAAACCATTTTGAATTGAAATTAAGTGCTTAGAGTATCCGAAACATCCTTTCTAAATCTATTAAGACTTAAGCGTGTATTATCATCGGAGTTATATATCATGCAAAATTTCAGCTTATCAGGTAGCTAGGTAGTGACTTACAATTCGAAAATTTTTTTGAACTGGAGTTAGAGAGTCTAGGTCCCGACTCCTAATTCTTTTAACACTTGAACATATAATGTTATCAAAGATATACATGTATGCAAATTTTTAGCTCAATTGGACGGTAGGAAAAAGGTAAAAATTCAATTGTTAGACTTCCTCCTTATACATAAAGATATGAATAACGTATCAAATTAAATAAAAGAATATAAAAAAGATAAAATCACTAATAAAATAGTATTTTTACTAACAAAATAGTATTTTATCGTCTGTAACATGGTAGTAACATGGTAGTCTGTAATATAGTTTATATCAACGTCACATAAAGTTATATCATATGAAGAAAATAAAAGCCCAAATGATTTCCATTTATTTTTATGTTTTATAAATACTAAACTATTAAAAATATTTTTTTTTTTTTACATTTTACCATAAAAATGGACCTAGATTAGCTGCCAGAAATATTTCTAGAAATTTCGTTGGTTAATTTATATTATGTCAACAATGTTTTTTTATTAGTACACATAATTAAAATTGTGATACTTAGCACCAAAATATTGTTACTCTAATACTTACTATATCCTTGATGTAATGTTGATCTACTTATTTTT
The DNA here is from genome assembly GCA_963930645.1 of Salticus scenicus. Taxonomy (NCBI): domain Eukaryota; kingdom Metazoa; phylum Arthropoda; class Arachnida; order Araneae; family Salticidae; genus Salticus; species Salticus scenicus. Next base: position 87,385,661 of record OZ005656.1, read on the forward strand.
AACAGTGTAAATACTTAAGATTAAAACATTTCCATTGAATATTTTTGTCATAATATTTTATAATCAGTGTTAAATGAATAATATATTTCCTTTCCATTCTCTCTCAATGCAAATAATCTTCGTAGGTTCAGACTAATTTCATAAATGTCCTGCTTTCAATTTTAAACATTTTATGTGATTCAAACTGGATGTAAAGTTTAAAAAAAATTAAGTTTTTTTCATCTGTTTCTTTTCTCACTATTTTTTGAAATGTAAATAACACTATGTCTTTATAAAAAAAAAATAGATGTACGTGAAATTTATCCTTGAGTTAATATGCCTTTAAACAAATGTAATGTGAAAACAAAAAAAAAGGGAAAGAAACACTTTACGAAAATTTTAATAAAAGTAAACGTCGAAAGAATAAAGTTTGACTTCGTCTTAGACATTTCACTCACTAAAAATTTTCAACTTTGCAAAGATTTGTTCTTCGAAAAAGAAAACAAAAATATAAAAGATTTATATTCCAATCTTACAAAGGTTTCTTGGAACATGCTATAACAAGAGTTCTTTTCTTTTCCATTTAAATTTTCAAAGCTTTAGGAAATATTTATGCTGCATTCTCGAAACCTTTTATTTTACATTCAAAGAAAAAAATAAAATAAAGTATCGAAAGAAGAATCTATGCAAAAACTATCAACTTCACTTTTGCTATATACGAAAAGAAGATATTTTGTATAAAATGAAAATTTTTATATCTTATTTTTGAAAAGGAAATAGAAATATAAACAAGATTTTTCAAAGTAATTAAGTAAAAAAGTAAATGCACAAAGAAGAAAAGTCTCAGCATTATTTATTCATATATAAAAATGTATATTAATAATTTAAAAATGGTTTCTTAAAATGATTTAGAAACTATGACATATGTCATAGTACATACAGAACAGTAAATGCATCACTGTATATACAGAACAGTAAAAATTTCAGAAAAATAAGTAGATCGATGGATATAGTTCTTTTAATGTTCAATTTCAAAATTTCTTCTTCTCTAGTGTAAAGTTGTTAATATTTTGCACGAAATAAAATGTGATTTCCTTAATTCATCTTACACAATCTTGCCGTGAATGAGTTGAAACTTTCGGTTAAAGATATTTTGTAAGTTACCTTGAAAAATACTCGAAGAATTATTCTAAAACTTCCTTGGTAGCTGTAAAAAAAAAAAAAAAAAAAAAAAAAAAACATGGCGTGACTGCACTTTAATTTCCAAACATCGACTGTCTAAATACATTAAAGTAAGAAAAGTCGTTGAATAAAAAAAATTATAATAGGTTGATTAAGTATTTTTCCTCAAATAGTAAATTGTTTAATTTAATGCTATTACATTAAAAAAAATTTGAGCTCTTAGGTAAGGAATGATAAAGACGTTTCCGTTGTGTCACTGTAAACAAAATTTAAGCAATTTGCACGACAGTTTACCCATAACATGTATATAAATTTAAAGATGAATCGAATAAGGCATTTAGATGGCAGTGTTGGGCATAATTGATTAAAAAGTAATTGAATTACAATTGAATTACAATTAAATTATAATTATAATTATTTTACTGTCAATAAATTAACAAATAATTGATTACAAATAAATTGAATTACTTATTCAATTTATTTGTAATAATTCAATTTATTTGTGATCAATTATTTGTTAATCGATTGACAAAAAAAATTGTAATTTAATTGTAATTTAATTGTAATTCAATTGTAATTCAATTACTTTTTAATCAATTATGCCCAACACTGTTAGACGGTATCGCACTATCGCTAAATAATTTCAGTCCATAGGTCATAAAAAATTTTTGTTGTGTTTCTAGGGGATAAAACTTTAAGTGTTATGTTCATCTAAATCTGTACAGTTCGTGCGATGGTGGCCTATATCATGTAGAAGAATGTTGGAGAATCTGGCACAGTCGGGTAAAATCGGATACCATTATTTATCATCTGCACGATGCTGCAACCTATCGTAAGCACACTAAACGTCTTTACTTGGCCTCGAATATGAACGATAGTTCCGCTTTATGTCACTGAGAAAAGCAGTTTTGTGTCATATAACTTCCTTGATTTATCAAAATTCAGACTTTTTTGGAGGTAAGTATTACGAATTCTGTCGTTCATGTACTAAGCAGTACAATAAGTGAAAAATCTAGTGTCATTTTCGGTAAGAGTTAGTAATCTGATTCCCATGAACTTATTCCTACCAACAGATAGTTAAGGTTGATTAATTCAACAGGAATACCAAATAGTCCATATTATTTGCGATTTTTGTAATACTTGAAAGTTGATCACTTTTTTTCAACATTGTATATTTCCAGTAACAATTTCAAAATGGTATGTTTATATTGAAATTATTTACGAATTTCTGTAAAAATCTACCCTGTTCTACATTATCATATAAAGAAATGAGTATCGTTCATTTTGCTTAATGAGTATTCCGATTTATTCGATTGGTTCATATGACACAAAAATTGCTTTATTTATTTTTATTTTTTTCTTTAACTAAAACTGTCGCATGTAAACTTTATTTTATATTACTTAAAATTATCAAAACACATTAACTACTGTTGTAAGTTTGCAATAGTTGAATTCACAGCAATCCAAACTATTGCACTTTATTATGGTGGATTTAGATAGAAATGGTATTCTATATTCACTTACTTTCCTCTATAAAATTTTTTCTTTCAACCTAACAAGGTATTTAGATGCTATCGCACTTTAAATAATTTGAGTCTATAGGCCATAATGATAAAGAATTTATGTTTGTATTTTTGTTAAAAAAAAAAAAAAAAAAAAAAAAAAAAAAGAGAAAAAATATCTATAAATGGTAGATTCGCCAAAATAGGTAAAGCTTGGGCGACGGTGACCTGTAACATGTATGTAAATTTTCAGCTCAATTGGATTAAGCATTTAGACGCTATCACAGTTTAAATAATATCAACCCATAAGCTATAATGGCAAAGAATTTTCGTTGTGCCCCTATGGAAATAAGTACTATTTTCACCAAAATCAATACAATTTGTGCGACGATGACCCATAATATTTATATAAGTTTTCAGTTTATTTGAATAAGGTATTTAGACCATATCGCATTTTAAATAATTTGAGTGCATAAATATCTAATCTCTTTGATTCCACCGGTTGAATAATATATGCGTGTGTCACATTTAAGACTAATTAGTTATTGAGTAACGATATGAATAAAATGTTTGTCATTGAAAAGGAGACGCACTTATTAAATTAATGAAGTCAAATAATTAAAATAATCGAAAAACAAAAGTCGACATTTTTGCGCGAATCTACAACTCGTTTATGTAAAAAGACGAAAATGAAAACGCGCATAGTTACATAATTGTAAAAATCAGACAGTACACCAAAATTAAAATTATATTTTGACTTTTCAGTTAATAATATTGCATGACTATAACATATAAACTGGTATCTTTCTTGATTTTTTACATGTCAATCCATCTTTAACTACAATTTGTTCATCTGTTCGAAGCCGGAAAGGTCAGCTAGTTTAAACATAAAAATCAAATTCATATGTAGATGAAACATTTAATTTTGCCTTCTTGTTGTAAAGAGTTAAAATAAATAAATAAATAACTGATTTTTTACACTGTAAAGAAAAAAAAAATGGTTTTACTAAGAATATGGTGCCAAACCAGGTCTTTTTTTTTTTTTTTTTTTTTTTTAATAGCAAATAATTTTAGAAATTTTATATTAAGTTTCGTCATTTCTTTACTAAGCATTACTTAAACGAGTCAGCACAAAATTTCTGAAAATATCGGCTAGAGTTAAGTTAGCAAAACATGCATCGGAGGATTGTGTTAAAGGAATTATTAAAAAACTTTGTATACAAATAACATAAAACACCAAAAACTCGCAAAAGTTTCGGGTTGAAATAATAGGTATGGGTGCCTGCTTTATTTGCTGTACTGGTGCCTACTTCGTTCACCTGACGAAAGATGGAGATATTTTTTCGACCCGAAAAACCTGTTGCGATATCCAAATCTTAAAATATTCTTTACAACACATATTCTTGAAAATTTTGATAGTATATATGATTAAAATATAACCTAATCTGAAACAAATATGACTAAAATTAGATGTATATCATTCTTTTCAATATCGTATAACTGGTATTTTTATGACCACCGCAACTTAGCATAGAAGAAAAAAAGCAAATACAAGTGTAAAAAAAAAAAAAAGAGAGAGAGAGAGAGAGAAAATCCTCTTAAAGTGGTCATTACACGAAAAATAACTAAATTAAAAGTACTAAGAAGCAGGAAGGGTAGGCACAGAGCTATCGAATCATGTACATTCGTGTGACTATTTTTAAATGAGCAAAAATAAAATTAATCAGTTCAATTCTATGTTATTTTAGTATTGTTCCAAATCGTTTTTTTTAAAAATTAGTAACTTTTACAGAAAAATATTTTCTGCGATTGACATTTAGAAAATTACGTCTGGCTCTGTTAAAAACAGTCCTATTTTATGCTTATAAATTCTAGTTTCTTTTACTAGAGAGTTCTAGAATTCCCAATTAAAATTCTAGCGCTTTTTGCCTATAATATCGTAGTCAAATTCATTTAAAAATCTTTAAAAATAAGTACAAACACAGGAGCAAGTTTTAATAAGTACAATTCTAGTTTCTGAATTAATTCTAGAAATGAATCGAAAGTTTCTTGCAGTACAAAGGATTCATAAATTAATGTATCATTTCACCATCTAGAAGTATATAGACTAGAAATTTTCGATAATTTCATAAGTTAAGTTTATTTGTTTGCCTTAAACGCATAGCTGAAAAATCTATATTTCTTATTAAGGGTTTCAGAAAATGACTACTTAGTCACTCTAAATGAAGGTAGTATATATTTTTCTAAAAGTCTGAATGTTATTTCCAGCAGAATGTAATTTTACAAATTTTAAAAATATTAAAATATCGAAATAATATTTTTTTTTTTTTGAAGAATTCGTATGAATTAATATATTACTTTTGGAAAGTTTGTAAATAATGAACAAAATGAGTAATTATCCAAAATTTTTTAGCAATTAAAAGTGTTATATACCACCATTTGATGCCATCAAATGAGTCACTATTTCATTAAATAATAATGGATCGATATTGAACTAAATATTCGATGTCTTAATTTCATCTAAATAATTATCCTATTTTCTTTCACTTTTAAGAAATTAGTAAATATGAGAAAAATAGGTAAATTAGTAAATCCTTAAATTGTTATAACTATAAAAAGTATTGTATATACCATCTACAAATAACATCAAATGAGTCGCCATTTTATAGAATAAGAGTAGATCGATATTAAACTAAATATTCGATATCTTAATTTAAATTAAGTAATTCTCTCTTAATTTGAATTTTACAAATGCAATACGTATGGTGAGAAAATAATTACTTCTGCTATAAGATAAACGTAATTTTCATCTCAGTGAGGAATGCAAGTACTAATATATTCAAAGCAATAATATCCGATCGAATAGCTTTCTGATATGTTTATGAAATTAACTACATAGAACTAAGCTTTTATTACAAACGTTGCAATGAAGTATAGAATACAATGATACATTATATTTATCGTATTCTATTCATATTATTTGAGATATTGCAATAAGCCTTATCGAATATTATTTTGAAATTTTGAAAGATACAAGAAATTTAACAAACGGAGATAGGTGTATTATTATCCTTAAAATATGGAAATTACAAAATATATTTTAATATTTATTGATTTTTTTTTTTTTTTAATTAACAATAATGGAATAATAGATCGAAAATTTCGATACAAGTTTTTAATTTGATTTATATTTTGTAAGGTTTCCTGAATACAAAAATGTGTTTTCTGGCAATGGGTCAATGTGTATGTGTATACGTACTACACGTGTATATATGTGTATGTATGTGTGTGATGAATATTCTGACTATCATATCTCCAAAATGGATAAAAATAGAATAGCGAAACATTCGAATTAAGCCAGGTCTAGTGAACAAATACTTTTGCCAACTTTTTGTTGGCAAAAGTATCTCAAAAATGGCTCTAACGGTTTTCTTCAAAGTCGTTATATAAACACCCTTTTAGATAGCCTTTCGTGTGTATTAATTGGTTCGTTCAGATAAATTGATATATAAACTGTAATAAGTGGGTTAATTTTAAGTCTCGCTAGTGAGGTTTTTTTTTTTTTTTTTTTTCTTTTTTTCTTAACCGAGTCGAAGACTTTTTTTCAAACTCGCCAAATTAACTCTCTATTAGATATCTTTCTATATGTAATTGTTGGTTTCCGGTGAACACATGAGTTAGCCAACTTTTGGTGCCAATCGGTAGTGGGACTAAAAGTCTGTACCTCAAAAACGGCTCAAATAATTTTATTCAAATTTCGCCTTATTAAATATTGTTTATGTAATATTTCTACAACACAACCATTGTCTTTAAGACGATTTACAATGAAAATTTTTTTCTAAATATGTAACATTTGAAATTGTTACATTCTTATGCTGAATGCAGTTTTTCATTAAAGTGCGTATTAAACAAGCAAACAAACAAACAAATAAATAAATAAATAAAATAAAATAATCTTTAATCCATTATAAAATTTCTGTAGCTTAAAAACTGTCTTGAAGTCGAATTCTTTGATGGCCATTTGTAGTGGAAGCACAGCCGATGCATAAAGTTAAAATGCTATGTTTTTCAGTTATTTTCATGTAACGTTGCTGTATGAGATCATCGTGACATTTATTTATTTATTTATTTATTGGTATGTGTGTGCTTGAGAGAGAGTATCTGTGTGACACCATATGAAATCAAAGTAATTTAAGACAATTTTTCGTGGCAACTTATTAGATGGAGTAAAATGAAAGATTATATAAAATACTTACATATAAGGCATAGGTTAAAAAAAGTTTTAAAGACAAGATTTTATTCTAAAATATACTAAAATCTCCCACTCAGCGGATGTAGACAACGTACATGTATATGCAAAACTTCATCTCAATCATATGTAAAAAGTGATTTAAAATGGTTGAAGTGGTTAAAAAAGAGAAATTTTGAACTGGGGTTAGGGCCCAGCCCCTAAGCTCCTCCCCCCCCCCCCCAAAAAAAAAAAAAAAAAAAAAAAGTAATCCTTTACTGCTTAAGCATGTATTGTAGTCGGAATTATACATTTATGCAAAATTTCAGCGGGCCAATTTGAGGGCCCATGGCCCTCCCAAGTCCGATACAATGTTTCAGCTCAATATGACGATAGAAGTGCGTACAAATTCTGAAAACATTTTGAATTAAGTGTCCAAAGTATCCATAACATTCTTCCTAAATCTATTACGACTTAAGCGTGTATTATCATCCGAGTTATATATCATGCAAAATTTCAGCTTAACAGGTAGCTAGGAAGTGACTTAAAATTAGAAACAAATCTTGAACTGGAGTTATGGGGTCTAGGTTCCGACTACTAATTTTTTTTATTACTTGAACATATAATGTTATCATAGGTATACATGTAGGCAAATTTTTAGCTCAATAGGACGGTAGAAAGAGGGTAAAAATTCAATTCTTAGACACACATAAAGACATGAATAACGTATTAAGTTAAATAAAAGCATATAAAAATGATAAAATCACTAATAAAATATTATTTTTACTAACAAAATGTTGTTTTATCGCCTGTAATATGGTAGTCTGTAATATAGTTTATATCAACGTCACATAAAGTTATATCATATGAAGAAAATAAAAGTCTAAATGATTGTCATTTATTTTTATGTTTTATAAATACTAATTTATTAAAAGTATTTTTTTTTTTTTTCTTTTTTTTTACATTTTACCAGAAACAAGGACCTAGATTAGCTGCCAGAAATATTTTGAGAAATTTTTTTGGTTAATTTTTACTATTTCGACTATGCTTTTTTATTAGTACCCATAATTAAAATTATGACACTTAGCACCAAAATATTGTTACTCTAATACTTACTATATCATTGGTGCAATGTTGATCTACTTATTTTTAACAGTGTAAATACTTCTTAAGTATTTACACTGTTAAAACATTTCCATTGAATATTTGCATATGTCATAACAGTTTATAGTAAGTGTTAAATGAATACTATATTTCCTTTCCAACCTTTCTCAATGCAAATAATCTTAGTAGGTTCAGACTATTTTCATAAACGTCCTGCTTTCAATTTTAAACATTTTATGTGATTAAAACTGAATGTAAAGTTTTTAAAAAAATAATTTTTTTCATCTGTTACTTTTCTCACTATGTTTTTAAATGTAAATAACACCATGTCTTTATTTAAAAAAAAAAAAAAAAGATATACTTGAAATTTATCCTTGAGTTAATTATGCCTTTAAGCAAATGTAATGTGAAAACAAAAGTAATGTGAAACAACACTTTACTAAAATTTTAATAAAAGTAAACGTCGAAAGAATAAAGTTTGACTTCGTCTTAAACATTTCACTCACTAAAAATTTTCAACTCTGCTAAGATTTGTTCTTCGAAAAAGAAAACGAAAATATAAAAGATTTATATTCCAATCTTACAGAGGTTTCTTGGAACATGCTATAACAAGAGTTCTTTTCTTTTCCATTTAAATTTGCAAAGCTTTAGGAAATATTTACGCTGCATTTTCGGAACTTTTTATTTTACATCATTCAAAGAAAAAAATAAAATAAAGTATCGAAAGAAGAATCTATGCAAAAACTATCAACTTGACTTTTGCTATATACGAAAAGAAGATATTTTGTATAAAATGAAAAATTTTATATCTTATTTCTGAAAAGGAAATAGAAATATAAACAAGATTTTTCAAAGTAATTAAGTAAAAAAGTAAATGCACAAAGAAGAAAAGTCTGAGCAATATTTATTTATATATAAAAATGTATATTAATAATTTAAAAATGGTTTCTTAAAATGATTTAGAAACTATGACATATGTCATAGTATATACAGAACAGTAAATACATCACTGTATATACAGAACAGTAAAAATTTCAGAAACATAAGTAGATCGATGGATATAGTATTTTTAATGTTCAATTTCAAAATTTCTTCTTCTCTAGTGCAAAGTTGTTAATATTTTGCACGAAATAAAATATGATTTCCTTAATTCATCATACACAATCTTGCCGTGAATGAGTTGAAACTTTCGGTTAAAGATATTTTGTAAGTCACCTTAAAAAATATTCGAAGAATTATTCTAAAACTTCCTTGGTTGCTTATTAAAAAAAAAAAAAAAAAAAAAAAAAAAACATGGCGTGACTGCACTTTAATTTCCAAACATCGACTGTTTAAATACATTAAAGTAAGAAAAGTCGTTGAATAAAAAAAAATATCTCCTTATATTATTAAAATCTGTACGCATCTGTCTGTCTGTCTGTCTTTCTGTCTGTCTGTCTGTCTGTCTGTCTGTGAGAAATGCCTTGTCATAGATAAAGCTTCGGCGCTAATGGTCGCAGCGCTTCGAAACCGGTATCGACAGACGCAGAATTTCTTCATCTCGACATCGCGATATTTCGTTGAGCGATGCGATCCTAATTAGCGGAGATATTAATTAAAATGTGCACCCATGTCTACCGAAAAATGACCCAGAATTCATGATTAAATGCTTAAAAAGCGACATTTTTACGGAAAAAGTAGAAAATTAATTATAAATATCAGTCGTATTGTTACAAACAAGATACCATTGGAAAGGGCTTTTTTTTTTCTCAATCCGATGGTGTAAACGGCTTATTGATTGGACAATTAGATTTTTTTAAATTAACTAAAATAAACAAAAATGGTGGCAACAAATCACAAGCATTTTAACTTGGCAGACGATCTTGAACGGAAAGAAAAAACATCTGGTGTTTAATGAGGTCATGTGTTTTTGTACTGGGATGAAAAATTGCAATTTTCTATTTTCTTCAATTTTTCAAAATTCGCACATTTGAATTAGTATACAATCTTAACACCACAAAACAAACTTCCTGTTCAAATTTCATCGATTTTCGTCAATAAACAAAAGATTTACATTTTAATTGCAAATTAAATTTTATCTTTAAACGAATCACATTTTATCTGTCGAAAGAGGATGCGAGTTTCAAAACGACACAAATACACTTAAGGTAAAAATATTTCTTTTTCTATTTACTTCCATTAACCGACAACAGTAGATAATGGAATTCGAAATTTCACCTGACTTACACGTTTTGAGGTAACATGGCGCTGTAATAATTTAAAATTTCAATATTTAAAATTCTAATTATGTTTAACTTTTTTTTTTTTTTTTTAATATGTCATTCGATACACCTTTTAAAGAACGGTTACATTATCGAAAGGGGAATTCGAGATTCCACCCGATTTACACGTTTTGAGGTCTCCTGATTAGGTTTTCTTTTGCATCGTAATAGTGGAATTCGAGATATCAGCTTATTTACACGTTTTGAGGTCTCCTGAATGGGTTTTCTTTTGTATCTCAGCTACTAATTAAAGTGTCGAAAGTGGAATTAGAGATTTCACCTGATTTACACGTTTTAAGGTGTCCTGAATGGGTTTTCTTTTGTATCTCAACTGCTAATTAAAATAATTTCATAAGTAATACATCATTTGAAAGCTTTGTTAATTTGGAATTGAATAGTAGATTACAGAAATACGATATTTCGACATTTCTCCTGATTTAAACGTTTTGAGGTGTCCTGAATGGGTTTCTCTTTTGTCTCAGTTACTAATTAAAAAAATTTCATAAGTAATGCATCATTTGAAAGCTTTGTTGAGTTAGAATCGAACAGTAGATTACAGAAATTTCTACCGCCAGATGGCGCTGTAATATTTTTAAATTTCAATATTTCAATTTCTAATCATGATTAAATTATTTTTAATACATCATTCGAAAGATATTTTAAAGTTCTTTTATATTATCGACAGTTTTCAGCAGATTTACACGTTTTGAGGCGTCCTGATTAGGTGTTCTTTTGCATCTCAGCTAATTGAGTAAGACCGTTCAAAACTGGTATACGTAGGTTTATTAGAAGGGGCTGAAAGGGTGGGGATGAAATAGGCGTGCACCGCGCGCGTATCCCCTAACTTGTGCGTGCGCAGCGCGCACGGGACTGCGCTGACCCAGTCCGACTTTTTAACCGATGAGAAATAATTTTTTTAATTTTCTTTTCTTAAGAATAAAAATTTGATTCGAGAAGCAATACGTGCGCGCAGCGTGCGTATATGTTGTAAAATTTATACCCTTTCCGTGTTGATTCTCAAATTTAAATTTAAATTCATTCACTACTTAAATATAATTTAAATTCACTTTATAACCTTTAAAGTTTAAGTTATTAATTAAATGAATTATAGCGTTTAGTGCTATTTTCTCTTTTGATGCTGCCATGTGAGTTAAAGATATATTAAAATTAAAAAGCTTAATGATAATTACTTTTAGTTAAAAATTATATTCCTTATTAATATATTTATGTTTAAGTCTTTTGAAATAACTTTAATTACTCACCTCATATTTAAAAGTATATTTTATTAAAATTAACTTAAAGGAAAATATGTTTAAATCCTTTTACGGATTGTTCTTTTCGCTACTTTGCGAGGAGATGTAATATTTTTCAACTGCTGAGTCTCTTTGCTAAGCCCATAGATGGCGGCTGACTCGCAGCGTCGTGTTGCTATAGTTATGGGAGGCGTTCCTATTCTACAGCATCTAGTAGCTGTTACTTTGAATCCGTTTCGTGACTATAAAAGGAGGTAGGAAATATGTAATCAGGCTCTTAAGCTCTGAAGCCCTTAATCTTTTAAGCTTTTATGTTTTTTCAGTTTAGCTCAAAGTCATGAGCTGGTATTTCGATATAATTATAAACTGTTTAGTTTTATTATGATTGTAAATTACGTTTTTGTGACTTGTTCGTTTAGTGTATCTAGTTATTTCACAATGAAAAGTAGCTTTCTATTTGAACTCAGTATGGCAGTATTTTTAAGGGTATTTAACCTTTCGTCAGCAACCTTTCTAAAATTGTTTCAGCTGATTTAGTGTTATTCATCATTTTGTTTCAACTTTAATAAACTGTTTTAATTGAACTTTTGTCTTCAATGAATGCCACATATATTTATCTTCTTTATAGCTTTTTAGAGCTGAGCAACTATCATTTCACTGCACTGCTAACTCTGCTAACTTGATATATGTGGAAATTGTTTTTTTCACAAGAAGCGGTTATGGGCAATTTGGCTCGTTGTCAGCTCATAGCATTAAAATTTTGATAATAGTTTTTATGGCATTCTAAGTGTTTGAAGATAAGAAATTGAAATGGCAGTAAGTTTAAACCCCACGATTGAAAAATTACGGATGAATAATTATACTACGTGGGTCAAGGACATTAAATTTATTTTAATTGAAAGAAACTGCTGGAATATAATATGTAAGAACGAAATACTGCCTGTTGAAGATGCTGAGGCCGGAATAACTTCAAAACAAGTGGAGGATTTTAAATCTCGTAGTCGAGTTGCATTATCAACAATATATCTGAATACATCGCCTGAAGTCAGAAGCATTATTGAAAATTGTGATTGTGCTATTGATGCCTGGGAGATTTTGAAGAAGACCTTTATATCAGACTCAAGAGCTCATCATATGGGACTGTTTACAGAGTTCATTAATTGTAGAATGTCTGAGAATGAAACGGTGAATTCTTTTGTAACCCGGTTATCAAGAATACTGGACCAGCTGCGTGAAATTGGTCATGCTATGGAGGATGTGTACTGCTGTTTTCAGCTCTTGCAACACCTACCATCCAAGTTTGAATCTGCAGTGCAATATTTGTTGCGTTGGAAGAACGACCAGTTCAAGTTCCAGAATATTGTGTCCGAGTTAACAGCGGAGGAATCGCGTCTACAGCTTCGTGAGGGTGATATTAAGAAAGATGCCAATAACAGTGTTCAGATACAGAACATCCAGCAAAAAGGTAAAAAGCCTTTAACTTGTTTTAAGTGTGGCCGTATTGGCCACTTTAAGAAAAACTGTTTTTTGAATAGTAATGTTAAATTTAAACCTAGAAATTTAAAGTATAACTCCAACGGTCGTGACAAATGCAAATCTCCCCCCTCCTACTACATAGCTCAAGCTAACTTTAGTAATTTAAGTGATGATGACAGCTTTATTTTTGATACTGCTGCTTCAAATCATTTTCTAAGAAATTTAGATCTTTTTGAGCATTATACTCCTGTGGAGGGAGAGGAGCTTTTTGTCGCGATCGATGGTATTAGTTTTCCTATTACTGCTAAAGGAACTGTTAAGTTGAATTTTGGTAAAAATGTATTGTATTTAAAAGATGTGTTATATTCCCCAAAGTTACGGAAAAATTTAATATCAGGTCCTAAATTGGATGTGAACGGTGCCACATACACTGGCGGTAAGGGTCGAGTGTCGGTGTTCGGTAAAGATAAAAGACATATTTTTACTGCTAAAATTAAAGACGGTGTTTACTATTTATATCCTAATGTTTCTAAAGTTAAAAAGGGGAGTAAAGTGAATGGGGGGCACCCAGAAAATCCTTCAGCTTCTCTTGCAAAAGTTAATGAAATTGGGTATTGGCATGCTCGTTTTGGGCATGTAAGTCCTGATACTATTGTAAATACTAGCAAGAAGAACGGGGTAAGGGGCCTTCCTAAACTTAAGTTTAAGAAATTTTTTTGTGAACCTTGTAGGATTAGTAAACAAAACCGTGTGTCTTTTAAATCATCCGATGTTCATGGCGTTAAATCACCGTTAGAGAAAGTATTTATGGACGTCTGGGGCCCAATTAAAGTAACTGGTAAAAATGGGGAAAGGTTCTTTTTGTCCATTATTGATGGATTTTCTAAAAGGGTTGCTGTTTATCCTTTAAAGGATAAGTCTCAGGTTTTTGGTGTATTCGAGAGACACATTGCACGGGCAGAACGTAGTTTGAATAAAAAATTAAAAGCTATTCGTACGGATAATGGTTCCGAATTTGTAAATGACAATTTCAAATCATTTTGTAGTAAAAATGGAGTTGTTCATGAGTTAACTAACACGTTCACACCTGAGCAAAATGGGTTAAGTGAGCGGTTTAATCAAACTTCTTTAAATTGTGTTAGAGCTATTATCACGGATAGTGGTTTGCCTTTTTCTTTCTGGCCCGATGCAATGTTGTATTTCGCGTACACTTGGAACCGTTTAATCCATAGGGGACAAACTAAGACTCCTTTTGAGTTATATACTGGGTTTAAACCATCCGTAAGACACCTGAAGCCGTTTGGATTAATTTCGTATGTTGGGATCCCAAAACAGCATAGAGACCATAAGCTTGAACCTAAGGCTAAAAAGGGAGTACTAATAGGTTATTCATTAAAGACTAAGGGGTATAAAATTTGGTTGGAGGATGAGGATAAAATAGTTGAAACTATAAACGTAACGTTCTCTGATCAGCTATTTAGTAAATGCAGTGGAGCGGTGATGGGCACCTCACTGGAGGAATTGGACTTACTTCCGGAAAGTCCAGTTGATTGTCAAGTTTCCGATCCTGTTGACATTGTTTTCGGAGGTGAGCCCGATGATTCTAGTGACGAGCCCGTCGATGAAGCTCCTGTAGATAAATCTTCTCTTAAACCTCTTTCTTCAATTACTTGGAATAGAAAACCCGTACCCAGAAAAATGAGTGACAGAGTTGACATCTTCTATTACCCGGACAACACTAAAACTAGATTGAGATCAATGAACGATGTCAAGCAATATTGCGATAAAAATAATTTAATTTTTGACTCTATTTTTTTTGATTTCTCTAGTAGTAATAAGTTCGAGGGGGTGGTTGATCAGCAAAACTCAGATAACCCAACTTCAAGTTTAACTCATAAAAAATCATGACTAGTTATCCCTATACCTAAAACATATAATCAGGCCGTTAAATCTTCAGAATGTATTGAATGGAAAAATGCCATGGATGATGAGATAAATAATATGAAAACTCGTAAAGTTTGGCATCTGGTTAATTTACCAGAGGGGAAAAAAGTTTTGGGAAATAGATGGGTATACGCCGTTAAAAGAGATGAGCTAGGAAACGTTGCCCGCTTTAAAGCGAGGCTCGTGGCCCAGGGCTTTCATCAGATAAAGGGGGACACTTATGACGAGACGTTTTCACCCGTCGTTAATTTCTCAGTAATACGTTTCTTTTTTTCATTATTGGTCTCATGTTATAAATGGCATAATGTTCAATGCGATATAAAATGTGCTTATCTTTATGCACCTTTAAAAGAAGAAATTTATATGTCTCAGCCAAAAGGATATGTTGTAAAGGGAGGGGAAAATCTTGTTTGTAAACTAGACAAAGCGTTATATGGCCTTCATCAAAGTGGTCGGCTCTGGTATTATGAGTTAAATAAAGTACTATTAGATTTAGGGTTTAATAAATTTAACTGGTGTAATTGTTCATATTATTTTGAAAATTATATTGTTTTATTAGTTTATGTAGATGATTTAGTTTTGTTTGGTAAAAATCAATTTCAAATAGACAAAATTCTTAATTTATTAAAATGTAAATTTGATATAAAAATTTTAGGTAAAACCAAGAAATTACTTGGTGTAGAATTTAATTATGAAAATGATTCAGTACAAATTTTTCAGGAATTATATATTAATGAAGTGTATGACAGGTTTAAGTCGTTTAACATCCCTTTCTGCTCATTACCTATTGTAAAAGGCATTAAGTATTCGAAAAAAGATTGTCCTACTAATCAAAATGAAATTGATGAAATGTCTAAATTTCCATATCGGAATATCTTAGGATGTTTATCTTTCATTGCAAACAGGACACGACCTGATATTGCCTACGCAGTTAATATATTCAGTCAATTTCAAAATTCACCGGGGTTTAATCATTGGAATGGGTTAATTAAATTACTTGGGTATGTTTCGTGTACTCGAGATTTGAAATTAAATTTGAATTGTTTTAATCCATGTTTAACTGCTTTCTCTGACGCTGATTTCGCGATGAATAGAGATGACTTCGTATCAATGGGGGGACAAATTTTATTTTTGGATAATAGCCCTATTTCTTGGAAAACCTTTAAGCAAAAAAGTGTTTGCCTTTCAACCATGGAAAGTGAATTTGTATCCATGTGTGACGGGGTTAAAGAATTAATGTGGTTTGATAATATATTACGAGATTGTATTGATTTTAAATTAATTGCTATTTCATATGAACCACCAATACTTTTTGCTGATAACCAAGCAGCTATTAATTTTACGAGGTCTCCTATAGAGAATAACAAATCTAAACATATTAATGTAAAATTATTTTTCATCCGTGAATGGCTATTTGAGGAACGGTTTGATTTAAAATATGTAAATACTAAAGATAACTTTGCCGATCCCTTCACAAAGCCCCTTACTAAAGGTGATATGTCTAAATTTGTAAATAAAGTATTTATTAAGTAAATGTATATAGAGTAAATTTAAATTTTTTTGAACGTATAATATATATTTGAATTTTTTGAAACTGAAAAATGTTTTTAGAGGGATATGTATGCATTTTCTTGGTGGGTTTTTCCTACGTTTTCCATTGTGTAGTGATGTATGGTTTAGTTTAATTTTTGTATGAGAGAAATTCGTAGCGCTACGTGTAATTGGTTATGTGTATGTTATATAAATGTTTCATATATTTGTGAATATCATCGTTTTCTTATTTTGACAATGGGGAATGGGGGAAAAAAAAAGGTTTCCTTGAAATGCTGTGCATATTTACTCTATATTAATATCTTGTTCTTTCTTTTAGTAGATGTGTATAGTATATTGATAGTGCTACTGTTTTTTTTGAAAGTGTGAGTTGGACTTGTGGACTCTTGATCTTATGATTTACGAGATTGACAAACCTTGTAGCTTTGTGTGAAGTATATTCTGTAGAAGACATATGTGAATCTCTCATCAAGTCACTAAATATTCAAGGAATTTTTTTATTTCTTTTCTAATAAAGTTTATATTGTAATTGCTGACGTTTGTGTTTGTCGAATCAACACGGTGGGGGGCCTTGTTGTAAAATTTATACCCTTTCCGTGTTGATTCTCAAATTTAAATTTAAATTCATTCACTACTTAAATATAATTTAAATTCACTTTATAACCTTTCAAGTTTAAGTTATTAATTAAATGAATTATAGCGTTTAGTGCTATTTTCTCTTTTGATGCTGCCATGTGAGTTAAAGATATATTAAAATTAAAAAGCTTAATGATAATTACTTTTAGTTAAAAATTATATTCCTTATTAATATATTTATGTTTAAGTCTTTTGAAATAACTTTAATTACTCACCTCATATTTAAAAGTATATTTTATTAAAATTAACTTAAAGGAAAATATGTTTAAATCCTTTTACGGATTGTTCTTTTCGCTACTTTGCGAGGAGATGTAATATTTTTCAACTGCTGAGTCTCTTTGCTAAGCCCATAGATGGCGGCTGACTCGCAGCGTCGTGTTGCTATAGTTATGGGAGGCGTTCCTATTCTACAGCATCTAGTAGCTGTTACTTTGAATCCGTTTCGTGACTATAAAAGGAGGTAGGAAATATGTAATCAGGCTCTTAAGCTCTGAAGCCCTTAATCTTTTAAGCTTTTATGTTTTTTCAGTTTAGCTCAAAGTCATGAGCTGGTATTTCGATATAATTATAAACTGTTTAGTTTTATTATGATTGTAAATTACGTTTTTGTGACTTGTTCGTTTAGTGTATCTAGTTATTTCACAATGAAAAGTAGCTTTCTATTTGAACTCAGTATGGCAGTATTTTTAAGGGTATTTAACCTTTCGTCAGCAACCTTTCTAAAATTGTTTCAGCTGATTTAGTGTTATTCATCATTTTGTTTCAACTTTAATAAACTGTTTTAATTGAACTTTTGTCTTCAATGAATGCCACATATATTTATCTTCTTTATAGCTTTTTAGAGCTGAGCAACTATCATTTCACTGCACTGCTAACTCTGCTAACTTGATATATGTGGAAATTGTTTTTTTCACAAGAAGCGGTTATGGGCAATTTGGCTCGTTGTCAGCTCATAGCATTAAAATTTTGATAATAGTTTTTATGGCATTCTAAGTGTTTGAAGATAAGAAATTGAAATGGCAGTAAGTTTAAACCCCACGATTGAAAAATTACGGATGAATAATTATACTACGTGGGTCAAGGACATTAAATTTATTTTAATTGAAAGAAACTGCTGGAATATAATATGTAAGAACGAAATACTGCCTGTTGAAGATGCTGAGGCCGGAATAACTTCAAAACAAGTGGAGGATTTTAAATCTCGTAGTCGAGTTGCATTATCAACAATATATCTGAATACATCGCCTGAAGTCAGAAGCATTATTGAAAATTGTGATTGTGCTATTGATGCCTGGGAGATTTTGAAGAAGACCTTTATATCAGACTCAAGAGCTCATCATATGGGACTGTTTACAGAGTTCATTAATTGTAGAATGTCTGAGAATGAAACGGTGAATTCTTTTGTAACCCGGTTATCAAGAATACTGGACCAGCTGCGTGAAATTGGTCATGCTATGGAGGATGTGTACTGCTGTTTTCAGCTCTTGCAACACCTACCATCCAAGTTTGAATCTGCAGTGCAATATTTGTTGCGTTGGAAGAACGACCAGTTCAAGTTCCAGAATATTGTGTCCGAGTTAACAGCGGAGGAATCGCGTCTACAGCTTCGTGAGGGTGATATTAAGAAAGATGCCAATAACAGTGTTCAGATACAGAACATCCAGCAAAAAGGTAAAAAGCCTTTAACTTGTTTTAAGTGTGGCCGTATTGGCCACTTTAAGAAAAACTGTTTTTTGAATAGTAATGTTAAATTTAAACCTAGAAATTTAAAGTATAACTCCAACGGTCGTGACAAATGCAAATCTCCCCCCTCCTACTACATAGCTCAAGCTAACTTTAGTAATTTAAGTGATGATGACAGCTTTATTTTTGATACTGCTGCTTCAAATCATTTTCTAAGAAATTTAGATCTTTTTGAGCATTATACTCCTGTGGAGGGAGAGGAGCTTTTTGTCGCGATCGATGGTATTAGTTTTCCTATTACTGCTAAAGGAACTGTTAAGTTGAATTTTGGTAAAAATGTATTGTATTTAAAAGATGTGTTATATTCCCCAAAGTTACGGAAAAATTTAATATCAGGTCCTAAATTGGATGTGAACGGTGCCACATACACTGGCGGTAAGGGTCGAGTGTCGGTGTTCGGTAAAGATAAAAGACATATTTTTACTGCTAAAATTAAAGACGGTGTTTACTATTTATATCCTAATGTTTCTAAAGTTAAAAAGGGGAGTAAAGTGAATGGGGGGCACCCAGAAAATCCTTCAGCTTCTCTTGCAAAAGTTAATGAAATTGGGTATTGGCATGCTCGTTTTGGGCATGTAAGTCCTGATACTATTGTAAATACTAGCAAGAAGAACGGGGTAAGGGGCCTTCCTAAACTTAAGTTTAAGAAATTTTTTTGTGAACCTTGTAGGATTAGTAAACAAAACCGTGTGTCTTTTAAATCATCCGATGTTCATGGCGTTAAATCACCGTTAGAGAAAGTATTTATGGACGTCTGGGGCCCAATTAAAGTAACTGGTAAAAATGGGGAAAGGTTCTTTTTGTCCATTATTGATGGATTTTCTAAAAGGGTTGCTGTTTATCCTTTAAAGGATAAGTCTCAGGTTTTTGGTGTATTCGAGAGACACATTGCACGGGCAGAACGTAGTTTGAATAAAAAATTAAAAGCTATTCGTACGGATAATGGTTCCGAATTTGTAAATGACAATTTCAAATCATTTTGTAGTAAAAATGGAGTTGTTCATGAGTTAACTAACACGTTCACACCTGAGCAAAATGGGTTAAGTGAGCGGTTTAATCAAACTTCTTTAAATTGTGTTAGAGCTATTATCACGGATAGTGGTTTGCCTTTTTCTTTCTGGCCCGATGCAATGTTGTATTTCGCGTACACTTGGAACCGTTTAATCCATAGGGGACAAACTAAGACTCCTTTTGAGTTATATACTGGGTTTAAACCATCCGTAAGACACCTGAAGCCGTTTGGATTAATTTCGTATGTTGGGATCCCAAAACAGCATAGAGACCATAAGCTTGAACCTAAGGCTAAAAAGGGAGTACTAATAGGTTATTCATTAAAGACTAAGGGGTATAAAATTTGGTTGGAGGATGAGGATAAAATAGTTGAAACTATAAACGTAACGTTCTCTGATCAGCTATTTAGTAAATGCAGTGGAGCGGTGATGGGCACCTCACTGGAGGAATTGGACTTACTTCCGGAAAGTCCAGTTGATTGTCAAGTTTCCGATCCTGTTGACATTGTTTTCGGAGGTGAGCCCGATGATTCTAGTGACGAGCCCGTCGATGAAACTCCTGTAGATAAATCTTCTCTTAAACCTCTTTCTTCAATTACTTGGAATAGAAAACCCGTACCCAGAAAAATGAGTGACAGAGTTGACATCTTCTATTACCCGGACAACACTAAAACTAGATTGAGATCAATGAACGATGTCAAGCAATATTGCGATAAAAATAATTTAATTTTTGACTCTATTTTTTTTGATTTCTCTAGTAGTAATAAGTTCGAGGGGGTGGTTGATCAGCAAAACTCAGATAACCCAACTTCAAGTTTAACTCATAAAAAATCATGACTAGTTATCCCTATACCTAAAACATATAATCAGGCCGTTAAATCTTCAGAATGTATTGAATGGAAAAATGCCATGGATGATGAGATAAATAATATGAAAACTCGTAAAGTTTGGCATCTGGTTAATTTACCAGAGGGGAAAAAAGTTTTGGGAAATAGATGGGTATACGCCGTTAAAAGAGATGAGCTAGGAAACGTTGCCCGCTTTAAAGCGAGGCTCGTGGCCCAGGGCTTTCATCAGATAAAGGGGGACACTTATGACGAGACGTTTTCACCCGTCGTTAATTTCTCAGTAATACGTTTCTTTTTTTCATTATTGGTCTCATGTTATAAATGGCATAATGTTCAATGCGATATAAAATGTGCTTATCTTTATGCACCTTTAAAAGAAGAAATTTATATGTCTCAGCCAAAAGGATATGTTGTAAAGGGAGGGGAAAATCTTGTTTGTAAACTAGACAAAGCGTTATATGGCCTTCATCAAAGTGGTCGGCTCTGGTATTATGAGTTAAATAAAGTACTATTAGATTTAGGGTTTAATAAATTTAACTGGTGTAATTGTTCATATTATTTTGAAAATTATATTGTTTTATTAGTTTATGTAGATGATTTAGTTTTGTTTGGTAAAAATCAATTTCAAATAGACAAAATTCTTAATTTATTAAAATGTAAATTTGATATAAAAATTTTAGGTAAAACCAAGAAATTACTTGGTGTAGAATTTAATTATGAAAATGATTCAGTACAAATTTTTCAGGAATTATATATTAATGAAGTGTATGACAGGTTTAAGTCGTTTAACATCCCTTTCTGCTCATTACCTATTGTAAAAGGCATTAAGTATTCGAAAAAAGATTGTCCTACTAATCAAAATGAAATTGATGAAATGTCTAAATTTCCATATCGGAATATCTTAGGATGTTTATCTTTCATTGCAAACAGGACACGACCTGATATTGCCTACGCAGTTAATATATTCAGTCAATTTCAAAATTCACCGGGGTTTAATCATTGGAATGGGTTAATTAAATTACTTGGGTATGTTTCGTGTACTCGAGATTTGAAATTAAATTTGAATTGTTTTAATCCATGTTTAACTGCTTTCTCTGACGCTGATTTCGCGATGAATAGAGATGACTTCGTATCAATGGGGGGACAAATTTTATTTTTGGATAATAGCCCTATTTCTTGGAAAACCTTTAAGCAAAAAAGTGTTTGCCTTTCAACCATGGAAAGTGAATTTGTATCCATGTGTGACGGGGTTAAAGAATTAATGTGGTTTGATAATATATTACGAGATTGTATTGATTTTAAATTAATTGCTCTTTCATATGAACCACCAATACTTTTTGCTGATAACCAAGCAGCTATTAATTTTACGAGGTCTCCTATAGAGAATAACAAATCTAAACATATTAATGTAAAATTATTTTTCATCCGTGAATGGCTATTTGAGGAACGGTTTGATTTAAAATATGTAAATACTAAAGATAACTTTGCCGATCCCTTCACAAAGCCCCTTACTAAAGGTGATATGTCTAAATTTGTAAATAAAGTATTTATTAAGTAAATGTATATAGAGTAAATTTAAATTTTTTTGAACGTATAATATATATTTGAATTTTTTGAAACTGAAAAATGTTTTTAGAGGGATATGTATGCATTTTCTTGGTGGGTTTTTCCTACGTTTTCCATTGTGTAGTGATGTATGGTTTAGTTTAATTTTTGTATGAGAGAAATTCGTAGCGCTACGTGTAATTGGTTATGTGTATGTTATATAAATGTTTCATATATTTGTGAATATCATCGTTTTCTTATTTTGACAATGGGGAATGGGGAAAAAAAAAAGGTTTCCTTGAAATGCTGTGCATATTTACTCTATATTAATATCTTGTTCTTTCTTTTAGTAGATGTGTATAGTATATTGATAGTGCTACTGTTTTTTTTGAAAGTGTGAGTTGGACTTGTGGACTCTTGATCTTATGATTTACGAGATTGACAAACCTTGTAGCTTTGTGTGAAGTATATTCTGTAGAAGACATATGTGAATCTCTCATCAAGTCACTAAATATTCAAGGAATTTTTTTATTTCTTTTCTAATAAAGTTTATATTGTAATTGCTGACGTTTGTGTTTGTCGAATCAACACGGTGGGGGGCCTTGTTGTAAAATTTATACCCTTTCCGTGTTGATTCTCAAATTTAAATTTAAATTCATTCACTACTTAAATATAATTTAAATTCACTTTATAACCTTTCAAGTTTAAGTTATTAATTAAATGAATTATAGCGTTTAGTGCTATTTTCTCTTTTGATGCTGCCATGTGAGTTAAAGATATATTAAAATTAAAAAGCTTAATGATAATTACTTTTAGTTAAAAATTATATTCCTTATTAATATATTTATGTTTAAGTCTTTTGAAATAACTTTAATTACTCACCTCATATTTAAAAGTATATTTTATTAAAATTAACTTAAAGGAAAATATGTTTAAATCCTTTTACGGATTGTTCTTTTCGCTACTTTGCGAGGAGATGTAATATTTTTCAACTGCTGAGTCTCTTTGCTAAGCCCATAGATGGCGGCTGACTCGCAGCGTCGTGTTGCTATAGTTATGGGAGGCGTTCCTATTCTACAGCATCTAGTAGCTGTTACTTTGAATCCGTTTCGTGACTATAAAAGGAGGTAGGAAATATGTAATCAGGCTCTTAAGCTCTGAAGCCCTTAATCTTTTAAGCTTTTATGTTTTTTCAGTTTAGCTCAAAGTCATGAGCTGGTATTTCGATATAATTATAAACTGTTTAGTTTTATTATGATTGTAAATTACGTTTTTGTGACTTGTTCGTTTAGTGTATCTAGTTATTTCACAATGAAAAGTAGCTTTCTATTTGAACTCAGTATGGCAGTATTTTTAAGGGTATTTAACCTTTCGTCAGCAACCTTTCTAAAATTGTTTCAGCTGATTTAGTGTTATTCATCATTTTGTTTCAACTTTAATAAACTGTTTTAATTGAACTTTTGTCTTCAATGAATGCCACATATATTTATCTTCTTTATAGCTTTTTAGAGCTGAGCAACTATCATTTCACTGCACTGCTAACTCTGCTAACTTGATATATGTGGAAATTGTTTTTTTCACAAGAGCATACCCTCACAAGTGCGCGCGCAGCGCGCATGGGTCTGAGCTGCCGAAGGCAGTGGGGACACGGTGTGATTTTTTACCCGATCAGAAATTATTTTTTTAGGGGGCACGAAGTGTCAGGGAAGGAATGCGGGAGTGCAGAGCGCGTATATTCTTTAACTGGTGCGCGCGCAGCCCGCCCGGGACTGCGCTGCCGAGGGCAGTGGGGACCCGGGCCGACTTTGTACCCCATGAGAAATGATTTTTTTTCTTTTCTTTTCTTAAGAATAAAAATTTGATTTGAGAAGAAATATTTGCGCGCAGCGCACATATACATTTACACGTGCGCGCGCAGCGTGCATGGGTCTGCGCTGCCGAAGGCAGTGGGGACCCGGTGTGAGTTTTTACCCGATCAGAAATGATTTTTTTTGGGAGGGGGCACGAAGGGTCAGGGAAGGAATACGCGCGCGCAGCGCGTGTATCCCTTAACTTGTGCAAGCGCAGCGCGCACGGGACTGCGCTGCCGAAGGCAGTGGGGACCCGGGACGACATTTTACCCGATCAGAAATGATTTTTTTTTAAATTTCTTTTCTTAAGACTAAAAGTTACTGTTAGTGATTCATTAATTATAGTGATTCATTTGAAAATACTGACCCGCTAGCGGGCGAAACTTGCTAGTATATATATAATTGGTTGATTGAGTATTTTTCCTCAAATAGAAAATTGTTTAATTTAACGCTATTACATTTCAAAAAATTTGAGCCTTTAGGTAAGGAATGATAAAGACGTTTCCGTTGTGTCACTGTAAACAAAATTTAAGCAATTTGCGCGACAGTTACCCATAACATGTATATAAATTTAAAGATGAATCGAATAAGGCATTTAGACGGCAGTGTTGGGCATAATTGATTAAAAAGTAATTGAATTACAATTGAATTACAATTAAATTACAAGTATAATTATTTTACTGTCAATTAATTAACAAATAATTGATTACAAATAAATTGAATTACTTATTCAATTTATTTGTAATAATTCAATTTATTTGTAATCAATTATTTGTTAATCGATTGACAAAAAAAATTATAATTGTAATTTAATTGTAATTTAATTGTAATTCAATTGTAATTCAATTACTTTTTAATCAATTATGCCCAACACTGTTAGACGGTATTGCACTATCGCTAAATTATTTCAGTCCATAGGCCATAAAAATATTTTGTTGTGTTTCTAGGGGATAGGTGCTATGTTCATCTAAATCTGTACAGTTCGTGCAATGGTGGCCTATATCATGTAAAAGAACGTTGGAGAATCTGGCACAGTCAGGTAAAATCGGGTACCAGTATTTATCATCTGCGCGATGCTGCAACCTATCGTAAGCACACTAAACGTCTTTACTTGCCCTCAAATATGAACGATAGCTTCCTTTATGTCAATGAGAAAAGCAGTTTTGTGTCATATAACTTCTTTGGTTTATCAAAATTCAGACTTTTTTGGAGGTAAGTATTACGAATTCTGTAGTTCATGTACGAAGCAGTACAGTAAGTGAAAAATTTAGTGTCATTTTCGGTAGGACAGTTGAGTTAGTAATCTGATTCCCATGAACTTATTCCTACCAACAGATAGTTAAGGTTGATTAATTCAACAGGAATACCAAATAGTTCATATTATTTGCGATTTTTGTAATACTGGAAAGTTGATTACTTTTTTTCAACATTGTATATTTCCAGTAACAATTTCAAAATGGTATGTTTATATTGAAATTATTTATGAATTTCTGTAAAAATCTACCCTGTTCTACATTATCATTTAAAGAAATGAGTAGTCTTCATTTTGCTTAATGAGTATTCCGATTTATTCGATTGGTTCATATGACACAAAAATTGCTTTATTTATTTATTTATTTTTCTTTAACTAAAACTTTCGCATGTAAACTTTATTTTATATTACTTAAAATTATCAAAACACATTAACTACTGTTGTAAGTTTGCAGTAGTTGAACTCACAGCAATCCAAACTATTGCACTTTATTATGGTGGGTTTAGATAGAAATGGTATTCTGTATTCACTTACTTTCCTCTATACAATTTTTTCTTTCAACCTTACAAGGTATTTAGACGCTATCGCACTTTAAATAATTTGAGTCTATAGGCCATAATGATAAAGAATTTATCATTGTATTTTTGTAAAAAAAAAAAAAAAAAAAAAAAAAAATCTATAAATGGTAGATTCGCCAAAATCGGTATAGCTTGTGCGACGGTGACCTGTAACATGTATGTAAATTTTCAGCTCAATTGGATTAAGCATTTAGACGCTATCACAGTTTAAATAATATCAACCCATAAGTTATAATGGCAAAGAATTTTCGTTGTGCCCCTATGGAAATAAGTACTATTTTCACCAAAATTAATACAATTTGTGCGACGATGACCCATAATATTTATATAAGTTTTCAGTTTATTTGAATAAGGTATTTAGACCCTATCGCATTTTAAATAATTTGAGTGCATATACATCTAATCTGTTTCATTCCACCTGTTTGATGATGCATGTCTGTGTCACATTTAAGACTAATTAGTTATTGAGTAACGATATCAATAAAACGTTTGTCATTGAAAATGAGACGCACTTATTAAATTAATGAAGTCAAAAAAATTAAAATAATCGAAAAACAAAAGTCGACATTTTTTGCGAATCTACAACTCGTTTATATAAAAAAGATGAAAATGAAAACGTGCATAGTTAAATAACTGTAAAAATTAGACAGTACACATATAGTTTTAGGTTTATGACTTCAAAATAAGCATACGATATGTATATATATATATATATATATATATATATATATATATGTGCAGATAAATAGTGAAAGCAAAGGAATATAAATTATGCTAAAACCGCATTTTTAAAAGATATATCGCTTACCTCTCTAAAGAACTGCGTGTAAGCATTAACTGAAACAATCTTACATTAATTAACTTATATCAATAAAAAAAAATGATTTGCCGGTAGCAGTTACTATCTAGAATATTCAGGATTATATTAATTTATCTATGAAAATGATGAGAGTAACAAAATATATATTTTCGATAATTTTGACAGAAATGTTATAAATCAGTTTTTGCTAACTAATTTATTTCTCAATAAGTATCATTAAAATGACAATAAGAGTTTTTCCGAAAATACAGCTAAAATTAAAAGTAATCTTTTATCTCTTTGCATGATATTTATAATCCTTGCAGGTAAATAGCAATTTTGTTAAACTTATGTATTTTAAAAAATAAAATAAAAAGGATCTTAAAAAAATTTTCATGGAAAAAATTGCAGTTTATTGTTAAGACATAAAATATCGTCTTCATATTTTTTTTTTTTCATTTTAGAAAAAAAAAAAAAAAAAAAAAAATAATGGATTTATACTTTAACGCATTAAGCATAAAATATTCAGTAATCATTTTTTAAATCGCAGAAATGTTCATAACAAAATTGTTGCCTACAAAAAAGTGAAAAAAAAAAAATCTAACTATGAAAGTGATATGACTGAACGTTTTCTTTAAAGGTACAAATTGTTGAATTATTGGTTGAAAAAAAGTATTAAGAATTGTACATTTTTAATAGATATGTATAATAAAAAGAAAGTATTGTTAACAAAAAAATTACTGCTTATTTACAAACCATATAAACTACTACTTACCAGCATTAATTATTTCGATTAAAAGGAATCAATTATTTTTCAAATAAATTGAATTACTTATTCAATTTATTTGTAATAATTCAATTTATTTGTAATCAATTATTTGTTAATCGATTGACAAAAAAAATTATAATTGTAATTTAATTGTAATTTAATTGTAATTCAATTGTAATTCAATTACTTTTTAATCAATTATGCCCAACACTGTTAGACGGTATTGCACTATCGCTAAATTATTTCAGTCCATAGGCCATAAAAATATTTTGTTGTGTTTCTAGGGGATAGGTGCTATGTTCATCTAAATCTGTACAGTTCGTGCAATGGTGGCCTATATCATGTAGAAGAACGTTGGAGAATCTGGCACAGTCAGGTAAAATCGGGTACCATTATTTATCATCTGCGCGATGCTGCAACCTATCGTAAGCACACTAAACGTCTTTACTTGCCCTCAAATATGAACGATAGCTTCCTTTATGTCAATGAGAAAAGCAGTTTTGTGTCATATAACTTCTTTGGTTTATCAAAATTCAGACCTTTTTTGGAGGTAAGTATTACGAATTCTGTAGTTCATGTACGAAGCAGTACAGTAAGTGAAAAATTTAGTGTCATTTTCGGTAGGACAGTTGAGTTAGTAATCTGATTCCCATGAACTTATTCCTACCAACAGATAGTTAAGGTTGATTAATTCAACAGGAATACCAAATAGTTCATATTATTTGCGATTTTTGTAATACTGGAAAGTTGATTACTTTTTTTCAACATTGTATATTTCCAGTAACAATTTCAAAATGGTATGTTTATATTGAAATTATTTATGAATTTCTGTAAAAAACCACCCTGTTCTACATTATCATTTAAAGAAATGAGTAGTCTTCATTTTGCTTAATGAGTATTCCGATTTATTCGATTGGTTCATATGACACAAAAATTGCTTTATTTATTTATTTATTTTTCTTTAACTAAAACTTTTGCATGTAAACTTTATTTTATATTACTTAAAATTATCAAAACACATTAACTACTGTTGTAAGTTTGCAGTAGTTGAACTCATAGCAATCCAAACTATTGCACTTTATTATGGTGGGTTTAGATATAAATGGTATTCTGTATTCACTTACTTTCCTCTATACAATTTTTTCTTTCAACCTTACAAGGTATTTAGACGCTATCGCACTTTAAATAATTTGAGTCTATAGGCCATAATGATAAAGAATTTATCTTTGTATTTTTGTAAAAAAAAAAAAAAAAAAAAAAAAATCTATAAATGGTAGATTCGCCAAAATCGGTATAGCTTGTGCGACGGTGACCTGTAACATGTATGTAAATTTTCAGCTCAATTGGATTAAGCATTTAGACGCTATCACAGTTTAAATAATATCAACCCATAAGTTATAATGGCAAAGAATTTTCGTTGTGCCCCTATGGAAATAAGTACTATTTTCACCAAAATTAATACAATTTGTGCGACGATGACCCATAATATTTATATAAGTTTTCAGTTTATTTGAATAAGGTATTTAGACCCTATCGCATTTTAAATAATTTGAGTGCATATACATCTAATCTGTTTCATTCCACCTGTTTGATGATGCATGTCTGTGTCACATTTAAGACTAATTAGTTATTGAGTAACGATATCAATAAAACGTTTGTCATTGAAAATGAGACGCACTTATTAAATTAATGAAGTCAAAAAAATTAAAATAATCGAAAAACAAAAGTCGACATTTTTTGCGAATCTACAACTCGTTTATATAAAAAAGATGAAAATGAAAACGTGCATAGTTAAATAACTGTAAAAATTAGACAGTACACATATAGTTTTAGGTTTACGACTTCAAAATAAGCATACGATATGTATATATATATATATATATATATATATATATATATATATATATGTGCAGATAAATAGTGAAAGCAAAGGAATATAAATTATGCTAAAACCGCATTTTTTAAAGATATATCGCTTACCTCTCTAAAGAACTGCGTGTAAGCATTAACTGAAACAATCTTACATTAATTAACTTATATCAATAAAAAAAAAAATGATTTGCCGGTAGCAGTTACTATCTAGAATATTCAGGATTATATTAATTTATCTATGAAAATGATGAGAGTAACAAAATATATATTTTCGATAATTTTGACAGAAATGTTATAAATCAGTTTTTGCTAACTAATTTATTTCTCAATAAGTATCATTAAAATGACAATAAGAGTTTTTCCGAAAATACAGCTAAAATTAAAGTAATCTTTTATCTCTTTGCATGATATTTATAAGCCTTGCAGGTAAATAGCAATTTTGTTAAACTTATGTATTTTAAAAAATAAAATAAAAAGGATCTTAAAAAAATTTTCATGGAAAAAATTGCAGTTTATTGTTAAGACATAAAATATCGTCTTTATATATTTTTTTTTTTCATTTTAGAAAAAAAAAAAATAAATAATGGATTTATACTTTAACGCATTAAGCATAAAATATTCAGTAATCATTTTTTAAATCGCAGAAATGTTCATAACAAAATTGTTGCCTACAAAAAAGTGAAAAAAAAAATCTAACTATGAAAGTGATATGACTGAACGTTTTCTTTAAAGGTACAAATTGTTGAATTATTGGTTGAAAAAAAGTATTAAGAATTGTACATTTTTAATAGATATGTATAATAAAAAGAAAGTATTGTTAACAAAAAAATTACTGCTTATTTACAAACCATATAAACTACTACTTACCAGCATTAATTATTTCGATTAAAAGGAATCAATTATTTTTCAATTAAGGCTGTATAATCTGTGCATTGTAAAAAATTTAAACTCTACTGCCAAATTTTAGCCGTAAATTTTAGGAACGAGCCATACTATTTACATTTTATTTGCCGTATTTGCTGCATTTGTTAAATTTGCCGTGTATTTGTCGTAAATTTTGTGGCTTACCATAAAGTTTGGCAGCAAGGTTTCAATTTTTTACAATGCATAATTTTAAAATAATTTAAATACATTTAGGACATTTTTATTTTTATTTATTTTTTTACATTCTTCTATATTCAACAGAAGAAAGCATTGGAATCGTAAACATTTTTGACTTTCGGGTTTCTATGGACTTACACGCGTTTGGAGAGCTCCAGAACACGACTGAGCTTTGTTTGTTCGTCTGTCTGCGTGTGTATGACAAAAGTTGTGTTGCAACTGTATCTCAGAAACTAGTGCACAGCATTGCCTTTGGCGATATATCTTTATATTTTCATGAGAAAAAAATAGTTAGTAATCATGGAAAATTCTTTAGGTATGTTGATGATCTTATAGTGCTTAATTTCAGTAGTTTTTCAGAGGTATCTGCTGATATTTGTCCTAATGATTTATTTTAAAACACATTAGTAAAGAAGATACAATTCCTTTTTTAGATTTAAAAATTAAGTTAATTAAGAAGACTTAGATTATTAGTCTATGATAAAAACTTTCGATTTTGAATTTATAAGTTTGACTAATTGGTTATCATGTATAAATATTGAAGTTTTGAAAAATATTTTGTTTTCGCAAATTTTTAGGATTAAAAAAAAAGATATATATATATGCCATAATTGCTATAGCCTCAAAGTTTCGAATCGCAATTTTTTGACACTGTGAATTCCATTGGATATCCTTCTTATATTTTCACTGTTATCCGTAACTGTTAACATTTCTTAAATGTTTTTCCTTTTAAGTGTCCTGGCGTTTTGTATTTGTTTAATTTTGTCGTTTTTTGTAAGTGTTTTATACAATCTTTTTATAATTTCTTTATATTTTATATGCTATTTTGTAATTTTGTAATATTTTCTTCGTATTTAAATATTTTTTTCTTTTAATTTCGAGCTACAGTGGATAAGTTTTTTTTTTTTTTTTTTTTTTTTTTGTGTGTGTGTGTGTGTGTAATCTATTGGGGACCAAGCTATCTTTTGTTTATAGGTGGTAGCTCATCTTACTGTTTTTTATTTCAGTGTGCATTTAAAAGGTCTCGATGATGATCGCCTAAATGTTTTTTGGGTTAATTAATATCATCTGTATATTTTCATAATTATTTTCTGGTTGTTTTAATTTAATTTTCAAAGTATTTTAGATTTTACATTATATTTAAGTATGCATATCTTCTATTTGCTGAATTTTTTGCACATCAAGTATGTAAATTTAGTTTTGATAATGCTTATTTTATTAATTTTTGGCTTTTTAACCATTAATACTTTCTCTCTTTCATATATATATATATATATATACATATATATACATATATGTGTGTGTGTGTAATTGGGACAATTTAAAAAAAAGTTCAACTGAATACCAAGTTCGGTTAAATTTTAATTGTTTTTTCATGAAATACAGCACCTGAACAATTCTGGATATACACAGATACACAGACAGGTCGACAGATATTTTTATTTTGTAAAAATAGTCTAATAATGTTCAAGTCATCTGAAAATGTGAAAATCCATTGAAAATCGGAAATTAAAAGCTTTCACGAATCCAATACTTTCTTCTTATACATCTATAAGAAAATAAAAATTATATTATTGTAATAAGAATGTCTCATTTTCTTTTTATATAGTTTCATCTTTTTATGCCATAGTTAACCCATCATAATAGTTCCTTTGCCGTTAAGTATTTAGGCAGAATGGGAAAATTATTAAGGGTACAATTATTTTCCTTTTCTTGATAAGAAATGAATGAGAGCTATTTGTATTACGATAATTTTTGCTTTTAGTTCTAATAGAGATATCTAAGAAGTTTACTAGCGAAAATAATCAAGAAGTACTTTTACGAAAGGACTCATGTAAATAAATGTATGTCTATTGTGATTACAAGTTTTCATGGTTCCTCTATAACTGAAAATACTGACTAATAATAATATTTTGAAATCGGTTGAACTAAACATGATCGGGTAATTTTACAAGTTAATTTAAAATCACAATTTAAAATCAATACAAAATATTCAAAGAATTATATTTCTGCCAAATTCTAAACACCCTACACTAGTCTATTTAATAGTTCATTACATTATAATGGAAACAAACATGTATAAGGAAACTATAACCATTAGTAATCATTCTAGGTTACTTTTCTGGTGTAAATTTCTAAATTTTAGTTCCTTCAATATACTCTTCTTTTTACATAGCATTAAAATAAAAGCTGCTAGATAAACAATTTTTATACTTCTTTTAAACAGCTAATTTAAAATGCACCAGCACATTTCTGTTCCAGAAGTGGACACCTTACCTTTTTTTTTTTTTTTTTAAATATGTTATAGAAAAAGAAAATTTTCGAAATATATAATTGTTGTTTTACTTTCAAAGAAACTATAGAACTAATTTTTTTTTTGTAGTCCTGCATATTGCTAAAAACTAGCAAGGCTACAAATGCAGATGTATATACTTTTTGACAACAAAGTAAATATTTTCACAAAAAGTTGTTTATAGCTGTTTTTTTTTCCTCAAAAAAATATGAAAAAAAAAAATCATTTGTGTAACCCTGATTATTGTCTAAAACGTACTTAGCCATTATATAATATATTAAAAACTTATAACAATAAAACATTAAATTAAACAAATGGTTTATATAACGCATAATGCATATGAATAACTTTAAATCAATTCTGTAAAGCAAGGGTGTCCTTAAAACAATAAATTAAGTTAAACATAATTTATTATACAAGAAAACAGGATTGTATGCATTTAAAAATGATATATTTGGTAATTTCTTTATGCTATATGCAGTATAATTATATTAAAGTATGCTTTAAACAAATATTTTTCATACACCTTAATGATCAGAAATATATTTTAAAACTCAAACGGATTGCTCCATATATACAATTTTTGGTAAAGAATTTGCCACAATAAACATAGCTAACATATATTTATTTCGAGGACTTCTATTAATATGAAAATTAGTACGTAGATGGACAGACTATCAAACAGACATATAAACTAACCATACTCATGATCACTTGTAAACAATATTTTATACCATTATAAACGCTTCACACAATTAAATTTACAATTCTAGCAATTTAAAATAACAGCTTCTAATGTATCTGTATATTTGAATGTGAATGTGTAAATTTTAATGCTAACAATCTCGCATGCAATAACATCAAAAAGAATAATATCACATTTTTATGAATATGAATATTGAATGTCAATTCATTATGTATTGATTAGTACAAAGGTATTAAAATACACTGGTTCTCATAATTATAAGGACACCAGTTTTTCTATATTAACTAAACACTGAACACTATTATTTAAACAGATATAATTTTTTTTAATTTGAATTTCATTAATAGACTATATTTAAAAAGTTTTATTGTTTTTCTATCTTAAAAACTTTAAATACATTCAAAAATATGATTTTTTTAGGTGTTCACAATTATAAGGACAGCTCGAATCTTAGTAGCCTTTTTTCAGTTATTCTTTAAATTAATATTTTAGGGTCTCTTTTTAGGGTGAAACAATCAGACATTCTCTCTGGTATGTATATATATATATATATACATTTATATACTTTTTTTTCTTTTTTTAATATTCTGCTTTAATACCATTTCATACAGCATAGATGATATTCTGAATACATTTAAACTATTTAAAATTGCTTTCCACTTGCATGCACTTTTCTAATATGATAAGTTAAGGTTTTTTCAACCTTTAGGAAACGGGAAAGGCAATAATACAGAAGTTTCTTTCTTCAAAATATTTCCTATTGCTCTAGAAGTAGAACAAAAATGTAAGTCTTGTTGAAAAAAATATTATTACCCCCGAAAATCTAACAAAAATCTGAGAATTCTACGTTTAAAATTTGTGGATATTCTCTTTGTGTTCATAATAATAGAAAATTTACTAAATTCGTTCTGCCTTCAGTAGAAACACCTCTCCAGAGCACCATAGATCCACCTTTAAAATGCCCGATTTATATCTGCCTTTAAAAAATCTGCTCTGTCTTTCGCTATCTTCAGATCGTGCCAGTAACTGTTAAAACCATTTGGTTTATCAAGAATAAATGTTTTTCATCCAAAAATTCAACAGTTTACCATTTAATATTGTCTTTATTCAACTTTAACACAGACGTTCTTTCCTCCCATTAAATGCTTATTGATTGTTACAGGGTTTTTTTATTCATTTTAACATATTATTCATTATTTTAAACATGCATAAATGTGGACCCCAACCTTTCGTTAAAAATTACGAGCAAATTCAGCAGCAGTCATTATGAGTAGAACAGTAAGAGGAATTATGAGTCTTCGATCTCTGTAAAACATCTCTGATTTTGCATCAGAGTGTTTTACAAATGTGTTGAACAGATGTCTCTCCTATCGAACCAGCAGTTCAACGTTTGATCACATTTCCTTCAGCAATTTTAGATCTTCGAATTTCATTAGAAAGTCGGCGGATTGGAATTATCCTTCCACTTAAAAAACACATTTATCATACTTGACTACATGAACGTTCTTTTCTCGACGAATTATCAGTAATGTCCGTCCAAGAAAAATTGAAGGCTTATATGTGCCCAGTAGTTAACAAATTCGCATGCCAACTGTAATTTATCCGCTAGTAAGTTAAATAAAACGAAAAAATCTTGATCGTCCCCATAATTATGAACATCTAAAAACGTGGAGAAAAAAATATTTTGCATGATTTTTTATTAATTTTGTTTCATATTAAAAAAGTTATAGCAGTTTTGGTTTTTAGAATACTAGACATATTAAGTGCACTTAGTATAATCTTATTCACAGTTATTTTTACATTAGTTATTTCAAAATATAAAGTGCCCTTATAAATATGAGAAGGAGTGTATGTTTTACAGAAATACCTGTCGTATAACACAATACATTAGATTTCTTTTGACAGTCCCTATGCACAAGCCAGTTGTTCTATTTAGACTATTTTCAATTAAAAGCATGCCAAATATAACTTGAATAACATTTATCAGTATCAAAGAATTCTGGGAATATTGAGAGACCAGTCTCTCAGACAGACGGAAAGATATAAAGTAACTAAAGATAGTACTAACTAACTCATAATCACTTTTAAATAATTCCGAACATTTATTAGTCCGATAATTAGTCGATAATTTGTCTATAATTAATCGAGTAAAGTCATTCCAAAATTTTAAATTATGCCTTCAAATGCGAAAAAAAAAAAAAAAAAAAACATTTTATTCATATCATTTAATATTATTTCAGTGCAATTAAAACGGCACATTGTGTGATATTTTAACCAGTACTATTTTAATTTTAAATACCATAAACTAAATTTATTACAGACCTTTCTACCCTTTCGTTTATCCATTAAAAATTTTTCAATGATAAATAAGAGAACAAAATATTAAAATCCGAGTATCTATTAATTTTAAAATCAGATGAAGAAAAAAAAAATGAAGCACTTTCTAATTTCAAAAATCTATAAATCAGTTTTTGAAACACATTCTATACTACTTGCAAACCTCGTTTGTTATAGCATAAATTTCACATTATATTCCTACATACAGTTAATGCTACATTAAGCAATAAATTATACAAAATCCAAAATGCGTTAAGAGAATAATCGTTCAGAAAATAGAGTTGTTAGGACAACGATTATTGTGTAAGCAAATTACATTTTTTTTTTTTTTTTTTTTTTTTAGCGCAGGTTTTAAATTTACAGGGAATATTAAATTTGGTGTAGAAAATCGTTTTCAGAAACCAAAAAATGTCGATAGCTTAATATTTCTAAAATTTAAGCAGTACTGTGACATATTCATGTCACGAAACTTTTCAATTTAATTTTCTAAAAGCACTTTATTATATGATTTTTCGTAAAGTTATTCAGTTGGAAAAGAATGTTATGTTCAATAATTTATAATATGACTGTAAACATTTTGCACACATTTAAAACCATTCATATTATTTTCCCAAGTGTTTATTATTAGTAATAATATTAATAGTGTTATTATTATTGTAAACATATTTAGAAAACATTAAAATCATTAACCAGTGTTATCAATATAATATTTATCGAATTTTTAACTAAAACACGTAGAGTTTCTAGAACAGAAAAAAAGAAAAGAAAAAACTAATATGTTACGGCTTTACAAAACTTTCTTTTTAATTTCGCATTCAAATTAACCCAGTGAAAATTACTATTTGAAATTATTATTTATCAACATATCTTTATATTAATATGCAAGCATAAAATTTGACGTGTATTTTTTGCCTATTTTTTATAAAAGGGCGCGGGGCGTAAAAGTAGCATCAGTATGGGTAAAATGTGTTACAGAAATCTATATATATATACTCTCATATGTGTCTAATGAGGTAAACAAAAGCAACAGAACAATGACTTTCAGATAAAATTAGCCATTTGAAAAATATTTTTTTTTTTTCGTTTTTCTTCTCGCAAATCCTTAATATTATATTAAATTTGAGATAATACAATGACGAAATGAATATAGTAACCATAGCTAAGGAACACAAATTCATATTTTAATGTAAAAAACCTGTTACTTTATTTTTATGTAATGCGCAAAAAATGTTTTTCCATTTTTTTTCTCGCATCTCGTTAAGAAGTAATGTTTAAAATAAAATTGAGAGAAATCGCGTGAAAATAAAATAAATAAAAAAGAAGAAATTAATGCAGTAACTGTTGCTAAGGTATGTAAAACAGTAACCTCATACGTTCATAGCCAAATTTTAATAAAAGGGGCGCTTTAAATATAAAATCTTTCAAAAGGTACGGTTAATATTTGTTGCCGAAAAAAATTCGAGGCCAAGAATGAAGATGAAGATATCTTTATTAGGATAACAATGAGTATTGCTTTCAGATAAAATTGACTACTTCAAAAGTTTTACTTTTTTTCTTCCTTTGGAAATAAATTAAAAAAAAAATTAATTAAAATTAAAACAAAACGTGCAAAAGAAATTTTAAGAAATTAACATATCAATCGTTGCTAAGAAATGCAATTTCATATTTTAAATTAGAAAATCAGTGAGAAGAGACTGAGATAAATCGTGTGAAAAAAATCTAAATAAATAAATATACTAGCCTTTGCTAAGGATCGCAACACAGGAAACATATTCCTTTATATGGAAGAAATGACAAAAGTTGTCTTAAGTTAAATTTTGTTTTGTGTAAAATTTTATATCTATTAGAAAAAAATATATACTTTTTTAATTATTTTGCTTTAGTATAGAACAGCTTTAGTATAGAACGATATGTAATATGTATTATTATTATTTTCACTATTTATATATGTTGAAAAAAATTACAAGAAAAGTTAACTTGCATATATTATTTATTATGATTTTAAGTGGTTTTGACATCTTTAGTTAACGAAGAAATTTACTTGAAAATATTTATACTTGACACTTTAAAAAGTGCTGAAAATAAAGTTAAAGTGTCTAAAATAATTATGGCAATTTCTAATAAATTAAATAAGTGGAAAAGGCTTCAGTTTAATAAAAAAAAAATGTAAATTTCCTAAAATAAACAAACATTGTGACATAAAGTTGACAATTAAAAAACCATTAAAATTATAAAATTATACATCGAAAGATTTTATTATTTATTAGCGAAAATTAAATAAATAAATAAGTAAATATCTTTCTTTTTATGCCGAAAAAAATGAACGAGCAAATATTTGTTTTAAAATAATTTAAATAAAATAGAAAGAATCGTTCTGAAGGACTGGAAAAGATTTGTAGAGAACCCCTTGGTCAAATTTGAAATTTGGCACCAACGTAGTTCGGACGTTTATCACCAAGATGTTTACTTACGCAATTGCGATAGCCGTTTTAACTTCTCGCCAAAATGTCAACAAAAAATTAAAAGCCACCAAGGGACTTCTATATTAAAGCTATACCAAAGAAATTTTAAGAAATGTATATAATCATTCATTCTGGGAAATGAAACACAGTTACTGCATGCCTTTATATGGAGGAATAGATTAAAGTAAGCCCAGACGTATACTAAATTAAATTCTGTTTTATGCAGAATTTTATGTCTTTTGCATAGAAAATCAATATAAACTTAGGGTTTTTTCAGTTATTTTTTATACAATTTTTAATTTTTTAAACGTAATCGTATTTAAATTTCTTGCATAAAAATTTGCATCTGCATATGCGATTTTTAAAATGCTACTGAATGGCTCGTGATTTTGCCTTTTTTCTGGATTTATTTTTCCCTATTTACTTTTTATTTGCATAGCAACAGAAGTGAATATAATTTTATTTTTTTAAACTGTTGGCGTATTGTTTGATGTAGACAGAGTTCTGTACAATTAAAATGATCAGAACATTGATCAGTAGAATTGATACGCAAGTAGACAGAGAAGTTATAGAGATATGCATCGTAATATAAATAAAAATAATGATTGAGTTTTTTTTCCCTTGAAGGATAGAGTAATTACTAAAAACACAGTTTACACAAAAATTTTGAATTTCTGTATTTTTTTTTTATTTAAATACATTTATTATTATTTAAATTTTTTATTAATATTGATATTTATTATTTATTATTATTGTTTATATATTTAATATTTATTATTCGGTATCGTCTGATATCTCCATAATCCTTAAAGTCTACTGTCTGTTAAACTAGCTTTTCAATGTGTATTCTTGTTTGTATATAGTAGCAATAATCCATGCTGTTAATCTGCACTAATGACGATATGCTTAATGTAACAGAAACTGTAGTATGCGAATTTAATAATTTTTATTTTGTAGTTTATAACTTTAATGTAAATTTACTTTGCTATGCATGTAAATAAAAGTTTCTGTAAATTATTTTATGCTACTGTACATAAAAATTCTAAATAGAAAATTACACTGCTCTGCATGAAAATCTGTCCCAACATTATTTTTAGCAAATTCTTATGTAAAATGGACTCCTGAATCGGAATATTACCCCCATTTGAACGTATCATCCACCATTTTTTAGTAACGCACCCTATTTTTATTACTTTCTGGTAATTTTTTGGCTATAAATTTGCTTTGTAGTTCGGGGACTGAAGGCGGATTATTTTAAAAGTTAAATATCTTCTGAGGAGCTACAGAGATGGAAAATTTTAAAACAAGAACATTTGAAGCCAGCGGAAAAATTAGGGGGGGGGGGGAGATTTCCCACTGAAATTATATACTAGATTTATTATATTTTATTAATCAATTTTTATTATTATTTATTATACATTATATAGTTTTGTTTTTAAACATAAAAATTAAATTTAAACATTAAATTTAAAAATGCTGAAAATGCTTAAAATTAAATTAAATATGCTTAAAATTAAATTTAATGTTAAGCATAAAAATTAAATTTATGCTTAAAATTTGTTTTTAAGCATAAAATTATTGAACAGTTATAAAAATTGGGGGAGAGGGTAGCGTCCCGAGAAAACGGTGGGTGACTGGGGACAACGGGGGTCATATTTTTTTTTTTTTTTTTTGCAGCGCAGTGTTATTAGATATAAAATGCTTTAATCATATGATTATAATATAACTTATAATATAACTTATATAATTATAATCTAACATCCAAATACTTTTAGATATATCTGGTTATTCCTTCTTGGTTTATCCTTCTAAATTAAAAATCTAAATTATTTAAAATCTAAATTAAATATAAAATAATGGTAATTTTAGACGTTTAAAAATTTCTTTTCCGACAATGTGCCAATATGAAAATTCAAAGTTGTGATATTTCTGTACTTTTGAAGTAAACTCTGCAGTTTTTGGTAAGTAAAATAAGTTTTGAAATTAGATTTTTAATATGTCTTCATATTCATTCTATTTTGTATTCTTTCTATTTTTTGTTTGCTGCCCTTAGTTACACTAACCTTGGACATTTATGTACGTGGAACAAATGTAACCAAAGTGGATACTACTGATGCGAGTACTTCAATAACATAAGTATTCTTCATATTTTGCCTTTTTAAGTTAGTATTATAATTATTATAATTATTAAACTTAGTATTCTGCTTGTTTATTAGTTTTTTTTTTTTTTTTTTTTTTTTTTTATGGTTGAATGTTTCATTCATGAAATGGTTGAGGAGGTGTACAATGGGGTTAGTGGTTATGAGCAGTAATGCCAATTGGCTGTATTAAGTTCTTAATATGGATGGAATGACTTTCAGGAGGGGTCTTTTTCTAAGACATACTAGCCTGCATTACCACGAGTTTCGATGAAACCACGGAATACTCCGAGCTTCTAGGCTGACGAGAATGACCTGTGTACAAGGTCGGAACGAGGTGTGCAGAAAAGTTTAAAACTCTGTAACGACATAGCAGGTTTAAAAAATGGGATATTTAAGTCCAAGATTCGTGAAAATTTTGCTATCTGGAAAGTTTCCCAAGATATGTCTTAATATGCACTATAATGGTAGACACGAAACACTATATTTTCATTACATTTTGAACTGCCATTTTTACTTTCCGAACACTATAACGAGGAAAGTATTGAAATCATGTCAAAAATCCGAATTTAAGATTTTGGTGTTTCTACACGTTTTAAGGTCCCTTGAATTCATACCTACTATTTTTACGATGATGTATGTGCGAATATATGTGTGTATGTGTATCTATGTGTGTGTATGCATGTGTGTATGTATGTATGTGAGGGAACACGATAGCGTCTAAACGCTTTGACCAAATGAGCTGAAATTTGGTATGTATTTTATAGGTCCCCATAGCACGAATCTTATTGATTTTGTTGAATCCAGCATTTATAGTTTTTTTACAGGTACACAAAAAATATTTTATCATTATAGTCTATGAGCCACAATTTTGCACAGTGCAATAATGTCTAAATGGCTTATTCGTTTGAGATGAAATTTATACATATGTTATGAGTTTCTGTCACACGAACTGTAAAAATTTTGGTGAATCTAGCGTTTATAGTATTTTTTTTTTTTTTTTTTTTTTTTTTTTACAGAAACACAAAGAATAATTCATTATGATTATATGGTCTACATGGGCCAAATTTTTTTAAACTGCGATAGCGTTTAAACGCTTTTTTCAATTGTGTTGAAAATTTACATTTATGCTATAGGTCATTGTTGCACCAAGTGCATAAATTTTGGTGAATCTAGCAAGCATAGATTTTTTTACAGGGACACAACGAAAAATTCTGTATCATTATGACCTACGTGCTGAAATTATTCAAAGTTCGATAGCGTCTAAATGCCTCATCAGAATGAGCTAAAAAATTTCAAACGTGTTAAAGATCACTGTTGCTCGAACTGTATACCTCTTGGTGAACCTAGTGCTTGTAGTTTTTTTACAGGGACGCAACAAAAAAAAAATCTAATTATGGCCTATGGGCTTAAATCATTAACGTCTAAATGTCTTATCAGACTGAGTTTAAAATTTATATATCAACGGTTGGTCACCGTAGCATGAAGAATAATTCTGGTGAATCTAGCACATACAGGTTTTTACAGAAACACAAAGAAAAAACCATTATGCATTATGGGCTCAAATTATTTAAAGTGCGATTGCGTCTAAACTCATTATTT
Source organism: Salticus scenicus (assembly GCA_963930645.1). Taxonomy (NCBI): domain Eukaryota; kingdom Metazoa; phylum Arthropoda; class Arachnida; order Araneae; family Salticidae; genus Salticus; species Salticus scenicus. The sequence goes on from OZ005656.1 coordinate 87,427,682, forward strand.
GAATGAACTGAAAATTCATACACATGATGTTACAGGTCACAGTCGCAGACACCATATAGATTTTGGTGAATCTAATTTTTATAGTGTTTTTACAGGGACACAAAGAAAAATACTTTATCATTGTGCCTTATAGGCTCAAATTATTTAAAATGCAAATGTCTCGTCTGATTGATCTGAAAATTCATATGCATGTTATAATGTAAACATCGAACAAACTGTATAAATTTTGGTGAGTCTAGCACTTAGGTTTTTATAGGGTCACAACGAAAATTTATCATTATGATCTTTTTACCAACTATTTGAAGAACAATAGCGTTAAACTAAACAACATACGATATGAAGAAATGTACTTGTACACCCTATTATAATTCTCTCTTTTGCGTATTTAACGATTTATCTTACTTTAATTTATTTATACAATCATTAATTACGTAATATCCGAAAAATCGAGTGGTGTCATTCCAGATTTTTTTAATGTTGTAAAGAGCTCATATTTCTAAGAAATATAATTATTTGTATCTTATGATTAAGAATTTTCAAAACTGTAAGAATAATAATAAGAGAGCAAATTGAGGTCAAAACTGAACTATGACAAAATGTGATTACACTCACCCTATAACAAATCCCTCATAAGAAATCCCAAGCAGTTATTATAAATAAAACGAATTTTAACTTTTTTTTTTTTGTTTAGTAAATGGGCAATTGTGCTTATTATTACTTACAAACATTGAATAAACACCATAAAATGCAATAAACTCGCAACAATTGTTTCGGGTCGAAAAAACACACGACCCTTCATCAGGCGAATAAAGTAAGCACGAGTGCTGCAGTCAAAGCGGCAACGCACAAAATGGTTTAAAATGAAAAGAAAAACTTTATAAAGTAGAATGTAATTATAGCTACTGGTGTGAGTAGAATTGTACAAGAAAAACCAGATAATAAATAAATGAGTGAGATTAAACATATAATAATCAAAGGATATCAAAAATTAAATGAAAATCTAAGTTACATGAGTAATTTCCAAGCATCAGAGAAGAATGGAGAGGAAGAAATATCATTAACAAGATTTTTCGAATTTTTAAATGTGTAAAATGCTTCATGAGTATTCAAATGGGAGGAACAGACAGGAGATGAAATTATGTTAGTTCTGGAAAAATCGAAAACGATGACCTTGAGACCAGCAGTGGGAAGCAATAGAAGATTTGGTAATCTCTTCATTACGAACATTCCGACGGTGCTCATTTATTCTGTATTTCAAACGCCTCCTAGTTTGACCAATATAACCTAAGTTGCAGGACGAACACGGAATTAAATAAATTCCAGAACGGTTTTCGGTGGGAATGGGATCCTTAAGAGAAGATAATTTTATTTTATTGACGGGTTTGTAAATAACTTTTAAACCAAACGGTGAAAGAATTTTAGAGATTTTAAAAGAGAGTGAAGAATAAAAAGGTAAAACAACTGGGATGAGACTGTGATTGTTTAATTTGGGAGCAGAACGTTTAGGATTCTTAAATTTATATAGAGCTTTATCGATGATAGATGGGTTATAGCCACGAGAGAGAGCAAGAGATTTTAAATAATTAATTTCTTTCGAAAGATTAGACGGATCAGAACAAATGTGTAAGGCACGATAAACATAAGTGTAAAAAGCAGACATTTTTTGTTGAGGGGCGTGGTTACAGAGAGCATGCGGCGGCAAAGAGACTGAGAATGGTTTTCTAAAAACAGTAGTTGAGAAACAATCCTTTTCTTTATTCACAAGAACGTCAAGAAAAGGCAAAGAGCAATCCTGTTCAACCTCAAAAGTGAATTGAATGCATGGCTCAATCGAATTGACCAAAGAAAGTAAATTGCACAAATCGACATCAGGGGACACAAGAACGAAAGTGTCATCCACATACCTAAACCAGTGAGGAAATTTATATACACCGAAGAGTTTTCTTCAAAATAGTGCATATAAATGTCGCAAAGTAAAGGAGAGAGAGGACTACCCGTGGCCATACCATCATTTTGGGAATAAGTACCATTAAAAATGAAGGAAGTTTGCCTGATACACAAATGAACTAAATTTACAAGCTCCTCAATTTCAATAGAAGAATAATGGAATTCACGTAGTCTTCTCTCTAAACAAACCAGAGCACGTTGAACCGGAACATTTGTAAAAAGTGACTTGACATCTAAAGAAATCATAGTATAGTTAGACGGAGAGATGCATTTAAGTTTGTCCACAAAATCATACGAGTTTTTTACAGTATGAAGATTAGTAGTAGTTAGATGAGAAAGAGAGTTTGAAAAAAATCGAGCAAGATTAAAAGAAGCCGTACCAATATGAGACACAATAGGCCGAAAGCAGAGAGTGGGTTTATGAACTTTCGGAAGTGCATAAAAACGAGCACAATTAGCAGCAGAAGGAATTACCATGCGTTTGGTATAATCATTAAGGATAACAGAATTTTTAACGTAGTATTTCACTTGATCAATATGATCATTAGAAGGATCTTTTTTAAGTTTCGAATAGGGACCTGAAGTAAGCAAGGACTCAACATGGGAAATATAATCCGATTTGTTGAGTAGAACAGTTTGTCCCCCTTTGTCAGCTCTTGTAACAATTAAATTGGGGGCGGAGTTTAATTCAGAGAGGGCGGATTTTTGAGAAGGAGTAAGGTTAGACTTTTGTGGATGATTATTAGTGGAAATAATGTTAGATAAAATGAAACGAAGAGATTCTAACTGGCCTGGAGAAATATTACTATTTTTAAAAGAATTTTCAATGGGAGCGATCAAATCCGTAATGGAGGGTCTCGAAGAACGCGCAAAGTTCAGACCCAAACTGAGCACGTCACGTTGAGTATTAGTCAGAACGTGTGAAGAGAGATTAACAACAGTATTCTGAGCAAGAGGAGAAACGGGAGAAGTAAAGGAATTACTTTTAAGAAGATAATTAAATTTCTTATTTAAGTTAGTTTGATGCCTAGAAGACTGAAACGCAACGTATGCGAAATTTCTTTTTTCAAAAAAAGAGAAATCATGAACAGAATTGCGAAGAGACAGATGTAAAGTATATAATTCTGACTCAATAGACGAGAGAGACTGTCGTATATCCTGAATAATAGCCCTAAGAATGGCAAACTTACTCCTATTTAAAGCATTTTAAATGCGAAGAGAAGCAGGAAGATTGTACTTAATGTCTATGAACTTAGGAATTATCCGAGCACGCTTGCATCTAAGAAGAAAATTTAAATGATTGCGAAAACGAGAACGTTTCAAACGAACATGTTTGAAACGATTAATCTCTGAAGAACTCATGCTAAAACATATACATGAAACAAGAGTCAAAACTTAAAGAAGGCGGAGTTTAAACAAAAGGAATGGGGAGAGGAGTTAAAAATACAAAAATTTAATTAATCAAATAGAAAAATCTATAAAATAAAAATATGAAATGACAGTCTCAAAAATGAGAAGAAGTTAGCATAAATTAACAAATAAAACAAGTCAAAACTTAAAGAAGGCAAAGTTTAAACGAAAAAAAAAAAGGGGGGGGAGAGTTTAAAAATACAAAACTGTAAATACAAATACAAAAAAGTAACTAACAATTAGAAAACCCTCGACAACAACAAATATGAAATTAGAGGCTTTAAAATGAGAAGAAATTAGCAAAAATTAACAAATAAACAAGTCAAAACTTAAAGAAGGTTAAAGAATTATCTTCTTAAAAGTAATTCCTTTACTTCTCCCGTTTCTCCTCTTGCTCAGAATACTGTTGTTAATCTCTCTTCACACGTTCTGACTAATACTCAACGTGACGTGCTCAGTTTGGGTCTGAACTTTGCGCGTACTTCGAGACCCTCCATTCCGGATTTGATCGCTCCCATTGAAAATTCTTTTAAAAATAGTAATATTTCTCCAGGCCAGTTAGAATCTCTTCGTTTCATTTTATCTAACATTATTTCCACTAATAATCATCCACAAAAGTCTAACCTTACTTTCCTTCTTTAAGTTTTGACTTGTTTATTTGTTAATTTTTGCTAATTTCTTCTCATTTTTAAGCCTCTAATTTCATATTTTTTTTTATCGAGGGTTTTCTAATTGTTTAGTTACTTTTTTGTATTTTGTATTTACAGTTTTGTATTTTTAAACTCTTCCCCCTCCCCTTTTTTTTCGTTTAAACTTTGCCTTTTTTAAGTTTTGACTTGTTTTATTTGTTAATTTATGCTAATTTCTTCTCATTTTTGAGACTGTTATATCATATTTTTATTTTATCGATTTTTCTATTTGATTAATTAAATTTTTGTATTTTTAACTCCTCTCCCCATTCTTTTTGTTTAAACTCCGCCTTCTATAAGTTTTGACTCTTGTTTCATGTATATGTGTTAGCATGAGTTCTTCAGAGATTAATCGTTTCAAACATGTTCGTTTGAAACGTTCTCGCTTTCTCAATCATTAAAATTTTCTTCTTAGATGTAAGCGTGCTCGGATAATTCCTAAGTTCATAGACATTAAGTACAATCTTCCTGCTTCTCTTCGCATTAAAAATGCTTTAAATAGGAGTAAGTTTGCCATTCTTAGGGCTATTATTCAGGATATACGACAGTCTCTCTCGTCTATTGAGTCTGAATTATATACTTTGCATCCGTCTCTTAGCAATTCTGTTCATGATTTCTCTTCCTTTGAAAAAAGAAATTTCGCATACGTTGCGTTTCAGTTTTCTAGGCATCAAACTAACTTAAATAAGAAATTTAATTATCTTCTTAAAAGTAATTCCTTTACTTCTCCCGTTTCTCCTCTTGCTCAGAATACTGTTGTTAATCTCTCTTCACACGTTCTGACTAATACTCAACGTGACGTGCTCAGTTTGGGTCTGAACTTTGCGCGTACTTCGAGACCCTCCATTCCGGATTTGATCGCTCCCATTGAAAATTCTTTTAAAAATAGTAATATTTCTCCAGGCCAGTTAGAATCTCTTCGTTTCATTTTATCTAACATTATTTCCACTAATAATCATCCACAAAAGTCTAACCTTACTCCTTCTCAAAAATCCGCCCTCTCTGAATTAAACTCCGCACCCGATTTAATTGTCACAAGAGCTGACAAAGGGGGACAAACTGTTCTACTCAACAAATCGAATTATATTTCCCATGTTGAGTCCTTGCGTACTTCAGGTCCCTATTCGAAACTTAAAAAAGATCCTTCTAATGACCATCTTGATCAAGTCAAATACTAAGTTAAAAATTCCGTTATTCTTAATGATTATACCAAACGCATGGTAATTCCTTCTGCAGCTAATTGTGCTCGTTTTTATGCAATTGCGAAAGTTCATAAACCCACTCTCTGCTTTTGGCCTATTGTGTCTAATATTGGTACGGCTTCTTATAATCTTGCTCGATTTTTTTCAAACTCTCTTTCTCATCTAACTACTACTAATCTTCATACTGTAAAAAACTCGTAAGATTTTGTGGACAAACTTAAATGCATCTCTCCGTCTAACTATACTATAATTTCTTTAGATGTCTAGTCACTTTTTACAAATGTTCCGGTTCAAGGTGCTATGGTTTGTTTAGAGAGAAGACTACGTGAATTCCATTATTCTTCTATTGAAATTGAGGAGCTTGTAAATTTAGTTCATTTGTGTATCAGGCAAACTGCCTTCATTTTTAATGGTACTTATTATTCCCAAAATGATGGTATGGCCATAGGTAGTCCTCTCTCTTCTTTACTTTGCGACATTTATATGCACTATTTTGAAGAAAAACTCTTCAGTGTATATAAATCAGTACAAAAAACCCTTAACGGGTTAAAAGTTTGTGACGCCGCTACTTTATGGCTATAAGAATTTGAAATATGAGTCTTAAAAATAATGATATCAAATTTTAAGTGACGCTTTGCAATTAGTTAAAATATACATAGATTTTCTTATTTGATCATTTACTTTCTACTTTTATTTATATTTATAATGCAAGCGTAATATTTTTAGCTTCAAGATCAGACAGATATATAAAATACACTCACCGATGCTTTTTCATTTACATTTCAAATTCAAAATAACAGTTTTAAAAGGAATGATATAAAAATTCCAGTGGCGCCTCGGTGTTATTTTAAAAGATTTGTTTTTAGATACCACTAAAACTACTTTTGGTTTGTCTAATAAAGTATATTTACATATTGAAACAGTGCTTTTAATTTTCAAATATACTGTCAAATAATTATACTTTCACTGAGTTTGCATTATAAATTAAAATTATTTATTTCAATAAATTGATTTATCTTCTGCATCACGCTATCCAAAACATAGTATATCATAGTATCCAACTGAGTGAAAATTTGCGCAAAGAGGTAGTGTGACGTAAAGAAAACATTTACACAGATTTTACTTGCAGTTTTGGATAGCGTGACGCAAAAGATAAATCAATTTATTGAAATAAATAATTTTAATTTATAATGCAAACTCAGTGAAAGTATAATTATTTGACAGTATATTTGAAAATTAAAAGCACTGTTTCAATATGTAAATATACTTTATTAGACAAAACAAAAGTAGTTTTAGTGGAATCTAAAAACAAATCTTTTAAAATAACACCGAGGCGCCACTGGAATTTTTATATCATTCCTTTTAAAACTGTTATTTTGAATTTGAAATGTAAATGAAAAAGCATCGGTGAGTGTATTTTATATATCTGTCTGATCTTGAAGCTAAAAATATTACGCTTGCATTATAAATATAAATAAAAGTAGAAAGTAAATGACCAAATAAGAAAATCTATGTATATTTTAACTAATTGCAAAGCGTCACTTAAAATTTGATATCATTATTTTTAAGACTCATATTTCAAATTCTTATAGCCATAAAGTAGCGGCGTCACAAACTTTTAACCCGTTAAGGGTTTTTTGTACTGATATCATTACTTTTTAGGGGTTATTGATCAAAAAATAAAAACAAGTCCTTCTGGCTCCTAGGAAGGGTGAACTGATTTATTTTTTATTATGAAGTTGCCACCATTTTTTTTTTCAAGATGGCAGCTACAATTTATTAATGGACTTCGTGGATTTATTAATGAAGGCTTGTATATATGGAGTTTTAAGCAAATCGGTTCAATAAACATTTCTAATGTAAATTTGAATTTTTCAGTGGGCTGGCACAGGGAAACAAGAGGGTAGATTAAGTTAGCAAATGAACATAACAAATACATTTCTGAGATAAATCCAGACTACAAATTTAGTTTGAATTAATTCAGTATTTCAAATTTTATCATGCTGACAAATTTTGAAGTAGCCTGCCACTTGGAAACAAAATGGAGAAGCTTCGCACTAGAAAAAAATATTGAGTGGGATTCTCAAACTCTTTAAAATAATAATAACAATAATAAGTGGGAAATTTCAAATTTAAGTTAGAATTACGTAATTTACATTTTGCAAGTTTCTTTTTAAAGAATTACAAATGCAAATTAAACAATTAAAAAAAAAAAAAAAAAAAAAAAGATCAAGTTAATGTTAAAAATGAAAATTTATTTATTTTCTTTTCCCTTTTGAGACTAAGTATAGATACTGCTCCAATATCCACAATTTTAAATTTTCATCAAAAGTGCAGGTAAAAATTATTTCATAAAAATATTTAGTGGAAGAAAATAGACAAAATATAAATTAAGCTCTACATTTCTATAATTTTAAAAATAAGATAAAATCATTTGGAGAAAAAATTTATGGAAAATACAAGTTAAGCTGAAGTTCATACAAGTTAAGTAAAATACAAGTTAAGCTTAAGTTTTATGGAAAATACAAGTTATATCTATATTTCTTTTTAAAAATTAAAAATCTCTTTTTAAAATACAGTTAGAGTTTGTTCATATATTTACTTTTTAGACTTTAAAATGATACACATTTTAAATATTAACATAATCAAACTAATTTTTTTATTATTATTATTATTTAAAGCAATAATGGCTAGGGGATGAAAAAGGGGATAAATACGCTGTATATTAAAAAAAATAATAATAATAAAATAAAATAAAATAAAATAGAAATAAAATAGAAATAAAATTCATGAAAAATGTGTCAAATATAACAATTATTGAAAAACACATCAAAATAAATAAATAACATCTTTACTTTAAAACCAATAATAGTTTATTTAAAAAATATAATTCTCTCTTTCTTTCTTTTTTTTTTAATTAATTATTTTCTGCATGAAAAATTCCATTTCATAAATATATTTACAACAACGATAAGAAAAAAAAAAAAAAAAAAACTCCTTTAATTTTAAATAATATTTCTACATGTTTCTAAGCAATTAAAAGTGCCCCCCCCTTTTTTTTAAGAAAAATAAGTAAAATATAGGAATGTATATGGTTTCAATATAAGTTAAGAGATGGCGCCACTAGATGGCCAAATTATTACCTTCATGATAAAACAATATACATTCCGATATTTAAACTATTTTTCTTTAAAAAAAAAATCACTTTTTTGCTTAGAAACATGTAGAAATAATTACTTAAAATTAAAGGAGGGTTTTTTGTTTATTGTAGTCGTAAATATATTTATGAAATGGAATTTTTCATGCAGAAATTAATTAATTAAAAAAAAAAAAAAAAAAAAAAAAAAGAAAGAATTATATTTTTTAAATAAATTATTATGGGATTCAAAGTAAAGATATTAATATTTAAAATATGTATCACTTTAAAGTCTGAAAAGTGAATATATGAATAAACTTTAACTGTATTTTGAAAAGAGATTTTTAGTTTTTAAAAAGAAATATATACATATATATATATTAGCAAAAGTGTATGTTTTAATTTAAATTAAAATCAAAAGATGGCGCCAAAACTGCATTTGCTGTTTTTTCCTATTCCCTGTGCGGAAGGTTACATGAATAGGAATTGCAAATGATTGAGCTACTACAAAATCGATGTTTATGAATTATTATTAATTTTTTGCTTTAAAAAATTGTAAATTCATCATTATTATGATAAAATGGAATGTCTAAAATTACAAAATACTTCCTTATTTAAAATGTTATCTAAATACTTTTTTGACTAAATATGAAATTTTAAATTCAAAAATATCTTTTTCATAGCAGAAGAGAAAATATATTTAAGTGAATTTGACTTAGTATATATACAATAAATATATAAAAAATGTAATAAAGTATTTTTGCGTTAAAAAAAAGGGAAAGTTTAAATAATTCATTGACTGCATTCACGTTGGTCAGCCAACCAACGTGCCTTGAAAGTGAGAACCGAATTACGACATTTTCGCTGAATAAAAGCATGCATTTTGGCGGAGTAATATAGTTCTATTTTTAAAGCAACTTTTACAAAAAACAAAAGTTTTCCTGAAAAAAACGAAAACGTTACTAGATTCAGAAAGATCCCATTAACAACATATATTAATTAAATTAAAATCGTTCGAGCGGTTTTAGAGATATTTTTTCATTACATCCTTGCAGCGTACACCACACATTTTCCCTTTTTGGCTTTAAATTGAGATTCATATCTCAAAACATACTGCATGTAGAAACGTAAAATTTTCAGGATAGATTAAGACCGACGATAAAAGACTATTTTGAAAATATCAGAACAAAATATGGCATATTTGCTGAGATATTAAGTGTCGGCTTTTACAAATCTCTTTGATGTCAAACTAGGCGTATATATGAGTTCGCAGCGTTCCGTCCGTTTGTCCTTCCGCTTGCGTCACTCGAAAAACTACCGTTTTTCATGATTTCCTCACTGGTTTAGGTATGTGGATGACACTTTCGTTCTTGTCTCCCCTGATGTCGATTTGTCCAATTTACTTTCTTTGGTCAATTCGATTGACCCATGCATTCAATTCACTTTTGAGGTTGAACAGGATTGCTCTTTGCCTTTCCTTGACGTTCTTGTGAATAAAGAAAAGGATTGTTTCTCAACTACTGTTTTTAGAAAACCATTCTCAGTCTCTTTGCGGCCGCATGCTCTCTGTAACCACGCCCCTCAACAAAAAATGTCTACTTTTTACACTTATGTTTATCGTGCCTTACACATTTGTTCAGATCCGTCTAATCTTTCGAAAGAAATTAATTATTGAAAATCTCTTGTTCTCTCTCGTGGCTATAACCCATCTATCATCGATAAAGCTCTATATAAATTTAAGAATCCTAAACGTTCTGCTCCCAAATTAAACAATCACAGTCTCATCCCAGTTGTTTTACCTTTTTATTCTTCACTCTCTTTTAAAATCTCTAAAATTCTTTCACCGTTTGGTTTCAAAGTTATTTACAAACCCGTCAATAAAATTAAATTATCTTCTCTTAAGGATCCCATTCCCACCGAAAACCGTTCTGGAATTTATTTAATTCCGTGTTCGTCCTGCAACTTAGGTTATATTGGTCAAACTAGGAGGCGTTTGAAATACAGAATAAATGAGCACCGTCGGAATGTTCGTAATGAAGAGATTACCAAATCTTCTGTTGCTTCCCACTGCTGGTCTCAAGGTCATCGTTTTGATTTTTCCAGAACTAACATAATTTCATCTCCTGTCTGTTCCTCCCATTTGGATACTCATGAAGCATTTTACATATTTAAAAATTCGAAAAATCTTGTTAATAATATTTCTTCCACTCCGTTCTTCTCTGATGCTTGGAAATTACTCACGTAACTTAGATTTTCGTTTAATTTTTGATATCCTTAGATTGTTATATGTTTAATCTCACTCATTTATTTATTTTCTGGTTTTTCTTGTACAATTCTATCACACCAGTAGCTATATTTACTTTCTACTTTATAAAGTTTTTCTTTTCATTTTAAGCGATTTTGTACGATGCCGCTTTGACTGCAGCACTCGTGCTTACTTTAATCGCCTGATGAAAGGTCGTGTGTTTTTTCGACCCGAAACAATTGTTGCGTGTTTGTTGCATTTTATGGTGTTTATTCAAAGTTTGTAAATAATAATTTTTACAACGCCAGTTTTATGGTTCTTTTTTATTAAAATTGTTCTTACTCGTATTATTTTGAAGTGGAAAAATTAAATAATATTTTTTTTTTTAAATATTCATACGAAATGTTTTATACCTAGTAACAGTAGATAAATTGTAGGAAAGCTAATACACAAACTATTATTTAGATGGCATATATAACATATATTTAGACATTTGACATTCATAAATATTTCCATACACTGCACAACCGGAACATCTGGAACTGTGAGAATGCATTAAAAAGGCCCGTCTTTTTTCAATATTATATAAAACTATTTTCAATTACTTACATTGCAAGCACCTATTTATGAGGGAATCTATGATGCTGTGACTTTTGTCATAAAATTTTAAAGAAATCCTTACTTCCATTTTAATCACTTTTATCATCCAAAATACCCGCATTCAACAATATTTTTAGAATATCTTTTGTTCCATAGATTCAATTCCACATACTCACACGTCCTGTACATTAAAAATAAGTATTGCAATTAGAACATTAAATGTAGTCATAAGCAAACGCATAACATTACTTACAAACTAAGTAATTAAAAATAGTTAAAGGTGATAAATGTGCCAAGATAGTTCTTTTATGGCTTTCAGAAGATAAATGAGATGTATTACAGAGTATGTTACTTCATAACATATTTTAAAGTTCTAATTTGCTTATTAAATTTTATTAATTTAACATATAAGCGAGTATAATATTTAAATTGAGTATAGCATGTAAATTGGTTTGTATAAAGTAGATATCATAAATTTCATAAATAATATATCGTTAGAATGAGAAAATTATTAGTTATTAGATATTTTTAAACGTTTTCGCTTAAAACTGTTTTCATTTTAAAATTTTAGATGACACTTTAATTCAATGACACTTTAATACACTGACAAAAATGTCATTCATTTATATAGCAAGGTTATAACATAAACAAGAACAGCTAAGTACCATGTGCATATTATACTAAAATATACAAGGTGGTTCAAAAAGTCATGACAAACGCTACATGTGGGTATGTCAGATCTGTGGTCAGATTATGAAGAGTAAGAATTGCATACCAAGTGGAGGTCGGAAACGCGATCTTGACAGCACAATTGATAATTACGCTTTGTTTTTTTTGAAATAAAGTGCAAATATTCCAAGTGTCCCGTAAGTCTGTAATCATTTTAACAAATATTAACAAAAACTATGCAAATCTCAGTCCTATAAATTACACGTTTTTACGATTTTACAGTATTCATTATTCTGCCCCCTACTTGCATATATGTGAAGTTTAAATTGCTATGTTGACTTGGTGGATAAATCATTTTTGGTGAAAATATTTTCCCTCAGGTAAGAACAGCCGACTGCAGCTGTAGTAAGTGGTGGCGTAACTCTTTTGTAAACTGTAATTTGTGGTGGTGGCGGACACATAGAATAGGATTTTATGCCTGTAAACATTTGAATGTAAATAAATATAGTTTTTCATGTAAATATGTGATTTGCGCACCTACAACGCCCTCTATCGACGAAAATTTTACCTATACTTCTTCTTTTTTTTTTTTTTTTTTTTTTTTTATTAAAAAGTAAAAAATTCCCCGTCACAAGAATAACATTTTCGCAAATTGCGTTCCATTCTACCAATTTCTTCAATTTTTATGAATTTTCAAAATGTCTACCGACTTATGAGACACCCTGTATAATACTAATGCGTTGTCAAAGAAGTATGCTTTATTGAAACTTTAAAAAAATAAAATATTTTTACTTAATCACGTATATCTTTACTTTTTTTTTCTTTATCTAAAAGATATTTTTATAACATCTAAACAAGATCAAAAATGTTAATGTTTAAGGATGGTTTTTTGCTGATAATTTGATAAAATTTATTTCATGTCACGATTATTATTATTATTATTATTATTATTATTATTTAGTAAATTTTGTCAGCAAATGACAAACGAGAAAAAATCCAGCAGTCGACAGTATTCCTACAACAATTTAAATTTAACAAGTCATGCACTAAGGGGGCGTCCATTAATTACGTAAGGTGTCCAGGGGGGAGGGGATAGAGTCGAATCTCACCCAATCTCACGTGGGGGAGAGAGTGGGGGGGGGGGTCTCGGCAAATATCACGTAAATTTTTCCCGCAAAAAACCGTGGAAAATTGCGAAAAAATTGAGTTAAATTCAAGTAAAACATGTTTATTGACTTAAATATGGCAAAATCTGACATGATAATATTTATCGTGTCAATCTTAAAAAGTAGTCTTAACTAGTCTTCAATAAAAATAATAAAGCAAATTGTATTTTTTGAAATAAATCCAATGCATTTACAGTAAAAGTACGAATTTTGAAAAACCTCACGTGAGATTAGGGGAGGGGGGAGGGTGTCGAGCCAAATCTCACGAAATCTCACCAGGGAGGAGAAGGGGTCAAATAATCGTCAAAACCGCTTCACGTAATTAAAGGACGCCCCCTAATAGATTTTGTTATATCTACGTTACTTAAAGGAAAAAAATAAATAAATGAAAACTCTTAATGTAATTAATAGAAAGAGAGTGGGGTAATACATCCCAATAAATTTAAGGAATTTAAATTTCGATATGAAAATAAATTTTTGTAAAAGATTTTACTATGAATACTAAATTATATATTTAATAATTTAGAGATTAAAAAAATGAATCATTGATGAAACAGGAACTACTGTTAAATAAAATGAAAATAAAATAAAATAAAATCACATTTTCTATAAATATACATAATTTTCTAAAGTAAAAAAAGAAAAATCATCTGATATCGTTCCATTATATACAAGATCTTCTTTTAAGTTCTTGAAAATGTCTATTTTAATTTATTAGTCCGTTTGCGATATTTTATACTGATTAATTTCACAAATAAATGTCTTTCGGTAAAATGCTTCATATTTATTATAAGTTCGTGAGATTCTATTCTATTTTTTATTTCATAAAAGCTTTTTTTTTTTCTTTTTTTTAACAGTTTAGAAGAAAGGCAAATAAGCGTTTAAAAAAAAAAAATGTTCAAAACATTTTTAATGCATTTCTGTATAATGAACCTGCAGTAAACATATGTTCTTGAAACAAAGAAGTGTAGCTAATCACATCATATACTAAAATGTCAAATTCAAAGTAGAGATAGTGATTTTAATTTCATTTCTGTATAAGTAAGATGTTTGCATGAAGAGTGATTTACATAATCAATGCATTTGGACCGTGCAAAATCATACACTGTAGTACTGATTTTAAGCTCTTTGCTTATATATTCAACAAGGGAGATTGCGGGTTCGATATTCGAGTCAGTCGAAGACCAATCAGTAACACTAATGGTGGCTGGTGCATGTAAAATCCGTCGTTACAGAAATGTCCTCCATGTTCATATCCATGTTCATATGCCTCTGGGGTTCACCGAAGTGGTGGAGCCATCCACTCCGTGGAAGATCAAAATTGTGATGGCTTGTCTCCGGACAACTCTTAGAAGTTAGTTCCAGACCATCATTGATTGTCCGTACCGCAGCACTAGTGTGACGTAAAAATACAACCAACCAACCAACTATTAACAATATTACAATATTAGATAATATCCTCATAAAAATTTCAGCAACACTTTTTTTTAATAGTATGTAAAAAATAAAATAAAAATAAAAATAAAATAAAATAAATAAAAAATAAAAAGACCATCCCTCACATTTCCTAAAAAAGGCTTAAAAATGTGGTTAAACGTTTTCTTTGATAGAATTATAGATATCCGCAGTTCTTTTATAAATATCTGCTAGTTTCAGTATATTTTATTTGGCCCGAAGTTATTCTTCTTCCAGTGCATGTAAATTAATAATTTATGTACAACATTTCCTTATAAAGTTTCCGGCTTCATTAACTTGCTAAAAATGTTTACGAGAGTTCTTATTAGTTCAGTCATTCATCTAATAAAATAATTACGTTATTATGCTTCCATTAATGCGAGCATGTAATTTTGCCTTTGGGTTTACTCAATGTTTCTGTCTTATCGATTTTTCTATGAGTTATTTCCATTACATTTCTCTGTGATTTTTATGAAAGGAGAATTAGTGATTTAACTAGTATGTTACGGCCTTCACAAAACTTTCATTTATATATTCTTATATAAATTCACGCAGAGCAAATTATGTATTAAATGGGTCATTTTTTAAAATTTTGCTCACACAGCGTTTGAAAAATTTTAAATTTAAATATAATCTCTTGCTTTCCTAATTCTCATCACTAAGAATGGAATTTTTTCAAATTTTTTGTCATTTAAACCTGCTTTGTGCAATAGTTTCTGGATCGTAGTTAAAGAAATTTGCTGCTAAACACTTTTTCTGAATCTCTTTTATGTTCTAAATGTAATACAAACCGATTTTATAAAAAATGACTTTTTAACTTACGGTCATCTCGCTTGGATGAGCAACATGGCCGCCTAAAGTCAAATTTCCAGTTTAAACGGCCAAAAATTTTTGTATCTTGCTAAAACCATTTTATCAATATTTTGTTAACATTTAATTATTTTGCCATCTCACGTACTAAAATATTTTTTAATTTTCCTTCAAAAATTAATACTTTTTGTGGCATCGTTAACTGCCTTTTTCTTACCCTTTTTGAAATAATTTCTAAAATTACAATAGTTCTGACAATTGCATTTTGTTTTTAATACTGGACTCAATGCTAAAGTGCATGTGGAGGACAACATAATAAAATCAGTTCGAAAATTAGCTTTTTAAATAATAAAATTGGCTGTTGTAGAAGGTGAAAAGGAAAATATCCAAGTGCGTTTTTTTTTTTTTTTTTTTTTTTTTTTTTTATTATTATTATCGGTTAGTGTATATATATATATACGTCTCTCTCTTTATATATATATATATTTATATATATCCATGAAAAATAAACAGTTTTCTCAAGAGCGGTACTTCGCTATGGGTAACACTCATGACTAAATTACACTTTTGTAATTTTCCTTCCTTCTTTCTTTTTTTTTCTTTTCTAACAATAATAATCAATGAAAATATAACTAGTTACGTTTAATATATAAGCAGTTAATTCCGTTGTTACTAATTAAAAAGAAAACTTGGTGAGGAATTGGTGGTCTCCATAATCTCAATTCTTCAATCTTAATCTTAAAGATTAACTTAATCACTTAATTAGATAATAAGAAGAGCTCGAGACAAAGTTAAATATAAAATAACAAAGTTTACTTAACATTCAATATCAAGGCGGGTGTTGGGCTAACTCAGTTTTAATTCAAATGACCTCAGGGAATAACTTCAACAAAGCATAAAATAAAAGGTAACTTATCTCACCAATACTGATCTTGTCAACGGCTGCTCTCTTTCTACCACTAACTATTCTCACACCAGAATCGTCGGCTGGATTCCCTAGGCGTGACAGATTGATCTGTCAAATTTTACCTTATTCTACAACGCTACACATCTCTACCATCACTTAACACTCGCATAAGAACTATCATCAACAGCATTACTCTCCTACTATCCACTTCACACACACACCTCACACCAAAACAATCTCCATCTTATACTACTTTCTACAAACTTCCTTTCTCTTCATTTCAATCAATACTTTTAAAATCACTTCTCATTCATCTAACTCTCAGAACCTAATTCTTTCGTTGCAGCACCATAACGACATAAAACTAACCCCACCAAGACTTTCGCCGAGTCACTGGCGACGAAGTGATTTAACCGTCCCAACTTCATACTTTGCTGGATTTGGCTTAGTTTCAAACAGACTGTGGAGACATTCTGTAGTCTCAACCTCACAGTCCCCATCCAAGAAAAAAAATTAGTCGGGAAAATCCAAAACGGGTTTTATCGAGTAATTTTAAACACCTTAATTCTATATAAAAAGAATCTCATATCTCGTAAGTGAGTGAAGCCGTCACGTAAATTTCTAAAACTAAACTTTAGAATAAGTTAGAAAGAAAAAAAAAAAGGTGAAAGTTTAATTTACTGAGCAATGAACTGCTTGCAGCTTAAAATACAATGGCGAGTAAAAAAAAAAATTCTTAAGCGGAAAACTGGGGAACCTCCAAATAAAAAATAATTTTAAACTTTTAAAGAAATGGGACCCTTTTACTTCCAGAAACTCCGGGAAAAAAACGCCTCAATAAAAGGTTAGCCCAACAATTACAGCGGAGATTACCAAAACATCTCCCTGTTGTGCCAGGAAGGCAAAATCTTAATTTTGAACTCTACTGGAGCTTGGTGTTATAAAGTAAGTCGCTTTACAATGCGACATTTATTATCAACGTGAAGAAAAAAAATATTTATTGAGAAAGGAAAAAAAAAAAAAATCTTGAGTTCGTTGTAGAGCACTACGTCAGACCATCCAAGCTGTCCGTCTTGTATTACAGCTGGCTAGGAAAAACAGCGGCAAGGTATGCAGATTGAGATCAATTCGTTCAGAACCTGTAGGGTTTCAGAGACGTCAGACAGCAGAGTAATACTTTGGACATCAGGTAAGATTGAAAGAGTTGTCCATTTGGAGAGTTTCTAAAATGAAAAACTTTTACAGTATAAAGGAATATACGAAGTTTAACCTGCATCTTGCAGACAGATAATCGAGGCAGTTTGTCTCTAAAGACATACAAATAGTTTATATACAATAATTATTCCCATCCTGGGCTATAGCATGAAAAAACTAAGTTGTTAGTGGTTTTAGAGTTAAAAGATAAGTGCGATTTATGCATATAGCCAAAAAAAACATTTCCTCACTCAAAAACATATATACAGAGAAACTTTTAGCATATATTCAAAAGTTGGATAATTAAAAAAATTCATTTTACATATATAAATACAATATTTACAGAAATACGAAATGGGGGGATTTTTTTTTTTTTTACAAAGGGTTAAGAAAAAAAATATTTTATATTACCCGCTCTGCAGGTGATGGCTAAAAAGTAAAAACAACTTAGCGTACATACATAAAATCTTATACTATTAAGTGAGCAATATTTGTATGTATATTTCACTGTTCTCGAAAACGGTAGTTCGGACAGTCACGAGATTTTACACAAAGGTGCCCCCCGAAGGATCATTGTGCACACCGAAGTCAGAATTTCGAATTTTTGTTTAGTTTTCTTTTAATTAATAAAAATATGAAAAGAATAAGCTAATAATAGCAAAAAACTATCCATTTAAATTTTATCCATAATTTAATTGTTGCAAAAAAAAAAAAAAACTTATACTATTAAGTGAGCAATATTTGTATAATTTTATCCATAATTTAATTTTTGCCAAAAAAAAAAAAAAAAAAAAAAAAAAAAAAAAAAAAACTTTTATTATTTAGTGAACAATATTTGTATATGTATATATGTATATTTCATTGTTCTCGAAAACGGTAGCTCGGACAGACACGAGATTTAACACAAAGGTGCCCCCCGCAGGATCATTGTGCACATCGAAGTCAGAATTTCGAATTTTTGTTTAGTTTTCTTTTTATGGAAATAATAAGCTAATAATCCGCGATTGTAATGATCGATAGATGGCGCTTTCTCAACACTGCAGTTGTTAGTAAATATATCCACGTGTAATTGTTCTATCTCCGCCATTACATACATCATGGAAAATCGATTGCCTTTGGAAAAAATATTTGAGATTATTCAAAGTTCTATCGGAAGTAGATTTTTAACTGAAGTTGAACAAATATTAATTTCAAATCATCTGATTAATTCTTTACTTCCATTAGCCGAAGCAACTGAAATTTTAAATTTGTCATTTGGAAATAAATGGAAGCTCAATTCTGGATTTCTTGATCCTTTGGAGTTACACTGTGGCACACAAAAGTATGTGTTATCTTTTTTACCGTATTTATTCATTTTTATTCAATAAATATATGTGAAACTAAATATCGGCAAGCAATCCGCGTTTGTAATGATCGATAGACGGCGCTTTGTGAACACTGCAGTTGTTAGTAAACATTGCCACGTGTGTTCCATTAGTGTTCTCTTTCTTATTCTACTTAATATTCGTACTATAATTTCTCCGCCATTACATTATGGAAAATTGATTGCTTTTGGAAAAAATACTTCAGTTTATTCAAAGTTCGATCGGAAGTAGATTTTTAACTGAAGTTGAGCAAATATTAGTTTCAAATCATCTGATTAATTCTTTACTTCCATTAGCCGAAGCAACTGAAATTTTAAATTTGTCATTTGGAAATAAATGGAAGCTCAATTCTGGATTTCTTGATCCTTTGGAGTTACACTGTGGCACACAAAAGTATGTGTTATCTTTTTTACCGTATTTATTCATTTTTATTCAATAAATATATGTGAAACTAAATATCGGCAAGCAATGGCGGCTGTATGGAATTCGAATTAAACCATGTTTATTGTAATTTCACCTTAGCCCACCAGAGGGCGAGCATTTCATTACAATCGCGGATGGCGGCTGTATGGAATTCGAATTAAACCATGTTTATTGTAATTTCACCTTAGCCCACCAGAGGGCGAGCATTTCATTACAATCGCGGATAGCAAAAACTTTGCCATTTAAATTTTATCCATAATTTAATTGCTGCCAAAAAAAAAAAAAAAAAAAAAAAAAAAAATACGAGTTTATTTATTTATTTATTTTTTTAACAGGAAAATAAATGCCTTTATCTAAACATGAACGATAATAAAATAAAATAAATTAATTAATTAATTATGCATCTCACAAAAATTGACGTCATTTTTAATTTAAAATTTCTTTTACACATTGATAAAGTGTTAATATACAATAGTTTACGATGCTAATATATGTTGTACTAAAATCAGTTTTATTTATAGATCCTCCTGGGTGATTTTTAGGTTGATTTCTTTAGAAATCGACCTATTGCAATAACTTCGTTTATCTATTTGTACTAATATTATAAATGCGAAAGTTTGGATAGATGGATGTTTGTTACTCAATCACGCCACATCGACTAAACGGATCTGGATGAAATTTGGTACAGAGATAGAGAATAGTCTGGGATAGAACATAGGCTACTATTTATACCGAAAATTTGATTAGATTTTTTAACATTAATTAAAGTATGAAAATAATAAACTGGTAATTGACTTAATATAAGCCATTTAAATTTTTAATTGTTGCCAAAAAAGTTTACGAGGTATATTTTATATTTTATTTTTTTATTTTTTATTTTTATTTTTCAACATAAAATGAAATATGCTTTCACGCAAAAAATAAAAAATTATTAAATATTAAATTGCTCGATGGGGAAATGACACTTTATAATTTTAAAATAAAATAGTAATATTACAAATCGAACATATTTCTTCTGAATTTTATTTCACAGCATTTTTTTATAAACCTCAACTTTAGATTTTTTTTTTTTAGTACGGCGGATGGAACACGATTGGCATAAAAGCTAATTCAGCATTATTAATGGTATTTTCTTATTAATAATTCTGGACATTTTTTAAAATTTTGGTGCTGAAGTAGATCGGACATTTTTCGCCAAGAAAAAGACAGAAAGAAATAAGCAAGCGGAATGATGACGTCACTGGCCGTTCGTGGATGCAAGAAAAATATTTCCTATGTTAAAAGCCCATTGGAATTTTGTAAAAAATTATTCAAAATCGAGGAAAATTATTTACTGGTTTTAATCCCCATTTTTAGGTATAGATAGGTATTAGTTACCATGTCCATCCGTTAGATTAAGTTATTTTTGTTGTAAAATTGACAAAATTTGAATTTTTAATTTCAAAACTCTAGAAAAAAACATGGCAGACTTCCATATTCGATTGAAAACACAAACACTTCATTTCAAAGGATGATATTTACACAATAAATATCCAAATAATATACTAATTAAAAGGAAAATGATAAATATTCTATCATAATTTGAAGTCAAATTTGTTTTCAAATGTCTAAATAAAGTATCTGATATAAGATACTAATATGTTGCAGCGGAATAGATTTGATATCGGTCATCCTTGGCAGAAAAAAAAAAGTATCGCCAAATTATTTGGCGAACATAATTTAATTTCTTTCAAAAATCATGGTTATTTTAACAACTTATATAAAGAGAGTAATGAATAATATGAAACAATATTTCGTACAATGGATATTACGAAAATATACATCTGGCATGTATATTTTCGAATTAAGTTTTTGATCACCAAATTCAATAAGCGCCAAGAACGACAGAGTTTTGAAATTTAAAATTAAAATTTTGTCAATTTGACAGCAAAATATCTCAATCTAACACATGCACATGATAACTAATCTATACTAATATTATAAATGCGAAAGTTTGGATGGATGTTTGTTACTCAATCACGCCACAACAGCTAAACGGATCTGGATGAAATTTTGTACAGAGATAGATAATAGGCTACTATTTATACCGGAAAAGTGTAAATTTTTATTTAATCTTCTATATAATATAGATATTTCTTCTATCCGCGTTTGTAATGATCGATAGACGGCGCTTTGTGAACACTGCAGTTGTTAGTAAACATAGCCACGTGTGTTCCATTAGTGTTCCTTTGTTATTCTACTTAATATTCGTACTATAATTTCTCCGCCATTACATTATGGAAAATTGATTGCTTTTGGAAAAAATACTTCAGTTTATTCAAAGTTCGATCGGAAGTAGATTTTTAACTGAAGTTGAACAAATATTAATTTCAAATCATCTGATTAATTCTTTACTTCCATTAGCCGAAGCAACTGAAATTTTAAATTTGTCATTTGGAAATAAATGGAAGCTCAATTCTGGATTTCTTGATCCTTTGGAGTTACACTGTGGCACACAAAAGTATGTGTTATCTTTTTTACCGTATTTATTCATTTTTATTCAATAAATATATGTGAAACTAAATATCGGCAAGCAATGGCGGCTGTATGGAATTCGAATTAAACCATGTTTATTGTAATTTCACCTTAGCCCACCAGAGGGCGAGCATTTCATTACAATCGCGGATAATAAAACTTTAAAATAATTTATTTTAATTTTTAATTGTTGCCAAAGACGTTTACGAGTTAATTTATTTTTCGACACCTAATAAAATATATTTTCACGCGAATTATAAAAAAATTATTAAAAATTTTAATTAATCTTCTATATAATATAGATATTTCTTCAATCCGCATTTGTAATGATCGAGAGGTGGCGCTTTTTCAGCTCTTGTTGTTAGTAAATATAATAGCCACATGTATTTATTATTGTTCTTTTTGTTATTCTACTTAATATTCTACTATAATTTCTCCGCCATTACATTATGGAAAATCGATTGCTTTTGAAAAGAAATATTTCAGTTTATTCAATGTTCGATCGGAAGTAGATTTTTAACTGAAGATGAACAAATATTAGTTTCAAATCATCTGATTAATTCTTTACTTCCATTAGCCGAAGCAACTGAAATTTTAAATTGGTCATTTGGAAATGAATGGAAGCTTAATTCTGGATTTCTTGATCCTTTGGAGTTACACTGTAGCACACAACAGTATGTGTTATCTTTTTAACCGGATTTATTCATTTTTATTCAATAAATATACGTGAAACTAAACATCGTGAACAAACTCCGAAGATTGTTTCTGTTGAAATTTCTCCTTGAATTACTATTATTATTACTATTTAATTGAATAACAATGTAACAGGTTTTTATGAATGTAATTACAATATTTAAATGAGGGTCATCTCACACATGAGTTATGTGGAAATAATTGTTTCTAAAACTTTTTGAACTGTTTTATAAATATGCTGAAAATTCGTGAATACTGTATGTTTTGTCTTAGAACTTGAACTGTAATACTTTGCGTTATAATTATATAGAATAAGATAAAGTCGAGTGATTAACGTGCCAAAGAATTTTTTGCATTTTGTGGCAATACTATAAATAATTATCTATTAGTGAACATATAATAAAATAATTTCTACGGAATATAAATTTTCCTATATAGCTAAATATGTTAATACTACTATAGCGTAATGTACTGTAGTAAATGATAATAATAATAACTGAGTAAAAATTAAATGTTTTAAATAAATAATTTTTATTCGCAAATTTTTAAAAAGTTCTTTTCAGATGCACAATATCCATATGAACAAAACTTAAAAAATACTGTTTTTTTTTTTTTTTTTTTTCAAATTTTGATGAAAAAATTCCTTGTCTCAACACGCATTATTATGTTAAAATACAAATAACACCTTTCATATGCGACGGTTTAAGAAGTCATAAATTAGTCATTTATCTGACGATTACTGCTTGCTATAAATATTGAAAAAAAGTAACCAGTAACTGTACATAAAATAAAACTTATATTATCTTAAATAACACTGAATTTTACAATAGAGACATCTTTAATCAGTGTCATTATATTTATTGTCGTTAAAAAGGAAAAATAACACTATAGATATGCTGCGAATCATGTCTTAAAAAAATAAATACTGGTAAAAATTATATTAAGATTTCCATTACGATGTTTGTAATTAAGACTTGCATTTTCCTAGAAAATTATTCCAAAAACTTGAAAGATCTTACATGGGCTCGCACAACTTTCGGGATTGTTTACAGAGCATAATTTTTCAGAACTTTTTTAACAAAAGTGAGTCCAAGTGTCTAAACAAAGTTCTTAAAAATAGGATTGACTTTACACAGATTGTCGCTTTAAAAAATTGATTCGATATAAATATTATTCAAGTGGGTCAGACATATTGGTCCCCCAACATCTATCTAAATAATATCATTTAATAATAAATAAATAAATATTTATTATACAATGCTGTGATTGTTTCCACCGAAAATAATAGCATTTTGATAATTGATGCATGCTGTTTTTCTCAATGGAAAAAGTAATAGCATGCTTCAATTACTATAAATAGTAGAGTCGTAAAAATACCTGACATAAACACCACTCCTTTTGGCTACGGTTTTCATTCTGTATAATGTTACTAAATTTGCATTATGATAATATGTATTGTATGAGATAGTTATTGCGCACCTAGAGTTCAGACTGAATTTTGAATTAGAGCTATTTCAAGCACAAATTTTAAAGAATAAATCTTACTAACTTAACATACATTTAGGCAGTAAATTCGTTTTTATATGGAATAAGATCTCTTAGATAAAAATCTCCACGAAAACATCTCACCAAGGCCTAGGTCCCTTAACCCTTTGCGGCGCAGGGTAATTCGGATCATTTAAATTACACTGTCATCGGAATTTACGAATAAAATTAAAATAAAAGAAATTTTAAATTTTCAGGATAAAAAAAGGGCCTTTTCTGCTATGTTATAAATGTAAATTTTTTTTATAAAATTTCTGGGATGAGTTTTTGCACTTGAGAATTTAAATTAGGTGTTCCATCAGCGGGAACACTGCGACTGAAAGAATTAAGTAAATAATCGGCCTTATTTCTAGCTCCACCATCAACTGAAAAAAAAAAAAAAACGTGTGGCACTCGGGGACTGCCGCGGTAAAGCTATTGCATAGCATTTTTTATCAACTTATGCAATTATAATTATTTATTTATTTTATTTATGCAGTATTTTTTTTTCTTTGATATTAATTCAAGTTCCGGGGGAGGGGACTCATGTCAAAGTTGTGCCTTGAGGGCACTCATGTCAAAGTTGTGCCTTGTGGGGGGGACTCATGCCAAAGTTGTGCCTTGGGGGGACTCATGCCAAAGTTGTGCCTTGGGGGGACTGATGTCAAAGTTGTGCCTTGGGAGGACTCATGTCAAAGTTGTGCCTTTTGGGGGACTCATGTCAAAGTTGTGCCTTGGGGGGGACTCATGTCAAAGTTGTGCCTTGGGGGGACTCATGTCAAAGTTGTACCTTGGGGGGGGACTCATGTCAAAGTTGTGCCTTGGGGGGACTCATGTCAAAGTTGTGCCTGGGGGGGACTCATGTCAATGTTGTGCCTTCGGGGGGACTGATGTCAAAGTTGTGCCTTGGGAAGACTCATGTCAAAGTTGTGCCTTTTGGGGGACTCATGTCAAAGTTGTGCCTTGGGGAGGGAACATGTCATAGTTGTGCCTCTCATGTTAAAGTTGTGCCTTGGGGGGGATTTTAATAAATGCACTTTGTTTATTCATATTTAAAACACTTTATACACAAATTTTACGCGTACAGCTATTCACTGTTGTACATAGATGATAGATACCTATACACCTATATAATTTCTCACAAACAGCTGCTTACGTATTCGTCCGATTTCGGAGCAGCTCGTCTGGATCCGTGCGAGCTTCGTACAGTCGTACCATATACATACACGTTAAGGTTCAACTAGTCGCGGGCTCGAAGTCATTCGTGGACGCGGCCAAAAAGCACGCTGTCTCACTAGCATTGTGTCTAAAAGAGATAGAATCAGTTATGAACAGTTAGCAGCTAGTCTACACGCATACGTCTAGTCGCACGCACAGAAACACCGTGCCGAAGTCTGCCGAACTGTGTTAGGTTTATTTTCTTTACGGAATTTCTTGATTCGGTCGCCGCGCTCAAAGCCCGCGATAAAAGCTATGCAATAGCTTAAAATATATATATATATATATATATATATATATTATAGTTTTAAAAAATTAAAGAACACGCTTTTATAGAAATGTGAACTAAAAAGCACAAAATATCTATCTTAGTATTAAGATTCAGGGTAAGAGAAAATCGTGTGAGTGATACACCGTAATATTTACATACATTTAAATCTTTAATTAAAATAACTTAGAATTAACAAAAACCATTTTTAAAAAATTTCCCCTGACGGGGATCGAACACTGGACCTTTAGGTTCGTAGCGCGGCGCCTTACCTCTACGCCATATCGTTCACGAAGGGGAAGTATTTTTTTTAACCGACTTCAAAAAATTGTATGAAATGAAACTAAATTGCGCCAAAAAGTATAAAATAATTTCCTTCGCCAAACAACCTATAACACTACAATCATAACTTTTGAAGTCGGCGCAAAATTAAATAAAAATTGATACCTTTATTCAATACAAAAATCGAATCCTATTCAAACTACACATCTCACATTGTCACCTGCAAAACGCAGCCGAAAACTATTTTGATTCAAGAAAACAAATAAGATTTTGTAAGCAGCAAAAGTTGGCGAAGATGCTGGTATCTGACGTCCTTGGTGAAAGAAAAATCGCAAAATTATCTGGCAAACATATTTAATTTCTTTGGGATATCATGATTAATTTGATAAGGTATATTAAGAGAGTAATCAAGAATATGAAACAATACTTCGTACAAAATGTATTATGAAAATATACATCTTGCGTGTATATTTTTGCAATACGTTTTCAACGCCAAATCCAAAAGCCACCAAGGATGATAGTTATCAAAGTTATACCAAATTTGCAAAGAAAACTCTAACTTCGTAGAAACATAAATTCTGCATTGTGAAAAATGTCCACTGTTCTGTGTAGATGCTACCAATGGACCAATTGTATACAGTGAATACAATAATAAAGGAAACATGAAAATGGATCATTCGAGACGACAGCATTTGTTGCTACCGATCTAAAAACAAACCTTTAAAAACTAATTAAATTTTATTTAATTTTGCGCCGACTTCAAAAGTTATGATTAATTGTAGTGTTATAGGTTGTTTGGCGAAGGAAATTATTTTATACTTTTTGGCGCAATTTAGTTTCATTTCATACAATTTTTTTTTAATAGTAGTTGCTTTTTGGAGTCGGTTCTATTTTTTTACAAAAAGATTTTATTTCACAATATAATTTTTTTGTTTGCTCCCAGAGAAGTTACAAACAAACAAACAAACAAACATACATACTGTCCGTTTTCGTAAACCATGTCTACCTCTCGCGGAACGAACCTACTCGGAAAAGGGGTGATGCGTTGAATGAGATGGGCACTTAGCCAAATGCGCTTTTCGTTCTACACGTGTTCGTTTTCTTTTTATGAGTCTTCAATATTTATTTTACCTTTTTACGCGAATTTAAAGTTTAATTTTTAATTTTAATTAACAATATTTTATTTAATGTAATTTATATGACAATATGCGCGAAAAATAAAAGGTGTAAAATAATCATGATAAAAAAATCTAATGATTTGATTTAAATACGATTTTCTGTAAATTTCTGTAAAATAGAGATCCAAAAATATGGTATTTTTATTTTAGCAGTATAATTTAAAAGAAAAAAATATATTACTTTTACTACAGGTAAAGTCTACTGTAAACGTTGTTCTTTTTCTCTTCTTTTATTAATGAATTATGTAAATTTTACCTAATTTAAGTCATTTTTAATTAATTTACTACTATAATCAGTGCATGAAACAAGTGTTCAGGTATGACAGATATAGTACGAATTTAGAGATCAAGTAAGCAAATAAAAATAATTTTAACTGAAAAAAAAAAAAGAAGAAGAAGAAAGAAAACAGGCATTTACTTTTAAGTTTACGGATTTTATTTTGCATCGAAGAATAAAACTGATCTTCTACACTTATTTAAAAATTACAAGGGGGAAAAATCAGCATTTTGCCTTTATACGAATATAACGAAGAAGTATCGCCTCAAAATTCAATAATGTCCTGAAAAGAAAAAAAAAGAAAAAAGAAACCGCAACTTATCTCTCACTCGTAAAATGTAAACATTCTCTCATCTTCTACGCTTCTACCCTATTTTAACAAAATCAATGCAGACCTCACGCATGCGCATAGGTGAGCAGGGTCACAGCTAACGAAAACAAACAATACATACATACATACATACATACATACAGGTGAAGCTAATAAAAGCGTGTTAAAAAATACTGCATTTGTGATAATAATAAAATGTATGTATATAGAGTACTCACTCATTTTCTTTCACTATTTTTTCATCACTTTCTTCATTAATAAATGCACTTTGTTTATTCATATTAAAAACACTTTATACACAAATAAATGCACTTTGTTTATTCATATTAAAGACACTTTATACACAAATTGTACGCGTACAGCTATTCACTGTTGCACATAAATGATAGATACCTATACACCTATATACTTTCTCACAAACAGCTGCTTACGTATTCGTCCGATTTCGGAGCAGCTCGTCTCGATTCGTGCGAGCTTCGTACAGCCGAAGTCTACCGAAGTCTGCCGAACTGTGTTAGGTTTTTTTTTCGTTACGGAATTTTCTGATTCGGTCGCCGCGCTCAAAGCCCGCGATAAAAGCTATACAATAGCTTAAAAATCATTTCAGCATTATTCACAGAATTTACTACACTTCTGTATGAAGTGTTCATTTGAAAATTTCATTTCCTGTTTTAAATATTTTCAGATGAATTATACATCTTATATTTTATGTTACTGTAATTTGTAAATAATTTTTTATATTATTTGACATATTTTAAACGTTTTCTATTTTTACTTTCTCTTACCCATAAGGTAGAGAATTTATTGTTTTTGGGTCAAATTTTCGAACGCGAGATTTTGTTATATTTACACGTTTTGAGGAGCCCTGAATACGAAAATCATGTTTTTAGCAAATGGTCTGTGTGTATGTCTGTGTGTGTGTGTGTGTGTCTATCTGTTATTAGCATATCTCAAAAACAAATTATGGCAGAAAGTTCAAACTTGGTATTCAAAATGTGTATCATATAGGGATGCTACAGTAAGCTTTTCGTTAAGATCAAGCAAATGGTTCGTGTACAGGGACAATCAAGAGAATTCTAATACATTACGTCTATGGGGGAAATTGCAGGTAAGTAGAGTTTAACATCTATAGACTGCACTAAACCAAATGAAACGAATATATATTTTTTGTAATAGAGATAGTCAACTGGGAAAAAAAAATTATGCATGTAGGAGCCTCGCCTCCCCCCTGGGGGGGAAGTCCCCCCTCGAGGGGAGTAAATTTTCATGATGGGTATCATTCAAAAGAGCTCACCAATACCTTTAAAACGAATGGTTGAACTATAAATCTGTGATAATTTAAAACAAAGTTATAGATTTTTTTTTACTTTTAACTAAAAAAAAAAAAAAAAAAACTTAGAAAAAAAAACCGTATTTTTTTTTTTTTTTTTTTTTTTTTTTTATTGAGAGTAAAATGGACTTTTTTTTGGATATTTAGTGTTACACTACTTCTCTAATATGGAAATCGTCTGCATTATCATAAAAGATAATTTTTTTAAATGATAATTTTAATAAATTATTTTTTAAAAACAGAATT
Source organism: Salticus scenicus (assembly GCA_963930645.1). Classification (NCBI taxonomy): domain Eukaryota; kingdom Metazoa; phylum Arthropoda; class Arachnida; order Araneae; family Salticidae; genus Salticus; species Salticus scenicus. The sequence goes on from OZ005656.1 coordinate 87,456,760, forward strand.
ATTTTTTAATAACGAATTAAATTCTATATAAATGTAGGTGCATTAATGAAACGGGGGGTTGAGAGGGCGGTAGGCCCCCTCACACAGAACTAATTATCGCATAGAACTCTTCTGAAGCCTAATTTGAATTGTGTAGCATAGGTTTACATGACAGTTCTCGTTATCTTACCTCTTAATCTGCAACCTGTATTTATAGTATTAAATTTCAGGGTAAGAGAAAGTCGTGTAGGTGACACACCATATTATTTAATATTATATCTACGCCCAATATTAGTTATTACTCAATTAATTTAATTTAAAAATTTATTTGCTTTAAAATCTTTCGCTTAATTTAGTTTGTAAAAATATTTACACGATTCATTCAGCAGATTTATATCACCTACTTTACTTCTCTCTTATTTGCATGGAATTTAACTTTTTTTAACTATAAAGTTTAATATATTTCATAAATTTCTTTTAATACAACTACAGGGATATAAGAGAAAAGGGGTTTTACAATTTGGTTCATAAAGTAATCAACATGCCTTTATTGTATCACTTAAGTTAGATTTTCTAAACTTTCAGTTTTATTTCAATATTCTTCAAGTAGAATATTAGTTACAGCTGAATACATTTAAGTTAATAATACATTTTGCGCATTCCTATATTGACTATGAATATCCCGCTTTGGTAAATTGTTTAAAGTACAGATCATGTATCCCCCTATATCTCCATGGTACAGAGAATATAAATTTTATTTAATCACTCATTTTATGAATTTACTTCTTTGTTACTTTTGTTTCATTTGCTTATTTGCAATTTGGATTTCATAATAACTATTATTTTCAAAGAATATTTAAGAGCATTTTTTTTTTTTTTTTTTTTGTTATTTCAAAATTCTATTTTCCCCCCTCTCTCTCTTTAAATAAATCCTATACACACTACCTACCAATAAGTATTTGGACAATTTTCAAATTTAGAGATTTTGTCAAATGTCTAGAAAGTCTTTTGGAATCATCTTGAAACTTAGATAGCGTAAAGAACACGCTAAACCTCATACATTACAATAAAAGTTATATTCTTAAAAAGAAAACGGAACCAGTAAAAAATTAAAGAAAAATCAAAATGTTTTGGATCCCCCTGTAAAAGTAATGCCTGAAATGCATTTTGGCTGTAGAATGTGATTATTATTTTTTTTTCATTATCTGTATATATTTTTAAGAGGATACCACATATATCCATGGATATATAAGGTTTTTTTTAAAACATTGGAAAAGAAAAATCCACTTTTTAAATTATAACACGTAGGACGAATTTCAGTAACATAATTTCAGTTCTTCTCGGGGAAAAAGAAAAAAAAAAGGAATATGGAAGGAAGTTTTATCAATATTTATTTACAATCAGCTAGAATACTGTATTGCAATTGGGCATTGACTGAATCAAGTTAAAAATGTGAGTGAAATCCCTTATAGTGTAGCTTTTATTTTGAGAGAACTGAAATTCTGTTCATTCTGTCTCTCATTTCTCTTTAAAATTGCACTATATTTGTTTGGGGTTTTCATATAAGTTTCTGAATACATTTGGATACAAAATTATGCAAACGAAATTTTTTAAAAGCTAGCGCATGCGTACATAAATTATATTTAGTAAAGACTCTCATATTTCGGAAGATATTTAACATTTTTGCATTCTGACTGCAGTATGCTGTGTCTATACCAAATTTTCTGAAAATGTCTTTGCTCTGGGTCTAATACCGTATGTGTTATAATTAAAAAAGTCTACTTTATTTATTTATTTTTTTTTTACAGTGATTAAAAAAAGACTCTATATATCCATGATTACATGTTGTATCCTCCTAAAAATTTATACAGATAATCAGAAAATTCCTTTTAATCACATGCTACAGCTAAAATGCACTTCAAGCATTTCTTTTTACAGGGTGATCCAAAATATTTTGATTTTTCTTTAATTTTTTAATGATCCCCTTTTCCTTTTCAGGACACAACTTTTGCTGAAATATATGAAGTATAACGTGTTCTTTACGCTGATAAAGCTTCAAGATGATTACAAAAAAACTTTTCTAGTTATTTGACAAAATGTCTAAATTCGAATGTGTCCAAATATTTATTGGTAGGTAGTGTAGTGGTAGAAAAAGTGCTATTTTTGGATTGAATATAGAAATTAATTTTTTGATGTATTTACATGTTTTAAATTTTCCTCAATTCGAAAATTCTGTTTTTTAGCGGTCAGTTTCTGTCTGTAAGACTATTGTAAGCGTAACACGGGAACAAATACTGGAAGAATGTGTTAGATGCGTATTTAAATGCGTATTAATTAAATTTGTATTTTAAATGCGTATGATTTAAATTTGTATTTTAAATGCGTATTATATAGCGACGTTACATAAATATTTCTAATAAAATCTGACATATCGTTCATTTACATAGACCATAATAATTATTGAAATATATTACATCTAAAAAAGTAGACTGCACTAAATAAAAAAAAAATAAACCATGCTTCCTTAATAGCACTAAAGTATGTTATATACAAAATATTGCATGAAAAGCATTCATTTTCGTTAACAGAGATATACAAAAAAGAATTCCGATATGAAGAGTATATATAATTAATGAATATTCTATAGCAAATTGTATCTTTTCTAAAAAAAATTGCTTTAGAATTATAATCAGTTTCTTCTATTCATATGATAGATAAGATATTGTTTGGATACTAATTTTTAACATTTAAATTTTACTATGATTACGTGTTTTGAGGTCCCCTAAATACGGATTAACAGTGTGTGTTCGTCATCAACATCACTTCACAGATGAACGAAGGAAGTAAAAATTTAGTCTTTCAAAGCTTCTTATAGTCCATAGAATCTTTCAACGTATACATAAGTATCTCGCATTTTGAGTACCACTTTTTAAAGTAGTTAACTTGGTGTTATTTAATTGGAGAAATTAAAGTTTAAATAAACCAATTTTTTTTTTTTATAAAGATATGCAAAAAAGCCAGTGACTTGTCAGCTACGCTTTGTTTATTTATTTATTATGAAAAAAATATTATTAAACCAAGTTCTGTTTAGGAAAACTTGTTTTCAGTGTAATTTTTATAATTTAACTACCTTTGATTGAAATTTTATGATGAAGAATATTTTTCGAGTAGTAGTAAGGGAATTTTTTTTTTTTTAACTCATTTTTAAATATTTAATCTGGATACATTTGAAAGGCTTTTATTTCATTCAAATGATAAATCACAAGCGAACTTTTAAAGAATGACAGGCTGTAAAAAGCATACAGAAAAAAAATAAAGAAGAAAACTTTGTACTGAAAAGATATTTTCCTTGAAACATCGACAGTTTTGACTTTAATTCATAAGATTTTTATACCTAATATTTGAAATAATGATCTAGCTGCAAGACATATTCTTTCCTTTCTGTACCAGTAACATAAATAATAATTAGCCAGAGATACACGTAAACAATAATCATAAAAAGATTTTCTTACAAATTTCAATATTTATTGAAAATCCTAGACTTATATTTCGAAGATAATTTATTTTTTCATCTTTAAAAACAATGTTTGCAGATGTATAGTTTTTCCACTTTTGGAAACTTTGTCATTTGAAACAACTTTACTTATTTTAGTTATTTTCAAAATCAGTAAATTTAATTCTTATTATTCAAAATTTGAGAATCTTTGAATTCCGTTTTATTTTTCTTAAGTAAATATTTTCAGAATTATTTCAAAATGGTATATTTTATTCAAGTTCACTATGATATATCTCTTACTTAAAATGGTATTAATAAGTTTTGTACAACAAATTTGTGTACAGTGAGACCCAAAAATTTCCAATATTTTATTTTAAAACATTTTTTATGAATCATATTTAAATAACTTTTTATTACAAAAATCATAATGACATCAACATTCCTTGTTAATATGGTAGAATGATGTTTTGTATAGAATATGATATGATTACCATTCAGATTTACAGGGCCACACTAAACAATTCAGATACATTAAGAGGTACAATTGAAAATTACTGAAATTGCATTTCCGTTTGTGTTAAGAATTTTCTCACTTTACAACAATGTTTAAGTAAGATTATGACTTTAATTAGTCTATCAATCTGCCTTTTTGGGACTTCTGTCTTTTTGTTGTATAATAACCTAGTCAAAGAACAATAAAGGTTTAACCATGTAATGAATTCGTACATTTGGAAATTATTAATAATCAATGCGAACTTCATGATTTTTTTTTCTTTTTAATATTTTCATATTGTTTAGCATTTGTAGATTTATATCACCACATTTAATTATTAGTAAAATTTACTAATATATATATAGATAGATAGTCATATTTAGAAAGACATTTCCATTGTAAAACTTATTATAATGATAAAACCTCTGCAAAGCACATGAAGATTCTATAATTTACAAAATTCAATTTAGATAAATTGATGCTACATGGAACATTTGCCGTTAAATCAATTTGTTTTATCATTGAAGATAAAAACGGACCTCAATTTCAGATTCAGTACACCAAAAACCATAAATATCAGCCAAAATTATCCAATCAAAATTTTAGATGTAGATCTGTGTTATCAGAATCAATGTATTTCTAATATTATTTTTGTTTATTTTGTTCATATGTACTAGTTGCATTAATTACTAGCATACATTTAATTTTCGGATTTCCTACATCTAATGTTTCGGATTTTATATCCCGAGAGAAATCAAGGGATATTTTGAAACAAATGAATATTATTTCTATGTCTACTGAGAAATGTTAGCTAGATAGAGAGCATTATTTCCGCTTTCAGCGTTTCGCAAATATATTTGTGAAACTCTAATAAATTTCCACTAGGACGATTTAACTGATTCGGACAATATTCTGGAGTTTAAACAACGGGTGCTTCCAGAAAGTACAGAATACATCAATATCATAGCATTGTTAGAATATATATCCAGGATCATATAAATGTGGTTATTCTTAATGACGCTTGTATGCTATATATTTTATTATCGTTTGATCAAAATAATTATAATATGAAATTCAAATTTAAGAGACTTTATCAAATTATTAAATTAAAGCTATGAAATTTCCTGCTTATAAATGTTTTGTTAAATAGAGATTTCATCTCCAAATTTGTGTTAACTATAAAATAATTATTTTATAGTTATTTCCAAAAAAAAAAAAAAAAAGGAAAAAGAAAAAGAAAAGAAAAAGAAATAAATTTGATTCGTTTGTCAATCTTGACTCTCATTTCATTTAAACCCGCACTCTCATTTCGCACTCTCATTTCGCCTGCACTCTCATTTCATTTAAAATTTTAAAATTATCTTAAAATTGACAAACACAAATTTTATTTACTATCGAAGTAACATCTCAAAATAGGCACAAACAGAACTATTTAATGTCATACAGAGATTCATAAATAACTCAGATGCATTCTAACCAGGTTAAAAGTTATTTCTTTAAATATTACTTTAAAATCTTCATTCAACACAAAAAAAGTGATAATAATAGCCAAAATTAACATAAATTATTTGTAGACGCATAAGAACATTTCCCCTAGAGAACATGATTTTTATTAGCAAAAATGATGGATTTTAAATGCCCTGATAAAATATGCAGTTAGATTATCAGATATCAATGAAAATTTATCGAAGTGCATTTTCAGTTAAATTCTACATTTTTAGCAATTTAAAACCATGGACGTATTTGCTACGTTTCAAACTTCTGCTGAAAATTACTGCAGAGAAATCGTGATAAGAAGAAAAAAAAACCATATATGTATATATATACATATTTTATCCCCTTAAATGTTAAATTTCGGAAGATTTTTATCTTTAATTAAGGTCTAAGAGGAGATAATTTTGCTAAATTTCATACTTCTATCCTAAACTCCTTGAGTGTCAACTCTTTTCAACTTCTTAAAGGTTAAATTTCGTTAAATGTGTTTTCAGCGAGCCCCTAAGTCGTAGAAGGAAGCTACGTTCAAAATTCCATGTTTTTACATGGTAACCCAAAATGCTTTTGCCTTTTTAGATGGGTAATAAACCATGAACAGTACAGTGGATTGTACTACCTTGAGGTTACAAAGTAATATTCATCAGTGTCCAACACCTTTTTTCAACGTTCCTGCTGCTGCACAATACTCCCGCGATAAAAATTGGCAACCTTTGAGGCAAAGAAATCTCTGAGAGCGTTATGCAGATCTCCGTCATTGTCGGAGAATCTTCTACGGGAGAGGTTATCGAGAGAATGTATCAGATTGCAATCCGTTGGAGAAATGTCTGGTGAATATTGTTCATGGCATAGTATTTTGCTGTCAAGTGGCTGAAGAGTCTTTCATATCCTCATTGCAACATGTGTCTTGACATTGTCGTGAATTGGTAACCAATATCTGGTGCGCTTGGGCATGTTAAAAGGATCCAGTTTTTGTCATAAGCGAGCTAGCCATTAAATATTGATGTATTCAAGTATAGAGTGATCAAGGACAAACATGCTGTAACTCGTTCTTGGTTGGCTACCTACAATGTGTGAGGTAACTTTTTGACTTTACTATTCCATACACGTGCAGTCTGAATGCTCGAGAACAAAAAAGGAGTCGTTCCCCAAGTCCATGACACTTTACACCACATTCCTTATCGATGGTTGCTCTCATGGTCTTGCAATCCAACAAATGTAGTCGTCCATTGTGGGGTTTAGTAGAAACACTCACATCTCCCAAACGAAATTTCTGAAACTAATGTTTCGAGGTGCTTTTGTATGTGGCACATTTCCCAAATGCCTGACGTATTCAATGACTTCATGAGGCATCTGATAGACTAACTGTGCTGTCAGACAAAAACACACGCAAACCCCTCCGTTAACTCGATTTCTCTTTGACATTAGATGAGATACGACTGGTATACGTGAACTACGTGCCTTAATTACTCTGGATATTAATTTAATTAATGTCCAGACTAACTCGCGATCGCTTAGCAGGTGAGTGCTGCATTTCGTTTCCCTTTGTGAGCGCAGGATTAATGCAATATCTAAACGACAAGAACATTTTTTGTTACTTTGTAGTTTCAGCGGTTTGTATTTGCCGTTGATAGATGTATCAATCAATGAATCACTGATAATTCGCGATTCTATTTAGAGAGAATTTTTTTTTTTTTGTGTGTGTGTGTGTGTGTGTGTGTGTGTGTGTCTTTGCGAATAACTTATATTTCTTATATATTCTTCAGAGAATTTGAATCTTTTTGGGATTTTATAATTACTAATTTTATAATAGTTCTATAACATTGCTCTGATCTGGCCAATGGCAACAACAGCATATACGAACACATATTTCATTTTTCAATCTTTGTCATTTTATTTTTATTGTGCAAGCATGTTTTTTGTCAGAAATATAAAACTATTTGGCAATCGCACGCATTTTGTTACAATAGTTCTAATGGAATCCACAAATGCGATGCGTTTCTTCAAATATATCCAAAAATATATTTTTTAGATTGTCGTTAATCTGCGTAGGGCAGAACGTACTTTTGCAACTATACATCGAGAATATTATTTATGATGCAATTTTTTGATAACACAACATGCAGTTATAGCAATGAAGAATTCGTTTCTGAGTTAAACGAATATTCTCTTTAAAGATAAATTCGAGAGAAGGACATAAACTAGATTATGTTAGAATGGGCTAGGTTATGCCAAGAATGAAATAAATTAGGCTACAAAATCTTTGTTCTGAAACTAAATTACTCATGTCTATAAAAATATCTACCTAACTACTAATATAAGTAGCTAAATAATAGGGAACACGAAGTGTAAGCTAGAGAGAGCATATATCTTAAAATATATCTATCATTCATAATCTAAAAAAATATGAAATATCTGTTTTCACTGTGCAAAAAACTGTCATACTAGATTATAGTCAGTGACTGGCAAAAAGTATTCTAGTAACTGACCATAATTTGTTTTTGAGATATTTTATTTTCTTCATAAATTTTTTAAATCATTCTCTGTTTAATGAAACAGTCATTTTCTTCTTTAAACTTCCCAAGTAGCACAAGAACGTTCTTTGAACGTTTAATAACGGTTACAGTAGTTCAAACACCGTGTTTCGTGTCAATAGAACGTTCTATTGTACGTTCAAAAATAGTATTATTTAAAACGTTCTGAAAATGTGTGCTTTGTACCATCTATAACACGTACAATTCTAGTTCTATATAGAACGTTCAACTATATGACCGTCATAACACGTTCTGTAACAGTGTAATTATAACGAACATGACAAAAGGATTTTTAAGTATACTATTGGTAGGCAAACTAGTTTAATCATGAAAATTTTAGACTTCGGTTTTTGAATTTTTTACACGTTTTGTGGTGTGAAGAATCCGAAAATCAAAGGTTGGTATGGTGCCTGTTAATGGGTATCGGTGCCTATTAGTGTGTTAGTCTGTTAGTCCAGGTAAACGAAATCTTAACAACAAATGATTGCAGAGAAATCGGACCAGTTTTAAAATATCACGTATGATATCAATCCTATTCAGAGATTTGCAACATTCTAATTTAAAATCTTCGTCAGTTATTCGAAATTTATAATTTTTTAACATGATAGCGGATAGGGCCTTTTTTATATTTTTAGTTTAACGTTTTGTTAGCACGTCAATGAAGAATGCTCAACTAGAAGTAGTAGCGGTGAAGTGAAAAAAATTACAAAATTTTAAATTGGTGAAAATAAAATTGTGGATATTTTATTTCAAAAATCAATGGACAGAATTTAACGAAATTTGTTATATAATTGGAACTTGCCCTCAATTGGTGTTTTTTTTAATTGCATATGGGATATTTCGCCTGATAGGTGGCGCTGCTACGTAGTGAATCCCACCAGTTATGTGATGGTTATATCTCAACTTCTATAGTGTACAAATTCATAAAACTTGATACACGGGGTGTATGTATAAGGAGGTGTATATACATTTTGAATGTATACATTGGCCAACAGGTGGCGTTACTAATCTGCAATTTAATTACGTTATCTGAAAGGCAATATTTCAGCTCATGTGATTTAAAACAAAACTTAAACTTCTAAATTTTGTAATATACTGAAGTTATATGTGAAATCGATTTTATGTAAAACGTCACTGATGCACATCGGCCAACATGTGGCGTAGCTATGTTGCAATTTAATCCCATAACGGGAACGAAATATCTCAACTTCTGTGATTTATAAATGTTGTAAAAGTTGTACGTAAAATTGCTAGTATATAAAACTCTACTGATTAACTTTGGGTGCTTATCGGACGACAGGTGGCGCTGCCACGTTCCAATTTATAAAAAGCCTATATTTTCTATTTACGGAAAGACTATATCTCAGCTTCTATAATATATATACTCATCAAACCTTGTGTGTGACATACATTTGATATATTGTTGATACAACTTGGTTGTATAACCAGTAATACTCAATGCTTTTTTTTTCTTTATTTTATTTTATTTTATTTTTATTTATTTATTTATTTTTTTTTTTTTTGGGGGGGGGGGGGTATTCATCGGACATCAATTTCTCACCAAGGAATAAGTATCCATCATTCCCGAGGGAGGAGAAGGGGTGTATGGAAGATTTTTCAATATGTTTACCTTTAAAACGAATGGTTGAACCATCGATTTCTGATGATTTAAAAACAAATTTATCTACTTTTTTATCATTTTTCATAATAATAACAAAAATGAAAATCTTTAGAAAATTATGTTTTCTAAGATTATATTTTCTAGATCTAGCATAAAACTGATTGTATTCTGATTTATGAAAATCGTATGCATTCGCCAGAGGAAAGTATTTAGATAAATAATAAATTTAATAAATAACATGTTCTGTACTGCAAGAGTTTGAATGGGAAAATATGGACGAATGTTTTGTGATGGCCTCAATGTACAAGTTTTAAAAATGTTTAAGATTTGAGTCTAATGGAAATCGTGAACAAAAAAGAAAATCCCGGATGTTATTGAATGAGTAATATAGTGCATGGTCAGCAGAATTGCAGTCACAAAGATTTTCGCGCTTTAATTTGCAGCTGTTGCGGGAAGTCAAACCAAACGGTTTGGCAACTTTATCGCTAATTTGGCTATATTTTCTCCTATCCTTAATTATTTCTTTTCTTTTATGCATTTTCTTATCCTTAGATAAGATAGAGAAAGTATTGCTTTTTGGGTTAAATTTTGAAAACTGCGTTTTTTTAATACTTACGCGTTTTGAGGTCCCCTGACTCCAAATATCAAGTTTTTACGTTTGATCTCTGAGTGTGCATGTGTGTCTTTGTGTATGTCTATGCGTGTGTGCCTGTTATCAGCATAGCTAAAAAACAAATAATTCCAGAATATGAAAACTTAACATTCTAAATCAGTGTCATATAAGGATGCTGCACTTAGCTTTTCGTTGAGATCATGGAAATGGTTCGTGTACAGGGATATCCATAATAATTCAAATACATTAAGTATGTGGGTAAAATGTTTTGCTATTTACAGTTTAACATCTATAGCCTGTACTAAACAAAATGAAATGAACATATATTTTTTATATGCATAAAAGCATGTTTTGTGGAAAATATGGTATGAGAATCGTTCTCCTTTCCTTTACAGGTCTACCCAGGAATAAAAATTTCTTTATACCTATGCAGAGAACAAAATAAAAAAATTTTAAAGTGAAATTTTTAAGGCTTGTTTCGCGCATAATTACACGTTTTGAGGGTCCCTAAATACTAAAATGAAATTTTAAAATGTTAATCTTTGTGTATGTCTGTTATCAGCTAACTTTAGAACATATATTTGCAGACAATTTAAATTTTGTATTTTGAAGTTGATTATGAGGTTGCTACTTAAAATATTTGACTAAGATTAATAAGCTTCAAAAGTGGTGAGATCGAAGTTGATTGAATAATTTCAAATGAACTTTTAAATTTAATATCAACCAAGAATTATTTATAGTAAGTACTATATTTAACCCCCTCACTAAGAGAGTTATTCATCAAAATTTATTTGTTCCTAAAAGTAGTTTGAAATATTTGAAACGTAGATTTATATATAGTACTTGTTACCTTACACCTTAATCCGCAATTTGTGTTTATAGCATTCAAATGCTAGGTAAGAGTAAGAAAAAGTCGGATGAGTGCCACCAGATTATTATTAAAATTTAAATAAAAAACAGTCTTTTTTTTTTTTAATATTGATAATATATAATTAACTAGTTAGTTGGCATAGGTGGACTCTGCTCAGTTCCCCATCTTATTTATGTTCTCATATATTTCTAGTGCGAGACATATTATAATCATGTTAAAAGAAATGAATTTCGCCAAAGCTTGATAGAGTGACAGAATGAAATCCCCGCCTAATAGGCTATCCTTCGTTCACTTCGATATATTTATCTTATTCTAATCTATTAATTTATTTTATCAGGGTCAATTCCGTTGTTTAGTTTTCATGCTACTATTTCCAATGCAATAATCCTCAAAATTCATATTTGTATGAAAAATTTACAATTTCGCTATGCTGATAAAATCGTAAATTACGAATAATTTACGAAATTTTCCTATTAGAATATTTGTATTCAATCATGTTCAAAAGAAATATTAGAAATGTAATTTTGAAGTTGTCTAATGTATTTATGATCCTCAAAATGGAAGTTTATGCTCAATTTTACCCCATTCTGTCATTTTAAGTAAATCGTAAATTCCAAATAACTTACAAATTTTTTAAATTGGAAAAATCATAGTCTATGATATTCATGCCAGTATCCTAAATAATATTTCGTAAGTGGTTTGACATCTTTACGATGAAAACATCCCTCAAGATTGACGTTTATGCGAAATTTTGCTCTATCCTGCCATGTTAAGAAATTCGTAAATTTCCAATAACTTACGAAATTTTTATATTGGAAAATTCATAGTCAATAATATTCATGCCAGTATCCTAAATAATATTTCAAAAGTAGTCTGACATCTTTACGATGAAAATATCTCTCAAAATTGACATTTATGTCAAATTTTGTCCTATTCTGCCATGTTAAGAAATTCGTAAATATCCAATGACTTGCGAAATTTTCAAAGTAGCTTATTTATAGTTACTGATGTTCATTCCGGCATCAAAACTATTTTAAAACTGGTCTGACATTTTTACAGTAAAAAGTTTCCATTTAATGCACGTTTAAGTGAATTTTTGTCCTATTCTCCCATGTTAAGAAAATCGTAAATTTCTAATAACTTACAAAGTTTTTAAATTCGAATGTTGTAAATGAATAGGGTTCTTGCCAGTGTCGAAAGTAATACTTTAAAACTGATTTGACCTCTCTGCGACAATTTGTTCTTGAGATATTGTGTACACAGACTAACACACTAACACACTAACCCACTAACAGACACCCTACAGACAGACACCATACAAATTTTGTCATTTTCGGATTCCTCACACCTGAAAACGTGTAAAAAAGTCAAAAAACCGAGGTCGAAAATTTTCACGATACCTAAGTTCCCCATACCTATAGTATGATGGGGAACTAAAAGTAATTTTTATTTCATTATCTATTTATTTATTTATTTGGGTTTGGAAAGGGTCTGATAAATGAAAAAAAAAAAAAAAATATGTTTTATGATAAATCTATATTAATAAATCTGACTTTTGTCTGTACATTTTTCGTAATTAAAAAATTTTGCGATATCTTGAAGTTCCACACATCATGAGAGCCAAAAATGATTTCAGAAAACTTTCTCTTTCTATATGTGAGTGCATGTGTGTGTCATTGTGTGTATGTTTATAACGCTATTTTTGTCAGGATATTACATGAGAATGGCATCATTTTCCATTAATAAATTTCTTAGCCTCTGAATAAAAAAATTCTAATCTAATAAAGCCTCTGAAAATTAGATACAAAATAATAATACTAATACTTATTATAATAATAGCAATAATAATAAATAAATAAATAAATACAATAAAAATAAAATAAAAATAAAATAAAATAAAAATAAAAAAGCGTAGAAATGCATGCAATTTTTTCTTGTTGTTTTTATTCATTTTCCCCCTTTCTTCATCGAGCCTGACTTTATCGGTTTTCGTCCGGACTGGGCTCAGGCCTTAAACTTTCGGCTCGTGCAGACCTCTGGTATAACATTTTGTATAAAAATGCACAGATTTTTTTAAACTAAGGATTGTGAAATGAATTTTCTTTTGTTCATATAATATTGATAATCATTCAAGAAAACTTTTTATACAATCGGCAGCAAAATTACTGAACACATCCACATTTTTCATATACCATTTTTTTTTTTTTTTTTTTTAATAGTTTGACCGTTATTTTTTATCACAAACTTACTTTTCTATGAACAGCATAAGACTAAGATCATGACTCGATAAATATTTACTCAAGAAAACAATAATGTGCACGAAATTTTTATACGATATAAGAGCTATATAAAAAATAACCTATTTTAAACTTTTATTTTCCATATAAAGCTCTAAAGATAGATTTCAGGAGATTTCTTCTTCTTCATTTGAAATCAAGCATATTTTAAGGCATTAACTGTAGGGTTTATCACTAAATTAAACAATATAGTGAAGAAGAGATGGAAACTTTTTTATAAACAATGAGATTCGAATTATTTTTCTCTTTTGTTAATTACGAAATTTATTACTAAAAAATAAATAATTTCTGTATTATACTCGTATCAATAAAAATATAACTATTTTTTCTTTGAGTGACACAACTATAATACAAAATTAGTTACGCTGGGACCATCACAAAACTTTCTTTTATATCATTCTATATGAACAAAGTTAGCTACGATTAGCATTTACAGAATTTTAATCAACTTACCATCATATAAAAAACTTTTTATATATGTAATTTCGTGTAATTTTCAGCAATAGATGCTGAAATGTAGACTGTAGACATCTAGAAATCGTAAAAAGTAATAGCAGCACAACTTGTTTGCCAATTTGTATCCGAATTCAATCAGAATAAATTTTAATAATATATTTTTCACATACCAAGTTTGTGGTATTTAAATGACAAAAGTTGAAATAAAATTTTAACTAAACGGGTAAAACTTCAACGTAGTAGCGCCACCTAACATAGCCGATATGGAAAATTAATTTATTTAACTTTACAATAGCCATCTCACAAACGAAATGTGATGCTTTTAAATATCATAGAAACTGATATACTGCCTTCCCGTTAACAAGATTAAATTGCAGCATAGCAGAAGCACCTGTCGACCGATATGCACCCAAATTGAATCAGCAGAGATTTACATAATGCTGATCTCATATATAACTTTAGTGCATTTATGTATCATACAAGTTCTGATACAACCTTTCCTTATATGGGATCACATTATATCAGCGCCACAAAATGGACAATAATATCTTAAAAGCTAATAAGCACTAATTTACTTCCTGGTCCATTCAAATGTTATGTTACTTTGCGTCAATTGCTTCTTGAGAAACCGCGTCCACATTTATTTATTTCTATTTATTTATTTATTTTTTAACGAACTCACAGTCATTTTCAAGTGAAAAAAAAAGCCAAATCATACTCAGAAGTCACAAAACGTGTATATTTATCGAAAACCGGAAGTTAAACATTTTCACAAATCTAGTGCTTTTTTCTTATGTAAGTAACAAACATAATAATAATAAACAGTGAAGTGATCATACGTTGTAAATAATCTATGATATTGTAAATTTAGAAGCTGAAACAATAAAAAAAAAAAAAAAATAAATAAAGTAGCTAAAAATTTTGTTTTCCTTATTTATTTATTACTTTCTTCTATAATAAAAAGAAGAAAGGTTTGATTCGTAAATATTTTTGGCTCCCGCGTTTCGATAGATTTTTCCCTTTTTAAGATGTTCTAATAAAAAATTGATATTTCTTAGAAAATGCCAGTTTGTCTGTGTGTTTGGACATGTGTGATAAGAATTTTGTGTCATCTCTAGGTCAAAAACTAATGAACAGAATTTCCTGAAAACTTATATTTTGCTCCCCCTTGATATCAGTTAGTGATTATTACCCCCCCCCCTTTTTTTTTACACATATAACGCTCAACAGGTCGCACTGTCATTTATTTTTTTCAAAATTTTTAATATTACAATAAAGGAAAAAATTTCTTATAAATACACACAATAGGGATTTCTTTAGTTGAACATTGTCAAACTGATTTTTTAAAAAATATTAACGGTGAACAAGACTTTTAACAAGAAGAATAGCAATCCTTCCCCCCTCCTCGGGTGTGTAAATTTTTATAATATTTTTTCAAAATTACTCGTTGATATCTTTTAAAACGAACGGTTGAATCAATTATCTGTGATAATGTAAAACAAAGTTATCGATATTTAAAAAAAAAAAAAAGTTAATATTATTATTATATATATATATATATATATATATTTTATTTTGTTTTTCAATTTTACTGTGTAAAATGTGTGATTTGATCTAAACTATGTGAATTGTATTAGAAAATAAAGAAAAAAATTGTGTGATAGTCACAAGACACTAGTTTAACATTTCCTGTAATTTATTGTAATTGATTCATATAAGCAGGCATGCGATTATTTTAGTTGCGATCAAATTTTTATATTTTACTTCATAATAAACGTCAATTATTTTGCAAAATATTATTAAATAGATACGCAATAACACGTAATATTAAAAAAAAAAAAAAAATCTGAATAAAAATCTTGAGTTTTGTATTTCTCACAAAAATAATAAATATAATTAAATTAAATTCCTTTTCAATTAATAATATAAAAGTGATATACATTTTGCTGAATCTTGAATCTTAAAAAAAAAAAAAAAAAAAAAAAAACGAAAAAATTCGCCAAACTGTGAAATTTTTATTGGGTTTGCCAGTTATGACAACGGAAGCACTTGGACTCCAAGGTCCAAGATAGATAACGGTAACTTTTTCTGTCATTATTTTCATTGCGTGTGGTTTAAGATTTCCTGACATTTGGATACACTATCTACAGATAAGTTTATTCTACACAATTTTCATATGTCTAGTCTAGGATTTCCATAGTTTTGCCCAAATCTGCATTCAAATTTAACAAAATTAAATAAATTAAAGTTTTCAAAAACCATAAAAAATAAACAAATAAATAAATAAATAAATAAATAAAGAGTAATAATAATAATTTGAAAACATTAATTTTTTAAATTTTTCATGCTAACTACCTTTTAATTATTTATTATTATTATTTTTTTCCCCATTCGATTTTGTATTATTACAGTTTAATGTTAGATATATTTAAGTATATTTGTTTAGATTTTATTGTTAGACTATAGTATTGTAAAATCAAGGGAAAAATAGTTAGCAGCCGGCTCTCTAAAAATTTTAAAAATATTTTAAATTTTAAAATTTATTTATTTTATATTTAAAAGATTTTCAAGAATTTTTATCGTATTTTATATTGTTATATTTCAATGCATGTGTAAGTAAAATTCATAAACTCTAAATCAATACTTTAAAATTAAATCTTCACAAAATCGATAATAAATAGATTAATTAACTAATTTTAATTTTTTTTAATACTTCTCTTAAATATTTTTATTTTCTCCCATCATTTGTACATTATTACACTTTATCAATAGAATATATAACATATCTAGGTATTAATTTGTGAATTCATTGATAAGTTAAAGTTTTAAAAATATTTCTATGTTTGAATGCCAAAAGTTTGCAATAAGTTTCAGTATTTAAACATATACAGTCGGTAACAAAAGTGTCCGAACACTAGCAAAAATTCCTATGTAAAAAAAGTACACTTCATACGGTTTTGTTAAATAAATCTTTATCGAATCATGTTCTTACACTGACTAAGAATAGGATTCGACAAGGATTTATTTAATACAACCTTACGAAGTGTACTTAATTTACATAGGAATTTTCGTTAGTGTTCGGACACTTTTGTTACCGACTGTATATATCTATCTATCTATCTATCTATCTATATATATATATATATATATATATATATTTAACTTAACAAGAATTTCGCAAATTAATTACCCAAATATGGTTAGGTTCTATTGTTAAAATATATTAATGCAAAATCAAAGGGAAAAATAATAATTAGTCAGTAAGGAGCATCTTAAAACTTTTCAGTTTTCTTTAATTATAGTTTAAGAAAAAAAAAAAATGAAAATACTGTATGTTATTAAATTTGAAGACATGTACGTAAAATTTTATAACACAAAGGCACACATACATACAAATGAATCACAAAATCCAAAGGGAAGAAAAATGAAAGAAAGAAAAGAAATAAAGAAAAAAAAACAAACAAACATAGACAAACAATATGAAGGTGATTCTTAATATTTCTAAATGTTTTAAATTATTTTATTTTATTTATTATTATTATTTTATTATTTGTAGAAACAACTTTTAATTAATTATTTATTTATTGTTCAAAAAGTTTTACCACATTTTATACTGTTATATTTCACTGCATGGTGTATGTAAAATTTATAAACTCAAAATCAATAATTTAAATAAATTTTGCATACGCATGATTTGAAATATGAAAATATTAAGGAAATTTCACGGAATCTATTTAAATATATATATATTTATTTATTTATTTATTTAACGTATTTAAAATACACCGCTGTTCAAAATTAAAGGAACAAACCTGCTTTCCTATTTTCTTCTTTTGTACATAACTTTTAAACAAATAAACACATGGACATAAAATTTGGCTGGCATGTTCGTTATCATATCATTAATCGTATTTTATATAACTTTAGAATAAGTAATAATTTAAAACTAATAATTATTAATTTTTCTCAAAAGTAAGCTTTGGAAAAAATTAAAAATTTCAACAATTTTAGCGAAGAAAACTTAATGAAAAATTGTGTTAATGATGCATTATAGACAAGTGAACACGCACATGCCCTCAAATGTTAAAAACAAAATCCTGATTTTTCTTTCTGTGTTCATTTCTCTTTTACTTTAATAATGGAATTTTTGAAAAAAAAAAAAAAAAAAATAATAATAATAATAATTACTAATTTGTATAAACTGTGACCATCACTAGAATAATAAAAACGTCGATAAATAATTTAATAATGAACGTTTTATCCGATTTTCATGTTTCTATGTAAAATTTAAAAAAAATATTCACACGCGAAAAAATAAAGAAAGAAAAAAGAAAAAAAAAAAAAAAAAAAAAATGACTACAAGAAAAAATTTTCGGTTTTAATCTACAAATAAAATATAGATGCACGTACATCTTTAACCTATCTGTAATGCACCTTCATGACCATTTTTCATTAAGTTTTCTTTTCTAAAATTGCTGAAATTTTTCATTTTTCCAAAGTTTATTTTCGAGAAAAATTTACTGATTTTTAGTTTAAGAATTATTACTTATGCTAAAGTTATATAAAATTCGATTCATGGTATTTTAAAAAACATGCTATCCAAATTTTATACTTCTGTGTTTATTTGTTTAAGAATTATGTGGAAAAAAAGAAAACGAGGAAACAGTTCATTGTTTTAATTTTGTACACTTGGGTACTTCTTTTAACTAATTTTTATTTTTTGTTTTCCATTGACTCTGCATTATTATAGTTTAAAAATAGAATATGTAACATATCTGGGCATTAATCTGAGATTCCATTGATAATTTAAAATTTAATAAAAAATTTTTGTGTTTGAATGCTAAAATTTGCAGTAAGTTTCAAAATTTAGACATAAAAATATATTTAAGTTTTTTTGCTTAACTTATTAAAATCAATATCAAAATATGGTTATATTCTATTGTTAAATTATAATGATGCAAAATCTAGGGGGGAATAATAATTAGTTAGCAGGGGGCATATATCTTAAATTTTTTCAAAATATTCCAAATCTTGAATTTATTTATTCGTTTTTGAATTCAAATATTTATCCAGAATATTCAAAATACTTGATCGTTTCTTATACCATATTACAATGCACTACACAAAAAGGAAAAAAGGAAAGAAAAGATAAATAAGGAAAGGAAGGAAAAAAAGAAAAATAAAATAAGTAAATAAAATAACAAGTGCAGAACTTTGAATAGACACTATAAAATTCAAGAATTCGAAGAAAATGGAAGAACTCGCAACAATTGTTCCGGGTCGAGAAAAGACATAACCCTTCATCAACCGAACAAAGTAGGCACGAATGCTGCAAAAAAAACTGCAACGTAGCTCTTGTATTTTCAGCACTCGTGCCTACTATGTTCGTCTGACGAAGGGTCGTGTCTTCTTTCGACCCGGAACAATTGTTGCGAGTTCTTCCATTTTATGATACAAGACATTTTTAGCACGTACAAAGAACGTTCAAAAATTGTTTACATAACGTTGTGAGAACGTGTGTATAGAACGTTTTCAGAACGTTTCTACACTATTTTAGAACGTTTACAGTACGTTTTCTAGAACGTTCTGAAAATGTGTATAACGTTTTGAAAACGTTCTAAAAACGTTTAGAACGTTCTGAGACCGTGTACATAGAACGTCCTCAGAACGCTTCTATAACACCGATGGTGATAGTTACACGTTCATTGAACGTTCTCTGAACCGTACTATTGTACGTCTTCAAGATGGACAGATAGACGTCTATAACACGTTCAGAGTGAACGTTCTTAGAACGTGTTTGCAGAACAATTTTTGAACGTTCAGAGAACGTTTCGGTGCTGCTTGGGTTTGTATCGCAGTATATTTATAAATTCTGTTCTTTTTTATTTATATATTTATTTATTTTTAACATTATTATTATTATTATTATTATTATTATTATTATTATTATTATTATTTATTTATTTCATTTTTTATTTTTTTATATTCCATTACTTTTTCAAACTCTTTATTTTTGAATTTTAAAAACTCATTTTTTTAACTTTCTGTAATTTACATTCTTATGATGAGGCAATAATGTAAAGCCCACCATTTCCATATGTGAATTTGTTTTTAAAGATTCATTTTCAAAAACACATATGTATGAATGCAAAATTCAAAATGAAATATAATTCCTTCTACTAAAATAAGTGAATGGCTGAGCAAATACGGAAAAAATAGAAAGGGCGGATAATCCAAACTAACTATATAAATATTGTTCTCTGAAGAGCTTTAACAATAGATCCCGAAATCACGTACTAAAGTAAGTACATATAATTCGATCATGCTTGAACAAATTCCTAAATCGTATTCGAGTGAAATGAATACGGATTTTTACTTCAGCTAACATTTAATCTTGAACCCTAAAAAAATTTAATTAAATTCTATAGTTTATGTACAAGTACCTCTAAATGATATTTAAGATTTCATAAATTCACAATATATTATACTTAATAGTATCATAATAATAATAATAATAATATATGAAAGTAGATAATATTGTTATTAATTTAACTATAAATCAGTACTTAATATATTTAACACTAATTGGAAGTAAATATATGAAATATTATCTTTATTAATTAACTAGTTTTTCTATTATTAATATTGTTATTATTATTATTTTATTATTATTACGAATTTTGAAAATATTTCATTATCTGCTTCTATTACTAAGTAGTTGAACATAACGCTCCACATGTACAAATCTATTTTATTATTATTATTTTCTTTCATGTAATAGTAAGTATTTTTTCTAGTTTCTCTTTATCCTCTCTCCTATCTCTGTATTAAATTTATTTTGCTTTCATGATTCATTGATTATTTATGGTTCAGGTTTATAGGACGTTGATGTCTGGAAAAAAAAAAAAAAAGCTTTAGGTTTACCGATATATAGAATTTCACCGATTATCTGTGTACATTCAGCCGTCAACACCATTGATGATGAAGTATGTACAATTTTAACGAATGTTTTCATTCTTGGATTTTGTTACTCTTTTTCAATTAAATTTTCCTTTTCATTTTGAAAAGATTACTTATATATAAGCGTTATTATACATTCAAAATTGAAGGTTTATTATTTTATTTATTAAATCTTTTGCACATAATGCAGTGAAAATACATTTAAATATGTAGTTTAGGTTCTTGCTATGAAAAAATATTTGGATATTGTCAGCAACTCCCTACTAATCTAATGCGCCAGACGTTTAAAAACTAAAATTTGCTGTAAGAATATTTAAAAAATACATTTAAAATAATTGCACAAATTTCAAAACTTAACAAACAATTGCATTTGAAGTACTATTTATTTTATATACCATTACATAAATTTACTGAGGCACAGTTATATAAAATATATATTCGAGTTTCACAAAAAATAAAATAAAATAGAATAATAATAATAATAATAATTTGAAGAAAATAAATATTTTGTAATGCAGTTTTATTTTACTTTTTAAACAAAAATATCTTTAACCATTTAGCCATGCACATAAATTTCTCTTAAATATTTAAAAGAATGTAAAAATATTGAATTAAAAATATTCAAGAAAATTAATAAGTTTAGAAATAGAAAATTAGCGTTGTATAAACACACATGAGAAAGTCTTCATAGAATATTATCGCAAAAGAAATAAATACGAAAAGATTAACTAATCTACACCTAGTGGAATAATTACAACAAATTACTCAAATTAATGCTAACTCAATCTCACTCTCAGTTCAGGCTTCGTAGAGTAGATTACTCAGCAAGAACATGAGCAAAATCCTATAAAATGCAAAGTGAAATTTAGCTTAGCAGAAGAATTATATTAAATATTATTAATTCCATTTCTTTATGCATAGATGACGATACGCTTAACTATACTGAAACAGTTGTTTACTTTTTTTTTGCTCAGTATTATGTTTAGCGGTTTAGCGTTCTATAGCGGAAAAAATATCTTGTGTAAGTTCTAAATAATATTCATCTGTCCTATAAAACTATTTATAACCAATAAAAATTTTGAGATTATAAATTAAATTAATTGTTTATCAATCTCTGTTTTTTAAGAAAGAAATGATTTTTTTTTTTTTTTTATGTGTACATCTGTTTTAAATATTGTATATGTGCACCGCTTAATATATGCTGATTATTTAAAATTAAAATATAATTTTACATTTATATGTATGGATATTTATTTAGAGATTATTACGCGTAAAAGTTAACTAAAACATTTATATTCCAATTGGCTGATAAAAATTCAACACAATTTTAATGAATGACGTATGCAATGTATGTATCCGAATATGCAAAACTATTTTAAACTCCTTGTTTATGCAGTTGTAAATTATTTCTTGGAAGATGTGTAAAGTATGAATGGTGTCGAGTTGAGAAAGTAAAGGTCGACTGTGGAATTCAGTATTGGAGGAGGTTGCAAATGATGCTGGTGAGTTAGGATATTGGGTTGCGAAGGTAAAGTTCGCCAGTTGACATTAGTATTGAAAGTAGTCTAAATTGATAACGTCGAGTCGAGGTAAAATGTTCGATTTAGAATGGGAAGGTCCGTAGATGGATGCAGGATATTTTGGCGATGTTGTGCGGGAGATACACTCGGAAGCAAAAGTATCGGAGCACTGGCAAAAGTTCCTATATAAAAGAAAGTACACTTAACACAGTTTTGTTAAATAAATCCTTTTCGACTCATATTCTTAGTCAGTCTAAGAACACGATTCGACAAGAATTTATTTAATAAAACAGTATTAAGTGTACTTTTTTTATATAGGAATTTTTGCTAGTGCTCGGATACTTTTGCTGCCGACGGTAGTGTTGCAAACATCTAATCTCAGAACAATTTTTATTAACTTTTGTTTTCATGTTCCGAAACTTTTTATTCCCGCCAACTGATTGGTTTTTTTTTTTTTTTTTTTTTTGCACTTGCCTCATCACGTGACGATATGTCGCGTCACTTTACTACTACTGTTTCTTTTCTTTTTCTTTTATAATCATGTAACATTTTCTGTATTCGTAGGGCGTTTTTTTATTGAGTCCTCCTTCAATTATTTTCTATGCCTAAGATACATTAAATAAATTTAAAAAGTAAAACTCTAGGCAATCCTCAATTATGCAGTCAATATCTGTATTATTATAAATATTAATCTACATTTTATTACAGAAAAACAAGTAGTTTAGTTTTAAAACAGAAGCTCGTCTAAAAACTAACATATATATAATTCATCGAATTCTTCAAGTAACAATTCTGTTTTTCTGCTGATGATATAAGTTACGAGATTCTTCATCAATAAATCTCAAGTGATGGAGTACCTGTGCTAACCCAGGTAAGACAAACTTTTAATTATTTGACTGTTAACTATTAAATAAAGAATTATTGTTATAAACATATATTTCACAATAAGTAATCCGAACTCATGCCTAATAATTTTAGCAGGTAGCTGGTTGGAAGTGTCGATTAGAGGTGCATCTGGGTTGACATGGAGTGTCTCAAGTTATTGGTTACGTAGTTTGACAATTTAAGAACAGGATTTACGTAGATTATAAAAAATGGGTAGAAATTCAACGTGAGTAGTTTTAGGAGAAGTATTTTGGTATAAAATGAAGTCAATCATTTATTTATTTATTTTTTATTTATTTATTTTTTTTTTTTAAGAGAAAGCGACATAAAAAGTATTTCCGCAGACGATAATTCTTTTTTCTGAAGGGTTAAAGTTCCTGAGTGACAGCTGGTGATAGAGCAATCTGCTACAGTGGTGAGGAAAGTTTTCATATAATCTAAATTTCATTATTGTATAATTAAGTCTATTTTCGAGTTCTTCCACGTCCCGAGCCCTTCCTTTCCACTATAAGTTAAAATAAAAGTTAATGTGATAAAGTATCTGGTTCTCTTTATTGCACTCGGCAGCAAATTTATTCGAGCGCTAGTGAAAATTCCTATGTAAAAAAAGTACACTAAATGCTGTTTTGTTAAATAAATCCTTATTGAATCTTGTTCTTAGACTGACTAACAATATAATTCGACAAGGATTTATTTAACAAAACTGTATTAAGTGTACTTTTATTTTATATGGGAATTTTTGTTAGCGTTCGAATAATTTTGCTGCCGACTGTACTATTTACACTATTGACAGTCATGGATGAAACAAGACCTCAAGTTGACGTAGCAGACTAAAAATTGCAGAAGTTACACATACTGATAAGGTACTAAGGATTAACACTAAACGATTATGGCTTATGCATTTTAACTTATTTAAACTTGTATTTAAGTGTGTATTTTTATTTAAATGTCTCTTATAAAATTGTTTTTAAACATTGCGTGCTTAGAATAGAAACCAAAATTATAAACAACGCTTATAAAATATGACGCTGAGAAAATAAGCTAGTTAATTGGTCAGATATTGTTAATTTTTTGAAGGAAATTAGTTTAACATAAAAAAAAAAAAAAAAAAAGCATGTGTTGTGTTAAAACTTAAATTATATAAATGACTGGTTTAACATTCCTAGACTAAAATTTAGAAAGAAGTTTTTTAAAGATATTTTATTATGTTTAGCTATTTTTCATTTTTAGTGCTAAAGTTTCATAATAAATATTTTCAATTCTGTAATTTATAATTTCAGCATAGTTATGAAAAAAAATTATTTTGAATTATAGTATTTACGTTAACAACTTAAGAGACATAAATAATTAGTTTCGGAAAGCAATTAAAGTTTTGTGAAAATAAAAAATAGTTGCTTTTAATTTTCAGAATTTTGAAAATTCAGATGTATTCTATAACATATTTATATTTTCATATTCTATAACAAATTTATCTACGTTTTAAAGGTCGTATAAGAAATTTTTCTAAAAATATTTTTAAGGACTTGTTTGTTTATCTGCTATATTATATTTAGATAAATAAGAAAATATATACATATTTTAAATATGCGAAATTTTTTAATATTTTATATATAAGAATTCTTCTATAGTAACAATTTAAGTCTGTGTAAATAAATACTGCTTGAAATTTTCTTCTCTAGAAAATGCTTATTTAAATATTTTTTCCTTATTCAGACTATTCATTTAATAAAATGATAGGTGAAAAAATTATTAAACTATTAATAATGAAAATAATCTGGTGTGTCACTCACACGACTTTCTCAAACCCTGCATTTCAATACTATAAGGAATGGTTAAATATCAAGCCTTTAAATCAATTAGGTAAGATAATATAAAGTTCAATGTACTTTAAAAATAATCTAAAATAGGTCTGGAAATAATTTCATTTGACAGATAATTCTGTGTGAGGAGGGGTACAGCCCCCCTTTATTCCTTATTCAATTAAAGTGACTAAATTTATTTTAAAAATAAAATCAAGACTGCTATTATTTTGCCTTCAAAATTACCAATTTTGATCAAATTTCTTTCTCTAGATTCCTGAGAATATTTAGATTTCATGAAGCTTTTTACAATTTTAAAATCCAATGCCTTTTCTTAATGACCATTCTTAAACGCCTTTAATTTCTCACTATTAGGAATTTCTCGCATATCTTTCTCTCGTTTGTTACTTTTAATTTCGTATATTTTTTATTTAAGATTATTGCAATTTTTTCGGTATTTAAAAATTAAATATAAATTTTCTTATATTTATTCCTTTAATATATTGATATATTAAAAGAATAGATGTAAGAAAACTTATTTAAGATATATTTAATATATATCTCATTATATTTATAGAATAAATATAATAAAGCTTGTAAAAAAATCCAAATTTCTTAGATGAGTTTACACTTTTGAAATGTCCTGATTATGATTTGGCTATTTTCAGAAAATATCTTCTTGTATGTGTGTGCGTGTATGCGTGCAACCCTTTTCTCTCTCTCTCTCTCTTGCTTTTTTTTTCTTCTTCTTCTTTTTTTTTTTTTTTTTTTTTTTTTTTAACATTGAGAACCAATGCACAGAATTTTACATAATAAATATATATATATATATATATATATGTATAGTTGTACCTTGACATATATTGGTTCTTATAAATTTTGGTAGAAATCGTTGAAAAGGTAGCGATGCTATCTTGTTATATTATAATTTTAGATATGGAAACATAGGAAAAAATATTGTATAAACGAACACAATGATTTTATCCATTATTTATAAAATGAAAAAAATATTTATAAAACCAGAATAAAATTTTTCTGTACATAAAATCATCGCTTACCCCACTAAGGGCAATATTACCCCTCACGCGCTAAAAATTTTTAACGCAAGTATATACATAAATGATAGATATCTTAATAAGCATTAACCTTAATATTTTAGCATTTAATAGATACATGTCAATACCAACACAACAAAAATAAAACTGATAATAACACATTGCTAAAAGTATCACAAAAAGGTTGCGATACATGTTAAGATCCAATAAGAGACAAAAACAATTTAAATTACTTACGCCCACTTGAGTAAAAAAGGACCATTAAACATAATGGCGGAGAAAGTAATTAAAGGAATTCAGAATAATAATTGGAATAAAAAAATGCTTACAAGTAGATGTATTAACTCATCAGGAGGTAAGTACTTCATAAAGCTGTGAAAGCTGCAACGATATCGTAAAACAATATAGATAACAATAGAAAATTTATATTGTTCAAACCCCAATCAAACAGCAAAACCATTTTGAATGAGAAATGAAATAAAATAATTCATCAACTCATCAAGGAAACCAGTGAGAAAAATAGAAAATAATTGGAGTAACCGCACGTAAAGCTATCAACCCAACATGGAGAAAAAGAAGTTGCCATCTTATTAATGAAATTAAAATTAAATTCTTTGCAAACTTCGATTAATCGATAAAGAATAAACAGAACAAAAAAAAAAAAAAAAAAAAAAAAAAAAAACTAAACAGTACGTTTAAAACGAAAGGTTAAGCTGTATATATGAGATAATTTGAAACAAAACTGTCGATTTTCTCATATTTAGTAGTAGTACCAGCAGCAGTAGTAGTAGTAGTAGTAGAAATAATAATAATGTTATTAATGGTAATAACAATAACAATAACGAAATCCTGAAAATGTTGCCTGTAGGGCACAAAATTGGTTTTCTTTCAATATTTGGAGTTGTAGTTGGAATTTTCGTCAGATGTGAGATGGAAATTTTTGCTATTCACTATGAAAAGTAATTTTGATGCGTAAGAATTCTGATAATTATTTATTCTGCATAAATTTGTTTATTAAAATATAGATGTTTCTTTGGCGAGAACAATATAGTAGTTTTTTATTTGTGGTTATTTTAAACTCTGTTTACTTATCAGTAATTTTATTTTAACTGTATTGTACAAAAAAGAAAATTATCGTCAACTATGAAAAACACCCAGCATATTAGATAAGTTAGAAATTAAGATATAGAAATGTATTCTACACTTTAAAAAATTAGTACACTAAATTACTGTCAGCGACTGTCAAAAAGTGTTTCAGTCATTGATCGTAAAAAAAAAAAAAAAAAAAAAAAAAAAAAAAAATATGAACGTATATCTATCATGATTTTTCCCTCGAAAAATGGAAGCGACCTTTAAATAACTAACATTCCGAATTTTACAGCAACTGGTTATAACTAAACGTACTGGATATTTTTTTTTTTTTTCGAAAAAGAGAGCTAGCGGTATAATTCAATGGCTAACTTTCACAATTTTAAGGAAATCTCTTACAGGTGTATTTATGGTTAATTATCAGTAACTTTTGAAATAAAGCAATGCAGAAACAAAAATTATCTTAGTTTCCATAATTTCAAAAATTGTATGTCTTACGTTGAATGAGACATATTGAAATTTATACTAAGCCACTATCATTAGCGAATTTTTTAAGAAGGAATCGAATGCAATGGGGTTTAAATCTCTTCATATTTTAATTAAAATATATTAAAATTTTACAGCTAAATTTATCAGTTAGAAAATATTAACAATTTTGTGCATACACATGTATATTTCTAAAATTTTATTTCTAAAATATTGTTATAGCTCAAAGAAAACAAACATTTTCTCTTCAAATTTAAAGTTCTTTGAAAAAATCGATGAGCAGATTCCATATTATTTAGAAATTTAATATTAAAATATGATTGCTTCACGATGCAATCAAATCATAAGGTTGGTATATGATAGCAAAATTAATAAGTTAATTTTACCTTTTTGTAAAGAAAATTAAAGCATAGCATTAGTATTTTATTAAACGTCGAGCTTAAACAAAAGTATTTAAGTATTGTTTTCCTATTTTGCAAAAGATCGACTTTAATGGTTTCCCTTTGTTTCTCACAATATGTCCCGAGAGAAGTCGATAATTATCACTGGTCAAATGCATGTTATTTCGATGTCCACTGAGAATTGTTAGCTAGAGGGGAAAGCATTATTTCCGCTTCCAGAGTTTCGTAAATATGTTTGTGAAACTATAATAGATTTGTTCTAGAAGATTTATGTAATCCAGACAATACTTTAGTGCTTACATGTTGGTTATTTCTATATAATGCAGAAGGCATTAATATTCGTAGAATTGTCAGAATATATGCAGCATTTAATGAACATGGTAGTATGTAATGATTCGTTGTCAGATACTGCGAATTTTTCAGTTCTTTCTTTACTTTTTTTTTTCAATAAATTAAAACAATGGGTTTTGTTAATTACACTTTCAAAATTATACTTACATTAAAAAATATTTTTAAAAAGTTTATTGTGAAATAATTTATCACTAAATATATAAATTTTATTTAATCTACAGCGTCTCATCAAGAATCATAATTTTAAACAGCTCATACTACTTAAGCACAAAAATTTATTTTTAAATGATGTAAATAATCAAAAAAAGTTTTAAGTAGCATAAACATAGCTGTTACGAGTTCGGTATTTTGAATACCGGTATTTTTTTGTGGGAAATTTTTATAAACATTTGTAGCAGTTTCAGATGATTAAATAAAGTAAAATTTTCTTTGGAAAAATACCAGTATTAAAAGTACTCAACACTTGGTAGCTATGCATTAGATTATTTGTTGTAAAAAATAAACTACATAAGTGACTGAACTATTTCTAACGTAACCGTATAACATGATCAAATTATTTTGTTAATAAAATCTTGTTGAAATGTGGTTATTTTTGTATTTTGAATACATATTCAAATTAATAATCGGTGAAGACTAAAAAGACCTGTTAAGATTTTGACTGAGCACAGTCCTAAATAAAACAAAAAATATAGTTTTCACAATCAATATTCAAGAAAAACCTCTTACTCAGAGATATATTGGGTTTTAAGACTTCGATATATGAAGTATCAATATATTTAATGTATTTAATGTAAAATTAGTAAGTGTGTTATGCAAGGATTTTTTTTTTTTTTTTTTTTTTTTTTTTTTTTTTTTTATGTATTAATATTTTTCTAATATTTTTTAATGTAAAAGGAGAAACAACCAGTTGGAAAATATAAGTATAAAAGTTATATATAAATTAAATAATTTAAAAAACAATTTTTCAGTTTAAATTATTATCAAAATTACTCACCACTCCATCATAAAGCAAGATTTTGTATTACTTCACCCCCCTTTTTTTCTGTTTTTAAAAATGGATCAAATATATCATTTGTGTAAAGTGATTGACGCAGCATAAACTGTAGACAAGTTAATTTTTAATACAGTGTACTGATTTCGATCTTGCAATAAACAGTCACTTGGATGAGGAATAAAAAGAAAAATTTATTTACAAAATTATTCTGAATTCTTCCAGGTTAAATAAATATATGGAGGTATAAAGGTTCAACAAAATATTTGGATGATATCAGAGTCCTATCTAAGGTAAAAGTTTGTAAGGATTACAAAATCCAGCTAAAAACGGCTGGGATCAATTTAGGAGAGCATTCTATCCTCAAGCAGATCCTGGCAATCCTTCACTCACACAGGAAAACGTAAACTGTCCTTTTTCTATTTTTCGCTTCAACTCTACAGTTCGATTTGGAGCAAAGAAACCATAGGAGGATTTCCCCATTTTATCTTTCATCAGCCGACTTCTTTTTTTTTAGAGGCGGCTTATTTCTTTTTCTGTTTACTTTCTACAACCACCAAGAAACTTGAAAATTATTTTTCTTTGTCCATTTCAGCACCTGAAGAGTTGCAACATGAGAAGAAAATGATTTCTTGTGTGTTAGAAGACAGAGGGTTTAACTTTTGATGCAAGAGTTTTGTATTTCTCATATTTCTGGCATCTCGCAGCAATTTCTCACCTTGGAGAATATCTAGTTCTTACAACAGTCTTTAAAAAAAATTATAAAATATTAAGTCATGCATTAAAAAATAGCGCAAAATAATTGGTACTTTTTCACTTCAGTAGTCAATGAAAATATTTATTATAATATCAAAATACTTTTTTTTTAGTATTTTTATTTTCCGTATACTATATAATTAATAATGCAAATCAAACATTAATTAATGATTAAAATGATGATTATTGTGTACTTTCATTCTACAAA
Organism: Salticus scenicus; assembly: GCA_963930645.1. Lineage (NCBI taxonomy): Eukaryota > Metazoa > Arthropoda > Arachnida > Araneae > Salticidae > Salticus > Salticus scenicus. The sequence continues at coordinate 87,487,112 of OZ005656.1, forward strand.
AATCACTAATTAAATTAGAACTTTTTCCTTTAATACTTCATCAAAATAGAATTAAGTATTCCGTTTATTTCGTACACTAAGTTAACATTGATATTAATGATAATTTAGTGAATTTTTATGAAAGCAGAAATTAAAAACCACAAATAAAATCAGAAAAAAGTAGTATTTAGTTTTATACCTTATTTTCAATATTTAATAAAGTCTGGTGTGATTTTAATTGGCTTTTTGAACATATACTAATTACCAGTTGTTCAGACAAATATGAATATTTGAATGTTTCAAAGAAAAATCAAATATGAAAATTACAGTAGAAATTTTGAATATTTCCCCAATTCTTCATGTTTTTACGTATCTATATAATGCATACGAAATAATTTTCTTGTCTCTAAAAAAAAAAAAAAAAAGTATAAACTGAAAGCACGCAATTTCTAGTAAAGAAACTGAAATAAAATTCTGAAACTATCTCTTTTAAAACACTTTCAAATAAATTATACACTTCATATCATTAACCATACATACTACGCTTATGAAAGTTACATTTTTGGCGAAAGCAACCAATAACATTGATACAAATTTTGAGTTTAACCGAAAAGAAACGTTTAGACATATACGCATTAGAAAAAAAGAATTCAAAGTATCTTAAAACATATAAATATTTAAAAAATCACTCTCAGATTTATTTGATAAGAACAACATTTTCGGTACTTAGTATATGTTAGTATATATATGAAGGTAATAAAATATTCTTGACAGATTCCATGTAGTCTTGAGATAATGATTTTATTTTAAGGTATCAATAAATTGGATATGTCGCTTTTTATTGCAAATTATACTGAAAAACAAAATATACCGCCTTCATCTAGAACGAATAAGTGGCCATTTTCTAAATCCCTGAACTAGAAATATAGATCTCCGAACTATGCGTATGAGGCACGACAATTACCTAAATAGACGAAATGATCGATAATTTCTAGTCTATTTATTTCTAGATGGTAGAACAATATTCTGAATATTCTGAATCCCTTGTATTGCGAGAAATTCTCACTTGATTTCCTAGAATTTGGTCATACGTCAAAAATATAGATGCTAAAACTCGCCTCTTGTGCTCACATTTATTTGCAGATATTTTTAAATAAGTTTGATCTCGATCCTCGATAATATAGGCAAACGCTCTAGAATTCTAATAGGGGTTTCTAGAACTTGCTTTCAAAGGGGACTAGAATTTATAAGGATGACATGGAACTATTTTTTTCTAGAGCCATGGTTTAGATTCTAGATGTCAGTTACAGAATTTTTTTTTCAGTGTATCTGATAAAGGCCTCTGGTTTAAATTTTATATATATATATATTATGTTACTAATTTACACAAGTAGTAAACATTATAATATCAACTCTCGAATAATCGAAAAGAATCTCCAATTAAAATAATTTTATATGATTACTAGCTAAGAGTCTGAAATTACGTAAGTTGTGAAAAAGGCACACTGTTAGCATCATTTGATAGGCTGCACACTTCAAAATTTAATTATCAACACTGTAAATAGAAGCGTCTTAAATTCAGACAGAAATGTGTCTGAAATACCAATTCAGACACATAAATGTCTAAAACTATTAAATGTGCTGTCTGAAATTAAGACACATAAGTGTCCCTTTATAAATGAGCTAAGATAAGTGTCTGAATAAGGTTTATATGTCTGAAATTTAGACATGTTACAGTTTAGAGGCATAAAATTTCAGACATTTTACAATTTAGGCACTTAGATATTCAGACATTTCAAAGTTCAGACACTTAGAAATTCAAACATTTGCATTACTTAACAAATTTTCCATAGGGATTCTACTTTAAGCAACATGCATATCCTGTTTTAACATTTTTTTAACATTAAATAAATTTAATATTATTTTATATAATATAAGTAGTTAACTTATTTAAAATACTTAGACGCGAATTTTATCCGGTTAAAAATAAAAAATAAAACAAAGTTAATTTTTATTTAAAGTTTTCACATGTAATAATACAAAAAATATTAAGATAAACGAAGCATGTAACATGTAGCTAAGAAAGAAAATTTGTAACTAAACAACGTTGAATTTGTGCATATTTCATTTTTTTTTTCCAGTTTTAAAAATTCTTTTCTTCTACAATATTTTCCTACAATTCAAAATGTAGAAGAAGAATTTTTTTTTTATTTTCATGAACAGAGTTTGTTTTCTTTTAAATACCGGTTTTGAAAAAATCGTCTAAAATCCAGTCTACTATTTTCTCATATTTATTACGCATTTTACCAAAAAAAAAAAAAAAAAAAGAAAAGAAAAAAACCTCTAAACCTCTATACATAAAATTGAAGATAATAATATGTATTAAGCTTTAGTTATGAATAGTTTTATTTCAAAGTCATAAAACTGCGATTTGTTTTACGGATACTAGAATATATTTTGTCATAAAAGCAAGATTCACTGTGTGTCCTGCTGGCATGAGTGGGAAGACTTTCGCCTGTGAGTCCGTTGGTTGTTGGTTCAATTCCCGGCACGGGCAGTGTACAATTAATTTTCTTGTAAAACTACTAATGAATTTTTTTTATGCTCTAGGAGATTATAAAATCTATTTTTCACAGATAAATAGTATACCAAACAACTTTTTATTTATTTATTTGCTTATTTATTTATGAAAAATATTCACTGTAGACAGGATCAAAGATGGTGAAATTCAGACACAAGATACTTCAAGTGTCTGAAATAAATAAGACACTTTTTATCATCTTAAAACGGAACACCCCATTTTAGACACATTTGTGTCTGAATCTCAGGCACTTGTATTTACAGTGAAAGCTTTATAAAAGCGTCACGCATTTCGAATTTTAAACTTTTCCTTACACTATATAGTCTATTATATATATATATATATATATATATATATATATATATGTGTGTGTGTGTGTTTGTGTGTGTGTGTGTGTATAAATCTGCAAACCCCCCTGAATATTTTAATAGCAATATTTCTTTAAAGTTATTTTCGTCTTGTGTTATCACGGAAATTTTGTTTCTGATTAAAGTGAAAATTTCTTTAAATAATATTCGGATTCAGAATTCCAGAGAGTTAACAATTCTGTATGTATTGAAAAGAAAGAAAAAAATCCATTATTATTTGCTATTAACAGATGCAGAAAAAAATAAAAATGCGGAAAAGGAAAAGGAAAAGGAAAAGGAAAAGAAAAAGAAAAAGAAAAAGAAAATGGCAACAGAAAATGGCAATAAAAAAGTTAAAATGAAATTAAAGCGAAGAGATGAAAACTAGTTTGCTGGCAAAAAATTTAAATAAATACTTGATCGTCTACGGCTTTGAGCTTATAATTGGCATCAATCTGCACCAAATTCGATAAATACTTATCTTTAAAAGCTATAATGCGTTCTTCTCATTAGTTCTCGTGCTACAATAAGTACAATATTTCGATTACCCATCCACATCCACACGGAATATAATATCTAAAAAATCGTCGATTGAAGTTTCGGTGCGTCTAAATCCCTTAAATTTGGGTTATTGGGATTTTTATGGATCCAACATTTTATTTAGAATTTCTACAGAAGAAATTTGTAAAAGGAAAGAATCTTCAAAGATTAATCTTCAAATTTTAAAATACTTTTATATTCAGAGAAATTGCAATGCATATAAATATATAAACAAAATTTCTAAAAATTTAAAACAGGTTTAATTGCCATCTGTCTGAAATATATATCTGAACAAAAATTTTATCTAAAAAAATTTACCTATATTCTCTATTCTAAGGGAATTAAACTAAATGAAAGAGTTTTGAACGAAAAGAAAATTATCTGTAAAAGTTTTCAAATGAATGTGCAAAACAATTATTTGAATATTTTTCTAAAAATGTTTCAGAGATCATTTTTCTAATAATTATATAAGTTTATGCAATCTGATAAAATTTTTTCTCATTTTTGGATACTTTTATTCTTATATCCTCATACTTTTATTAATAATATGCACAAATTTAAATACGTATTACTTAAAACACTTTGACATTTGTAAAAAATTTCTTTAATAAGGATGATAATGATAATATGTCCAATATAAAAAATCTTAAAATTTCTAAACGACGTAAACTGTTTTGAGATGAATGTAAGTAAAGCTTTGCTCTTTAAAAATACCTTTTTTTAGAAAATCGAATGCATTAACGTGACATATTTTTTTTGAAAGTATATTATTTAAAATATATGCACAAAGGATCATTTTGAACTTTTCTTAAATGCATGACTTAATTTAATTTATGAAACGTATTTTTAAACAAAAATTAAATCTAAAAACTTAGAAAAATTCCCCAAAAAAGTAATTAATTAAAAATAATAAAGGAAAATTTTAAAATAGTAAGTTAATTAGTATATTCAACATAAGTCTTCATTTCTAACTTCATTTATTTATTTATTTTTAAATTCATTTTTAAGAAAATTGGGCCGAAGTGTAAAAAAAAGGCAAATATCTGAAATTCATTTAACAAATGGAGAAAATCGTAAATTTTTTACATTATTAGCTAGTAAAATCTGTCAAAAGGAATTGTAGTAAGCAGCTTATAGAAAGGGATTTTTAATTTTAATAAGAGCTTATTCAAATCCTTTTTGAAGTAATAATAATGATAAGAGCTTAATGTTTTAGTTTATTTTTTCTTACCTTATTCTTTAATTTATATATATATTTTTTTTTTTCTTTCTTTTTTAAGTTAAAACCTATAAAACTGAGAAATGAAATACATTTTTTTTTTTTTTTTTTTTTTTTTTTTTTTTTTAGTAAAAAAATGTTTTCATTACACACGTGTGTGTTTATATCAATATATCATAAGGAACTTTAATATAATCTATATATCATATAATCAGTTAAAAATTAGTTTTATAAAATGTAAAGGATACCTTTTGAATGTATATCAAAAATAAATCAATAAGTTAGAAATTGAAATAAAATTAAAATTTATTACCCAAAATGTAACAATATATTTCTAAGAGTTTTTTTTTTTCTTTTTCTTTTTCTTTTTTCTTTTTTTTTTTTTTTTTAAATAGATAATTTGTGTTTAGCTGTTTGTTATTAGTTGCAATTTTCTTTTAATACCTTAATAAAATTTTCACATGCAGGAATGTGAAACTCGATTGAACACCAACAGTATCACTTAATAAATATTTTATTTTATAAGAATTCAATGGATATGTAGAATTTTACAGTACAACTTTTTTTTTTATAAAATGCCTTTTTATTCTGTTAATTTCCAAATTAATAGTGTAGACGCGTTTTCTATTATCGCCTAGTTTGTACATAAATTATCCTATCATTGCAAGAATTTTTACAAAAAACTACCTAAGTAAAACATTAAATAGCCAAAAATTTATGCGCTGGTGAAAATTACGAAATTACAGTAGAAAAAAAATGTTTACGTCTTATAACTTCAGTTTATCAAAAAATTATAAATATTATTATTTGCACATTAAGGTTACTATTATCATTATTATTATTATTAAGCCAAGAATACGCAAAATAAAATAATCTAGATACCTGCCAAAGGAAATATAAGAAAATATTTTACATATTTGAATTATAAAATTCATATCTCTTTAAATGACATTTTTCTTCCTGTTTGTCGTCAATTTCAGTAATCTTTTACAAAAGACAACGCGCTGATTATATATATAGTATTATTTGTTTAACAAATGGCATTTTCTTTATGAATATTTATTTGCATTTTTTTTCTACAAATGTTTATTATTTACAATTGTTTATTTCTTAAACATAGTTAAGTATTACCGTAATTATGTAGGTTAATATATTTCAACATTATCTCAAAAGGATATCTATAAAAAACAACATATTTTTAAGATGAGATTAATATTTTTAAGACAAAAAAAAAAAAAAAAAAAAAAAAAAAAAATCCATTAGAGCCAATTTTGAGATGCCGATTTTCAGGAAAACTTGGCAAACTTATTTGTTAACTGGAAAACAAAAATTATATACTAAAGGATATCTAAAAGAGAGTTAATATGCCGAGTTTGAAAGAAAAAAAAAAGTATAACCACTTTTAAAGGAAAACACTTGCGAGGCCTCAAATTGGCATATTTATACAGGACGCCTATCAATTTTCATGAACTAACCAACTATTACCTACGAAAGGGCTTCTAATAAAGTAGATATATAGCAACTTTGAAGACAATCGTTAGAGCCTTTTTTGAGATATGGATACGGTCTCACTTCCGGTTTCCGATGTCCCCCTTCTGTTTTTTACAATTTTCCGCACAATTTGGAAAATTCATGTGTACACCAGACCTGCCTCAATTCCGAAGTTTTGACGTTTTATCTTTATTAGTTTCAGATACGCCCCCCACCCTACACACACACACTGACCGATTACGAAAAACCACTTTTTTGGACTCAGGAGACCTTAAAACATGTAAACCAGTTGTAAAACTCGACATCGAATTTTTTGACGGAATACAATAATTCTATTACGAGAAAATTAAGTTGTAAAATTATTTACTAATGCTGTAGAATGTATTTCACAAATTCTATTACGCTTTTGAAAGCGTTATTCGACAAATTCTGTTTTCAAAACTGTTATATTACTTTAAAATGTCTGAAAATGTCACATGCATAACTATATGGAATCGTCGATATATACTTCTTATTTAAAATTTTGAATTTTATTAAATATTTTGAGTGTATTATATTTTAGAATTTCAGCAAAGTATATTATATATACGAATGGAATTCCAGAAGGACAATAGAAGGAGAGATAGTATAATATTTGTACATATTCGGGGTTCATGTACTGTCAATAAATAAGTAACAGGTGGTGCAGAGGCTTTAAATTTATTTAACAGAATATTTCAGAAAATTAAAACATTGTTAGCCAAGTATCAGTTTCAGGTACAGCAGCAAACAGCGCTTAGATTGTAGCTCACAAAATAGAATGTAACCACCATGAAGATATTCCATTACCATGGTAACCACGTTTCCTAAAACTAGCAGTGAGTAACAGTCCAAAATCATGACGAGGTATCAAATTGACCGACAGCTTAGGATTTCGAAGACATCCAATATTTCGGCGGTCTTTTGTCGTTTATTTTCTCTTAATCAGATGACTATCTTCCCTATTTTAACACTGGATTCGCACAATGAGCACTTGTTCAGAGGCTTTCATGGTCTCAAGAAATGTGGTCAAAGAATAAATGTCACAGCACAAACTGTAACATAAGCATAACAAACAGCAGTAGCTGAGCCAGCGAGATCCTAGCAGTTCAAGCGCTTGGCTTCAACTGAAATTAGACAGCTGAAATATAACCATATTTATAGTAATAACAGGAGACTTGGCGTTGGAATTGGAATATTAAAACCCGAATAAACTACTACGTCAGAAACGCCAAAGAAAAATATTGGAAATGCATACAGCTGTTTCGGTAGCCTAAAGCGTACCGTCTTCAGTGCAAAAGACGGTACGCTGCACTGAAGACGGTACGCTTTAGGCTACCGAAACAGCTGTATGCATTTCCAACATTTTTCTGTGGCGTTTCTGACGTAGTAGTTTATTCGGGTTTTCATATTTATAGTCTCGCACATTTCAAAAACTTTGACTTTTTTTGTGAAATATTCGATTTAAAGTCTCGATTATCGATATACCGATAACAGATATTTTCTCACTATGCTCACATAAAAAGTCGACAAGGGGTAATAATTGAGGCAATTTTTTCCCAAGGCTACTTGCGAGGACATAACAAAGCAAAAAGTCGGAAAATTAACATGTTATAAACTTAATCTCTTTAAATACAATTACATTAAAATAAATATTATTTACAAATTCGTAACAATGTGTAAAGAGAGAGATAATTCTATGAATAATTATTATTTAAACAATTAAACCAACCTATTTGTGAACATTTAAATAACGCCCTATTCCTTCTGTGTTGGATGTAATAGCATTTGCAAAATTTTACAATGATTTTTCACATTTTAAAAGCTTCATAAAGGCTTCTTATACCATAGAATATACATACGAAGTCTACGTAACTCTTAAAGAAAATAAAAATTAACTTATATTCAGAAAAAGAAAAAAAAAGCGACAAATATATGCCTTAAAATTTACTAGGAAATACAAATATATTCTTTTTCGTAATGTAATTTTTAGCATATTAAATTAAAAAAAAAACAAATTAAAACCAAGTGTTCCTGAAATATTCTTTATAGGAAAAGAAAAATTGCGGAAAGTTTGTAAAGCTTGCAATTTCGATAATGCGGTACGGTTTCTTTCATTTTTATAATAAAATTAAAAGTTTTTTTTTTTTTTTTTTTTTTTTTTAACAAAACAAAACGAAGGGAAAAGAGCACAGTTTGTTAGGAAAAAATATAAATGAATCTCCGAAAATTTTTTCTTCAAAACTATTAATTTCCAATTAGGGAGAGAAAAATGAGAAAAAAAAAAAAAAAAAAAAAAAGCCGTTTTTGAAAGAAAAAAAAAAACATTTATAAATTTCTCAAACTTCTTCTTCTTTTTTTTTTTTTTTTTTTTTTTTTTTTGTAATAACCAATTTTGTATTACCTCATTAAGAAAAATCTTTTAAAATACGTGTCTTTATTTTTTTTCTATCTGAATAAAATATTATCGTCTAAAAGCAAAAAATTGTTTTTATGTATTTTCAAGTAAATTACTTTCATTTAAAGTTTTATTATCATTTTTCTTGGAGCTAAAAGATTTAGAAATTAGTTTTATACTTGTTTTAATTTTTAATATCATATGCAAAATTGTATTTTTTAAAAAATAATTAAAATTTTGCATTATTATTATTATTACTACTTTATTTTAGTGTACACAAAATTTGTATAAACTGGGTTAATTGCTTTTATTATACAACAAAAAACATGCAAAACAGTACAAACAAAACAAACACTGAAAACGGCAGAAATAGAAAAATAAACTAAATAATTTTAATTATTGTTATTATTATTACTATGTTCGTATATAGCAAAAATACCCAATATTTATGAATTAGAAATTGTATGCTTTACAATACCGTGTAGTAAATTAATAATTTCGATTGAGTAATTATATAAACTGTCAAAAAAAAAAAAAAAAAAAAAAAAAAAAAGAAAGAAAGAAACTAAGTTATGTAAAAAAAAAAAAAAAAAAAAAAAAAAAAAAACTTTTAAAAATGAAAGATCTTAACGGTCTGGTTTTACTTGATTAAGTTTAATGGAATATGTATTTTCCTAAATAATTATAATCTGTATCTTCAGAGTATATGCAAAAATACTTATTTAAATCATAAATTAAACATATAGCGTGAAACGAGAGAACGTGAAGAATTTATACAAACTTTATCATACGATAGGGACGAAAAAGCGAATAATATATAATAGTGCCATGTATAAAACCTGAAATGACGTTGAATGTAAATGGGAAAGTTAATTTCTACCAACATTAAAATCGTCAAAATAAAACGTATAAAATAAGCATACTGCAGTTTCATCGTATTGAATGTAAGCATAACATCATGAATGCAAAATGTCAAGGCGGATTACTGAAATTTGCGAATTCGCATTTTTCAATTTTTTCCCCACTGCTTTGGGTGTTTTTAATGTTTTTTGGTACGCTGAATTCAGAAATGCTTGTCTTTTCTGAAGGTAATGTTTTTTTCAGACAATAAGGATGAAGATCTGTAGAATTGACTCAGAGGCTGTAATAGAATCCAAATTTTTTATGTGTAAAATACATTGAAACAGGTTTTTATTTATACATTACCTTTTAAATATCTTTATTTCTTTACTTTGAAGCTCTGTTTACAGCTTCTTTGCATATGCACGAAATGAAGTCAGTTTCTATGCAGCATCCAAAAATATTTTTGCTAACATGTTAAAATTTCGTAGGCCCGAATACCTCCTTTCTATTTCTTTGATGTGTTGATGAAATCGCTCTTCATGTTCTTTAAACACATCACCTATATTTACCGGGATATAATTGAGATAGGAATCGAAAAAGGGAAGTTTTAAGCTCATTCTTTAAAAAAATTCCATTTTTTCTCAAAGCCGTACCAGATGGAATTTATTGATTTTTTTTTTTTTTTCTAAGTAAATTAGAAAAACGCATTACATTGAAGAAAAATATCGCAGACCTGCGTTATTTCTTCTATATGTAAAAAAGGGGCCGATATATAAAGTCAATAGAATTGTGGGGATTCTGAAGGTATTAGCATTTAGGAAATTGGGATATACAAATTTATGGAAACGATATGAGGAACTCAAGAATATGTGGATTTTATATATTAATTCAAACAATCAGATTGCCGGGGAATCGCAAAATTGCAATTAATGATATTTTTGTGATTTTTATATCTATAGAAAGCTTCAAGAAAACTGTGCTTCATGCAAATATTTATACCTGCAAATTATTTTAGCTCAATTAAAGTTAAAAGTATAGTTATTCTCCTAGCAATGTGCTTAGCAATGGTTGATTTGTTTATTTTTCATTTCCGAAACTTTTGTTTTTCTACACAGCACTTGAGTTTGCGTTCTCTTTGATCAATATATGATAGTCCACATTAACAAAGTAAACTATAACTACACAACGAATTATTCATATCAATAGGGTCTTTTAAAATAGAAAGGGTTAGTTCGTTTGTAGTCGAGAAAATTATACTGAGGTCACATTGATTCAGAATAAAAAAATAAACAAATTAAGGGGAAGCAGACAAATTAACACTGATATTAAAAAAGGAAATAGATCTAGAATGACATGAAGGACCAGAAATCTTAATTTAAAAAGAGCTTTATCAACTGTGGAAAGGCTGTAACCTTTGCCAACAGCAATGGCACTCAGATGTTTAATTTAAGAATTCAGGAATTCGGTATCAGATCAAAGTTAAGGTCACGATAAACAAAAATATAAAACGCGATCATTTCTGTATGTGTGGATGACGTGAGCTAGCATGGAGAGGTTATAAAACTGCAGAATTTTTGCGATAAATTTTAGTAGAGAACGTCCGTTTGATGCGAAAGACAAGGGTATCAAAAGTAGAGAAAGATTGGAATGTAAGGTTGGTTCTTTATACCAACTATGTGAAAAATAAAAGAGCCGGGAATTGAATCCGGGCACTCCCTGAATATAATTTCTAATATGTAAAGGATGTCAGCGGTATGTAATTCTTACTCCTCAAGAACTGATGCACTCACGTGATCCGTTTGGACATTATCTTTTGAACCCCCTTGTATATATATATATATATATATATATATATATGTATATATACGAAAAAATTAACATTAATCTTTCAATGTTTCTTATTTTGTATACAAACGCCTCAGAGTACTACTAAAAAAATATATGGCTTTTAAGGCAAATATTAAATGCTAAAAAAACTTATACTTGGTTACTTCTTTAAAATAGATTTTTCTTAATTAAGTTACATTATTATGCTGCGTAAATTAAAGAGTATTCATTTTTTATTTATACTAGTGTTTATGTGTGCGAAATTGATACATAAAACCAAATATTTTTATGGATTATTAATTAATATCGATAATTTGTTGATTTTTGATGTAAAATTAGGAAGGTGTTCGCCTAGAATATAAAGTAATGTCCATTTGTGCTTCCCTGTTGCACATTTTGACATTTAGCTTTTAATATTTGTTTAAAACTGTAAAAGATACAGACCACAACTGAAATTAGACTTAATCGATTACCATGTTCTTTTGCATATGAATAATGTATATATATATATATATTCTTTTTGTCCTTTTTTAAAGTATTAAAATATGATTTAAAGAAAACCTCTCATAGACCATAAATTAACGAATCTTTTGTGAGTCCCTGTACACAAACCAGTAGTGTTTTTTATATTATCTCTAACAGTTTCAAAACATTCTGTAAAAAATTTGGCATATGAGAGTGGTAAGTACAAGACAGCATCAAGTCATACATCAATAAATCAGGCTTGTATTTTCTTACTATATATTGTATTCAATAAAAAAACATTTTTACAATCATAAAAACAGAAAAGAATAACTTTACACTAAAATTAATTAACGTTAACAGGAAACTTAACGCTATATAAATAAACACTGGAAAAAACAATAATCATCAACGTCTTAAACGTAAAAGGAATAATAAAATAGCAGTCAGCTGTTTCGGTAGAATTTAGCGTACTTTCATCAGTGCATAAAAGAAACGGAATAGAAGTGCTCTTATATATAAGAAAAGGAATGGATATTACTAGTTTTTAATCAACCAATAGAATTAGGCGGAATGGGAAAGATTCGCCATTAGGAAAATGAAACAGTAGTCGCGAAAACTGTAGAAAAATATTAAGAAAGTGTGGATTGGATATAAAGTTTCGAACAATCCGACAAAAAGGGTAAAGCGAAATCACAATTATAAAGGTCTTCTTTAACCAATGTTATCAAAAAGCATGACTTTAAATAGTTTTTTTGCCTTCCAATAAACTCACCCTTTGTCAGTTAAAAGATCCTATATATATGCATAACTCGTGGAGAATTTATTATATTTCCTGCCAATGTGGTCTATCATACATTGGTCAAAATAAACATAGTCTCTGATTCCGTTAACAAAAAAAAAAAAAAAAAAAAAAAAAACATATCAGTGAACGTCTGGAAAAAAGAAACCAACAAGAAACAACACATTTCTAAGTATTTCTTGGAGAAAAAAACCATAATATTCAATTTGGTACGTATAAAATAATTTGCAGGCCTAAATCACTGCTTGAACTCGATTTCTTTGAAGCTTCTTACATTTGTAAGAATCTTAAAAACATTTTCAATTGTGAACTCGCTGTACCTACTTTGTCTCATTATCATAAATTTTATATTCAATCCACACTTTCGTAATTTTTTTTATACATTGTGCATGACCACTATTTCTCAATTTTTTATTAGGTAATCCCCAATTACTGCTTATTTCTGTTGGTTGTTTAAACAATCGTAAAACCCGTTTCCTTTCTTATATATACAAGCACTTTCGCCTCGTTTCTTTATGAACTCGTGACTGTACGCTAAATGCTATACCGAAAAGCTGTCTGCTATTTTATTATTTCCTATGGAGTTGAAGTCGTTGATAATTTTTCAAAATTTATGTTACAAATAAAATAATAATAACAATAATAACTTCATACACAAACACACTAAAATACAAACCATTTTAACACTAGTAACACGACATTTAATCAAGCAAAAATAAATGTAAGCACAATCATAGCAAGAAAGCATAAACGCACAAAATTCAAAAGGGTGAGATGAATAAATATGTAAATTTTTTAAAAACAAAATTTAGTGAGACATGAATTATACTGTTTAGCAATTAATATTTGGTTACTTTCAAATTTAGATATTTCTGTGGAAAACATATTTAAAAAAATATATTTTCTTGAAATTTCAACTTATATTTCAACGGAGGCTTTGTCCCAAAAACAAATAATCTGGTGTGTCAATCCCACGACTTTCTCTTACCCTGAAATTTAATACTATAAATACAGGTTGGAGATTAAGAGGTAAGATAACGAGTACTGTTATGTAAACCTATATTAAAACAATTGAAATTAGGCTTTGGAAGAGTTTTATATGATAATTAGTTTTGTGGTAACTAAATGTGTTAAACTAATTCTATGTTAAACTAATTTTATTTATCTAATTTTATTTTTTATGTTTGTTAATTTTATGTTAAACTAACCTCAATCCCCCGTTTCATTAATACACCTACATTTATATAGAATTTAATTCGGTTATTAAAAAATAATTCTGTTTTTAAAAAATAATTTATTAAAATAATTTAAACAAATTAGCTTTTATGATAATGCAGACGATTTCCATATTAAAGAAGTAGTATAACACTAAATTAAAAAAAAAAAAAAAAAAAAAAAAAAGTTGAGTTTATTCTCAATACTACATTAAAAAAAAAAAATAATAAATAAAAAAAATATTGTTAAAAAATGGAAAAGAATCGATAACTTTATTTTAAATTATAGCAGATCGATGGTTCAACCATTCGTTCTAAAGGTATTGGCGAGCTCTTTTGAAATATACCCATCATGAAAATTTACTTCCCCCCCCCCAGGGGGGAAGGCGAGGCTCCTACATACACAATTTTTTTCCCCAGTTGACTATCTCTATTACAAAAAATATATATTATTTTCATTTGGTTTAGTGCAGTCTATAGCTGTTAAACTCTACTTACCTGCAATTTCCCCCATAGACGTAATGTATTTGAATACTTTTGAGTGTCCCTGTACACGAACCATTTGCTTCATCTCAACGAAAATCTTACTGTAGCATCCCTATATGATACACATTTAGAATACCGAGTTTGGAATTTTTGCTACTATTTGTTCTTGAGATATGCTGATAACAGACAGACACACAGACGATTTGCTAAAAACATGATTTTCGTATTCAGGGGACCTCAGAACATGTAAATATAACAAAAACTCACGTTCGAAAATTTGACCCTAAAACAATACTTTCTCGATCCTATGGGTAAGAGAAAGCAGAAAGCGAAAGATAAATATTAATGGAAAATAATATTTAAGAAAATACATAAAAAATATAATATTTAGAATGACCCAGTAAAAAAATAATACTTGAAATGCGTTTCGGCCATTTTTATTTGTAATACGTAAAACTTTCAAATCAATTCATTGTTGTTTTCAGAAAACTTGACATACTACAGAGGAGACAATATACTGTAGTTAGAATGAACAAATATTGAGTATCTCATGAAATATGAGCACATTTGGACACAATTTCTACGATACAAAATTTAAGCATATTATATATTATATATTTAAGCATATTATAGCATATTATAGCATTAAAACCATAAAAATTTACGTCAGAGACGCCAAAGAAAAATATTTGGCGTTTCTGACGTTGTAATTTTTACTGGTTTTAATAATCCAGAGCCAAGTCTCCTTTTAATACATATTAAAGCATGTTATATTATAGCATATTAAGCATATGATATATTATTTATTCAAGCATATTATATATTTAAGCATATTATATACATTCAAATGCATTTCTGCTTTCGAAAATAACATTATGCATCAAAATAATGAAAGCTAACATGAACTAAAATGAATACATATATGTAAAAAAAAAAAGATTTGGCGTGAGCAAAAATAAGTTTCTTTAAATAGAAAATAAATGATGGTTAAATGACAAAAAATGTTCATTTTCTTCCAGGCTGAAGATAATTTTGGTAATTTCTGCTTAGAGTCATGTATTCAGAGAGAGAGAAAAAAAAAAAAAAACCCTCAAAATCAAATATTCTTCTTATCCATTTTTCTAGAGGCTTTTAAGATAGATAAGAATCGTTTATAACTTTTTTTTCTGTTTTGTAACCATATTTCTAAGATTATTTCTGCACTTGAATATAAAAGGTGTTTAAATGTCAAAAATTTTCTTAGAGACAAAGGAATACGTTTCACAATTCTATGAATTAAAAAAAAAAATGATTTTATGACATTTTGCTACATTTATAAATTCACACTTTTTATCTAAAACTTGAAAGTACATAGAATAAACGAAGTGTTTTATTTATTTATTTATTTTTCTAATTTTCAAAGATTTATCCTCACTGTGACTTATGTAATAATTTATGGTCCATGAAAACAAAGGAGTTAAATTCTAATCACTAAATATATTGCAATATCATAAGAAATCTGAAAGTGGTCATATTATTCCATATGAGAAAATTTAGAGTATTCGTTTTTTAATGTTTCATATACCTTATTTACATTGATATATGTATATATATACATATATATATATATATATATATATATATATATATATATATATACAATTTTCTTTTACAAATAATGTGTAGTCATTATCTGAATTCCTAAACAATAAACATAGATTTCCGAACTATGCATATAAGACAAACCAGTAAACTGAATAGACGAAATGATCGGGAATTTATAGTCTTTATATTTCTAGATAGTGAAACAATATTATAAAAATTGTGAATATTCTATATCCTTGTATTGAGAAATATTTGTATATATCCTTGAGAAAATCTCGGTTGATTTCCTACTATTGGTAATAAACTGGAATTATATTTGCTAAAAACCGCCTGTTGTATTTACAAGTTTTACACCGATAATATAGACAAACGCTCTAGAATTCTAATAGAAGTTTCTAGAACTCGCTTGCAAGTGGAGTAAAATTTATAAGGATGACACGGAACTATTTTTACTAGAGCCATAATTCAGTTTTTAGATATCAGTTCTAACATTTTTTCTTAGTGTAGCATAAGTACGCATATTTATGTGTACTGTTTTCGAATACAAACACTGACATTCTCTTTTTGTAAATATTCACCCGACTTATAATAAGAGATTTTTTTTTTTATTGAAAAAATAATAAAATAATTGTTTATTTGTATGGCAAATTTTCAAATAAGTGATATGTATGCGTTTTAAAAAGCAATTTTTAATCATTAGAATTAACTTTAATATTTATTAATTTAAATACTTTTTTAAATGAAATTGTTTATCAAAAGCACCTATTTTATTCATTATTTTGTCAAAAATAATTAAAATTCATATCATATTAATAGTACGGAACGAAAGTAAAATAAAAATTAGTTTTCTAAAATATATTTCATAAATATATTATTATTATCATTATCATTATATAATTGAAATGAAATTTACTTTTTTTAAAATAATTATATTATTATTATAATTTTTATTATTTTGTGGTAATTCATATTTTTCGAAATATTTGTTTTAATATTAAAAAGCCAGTTTGAGTTTGTAATTGTTGCAAAACTTTGCATATTTAGGTTTACTTGATTTTTCATAGTATTTATATAAAATTTAGTACAAGAAATTACAAAATATGTTGTAAAATTACAGAATGGTAAAACTGAAAACTTTATTTGATATATATATAGATAGTATAAAGTACAGAAATAAAATTTAAAAAAATCGACAATTCGAAAACTGGTCCCAGAATAATTTCAAATAGAGATTCTGAAATCACATACTAAAAAAAGCTCGCAAAATTCGACTAAGTTGTTACAAGGTCCTAAATCGAAAACCTTCTTGAAGAAATTTGGAGTTTTGTTTCGCTATAGTTCCATTTTTATTCTAAAAAGAAAAAAAATGTTAAGAGAAAATGAACAAACATTTAACAAATATAAATGAATAAAATTATAAAATTATTATTATTATTATTTGAACAAAATAAAAAGTTAGTCATTTTTAAAAGTTTCATTTATAACAAATATTAATCAAAAAAGATTTTTTTTTTTTTATTTGTGAAATTAATTTTATGCAATTAAATTTCATAAATAGAATTTATATAATCAAAATTTTTTTGCTTAATCAAATATTTCAAACCAGAAACAAATATGTGAAGCAAATTATCAGAATATTAACCACTGAAGAATTTTAAAAGTGGATCCCAAAAGTACATATTGAAATAGAGACATCAAAAGAAATTTAATTCGAAAAAAGTTCAAAATTATAACCTTATTAATATTACATATATATATATATATATATATATGTGTGTGTGTGTGTGTGTGTGTGTGTGTGTGTGTGTGTGTGTGTGCGCGTGTTTGTGAGTATGCAGGGTGTTCCAAAAGTCCCCTCCCCCCTTTTAACTCGAAAATGAGTCGGAATCGGGAAAAAATGTGAAACACGTGTTAAAGGAATTCGAGAGGGATGTTAAATGAATTTGAGGAGGCTAGGGGGGGGGGGTGCTACGGAGGGCAACTATAAAATTTCAAATTGGAAGGTATGTCTTGTGATACATCCCTGGAAATGTCTTTTCAAATCAATGAATTTGTTATAAATAGTTTTGCCCTACGATAAATATTAAGGGAGTAACATGAGTTTTTAGACTTTTGAAATGTGAATTTTATACTTATGTATCCCCTTAAATAATCATTGCAGGACAAAACTGTTTATATCAAATTCATTGTCTTGAAAAGACGTTTCCTGGGATGCATAACAACACATACTTTGCCCAAAAATGTTTGGACCCAGGCAAGGGGGTATTAGTAGTGCCGCTAGGGAGGGCAAAATTTCAAACAGGAAAATTTTCCACTTTAGATGATGCTTCCACTTTTTGAAAATGAATTATTCGGATCTTGTTTTGTATTTATAAACAGTTTGCTTTGAAGCATAAGTAAATCCTGCTTCAGTTTGAGCCTTTTCAATACTTCCACTGCTCGTTTCAAGCACTTGAGCATGTTTTCTTTCATCGCGAGGTTTTAACTTTTTAAGTCAATCAGTCTTCTTTCTTTTCCCATTTCTGTCTGGCTTTCTGATAAAGATAGAAACTATATTGAGGCGGACGTTTAAAAGCAATCTGTCTAAGAAATTTACCATCATTTTTATATGCAACAATTCGGGCCTTTTGAAAATCATCTAAAGGTAATCCTCTAAGTAGTCTGAAAAAAAAAAAAAAAAAAATATATATATATATATATACTCGCCCCCTGATGAATATACTACTAATTTTAAGCATTTTTATCCAATTATTTCCGTGGTTAATTATTTGTTTTCTCTGTCGTTAGTTTAATGGTCCTTTTTTATTATCATTCATGTCGACATAAGTATTTTAAGTTATTATTGTACCTTATTGGTTCTTAATCTTAATCACAACTTTTTGTGTCAGTCTTTCCTCTAAATTAAATTCAGTTCTATATTTTTGTGTGTTGTTATTGTTTTAGTTCTATTAATGGCTAAATTTTAAGATTAAATTTTATTACGTTATTTATCATATATATATATATATATATATATATATATATAAATGCAATTTTTAACAAAATACTTTTTCCTCAACAAAAGCAGTTAAAGGAAATTTATATCTACTCTTTTACTCGTACACAATTCATCAAATAACAAATTGTGGCAAGTGTCTTTCTACTTTTTGTACACTCTCGAAATCATTAATACTAGTTTTTCTACAATCCATTAATTAACTTTAGAGGCAGACATTTCATTTTTACGCGAGATTAAAGAAAACTTTGTTAAAATAAATCTGAATAAGAATCTGATAACAAGGATAAGAATACATAAAATGGTTTGCAAAAATCTACTGTTCTTCTCTTTTTTTACGTCATGTAGCAAATGGTTTATTTAATATTTTTAAGCAGTGTATTGTGCGTAGGATTTAATGCTGTTATTTTGAAATTGTTATTTTCTCTTTTCTTTGAACAGTTTATTAAAAATTTGTCGTGAAATTTCGAGACAAAAATGTCTAGAAAATTTAATCACTATTTGAAGTTAAGAATAAAATATTTCTGCAATTTTTAGTTCGTGTATTGTAAAAATTGAATCTGCATTTTTAAATTTTAGGACAGCAAGAATATATATATATATATATATATTTTAATTTAATTTTTTTAATGTTTTGTTTCTTAAAATGAGAAAAAATAGAAAATAAAAGAGAATGAAAGGAAAAAAAAGTGTAAAATATTTTGACAGTTAATTTTATATAAATATCAATTGAACAATAAAACTTTTTTTTTTTATCTTCAGAATTTCGAAAACAAAGAAGATAGATTTGGTTCCTTTATTTATTTACTTATTTATTTATTTATTCGTGCTAGTTCATAAAATTTTACATGAATATCTAATTTAACCGTTTACTACGAACATATTTCTTTACTTTTTCTTTTTGAAATATAAAAAAAAGAAAAATTCAAAAAGAAAAATATGCAAGCAACTGATAAAAAAAAAAAAAAAAAAAAAAAAAAATGATTAAATATCTATAGATAAACATATTCCTTTAATCAGAATTTGAAGATTATTTTTTTATTTTCAATTTCGTATATTTCGTATATTTTATGATACAAAATTTTAAAAAAATGCATCTTTCAGTATTTTCTTCTAAACACAGATTAAATCTAAATGTAACTAAAGAAGAAATTCCTGCGAAACAGATGAAGTCAAATTAAGAAGCTAATACTTCAGTTTTTGTTTTAATACGTTTTGAAAGCACATAAAAAGAAAATAATTTGAATAATAAGAAAATTTTTAGAAAAGTTCCGTAAGCAAAGTGAAAGAAATAAACTTTTCTTTATGAATCTTTTTAGATGAAAAGTTTAATGCTTTTGTGAAAATATAGCAAAGTTAGTAAAAATTGTTAAAATAGGATTAAATTAAAAAAGAAAAAATATATATGTATGCAAATCAAAGCTTTAGAAAGATAAAAAGAAAATTTTCTATTTCCTGAAATTAATTTACTTCGCAGTATGTTTTCCATAAAAGTCTAATAGGTTTAAGATAATTTTACTTAGACTAAAGAAAAATATTCATCATTAAATTTCTATTAAAAATTAATTCGATGGAAGTATTTACAAGCCATATTCATTAAAATAAATAGACAAAATATTTATATATTTCATGAAAATAATTAGTTGATTTTATTTGTAAAGTAAAAAAATAATTCCTTTAATTAATTAATTTATTTTTGTTTCTTTCTTTGTTTAATAAAAAATTGTACTTTTTTAATTTATGCTTTCAATATATTTGTATAAACAAATAAACAATCTTTTACAAAAGTTTAAGACCACCCATAGAAAAAACAAATTTAATGGAATTCCGCAAAAATAACATACACGTTTTACATATAAAAGAACAAAATAGACTGTACATGGTCATTCACTATAATAAAAGTCAGTATTTCGTAACACCTCCTTTGTTTTTAATAATTTGTGCAATCCTCTTAGGTATACTATAAATAAGAGATTTGCAGTAAGCTTTAGAAATGTCTGTGCACAGACATGCTTTATTACTTCAACAAGTGTTGTAGGAGTGGATGGTTGCTTTTAGGTGACTTTATTTTTCACAATACACCACAGATTCTCTATTGGATTCAAATCTGGGTTATTACCTGGGCAGCCAAGCACTTTGATTTTCTGTGTCCTCTAATATTTCTTGACAATTATCGCCCTGTGACACGGAGCCCCATCATACATGAAAATTGCACATTTCTGAACACGCATGTGAAGCGTTAACTTCTCACGTAACAAATTAAGGCACAACTTTCCGTTCATAGTGGTTTTAGGTGGCAGAAAATACAGACTAGCGGTACCCGTCATATGGCTTGGAGGATGTTTCACAGTTTGAATCGTATATCTCTTATCATATCTTTTCCCCTTGGTCGGTGAACACTTGTAGCACGTGCAGAAAATTGCTGCACATTTGACTCATCCGAAAATAAGACCCTACTCCTCTGCTGCACTATCCAATTCTGATATTGTCTGGCGAAAATCAGTCGGTTTTTTTTTTTTCACACTTGCAGAAAGTCAAGGTTTCGTTGCAGGTTTATAGGATGATAATGCAAAATCTTTAGCCAAACGTCTTGAAATAGTACTCAAACTGACGTTGGTGTCTTTTTCAGCTAGAGAATGTCTAATCGTATTGCAGGAGGTTCTTGGATTTCGTATGACCATCCTTTTTATCACATGATCATCACGTACCCTCGTTTTTCTAGGGCGACCGCTTCTCTTGAAGTCCACAAATTTTTCCAAAATTTTAAATTTAATAATAGGTTGATGCACAGTTGCCTTTCTCACATTTACCCTCGAAGTTATTTGATGTTCAGAAAATCCAATTTTATGCAGGGTCAGTATTTCTGACCTTTTTGTAACAATAAATGAAGGTTTGTTACTCATTACAATAATTACATAACATCGCTGTCTATGACATAATCCAATAAACAATAAGTGATAAACGTACCGCCTCCTTCATTTCTAGAGTAGAATCCGTCTAATGCAAACAGCACATGAGATGAAGCAATAATCTGCGCAAATGATGCAATGTGTTAAAATATTTAAAATCGGCTACTTGTCTTAAACTTTTGCAAATGACTACATATATATATATATATAATACGAATTGCAATTCTAAGTGTATCTTTGCTTTAGTTTATTCATTTATTTATTTTTAGTTATACGTTAGCATCTTGTCTACTTTAACAAATAATTAATTCTTTTAAATCAAATAATAATACTTTTAAATCAAATTCCCCAAGATACTATATATCTAAATGTACGTTGTATTGAACCAGATATCTTGTAACAAATAATACTTATAAGGAAGCAGTTTCATAAGACGAATAATTTTAATTACAAAACTTTAGTTTAAATATACCCAAAAAGCGTTAAAGAGATATCATAGGAGAAAAATAGATAAAAATGAAACTATACACACAATAATAATGCATACAATCAATAAAAACCATTATCAATTTAAATGGTAGAAACCACGTTCTCAAGCATTTAAAATAGAAAAAGTTTCAATGAGAAAAAAAAAAAAAATTGCAAATAGATCAATTTTTATAATGCTCTCAAACACGAAAAAAAAAGTTTTAAAAATATGTATATATATATATATATATATATATATATATATTTTCATCATATCAGAAAATGCTGAAATATCCACTCCTGTGAATATCCTTTTAAAAATGCTGCTGAAAATGTTATTTTTAGACTTTTAAATCAATTTTTTTGTCAAAATTTTAGTGCATCTAAAGAAAAACCATTATAAATAATTATACCACCTAATTTTTGTATTTAAAAATTGAATTGTTATAGTTTAAATAATTTAGAACAAATGTCTCCAATAAACCCAAACCGTTTCATGGTCACCAGTTTCATTTCCCATAAAATTCTGTCAAGGCAATTGGTAGCCACTAGGTGTTATTAAAAGAAAAAGTAGGAAACCATATTGGATTTTTTCCACAGATGCTGAATTCAAAGTTTTATTTAAATTATTATAATAGTTTTTGTTCTAGAAATCTACGTTTTGCTATTTAATTTGTCCACTAGATAAAATTATTTATGTAATTACATCACTTCTCATTCCCTAATTTTTATTATAGCATACAATTAAACTGTTTAATTTTAAACTGAAGTTTTATTGTAACCTTATATTATTACTTCCTCTCTAAAAATCTGAATAAGAGTCTTCATTTCTTCATAGGATGGATATAAGTTCACAGAATAGATTATTTTATTTTAAACTGGCACATTTGAAGCAAATGTCGAATGCATGTGTAAATAATTCTTGACCATATCTTTCTTAGTCTACTCACTGTGTTCGAAACACAAAAATGCGTTCTTTTCCTCCCACTTTAACATTTTTTTATGTTCTGGGACATTATAATAGTTCTCTCCACGAGAAAAAGATGACACTCCATATTGACTAATATCGACTGCATTCAATTTTTAAAATGTTTAATTCCTGATTGCAAAATATCTTCTTAAATAGGTCATTAACTTTATATTACTTTAGGTTGTAAAGATAAAATTCATGATTTTTTTTTTTTTTTAATTAAGATATAGTTTGCATTTATTTAAACTGATTTCCGTTTTCTATTTCTTATATTGTCATTTACCCATTAGCTAAAAAAAGAGACTACAAAAACACGATTAAAAAAAAATAGTGATAATATAACGACTTATCAAATTATAAATCGTTATATTATGACAAAGTTCAAAAGGGAATACAATTAATAATACTTCATCCGAAAATAATACTTTATTTTTTAGTGAAATTAAATATAACATGTAAAATAAAATGCACATTTAAAACGTTCTTATAAATATGAATATTTCGTAAAATTATCGCATATCATAAAAATGGACATGATTGTGATAATAGGATAAAAAAGGACAATTCTTATGAATTTTCGTAAAATGCGTCATTTATTATTATATTACATTGGCTTTCTTCAAAAGAATAAACTATTTTCATGAAGATAAAAAAAAAGAAAATGATATTTGAGAAACATTTTTAATGTGTTTGCTAAGAGAAATAAGATAGGGTATTAAAATGTTCGGTTTAAAGATTATCTTTTATAAAGTGAGAGAAATATGCTTTTAAAGGATTACGAGTACCGAGAAAATAGTTTAAGTGAAGTGCGTGGTCTAATATCGGTAAATAAGTACGAATAAAGATATATTTCCTTTTTATATAAGACGAAGAAAATATTTTTTATATTTCTTTCAGAAAACACAACTTTCAGTTATTTCTGTCAAAAAATAATGTTTTTAATCTCAGTTATCAAATGTAAAAAATGCTTATTTAAAAGTGACATAGATTTTTGTTCATTTAACTCTAAATGCTACCTAAAATCCATACACTTTCTTTTAAGCAAAGTAGACATTTTTGTAAACACATGGTTCATCATTATTAAGAGTTAATTTTGCCATTATTCAAATAAATCTTAAACTGTCTTTTTATATATGATGTATAACTAAAAAATATATTAAGTAACTTAATTTTTATTTATTTATTTATTTATTTATTGAATATCGATAGATTTTATGGTAGTTACAGAATTGAAAAAAGGAAAACAAAATGTAACAGAAAAGTGGTACAGTTTTCTGAATTTTAAAAGAATGTAACATAATAGCTTATACTTACTTACCTGCAAAATTATTTACGATTATTTTATTCATGAGCTATGTCAATGTGCATAATCTGGGATCGAACCCAGAACTTCCCGTCTAGCAGCTATGAGCTCAGAACTGTTTGGTGACTGGTGGGGCCATTTTCGACTTAGAGTTTTGCTACAATTGCATGTTTTGAGGTTTTCTGAATACATTCATCAAATTTTTAGCTTTTGGTCTTTGAGTCTGCTATCATTATAAGTTTAAAAAAATATATATATATATATGGAAGTTCGAATTTGGTATTTGAAAGATTGTATGGGAATGTCACTTGAAATTTTAGATTAAGATCTATAAGTTTTAAATAGCGGTGTGAATAAAGTTCTGCGAATAATTTTAAATGTAGATTTTAATTTTATAACAGCCATGAATGTTTTATGAATGTTTGTTAAACATTTAAATAACGAGTGAAGGGGATGATAGATCCCCCCCTCCGCACACTATGAAATATATACCACATTAAAGTGTTTCTATAGCTAAATGTTAAGAGAAGGCACACTGCAAATAAAGGGGTCTTAATGTAAGGCATAAAAACAACTGAAAAGTCACTAAGATACGTAAATGTCTTAATATGCGCCTTAGACATCTGGAATAGGATTTTTACTTTCTCTTACCCATAAGGTAGAAAAGTATTGTTTTTGGGTCAAATTTTCGAACGCGAGATTTTGTTATATTTACACATTTTGAGGTCCCCTGAATACGAAAATCATGTTTTTAGCAAATGGTCTGTGTGTCTGTATGTATGTCTGTGTGTGTGTCTGTGTGTGAGTCTGTGTGTGTGTCTGTGTTATCAGCATATCTCAAAAACAAATTATGGCAGAACGTTCAAACTCGGTATTCTAAATGTGTATCATATAGGGATGCTACAGTAAGTTTTTTGTTAAGATCAAGCAAATGGTTCGTGTACAGGGACAATCAAGAGAATTTTAATACATTACGTCTATGGGGGAAATTGAAAGTAAGTAGAGTTTAACGTCTATAGACTGCACTAAACGAAATGAAATGAATATATATTTTTTGTAATAGAGATAGTTGACTGGGGAAAAATTTTTGTGTATGTAGGAGCCTCGTCTCCCCCCTTGGGGGAAGTCCCTCCTCGAGGGGGGTAAATTTTCATGATGGGTATCTTTCAAAAGAGCTCGCCAATACCTTTAAAACGAATGGTTGAACCATCGATCTGCGATAATTTAAAACAAAGTTATCGATTTTTTTTTTTTTTACTTTTAACAAAAAAAAAAAAAAAAAAAAAAAAAAAAAAAAAAAAAAAAAACTTAAATATTGAGAATAAAATGGATTTTTTTTTTTTTTTTTTTTTTTTTTTTTTGGACATTTGGTGTTATACTACTTCTCTAATATGGAAATCGTAAATCGTGTGCATTATCATAAAAGATAATTTTTTTAAATAATAATTTTAATAAATTATTTTTTAAAAACAGAATTACTTTTTAATAACCGAATTAAATTTTATATAAATGTAGGTATATTAATAAAACGGGGGGTTGAGGGGGGTGGTAGCCCCCCTCATACAGAACAAATTATCATATAAAACTCTTCAGAAACCTAATATGAATTGTTTAACACAGGTTTACATAACAGTACTCGTTATCTTACCTTTTAATCTGCAACCTGTATTTAAAGTATTAAATTTCAGGGTAAAAGAAAGTCGTGTGAGTGTCACACCAGATTATTTTATTTAAAAAGAATTCCGTACTCTCTTTCATACCATTCGTTCTAACAACAATTTTTTATCGCCATTTGTTCATTTTTGATGAATTAAAAAATAATTTAACGCGCTTTTGGTATACCAGGTACATAAACTTGTTTAACGGATTTTCTAAGTTATCAATCTTTGCTACCACATTTATGCCTTTACTTAAATAAATAGATTTCTTTCAAGATATCTTTCATGTATTTCAATATAAGGCATAAATCTTATCGAGTAGTTTTCAAAATAAAGCTTTTTAAATAAACATGTATTTAATTTATATTAAATTTTTTTTTAAAGCAAATAGTTTCACAATGCAACCGCTTTAAATTCAACGGATAATTAAAAACTGACATTGGCAAAGCATTTTTTACGCGTTTGAAAATACTATACCCTTCTACATAAAAGAAATGTATTAGTATAGTTTATAAGAAAAGAATTTTTACACTCTCCAGTTGCATTTATTTAAACATCCAATGAGTTATCCACTCATTTGCAAATTCTGTAAATAATTCTACATCAAAACGTAATGTTGCATAATGGACAACATGGACGGACTACAATTGTAGCCCATGTAATTTTATGTGCAATCTGAAATTTGACTAGTTCATTGAAATTACAAAATTCCCTTGAAAAAATACTATTCAATATCTACTTAACATTTTATGGTAATCCTCTTTTAAAATAATATTCGAACATATTTTTTCAATTAACTTATCAGTCATTTCACAAAGCAATATTTAGATAAGTTTACGCTAAACTGTCAAAGTATAATATTGTAAAATCAAAGGGGAAAGTTAAATACTAGTTAGCATGGAATATTTAAAATTTTTAAAAATGTTATTTTAATTTAAATTGTTTTCGGTAATTTTAATTTACACAATATTGATATATTTATATATACACATCTAAGTAAAAATTCATAAACTTAAGACAGTAATTTACGATAAACAGGGTAAGCCAAAAATCCCGAATTCCCTCTTCTATCTCGG
Source organism: Salticus scenicus (assembly GCA_963930645.1). NCBI lineage: Eukaryota > Metazoa > Arthropoda > Arachnida > Araneae > Salticidae > Salticus > Salticus scenicus. Next base: position 87,514,282 of record OZ005656.1, read on the forward strand.
AAATACGTCGAAATTTTGAAAAATGCGAAATATGTGTTCAATTAATACGAAGTAAATATTTTGAAAATATTTGAAAATATTTTTAAATATTTGAAAATATTTTGTGCCCGGAGGGGGCATAGGCAGAGAGGTTGCTAGGGAGGGTAGTTTAAAATTTCAAATGGGAAGGTATATCTTGCAATACATTCCTAGAAATGTCTCTTCAAGACAATGGGTTTTATATAAATAGTTTTTGTCATTCGATGATTATTAAATAAGATGCGTATAAAATCCACATCTCGAAACTCGAACAAAGTCCTACTCACTCACTCCAATCTAAAAAATGCGTCAAAATTTTTAAAAATGGCAAAACTCATGTTCAATGAATTCGAGGGGTAGACTTCTGGTAAAACATTTTTGGTCCCGGGGAGGGGGGAGGAGGGTGTTAGGCTGGTTGCTAAGTTGCCCTTCCTAGCAACTCGCTTGCCCCCCCCCCCTTCCTCCCCCTTGCCCCAAAAGTTTTTTGCCAGAAGAGGTACTCCTCAATTTTATTGAACATGTGTTTTGCAATTTTTTTTTTTTTTTTTTTTTTTTTTTTTTTGACGCATTTTCGAGATTAAAAGAGGTGTGTGGGACATTGTTCGAGTTTCGAGATGTGATTTTATACTCATATATCTTATTTAATAATCACCGTACGACAAAACTATTTATGAAAAATTTATTGTTTTGAAGATACGTTTCCAGAGATGTATTACAAGACATACCTTCCCATAATGAAATTTTAAAGTTGCCCCTCTTAACGCCACTCCCCCTTAACTCCACCAGGCCCATTTTTTTTTTTTTTTTTTTTTACCAAGAGAGGTCATCCCCGGATTCATTGAACATGTGTATCGCTATTTTTCAAAATTTTGATGCATTTCCGAGATAGGCGAGAAACTTTTGGCGGATCCTATAAGAAAATAAATAAGTGGTTTGTAACTTTTACCATATCTTTACGACACGAAAGAGATATTTTTCTCACATATTTTATAAATAACTAATTATTTATTTTGATAAAACACAAAATTCCAATTCTAAATCTATAATAAAATAAATGTTTATATCCTTTTCGTATTTAAACATTGGATGATGCATCAGATATTGAAGAAGCATGCTTTTTTCTTATATATTAAAAACATTTGTGCAGCATTTATTTATTGAGAAAAACGTAATTACATTCAGGTGCATGAGCACTTCTTTAGCTTAAAAGCATTTGTTTTAATTGCTCTCATCCACAATCTTCCCTAGGGATGGAGGGATTAATGTATTTTTATCGAGTGGGATGCAAACAAATATTTGATGTACAACTTAGAATAAAATGAATTTGTATCATTTGTTAATTCTGACATTGAACATAAAAACAGGTGCTGAAAATTTTTTCCTTATTTATTGAGGTTTTCTACCATTACTAATTAAAATAGAAGTATTTCATTTCATTTAGCAGCAATTTTATCTCTTTAGCTTAAAAGGATTTGCTCCCGTTGTTTCCCTTTCCTATCTGCAATAGAGATGGATGAATTAATTGTTTTTTATCCAAGTGTGCTTCAAACAAATTATTTGACTGTGCTTAACCGCAAATAAATGTTGTATATTTAAAACGTGATAGAAACTAATTTTTTTTTAGATTATTTTACAAATATATTTCACAAAGCTTATGTAAACAAATTAATTAAAATTTTTATCGATAATTAATTTTATCAACATTTCCCAGTGGTATATTAGATGTTTACTTTTATAAGTAACACAAATTTTCATTTTATTTTAATTTATTTAAAGTAAATCAATTTGTTAAAAATTGCAAATATACGCAATTCAAATTTGTAAAAATGAAAAAATTCAAATGTAATAGGAATTAAACTCGCTTTAAATCATAGAATTCTCTCTGTCTCTCTCTCTTCTTGTTAGAACTTATATTATTTCTAGTTACTGATATTAAATTCTTTTCACGATGTTATAAGATTAAAAAACGTTTGTAAAATATTAGTATGCTTTACAATTATTCTAATTTTGTTTTAATTTTCCCTTTATAGTTTTAAACTAGAATACTTTTTAAACTGATATTAGGGGACTTATTGAAATCATATTTAAATGCAGTTATCATTATTGATTTTTAATGTAATCAATTATGATGGTTAGTCTCTTAACAACTCCTGTTTGAAGTTTTTCGATGTTCAAAATGGTTTTAATATGAATATAAACAATTAAACGCTTTTTATTAAAATATGCCCAAGATTACATCCTATAATTTGAAAACATGTGAATATCAACATCTTTAGTAATAAAACTGCTTATTATAATAACAAAACAAGTTGGTGTCCGTTCGCATAGTTTTTTACATGTATTTCCAAATTTATTACTCCTTGTTGAAATCTGAATTAAACCAATGTTAAATTCAGATTACTAAACATTGATTTTACATAATGTTAAAAAAAAAAAAAAAAGGATTTATCTTTTACTTTATGTTGTTGTTGTTTGGGGGTAAGGCCGACTGACTGCTCTAGGGTCCTAGGCCTGAGGGGAAGGATCCTAACCCGTATTTACGCATGTTTCGGAGAAAACCACGGAAAACTCCGAAAGCTAGGCCGACGAGCGCGACCTGGGATCGAACCCGGAACCCCACTCTTTTGCATTATGATACTTATATAATTAAAGTCACTCGGCTCCAGAAAATTACTAATTTCATCTTCATCTTTTAATTCAATTTTTTATAACCACGTAACTTTTTATTTATTTATGTTATCCTTTTATCATGACACAGTTGAATTTTACAAATATAATTTAATATTATTTTTTTTATCTGATGTATTAAAATTCCTCAAAGCAAAATAATAATAATAAATAAATAAAATTAAATTTTTTTTTTTATGTTATTTAAGTTTTGTTTCATGGATGAATAAATTCCGGTTGATGAAGTTTTGTTTTCTAAGATTGTAACAACTATTGTACATTATATAGAATTTTTTTTAAAAATAAATCTCTGTAAACTGAGCAATGATTTTTGGACGTTTATTATTTTAATCAATAAGCAAATCATCCAAAAAACAAAATGCAAACTATTGATAAAATTTATTTTCTTTATCGCAATACATTATTGCTGCGATTGTGATGTATGTTATTCCGTCAAATCATCATTTTCATTATTTTACCCAGTTGAAATTCACTCATGGAAACCGTGGATAAAGTATTTTTATCGTTCTAATATAGCACTTTAGGTATGATATCATTTTCAACGTTAGTTTATGGAAGCTTGTGTTTTTATTATTATGAAGAATAAATTATCAAGTTGAAAATTAAATGCACTAAATTCTTCATGGTTTGCCGGAAAAAAGAGAAGAATATTTTTTAAAGAGAACACAAGAAATAAATAAAATATTGATTCTATTAGGTTTCATTTCTTCATTTCAGAAAGGAAATTGGATAATATATTTTTACCTCAACCAAACTGCGGTATAAAAAACAATAATTCCAGATTATCTAGATTATTATATTTTTCTTTCCAATTTTTCTTGTTGCAGTTGATAAATTTATTTCTAAGTATGTGATGTATCATAAAATAAATTCGAATAAATTAAAAGCTTAATATATTTAAAAATATGCGGTTTTTGCGATAAATATTTAATAATTCCTCAAAAAGGTAAATATCTAGTCTGATCACTGCAATATTAACAAAAATCATTCCATGACAAAAATTAAATATTAAATATCAATAAAAAATTTAATATAGGGACCGTGGACAACTGACATTATCTTGAAAATTATAGATTAGAAATAAAATAGAAGAAATCGAAATTGTTAGGAGAGATAATATTTCAATGACAGCATGATAGCAAATGATAAAAGAGAAACAATTATGGGATGATTTGGTTGCGGAAACGAAATTTGATAATTTATTTTTGACTTGAAGCAAAATGCGTTGTAAAAAAAAATAATTTCAAATGGTTAAGTAATTTAAATTTTTAATTCGAATTCTCATTGTTACAGTTTATAAATTTAATTTTAAGTAAATGATGTTGTCACAAAATAAAAAAAAATGAAAAAGATAAATTATTAAAATTTATCTGCTTTCTGCAATAATTATTGAATATTTTTTTGAGATAAATTTCTATTCTAAGCAATATATTACTACGATAAAAAAATTATTCTACAAAATATCAGATATTACACATCTATAAATCTTTTATATATGAACTTTGACATACTGAATTAACTTAGAAAAATATAGATTATAAATAAAAGGTGAAAAATTGAAATTTTTTAGAAATATAATATTCGAAAAAATAATAACAGTAAATGAGGAAAAATTGATTCTATAATGGCTCATTTCTTTATTGCAGAAGTGAAATTCGATAATATATTTCTGTTTCAAGAAAAATTCTCACTGGAAATCAATAATTCCAGATGGGGAAACAAATTTAATTTTTACGGTGTATTTCCAATGATATAATTTGATAAATTTCATTTTAAATTTGTGACGATGAGAAAAATGTAGATTAGAGTAACAAATAATAGTGAATTTTCGGTATTCGGCCGAATACTCAGTTTCATGTAAATATTTTTCATACCCAAAATAGCTTAGTTACTTTTATCATCTATTTCATATATATATATATATATATATATATATATATATATATATATATATATATATATATATCTGTATATATATATAAATTACGTGTCACGATGTTTGTCCGGGGTAAACTCCTAAACTAAGGAACCGATTTTAATGAAATTTTGCACACTGTGTGCAGTTTGGTCCAACTTGAGAGATAGGATAGTTTTTATCTCAATTTATTGTCACAATATTGTTTTATTGCAATTATTTGTTAATTATAGACCTTTATTAAAGTTGCTCGAAAATATCTGTGAGTTCCATTAATTTAATTGTTGCCAAAAAAAAAAAAAAAAAAAAAAAAAAAAAAAAAAAAAAATACGAGTTCATTTTCTTTCGACATAAAAATAAATACATTTAATCAAACGTGAACGTTAAAAAATTATAAAAAGTTAAATTATGCATCTCACGAAAATTGACGTCATAATCAATTTAAAGATTTTATACACATTGATAAAGTGCTAATGTAGTTTTATCATAGATATAGTAATATATATAGATCTCTCATCCCCATGTTATCGTACAAAGATTTTTGATGCCGAAAAAATAAATAAATAAATAAATAAAAGCTTTGGAAACAGCCATTAAGTGGTATTGAAAAAAAAGAAAAGAAAGAAAGAAATATGGATTTGAAACTGTATCTGGAGTCTACCATTCCCCTTTAGCAAATATAAGTTGTTAAAATAACCATGATTTTTGAAAGGAATTAAATATTTTCGCCAGATAATTTGGCGATATTCTTTTTTTTTCGCCAAGGATGACAGAAATGAAATCTATTCCGCTGCAAAATATTAGTATCTTACATCAGATATTTTATTTAGACATTTGAAAACAAATTTGACTTCAAACTATGATAGAATATTTATCATTTTCCTTTTAATTAGTATATTATTAGTATATTAAAATTTAAAAGCATGGTATATAAAAAGTTTTTTTTTTTTTTTTTTTTTTTTATCTTATAATTATTCTTATCTTAATCCTCAATGTTTCCCATCTTTATTAACTTGAATTTACTATTAAAATTTTAACATACTCAAAAACTTCTCATCACTTCGTTAAAATACACTAAACGTTTCCAAAATATTTTTCTATTTAAAATGATACATGTATTTACTTTAAATGTCTAATATTTCATAAGATTTCCAATTTTAAAGTTTTAAAATATTTATCAAATTTACTTATTTTTCTGGTTTAGCCTTATTGTTTTCCTTTTTATAACTACAGCTGTTGCCCTCTTTAAAATATTTAAAATGATGAGGTCGTTTTATAGTAAAATTATCCATTATAGCATATATTATATTTCACTCCTCCATAAAAATTGATTTTAAAATCGTCTGTTTCTTTTATACTTTTATTTTAATAGAATTTAATTTATATATTAGTCATTTTAGCAATTTTATCCAAAGTAGCATTAGAAATAATATATATCACTTCTCCATTAAAATTTATAGGACCCTACAATAAAATTAATTTGTGCTTAATATCAACACTACGAAAATTTTTATCAATCGCTTCCAAATTTTGACCTAAGTTTCAAATCTCAACCCTGTGGGTTTTTACATCGGCTACAACGTTTTCGTCTTTGTTCGTAAATAATAATTTGACTGTACTAAATAGTTTACAGCCGTATAATTCAACGTATAACTTAGTCACAGCAACGCGTGGCCGGGTCTGCTAGTATATATATATATATAAGAATACAGTGTGCATAAAAAAATATTAGACTAAAATCAAGCACACACACACACACACACACACACACACACACACACACACACACACATATATATATACACATATATATACAAAATAATAATAACAATAATAATTGCTGCTAAAAATAGGTTGTAAGCTCGCGAATGAAGAAATAATAAAGTTTAACTATCAGGTACAATAAGAAGCTTAACCCCTTGAACTGAAATGACGAGTCCAGCTCGTCATGAATTTCTTGACACTAATTATGTTCTTATATCATATGTATATATAACAATAAACATTCATATAAATGTGTGAAACAAATATTATTTTTAATAATAACAAATTATTTGAGCAACAAAACCGTAAGTTTCTATATGAATCCCTCCTCTTAAAACTAAGAAAATTAAATTGTCTGCATGAGCAGTGCTGACTGTAATTAAATTGCAGTTCAAGGGGTTAATCACACGCACATATATATGTGTTTATAAGTGTTATATGTATTGAAAATTTAAATACTTTAAAAATATATATCCTTTTTCTTCTTAATATATATATATATATATATATATATATATATATATATATATATATATATATATATATATATATATTATTTGTTTTTATTTCAAAACACTGAAATAATCTTAAAATGTTACTTCATAAATTGTTCTTTAATTTTTCTAATTTTTAAATATATTATTTAAAAATTATTGATGATTTAAAAAAATAAATAATGATGATAATAATTTTATGTGACTTTTTTTTTTTTTCTACCAATTTCAATATTTTAAAATTAAATTTAATTCCACTTTTCGGTCGCCGAATATCAAGATTTTCGGTTGAAACGAATATTCGGTATAATCTGTCGAATAGGCAAAATACTGAATAGTAACCGAATGTTCGGGGAACTCTAATATTTATTTATGTATTATATACGGATATATATATATATATGTGTGTGTGTATATATACATATATATATATATCCGTACTGACTGAGTCAAAAGTTTGTAGATAGACAATGCAAAGTATGCGCTAATAGAATTTGATTAAAGACAAGTCCTTCCGGCTCATTCGGAGGGGTATACTGATTTCTTTTTCTTATGATGTAGCCGCCATTGCAAAACAATCTGGTGGCTGCAAATTATTAATTGACTTGGTACAAATATTGATGTGGGCTATGTACATATAGGGGTTTAGGCAAATCGGTTCCTAAATACTTTTTATGTGAATTTGAAAATTTCATGTGGCCGGCACTTGGAAACAAGACGGAAGGCTAAATTGACAAACAAATATATCAAATGCATTTGTGAGATAAGTCCAATATAAAAAATTATTTCGAATTAATTCAGAATTTCAAAAGTTCTCGTATTGACAAATTAAGTGGCGGCCACTTTGATCAAAAACGCGGAGTAAGTTGTTCAGTGAACTAATGCATGCAAGATACTTGTAAGGTAAGTCCACTGTCCAACTTTGGTTCACATAAATTCAGTACTGTGGTAGCGTTCAAGTGGCTGCAACTTAGAAAAAAAATTGCGGAGAAACTTGCCTACTGAAATCATAGATATTTGAATGATAAATCCATTTTTCAACTTTGGTTCGAATTAATTAAGTATTTCAAAAGTTATCCTAATAACAAATTTTCAATTGGCCTTCACTTGGAAACAATATGACGGAGCAAGTTGCCCAACAAACACATACAAGATAATTGAAGCATAAGTTTGAAGTCCAACTTTGGTTCGAATCAGTGCAGTACTTCAAAATTTATTGTTATGACAAATTTTCAAGTGGCAATCTTACTAGCTGCAACGTGGAAACGAAATGGCGGAGCAACCGTATATATATATATATATATATAAAACTATCAACTTAAAGATAAAGTCCATACTCTGAACAATGTTAATGATATTATTACATATGATTTTGCTGACTTGTTTAATAATATTAATCTTACTGATCTTCATCAAATCATTTGCAGTCTTTATGTGCGTTTTAAAAGTGAACTTTATCTTCCTAAATACTTTTGTGCAGCTTCATTTAAGACCCTCTTAAATTTTATCATTCATAATAATTACATTCTACATAATAACACTATTTGTATCCAAAAAGTCGGTATCCCACAAGGTGGAAGTAGCTCGAGTTTGTTAGCTGACTTATGTCTTTACCATTATGAACAAAGTTTGTGTAATGATAATGTCATTTTCTACAGATACATTGATGACATTATAATTTTTTATGTTAATAATTATACTCCATCTTCATTAAAATTTAAATATCCCTCTTACCTTACATTAACTCATAATTTTATTAATAATAATTGTATTAGTTTTTAGATTTAAAAATTAAACTTAATGGAGGTAAAATCTCTGCTGATCTCTATGATAAACGGAAAGATTTTTGTTTTAAAGTAAATTTATTTACACATTTTAATTCTTGTCTTCATTTATCTGTGTATAGAAATACCATTCTTAATCACCTATTTCGCATACATAGACTTTGTTCATCTAAGTACAAAAACAAAAATATTACTATTTAATTAAAACTGCTACTGGTATGAGTTATCCCAAGCGATTTATTCTATTATCTATCAATAAATGTCACTGTCTACAAAAGAAAAAAAAAGTATAATGTTTATTAAATATATATATATATATATTAAAAATAAAATAAAAAATGTGGAGGTTGGGAGGGAGGATGTTTGATTAGGGAGGAAGGGTGTCGTATGGTTGGGAGGTTGGGAGGGATGATGAATTTAATTTTTAAAAAAATGGAAGCATAGTATTATTGCAATTGCAGGATGCATATACTTTTTCTGGTTGATATTATAAAAGATTCAAATTTTCCTACTTATAATTTGTTTAATTAGTCACACTTCAGATTTCATTAAATGAATAATCAAATTTGGTAGTTTTTTTTTTTTTTTTTTTTTTTTTTTTTAAATTACAATCTAAAAATTAAAAAAATAAATAATAAATAAAAAAATAAAATAAAATAAAATAATAAATTTTAATTAATTCACAAATAATCAGAATGTCTTAATCATGACATGTTGGCCTTTAGATGAGATTGCTTAAGACTAAAACTTTAACTTAACTAAGTAAAAATTCTAAGTTAAACCGTACAATTTAAGTATTTACCTAAAAGTAAATCTCCTTATTCACGCGAAATGGCGCTTGCTCACGCTACGTTGAAAGTTAAAAAATAAACTGATCTTTAAAAAGATTAACGTTAAAATTAAAAATCACCTTTTTTAAAATTGTTAAAAGCTTTTAGAGAAAAATATCTAACAAAAAATGCAATCAATTAAAGTATTTCAGTAGCACCTCAATCGATTAATCGTTTCTAAACTTTATATCTTTTCTTTTTACTAAAGTTCGTTTGGCAACCTGTTTAATTCTACTATCTCCGTAAGTAAAGTTTAACATGTGGATTGCTTAAATTACTTATTCCTTGTTTAAATTTTGGTTTGTGTTAATGATTAATTTAAATTCCTTTTTTAATTTAATTAAATTTTCTTTTTTTCTTTTTTGTTTTGTTGCAAGATAGAGACTTGAGCTGTATATTGCTGGAATTAAGTATACAGTTTTACGAAATCTTGCATGTGCTGATAGAAATGCAAGTTTCCTGATGAGTACATTTCTATTTTTCAGCATTAAAAATTCCAGTTTTCATTTCATGAATTCCTTTTTTTTTTTTTTTTTTTTTTTTTTCCCTTTTGAACGGAACTCTTTGGTGATATTATCCTTTCTCTTTTCTCTCAAATGTTGACTGTTACTAATAATCCAAAGTTTTTGCAAATTCTCTCATCGTTAGGCTTATGTGTTATGTTAGTATCATATCTCTTCTGAGTAAGTACGTTTACTTCTTTTTACTAATCATTGGTACTCAAATTAAATTAATACTGTGACTAATTTCAATCGAAATAAATCTCAATTAAAATTTATTTTATGTTGGTATCTTCATATATCTTTTGTCTGATGAGTGTTACAACGGTACTAAACAATTCAAATTATATAAATAGATAGATAGATAAACGAAGTGATTGCAATAGGTCGATTTCTAAAGAAATCAACATAAAAATCCATTTGTGGGCGCATTTCATCGAAATACAAACAAAATACAAATTCCACTACAATCATTTTTATTTATTACTGACTTATTTCTCAGAAATTTTTTATCTATGCAAATCGTATTGTTCAATGTGAGCTCAATCGTTAAATTGTAAAATGTGATGCCTGTGAATAGTGTGATCAACAACTAATGGACACAAACAGCTCATTCACACGTGTACTTGACCGGCAATAAGTTAATTATCGTTTTTTGTACTATAATAATGCCTTAAAATGTAAAAATAACATCTTAAACGCCATAATATTTGCAAATTTTAAGATAGACCAGAGTTATTTATGACAAATTTTTGCAAGCGTTTTGACTATAATCATAGCGATTTTTCCCCTTACAGAATCACTTAATGCATCCTTTGGAATGTCTATCTGTAAATTTTTGACTCAGTACTCAATATTTTCGACTCTCTTCAGTTGCAGCTACAAATTACGATCACGATATATACATACAGTAATGATAGGAAATTGTAATGGAGAGTTGTAATTCATGTTTAAAGAAATGTTAATAAAACTATAATAATTTTACACTAAACTTGAACAGTTAATAATTGTACTTTTCACCAGTATCAAGTTTAAACCATTTAGAAATAACGAATCTATGCAATATCTCCAATATCACAGTAATATTAACCCAACAATACCTTCTAATATCACTTGAAATCGACATGCATAGAACTTTGCAACGAGAAATGAAAGGCCTTTCATCTTTGAATGGGATCTTTGAATCGGCAGTCATAAGCAAAGATTAACAATTTTAACAATCTTGTCCAATATTTCCGGATACTAACCAATGCTGGACCTATAATGTTAAACTTTCTTAAAAGTTAGAATTTTGTTTTTTTATTTAGGTTTTATTTTGTTTTAGACAAACTGAAGATAGAACATTTCTTTTCAGTGCGTTATATCATTTTTATAATTCTACCAAGGTAATAATGAAAGATTATTTTCAAACATTAATAACACAATCTTATATCAAATAAAAATATTGATGTATCGGAAATTCAGATATAAAGGGAAAACTTTTAGCAGATAAGTTTCTTGAAACAGAAAATAATTTGTCAATATTCGAAATATAACTTTATCTTCACATCAAACGGTAAAATCGATAATTTATTTTTGCTTATGGTAATGTTTTAGAGATAAACGATAATCCCATATGGTCAAGTAAATTGGATTACCATAACGGTAGTGTCTATAAAGCTACAAGGGAATATAAATTTCCAATATATTTCTTTTAGAAATATGACCTGAAATTTTTTGTTTCAAAAAAAAAAAAAAAAAAAAAAAAAAAAATAGAAAAAGAAGTCTAATAAAATTCTCTTTTTGTTTTCTTATCTTGCTGTAAATAAAAAAAAATCTTAGAAATATTAAAATTGTTACAAAATTCTTTCTTGTTTTACGATTAAACATCAAAAAGAAATTATATACATACATTTATCTGTAAGTATTTTATTTCTGTATTATTTAAATTAGCATATATTGCTAAATCTTGATTCTTATTATTAAAAGAAAATCACTTATTTTTAAGTGTGTAATATACTCGGATTAGCTCTGAATCCAAATGATTTAAATTTGAAAATTTAATATTTTTATTTTTGAATTTTCTCCTCTTGTCGAAAGTTACGATACATGCTCTTATTTTTTAAATATTTCCTTTTCTCAAATCCCATTCTATCTGGCAACAGTTGTATCAGATCAAAATAACTGCACGACCCTTCATCAAGTAAAAAACTAGACACGAGTGCATCATTAAAGCATCAAATAAGCACTCCCACCTACTAAGAAATTTAAAGTGACTCCTACATTTAGCCTTCTCTGAAACACCGTTTAGTAAATTTCGGAGTAGTGTTGCTGTTTACCGAGCAGAGAAGAACCAAATTTTAAAAAACGATTAAAATAAGAAAACTATTAAAAAAAACATTGCATTAAAAATCTCCTAAACGTTTACTTTCAGTGCGAAACCAATTAACTCTAAAGGTTTAAAACATTGAAAGGGATTTTACGATCACTGATCACTAATGCGTCGCATAGCATTTCATAATCGTTGAGCACATAAGATGGTAGCTTAATGTTACACTGTTACTTTGGTTTATAGAGATATAAACCTGTATTTCGATACAGCAAAATTTTAGTCGGTTTCCAACACAGGGCTACTAACCATATTTCAATGTTAAAACCATATTTGAAAGTTGGGATTTATTCTGTAAATAATACCATATATATCAGGAGTCGATTCATTCTTATATTACTTCAATTACCCTACTACCATAGGTAATGGTATTGTATTGTATTCGGTCCAAAAATTCGATGTCACCTGATTTACATGTTTTAAGGCATCCTGAGTCCACAAAAATAGTTTTCAGCAATTGGTCAGTGCGTATGTATGTATGTATGTGTGTGTATGTATGGAATCTTCTGGCTATCATATCTCCGAAACTAATAAAGATTGAACTACGAAACTTCACAACTGATACAAGTCTGGTGTACAGATGAATTTTTCAAATTTTGGTGAAAATTGAAAATCCGTAAATGGGACCGTAAGTCCGTATCTCAAAAACAGCTCTAACGATTTTTTTTTTCAAATTTTCTACAGAAACACTTAATTACATGCCCTTTCGAATGATATAGTTGGTTAGTTCAAGAAAATTGATAAGTGTCCTGTATAAATAGCTCAATTCAGGTATCGCAAGTGCGTTCCTTTAAAAACGGCTGTATGGATTTTTTTTTTTTTTTCAAACATGCCATGAAAACTTCTTTTTAAATATCTTTTTGTATGTAATTATTGTTTTCCCGTCAATAACTGACTATACCAAGTTTTAGTAAAAGTTGTTATCCCAAAAACAGCTCTAACGATTTTCTTGAAAATATTTTCATTAATCCATTTTAGATACCCTTTCTCATGTATTTCGTAGTTATTACAGGATATTATCCTGATTTGGTAGTTCCATTTTAGATCTCGGAAATTGGTGTTTAAAAAAATAACTCTCTCTCTCTCTCTCTATATATATATATATATATATATATTACTCTGTTTTACATGTCTTTATACATGAATCAAGTTTTTCTAACTGGAAAATTCCAAAAAAAAGCATATAATACATGTAATAGTGGGTAATAGAAGTCGTGTGGTTGTTTCACACTAGATTTTTTTTTACGTGCATTGTATTATATTTTCACCACTATTTCATAACAGTAATTTTTTAATAACATTATAGCACTAAAACTTTCAATTTTTTTTCCTTTTTTTTCTTTTTCTTTCTTTTCTTTCTTTCTTTTTATTTCTTTCTTTTTTTTTAATAGTGATGACAAAATAATAAAATGCACTTAAAAGTATACGAGCGCTGTGACCCTTGATATTTACACTATTCATTGTGCAAAGTATTCACCGTGTAAGTAGTATTATACTCAAAAGTGACACGGAGAAAATATTGGTGAAATTATGCTTTTAAATTTATACATGCAAGTACACCAACGAGAAAGAAAAAAGTATTTATTATTTTAATCTATTAATATATTTTTTAACTTGTTCTTTTTGACTAATTTTCCATAAGGTACGTGCATTTATAAAATTTAAATTTAATTTCTTATTTATTTATTTATTAAACATTAAAGTAGAACATCAAGGTATTTAACTACAAAAAAAAGTCTGATATTTATAAAAAAAAAAAATTATAAGCATTCTTTCAACGATACCTTCTTAAATACTGCAAAAGATTTTTCATACACTAATTATTCTGCACATGATTCTAGCTTGAGTAATTTAAATTATAGTGTTTCTCAAAATGTTATTAATGTTTCATATAATAAACTTGAATATTTGTTTTTCTGTTAATATTTCGAATTAGTAATTTTAATTTTTATAAAGAAAGTATTTTTCGAATAAAAAATGATGTTTACAAGATTTAAAAATTAATAAATAAGAATAAAGAAAACAATTTTCTATTATCATTAACTTCATAGAATATGCAAATTGAGAAATGTTTTCAATAATGTGAGAGAAATACAGAAAGGAATAGAACATTTTTTAATCAAGCAATCAACAAGATCGTAATGTAATTATGTTTTGTTTACTCAATATTTCAAATTAAAATTGTAATTTTCAAAAGAAAATATTTTTATAATATTTGACTAATATTTTTTGAAAAGTAGTAATTATTACATTTATAAAAAGGATTTGTTTGAAAAATTTTAAACGAATACTTTTGCCATGAATATTTTACTAATTTAGTTGAAATGTTACAATATGGTTGATTTCATTTGTGTCGGACATAACACTCTATAGCATTCTTGTCCAATTTTAAATACTAAATATTAATTTGTCTTAGTGAATTTTAATGCGCATATTACCTGTATGTTTTGCTTATATGTAATTCGAAACGTTTCACCTAAAATAAACTAGAATTGTAAGTTCTTTTAGAGTCCTTTCGGCCAATGCCCCGGTCTTCGTCTATAGTTCATTCTTTTTTTTTTTTTTTTTTTTTTTTTTTTAACGAAATTAAATCTGTTGTTTTCCTCCTCTTAGTTCTTGATTTAAGAAGATGACGCCACCTCTGATACATACAGAGAAATAGAAAAGCTAATTTTGTCAAGAGTCTTGCCATCTTTGTGATACCAGACGTTTGCCAAGTACATTGACAAATTTGCACAAAATTACGCAAAATTTTAAACAATCAAAACACTACATTTGGCTCTAAAACTTGTCAGACGACCAGTTTCCCTGGTTCAGTTTTCATTTTCCTCATATTTGACTGGTTAGTCAAATGAAAGGATAAAAATAAAATGTTCCAATCTTGTCAGTCAATTAAGAAGAATTTTTCCGAGTGTAGACTCTGAGTAACTTACCTTGTCTGGTATCTGCGGTTGTTGACTAACTCTCCTGGTCAGATAATTACCATTGTCGACTAGCTTTGTTTGTCTGATAATATTAACCTTCCTACTCTGGGGTATTATTTTGGAGAAAAATCAAATAAACACGCGTCTTAGTAAGAACGGATGGTGCTGTGGTAGCGTGTTTGATATCTGATACGTAGGTCCTGAGATCAGGTCCCCGCAAGGACGTTTTGCATTTATTTTTTCAAGTGCAGATTTTGAGTAATTTGCCTTCTCTGGTAACTGCGGTTGTTGCCTAACCTTTCTGGTCAGATAATTACGATTGTCGACTAGCCATCTTATCTGATAATATTAACCTTCCTAGTCCGGGGTATTATTTTGGAGACTAGTTCAGCTAGTACACTTTTTAACTGAAGTTTTCTAGTCAGCTGTTTGGGTTAGTCAACTACGTATTGTCAACTGGACACTTTGACCAATTTTTTTTTTCTGTGTGTAGATGTTTCCCTTTGGTTCATTTCAATTGCAGCTACTTGCATTATCTAAAATTGCAACGTTTATAGATTTAAAGCCCGTCAATAACTTTCGTAATTAAGTAATTTTCTGAATTCTCAAAATTTATTTTAATAATATTTCTCTTGGTTTACTTAATTTAATTTTGAATTTGTTTTAAATATTAATATATTTCTATAAAAAATCCTCTATATAAATACTTTTAAAGATATTTTTAAAAAAAATTACTTATAGAAGCTATATTTTACTAAAGTCCTTTCGACAAGGCCCTAGTCTTCATTTGTAGCAATTTCTGTGATGACTTTTGAGGTAACTAACTTGGCTGTTTTTCTCCCCTCGGTACTTGAATACAGAACATGGCGCCACCTCTGATCGATGTTTCCCAATTGATAATTCACTTAGCTGCAACAGGAATGAGTCAGTGGAAAACATCGATCTGAGGTGACGCCATCATAAGTGGTTTTCTCTAATTTTCTTAAATGTTTCACCATTTGGTAGTTTATCTCAGTTGCCGAGAAAGAAAACAGCCAAGCCGCTAATTGGCGGTCATTACATATAATTGCATGTATTAATTTATCGTTTACTTTTCTGTTATTTCTTTGAAATTAAATATAAATTTATTTATTCCATTACATTGTTGTAATTATGGCATCACATTTTTTCCTTATTCTTCCATGAATTCTTCTGTTATTTTACTCAATCCTCCAAAATAAGGATGAAAATTTCATTTAGCTTAACACATTTTTGTAGCTATGACATTAATTTCAGCGTTATCTCCTGCAAATTTAGAAGTTTCTTATTTATATTGCTACAAAGTCAGCTTTCTTCGTAGCCGCCGGGGCGTATAAGTATGTCTTTGGACTGCCACCCAGGAGGCCTCGGTTCGATTCCAGTCGGAGGCAAGTAAATTTAAAGACTCTAAATAATTATTTTTAAATTCTTATAATTATCTTTGCGTGTTAATTTCCTATTCTAGCAGTATCTAGAATATTCTAATTTATGTTAATCTTGTATTCTGGAATATTCGAACATCGTATATAAGCGACTTGTTCCTCTGTTTGAGTATGTTCTCAGCCGAGTGCAGCTGTATTACAAGTTTGTTCTGCTAATAAACTATGTTTGTTACTTCACTTCGAGTGTTCACTTTGGCTCTTCATGACATCTGCGTGACATTTTTGATGGAGGCGCCAGGTACTAAACCTTGCAAACGTGGATAACAGTGGCAATCTTTGCAGAAGTCTCCGTTTAAGAGGACAATCTCCCGAATACGGACTTATTTTCCAGACAGTAAAAAGAAAACAATGCCGGAAGAGACCAAATTGTCCGAAGAGACCAAGCCCATCCCTTACTAAAATTTTAAGGTTTTATTTAAGTTTTTTTTAGGTTTCTTTAAACAGGTATTTTACAGGTTTCAGAGGTATTTAAAATAAGGTATTATCAAGGCTTTAATGGTGCAAAATAAAGCCATAATAAAAGTTCTATTAATACCTCCACAGGTTTCTCACGAATACCTTATGGTGTTTTTCAGAAAGTTATTGTAGGTTTTTTATAAATACCAAAAGGTTTTTATAAAATACCATGACTCATGTAGGTATTTTTAATATACCTACAAAGCTTTTTTTAAATACCTTCCCAATGTTTTTTGAAGGTTTTCTTTAGGTTTCTGTCAACAGGTATTTTACAGGTTTCAGAGGTATTTAAAATAAGGTATTATCAAGGCTTTAATGGTGCAAAATAAAGCCATAATAAAAACTCTATTAATACCTCCATAGGTTTTTTTATGAATACCTTAAGGTATTTTTTAGAAAGTTATTGCAGGTTTTTTATAAAAACCAAAAGGTTTTTATAAAATACCATGACTCAAGTAGGTATTTTCAATATACCTACAAAGTTTTTTTTAAATACCTCTCTGATTTTTTTTTGAAGGTTTTATAAAGGTTTCTTTACACAGGTATTTTATAGGTTTTAGAGGTATTAAAATATGGTATTCTCAAATACTTAATGGTACAAAATAAAGCCTTAATAAAACCTCCATTAATATCTATATAGGTTTATCACAAATACCTTTAAAGGCTTTTATAAAATATCATGAATCATTTAGGTATTTTGAAAAGCCTTCAAAGCTTTCTTTTAATACCTCCCCAATGTTTTTTTTTTAGTTTCTTTTCATAGGCATAAGTTTCTCAGAAACACATTGAAGTACTTTAAGAAACATTGCAGGTTTGTAGGTATCAAATAACCTATAGTTTTTTTTTTTTTTTTTAACTCTTTGCATGTTTTGTACAAATACATAACGGTATTTATTAAAATATCCTATATTTTTAATTGATATCTAAGAGGGATTTTTTTTTCTTTTTTTAATATCCTATAATTTTTCTTTCCCCCAGTAGAGCCATGTTTCTTGTATGCTCTATCTACCAATAAACATTTTGACATTCTTTTAATTACAAGTTTTGTCAAATATCTAGAAAAAAAAATTCTTCGTAAATTATCTGGAATTTTTAGAACTATAAGGAACACGTTATGCTTCATATTCAGTAAAAGTTTCACTCAGAAAAGAAAAAGAAATAGTAAAAAATTCATGTAATATACATTTGCAAATCTTTTTCAAAGAAATGTAGAAAAACAAATAAAAAGTTCAATTAAATGTGCACTTAATCCTATAAGTGTTAAGTCCGTCTGTTTCCAGCATGCATGAAAGGCTAATGTAGCTACATTTTGAAATATATGTTGCTTTTTTCAAGAAAATAAGATTAATAAACATGTGTAGTATACAGTATTAAATTCTCATATTTATACTGTGCATAGTATTAATTTTATAAATCATTAAACAGATATACCAAAAAATGGCTAACGCTGAAAGGGTTAAAAATCTTCTAAATATATTCTTAGTTTAGTATTGAAATGCATTAAGTTCACAATTTTTAATGAAGTTTTGTGGACAAAAATAATAATAAAATATTAAAAAGGTAAACTGTACATGTGTATATATTTATTCCCCTAAAAGACATTAAAACAGAATGTGTTGCAGAAAATTAATTTGCAGTATATTGTTATATATATAGCTATGACAAGGCCAAGCATATGCAGTGTTCATCTTAATTGGTAAAATTAATAATTCATATTAATTGTAGAGTTGAGGAAGAGTAGATCCTTGATTCTTATTAATTTGTTTTACATTTTTATATTTAAAATGTTCTACAGTATAGGATCCGTTATCCAGAGAGCTTGGGGCCTGAAGTATTCTGGATAAGGGGTTTTTTCCGTAGTTCGGAACACTTTATTGTCAGTATGAAAAATGCATGAAAAAATTTAAAAAATAGCAGTTATGAATGATATAGTATAGAAATATATTAATTATAAATTTCATTTAATGAATTAGTACTTACACAAAATAAAACATTTTTAATTATAATTTAAATTGCAATTTAATAAATGAAAAATAAATAAATCATGTATAAAATTTAAATTCAGGGAGCAGAATCCTTATATTTCAACTTTGAGAACATTTCTGTAATAGTTTTTTTTTTTTAATAACGAGTTTCTTGTACAAGTTGCTCTTGTATTTTGTACACTGACATAATTTGCTGTTCATGGAAGTAACTTCTCTGTTGCATCCCAGAAATGAGCTGCTCAGTGTAAAATGTGAGTTCCTCATTCGAAATTTTCTCAACTATTTCAACTTGATCATCATCATCACTTTCAGACATATCTGTCACCATTTCACAAATCTCACTGTTAGTCATCTGATGATTGACAGGAGTGTTTTCATCAGCATTCAAACGATCCTCTACTGCCTCTTGACATAATTGCAGAATCTGGCAACATTCATAATCTGTTGTTGTTTACTGACACTGCATTGATCACAATGGCGGATTCACCGATTTTTAATGTAGAAAAAGTTTCCGATTTTTCCTAAGCTCAGTTTTTTTTTTTTTAAAAGGAAAGGAAATTTTGTACTTGTTACTTGTTCATATTTAATAAAATATGGATCAATTGAAACAAAAGTCTCAAAGCTATTAAAAAACAAAAAAGAAAGAACGATAATGGGCAATTTTCTGCTCACTATATTTCTTCAGAATAACACAATTACCTTAAATAACATTTAATTATAACTATTTCTTTCTTTTTTTTTTTTTTTTTTTTTTTTTTTTTTTTAATATAACGCTTGTAACAGAATAAAATTTATATACAGATACAAGTTTTATTCAGAAGTAGGTAGCAGTACATCTTTTCACTCCTAAATTATGCCACAATTAAAAAGTTTTGGTTAGCATTTTGCTTTCCGGCCGAGCGTTCTAGATACCGGGACGCCGGTTAATAGATCCTGTACTGTATATGTTATATATCAAACAGATAAATGAATAGAATACAGTAATATTTTAGATTTAAAATATAAAGTAAAAGAACATCTCAGAATGAGTACACACTACAGTTATAACAGCATATCTAAAATTAATAGAATCAATTTTACTCTTATCCCCAACACTGATTTTTATTCAAGGTAATTGCTCTCTAAATTCTGAATACCGTTTAAGCTTGTTAATGTCAACACTGTTGATGTGAATTACTTTTAACATGAACTGCTTCCACAATACCCGTCAAAATAAAGATTAGTTTCTGAGTTACTGATAGCATGAACTACTCACAACCTAAACAGATTTTTTATTCCCCTTGAGATTCACATTAACGAGTTTCAACTGTAATAGAATGTGAAGGCAGAAAATAAGGAAATGTTAATGCAGTTTTCTAGTAATAGTTTTAGAGCATTTTTGCAAGAAAAAATTCATAGTAGATACAAGAAATTTTTTTTTTTACTTTTATCATGTACAGAAATCACGACCCAAAGGACAACAAATTAAGCAAATAATATCTTTTTGAAAGCAAAATGCCTGTTTTATTAAATCACCCACGGTGGCTTGTTTTTTTTCATTTTTTAGAATCAGCACTAGAAATTATCCATATATCAACTTGCCTGCACATGTTGATTAAATGAATGCACGTGATTGTGACATCACTGAAAGAGTATTATTTAGATTAGACTAACAAATCTTACACTTTCTGAACAAAATAGAATAGCAAAAGGAAATGGATGTAGAATGGGTATTTCAAAAGAAAAAAAAAAAAAAAAAAAGGGTCTATTTATTTTATATTACAATGAAAGAAAGCAAAGAAAAAAAATTGCATATCAGCCTGATTCTTCACAAGGGCGTAACCAAGAAAAAACAAAATGGCAGTTTCTTCCATAAAAGCCTTGCCTCATACATTGTTTTTCTGGTTCTAGTACTCTAAAATAAAAAGAATATGTGAAGAATTTTAACATAAAATGTAAACAAAAATATTACTGGAAAAAAAAAAAAAAATGTGGGAATCTAACAATTGGATAAAAGAAGGCGAGATTTCATTAGAAAAAGGCACCAGGGTAGGCTGCCTGCTGAAATTGTCTTATGATCCTTGATTGATCTTTCGACAAAGAAAAAAGGAAAATGTGAATTTTAATATACTTTTATTAAATATAGTTTTATTAAAAATACAAAACAGATATTAAAACAAAATAAATATACAGAATTTTTATAAATGACAAAATTTTATCTATTAATCTTTGTACTTCTGTGCTTTTTATTGAATCTGGATTCTTTCAGGAATTATATCAAAGCATCCTGTTAAAAATAAATAAATAAAATATTTATATACATTACATAAATATTAAAGTACTGTAAAATCTTGAAAGTAACCCCATTTTCCAAAAGCGCAGATGTGCTGATCTAGAAGATTGAAAGTAGGTTTGGATGAAATGGTGAAAGATAGATTTATTGGCGCCATGTATATGCACCTGGTGGTAAGAGGGTGAGTATACTTAAGAAAATGGAATAATTTCCCTTTCAGCAAGAAAAGGGGGCTTACATTCAAGGGAGGGGTTATTTTCAGGATTTTATGGTAAGTTTCATCAGTATAGAAACATAAAAATTAAGTACTGTATTTACATGCAGATTATATGTTAAAAAACTTAAATTTTTAGTGTGGATTATTTCCCATAGCAGACACTTTTTTTTTTTTTTTTTAAGCAGCTGTCTCATCAGAAATTTACATCAGCTAGAGGTAAAAATACTTTCAGATTGTGTATCTACTCGGGGAAAAATGGAAATGCTAATGATTAGTTTAGATTTGACATATCCATGCTAAGAAAAGTGGTTAATCATGTGTATGAACTCATCTATTCTGACAATCACATATTCGTTAGTGTTTGGTCCACATATGACATATCTGTGCTGAGAGGAGTGGTTTCTGTTTTCATATTACATTTTTCTAGCCTTATGACAACAAGCTTCTGGTTCTGTTTATTTTTATTAAAATTTTATTGTTTTTGTGTTTATTTATTTATTTTTTAACTGAAAAATAGCAGTTATTATTATAAGCTATTTTGTATTTAATTTATAATACTTTTTTTTATATTTACATTACAATTATCTTTTAAATATAATGCTATTCTAAATAAAGAGCAAGGCAGCTCATTAATAAGTTGCCTAATCTTAACATTTCAACAGCAATTATTTTTAACCTATTAAATCATTTTTTATGTAATGCACATTAGTCCAGTCAATAAATACAATGTACCTTGCAAAAGGTGGGGTAGAAGATTTTATTTTTTTTAATTTGTACGCATCAGTACTAATATGCAAAATATGAGTTATCCAACATGGTCGGCCCCGGGAGAATTTTTGTCGGCTGAAAAACCTCGAAAATGTACTAGTTTTTTGGCTTTTTCCGAAATATCTCAGAAATGGCTGAATTTAGCGATATTTTTCTATTGTAATGTTTACAGAGGATTAAATTTCCTACAATTTTCTTCATTACAACTTTTTTGTAGAACTAATAGCAAGCTCGTAACAGCTTCTTGAAAATAAACAGTTTTCTCAACTTCGTAAAAAAAGCGCATTACTCCCTATAAATAATGTACAGTAATTATTAGAATTAGAAGCTTTATTTACAGAAAGCTTAACAACTTTTAATGATATAGCTCTGATATCTGTCGTCCTTGGGATTTTTGGATTTGGTGATCAAAATCTTAATACGGAAATACACATGCCAGATGTATATTTTTACAATATATATTGTAAGAAATACTGTTTTATTTTCTTGATTGTTCTCTTAACGTATACCTTGTTAAAATAATCGTGATTTTTGAAAAGAATTAAATATGTTAGCCAGGTAAATTGGCGATCACCCTTTTAATTTTTCCCTTTCCCTTTTTACTAACAACCCCCCCCCCCCCCCTGGCCACGCACTGACAATTCTGGCCTAACAACAGCAGTCATCATCAGACTCCAATAACTGCTAATGTATAGTATTCTACCACTGCAACACATAATACACACACAAACACATACAAAGAAAACATATAAAATAAAAAGCATTTGTATATAAAAGTAAATGAATAAATATTAGGGTGCTAATAAGAAAAACTCAATGCATTGATACATAAATATTTTAATTCTACTATTTATTAAATTATAAAACATTAATGATATTTACATATAATACATAATGTTGTAAAAAACATTAATTACTGCTATATTAATATTGAGGATAATAACAATACACAATCTCAATTTTAAATGAACTTCATAAATAGGCAAACTTGTTTCAAGAACATTAGCAAATAATTACATTACAAAAGTAAATTGTAGAAATTTAACTTTATATATAAATTATAGGGAGATCATTTAGCCTTGAAACAAATAAAGAAAAGTACATTAATGTATAATATACATGTTTATTTTCTTCGGGGTCGTTTTGAAAGGTCGGGTTTTTAAATTTCAATAGTCATTAGAGGTAGAAGGAAGGTGTGTCATTCTCATTCTCAGATTGTTCCTTTCCCTCTTGCAGTAATTACAGAAGCTCTTAGAATAGCTTATCATCTTCTTCAGTCTCGTCCAATGATGAAATTAATATGAAATTTTGCTGTTGAGGATAAGAGTCCTTGTTACTATACTAGTTTCACTGAGTATTTTATTGCCAACATTTTGAAAGCAAACAACTGCTTTCTTGTTGGCAGTTTCGGCTATTAAAATATCTTCACCATATTTTTTGCAAAGGCGTGATGTAAACATTCTGATACCAGGACGAAAATCACCCTCTATTTTATTCATCAAATACTTAATGAGACTGGCACTCCTCTAAGTAGTTTTCAGGGTAGGAGTAAACTGATTCCATTGCCTCATCAGTGTTACTTGCAGGGTAGTATCCTCGTTTCATCTCACTTTTAGGCCTCCAATGCAGTTTTTGCTGACAAAACCTGTGATACCAAGCATCTACAGCAACTAAACCTTTTACATTTCCGATGCATTCAAATACTTTTTTCTTCACTCATCCCTACGATTTTCCGCACCATTTACAATTGTTTCTTTCATACCCAGTTTCATAGCATGGTGGATAAAATTTCTTTCATGCTCAAGAAGTCGTTCCTGTTTTTTAAAGAAATCTTCAAGTATCCCCTTCTCCACACAGGAAACACTGATCTTTAAAATTGAAACCTTTAGTTCTTGATGAAAGATATGTTGCCGCACAGTTTGGACCAGCTCCATCACCAGTTGTATGACGCCGTACATATCCTGCAATCCTTCGCTCATTGGTGTATCATTTGTGACAGGCATTGTGAATACTTACTTGTTGTAGGTTCTTCAAAAAACACCTATGTTCTTCATTTTGACGTTTTGCATTGCACTTTTGCAGATTTTCTGTATACCTTTCTCGTTCAGAATCTTTATTTCACCTTTATTCAAACTGATTTCGTAAATAAAACAAACACTTCGGTTATTGTAATAGAAAACGCTCATGGGTTGAAACAGTATGTTCACACATTCGAACTGAACTGAATAATATAAGTAGATTCTCAGCCGAGGCAGTGTACTACAAGATGATAAGAGGGGGGGGGGGGGAAAGAGAGAGCTTTTTGTGTGTGTGTGTGTGGGGGGGGGGTAGTTTTCTTTTTTTTACCTCCCTTGCTACGAAGCAGATATCATTTCCTAAGGTCAGACAGCTGAATATGACCTTTCTTTTTTTTCCCGTTTTCTAATAAAGTTCATGCACCGACCCATTTCTTTGAGTTGTATTTTACTAGCTTGAGAAAAATTGCCGACTTTCAAGAGGCTGTAACGCGCTTGCTATTAGTACTACAAAAAAGTTGTAATGAAGAAAATTGTAGGAAATTTAATCCTCTTTAAACTTTATAATAGAAAAATATCGCTAAATTAAGCCATTTCTGAGATATTTCAAAAAAAGTAAAAAAAGTAGTAAATTTTCGATGTTTTTCAGCCAACGAAAATTCTCCCGGGGTCGACCATGTTGGATAAATCGTGTTTTTCATATTGACACTAATATGTACAAATTAAAAAAGAAAAATCTTCTACCTCACCTTTTGTAAGCCCTTTTTTACATACCTACTGACTGGACTACATCTCTCTCCTAATAGATAATTACCAGGAAAATCCCCAAAAAGAAACAAATATATTAAATTTTAATTCACTAAAACCTCAAAAACAGAAGTTTTTATTATTATTACAGTCGTTCCCACTTAATTGGGTAACGGATAATATAGCATCACTATACTCTTGAATACAGATTTTTTATTCTAAAATAAAACAGCCATTAAAATGGAAGAAATCTGAGTACATGAGTGGTAGATCAAAAAACAACAGTTAACAGTATAAACAACAGTTCTGAACAGTATAAACTGAAAAGTGTATATTGTTCAAAATAAATGCAAGTAAAAAAAGAAATTGACTACTTTTTTAAATAAATTTATTAGTATACGTAAGCGATGTGGTGACGTCACTGACCATCCATGGTGCCGACGCCGAGCAAAAATTTCCTATGTTAATCGTTAATTGGATTTATTTTAAACATTAATTGGTTTAGTTTTAAACATTAATGAAAAGTATCTCCTGATTTAAATCCCCTTATTTTTGTATAACTTTATATAAGTTACTGTCTGTGTGTGTTAGGTTGTGTTATATTTTTTTCTGTCAAATTAATAAAAATTTAATTTTAAATTTCAATGCTCTAGAAAAAAAAAATGGCAGACTTCCACTTCTAAACATAAACATTTCAGTTCAAAAGAATGAGATTCATTTCAAAGGAACAGATTTAATATACGCCGTCTTTGGGGAAAAATAAATATATAAAAGATCACTCAATTATCTGGCAAGCATTTTTAATTCCTTTCAAAAAAACATTGTTATTTTAAAAACGTACATTAAGAGAGCAATCAGTAATATGAAACTATTTCATACAATATATATGTATTACAAAAATATACATTGGATATGTTTTTTTTTTTTGTCTTACATTTTTGATCACCAAATACACAAAATGCCAAGGACGAACAGATATCAAATTTATGCCCGTTTTGTTTCTAGAAATTTCAAATTAAAATTTTGTCAATTTGACAGCAAAATTATTTAATCTAACATATGTGCACAATAACTAATTTGTAACTATACCCAAATATGGAAATTAAAATCAGGAAATAAATTTCCTCAATAAATTCACCAAATTCCGCGAATTAGACAAAAAAAAAAAAAAAAAAAAAAAGAAACGTGAATTTCCGGCAAAAATCACATGCCTGGAACGTCAGTATGGGGTAGCTGGAGAAAAAAGAATTAGGCACGGCTCGTGGCGAAATTTTGAAAAATTCGGGAGATAGTAATGTTTTTCGGGAGTTCAGAAGATTGCTTCAAAATTCGGGAGTCTCCCAAATTTTTCGTGAGAGTTGGCAGCTATGTTATTTTAGTAATAACTATTAAACAAGATCAATGAATACCACGCTAATTGGAAAAATCATGTCCAGAGTATGAAACGTGGAAGACTACTGAGAGCTGCCTTGAACTACATTCCAAGGGGCAAGCAAAACTGCAGCAGACTCAGAAAACAGAAATTGGACAAAGAAGCCGCAACAGGCTCCTAATTTAAGCTTTGAAGAAGATGATGGTGATGATAATTTATAGTAAAAATAATTTAAATTTAAACATTTTTTAAAATGTTTTTAATTTTAATTTTTTTTCCTTCGATTCGCAAAATTTGCAATTCCTTCGCAAAATTTCCCCTAGAATAATACTGGCTTCGGCTTAAGGAGACGATTGGTAGAGAGTCCCCTTAAACTTAATAAAATATCTAGAATGCAGTCAGAACAGTTATATTGCATATTTCAATCAGGGTTTATACTGCCATTAGTTTTTTTAGCCTTTTGCTATGTCAGTAAGAATTTCGCTAAAAAGCTAAAACTAGATTACTTCATAAAATAACTTTATATAACTACCTCAATTTTTTATACAAATATTTGTGGACGGAAATTACAAAACCACTGAAAATATTGGGAATCATTATCTATTTAGTACATTCGGATTTAATTTCGACTTTTATTAGTTGAATTGAAATGCAAAAATATTTAAAAACATAATTAAGAATTTGCTTCATAGATATATTCTCAGTGCTAGTATCGTGTTTGTTGAAATCGAAACAATTTTGCTGATTCATTTTTCTTAAATCACAATATATGCTTGGTTAAAATCGTCAGTGAACAAAACAAACAGAAAACAAAATTGTGGGGGCACCAAGTTAAGAAAAAGAAATCAACACTATTCAAAGAATTAATTTTTGAAAAAGCTAAAATAATGCTTATATGTTTTAGCTAAAATGCTAAAGAAACTTTTTTGCCAGGTTAAACCCTGATTGCAATATAACTGTTTTGAATCAGCATATTGCAAAGTACATGCAGAGTTTATATCCGCATTTTTTTTTTTCTTCTTCTACCCATAGGCTATTTTTCTTGGATTCATTTAATTTTATGAAAGAAAAAAAAATAGCTAAGCTTATAATGAAATTAGAACATTATAATATAATATTACACTCAAATCAATAAAAAGTAAATAATTTTAAAGTGTATAATACTCGTCAGGGTTGGGTTTTTGCCGGCAAAAATACATTTTTGCCAGGACAGCGGCAAAAAGTGGAAAAAACCAGGCAAAAAGCGGCAAAAATGGAAAAAATAAGGAAAAGTGGAAAAATAAAATTAGAACAACGCAATCCCTTTCAATTTTCACCCTTTACACTTTGGCACCTCAATGAAAAAAATGTTTGAAGATTTTTTAATTTAAAAGGTAATTATAATTAATTAATTAATATAATATATAACCAGTGTCCGACAAATTCTGGGTGCCAGGGTGACAATAAATATCCATTGGTGACCAGTTACGGCAGACTGACAAAA
Source organism: Salticus scenicus (assembly GCA_963930645.1). NCBI lineage: Eukaryota > Metazoa > Arthropoda > Arachnida > Araneae > Salticidae > Salticus > Salticus scenicus. The sequence continues at coordinate 87,542,342 of OZ005656.1, forward strand.
AAAAATTCATGCATTTACAATAGTTTTTATGTATATTTTTGTTTTTCCTCCCACCTTCTTGTCTTGGTATAAAAAATGGCATTGCTGATGTATTGAATGAATAGTATGAGTTTAATGTTTTCTGAAAAATTTAACAATTATTTCTGCTTTTGAAAGATGTTTTTCCATGAAAGATAAATTCCCATATTTGATAAATGTTCTTACTACTATACTGGTACTTTCCATGTCAACATCTTTGTGTTAAACAAGATTCAAGCATCATAAACACTATCTAAAGCAAACTATGTTCGAATTTACAACGAGAAAGTTTAAATATTATGATATTTATCAAATGGATTCTCTTTAAAGGAATTCTGTCCTGAAAAATTAATAGACAAATAGTACATTTTAAAGCCAAAACTTAAACACTCAATATATATGATGATTATATTAAAAGTAAAAATAATATTTATTTCTGTGGATTTTTTTCCCCCAATAGTTTGTTTTTATCTTTATAAATAAAAAATAGTTATTTTCTTAAAAATTTCCTTAGTTCACATTTTTAACTGAATAGTTCATTTATTCAGTATAAAATAATATGTGAATGACCTGCATTAATTATACAATTAGGAAATATTAAATTTTGCTGTGAGTATTGTCATAGAAATAATTTGCTATTTCTGGCTCCTAAGACTTTGTCAGTCCCTGAACATAACCATAAAAATAAAACTACAAAATTATATTTTTATTTTATTGAAGTAAAAAAAAATCTTAAGTAAGACATATTCACAGAGAGAGACAGTTTACTTGCAATTTACATTTCAATTCCAAAAAATGCATGATCAGTGACTGACTAGCAAATTTTAGAACAGCTGAGTCAATATTTGACTTATATTGACCCGCTGTAAACAAAATTATGTAATACATTAAAAAACACAAATATTCTAGTAATTATTGAAAAATATATTTTAGATAGGTAATTTAAATATTTTTAAAAATGAAAAAAAAAAATCTGTTAATTGTTGATGTTAAAAATTTCATTTTAAAGAAATTTTAGAATGGATTATTTTAATGATTTACATAAGAATCAATTGATCAAGAGTGTAATGAAATCTCTGGTTTTAATTTGTTAAAATTATGATTTAAACATTAAAATCGTGTAATTAAAATCGATTTGCTCATATAGTATTGTAAGTAATGTGTTCTAATTTCACTAAATATTTTTTAAATGCATTTATAAACTGATAAATAAGAATCATGTTTATTATAGCATATTCCTTATTGAAAATGGAATAAGTATAACTACTGTGCCGGTTTTCTGCAAGAACTGATAAAAGTAGTAAACTATTAAACAGGGTTGGGTTTCTTCCAGGACAGTGGAAGAAACTGGAAAAAAAAAGGAAGAAACGAACCAAAAGACAAAACAGATGTCCAAAATTAAAATTTATGAACTATATAAACTCAAAGTATAAATATATTGCCAAATCTAAACTATAATTCCTTTTTAGCCATAATATTTGCACTTTTTTTTTTTTTTTTAAGTATACAATTTTTTGTATAAACTCGAAGCTGGTACCCAATGACTGTATCAATAAGTAAGATACCTACTTTTAAACTGTCCTGCAAACTCTCTAGGATAGAAAAAAAAAATCCATAATTTGTATTTATATATTTTAAGTTGAAAAATAAAGTGCAGTATTGAACTAACAAAAAACTTTTCATTTGTTTTACAGTCAACTCCCTCAAAAGTTTTGTCCCGAGGTTGTGCAGATAATAGGAATTTGGAAATTAGAGATCACTGCCTTTGTTTACAGTTGTCTTTTGCAGATACAAAGTCAGTTATTATTAATTAAATAGACATCAAAACAGAAAGAGGATTTTTAATAAATTTTAGAATAAATATTTCTTCAATATTTATAAAACTAATCTATCACATTCATATATGATGGTAAATAATTTAAGCATATTCAATACCTATAAAATGTAAACAAACATATTTAAAAAATATGAAACAAAATATTTTTGAAAGTCTGGAAATAATATTCATCGCTGATTAATTTTGTTAAACATTCATGTAATAGTGGTTTATTTTCAGTGCTAGTCTGTATGAATTGCAGAATAATAAATATAAGAATGTTACTCCCCCCCCCACCCCTTTGTGTTTCAAAGTAATGATTATGCTAAAAGTTTGATAAAAAAATAATTATAAGATTAAAAAAAAACTTTTTATATACCATGTTTTTAAATTTTCTGATGAGTCATTAATAAAATACGTGAGGCTAAAAAATAATATTTAAGCACACAGAATCAGTTCAGTGAAATAATAACAGTGAAAAAAAAAAAAAAAGTTGGTTTTAAAATATTACTCCTTTTAGAACAACGTATATTAACATCGTACATTAGCACTTTAATTTTTTTCACATTCACGTTTAATTAAATGTATTTACTTTTATGTTGAAAGAAAATGAACTCGTACATTTTTTTTTTTTTTTTTTTTTTTTGGCAACAATTAAATTATAGCTAATTTTTAATAGCTATTTTATTGCTATTAAGAGTTTATTATTTTCATATTTTATTTAATTAAAAGAAAACTATTCGAAAATTCAAAAATCTGACATCGAAGTATTGTGTTGTCACCGGGTTCTGAGTTACTGTGAAAGTTTCAAATGTCTAGCTAGTAGGGAAATTAGTTAAAAATAGGTTGCAAGATTTGTACCGAACAAACATACAAACAAACAAGAATCGAAGTTAATAAAAACATGGTAATAAAAAGTAAAAATGTGAATTTTTTTCAAATATGAGATGTAAATTTCTTTTAGATTAAAAAATCAATTACGGATTAGAAGGATTTGCAGATCTGATCTTATCAGTTGGTTATTATAAACATCAACTTAATTGCAAAACATGTTTTTAATATTCCAAATAATAAAACTGTATTGTAAATAATGAAACATACTTTATATTACTTATTTGGAAAAAATATAGAAATATCCGCTTTTAACCATTGCAAAGCAATAAAAATATTTGATTAAATAAAAATAAAAAATGTTAACTTACCTTGATAACTGAAACCCAGAAACAGTAAAATAAACAACAAGCACGTTTTACTTTGCCCGCTCGCCGAAGCGTCCATCTTGAGTGTTGTGTTGCCATCGTTGTTTTTCAAATGCTACAAACTATGCTGCTGAAATTCTTTGAAAAACAATCAATATTTGTATGAGAACATTTAACCAATTTTATTAATAATTATATTTTTCATCTTGAAAATGAAGGGGTCTCTTATGATATCACTGAAAGATATGGTTCAAACTATTCTTTTTTTTTTTTTTTTTTTTTACGGAAACATGTAAAGCAGAATTAAAAAAAAAAAAAAACTATTGTTTTTTCTTTTTAACATAAGGGGCCCATGTAACAGAAATTCAATTTTGATGCCGAATTTTATAGGTTATTTCAATGCATAAAATTTCTGAAATCAATGTTATCAGTGAAATTGCTTTCCGTTTAACATAATTCCGAGCTTTCAGATCTTTAGCTGGTTTATCTTTAGCTGGTAGATCTTTAGCTTCAGATCTTTTATCTTTATCATAGGAATCTGGCCCCTGGCCCCCTTAGTTTAAGAAATAAAAAAAGTTACTTTTTGTTTTAGAAAAAAAATTTCCGCTTAAAACGATTCTGTGAAGAAAATGTATGGTTTCCATTTGAAAAAATCGAGTTTATGTTACACGGGGCTCCTTGTGGCCCCACCTGTGATAAAAAATCGGATAGATTATTTGGACGCTCGAAACTTTTGAAATCAATGACATCACTGAAATTGATTTCCTTTTAACATAATTCTGTGTTTCCAGATCTTTAGTTGCACATAAGAATCGGACCCCTGGCCCCCTTAGTTTAAGAAATAAAAAAGAGCATTATATGTTTTAAAACAGATTTTTCCGCTTAAAACGATTCTGTGAAGAAAAAATATGGTTTCTATTTGAAAAATTCAAGTTTATGTTACATGGGGCCCCTAGTGGCTCCAGGGGCCCACCTCTGATACTAAATCGGATAGATTATTTGAATGCTTGAAAGGTTTGAAAGTGAAATTGCTTTCCTTTTAAGATAAAGGTTGGTTGGATGTGTTTTACGTCGCACTAGTGTTGCGCAATGGACAATTGGCAACGGTCTGAGACTCACTCCTAGTTGTTCGGAGACATTACATCTCACTTTTGATCCTACACAGAAGGGATGGCTCTTCCGCTTCAGTGACTCACAGAGGTATAATTTTTGATGGGAATATGGAGAATATTGCGACACGACAGATTTTACGTGCACCAGCCACCATTACTGTACACAAAGGTCTTTGGCAGGCTCAAGTACCGAACGCGCAATCTTCAAATTACGAGCCAGGCATTCTACAGACTGTGCTACCGCAGGTCCTCCCCATAAATTTGGAAAATTTGGTCACCGTCTTTTAAGGCCAAAGCTCATCGAGTTATGCAATTTCAAAAATTGTAGAATATCTAAATCTTTTGAAACTAAAAGACTGAAAAAACTTTTTAGTGTTAGAAATCTCCAAAATTCTGCAATCTTTGAAATTTCCCAAACCTACTTAGTCGAAGAAGAATGAAATTTTTACTGTTGTGATAGTAAGATATAAAAGTCTTTAAATAGTTTGATGATACCATTTTATCATTTTTTTTTTTTCATTTAGGAGGGACATTCTGAAGTACAAAGAAGTGAGAAAAAATCCTGACTTCGTACGTTTTTGCATTCTGCAAGAAAAAATTATAATATCTGTCCTGTTAACTATGCTGACCAAATGTCCCAATTTTTTGGGGACAGCTTTTATTTTGAAGACTTTTTTCTAAATTATTAAAAGAATGTAAGAAGTTAATTACTTATCATCGATATTTTATTTTTAGTCCTCATTTATTAAGTAGGAAAAAATGCATTCATAATTGGGTGTAATTGTAGCAATTTTTAACGCTTCTCTATTATAAAGGTACTCTGATCTGGTCATCATAAGTTACACTGTTATAATCCCATTTTAAAAACCGCAATTTTTTTTCGAAGATTCATTAGGTGGGTTGGCATTAGTTGAATGGATTATACGTCGCACTAGTGCTACACTAGGCGATAAAGTAATCCTAAGGTTAGTCCAGAGACGTGTCATGTTCTCATCCAAAATACTGTCGGCAGCAAAAGTATCCAAGCACTAGCAAAAATCCCTGCCTAAATAAAAGCACGCTTAATACTGCTTTGTTAAATAAATCCTTGTCGAGTAAGTCTAAGCGCATGATTCGACGAGGATCTATTTAACAAAACAGTATTAGGTGCACTTTTTTGACATCGGAATTATTGGCTAGTGCTCGGATACTTTTGCTGGTGACAGTACCTCTGGGGTTCAAAGTAGCGGGGGAGCTATCCCCTCCGTGAACGACCAAAATTGTGATGGCTTATCGCTTACGATGAATTTTCGACCGTCGCCCTTTGACTACAGTGACCAGATCAAAGTACCTTTATAATAGAGAAACGTTAAAAATTGCTACAATTATCCAATTATGCATATATTTTTTCATTATTAATAAATGAGGACTAAAAATAAAATATCAGTGATAAATAATTAACTTCCTACATTCTTTTAAAAACTTAAAAAAATGCCTTTAAAATAAAGGATATCTCAAGAAAATGAAGCATCAACTGACCATAGCTTAGCACTAGTGTGACGTAAAAACTACTCAGCCCTCAGTAGGATACATGCCATCACAATATTGATACAGTTGGCAGCAAAATTATTGAAGCGCACATCCACATTTTTCATGTTTTTTTTTTCTAATTTTTATCATCAACTTACTTTTTTATAAACAGTATAAAACTATGATCATGACTCGACAAATATTTACTTGACAGAACAGTATTACGTACCCATCTTTTAAACAGGAATTATTCCTAGCACTTCAATAATTCTGCTGCCGGCTGTACTTCAAGGAGGGGATGGTTTCCTGTTTCGATGACAATCAGAGGTATAATTTGGGATAAGAACACGTAGGACATTGCAGCCACGGTGGATTTTACGTGCATCAGCCTGCATCAATGTACACGACGCGAAGGTCTCCGACCGGCTCGCGATCGAGTATCGAACCGGTAATCTTCTGATTTGGAACTCGACCGCTACCGACCAGGCTGCCGCGGCCCATCAGTAGTTCAGGTACTATTCACTCATTATTATTATTTATTAATAGTCTCTATAAATTATTATCACGTCATAGAATGTTAGTTGCTATTAATCGATGTAATTATCCTTAATTTGTGTTCCTTTTATTTATTTTTCTAAGTAACATTTAAAAATGTATGACTTTCATTAAAAGTTTTTTCCATTATTTGTAGAAGGAAAATGTATATATATATATATATATATATATACAGTCGGTAACAAAAGTGTCCGAACACTAGCAAAAATTCCTATGTAAAAAAAGTAGAGTTAATACTGTTTTGTTAAATAAATCCTTGTCGAATTTTATTCTTAGTCAGTCTAAGAACAGGATTCGATAAGGATTTCTATAACAAAACAGTGTTAAGTGTACTTCTTTTATATAGGAATTTTTGCTAGTGTTCGGACACTTTTGTTACCGACTGTATGTTGAGCTATGTTTTCTGCATACGCATTACAAAGAAAGCAATGAATCATTCTTACAGTCTTTTTGTAACAACAAACTTCTTAAATAATTGTTTCAAGGACTTGAATTTAATAACTAGTGTTTGTATTAGAATTTTTCGGAAGGTTTCAGAATCGAGATTTTAATGAGGACAGATATAACAAGGGATCTGGGAAACTCCCCTAGCGTTGTCTCGGGCTAGAGAAATTTTATGCTAATTTGAGAAAGTTTTATTTTTTAGCCATATGGCAGTTTCTGTGTGCGTAATTTTTCCAATTATGCATCCCAGTGTGCATCCATGATATTAGTATATACAGTGTGTATCCATGATATTAGTATGTACTATAAATAAATGATGAAAAATTATTTTATTGATTAGTTTTGGATATATTCAAATTTAAAGTGTTATTATCTGGTACATTTGAAAGTTTTAAATACACCATGGATTTATAATAACATCTAATATAAAATGGTACGCAAATTTGAAATATTATTTATTTATTTATTTATTTATTTTTATAAATGATATGCACGTTTTCCTTTTAAGGAAAAGGATAAACACAAGGTATATTATAGATTGAAACCATCTGGATGTTAAACGCTTCGCAATGATGATTGAACAGGGGAACGAGCCCGGCTCACCGCTCGAAGAGCGGTGTTGAGCTATACTAGGACCGAAGTCCACGTGGGCCGTCCCGAGATCGCAATGATGATTGTAAAAATAAAATATTCAGCTGCGAGGCTTCTTTTTTTTCTTTTTTTTTTTTTTTTGTTTTCCTGGTTAAACAGTAATGCATAAGAATTACAGTCGCCAGCAAAAGTATCCGAGCACTTGCCAATAATTAAAATATTAAAAAAGTACTCTTCAAACTGTTTTGTTAAATAAATCCTTGATCATGTTTTTAGACTGACTAAGAACATGACTCGACAAGGATTTATTTAACTAAGCAGTATTGATTGAGGTATAACGGAGGTATTTTCTAAATACCATGGAAAAACTTATTATCATAGAAGTATTTATCCGAAACTTTGGGAAACCTGTATAAGACCTAAAACAGTGCAGGTTTTAAAAAGTTTTAAAAATAAAACCTTTAAAAAAACGTTTTTGATTGTAGGTATAGTGGAGGTATTATCTAAATACCATAGGAAGACTTATTATCATCGATGTATTTATCTAAAACCTTGGGAAACCTGTACAAGACCTAAAACAGTACAGGTTTTAAAAGGTTTTAAAAGTAAAACATTTAAAAAACATTTTTGATTGTAGGTATAGTGGAGGTATTATCTAAATACCATAGGAAGACTTATTATCATTGATGTATTTATCTGAAAACTTGGGAAACCTCTACAAGACCTAAAACAGTGGAGGTTTTAAAAAGTTTTAAAAATAAAACCTTTAAGAAACGTTTTTGATTGTAGGTGTAGTGGAGGTATTAACTAAATACCATATGAAGACTTATTATCATCGATGTATTTATCTGAAACCTTGGGAAACCTGTACAAGACCTAAAACAGTGCAGGTTTTAAAAAGTTTTAAAAATAAAACCTTTAAAAAACGTTTTTGATTGTAGGTATAGTGGAGGTATTATCTAAATACCATAGGAAGACTTATTATCATTGATGTATTTATCTGAAAACTTGGGAAACCTCTACAAGACCTAAAACAGTGGAGGTTTTAAAAAGTTTTAAAAATAAAACGTTTATGAAACGTTTTTGATTGTAGGTATAGTGGAGGTATTAACTAAATACCATAGGAAGACTTATTATCATCGATGTATTTATCTGAAACCTTGGGAAACCTGTACAAGACCTAAAACAGTGCAGGTTTTAAAAAGTTTTAAAAACAAAACCTTTAAAAAACGTTTTTGATTGTAGGTATAGTGGAGGTATTAACTAAATACCATAGGAAAATTATTTATCATCGATGTATTTATCTGAAACCTTGGGAAACCTCTACAAGACCTAAAACAGTGCAGGTTTTAAAAAGTTTTAAAAATAAAACCTTTAAGAAACGTTTTTGATTGCAGGTATAGTAGAGGTATTATCTAAATACCATAGGAAAACTTATTATGATCGATTAATTATCTGTAACCTTGGGTAACCTCTATAAGACCTAAAACAGTGCAGGTTTTAGAAGGTTTTAAAAATTAAAACCTTTAAGAAACGTTTTTGATTGTAGGTATAGTGAAGGTATTGTCTAAATACCATGGGGAAACTTATTATCATCGATGTTTTTATTCGAAACCTTGGGAAACCTCTATAAAACTTAAAACCACGTAGGTTTCCAGGAGGTTTTAAGAATAAAACCTAAAGAAAACTTAGATGAGTTTCTTTTCAGGAAGTATTTTTTAGCGAAACTTCAAAGAAACCTTTTAAATACCTGAAAACCTAGATAAAACCATAAAAAAAGTTTTAGAAAACCTTAAATTTTAGTAAGGGATCGTATTGACTTCTACCTACCAGCAGCAAAGGAGCCCATCGACCTTCCGATGAGTGCCTGGAGAAGATCCTCTCAAATGGCTTAAAGAATACGATCGAGTGGCTAAATTTAACAAATGGGATGACATGATGTGCTTAGCCAATGTTTATTTCTTCCTGGATGGTACGGCAAAGCAGTGGTACGTAAACAATGAAGATACTCTGAATTCCTGGGAGGTGTTCAAGAAGAAATTAAGCGGACTTTTTGGTGACCGACAAAAGTATACAAGGAAGGCGGAAGAACAATTGAAGTACAGAGCCCAGCGGTTAGAAGAGAGTACGCAGTCCTATATACAGAGTGTCTTAGGTCTGTGCCAGGAAATTAATCCTTCAATGACCGAAGACGAAAAAGTGTTTCACCTAATGAAAGACATTGCGGAAGACATTTATCAGACCCTGTTGACGAAATAAATCACCACCACAACTGATTTCATTAAGTGGTGCAACTACATTCAGGACATGAAGCAGAAGAGGGTTGGACGACGAAGATTTGAGAGGCTTTCAAACGTCGTACCAGTGGCAGCCATGGAGGAGGAACCAGATTTGGTCTCGCTTATCCGCCAAATTGTACTGGAGGAAGTCCATCGACTGATCAACCAGACGAAAGAACCTTCAGATCCATGTTCGAAATTCCTAGAAGAAATAGTCCAAGATGAAGTTCAAAGGGCCCTAGCCCCCGTTTCAGCAACACCGGCCAAAACACCACGACGACCAACATATGCCACTGTAACCAGAGAATCCAGAGTTCCTGTCCAGAGATCACCCACGCAGCCGAGAAAAACTGACCTCTGGAGAACAGCTGATAACAGACTAGTCTACTTCCACTGTGGACGCCCTGGACATGTTGTGTGTTCTTGCCGAGAAAGAAAAGCTATTTTCGACAGCTATCGACGCCGCCGACAGAACCCTGCAGAAATTGACGCAGAAGATGAACTTCGCCGACCAAGCTTCACTCGCCGTTCATCTCATAGTCCAACTAGAGGCCGATCTACAGCATGCTGTTTCAGATCACCGTCGCCACATCTCCAAGCCGTAATAATGAGGAAAACTAAACGGAGCGACCTTCCAAGGAGGTGAGGCCGCATGTAATCAAAATCCTAAGTCGCCGCAAAGATGACTAGTAACCAACTAGACATAATCGTGGATAAAAAGCCGATACGAGCCCTAGTGGATTCTGGAGCCTCAATTTCTGTTGTCTCCAATAAGTATCGTCGATCCCTAAAAAAGGTTCTGTTTTCTGAAGTCAAGAATGTTATGCTCAAAGTCGCCGATCGAAATTTTGTCCGGCCGATGGGAAAATGTGTTCTACGTATTCACATAAATAGCAGAGAGCTGCCATTTGAATTCATTGTTTTTCTGCATTGTAGTCATGACATAATCCTTGGATGGGACTTTCTGGAAGCTTCAAAAGCCGTGATAGACTGTGAACAGAGTGAACTATTTTTAGAAGATGTTTGCCAAGACCTCACAGCGATGGGCGCCAGGAAATTGTACGCCACAAGAGACTACACTGTTAAGCCCCAAAGTTTAACTAAAATAGCAGTTTCAGAATGCCCATTAGAGAGAGGTAAATGTAGTCATAGACGGCAATAAACATCTGCTCTTCAAGAAGAATTTCGCTATACCCTCCATATTATACTTATACTATAACGGTTAAAGTGAAATCTGGGTCGCCAACCTCCAGTCCAGGAACCGAGTAATTCCTAAAGGAATGTGCTTAGGCCTAGCCGAACCCCTGATTGAAGGACATTTATGTGCGATTGCCGACACGACTGGTGGCCTGAATACACGAGACATGTATTCCCTGATAGACTGCCCCCGGATGATGTCTCCTGAGTTGAACAACGAACAAAGAACCAAGCTAGCCGAACTTCTTCGAAAGTTTTCTGGAATTTTCGAGAAGACTGACAAGTCGAGAGCCTCACGGACGAATGTGAAACACAGGATTCATACAGGTGATCATGCTCCAATCAGCCAACGAGCCTACCTTGTATCACCGACCGAAAGACGCGTCATTCGTCAAGAAGTTCAGAAAATGCTTGATAAAGGTATCATCCAACCATCTGAAAGCCCCTGGTCTTCACCCGTGGTGTTCGTTAGGAAAAAAGATGGAAGCTGGCGTTTTTGAGTAGATTATCGGAAGCTCAATAAGATCACAAAAAAAGATGTCAATCCTCTACCTCGTATCGACGATACGGTAGACTGTTTGAAAGGCACCAATTTATTTTCTTCCATGGACCTCTGCTCTGGGTATTGGCAGATAGAAGTAGACGAAGCGGATCGAGAGAAGAAGGCATTTATAACCCCGAAGGCTTATACGAATTAAAGTTATGCCGTTTGGACTCTGTAACGCACCTGCGACTTTCGAAAGAATGATGAACAATTTGCTACGCCATTTAAAATGGACTGTGTGTCTTTGTTATTTGGACGACATTATAATATTTTCAGAAACTTTTGCAGACCATATCACCGAACTAAGGCTTGTTTTGAAATGTCTTCTGGAAGCTGGTCTTGTACTCAACCCGAAGAAGTGTCTATTTACGGCCAAATAAATAAAATTACTGGGTCATCTTGTTTCTAGTAGTGGCGTCCGTCCAGATCCCGACAAAGTGAAAGCCGTACGCGATTTTCCAACTCCAAAGAATGTACATGATATACGAAGCTTTCTTGGGCTTTGCTCATACTTCTGAAGATTTATTAAGGGCTTTTGTTATCTCGCTGAACCTTTGCAGTTGCTTCTAAAAGGTGATGCGAAGTTCCATTGGGGACCTAAAGAGGCCGAATCTTTTAACAGTCTGAAGTCAGCCATCACTTTTGATCCAGTCTTAGGAATGTACGACGAAAGCGCCCCTACCCAGTGGGTATGGTATTAGGTCAGTCCTCGTGCAATTTCAAAACAATGCCGACAAAGTTATAGCTTACGCCTCAAGAGCCTTGACAAAAGCCGAAAAGAATTATTTCACCATAGAACGGGAATGTCTTGCCATCGTATGAGCTATCAACAAATTCCAGCCGTATCTATTCGGAAAACATTTTACTGTTGTAACGGATCATCACTCACTATGCTGGCTTATGGGTCTAAAGGATCCTTCAGGAAGACTGGCAAGAACATGATTTCTCAGTGATATACAAAACCGGTAAGAAGCACAGGAACGCTGACACACTCTCGAGGAATCCAGTGGACGCAGAACCTGAGACGCCAGAGAAATTTCTAGCTGTGACTACGAGTATGAACCTTGCGATTGAACAGAAGAAAGACCCAGACCTCGCAAAAATTATTCTTTCGAATAATTGCTTCAACGCGGATAAAAGAGAATTTGAATTAATTGACGGAGTACTATGCAGAAAGAATTCTGACCCTGATGGAAAAACGTGGCAGCCAGTCATTCCCAAACATCTACAAGCGGACATATTAAGACATTTCCACGACGCTTCCACCGCAGGACATCTTTGTTTTGAGAAATCTTTTGACAGAATCTGCAAAAGGTTTTACTGGCCTGGGATGTACAGAAGTATCGTTAGGTACGTGATGCACTGTCGAGAATGTCAGAGGAGAAAATTTGTTCCTCAACGACCTCCTGGACGCTTAGTTTCTATCCCTCCAGCTATAGCACCTTTCCATTGCATTGGGATTGATCTACTAGAAAGATTTCCGAAATCTAGTCGTGGGAACAAATGAATCATAATCTACACGGATTACTTAACGAGATATGCAGTAACGAAAGCTTTACCGACCGCTAAGAAGTAGCGAAGTTCTTGCTCGAAGAAATTCTCCTAAGGCATGGAGCTCCCCAAGTAATTATCACAGATCGTGAAGCTGTCTTCCAATCCAAACTTGTTTCCGCTCTCGTCGAATTGCGTAATATCGATCATCGTATGACGACAGCATATCACCCTCAAACAAATTGACTGACCGAGCGGTTTAATAAAACTATGGCCGACATGTTGTTCATGTACGTGGATACAGAGCAGAAGAATCGCAATGAAATTCTGCCATTTGTAACCTTTGCTTATAATACCGCTAAACAGGAGACGAAGGGTTTTACGCCTTTTTATTTGCTTCACGGACGTGAAGCTGAAACACGGACGTGAAGCTGGACACAAAATTACCATTTTGCCCTGATGATGTAGACGAAGATCACATAGCCAAGATTATTGATAGAGCTGAAGAATCCAGGCAGCTAGCAGAAGTGCGAAATCTGAAAGCCCAAGATAAAGACCGTCGACGTTACGACACCAAACACCGAATGGTTTCTTATGCTCCTGGAGATCTCGTATGGGTGTATACTCCAGTCCGAAAAGTCGGCCTCTCCGAAAAGCTTTTATGAAGGTATTTATTGCCATATCAGGTTTTACGTCGTTTATCAGACGTCCCCTATGAGGTTCAAGATTTTGACCCTGCCTCGCGAAGAAGAAAACTAAGAAACATTGTCCATGTATTACGTATGAAACCTTACTATGATCCGGACAAGCAGATTGAGAACGAAGACACACAAAATCCGAATGATGCTGTTCAGTCTCAAACGAACGGTACTTACAGGGGACCAATGTCGCGTTTAAGGACTGGAGCTCTAACTCAGAAGTCCTAAAACAGCGAGGAGGGCCTTTAAATGGAGGGCAATGCCACAAAGTCAGCTTTCTTTGTAGCCACCGTGGCGTAGAGGTATGTCTTTGGACTGCCACCCAGACGGCCTCGGTTCGATTCCAGCCGGGGGCAAGTAAATTTAAAGACTCTAAATAATTATTTCTAAATTCTTATAATTATCTTTATATATTTAATTTCCTATTCTAGCAGTTTCTAGAATATTCTAATTTATATTAATCTTGTATTCTGGAATATTCGAATATTGTATATAAGCGACTTGTTCCTCAGTTTGAGTATGTTGGAAGCCGAGTGTAGCTGTATTACAAGTTTGTTCTGCTAATAAACTACGTTTGTTACTTCACTTCGATTGTTCAATTTAGCTCTTCACGACATTTACGTGACACTATAACAATAAGTAAAAAAAAAAAAAAAATGCACATAGAAATGAATTTAAAATCATATATATATAACTATAAGTTATGTATATATAACTATATATATAAGTTATATATATAACTGTAAGTTATATATATATATATATATATATAACTTGCTTTATTTGAACATTTGTAGTTTTTAAAAGAATTTAATATTTTAAAGAAAATGCTACTTCATAGGGGGGAAAAAACATGTTTTTGATGTTATAATAGTATTTTCTGAAAGTTTTTTAGAAAACTCCATATAATTTACAATCGCAAAAGTTTAGATATTTTCGAGGCCTGAAAAAATACACTCTTTTATGAGAATATTATCTTTCGATGCGAAGAATAAATCTAAAAGATAAAAAAAGTTCTGTGAGAAGAAACGGAAAAAATAAGGAGACACCTAAAAATCTTAACTTAAATTTAAGCTCAGAAATATATTCGAACTGATAAAAATATTTCAAATCAAATGTAAAATCGTTAAATGGAAACTATTTCAAGTAGGAAAAATTGTTATATGTTCTTGAATTGTATAAAAGTAAAAATTCTAAAAATAATCTTTAAAATAATTTAATTACTTTTCGATGAAATACGTAATTTTTAATATATCCTCGATTGACAATAAGTATACCCAAGTATATACAGCTATTTTTTTTATATATATACATTTAAAACCTTTTCAAACATTTCAGTACAGGAAACCGAAGTGTCACACAAAGAACTAGATAAAATATTATTAATATTACTGAAATGCTAAAAGTTATGATGTAAAAATAATGCAAGAAAAGGAAATTCAAACGAACATGAAAATAAAATATTTTAATATACAACAATACATTAAAGATGTGCATAATGCAGCATGACAAATCATGTATTAATAAACTTAATTAAATAATTAAGTAATTATCAAACAACGGCACACTGAAAACAACAGAATATGCAGAATTTTGCATATAGAAATATGAAAAAAATCATTCCAAAGATTCGAGCAAAAGCAGCGTAGTAATTAAGAATGAACACATATTGAAAACCTTTTCAAACGTTTCAGTAGCTGAAACCAAGTATCACATGAAGAACTACATAAAACAGGAATAATTAATAATATTGAAATGTTAAAAATTATACTTATATAACTTTTTTTTTTAAGATAGTAGATTCAATCTAATAATTTAAAATATTCCAGTAGCAATAATCAATTCAAAATAAGCTGTTTTGAATTAACCACTACAGGTTCTTTAATGCTTTTTATATTATTTCTTGAAAAAAAAAACTTCCCGGGAAGCATTTTTCAGCTCATTTTGTTAAAGGTTAAAAATTGACTATAAGTAGTGATTGGCATTAAATAGTATCGAAAAATCCTTAAATTCGGTTGAAATTTTTCTATTTAATTAAAATATGTTTATTTTCATGCTTCATAAATATTTTAAAATTTTAAAATTGTTAGTTTTCCAACATTCAACTCATGTTAAATGAAACCTCACTTCGTTTTGGGATTACAGCATAAAAAAAAAAAAGTAAAAAGAAATTCAGATTTTTTTCAAACAAAAAATAAATAAATAAATAAATAATAATAATAATAATAAAAATATTTTATAAAAATTAAATTTGTCTATTAGTAGTTATTGTTAGTCGAAGAAAAACAACTCACCACTATTAAGTGATCTAGAGTTGTTTATTCCGCACACACATACACACCCTCAAAAAATGTGCAAAAATTTTTAAATGAAGTCGAAAATTATAGATTTAAACGAAATAATCTGGTGTGTCACTCACACGACTTCCTTCTACCTTGAAATTTAATAGTATAAATACAGGTTGAAGATTAAGAGGTAAGATAACGAGTACTGTTATGTAAAACTATGTTAAACAATTCAAATTAGGCTTTGGAAGAGTTTTATATGATAATTAATTCTGTGTGAGAGGGTCTACCGCCCCCTCAACCCCCCGTTTCATTAATGCACCTTCATTTATATAGAATTTAATTCGGTTATGAAAAAATAATTCCGTTTTTAAAAAATAATTTATTAAAATTATTATTTAAAAAATATATCTTTTATGATAATGCAGACGATTTCCATATTGGAGAAGTAGGATAACACTAAATATCCAAAAAAAAGTTGAATTTATTCTAAATATTACATAAAAATAAAAAATAAAAAAAATGTTAAAATGAAAAAAATCGATAACTTTATTTTAAATTATCGCAGATCGATTTTTCAACAATTCGTTTTAAAGATATTGATAAGCTCTTTTGAAAGATACCCATCATGAAAATTTACTCCCCTCGAGGGGGGACTTCCCCCCACCCAGTGGGGAGGCGAGGCTCCTACATACACAATTTTTTTTCCCAGTTGACTATCTCTATTACAAAAAATATATATTCGTTTCATTTGGTTTAGTGCAGTCTATAGATGTTAAACTCTACTTACCTGCAGTTTCCCCCATAGACGTAATGTATTTGAATACTTTTGAGCGTCCCTGTACACGAACCATTTGCACGAACCATATCAACGGAAAGCTTACCGTAGCATCCCTATATGATACACATTTAGAATACCGAGTTTGGAATTTTTGCTGATATTTGTTCTTGAGATATGCTGATAACAGACAGACACACAGACAGACAAACACACAGACCAGGCACGCAGACCATTCACTAAAAACATGATTTTCGTATTCAGGGGACCTCAGAACATGTAAATATAACAAAAACTCGAAAATTTGACCCTAAAACAATACTTTCTCGACCCTATGGATAAGAGAAAGTAAAAAGTGTTTAATTAAATCCAAGCGTTGATATTTTATAAATTGTGGAGCTAGGAAACTTCTAACTGAAAATTACGAATTTTATCGTATACTTATTTTAAAACACATGATAGACAAAACAAAAACAAAATATTATCTATTATATTATTTAATAGATTGCTAAAATTAAAGCCGAGATTTAACCTACAACAACAAAGAAGACAAACACACACCTTTCCTCAATTTTAAACTATTGTCAACTTACCCCCAAAAATTTTCGTTATATTACTCCAAAACGTTAAATAAAACTAAAGTTAACTTATTAACCTGCAAATCGGGGTACCATATCCCTTTATAGGTTTGGTCGAAACGCCAGCCACTGTATCTTTTAAATTTGTGCAAATCATATTTATTATTATTATTATTGTTATTATTATTAAACTACTGTTTACATAAACAACTAAACACGTAACAAGTCAAATATTTTAAACCTTATCAGATAAAGAGGGATGTATTATCGATTCAAACTAATCTAAAAAATTGCTAAAAGTTCGAAAAAAAAAAAAAAAAAAAAAAAAAACACGTCTTGTTACTGATTTCCCTTTGTAAGGAGTGATCGGTGTCCCCTTACGGTGCTTGCGTATGAGTGAACCATGGAATACGTCATCTTGTCCGATGCAGCATCTTACCTCAACTTACCTTAATACTTTTACTACTTTTTATTTCTAAAATTGGTAAAAATAAAATAAAATAAAATAAAATAAAATCTTTGTTCATTGATTACGAAAAATATTTTGATTTTAGATTCGATAATCCACGGATTTCGTTATATCATTAGAGAAATATTCAGTGTTCTTTCAGAAAACAGAATATCTATATACCAATTTGATAAGAAGAACAGAAAGGAACCAATAAAAACACGATTAACCCTACATTTATGTATTTTTTAACTTCACAAATATTCTCCGAACATATTACGTCAAATGCTATAGTTGTTATCAGATAAAAAACAATTTTTACCATTGTTAATTACGTAAATAATTTATTATTTGCGCTGTTCTAAATATGGATCATAATTAAAATTTCATATGAGTGTTTTTAATCAAACATTTCATATACATAGCATATAAATGAAATGTGGATTTAACTTCATATATATTATAAAATTGAATAATATAATTATTATTGTCGTTTCAACTTTTTAAAAAAGTGCACACTTATTACGCCCCTAGGTTGTTCTTTCCATGTATTTGCTTTGCAAATAAAGAATTCAAAGAGCAGGTATAAATATTTGCTTTAAAAGGGAATTTTGTTTCTGTTTGGCAAGTGTATTCTTCAAACAAAACCATTCTTTCGTTGGCAAAGGCGAAATGCACAAAGATAAATTTTCACTTTAAGAATCATGCGTTAAAAGTGCAATAAATACAAAGTTTATGTTTAAACAAAAAGTTCTTTAGCTATCTTTACTTTGGATAATGTTTTCATGATGATATACTGTACTCATAAATTTCGATTCAGAGTTTATTTAAACCTCTTTTTTTTTGTGTGTGTTTTTTCACATAAAAATGTGGGGAATAAAATATTGATAAATATAACTTCATAATTTACAAAGTTTTTTTCGTGACAGCCTAGGATTAAATAGAAATAATCGCACAACTGTGAATATTTTTTAAAAAGTATGTGTCACCAGTTAAAAACCGCTAAAACTCGTAAAATACATAAAAATTTAGAAATGTTTGCCTGATCTACATGGACGTAAGCAAAATTTCTCTGTTTAGAAAAAAAATTGTAGCTGCTTTGCCGACTTGAAAAAAAAAAAAAAAAAAAAAAAAAAAAAGAAGAAGAAAGGAAATAATAATAATAATAATAATAAATAAATAAATAAATAAAATATATGTACTTAAACACACACATATATATATATATATGACTAACGAAAAACCTAAATTTTTAATACTATACTCAAGCATATAAATACCAACAAAATTTAAAAAATCAGTATAACAATAAGCTAGGTAACACGAAATTTCCGTGTTAAGGAAGAATTTATGCTTTAATAAGTATTATCATACTGAATCAGGGTAATTTTACCCATACTCAACATTTTAAGGTCATTTTTTGGCTATTTTTTATTTAGTGTTCTAGAGGTTGTAACCATAAATTTTGTTCGATACCTGAATTAGCATTTTCTGTACATGACTTCATTGAAAGAAATACTAACTGATGCATTATTATACCCGTAAAATAATTTGTCCAGAGATCTTAAATTTGCTCCAGTTTTTCACATTAAAATAATAATAATAATAATAATAATAATAATAATAATACGGGACACAATTCCTGTTTAAGTATTTTTGATTTTTTTTTTTTTTTTTTTTTTAAGCGAAATAATATACGATTTGACTGAATAATACATGTTAAATTAACAAAAGGTATTTTCTGTTTCATTAACATGTTAAAACAACGAAGAAAATTTATAGGCTAGTATCATAAATTAAAAACAAATAACCACTAAATAATTCAACTTCTTTAATATCACGCAGTTTTACTAATGAACTGCATAAATTTAAATATATTTCTGCACTATATATCATTGTTTACTTATCATTACTTAATCGATACCTATAAAAACGTTACGTTCTATTATGGAATCGTAATAGACAATTTCCACGTTTTCTGATTTTATTCTTATATAATAGAAAACGAAAAGGTAAGAAAATAAATACGTACATTTTCTTTATTTGAAATCTAATGACTGATTTATAACAATTTTAACATCGCACTATTTACTCTATCGAGAAAACGCAGTATAATATATCGTGACGTCACTCTTTATGACAACAAACGGAAGTAATCATTGTTTACATTTGATTTCGTGCTTTGCTTTCCTTCTTGAATCAGTGAAATAGGTTTTGTATGTTATAATAATAACGGATATTAAAAAAAATTGTAGTATAAATATTGTATTGTACCATTTTGCACTAATACAACGGCTAATGCTTCTCAAAAGTTATTCTTTAGCGTTCCACAGGATCCTATTAAACGAAAACATTGGACAACCGCCATGAAAAGAAAACATTTGAAAATAATGATAATGGAAAATGGTGATAATGATATTGAATGATTATAAGATGAAAAAGAAATGCTCAGAAATCACATAAACGATTGATAATTACGAAAGTTAAAACGAATTGCTGCTTACTAACCAGGCTAACAAAATGTAAACATTGAAGCATCATAAAGTATGACGTCAGGCAGCGTTTTAAAGTCACGTGATTTTTGGTTAATTTTAAAGTTACTTTTAAAATTAATGATAATTTTTTTTGCATTTTTAATAAACTTTTTGAAATTTATGGGCCTAAAACTACCAGAAAAATAGGATTTTGTTCAAATCCCCCGTGTGTGCAAATTCTACATTGCAATTTATTTCACATGTGTATGTTTGTGAAATGAAGATGATACTGTCTAATGCTTTATTTGATCAAACTCAAAATGGGTTACTATTTACAGGTTACCGTTGCACGAATTGCATAAGTTCTTACGAAGACTTACATTTCCTGTCTGGGATAAACAGAATTTTTTTATTAATGTAACTTATGCACCAAAATGTTTTGAAACAAGCTATAGTCTAAACATTACATTCAACAGGATCAAATAAAAGTACGCCATTAAAATCGCACCAAATTTGATACATGAGCTAGCTACTATAAAAACAACATCGATTCTATTTGGTTGCATATCGGCCAAAACTTGGTGTTGTTACGATGCAGAATTTCAAATTTACGAGAAGATTATATATTGGCATCCAAAGTGTATAAGTACTCCAAATTATATAAGATATTTTGGGAATCAGCCCACCAAAAGACTATTATGAAAACTATGCGAATTATATTTGTGTACATGTTGGCCTATATTTGGATTTATTAAGCATTTCTGTTTAGTATTTTTACGTTGTCTTTCGATAAACTGTTATCTTATAATTAAGGAGAAGAATATTTTGTGATAATTATAGATTATTAGTTTTCATTAGCTTTTGCAAGATAGTTATAAGTAAACTATGTATGAAATATTCATTTTAATTGCTTTATATTTTAATTATGATTTTAATTATTTTAAAAACATTTATTTTACAAATTTACATAGATTAAAAATATGTCCTAAAAATAAAAGTAATAAAGTATATACATATATAGAGAGAGATTTACCATAAAAAACTAAGAACAATGCCAAAATAATGAATCTATAAAACTACTTGGTCTTTAGGGCATTCTGAATATCTTTCATAAATACATTTGACACAAAATGTTGCCTTTTTCTTCCTTTTTTTTTTTTTTTTTTTTTTTTTTTTTTTTTTTTGCTTTTTTAAATTCCGAAACTGTATTTTTTTTCTGTTTAACAAATGTGTCCTCCAAACAAACGCATTTTGCTGTCGATAAGAGATAAATGTTAAAGATCAATTTTCGTTTTAAATGCCACGCATTAAAAGAGTAATAAATACAGAGTTTATTTTTGAATAAAACATTCTTTGGCATTTTTATAAAAATACACTGAATCAAGATTTTTCCGCTGCTTTTATATTCACATTCTTTTATACATACATGTTTTCTTTCTTTTTTTTTTCTTTTTAACTAATAAATAAATATATAAAGGAAAGTTTATGAAAATAATAATCATAAAAAAAAATTTTATTGTTTGTACAAAAATTCCAACTGAAGCCATGAAAGTTTAATGATGCATGAAAAGAAAAGAAGAAAAACTAGTATGTTGTGGCCACCACATGATATTCTTCTATATTTTCCTATACAAATTCACTCAGAAAAATTTTATTAAAATTATTATTCAAAAAAAAAAAAAAAAAAAAAAAAAAAAAAAATCTTCCATGATAATGCAGACGATTTCCATATTAGAGAAGTAGTATTACACTAAATATCGAAAAAAAAAAGTCCATTTTATTTTCAATAAAAAAAAAAAAAAATCGATAACTTGGTTTTAAATTATCACAGATCTATAGTTCAACCATTCATTTTAAAGGTATTGACGAGACCTTTCAAAAGATACCCATCTTGAAAATTTACCCCCCCCCCCTAGGGGGGAAGCGATGCCCCCACATGCACAAAATTTTTTTCCTTCTTAACTACTACTATTATCAATCATTCATATTAATTTTACTATCACAAGTTAAAATTTACTCTCATTATGCACATTTATACGAAATTTTGTCCTATACTGCCATGTTAAAAATTTAGAAAAAATGATATTACAGCGCTACCTATTGAGAGAATCATCCCGAAATCTAATCAGCACCAGTTGATGTCGGACCCTGACATCAACGAAATTTAACCAAACTTAGTATTTAGTTGGACCCTGTTTGGTTAAATTTCGTTCATTGGTTCGTGAGATACAGCGTACACAAGATTCATGATATACACAGACACGCAGACACACAGACAGACATTATCTAAAAACTATCGTGTTCAGGACATCACAAAACGGGTAAATCCATCGAAAACCGTTGTTCGAAAAATTCTTGAATCCAATATTTTCTCTATATTACACATAGAAGAAAGTAAAAAGGAAAATGAGTGACACCGTAAAATCTAGGCAGGAAATTACCGTTAAAATAAAATATACCGTAGGTTGGAAGAAGTGGCCCATTTCAATAATTTCTAGAACTTGGGGTTTTCAAAAATACAATTAATGTCACTTATCAGAAAAAACACACTCAAAATTAAGAATAGTAATCAGTTCAGCTATAATACAGTCGAACCTTCTTAACGAGAATCTCAAGAAGGGAAAAGATGTTCACGTTATCAGTAGTTCATGCTGTCAGTAACTAATCTTCATATAACTGAATTAATTTTCATTTCGACAGGGTTGTGGAAACAGTTCCTGTTAGAAGGAATTCACGTTAAGAGTGTTCATATTAATGATGTTCGTATGAAAAAGTACAGAGACACCACTAACATTAGAAAACAGATTAAGCAGAATGTGTCATTGCACAAGAAAAGTAACTAAATCCAAAATAGTTTTCAAATAGTTTTCTAATTCAGTTTTACAAAATATTGCGTATTTTTCAAATAAATTACGGATGTAATTTGAATTATTATATTAAAGGCATAGATACAAAAGAAAAAAAATGTATGAAGTCATAATAAATATAAGCTATGTATTAAAAAACTGCAATGCAAAGTTTATGCAAAACCTATTTGCCAATTGATTTTAAAGGTACAGAATTAAATTTATGTCCACTTAAATTGATTATAACTTTTTGCAATAGATCAGAAGTATATACAGTCGGCTGCAAAATTATTCGAGCACTAGCAATAATCCTTGCCAAAAAAAAGTACACTGAATACAGTTTTGTTAAATAAATCCTTGTTGAGTCATGTTTTTAATTAGTCTAAGAACATGATTCGACAAGGATTTACTTAGCAAAACAGTCTTAAGTGTACTTTTAACATATAGGAATTATTGGCTAGTGCTCGAATAATTTTGCAGCCGACTGTATCTTACAACATAGACATATTTTTTAATATCATAAAATTCACGCAAAAAATATCCCAGCATAAAAATCGATATATTATATGCTGACATTTTTATTCCTCTTGTATGTATATGAAATATGGTTTATTGAAACTTTGTATACTTTATTTTGAGTTATATCAAAAAATTCAGGATGCAACTCGATTGAAGTAGATGCACTCAGGAAACTAAAATTGAATATATTTCTTGAACTGGGGAGTTTTAAGATATTGGAATATTTCTTATTCATTTGAAAATACCATTAGATTTTTTAAATATTTTCATCTAGTGTTTCTGGAATCAAAATTTGACCCTGTATATATATATATAACGAAATTTTTATTAACTAAAAAAAATTTAATAAAAATACATTTAACTGAAAGTGATTACAAAATGATTAAAATCATTTCAAAATGATGAATTATGAACATATTTTAAAATACAATGAATTTTAATTCAGTTGTGATGTAAAAATGTCTATCGTTATTAATAGTATAAGTTGACAAATATCGTGCATGATTTGTTTTCTCGTGTCTGTGCAGTCATTGTAATATTAAGAAAGTTAATTATCTGTAATTTCTCGACCATTTAATATTTTTGTAAAAAACAAAGAAATTCTTTTAGGTTCTTTTTTTATTCAAAGTTGTATATCAGATTTTCTCATAAATCGTCAATTTTGTATAAATAAGGGAAATTTTTGTATGCTTTATTTTTCTATAGTAGTTATAAATATAATCTGGCGTATCACTCACACGACTTTCTCTTACCCTGCATTTCAGTAAAGCGTAAATTGCATATTAAGTCTTAAGATCAATAGCGTAAGATAATAATGTTCTATGTACTTTTAAAATAATTTAAAATAGGTTTAAGAATAGTTTTATTTGACATATAATTCTGTGTGTGGGGAGGAGGGGGGGGGGGGGTTGCCACACTTACACAGAATTAAGGCGAAAACAGACCCCCCCCCCCATTCAATTATAGTGCATACAATTATGAAAAAAAAAAAAAAGACTATTATTAATTTGGCTTCAAACTTATCAATCTTGATAAAACTTTTAAGTAGCAACCTAATACAGACTTCAAACTACCAAAATTGAATTTCGTGCACTGTTTGTTTTTATGTTACTATGATAACAGACATTCATATAGAACAACCGCTAAAAATTGGACATTTGTAATCAGGGCACCTCAAAACATGATATTATACAAAAAGCAAAGTTGAAATTTGAACAAAAAATACTTTGTTTACAATATGAATATGATAAATTAATTTTCATTCCTGAGCAGTGTTCGTCGACATAGTAAAATGTAGCATAGTCCTTTTATCAATTACATAGCATAGAAAATAACGATTAGCTCAGTTTTGTGTAGCTCTGTATATTGTCTATAAACAATATGTACTATAAACAATATTGTGTACTTAAATTTAGTCTTACTTGGAAAACATTTAACAGAAAATGAATTTTAATATTTTGGGTAGTTCGGCAGACGAATGATGAATAATTTTCATGTTACAATCTACACAAAACTTGCTTTTATGCATATAAAATTTTTTGTTCATTCCTTTTTGTTCAAGTCAGCCTATAAATGTTTCATTGTACTTAACAGCAATTTTCCCATAGACATAACGTATTTGAATTCTCTTGGATGTCCCAATACACGAAATATTTGCTTGATCTCATCTGAAAGTTTAGAGTAGTATCCCTATATGATACACATTCAGAATAAGGAGTATTCAGAATAGCACTTTCTGCTATTATTTTTTCTTGAGTTATGCTGATAAAAGACATACAGACACACACATAGACACACATAGACACAACGCTAAAAACATATTTTGTTTTAATTCAGGGGACCTCAAAATGTGTAAATATAGCAAAAACTCAATTTTAAAATTTTGACCCAAAAACAATACTTTCTCTACACTAAATTTGGATAGGAGAAATTAATAAGAATAAAAGAATAAGACTTATTGCAAAAAATATTCGTTTACATTAAGTGAACAGCAAAGCGGGGAAATCAGCTAGTCAGACTATATTTTATATCAAGTAATAGCTGTGAAGTATTAAAATTAAACCATATATATATATATGGGAGAACTTCAGGAGAATTACACATCAGAATTAATTTACATAGAGCACAAGTTAAAAAAGCTGATTATCCGTCTTTTGAGATTTTACATTTTAGGGAACACTCTTTTGATAACATCTTAATAGAAATTTTAGCTCATGTTGATGATGAAAAAGAAAGACTCTCAGTAGAAAATGATTTTATATTTAAACACCGAACTTTATATCCTTATGGCCTTAATACTAAATTAAACAATCTTAATGTTAATCAAATTGACAATATTTATGGTTTTTTGTTTGAAATCAATGATCTTATCAAAATACAAAGAGGTAAAAGAGGTTCTCGTATTAACAGTAAAAACAATAATTTTCTGGATGCTTGTATTTGGTTAAAAAATATTGAGAACGATTTCTTAAATAATTATAACGTTAAAACTGTTAAAAATCATATTTTTGAATTAAAAATTAGTAAACTTTAAAAAATTAAAACTTTTGCTTTGAAGTATAATTTTAAAAATAAACAAATAAAAGATTTAATTAATGATTTATTGAATTTTAAATTGAAATCATGCAAACTTAATAACAATGTACAATATTTCATTCTTCTTTTTCAACAAAAATCTTTTAATAATCTAAATATAAATAGAATCATTAAAGATATAGCAATTTATTTTCCATTAAAGAATTATCCTATCAGAATTACCTATAAATATACACAACCTTTTAGTTGCAGAGTTTTTAATTACAGGAAGTTTGTCTTTGAGGATATTGATGATGAAAATAAGTGTTGTTGACATAACGCGAATTTCAAAAATTTTATCAATAAAGATCATGGACATATAATAACTGGTGACTTGAATATTGTTGAAAATGGGAATGTAAAGCATTTTTTGAGTCTTGGTACAAAATTTAGACCTAACTATTATATAAATCCTAAAAAAGCTCTTGACATACTTGCCAACCATCTCATTATGAACCGTACAATTTTTAGTACCCGCCTTTTTTTTTACAGCAATAATTTTTTAGAGTAAATTTAGTCTTATTTAATCGTAAGAACATTTGGAGAGAATAACTCTAAAAATATAGTGGTGTGAGAAAAGGGGCGTTTTCTCAGGGGGCGTGAACAATTGTACGGTTATTAATGAGATTGTTGGCAAGTATGTCTTGATACATTTGATTACTAATGATTTTATACTGAAAATGGCTTATAAATTTAATGTACCGTTTGAAGCTTTTGTAGAATGGAAATACAATCTAATTAAATATTTTAGGGAATTTATTCAATTAAATCTAAATCAAAGTAATTATGTATACCAAAAACTAAGTAACGATGATTTAAGTTTTATTAAAAAAATGCAAAAAAATTTTATTTTTGTACCTACTGATAAGGCTGCCAATAATTGCGCCATCATTTGAAAAAATTTTATGCAGAAAAAATATTTTCAGAATTAAATAATTTAAAATATTATGAAAAATACAATCTGCACAGCAATTCCATATATAATAAAAGTTCTGCTTACATCAAGAAATGTAAAAGCCTATTCAATAAACATTTTACTTTACCAAATCATAAAAAATTACCTTTTTTATTTTTAACACCTAAATTCCATAAAAATCCAATAAAATTCCGTTATATTTGTTGTACTATTGGCAGCGTTAATAAATGTTTCAATATTAAACTTCAATTTTATTTAAAGCTTATTTATGACTTTCTAAAAAATAAATATAAAAATTCTAGTTATTTTTGGTGTATTGACAATAGTTATGAAATTATTGAAAAGTTAAATAATATAGACACGCCTACTTCTGTACAAACATTTGATTCCGAAAATTTGTTTTGCAATATCCCTGTTGATTTATTGTATAGCTCTTTAATTAAATTATTCGACTTTTTTGATATTGTAAATGAATTAAGAATTGATAGAGATTTATTTTTAAGTCTTTGCCATTTTTGTTTTCACAATAATTTCTTAACATTTCATAATAAAATCTATAAACAAGTACATGGTATCGGAATGGGCACCAATTACTCCAGTACAGCCGCTAATTTATTTTTATTCTTCTATGAATATACTTATGTTATTAATTACAACAAAAAATTAAAAAAATATCGATATATAGATGATATTTTAGTCTTAAAATTTAATTTTACAGATATTTTTAAAAACATATATCCTTCCTGTTTAAATTTAAATAAAACTAATAATAAAGATGACTGTGTTAATTTCTTAGATATTTTTCTGGATGTTCAACATAATACATTAAATCTGGATCTATATGATAAAAAGAAACATTTTTCATTTAATAGTTACAGCATGCCTCACTGGTACAGTAATTTGCATTTAAAAAAATCTATATTAATATTTTAATTGGTCAACTAAATAGATTCTATAAGATATGCAATAATTATTCAAATTACAATAAACAAGTTTTTAAATTCATTGCTAATCTCTTTTACAATAATAACTATCCATTGAATTTCATAAAGTTTTACACCAATAATTTTAATAAATGTTTAAGATTGTGGTGATAGCTGCGGTAAGGTTTCTTCACTTACGGTTCTTGGTGTCTGGTAGTGCTTGCTGATGAAGACTCATGGCCAAAGTCCAACTTGTGGAACGCCTTATGTCGGACTGCAGCTACTTGGTAGTTGGTACTTAGCGACTCTGAGAGTTTGGACTATGATATTGGAACGTCGGACAAGACAGCACCAGTATTGAGCCACTACATGTGAATCATCTGCTTTTGTTTTAAAGACCTATTTCTACATTGCAGTAAGTTCAGTTCATTACAATATCTTTTTTGCCTCTCAGGTCTGGGTGGGAACATAACGATCTAGCATGTCCTTTTATTAAATTATTTTTAACACAAATATGGACTTTGAAGTTTTTGGATTATTATATTAATTTTGTTATGTTGCTTTTATGAAGCACTAATATTGTTATATCTAATTTACATGAAGATTGTTATATATAATTTGCCAGTAATTTAATCTTGATTTTGTTGGGAGTATGCTAGTTTCGCCATGTTTCCGAAACCTGTTAGGCCTCTTTCAATTTAATTTGTTGTCTTTTCTGCTGCTCTCACCCACTGAAGAGGAAGCGGAAGGGTGTTTTTCGCATGTAGTGTTGTTTTTACAATTGTTCTTCGTTACTATAATTCGTTACTTTTTAACGTTTTTTCTTGTTATCCACGCCCACTTGTCTTCAAGTTTCTACATATTTTCAAAATTAAATATGTTTGTATAATTTTTAGTGCTGCCTTTGGCGCCTTTTTTTTATACAAATACACGTTTATTAATAAGTAATATATATATATATATATATATATATATAGATATATAGATATATATACTTTTTAAACGTTAGCAATAATTTATATCTTCCGAAACGGGTTGACGTCAGTGTTGCCAGCTTTCAGGGACATTTTAATGAAAATCCATTGTTAATTTTTAATTGTGATTTTTCGCTAGCTGTATGTTTGCTTGATAATACCTGTAACTTGAATAAAAGAAGAAGGAACAGTCTTTCGTTTTATTTATGGGTAATTTTACTCCTTTTGGATTTTCTTTTTCTTTTTTAGAGAGCTTGAGGTTCAGTACTACTTTGAAATTCTAGGTTCAGGTTTATTTTGTTATTCATTGATTTTCTTATTTCTATGGCTTTAGTTTGTATGTCTGTCAGTCCGTCTCTCCATCTATCACTAGGTGCTCTGTACTTTTAAATTGTATTCGTATGACAAAAAAGATTGACCTGAGCGTCTACCACGCATAAAAATTTATTTTAAAATTAGAAATAGTTTTTCTTTAATTTAGATAAATATTTTTCTTTTAATGGGATTCCGTTGCTCTATAGAGTTTTCATGAATATTCTACGCAATAAATAAAATCAGAAATTTTGTATAAAAACATTTTTGAAACGGAAATAATGAATTAAATATTACATTTAAACTAGAATATTCCTATATTTATCTAAGATTTCGTTAAATTATTATCCTTCAACACAATCAGTCTCAACAGAAATTAATGGTTACCAATGAAAATGAAACAAAATTATTAAACATGCAGTGAATTATTGAGTAAAGTATTTCCTACTCTCAGCTTTCATTCCACGCGTTCATTAAACTAACAAGTAAACATATGTGAAACACATTTACATTTAAACAGAAAGCATTGAAGTATTAATGTGTTTAAATTTGAAAATTTGAAAATTTGAAATTTCAGTATAACTATATTCTATAAATTTAACTATCAATTGTGACGATTGTATGTATAGCATAATAATGTATAAGCTATATGTCAATTGAAACATGCATAGTTCGGTTCAAAAGTGAGTTTTTACGTAAAAATAATCTGAATAAATAAATAAAGGAATCTAAATCAAAACGATTAATTTCGCTGCAGGAACTTTATTAAACTTGTTTTATTGGGAGAAAAAAATATTATAAACTAATAATAATTATTATTTCTTGAAATTAATACATAATTTTAAGAATATTTGAGAATACATTACATGTAAAAAATTAGCTAATTTTTAAATTTTTTAGGTGATGGGTATTTTTATTTTCTTCATTAAGAACTCTTCACAATTATTTACGGGGAATTTCTTTTATTTTATTTAGGTTACACATAAAATAATAATAATAATAATAATAACAGTAGATTGTTTTTTATTTTTGATTATTAAATAAAAGTTTTTATTATAACCTCGTCCTATATATCATCAATTAAAAACAAAGTATAAAAATTAACACTCATGGAAAACAGAACAAATAGATAATAATATTTTTTAAAAATGAAATTAATCGTATATTACTGGACACTAAAATGTTTCAATTGCAAAGGTTACATCCTAATATTAAAGTATTGTTAAATTTTTCATATGAAAAACATTATATTAAATTTGTTTAAAAATAAGTTTGCATTTTTTCTTCATTTTCTTATAATATAAAGTTATTTAATATATTTCAATCACGTAATTTTACAATTCAATTTCTTATTTTCATACATTTTAGATACATTACATGAAAGTAACTCAAAAAAATTCAAGTACCTCAAAAAATTTTATATAAAATATTTTGTAATAAATTAGAAAAATAAATTATGAAGCTATTTCATTAAAGTTTTCCTCATAATTTCTGAAAACGTAAATATGAATTGTGACTCTTTGAAAAGTCCCATTAATTTAATGTATTTTTTGCATTTCTTTATTTATAATAAAAATGTAGCTACCAAGAATTACAAATATTGTATATCTTTATTTTATTATTATTTTATTATGACTGTTACAAAAATTTATCTAAAAAATAATAATCTGGTATGTCACTCACACGACATTCTCTGAATCTGCATTTATCTATATTAATAAAATCAGCCTTTTGTCTGTAAATTTGTCGGAATCGAAAAATTTTGCGATATCTTCACGTTTCACACCCCATAAAAGCCGAAAATGACTTCAGAAAAATTTGCCTGTGTGTGTGTGCGTGTGTGTGTGTGTGTGTGTGTGTGTGTCTGTGTGTGTGTCATCGTGTCCGAATGTCGCTTTTTTTGTCCGGGCATCACTTGAGAACGGCTGGACGGAATTCAACGACGCTTGGCAGGAATTTAGGTCTTCCCCCGACTTAAAATTATATCTATCAATATTTTAGAAATTTCCCCCCCCGTTCCCCCCCTAGGGGGTAAAAGACTAAAACACGTTTCTCCGGGCATCACTCGAGAACGGCTGGACGGAATTCGACGGCGCTTGGCAGAAACTTAGGTCTTCACCCAACTTGAAATTATATCTATAGTAATTTTTAAAATTATGATTAGTGTTTAAATTGTGTGTAAAAAACGCCTGCGCATGCGCCATAAATATTTTTTCACTAAAACGCTTTGAATGGAAAAATAAAATGCAAAAATAAATTTTTAAGATAAAGACTTTTGTATTCGCGTGATTTTCGCTACAAATTATGAAAAGATTGAAATGAAGTGTTGCCATGTCAGTTTCATACTTTAGTTAAATTTATAAAATCTAATTGTCGTATCTAAAAACTGTTTACACCCCAGGATTCAGAAAAATCACCCCTTTCATTTGGTACTGAATTTGTAACGATAGGTTTGATACTTCTAATTTATTTTTCAATTTTTACGTTTTTCCATTGCCACTTAAATATCATACTTTAGTTATTTTTAAAAAATCTAATCGTCGCATCGAAAAACTGTTTGCACCCCTGGATTTAAAAAAATCGCCCCTTTCATTTGGTATCAAATTTATAAATATAGGTCTGATATTTCTAATTTATTTTACCCTTTTTCCGTTTTCCATACAGATTCGGTAGAAGGTTTTATATTTATTTATAGGCATTTATATATTTTTTTATTTTCCAGAAATAAAATGAAATATTTTTAATTTCACGTGAATAATAATAAAAATTAGAGAGAAAAATACCTACAAAAGTTGGTGATTTTTTTTTTATGAGGAATTTGCACGTGGATAAATGTTTTCATAGAGATATTTGGCATTAGTTTAATATTTTTATTTAATTAAGCAGTACTTTTCTTTCCTGCAGTAAAACAAAATTTTTTGTTGTTATTATGTACCTTATGAGGTTTTTTTTATGTTCACCCCTTAATTGTAAATGATTATAATTTGGATTTTATTAAGATTTTTATTTTGTAAATATCAGAAAAGAGTTTTTATTTTATTTTATTTATTTTATGGATTTATATTTATTAGTGTATGGATTTATATTTATTAGTGTATGGAACAGCTTTAGTATTGGATCCCTTTGGCAAAATTTGAAATTCGGAACCGAAGTAGCTCGGACGTTTCTCGCCAAGATCTTGTATTGCTCAATTGAGATAGCCAATTCAGTTCATCGCAAAAATGGCTTAAAATATTTAAATTCACCAAAGGGTTCCCACACTAAAGCTGTGCGTTTTGCATTTATTTATTTATAATATTTTCTATTAAAGACTTCTGTGGTCACGAAATTGGTGAGTAAATTGTTTGTTTGCATCCGGCACTTATTGTAACTGGATTTCACGAAAATTGAAATCCCCCTCCCCCCTTCTCGGAGTCGGAGGGCAATAAACGGTATAACTTTAGTATAACCCCACAGCTGAACTTGGCGATTTTTCTTCTCGTCGTTTTGAAGGATAACGATGTCGTTCTGGACTGTTTGCGATATAATATGGCAGCCTAATATGTTGTTTATTTTGGATTTATGATTTTATCATTTATCATATATGATTTATGATGTTTAGGTTTATGATTTAGCCATAATCGCCAACAAAGAAATCGCTAAATATCGTTGTGGGGGTTATATTGAAGTCGTTCCCAATAAACATGTGTAAAAACATGTTTTTTCGTTTGAATTCGCTTTGAATTATCTTAGAATGACGAATTTTGGCGTATGGATATTGATTAAATGCACGCATTAAGTACATTAGTGGGATTTTGCAAAACTACGAACTCACTTGCTGAGGAAGGGGAAATAAAAAATGGATAAGTTGCTGCCGAAGGCAGTGGGGACCCAGATTCCTCATGTTGAGAGCGAGAAAACCTCTACTAATCACAGCGAGAACTTTGGTTATTAATAAAAATATGGGATTTTGACAACTCATTTAAGTTTAATGTCCAGCGAAGCGGGCAAAGCCTGCTAGTATATTATAAAAAAAGATTGCATATTAAGTTCGTAAAACTTATTAGGTAAGATAATGGAATAAGAATTACCGCTCCCCTCAACCCCCTGTTCAGTTACAGTGTCTAATTTATTTACAAAAAAGTCAATGCTGTTATTAAATGATTTTATAGTTGCCAATCTTGATCACATTTTTCAAGTAGTTGCCTAATATAAACTTCAAAATACCAAATTTGAATTTCCAACAGTTATTTGTTTTTAATTTACGCTGATAACAGATATACATACAAATGAGACTCTAAAAATTTGACTATTTCGTAATCGGGGACTCAACACGTGATATTATACAAAAACCAGAGTTGAAAATAAAACTTCAAAAAATATTTTATTTACCGTATGTATATGAAAAATTATTTTTCCTACCTGAAGAGTGTCCGTTGGCATAGTAAAATATAGCAAAGCACTTGCATCAAATACATTCAATAGAAAAGAACGTTTAGCTTAATTTTGAGTAGTCCTATATATTGTCTATAAAATATATGCACATCACACTGTGTACTTAAATTAAGTCTTATATGAAAAAATATCAGTCACAAAATATTACGATTCTAACAATTTCCAAGTATAGCCCCAAAATATCCAAATACTTTGAGTAGACCTATTAACGAATGGTGAATGGTTTCCATAATACAATCTACAAAAACATGCTTTTATGCATATAAATATATATATATATATATATGTCCGTTTCATTTCCTTTAGGGCAGCCTATAGATGTTACACAGTATTTACTGGAAACTTTCTCCATAGACGTAATGTGTTTGAATTATCTTGGATGTCCCTGTATACGAACCATTTGTATGATCTCAATGACAAGTTTAATGTAGAATCACTATATGATATAAATTTAAAATACCGAGTTTCAACTGTCTGCTTTTATTTGTTTCTAAGATATGCTGATAACAGGCAAAAAAACAGACACACGGAACAACTGTAAAAAACGTGTTTTTCGGATTCAGGGGACAACAAAACGTGTAAATATAACAAAATCTCATTTTCGAAAATTTGACCGAAAAAGAATACTTTCTCCATTTATATATATGAGTAAGAGAGAGTAAAAAAGGCTGGTATCCAAAAATTGAAAATATCAGAAATGTTAATAAAACATTATATTCACTTTCAAATAAAAATTAACTACAAGATATCATAAAAATACGTTTTGCCTCTCAAAAAGAAAAATAAATAAATAAATAAATATCGTATAATAAAATTAAAGTAAACTTCACTTTCATTAAAAAAAAAAAAAAAAAAAAAAAAAAAAAAATGTGGATTATAATTTACGTCCAAAACTTTTTGAGATAACCCTAAGAGATGAATAATATAAGATTTTAGACATTTTGGCTTGTTTTCAATAACGCTTATTAAAACAACTTATTGCCTAATTTACGAAGAAAAGTTTTCAAGCAAGCAGCTGACACTAAAAGGCCTTTTTCAAGAGTGCTTAAAGTTTCAAAAGCAGATGTTGGCTGCTTTAATCGGTTTTGCAAAAATAACTAATCTGTTACGATTCTATTGATGTGTATCATTTTTATTAAAAACAAAAGTTTTGTTAAACCATGTACAGATTTGAACATGACTTTACAGAAAAACATGTTAATTGAATAACTTTTATACTGGAAATATTAATTTCCTAAAGGACTTACAATGAGACAGTTATGGACTTTTCAAAGATCAGTAGTCGACACCTTTGAATTTTTTCAGAAAATATTAAATAAAATGCAAACTAATTAAACTTAAAACAAATTATCTCTACAAAATTCAGTGGCTTCAATAATGCATAATTCGAGTTTTAATTTAGGGAAGAAAAAAAAAGTATATAATACATATAATAGTGGGTAATGGAAGTCGTGTGGTTGTTTCATACCAGATTTTTTTCTTCTTTCTGACTTGCCATGTTAGTTTTTATTTTTTATTTAAGTAGTCATTTAGTAACTGAAAATTAAACAAATGATAAACATGGAAAATATCCTGCGCTGCAATAATTTTTAAATAAATTTTCACTTTATTCAATAATGGAGAAATTTCACAATTTCGATTAACATTTAGCTTATATTCTATAGCTTATTATTACCATACCTTATTTTATTAAAATATAAAAATGAATATATAAGGTAACTGCACCCAGAGAGAACACTTTGAAGACATGTTCTAGACATTTTTGTGTAATGTACTTAATTTTAGAGACTGTAATCATAACTAGTTTTCGATACACTATTTTTTTTTTACATGACTTTACTGCAAAACATGCTAATTGAATAACTTTTATGCTCAAAAATTTAATTTCCCAAAGGATTTAAAATGAGGCAGTTATGGACATTTCAAAGGTCAGTAGTCGACACCTTTGAATTTCTTCAGAAGAGATGAAATAAAATGCAAATTATCTCTACAAAATTTAGTGGCTTCAATAACGCATATTCCAGTCTTAATTTGGGGGTGGGGGGGGGAGACTTTTTAATCTCTAGCGTGTGTGTGTTTCGTAAAACTATTATGAATCATTCAATCAGAAAAATTAAAAAAATTAAAATATGGGTGTCCCCCTGTCCGTCGCCAATTATATATATCGTAGCACTAGTGCAAGGCGAAACCCATTCACTCTGTCACTCTATGGTTAAACAAAAATCGCGAATTTAAACTTTTATATTGAAACAGATATTGTTGCAGTTATATTTATACATATTTAATTAAATAAATTAAATCATATATACAAATAAACAATTTTTTAATTAAAACTAAATTTTCATTTTAATGTGGTAAAGAAAAACTTAATTTGTGAGTTTTAACTTGCAATATTACGATGTAAATAAGTTTTATAATATTTGTAAGGTTATCTCGAAAGATTGATCTAACACTCACTAACAGTAAAAAATGTTAACTCTAAATGCGTCCATAAAATTAATAAATTTCATGAAAGTGTATTATAAAACAATTTTGCCGACGTGGTCGGAAAGGAAACAGTTCCTGAGTCGGTAAGATCTAGAAAACTAAGACCTGGATTAGAATTCCGGTTCAATGAAAATTTAACTAAGTGTTTTAATAAATGATGAATGAGATCAATATAATAAAAATCACGGTGTTTCTAATAATAAGGAAGTAAATCACATTCTCTAAACTATTCTTAGCTCATTTTTGTGTTTAAGCATGAATTGAAAGCATGGGAATTCTAAAACAACCTGCAGCATACATATGTATAGAAGATAGCTCTTACTCATACTATTTTTACGCTGTGGCGTTTCGGACTTTCGGGCGAGGGTTCTGGTAGCGAATGAGAAAATCCCGTCACAGCAGAAGTTGATAAGAAAATTAATTTAATTAAAATTTAAACAAGATTCTATGTACAACCGTTATTTACAATATTGATGTTGGAGGATTATATACAATGGCTAGGAGTTACAGCATGGATCAATAGTTGAGTGGATGCTTTTAACAAACAGTTTCAGTGGATCTCCGTGATCCGAAATTCGATTTACTGAAACAATACTTTCACCGTTCCAGGTACAGAAAAGATATAATTCAGTCCTAGGATAATTTAAGTAAAATGTCTCTTACGAGCTGACCTACACACCTTCCCTGGTGACAGAAAATAAGCTGACCTGTGTTCTCTGCTCCTAGAGGAACACCAAAAAAAAATCACTAAGTCTCGCTACCTCTCCTGGTAAACGGGACAAGAAAAAACCCTCCGACCTTCACTGGCCGAAGACAAGATACCAATCCCCGACTCTCTGCTTCCAGCCCTGCTCCTGGGGAAACTCTTTCTCTCGATGGCAACCCGCGCTCCTCCCTCATTCGCTGAGCGGGCGGGCGCCTTCTCGTCTGGCCGAAGAAATTCCTCGGAAACTCCGCTGTTCTCACGACCATCAGGGCGTACTAGCAGGGCAGCTTCTTTGTACTTTAGTGTCACAGTTCGAGACAGTCTGGAGCCAAACTATTGTAAGTATCAGCACACCTGCTCTGTGTAGAGATTAAGGTCTGGCCAACTTTAATTAATTGGAAGGGGGGCTGTATGCCACAACTTCCCCCCCCCCTTAAGATGGTTTTCTGGGGTTGAAAAACTCCAGAAAATCTCTGCAATCAAATTAGGTTAGGGTGCATCAAAGCAATTCTAGAGAGGCTAATCTTCCTGACTAAACAATACTTAAATTTACACTAAAGTTACAAGTTTCAAATTACAAATTAATTAACATAATAAAAACAATACTAATAATAATAAACTATATACAAAATTTCTTACAGATAACTTTTAATCCACCCGACTCAAACAGTCCACATGAGGAATGTCTTTTCCTGGTCTGTGTCGGATTTCATAGTTAAAGGGCTGCAAGGTTAACGCCCACCGCATTAATCTGGGATTGTTTCCCGCATTTCTCTTTAACCATATTAATGGGTTGTGATCAGTTTCTATGGTAAGTTTTTGACCATCCAGGTAATGTTTCAACTTTTTCACTGCGAAAATGATCCCAGCACATTCCTTTTCGGTTGTGCTATAGTTTTTCTCTGCCTTAGTAAATTTTCGACTTAAGTACAGAATTGGATGTTCTTCATCTCCTTGCTTTTGAGCCATGATAATACCTATCCCCTTATCTGAGGCGTCACTTTGAATAATAAACTCCTTAGTATAATCAGGAGCGTACAGTACTGGGTCACGGGTGAGTTTATCTTTTAACTCCCTAAAAGCCTTCTCCATTTCGGGACTCCAGTCTACTTTTTCCTTTTTCGTTTTCCCTCTTAAAGCTCGGGTCAGCGGTTCTACTATTATTGCATAGTTCTTTATGTATCGGGAGTAATACCCGCACATCCCTAAAAACCTTCTAATTTCCGTTTTTGATTTTGGAGCTGGGAAATCAGTAATGGCCTTAATTTTAATCTCGGACGGTTTCCTACGTCCTTTCCCTACAACATGCCCTAAATATTTGACCGTCTCCTGGGCAAATTTACACTTGGCTAATTTAATGGTTAATTTTGCCTTGGTTACCCGCTTTAGAACTATATCTAAATGTTCTAAATGCTCTTCCCATGAATTAGAAAAGATAGCCATATCGTCAAGGTAAGGCACAGAAACTTTCTAGTCCCTTTAATAGAATACTCATGAATTTTGAAAACCTATACGGGGTGGAGACAAGTCCAAATGGCATTACCAAAGGTTGATATGAACCGAAACTAGTTACAAATGTCGCTAAACGTTGTGCGTTAGGGGTTAAAGGTATTTGCCAATAGCCTTTAGTTAAGTCAATCACGGTAATAAATTTTGATGCTGCCACTTGCTCTACCCTCTCTTCTATGTTAGGCAAAGGGAAAAATTCGGCACGGGTTATCTCATTTAACTTGCGATAATCAACGCACGGGCGGGGTTCTCTGCCAAAGGCCTCTACTAATATCATAGGCGAGGTATAATCTGACTCCCCTTCCTTAATTATGCCCAATTCTAACATACGCTGGATTTCGGATTTCAGGATGTCGGTTTGTCGAGGTGACGTCCTATATGGCTTCATTCTAACGGGTTTATCACTAGTCAATTCAATATCATGCTCAATTAAATTCGTTCGGCCTGGAATATTGGAAAACACTTTCTTGTGTTTAATTAGTAATGCTCCTAATTGCTCCTGTTGGGCTTTTGTGCAACGACTTCCTAAATTACTGTCCCTAATTACCATATTGAGGTCAAATTCTTCCGGGTCAGTTATAGGATAAGGTATTTCTAAGTCTGCCTCCGTCGTTTTATTATCCCGATTTTCCTCTATTAATACATTTACGATTTCTGCTCTCTGCACGTAAGGTTTTAGTAAATTGACATGATAAATTTGCGACTTTTCGCGCCTGTCCGGTACATTTACAATATAATTAGTCTCTGACATTTGACTCTCAATAGTGCCTGGCCCTATCCATGATACGGATAATTTATTGGGTTTACTTGTGGCTAAAACCAGCACTTTGTCCCCGGGATTAAATTTCCGATTTACCGCATTTCTGTCATACCAGATTTTGCGTTTGTCCCTTTTTTCCTCCATCTGCTCCCCTGCGAGCTCTTGACACCTTTGTAGTCTGTTTATCAATTCGAAAACATACTCCGTCACTGGGTTTTGCTCCTCTTCCTGCTCTGTCCATTTCTCAAATAGCAGGGTTTAGGGGTTCGCAGATTTCTCCCATGAATCAACTCGGCTGGGCTAAATCCCGTTGATTCATGTGTTACCGTCCGCAAAGCTAACAAAGCATAGGGTAAACTCCTCTCCCAACTTTCTCCACTTTCTAAACAGATTACCTTCAATAACCGTTTAACTGAACGATGCCAACGCTCAATGCAATTTGTCTGTGGGTGGTGCACACTACTGTGAGTTATTTTAATTCCAAATTTTTCTAAGAAAGTTGAGGTTAAGTTACTCATAAAACAAGCCCCTAAGTCTGTTTGGATTACTTTCGGAAATCCCATTCTACTAAATACTATCATTAACGCGTCGATCACTGTTTCCGACCTTGAATCGGGTATCGGGATAGCCTCTGGATACCTCGATGCTAAACACATAGCCGTGAGCATATATTTATTTTGATTTCCCGAAGGTGGGAGTGGTCCCACAATATCACAGTTTATATGCGTAAAAATTGCAGTAATAATGGGAACAAGTTTAAGAGGGGCTTTTTTTTGCTCTCCTGCCTTCCCAATTTTCTGACAAGGATCACACGATTTTACATAGGCTTCAGCCTCTTTAATGATATTTGGCCAGAAAAAATATCGCAACAATTTATCCTTAGTTTTAGTCATGGCCACATGACCGGATATTAAACTGTGACAAAGATTCAAAATTTCCTTCCTATATTTCCGCGGAATAATTAGCTGACGTCTTTTTTCTCCTCTGTGATCTGTAGCAATTCTGTACAGCAAACCTTGATCTATTGTTAAATTCGATTTCTCCTCTTTCGCGCGCGCCCACAACTCCGTCAGGCTTTCATCTTTTTCCTGCTCTTGGCGAAACTCGTTTTACCCAACGTGCGCCAGAGCGGTGATCCTATCCTCCTCTAACTCGGGGAGGAAAATTGATTCTTCCGTACCCTGATTTTCCGTAGGCTCGCTCTCTGGCGACATTTCTGCCTCTCCCTGATCATTCCCAGCGCTTTCACTCGCCAGACTGGTTTTTGGCGCAGTTTCGTTTTTACGCCTTTTTGCTCGCGTTTCGACTGCATGGATTAATTCGGGTTTTTGTTTTTTTCTCTCGATTAATTTCTGCGTCTCATTTCCCAGTAAATAATAATCCATGAGAACTTCCTTATCCGCTACCGCGTCTTTCGTATTAATTAACCCTATTCCCTCAATTTCTAATTCAATATTGGCTATGGGTAGACATCTCACTTCGTTGGCTAAAGCTGCCTTAACCCACACGGTTTCCCCGTTTAATTGCTCATTAGAAATTATTTTATGAGGGGCAATATCGAGGCACGTCCCAGAATCACGTAAAATGGTAAACTTTTCCCCATTTATCTTGGCTTCACTTAAATAAGGTTCAAAAGCCGGATTTAAATTCTCAGCGTCTCCTACGTGATTTACTTTTTCAGCCTTCTCTTGTCTGCTTTTCCAGACTGGGCAATTTGGCTTAATGTGATCGGGGGAAGAGCACACATAG
Source organism: Salticus scenicus (assembly GCA_963930645.1). Classification (NCBI taxonomy): domain Eukaryota; kingdom Metazoa; phylum Arthropoda; class Arachnida; order Araneae; family Salticidae; genus Salticus; species Salticus scenicus. Next base: position 87,583,067 of record OZ005656.1, read on the forward strand.
CAAACAATAGGTTTTCGGGCCTCAAATAATTTAGATCTTTCCGTCAGATCAGACTTATCCCTCCAATTTTTTTGTTCTGGGGCATTTTTCTCAACCCTATTTTTATCAAAGTTGCGAGGTTTATCTAATTTCTTTTCTAGTGGTGGTTTCGGGGTCCAACTTTTCTTATTATTTCTGCGAACTGACTCGTACGCGTCAAACTTCTTAGCTAACTCTCGCGGTTCATTGAGAGAGCTCCACGAATCTATGAAATGATCTTTCATTTCGAAATTAGCCCGTTTCTTTAACTGGTCGGCCACCATTAATTTCTTTAGATCCTCAAAATTTGTCACTTCTACTCCCTCTAACCACCCATTTAAATATGTATCTAAATCATAAGCTAGATCATGCCAAAGAGTTCCCGGTTGTTTTTGGTGTTGCATAAATTTAATTCTAAAATTTTCCGGACTTAATTTAAATCGATCTAATAGCATTTGTTTGACTTTCTCAAAATCGTCACTAATTTCTTGGGGTTCTTTTAAAATTAATTCCGCGGTTTCTACGGGCAATAAAGCTAATAAATTAGTCACTAGATCCTCGTCATCTATTTCTAACTTCCTAGCTTGTCTTTGGAATAACGCAAGAAATAATGCCATGTCCGATTTCTCCGGTTCAAATTTTTGCATAATCGATTTTAGTGATTATCGGCTGGGGCGTTCGCTACGAGTCGAAGCTAGACTTACTGTTTCTGATTGTTGGGCTATTTTAAGTTTTTCTAACTCTAATTCATGTTTCCTTTCCGCTTCTCTGTCAGCGATTTTTTTCTCTTCAGCCTCCCTTTCCGCAATCTTTTCCGCCTTCCTTTTCTCTTCCGCCTTTCTTTCTAAGAGATCCTCCCGTATTAACTTAATTTGAGCTAGGGCTAGGTCTTTATCATAATCTGGAGACTTTTGAATTTTCCCTATGATATCACTTATCCTATCCGAAGTTTCAACAATCACTCCGAATTCGACTGCGAGCTCTTGCAGTTCCGCTTTCCTATACTGCCCTAATTCTGACATGTTTACCTAATTCTAAATTCACAATTTAATCTTACACAATTCCCAACAAAAATTTCTACACAATACCTAACACTTTTACACAATTCCTAACAATTTTACACAATTCTTACAATTTTACCCAATTCCAAAAAATACATATAGAAAATTACACTAATAAAACCTATAATTCAATTTTGCAAATTTTTGGGGTGTATAAAATTCCAATACAACACGATTCCAATAATTAAAACTTAATATTCAATTCTACACATTAAATTTGAAATATTTGAAATCACAACCCTTTCCAGGAAAGAAACCTCTTTCCGTAACTTATTTGATTCACTTTTAATTTTCATAAATTACACAAAACAATATGAAATTACTGTGTTATCTTTCTCAAGATATTTTAACACCCTTTTTGTTTTCTCAATTAATATCTGATGTTTTCAAATATAATCTTTCTCATTTAAAACAAGATAATCAAATATGTGCAAATCAATTAATATTTTTCCAAACTAAACAAATATGAGTTATATTTAAATTAAATTTTCCTATAATTTAAATTCCTCCCTGTTTTTACTTAGAGTTTCTAATATTTGTGATATGCCACATTTTTAATTTTTCCAAAAACAATGTTAATTTAAGGTTTACTCTCCCTTAATAAATTTCTAAATAACTTTTAACTTTATACATTTATCATCTAATACCTTAAATAACAAAAATTTTACAGCCTCACTAGAAAAGTTTGACTCACCCCTGTTTTGTTGTCGTTGCTCGAGTTCCGTCCTTCCTTCTGGCATTTATGATGGGCTCTCGGATCGGCACTCCGTATGGAATTCGGGATGGGCTCCGGATAATTCAGGCTGAGGGCTCTCCTCTCTGTCTTAGAGATTCTAGTCGATGCGACGTAGATGTATCCTCAGTTGATTTGATGGTTCGACGTACTCCGCTGCGTCTATCCTTCCGATCCTTCCGTTGAGTCTATCACGTTTCTATCGTCCGTAGTCCGTACTTCTTCAGGCAGTGTAGTATTTCTCCAACAATCATCCCACCGCTGCCACCAAGTTAGTATAGCTGTGTCGTTTCGGACTTTCGGGCGAGGGTTCTGGTAGCGAATGAGAAAATCCCGTCACAGCAGAAGTTGATAAGAAAATTAATTTAATTAAAATTTAAACAAGATTCTATGTACAACCGTTATTTACAATATTGATGTTGGAGGATTATATACAATGGCTAGGAGTTACAGCATGGATCGATAGTTGAGTGGATGCTTTTAACAAACAGTTTCAGTGGATCTCCGTGATCCGAAATTCGATTTACTGAAACAATACTTGCACCGTTCCAGGTACAGAAAAGATATAATTCAGTCCTAGGATAATTTAAGTAAAATGTCTCTTACGAGCTGACCTGCACACCTTCCCTGGTGACAGAAAATAAGCTGACCTGTGTTCTCTGCTCCTAGAGGAACACCAAAAAAAATCACTAAGTCTCGCTACCTCTCCTGGTAAACGGGACAAGAAAAAACCCTCCGACCTTCACTGGCCGAAGACAAGATACCAATCCCCGACTCTCTGCTTCAAGCCCTGCTCCTGGGGAAACTCTTTCTCTCGATGGCAACCCGCGCTCCTCCCTCATTCGCTGAGCGGGCGGGCGCCTTCTCGTCTGGCCGAAGAAATTCCTCGGAAACTCCGCTGTTCTCACGACCATCAGGGCGTACTAGCAGGGCAGCTTCTTTGTACTTTAGTGTCACAGTTCGAGACAGTCTGGAGCCAAACTATTGTAAGTATCAGCACACCTGCTCTGTGTAGAGATTAAGGCCTGGCCAACTTTAATTAATTGGAAGGGGGGCTGTATGCCACAACGCAGTTTAAACTCGCTACTTGACAAATATTCTTATTTGCAAGAATAATATGCTCCTATCCAAATTATACCTGTGAGGGTAACCGAAGCGGGGGAGCCATACCCTCCAAGCATGATCAAAATTGTGATGTCATGTCTCCGGACTACCCCAAGGGACAAGTACCAGACCGTTGCCAGTTGCCCATAATGCAGCAGTAGTGCGACGTGAAACCTAACCAACCAATTTACAAGAATAATTCACTACATTTAAAAGCGTTTGGTTTCTTGAAATGTCATGTGAAATTTAAACATTCCTTTATTATGTGCGAATAATATTATTTTTTAAATAAAACATTATATGGGACAGCAGATTGTGAAAGAAAAATGACTCTATGTAATAGTTGTTTTATGAAGTTTGCGTTGATGCAAACTCCATCTTAATAACTTCATTGGATAACTAAATGGTAAGTAAGAGAGTACAAGACTTGAATTAAACAATAAATAAAAGTTTATTTGAACAGATTAACGGGAGGGCGGTCTGGCAATCAAGCTAGCTCAGTCAGCGTATTTAATTAATCAAAATATGCGTATCAGAAATTAAATTAGATAATCTTAAATATTTCACCCCAGCATATAGTCGAAGGTGTAGAGACGGTTGCACTCGTATACACCGCTACTGCGACTTCACTGTGGATCAGAGGAATTCTTCCGAACCAAATTTACCTTTACGAATGCTAGTTGATACGCACACCAACTCTCATCGCTACTTAATCTTCACGCAACTAAATCTCCACTACTCCACTCCTCAATACTCGCCAAAATAAGAATCTTCACAATTTACTCCACAATCTACTATAATATACACCACCATCCACACTAATCTACTGAAACCATCTCCATCTTATACTTCTTCCTACTAACCTGCTTTCTCTTCATTTCAATCAATACTTTTGAAATCACTTCTAATTCCTTCGTTGTAGCACCCTGCCGACACAAAACTAACCCAACCTCAACTTTCACCGAGTCACTGGCGTCGAAGTAATTTAACCGTCCCCACTTTCTACTTTGCTGGATTCAGCTTAATTTTACACAAACTGTGGTGACGTTCTGACGTCTCAACCTCACAGTTTTTATGTTGGTTTATTACAACTGAACATATTCCTAATATGCTTTAAAAAATAATACAGTCTCATTAATTACCTGTAGGATTAATAATGCTTAATTTAAATCAGTATTGTGAAATTTAGGGACGTTTTTATTCAGTAATCACCAATAATTTTAAAGAGTGATACTTGATTGTGATAGACAATTAATCTTCATTGTGATTACGCAAACTTTGTACTTAAAAATTAGCGTTAGATACTGAATAAAAATGCCCCTCAAATTGACAACATTGATCGAATTTATTCATTCATGGCAGCCATAGGTACCTTTTTTATATCTTTTTCATAACACTATTTCCAAAAAGTAAAATTTATAACATATTTATTCTGATAAATCTGCCCTTCGCCTGTATAAATATATTATAAATTTTATGTTATGTAAATAGTGACACGAAAAGAATGTAAAAAAAAGTCGTCTGCGGCCGCCCTTTTCATTAACGTGATGCCAAAATTACATTTAAATTCTATAAAAATTAACGCAAGATGCAATTTTAAAGCGCTTTTTTAAATTATTGATCTGTTCCTGATTAATCGATAACTGAAAAAAATATTTAATACATTTTTTATTTTTTATTTATTTTTTTTTTTTTTGAGATAATACAATCAGAAGATATAAAATTGATCTAACGAATTATACATATCTAAAATTTTTATTGTATGAAAAACTTAATACACGAATTAAGATGCATAAAACAAAGTTTACATGGCAAGTTAGAAAATAACAGAAATAAAGTTTGAGTTATTTTTTGAAACACCAATTTTCGTGATCTAAAATTAACCTACCTAAGCAGGATGGCTGTTAATTTTCCTGTAATAACCATGCCCATGCAATGCATGAGAAAAGATATCTAAAATTGATTTCAGTAACAATTTTCAAGAAAATCGTTAGAGCCGTTTTTCAGATACACGCTTTCACCACAAACTCAACCGTTGACAGGTAAACAACAAATACATATGAAAGGATATCTAACAAAGTGTTGTTGTGCCGAGTTTGTAAAAAATCCGTAAAGCCATTTTTAATGGAACGCTCTTGCGAGACCTGATATTGAACTATTTATACAGGACGCCTATCAATTTTTCTGAACTAACCATCTATATCATTCGAAAGAACGTGTAATAGAGTGTTTAAACAGCAACTTTGAAAAAAATCGATCTAGCTGTTTTTGAGATACGGATTTAGAGTTCCATTTCGGGTTTCGATGGCCCACATCCGGTTTTCCAATTTTCACCAAAATTTGGAAACTTTATTTGTACACAAAACCTGTGTCAATTCCGAAGTTTCGGAGATATAATAGTCCGAAGATTCCCCCATACATACACGCACACGCACACAGACACAGACACTGACAAATTGCCAAAAACCACTTTTTTGGACTCATGACCTTAAAACATGTAAATCAGGTGAAATCTCGATATCGAATTTTCGGACCAAATACAATACTTCCAATACCTACGATAGTAGGGTAATGAAAGTAAATAATCTGGTGTGTCACTCACACGACTTTCTATGACATAGAAATTTAATACTATAAATACAGGTTGCAGATTAAGAGGTAAGATAACGAGTACTGTCATGTAAACCTATGTTAAACAATTCAAATTAGGCTTCGGAAGTGTTTTATATAATAATTAGATCTGTGTGAGGGGGGGGGGGGCTACCGCCCCCTCAAACCCCCGTTTCATTAATGCACCTACATTTATATAGAATTTAATTCTGTTATTAAAATTAAAAGTTTACTTAAAATTATACAGATAATTTTCACACGCAACATTCATTGAAACGTATCAATCTTGATCAAACTCTTCCAGCAACAACCTTATATTAACTTCAAAATACAACATTTGGATCTCCTAAAATTATTCGTTTTTAAGTTACTCTAAGAGACACAGACACACGCAAAGCTCAAACGTTAAAAAACTTCCCTACGGTAATCCGGAAGCCTGAAAACTTAAATATACAAAAAACAAACGATGAATATTTAGCTTTACATTATTTACCATATCACTATGAGGAATTTATTTCAATTCCCGAACAGCTTTCCTGGAAATGGTAAAATATTATTAATAAAACACATCCACTAACAACAGATAAGTAGTGTGTTGTGGTCACCACATAACTTTCACCAGATAATTTCCCTGTACAAATTTACTCAGTAAAAATAATTTATTAAAATTATTATTTAAAAAAATTATCTTCCATGGTAATGCAGACGATTTTCATATTAGAGAAGTAATATTACACTAAATATCCAAAAAAAGGTGAATTTGTTCTCAATATTACATTATATATATATATATATATACATATATTGTTAAAAATGAAAAAAATCGATAATTTTATTTTAAATTATCGCAGATCGATTGTTCAACCATTTGTTTTAAAGATATTGACGAGCTCTTTTGAAAGGCACCCATGATGAAAATTTACTCCCCTTGAGGGGGGACTTCCCCCAGGGGGGAGGCGAGGCTCCCCCACACAAATTGTTTTTCCCAGTTCTATCTCTATTACAAAAAATATATATTCGTTTCATTTGGTTTAGTGCAGTTTATAGATGTTAAACTCTACTTACCTGCAATTTCCCCCATAGACGTAATGTATCTGATTACTTTTGAGTGTCCCTGTACACTAACCATTTGCTTCATCTCAACGAAAAACATTCTGAAGCATCCCTATATGATACACATTTAAAATACTGAGTTTGGAATTTCTGCTTCTATTTGTTCATGAGATTTGCTGATGACAGACACACAGACAGACACACACACACAGACCATTCGCTAAAAACATGTTTTTCGTGTTCAGGGGGCCTCAGAACATGTAAATATAACAAAAACTCGCTTTCGAAAATTTGACCCTAAAACAATACTTTCTCTACCGTAAGGGGAAGAGAAAGTAAAAATTAAACAAAATATATTTCATAATACTTCTCTCCGGCACGTTAGAAGACAATCATTATGTTTTAAATAATAAAGCAGCAATATTAATAAAAAAAAAAAAAAGAAAGAAGGAAACATTCAAATCGAAAATAAAAATAACTGTTCATATAGTATGATATTCTTTTCTCTGAAAATTTGCAGCTGTTTAAATGTATATAATATATTAAAAAAAAAAAAAAAAAAAAAAGGCAATTTAAAAAAATCTTTTTTTTTTTTGAAGGTTTTAAAAAATCTTTATAATTTATGACTTTAAAATATTCGAATTTTTAAGCATAGCAAAAAAAATGATTCGAAAAACTTTTGCAAACTCATTATATACCAGCACATTCTGTAAACATAAAATGCTAAAGAAACCTTTCTAGAAAAAATAGAATAATGTTTCTAGGCGGGAAGGCGGGAAGAGGGTAAATTTAAACTTAGTTTTAAGCTTTGCTAAAGTTTCGAGATAGTAGGAATAAATCAAACAAATTAGAAAATCATTGCTTGAAAGCTTTTCCCAAAAAAAATAAAATAGGATAAAATGATAAATTCCCTTTAAAATAGGAAAATTTTAACACATTTTTGAAAAGTTTTTTTTTTTTTTTTTTTTTTTTTTAAATCTCGTAAAAATACAAGAGTTATAATTTTGAAATGTATCAACGCTTTCATTGTCTTAATAAAAAAGCTGTTTAAGCTTTATATATATGCATATATATATATATATATATATATATATATATATATATATATACACATTAGTTATAACAGAGTATGGATGTCCCATGGCGGTCAATTTTTGCAATTTTAAATGTATCTGAGCGGGACTTAAAGTTTATGTTGGAAACCAAATCGCTATGATCATCCCTACTTGAACCTGAAATGGGGTTCAAACCCACGCAAATAAAGGACAGAGTGTTAACCCTTCGGCTATTATGTGGTTTCATAATTGTGAAATAAAGTTTTCAATAAATATTGCTTAACACGTTGAGAGCCACGCGAATTCTTAAAATCCATTAAAATTCCGTAGTGATTCCTCCAGTAATAAATAAAAATTAAGCAAATTTTCAATAATTATTTAAAATAATGTAATATTTTTAGTTTTATAGCCTATTTTATACTGTCAACCACCGATGATTGGCACGGCTTTATATCTATCATCTTTGACAGTGTCAGCCACCGATGTCTGACATGGCGCTTAACGTGTTAATTTTTATTGATACTGCTTTTACTTTCGTGGTAAAACTTTCACTGAAATGTTTAAAGTATAGCATGTTCTGCACACTTCTAAAGTTTCAATATGATTCCTTCAGTACTTTTAGAGATATATGGTACAATGTCTAGAATCTATTATGCTTGACACGACGCTCAACGTGTTAATATTACATTAAATGCATAAAGAAACTATACACTAAATGTTCAGGATTAAAAATTTTGTAAGAAAATATCATAACTTGCGATCACGATCTCTCACTATTGAAATACTCTGGTGTTACACTCACACTACTTTCTTATACGTTGAATTGCTGAAGGTAATACCTACATTACTATAAATGCTTGTTTGTAACATTTACAATATGCTTTTTTGGAATTTATTTTAGACAGAGTTTTCTTGGAATTATATATTTCTGTGATGGTCGGGGGTTGATACACCCTCAACTACTCAGCCCAATTTTGAATATCGTAGCTACATTAATAAACATTTAAATTTGTTACTAATTCAAAAAATAGTTCATTAAAAAATTGCTATCCACACCAGTGTTTGAAACTTATTTTATTAATTTGAATAGTACTTTGTAGACCTGTAATTCTGTACTGATAAGTATAAAGGATTTAAGTCCAAAAATGTCGATTTTGAGTTAAGTAGATAGTCAGATTCAGAAAAAAAAATTCTATAAATTGGTATAAAGGATTTAAATCAATGTCATTTAGTCTTTAAGAAAATCCATTGGTAAAAAAAAAAAATTCAAGTCAAAAATGTAGCATTAATCTTTGGTATAAAATATTTAATTCAATTTTTTCCTTTTATTAAATGAAGGTTGACAATCACTGAATGGTATAAAGGGTATAAATCAACATAATCTCTTTTTCCTAATCGATTCTTCTGATTAGGTTTAGTTAGTTTAACTTTATTTTTCGTCTCCTGAAAAATCAAGAATATGGACTTAAATCCTTTATACTTATCAGTACAGAATTTATACAAGCATCAAACAGTGCATTAAAATTTAGCACAGGAAATATATTATACCACAACATGAAATGAGCATTGAGCCATTACATTCTTTGCACTAATATGTCATAATTCGTTTGTGTGACCCTCCATAAACTAAAGATGAATAATTTTCATAATATATTCTATGTGAAATATGCACTTTTGCATCGAAAAATTGCATATTCATTTCATTCTGTTTAGTGCAGATAAAAGATCATGATTCATAAACTGTACTTACCTGAAATTAAGCCCATAGACATAATTTATTTTAATACTTTTATATATATATCCCTATACAAGAACCATTTGCTGAATTTCAATGAAAAGCAGCCTATAGCTAGTTCCTGTTAATTACCATGTTTTTATTAACTTCTATTCTTGTTTCTCTGTTTGTTTGTTTGTTTGTCCAATACAAATCTTGCAATCGAACAAATCAAACTAACTTCCCTACTAGCTAGACATTTGAAACTTTCACAGTAGCTCAGAACCCGGTGACAACACAATACTTCGAAGTCCGATTTTCGAATTTTTGATTAGTTTTCTTATAATTAATTAAAATATGAAAAAAATAACATCCCAATAGCGTTAAAATAGCCATTAAAATATTAGCTATAATTTAATTGTTGCCAAAAAAAATTTACAAGTTCATTTTCTTTCGACATAAAAATAATACATTTAATGAAACGTGGACGTTAAAAAATTATAAAAAGTTAAATTATGCATCTCACAAAAATTGACGTCATTATCACTTTAAAAATTTCATGCACATTGATAAGAGCTCTATGATTCATCAGAAAATTTAAAACATGATATATAAAAAGTTTTTTTTTTTTTTTTTTTTTATATCTTATAATTATTTTTGTTATTGGGCTATATGCAAATAAGTGACTCAGATATGCTACAGACCAACTACCAAGTCTCTAATTAATAAATCCAATTGATCGGTAAATATAGAAAACGCTCTATTTAAAATGTTTAACAACGGAAAAATAAAAAAAAATATCTACCATATATGAATAAGATAATGTAAAAATGAAGGTACAGAAAAATGCAGCAGAAAAATATTTTTAAATAATACTACAACATTACTAGATTAAATAATAATAATAATAATAATAAATTTATTTACGAATGTTTGTATTAATTAATTTAAATGAAAGGAAAAAAATAAAATGCAAAATGCAATAAATACAAACAAGGGGTGGGGAAGGGTTAAAGAAATTGTTTCTAGGTATGACACAAGAAAGCGCCGAAGAAAGGACATCAAATAAGTCATTTTGAGTGTTTTAAGCTGTAAAAGAATTTATGAAAATTCATGCGAGAATAATAAATAATATCAGCTTTAGAAAAATAATTTGGTGTGTCACTCACGCGATTTTCTCTTACCCTGAAATTTAGTACTATAAATACAGATTGAGATTAAGGGGTAAGATAACGAATACTGCTATGTAATCATATGTTAAAACAATTCAAAGTAGGCTTCGGAACAGCTTTATTTGACAAATAATTATGTGTGAGGAGGGCTAATAGCCCCTCAATTCCCCGTTTCATTACTGCACCTACATTTATCTATAATTCAAGTCTGTTATGGAATTGAAAACGTCATTTAAAATTATTCATGCAACTTTCACTCTCAACATAGATTGAAACTTATAAATTCCGATTAAACTTTGCTAGTAACAAAGGTATTATAACTTCAAATATTTAATATTTGCATCGCCTGAAAATATTTGTTTTTAATTTACTCTAAGAGACACAGACAAAGATCAAACGTTAAAAATTTGACTTCGGTATTGAAAAGGCCTCAAAAAGTGTAAATAAACAAAAAAGCAATCTATTTAGCTTTAAAAAATATGTTATTTACCATATGGGTATTAGCAATTAACTTCAATTCCTGAGCAGCTTTCCTAGACATGGTAAAATATTATAGTAATAAAGCACTTTCATTAATTATAAAAAAGAATGCTATGGCTTAAATATTGCCAGCCCTGTATATCTTCTGAAGGTTATGCACACACCACATGGTGCACATAAATATAGTCCTATATTAATAACACACGGCACAACCTGAAATCCACTTTCATAAATTTTCAAGAAATGTCCCACTATAATCTAGTTCTTTTGTGTAACCCTGTAAACGAACTGTGATAGATTACCATACCATATTCTACATGAAACATGTTTTTACGCATATAAAAATATATATTCGTTTCATTTGGTTGCAGTCTACAGATGTTAAACTCTATTTACCTGCAATTTCTCCCATAGATGTAATATTTTGGAATTCTTTCGGGTACACGAACCATTTGCTTCATCTCAAGGAAAAGTCTAGCGTAGCATCCCTATATGATACACATTTTGGATACCAAGTTTGGACTTTATGCTATTATTTGTTCTTGAGGTATCCTGATAACAGACAGACACTCACGTACACAGACCAACCGCTTAAAACATGATTTTCGGATTCAGGGGACCTCGAAACGTGTAAAAATAACAAAAACTCAATTTCGAAAATTTGACCCAAAAACAATACATTCTCTACCACCATGTATATGGATAAGAGAAAGTAAAAAATTCTTGGGATCAGAAGACGGAGAAAACAAATTAAATAAATAAAATAAAACTCTTCATTTCGTACATTTTGAAAGCGCTTTTTACATATTGAATTTTATTCTTCACGTTTTGAACTTTATATCACGTTTTCGTATGTTATAGCACTTTCTTCTAAACTTTTTATTCTTTAATGCTTTACATTAATCATATTCTATTTCCATCAAAGAAAATGGGTTCATGATTAAACTAAGTACAAAAAAAAAAAAAAAATGTAAAAGATATACTGACGTATATTCGCTAAATTTCCTTAAGCATCAAGCAAACGGACTTTTATTCCATTCTTAGAAAACACGTCAGAAATATTATGAATTTCCCTTAAAAATGCTGTTTCGAATTAAAAAAGAAGTCAGAACTGTCAAACATATGTCAGTTCGAGTTTAAAGTATTATAGAATTTCAAAATTTTGAAATATGTTTTAAAGAAGAAAGAAATTTGAGCCACGAAATGAACTTTGAAATTGAATTTCAAATAAATATTATTATTAACCATCAAATTTAATTTAGCTATTAACTTTAACTATTGAAAGCAAATCCTATTCTTTTGCAAAAGAAGGGGAAATAAAACTAAAATATTTCAACACAAACATAAGTTTAAAAATTTCTCCGACTGACCCTTCTAATTTATATTTGAATAAATGTAAATCTAGTTTTATAAAAAATATACGACCTTGAATTGATAAATGATTGACTGATATTTCTCTACAAAGTCTGTAATTTTCAGTTGGTAAAATGACAGCTCTCAAATTATAGAATGTCAACACATGGCTGACCTTAAATTTAATTAAATATTACTTTTACTTCTAATTTTTAACCGAATAGAGTTTTTTATTTTTGAATTTCATAATCGCAGTTTATATAAAACTTTTAAATTTTGTCAAAGTCAGTTAAAAATCTGCGATTTTAGAAAAAAGGAAAACTTTTTCATCTACATAAATGTAGGAATGTGTCTGTGTATCTGTGTGTGTGTCTGTCTGCGCACTGGTACTACTAATCGCAGAGTTACAAAATTTAGCAGAGAGTTAGCTTGGATCGTGAAAGTGAGTACCTCATCGATATTTTTCCGATTTCCGAATTTGAATTATTATTTATTTATTTTATTATTATTATCATCATTATTTATTATTATTATTATTATTATTATTATTGTTTTTATTTATTTACTTATTTATTTTCGATTTTATCCATTGATTTTTTTGTTTCATTTTCTACAATTTATTCTTTCATACCCATCGTCTGTGCATCATAGCAACGGATATTATGCTATTTTTATCTATTTAATTCGTTCATTTAACTGCAGCCTTTTAATTATTATTATTATTATTGAAACCAAATGGTAATACAGTAGAAAAAAATTAAACATACTAAATTTTAAATAAAAAAATAGTTATAATAGTTATATTGATATACAATTATTATAATGTAACTAATTGTACTAAAATTATAAATGTATTCTACTTATCACTTTATTATTCGACAGTTTGGGCGAGAAAACCGAGTGATTAGGTATCGCTAATGCATGATGCGAAAACTAACATGTTTCATCGATGCTCAGATATACTCAACTGTAAATTCGTAGACCGGACCCAATATAAACGGAAGAAAAAGACACTGCCGAGTGCAGCGGGTACACAAGCTAATTTCAGAGCGATTTTTTTTTTTTTTAGTGAAAACTTCTTTAGGCGCGTTGGGCATTTTTTAGATGGGAAAAAAACATTGAACTCGCGACCCTGTTACCGTAACCGACACCTCTGTGTATAAGTATGTAAATATATTGTGCATGTACGTACGTAGATACACATGCATGTTGATATTTTTTGAGATGGGAAAAAACCATTGAAATCGCGACACTGTTACCGTAACCGACAACTCTGTATATAAGTATCTACATATATTGGCCCCATTTACACGAGAGTTGAGTTTAAATTGAAATACATTAATAATATAACTATATATAATATAAACATATATTGTGTATATACGTACAACATAGATATATATTCATGTCGGAACTTTTCGAATCGAAAAAAACAAAAATGTTTCCTGTTATAATCAAAATTTTTTAAATTGCGCGCCTTTTCGTAATATGCTATCTAATGCACCCGTGCAATGTATTTCTACCTTACAGACGACGAAAAATCTAACACACTTTCGATTGCGAGAATCGCATAACAGTTCAGTATACAATTCAGTATACAATTCAACGCACGTTTCTGTTAATTCAACAGAGATGTTATTTTTGTTACAATTCTTGAAATTCATTAAAATATTTTTTTTTCTTCTTTGATTTAGCTAGCTACAAATAATGTATCATACAATTAACGTACTAATGTGAAGTGTTAATAATTATATACTGTATATTGTTTAAATAAGAAATATTGAACTGCAGTGCTTTTGAGTTTGAATTTGTAAATCTATCATTGCTGATAAATTAATAGAACTGTTGCTCATCATCACGTAAGTAAACAATTATTTAAATAAATAAATTTACGTACATTATTTTTAATTACAAATGAAAAAAAGGCTAACACGTGGGAAAAACGTGTATCACTATTTAGTATAAATGTACACGTCAGCTGTCTCTTTTTCTTCTTATGTTGGTCATAAGATCTGTACACGATTCAAGAAATACACTCGTAATTGTTCAAGTTTTCACTTCTGTCGGCACTCCCGGAGTGCAATTTTTTTTTTTTTTTTTTTTTTAAGGTCTAATCTATAAAGTTATATTAAAAAAATAGTGATTCAGTATTGAAAATTCTTTTTAATATTGTGACCAGCGAAACGGGCAAAGCCGTCTCGTACTCTAATAAAACAAATAAATAAATAATAAATAAATAAAACACGCGACTTATAATCTAACATGTTGACAGATAGAGACTTTTAAAATATCAATGCAAAACGTCCAAAAACAAATCTCATTTTAAATAACTTTAGTAAATGAATCAAACTTTCATCAATCAAGAATCATCACAGTTCAGCGTTCAAATAATGAAAGTCGCATTAGAATCGGTCTATTTCTTTGAAGAAACAAAGGGTTCAAACTCATCCATCGTGTTTTGATGGAGGCTAAACATGCAGTCGGTAGAAAAAAATTTTCGAGCGCAAGCAATAATTCCTACATAAAAAAATAAAAATAAAATACACTTAATACTGTTTTGTTTAATTAAATCCTTGTAATCATGTTCTTGGTGAGTCTCAAAACATGATTCGATATTACTTCCGACTGTAGCAGTAACATATTTTGTATTTTTATGAAATGTGATTAATTTCCTAGTTTGAAATATGTTTGGCGTTTGTTTTTCAATTACTGCGTCTAAACTAATACTCTACATAATAATAAGGAAACATTTTTTTCCCTGTTAATATCTGTAAATTCGTCAATCTGGAATTTCTTTCTACTAGATTATTGTGAACATACATCCAGTATTGCCAAATTTAGGGGCTTTTTTATTCAGTTATTACCAATGATTTTGAGGAGTGATATTTGACAAACATGTAGCGGATACCATCAATGCCACTTCTACGATAGAATCTCAAAGTTTACCGATGAACACGGGGTTAACCTTTTGTCTAGAGGTATACCTTTAGACTCCTATCGCTCATATCACAGGTTCGGAACAACGTACCACCACACACACTTCCTGTATTGGTAACCGTGGACGCTCCTGCGCAAAGAGTTATCATTTTCACTCTACAGCAATACATGACATCATCACACCATCCCAACGACTAAGCCTGTGAAATGTTTACAGCACAAAGTCTGTCACGCCTCAAGCCGTGTGACTTCCCATACAGCAAACTGACAGCACTATCTGGTAACCGCTACCGTTTACAGGAAAAATATCGCTCGTACGACGGCGTACTCTCTGGGAGGATGAATACTGTAGCGGACGCCATCAACGCCATTTCTACGATAGAGTTTCAAAGTTTACCAATAAACACGGGGTTAATGTTTTGTCTAGAGGTATGTCTTCGGACTCCTATCCCTCGGATGTCAGGTTCAAATACAACCTATCGCAGCACGCACCTTCTGGAAACATAATCTCTAAAGTGATTAAGCAACCGTTACAATTAAAAATTAATGGTAGATATTGAATAAAAAATTTCCTTAAATCTGGCAACATTGCATACATATTTATAGTTTGAGTACATCTCATATACTGAAACAGTTTTTCTAAGCTAAAATACACATGTAAATAGCAAGAAAATAATTTATCACATATATCATAATTATTAACTTTCTGGTCATCATTTACTTTTGTGTGAAAACATATATAAAATTGCCAAAATATGAATAGATGAAAGAAGATCAAAATAAGAAGAAAAATTAATAAAAGCTTACAGAATTCATAACGTCAACAGGGCATTATACAAATAGTGCAAGTAATTTTTTTTTTAGTTCTTAGCATTACGCTAATGAATACATAAATTTTAATGCCCAAATCATAAAACCAAAAGAAAAAAATCTGATGTAGGCACCACACGACTTCCTTATACACCCATTGGAAAATACATACATTGTAACCTAAACATTCCCATTTTTGTGAGGTAACTGATTCGAAAATAAACAGGCAGGTGTGATGTTGAGACGTCAGAACGTCACCACAGTTGTTTTAATTAAGCTGGATCCAGCAAAGTAGAAAGTGGGGACGGTTAAAATCGCTTCGTCGCCAGTGACTCGGTGAAAGTTCAGGTCGAGTTAGTTTTGTGTCGACAGGGTGCTGCAATGAAAGACTTAGATTTTGAATGTTAGATAAATTAGAAGTGATTTTAAAAGGACGGGTTGAAATGAAGAGAGAGGAGGGTGTAGGAAGAAGTATAAAATGGCGATGATTTTAGTAGATGGGTGTGGATGTTGGAGGATATTATAGTGGATGTTGGAGGATATTATAGTGGATGTTGGAGGATATGATGGTGGATGTTGGAAGACATTATAGTGGATGTCGGAGCATATTATAGCGTGGATATTGGAGTATTATAGTGGATTGTTGAAAGTCTTATTTTGGCGAATATTGCGTAGTAGAAATTTAGAGGAGTGAGGAATAAGTCATGATGAGTGTTAGTACGAAATTTGCTAGCGCTCGTGAAAGTGAATTTCGATCTGTAGGGAATCCTCTGATCGAAAGTGAAGTTGCAGCAGTGGAGTTACGAGTGCAACCGTCGCTACACCTTCAACTGCTTGTTGGGAGTCTATCTGACGAAATTTTCTGATGTTCCAAATTGTCATCTGCACTCTCAAACTCTTCGCATTGATGATGAGCTGTTTCAAAACCCTTTGATGGTCTTTTCTCGTAATCTGATGCCCACAGTCTACGTATTCTGACGTCTGCCCTAGTATGAAGCAAGTTCATCCTATTCTTGGTTTAGTCATTTCCTGTGCAGACGTAAACTCCAGCTATCAGCCCAGCCAGCACAGTAAACTCATCTTAATAAAGACTTTGTCATGTTTTTTTTTTTTTTTTTTTTTTTTAACAATTATTTTTCTGTGTTGCGACAAACTTTAAGTGTCGCATTTGTCCCAAGCGACTTTCTATGTAAAGCCAAGCAAGCTCAAGTTTGAAATTAATATTTTGCCTTCCTGGCATAACAGGGAGACGTTTGTTAATCCTACTGTAATCCTAGTTTTAGCTTAGTCAGAGTCCCGGAGTTTCTCGGGGTAAAAGAACGCCTTTTATTTAAAAGTTTAAAATTAATTTTTTTTTGGCGTTCCCAAGTTTTTCGCTTAGGGATTTAACAAAAAAAAAAATTTAAGTTATTCTCACCCGGTTAAAATTTAAGTGACGGCTGCACTCACACTTCAGAGATTTGAGATAGTTAGATATGGAATGAAGCTATTTAAATTTACTCGATAAAACCCATTGGGGATTTTCCCGACTAAATTTTTTTTCTTGAAAGGGGACTGTGAGGTTGAGACGTCAGAACGTCACCACAGTTGTTTTAATTAAGCTGGATCCAGCAAAGTAGAAAGTGGGGACGTTTAAAATCGCTTCGTCGCCAGTGAGTCGGTGAAGGTTGAGGTCGAGTTAGTTTTGTGTCGGCGGGGTGCTGCAATGAAATACTTAGATTTTGAATATTAGATAAATTAGAAGTGATTTTAAAAGGACGGATTGAAATGAAGAGAGAGGAGGGTGTAGGAAGAAGTATAAAATGGCGATGGTTTTAGTAGATGGGTGTGGATGTTGGAGGATATTATAGTGGATGTTGGAAGACATTATAGTGGATTCCGGAGCATATTATAGCGTGGATATTGGAGTATTATAGTGGATTGTTGAAAGTCTTATTTTGGCGAATATTGAGTAGTAGAAATTTAGAGGAGTGAGGAATAAGTCATGATGAGTGTTAGTACGAGTATTTGCTAGCGCTCGTGAAAGTGAATTTCGATCTGTAGGGAATCCTCAGATCGAAAGTGAAGTCGCAGCAGTGGAGTAACGAGTGCAACCGTCGCTACACCTTCAATTGCTTGCTGGGGTGAGATATTTAAGATAATCTAATTTAATTGTTGATATATATTTTTTGATTGAGTAATACACTGACTGAGCTAGTTTAATTGCCAGGCTACCCTCCCATTAATCTGCTCAAATAAACTTTAGTTATTAATTATTCAAGTCTTGTGGTCTCTTACCATTTAGAGATCTAATTAAGTTAAGATGGAGTTTGCATCAACGCAAACTTCACACAGGTTCTAGCCAACGAAAATACCTGGAAAGAAGCAAGGTGGGGAAAAACGCTACTCTAGCCGCAAAAGTCACGATAATCGGATTACTTATATATCAGAGACAAATATAGTAGTTTTTTTTCAGGAATAGTGTTCGACGGCTTATTACAGAATCTCTCATTGCCAAATGAACAGCATGAGTTCAATAAAAATCATTAAAGTATACATGCAAATTTTGTTCTCTTAGGCGAAAATTAGTGAAAAGAAACGATATATTTTACCAAAACAATTAATTCTGTTAAAATTGAGAAAATATTTTTTAATTCTGGATATTCTGAAACAATATTTCCGCCAAATCTGATCGCTAATCTCGCCAAGCCACCAAGTTTGTAGCCAAAGCAGATTTGGGTCTTCGCATCGATTTTGGCGGTTTGAGATCGAATTTGGCGTCTTAGCGTCCGAATTTTGCGAAAATCCATAGTTTAGGAATGCCAATGCTCGGTAGCTCTAACTTCAACAAGAACAGAGTTCTGGAAATTTCCGAAAACGTTCATTGATTTCTTGCTCAGAACCAAATTCTTTGAAATTTCTATAAGTGACTAACCAGACAAAAAAAAAAAAAGAGTAATTATTGATGATTGTAGATTAAAATTTGATTATATCGTTACGTGCTGCTTTCTATATGGTATTCCTGTAAAAAGGGAAATAGATGGAAATTTTTTATTTCCTCGAGGGTGCACGTTGACTCAGTCTCAATTTAAGCATTCAAATGGAGCAAAAAGTGGCAGTTAAGGATTACCAAAGTTTGGAAACTCTAACTTCAACAGGAGTAAATTTCTAGAACTTTTTATAATGACTTATTAGTTTCTAGCTCAGAAACTGATGAATCATTACCTCTAAAATTCTATAAACTACTGTGACAATACTCTCGCTGATTTCAAATTTCATTCAGACTTCGAAATTTTCGGTTGTTCCTAAATTAGCAAAACTTCTGTTCTGTAGTATAATTAACAGGGCTTATTTTATTTCTGTAGTAAGAATGACTGTTTCGTTGGATTCGTTCGAGAATATTTATTGATTATTGATTTTAATAGCGCATAAGAGTGTTTTATTCGACTGTTTCCTGAATATTCATTAAATAATATGCTATCATCGACCAGAACCTCCTTGTGTCTTTAAGAATTACTTTCTACAATCAAAAATGCCGACAACTTTCTTAACAATATCATTACGGGCTTAATGTACAGGCTGAATATTCATTAAGTAAAATCCATTCTTTGGTTATAACCTACTTATGTTCTTAAGAATTACTTTCTACACGCAAAAATATCAACAACTTTCATAACATTACCATTACAGGCTCTATCTACCATCTGAATATTCATCAAATACACTGCATGCGTCGACCAGAACCTGCTTATTTTCTTAAGAATTATTTTCTACACGCAAAAATGTCAAAAAGACCAGTCCATTACGGGCGATACCTACGGGTTGAATATTTAATAAATGAACTGCATTGGTCGACTAAAACCTGCATATGTCTTTAAGGATTACATTTTACGTGCAAAAATGCCTAGAACTTTCATAACAATATCATTACGGGCTCTATATATGAACTGAATAGTCATTAAATATAATGCATTCATCCACAAAAACCTGCTTATGTACTTTTTACACGCAAAAATGTCGACAACTTTTATAACACAACTGTGGAGAAATTTTCCACACATACATTCACTTTTTAGTCTTTTTCCTTTAAAATTCTGAATAATTAAATTATTTCATTTTTCATGAGAAAACTTCGTTTTAAAATTAATTTTATTTCATATTAGTTTTCCGAATCCTAATGTATTTTACTTTTAAATTCATAAAATAAAATGAATTAATTGTATTACATATTAAATTGCGTAAACCAGGTTAAAATAAAACTTTCTTAAATCAAAAGTTCATTCATTTTGGAATTATTAATAGAACCCATAAATTAAGAATTCGTTTTTATTTAGATTATAACTGTAATACTTAATTAATAACTTATCATTTGAGAGATATAAATTAGCTTAATATTCTTATAAAAAAAAGTGTTCTCAAATATTCCTAAACAAGAAAACTCACTGTCAGAATTAATGTATTTCAACACCGGATGTATTAATTTATTTGAAATTACGCAAGATTAATGATTTCAGTTCATAACGGTCATCCTCTAGTCAATCTGACGCTTGTCGTAAAGCTGGCGAACTTCAGGGTTAATACATTTCAAAACCGTCGTTGAAAATTCAAAAAATTAACATTAGTTTATTCTACGAACAAAGAATTACACTTGGCAGTTATTTGGCGACAGATCGGTCATGTGATTTGCAGGCTTGCCACATTTGGCCTGGTAAGTCGTGCGCTCGCTTTGCTCTCCCCACACACTTTACGATAATATCTTGACTTGATCACACGTTAAAAAGTTACCTCTCTCTCACAGTATTTTAATTGGAGCATATCCCTGAAATCCTTTCCATAGTTTTTTTTAAGTACTTTAATAAAGTTCCATGTCACCTCTTGACTCTGTTTTCAAGTGATTTTTTTTAATGGATTTATTTTGAACCTGATTACCAGTAATATTTCAGATCATGCGCCATATCTTCAATAGTAAAAAAAAGAACTTCTTCATAACAATTAGAACCTGTTTATGTCTTGAAAAATTACTTTCTACACGCAAAAATGTCGACAACTTGCATAACAATATCATTACGGGTCCTATATACGGGCTGAATCTTCATTAAATAAAACGCATTCGTCGACTATAACATGCTTATGCCTTCAAGAAAAACTTAACACTACGCAAAAACGTCGACAACGTTATGACGATATCATTACAGGCTCTATCATTGGCTTTTTTTTTAAATCTGTTTGATGGTAAGTCATATACGAGGGGTGATCAGAACATATAATGGTTACAAGCTGCAGCATTTGAGAACTACACATTGTGGAGAACTTTTGTTTCCCCATAGTGGAGATAGATGGTGCTACTTGTCATACAGCTGGTGTGCGGGTAGGTAGTGAAAGATCCCAGACGGTCCAGGACGATTGAAATGGCAAGACGGTTAGAAAATTGGTCTCGTCTGGAAGTGATTCGATTTTTATGGGCAAAGAATGTGTCCGCGAAGCATCGGACGTAAACGGCCGGGCATGTTGAGTGAAGGTGTCATCCTCCTCCATGACAATGCTAGGCCCCATACTGATCAAGTAACGCAGGAATTGTTGCGACGGTTGAAGTGGGTAATCTTGAGTCACCCCCATACAGCCCACATTTGGCCCCCAGTGACTATTTCCTGTTTCCGAGGTTGAAGGAGCACTTATCCGGCGCACAGTTCTTATCAGACAGTGCAGTGAAAACATCCGCCGAGACCTGGCTCAATGGACAGGGACCTGATTTCTACCAAGACGGGTTAAACAAGTTGGTTCTGCGTTCTGATTAATGCCTAAATAGACATGGTGATTATGCCGAAAAGTGATAAGCACATATGCCTCTTAATTCTCTTTTGTATTTTCTGTCTATTGCTAATACATATTTCTTTATTCGACTTGTAACCTTTTTTTCTGATCACCCCTCGTATAATGGCTAAAGCCTATGTATTTTTGGTCATTATAAAAATAATTTTCTTAAATTTCTCCAAAACGGAAAGTCACAGTAATACCAAAAAGGGAGCTGCACAACTATATGTCATAACAAACCTATATACCAATTTTAACATTCTACGTGCAATCACTTTTGAATTATGCGAAATACACACCCACACATACATACTTACATACAGACGTCACGAAAAATCGTTTAAAATTGTAGATTTCTCTAAAACGGGAGCTCGTATTAAAACCAAAGTCACAGGTGTACAACTGGACATCATGATAAACACGAATATAGTTTTGCAACATTCTGCAGTTATTTGTTTTTAAATATGCGAAATATAAATATCATTTCATAAATCGAGATTACTGTACTTCATTATACTTCGCATAAGGAAGTAAAAATGTATGAAAATATTTAAAAAAATAAAAAAATACGTATATATAAGATACAAGACTTTCTTACCAGCTACATGCATATTACAAGTGAATGCAAACAGAAAACAATGCCAATTTGTAGTTAGCATTTAAACCAAAAATAATAGAATGTATTATCACGAAGTGAAGTTAATAAAGACATGAATTTATTTTTACGCTTCTTTTTTTTTTTTAATCTAGATATAAATTTATTTAAAGTATAGTGTATAAAATTATATTTTTAATAATAGGTTACACATTTAACATTAATTAATATTATAAAATTAACTTCTGTAAATAAAAAATATGTGTAGGGATTTAAGAAAAGAAATAATTGTGGTGATGGAGTATTTTTGTTAAAGAAAATATTATTCGTAAAAAACATAATTAAGTAAAACAAAATAATTAAGTAACATTTTAGATCAAATAAAATTATTAATAATTGACATTAATCTGAATTAAATTGATATATAGAAGCATGGTAACTGTTATTATAATATTTTTTATTTTATTCTATTATCAAAGCACTCTAATATGATCACCATAATATGAACAAATGATTTAGCATTCTGTTTTCATCTGTTTCATATTCCCGTTCCGCATTATGAGATTCCACATTGTGTAAAAGTTTATTAGAACGCCCTTGCTGCAGTAACATTATTATTATAATTATAATTAATATCACTATTATTATTATTATTATTATTATTATTATTCATTATATGGTTGATCCACATGAAAAATAATTCTTGTCTTTGAAACCAGTCATCAATTTAAATTATTCTATATCTGTTATCAGATAAAATGCATTTTGTTTTTCATAAATAATTATACAAATTTCAACACAAATCCTTGTTATTGATCCCTTATGCTTACAGAATCGTTTCAATGTATATATATATATATATATTACTCCTTGCAGAATCTAGGTATGTATATATACAGTGGTGGCCAAAATTGTAAACACTTTTGGATTTTTTTACGTTTTTTAATTTTGTATGCTCATTGGAAATACGTTTCACAAAATGCAAACTTGTATGCATAATTTTAAAGAAAATTTAATACTAAATTCAATACAAAAAACAAAATTCAGATATTTGCAATACAAAAAAAATTTAAACAGCAATAATTATCGATATACATTAGATACTGATGACTGTAGAGAGTTATCAGTTCTTAGTAGGGTAGCCTATTATTTTTTATTTGAACTTCAACTTTATATCGATGTTTCACTGAGTTGACGAGAGTTTTAAACTCTTCCTTCGTATGAAATTGATTTTAAAAAAATATGTACTTTATATATATATATATACTTGCTTCTTAAAGCAATTTGCATTTCATTCTTTGAAGAAAAGATTAATTTTAATAATATGTTAAATATGCAAGTTCTTTTTTTTTTTTTTTTTTTTTTTTTTTTTTTTTAAATAGATCTTTCATAAATTAAAGATTTCATTTAATTTCAAAATGTAACAGTTTGTTAAGAAAATAATCTTTTGACATAAAATATAAATTTAAAATTCATACATTAAATTAATCTGATAAGAATTGTTCTCAGGTTTCAAAATAGTTCATTCATTCAAATTATATTATGCTTTTCAATATTTCTGATGCAATCTTCCTTTAGAATTCAAAAAATGCGCAATGTAGCTGCAATTACTTTTCATGCCCTGTCTTGCAGTTTTTCAGACTACTATACTTTTGGCTTTTGTTGAGCTCGTCAAGAGCTAGGTTAAAATAATATAACCGCCTTTTCAAAATTGAAAATTTCCCATTTGATTTGCATTAAAAAACAAAGAAACTTTTAATTGGTGCACTTGGTAGTATGTTTTGGCTATCAATAAATTTGTTTTCTATATCATTCTGTTTAATAACGTCATCTAGCGGTTACCATGCGAATAAATTTAATTAATATAGCTTCTCATAATACAGGCTTTTTAAATGCAGTTTTGAACGATTTTAATTAATCTTTGCTGAGATGTCGTCATTTGATCATTCGCAGAATGTTAGTAATAATCCTGTCAGCCAAAACATGCAGAAAAAAGGTCAGTATGTTTTCACATAATTATGATCTCACATATTATGTTTGGTGATTTTTTATGCTATAGAAACTGAATAGAAAAACTGTCTTTAAACTGTCTATAGAAACTGTCTTTCTGCAAACGGGAAAAACTGCTGCATAGCAGCCTTTTTGTCGACCGATATGCACTCGAATTGAATAAGCATAGTTTTTCAAAATGACCTTCTTACATATCTCGTTCATATTCATTTATTTATTTATTTTATTTTATTTTACGCTATAGAAGCTGGGATATAGCATTTGCATAAAAAGGGAAAATATCACATGTCAATCGATATGCACTCATATTCAATCAACTTAAATTTCCATAATGACCGTCCCACATATTAAGGTTTTCAATTATACACTATAGAAATTGAAATATGGCCTTCGGGTAAATCGGTAAATTTGCAGCATAGCAGCGTCACCTATGAATAAATATGCACTAAAAAAAACTAATTTATCTTAATTTGCAAGTAAATATATATATATGTGTGTGTGTGTGTGTGGGAATTATAAAACTCTGTGCATTAGTTTTTGATGCAAAAGTGCTACACGATATCTTGCCCTTACAGGCGGAAATCATTCCAAAAATAATGAAAACACGGTCAAGTAGATTTTAAACGTATAAAACCGTCAAAAATTGTATGTCCAAAGTTTTTACGAAGCCAATTCTTTCTTCTATTTGATATTTAAAAATGCAACAAACACAGAAAAATAATTGTTAAAATGATTTTATTTCTTTCTCTTTTCATTTTAAATTAAAATATATAAAGTTTCACGCTTAGAATGATTAAAAATTTTATCAGCCTTATTACTTAGTAAGATTATATCTTTTTAAAGGTATATAACAAATCCTACAGGCAACAAAAACTACCGTACAAACATTCCTTAGCGTATTGATTTACATCAAAAATTAAACAACTTGATTGTGTAATACTGTTTGGCCTTTAGGGCAGGTTCTCTATGTATTTGCTTTCAACAAAAAACTAAGTTCATTTTGAAAGTAACTTCAATTCTGTTTGACGTATGTTCTCTTTAATAAAATGTTCTCTTTTCCCTGTACAGAGTAAACACAAGATACCACTTTTAAGTTTCATAGTCAAACTTTAAAAGTGAAGATTCTTTAGCTTTTATTTACATACAGAAAAATAAAAGACTGTTAATTTTATAATTTAAGAATTATTCAAAAATTAATATTTTTATTCTCTGAACATTATTATTCCATTTAGAAGTTATTTATTCATTTATATTTTATATATTTATTATTATTTCAAACGAATAGTAAATTAAACTTATACTACTGAACGATATATTGCCTTAATATTTTTTATAATAGTAAAGACCAAACTCTCTATATACTTAAAAAGTACGTTTTATTTTGTTTACTAATGATTTTTTTTTTTTTTAATATACCACATTTCAATATAAGGAATTTTATATTTAAATGAAGAGACTATATACATTAAATATTAATAAAATGTATTTATATAACGTGTCTTTTTTATACTATTTCCTTAATAAATATTCATCATATGAAAATAATATGTTTTTGTAAATAACAATTAAAAAGGTGAATTTTTTATAGTAAAACAGACGTGAATCATAGTAAAGCAGACGTTTAAACATTAGATTGTCCAATGAAAAATAAATCAAATTCATCGATAAATTTTAATTATATTGGAATGGAAATTTTCTGTTTAATTGTCCAAAAGTAAGGATTTTAACACGTTGAGCACCATGTCAGCCATCGGTGGCTGACAGTGTCAAATATGACATAAAGTCGCGTCAATCATCGGTGGTTGACAGTGTAACATACGATAAAAAACTAAAAATATTACATTATTTTTAGAATTATTGAAAATTTACTTAAATTTTACTTAATTTTTATTTATTAAGGAATTTTAATGGATTTTATTAAGAATTCGCGTAGCGCTTAACGTATTAAGATTTTAAATTTGTATGATTCTAAAACATATTTTATTGATAAAAAAGGCATTTCGGTACAAAGAAACATACATTGAATCAAAAAAATGAAATTTAAATGAAATTTAAATCTAAAACATCTGATTATTCTAAAATGTTAGAAAATTCGGTTCTTTATAGAAAAAGAAATGCCTTTTTATTCTTGAAACATCTCTAGATGGGATAAAAAGTTACATCTTAGTAATAGGTTACTTTGCTTCATACACAGTAAAAAAATAGCTATTACCAGCTGCAAGGAACTCTCTGTGATTGAAGAAAATAGATTTTTTCTCCATTCACAGAGAGTTTCTTGCAGCTGGTAATAGTTATTTTTTTTACAATATACTGTCTTTGGTAATATTTCTAATATCCTATTATTTCTGTAACTTATTACTACTTAATTGAAATGCGACTTCGAGAAACGCATTATATATACACATGTCGTGCATACAGCATACGATTTATGTTTTTGAATAACAACACTTTCGAATGGAAATCTTCACTTAATGTAATTGTATTTTCTTTTCTTTTAAAAACAAAATTGCTCTCATAAAATAATAATACTAAAAGATATAGTCCGTGAAGCGTTCGCCCTGAAAGAATACGCGTATGCGAAAATAAATATTGCAAATAATATTGAGTAACATACGTCCATTTCCTGTAACAAATAACACCAATATATAAATTATATTATTCAAAAAATCTTATTCAATTGTTTAAAATAATGCTTTATTAAAAAAAGTTATAGCATTCCAAATCCTAAACTATCAAATAATTTATTACATAAAATAACCGAATAAATTAAATTAAGTAATTAAAAATAATACTAGAACTATGCTGTAATAATTATATCATAACAATTATGTTATAAATGATTTTTAGAAGTATTATACAATGAAAGATATTAATTTATCATATTTTTAAGTGCGTTGTTTAGAAAAAGAAAATTTAACTAGCGCATTTAAAACATAATTTAATGACAAAAACACATGTATGCATTTTATAAAACATTAAATATTTAACAATTTTAGTACCTGAAAAGTAAAATACATTTATTTGATTAAAAAGCAACTGCTATTCAAAAATAACAATTTTTCAATATTTTTGTTTTAAGACGTAAAAGGCGCTTTCAAATTAAATTTCCGGCTTTAAAAAAAAGAGCCCCTCACAAGATACTAATGTATGGTTTTTCGGCAAAAAAATAATAATAATAAAAATAAAATTGCCATCCGAATTATTCTTCTCAATCACAGTGGGATGACGTCTTTTACGATGCTTTTTTAAATTCGGAATAGTTGTTATAAAATTTAAATTTTGTTCGCAAAGATCGCATAATACGATTATCTTGATAGGTCATATACGACCATAAATAATTAATCATTTTAGTCATCATAAAAAAGTCGCTGTAAAAAGGTAAGATAAAGAAATTAACTGATTAAAATAAATAAGAAAATGAAAAGCCAAATACAAATACGCATCCTCTTATCGAATTTATCACCACATAAAAACACATGAAAAAATAAAATATTCCCAAGCATATTTGCGTGCGTCAAACGCTGTTATGTAATTTTAATGTAGCCGCTATCCTCAATTTCAAATAAACATCCTACCAGACAGATCTAGTGTTACATTAATTAAAAATCGCCTCCAATCCATAAACATAAACACCCCTTTCATTTTTCCCTTCTCACAAGCATTTCTGTCAAACAAGCGAATCTCTGCAAACAACCCAATACCTAAACGATTTCATTGTTCCATGAAAAATAATCAATACCAAATAATCATTTCTGAGCTGAAATGGAGGATGTTTAATATTAGCACGAAATCATTTGTCCTTCACGTTAAAATTATCTTGCCTATTAAAATTATTTAAACTAATATATTCCGCAAGGAATATTCGTTCGTTTAGACTAATACATTCAAGAAAATATTAGAGAGCTCAGCTGTATTATATTTTTAACGTATTGAATGAGCATGGAAAGAGATTACTGACTGATAATATCAGTGAATAGATTTCTCTAGCTTCGTCGAATAAAATATCTTTCACTCTGGGTAAGTAATCTAGTTATATGACGTAGATCTGTAAGAAATCGTATGTATTCGTTACTGAGATACAGATATTCTTTCAGACTCGAAGTAACGGGCGAACACAGACTCCGGCGCAGAGCATTACGAACCCCCCCCCCCCCCCCAAGATGTTATCAGCAATTACCCCTACGTATCGTTTCCGCCGAATGCCTTCCCCCCCTTTTCCAAAGTAATTACTTTTCCGCCGTTTCAGGGATTAAGAATTTATCTTTGACGACGTTCGGCGACATTTTTCATATTATGCTAAATAAAGCATTATCAATCTAGAATTTTTATTAAAAATTAGTAATTAAAACATGTTACAAGAACAATTTTTGTTGAGAGTGGTAAAATAACAATTTCCTTCCCATTTTTTCCAGACTTAGAACTGGCAGATTTAAAAAAGAAAACCTGGTGTGGTTAAAATTGTTCTTCCCTATCTAATAGGTGAGTTAAATCATGAAAAATTTTCATTTTTCAAGCTTTCTTCCCTTAGTTTACGTGCGTTAAATGTTAAATATATGAAAGTTTTATTGTGATATAGGTTTAAATTTATGACTAGCAAACCTTACCAAGGCAATCCTGTTGATGCTGCCTTCCAAATACATAGTAATTATTTTATGCAAATTTTCATGCCTCTGGAGGATTGATTGTCTTTGAAACTGGTTTTTCTTCTTTCGTACTAGACATTCGAATGTAAGAATCTGTCTGCCTCTGCAGTAAAACTTCCATGAAATAAAAACTGTGAGGATACGTGTGATAAAAACAAGCATTGAAATGTTAATGTAATGATTCACATGCGTTAGTTGTATTTTCAGATGAAGCATTGGCTTTGGCGCGCATTGTAGGAGGAAATTTTGCCCCCTGTTCATCAATATAGTTTTCTACTAAATAGTCTACAAACTCCGAAACTTTTGCATCTGGAGGTTGGATTGGAACCAAATCTAATACAAAGCAGTCACCAACGTCATTCGGTTTTAAACAGGACAGTCCGAATGTTTTTTTTTTTAACCACTGGCCAACTTCATTTAATTCAGCCAATCGGAATTCTTTGCCAAGAATTTTCTATCCCAAGTTTGGTGCAAATGAAATTTGCAGCCTTCCACTGCTGCATTAGGCCATGTTGTTTTAATGGCGCTGTGATTTGCAATTTCAAAATCAACCACTAAATGACTTAGTTGGAAACCGAGATTGCGTTCAACACATTTCTCGATTATTTTCTTGAATAATTTTGTACAAGTGTCTTCTTTCTTATCTGGCAATAAGCAGAAAACCAGGGGCACATACCTGCCATTTTCTATACCATGAATAGTAAAGAGTTGTAATCAAAACTTTGCCCAGTGCTTAAATGTTCCCTCCATGTAAATTTTTTTTGCATTTGATAAGAAATTTAAGATTGGAATCACAGGTAAAAATAACTATTCCAGAATCTGTATCAGCATATAACAGAAATTCTTCGACTTTTACCGACTTCATTTCCATTTTCTCTATTGCTTCTACTCTTTTCTTCGGAAGGCTTGGTATTTTTTTTCTTCTTTTCCTATAAATACTCTGTTTCAAGTTAATAACATTCCTATTACTCAGGTTTTCTAAGTAAGTTGTATTTTCAGCAATTACTGTATGAATAATTTTAGAGGGTCTCTCTAATATATCTTCTGCTTTTCTTTTTGCGGTTTGATTAAGTATTTTCGTTGGTAAATTTTCATCCTTTTCATGGCAATGCACGTTATCAAGCCTTGAGATAGATGTTTTGTTCGGCATCGTATAAACTTTTGCAGTGATTTTTGTTTTCTTTGCTGCACTGCCACACGATTTCACCATGTTTTAATCTTCTTTTCTCATAATGAGTATAGCCATCTACAATAAGTAGATTTTTTTCTTGCTTGCTGGTGTAGAGGTGGACATCCATATTAAAAAAATAATCAATCAGTATAAATAAATAATAAAATAATAATAAATAAAAATCAAGTATGAATATCTGATGATCGCAATCCCTCGCATACGCGACTTCACCCTACGGTTGCTGAGCAAAAAGTGACTGAGAATAGACGAGCCATGGGACATTTTTTAAGACGGGCCGATCAACGTACTAGATCATCTAACGGTGGTGCCAACTCACGCCAACAAACAAAGTGATAAGTCGTAAAATGCCATGTATCATAAATTCCCCTATTTACCTGCTTCTGCGGCGATATCAATAGGTGTGAGAAAAAGGGTGTTAAGCTCCTCGGTAGAAACGGTAATGGAGGGATTAAAATTTCGGCGGAATCGATAATCGCCGGAAGTAACGAATCGGTACTTTCCAATTTGACTCGTTACTCGTTACTTTCGTTACTGCATCTTGTGTCACATGGATCTACATGACGCTTAACAAAATTCGAACACTTGTGCGGGAAGTATGATGCGAAAGATGCGCTGTCTTATTCGTTACTTGCATAATGTATCTAACATGCGGTATGCGAGGTTTGTCAGATGCTGAAAGATGGGTGTTTTATTTGTTACTTGTATCTTGTGTGATGCGATTCGGCCTAGTTGTTTTCGTATGATTTGGATTTCTGTAGTCGCAGTGTTCATAGTTTTGCTTTTGTAAATTCATCTTAGTAAAGGGAGTATTCTACTTGTATAATGCTGTATCATATAAGTTGTTCTTGTATGATTTAGATTTATTATGCAAAAAAAAAAGTTATCTGACGGTATTCTTTTGGCATATCGCCAGAAATTCCTCGTCTATTTCGTCCTTGTCTATTTCATGATAAAGTTGATAATACTATTTTTGAATAAGATACTTTTAGTAATATATTACCGTGCTAATAGACCACAATACAATAATATTACTATTTATTCTATTACGTGAAATACAAAATTTTTGTATAAAATTTTATTTATTGCTAAACTGACTTTATCATGTGACATTATGAAATCTTTCACATATGACTACTATAGGAGAAAAAGGAACTTTCTTATGTTTACGTTTGTATTCTATAAGCATAATTGCCAACCATCTCATTATGAACCGTACAATTTTCAGTACACGCCGTTTTTTACACACCACTAATTTTTTAGAGTAATTTTAGTCTTATTTAATCGTAACAACATTTGGAGAGAATAACTCTAAAAATATAGTGGTGTGAGAAAAGGGGCGTTTTTTCAGGTGGTGTTAACAATTGTACGGTTATTAATGAGATGGTTGGCAAGTATGCTATAAGCAAACGTATGGGGAAATTCACAGAGAAATTGAGAATGAGAATTTAGATGGCATGAAAAACAGTCGGTGTTTATTCTTGAACCAGTAGAGTCTATTAATTAATGTGAACTTTGACGATGACTAGAATTTTCTTGGTACCAATACGAATCACGTGATAACTGTAGTAGTTTACAATTTTTATTTTCGTCTACTTTACAGTTACTTGAAAGTGAAATAACAACGTTGTTACAAAGCGTTTATTAAAATTATTAATTTAGATAAATTTAAATTGGTTCATATGTGCTACCATATTTGCAATCACGCATATTTTGGTGATCAATAAAGTTAACAGTAAGTTATATAGGGGAAAAAAATCAGCAGATTATTCCAAATAAATTGGAACTGCCGAGTTAAATGTATGTAGGCATGATATTGTGACATTTGGACAGTCATTTACAAAAACTAACACTTTTATTTATCTTCATTCAATGTACACAATATCTATAGGTGCTAAGTGTACTGTTTGTCAGAGCGCCTGTCTGAGGTACTATAACTTCCAAACAAACAGACTGATTAGAATACGGGATATTTTATTAGAACATTTAATCGGGACAATTATTAGCTATGTTTCATAAAAATCTGTTTAATAGAGGTTTTCTTTTCTTTTCTTTTTTTTTATTTTTATTAAAATGTGTTTTTTCAGGCCTCTTTGGATTCATATTTGAAATTTCTACGTGATTCTTTGCATTGAAAAAAAAAGCCATTTTTACTTCCAATACCGGACTACCGTAGGTAATGAAAGTATTGTATTCGGTACAAAAATTGAATATCCAGTTTTCACCTGATTTACACATTTTAAGGTCTCCTGAGTAAAAAAAAAAAAAAGGTTTTTGGCGATTGGTCAGTGTGTGTGTATTATATATCAGTACAAAAAACCCTTAACGGGTTAAAAGTTTGTGACGCCGCTACTTTATGGCTATAAGAATTTGAAATATGAGTCTTAAAAATAATGATATCAAATTTTAAGTGACGCTTTGCAATTAGTTAAAATATACGTAGATTTTCTTATTTGATCATTTACTTTCTACTTTTATTTATATTTATAATGCAAGCGTAATATTTTTAGCTTCAAGATCAGACAGATATATGAAATACACTCACCGATGCTTTTTCATTTACATTTCAAATTCAAAATAACAGTTTTAAAAGGAATGATATAAAAATTCCAGTGGCGCCTCGGTGTTATTTTAAAAGATTTGTTTTTAGATTCCACTAAAACTACTTTTGTTTTGTCTAATAAAGTATATTTACATATTGAAACAGTGCTTTTAATTTTCAAATATACTGTCAAATAATTATACTTTCACTGAGTTTGCATTATAAATTAAAATTATTTATTTCAATAAATTGATTTATCTTTTGCATCACGCTATCCAAAACATAGTATATCATAGTATCCAACTGAGTTAAAATTTGCGCAAAGAGGTAGTGTGACGTAAAGAAAACATTTACACAGATTTTACTTGCAGTTTTGGATAGCGTGACGCAAAAGATAAATCAATTTATTGAAATAAATAATTTTAATTGTGTGTGTGTAAGTGTGTGTATAAATTCAGTATTGTACAGAGAAATTTTCCAGATTTTGGTGCAAATTGGAAAACCGGAAATTGGACATTGGAAACCATCAGTCCATATCTCAAAAATGGCTCTATCGATTTATATATATATATATATATAAAGCTAACCTTAGACTTAAAACTAAATTAAAAAACTGGCGTACAATCAATAGAAAGATATTAAAACTTCTTCACACACCATTAATTTTAAGTCAGCACAACTGGTTTCGAAAGGACGTAGCATTTCTTCATCAGACGCAAACACGTGCCACTGCCTTGGAGGCAAAAGCAAGACTGCAAAAGCGTCTTGCTTTGGCCTTCAAGGCAGTAGCACGTGTTTGCATCTGATGAAAAAAGGCTACGTCTTTTCGAAACCGGTTGTGCTGACTTAAAATTTATAGTGTGTGAAGAAGTTTTAATATCTTTCTAAACTTAGACTTGCCTTTTTATTGAACGAAGAATACTGATATATTAATACGATTGCATATTTTGTGCAAAAAATTATTTCGGTTGTGCTGACTTAAAATTTATGGTGTGTGAAGAAGTTTTAATATCTTTCTAACCTTAGACTTGCATTTTTATTGAACGAAGAATACTGATATATTAATACGATTGCATATTTTGTGCAAAAAATTATTTCATATGGTATATTATTAAGTTTTTTTTTTTTTTTTTTTTTTAATACGACAACAAAACGAAACAAACTAGTGTGGTACACATACTATTTCCTTATATTATGTTGTAATTAAATTCTTTTATTTCATCTTCCCTAACAACAAATAATCTGGTGTGTAACTCACACAACTTTCTCTTACCCAGAAATTTAACACAAAAAATATATGTTCGAGATTAAGAGGTAACATAACGAGTTCTGTTATGTAAACCTATGTTAAAGCAATTCAAATTGGGCTTCAGAAGATGTTTATATGTAATTAAATCTGTGGGGTGGGGGGGCGCCTAACGCCCCCCTCAACCCCCCGTTTCAGAAATTAAATCTGTTATAAAAAATTACAGTTCACTTTAAATTATTTAAACAACTTTCACGCGTAACATTCCTTGAAACTTATCAATCTTGATCAAACTTTTCCAGCAACAAATTTCTATTAATTTCAAAATACAATATTTGGATCTTCTAAAATTATTCGTTTTTAAGTCACTCTAAGAGACACAGACAAAGATAAAACGTTAAAAAACTTGACTACGGTAATCAGGAAGCCTCAAAATGTGTAAATATACATAAAACAAGCAATGAATATTTAGCTTAAAAACATACATTATTTACCATATCTCTATGAGGAATTTATTTCAATTCCCGAACAGCTTTCCTGGAAATGGTAAAATATTATTAGTAAAGCACATCCACTAACAACAAAAAAAGAATGTTATCGCTTAAATATTTGCAGCCGTGTAAATCTTTCGAAGATTATATACAGACCACATTGTGCACCTAAATATAATACTATAGTAGTAATACATGACCCAGCCTGAAATACACTTCCGTCAATTTGCAACTATTGTCGCACTTTTACCTAGTTCTTTCGTGTAGCCCTGCAAATGAACAGTGAATGATGTCCCTAGCATATTCTACATGAGGCATGTTTTTACGCATATAAAAAATATATATTCGTTTCATTTTGTTTAGTGCAGTGTATAGATGTTAAACTCTGCTTATCAGCACTTCCCCCCATAGACGTAATGTTTTTGAATTCTCTTGGGTGTCCCTGTACACGAACCATTTGCTCCATCTCAACGAAAAGCTTAATGTAGCATACTTATATATCATATACATTTAGAATACAGAGTTTGAACTTTCTGCTACTATTTGTTCTTGAGCTATGCTGATAACACACATGCTGACAGACACGCAGATAGAACACAGACCATTCGCTAAAAACATGATGTTCGTATTCAGTGGACCTCAAAACGTGTTAATATAACAAAAACTCACGTTCAAAAATTTGACCCTAAAACAATACTTTCTCTACCTTATGGGTAAGAGAAAGTAAAAATTAAATTAAATATTTCTTGCCTCAGGATTTTTACTATTATTATTATTATTATTATTACAAAACTAAAAATGTGTATAAATTTGATTCTCAAACGCCTATCGTACTTAAAACAATGTTAAAATGAACATTATTAAAAGCCGAAACAGCTGAGAACTTTGTTGACTGTACTTATGTACTTATCACAGTTTATTATTGTCTTCCGTGTTTGAAAAGCTTCCTTGTTACGCTTATCATAGTTATACTGGAAATATATCGTGATTAAACATGATTAAGGAAAGAAAACTAACATAATAAATTACCTAGAAGATAAAATAAATAGCTTGAGATGTACATTATAATTTGAATACACTTTTTTTTTTTTTTTTTTTTTTTTACAGCAAAATATTGTTATAAATTAACAACTTTCGAGAATTATTCTTTAAAAGTTTACGTATAAGTAGCCTTATTTTCATTACAAACAGACAAAAATTTTTTTAACTTTATTCATTTATTTATTTAAACATGAATTTATATTATGGACAAAGAAATTTTTTTTCAACATTAAAAATTAAGAAAGATAATTTCAAACATTTCGCGTTTTTTATTTCAAGAAATGACTGATTTTTAATTTTACATGTTTTTTTTTCTAAAAATATGTAACTTAATAAAAAAAAAAAAAAAATAGTAGTAATAATAGTAACAACAAATAAATGTTAGCATGTAAAAAAAAAAAAAAAAAAATAATAATAATAATAATAATTGAATTAAACTAAATTAAATAAACAAAATAGAAATAAGAAACAGAAGTTTTAAACATGCAGTACTGTTAAAAATAAATAAAATAAGAATAAAATTAATTTAAATTAAATTTCTCGATCGTGAAAAATTAAATTAAATTTAAATTTAATTAAATTCTTCCCGTTAGTTTCTTAAAAAAAAAAAAAAAAAAAAAAAAAAAAATCTGGAGTGACTCAATTCGACTTTCCGAACATTGAGTAATTAACAGTTTTGTAGATAAAGTAAAGAAAGAGGAGTTGTTAAACAAACAAAAGAGAGAAAACCATATTAGAGTGTTTGAGTATTTTTCTCCATATATTACACGATGTTTTATTTAGGGCCGTATTCACCAAACTTCATTGATCGAGGA
The DNA here is from genome assembly GCA_963930645.1 of Salticus scenicus. Lineage (NCBI taxonomy): Eukaryota > Metazoa > Arthropoda > Arachnida > Araneae > Salticidae > Salticus > Salticus scenicus. The sequence continues at coordinate 87,619,529 of OZ005656.1, forward strand.
TTAAACCATGGATCAGCAAATCCGGGAATCAAAACTAACACTGGATTAAATTCCTACGGTATTCACCATCAGCCGATTACGTGATCCATGGATTAACTGTAAGAGAAATAAAAGCTTCGTTTTGATTGGCCAAGAACGAAGATAGCATTTATTCACCATTCGGCTTCAATTAACTAATCAATCGGATTAGAAGATCAGAAAGGGTAAAAGCAAATTGGCAACACTGATACTCTAGTTTACTTCGCTTTTGTTTACGCACGGATTAAGAATCAATTTTACTTTAGAACATTTTTAAAAAGAATAATCACGCAGACGACAACTGTTTACGCTACGATTTAAAATTTTGATTGTTATGATTAAGAGAATCTTAAAGCTATTAATTTTTTTTCTGCCGAAGTTAATGCATTATTCTTTTCTGTGGCAGATGACAGCCTATTATCAAACATTCGTATTAGAAATTCCACGGAATCTTTTTTTAATCGATAGCGATATCGAAATACCACATTATCCAAAGAATCCAAATCATTTACTCCAATTTGATGCACCGTCCTTTTCCTTCTTTCAAATGTTTCCAAGAGTTCTAAGCTTTCAATATTATCTAGTGAGAATAGATCGTCAACGTCAGCCATGTTTGTTATTTGTTTACGAAGCTAAGCTGCGGAGTGCGCATGCGTTACGAAAAGATCCGAGAATTAACTCTGTTAATCCTCCGATATTCGAGGATCAGAAACGAAGTGTTAAAGTAGCCAGTGAACTGCGGATTTTTGTTGGAGAATACCGATATTCGTATGATCGAGCGATTTCCGCTTATCCGAGGTTTAATCCGAGTGTTAAGAAGTTGGTGAATACGGCCTTTAACGCTACTGAACTTTGAGAACATAGATCATAATGATAAAGAATTTTTCGTTGTGTCCCTGTAAAAACCTATAAATGCTAGATTCACCAAAATGCTTATAGTTAGTGCAACAGTGATTTATAATATTCATATACATTTTCAGCACAATTGAATGAGGCGTTTAGATGCTATCGCACTTTTAAGAATTTGGTCCCATGGGCTATAATGATAAAGAATTTTTCTTTGTGTCCCTGTGAAAAAGCTGCAAGTGCTAAATTCACCAAAATCTATACAGTTGGTGAAACTGTGACCTATAACATGTGTACAACTTTTTTGATCAGATTAATAAGGCGTTTAGACGCTATTACACTTTTAAAAATTTGGCCCCATAGGCCATAATGATAAAAAATTTTTCCTGGTGTCCCTATAAAAAGAATTATAAGTGCTAGATTCACCAAAATCAATAGGGTTCGTACTATGGCGACTTACAATATACGTACCAACTTTCAGCTTATTTGATCAAAGCGTCTAGACGCTAGCGTGTTCACTCACAGACATACACACACACATACATACATCATCGTAAAAATTGTGAAATCGGGCTCAGGGGACTGAGCCCGAACATCAAAATCTCAAATTCGGATTTTTGTCATGATTACAATACTTTACTCACAATAGTGTTCGGAAAGTAAAAATATTATTTACTTAAAAAATGTTTATGAAGTGATTAAAAAAATCTGGAGTGACTCCATTCGACTTTCCAAACATTGAGTAATTAACAGTTTTGTAGGTAAAGAGGGAGGAGTTGTTAAAAATAACAATAGAGAGAAAACCATAATAGAGTGCTTGAGTATTTTTCTCCATATATTACACGATGTTTTATTTAACGATACTGAACTTTGAGCCCATAGATTATAATGATAAAGAATTTTTCGTTGTGTACCTGTAAAAACTTATAAATGCTAAATTCACCAAAATGCTTATAGTTAGTGCAACAGTGATTTATAATATTCATATACATTTTCAGCTCAATTGAGTAAGGCGTTTAGATGCTATCGCACTTTTAAAAATTTGGTCCCATAGGCCATAATGATAAAGAATTTTATTTTGTGCATCTCTAAAAAAACTGTAAGTGCTAAATTCACCAAAATATATACAGTTACTGCAGCTGTGGCCTATAACATGTGTACAAATTTTTTGCTCAGATTAATAAGGCGTTTAGACGCTATCACACTTTTAAAAATTTGGCCCCATAGGCCATAATGATAAAGAATTTTTCTTTGTGCCCCTGTAAAAAAACTGTGAGTGCTAAATTCACCAAAATCAATAGGGTCCGTACTATGGTGACTTATAATATACGTAGCAACTTTCAGCGGATTTGATCAAAGTGTTTAGACGGTAGCGTGTTCACTCGACATACACACACACATACATACACACATACATTACACACATACATACACGCCTTCTCATATTTATAAGGACACTTTATATTTTGAAATAACTAATGTAAAAATAATTGTAAACAAGATTGTACTAAGTGCACTTAATATATCTAGTATTCTAAAAACCAAAACTGTTATAATTTTTTTTATATAAAACAAAATTAATAAAAAATAATGCAAAATGTGTTTTTCTCCACGTTTTTAGATGTTCATAATTATAGGGACAATCCAGATTTTTTCGTTTTATTTAACTTACTGGCGGATAAATTACAGTTGACATGCGAATTTGTTAACTACTGGACTAGATTAATTCATATATAAGCCTTCCATTTTTCTTGGACGGACATTACTGATAATTCCTCGAAAAAAAAAGAACGTTCATGTAGTGAAGTATGATAAATGTGTTTTTTAAGTGGAAGGATAATTTCAATCCGCCGAATTTCTAATGAAATTCGAAGGTCTAAAATTGAAGGAAATGTGATCAAACGTTGAACTGCTGGTTCGATAGAAGAGAGATCTGATGCAAAATCAGTGTTGTTTTACAGAGATCGAAGGCTCATAATTCCTCTTACTGTTCTACTCATAATGACTGCTGCTGACTTTGCTCATAATTTTTAACGAAAGGTTAGGGACTACATTTATGCATGTTTAAAATAATTAATAATATGTTAAAATGAATAAAAAAACCTGTAATATTCAATCAGCATTTAATGGGAGAAAGAACGTCTATGTTAAAGTTGAATAAAGGCAATATTAAATGGTAAAATGTTGCATTTTCGGATAAAAAACATTTTATTCTTGATTAATCAAATGGTTTTAACAGTTACTGGCACGATCTGAAGATAGCGAAAGACAGAGCAGATTTTTTAAAGGTAGATATGAATCGGGCATTTTAAAGGTGGATCTATGGTGCTCTGGAGAGCTGCTTCTACTGAAATCAGAATGAATTTAATAATTTTTTCTATTATTATGAACATCAAGAGAATATCCGCAAATTTTAAACGTGGAATTATTAGATTTTTGTTAGATTTTGGGGGGTAATAATATTTATTTCAACAAGACTTAAATTTTTGAGCAAGACTACTTTTAGAGCAATAGGAAATAGTTTGAAGAAAGAAACTTCTGTATTATTGCTTTTCCCATGGCTTAAAAGTTGAAAAAACCTTAACTTATAATATTAGAAAAGTGCATGCAAGTTGAAAGCAATTTTAAATAGTTTAAATGTATTAAGAATATCATATATACTATATGAAATGGTATTGAAACTGAATATTAAAAAAAATGTATATATAATATATACCAGAGAGAATGACTGTTTAACGCTAAAAAGAGACCCCATAAAATATTAATTTAAAGAATAACTGAAAAAAATTACTAAAATTCGAGCTGTCCTTATAATTGTGAACACCTGAAAAATCATCTTTTTACCATATTTAATGTTTTTTAAGACAGAAAAACGATAAAACTTTTTAAATATAGTCTATTAATGAAATTCAATTTAATTAAAAATGTATTTGTTTAAATAATAGTGTTCAGTGTTTAGTTAATATAGAAAAACGGGTGTCCTTATAATTATGAGAAGGAGTGTACACACACACGCATACATACATCATCGTAAAAATAGTGAAAACGGACTCAGGGGACCTCGAAACGTATAGAAACATCAAAATCTTAAATTTGGATTTTCGACATGATTACAATACTTTCCTCACTATAGTGTTCGGAAAGTAAAAATCTGCAAAAGAATTTCGTGATAAGTTTAAACAATTTTTTTTTTTTTTTTTTTTTTTAAGGTGATGATGATGATGATGAAGAAAAACGTTATTTTTAAAAAATCTCTGGTGACAAAATAATATTTATATATTCATACTACTCCGATTCAAAAAATTAGAATAATGTAAAAAAATATGGTCAAGGGAAATGAAAATCGAATTTATCAAATAAATAATCAACAATATCAAATATAAAGTACTATAATATGAATCTGCATATTTTGCAGATTATAAAAATGTAAACACATTACAATGAAATAGAAAATATATTTAAATCAGCTAACAACAAAAAATTCAAAATATTAGAATACTTTCTAACATGGTTCAAAAAATTAGAATAATGAAAATATATTGAACATAATTTAAACTCTAAGTATTTTTACTTGCTAATCAGTACTTCGTTGCATCACCCTTAGCTTTAATGACAGCTCTTAAATGTTTTGGCATGTTTTTAACTAAAGGTTCACAATCTTTTTTATCCAAATTCGCCCATATGCTCTTTATACTAGAAATAAGTTCTTTTTTGTCTCTAGGCGCAACTTCTTGAAGTCGTTTCTTCATAATTCCCCACAAATTCTCGATAGGATTTAGATCGGGTGAGTTTGCAGGCCAAGGGAGTACACGTATGTCCTTCTCTTTGAGCCATTTAGTTGTTGATTTGGAAGTGTGGGGAGAAACTGAATCTTGCTGAAACAAGAAATCGTCATCACATAAATCCTCAGCTGAAGGAATCATGAAATGTTCAAGAATTTCTTGATAGACTTCTGAATTGACTGTTGTGGAAACAATACACAACCTGCCTGGGCCTTCAGCAGTCATGCAGCCCCATACCATAACATAGGTCGCAAATTTAAATGAACGTTTTAAACATTCTTTCTTATAAGCTTCATGTTTGAGTCTCCAGACACGTATACCTTGATTTCCGTGAGACACACAAAACACACTTTCATCGCTGAAAAGTATCTTTTTCCAATCGTCGTGATCCCAAAATAGCCTTTGTTTACACCATTTAACTCTAGCAGCTCTTTGCTTAGATGATAAGAATGGCTTTATCTTAGGCACACGTGATCTAAAACCTAATTTGCGAAGTCGTCGTAGTGTTGTAGATTTGGAGACATTTATACCCATTTCTTTCCATTTTCTATGCACATATCTCACACTCCGAAAACGATGTTTCTTCACAATCTTTTTCAATTGCCTTTCATCTCTTCTTGAAGTTACTGGCTTTCGACCACTTTTAAAGTGTTTATTTTGAAAACACTTATTATTAGAATATTCTCTCAAAACTCTACTCAGACTTGCTTGAGAGCATTTCACTTCTTTTGCTATAAAAAGTTGTGTTTTTCCTATTTCGTGCAAGTACACAATACGATATTTCACAGCCTCAGACAAATCGCTCTTTCGTCCCATATTAAGCAAATACTACGCTACAATCAAATGCCAAACGACTTTTCATTTTCAACGGAGCACATTTTATAGTCCCACAGATGTTAATCCCGCAGCCGTTCTCTCAACTTATAAGAAAAATTTGAATATTCTAATTTTCTGAACCATGCTATCGAGGTATTCTATTTCTTTGAATTATTCTAATATTTTTTAAATAGTTAATTATTAATATATCAGATAAAAATAAATATTTATGTTATATTTATAAATGCTCTGAAGATAATTAGATACTTTTAATATATTTTTTCCTGGACGCAGTATGCAAATTGACGCGTTAGCAACATCAAACTCATTCTTTTTTACATTATTCTAATTTTTTGAATCGGAGTAGTATAATCTGTTTTGCATAAGATAGATTATCCATTATTAGGGGTTCATTTATACAAGGAAATAAATGAAATTTCATTTACAAATGTTATTCGATAATAATTTAAAAAAAAAAGAAAAAGGTGATTAAGTGAAAGATGAAACGCTTATAAAAGATGTACCAAGTTTTATTTATAAGAATTTAAATTAATTTCACAAAGACTGCAAAGTTGTTTTTAATAGATTAGTATGTTATAACTACGGATTTCAAATTTAGTTTTATAATAGTATTTTTTATAGTATTTTGTTTTGAAAGGCTAATTAATAGTAACGATACATATTTTACAACTATGGCTAAAATATTTAAACTTAAAATTTCTTAACATGCCATAAAATTATTAAAAGCACTACCGGTTTAGAAAGAATGCGGCCTTTTTTCTTCAGGGGCATACATGCTCTGCCTTGGACAAAAGCAAGGCTAAAAGCAAGGCAAAACCCAGAGGGGGGGGGAGGAGCAACACAATGAACCGATAGGAAGCAGCCTGTATAATTCAGTGAGAGAGGAGCACAACCATAAAACAGAAAACAAGCGAAACGAACACAAAAATACAGGGAAGGGAATTTCAAATAATTTTTTTTATTTATTATTATTTTTTTTTTAAGAGCAATATATTTTATTTTATTGTTTTATTATTATTATTATTATTATTATTAACAAGTTGGATTTCCTGGAAAATTTAGCTATCTGCCTTAATCGCGATAAAATCGTCAATGAAAAATTTGATTCCACTTTGCTGTCTACAGCTTGGAAAAATTTGTTTAATTCGATTAAATAATTTCCTTCTTTTTGTTAAAAATAAAATAAAATAAACAAATAAATAAATAATACATAAATTAAATTAGATAAATACAAATACAAATTAAATAAATAATAATAATAATAGAACAATAAAATTAAATATATTGTTCTTAAATATGAAAATAAAATATATATATAAATAAATTATTTAAAATCCCTTCATATTTTTGTGTTTGTTTCTCTTGTTTCTGGTTTTTTGGTTGTGTTCCTCTCTTATTGGTTTTGAAGGCTGCTTCCTGTTGGTTGGTTGTGTTGCACCTCTCCCTCTGGATTTTGCACTGCTTTCAGTCTTGCTTTTGTCTCCAAGGTAGTAGCACGTATTTTGCACCTGAAGAAGAAAGGCCCCGTCCTTTCGAAACCGGTAGTGTTTTCATTAATTTTATTGTGTGTAAAAATGTTTTAAGTTAGGAATAATTGTACATCAGCTGTTTAATTTTGTATTCTGGCTGAAATTATTTAATTTTCTGTCAATTGAAGTGGTTTTAAAAAGAATATATATTTTTATTATGTAATGAATGCTTATTTTAATTTATGAAAATTAATACGAGATAAATTGTGATGTAATGAAAAAAATATACGATACTTTTATAAAAATATTTGAAAATAAAAAGTTTCACATGATAACGTAGTATTTCTATTTTAAAACCTCTGAATGAAAGTACTCTACAGGAAAATTATTTTTTCTTTAATAATAATTAAACTTTAAAACCTGTTAGCAGTCATTAAAATATTTTATCACCGAGAATTGATTGAAAAATGCTGTTATTCATAGAATCAAATATAAGGTAAATGTAAGAAGATAGTATTCAAAAATATAAATCGAAAGCACAAAAACGTATATATAGGGGATATCCGTGTAATATGGACCCCCTAATCAAGAATACTTATAAAACTTAAATTATTAAAATAAAAAGATTTAATTTGTTGGCTGATCATTACAATTGTACAGTTACATAGGTCAAACTTGATAAAGTATTCTGGGAACTGTTAATAATTGCAGGAAATATTTATTTTATTTACGTGTTGATGGTCCATATTACACATACGTCCGTGTAATATGGACCGAGTGGTCCATATTAGACGAGAGTAAAAATTATGATACAGAATGAAAGACGGACGCACAATGCTGTGCTTTTAGTAAATTTATTTCAAGTACAGCAATCATCACAATATTAGTGTATTGGGTCTGTTATGTTGGCGCAAGCTTCATGCACCCATGAGCAGCTTTCCCTCATCATGTCCAGTCTTCGTTCGTACTATCCCCGCAGAATGCGCGTAAAGTTAGGTTCGGCAAATTGATTCACAAGTGTTCCCCTGACTGGAGATTCCAGAGGCTGTCTCTTCTGAGACCATTGGAGCTTCCAGGCGTTTTAGCTCTGTTGCCTTCTTCTTTTTAAGAGATTAGATAAAAAAGAGTTTCTTAAAAAGAGTTTTTAAGCTTTCTTTGTCATTCTTTCCTCCCTCCGACGCTGTTGGATGACCAGCTTTGCTCGCTTCTGCTTTTATTTTTCTGCATCGGCATTCTTAAAACGGGGTGAAGTCAGAATAGTGACCTCTGAAGTGTTTCCCTTTCTCTTTCTTAAGCTTCTTTGTACACAGTGAGGAAGGGGACTGATATCTTTCACTGAGAATATTTCATGACTGACGGGAACTGAGATGTTTTCCTGGACCACATCTTCTAAAGTTGGCTCTTCGGGAACAGACGTGTTTTGTTGGATTTTAGCATCAAGTGTTGGGTTGATGTAAGCTACATTGAATGGCAAGTGGTCATTGATCTCGTCTTCTGATGTGTTCCGTGGTGGGTTTTTATCAGCAACTTCGGATGTAGCGAAATCGAAATCATGAAATACATGGCGATTGGCAGACCAAATCCCACCGACACGGAAACCATTAGCAGCAGTTCAAGAGATTCCACCAGTGCATAAGCCTTCTTGAAAAGTTGACACATTTGGAATTGTGAAACGCCCCGTCCAGCATGTTCCCTCGTCCACTTGTCCATGTCTTGGGTCCAAAGGGTGTATTCAATGGGTAGTATGCAGAAGAGTGATAGCATGATCACCCTTGCTTCTCTGGCCAATTCTATAGCCTCGAGATTTTAAGTGGGCGACACATATCTGTCGAGAATTAATGAAACCTTCCCGTTTTTGTCACTTTTAGCGAAACTTATGAAATGTTTCCTCCATTTATTGAAGACCTCGATCATCATCCCACCTTTTTCCTGGCACTTGAAAAGAGTTCCTGGAAGAGCTCCTGTTTCCAACTCCGGCTTCGATAACTTACGGAAAAACGCCGCCATCGATAGGATAAAGTGACTAGCAGCACACATTTTTCAGACAAATGTGACATTTTTTCCCTTCTCTGCAGATGTTATCTATCCAACTTGAGATTTCCCTTTCTTCACCAAAATCTTCCCATGTTTCTGAACCGCAGTCAGCCCCTTCTCATTTGTATTGTAAATTCGACCCTGTGTGAAGTCATACTCGTCAATCAGTTTCTTTGGCAGATCAAAGAATGCGTAAACTCTCTGTTTGTTGAAATTTAAGGCTCTAGCTAAGGAAGTCGATTCTGTGAGGTACGAATGGAAATCTCTCAGTGTCTTTTCAAAAAGCCCGCTAACCACTCTTTTCCTATAATACTTCTTGTTTTTCTGTCTTGATGCGATGTGGAATGGTGTTTATTGTCGCAAATCGGAATGCAAGTTTCCGGAAACTTTGGGTAGACAATCCGTACAATTTTGCTTCCTTATCCAGAACGTTCTGCACTAGCTGGTCTTCTATTTCATTCGGAAGATTGGCTTCTCTTCCCAATATTTTTTTTTTTTTTGGATCCATTAATGACTTTTCTCGCATTGTACAGATGATGCTTTAAAGTTACTTTAGGGATGTGGTAGTTGAATTTAACCCTGATATCTTCTGTCGTATAGCATTCATAGCCGATTCCATGTCAGTAACTGTCCAGTTTTCTCGCTTTCCTTTTGATTTTCTTTCAGCTCGTGTATTCCTGCTAAAGTAAAAAGTAATCCTGCAACAAAACATAACAAGCAATTAATTAAAACAGATTTTAGAAGCAAGCTCTCATTAAAATGCACGAAACAATAGTCATAGTAGGCCTGTAAAGTTTTAAGATTTTTTTTTTTTTAAATAGGTTTATGAGATAAGAGGATTTTAAAATTTGCCCCTCTTCACCCTCTTTATAGATCGAATTTTGAAACCTATAAATTAATAACGTTGTACGACTTGAATTACACTAATCAAGCCCTACTTTGTGCTTTTCGTATAATTTATTAAATAAAACAAGCTTCAGGCTAATAGTAATATGCTTAATATTGTACATTTCTCTATATCGTGTAATAATGAACAGTGGTCTATATTACACAATAGAGCATGGTTCATATTACACTCATAAAGTAAGCAACGTTATTTCCAATCGCATATTGCTATGAAAATTGCCGCGAATAAAACACATATCTGGATTATTCAGAAAATAAGTATATTTACTACTATTAACGAGAAAATTACATCACAATTACATAATAGCAGAAAGTAATACGTTCATTTTAACATACCTGTTACATGAATGATCATGTAAATTGAAATCACAATTTTATAGTCGTCTAAATGCAGGAATGCATGTACAAGTGACTTCCTGCTGATAACTATAATATTCTCTAAAGACTGAGGTTGTTTCGCCATTTAGGGGTGAACACATAAATGATCCATATTACACCGTTCTTCCCTATAATAAAATGTGATAAATATGTAAAAAACATGTTATTGACAATTTAGATTTATTATTATTTTATGTTTAACTATGCTTAAAAACTGCCAGCACATTGCGAAATATTTTGGCTGTCTATCATGCAACATATTCAACTCAGCATAACACCCTGTTTATGGAACAATATATCATTATATTAGGTAAAACGTGTATCAGTTTTACTAAGATAATTCCAGTTATTCCGCTAAACGTAATCTCTCGCAATATGAATATTTTTTTTTTTTTTTAAATACATATAAAAATCTTTACTTCTTCATTTTTTATTATTTTAAAAGGTCTACAGAAATTTATGCTACAGCCTCTATACTATACTCTCCTAAACATACTCTTTTAAACATTTTACTAAAAACCTTGAACAAGTTGCTTTTATACAAAACCCTAAGGGGAGCCCTAAGGGCCTTAACTTGTAGCATTTATTCTAGCCAAAAAAACTAAAAAATACGGAAATATATACTTGTTTCAAAAGTGACTTCATTTCTATTTGGTAAATGTACTTTTAATCTAAATCTTCATTTTTTTTCGACTAAATATAAATAAAAGATACAACCTTTTTTTTATTTCTTCACAAGACAAAAAGCCACAATTTCGAAAAGAAAAAAAAAAAAAAAATCAATATTTGTAACAGAAATATTTAAATATGTTTCGTAGATTCTTTTTTTTTTTTAAGTATGGAAAATTAATTCTGTACCTCGGAGGTAAAGGACATCATGCCTATTTTGTGAAAAGAGTTATCACCATGCCCTTAATGTGCATTTATTGCTTTATATAGAGGCATTCAGCATTATTCCGAGTTACTTTAAAGGGGGTAGGACTCTATAACATAAAACCATGTCCCTTTTCTTTATTCAGGGCAAATGTCATTAATTAATTTCATTGTAACATCATTTCTAAAAAAAAATTATTTTTACGACATAGCGTCCTTTACCTCCGGCGTACAGAATTAGTTATAATGAAGCGTTTTAATAGATATTAAATCCATTCTTCTGATAATATATGTATTTATCTATGATTCTGCTAAACAATAAAGTAAATTAAAGAAATTAAAATTCCCCTACTGTAATATATTTTCGCCATCAGACATAAAATATGATTGAAACTAATTGCACTTCGTGCAAATTCAAGTTCACACAAAGTACTGTCTTATTTTCTTAACACGTTGAGCGCCATGTCAGCCATTCTAGATTCTAGACATTATTGTCATATATCTCTAAGTACTGAAGGAAGCATCTTGATATTTTAGGAGTGTGCAGAACATGTTATACGTCAGCTATTCGTGATAATTAGATAACTACTTGTGCGACTATTTTATACTCTTAAAACAACGCAAGATGTTGCTTTCATGTCGTCAAAGGAAATTTTTATTTTCGTATTGCATGCAAAGAAGAATGCTTAGATTTTTGTTCTTTTTTCCTTGATTCACAAGGACATAACTAACAACACACTTCTCCTACGTATATCCTAAAAATGTCCGCGTGATGTCTTTTCATTCTCAGGCTAATCTGAGGATGTCATTGGGAGAAAAAGTGTTGTTCATTTTTTTTTTTTTTTTTTTTTTTTGAGTAAATGTAAAAGATAGGAAAATTTGCTTATTTCAAAGTGACATTGTTTCTGTGTGGCAAATGTACTATTCTTATAAATAAATTTCTCATCACAATAAAATCAACATCATTTATATAACGTAGTATGAAAATAAGTCCTAAGTTTACAATTGAATTTAACTTTAAAAAAAAATGCACTTTATTCATCAATAAGGTCAAACTTTTTTATTAAATAAGTTTTATATTTCTAACTTGAAATTGACAAATAAAAACTGATATTTTTATATGTATATACATATAAGTATCTACAAATAAAAAATATACTATGTTTCTGACAAGGAAACATTCAAAATGTGTCATCTTCAAAAAATATCGAGAAAAATATATGTGATTCTACTCTTCATAAAACACCAAAAAGTGAAAAAAATATCGGCTGAAATGAATTACAGCGACCACAAAAAATTATCAAAATTAAGCATATTTCGCGATTTTGCACTGTTAGGCGATTGATTTTGAGTACTTGGCGGAGAAGCAAAACACAGTTCTGTTCGTAAACGGAAATCTCGGTGCTAGCGAACTTATCGCCTAACAGCGCTAAATCGCCAAAAATGCTAGATTTTGATAATTTTTTGTGGTCGCTGTAATTCATCTCAGCCGATAATTTTTGCACTTTCTGGTGTTTTATGAAGAGTAGTGCCACATATATTTTTTTCGATATTTTTTGAAAATGACACCTTTTGAATGTTTCCTTGTGAGTGATTTTTGGTAAAGAAGTAACATTTTTGAATAAATTTAAATATCGTATGTCCAAATTATCCCCGAAAATGCCTCGGATGATTTTAATAGACATTGTCTTATGTTATAACTTAGGTAAGAGAAAACTATCTAGCTAAGCTTCTACTTCGACAAAATCGATTCGATTATTTTAATCAAGCTCAGCACTAACAATAAATTGGTAAAAGTTTTAATCATTTTCATTAAACACGCCTTTTATACATATTTAAAATAGAGAAAACGAACTGAAGGAGTTTCTCAAGCATATGAACTAACCGAGCAGCGTTTGGTCCTGAAGGTATTATATAATTATGGAAGTTTATTTAAAATGTTTAAACTAATAATGGATAAATTACTTTTTTGCACAGTTTTTGCAAAAGAAAAAAATATATAAAAAAGAAAAAATAATAATGTTAAAAAAAAAAGTTTTTATACTGAAACACGTAAATGAAAATCCATCATTTGTATGCTAAAATATATAGATGCATCCAAATCTCATAACCAGACCTTTTAATGATTATAAAACTTTTCTTACAGCACATACGTTAGTAAAAACGAATCCACTTATGTAAACATTTAAAATGAAAATATTTTATTTTCAAGTAATAAGAATTAAAATATGTGCAATAAATGTCCATGAATATTAAATACCTTGTGAGATATAGCAAAGTTAGCGTAATGCTGCAAGCGAATTTCGCACTTTACGAGTAAAACGTGAATGTGCTGAATTTAGGATTCAGTTGACTAATAGAGTTAGTTCTCATCCTAAATTAAAATTGTAATTTTCCATATGCTAATATTTTGGAAAGTAAATTGTATAAAAGGAGAAGGAAGATTGCTTTTAAGAGTTAGTTGGAGGGGAGTTAGTAGAAGGTTAGTTGGAAGTAAGTGAGTAGAAAGTTAGTTGTTAGCGGCTATAGCAGGAGATAGTAAGTCGAGTAGATAGTGGTGTAAGGGAATCCTCTCGCTATCGAAAGATTACTGAGCCGTGAGGGTGGATGAAGTTAAACGAAGTAGTTGAAATTATTGGTGGTTAATTATGTAAAGTTAAAAGTAATTATGAACGCTGCCGTTTTAAGTTTATAGAGATATGAAATGAAATGATAGTCCAACGCCCACCTTCTCTTTAAGCTCTTAATAAAGCTCATTTATTTTATAAATTGACTTTGTCATTACTTCATTAATTAATTAAGCAATCAAGTTTCAGTTTCACCTAAGTTAAATGAGGAATATGGCTCACTTGAGTTCCTCACACTGGCGCCCATCTTCGCTCGAATCACCCCCCCCCCAAGCCAGTATTCTTTGATGGCACTACTAGTGTGCTTCAATTTTTTGAGAAACTTGAATATATTTTTAACTTTTATAAAATTGAGATTGCAGACAAATATGGTTGGTTACAGTTTTCCTTAAAAGGTGAACCAAGACAGTGGCATAAATTAATCGCCTGCCATTCAGTTGGCCCAAATCCAACCTATGAGGATTTAAAAAGTCGGGTCATCAACCTCTTTGCCACTCCGTATGATAGATTCCGATTGGAACATGACCGTTCCATCCCCCCTCACGAACGTCAGTGGGAAGCGGTAATAAAAACAGTGGAAACACCACAACAAATTATTCAGTCACAAGAAGCAAGCTCTATTAATTTAAACCAACCTAAAGCTGGTGATAACAACTTTAAATCTAGTGGCAAAAGTCAAACACAAGTTAAAGCAAAGGAGCAAACTTCGATTGCAAACAGCGATACAGACCAATTTAAATCTGTTATTCAGCCTTTGAATACGGATAAAAAATCCGCGAAAATATCTAATGTTGCGACGGAGGTTGTAAAAGAAAATCCAATTAAAATAACTGTGGCTGCTGAAACCGTTCAACGGAGTGAAAGTGTAAAATCAGTAAATGATTCGGGTAATCCTTGTAACTCGACTTTAGCTGTCAGCTTTGAAGCTATGCAGCCGACGCAGTCGGTTATTTCCAATGAAAAACTGAACTTTAATTGTCAAAATGACACGCCGACTAAAGTAAAAGAAAATGTTGAGCCGGTTCAATCCGAAATATCATCAAATGTAATTGAAGCTCGTGTAAGAGAAATTGAAAGTAATACATTTCAAAATGCAGTCTTAACTAACTTTAGTTCTGCACATCTAGTATGTAAATTCAACGATACGGTCGTAAATCGAACAGAAAACTCCGATAACTGTGCCACTAGTTTAAACACTAAAATAAAAGAAAATGAGGTTGTTTTAAAGAAGGTAATTTCAAACGTGCATTTAACCTCTTGTGAAGTTTCTAGAAAGTCTAACAGCCCTGCATTTCGAAAGCACGGAACGAACGCAGTCTTCTGTTGTACCTATGGATAGTGCCAAGGTGCCGAGTTCGAACCCCCGCAACACAAGGACCAGATTCCGGTTGAAACACCTTCTCAGAACGGTGACAATGTTCCGGGTGTGAAGCCCCTCCGGAGAGTGCCCAGCTACCAGGCTCGAAGTCTCCTCAGGCCAGCGACCTTGCAACGTCTGACCTAAATCTGCAAGCCACCAACGCTGCAACTCCACTGACCAGTCTGACCCGCATCTCTAATTTTGCTGATATCAAGGATGCCAGGACAATCTGTCAGGTCGTATCGTTCAGTATTTTATTTTTTCTCGAGTATTGGTCTATCAGAGCAGTTATGAAATCTACGACATGTAGGACTTTCTTTTGGACTTTCAACCATGAGCTAAAAGCCATGAACTTTATAAAATTCCAAAATTCAAAATTTAAACTTGGTGCATGAACTTTCAACTCCGGAAATTTCATGTATTGTTTACATGTCATAAATTTTTTTTCTGTTATATAATATATTCATGTATGTACGTTAATGTTTTCTGTTTTTTAGCCTTCACCAGCCGTGTGTCGTCAGAAAATTGTCTTTCTTTGTATAAACATTTTTCTCTATAGTTTTGTAAATGATCTATATATATGTACGTTAATCTTTTTTTTATCCTCAGCCATCAACGGCAGTTTTTGGTAAAAACCTTTTTTCAACATTTGTGTATATATATATTCCTTATCTATATTTCTCTCAATGTCTTACAAATTGTATAAAATGAAATTTGATAAATTGTATAAAATGAATACTTCTTGTTGTAACTTTTGTATGCTAAACTAAAAGTCTATGTATATATTATTAGTATGGGGTAAAAAGAGAATTTTTTTAAGCTATTTTGCATGTAAATTCGCGTTTAACGACTAACCTTAATAAACTAACAATCTAGCTTTTTTCCGTATGCAAATAGCTAGGTGAAAACATTGCTTATCTATAAATTTTATATGTCAAACTCTTATCTATATACAACTTGTAGTTCACGTCTATTTTTGATTTATACAGTAAAAAAAGTTTTAATTTTAGAAATTCTGATGTCCAGCCCTTAATCTGACCATACCGTCCGTCTTCTTCAAATTGTTACTTTTGAAAAGCAGAAAGAGGTAATTCTGGAACTTTGCCAGCGTTTTGCTTTGCTGAAAGTAGAAGGTGCTTTTTTCGACGATTGCCAACGGATATCTTTCAAGATACATCTGATAATAGATAACTGGAAATTTTTGATAAACTCTTCAGTAACTGTCATTTCAAGTTATTTTTCTAGCCAAGGATTCTGGACCTAGACTGGTCTTCAGGGCTACCAACATTTCAAGTTTTGTCAATAAAAATGAGTTCTTAATGTTCCACGGTGCTAAAGTCAAGTACTTAGAGTTACAAGTTAATTTGAATAACCAATGATCGCATTTTTTGTGTAAGCGATCCTTTTTGTGCTAAGATTTTTTTTCAATTCATAAAATTTCTCCTTTCCATTTAAGGAAAGCTGACTGTCATCCCCGCTGTATATCGTTGGACTACATCTATATTTAACTAATTATGAGTACAAAGGGTTTTCCGGTGTAAAGCCACTTAGGCTGAGCTAAACATTTTTTTTTATTTTCCTAAGTAACCGGTTTTTCAGCCCGGTACTCTTAATTTTTTTTTCCCTTATTAGATTTAAAAAAAAAAAAAACAAGTACTTATTGTTGGGCAGTTTAACTTAAGTTTTCCCTCCTCTTTTTTTTTTTCTAAAGTCTTATGCAGTTTAATTTTAGCAGTAAGTAACTGCGGCTATTTTTCAATTAACATAGCATTGTTTTACTTTAAAATTTTCACGGGTACAAACCCGTTGTGGATTTTTACGTGAAAATTTTTCTTTTGGGGAGGAACTGTGAGGTATAGCAAAGTTAGCGTAATGCTGCAAGCGAATTTCGCACTTTACGAGTAAAACGTGAATGTGCTGAATTTAGGATTCAGTTGACCAATAGAGTTAGTTCTCCTCCTAAATTAAAATTGTAATTTTCCATATGCTAATATTTTGGAAAGTAAATTGTATAAAGGGAGAAGGAAGATTGCTTTTAAGAGTTAGTTGGAGGGGGAGTTAGTAGAAGGTTAGTTGGAAGTAAGTGAGTAGAAAGTTAGTTGTTAGCGGCTATAGCAGGAGATAGTAAGTCGAGTAGATAGTGGTGTAAGGGAATCCTCCCGCTATCGAAAGATTACTGAGCCGCGAGGGTGGAGGAAGTTAAACGAAGTAGTTGAAATTATTGGTGGTTAATTATGTAAAGTTAAAAGTAATTATGAACGCTGCCCTTTTAAGTTTATAGAGATATTAAATGAAATGATAGTCCAACGCCCACCTTCTCTTTAAGCTCTTAATAAAGCTCATTTATTTTATAAATTGGCTTTGTCATTACTACATTAATTAATTAGCAATCAAGTTTCAGTTTCACCTAAGTTTAATGAGGAATATGGCTCACTTGAGTTCCTCACAACCTACCATAGCAAATGTTATCTTTAAATATATATATATATATATATATATATATATATATATATATATATATATATATAAATATTTCTCTAATGTAGATCAGTTAAGTTTAAATTTTGTCAAAATGTAGGGACGTCATGGGACATGGGACAACAAATTTCTTAAATTTATAGTGTACAAAAATTTAATCTTATACACGTAATTTTAATTATTAATTTTTAATAGCGTTATAAACGTCACTTTACTTTATTTTATTTTGTCATTTAAATCTTAAAAGAATATGAAGTTTTCGATTCATTTACACTCAGAAAAAATTCTGTAGCTGACATCTAGAATGTAAATTGTGGCTCTAGAAAAAATAGTTTCATGTCATCCATATAAATTCCAGTCCACTTGAAAGGCGAGTTCTAGAATCCCCTATTAGAATTCTAGAGCGTTTGCCTATATTATCGAGGGAAAAGTTATTTAAAAATCTTTGCAAATAAATGAGACTGCAAGAAGCGGATTTCAGCAATTATAATCTTGGTTTATGACCCAATTCTAGAAAATCCAGCGAGAATTTCTCGCCATACAAAAGATTCAGTATATTCGGAAGATCCATACTATTGTTTGACCATCTAGAAATGTGTAGACTAGAACTTCTCGATCATTTCGTCTATTCAGTTTATTGGCGTGCCTTTTCGCATAGCTCGGAAATCTATATTTCTAGTTAAGAATTTAGAAAATGGCCACTTATTCATTCTAGAGGAAGGCGGTATATTTTATTCTCAGTGTAAAGTAACGAAAACCGCTTCTTTTTGTTCAAAAAGTAATTCATACAAAAACTGATGTCATCGACAAACTCACGGATCTTCTGTTTAAATTTAAAAAAATAAAAAAAAGGAAGGGGAACCTTTCTTCAGTAAACTTTTTTCACTTTTCGAACACTATAGTGAGGAAAGTATTGTAATCATGTCAAAAATCCCAATTCGAAATTTCGATGTTTCTACATATTTCAAGGTCCCCTGAGTCCGTTTTCACTATTTTTACGATGATGTATGTATGTGTGTGTGTATGTACGTGTGTGTGTATGTATGTGTGGGAACCTGCTAGCGTCTAAACGCTTTGTTCGAAAAAGCTGAAAGTTGGTACGTTTATTTTAAGTCACCATACTACGAACACTATTGATTTTGGAGAATCTAGCACTTATAGTTTTTTTGCAGGGACACCAGGAAAAAATCTTTATCATTATGGTCTATTGGGCCAAATTTTAAAAGTGCGATAGCGTCTAAAGCTTTATTAATCTGAGCGAAAAAATTGTACACATGTTATAGGTCACAGTTGCACCAACTGTACAGATTTTGGTGAATTTAGCACTTACAGTTTTTTTTTACAGGGACACAAAGAAAAATTCTTTATCATTATGATCTATGGGCCTCAAAGTTCAGCAGCGTTAAATAAAAAACATCGTGTAATATATGGAGAAAAGTAATCAAACACTCTATTATGGTTTTCTCTATTTTGTTTTTTTAACAACTCCTCTTTCTTTACTTTATCTACAAGTTTAGAAAAAATCCAACAATGCGAAATCTTTATTGTGATTTTGTTAAAGAATACACTAATTTAAACCATATGACAAAAGTTGTTGATAATTTAAACGAGTCTGGCTGTTATTACCTTCCACATCATGGCATTTATAGGCTCGAAAAGTCTACTACGAAGCTTCGCGTTGTATTTAATGCTTTGAGTCCGACAACTAGGAATATCATTAAACGATATTATGTGTAAAGGTGTAGTTAATGAAGATTTGTATGAAATCATGTTACGCTTTCGACAACACCAATTTGTGTTTTTGGCAGATATTCAAAAAACGTATCGCCAAATAATGATTACCAAGGATCAGAGAAAATTATTAAGAATTCTATGGAAACAAAGTGTGAACTCCGAAATTGAAACCTATGAACTTAATACCGTAACATACGGTACCGCTTGTGCCCCTTTTTTAGCTATTAGAACCTTAAAAATATTAGCCCTTGAAGAAGCGGAAAACTATCCCAAAGCACCCGAAATTCTGTTATATGATACTTACATGGATGATATTATTAGTGGGGAAGAAACGCTAGAATCTACTAGGGAGCTTCAAAAACAACTTATACACTTGTTAAAGGCGCTGGAATGACTTTACATAAATTGAATGCAAATCATATTTTCTTACTTGACATTTCTAAAGAGACATTAAATGAGTACACATTCTCTGATAAAGAAACCAAAGCCCTAGGGGTTGCTTGGAAACCCAATTTAGATGCTTTCATCTTCAAAATAAATTTTGGTCAATTAAAGTCTATGACAAAAAGAACTATTTTATCAGACATTGCTCGCATTTTCGGTCCATTGGGTCTCATAGGTCCTGTTATTGTCAAAGCCAAGTTGTTTATGCAGGAACTATGGAAATTAAAATTAGACTGGAATGACCCTATTCCAAACCCCTATTGCTCAAAATTGGCTAGAATTCGTTAAAGGCTCTAGAACAACTTAGAATAAATCGCTATGATTTATTTCCTGAAGCACAACAAATAAATTTACACGGATTCGCCGACGCATCGTCATCAGCCTTTGGAGCAGCCGTGTATATCCAGTCTATTCATAATTCTGAAATTATCTCCAATTTGGTTAACAGAAAATCTCAAGTTGCCCCTCTAAAGACTGTCTCTATTCCTCGACTCGAGTTATCTGGTTGTGTTTTATTATCCAAATTAGTTGTGAAAATTTTGAAATCTCTGAGATTACAAATTAATAATATTTATCTCTATACAGACTCTCGAATAGCTCTTGCCTGGATCCAAAGCGTGCCCTGGAAACTGAAAACATTTGTTGGCAACCGGGTTGTTAAAATTCAAGAACTTTCTGAAAGCTTTCAGTGGAACCATGTTTCTTCTGCTGAAAATCCAGCGGACTTAATTTCTCGAGGTCTAACTGCCACCGATTTAATGGAAAATCAGTTGTGGTGGCAGGGACCAGACATTCTAATGGAATCCAATAATATTGTAAACAATGACTCTGATTGTCTGTCCCCCAGTGATAATAGTGTTGTGTTAGGTGAAATGAAAAATAATCCCCAGTGTGACTCTAACCTTACAATATTTTGTGGATTAATTCAATCTACGGATCCCTCTCAGGATTTTAATAACAATTTGTTTTCAATCACAAATAATTTTTGTAAATTAATTAAAATATGTAGTTTTATTTTTAGATTTATTAGGAATGCAGAAGCAAAGGTAAACAGAGTGATTGGACCACTCCGCAGCACTGAATTAAACGACGCAGAATTAAAATTGATTAAACAGGTACAGTATACACAGTTTGCAGCAGAATTGATCTGCCGAGAGAAAAAGAAGCCCGTAACAAGTAAATTAAATTGTTTTAATCCAATTTTAGATTCTCAGGGACTCCTAAGAGTGGGAGGAAGGCTCGAAAATGCTAATTTAAAGTTTGATAGTAAACATCCTCTTTTATTGCCTCATGACCATACATTATCTTCCATGATTAAGGGATATTTTTATAAAAAGTCTTTCATGTAGGACTTCAAGCCTTGTTATACCACGTTAAAAAAATTTTTTGAATAGTTAGTGGGAGATCTTTAGCTCGGAAAATATTTCGTAACTGTATTACGTGCTATAAACTTAAACCTTTAACGGTCAGTCAACTTATGGGAAATTTGCCAAAGGAATGAGTCAATGTGACTCATCCATTTTATTGTACAGGTATAGATTTCTGTGGCCCTTTTTCAATTAAATATCGATGTCAAAGAAAAGGAATCTATAACAAAATTTTTGTTTGCATTTTTATTTGCATACCTACTAAAGCAGTGATCTAGAGGTAGTTAGCGATTTAAAATCTGAAGTTTTTATCGCAACTTTAAAAAGGTTTTTTGCTAGACGAGGCAAAGACCAAACATTGTTTAGTGATAATGCAACAAATTTTGTTAGTGCAAATAATGAATGAAAAAAGTTGCATAGAGTAGCTGCTCAGCCTGATGAATACCTTGCTAATTTTTTAAATTGAGAGAGTATTAATTGGAAATTTCTGCCACCCCGTGCCCCAAATTTTGGAGGGCAATGGGAGGCAGGCGTAAAATCGTTTAAGCATCATTTGCAACGCGCCGTAGGAAACGCTAAATTAACATATGAGGAATTCTTAACCGTTGTCTGTCAAATTGAGGAAATTCTTAACTCTCGACCCCTTACCCCCCCTTTCAAATGATATTGAAGATTTGGACATTTTGACTTCCGGCCTTTTTTTAGTTGGTCGACTCATCACATCGGTGATTGAACCCGAGTTCTCTGGCATTCCAGATAATAGATTAGATACTTCGCAAAAATTAACTAAAATAGTTCAAGGGATATGGAAAAAATGGCAAGGTCATTATTTAAATACGTTACAACAAAGAAACAAATGGAGAATTGAAACGGATAACATTAAAAATGGGGATATGGTGCTATTAAAGGAAGAAAATTTGCCCATATGTAGTTGGATTTTGGGTAGAATAGTAGAAATTATTCCAGGAAAAGATAAAAAAATAAGAGTAGTTTCTGTTAAAACAAGAAATGGGACATATAAATGACCCATTTCAAAAATTGCTCTTTTACCTTTAGAAAAGTAATAATAATAAAAAAAAATTGTTTGAAAATGAATAATGTGTTTAGTTAAACTTAATTTGCTTATTGTATTTCATTGTATTATTTTATTGTTTACAACGTTATTAATATTTGTCTTGTATAAGTTTTATTCTTCAAATTGCATATGTAATATTTTCGTTGTTATTATTGTATTAGAACTCTAATTTTGAAACAATGTTTCAAGGTGGGCCGGTATATGTTGCCGCTCACCGTAGTTTGGCTATAATGCGCCAACCTTGGCGCGCATCTCATGTTCACTTGCCTTCCCGCTTTTAGCGGTAGTAGTTGTATTGTTTTTTCGTCGAAATGGTAACTTCTCTTGTTCATCTTGTTCGGTGATATGGTTCACCTTTTTTATGGTTTGAGTTGACTATGGTGTCAACATAGTTTGAAATACGTTAATAATACGTCATCTATTAATTGTACATATATAATTAATACTTTAGTTAAATGTTTTGCGAAGTAATAACTTCAAGAATAGTAATTATTATAATGATATAAAGTCCATTCATACAGTATTGTCAACAGCGACTAATAATCCTCAGTCCTAATATCTGTAATAAAAGAATATACAAATATTGTACATTAGTTGAAAGAATATTCTTTATTGGGTCAAGCGCAACATTTTTATGTAAGGTATAACATAAATCTGAATATATTTTCAATTTTTACATAAATTTATACTTTAGATATTCCATTGTATCATAATTTTGAATCATCTACCAAGCATTAAAATCTACATATGGTCATTCTATTTTTATTTAAATGTGTTTCATGTATGTTCATTTGCTAGTTCAAAAGACACACGCATTAAACTCTAATGTGAAAACATTCCATATTTAACATTTAGTAAACATAATTTATAATGTATACAAATTTTGTTAATTTGCTATCTATAAATGATACGTTTTATTTATACAGCATTTATTTATAAAAACAGGATTATTACGTTCCTGCCTTTTTTACTGTATTTTTTCTCACCATAATTATTTAGCATTTTCCCCCTTTATTGACCATAGAAGCATACTGTAGAAGATTATGATATAAATTGAGCGGTGGAAGAGCTAGAGAAAAAATATGATCGGTAGCAACCAATAATTATTGATTTTAATAGTCCTTAAATTATATGAAAATTCCACAATAAAATTACTCATTAACAAATTTTAGTTTCATAATTTATCATCGTTGTTTAAGGAACATCAGACACTTCATTTATATACTATCACACCAGTGTGAAATTTTCGCACTTTATTTCATTTATTTACTTTTTAAATTTGAAACTCACAAATCGGTACAGATTTAGTATAGGACTCCTTTAGCGTCTTTTAAATTTTTACCCCATTTTAGTAATAAATTAAAATGACTATTTGAGTTACGTAAATAATGTGCTTGGCGAGAAGCGTTTGAAGTTCTTCGAAGCCAAATTTTACATTTCGTCAAAGGGGTTCTGTACTAAAACTTCTTCAATAATACCAATTTTCATACCCAAGTTAAATTTTAATTCATCTGAAGCCAAATTATTATTAGAATCAAATTGATATTGTGGGATTAAACGTTAATGATAGATAAACAGAAATCATTCAAAGAAAGGTTTCAAAATAAAATTCATGTTTCACGATTCAGTTTTCATACTTCCTCAGGAGTACAGCTTTATTTCATATTTATATGTCTTAGACCATCAACTTCATGGGAGTTATTCTCAGGTAGTTTAGAATGATCTTGAATTTTTAGTAATCGTTAACGCATTTGATTGTTCTGGTGTTTCATTTGCCCTTCTCATTTTTTTATGAGCATTAAATGTTTCAGGATTTCGTTTCATAGGCATATTAAAAATTTAAAAAAGTACCAGTAAAATAGCGGGTCCAGAAATAAACAAAAAAAATCTGGAGTGACTCCACTCGACTTTCCGAACATTGAGTAATTTTATCTATTTTCCCCACCGTCGCTAAAAGAGGGGAGCCCATCAGTTTAAATCAAAAGAGCAAGGTTTTACACACTTTTTAGCTTTATTACCAAATTTAAAATTATACCAGCAAAAAGGTTTGTTTTCCTGTATATCAGAATTATTTTTAGTACGCGATCTACTTCTTGATCTTGGTCTAAATACACTAGTACGCTTAAACAATTTATCCACTTTTGTAGATACTTCAGCGATTTGTAATCGTAAAGTTTTAATTTCCTTTTCAGTCCCAGAATCCGCAAAAGTTGGTTTAATTTCATTTACAGCTCCCGAACATCACAAATTTTATCTGTAATTTGAGACAATTCGCTAAGTTTATTTTTACTTATGGATAATATTTGCTGCATATTTAACGGAAGTCTTTGCAACCATAGTTGTTTTAATAATTCATCTGAAATTTTGTTTTCAGCTAAAATTTGCATTTCATGCAAAAGTTGAGAAGGACGCTGATCTCCCAACTGTAAATCCTGAAGTAATGATCTTAATCGAGCATTCTCAGACTGCGCGTATTGCTTACAAATACGGTCTTTAAGCTGCTTATAAGGATTTTCCTCAGGAGGGGAGCGAATTATATGGCGTACATAAGATAACGTTTCTACATCTAACGCAGATACAGTGCAATAAAACCGCGTGTTTTCAGATGTAATACCTGAAGTTTTAAAGTTTGCTTCAATCTGAAAAAAACCACAATTCAACATCATTTTTCCAAATGGGGGTGCACGAAAAGCTATCTTAAAAATTTCAGAATTTAGTTTTGCATCTTCCGTACTCATACTTACTAGCTTTATTTTTTACATAGACCTTTAAAACAGTATTAAAATATTAAACTGATAATACAAAAAATTTCAATTTACAAAAATTACTCAAGTTTAAAATACGACTTTCATGTTTAAATAAAATTTACTCAAAATTAGCTTTCATTTTCTAATAAAATGTACACAAAATTACTATTTAAACCTGGCACAGCTCAAGGATAAGTGAAATCAAAAAGAGGTACTTACGAAATATACTACTTTATTTTAAACTTTTCATTTCACAGCAGCAGTCTTTCACTTCAGACTTGAACTTCTATTGAAACACAGCCGTAGTTAACACAAGTCACCACTGTCGCCAATGAAGTTGTGGCATTTTACTTCATCAGGACATTTAAACTGGCTGTATTTAATTTGGTATAATAGTAAAACTAACTCATATTAAAACAATAATATACTTTATTAACCTTAACAAAACATATATCTAAAATTATGTTGCATCTTGCAACTTAAATAAATTAAATTATAACAAAAATTATAATCCATTTGAAGCCTCTGCTCGGGCTTTCATCTTCGTATTTATAGCTCAGCTGTTCTGACGAGTAAAAGGAAGGTTGATGACACTCAGTGAAACTCGGGAAATGGAAGCTGTTGCCAAACGCTACAGAGTAAAATTTGCCGTTTCGATTGTTGATGACAAAATTTCAGTTATTTACTCATGAATTCGAGAAATAATTTGATGTTTTAGAGAAATGTATAAAGGCGTGACCTATTACTCAAAATAGGAATGATTTTGAATAATATCTCCTTTTTATTGAATATTAAATATCCTTTCTCAGATTTTGTTTAAATCTTGTTATCTATATTCTCAGAGATGCCAAGTTATTACGGATTGTCCGTAATCTTAATACCGGAAATTTTTTAATGTATTCTTTTGTTATAATTATCTGCAATTTAATAGGATAAGTTTTACTTCTTCTTTATTGTGGTATGAAATTTATATTTCATTAGTACTTGGCATCTCTGTATTTTTTTCACTGTTGGTTTGTACGCCTCAAATTAAATGTAAAAGTTTGTAGTAACACTTTCATGAGGGGCTTACTGTGTAAAATAAAAATATACCAAACAGAAATAGATATTTATTTTTCTTAAATATTAAACACTATTTTTTATTTATTTATTTATTTTTTTAACCGCTCTTAATATTAGTATCATTATTTTCATTACTATTATTCTTTTATCTTGGTATCTAGATTTTTGTAATCCAGCATTGGAGTGTTCATATGACTCAATCTATTTAAATTTTTAAATGTTTTCATATGAAGTGACGTATTTAGCTATTCCACGTTTATTAAAAATAAACTGTTTAAAAAATTTTAACTCATAAGCTAACACAGAGCATTCCGGAAATTAGAGATTCGAGAATTGATGAGGGCCGAGTACCCGGGGCTATTTATTTGCCCCACACCTCAGCGAACCAGACATTAGATATCAGACATAAAGTTAGTAACCAGAGATTAAAAAAAAAAAAAAAAAAAAAAAAAAAAAAAGGGAAAGGGGAAATTAGAGGCTAGGCAGGTCTACCAGAGAAAAATTCTTAAAAGAATTAGGTCATTGCAAGTTTAGAGAGCACCATTCTTCCTACGGAAGAAAAGTGTTCTGTTCACCAAGGGTTTCCTTGAGAATAGTTTTTAAAGAACATTATTAGAATTTTGCATTTTATTTTTCGCTAATTTAAGTTTATTCAAAAGTTCTATGAAATTATTAACACGGAGTTCGAAAGCAATAGCGTTTAAAATATCATTGAGTTCGGTAAAAGGATTCGTCCTATCGGTTTTGGAATTGAGAGGAGGAAATAAATGGGTGGGAGTGGCCTTAGAAGCGTAGGAGATTTCTGATTTGATGGCGGATTTCTGATTGACAGGGAGGGAATTTTTGGTAGCGAAGGATTTATTACGATTTTTTAGAAATTTTGGGCAGCCTCCATAATTAGCGAGGTGATCATCTCCACAATTACAGCATTTTTGATTAATCAATTTCTCATTTCCTAAATTACAATCCGTCGTAAGGTGATCACCAGTACATTGGAGACATTTTAGTTTCATATGGCAATTTTTGGTCGAATGGAAAATTGGTTGACAGCGATGGCATTGAAGGGTTTATGACGGATTTTTGTAATTTTCAATTTGAACACGATAGGTAGTTAATTTCAAATTCGAGGTTGTTAATTTCAAATATGGTTTGACTATGTTCCTTATTTTCAAGTTGAATTTGGAATAGGATTAAGGGTTTTTTTCGTTTTAAAACTGGTCAGTTGGTTAATTTTAAGAACATTAAATTTACGTTAACGCGTCTTCTTTATCTAAATGAGTGATTTCGGAGGAAAGTCCTCGAATAGCCTTTAAGGGAGCGTTTACTCTATCATTCTTAAGATAAAATTGAACCTTCATTTCCGTAAGTTTTCCAGTAATGACATCATGATCCTCGTTGGTCTTAGGAAAGATTTTTATGAAGTCTCCAGCCGATGCTGCAATAAAATTTCAATAAACTATATAGATTTTTTAAGAGTTGCTTCTCTTTTCCGCAACTAGCGGTGATGAATCTACTTTCAGGTAGGGGAAGTTTTTTATTTACTTTCTTATTTTCAACAGGCAGGGTCCGATTAAGCTTTGAAGCTAGGGGAAGCTCAGCATCATTTCGGGGCCCCCTTTCACTTCGGAAAATCTTGTTTTCCTGTTACATATTGTAATATAAAAATGCTATAGATAAAAAAATAGTGGGTGTTTATTATTATTATTATTTTTCATACATCTGGGTGGTTTCTACACAGAACATTAAAATCATACAACTTTTTAATTAAGAACATTCATATTTTTGAGGTTAAATAATAGATTTTTCCCGAAATAGTGAGTGTTTTGTCTTGTTTTAGGTAACCTTTCTCAGAAAAAATTCAATCTCAGTGTGAAAATATGAAGCAAAAAATTCAAGACCATGTTTTTGATCCTTATGGGGCCCCCTCTTAAATTTTAGAGGGGAAGCTTGTGCTTCCTGAGCCTTTTGGATAATCAGGCCCTGTCAACAGGAGGGCCAGATTTTATGACATTCCAGGAATTGACGAGGAGAGGCATGTCATGTAGAACGCGACAGCCAATGAGAAATAAGGATAATGAAAATGAGAAACAGATGTAAGAAGGATGGGGATTGGTTGAGAGAAGAAAGGAATAAGTTTAACATTGAGAAAAATTTCCTGATTCCATATGAGAGATTAAAAGTAAAAATAAAAATATTTAAAGTATATGAATAGGTACTTTTTGCGAACCGCCAATTTCTCATAATTTTGAATATGAGATCAAAAATAGCGGTTGCCATTGAAAAAAATGAAGTTAATACCTGTTTTAATATGTAGGTAACCCCTTAAGCAAAATCTAATTGTACCATTATAAATTAGACGTTATTACAGATCGATCGGTACGAGCCGCTGTTTTTACGATAATTTACGGAGAAATTAGGCGGGGGAGGAGGTGGGGGCGTTTTTTTTTTTTTTTTTTTTTTCCTTTTGCTGACTGTACATTTGAATTGTGCCAATATACATACAAGTTATTTTACTTGCAAGCATTGCATTTCTGATTTGCAGAGCGAAAAAAAATTACGATTAAAATGGGAAAAATGCGATTTTCTGTTGTTATTTTGGTCACTGAATACTTACAAAATTAATTAATTTTGTTGTTTTCTGTATTTATGTGGTTTTTCTTATTATATTTAGCGTATTTTTCAAGTGTTCCCACAACCGGGTACACAATTGTTTTTGGCCAAAAATGACCACTTCACAAAATTGGTGATGAAATTTTTCTGGTTGGTGGAATCGGAACAGTTACTTTATCAAACGTTAGCTAAGGGTTTCAACTTTCCATTGGAATTCATATGTTTGCGTAATATTAACTCTGTCAAAAGTTATAAGCAAAATAAAAACTGTGACGACAACCGAAGACATTCCCTTATATATCAAGAGACTCGGCAGAGTCTCAAGTGACGCAAGCGCAAAAACAAACGAACGCTACGACACTCAGCGGAAACGGAAAAATGAACGAAACTGCGACACTTATATATACAGGAATTTTTAGATCAAAGAAACCGCTGAAAGCCGACGCTTAATATCTCAGGATATATGGGAGGTTATGTTCTGATATTTTCAAAATAGTGTTTCAGCTTCTGTCTGATCCTACCCTGAAATCGCTACATTTCTGCGTGCAATATATTTCGAGATATGAATTGGCTCATTTAAGTTGTAAATGGGCGGCGTGTGTAAGGAACAAATTTTTCTCGAATATGGCTCGACCGAATGTCGTTTAATTGATATATGATATTAATCGCTTTTATCTGATGTACCTGACATCTCCCTTTTCCCAAGGAAAACTCTTGTTTTTTTTATAACTCAGTTTAAAAATCGAACTATTTTTTACTCCGAAAATACCGTGATGCGGCAGTTTCGCGGACGAATACAGTCTTCTTTTCTATCTGAAATACTCAATATCAAATAATCGTTTTGGCTCCCTCTATC
This sequence comes from Salticus scenicus, assembly GCA_963930645.1. NCBI lineage: Eukaryota > Metazoa > Arthropoda > Arachnida > Araneae > Salticidae > Salticus > Salticus scenicus. The sequence continues at coordinate 87,649,032 of OZ005656.1, forward strand.
GGGAACTGGCGTCAAAAATAAACACAAAATATATAAAAAAAATTTCATTTTTTAATATATATATTAAATTAGTTATTTATTTAGGTACTTGTATTTTATATGACATTTGTTTATCAAAAATATTCATTGTATTTACATTGTTTTCATGCTGATACTTTGTTAACTTTCAAAATTGGTTTTATTTCAAAAAGTGATTGCAACAACAAAATTTTTTTTCTTTATTTTCATAAAAATGACAAATAATATGATAATCATACGCAAATATTTGTAATTTTTTCAAAATTAGGTGATAAATCACTTAAACTACGGATTGAAAAAATTCTTAAAACAGAATTTGAAAATAATTAATTTGCTCATTAAGTTTCTAGTATATATATATAAATTACAAAATGTTAAGCTATAATAAAATTTTAAATAGATTAACATTTTTTAAAATTAAATTCATAACAAACTATACTACTTAAATATTTACCAGTATAAAAATTTCACTTTTTAAAGATTTTTCTATTATTATTTATTTTTCTCTTTTAAATCAAATCTATACCTAAAAAATTATTCGCGTTTCTTTCTTTCTTTCTTAAATTTAACAGTAGGGAGGTGGCATGAATATAACAATAAAACTACTCCAGAAAAAAAAAAAAAAAAAAAAAAAAAAATATATATATATATATATATCCTCCTTAACTCGTACATACTTATTTCTTAGATATAATAGTGATATAAAATAAAATTGAAATTACCATACATCTGCAACTTTTAAATTTGAAATTAAAAATAACGTTGTAAATATTGTATAAACTATTCTAAAAAATATGACATAAAACTTTGAGGAATTTTTTTTTTTTGGTGAATGATATCATTCAAATTATTAAATGACATAGAGGTTCAAATAGGATTCAACGATGTTTATTTCCATTACAAAGGATTTTTTTTTTATTTTTTATTATCACATATTTTTTAAAAACCTCTGTTATTCATTATTTAGTACAACATATTGTTCTGAAATTTCTGTAAGTACTTGTTTATTTTTTAATATAACTTTCCTATACAATATCCATAAAATCTTAAATGTGTTACGATGTAAACTGAGGCAATTTTAAGCTTTTAATTAAACACAAAAAAATAAGTAAAATTATAATATGTAACTGTTTTCACTTTGTAAAACTAATCTATTAATCAGTTTAAAAACTTAAAAGTCGTGGCCAAACCAACAATAATAACGATTAATACTTATACTAAATTAAATGATTTTTCCGTAGCTTAATAATTACTGTTAACACAAACATTGTTACAGTAACTTGAGTTTGCATTATATTATAAAAATCGTAAAGGCAAATTCTTTACGAAAACAACTTTAAATTAAACTGATTTAAACTCATTTTGTATTATATAAAAAACTAATCAAGTTGTTCTGTAGAATTTTTGTATGAAATTAATTTCATCGATTTTAGAAAAGTGTGTTTCCAAAGTTCGTACAAAATCTCGCCAAACAGTGTCGAATACGAATTATTCAATTTGTTTTTATCTAGTAATTTTCGGAACTTCTAAAAACTGTGAAACACGTCTACGAGAATTTTTACGGAATTTTGTTTAGTTAAGAATAATAGAAATATGTATAGTAGGGGAAGGGAGGGGGCATAAGGACACAGTGATGGGCAAATTTTAATTTTATAAATGTGAAATTTGGGTGGAGGGAGGGGGAATCTCTGCTAGTTTGATGGAAAGACCTTTTCAAAACAACATTTAAACACAAAATGTTTTTCTCTATAACTATTTGTTAGGAAAATAAGAAAGAAAATTTTTCTTTTAAAGTCGTCCCCCGTGTCTCGAGAACACCTTGGAAAATTTAAAAACTGTAAAAAAAAAAAAAAAAAAAAAGGAGGCGGGGGGAGGAAGAGCTTAATCAGTTTGAAGGATCTTTGTTTTGTTTGGAAATTTGAACTGTAAAAACAGGGGGGCGAAAGGCACATCTTTGAAATTTTAAACAAATGAAGTTCTTTTTGTAGTTTGCCGGAAATGTCTTCTACAAACAAAAATTTTTTTAATATATTTTGTTTGCCTCTTTTTTTTTTTTTTTTTTTTTTTTTTTTTTCAATTAAATAAACTGAAAATAGTCTCCATTATGTTCCTATTTCAGGATCACGTGGTTTGATCTCGTTTGGTTTATTAAAAAAAAAAAAAAAAAAAAAAAAAAAGAGAAAAGAAAGGAAAAGAAAAAAAGAAATTGAAGCTGAATTGAGATAGAAGAAACCTTAGGAGGCAAACATTAAAATGTCGAATAGGAGGGGGATTAGGAGCTCATTTAAAGTTCTACTTAGACTCATATTTAATATGCACGCTTTTTACGTTTTCAAAACTTTCAAGGCGTTTCCTATAGATTTGGGAAGAAAAATGGGACTTTTAGAATGTATATATATATATATATATAAGCTTCTTTAAAAAATGCCCCACGAGCGGTTCTGTGCTGAAAAGCTGGTGGATGGGAAGTGCCGGATTCGATCCCATCCGCACTCTTCGACCTAGCCGTTCCTTCAGTGTTTTTTCTCCGAAACTTGCATAAATACGGGCTACGACCCCTTAGAAAGACCTCACGGGGAGCAACGTACTTAGGCCTAGGACCCTAGCGCAGTCATTTGGCCTTAAAATCTACAAACAACCAACCTTAAAAAAGTATCGCTAGAAACATTTTAAGTGATTATATTTAGAAGATTTCTCAAAGTGCTAAAAAATCCTTATCAATTAAAATTTTAAAGTTAGATCTCTCATATACACTTCATACCCCCATAACCCAATTTTCGAAAATGAGGCAAAGTCCAAAATCCCTACACTACGTTTTAGAAAATTTTTAGAAATTCTAAAGTGATTCCGAAATACTAGGAAGAATGTGGGGACTATGTACAGTATGTTTAATCAGATAGAATAAAACTAGACGCATAACATTTTAATGCATGTTTTTTAGAAATTTTTTTCTAAAAAGCGATTTCCCTATTAAAATTTCTAAGTGATCTAACTGGTAACCCCCCTCCTATTTTCCCCAGCTGAATTAATTTTAAACCAAACAAAATCTCTCTCAAATTGATTAAGCATCTTTTTTAGAATTATCAGAGTTTCCAAGGCAGGATCTGAACCTCATCCCAATGGTGCTAGGTATTTTGGAAAATTACTGTCATATCCTTAAACAGTTTTACTTTATGCCTCTACAATTTAAAAATAACAAAATATTTATCTAACTAAAATCGATGTGGTGAAAACTCTTTAGAAACTTATTCTTAACGCTTTTTACAAAAACTTTCGTACACAATTAAACATTTATTTTGAATTTTCTGTTGGACTATCTAAGAAATAGTTGAACCTATGAGCTATATAAGAAATTGAATATTGAATAAAATAAAAAATCTTATTTATTTATTTTTTTTTATTTGTAGAAATTTTTGTCATTTTTAAAATGTACTATATTATGCCTTTGTAATGTTTCGTGTTTCCATCCCTCAAAAAATATTCTTTCTTAAAGTTTTTTTTTTAATCACTTTTTATAAAATTTTGAAATTTCATTTAGTTTGTTATTTTGTTCGAGTATGACCTATAAAACAACAATTTATATACAGTGTTATAACTCATTACCATGCTCCTTTAATTTTACGTTTTGATCATTAACCCTAAAAAGTAATGATATCAATGCAAAAAACCCTTAACGGGTTAAAAGTTTGTGACGCAGCACTGTACTTTATGGCTATAAGAATTAGAAATACGGGTCTTAAAAATAATGATATCAAATTTTCAGTGACGCTTTGATATTAATTAAACTATACATAGATTTTCTTATTTGAATTTGCTTTTTCCTTTTATTTATATTTACAGTGTAAACGTTATTTTCAACGTAAAATAATATATAGCATTTATTCATTGATACCTTTCCATTCACATCTTTTATACTATGAAAGCATGTGTTTTAAAAGAAATTATATGAAATTCCAGTAACGCAGTGGTGTTACATTAGATGATTTGTTTTTAAATTTCACTGCAATTATTTTGTTTTGCATATTAAAGTATGTATGCACATTGAAATAATGCTTTTAATTTTCAAATACGCTGTCAAATATATCACTTTCATTAAGCTTATATTATGTACTGAAATATATTTATTTCAATGAATTATTCTATCTTTTGCGTCACGCCATCCAAAACTGAAAACATTTTCACAATTTTTTTCTTTGCAGCACAATATCTATTTGCATGCATTTTCAATTTATTTGGATGAAATGACACAAAGTAAACATTTCCATATATTTTACTTACAGTTTCGGATGGCGTGACGCAAAAGATAGAATAATTCATTGAAATAAATATATTTCAGTACATAATATAAGCTTAATGAAAGTGATATATTTGACAGCGTATTTGAAAATTAAAAGCAATATTTCAATGTGCACACATACTTTAATATGCAAAACAAAATAATTGCAGTGAAATTTAAAAACAAATCACTTAATGTAACACCACTGCGTTACTGGAATTTCATATAATTTCTTTTAAAACACATGCTTTCATAGTATAAAAGATGTGAATGGAAAGGTATCAATGAGTAAATGCTATATATTATTTTATGTTGAAAATAACGTTTACACTTTAAATATAAATAAAAGGAAAAAGCAAATTCAAATAAGAAAATCTATGTATAATTTAATTAATATCAAAGCGTCGCTGAAAATTTGATATCATTATTTTTAAGACCCGTATTTCTAATTCTTATAGCCATAAAGTACAGTGCTGCGTCACAAACTTTTAACCCGTTAAGGGTTTTTTGCATTGATATATATACAGGGATAGTGCACTAGCCAGAATTCATACCGGTATTTGTTTAAGAAATTTCTCTACATCGTTGATTTAAGAAGTAGAAAATTTTATTTCATTCATAGTCGTATGAGTTCTGCATCAGTGTTCCATCCCTGTAATACATAAACGAAAATATTTAAAAAAAATTTTACAGAAGAAATTTTTTTATGGCAGAATGCATCAAATTTGCATGAATTATTGGAGAAATATTTAGTTTTTTTTTTCTTGTTCTTCTAAACATGTTTGCTTCATGATAGTGATAAATAGTACTAATACGTTAAAAATCGTATAAGAATCTGAATCTTCATTTCTATATCGATTGTAATATATATATATATATATATATATATATACATATATATTTGCTTACATAAAATTACAACATCGTACTGTATATATATATATATATATATATATATATATATATTAAAAAAATAATTAAATAAATAAAAAATGAACAATTTATTTTTTATTTCATTTACTTCTTTATTTATTTTTATGAGCTACCTAGAGTCTAAATTAATCTTAAATTAGAACAATTTTCTATTTTTAAATATTTAAAATTAAATTATTAGAAACTGATAAAATGATGTGTATAAGAATTGTATATGATGAAATAATTTAACAAAAATAATCTACTTTTTAAAACATCTAAATAACTTTTTAAAACATTTAATAAATTTTTTCTTTAAAAAAAAAAATAGCGTTACGATAAAAAAAGAAGATAATATAATTCTTACAGAATATCACTCATAAGTATTAAGAAGTTTCAGCCATGTGCTGATGACATAGACGAAGGAATCGGCAGAAAGTATTAGAAGCGGTCAATAACATCATATGAACCGCTTCTAATTCTCTTATCATGGTATAATTTTAGCTACAAATGTCTTACAGAATGACTTTCTGAAATTCTTCCTAGTGGAGATAAAGAAGGATATATTAAGTACAGTTTATTGTGAAGGATTTTGATGTACGATTTTGAAACTAATTATTACTTTTATTACCGCACTACTATAAGTAATGGAAGTATTGTATTTTTCTGTATGAATTATACAACAATATTGCAATACAGTAATATGAAGTGTTATTAATTATACAGTAATACGTTGTTATTTTGATGAAAAATAATATATTTTACTTCACAAATGTTTTATTATATTATATGAAATTTAAAGAAAGTTTAAAGCTTTTAAATTACCCAAACCTACACTACATTTTTATTTAATTTTTAAACTTCTTAAGTATGCATTCTTATTAAAATGTTCGTCAAGTTAGAATAAGATATATATATATTAGAATCTTGAAAGACAAAATCAGTAAAAATAAATAATATAATTACTGAAAGTAAAAATAGGGCATAAATGGGAAACCCTGTTGTCAAAAATCGAGTAGTTCATCGGAAAACACATTTGCTGCTATTATATAGTCGGTAACAAAAGTGTCCGAACACTAGCAAAAATTCCTATGTAAAAAAGTTAGAGTTAATACTGTTTTGTTGAATAAATCCTTGTCGAATCATATTCTTAGTTAGTCTAAGAACATGATTCGACAAGGATTTATTCAACAAAACAGTTTTAGATGTACTTTTTTATATTAGTTTTCGGATACTTTTGTTACCGACTGTACGTAATTTAAAAATACATACCATTTATTAACTGAATGGAATCAAATTCTAATTACGACATACGAGAGCAAATCAGTAAGAACAGGTCCGAAATTAGCAGCAAACTGTTTCGAAATATCCCAAGCGCTGTCAGCCCTATTCAATTGTAAAATGTTCATTTTGAATTTATAAGAGTTGTACAAGATCAGGAGCTATTTTTGGAAAGGGCAATTGTGCTGTGGAAGGATGCACTAGAAGAGATGCGAAGTGATCTGCATTTTTTGTGTGTGAAAGGACTTCTGGCAAATGATATCCACAAGGATATGCAAAAACTGTTTGTTCAGTCCGTCACGTGTTTTACAACAGTTAGTCAAGAAATATCATTTAAAATTTGTTAACGAAAACAAAGTGGTCGTCCAGTTAGGATTGCGACGAAAGAAACAGCGCGAAAAAGTTAGAGCTGACAGGAGAGCAGAAATAGACAATATGGCAACTGAAATAAGGTGTTCGCAAGTGAGAAGCATTTCGCCAGTGATGAAGACAATGAATGCGAGGTACATGGAGGGCCGAAACCAAATACTAAACATACTTTTCAGGTATGTATCTTAGTTTCCCGTCTTCTTCTTCTTCTTTTTTTTTTTTTTTTGTAACCTATTTACTGATTTACCCTAGTATTTATATATATGTACTACACATATATAAGAGACTTTTAAAACGAATATGTGTATGATGTAAAATATTATTATAATAAAACGTAAAACAGAGAAAGCTAGTGCTAAAAGCTGCTTAGCTAAACATTTTTTTTTTATTTTTTTTTTATAAGAAACTTTTAAAATGAATATTTATGTATATTCTATAAAATTAAAATGAAAGTTTAAAGATTCGAAAATCCAACAGGGGAATTACAAACCAATGAGTAAAACTGCTGCAAAAGGAAATGCAAAACTTGAATATAGGAATAATTTAACAAATGGTATGTAATAAACCCTCAAAAATCACAGAGGTCTTCATCAGGGAGGCCCCTCCATGTAAGCGTGAAAGAGAAGTTTCTGAAAGGATAGTAGCAATTAGCTAATAATTATTCTTAGCCCCCAAATTCTCACCAAACAGAAAACCACCTTTAACTGAATAGAAGTCTGACAAATCTGAAATAGAACAAACCGAAAGAGAAAAACCCTGAAACATTCGGTTATATATATATATATATATATAAAGGACAAAAAAATCATTTTGCGTGTTTTTGTTTTTCGAAAAAACAGGAAATAAGAAATATATTTTTTAAATATTTATTTTGTAAAAAATGATGTTATTTTTAAAAAAAATGAATTATCGTTTTGAAATAGTATTTCCTTTTTTTTTTCCTTTTTTTTCTTTTAATCTCTAAAATATAGTACTTAAATTAGAATACAGTCCTTTTTCTGTGTAAAACAAAACAGAGCATGATGGTTTTAAAATATATTTTATTTCTAAAAGCGCTAAAGTTTTTTAAACTAAGAAGTGTTAGAAGTTTCTTCTGAAGCTTCCGTTTAAAACCTTAAAACATTATTCAAATGAATAGGTATAATGTACGAAAGTTTTCCAATGATATAATGCGGTCGATAATGCATGCTTCCAGGCATAAAGGCACCGAGCTATTAAAATAGCATTTGTAGGAGTATGGATATTTTCAACATGGAAAAAATGTAAATAGAGTAAGTGACACTGAGAAATATTTCTATAAAGAATTTTTATCTTTTACCTAGATATTGCGTATTTGCATAACTATCACGAATTATTCATCTAGAAACACTTTTCGGGAATTTAAAACAAAAATTTTTCTGCGTTTGTAATTCTTTAAAATTCCATTTATGTAACTTGTAGTTTACAAACGCGATGGTTATATTACAAAATTTATCAAATGATAAATTTTGGTATCCATCTAATTGCAACTTTTCATGTAATTTTAGCAATATATTTTAAATGTTAGTTTTGTAGACATTTCAATGCATTTTAAAGATTTTCAAAATAGCCTAACTAGTTAAAACTTATACTACATTTTTTGCAAAATTATGTAGTTTGAATGCGTATATGATTTAATCAAAGATAGAATTTTTCAATTCTAAATTTTAATTTAGCAGTTATAAAGTTTTATCATAATTTAATTCATCTGCATTTATATTCTTATCAATATTTAGTACAATAATGAACATAGAATTTTGATCGATCAAATCGTGCCATGGATTAGCATAATGGTTCAATAATGAGAGTATTATGCATTGGACCCTAGTTAGATTTCTTACATTATAACTATTTGATTTATTAGAATTATAAAACAATTTATCGTCTTCAGTTAAAAGGAAAAAAAACACATGTTGGTTAGATACTTATAAAATACACTTTAACACAAGTAAAATATAAAAATATTTTCTTTTAATTACAATTAAAAATACATCTTAAAAATACAAAGTTTTTCGTTATCAATTTTATGGCATCTTTAGGAACAGATAAAAAAGTCAACAACAATATTAATATATATGTCAAAGTTCATCATATGGTTGAAGTTAACAGTTCATTTAAGGAAAAAAAAGTAGAATTTGAATAACTAGGAACTTTTTTCAAGATTGGAACATCAGGTGGAGAATAAACTTCAACCCTTGAGTATCAAATTGCTGGAATGGGAAACTTTGGGAGACCACAGAAAGATGAAACTTTTGCGCCTAAGAGGAACTTGAAGGGCATATATCATGAAAGATATTGCTAGATAATTGAAGAAGATAACTATGAAAGTGCCCCTTCAGAGAAGACAGAAACAAATCTTGTAGATTTAATTGTAGAAAAATGAACTGTTAACTTTAACCGTAATATGAATTTTGACATATTTATTAGTATTCTTGCTGACTTATCACCTGCACCTGAAGATGCTATAAAAGTTATGCGAAAAGCTTTGTATTTTTAATCGTAATTAAAAGAAAATATTTTAATCTTTTACGAGTATCAAATTGTTTTTTATAAGTATTTGTTAGAATTCGGCTTCCTCCTTAAAAATGTTTAATTTAGTGGTATGCAGAATTTTTCATATATGCTATTCCTACATTTTTCATATATGCTAATTTCCAAATGCTTAATATACTTTATAATTAATTGTATTTACCTTTTGTCAAATAGTGCTATCTGTGTGTCAGGATTTTTCCGTAAAATTTAGTGTTTTATTTCTTTAACCAGAGAGAAAATAATTTTACCAATTATCAATATGCCTATCGATTTCATAGATATATTTTTTTTTTCAATATTTCAAAATCATTTTAAAAATCAGAATTCAATTTCAATTTTAAAAATCAGAATTTGTACATATACATGAATCTGAAAGTATATTTTTTAAATAGAAATCCTTTTCTTGCACAAAAAGGTATTAAAACATTTAGAAAATTAAATAAAAAGTTCCATATTACTTAGCAAAATTTAAACAAAATATACTTAATTTTGATTAGAAAGCTTTTTATTGTACTTTAAAACCTAACTACTTAACATGGTTAATATAATGCATGCAAAGACCAGTTCAATACATAAACGCTTTTTATATATATATATATATATATATATATTTTCTATTGAAAAATGTCGGGAGATTAAATATTTTTTTTTTAGATTTTATATGTAACATTCTTTAGAATTTTCTTGTATCCTGATTTTATAATGAAAATTTTTCATGAAATGTATATCGAAACCCTTAACACTATTTTTCAATTTTCATTTTGCACTTTAAAACGCGATAATTATTGTTTCAATCTTTATGTTGATTTTCTTGCCTAATTACATCATAATATGTAACTTTTCCCTTTCCTTTTCCTTTTCTTTAAATATTCTCCTTTGACTAAAAATCTTATTATTTATTTCTTGTTTTTTCACAGAAACGCATTTTAAGAAAAAAGAAAAAAAAATCTATAAATAAAACACTAATATAATAATAATCAGGGCTCGTAAATACGGTCGCCTGGTCGCCATTGGCGATTAATACATTTTAACTGGTGACTATGTTTTCAACTTTAAGAAAATTCAACATTTTTTTTTTTTTTTTTTTTTTTTTTTTTTCAATAATTTGATAAATAATCTGGTATGTCACTCACACGACTTTCTCTTACCCTCAAATTTAATACTATAAATACAGGTTGGAGATTAAGAGGTGTTATGTAAACCTGTGTTAAACAATTCAAATTAGGCTTCGGAAGAGTTTTATATGATAATTAGTTCTGTGTGAGGAACCCCCTGAAGCCCCCATTTCATTAATGTACCTATATTTATATAGAATTTAAATTGGTTATTAAAAAATAACTTATTAAAATTATTATTTAAACAAATTATTTTTTATGATAATGCAGACGATTTCCATATTAGAGAAGTAGTATAACACTAAATATCCAAATAAAAGTTGAATTTATTTTCAATATTACATAAAAAAAAAAAAAAAAAAAAAAAAAAAATTGTTAAAAAGGAAAAAAATCGATAACTTTATTTTAAATTATCGCAGACCGATGGTTCAACCATTCGTTTTAAAGGTATTGTCGAGCTCTTTTGAAAGATACCCATTATGAAAATTTACTCCCCTCGAGGGGGGAAGGCGAGGCTCGTACATACACAATTTTTTTTTCCCAGTTGACTATATTAATATAGTAGTATAGTTGACAAAAAATATAGTTGATAAAAAATATATATTCGTTTCATTTTATTTTGTTAATGCAGTCTATAGATGTTAAACTCTATTTACCTGCAATTTCCCCCATAGACGAAATGTATTTGAATACTTTTGAGTGTCTCTGTACACGAACTATTTGCCTCCTCTCAACGAAAATCTTACTGTAGCATACGTATATAATACACATTTAGAATACCGAGTTTGGAATTTCTGCTACTATTTCTTCTTGAGATATGCTGATAACAGACACACAGACAGACACACAGACCATTCGCTAAAAACATGATTTTCGTATTCAGGGGACCTCAGAACATGTAAATATAACAAAAACTCACGTTCGAAAATTTGACCCTAAAACATTACTTTCTCGACTCTATGGGTAAGAGAAAAGTAAAAAGTTGGTCGCAGAATCGGCTGCTATTCCATTCTCGTTGAGTCTACCTCTCGCCATTTTCATTCCTGCTCCTTTCACTACGTTTTAAGACACTGATTAGATTTGCACCACTTTTCGTCATGCATGTTTTACAACTCTGTGTTAAAATAGTGCACCGTTTTAGGGAATTAGTTTATACTGCTCCTATTTGTGTATGCTTAGCAACCTGGTGCTGAATCGTTGGCCGGCGAAATGATGTATCAGTGTATATGTTTGTAAAAATAATAAAACCGGTTTCATGATGTTAAATTTAAGCAGGTTTTCCCGATGTATCACTTTAGCCTAGTAAATATTTGGTTTCTATCCATAGAATTTTAATTTCTATATTGAAATAAATTTCAAAATAAATAAATTAAATAAAATAAAAAAAAGGCGGGGGATATTTTTTACTGATTGACAGATATTTTTGCTGGCGACCAGATTTTTTTCAAATTCCTGGTCCTGGAGCCCAGATGATAATAACAAAATAGGTTTATTTATTTTGAAATTTTTGTTCGGTAAAAGAGTTAAAAAAAAAAAAAAACTATAAAATAAGGAGTTTCAAAACAATGTATTCTTCTGAATTTCACATAAAAAGTACTTCTGCATAAAGAAATTTGCCTGTATATAAAAATATGAATATTTTTTCCACTGATGCTAATTAATCCGCAGGGCATTAACATCTTTTCTATTACCTATAATTCTTAACGCTTAATTTAAACGTAATAATTATTATTTTTTTTCCCAGTAAAGAAAAAAGTATTATATTCGGTTTTATTTATATGTTCATTATTCTCATTGATAAGCTTAAAGATATTTTTTACATCAACTAATTAAGCATTATTAATTGTCTTTGCTAATTGAAAATATTTGTATTTTTGCAAATTTATTATAAGAACTACCTGCTATGCACTGAAGCAACTACATTTATTTATTTATTATTATTATTATTATTATTATTATTAATGGTAGAAAAATAAATTAGGTCTTTTCTTCATAATATATATATATATCAGAAAAGGGATTTAAAGAACATATAAAATTTTTATTAATATCATTTTGCGAATTTTGTTTAATTTATTCGTTTTTCTAAAATTGAAAATTCATATTGTGGTGCCTGCTTTTTCGCACCTGGTTCTTTTCTTTCGGTAAATTCATTTCGAGACACATCAAGACACTGATCACACTTGGTTTACTTTTAAACGTATATTTACTTACGGCACAAACATAAAATACATAACGAATACAGAAATTAACATCAAGTAAAGTATTTTCTAAAAACATGTAGAATGGAACGTTAGTCCATCTTGATTCACATACGCACACACTGTTGCCACACTTTCGTACCAAACTTTTTAGTTCTTGTTTTTTAATACTCTCGAAATCAGAGGTGCGGCGTTCACACCTTCCCTCCAGTTTCACTTGAGGGACAATGGCCTTCACAGTGAAACTACTAACCAAAATTTGTGGATAATTTATATAACTGTTCATGAAAGTCTAATTGTCCTTTTAAATTGTTAATTATTGTTTCATCTTTAAATAAATGTTCATGAAAGTTTAATTGTCCTTTTAAATTCTTAATTATTGTCTCATCTTTGACCTAATATCCGATGTTCCATCAAGAGCAATAACATTTATATTTCACTTAATATTTAAATATTTTCTATGGTATAAAATAAGTAACATTTAAACACATAATAGAAATAAAATATATATATAATATATATGAATAAACATTTATCCTGACATGGATTTTCTTATGCACTTTAAATAATCTTAATGAATTAATATACTTGAATATAAGAAACAAAATAAACACACACACATATATATATATGTAATAACAAATACAATATTAAACTAACTTATGACTTTATTCATGAATGCGTGATAAAGCATCTGCAATAGTATTACTGCTTCCTGGCTTATGAGCAATAGTCACTTGATAGCGAGATAGAGCCAATGCCCATCTTTGTAATCTGGCGTTCTTAGGAACTGTTTCTGTCAAATATTTTAAAGGGTTATGGTCCGTGTGTAAGATAATAGTGGCTCCATAAGTCCACATTTCGAATTTACCTAATGCCCATATTACAGCATAAGCTTCCCTTTCAATAGTGCTCCACTTTGATTGAGCAGGGGTCAGTTTTTGGCTTGCAAAAGTTATTGGTTTCAGTTTATTCTGCTCATCTCTCTGCATTAGACAGGCTCCAATTCCGGTCACTGAAGCATCAGTATCGATTTCAAAAGGTTTCGACATATCAGGTGTATACAGAGAGGTTATAGAGCACAAACAATTCTTTAACGAATTAAATGCGCTTTCGGCTTCTTCTGACCATGGAAGGTCGTTTGGCACAGTTTTTCGAGTTAAGTCCGTTAAAGGTTTTGCTATATTGGCATACCGAGGCACATAGTCTCTGTAATAGTTAAATAATCCTAGGAGTGACTTCAAGGTTTTCTTAGTTTTCGGGGCTTTCAAATCTTTAATAACTGATATCCTGTCCGGATCTGGGCCGTGCTCTCCTGAGCCTACGACATGTCCCAAATATTTTACTTTCGACATCGCAAAAGAGCATTTCTTTAAATTTGCCGAAAAATTCAATTTTTTCAGAGTTTCTAAAATGGATTTAATATGATTAAGATGATCTTCCCAGTTTGAAGAAAATATGATAATATCATCAAGAAAACTTTCGGCGTAGTCACTATGAGGTCGTAATACTTGATTCATTATTCTTTGGAATGTTGCTGGTGCTCCAGATAACCCAAATGGCATCACCTTCCACTGATACTGACCCTTTGGAGATACAAAACTGGTTAATTCTCGGCTTTGCTCTGCTAAGGGTATTTCCCAATATCCCTTAAGGATATCTAAAGTTGTCAAGTAACGAGCTCCACCAGCTTTAAATCTAAGATTTTCTGAATTCTGCATAGGAAAAGGTGGAATTTTACTAACTGAGTTCAGCTCTCTGTAGTCCACGCAAAGTCGGACAGTTCCATCTTTCTTGGCTACACATACCAATGGATATGCTATTTCTGCTGAAGAGGGTTCTATCAGGTCTTTTTCCAATAATTCTGCTATCTGTTTTTCTATATTAGATCTTAATGTTTCTGGAACTTTATAAAGATGAGGTTGTTTCCTCTCTACTCCAGACTTTAACTGGATAACATGTGGCGGAACTTTGGCTTTCCTTAATTCCCCATCAAATATTGTTAGATATTCTTTAATCAGATTCAACAGCTGTTTATGTTGCTTTGCTGATATCGAATTTGATTTTATACCAGCTTTTAGTTCTTCTTCTGTTACTTGCCGTGATTCTACGGGCGCATGTTGTATATCTCCAAACTCTTCATCTGTTTCGTAAATAATTCCTACAGCTCTGACAGGTTGAATATATTTACGCAATTTATTTTGATGAAGATGTCGAACACTTCCATCAGGTAGTTTGACATAAAAAGAATGTGGAGACTTCTTTTCTTCTATTTCTCCTGGTCCTTTCCATTTTGAACAAAGACGATTTGTTGAATCAGGGATTAACACTACAACTTCATCCCCAACAGAAAATTCGGTATCTTTTGACCGTAAATTATGATAATGTACATATTTCTGCTGCTGTTCTTGAGCTATGCTATTCGCATACTGTGCCGCGTCTTCTAAACGTTTCCGGAGTTTCAACAGGTAGTCAGCTACAGATTCTCCAATCCCTTGAGGAAGTACGACTTCATCTTCCCAACTTGATTTGAGGATGGCTAGAGGTCCTACAGGTGGTCGCCCATGAACTAGTAGGAATGGGGCAACACCCGTTGTAGCGTTAGGCACTTCTCTGTATGCCCATAACAAGAATGGCAACTGTTTATCCCAGCCTCGACCTTGTGAATTAATTGCATGATGTAGCATGGATTTCATAGTTCCTATCCATCTTTCAACCAAACCATTCGATTGTGGATAACCTGAAGTGGAAAATTTAGGAACACATCCTAATCGTTTTAAAAATTCTTTTGTCAGCTGTGCGGCAAAATTTCTTCCGTTATCCATTGCAATTACTCGAGGAATTCCAGTTCGTACAAATATTTCTATAAATGCATCACAGGCTGCCTTTGCTGTTAAAGACTTCAGAGGTATTGCTTCCGGCCAACGACTATGCTGGTCCATAACGCACAGTACATACTGATGGCCACGTGATGACTTTGGCTCTATTGGGCCTAAAATATCGGCATTAACCACTTGAAATGGGAGTTCTGGCCTTCCAACAGACTCGATAGGTGTTCTATCGTTTACTTTTCCTTTCCTGCGCATTTGACAATCATGACACGAAGCACATAATTGTTTAACTTCTTTTGGCATTCCTTCCCACCAGAAAGACATTGCAATTCTGTCTCTGGTCTTCTTAGCTGCCAGATGTCCACCAGTAGGAGTTTCATGAGCTAATTTCAAAATGTCCTTTCTTCTGCTTGCCGGTACGACCAATTGAATATATTTCTGTCCGCCTACTTTACCCATATGATATAATAAACCTCTTTCAATCCAGTAACCATTTTTATGTTGTCTAGCTTCTTCGAAGCACCTTTTCAATGTAGGACAGGCTAACTGCTCATCCTTAAACACTTGTGCTTGTGGAACAGGGATATTTTCATTTCTTTCATCCTTACTATCGGTTTCGGTCAATGTCTGTTTAACTACTGAGTTATTACAGACTTTGGTTTCTGGATGATGCGACTCGCTGTTGTTCAGCTTTGCCTTTCGAATAGTCTCGTGACTTTCTCCCTCCATACAGAACATACACTTTTCATTATCTTCTGTGAGTGGGGTACTAATTGCCTCATCCCCAAGATAATTGTCGTTTGAATTATTCTCAGGTACACTGAACAAGGATTCACCGACTTCATTTATTGTGATTACTTCAACCTCTTCTTCTGAAGAATAGTTTCCGGGAGACCTTCCCTCCACTTTGAACAAGGACGGTTCATTGTTTTCTTCCACTGGGGTGATATTAACCTCAACCCCTGAATTTCCAGGATTTCTTCCTTTCACATGGAACAAGGATTGTTCATCGACTTCTTTCTTCGGGATATTCACTTTATCCCCTAAAGAAATGTTTTCGGGAGACCTTCCCTCCACACTGAACAAGGATTGTTCATCGACTTCTTTCTTCGGGATATTCACTTTATCCCCTAAAGAAATGTTTTCGGGAGACCTTCCCTCCACACTGAACAAGGATTGTTCATTAGCTTCTTTTACTGAAGTGATTCCTGTATCATCTCCCAAATAAGAACGCTTTTGTTCCTTCAACCATTCATATACCCTGGGAGTGATCAAAGCTTCCTCATGCAGCCCTTCTACTACTGCAGCATGCACTTGAACATATGGAATGATTTCTTCATCTGTATGAAGACTTAGCGGAACTGACACAAGTTGTGCTTCCACTGGATTACCTATAGCAGGTCTCAAAAGAATTTTCCCACTTGACTGTAAGTGTTCCTCAGGTACAACTGATTTTCGTAGTACGGTGATTTCTGCACCACTGTCCACGATGCCTTGAAATTTTTGACCTCCGATTCCTAAATCCACTTTCAGAAGCTCGCCATCTTTCTCGTTGACTGGAAATTCCCACTCGAAACAAGCGCTATTTAGATTAACACTGACCTTATTAAGGCCCTTACTTTCTTGACTCTTTTTGTTTGTTTTCACGTAAGATGTACTTGCTAAATTCAATTTGGGGCAAGATTTTTTCATATGGCCTTCCTTTCCACACCAATAGCAGGAGAATTTCGGACGAATGTCTCTTTGTTCTTGCTGTGGCTTAGTAAAAACCCTTTTCTCATCTCTATTGTTATTTCCGAAATTCGCCCCTTTGGATGGAAGATTCCAATTTTCTTTATGAGAAATTTCTTTCGGTTTTTTATTGAAAGTCATTTTGACATTTTCATAATCATCTAATTTACTGGAAATAATATCAGATGACTTAAACAATGACCATTCATCGATGAAATGTTCTTTAATTTCTGGAGGTACTTTCCTTTTAATTTGATCTGTAATAATCAAATCACATAATTCTTCAAATGTGTTAACTTCTAATCCCCGAATCCATTCAGTAAAATAGTTTTTCAATTCGTAAGCAAAATCTCTCCATGTGATATCAGCTTTTTTAGTATGCTTATTGAAAAGTTGTCGAAATCTTTCAGGAGTAAGTTTATATCTCTTTAACAATAACTCTTTTACTTTTCCGTAATCATTCGTGATTTCTTCGTCTTCCCGAGCTATAACTTCCGCGATTTCGTATGGCAGTAGCCCAATGAGATGAGAAACCCAATCATCTCTTTTAATTTCGGCACGTTTTGCCTGCCGCTCAAAAAGAACTAAATACAGGCTAATTTCGCATGTTTTAGGATCAAATTTTTGTAAGATGTTATGTAATTTTACGCGCGTTTTCTCAGAAGTTTCATTTATAATTCCTTTCTTCTCAAGTTCTATTCTTGCATTTTCCAACCGCATTTTTTCCAATTCTATTTCTTCTCTTCTTAGGCGTTCCTCCATCTCTTCTTTTCTCTTACGTTCCTCTATTTCTTCTCTTCTTAGGCGTTCCTCCATCTCTTCTTTTCTCTTACGTTCCTCTATTTCTTCTCTTCTTATGCGTTCCTCCATCTCTTCTTTTCTCTTACGTTCCTCTATTTCTTCCCTTCTTATGCGTTCCTCCATCTCTTCTTTCCTCTTCCGTGCTTCAAGTACGTTCGCTAATGTTTCTTTAACAAATTCTTCATCGTAATTCTTTGAAGCCAAAATAGCATCTCTTAACTCATATAACTTTAAATGTTGAGTTCCTTCCACTCCAAGCTCCGTAGCAACTTCTTGCAAATCTTTTTTATACCCTTTACCCAAAAATTCCATCTTCGGATGGATGAAATCAAATCAAGTTCAAATTTTCCTTAAGAACGCCAGATTTGACATCTTATTTTTTATCTTAAACAACATTTTCCCCCAAATTAAATAAAATAATCATTAAGTCGGAATGCATACATAAAAGGAGAAAAAAAAATAATATTTATCGAAATAACAAATTAAAAAAAAAAATGTTTACACAATCAACTCTTTCATTAAATAAATCAGAATATACTTTATTACATAACCAGCTTTCAATAAATTAGAAATAATGTTGCCATAGCAACACAATCAACTCTTCAATTAAATAAATCAGAATATACTTTATTGCATAACCAGCTTTCAATAAATTAGAAATAATGTTGCCATAGCAACCTTTAATCAAACTTACTTTTAAACAGAAAAAAAAAAAAACAATTTCCGATTCATTCCTCAAAGTAAAAAAAATAAACAAAACCGGACGTTCACAAGAATAATTCACTAGTTTTTTTTTTTTTTTTTTTTTTTACTGAGATATTTCATTAATATTCCAATAATAATAAAGATAAATAAATATAAATAATTATCAAGGTCTAACAAATACACAATCATTCAATAAAACAGAACAAATAAATCAAAACAGAGCTCTCTTTTTTTTTTTTTTTTTTTTTTTTTTTTTTTATCTGCTTTAATGAAATCTTATTTATTCTAAATCACGTGATGAATAAAAAGAACACACAGAAATTAATCACAATTATCTTGAATAGCATAAAAACATATTCTTTTCATCATTCTTTTTACTATTTTCCGGCTTTTTAAATACAAATAAACAAATATATTTCTATTTTACATTTTTCAAACACTAGAATTATTATTATTTCAACATTACGAAATATTCAATTTTCATTTACATACTCTTTACCTTGTTGGAATACAAAATCGGAACAAAATATCTAAATGCTTAATCCGAATTATTTAATATGAAACTTATACAAAATATGACTCTTGATGGAACATAAAAAAAAACATACCCTTTTTTTTTTTTTTTCATCACTATCATGACATAATCCATACGAGTACTAGCTATATCACATATGCTTGTCGACTTCGCCAATTGTGGTGCCTGCTTTTTCGCACCTGGTTCTTTTCTTTCGGTAAATTCATTTCGAGACACATCAAGACACTGATCACACTTGGTTTACTTTTAAACGTATATTTACTTACGGCACAAACATAAAATACATAACGAATACAGAAATTAACATCAAGTAAAGTATTTTCTAAAAACATGTAGAATGGAACGTTAGTCCATCTTGATTCACATACGCACACACTGTTGCCACACTTTCGTACCAAACTTTTTAGTTCTTGTTTTTTAATACTCTCGAAATCAGAGGTGCGGCGTTCACACATATAATTGTATATTCATGCATCATTTTATTCACAGAATTAAAATCTTTGATTGCGTACGAAAACTGTACAGGAGTATTTAGCGATTTAACGCCCGTGAAAAATGTTATTTTTGCTCTTATATGGATAGTTTTATACAACAAGGATGTCAAACTGAGTATTGTAGACGTGATTGTTCCTGGACTGTGGCTAAGGTATTTTACATACCAGAACATAACTAATAAATAAATAAATAAATAAATAAAATAAAATGAATAAATAAATAGAATTGTATAATTCGTACTTCGATTAGTACTTCGATGTTAGTACAGTAGAATCGCGTACAACGCGCTCCCACAAAACGCGATTTCGTATAACACGATGAAAAATCTGCGACTATTACTCATACAACGTGATAAAGAGTCTCGTATAACGCGTAAAATAAAGGAAGCAAGTGACATCTTTTCTGCTTTCAACCTGTTCAAGGTTACTTATTTTTCACTGCAGATAAGGATTGCTTCGTTACTATGCCAACACCCGATGCTTTTGGTCTCATTGCGGAATGAAATCGTCTGCTCAATGTATGTCTCCTATAACACGTGATTTCCTATTACGCGGAACGTATCCCCCGCGTTATACGAGAGTCTACTGTACTTCAATTTTCTTGTTTACATCCAGCTCCGTAAACAGCGACTAGGCACACCTATAAAAGTCACGGTGCGGGTAAGAAGACCAGTTGTGGCATTTCTTATATCCTGACAGGTGTCGTAAACTTGTGGGTTGTTTTCTTTTATAATTCCAATATTTAAAACAGTTATAAATAGAGCCATTTTTATTTGGTTGACAACTCTTTACTAAAGTAAATTTATTTCGTTCTTGAATATACGTATAAAAATTCGTGTTCTGGATTTTTCTCCACTGCGTAGATGGATGGTTGGGTTTTACGTCGCACTAGTTCTGCGCAGATGGGCAATTGGCGACGGTCTGGCTCACACCTCTAGAGGTGTTCCGGAGACATGCCATCACAATTTTAATCCTCCACGGAAGTGATGGATCTCCCGCTTCGGTGACCCACCCAGAGATATAATTTTTGATGGGACATGGAGGACATTGCGGCCATGACAGATTTTACGTGCACCCGCCACCATTAATGTACACGACGGTCTTTGGCCGGCTCGAGTACCGAACCTGCAATCTTCCAATTACGAGGCCGGTTCTCTACCGACTGGGCTACCGCGGCCCCTTCACTGCGCAGAAGTTTGATAATAAGCCTGGCACGAAGTCTTGAAGATTTTATGTCTATTTTTCAGGATGGATGGTTGAATTTTACGCCGCACTAGTGTTGCGATTTGTGCAATTGGCGACTATCTGGGACTCACCCTTAGGGATGGTCCGGTAACATGTCATAACAATTTTGATCTTCCACCAAGGGGATGGCTCCCTCGTTTCGGTGACCCCCAGAGATTATAATTCGGATGCTGCGGCAACCATGGATTTTATGTGCACCAGCAAACAATAGTGTACACAACGGTCGAGTATACAACCTGCAATCTTCCAATTACGAGCTCGGTACTTTACTGACCAGGTTACCGTGGCGCCTACTTTTACTGGAAATAGTATTATTTTTTGTAGAGAAAAATAAAAATCACGAGATGCTTGAATTATAAAAGTTCGTACAGGATTTAGAATTTTTAACAGATATACAGAGCATCTGAATAAGGCTAACATTACATTGCAAGGTAAAGACCAATATATAAAGAACATCCGTGATGATACAGTAAAAACGATGAGAATATATATATATATATATATATATATATATATATATAATAATTTGAGAAAAGTTTTCTAAAGCGTTTTCTCATGTGTAAGCAGTTAAAAAACGTAAAATTTATTTTATATTAATGAGATACAAAAATTAGAAATTAGAAAGTGAATTAGATAAATGTTTTAATGAGTTTAAGGAGTTAAATTATATTAATATCTTAACATATAATAATACTATAAAGCTAAGATTTATTATTATTTTTATTTATTATTATTATTATTATTATTTAAGTTAAAAATGTTGTTATTTTAATAGAGCGATAGTGAATTGATTCCTAGCATTATCTGATTTAAAAAAAAAAAAAAAAAAATGTTCCTTGTACAAATTAAAAGCCTCAGTAATAAAATTTTAATCACATTTTAAAAAATATATAAATAAATAAATGAAACATAATTTTCTTGAAAATATTACATTATTTCATGATACCAATCCTGACAGAATGAACTAAATTACAAACAAATAGGTACTGAGATACACACATCAATAAATTCAGGGAAACATATTTCCCAGAAATGTTATTTATGGGAGGAAATACACAAGAATCCTATTAAAATATAATTTACTAGCTAAATAGAAATATTTTTGAAACATATTCCTTTATTTTTTTAAACCAAAAAACTTTTGGCAGCAAGATTTTTCGCAAAATTTAGGAAAAAAAAAAAAACCTTCTTAATCATCATCATCTTCAGGAATTAGGCTGGGAGCCTGTTCCGGCTTCTTGGTCTAACCACCGTTTTCTAGGTTTGCCGCGGTGTCTCTTGCCCTTTGGAATGTACAGTCGGTAACAAAAGTCTCCGAACACTAGCAAAAATTCGTATGTAAAAAAAAGTACACTTAATACAGTTTTGATAAATAAATCCTTATCGAATCCTGTTTTTAGACTGATTAAGAACAGGATTGGACAAGGATTTATTTATCAAAACTGTATTAAGTGTACTTTTTTATATAGGAATTTTTGCTAGTGTTCGGACACTTTTGTTACCGACTGTAGTAGAAGGCAACTCTCGATAGTCTTCCTCGTGTCATACGTTGGAATCCTTCTTAACGTATGTATATATGTATATCAGGGATGAAAGAGTTTCACTTTTTCTGCCGCCAGTATTTCTATACAGGAATTTTTATCATAATGCTACTGTTAATTTCGTGATATTATCGGTTAGTAATTTTTGTAGAAAAATACTGGTGGCAAAAAAATCAGAACTCTTTCATCCCGGTTACATATATATATATGTATGTATTAATACTTATAGTAAATTACCAAAACGAACCAATACAAAAGAATCAAGATGGTTGTGGTCAGTGAGCACATTACAAAAAAATAATAAAATAAAATAAAACAAAATTAAAAGAATTTTTCATTTCATTGTGCATAATGCTAAAATTTTTCTAAACCAAGACCCCATTTCCAATAACCATGATAAAAATATAAAGAAGAAAATCAATTAAAAGATGACGAATTAAATAAATCTAAGAACAATACAATGCTTACAAAACCGCATGCATGGAGCAAATGAAGAAGTATGAACTAATACAGTTAACAGTTAAACATTCAATCAAAGTCAGTCAAGATGATAAAAATGTAGAAAAAATGAAAAGATGCAGCAAGTTATTTTAACTTAATTTTAACTAGAAACACTTTAATTTAATTCTAAATAAATATAATTATTTATTTATTTATTTTTATAAAATTTATATATTTTTAAAAAATAATAGATTATTAGAATTTTAGAAATATTTATTCTTAAAAAATAGATGGTAAAATAAAATTAAATAAAATACTATTAGAAGATTTAAACGTAAAGAGGTTCTGTCATTTCTTTGTTTATATTAATTTTTTAAATACAATGATTAAGTTGAAATTAGCTTATTATATTACAAATATAATGTTAAATTAAATTAATATATAAAATGAGAATTAAAAAAAAAAATATTACTGTTTTAAAGTGGTAGTTAACGTTAAATTTAAACTAAATTTAAATTCATTTAAATTACACTACCTTTTCTTAAATAACCGGACGCTTTTGATTTTAGACGTTTCTTCAAATATCTCAAAAAGTACTCAACGAATCATCTTGAAACTTCAGAAATGTGAAGAAGATGTTATACCTCATATATTTCAGTTAAAGTTTTTTTTTTTTTTTTTTTTTTTTTTTTTTTTTTTCCGAAAGTAAAATGGACAGCAGTAAATAGTAAATTAAAAGGAAATGTTTGGGATCACCCTGTAAAAATTAACGCTTGAAATGCAATCTGTCTGTAGTGAGTGTTTATGAAGCTCCTTTTTATTATCAGTATAAATTTGTATGACGCTACGACATACAACCATGAGTAATACAATATCTTATTTATTCTTTTTTTTTTTTTTTTTTTAATAATATTACTGTTCTAAAGTGATAGTTAACGTTAAATTTAAACTAAATTTAAATTCATTTAAATTACACTACCTTTTCTTAAGTAACCGGACGCTTTCGACTTTAGACGTTTCTTCAAATATCTCAAAAAGTACTCAACGAATCATCTTGAAACATCAGAAATGTGAAGAAGATTTTATACCTCATATATTTCAGTTAAAGTTTTTTTTTTCCGAAAGTAAAATGGAGAGCAGTAAATATTAAATTAAAAATAAATGGTTGGGATCACCCTGTAAAAATTAACGCTTGAAATGCAATCTGTCTGTAGTGTGTGTTTATGAAGCTCCTTTTTATTATCAGTATAAATTTGTATGACGCTACGACATACAACCATGAGTAATACAACATCTTATTTATTCTTTTTTTTTTATAATATTACTGTCCTAAAGTGATTGTTAACGTTAAATTTAAACTAAATTTAAATTCATTTAAATTACACTACCTTTTCTTAAGTAACCGGACGCTTTCGACTTTAGACGTTTCTTTAAATATCTCAAAAAGTACTCAACGAATCATCTTGAAACTTCAGAAATGTGAAGAAGATGTTATACCTCATATATTTCAGTTAAAGTTTTTTTTTTTTTTTTTTTTTTTTTTTTTTTCCGAAAGTAAAGTGGAGAGCAGTAAATATTAAATTAAAAGGAAATGTTTGGGATCACCTTGTAAAAAGTAACGCTTAAAATGCAATCTGTCTGAAGTGTGTGTTTATGAAGCTCCTTTATATTATCAGTATAAATTTGTATGACGCTACGACATACAACCATGAGTAATACAATATCTTATTTATTCCTTTACTTTTAATTGCCCTTTTTCAGCTGTAACACCACAAGGTATTAAACTCAGTGCAAAACCATTTTTAGAAAACTTGACTTACAACATGAGTTAAATTACACTGCAAACAGAATGCAAAAATATTAAATATGTAATGAGATATGAGCATTTTTACTGAATACTTTTTAACTGCGCATGCGAAAGATTTAGCGAAATATTATTTGCACAAGTTAGTGGCCAAATGAATTTAATTACTTACATAAAAGTTCCAAAAATGTATCGTGTAAATTCAAAAATTTTCACGATTTAATGAACTGATATTCATTTCCTCTTAAAAAAAAAAAAGTTAAACTTTAAGTAATTTTACACACATTTTTGTTCTGTCAATGGTAATACGGTTTTTGTTGAATCTAAATTTATATTGATAAAATCCACTTCATTCTATTGAATGTAACTTTTTGAAATTACAAGATATTTGTTTGGGGTTTTCATACAAGTATCTCAAAACTATAGGCTATTACATTATGAAAATGAAATTTCGTTAAAACCTACGCATGCGTAGTTAAACATTATTTATTAAAAATATTCATATTTACTTAAATATTTAGTATTTTTATATACTAATTTCAATATGCTGTGTCTAATGTAATGTGTCAATTTTCCCGAGAATGGCTTTGCACTGGTTTGATACCTTGCGTGTTATAGTTAAAAAAGTAACTTTTTTTTTTTTTTTTTTTTTTTTTTAAGAAACCTCTATATTTCCATGAATAATTGAATAGTATATGTGGCAGACTCATAAAATGTATGTAGATTATAAGATGGACCCTCATAATCACATGCTACATTCAGATTGCTTTTCATGCATTAGTTTTTACAGGAGGATCCCATATATTTTCATTTTTATTTAGTTTTACTGGCCTTCCTTTTGCTGTCGGGTCAAAACTTCCACTGAAAAATATGAGATATTACATGTTCTTTATGTTTCAAGAGGATTCGTTCAATACTTTTTGGGATATTTGTCAAAACGTCTAAAATCGGAAGTATACAGTCATACCTTTCCATAAGGTGTACTTTTCCCTAAGGAAAGGCATATACTTTTTTTTATTTAGAAAAATACACTATAGTGCACTTTTCTAAATTCGTAATTAAATTTAACCCAATAAAACATCTGCACAAAATACTATTCTAGAATAGTGAATTTAATCTGTAGTAAATTTTTAATTGCAGAATTAATTTCTTTACTTTTATAATATTTCATATTTGAGGATTTATCCATTTTATGTACTAAATCTAGTTTAAATTTATCAAGTAATATAATCTATTATATATGTATATATAATAGTAAATGAGATTATTTTTTAAAGAGAAATATATAAAAGATTATCAAACAAATTCTCAAAGTTTCTGATATAAAGAAATCTATTTAGTACGTAGTTATCAGCATCAGTTCATCGGGATTTCTCATCAAAGTCAAGTGATGAGGTAGACTATTTTTCAATGGGCTTTTTAAACCCAACTGTATTCAAAAATCTTGTAATCTCCCTTGTTACAATGGCAGGTATCGTCGAGCTCTTGACATCAATTTGGTCCATTTCGAAGATGAGGAGGAAATCATTGTTATCAGTCCACTGCTTCCCACAAAAGATAAGTGCGTCCAGGACAATGAACATGATTTAACTCCGGACACTTGATAACATGATACACTTCAACAAATTTGGATTCTCTCTTTTTTTTTTTAAGAGATTACATTGAATTAATTTCTGATCTATATGTAATTCATAATGGCTGACAAAGAAATTGTTATATGCTGAATTCGGAATAGAGTATTTGAATTATTTAATGTTTTTCAAAAATATAGTTTTTTAAATTTATCTCTATATATTCTCAAAATTTTTTATTTTAATTAAAAAGAATTTAAACAAATAAATAAGTATAATATAGGCGTAAAAAGTATTTTGTTTGATTAGTATAGACATTATACAGAAATATCGTAAAAATTGTGATTAGATTGTATCATTTAAAAGACACAAAATAATTTATTTAAAAAATATTTTTTCATTGTATAAAACTTCGATTCTTATATTAATTAACAATGTCCATATTATTTAACGGTAATATAGATATAATTTACGAAGGTTCATATATTTTTCCTGTATTTTATTACCAAAAACACTGCTAACTAATTACGTTGTCAATTCAAATTAAATTCAATCACTTAAAAAATACATTGTATGCTCAAGACTTTATTTTACGGTTCATATAATGTGTTCCACAGAAAGCATATAATTTGAAATATATATATTACTTCATTATTTATTTTTATGTTTTTATCATGAATGTGGCGTGAAAATATTTTTTTCAATCACAAACTAAGGCCAATTTATCAAACTTAATATATTTTGTAAGTTATAGCTAAAAAGAAAAAAAAAAATCTTGATAAGTCTTGATCTAGCAAATATACAGTGGAAAAATAATTTATATATGACTTATTAAGATAGATGGCAAAGACTAAATTAATTAAATATATATGTTCACTGAAGAAATATTCGACCCAGAACATTTATTTATTTAGTTATAACAAGTTTGCAACTGTTTCAATTATTAATAAGTTTTTATTGTTCCTTAAGCCTAATATGGATGGATAGTACAGACATTCTTGATTATTGTCAGGATATAATTTCTCACTTTAATTTTAAAGCAGGTCCATTTTATTAAAATACGTTATGGAGGTGAAAATCTTTAATTGTTTTACGGATTTTTTTGGGGATAATATTCCAGTAAGGTTTTTTTTTTTTTTTAATGTTTATAAAAATTATTACTGGCCATTTTTTGATACTTTAATAAGATTATTACTTGTTATTACTTGTTTTTTTTTTTTTTGTTTTTTTTTTTTTTTTTTTTTGGTTGTTGTGGATTATAATAAGGTTTTTCATATCTGTTTTCTTGTATTCCACAACTTTGCTTCAATTAATCAATCAGTCAGTATATATATATATATATATATATATATATATATATATATATGTACATATTCATATAGACATAATTTGCCTTTTTCTATAAAAATATTCAAATTAGTTTAAACATAAGTCTATGTTTAAGTCATTTATTCTCTGAGAAAATTTCTGAATTATTTTTTTTAAATTGAGGATTGTAGAAAAAGATTAAAAAAAAAAAAAAAAAAAAAACGGTCTATGAGATTTTCTAAGTAACGATATATAGTTGAAGCCGATTTCCTATACCAAGGATCTAGGCTTGGGAGAGGTGGAATGCTTTCTATTGGGTCTTTCTAAAAAGTCCTAGACCATATTTACGGGACAATAACTAACTAACTAGCTAAATATATAAAAATAGAAATAAAAATAAAACAGCGAAAATCTCGATTGCCTCGACTGTCATGTATGACATTGGTTCAATTTTGGCATTACCTGTTGAACAAATTTTGAAAGCAAAACATTTTGGCCGCTGGTGGAGAGTTTTTGAAATAAAAGAGAAATTCTAAATATACTCTAATTAATATTCAAAAAATTATTGAGCTGTTACTTTCATTAAAAATATTGCTGATTTATGTTGAATTAATATTATATTAAACTGTGTATTAAATTTGAACATATATGTTTTACATAATTATAAAGCTGAATATATATATATATATATATACATAAAATATACTAAAGAATTAATTTTAAAATTATACTTTTCGAATTTACAAATAATTTACAGTACAGTTTGTAGAATGCTTCGTTAATATATATATATATATATATATATATATATATATATATATATAT
Source organism: Salticus scenicus (assembly GCA_963930645.1). NCBI lineage: Eukaryota > Metazoa > Arthropoda > Arachnida > Araneae > Salticidae > Salticus > Salticus scenicus. Next base: position 87,677,586 of record OZ005656.1, read on the forward strand.
ATATATATATATATATATATATATATATATATATATTACTGATAATTAATTATTTTCTGTAGTTTTTGAATAATTAGCTGTATATGTACTTCCCTTCACATTTATTTCTCTAATTTATACGCTTAAGAAAACACTTTTCTTTGAGAAAATCATTTCTGCATGAAATTTAATAATTTATTTCACATTTATAGTTGTATATTATCCATCAATAACTATACACTTGAGTTCCATAACCTATTTTATCCAACTATATCATATTTAATTTATCTAAATCTAATCTCGATTAAAAAAAAAAAAAAAAAAAAGTTATTATATTATTTATTTTTAAGATTTGAATTTTACAGCAGTATTACATAATTTGTAATTTTTCCATTTTAGTATTAAAAGAAATGTTTGGTTTATTACAAGAATATTTATTTTAAATTTAAATTTTTATCATTTAACTGATTAAACATACAAAAATTTGTCGAATAATTGGTATCTCCCATTTTCCAAATATTTCCTTTTTTCTGAAACACAATTTTATTTATGATAATTTAACCTCAACAATAAATAAAAATAAGGAATTCACAATACTATCTCCAGAATGCAGCATCTGATTTTTCTTTTTAACTCATATGCCTGTCCCTAATTAATTTCTATTTAATTGCAATTCGAATCAATAGCATGCTAATTACCATTAGATATCCATTTTTCCAACACAACAACCTGTGAAATGGCCAGAAAAAAATCCCTCTGCGTCAAATTTCATTTTCTCTTCCAACCTAGCACCTGTACATCACCGGAACAGTTATGAATTTTTAGCCGATCCCCTGCGCACAATCACGTGAATCTTCTCCGCCAATGATGCTTTCCTGCCTCTTGGAACTCACGGGACGTGTCAACGCGTTCCAGTCTCCCTCTCCACGAGCTTATAGTCATCTGAGTCTTGCTCCCGGTGATCCACAAATTCGAGCTTTGAGATTTTAATAAGAAGTGATCATTCGGAGGTATTAGGAAAAAATAACAATATTCAATATGGTAGCGTTTGTCTTATTTCTCGCTTTGGCATATCTACCTGGAATCTTAAATGAACTACCAAAAGAGGAGGAAACATTAATGCAAGGTGAGTTTAGATGTATTTTATTTTTTAATTAAATTTTCATTCAAAAAGAAAGGAAAAAAATATTCGATTTGCACGTTTCATTTAATTTTATTTCATGTGCCGAAAGTAAACTTATGACTGCCGAGTATTTTTATGAAAATTAAAATACTTTTACACTGAATATATGTATATATATATATATATTTAACTTACGGCGAATATTTGTACTATAGTAATTTAAATTAATACAAGCTATATCCTGGCTTGACAGTCTCCTTGATATCTACTACGTTTTTTTTAAAGCTTAAATTGAAATATTTTTGAGAACAGTATAGAAAAAAAAATATATACATATAAATATACAAATATATAATGTTTTTCAAAGAGTTGCTAATCTTATGCTTCATTTATTTATTATTTTGAGTTTAACTTAAAGCAATAAAAATTAAATTCACATTTCTGATAAATATATAATAATAATTGTTTGCGATTTTATTATGAATGACATCCTTGTTCTTTGATGAAAATAAATTTATGACCGTCGGAAAGTTTTGCGAAAAGTATAATAATTTTTCTCGTTCCGTTCTTTCTCATGACGGTTATTCATAAACGATAAATTTTATTAATCGAAGCTCTTTTGTGACATGACAGCTGCGTGACAGTTATTGTATTTTCTTCAAGCTAAACTGAAATAAATATTTCCGAAAGACTTTGTAAAGAGACAATACCAGTATACGAATGTATATATATTAGTTAAAGATATAATTAAATTAGATTATGATTTTCTTGCTTATTTATGATCGTTTACTTTTTAACTGAAAAGAGAGTTAATTACTTTTATTTATGTGTTATCTTAAGAAGGTGCTCTAAAAATTCTTATTTCACGAAAAAATATTTAATCCCTTTTGTGATGTGACAGCCATATGACAGTCACGTCTTTTCATTTGCTTGATTCTTAAATGGTTATTATTATTATTAATTTTATTTTTTTTTTCTGTCAAAACCACAAGCATCAATATCGAAAAATAAATTATTTCAATCAAAATCGGAATGTCATGTGTATAAACTTTATCTGAATAATTTAAAACAATACTTTAAATAAATGTGGGGAAAAAAAAGTCTGGAGTGATTCTACTCGACTTTCCAAACATTAAGTAATTAACGGTTTGTATAAATAAATTAAAATAAGAGAGATCACATTATTAAATAATTATTAAATACGCAAAAGAGTAAATTATAATAGGGTGTATGAGAAATTTTCTTCATACAGTATATTGTTTAGTTTAAAGCTATTGAGCTTCAAATAATTTGAGCCCATACATCATAATGATAATTTTTCGTTGTGTCCCTGTAAACATCTATAAGTGCTAGACTCACCAAAATCTATAAAGTTCGTACGATAGTTACCTAAAACATGCATATAAATCTTCACATCAATCAGATGAGGTATTTCGACGCTATTGCATTTTGAATAATTTGAGCGCATAAGCCAACATGATGAAGTATTTTTCAAATGGCAATGTAATCATTTTATTATTTATTGTAAAATATAGCTTTGAGATTAATTTAAATTTTTAATTTTCGAAAAAGTATAACTTATGTATTTGTTTCAAAACCGTAGATGAAATAAAAAAAAGAGAGAGAGTCTACTTTCTCATATGCGCTCATGCTTATACTTACCTACAACATGCATATAAATCTTCATATCAATCAGATGAGGCATTTAAACGCTATTGCATTTAGAATAATTTGAGCGCATAAGCCAACATGATGAAGTATTTTTCAAATGGCAATGTAATCATTTTATTTTTTATTGTAAAATATAGCTTTGAGATTAATTTAAATTTTTAATTTTCCAAAAAAGTATAACTTATGTATTTGTTTCAAAACCGTAGATCAAATAAAAAAAAAGAGAGAGAGTCTACTTTCTCATATGCGCTCATGCTTATACTTACCTACAACATGCATATAAATCTTCGTATCAATCAGATGAGGCATTTAAACGCTATTGCATTTAGAATAATTTGAGCGCATAAGCCAACATGATGAAGTATTTTTCAAATGGTAATGTAATCATTTTATTTTTTATTGTAAAATATAGTTTTGAAATCAATTTAAATTTTTTATTTTCAAAAAAGAAGAGAATTTTAAAGTAGGATTAAAATGTAATATACTAAAACAAATAGGAAATAGGATTTAATTTTATTCTTACAAAATATAACGTTATAAAATAATTTCCAACAGGTTTTTAATTTTTTTTTTCCTTTTGACATATTTATTCGCAAAACTAAAGAAAAATATTTTCAATAAGCGATATTTTTATACGACTATCTAAGTTACTTAAGTAAACTTTTTCATTAAGCAACGTTTTGAATTTGTTATATTTACGTACAATAAAATGATCTGAAATAATTAAATAAAATTATTGTTAATTATATACACATAAATTATGTTAGTTTTACTTATCATGCGAATTTCTGGTAATCTTATGCAATTTAAAATTACGCATACTATACATAAGTTATTTTTCTAAATTTTGGGGGGAAATAAAAGCTCTGCATATCCAAGTTTTATATAAGTTTTATTGAAAAGATACATTAAAAAAAATTTAATAATTCCAATAATTATTGTCAGGTAGTGTATTTATGATATTATTTATTTATTTATTTATTTATTATAGGTGGAGGATTATCTAGAATAAAACTTGTATATTTTTAGAAAGAAAAAAAATTAGATTAAATTAAATACTTCAGATGTTTCAATAAGTAGTATAATTTATTACATCTATATTGCTGAATATTATATTTTCACATTCACTTTGATAATTACATCTAGTATATAGAAAATAGATTATTCGATGTTATTTTAAAAATATACGATGTTTCACTGCATTTCAGTAATATGGAGAACAGTATATATTGCAGCCAAGAAAAATATTTTAAATACAAAACATAATTTTAAAATTTTAGGTAATTCTAAACATTTCACCTTATGCTTTAATTATTACACTTGAATAAAATTTTTCTTAAATTCTTTTGACGTCGATTTGAAAGGAACATACAAAATTTGTGAAATTGTTATGTGTTTGATTCGACAAACATTTACCCTAATTTCCTCCACAGAACTGGCTTTTATAAGTACAAAACTTTGAATAAACACCATATGCTCGCAACAATTGCTTCGGGTCGAAAGTAAACAAAGTTTTTCGTCAGGTGAATAAAGTAGGCACGAGTGCTGTAAACAAAGCGGCAACGCATTTTTGCACTTTATGGTGTTTAATCAAAATTTTGTACTTATCATATATTTTTCCTGTTGCTGCTAAATATTGTATTTTCATTAACATACTATACACGCTAATATGAATTATTCTGATAAAAATATTTCTTTTGCTTTACTTATAAAATATGTGCAAAATGTAGATAAGTCTTCTTTCAAGATATATATATATATATATATTTTTTTAATATAAAAATTAAAAAGTGCGCCTTAAACTATATAATAATTAGTCACTTAAATTGAAAAATTCATCTTGGATAGAATTTTTTTTTTTTTTTGACATACCTTTTTTTATCAATTACATGGTTTTTCAACTTAAAAACGTTGTTAGATTATACGAAAAAAGTAATGAGTATAAAACTATGAATACGCACCATAAAATGCAATAAATTCGCAACAATTGTTTGGGATCGAAAGAATACACGACCCAACGCCAGGTGAACAATATAGATACGAGTGTTGCAAACAAAGCAGCAACGCATCTTTACAGCACTAGTGCGAACTTTGTTCGGCTGATGAAAGGTCGTATCTTCTTCCGACCCGAAACAATTGTTGCGAGTTTATTGCATTTTATGGTTTCTATTCAAAGTTTTATACTTATTACTTTTAAACGCCAGCTCTGTGGTACTTTTTATAATATATAAAAAAAATATCAATAACACAGATAAAAATGAAAAAATAATTAGAAAATCTAATTAGAAATAAATTAAATTTAAATAAATTAATATATATATATATATATATATTTTAATTCTTAGTCTTAATGATAGAAATCATATTAACTAAACTTTTGTATGTTTGATGATAAATTCTGTAAAATGTTTTCTGAATAGGACTTTTAAAACTCACTTATATGTGTAGATTACTATTTAAAAAAAATGTTTGTTTCACTAGATGTTCAATGTTAAATAAGTAAATGTTTGGTAATCACTAAATTTTATTTTTTTTAAATGTTCATTTACATGTTGAATCTTTTTTTTTTTTTTTTTTTATCAATTTTTTATTTTAGAACGAAAATGCATACGTTGCTTTTTCAAAAATAGTTGAAACTTATTACTTTAAATTTTCGTATTTTAAAACTTGACTTTCTTCTAATTTATTGCTTTTATTTATTATCATTGTTATCATTATATCCTTGACAATATTTTAATTATTTTGTCTCTTAATTTCCTGAAAAGTCAAATTTTTAATAAAACAATGTAACAAAGAGAATGAATGCATATATATATATATTGAAATATTGCAGTAGATGTAACGAAGTGTCACATGAAAAAGTAGAAATATATATATATATGTATTTCCCTTTATTATTATTATTATTGCTATTTTTTTTTAGAAGTCTGATTTCTATTAAATTCCTTTGCTAAACATATAGAACATTCTTGTTTAAACATCGCGATTTGTGAATATGTTGAAAGATAAAAGTCATTTTTAACACGCTTTTATTAGCTTCACCTGTATGTATGTATGTATGTTTGTATGTATGTTTGCATGTTTGCAACCGCTCTGGAAACAAACAAAAAAATCTATATTGTAAAAAAAAAAGACTTCCCCTACGTGAATACCGTGGCGTTGACGTATAGCTCCGCGCTGCGAACCTAAATGATCCCAGTTAGGGGGGATTTTTTAAAAATGGTTTTTGTTTAATTCCAAATTATTTTAACTAAAGATTTCAGTGTATGTAAATATTATGGTGTGTCACTCACACGATTTTCTCTTACCCTGCATTTTAATACTAAGATAGATATTTCGTGCTTTTTAGTTCACATTTCTATAAAAGCGTGTTCTTTAATTTTTTTAAAGCAATATAATATTATTATTAATAAACAATTGATGTAAAAACTAATGCTGCAACAGTATGCAACATATTTATCATTCACATAGAAATAAAACTTACCTTTTTGACGTTTCTAACTACATCGTTACGACAAAGTTTCTAGAACAAAAAACTTATACCGTGTTTCTTTCAATATGCGACATTTCTAAGCTTCTCTTACAGCTATTATGTATTTCTCCGAAATATTTCTAAGATCAATTTACACTCCATATATTAATTTAAAAAATATTTTTTAGTAAAAATATAAAATGTGAATTTAATAATAAAAACTAGGAAATGGAATATTCGAAGGTTAGATATCTTTGATATTTCGTAGATTATTTGCCAGAATTTTTCTATCTATATACTCGAAGATAACATTACTGCAGCTTATAAATTAAATCTTGAAATATTTTAATACAAATTGCATCTTACACTGATCATCAAAAAGCATTTGGAAATTGGAAATTTATCATTTGGCATATTTAGTCGGAATGCCATTTTTCATTAGATTTTTATATTTTATCAAAAATGGTAAGAATATATTGACGATATTTTATTTCAGTTAAAAATCGTAATAAAACTATTTCTGTGCTAAAGATCCTACTTATTAATGGTTTTATTCAATTTTAATTTAATTATACTAAATACAGATATAAAAAAAAAGTTCATGCTCGAAACTATGTTTTTTTAATTTAAGTTTAGAAAATTTAATAGTACATTTGTGTTTTCGCAATAATACTTAGTTTATGATATAGAATTTATTGATATATTTTTGCAAGATTAAGCTTTTATACATATGTATCACATTTTATTTCACATTTTTGTTTCGTATAATCATAAAACTCTCTTAAACGTTTTCTACAATATACGTACATATACACATATTTACAATTCCATTCAGAGTTCATATATCTGTGTCGTGTTTAGAAAAACTTGAAAGTTCATTACGGCTCTGGAAACATTTCTCTGATCTTCCGAAACCACTGGAGAAATGTGTAATAAAAAAATTGAAAGTACAATAGCTTTCCGAGATTTACATTTACGTTTTTGAAATAAACACGTTTTTCTGCTGATCTTTGTCCTAGAAAACATATTTTTATATTGGTTTAGTTGAACAAATTCTGAGCTAATTAATTTCTTTTATTAAATTAAAAATTTTCGTAAACATTTCCTTATGTAAGGGGAAATACTTCGTTATGCAACATGTGTCGAAAAAATTTTTTTTTAGTCTGATAAATAACAAAATATATTATAAATTATAAGCCACATTTAAAAGCATTCAAATGGTAAAAATAGTAAATGATATTATATGATTAAAAAATTTAGATAAAAAAATAAAGTATTATTTTAATATCAGGTAAAATGAACGTACGAAAAGTCGCTTGAGATAAAGCATGGTTGTCCACTCGAGGAACTCGTCGTATGAGAGAATGTGTCCCGTGGGAATCTTTTGAATATTTTAGTAATACAAAATGAAGAAAAATAAATTTTAATATTTTTTAAAAAACACATTATATACCTGATAACCAGGTTTCTCACAAAGAGAAATTTGATACCACTATTTTGCTATAATAGTTTTAGACTTGATTAATCACTGATGTTCGTTGATGTCTATTAAAAAAAATACTATATGAAAATTGTGTTATCGAAATTTCCCTTTGTAAGAAACCAGCTGGTAACACTTATAATTTATTCTGAAGTACTTTTACTCCTGCTTTTCCCATTCTCACTATTTTGTTAAAAAAGAAATTTCTTTAATATGTAATTACGAGGAAATAAGAAAAACATTATTCTAAAAATAGTGGTGGGAAAGAAAAGGTACAAACAATACTCCGGAATAAATTATAAAAGTTGCCAGGTATGCATATAATGAATTGCTTACATTTTTGGATCTTTAAATATCTTTATGAGATTTGGTACTTAGCAACCTAACTTTTCTTCTTTCTGTGGATACATAAACGTTCTATAGCGAGTTTTTGCTTGCACGTTCATTCCTTTTTTATTCATAAAATATTACCGTGAGTATTAGTTTTATGTGTCCTAAGTAACCAGTATAAGTCATCTCCAACTATCTCAACAAACTTATGGTGGTTCCTCTAACTGACGGGCAAGTCGGTTCTTCCATCGCAAAATCAACCTAAGTGAATTTTTTGGTGTCACTTGCAAGCAGAGGGCACCAGTTAAACCTACACAGATATATTTTAAGTACTTTTTTTTTTGAAAAACTTTTACACCCTATCTACTTTTTCACAGCGCGCATTCTCCTCGCCTTTTTACAGTGATAAAAAGTTAGAATAACCTATTAATGATTTAAAATTTTTAGCTACTTTCTAGCAGCCCATCTTTCTTATTTGTATCGTATACGCACCCCTTCTCGAGAAGGAGTTAGACTCCGACGATTCCACCATTAAAAGTTTTTGTGGTACTACTGTTTTTTTGTCGTGCTTTTTTTTTTGGAGGGGGGGGGGGAGGGGGTTATCTAGCAGAATTAGTACTTTTTAATATTTTCCAACAAGGTTGAAAAATGTTAATGATTGCGGTTTGTTTGTCTGTCCGTCAGACTGCCTGCATTATAACTCCCGTAAATATTCATGCAATTTCTTAAAACTGATATATGCTATTCAAGTTCACTATAATGTTCCCAATTGAAAATGCAGCAAATATCTCTACTGGTTTGTGTACAGGGATACCCGAAAGCATTTCAAAGGAGTATGTTCTACGAGATGTATTACTATAAACCATGGTTTCATACCTTTACTTTAAACAAATCTTAATGAAATTGAAATATGTTATTCATGTTCACCATCGAATATTTTCAATAGAAAAGGGAGTAAATACCATCACTGGTGTGTGTACAGGGACACAAGAAAGTATTCCAAAGAATTGTGTTCTATGAGAGATATTTCTATAAACCAAATTTTAATAACTACTTTGTAGAAATCTTAATGAAATTAAAAGATGTTATTCATGTTTACAAAAGAATGCTCTCTATAGAATATAGTATGATAAGAATTAAGATTTACAGAGACACACAAAAATATTCCGTTATATTAAGGGATATAACTGAAAATTTACTGGAAATACATTTTTATTTACCTTATGCGTTTTTAATACTTACTAACAATTTTTAATTGTAAATATGTTTTGAATTTGTATATCTGTCTGTCCATCTGTCCGTCTGTCTGCCTCCAGCGTTCGTAAATATTTTCAGAATTAAAAAAAAAAGTTATACGTTATTCAAATACACTATGGAATATTTGCTATTTAAAATGACATTAATAGATCCTGTACAACAGTTTTCTGTACAGATACACTCAAAAAAAAAAAAAGCATTGCGTTGTTAGATTGACATTTGAATAAATCACGTTTAAATAACTTTCTATTGCAAAATTCATGAAATTTGACATTTATTGTCTATATTCTAAAACAATGTTCTGTTTAGAATAAGTTATAGTTAACTTTTAAATTTACGTGGTTACATTAAAATATTTATATAGTTTAAGTAACGCAATTTGAATCTAAGAGTTGCATTTTTGTTTCCGTTAAGCCTTTTTAACACTTTTTAGCGATTTTTAAGGGTGATTCTGAGTTTATTTAGTTTTTCGGTATGATTTTAGTCCTTCTATCAGTTCATTGTGTAATAACGTAGGCAAAGAATATTGAAAGTTATACGATACAAGAAGTACCTGCAGTTGGAAAGTGTTAATAATCAATGTGTACGGCATGATTTTTCTTTCTTGCTTGTAATAAACAGTGGCGGGAAACTTAAATTCTCTCCAAACTGCTGTATTGTGGTGAATGGCCTCTCTCCGTCCTTTAATTTTTTTTAACTTTAAGCATTTGTAAACGGGGAGGGGAAAAACAAAACTGAAAAACACTCGTTTCTCATCTGCATAAAGACATTTTCTTTTTCATAATAATACTCTAACTATAGAAATCTGTTTTAAATGAATAAGTTCAGTTAAAACATATAGATTAAATTTTTGTATTATAATAATTAAAAATACAATGTGAATGATTAATTTTATAGCTTCCTTTATACATATAGATATAAACAACAGTAATTTAAATGAACTCCGTGCCTTCTATGTACTGTACTAATTTAAACAATACATTAAGCGAAATGCTTTGTACAAACAAAAGAAACTTTCTGTGAATATACGTTTCTACCCCTCACGCAAAAGTAGAATAAAGATTTGAGAGTCAGCTCAAACTTTTACAGCTGTTTCAGCTCATTAAATTTTTGTCACCACTAGCAACTATGGGTACTTTACTGTTCGTATTGACTCATTCTTTCCGCCATTCAGACCGCAAAAGTTACATAGATCTATAATGCAGAAATTCTCTCATCGCTTTTTAACAGAGAAATCATCTATAGTAGAATAGGTCAAAGGTTCTCTTTCTTGGCAGGTATGAGGAATCTTTTGAGGTAGATAGTGTGGGTTGGAGAAAAGACAAAAATAGAAATAACTGAAAAGAAATTTATGTTTTAAAGAAACTATCGATAAAGAAAGCATAAAAATGTTTGAGGAATGCATTAAATTAATGTGTTAGGAAAATATTCTACTCTCTCTCTCTCTCTCTCTCTTCGTATATATGTACGTAAAAGTCCATGCATCAAATTGCTTTGAGTTCAAAGATATTAAAATTTAAACTCAAGCTATAAAAAACGTAAAACTCATTTTTAATTTTTATTATATGTAAAGAAAGAGTAGCAAATGTGTTATCATTTTTTAAAAATTTTTTTAACTTAAATCTTACTCTCTAAATACCAAAATGTATGCAAATACTTTTCATGTTGATTTCAGTACACTCTTGATTTTTATTCTCCTATTTATTTCTTACTGTAATATGTAAACCATAAAGGTGGAAATTACGAAATTTTGTTAGTGTGCAGTTGTCAATTGTCTGCAATTTTATATTTTGGCCACTCGATATTAATTTTTTTTTTTCAAAATATTTTGGCGTTCTGTCACTTTATGTAACGAAAATTATTAAAGATAGTTTTTCAAATAGCTCACGATATGTTTACGTCCATTCAATTCTTGAATAGTAATCCATCAATTTCATTTTTGAAGAAATGCAAAGCAAACAAACAAACAAATAAACAAAGGAAGAAAAGAAAAGAAATAATTAAAAGAAAGAATATATTGAATTTTTAAAGAGAGAACAAATCAATTCGTATAAAACAAATAAATTAGTATGGTGCTGTTGACCAAACACCAGGACTGCATGGGATTCTGAAAATTGGGTTTGAAGAAGACAAAAGTTGATTTCAAAAGCTGTAGCATTCTTGTAATTTTGAAATGCTAATGTACAAAATAGACTGATTGTACCAAGTGCATTTATTTATTTAATACGGGATGCAAAACTTCCTTCTGAAATTACTCCCCCTCCACCCCCCCTTCCTATGCCTCTCAATATATAGGCTTCAGCTCAAATTATTTAATCGTTTGTAGAAGACAGACAAATGTTAATTTTTTAAACATTTAAACCAAGTAGCGGCAGTCAGAAAGTATCACATTTTAAAATTAAGTGGCCATGTGACCTGTAAACATGAATAATTAATCATATTACATTTGCATCTGAGAATATGTAAAGAGTATTTTAGTAAAATAAATAAATAAATAAGAGCGAAGTTTGTAATTAATAAAAAAAAAATAATTAAATTTGTTAGAAAAATGTAAACGTGAAAAAAATTCTATTTAAAAAAAAATTATTTTAACTATTACTTTGAATAGCAAAATGTTCACTCTATCAATTTTTATATATTTTTAACGCCACTGTTGTCGAATAATATTTTTGAATCGTAGAAAAGTAATAGTAATTGTTATTAAAGTTTATCTCATCCATACTGCAGATAAGCCAACACTTTAATTTATTCTTGAGGTTCGTTAGTACAGCCTTTTTTTTTTTTACACCCTATTTCTTGAAAGATATTTTTTTTCTTATTTAATCGTAATTAGATATTGATGAAAATTTCGCTACAAACCAATAATGTGGTGTAAAAAACGGGCATAGGTGTACGAATAAAAATGTGAAAAAACAGTGTTCCGGAATAAATTAAATGTTGGCATGTCTTGAGCTTGCACGAAAGAGGACTTTGATTTTTTCGAGTATATTTACATAAGATAATATTTAAACTTTTGTGTTATTTTGTGATGAATATAAGACCACGCAGCATCTCTGCTCGTCGTATTGATATATATATTATTAACATGTAAATTAATTTTTAAACATTAACTTATAAGTGTGAAAAATAAATGCTCTATTTGTAGACGTGATGCCTTAGTTTATATAAAATGTGCAGACACCAAGCTTTAAAAATTTATGTTCTATGCATAAACAAAATATTTCTTTAGTATTATATTAATTCAAGAATTTTAAAAAGCATTTATCTAGAAATACGTTATAGAACAACAATGTTTTTTGTAATACTACATCACTTAATTCCTTAAATCTTTATAGGTGCAAAAGAATAATAACTGCATAATATGTCTTTTATTTTTCCTTTAAGAAAACCTATTGCTTAGCTGTTTGAAGTAAGATTGGCATTCGATATCAAATAATATTTAATCTGTGATGTGCTTCCTTCCTTTTTATATAATAAAAATACTTTTTTTTTCTTTTGTTAGATAATGAGAATATTCTAACAATATCAGAATTTTTTTTTTCTTTTACTTAATTATTAAAAAAATATATAGTTAATATTTATAGTTATTATTTCATCTTTTAAGTAATTTAACGGTTAATATAACATTGAAATTCAGAAAATAAAGTTCATAATTGCTATAAAAATGAACGTTTTTTTATTATCATTACTAATATCGAAAATAACTAACAGCTTTTTTATATATATTTTTGTTTAAAACTAGAATTTGATTATTTTTAGATTTTTATGGTTTGTGATATATATTTTTTAGAAACTTGAAGTCCTTAACACGTTAGCGCCTAGTGTCCTCATTAGAGGACAGCTAATAAAATGGCACGTATATTTTTTGTGGTTTCTTGGAATGATTTCTACTTTTTAGTGACAGTTTATAGCGTCACTCTAAATTATCCCTGGAAGTTTTATGTGCCTACTATTAATTATTGTTTCATAATTTGGTAGTCATTTTATGATTTTTCATTCATCGCACATGTTTGCTTTTTTACGCAGGTACACTAACTTAAATCAGGTTGAATAATAATATATATTATAATACTTTACTTTCGAGATCTTTATCAACATATAATAGGAAATTAATATGTTACCTCAAAGCTTTTCTATCTCGAAGTTTCCTCGTTAGAACACTAAACGTCAGTAAATGAGGATAGGCTTTAAATTTAAAACTACCAGAAGAATGAATATATTTTACTGTCAGTTGTCTATATTAATTTAGAAGTGAAATAATCAGTTAATAATATTTTGAAAAGTTAATTCGGGCGTTAACGGGTTAAATTGGGTTTTCTCAGTTTGCCTTTTACTGTGAGTTTATGATCTTCAAAATGTTAAAACTTTTACAGATGTAAAAGAAAAAACATTATATATTTTTTGAACGTTTAATGGAACATACTTTAAAGAATGAGGGATGGGCCTTAAAATTTATTAAACAGTTTTCGAAAAACAAAATATTAAAGTTCAGGTCTAAGTAAAAATTTTGGGAAAATAACCTGCTTTTAGTTATATTTTTATTTATAATATTCTTTTTCTTAAAGAAATTTCAAAATCTCTTCGTAATTCTTTTCAGTAGATTCTATTAAACATTTAAAAAAAAAATGTGTGTAGAAGTTTTAGCATTTTAAAGATCACGAATTCGTTAAAAAAAGCAAAGTGGGAAAATGCAATTTAAAAATCTGTAATATATATATAAAATCAATAAAAAAAAATGTTTCCTATTTTATTAAACAAACCTAATATAGTTCAATTTATAAATATTAAACAAGCTTTTATATGAAACCAACTTTAGTGGTGGTCCCTTAATCAAAGCTACATTTTCATTGCGCTTGTGTATGTGTGATAATATATGCGATTATAACAGAAATATGTAGAGTAATGTTATATTTTAATAAGTGCAGAACTTCGAATAATTACCATAAAATGCTAGAAGTCGCAACAATTGTTTCTGGTCGAAAGAAGACACAACCCTTCGTCAGGCGAACAAAGTAGGCACGAGTGCTGCAGTCAAAGCGGCAATACACAAAACCGCTTGAAGTGAAGAGCAAAAGTACTTTTGCTCTTCACTTAAAACGGCAGTTCTGTCGTGTTTTTTTGTTTTGTTTTGTTTTGTTTTAATAATTAATCTTACATCTTACTTGTCGAATCCAAATTGTACCTATCTGTAAGAAAAATAATTTGGAATATTAGAAAAATATATATGTATATATATTTTATTTTTTATTTCACCCGTTGACGCCCAAATTAATTTTGCAAAACATTATTAGCTGATTTCACTTCTAAATTAATATAGACAACTGACAGTAAAACATATTAACTTAAATAATTCTTCTGATAGTTTTAAATTTATAGCCTATCCTCATTCATTGACGTTTAGTGTTCTAGCGAAAAAACTTCGAGATAGAAAAACTTTGAGATAACAGATTAATTTCCTATTATATGTTGACAAAGATCTCGAAAATAAAGTATTATAATACATATTATTATTGAACTTCATTTAAGTTAGTATACCTGCGCAAAAAGCAAATATATGTGAAACGAAGGAAAAATCATAAAATGACTATCCAACTTATTAAATAATAATTAATAGTAGGCACATAAAACTTTCAGGGATCGATTAGAGTGGCGCTATAAACTGTCACTAAAAACCAGAAATCATTCTAAAAAATAAATATATATATGTGCCATTTAATTAGCTGTCCTCAAATGAGGACACTGGGCGCTAACGGGTTAAAGATGATGAGTTATATGAGTTGATTAATTCAATCAAATCACACTTCATGGTGACTTGTATACGATAATTCTAAAATCTTGTAAATAACATGATTAAAATATAAAGTTGATGAGAGTTGAAAACGTTCCTTACCATATTAAATATCCGTATGTTAATTTCAAAATAATAAGAAATGAAGTCAAAGAACGTTATTTATTATTTTGAGCATATTATAACAAAAAATTTCAAAAACTGTCACGTTCAGTGGCCTAAGAATATCCAAAACTGTTAAATACTTTATGTAAAATTATAATGTTATTGCTTTTCAATTATTATGTAAAGATTATTTTTAATGACTATCATGAATAATACATGCTGATTATGTATATTTTCCATATAGCAAGCACATGTGGCGAAAAAAATACAAAAACCTTTTAATTTATCAGGAAAAGAATATTCAAAGCACTTAACTACGTTATTTAAAATTAAAATTGTAATTCATTATTCAGACTATACTATTTCTAATTATTATAATAACTAATACAAGCAGATTTCGTTTGTTTTCGATGTAGCAAGCACATCACGTGGGGAGAAAACTCGTAATTTCTTTAATTTGTCAGATTAAACGCGCTCAAAGTATTTCAGTACGTTACTGAAAATTAAAATTCTATTGCATTATTTAGCCTATTTTATTTCTAATAATTATAATAAGTAATACATGCGATTTATGTTTATTTTCTGTATAACAAGCCCATCATCGCGGAAAAAAATATTCGAAATTTGTTTAATTCATTAGGCTAAGAATATTCAAAATATTTGAGTATGTTACTTAAAATTACAATTCTATTGCATTATTCAGAATATATTATTCTAATAATTATAATACGTAATACATGCGATTTATGCTTATTTCGCTACAGCAAGCCCATCCTGGGGGGGGGGGGGGGAATCTAAATGTTTTTAATTTATTAGGCAAAGATTATTCAAAACATTTAATTGTGTTATTTAAAATTAAAATTGTTTTACATTATTCATACTGTAGTACTTCTAATATTAATAATAAGTAATACAAGCGAATTCCGTTTGTTTTCGATGTAGCAAGCACATCATGGGGAAAAAACTCGAAATTTCTTTAATTTGTCAAGCTAAGAATATTCAAAATATTTCAGTGCGTTACTCAAAAATAAAATTTTATTGCATTATTTATTTCTAATAATTATAATAAGTAATACATGCGATTTGTGTTCATTTTCTGCATTACAAGCACATCATCGCGGAAAAAAAATGAAATTTGTTTAATTCATTAGGCTAAGAATATCCAAAACATTTGAGTATGTTACTTAAAATTAAAATTCTATTGCATTATTCAGACTGTATTATTCTAGAAATTGTAATCAGTAGTACGTGCGATTTATGTTTGTTTTCCATATAGAAAGTACATCATAGCGAAAAAAAATTCGAAATTTGTTTATTATATCGGGTTAAAAAAAAAATCAAAACATATGAATCCGTTACCTAAAATTAAAATTCTATTACATTATTCAGAGTACCATAGCTACAAACATCCTAATTAATAATCTAGAGTATTGCTAGTACCGTTGCCGCTTTGACTGGAGCCATCATGCCTACTTTGTTCACCTGATAAAGGGCCGTGTGTTCTTTCGACCCGAAACAATTGTTAGGAGTTTATTACATATTATGGTGTTTATTAAAAGTTTGTAATTATTACTTTAAAACGCCAGTTCTGTGGTACTTTCTTATTATTCTTATTATTGTTAGTACCTGTTTTTTTTTTTTTTTTTTCACACCAGTCTTTTTTTAGACTATTATTCTTCTTATTTCATCGTAAATTTATTCTTCTTATTTCATCGTATCATATTTGGAGAGAACTATTCTAAAAAATGTGTGCGTGGGGAAAAGAACGTGTATTATAAACCGAACTGTTAACCCTTTGGGTACATCTGACGAGTGACACTCGTCATGTCCTTACTTGGGCGAAGTTACGGTGGACGAGTCTGACTCGTCATCTGAATTTAAGAAGTAGGCGTTAATGCTTGCGGCACCCCCGCCAGTGGGCGTTGATCACGAACACTTTCCTGGCGTTTTTTATGATATCTTAAAACCATACTTATGTAATCAACAAAAGTATATTCCAAATAAAATGTATTATTTTTACATATTAACACTTTCGCAACCGCTGACGTAGATTCAAATCATTTGAAAATCTGTAACTCCACCAGTGGGCGTTTCTTTTGCAATTTGTATGCTATTTTTTCCTTAAATATATAATTAATATTCATAATTTTACAATGAAATATACAATGGATACAAATACTTTGATTACAAAGAATAAAATTATAATGTATATCCATTTGTGATATAAATGTGAATACAGAAAATTTTGTTCTGAAATATTGTAACATGGGAGAATAACGCCCACAGGCAGACCTTACTGTCAAAAATTCAAAATCATTCCATATAGCGACAAATTAAATCCGTCCCTTGGGCATAAAAATCTTCAAATAATTCAGTACTCAAAGGGTTAATTTGATGTTGACAGCTATGAACTACCGTAAAAGTGCCGTCTGAGTTCTTAAGGGAAATCAGGATATATTTGGGAAGAGGGCGAATAAACGGTAAAAAAAAAAAAAAAAAAAAAAAAAATGGCATAAAGATAGCGACTAACATGTGATTTCCTACTGAAAATAAAGTGACATATAAAATTATTTTTAAAAGAAATATATATGCATTTTTAAGTTGCAATGGTAAAACGAATTACCGTATCCACTCGCGTATAAGTCGATCCCATATTTCACGAGAAAAACTTGTTTTACACCAATATTTTAAACTTGTTTTCTTCATCTTGTATAATCACAAAATTAATTGCGATAAAATAAGGAAAAGAATACTGGAAAAAAATACTGCTATTTCCCAAGTTTTTCTTCAAATTTAGGAATCTACTTTTACGAGAGTATATATGGTAAATAAAGGAAACTCTTGGTTAACCGGCATTCATCTAACCGAAATAATTCTTGAAGCTCTTTTTTCTCATTTCCAATAAAATTGCTTTAAAAAATTGTTGCTATTTTAAGAAGCTCGATTAAGTTTTTTATTTAAAATAATCACAATGTCCGATTTATTATAAAACAAATCGATGTTCATGTACAAAAAAGCGAATCTTATAAAAGAAATAAATAACTTTAAAAAGCTATATATATTTGGAATCGAGTCTACCGCTGAGCGTAAGGGGGTGATTATTCAGTAACATCAGAACAAACGAAATTCATGTGAAAAGGAGGGGGTGGGGACGTTTAATCAATGGGGAAGGGGCTTTTTTGCTGTATTTAAACTATATTATTTCTAATGATTATAATAAGAAAATACATGCGAATTATGGTTATTTTCCACGTAGAATGCACATCAAAGCGAAAAGGCTGGAAATTTGTTCAATTCATCAGGCTTAGGTTATTGAAAACATTTGAGTATTTTAGTTAAAATTTAAATTATGCTATATTATTCGAATTATATCACTTCTAATGATTATCATATGTAATAGATACGCATTATGCTTGTTTTTCTCATAACAAGCATATCATAATGATATAAACAATTGAAATTTGTTTCATTCTTCATGATATTAATACTTAAAACATTTGAATACGTTAAGTAAAATTAAAATTCTACTAATTTATTCGGACTGTATTATTTCTAATGAAGGTAATAAATAATACATGCAGTTTGTTTTCAGCTATTTTTATTCATGTTTTCATTGAAGCAGCTATCCAAAGAAAAGATGGTTTTCACTACAATCTCAACAATAAGTTTCTTCATTGAAATCGAAGGAACGTATTCTTACAAGAATATATTTATGCAAGAATACGTTCTTTCGATTTAAAAACCTGACATCCTTTATCTGTACATTAAAATACATTTTTAAATACAATGAAGTTGATAGCAGGACAGTAAAGACATTGTAAATATATTTAAAAATTTTATGAATTATTTAACAAAAAATAGTTTAAAAATAATTTAAATGATTACAAAGAAATCTAAATCTTTTAAAAATTTTATTTTAATTACAATAATTTTGAATTAATGTCATTTAACCTGTATTGCTTTAATGATCATGTAAAATAATGTACATTTGGCATGTCCCTTAACAGCTACATACACGTGTGTGTATGTGTGAGCGACAAGGGGCTTTGCTAAGATCACTTTTATGATAAATTCTCTCTATAGTTGGAGTAGATTTTAAACAAAAATTAATTTCCAATTTTTCTAAAATTCGTTAACTAAGTTCCACTATTAGAACAAATGTTTTATTTTATTATTTTCATAAGAAATGTAAAAGAAAAATTGCATGTTTTTTAATTATATCTTTTGATAAAGGTAAATATCTGTATAGCCTTTCAAGCTATTACAAACAATTTGCGAAGTTTTCAGAAAAAAGTTTTCCTTTCAGATTAACTTTGAATTCGTAAAGAGTAAATATCTAATGATAAGATGTTTTTAGAACTTTGTAGTAACATTTCTAAAACATGTTTCCTCTTTATTTGATAAGAACACTTGCTTTTGGATTAATGTTTTCTCTTTGTTGTGTTTATATAGGAAAGTCTCGAGGAAGAAAATGAAATTTATTACTTTTAACAGATTTTCAGTAAAAAGAAGTAAAACTTGTTAAGAAATTTTCTTCAAACTTAATAATGGAAGTTTTCTTTTCTGTTGAATACAAAATGGCTATGCTTATTAAAGTTAATTTAAAAATATGATATGGTATCGAGTTATAGCAATTGGCAATTTTTCGAAATACATCTTTTTTTTTTTTTTTTTTTTTTTTTTTTTAATGTCATTTATGAAAATTTATTTTACTACCTGAGAAGGAACTGTTAGTTGTGTTTGAATTACTCATTTCAACGGAATAAATAAATAATTCGTAACTTATTTGTTTAATTATATTAATTTGAATTTAGCTTTAACGAACGCTGTTTTGAAAATGTGTTTTTCTTAATTGTTTCTAAATAAGAATAACAAGAGATTAAAAAAAATAAATCTGATGTGGGCACCACATGACTTCCTTATACATCTTTAGAAATATATAATGTTAAAAAGCATTGTCATTGGACCCAAGACAAATGGTTAAAAATATTTTTAAAATGCATTACCACCGTGTTCTGGCTTTTCTGAAAGTTTCAAATGTCTAGCTAGTCGGGAAGTTAGTTAAAAATCGATTGCAAGATTTGTACAGGTAACGATGCCGAAGGCAGCAGGGATCCAAAGTAGTTGGCTAAAAGTATTTAAAAAATGGATTTTCACCGTGTTCTGAACTATTCTGAAAGTTTCAAATGTCTAGCTAGTCGAGAAGTAAGTTAAATAAATTTTCTGTTGAACCATATAAACGCTGCCAAAGGCAGCAGTGACCCGAAACAATTTGCTAAAAAATATTTTAAAAATGCATTGTCACCATGTTCTGAGTTTTACTGAAAGTTTCAAATGTCTAGATAGTCGGAAGTTAGTTAAAAATCGATTGCAAGATTTGTCCAAGCAACGCTGCCGGAGGCAGCAGGAATCCGAAACAGATCGCTAAAAGTATTTCAAAAATGCATTTTCACCGTGTTTTGAAATATTCTGAAAGTTTCAAATGTCTAGCTAGTCGAGAAGTTAGTTAAATAATTTTTCTGTGGAATCATATAAACGCTACTGAAGGCAGCAGGTATCCGAAACAGTTGGCTAAAAATATTTTTAAAATGCATTGTCAACGTGTTCTGAGCTTTTCTGAAAGTTTCAAATGTCTAGCTAGTCGGGAAGTTAGTTAAAATGCAAGATTTTTCCAAACCGTTTTTGAGTTATTACCGTTTTTTGATACATTTTGGCCATTATGAACCTAATTTTCCTAAATATCTCCAAAGCGGAAAATCATACGAAGTCCAAAAAGGGAGGTGCACAACTAGATGTTATATCAAACCTATGTACCGATTCGCAACTTTCTACGTCCAACCGTTTTTGAGTTATGCGACATACTCACACACACACACACAGACACACATACATACAGACGTCACGAAAAAACGTGTAAAGTCGCTTATATCTCTAAAACGAGAGCTCCTGTTAAGACGACACTTGGATGTGTACAACTAGACATCGTGACAGTCACACGTACAAATTGTGAACATTCAGTGATCATTCGTTTTCGAGCAATGTGAAATAGAAGATGCATTTCGCAAATCGGGATTACTATACTTCCTTATACTTTGTATAAGGAAGTAAAAAAGAAAAGAAAAGAAAAGAAACTTATTTAGTAGTACTTAAAAAGTAATTGCTATTGTTTACACCCGATTATCATTACTTTTTAATTTCTCTTCCCCGAGAAAGTATTGTTTTAGGGTGAAATTTTCGAAAGTGAGTTTTTGTTATATTTACATGGTCTGAGGTCCCCTGAATACGGAAATCATATTTTTAGCGAATGGTCTGTGTGTGTGTGTCTGTCTGTATGTATGGATGTATGTCTGTGTGTCTGTTATCAGCATATCGCAAGAACAAATTGTAGCAGAAATTCCAAACTCGGTATTCTAAATGTGTATCATATAGGGATGCTACAGTAAGATTTTCGTTGAGATGACGCGAATGGTTCGTATACAGGGACACTCAAAAGTATTCAAATACATTACGTCTATGGGGGAAATTGCAGTTAAGTAGAGTTTAACATCTATAGACTACACTAAACCAAATGAAACGAATATATATATTTTGTAATAGAGATTGTCAACTGGGAAAAATTTTTGTGTATGTAGGAGACTCTCTAGTCCCCCCTCGAGGGGAGTAAATTTTCATGATGGGTGTCTTTGAAAAGAGTTTGCCAATACCTTTAAAACGAATGGTCGAACCATTGATCTGCGATAATAAGTCAAGTTTCCTGAAAAAAAGCTTTACACTAGGTTCAATTACTTTGCGTATTATAATTTAAAAAGTGATAAATATATTTGCTATTTTTTTATAGAAACAGTTATATATCCCTGAATATATATGGAAGCCTGATAAAAATTTATACAAATAATAATAAAGAATCTCATAATCACATGCTACAAATATCGTTTCATGCATTACTTTTTAGAAGGTGATCTGAAATATTTTCATTATTATTTAATTTTTACTGGTCCCCCTTTTGCTTGAATGAAATGTTTGGGGTATAACGTGCTTTTTACACTCCTGAAGTTTCAAAATCATTTGTCTAATAGTTTTTGAGAGATTTAATAAAACGACTATAATCGAAAGTGTCCGGTCATTTGTGGAAAAAGTAGAGTATATTGTATACACTGTTAAAAATTTCAACAAAAAAACTCTGTATAATGTATTATCTTAAGTCTTGCGTAAAATTACAGAGAAAAATAAACGGAGATGTTAAAAACTTATTTTATATATTCACTTTAATAACTAATATTATTGTAATTAATTATTGGTGAGAATATGCTTCGGACTTAGAATGCTTTTTCTAAAGCAGAAACAATCATTTTTAATTTTAATTGAAAAATTAAACAATAAAATTAGAGAAAAATACAGAATAAATATTGAGAATCTCGATTATTCACTTTTAACTAAGAATTACTGTAAATTTACAGAGACTCTGGATAAATATTTACATTAAATTTACAGAATTGTTTAACAGTGTATACCGGATTTTGCTATAATTACTTGTTTAAATATTGCATAGTAAAATAAACATTTTATTCTATTAAAATTACAAAAAATTCTTTTTTTTTTCCTGAAAGTAAAAAACAATTAAATCTGTTTATAAAATATTTACTTTTATATAATTAATTATTATTTTTTATTTAACTTTTACATTTAAGCTTATAAATATTAATAAAGATCATATAATAGTGTCCTTCTTTTATATTTCTTTTCTAAGTATTCTGTCAATCTCACTTTGGTATTTTAAGCGTCAAATTCTTTAGTATTTCTCGATGTTTTCTAAGCTATCTTTCTACGTCAAATTCTGATTCAATCAGGTACGCAATAATGGTATAAGGATTAGGATACCTTTTAAAAGCAAGTTAAGAGGTTCGGTGTTTTTATCTTTTATTTGATGCGATAGCTGTTCGTGAATTTTATCTTACATAAGAAGTTCTTTTCTTTTTGTAATACGAAAAATCAATGAAATTCTCAAGCTTTTTTCTGCTGTTCAGAAGACGTTTTTCCCTTGAAGCGAAAAGATTAGAGTTTTATCTGAAACTGAAAAGATGGTAATATATAGAATTTAATTCCATCACTTTGATAAGTTAAAAAGATAAGTTATAAAGGTATTCTTTTAAACTTCATTAAGTGTTTATATAATTTTATGAGCGTATTTTTATTTTCCTTAAAATTACCAGAAATTTGTTAATTTTGAGTCGAAATTTCTTAATTGATTTTTTGTTGTAATTACTCGTTTTCATATTTGTTTTATCTGAAAATAGGGCTGTAATTGTAGATATTTGTGTTCGTTTGTGTGTGAATGTGTCTGGTTGTACGGTTACTCATGTTTGTGTCTGTTATAAAAACAAATATTAGCAGGAAATCTTAATTCGATTTCCTAATTTTATATTACATGGTGATATGGCATGAAAAATTTTGTTGAGATCGAAAAAATTGTCCGCGTACAGGGGCACACAGAAAAATTCAATTACTTTGCTCTATGGGAAAAAAGAAATTTCGTTGATGCATTTTAAATATCTCTAGACTGAGCTAAACATAATGAAATTACTATATACACAGTGCTGGGAAAAAAAAAAAAAAAGAATGCACCCAGAAAAAATTGAGCCTCTGCTACGAAACTCGGCATTCGTAGTGTTAGTCAAATGTGGTTCGTAGTGTTATGCAAATTATATAATTTGTAGCACCAGTGAGCAATGTAAAACCATGGAACGCGCGTATAAACTACGTAGTGAGTAGCAATTAAAAGAGCCGGTGTGCCCAGTGACGCAAAATTAGAACCCGACTGATCACTTAGATACACAACACTGTAACTAAAGATACCTTTTAGATGTACTCAGGGACAGTATGAACAGTTATTTAATTTTAAGAGGGGTTGCATCAAAGGCTTCAGAGAGGCCGGTTGGTCGATCAGACGAATGGTCCGGCATATTGGTTGAAGCGATATGGTAGTCGACATATGTCGGAATTAGAGGTTTAGAGAAGGCCTAGTCAGCCGTCGCAGTGGTTCCAGACGTTCCCAGACCACTAATGCGCGAAAAGATTTCTGAATGAGAAGATCAGGCACGTCCGTACCAACAGTGACGCTATTAGCGATGCAACTTCAGTTGTCCACTCTGAGGGATCCAGTAATATCAAGGGATTTCATTCAGAGGTGACTCTGTGATGATGGCCTCATATCTCGACATCCATTATGAAGCTTTTCACTGACACCTCATCGCAGATAGTGTTGTCCGCAATAGTTTCGCTCTCGAAGAGGATGGCTGGTGTCCCATTTGAGAAATGCCATCTTTAGCGATGAATCCAGCTTTTCTTTCAGTGCCGATGATCGCCCCATATGTGTGTAGAAACGGATAAGTCAGCGGTTCAATTCAGCTTTAGTTACCGAACGTCGCACAGCCATAACGCGTGGTGTGACGGTCTGAAGATCGATCAGCTGAGACAGCTGTTCATATTTAATCGTGCTTCGAAGTACTCTCACCGCTAATAGGACGTTGACGACATTTTTCAGACCATGGTATTTACAATACTATCATGTTATCCAGGTGCTGTTTACCAGCAAGACAACGCTCGGCCACATACGGTTTTACAGTCACAACTATGTCTCTAAGGTATCAATGTCCTCAAATGGCTTGCCAGTTCTCCAGACTTATCGCCAAATGAACATGTTTGGAACATGTATGGCTTGGTAACTCCTTTTTATTCAACTACCACCAATAATTTTGAGGAATGATATTTGATATACGTAATGGACGAATAATTTTCGAAGGCAACTGTTACAACTGTTTTGATTAGGCAACTGTTACAGTTCAAAATTAGTGGTGAACATTAAATAAAAAAAAAAAAAATCCAAAATTTGGCAACACTCATCAGAGGATAGAACTGGCAGAGTTAATGCTTTTAGTGGTGTACTTTACATGTAATAATATTTAGAAATTATCTTTACATATAGTTACGTTTTATTGCACACATTTTATAACATTTATAAAAAAGTGTAATAAAACATCATTTTTTTAAAGGAATAAAACATTCATTAATCATAACATTCATATTGTTTTTTCTCTGTAACATAAAATAACGTTATTAAAACATAAATTAATATTATAAAAGAACACTTAAATATCAAAATATGCAAAAAAGAATATTCTTCATTGACCTTGTGTATGCAAAGTAACAATATCCATGTTAAAAAAAAAAACATAATATTATACTCTTGTCATATAAATAAACATATTTTATCATCAATTCATTTAAATTTTCTTATTTTAAATTATCGACAGTAATAATAAATATACGATGTGTCACATTAAATTAAGTCAGAATTCCACAATTGGTTTTAAAATGAGATTAGAGCAAAGTGATTGACATTTAAGTACTTATCGTAATATTCAGAATCATATTCGGGAAAAATCTGTCAAAATAACGCTTGACATTTTCTTGAAAATCATAATAATAAACATTAGTTGAATGTGACAAATAAGAAGTTAACTGAATATTTACATTTCTAAACTCGTTTCCATGAAATAATGTTGTTGAATATATTAATGTCAAATGTATTGTCGCATATTTAATAAAATTTATTTTCTCCTTAATGTCAAATAAACTTCAATTTACAGGAAATTTATTATTCAATAATTTTATTGTAGTAAAATTATGTTTTGAATACCGGTAAGTAAATAATGTAAATATAATAGTGGAAGACGAAAACATCTATTTTTTGTTTCTGAATATACCATAGTTGCTAGTAATTATTATTTTTATTTCGCGTTTCCGAGTTATAATAATAATAATAATAATAATAATAATAATTTTTATTATTAATATTATTATTAATTATTATTATAATTATTATTAAAATCATCATTATTTTTTAATGTTAAAGTAAAACACCTGGTGGATTAAATATTGCTTCGGCTTTTATAATGGACAATATTCGTTTTCTTGTGTCCGAGGTTAAATTATACCCAACATGTGACTTCTGATTCTCGATTTCCCTATGAATTTCCCTCTAGATACAAATATTTCCCTACACAATGCAAACATTTCCCCATAAAGCATAAATGTAAACATTATAATCCTACATTTTCCCCTGTAATAGTCACGTGTCAAGGATTTATTACGTAACGCGTATAAAGTCCATTGCGATTATGTATAGCTGCATGCAAGTTATAACAATTACTCGCCCTGTCATTTTATTTCCAGGAAAAGTGTGCTCATAATAGCCTTGAAATTTCCGCTATTGCTGCTCCTTCTATTTTAACTCTTTATCTACCGACGATACTTGAAAGAACCATTAGTTTAAAAGGTTCATAAATTTGAATTAATGAAGAAAATGTCAAAGATATTTGTAAGAATAGAATATATATACCTCACTTTAATCTCACTAGAAGGCACTAGACTTGACATGTAGTTGTTTTTGTTCCAGGAATGATTTTCTAGAGTGTTTTTTGCTGTTTTTGCTTGGCCTTTTTGCAAGATCTCCACGTGTGTTATAATTTATTCCCATAATACTTCAACAATCACCCACCAATATTAGAAAAAATAGAAGGAATGTAAAAAGCTAATATACGTTTACATTTTTTAAAGTTCCAAATATCTTTTTCGACTTCTGTATAACAGTGGTTCACTAAAGTACCATCTCACAAAATCCTCATTATTTACTATGTAAAGTACTACGCATATTCTTCGACCAAATTTCATGAAATCACGGCAGCATCCGCGCAAGTGCTAACTCAACGAGTCCAATGCTAAAATAGGGGTGACAGTCATCTGACTCAGAGAAAATGAGCAATAACACAGAGCGCAGAATTACTGGATATTTTCCAAATTTCAAACTGTCGGTCAAGCTGACATCCCTCCAACATTTTGGATGCGTCCTCACTGCTATTTTTAGAATATGTGGCTGCACTGTAATTTTTATTGCATATATCTTTAACAGATTTTCTTAAGCATAGCTGCAAACCTAATCCGGGATATTGTTAGTACCCGCCCCTTTTTTTAATTTTTAGAGTAATTCTCTTTAAATATATTTATGACGAAATGAAAAGAAAAGTACACTAAAATAAGACTGGTTGTGAAACAAAATAATAGGTACTAACAATCCTCCTGATTATTAATTAGGATGTTGGCAGCTGTGCTTAAGTAACTAAAAGTATATTTTTCATGCACAATTTTTGTCTTTTTCATAATGCGGTAGATAAAGGGTTAACATTTCGTACTTTTTTCTTCTTCAGGCTGTTTCTAACTTTTGTTGTCTATTGCGGAAGTCTGAATTTTTAGAGACATAATTTTATGCTTTTTTCTTGACTTAAATTTTAGTATAAAACTTACGAGATTATCTTACATTCTATACTATAAAATAAACTGATACCATTCCTATAAACAGTAAACATTTTTGATAATGTTCTCATATATGCAACCATTCTAATTAATATTTCGTAGTATTTTTCGTACCCGCTTTTTTTTCACACCAATCTTTTTTGAGTATTTTTCTTCGAATTTCATCGTAATTACATTTGGCGAAAATTATTCCAAAAATTAAGTGGTGTGCAAAAAGAGGTTCTATCAATATTGTGTAATATTAATTGGGATGTTGGTAGCTATGCGTTACTCTTAAATATTGTCGTTTCTAGTAAAACTTTCCTTAATAGTTTCTTCTCCATTGGATATTCCTGATTTTAGAAATTTAGTGGTATTTTTACTCACATATTTGATTGTCACTGGTATATTCTAGAAATATTACAAATGGAAATATGGCATTTCGGTTGCCTAAAATTTTCAATCTTGAATTCATTTTATTTTATTCAATTATTCAATTATTTAATTATTTTTTATAATCAATGTCATAAAAATTATCTACATGAGAAAAGATGGTTTAATTCAAATTAGTGTGAGATTCAACAAAGAATCTGTAGAAGGTAAAAAGAGTACAATCTAAAGGGAAAAAAAATATTTACACCGAAAAAATTACATAAGAAATTAGAGTAAGTAAAATGCTTTCAAGCAAGTAATTCAATGTCGAGTATTTTAATCATCAATGCAGAAAATGAATTTGAGAGAGTTTTTTAAGTTTGTAGAAAAAAGTAAGCATTTTGAAATTAATTTTAATTCAGATATTTACGGAAACATGAAATATATATCCTTTCATTAGGAAGTACTTTTTTAATAGATTTCTAGATTCAGTTTTCTGACATTTCAATTTTCCCCCAGAATTTTATGGTGATTTTTTTTTTTTTTTTTTTTTTTTTTTTTTTTTAATTAAAAATCGAAATACGTAAGTGATATTCTCAATAACTAAATAGCTTCTTCACAGATCATTTAAGGCTTTCAGTATATGCAAATATATTTATTGTTTGGCTGTACTTTAAAATTTCCTTTTATTGTTGAGCTGCCCCATCTTGCAGTTCTTTCGAGTTAAACCTTTCAATAGCAAAACTTTACTAGGTTTGAATATTTACTAGGAATTTTTATTTTTCTGCAATAATAATAATAATGAATAATGAATAAATAAATGAATAAATAAAAATAGAAATAGAAAAATTCTGTCTTTAACACGTTATGTGCTATGTTATCCATCGGTGGCTGACACTGAAACTTCCGTTTAGGCCGCGTCAACCACCGATGGCTGACAAGTGTAAAATATAATATAAAACTAAAAATAATTA